>BSBN01000892.1:10000000-14800000 GCA_027924645.1 Cunninghamia lanceolata
AAATAAATCATATTTATTTAATTAATTCCCCATCCCATTTGTCTAACTTAATCACCTTCTTGATTAATTAAATAAACCTACTTTATTTAATTAATCCCACTTGATCACATTCCCAATTAATTAAATAAATCCCATTTATTTAATTAATTGTACCTAGTCACATGACTCACATAATTCAAATTAAAAATTTAAATTATTCCCTCACCTCTCATAACATTGTGACACTTGTCACATGTCTCATCTCCCACTTAATATGCCTTTACATATCAAACTAATTCAAATATAATATTTGAATTAGATACCTTTTATTCTCCATCGCACACTTGTCATGTGACTACAAGACCTCTTTGAGTGGGAAACCCTAATCCAACTCTAATCAGTCTCAACTGTTCATATCATTCAAAATAATTCTCAATCACAACCATCCATTCAAATTTTCCTTTTCTATAAAGGTAGCCTCTCTTGAGCCATTTGAAATTGAATCTTCTTCTAGTATCCACATGCTGTCAAAATTTCTTCTCAATCTCTCATCCATCTATTTTGCATCTATCATCATCCATCCATTCATCTACCAATACCTACCCCATCATTATGCTACTAAATCAAGAAACCAACATTTATCTCTTTAGGTAAAGCTAGAGTGCTTCAGGTGCGGCATTCTCAACCCTATCAATAGATCATGAGTCGATATAAGGTTTGCATTCATTTGATTTGCTTTTGTTATCATTTCCTTCATGTCAATTTTTCATGATTTCACCCCTAAACCCCAAAATTGAGCAACCCTAAACCCCAAACCCCTAAACCATAAACCATGGAAGCAACCCTAAACCCTTATCTCCCTATCTCTCCCAATCTTTATTGGTCCCCTCTCTCTAAACCCTAAACCCTAAATAATTCCCCTAAACCCTAACCCGTAAAACCTAAACCCTAAACTTGAGCAACCCTAAACTCATAGACCTCAAATAATTCCCTTGACCCCTAAACCCTAAACTTGAGAAACCAATCTAAACTCGTAAACCATAAATAATTCCCCTTCAACCCTAACCCCTAAACCCTAAACTTGAGCAACCCTAAACTCGTAAACCATAAATAATGCCCCTAAACCATAAACTTGATCAACCCTAAACCCTAAATAATGCCAATAAACCCTAACCCATAAACCCTAAACTTAAGCAACCCTAAACTCATAAATCTAACCAACCCTCTCTCTATCTCTCCCAAAACCCCTAAACCCTAAATAATGCCCCTAAACCCTAACCCCTAAATCTAAGCAACCCTAAACCTATATCTCCCTATCTCTCCCTTATCTCCCTATATCTTTACCATCCCTCTACCTCTCAATCTCTCTCCCTATCTTTCTAGACATCTCACTCACTCTCTATCTCCCTATCTCTCCCCTCTATCTCCTCTATCTCTCCCAATTTGTCTCCTCTAGATCTCTCTAGCTATATATCTCTCCCTATCTTCCTATCTCTTTCCTCTCTCTCCCCTGTCATTCCTCTATCTCCCTATCTCTCCCCTCTATCTCACCCTCACCCTTATCGATGAAGGAAATTAAAACAAGAAAAATAGGACTCTCTCTCTCCCCATCACCCTATCTCTACCCTTTCTCTATTGTCCATCTCCACCCTCTCTTCCTCTTCCTCCCTCTCCCTCTACCTTATCTACAAAGAACATGGAAATAAGAAAACTAGGACATGCAAAGAGGGACGAGGATACAAATTGGGAGGATGAAATGGAAATAAGATAAAATGAAAGTTCATTGGATGGGAAGAACAATGAGGAGAGGTGGAAAATAGTAAAATAGGGGAAAACTGGTGGGATCTAAAGGGAAATTGGAAATGAAAAGGAAAACTAGGATGTAGATAGGTCAGAGAGAGATAGAAATAGAGAGAGAGGGGGGAGGGAATTAGAGAGTGAGAGAGAGGGCAAAAGGTAGAGAGGGGAGGGAAGAAGAGAGTGACAGAGAGGGTAGGAGGTAGAGAGGGGAGGGAAGTAGAGAGTGGGAGAGAGGGTAGGAGGTAGAGAGGGAGGGGAAGTAGAGAGTGAGAGAGAGGGTAGGAGGTACATAGGGCAGGGAAGTAGAGAGTGATATAGAGGGTAGGAGGTAGAGAGGGGAGGGGAGTAGAGAGTGAGAGAGAGGGTAGGAGGTAGAGAGGGGAGGGAAGTAGAGACTAAAAGAGAGGGTAGGAGGTAGAGAGGGGAAGGAAGAAGAGAGTGAGAGATAAGGTAGGAGGTAGAGAGGGGAGGAAAGTAGAGAGTGAGAGAGAGGGTACGAGGTAGAGAGGGGAGGGTAGCAGGTAGAGAGGAGAGGGGAAGTAGAGAGTGAGAGAGAGAGGGGGAGGTAGAGAGGGGAGGGAAGAGAGAGTGACAGAGAGGGTAGGAGGTAGAGAGGGGAGGGAAGTAGAGAGAGTGAGAGAGGCTAGGAGGTAGAGAGGGGAGGAAAGTAGAGACTCAGAGAGAGGGTAGGATGTAGAGAGGGGAGGGAAGTAGAGAGTGAGAGAGGGTGGGAGGTAGAGAGTGAGAGAGAGGGTAAGAGGTAGAGAGGGGAGGAAAGAAGAGAGTGAGAGAGAAGGTGGGAGGTAGAGAGGGGAGGGAAGAAGAGTGATAGAGAGGGTAGGAGGTAGAGAGGGGAGTGAAGTAGAGAGTGAGAGAGAGGATAGGAGGTAAAGAGGGGAGGGAAAGAGAGAATAAGAGAGGGTAGGAGGTAGAGAGGGGAGGGAAGTAGAGAGTGAGAGAGAGAGGGTAGGAGGTAGAGAGGGGAGGGAAGTAGAGAGTGAGAGAGAGGGTAGGATGTAGAGAGGGGAGGGAAGTAGAGAGTGAGAGAGAGGAGGGAAGTAGAGGTGAGAAAGAGAGAGGAGGGGAGGGAGAGAGCAGGGGAGTGAGTGAGTGTTTTAGTTTAGCATAATGTAAGCACGTTATAATGTGTTCGTATTCTATCAATGCACATAATGTGAGCACGTTATAAAATGCTCATGTTATGATCTACCTTCAAAATTTCTAAGCCTGAGGCTTGGATTTTCCTTGGGATTCCAACCTAAAGGCTTGGACTAAGTTTGGGTCATCCAAGTATGTGTTTTTTTCAAATTCTAACAAAATTCACATAATCTAGAGTGTGTTCCCCATCAGGATTGCACTTTTTTCCATGAAAAGTAAAAATATATACCACCATAATCTTAAGCTCTTTATTAGCTATCTAACCATATTATGTTTTTCATGTTTTGAGAATGTTAAGGATTTCATCTTTAATTTCTTTTGTTAGTGTATCCATTTTTGTCAAAAACTAGTGTCTGATATTTTTGACTTTTTTAACCATTCATCAAAATTTCAAATAAGTTACATTTTTAAGAACTAGACTCCATTCTAAATCTATTAAAAAAAATTAATTTTTGAGTAGTTTTCAAAAATTTTAGGGAGGGCATGCTCAATTTTCTATTTTTCAAGATGTGTCCACTTTGAAAATTAGTTATAAAGCAATTCTAAACATGAAAAAATTATCAAAAAAATCAGGGATAAACTACATGGTGTTAGCTAATTTCTCACTGAAGTGATTTTTAAAATACTAAAAAAAAGTTAACATTTTAGGGGGAACACACTAGATGATATGTTATGTTTTTTTAGAAAAAAAGGACCAATTTTTGTGCTCCCCCTTTTGGAACCCCTTAATCTCAACCATTTTTGAAAACATTAGTAGTTTAGAAACTAGATTTGGAGCATTGAGACTCTTGTTTATGTTGTATCTTAAAATTTTGAGTGTTACTATCTTAAATTTCTCATCCAACATCAATCTTTCCTAATTTTAGAAAAAAACAAGTGGCATCTTAAGACCCCCTTTTGGTCCCTCATCTTTGTGCATTTACCCAAATCATGAAACAATTTCACCAAACACCCAATTCTAGTACAACTCAATGAAATATTTCACAATTAAACTTAAAACTACAAATTTTCTTAGACTAACTGCATAGAGTAACTAACTAGCAAAAAATCACTAGTAGTATAAATAAGGAATTGATGAAGGGGGTAAATAAAAAAACACACAATAACACGAATTGTACATAGAAAATAAGAATGTTCTTTTATTGATTAATGGACAACACATTACATTACAGAAGTTTAATTACAATCAAAAGATGAATCCTCCATAGGATGTAACACATTACAGCTTCCTATCTCAAAACTCTGGAACTTTCTATCTTCTGTAGCCCCAAATCTGCTCAGGTTTTTGTTTTCCTGCTTTGTATTGACCCTACACTTTCATCCTTATCTCTACTACTGCCAATGGTTCCCAAAAATGGTTATAAATAGCCCTTTTTGGCAGCCTCCAGCCAAATTTTGAATTTTGCATCTCCCTCCAAAAAAATAGGTCAACTTTTGGGGGCCATAACTTTTGATCCGAGTGTCTGATTGACAAACCGATTGAAGCACCAAAAAGCCCACAGAGTTTTCTACATGCTAAGAATGTGCTCTACCAATTATCCCTATTTTTAGGGCCATACTGGGCCATTTAGTGCCTCAAACTTGACTTTGAATATTTTTCAGGGGTTTTTCAGGAAACAAAAATTTTAATATCTTTTAGCCCACAAATGATCTTTGCCTGATTCCTTTGCCAAACGTCTTATTTTTCATCTACAAAGATTCCTGTAAATTTTCACTTCCATAGGTGCCCAAATACAAACTTTTGAAAAATAACAGTTTGCTATTTTTAGCAGTTTGAAAAAATTGAAGGTTCTACATCATTATTCAAGTGATTATGGAACTAGAAATGCTAATTTTTAAAAGAAATGAAAACTTAGTCATCAATTTTGAATCATCATATTTTTTGGGTGACACAAGATTGCCCTTACACCTTTGAATGCACCTGCATCAAACACCTAGGGTAATTTGAGAAGTGACATTGTTACATCTCAGGTATTTGAGGAAATCTATTCCTTAGACAACCAGGAAGAATCTTCAATAGGCCTTCCTTTCCACTTCACTACATATTCCTCATATTACATGTTCTGAGTATTGATGTAGCAGCATCCAGTGGTGTAAGGGCAATCTTGCATCACCCAAAAAAAGATGTGTTTCAAAATTGTTGATGTTCTTTCCATTTCTTTTCAAAATTTATGGTTTTGGTTCCATAATCGCTTGAATAATGATGTAGAACTTTCAGTTTTTCCAAACTGCTAAAAATAGCAACGTGCTATTTTTAGAAAGTTTGCATTTGATCACGGAATGAAGTGAAAATTTACAGGAAGATTCATAACTAAAAAATAAGACCTTTGGCAAAGGAATCACATAGATCATTTGCGAGCTGAAAGATATTAAAGTTTCTATGTCCTGAAAAATGCCTAAAAATTATTCAAACTCAGGTTTGAGGCACTAAATGGCCCTGTATGGGCCTGAAAATGGCTAGAACTAGCAAAGCAGGCTCCTAGCGTGTAGATCACTCTGTGAGATTTCTGACGCATAAAACAGTTCATCAATCAGACACCCAGATCAAAAGTTATGGCTCCCAAAAGTTAACCTATTTTTGGAGGGAGATTTAGGTTGTTGGCCGCCAAAAAGGCTATTAATAACCATTTTTGGGAACCCTAGGCAGGAGGAGAGTTAAGGGGGGAAGTGTAGGGTCAAGAATAGGTGGGAAAATAAAAACCCTAGTTGATTTAGGGTTACAGAAGGTAGATGATTCTAGAGTTGGGGGATAGGAAGCTGTAATGTGTTACAGCCTGTGGAGGGTTGATCCCTCTGATTGTATTTAAGCTTCTGTAATGTAATAAGTTGTCCAAATCAATAAAGAAAGTTCTATTTTCTGTGTGCAATTTTTGTTGTTGTGTGTTTTATGATTTACCCTCTTCATCAAGCTTAAACTAGCTTTGCCGATTTTGGCCATTTTCGGGCCCGTACAGGGCCGTTTAGTGCCTAAAACCTGAGTTTGAATAATTTTCAGGCATTTTTCAGGAAACATAAACTTTAATATCTTTCAACTTGCAAATGATCTTTGCGTGATTCCTTCACCAAAGGTCTTATTTTTTAGTTATGAAGCTTCCTATAAATTTTTACTTCATTCCGTGCCCAAATGCAAACTTTCTAAAAATAGCAGGTTGCTATTTTTAGCAGTTTGGAAAAACTGAAAGTTCTATATCATTATTTAAGCGATTATGGAACCAGAACCACAAATTTTGAAAAGAAATGGAAAGAACATCAACAATTTTTAAACACATCTTTTTTTAGGTGATGCAAGATTGCCCTTACACCACTGAATGCTCCTGTATCAAGTACTTCTTCCCACACAGGTATCCAAGATCTCTTCTATCTTTTCCCTTGAAGTAGATGCCAAAATACTCTACTCTTCTTTGGTTGGTCCATCTTATGTTCCACCTTCGTGATATTATGTTAAATCAACAATGTTGAACACAAGGGAAATGTTGATTCCATTCAGCAACTCTACCTCATATGCATTTCCTAAATCATGCTTCCTCAAAATCTTGCATGGTCCAAATTTCTTCATTTTCAGCTTATTATATGTTCCAACTAGAAACATGTCTTTTCTCAATTGAACCATGACTTCATCTCCTACCTAAAACTCCTTGTATCTCCTCTTCTGATCTACCTTAGCCTTGTACTGAATATTCATCTTATTAATGTGCTTTCTC
The DNA here is from genome assembly GCA_027924645.1 of Cunninghamia lanceolata. Classification (NCBI taxonomy): domain Eukaryota; kingdom Viridiplantae; phylum Streptophyta; class Pinopsida; order Cupressales; family Cupressaceae; genus Cunninghamia; species Cunninghamia lanceolata. The sequence goes on from BSBN01000892.1 coordinate 10,006,639, forward strand.
ACCTCTTCATGCAAATTCTTCACATGTTCTACAAAGTCTTCAGCTTCGGCACTTATCTTTTCTCCCTTGTCCATCTTTCTTTACTCTGAAGCATTTGTTAGACTACTCCCATATACAATCTAGAATGGTGATTTGCTTGTGCTCCTATTGATAGAATTGTTGTAAGAAATTTTTTCCTGTGGTAAAATCAAATCCCATCCCTTGGGCTTGTCTCTTACTAAGCATTGAAGCAGGTTACCCAAACTTCTATTCACCACTTCCGTCTATCCATCAGTCTGTGGATGGTGTGTAGAACTAAACTTCAAATCTGTCCTGAACTTATTCCACAATGTCCTTCAAAAATAACTAACAAACTTGGTATCTCGATCTAAAACTATGCTCTTAGGTAGACCGTGTAGTCTCACCACCTCTCTAAAAAATAACTCTGCAATATGAACAACATCATTGGTTTTCTTACAAGGAATAAAATGTGCCACAAAAATCTGTCTAGCACCACAAAAATGGAATCATGTCCTCTCTGTGTCCTTAGTAAACCAAGAACAAATCCATACTAATATCGTCCCATGGCCTCCCTGGTACAGGTAATGGCTGATATAGCCCTGTATTTTGACTTGTTCATTTTGCCATCTGACACACTCTACAACTCTACACAAATTTCCTCACATCCTATTGCAACTGTGGCCAATAATAATGCTCACCAACAATAGCAATGGTCTTATCTCAACCAAAGTAACCAGCGAATCCCCCTCTCTTCTCCTTAATCAGGTTCTCTCTAATGGAACTTTTTAGAATGCACAACTAGCTTCCCCTGAACAACATACCATCTTGGATTATGAAATCCAACCATTTTGTCTTGTCCATAGTAACAAGTTCCAAACTGGCTTTCCAAACCTCTACAAAATCTAGATATTCAGAATACAAAATTTTGACCTCATCGAACCCAACAACCTCTATCTTCATTTGTGTCAACAAATTTTGCCTTTTGCTTAAGGCATCTACAACTCTGTTGGACTTCCCACTCTCGTGCTTCAAAACAAAAGTATAACTCTACAAAAACTCAACCCATTTTAAATGCCTCTAGTTCAACTCCCCTTAACTATTAAGATATTGTAAAGCTTGATGATCAATATATAAAATGAACTCTTTTGGTAACAAATAATGTCTCCATTTCTTCAAATCCTAGACTATAGCATAAAACTCTTGATCATAAACAAAATACATTTTCTTGGCATCATTAAGCTTCTCACTAAAATAGGCAATGGGCTTACCTCCTTGAATCAAAACAACTCCTATGACATTGCCACTAGCATCACAATCTACGTAAAATACCTTATTGAAATCTAGAAGTACCAAATAGGTTGCTCTATGACTTTCTACTTCAATGTATCAAAACTCCTAGCTACTCCTATAGTCCATTTAAACTCTTTTCTGTCCCCTCGCATTGTCTTTGTTAGGGGTGCACAAATGCTACCAAAATTCTTGATAAATTTTCTATAAAAACTTGTCAATCCATGAAAAGATCATACCTCTGTAGCACTCCTTAGCATAGGCCATTTAATGATAGCCCTCACCTTCTCTAGGTCCATCTTAAGACCTTCCTCTGAGACAACAAATCCCAGGTATACCAACTCCTTCTGTGTAAAACTACATTTCTTCAAATTAATCAACAACTTCTCCTCCCTCAGCTTCTCTAAAACTCTTCTGATATGCATCAGATGCTCATCCCAAGTCTTACTAAAAATCAAAATGTCATCTAAATAAACAATAACAAAACTTCCCAAAAACTCTTTCAATACCTCATTCATGAGCTGCATGAATATGCTCGATGTATTGGTTAGCCCAAATGGCATGACTAACCACTCATACAAACCTTCCTTTGTCTTGAAGGTTGTCTTCCATTTATCTCCTTCTCTGATTTGGATCTAGTGATACCCACTCTTTAGATCAATCTTCATAAAGTACTTGGCTCCACTCAGATAATCCATTATGTCATCCATTCTGGGCAATGGAAATATGTGCTTGATTGTGATCTTGTTGATGGCTCAGGAATTTGTACACATTCTCAACTCTCCATTTTTCTTTAGTGCTAGTACTGTAGGTACAACACATGGACTTAGTCTCTCCCTTATCAATCCCTTCCTTAGAAACTCATGAACTTGTCTGTTCAACTCTTCATTCTCTACAAGAGTCATTATATGGGCTGCCTTATTTGGCAAACTAGCTCCTGGTATCAAATCCATTTGGTGACTTATCTTCCTCACTGATGGTAAACCTTCTGGTACATTATTAGAGATAATGTCCTGAAATTCTTCCAACAGATCTGAGACTTCCACTGGTACATCTTTAAATTTCTCCTGGTTGATGTTAGGAATCAATGCAAAGCAATAATGCTCATGCTTCATACCATCCAAAAATTTCCTACCATCTACCAAGAAAATTCTAGTAGTACTACATACCTTTTCTTCCACCTCCTTCAATGGCTTCAACATATGACAAAATCCATCCTTTGTTAGGGAATAAGTGTTGCACGGCCATCATGGACAGCGCACCTATCATACTGTCACAACCTTCCCAATAGCATGTGACATGCATCCATCAGTATGATGTCACCCAACACCTCATCATGGTAGTCTTCAATCTTGAACTTAACTAAACACTTCTCATTGACCAAAGCTCTATGTTCCTTCTGTAACCATGCAGTCCAATATGGATGTGGATGCCTTTTACTTGTCAACTTCAACTTGTTAACCATCTCCTCTGAAACAAGATTTTCACTGCTTCCACTATCAATAATAATATCACAACACTTACCTTCACACTTGCACCTTGCATGGAATAAACTCTTCCTCTAATCTAGTTCTTTCTCCTCATTGAACAAAGTTCTTTTGACAACTAGGGTTTCTCCTTAATAACATTAACATTAAAAAGAACTAATCCAATTGCTTTAGTCAGGTTTAAGAGAACATTAATACATATTTTTCCTCCAATTTTTATGAAGATCCAATGGTAGGAGAGAAAGTTATGACTCTTTTCCCAAAACTACAAACCCTAGGCAGCGTTCAGACCTGCCCTCACCAAAATTGTAATATCTCTCACAAAAATTAATGCAATTATACCAAACTAAATGAATTATAAACTAGAAACACATATATTTCCATCCATCTATTATATGCATCAATGTGAGGCCGTACCAAGTCGTACCATGCATATTTTCAGACTGTATTTTCAGAAAATTAAACTCTGCAGACCTACCCTCAATAAAAATGCCATAACTTATTCAAATATTAATGAAATTTGATGAAACAAAATGAAATGGAAAGTAGACTCAATACTCTTTCCAACCATATATGATTTTCTTCTATATATGTCCATACAAAACTGTACCAAATGCTGCAACAGGACTATTGCAGGGAAAATTAGAAAATTACAATCCATAAAACACTCATATCTTTCACAAAAATAAATAAAAATGCATGGGACAAGAAGAAAATGGAAGGTGGTTGAAGGATATAACATTTTAAATCTATTAATCATCCATTCAATTCTATATAGGGCTGTACAATAGGAAAAGACAGCAAATTTCTAAAGGAAAATACAGGAAAACATTGTTTTTTCTCATTCCATGCTCAAATCTTCAACCACCCACGAATTCTTCATGGTTACAAGGCCTTTTAAAGGCATTAAAACATGTCTCTTTAGTTCATAACTGATTTGGAGCAAACCAAGAGCTAAATGACTCTTCACCTTCCAACTTTGCATCTTTTTTCTAATTTTACATTGACAACCTTTACATGGTTTACAATATTTTACATTTTTGAAACTCCTAATGACCTAAACACATAAAAATGACTTGATAAACCTCATTACAATGTAGAAGCATACAAATTTAATCAAACTCAAAGATTTGTCTAGGGCAATATTAATTTGCCAAGGTGCTCCTGCACCATACAACCAACCAACAAAATTTTCAAGTCCCTTGGAAATATATTTGCAACAAAAGTCTCTTTCCTCTGTCTTTATCTTCAATCTTCTCAGCTAAAATCTTCCAATCTATAGAAATGGTGACCAACCAACTAACAAAACAAACTACCATCTTCACAGAGCATCCTCAGGCTCCTTCTACTCCCATCAGTGGAGTATTCTTCGGGCTGCAACATCAAGTGCTTCTTCAGGTATCCATCTCTCTCACTGCTTCACAACAAACCAACTCACCAAACCATTCATCTCACCCAACAGTAGATCCTGGTGATGCACCTACCACTCTCTCCTCAGTGGTTTCTCTATGCATCCTTCTCCAGCTAAATCTCTATTGGAGAATGGTCATGACAGACCTCATCTTGTCTGCCCACACACAACCTCAGAAAACATCTTTTTGCAGCTAGATGGATAAGCACCTGTAACCAAACAACTGAGAAACACAAAATCCAAAAAGTGTAGATTGCCTCCCTCGGTGATCTATCTACACAATCAAGATCTTCTCACTCTTCACCTGACTTCTCAGTGATAGGAAAAAAAATACACACCACCCAAATCTTTCTCCAGCTCTGATACCAATCTGATGCAGAGGTAGGAGGACCAAAACTATCCTCAATAACATTAACAAATCAAAGAACTAATCCAATTTATTTTGTCAGGTTGAAGAAAATATTAATACAGACTTTTCCTCTAATTTTCATGAAGATCCAATGGTAGGAGAGAAAGTTATGACTCTTTTCCTAAAACTACAAACCCTAGGCAGCGTTCAGACCTGCCCTCACCAAAATTGTAATATCTCTCACAAAAATTAATAAAATTATACCAAACCAAACTAATTGTAAACTAGAAACACATATATTTCCATCCATCTATTATATGTATCAATGTGAGGCCATACCAATTCGTACCATGCATATTTTCAGACTGTATTTTCAGAAAATTAAACTCTGCAGACCTACCCTCAATAAAAATGCCATAACTTATTCAAATCTTAATGAAATTTGATGAAACAAAATGAAATGGAAAGTAGACTCAATAATATTTCAAACCATATATAATTTTCTTCTGTATATGTCCATACAAAATTGTACCAAATGCTGCAACAGGACTATTACAGGGAAAATCAGAAAATTACAATCCATAAAACACTCATATCTTTCACAAAAATAAATAAAAATGCATGGGACAAGAAGAAAATGGAAGGTGGTTGAAGGATCTAAAATTTTCAATCTATTAGGCATCCATTCAATTCCATATAAGGCTGTACAATAGGAAAAGACAGTAAATTTCTGAAGGAAAATACAAGAAAACATTATTTTTTCTCATTCCATGCTCAAATCTTCAACCACCCACGAATTCTTCATGGTTACAAGGCCTTTTAAAGACATTAAAACATGTCTCTTTAGTTCATAACTCATTTGGAGCAAACCAAGAGCCAAATGACTCTTCACCTTCCAACTTTGCATCTTTTTTCTAATTTTACATTGACAACCTTTACATGGTTTGCAATATTTTACATTTTTGAAACTCCTAATGACCTAAACACATAAAAATGACTTGATAAACCTCATTACAATGTGGAAGCATACAAATTTAATCAAACTCAAAGATTTGTCTAGGGCAATATTAATTTACCAAGGTGCTCCTGCACCACCTTTCACCAACTCTAGAATGCTTAGACTGCACGTGTTCATCTACATGTTTGCATTACCTTTAGGTCTCTTGTTTGTCCTTCCTTAATGTTGCAGACACTCATAAGCTTGATGTCCTTCTGCACATTGGAAACAGGTTCCTCTGAAACTTTTTCTTCTAGGTCCTTGCCCAAGTTAGCTTCTTCCTCTTCCTCTTTGCTCACCATTATTTTGGTCATGAAGGCGGTATCCATTATCTCCTCTCTGATTTTGACTGGTGCCAACTTCTTCACCTTTCTTTGAATCTTCATTTTAGCCTCCATAAGATCTTCCACTAGTCCTTCCACCTTGACCTCTTCCCCTTTGCTTTCTCTCAAATCTTTTATTCATCTTCTCTTCCACCTTTAGGGAAAATTGGTACGCATCTTCTATGGTGGTCATTCTAACCAGGCTCAGCTCCTCTTGAATACTTGGCCTTAACCCATTAATTTAATGGTCAGCCTTAATTCTCCTCATTGGCCTCTACATGGTATGTCCTGATAGTAATCTTATAAAACTCTTATGTATACTCCTTGATAGACTTGTTACCTTTCTTCAATTCTTGCAGCTTCTTTAATAACTCCAACTCATAGTCCATAGGAATGAACTACTTCTTTAGTTTGTCCACCATTTTCCTCTTCTATTTCTCTCTAACTAGACCTCCTTCCACCAAATACTAGCATGGCCCTTCAACTTTGTTTTTGAAAACTTGACCCATTCTAGATCTTCCACATCTTCATACTCAAAATATTGTTCCATATCATTGATCCAATCAATAAGCTCTTCTAGGTTCAAATTCCTAGAATAGGTAGATACTTCAATCCTAGGCCTCTTTCCAATCTTTGAAATGGCCCTCAACAATCTAATTTTTTTAGGATCTCCTACACCTTCTTGTTTTTCCTTAGATAGCTCTTCTTCAGCTTCATCTTCACTTTCTTCTCTTGTTCTTGGCTCAAATCCTCTTCATAGCTCCTCTTGCAGTGCATTGATTTTCCTTTCCAAGGCTCTAAAACTCTCTTCCACCAAAGTATTTCTCCCACCATGGTTTCTTTGTGAAGGCATTTGAAACTCTGCAACAAACCCACAACCTCAGGTCCTGGTGCAAATTGCCTCATGGTTGGCAATTTGTCTACACACTCAGGAACCCTTCCTCTAATACCAATTGATGAAGGGGGTAAATCACAAAATGCACAATAAAACTAATTGTGCATAGAAAATATGAATATTCTTTTATTTATTTGGACAACAGATTACATTATAGAAGCTTGAATACAATCAAGGATGAATCCTCCATAGGGTGCAACACATTATAGCTTCCTATCTCCAAACTCTAGAACCTTCTACCTTCTGTAGCCCCAAATCTGCTAGAGTTTATATTTTCATACCTTTTCTTGACTCTACACTTTTCCCCTTATCTCTACTACTGCCAAGGGTTCCAAAAAATGGTTATAAATAGCCCTTTTTGGTAGCCTCTAGCCAAATTTTGAATTTTACATCTCCCTCCAAAAAAATAGGTGAACTTCTGAGACCCATAACTTTTGATCTCGGTGACCCATTGACGAATCATTTGAAATGCTTGAAATCTCACTGAGTGCTCTTAGCACTAAGAATCCTCTCTATTGATTTCACCTATTTGTGGGGCTGTACAGGGCCATTTAGTGCCTCAAACCTGACTTTGAATAATTTTTAGGGATTTTTTGTGAAACAGAAACTTTAATATCTTTTATCCCACAAATGATCTTTGCCTGATTCCTTCCCCAAAGGTCTTATTTTTCATCTATGAAGATTCCTGTAAATGTTTTCTTCCATACATGCCCAAATGCAAACTTTCAAAAAATAGCAATTTGTTATTTTTAGCAGTTTGGAAAAACCAAAGGTTCTACATCATTATTGAAGCAACTATGGAATCAAAAATACTAATTTTAAAGAAAATGAAAACAAAGTCATCAATTTTTAATCAACATTGTTTTTGGGTGATGCAAGATTTCCCTTACACCTCTGGATTCTCCTACATCAGGAATCCATAAAATACTCATAACTATTCATTCACAACTACCAAAAATCTCAATCAAATGAAAAGGAACCATGAAGTAAACTTTTTAATCAATAACAAGAGATCAACAAATATCAATGATCTCTAGCAAACAATTTGCAATAAACCATGAAGTAAGTTATTTGTATTAACTTTAAAAGTATGACTAGTCACAACAACTCCAGATCCCCTATACAAAGAGGAGTAACTGTCTTTTATAGAGAAGGAACTTGAGCACTTGGTATAAAATTAATGGCTATGATTCATCCTTCACCAATGGTCTAGATTAAATTACAATTAAATTCTTGCAGTAAGATTCATATTGGATGCCCATCTTCAAATAACCTAGATCCAATGGCTACAAATTGGATTTTGCCTTTGACTTTTGCATAAAAGACAAAAATACAACTTTCCCTTAGGTAATTCGGCCTCCATTGTGATATTTCTTTTCTTTACAAAAGAGGAAAACAACTTTCAAAAGTAGACTAGTCACAAAAGAATAAGATAAAAATGGTAGAAGGTTCAAGAAGGTGTCATTCCCACATTTTCAATGTGGACATGAAAACCAAACTAACCAAAAATTTCTATAACTTGATACTAGAACTCCCTTACATGCTACAAGCATTCTTGATGGCATGTGCACTCAATGTTGTTTCATGTGAAACTAATTTTAAGCACACTGCATTTAAGAAAGGCAAAAAAAATGAAGTCAGGGAAGTGCGAAACTCCTTTCACACCCCTTTGTTGTCAGGATTAACCTAGTAGGTTCAGGTGTCGTGACACACGTCACCATGAGGGAAGGTCTCTTTCAAGGGATAGTCCCTAGCATTTCTAGATGAAGTGATACGATAGTCTCAACCTAAGGTCAAGACCCTAAACCTAATCGTTAATTTAAGTAACAATTTAAATACACCATATTTTGGAAATGAAATATTAAATCTAATCTAACATCATCTAAGGTTAAATTAATACAAATTTATAATCAAATTTATCATGCAACAAATTTAATATAAAGGAAAAAGCCTATCATAATTAATTTATCAAATGACCATTCCATCGGCCTTAGAATGATACTTAAAGGAATCTAAATTAAATATGGTAAGCATTAAATTCAATATTAAATAAACATTCACCCTTTTCCATCAAAATAAAACTTTAAATTTAATTAAATAGTCTCCATAAATTTTGGTATTATAACCTTACAATTTACCCCTCTAGGGTCAAATAGGTTAAATCATTCAATAAATTTTGAATCTCCTACTAAGCTAACTTACAACTCTATTTAATACTTTCCTAAGTGTGATATTTTTTCTAAAATGGATCTAGGGTTCCTAATCATTATGGAAACCCTAACCAACCCTAGATAAATTTTATAAAAGGAATCTAAGTCTTAACTTCTCTCACAATTGTATGTTTGGGTTTTATAGGTTGAAGGAGGTATCTTTAGGGAAATCTCTTCCCTATGGGAATATTATTTTCCCATCTACCTTGATTAGTTTTCCAAGTTTGAATTTATATCTAGTTTTCAAATAGGATGTTTATATTTCCATTTGCTAAGTCTTTCTATTGTTTTCAAAAAAAAGTTTTCCTTTTTATATTTCAAGGTTTAAACTTTCAAATGTTTTCTTTTCTCTCCACTATGTTTTCAAAATAAATAACATTAAATAGAAGTATTGTTTTCCCAAATACATATTTATATATTAATATATATTCTTCATTATATATATCTTATTTATAAATATACGTGAAAGGAAGCAAGGTGAGCTGAAACAACTTCCTACACCAATCATATGAGGGGAATTAGAGTAGATTTTTCTTAGTTCTTTTTAGTTACAGTTAAGATACATAATTAATATAGAGATTTATACACATTCAAATGTAAGAACAATGCCAAATCACAACAACACAAGATATACATGGCGAAAACCCTTTCAAGTGAAAACCCCACACTCTAAAGCACAACTCAATGTATTATAGTAATCAATGAATGGTTACAATACAATTTTAGAGCCAAGCTCTTTTAGGAGTAGTCACAATGTCAAGTCTAGAGTAATTTTGGCAGCATTTCTGTACCTACAAAATGAACAACATACATCTCCAACTCCAAGCACCTATATATAAAGAGAAGTAGTACAAATGGAGGTAGCTTCTTGAGAAAGTCACACAAGGAACTCATCCAAACCCATGTGGCCCAATTTCAAAGGCCATAAATCACACGTATGACACTTGTAAGAGATTCTCTTTCATCCCTTACAAGCCCCCAACTCGGGCACCTCAAATTTACCCAATTAAGGTGTGACAAATGCTCTTCTAATGTCATAAAATCTGTCATATGACAACTCTTACAACTGTAAGAGAATCTGTCATAACTGACTATTAATAGCAGATTCTCTTACAACCTATTGTAGTCAAACTTTGGTGCCTACTTCCTCCATGCAAGATGATTTTTGACACTTGTCTATGCCTATTATAGGATCTTCTATTTTGGCTCTTACATGTCATAGATTCTGTCATAGGAATCTATCATAACTCTTATGCATCCTAAACCCATTACAACACCCAAAAGATGCCGACACATGGAAAAAATCTTCTACCACAAAGTGGAATGCCTATCTTCTCATACAAGGACAAAAATACACTTAGTCACCTTCCATGTAGGATGGCACATCACTGTGCCAACTCCCACAAAGTGAAAAAATCATATTAGCATACAAAATACAATAATAGGCAAAAAATTAAATACAATTAAATAATAAATGCTAGGAACTTGCAAAGGTTGAGACATCTTAATTCCCAACATTCTCCCACTTGTCAAACACTTTTCAAGAGCCAATAAAATGATAAGATTTAATTGCTAGGGGCCAAGAGGCCCATAGACTCTAAACACCATCTGAACTTCTCTATGCTCATGGGCTTCATCAAGGAATCTGCAACATTCACCAAAGTATCAATCTTCTCCAAATTCACCTTCCCATCCTCTACCATATCATGTACAAAGTGGTACTATACATCAATGTGCTTGGTCCTTGCATGGAAAGTAGGATTCTTCACCAAACATATGGCACTCTACCTATCACAATAAATGGTAATCTTCCCTGCATCAAACCCAATGTCAAAACACAATCTCTTAATCCAAATGGCTTCCTTACAAGCATGAGTAGCTGCCATATAATCTACTTATGTCATGGACAAAGCGACCACAAGTTGCTGCATACTCATCCAACTAATAGCACCACCAAACATAGTGAACACATAAGCACTAGTGGATCTCTTGCTGTCAATGTCTCTTGCCCAATATGAATCCACAAATCCATGAGTACTCACAAAATACTGAGAACCTGTAGTATAACCATGATAGCACGAGGCATACTTAGAAGTACCCTGTAAATATCTAAAAACTCTCTTTACCACATCCCAATGTATCTGTCCAAGATTAGCTATGAATCAGCTAAGGACTCCCGCCGCTTGGGCAATGTCTGGTCTTGTACAGACCATTGCATACATCAAACTTCCAACCACACTAACATAAGGTACTCTGCTCATATCCTCCATCTTAGAAGGAGACTTCAGACAATCCTCAACAGATAACTTTGTCCCCATCAAAATAGGAACACTCAAAGGTCTTCAATATGCCATGCTGAATCTCTCCAACATAGTCTTTACATACTTACTCTAGCTTAACCAAAGTTTTCTATTTTATCTATCTCTTCTGATCTTCATTTCTAGAATGTACCTGGCTGCCCCTAAATTTTTTATTTCAAACTATGCTGACAACTAAGACTTCAAATTAGAAATCAAACCTTTACCATTCCCAATTAGCAACATATTATCAACGTACAATGCTATAATGAGAATGCAATCATTATCAAACTTGAAGTATACACAATGATCTGATTTCGATCCTAGAAATTCAATACTCAACACAAAGGCATCAAACTTTTGGTGCCACATCTTAGGAGACCACTTAAGACCATACAAAAACTTTTTCAACTTGCAAACCAAATTTTATTTACCTTTCCCAATGTAGTGCTTTGGATGTGACATATAAATCTCCTCCTCCAAATCACCATGGAGGAATGATGTCTTCACATCCATCTGCTCCACCTCTAAGTCATATGCTGCTACAAGAGATAACATGAACTGAATAGATATTAGCTTTACAACTAGAGAGAAAATCTCACCATAATCAATTCCCTCCACCTATGAATACCCCTTCGCGACCAACCTTGCCTTATATTTATCAATGCTACCATCTAAACCAAACTTTTTCTTAAACACCCATTTGAATCCAACATGCTTTCTTCCTTCAGGCAAAGGCACCAAGTCTCAAGTATTATTCTTTTCCAAAGAATCCATCTCTTCTTCCATAGCCTCCTTCCATGAACCTGCATTGTTCATACCCATAGCCTTCCTTACGGTCCTAGGTTCATCAACATTAGAAATCAAAGAAAAAATACATTTGGAATCATGGAATGAATAATCAAACCTTTCAAGTTGTCACCTTATTCACGTGGACCTCCTCACAAGTTGAGATTGAGGTTCTTCATCTTTTTCTTCTAAACTTTCAGAGCTACTAGAGCTCTCCTCATCATCAGATCCAACTAGTGTCTTCAATTCAACTTTCTCAGGGGTGGGAGGAAGCTGAACTACATCTTTCTTTTCTTCTTTCTTCGGTTGTAGGACAACAGAAGAAGGATGAAGCTCTTTGAAGATCACACTTCTGTTATATAGAACTCTTTCAGTTACTAAATCCCATAGATTGTACCCTTTCACACTGATACCATAACCGATGAAGATACATTTAACTGCCTTGTTCTCCAACTTGGACCTCTTCTCCTTAGGCACATGTGCATATGCATCACAACCAAATACTTGAATGTGTCTTAACAAAGGCTTCTTACTAGACCATGGCTCCATAGGGGTTTTGTTAACGAGTGGTGATGTAGGAGACCTATTAATCAGGTAACAAGTAGTAGCAACAGCTTCAGCCCAAAACTTTTGTTATTGGCCAACTCCACTTAACATGCTCCTAGCCCTCTCCATCAACATTCTATTCATTCTTTCTGCAACTCCATTTTGCTAAGGAGTATATGGAGTTGTCTTATGCCTCTTAATACCTTGTTCTTTATAGAACTTATCAAAATCTACTAAGCAAAACTCACAACCATTATCAGTTCTCAAACATTTAATCTTTCTATCTTTTTGATTCTCAACAAGAGTCTTAAACTCTTTGAATCTTGCAAAAACTTTAGATTTACTCCTAGGGAAATATACCCATGTCCTTCTACTGTAGTCATCAATAAATGAAAAAAAATATACATATTTTGAAATCAAAGGAACATTAACAAGACCAAAAACATTAGAGTGCACTAGATCCAACACATCAGAAGATTTATGAGAACTATGGTAAAATTGAACATGATTTTATTTTCCATATATGCAGTATTCACAAAAATCAAACTCAAGGTTACAATCATTCATACCCTCAATGAGGTTTTTATTTTTTAGGGTCCTCAAACCCTTTTCACCAATATGGCCAAGCCTTTGGTGCCACAACATTGTTTTCTCAATAGTAAGTTTCATCTCCATAGAATGAGCACCCTTCGGTACCCAGAATGCATGACCATCAGAAGTAGATGCAACAGTCTTATTGGATACTAGTTCCAATGGTGAGGATGAAGAATCTAAAGCTCTCTTCTTCAAAATAGAGGCACTATTGCACTGAATAGCACATGCATCAAGCTGAAATAGAGTGCCAATCCGAGCACCCTTAGCCAACACCATAGCTCCTCTCATCATCTTGCATCCTCCATTTGATAAAACAACCTGCACACCCACATCATTCAATTTTCTTATAGATAATAGGATGTGTACCAACCCAGGGATATGCAGTACACCATTGATTCCCTTCACTCGACCATTAGGGAATTTTATTAGGACTCTTCCACGGCCAACTATATCCAAGTGAGAGTCATCACCTAGGTACACCTTCCCACAAATGAACTTTTTGTACTTCAAAAACTAGTCTCTATGGGATGGCATATGAAATTATGCACCAGAATCAATCAAGCACACATCCTCAAATGCATGTGTTGCCAAAATAGCGACAAGCACTTCTCCATCATCTTGAGAGGACTTGTCGGAGTCAAAATCATGGTTTTTCTTCTTATTCTTTTTCTCCTCCTTGCAATCTTTTTGGAAGTGACCAGGTTTACTGCAGTTCCAACATAAGACCTTGGACTTTCTAGGAGACATTGATCTCCCATGGGTTTTGAATCTTCCTTTGTCTTTTTTCTTCTTGTCCTTCTTTTTTCCTTTTTCCTTGGACCTACCACGAACCACAAGAGCCTCAGCCATTTTGGAAGACTTTCTCTGCATTTCTTTAGACAATAGTGAAGAATCCACTTCATCCATATTGAAGGTGGTAGTGGTACTCCCAATAGCCATTACAAGGTGGTCCCATGAATCTGGTAAAGAACACAGTAATGTCATGCAATGGTCCTCCTCCTCCATCTTCACACCAACAAAGGTCAACTAAGAAACAAGCATATTAAAAGAATTGAGATGATCTACCATAGATCCTCCATCTTCCATCCTTAGAGAGTGTAGTTTCTTTCTCAGGAATAGCATGTTTACCAAGGACTTATCTTGATAAACATCATCAAACTTCTTCCACAACTCTTTTACAGTTTTCTTGTGGACATTCAGGAGCATAGAATCAGCCAAACATAGCCTTATGAGACCCTTGGCCTTCCGATCCATCTGATCCCAATCTTCTTGTTTCATGCTCTGGGGTTTGGTTTCAAATATCACGAGCCATAAATCTCTATTCACCAGCATATCCTCCATCTTGAGTTTCCACAACTCAAAGTTGCCTCCATTGAATTTTTCAATCTTGAATCTCCCAGATGTGCTTGCTATCTTCTCACTACAACAAGATCAAAAAATACTCTACAATACTCCCACTCAATTGAAGATTAGTACAAAAAACCCTCTACCCAGTTGCTAGGACCAAAACTAGTTAGGCTCTAATGCCAACTGAAAGGAAGCAATGTAAGCAGAAACAACTTCCTACACCAATCTTACGAAGGGAAGTAGAACAAATTTTTCTTAGTTCTTTTCAGTTATAGTTAAGATACATAATTAATATAGAGATTAATACACATTCAAATGTAAGAACAATGCCAAATCAAAACACAAGATATACATGGGGCAAACTCTTTCAGGTGAAAAACCCCACACTCTAAAGCACTGCTCAATATATTACAGTAAACAATGAATGGTTACAATACAGTTTCAAAGCCAAGCTCTTCCAAGAGTAGTCACAATGTCAAGTCTAGAGTAATTTCGACACCATTTCTGTACCTACAAAATGAACAACATACATCTCCAACTGCAAGTACCTATATATAAAGAGAAGTAGTACGAATGGAGGTAGCTTCTTGAGCAAGTTACACAAGAAACTCGTCCAAATCCATGTGGCCCAATTTCTAAGGCCATAAATCACACATATGATACTTGTAAGAGATCCTCTTTCATCCCTTATAACCCACCAACTTGGACACCTCACATTTACCCAATTAAGGTATGACAGATGCTCTTACAATGTCATAAAATCTGTCATATATGACAACTCTTACAGCTATAAGAGAATCTGTCATAACTGACTATTAATAACAGATTCTCTTACAACATGTCATAGTCAAACTTTGGTGCCTACTTCCTCCATGCAATATTTCTTTCTGACATTTGTCTTCACTTGTTATGGGATCTTTAATTTTGGCTCTTACATGTCATAGATTCTATCATAGGAATCTATCATAACTCTTATGTGTCATAAACCCCTTACAACACCTGAAAGATGCCGACACATGGCAAAAGTCTTCTACCACAAAATGGAATGTATATCTCCTCATATGAGGACAAAAATACACTTAATCACCTTCCATGTAGGATGACACATCACCATGCCAACTCCCACGAAGTGACAAAATCATATTTGCATACAAAATACAATAATAGGCAAAAAATTAAATAATAAATGCTAGGAACTTGCAAAGGTTGAGACACCTTAATTCCCAACAATAATCAAATATAAGAGTGAATAGAACATATATACATATATATTTTTGATATATAATATATATAAACATTATGATCAAAAGGAGAAATAAAAAATATCAGGAGTGAATAGACTAGTAAGTGAAGATAAAGAAGAGGGGAGATTAGAGAAGAAATTAATCTAGATAGTGAAGATGAGGTGAAGGTGATTGGGAATCTTCTCCTACAAGCAGAAGTTGATCTGGGGAAAGAAGTTGGCAGAGGAGGATGGATGTCCATCAGTAATGTCAACCTTGACATTTTTGGTGAAATCCCAAATATTTGTATTCCAATAGAACTCCTTAATTTGAAGGAGTAATATCTAAAAAAAATGTGGTCATCACCAAATTTATCAAGATTTGACCTTCTATGGAATGCATTAAGGATTGGACAAATTGCAAGTGGCTCGAATTAAAACTAGAAGTCAATTTCCTAGCTTTAGGGTTTCTACAAATCATGTTTCAATCAAAATTTGAGAGATAATATTTTGAAAGGAGGGCCTCGGTTTATGGGTAATGCAGGATTGCAAATAAAGAGCTTGGTTTCTAGGTTTTGACCCTCATAAGGAATTGATCAAGGAAGTGTCAATCTGGATCAGAATGTATAAGCTTCCCCAAGAGCTGTGGACTGAGGAGATCTTCAAAATAATTGGCCAGTCTTTAGGGTCTTATGTTTACAATTCTTTAGCCTCACAAATGAGAAGGCTGGTGACTTATGCAAGGATCTGTGTCAACATAGACCTTAGCAAGCCTATTTGACATGCTATCAAGCTTTCTTATTCCTTGGGAGAATGGCTACAATATTTGGAATATGAATGCCTCCTGATAAGGTGTTTTAATTTCCAGAAGGTAGGGCACATAGCTAGAAGATGCATGATGAATAAAGAAGGTAAGGTCTTTGAGAAGGGTATTGGTATGAAGGAGGGTAAGCATATCTCATTGCTAGATAGAGAGGAGGATATTCCAAGAGATCTAAGAGGAGGAGATTCTAAGAGAAGAACAATATTCCTCGGGTCCAATAATTGAGAGTTTGGCAGACCCTAGCAAGGAGGATGGAAGGTTGAAGGACTCCAGTCTTTTCGCTGCCAATGGCATTAGTAAAGGAGAGGAGGAGCAAGGATTGGCAGAGCAATCTAGATCTCCCCATAAAGATTTAAAGTTGAAAGAAGTCCTCTTGAGATTGGTGGACGACAACAAAAGTCCTCTAGCCAATAGGGTGTCTTCAAGAAGAAAGTTACGGAAGGGGAGAAGAGGGGAGGAGGAAGACTCTGGTAGAGAGGAGGATGATGAGGATAAAGAGAATGGTTACTAGAAGTGGTAGAATGGTAAAAAGAAATGTGATAATGGATGCAGGAGGCTCTAATACCAAAGGAAGAAAGACTGATGTTAATAAGGCCAAACACACAGCTATGGTGGAAGTAGGAAAAGGCACATAGGAAACATTGAATAAATTTGTGAAAAGAGGAGGCAAGTACCTCCAAGTGCCTCTAAAGAAATGAAGATAGTGATCTAGAATGCTTGAGGCCTAGATGGCCTAGAGAAGCATCACTTGGTCAAGTGGCTGATAGAGTTGGAAAGTCTAGATGTTTGTATGCTTCAAGAAAAAAGTGGATTCCCCTACAATAATAGAGATGATCCTAAGGAACTTGTGGAGAATGGAGAAGGTTTGGCAATAGGTGTAGTAGGAATGGTGGGGAGATTGGTGGTGATGTGGAATACATTCAGGTTTTCTTGTGTGGAGTTGTTTAGTTTAGAGCATGTGTTATCAATAAAAAAGAATTTTATTCAGGGGGATAACATTTTTTTATCTCAAATGTGCATGGTCGTTATTAGGAGGGAGAGAGATCTTTTTGTTGGGATAGCTTGGAATCCTCTAGGGAATCCTTTCTAGAGGATAACTAGTTGTTAGGAGGAGATTTCAATGCCACCTTGTGTCCAGAGGACAAAAAAGGTGGAAGAAATGTAGGGAATTGGGGATCCTCAGGGTTCAAAAAGATGTGCGAAGATCTGTCACTGGCTGACATTTCTCCCAAGTCAGGTTGGTTCACCTAGTCTAATAGAAGGGTTGGAGGGGATAATATTTTGTGTAGATTGGATTGCTATCTTGTCAACTTTGATTGGTTGTTGTGTCTAGTTCAATTCTTCTCAGAGGTCATTTAATTTGGTGGGTCTAATCACTAGCCTATCCTTTTTGTATAGCTCTCCATCAGAAGATGAGGGGGGTCCCCTTCAAAATGGAATCCTTTTGGTATGAATACCCAAAATTTTAAGAGGCCTTGGAAAGATGGTGGAGTAAGGAGGTTAAAGGTAATAGGAGATTTGTGATTCTCCAAAAGTTGGGCGATACTAAGAAGTTGGCGAAGGTTTAGAACAATGAAGTGATAGGGAATCTATTTGAGAATAAGATAAAGGTGGAATAAGATTTAAATCTCATTGATAAAGAAATGGAAGACAAAGGATTCACCCCTGATCTCAAAGAAAAGAAGAAAGAAAGATGGATTCAAGCTCAATCACATTCTTGGGATGGTGGAAATTTTCTAGCTCCAGAAGTCCAAGGTGAGGTGGCTAAAGGAAGGTTACAATAATATGAAGTTTTTCCATTTGTCTACTAATGTTAGAAGGAACCATAATAAGATTTTGAAGCTTCAGCTTCCTAATGGCTCTATTATGGAGGACATTGGAGCTATCAAAGAAGAAGGAACAATATATTTCAAGGAGTTGCTAGGCATGGAAGAATTGAGTAATGAGGCTACACAAGAGGATATGCTAAGTAATGTTCCCCTTCTGGTGGATGAGAATATGATTAAAGGTCTGATGGCCCCCTTTTCCAAGGATAAAATTAGAACAACTATCTTCTCTATAGGGGTGATGAAGGCACCTGGTCCTAATGGGTTCTAGGCTGGTTTCTTTTAGAAGCATTGGGATATTGTTGGAGAAGATGTCTGTAGTGCAGTAGAGGAATGCAGGAGTAGAAAAGCAATGATGAGAGCATGGAACATGACCTAAGTGGCTCTTGTTCCAAAGAATAAGAACTCAAAATTCTTCGATGAATACATGCCTATTGCATTGTGTAATAGAATCTATAAGATTGTTACTAAAGCTATGGCTTTTTGGATAAAGAAGTGCTTGGGAAGCTTGATTTTTGATGGACAAAGATGCTTTATCAAGGGAAGACAAATCTTGGATGGTATTGTGATTGCCCATGAAACCATTCACTCTATCAAATCTTGGAAAAAAGAAGGTATGATTCTAAAACAGGACATGAACAAGGCATATGACCTCATTTCTTGGGACTTTCTAATCAAGGTCATGGAGAGGTTATGTTTTTGCAATGACTTGTGTAGTTGGGTTTATAGCTGCATCTCCACTGCTTCATGTGTTGTTTTTATTAATGGGGTGTCCTCTGATTTTTTCAATGCTAGTAGGGGCTTGAAGCAAGGTGATACCCTCTCTCCCTTTCTCTTTCTGATTGTTGCTAAGGTCCTGGGGTGAGATTTAAAGAAGTAGGTGGAGGTCAGATAGATGCCCAGGGCTCTAGGTTTTCGAAGGGACTTCCAATTTGACTCATCTTCAGGTTGTGGATGATACGTTACTTTTTGGAGAAGCTACTACTAGAGAGGTCAGAGGATTCAAGAAGGTTCATCATAATTATGAGATGATAGTAGGTCAAAAAATCAATACAAGTAAGTCTCGTATTTACTTTCTAAAAGACTCTTTTGTGCCAAATCTTTTGAGATCCAAAGAATCTTGGGTTTCAAGTTAGATGTCCTTCCCAAAAAATATTGAGGGATGCATTTGGTTGATAAGAGAACTTCAAAAGTAGAATGGAGAAAAGTTGTGGATAAGGTGCAAAACAAGCCGGCCTCTTGGAAAGGGAGATGGCTTTCTCTAGTGGGTAGAATTACTCTCATTAAGGTATCTTTGGCAGTTGTCCCCATCTATACAATGTTTGTCTTTCATATCCCTAGTAAGGATGCTAGGGCATTAGAGGATTCTCAGAGAACTTTTTGTGGAGACATATAGAAGAAGCATTCAATTTTAATTTGGTTAAATGGGAAGAGGCATTGAAGCCTAAAAGTTTAGGAGGACTGGGCTTCAGGAACATCAGAAACATGAACAAATTCCTAGGTATGAAATTGACTTGGATGATCTATGAAGAAAAATATAGACTATGGAGAAAAATGATTCAAGCTAAGTACATTTAGAATGACTAAGAAAACCTCTTTAAATCCTGTATCCAACTACCATAGGGATCAAACATATAGAACTTATTGAGAATATGCAACAATATGGTCAAATTTGACTTAGTCTAGAGGGTGGGTAAAGTGGACAAGGTGAGGTTCTAGAGGGATGCTTGGTTGGAGGAACAACCTTTGAGGGACCTTCACCACCTTTGGCCTTTGGTAAATGCTTTGGAATCAAGGGTGGGGGAAGGTAAAGGACTATTTGGAAGATCAGGCTGGTAGCTTGAGTTGGAAGGACCTTGGTGATTTGGAGGAAGGTTTGGATAACAAGTGAAAGGAAGTTCAGGAAAAGATAAATAAATGGCATCTTTTGGCCAAAGAAGATAGACTAATGTGGAACGGCAATGGAGAAGGAAGGGTGAGAGCTGGTGAAGCTTATAAACTTTACTTTTCCCAAGGCATCCCTCTTAGTAAGGCCATTGTTGGTAGGATATGGAACAAGCAAGGGTTGCCTAAAGGAAATTCCTTCCTTTGGATAGCATGGTGAAGGTGAGTGATTACTTGGGATAGGCTAAAAAGGATGAGTCATAAGGGCCCATCTAGATGTGTTATGTGTAGAACATGTAGTGAGGACAATGATCATCTTTTCATACACTATGAATTGGCAAGGGAGATATAGAGTAGGTTCCTTAAGAGATGGAGGGTGGATTAGGTAACTCCTCAGAATATTATGGGGCTATTGGAAAGTTGGTATCTCAAATGAAAAAGTCATGGGTTAGAGTTTATATGGAACTCTACTCTGGAAATCATTATTTGGAACTTATGGCTGGAACGCAATAGAAGGATTTTTCAAGAGAAGGAAAGGGGGGTGGATATAATTTGGGATGGGGTGGAAAGCACTCTCAATGAACTCAGGGAGATTCACAAGAAGGATTGGAGGGTTGTGGAGGGGGAAGAAGAATGGGAAAATGAATGGCCAAGATTTAGGTGGCTAGGGTGTAAGGGGAAGAGAGGTGATATGCCTCCTAAGGAGAGACACAACAATTGGGTGTGCCCGGACCCATGATGGATTAAATTAAACTTTGATGGCACTACCAGAGGAAACCCCAACAGTGTTGGTGGAGGGGTATTCAGGGATCACAAAAGCCAACCTCTTGGATTATATTTTTATGATTTTGGTATTGACACTAATAATTTGGAGGAAGCTAAAGCTCTTTGGAAAGGCTTAGTGAGAGCTAGGAGTAAGGGATGGGAGAATTCATGGGTGGAAGGAGACTCCACTTGTGATCAACATAATGAATGGAAGCACTCCTAAAAAATGGATACTAGATTAGATTATGGAGGAAAAAAAACACCTAGAACTCTTCTTCTCTAAAGTTAAATTCACTCACATCAGAAGGCATGGGAGCAAAGTTGCCGACTAGGCTGCAAATCAAGGAATAGCCTCTAGAAACAAAGGTAATATCTTTGAGACAGAGTTGAGGGAAGCATATTCACAAGAGGTCTTAATACTAATTCAAGAGGATATCAAAGAGAATTTGCTTTATAATGGGCTTGAATGACACCTGGTGTCATTAATAGTAATGATGGAGTACGGTGAGGTGTGTAAGGAGCTGGTGAAGGGAGAGTGAGGTAGGAAGTTATCATGATTTCTGATGGCATTTGGGAAATGCCAAGTCACTTCTCAAAGTCAAGGTGGTAGAAGATATTGAAAGTTTATTATTTCTATTTTTGTCTCAACTCATCCTTCTTTCCATGACTGGTGAAAGTGATTTCAATAGACTCTATTGGAGCAGGTGGTGAGGTTGTTATGGATTCCATATTGAGGGTTGCAAAGGACAAGAAGGTGGTCAACCGAGTCCTTAGGAAATAGGCCAGGAAGAGGGGCAATGTTTCATCTGTAGGCAGCATAATGGTAAGGAAGTATTCTTCTCGAAAGAAACTTAAGAAAATATTAGGAGAAGAAGCCATGGTTGTGTTCATTAATGGCCTGGAGGGTGAAATTAAGAACACAATTCTCGAGGATTGGTTGGGATGACTCTTTAAGGTGGCTAAGGAAGTTGACGGAATGGAAGGGTGAATTTGAGGGAAGTAATGGATAATCTTCTGTTGGACCCTATTTCTTCTCATGGGAGGTGGAATGTCTTTGGTGTGTCTTAGTTGCTCACTGTTTCTACCATGCTTTCCATTGCAGCTTCCTCTGTCTTGACACATGAGGACTTGATTGAAGCTTCTAAATAGAATTTAGAGAACTTGGAGCTTGGGCTAGGTCATCTGCATGATGTAATGATTAGGGTGACAGAGACAAGCAAGGTGGTTGTCAGGATAGCCAACAAGATGGGAGTCCCTATTCTAGAGCATGCTTGGCCTTCCTTCTCCTGTGTGTGTGATAATGAAGCTGATGGTGTTTCCGTATTTGGTGATGGAGGTATTTAGGTTTTGTGTTTTGGATATCTATTCAGGTGTTTTGGTTGTATGGTTTTGAGATTCCAGTCTCTATAATTTGCCCCTCTCTATTTTATTGTTATATGGGTTGGGTAATGATAGGTGTAGAAGGTTGCTTCTATTTTTTATTATAGAATATGTAATCAATATGTTAGTTGTTTAGGCTAAGGATGTTCAGGGGGTTTTCTACAATTTATTGTCTGGATTCTTGTCACTTTCAGATTTATGGGTTTATCCCAAATTTTGATTGGGTCCCTAGTTCCATAAACTGAGGTTTTATTATTAAAAAAAAAACACATTATGATCAAATATCATTTAAGCCTCTATGTATACACACAAAACTGTGTATATACATAATGTTGTATATATATTAGGAGTATATATATATATATATATAACAAAAGAGGTTGAATGAGAAAATGCTACATGTTTAAAAATATATCATTGATCTATTTATTTTTGACAAAAAAGGGTTTATGTTGAGGGCAGGCCGACGGACCCTATGTAGGTTGTAGGCCTCCTTTTAGGGGATCTACAACTTGCACAAGCCATGACCCTAAGGGGATGGAGGGAAAATATGGAGCCCTTTCCACCACAAAACCTATGGGCTTTGTGGTGATGGGGCCTCTGGCCCCTTCCACCGTCCTGCAGAGGGGACACAGCTCAGGGATTCGAACCTGCTCGCCCCCAACTTTTTTTAAACCTAAAAATACTTAAACATAAAAAGAAAACATGATTCAATAAATTTGTTTCTTTTTCTCTCTAAATCTTGAATTTTAGCTTAACATTAATAATTATATCCTTAGTTATACCGATAGGTATTTCACTCACAGATTGAGTCGAGCTCCGTACAGTTCCAGGGTGTAATCGGTAGCCTCCATTCTTCAGCAGGTATAGGACAACCATTAAAAACATCTCAACCATTTGGGTCAAAAAAGAAATAGTTTCATTTCTTGTTATGCAAGGCTCCTAGGGGAGAGGACCCAGTAGTGTTGCACCCTAATTTCATGCCTCTCAAAATCATACGTGGCAATTTCGAATCACTCCAAAATTTTTACAGTAGCTTATTTGACAACGCCCCTGCTTATAACTAAGGTTTTAGGGCCACATTAGCATGCTTTTTTTTGAGGTGTCAAATAGTTCCCCCCAAAAAAAGGTTGGACCAATAGGTGTGCATTAAGTCATGTTATGTTGGTGGGCTGATGTGGCATCACATGATTGGTTTCTTTTTAAATTTAAAGAGCACATTTCATTCAATTATGAGTACTTATAGTAACACTAACAACTTTAAAATCACAACTACTAGTACTAAACTTTAAAAATATTGGGCCTTAAATGCACATATACTAGTACTAAACTTAAAAAATATTAGGCCTTAAATGCACATATACTATCTCAGCCATTGGAACTATCTCACCTATTGGGTCTTTTCCCCTATCTGTGTCAGAGCGAAGCAAGCACACTCAATTGAAAATCAATGGTTTGTAGATTTTCTATATGCAGTGGACAACTGGAGGATTTGAGCCAGACACATTACAGTGGAATGAAGAATTAGTGCCTCGAATAGAAACAAGCTTGTAATGGGAATGGAGGAAGTGATTGGGGTTAAAAATTCTTGCATCACAATGTTGAGATCACAAGCGATTTTCTCTTCGTTTAGAGGGATGTTTGAGTTAGAGGGGGCTATTTTGAAGCTACTTCCCATGGGGTTGTTGAGAAATGGAAACATCATCTGGTGACAGAAATGCCAACGCCTCAACAGTAACTGCAAGGACATTTAAGATACTCTATTTACTTTAAGGGAGGAAATTGGTTCTATTCTATTAGTAATGCTTCACATAATTTATTTTTATCATAGGACAGGGCACGGGAACTGTCCCTGAAACCCTAATTTATTTGTATTTTGTCTCTGTAAAAATAACCAAACCATAGATTTGTTGCTCAAATATAATATTGTTGTATGGCGTGCCTTCTTTATAAGCTTTTTATTTTCTAATCTTGAGTGTGTTACAAATGTGTATTGGTATGGCCTATAAAGCTGCAAATACCTGGCGATGGATTCTTCCCTCCTAATTGGGGTTGAATCTGATAGTCGTATGGCTATATTTATGCATTTTTCCCTAAGATACAATAAAAATTTATAAAAGACTGTATCCCATGAAAGTGGTGTGTTTCAGTAGACTGTCAAAAAATCTTAAAGTAATATAATTGTATATATATTTAGGTTATAATTAATCCACAAAATAGTTTTAACATATAGATTTAATGAAAGAAATGAAAGGAAAAATAATAATAATTAAATGAAGAGTTGATTCCATGGGTATGAATTTCTATACAAGCGAAGGTGTTGTTGGACTCTCCATGGCCCCACCTGGTAAAAGTTACCCTTCATGCTGGAGAAGCCTTGGCCTCCTTGCAGCCAAAACACTATTGGGGTGTTCACAATTTTTCACTGGATTCGATGCATCACAAAACAAATTTATCACTAGCACTCTAGAATGTATTCTCCACATTTTGATTCCCATTCTAAGGATGATATTGAAATCCACCTATCTGAGTCCTTTATGTAACTTTATAGGAGCTCTGGAAAATGGTGAAGAACACTATGAGGTGGGGATGAAGTTTTATTATTTTTGAGACACATTGAACTATGCTTTATGGTAAGATGAGTCACCCATCCCCTACCATAACTAATGCCATAATTTCCCTGTTCTCATAGTTCTAGAGTAGAGGGACCTGTGCCACTTATTTCAAGCCATTTTAGTATTATTTCTTCACTTTGAACTAATGGGCAATGTTGTCCAATGAGGACTCAATTACTTCTGATGCACTTTATGATTTTGCATTATGAGGGCAAGCCTTCAAAATTGGTAGGTTTTAATGTTGCTTTTCTTTCTAAAATTAGGTTTCCATTTTTGCTCTTGAATTAAATGCCCTACTTATAGCTTACTCTGGATGCTAAGTGGGATATTGTGGATTTAGGGTTTTATCTATAAAGTTTTAGATTGTGTGGATAGATAGTTATTTTTATCTATTATGTGGGTGTAAATGATGACATTTAAATAAACTCAGCGGTGGCAAAAACAAATCATAAATGGGTCAAAATTTGATGTTCCTAATACACCATTCATATCATTAGGGTTTTGTTTGTGAGTTTATATGTTTACTTTGTTATGATTTGTAAAACTAATTTATCCCATATGTTCAGGTCAAGGCGAAGGTGAAATTAATGGTGTTAAAGGATGACTATTTTTTATGATATTCTCCTTACATTTGTTTTCACTTTTTCTCTTATCGATAATTATATGTTATAGTATTTGCTTTATTCTTTCTATATCGTGTTCTATTTTTTTTTTTGATGTGAGTTTGCAACTCTGTATGTGATTTCAAAGTTAATAATTGTAACATCTGAAATTGTCCTCCTGTATGGAATGGTACAATTTCCCTCGGTTTAGCTCCTCACTCTTGGTGACCTCTCAACCTTTTCTTTTTCAGCCTTCCCAAAACCCTGATTAACTTAGTCTAGGAGCAGTTTATTCACTTTTTGAGGTAACTAATTGATAGAACCTAGAAAGAGATTTGAGATTAGGGTCCCTTGGACCCCCAAAAATGTAGATCTGAGCTGAATTTGAGGGCTTGGACTTGGGTACCAGCGCCCTAGTCCTCCCTGGTTTCACGGGATTTTGAATTTTGGCGGGGTGTCAATTCCTGCCAAGTGCCTCAGGATTCTATTTTCAAATTCTTGGTTTTCATGCGATATCAACATATTATTTCAAAATTTGAATTCCCTAAAGATAGATATAAAAAGACATTTGTAATTCATTTTAACAGACACAATTCTTATGTAAGCTTGATGCCAAAATTCTGCTGCAATTGCCATTAAAGACCAGCAACTTGTTGAAGCTATTCAAAGTATTTTTTATTTGCTACCTTGGAGACCATGGATGAAGATTAGGAATCAAGATCTTGAGTCTACCTTTCTCTTCCTAGGGTTTGTACACCCTTTGCATAATCAGAAGAAGGGTTGAAGCCTCCAACAACAAACTTGGAGATCCTTCGTGGACATTGCTGATTCACCTTCTTGTCATCCAAGTCTTCATTTATTTCCTCTCCTTGAGGTGAAGTTGTATGTGTTTATTGATGCAAAGGAAGTTGTTGATCTTCCCTTGATTGAGACATCTAGGGTTTTATTTTTCTGCATACACACATTGTTAGGTTTGCACAAACTTCTACAAATCTTTTCCTTTGGCTATTGTTGAGGTAGGAATACCAAAGACGGGGCTTAACTGAGGCAAACTCCTATAAAGCTACAACAATTTCCTTATTTTGTATGTGTAGATCATGTTTCGCAGGTTTCGGCGAAAAGAAGCTACAGGAAGAAGGATATTATAGGTACAATCATGACAGACTTTCAAATTTTTGGATTTTGAGACTTGCAGGACATTGGAGTGGGCTCCCTAGTCCAACCAAGTGTTTTCTTTGAGATTTGGAAGCCATTTTACAATCTCAGGCACCCTGTGTAGAAGGTTTTCCTATTTAGAAATTTACAGGACATTGGAGCAGGCGCCCTAGTCCAGGTAGCCCTCAAAATTTGGGTACTATGTCTCTGAAACCCCTCCTCTACACTTCTATGATTAGTTTTATCAGATACTTCACCAATTTTTGTATATTGTTGATTTGAGGCATAATAATGTTTTTGCTTGGTTGGAAGTACAACGCTTGATAAAATCTTGAGTAGGGCCTTAGACTCTACAACAACGCAAGCATCAAAGGGAGGCAAAGTGATTATAAGTTTGTTCCAAGGTCTATCCTTGTCTCCCCTAATGCTTAGTGGCAAAAAATGGTAGTATTTAACCTAGTAAATAAACTATCATTTTTCACCCTAAAAATTTTGGTGAACCTAAGCTTTAAAGAATTTGCATCCTTTTAAACTTTAGATTTGAAATAATTTTCTATTCTAAAGCATAATTGGATTGGAAAACTCCTTTAGTGAAATTTGCATATGTTAGATTGTGATTACATTCTTTATCGTTTCACTAAAAGAGTTGAAAATTATCATTTATTGTTGGATATTGTATTTCATTTGTAAAGGCCATCATTGTGCATTTAAATCTTGGTTTAAATAGAAAATGTTAGAATGTCAGATTATTTTTTACAAGATTTTCATGCTTATGATGAGCCGTTTAGTCATGATGACTTCAATATGTTAGATGAAGCCCTTGAGGACTTTATCTCAATTGAACATTCCACTACGACCTCTAAGCTGTCACTATTTCAAAGATTTGTCAATGCAATTTATGTTCCTAAACATAAAGAAGAGATTAAAAAACTAAAAATTGTGGTCAATCTATGTGCAAATGTCTCATCCTCTTCTCAATCTCCTGATCACATTTATGATTATGAAAAACAAATAGTGAAAAAAGACTCACAAACTAATCATAATGTGGTTGCTCATGCGTATAACACTCAGAATAATAAACAAAGTACACAACAAATGAATGTTCCAATATCTTTACCAGCTTCTCAACCTATGCTTCCTCAAGCACCTCGTTTAGCATATAAAGCTGGTAAAGACTATGATCTTGTAGAGCAACTTCGTGCTACTCCTGTAAAGATATCTCTTTGGAAACTTATACAAACTTCACCTACTTACCACAGAATGCTACAAGAAGCTTTACAAAAGGTGACTATTCCTCCTGTTGTTAAACTGAATGATGTTGTTGCTTTACTACATTCTATGCATGCAACGAAATTTGATATTTTGTTTCAACAACATGAGTTACCATCTCTCGAGGTTTAGAAGCAGTATGATCCTTTGGTTATCTTTATTATGATCAACAAAACATTGGTTAAGAGAGTTATGATTGATAATGGGTCAGCCCTAAATGTTTGTGGTATTGATTTATTACACAAGGTTAAAGTTTATATATCTGCTATCAAACCAGAATCATTAAGTATCCATGGTTTTAATAATGTTGGATGACAATCTGTGGGCACTATAACTTTACCTATACAAGTTGGACCTGTGATGGTGCCTACCTTGATTCATGTAATGCCTTGTTCTCTATCTTATAACATGATTTTAGGTAGACCTTAGATACATGCATTAAGAGTAGTTCGTTCTACTTTACATTGTTCGATAAAGTTTATATTTAAAGGAAAATTGCATACTATCCATTCGGATCTTGAACCTGATAATTGCTTGCAAATGGAAGTGCATAAGCATGTTATTGGTCCTAAGATTTTAAACAATCTAAAAGCTAAATTGTCAACTCATCTTGTCTTTAAAAATGTTATGCAAGAGCCCAAACAATCGAATGCATTTGTTGGTGATGACTGGGGTTTGTTAGATTTTGCATCCTCCTCCACAGGACAATATAAACTTAAAAACCTTGTCCTTGAAACAACAAATATTGCATCGATCACATCACATGCTTTGAAGGATAACTATAAGACTTCTTTGTTGACTAAAAAAGACAACACTCTGAGTTATACTACTGATTATGAGACATATGAAGCTCATCCTTCCTCTAAAGAAATGGTCTCTCTCTATGGCAGAGGATTTCGAATCCTTTACAAAAATTGTGACTATGTAGGTAATGGTTGTGGCATAAATCAACAAGGAATCAAAGTCCTATAGAATCCGCTTCACAACATTACTCAGGTGGTATTGGATACAATCCTTTTAAGGAATCCAAAGCCCACAAATGCCCTACTCTAAATGTGAACACCATATCAACACTTAGTTTGATATTCCCTGAGATGATTGACACCAATTGTCCTCCAAGGTCACTTCCATTAGATATGTTTGCGGTGGATGAAGCGATAATGGATTTCTTAGGTGCCTATGATGGCATTCCTCATTATCACCACAAACATGGTCTACCTTATTGTTTGAACAATGATCCATACTTTGGAAAGACTACTAGCACCATAACTGCTATAGTAGAGCATATCGAAGAACTTAAGGAATAATTGCAATCCTACAATCCCCCTGACCATAGTACTCTCCTTAATGGAAAGACTATTGATGTTGTTATGGATAAGGATAATCCTGAAAAAGTTATCCCTATTGGTGATTGTTTAAATGTGGAAGAAAAAGAAGAAACGACTAAATTGTTGAATGAATTCTTAGAATTGTTTTCTTGGAATTACTCAGACATGCCTGGTATAGATCCTCAAATTGTAAGGCATAATATTGTGTTGAAGCCAAATGTTAAACCTTTCAAACAAACGATTCGCAAGATGAATCCTAAGATTGCTTTGCTTGTCAACGATGAAATAGAAAAACTTTTACAAGGTGGCTTTATTTGACCTATTGATTACTCTCCGTGGATCTAAAACATTGTTGCTATCACTAAACCTGATGGTCGTATAAGAATGTGCACAGATTTTTGAGATTTAAATTTGGTGTCTTTAAAAGATAATTTTTCACTTCCTAATATCGATATGATTGTTGATTCCATAGCCGGACATGAGTTGCTATCTTTCATGGATGGATTTTTAGGATATAATCATATCCTTATAAATCCTCTTGATCAATACAAAATAGCCTTCATAACACCTTGGGGTACATTTGTTGGGTAGTCATGTCGTTTGGACTTAAGAATGTAAGAGCTACTTACCAACGTGTGATGACTCTTATATTTCATGACTATATGCACAACATTCTAGAAGATTATGTTGATGACATCCTAGCGAAATCTATCCATCATAAGGATCATGTGACAAATATTTGAGCGCATATGAAAATATAATATGCGATTGAATCTCTGAAAGTGTGTTTTTGGCATGGATAGTGGAAAGTTACTTGGATTTATTATTTCAAATCGAGGTATAGAAGTTGACATGAAAAAGATAGATGCAATTGTTCACATGCCAATACCTAAGAACATATCTCAACTTCGTAGTTTGCAGGGAAAGATACAGGCCATTCACTGATTTGTTTCACCATTCACGGATAGGACTCACCCCTTTATGCAACTACTGAAGAAAGATTCTCGCTTCCAATGGAATTCTGACTGTCAAAAAGCTTTTGATGATACTTAGCTAATCTGCCTGTTTTGCAACCCGCTGTTTCAAATAAACCATTTCTGTTATACATTTTAGTATCTAACAATGCCATAGTAGCTTTGTTAGCACAACATAATACTAAAGGCAAAGAATGCGCTATCTATTACATCAGTCATAATTTTCTCGAATATGAAGTGTGATACAGAGTCATAGTAAAGCATTGCCTAGCTTTAGTGTTTACCACTCAAAAGCTTAGACATTACCTCTTAAATGTTAAAGTGCACGTCATGGTGAAATTTGACCCTTTGAAACATCTCTTTGCAAGAACAAATTTATCAGGTCGTCTTGCTAAATGGGTCATGTTGTTAACAAAATTTGATCTTAAGTTCATTTCACAAAAAGCAATTAAAGGGCAAGTGATAGCTAATTAGTTAGCTGAAGCTCCCTCACCCTTTTCTATACAAAATGTCAATGCCTTTCGTGATGAATAGATTCTAACAATCTCTCTGGTTAAAAAGTGGGAGTTATACTTTGATGGATCAAAATGTCAAATTGGCTCCGGGGCTAGTGTTATATTAATACCTCCCATTGGTAAGATGATCCCCTTATCTTACCACTTAGATTTCTTGTGCACAAACAATATAGCTAAATACGAAGCTCTTATCACTGGACTTCACGGAGCCTTGGCTCTTAACATCAAGAACATTACAATATACGGCGATTCTCAGTTAATTATTAAACAAATAATAGGATCGTATCAAACTAAGCATGCTAAGTTATCTCAATACTGTGAGTTTGCATTATCTCTCATAAGACAATTCACATCATAGTCAATCGATACCATTCCTAGGAAAGATAACCGGCATGTGGATACAATGGCAAGCACAGCTTCCCTCATATCCCCTAATGGTTCTCTTGAGGAATTTACCTTCGTTGTTCATAATCTTAAGACACCGGTAATTGAAAGTCCTATAGTTGCAAATTCAGAACTCTGTGGTAATACATACACTAATGAATGGTTCTCCTACATATTCAACTATTTATGTGATGGAACTATTCCAAACTTGACATCTAAGAATGCCCGACTCTATTTATGAAAATTAGTAGTGCAATACATTATATTATTGAATGTCTTGTATCGATGAAGTTATAATGGTGTTTTACTCTGATGTTTAAGTAATGTAGAGATTCTGATAGCTTTAGAAGAACCTCACTCTGGTGCCTGTGGAGGGCATTTCAGTGGAAAATTATTGGTGCAAAAATTGTTACATATGGGGCACTATTGGCAGCATATGGAACAAGATTCCTTCACTTATGTCAAGAGATGCTTGCAATGTCAACAACATGAACACCTCATCCACGCTCCTGCTCAAGAGCTTCGTGCCCAAGTGTCACCTTGGCCATTTTCTATATGGGACTTGGATCTTGTTGGTAAGATTCCCCACCCTCCTCTCAAGGACATATATTTATCATTACTACCACTGATTATTTCACAAAATGGGTCAAAGCGGTCCCTTTGTGATCCATGACCACCGATGTAATCTGTCGATTCATATAAGATAACATAATTTCTTGATTCGGAATACCTTCCTCTTTAATTTGAGACAATGGTATGTCATTTTTGAACAAGGACGTGAAAAAGTTCCTCAAAAAATATCATATACAACATCGCTTCTCTACACCTAATTATCCTCAATCCAAAATCCTAGCATAAGCTTCAAACAAGTTTATTGGACAGATTCTAAGGAAAACTGTTAATAAACATAAAAAAGATTGTCATACACAATTATCCTATGCCTTATGGGCTTACAGAACAAGTATTCGAATAGCTATGGGTAACACACCGTATAATCTTCTCTATGGCACAGACGTGATAATGCCCTTGGAGTTAGAAATTCCTTCCTTGCAAATTTCCCTAAGAGACATCATGGATGATGACATAGAATGAGAGAAAAGGTTACAAGAACTTGAGATGCTTGATGAAAGATGCATTAACGCTCTTGAACATCTCAAGGATTATCAAAAAGGAATACAATGGGCCTATAATGCGTAAGTCATACAATGTTCATTTAATGTTGGGGACTTGGTTCTTTATGAAAATCAATGCAATATAAATGCACCACCTGGTGAAAAAGGTAAGTTCAACCCTAATTGGCTTGGATAGTATATCATCACTAAAACCTTTAGATCTAGAGCGTATAAATTAGCCGATGAGCAAGGTACGCCGCTCAAGGAACCTATTAATGCGACACACCTCAAAAGATTTTATGCTTAAAGATCTAATGCTAAAATGTTCCTAAGCTAATTTAGCACATAGATTAGCTTCAATTTTGACAAGCTATTACTATTTTGTCTTAATTCATTTTGCATTATATCTTTGTTTAGTTAGTCATTGTTGCATTGTGTTTAAGTAGTCATTGCTTAGATCACTTTTGTATTAATTGAATATCGCATGGAAGTTAAATTTATGTGTAAAATAATTAATCATTGTGTTTGTTACAACATGTTCTTTTTAGAATTGTTAGTATATCACAATATCATTAATTATAGCATTTAGACATCATCACTAGTTCCATTTTACAAAAATCACATGTGATAGATCAAAAGCCATTACACATAGATAAAAAGAAGTAAACATCATATATATATCTCAATTTCATGTATACATCCAAATCAGCTATCCCTCGAAATAAAATGGGATGTCATAGTGCCTAAAGTCTAGGAATCACATAGCTAAGCCTCAATCGCCAGTACCCTCAGGCCTTCGTAGTGTGTGAATGACAGAAGCCTAACCATGTGTGGCTACGGATCGCAAATGACTCCTAGAGACACTTCACGATTGTAACCCCTTGATCTCGCCTCTCATCTCTATCATCTAATCATGTGCCTCCTAATACATCCTCTGGTATCAGTCTCTCTCAGTTCGAGCATTGTCTCTGTCAACTCTTGCCTGCTGGACCTCCCATAGAAAGAATTCACTAACAATTGGCTCTCCCCCCGATGTAGGAACTGCTACTGTCTACTCTTATTGTGCCCTAAGCTCAGCCTCAACATGCTTAGCTCTTTGTCAAAACTCCTCTCTCTCTCGTGTAGACTACTCTAGCGTGGCCTCTATAGTAATCCTGTATCTAGTGACAGGCATAAATAACTTAGCATGCCGCCCAATGGATGTTCGTGGCATATGATCTACCTACACCTGCTACACTAAAGCATCTATCGGTAACATGTCTCCTATGACACGACTCACAAAGTCTCGCCATGTATCTATCCCAACTGCAAGATAGAGAGTGAGATAGATGTTAGACTCCCATATAAAAATCATAAATAAGAAACTATCCAAAGAACAAAACTAATAAACCAAACCTACCTGGATCTCC
The DNA here is from genome assembly GCA_027924645.1 of Cunninghamia lanceolata. NCBI lineage: Eukaryota > Viridiplantae > Streptophyta > Pinopsida > Cupressales > Cupressaceae > Cunninghamia > Cunninghamia lanceolata. Next base: position 10,040,434 of record BSBN01000892.1, read on the forward strand.
ATCTCACCAGGATGGATCTTGAATTGCTGACGGTGTGATGAGCTATGCTATCTAATCTATGGTTGGGGGCATAGGCCTACTACTCTCCCCTCGCTCTGTCTGACTGGGCCTCGCATTGTCTGCAGGAGTAGGACCACGAGCCCTAGACCGTGGTCTCGGCCCGGTCTCCTTGTCAGTGTCTGCCTCCTGCTAGCTCTGTCACGATATTTCTCTGAAGATGTACTATGATGGGACCAGAATGCTCCTCATCCTCCTCCATACCCTCCTCGAGATTGTAGTATCCCACAAAGTCACTGACATTGTCCTCCACCCCTATCTCACTAGCGTGACCTAGCCAAGGTCGGGCATCTCTTGTAGGGTACCCGAGTGGAAAGATAGGTACAAGTCATGCTGTGTACCACCAGGTCTGATATGCTTGGGTACACCCCACATCATCTGTGCCCAATACTGGCTCTGCATCCTCAGGAACCTCGTCATCGCTAAGTGGTATGTCTGCCATAGTCAGTTGTCAGACAGTATGGGCTCTGACTACACTCTGAGTTGCATGTACATAGCTCGGATGAACTGCAGGAACATCCTATACCTATCCCAACTGCCGTACAACCTTGTCAAAGTAGAACCAAGATATAGCATGATCGAGGTGACCAGCCATCAGCCAATCCCTCTACATCTGAGCTAGCTATCTCTGCTCGCCAGACCATCTGATGTAGCCATGATATGGTCTCCAAATGATATCACCAAGCTGTAATCTGTCAAATACTACTCTCCAGTATAATAGATTGTCTTGCCTCCAACACCTGACTAGTGGGTAGGCATAGACGCGTGGATGTGTGAACGCTACCTCTATACGCCTAAAAATGACACGACTTGGTCTAAATAAATATTCTTAATATTTATTTCATTCTAATTCTTCTATCAATAAATAAATAAACAAATTTATTTATTTGATTCATAGTCCTCTAAGTTAATTAAATATCAAAATATTTAATTACCTCTTCTAAAGTCAAAATTAAATAAAATCTTTTATTTAATTAAATTTGTCCAAACAATTAAATAATTCTTAATTATTTAATTAAATCAAATGATTCTTCCAAATTTAAATAAATAAATCAAATTTATTTAAATCCTCTCAATCTCTAAAAATAAAATATAATCAAATATTTTATTTATTCTTCAAAATCATGTAATACAATTAAATAAATTTATTTATTTAATTTACTTTCTTATCTTCTAATTCTTCCAAAATAATTTTAAATTAAATAATACCAATTATTTAATTAGTTCTCCCAAATTCATTCTAAATTAAATAATATCAATTATTTAATTGTCTCTTCCAATAATATCTTCTCTAAATTTAAATAAATCAAATATTTATTTAAGTTGTCCATTTCTTCTAAATTGAGTTATCTCTAAATATAATTCAATCCTTGTGCACATGCAATTGAATATTCTAAATATTTGATTGAGTTAAAATATCTTTTCATCCTCATGCAATTTCCATTCTCTAGTTCTATTCTCTTAACTAATTGATCTATTCTTTTAATTGATTTTATCTCTTTAGTTAACTCATTCTTCTATTTTATTAATTCCTCTCATGCAAAATAGAGAAAGACAATTGTCTTCTTCCTATTCGCGCACCTTCCTCAACCATTCTATACCATTGATCTTCTCATTCTCTCTATACCATTGATCTTCTCTTTCTCAAGTCTATAAATTGAACCCTATTCTTCTATTTCATTCATCCAAGCTTTAAGTATTGTTACTCTACAGGAATTACAGTGCACCTTTGGCACCAATTCCTTCATTGCTTGTGATCACACTCATTACTACACACTACTATAATCGTTGTGAAGCTCATCTTCATGGCAATTTTATCATAGCCGTTCCCATTTGACAATCTTGGAATCATAGCAAGGAAGTGCACCTTCTGAGGGTCATATTCATAAACAAGATTATTTGTGATAGGCGATCAATGGAAGCTACGAATTAAAGGAGGTTTGCTTTGTTCTTGATCATTGTTTATTTGAATCTCTTTTGCTCATTATTTCATTGAGTTTTGGGTATCTTGATATTTGATATTATTGATTATTCATTTAGATCCAATTTAGGTGCCCAATAATCCGCATTAAGGAAGCTATTGGCCAACAATGAAATCTCTCTACTGCCAACAAGTGATTACAAACCTCAAATCAAACCTCACTATTGGAAAGACACCAACTATTGTGAGTATCATAGAGGAAGAGGACATACAACCAACAATTGTCTCCATATCAAACATGTTATTCAAGATGTGCTTGATCAAAATCAAGGAGGAACTCAACAACATACTTCTAACGAGACACATGTGGCTTACAAGGATCCACTTCTCAATCATGATAGGTCGTACAACAACAATAACAACAACGACAACAACAACAATCACAATAGGCAAAATTAGAATAGTGGAAATAGTAATGCTAAATACGCAAGTGTGTCATTCGACTATACCACCAATTGCATATCAGAGCATGTCCCATAGATCAATGTGGTCACACCCAACCAACAATCGGAGCCTAACCGAAATGATTGTGGTATCATTACCCACAACGGTAAATTCATGTTGAATACCATCCCTCTAAGGTCATCACCTTCTCAGTCCAACTTCCATCAGTATAGTGTCATAGACCAACTACGGAAGACTCTGACCCACATTTCTATCTTAAATTTTTTGCATCTATCTCCTTCCCATAAGGAGATTCTCAATAAAGCCTTAGTGGAAACCACTGTACCCACTAACTTGGCCCAAGAGAAGTTTCAAGCCATGGTAGGTAATCTGACCTCCTCAAATACTATATCATTTACTAAACAAGATGACCTCTCAGTGACTCAACCTCATAACACCCCCTACACATTGTCGCCTTCATCCATAAGCACCGCATCAAGAGGGTTCTCATTGATGGGGGAGCCGGTTTAAATATTTGCACGTTGAAGTTAGTCCTTACATTGGAGTTTTGTGAAAACACAGTTGATCCAAGGAAGAAGATTACTATCAAAGCCTATGATGAAGAGGAGAGAACTACCAAAGGAACAGTGGTATTACCCATACAAGTGGAACTAGTGATAAAATATGTTGTGTGCCAAGTCCTATATAGGGATCTAGCCTACAATATTCTCCTAGGTAGACCATGGATTCATGCCATGAAAGCTATGCCTTCTACCTATCACCAATGCATAAAATTCCCTCATAACATCAAGCAAGTCACCATCCAAGGAGACCCTGACCCCTTTCAGCATTGCAACTCTATCCTTTCAAAACCTGAGTGCATCATACCAAACAATAGAGCACATACATCCCCTACCCCATAGCATAATTCTACCTCTGAAGCTTCCTCATCAAAGCCCAAATAGCAGAAAATTACCATCAAAGAAAAATGAGTAGGGGAATACTCCATAGAGCACAGCCTCAATCTAGCCAAAATACCTTTATCTCCTAGATCCTTTGGGCAACCCAAGCATTTTCCAAAGCCATCTTCTCCTCCTATACCTCCCACATCTCCCTTTGTAAAATGGGGGACCCTATCAAATGAGACAGAGGAAAGAGATATCCTACAATGGCTTTATACCAAATAAGAAGAGAACATACAACAAGAACCACCTAGGCCCCCAACAGAAATCTATGGGTGAGGTGAATCTATCCTACACATAATGGGTTATGAAGGACAAGGCCCCATCGACCTAAGAAAAGAAGGAATTGTAGAACCCATTCAACCTTCTTCATCCTCATTGGTTAGAAATACAAAAGGCCTAGGATATAAGGATAAGGGAAAAGCTAAAGCAAATGCTTGTCTTGTAGAAATGATCCATACACTTCAAGAGAATAGTGACATAGATTCCAATAAATATGAGTGGGATGAGCTGACAGAGCATTCCTATGATGACAAAGAGGTTGATACCATTCAAACTTATAGCCCCTACTATGAGGGACAAATGCTACTGAATAGGCCATTAGAGTGTGATTTGCCTATCCCTGAGAATACAACTTTCAAGGAAGGTATGAGTTCTATTAACAACTTGGAGGAAAGTACCATCCCAAACACTCCCCCTACCAATACTCCTAGCATATCCATTCAAACTATCAACGAATTAGATCTATCCTCTGACTCCCTCCCCCTTGTGCATCCCAAACTTATTGACTGGGATCTACGAGGAACCCCTCAACTAGATATGTTCCAAAATGATGATGCCTATATTGACTACATGGAACTTAGGGACCACCTACCGAAGGGAGATCATAAAGATAGCTTCTCCATTGAACATAATACCGTGGCTTATTTCAGAGAGGGTGTCAAGCTTTCTAGTCACAAAAATATCAAAATAAAAACTGGATCTGATGGTGAAAACTGCTCTGCGACAGTGTCAGATCCCAAAATAGTAAAAAGAAAGGACACATCCAAAGGTGAAAACCCAACTGTGGCACCTGATGATGGAAGGCTTGACACTCTCCCTGATGACATGCACTAGGAGAAGTCTTAGATTGTTGTGGAACCAACAGAACCTGTTAACATTGGAACAGAGGAATAGCCTAAGATCATTCACTTTGCTAAGTTTCTAACCCCACCAGAGAAGACTAAGTTTGTACCATTCTTCAAGAGAAAGCAAGTCAATTTTTCTTGGTCATATGCAAATATGCCAGGGTTAGATTCATACTTGATTCTACATCATCTACCATTAGATCCAAGAGTGAAACCAGTGAAACAAAAGCTTAGAAAGATGCATCCACACATAGCACTACTTGTAAAAGAACTCAAGAAACTACTGGATGTAGGGTTCATCAAATCTATAGACTATCTAGAATGGGTCTCCAACATAGTACCAGTGTCCAAACTAGATGGCCAATTTAGACTATGCAATGACTTAAGAGATCTAAACAAAGCTTGTTGCAAGGATGATTTTCTATTGCCAAATATAGATATCATAGTCGACTTAACAGTAGGACATACCATGTTATCTCTCATGGATGGCTTCTTAGGATATAATCAGATCAAGATAGCACCAGAAGACTAGCATAAGACATCTTTTACTTGTCCATGGGGCACTTTCTGTTGGAATGTCATGCCATTTGGGCTAAAGAACGTAGGAGCCACATATCAACATGCTATGACCACCATATTTCATGATATGATGCATGCCACAATGGAAGACTATGTCGATGGTATCCTCGCAAAGTCACTCACAAGAGAATCACATCTGGATGTGTTAGAGAAAGTATTTCAGAGATTAGAACAATTCAAAGTTAGGTTGAACCCAAAGTAATGTGTGTTTGGAGTCACCTCAGGCAAGCTCTTAGGCTTTATTGTATCGGCAAATGGAATAGAGGTGGACCCCGCCAAAGTCAAGGCTATTATAGACATGCCACCATCGAAGAATCTTACTCAACTAAGATCTTTACAAGGCAAGCTACAAGCAATCCGTAGATTCATATCACAACTTGCAGACAAGTGTCAACCATTCAGTCATCTCCTACACAAGAACATTCCATTTAGGTGGATGAGAAGTGTGAAGAGGCATTCGACAAACTGAAAGAGTATCTTATGAATCCACCTATTCTCATGCCTCCTATCTAAGGGAAACCATTGATACTTTACATATCTGCTACACCAACAACTCTTGGGGCTCTTCTAGCACAACAAGATTATGAGAATAAAGAAAGAGCCATCTACTACAGAAGTCGCACATTGGTGGGCTATGAGTTGCAATACTCTCAGATAGAAAGATCATGTCTTGCGGTAGTTTTTGCTTCCCAAAAACTCCAACATTATATGTTTACACATCTAGTCAAACTTATTGCAAAAATAGATCCACTGAAGTACCTACTAAGCAAAGCAGCTCTAACAGGCTGCCTAGCCAAATGGGTAATGCTCCTAAATGAATACGACATTGAGTATGTAGATAGAAAGGCTATCAAGGGACAAGTCATTACTGACTAGCTAGCAGATGCACCATTACAGGACACCACGCCAATGCAACTTGAGTTTCCAGATGAATCCTTATTCAAGATATCAACACATTCCTGGAAACTGTACTTTGATGGGTCCTACACAAACCATGGATCGGGGGCAGGAATCTTGTTTGTAACTCATGGTGACACCATACCGAAGTCTTACCGTCTATTATTCCCATGCACTAACAACATAGTAGAATATGAAGCCTTGGTCATTGGCCTCAAAATGGTAACAGAGTGGAAAATCAAAGAGCTACATGTCTATGGTGATTCTTAACTAGTAATAAATCAGGTCAATGATGATTACCAGACCAAAGATGAAAAGCTTGTCCCATACAAGCGCATGGTCGAGGACTTTAAGGAATACTTTGTGATCATCTCTTTTGAGTAGATACCTTGCATTAAGAAGAAAGCAGCAGATGCCATGGCAACCATTGCCTCTCTTCTCGAAATACCAGAGAATGAGTCATGGTACAAGTTCTTAGTGGAATCAATTCAGCAACCATCTTATGATCTTCCTAAAACCCATTCCATATGCCTTTTAGTTGGATCTGATTCACCTTGGTACAGTAAAGTTTACACTTACCTCAAAGACAACACCCCCTGACCTGACTTATCTTCAAACCAACGACAAGCCTTTATAAGCCAAACCTCTTGTTATACCATTATTGATGACACCCTATACCGATGTAGTCTAGATGGTACTTTACTCCGTTGTTTAGAATGAGAAGAATCCCAAACCACCTTACAAGACATACACGAAGGGATCTACGGAACACACTCTAGCGGTCCTTCCTTAGCTAAGAAACTCATGTGTTTGGGTTATTACTGGCCAAACATGAAAACAAATTCATATTAGTTTGTGAAGAAGTGCAAACAGTCCCAAATACATGGGAACCTGATACATGTACAAGCTCAAGAGTTGAGACCTTTAACGACACCTTGACCCTTTTGCCAATGGGGACTTGACCTTGTGGGAAAGATCCATCCACCCTCATCCAACGACCACAAATTCATCATAACCGCCACTGAGTACTTTACCAATTGGATTGAAGTTGTTCCCCTCACCACCATCATAGATAAACAAATCTCCTCATTCATCCTAAATTACCTCATCTGCAAATACGAAATTCCCTCATCCTTTATCACGGATAACGGAAGACCCTTCAAAAACTAGGATGTCCAAGAACTTTGTGACTGATTCAAAATCCAACACCATTTCTCCACACCCTATTACCCCCAAGGCAATGGTCAAGCTGAAGCATCCAACAAGACCATCTTGAAAATCGTCAAGAAGACAGTCAACCATGCTAGCCGTGATTGGCACATCCAACTCAATCCCACTCTGTGGGCCTACAAAACCAGTATACACACTCCCACAGATGCCACCCCTTATGCCCTTGTCTATGGCTCAGAAGCTATCCTCTCCATTGAGGTCAAGTTACCATCTCTCAGGGTGTCATTAAAAGATCTCATATCAAATGAAGAATACAGAGTTTCTAGATTGAAAGAACTAGAGTTGCTAGAAGAAAGGAGACAAAAAGCCTTTGATCATTCAAAGCATATCAACAAATGATGTCACGAAGCTACAACCATAGAGTCCATCCAATAATCTTTAAGGTTGGAGATCTAGTACTTAAGGAGAATCCCCGCAATCAACAGGATAGAGAAAAGAAAGGCAAGTTCGAACCCAACTAGCTTGGGCCTTATGTGATCGTAGCTGCTTATGGATCAGGGGCATATCAGTTAGAAACATCAGAGGGTGAGATGTTAGATGACCCAATCAACAACATGCATCTTCGCCGGTTCTATACCTAGGAGAACCCCAATGTAATGGGGGCATAAAATACAAAAAAAAACAAAAAAAAAGAAAAATACAAAAAAAATCAAAAAATTAAAAAAATACAAAAAAAATCAAAAAATTAGAAAAATACAAAAAAAAATCATCCTTTGGTGAAAACCTGGCAAACAAGCACCTTGGATAGGTATCATGATGAAAACCTAGCAAACAGGCATCATGTTTACTTTCTAGATTTCGTGCAAATAAAAGCAAGTGGTGAAAACCTAGTAAACAGGCATTACTTGTGATAAACTATTTCCTCCATCTTTTGGAAACCAATCACCTTGTGTCCATTCTTCCTCGTGTCCCATTCGATCCATATCTCTTCCATAATAAAACCTAACGGTAACTATCATGGCTTGATACTCTACCTCTTTGTTGCCTTGTCAACCAAGGTTTTATCCCATATCCTATCCACAGTGTCAGACTAGCATAGTGTCTCTCGTTGATATCCATGGTCCAAGTCCATGAACTACGTTGCCTCTACGTTGTCACGTAGGCAAGGCCATTTCTCAAATGCGCCCCTGAGGCTCCTTTGTCCCATACGTCCCATGTCTAGTCCTTCTATCTATCTGAGTTCACACCACTTTCTATCGCCTAGGTCTTAGGTCTGTTAGAGTTTACCCTGAACTACGTTTCCTCTGCATCATCATGTAGGCAAGGCCATTTAACAATGAGCCCCCAAGGCACTAGGTCAGTCCCTTAGGGTTCATCTCACCAATAAAGATTGTGGAATCTTCTCACCAGGCAAGCAAGCACAAACAAAACCTGCACTTTTCAAGCAGAAATCCTGACGCAAGACATTAACCTATCCAAGGAAAAGCAAGCTAACACCTAAGGCATTCTAAATGATTTTACCCAAATTATGGAAAGAAACAAACACATCTAAATGCAAATATGTTTTGTGGATTGGAATCATGGTTAAAAATACAAGAGTCTTGATTTTTGTTATCATGTCTTTCTATGCTACTCAAGGATGCCAAAAGCTAGAGATGCTATGATGGGGACATGATTATTTTCTTTGTTTGTTGTTTGTGGATTAAACTTTAGTAATGTGATGCCTTTTCTAAAGACATGATTGAAAAAAGATCATCAAGGACATCCAAGGTCTAACATGAAAGGGGGCAATCCTTGTCTGTTGATTTGCAAGAAGTACTCAAGTCATCTCAGTTCAATTATACCTCGATGCTTGTATTAACATGCTAAATCAAAATCCATGTAAGCAATGCTCAAGTCATCTCAGTTCAATTATACCTAGATGCTTGTATTAACTTACAACATTCAAAAAAAGTACCAAAAAAATCACCCAATGATGAAATAAGCACTTCAAAATACTTGCACCATTAAGATGTCAAAATGAAAGCATCCATTATACATCCATTTATACATCCATACATCCATATCCCATGCAATAAAAGATCCAAAACAATGCAGAGTAACAATACAAAGTCAAGCTTGTGAATATTTCTATCAAGTCATTCTTTCAATCAAATTTTCTATCTATCATTCTATCATATCTGTGTCAATAGAGTACATTTGGGCATGACAAAAATATAACATATAGTTGCATATCATATCACATGAGATAGTCATCTACATGATTAAATCAGTCGCATACATAGTAAGTGCATCAGGTCATCCATATACAATCATCATATAGTGTCAACAGAAAAAGAAACCAAAAACATAGATAAGTGCATCACATAAATTGCATAATCATATAGATACCATCTGCATTCACGCACATTAGAGACATATCAAGTAAAACATCTAAGTCTACATTAGGTCACATAGCATCATATGAAAATCTGCATTAGATAACATCACATAGCATCAAGTAAACATCTAAGTTTGCATTAGATAAACACATGCATCACATCATACAATAGAAATGCATCATAACTCATACATATAGAGAGCATCAAAATAGCTGCATCATTATATAAATATCATAAAAACATGTCCAAATGTACAATATCAAAGTGGTCCATCTCTAAATCAATGTCATATACAAAAAATACATCCCATGGATGGTGATACATGTCTCAAAATGTAAAAGTGGTACATAGGTATATCCAGCTACCTCAGCCACCAAAAAAAAGGTGCACATAGGATCCAAAATCTGTAAGTGTCAGCTCTCCCTACTGCTATAAGCCACTGCTCCCAGTAGTGTCTCATCCTCCTCCTCTGTTGGCCCTAGACTGTTGTGGACCCATCACGGAGGCTCCTGACCTCGATCCACCTGCTCTCTGAGAAGACATAGACTGGCTCCTATAGTTTGGAGCCCTCTAACTAACCGACACAACACCATGTTCTAGATCTTGATAATACTGTGTCTGAGTCTGTGCTCTAGAAAGATCACCCTGTACCTATGCTAACTGAGCCTGTGCCTTTGCTAGCTGTGCTTGTGCCTGATGCACCTGCCCAACCAAGAAACTTCTCATCGCATTTGTCCCCAGGGCTCCCACTGCGGTATCCCGCTCTACTCAGATAACTCGTATCCATGCCTCTACCATATCTCTGTCTAGTGAGCCCCGTGATAACCTCAGCATATGTCTCTCACTGGGCATATGCCTTCCTAAGCCATGCCCGCAGTTGCCTAACTTGTCCTCTCAGCATGGCTATGGCCCTCTCCTGGACATTCGATTGAGCTGGACCCTGAGGTGCATGTGCCTGCCTCTGCCCCTGTGGCTGGGGTCCCTGCTACTGTGCCACCTACTGAGGTGACAACATCTGTACCTGCGGTACCTACTGTGGAGCCTATTGTACAACCTATGGTGGCACTGCCTGCTTTGCATGGGAAGGTCCCTCCCCAGTTCTCCTCCTCTACCTGGTTCTACCTCCATCATCTCCACCACCTCCTCCTCCTCCATCATCTCCACCATCTCTGCCGCCTCCCCATCCACCTCTCCTCCTCCTCCTCCCCCTCTAACTAACCTAGCCCTCATCATCTGAATCTACCTCATCTATACAAGGCACCAGCTCCCCAAGCCTTGAGTATCTCAAAAATGGGTGGGCAGCGAACCAATCCTCAAAATCCTAGGTCATCCCAGCATCTGTGATCTCCCTCCTCATATCCTAGGCAACGTAAGGCATCTGCTAAAACTCTACCAGTGCCTCCTCATAAGATGCCATCGGATCCATCTGTACCTCTCATCATGAGTCCTCGCAAATCAAGCCTGCCCCTATGGCATGCCCTGCCTCCTCCTAAACTGTCTCCGTACTCGACTAGCAATCTGTCTCTCCAAGATAAACTGTGTCCATCCTATCAACCACCGCATCTAATAGCAGTAGGGTAGCTCATCCACCTCATCCTCCCAAGGCTCACAGTCTAGATATGGCTACCAGTCGACCACATCTACTCCATCCAAAGTGTGGTGCCAATACTCGAGCTTCCCTAGCCTATGCTAGCAAATCACTCCTGTATAGCCATAGCTATATGGCTCTCCTCTCTACCTGTCAAAAACAGATATCAGTCTGGTGATCACTATGTGCTCCCATAGCCAAAACTATAGTAGTGACACACCTGCAGATAGACTTGCACCCCTGTGGTATACCACCTGATGCATGTCGTGGTATAGGTGCGCTAGAACACAGACACCCCAAGCATACCGGTTGCCCTCTGTCAGCATCCTCTCCATGATCTGACCCCATCCAATGGGGAACCCATGTGATCTCCTATCGGGGCATACAACACCTCCGATCAATCCTACTATGATCCCTTGGAAGTAGTCATAATAATCATGAATATCCTACCAGGAGATGACCTGTCCGACCAGCTCGGGGTCATCGAACACTCGCCTGCACTCTACAAGTCTTGCGTCCCTCTGTGGATCATACTCCACAAGCTCACCCTGAATAGGCAAATGGATAACCTTGTACACATCCTCCAAGGTAACAGTCATCTCGCCAGTAGGGAAGTGGAAGGTCCCGTCCACACTGTGGAACCTCTCCACTACTGCAGTCAGCAACCCGCAATTCACTCGAACATCGGGCATGAAGCAAACATAGTCAAGTCCCATCGCGCAGAGCACCTCTCTATCCATCTCTGTTAGCATGTGTCTCTACAACATAGGCATGGGAACTGCTCCCTCGACTGAAGCGTATCTTGTATATTCTCCTGCAAGCTCGCAAAGCAAGGCGTCAACCTAAAAGCTGTAAGTACCATTCTCAACATATCTATAGAAACATATCAACTAATTGAGCATATCAAATTGATCAAAACAACACACTACATCTCTTGACTAGATTCCTGCAATCTCAGAGATAACTTATCAATTGACGCGTCAAATAGGACACCAATCGAGTCAATTATGTTAAGTAAACTGCCTATCTGTATCATATGCACCATAATAGGTGGTACATGCACCATTTCCTAACAAATGTGCCATTTCTTTGCAAATGCGCTACTTCTGACAAGTGCGCTGCAAGAATCCATGCATGCACCATCCTATACTGTAAATGCAATGTCCATTCAAAAGCGCCGCTACATACCGTAAATGCGCTACAGAATTATGCATGCGCCGACTAAACTCATGCATGCGCAACTTGAGTGTATGTGCTATTTTATATCTTACATGTGCTATAAAACTATATATGCGCAGTTTCGCATGTCATATGTACCACTCTGCATTCCAGCGCATTTGTCTACCTAATTTTCTCCTAGCATTTATGGCTATCAAACTCGACCCTAGGGAAAAATTTTTGAGATACATACCAGGGGTATTGCCTCTACTGGCTGGTCGAATCAATGGATGCACTCAAAGTGATGCTCCTCTCGTGGAATGTCCATCCTCGTGCTGACTGCTCTATGCTCTATGCTCTCCTAAGCTTTGGGAAGCAAATCAAACAAAGACAAGTGTGCAAATGAATTGTCTTGTGGACCCAGCTCCTATATATAGCATGCAAACCCTAATCTGGCTATGTGGTGACTACGACTACTTCCCACACCCGTTTCTTCCAGTTTTCTTCCCGTTTCTCTGAAACGCATCCTATTTTCTTCAAACCTAACCAAGTTTTCCCTTCATCTTCGTGAGATCGTCCGTCTCATGCCTTCTGCCTTCTTCCCATCCAATCTCCTAAGGGGGTATCCTATCGTCATAACCTGTACCAGGGGCAAACTGGGACATGTATCATTGTCAGACTATTTATTCTTTGAAGCAACGCCGTAAACTGCATTGCATCAAAGAGGGGCAAAATGTATACACCTAAAAATGACATGACTTGGTCTAAATAAATATTCTTAATATTTATTTCATTCTAATTCTTCTATCAATAAATAAATAAACAAATTTATTTATTTGATTCATATTCCTCTAAGTTAATTAAATATCAAAATATTTAATTACCTCTTCTAAAGTCAAAATTAAATTAAATCTTTTATTTAATTAAATTCTTCCAAACAATTAAATAATTCTTAATTATTTAATTAAATCAAATGATTCTTCCAAATTTAAATAAATCAATCAAATTTATTTAAATCCTCTCAATCTCTAAAAATAAAATATAATCAAATATTTTATTTATTCTTCGAAATCATGCACAAACAATTAAATAAATTTATTTATTTAATTTGCTTTCTTCTCTTCTAATTCTTTCAAAATCATTCTAAATTAAATAATACCAATTATTTAATTAGTTCTCCCAAATTCATTCTAAATTAAATAATATCAATTATTTAATTGTCTCTTCCAATAATATCTTCTCTAAATTTAAATAAATCAAATATTTATTTAAGTTGTCCATTTCTTCTAAATTGATTTATCTCTAAATATAATTCAATCCTTGTGCACATGCAATTGAATATTCTAAATATTTGATTGAGTTAAAATATCTTTTCATCCTCATGCAATTTCCATTCTCTAGTTCTATTCTCTTAACTGATTGATCTATTCTTTTAATTGAGTTTATCTCCTCAGTTAACTCATTCTTCTATTTTATTAATTCCTCTCATGCAAAATAGAGAAAGACTTGTCTTTTTCCTATTCGTGCACATTCCTCAACCATTCTATACCATTGATCTTTCCATTCTCTCTATACCATTGATCTTCTCTTTCTCAAGTCTATAAATTGAACCCTATTCTTCCATTTCATTTATCTAAGCTTTAAGTATTGTTACTCTGTAGGAATTACAGCACGCCTTTGGCACCAATTCCTTCATTGCTTGTGATCACACTCATTACTATGCACTACTATCATCGTTGTGAAGCTCATCTTCATGGCGATATTATCATAGCCGTTCCCATTTGACAATCTTGGAATCATAGAAAGGAAGTGCACCTTCTGAGGGCCATATTCATAAACAAGATCATTTGTGATAGGTGATCAATGGAAGCTACGAATTAAAGGAGGTTTTCTTTGTTGTTGTTCATTGTTTATTTGAATCTCTTTTGTTCATTATTTCATTGAGTTTTGGGTATCTTGATATTTGATATTTTTTATTAGTCATTTGAATCCAATTTTCCCTTAACACTACCTCTATGGGATAACCCACTGGTCATGTGCACCTGATGTGCTCAAAGGCCCAAACTTGTAATAATGTGCAAACCATCAGACTCTACATCTCGTAGTGGACATATTGCCTCAAGTCACGATATAGGTGCGCCAGCATACTGCATCCCCATGCGTAGATAGTCTGATGCTCCTCCATCGTTCTGACAGTGTTAATGAGAGCCCCAAGAAGGTGAGTGTCTCGTCCATCTGGTGCGATGGCTAGTGCGACTATGACAATCATAATCCTCCATAGTAAGGGAATGTCCTTGCATCCCTGCTCTATCAAATAGAGTTGAATATGTCCTCAGTTTTCCTATGACACAGTGCGACCCAAGCAATATAGCTGACTCTCCCAAGTATACTCCTCTGAGTGATGTCCAACAATTCTCATTGTCTCTCCCTAGACTGGTAGTCAAAGGATCCTAAATACATCCTCTAGTGTGATAGTAATCTCGCCAGTCGGTAGGTGGAATGTGGATGTATCTTCATCCCATCTCTCCATTAGTGCCATAAACATTGCGTAGTGGAATTTGATTGTGGGCATCTCAAACACCCACCATAGGCCCATCATCTGTAAGTGCTCTCTCTCTGCGGCTATCAAAGTGCTAGCACGCTCTTGTAGAAGTGCCATCGGATGACTACTTGTGTGCTCCCACATTTTAGGGACATCCTGTAGATTGGAAAGAAAGAAAGAGTGTCAAAAACCCCACTAGAAACCAAAGTAAGCTATCAAAAATTGAATAGAGTACCTATGCCTAGGGCCTATGTCATTTGTGGACCAGGGTGCCCTTGGAAGACTAGGGTGCCCCAGAGGGACACTGGCACCCCTGTGGGACTAGGGCACCCTAGAGAGACTCTCGCACCCTAGGTGGACTTGGGCGCCCCTACCTAGGAACCCTGTCCACCTTCCCCCTTTGGCATAGACATTGATAAATGTACAAAGAAAAATATGACGAAAGACGATAGAATGATGGAATTAGGACCCTACTTCGGCCTCAAATCGCCTCTCCGTCACTCAAGCTTGGAGCATCTCCAGTCGTGGTGGATGGTAAGGATGTCAGCTCGACATGGTCATTTTCTCCTTCTCTCTCCCTCTGCAATAACAAGAAACAAGAATGATTTAAGTGGTAAGTGACAACTCCCTTTTACACAAGGTAAGTGAGTGACAAATCCTATCCCTAACTAGGTACAAAAGTGTGCTCTTTTCTCTTGAGCCCTTTTCTCAACCTATCAAACTCTGATTTCAGTGTTGTTTGTTGCATTGGAATCTTGGTTCCGCTCTCGTTCTTACCCTATGTGTTATGGTCAAGCGTTGTTCTTCATGTGACCTCCATAACACATTTCCCTTGAAATCGATGCATGTGGTTATCTCCTTATTTCTACTCTCAGACTAAGCAAACAGAAACAAGGGGGGCATATATCTCCCTCGATTTCCTCCCTCGCCATGTTCCATCACTCAACCCCCTTAGTGTTTTTGATATTGAATCATTGGTGGTGGTTGGAGGTTGATTTGATTTATGATTTTCTCTAACAAGTGTTCCTTTGCAAGTTACAGTTCTTGACTTTGTGATCTTGCAGGATTACAAACTTGGGGGCTTCTTCCTTCTCGATGACAATGCTTTGGTTTCCCCTACAGTATCTTTTTGGGTATCCTTTTCATGATTAATGTATTTACTTTCCTTTAGCTGCATATGCACATAGTGTCATATGGCCACAAAAGTGGGGGCTAACTATAACATCAAAAATTGTCCTCCTGTATGGAATGGTACAATTTCCCTTGGTTTAGCTCCTCACTCTTGGTGACCTCTCAACCTTTTCTTTTTCAGCCTTCCTGAAACCCTGATTGACTTAGTCTAGGAGCAGTTTATTCACTTTTTGAGGTAACTGATTGATAGAACCCAGAGAGAGATTTGAGATTAGGGTCCCTTGGGCCCCCAAAAATGCAGATCTGAGCTGAAATTGGGGGCTTGGACTTGGGCGCCCACACCCTAGTCCTCCCCGGTTTCACAGGATTTTAAATTTTGGCGGGATGTCAGGTCCCGCCGAGTGCCTCGGAATTTTGTTTTCAAATTCTTAGTTTTCATGTGATATAGAGATGTTATTTTAAAATTTGAATTCCCTAAAGCTAGATATAAAAAGACATTTGCAATTCATTTTAACAGACACAATTCTTATGCAAGCTTGATGCCAAAACTCTACTGTAATTACCATTGAAGACTAGCGACTTGTTGAAGCTATTCGAAGTATTCTTTATTTGCTATCTTAGAGACCATGGATGAAGATTAGGAATCAAGATCTTGAGTCTATCTTGCTCTTCCTAGGGTTTGTACACCCTTTGCATGATCGGGAGAAGGGTTGAAGCCTCCAACAGCAAGCTTGGAGATCCTCCGCGGACATTGCTGATTCACCTTCTTGTAATGCAAGTCTTCATTTATTTCCTCTCCTTGAGGTGAAGTTGTATGTGTTTATTGATGCAAAGCAAGTTGTTGATCTTCCCTTGATTGAAACATCTAGGGTTTGATTTTTCTCCATACACACATTGTTAGGTTTGCGCACACTTTTGCAAATCTTTTCCTTTGGCTATTGTTGAGGTAGGAATACCAAAGACAGGGCTTGACTGAGGCAAGATCCTATATAGCCGCAACAATTTCCTTCTTTTGTATGTGCAGATCGTGTTTCGCAGGTTCCGGTGAAAAGAAGCTACAGGAAGAAGGATATTGTGGGTACAGTCGTGACAGACTTCCAAATTTTTGGATTCTGAGACTTGTGGGACATTGGAACGGGCACCCTAGTCCAACCAGGTGTTTTCTCTGAGATCTAGAAGCCATTTTACAGTCTCAGACACCCTGTGTAGAAGGTTTTCCTGTTCAAAAATTTGCAGGACATTGGAGCGGGTGCCCTAGTCTAGGTAGCCCTCAAAATCTGGGTATTGTGTCTCTAAAACCCCTCCTCTGTACTTATGTGATCAGTTCTATCAGATACTTCACCAATTTTTCTATATTGTTGATTTGAGGCATAATTAGAGTTTTGCTTGGTTGGAAGTACAATGCTTGATATAATCTTGATTAGGGCCTTAGATTCTACAACCACGCGAGCATCGAAGGGAGGCAAAGTGATTAGAAGCTTGTTCCAAGCTCGATCCTTGTCTCCCCTAATGCTTAGTGGTGAAAAATAGTAGTATTTAACCTAGTAAACAAACTATCATTTTTCACCCTAAACAATAATGGTTATAAATATTGTTAAAATATTTATTGAGTCAAATAGATGATAACTAGTACAAGGAGATCCTAAATTTGATGGCCGTATAGTTGTATTTTACCATCTCTACCGTAAAATACAATTAAAATTTTAAAAAGACTGTATAACATTAAAGGAGAGATTTTGGATAGATTGTCAATATATATATATATATATTACTTATATTTTAAGGGCACCTTTGAATGGATAACCGTCATTACAAAATTGCTTGACATTTAGGCCCTGGGTACAAGTAATATGTGCATGTAGAATCCAATCTAAATAAGTTTCAGCCATTAGTATACTCTAGATTAGTATCTAGATTAACTAATCACATAAATTGAAACAATGGATTGGCTTTGATGCCACATCATTAGATTATACACAAAGTAGAAAAAATGATGGCGCTGGCCAAACCTATTATCATGGTATCTCATCAGGGGAAGAACATATTAATGCATTTTCACCTCCATGAACCGTGGCTGTCCAAAGCTTGCAACACCTGTAGGGTAAAGAGTTGGGAAAACCATAGCATAAGCCCCCTGTGTTGTACTCATTAAGTGGTGTTAATGAACTAGTTGGCCACTCAACAACATAAATGGTATGATCATTTCCCAATTGCAGGAAAGCACAAACCTCCTCCATCTCCCAAAGGAAGAAGACACAAGCGCTAACACAAATTTTACTTTTCTTATTTTTCTTAGATGAGTTGGACTTCTCTATGGGATGTTGGGTCTTGTGGGTCTCTTTCCGTGATTAGATTACTAGTATCTTGTACATTATTTGTTTCTATAGGACAACTTTTTGGTTGAAGTGCATTAACTATCACTTCAAGCACTTAATTATATCTTGCTATATGAATTCCAGTTACACTCACCTACATTGATCAAAAGAACTATTGGCCATTTATGATTGGATACAATCCTTAAAAATAAAGGGTTTGGTGCTCCTTAAATATAAGGGTTTCTTGCATTATTATATGCAGTCTGCAAGTATAACAATTTGTCAAAGTACAATTGGTGACTCCTAGGTAATTTTCTAGCCTGCAAGATTAATTTTCTAGTTTATTAGACTATGAAGGGTAATCTTAGGTAGTCTGCATTTTGGATACACTCTAATAGATTTTCTAGTTACCCTGTCAGGGAGTCTTTATTAAACCTTTGTCATGTCATTTTATATTCCTTATCTTCTTCTATGTTTACCACCTAACTCATGATTCCCAAATGATTTTATATGCTCCCAAGGTGCATTTAAACTTAGATTTGAATGGTGGTTTCTAACATTTGACTCTTTACCTACCATGTATATATGATTTAATGATGTGCTTCCCCTAATTGGTAGGTGAAGGGTTTAATGCAAGCATGGCTTGCGAGATGGATCTTGGAATTAAGAATTGCACTCATTCCATATAACTAATGGCTTACCCATTGCAATTCCTTGTCATTCCTTTGGCACCATCATTTCGTCATTAGTAAATTGATTAAAAAATAGGTGCCTCAAAAAGGATATCTCTTAGCGTACTTTAGATATATTTTTTAAATATAGGTATGCTAGTTTACTAATGATGGAATGATGGTGCCAATAGAGACTCCCATTATGGTAGGGACATATATATATATATATATATATATATATATATATATATATATATATATATCCACTAATATCAATCTAGACACATATATATACACCGATATATATATATACACACCCATATATCTATATATATAGATATATCTATATATCTATATATATATGGGTGTGTATATATAGAGATATATCTATATATCTATATATATATATATGGGTGTATATATATATATATTAGTGGATGGGTGTGTGTGTGTGTATATATATATAATTGTCTAGATTGATATTAGTGGATGGGTAGCTACCTCACAACTGCTCGCACAATGCTATTGTGCATTGGCCAATAGGTTATGACTGCTTCAAATTCATGGGTTCCTGTAGTTCTTCTTAATGGAGTGCTAGGGAAAGTTGTAGCTATTGTCTACAAAGGTTATGGTAGCCCATCAGATATGCCAATCTTTGTTGTAGTCAAGTTTGAACCTTATGAGGGCTTGTCTTTGGATCTACATGATTCACACCTTGTGACCATTGTTTTGGTTAGTTGTGGTGGTTGCCACCAACTCCTACCTAAAGATGGCGTTTGCTTTAACAATCTATTAGTTCTAAGGTTTGATAATTGAAAGAGCAGTGGTAGCTATCAGAGACATTGATCATCAAGGTCTCATGTTTACTTTAGTCTCATGGGTCTAGCGCTTGGTGGATCTATGCATTTCCTCGGCCTTTGGCATGCATACAAGACAGTGCATATGTCTCCCTTAGGAAGAGGGAGGAGGATCGTCTACACATGTTGACAACCCCTTATTTCTAAACATTTGAATTAACAATATATTCCAACCCCTTGCCAACTACACTTTATACACTACTTCCATTACCAAATTTTAACAAAGTTTATGATTTTTTTGAATTTCATGTTTAATTACATAGTGATTTGATTTGGGTACCTATCGGCGTGCCCATTGCACAATAAGTGGGATTGCTAGTTATATAGATATAGATATAGATATATATAGAGAGAGTCCATGAAATCTAGAGTAAGGCGAGTGAAGGCTAATTGTGGGAACTAACTAAATTAGAGAAGTTGACGTACTAACAAAAAGTTTATAGCGTTTCATGAAAACGGGTACCTTTTGCTATTTTCGCTTATATATACTTAGTCGCTTGGTCATATATTCCGGATTTACCCTCAATTGATACAAAAGCTTTTCTGCTCATAAACAAGCTACCTAGCTTCGTTTTCACGCTCATAACAGTTTATAAGCACTCATATTACTTTAACTTGGAAGGTCTGAAATTCTTTTCCATTAATCGAATTCAAAGTACTACGCTCTCTGTTCGGTAAAGAGGTAAGCGAATAAAAAAACATCGTTTTGTTTAAAGGATTGCATTCTGTTTTTTTCGGGTTAAGAAGATGATTATCAGAGTAAGAAGTAGGGATGGATTGGAGAGAGTAAAAGTACACAACCCCAATGCCACTGTAGGGGAATTGAAGTCTCTCATACAAACCCAACTGGATGTTCCTATCCACAACCAAACCCTATCAAAAAACCAGAACCTATTGCTGGCCAAGGGCAATGACATACAGAAATTTAATGATATGGCTGATCTAAACAGCCCCCTTTCTGTATTGGGTATTGGCCACGGTCAGATGATATACCTTGCTTATGAGGGACATCGATCGGTAGCTGGCCCCCAGATACAAATATGCCCTGCTGGGAGCTTCGGTAAAAAGATGACCATGAATGATCTGATTGCCAAACAGATGAGAATTGAGCGACAAGAGAAACCCCATTGTCAGGCTGTATCATTTGACAGAGATGCAGCCAATGCATTTCAACAGTATGTGAATGAGAATTTGGCTTTTGCTGTTAAAAGAGGAGGGTTTATGTATGGGAGTGTTAATGAAGAAGGGGAGGTTAAAGTGGATTTCATCTATGAGCCTCCTCAGCAAGGTACCGAGGACAATTTATTTCTGTTGAGGGATCTTGAGGAGGAGAAGCAAGTTGAGGCTATTGCTATTGGGTTAGGGTTGAGGATGGTAGGTTTTATTTTTACTCGGACTATTAGGCAGTGTAGGAAAGATTATACTCTTTCCAATTCAGAGATTCGACAGGCTGTGGAGCTGCATGCTGAGAGTGGGCTGAAGGAGTGGGTGACAGCGCTGGTGAAATTAGAGGTGAATGAGGAAGTGTGCTGATGTCCACTTTGAGGCATTCCAGTTGAGTGATCAATGTTTTAAGGACGGATGGTTTGAAGAGAATTGTGAGGATTTAGATCCTAAGATTACACGAATGACAAAGGTTATGGTGATTTTGGGGAAGGATACCAGGGATGTTGACAATGATTTCTTTTTGGTGCTGGTGAAGATTCTCGATCATCAGGGTCCCCTGTCATCAGCATTTCCCATCGAGAACAGAGTTTCTCCTGTCAATCTTAGGGCATTGAAGAATCATCTTGGTAGGACAAAGAATCTTCCCTATGTTAAGCGTCTATCAAATTTTCACTTATTGCTTCTACTAGCAAAATGTCTTGATGTCAATGCAGATGTTCCTCAGTTAGCAGCATGCGTTGAGGCACAGGCCACCATAGCTGAAGGATATCAAATCTTAATTGACTCTCTAGCAAGTAATAGTTGAGATTGAAGCTTGTATGGATAAACAAGTGGGTGCTTGTTAACCTCTAACAGAAGTTAATTTGAAGAATTTCATTTATTTATTTCGTGTATATATATATAAACAAATAAACCCTCTTCTCAGGGCTTAAATTGGACAGTCCACCTTGCTTGTCTATAAATTTTTTTCCTACAGTTTAGTCCTTGTTATTGCCTTTGGCATGACAATTAAATTTTTATTAATGCAAGTCAAATTTTAAAATTTATAAATGGTTTTAATGTATTCATAGTAAGGTATTTCAAATGTATGCATTCCAATTCTTTCTATTTTTTATAAATGCCAAGCCCTTATCCTTGAATGCAAAACTTATTTTTTATAACTGCCAAGCCCTTATGCTTGAATGCAAAATTTAATTGTTTGATGCGTTGGAAAAATGTGGAGACTGGATTGAATATAAAATATTCTATAAAAAAACTTAAAGAGTATTAAGAACTTCTTACAAAAATTTAAAAATTTGAGATTTTTTTAAATAATAGAAACTTTTATTAAAAAATAGAAGTTTCTATTAAAGAATATATATATATATATATAACTTAAAAAATATTGAAAATTTCTTTAAAAAAAATATTGAGAACTTAAAAAAAAACGAAAAATTTGAGATTTTTTTTAAATTAATAGAAATTTCTATTAAAAGATAGAAGATACATATATATACACTTTAAAATAATTTTTTTTAAATATAGCTATATAACCATCAAATTTAGGGTACTGGCTCTCCTAATTAAATAAAAAGCTAAAGATTTAACAAAAATAGCATTTTTTTTCTTTTAAACGCATATATAAATAAATTTATATTTGTAAAACACAAACTATATTTACATTTATATTTTTATGAAAAGCAATAGTAAATGTAAAAATTAAAACTTTCAACATGGTAAGATCATGCAATATTTTTATTTTCTTTTGTATTGTATTTAATCTTTATATAATGTAAACACAAACTTAGTATTCACATAAATAAAAAAAATAAGACATCTCTCTATCTTTGTTTAAAAGCCATCTTTGTTTAAAAGCCACATTTATTTAACTTAGTATTCACATAAATAAAAAAAATAAATAAGACATCTCTCTATCTTTGTTTAAAAGCCACATTTATTTATTTCTAGTATTTTAGAGAGATTATTTTTCCTTGCAAACTTCAAAGAGTCAAATATATTTTATTTTTCTATTATTCAAGTGTACTTAAACTCAGTATAAAAATGACTTAAGAGTGGGAACTACTATTTCATTAACATTTTAAGATTGACGAGGGAACAAATTTAATCCAATATATTTATTTTCTAGAACTCATTATTAGTCACTGCGTAAAGCGGGGACTAATGTTTTCAGCACATTAAAAACTATTAGTCTTGTCTTTGGAATCTGTGCTAACGTACAAGAAAGCTCCTTTAGCTAAGGTCTTCAGTGAATGTATTTAGAAAATAGATTATTGACTGTTTTTTAGTTTTTCCTGCATTTTTTTCGTGGGGTTGTTGCGATTTTCTGATTTCCATAAATAAAAGAAAATGTATTGACTAATGAAAAAGGAGCAGAGGAAATGTTTTGATGGCTTTGTAATGTTTAGAATGCAGGGTAAAAATTAATCTGAATCTCTAATGTTCCTGGGTGACATTCTAAAAACAATTGACATGGCATTCTATAAACAGTTAACGTGGCTGGTCTATGCTTCCACATTTTGCATGCATTCTAGAGCAGTTGCAACGATAACACCTGAGCCTTGTTTATGCTTCCACATTTTGGATGCATACATAACAGGTAGTTGGAACTGTAATATTTGGTTCGCTCCTCTTGTGCAGTATATACTATCTACCATCCATACATTTACATTCATTTTGTATCAGAATGGAATGAGAGGTGCATAGGGCTTGTTCGCGCCATTTGTTGATTTCTAGTACTCTTCTTCGTTAATGCTATCATCAATCTGATTTATTTTTTTGGGTTGCAGGCAGAGCTCTTTCAATAGTAAGTCCTAGCAATTGGAAGCCCAAATTTCAGCACAATATTTTTTTTAAACCGAATCAATGAATAAACCGTCTCTGGCTGTGTTATTCTTTTTGGTCTCAATGTCAAACCATAGTAGATCAAAACTCTAGTTTTTAGCAAGGTGGTTTCTAAAACTGTGTTAGAATTTTATGTTTAAATGTAAAATACTTGTAACATCAGATTTTATATTAATGAGTTCTTATGCTAAATAACCTCTGTTTCACTATGGTAATGTTTTGGGTTTAAATGCAAAACCCTAGCTGCATTAAAACATATTTTCCTAATAGATTTGGAGGAGGCGGTTCTTCAGAGAACAAAAAAAACAAAACTCATGATAATGGTATTGTAATGAATAAATCTTGTTTTACTGTGCTTTTTTTTGGTCTGATGTTCTACTCTCTCATGGTTATAAGCTATGCAATGGGCATAAAGGATAATACAAAGTAATTTTACTCTCCAAAGAGAGGTTAGCCCTTTATATATGAAACTTCATGCAGCGCCTGCCTCCATTCCTCAAATGTATGCGGCTCAAATTTTCCAATGTGCTTATGCAATTGGAATGCTCGATCGTACACACCGTCTTCATCTTTCATTCGAGCTCGGAAGGTTGAACCCCACACAATACTGGTATAATGGGAGCCCCAGTTTTCAGGATCAGTTTCAGTTCTTTCAAGCAGCAAACCGACTGTGCATAATTAGCAGAAAAAATAACAAGATGCACATATGCTGAATGAATAGCCTCCTCTGTTGATCGAGGTATGTTGTCCCCAACTTGAATTGAATTCTTGTCAAGAAAGACTTTGAATCCCTTGTTCTCAAGATTATGAAAGGCGAGGCTGGCTACACTTTCTTTCACATCTGTCCCACGATGGTTCAGAAATACGTCATAGCTTGGAAGCAATAAAGAAGGGACATGCTCCTTGCCGAGAGAGGGGAGCAGGATACAGTTGGGATTGTTGTAAGCATACACACAGGCCTGATTATTTTGAATGGCAGCAAGACAGAGATAGAAGGGCAATACGTCATTTCTGAAAACTGTGTTAGGGTTTTAGTTCTAGATGCAACACTGCAACATGTTATTTTTCCTATGCTGTATTAATGTTTTGGGTCTAAAAGCAAAATCCCAGCATTCAAAATCCTAAGCTGCAATAAGGGTTTTTAAAAACTCTCATAGGGTTTCATTAATTGGAAACTCTATCTGCAATAAGGCAATTTTTTGAAGCCTTGTTGAGGTTTCTTGTCTAAAAACAAAACCCTAGCTGAATGAAAAACCATAGTAATTTAAAATTCTAATAATGCTTTGGGTACTTTTTTGTTTTAGGTCTGTGTGCAAAACCCCAGTAGTTTAAGACCCTCATAATGTTTTGGGTTGTAAAATCTTATTTGCATCTTTTGCTACGGTAACTTCCAATACATGTAATAGAATTCATGGCATTTAAATGTAGCAGTGAAGCCTAAGATACGACCTTGTGAAATTTGTACATGTCAAACATTACATAAGGTAGGTGAAAGTCAGAGTCTAGCAAATTGTGCAATGTCTTTTTGCTGTATGTGTTTCTTCCCTTCATGGCTTCCAACAGCTCTAGCTGTGGAGATCTAGTGTCTCTAAATGATATTCCATCGTTCATTTCCATATAGAATTTTGATTTATATTTTGTAATTAGGAATTTACTGAGTTTAGGGTCCATGATTCCAAGAATGCCTTCATCTTTTGGTTGAATGCACCGATTCTAAGAATGCCTTCATATTTTGGTTGAATGCACTAATTCCAAAAGATAGTTTGCCTACCTTGCTTGCCATTGCTTTCAGCTCAAAAGAATGTTATGATAATCTTAGTGAATGGGTTGTATCAGGTATTTCATTGAACTGGTTATTCTTATAATCATATAAAACACAGTTGAAATGAGATTGCAGCCTTAAAAAAGTTGACAATATCAAAATCTTTTCTCTAGATAAAGTAGTCTCAAAGTTAGCTTAAAACAACCATATTATCCGTAGTTTTGAGTGTTAGGAGGTGGTAAGGAGTGTTTAGTACAGTGGGGATGTATAAAATAGTGTTTTTGATTGTTATTGAAACTATACATATATTAGGTAATACTGATAATAATATATTTTTTCTCCATCACAATCACATTCAGTTCAATCTTCAACTTACTTCATAAGTGCATTTTTCCATATTTCCAAACTGACCAAGGCATGGGACTGAAACTCTGGCCATTTTATATATGTATAAAAAACCCCATTTACAGAAATTATGGTTGTACATGCTAGAAACCAAACAATTGACTGAAATTATGGCCAATTAATATTATATATAAAACACACCCATTTATTGAATCTGTGGTTGCACTAGTTAGGAACCGGTCTCTGCAGATCCAACGATTTTGGTAGTATGGGAATTAGTATCAATGGCTGCTCTGAAATTCCATTCCAAAGAGGACGAATTTGTTTTCCTGAGCATTCTTTTGTAGATCCTTGGGGACTCAGATACATGTACTTCCATGCCCTTGTTCAGTTAATCCGAGCATTGAAATTCTAACTTTTTTCAGAGGACTGAGGATAAAAGTTGAGGAACGTGGGTTGTGGGCCTCATCAATGTCCCATCTTTCCATGCAATGTTGGCATGCAATGCATCTCTATATACATTAAAAATATGCAATGCATCTCTATATACATTAAAAATATATAGTAGTTTAGTCACCAAAATCCTGCATAAATTCCAATCCAATTATACTAAATGTGTACTCCTAGTGAGGATCATGTCTAGCAAGGTTTTTTCTGCAAATTCATTACCCAGAGCTGCTTGAATATGTCAATGAATATTTTATGAACCATTCCCTTTTCCGTATAATTTGCTTAATGTCCTTTTTCTTGTCCAAGTTAGCTGAGTTAAGCTTATAGATTTTATAAGCAGAATGTTTAAGCACTTTTCTTATGGGTTCTGAACTCCATTTATAGGTACTTAAGGAAGCATTTGAGATTTTTTTAAACAAGGGAGTTGCAGGAAGCACAAATTGCAGATACACTGAAGAATGTCAGGATGCAGAAAAAAAATGTCTCTAATCTTTGTATCACTATCTTTCTATCCAACCTCAACACATATCAACCCCTAGCTTTATGTGCTCACATAAGAACCCTTATGACAATGGAAATGGACAACTTATTTAGACAATGCCAAGAGTAATCATTCATGGCAAGGGTTTGAAGTCTGTATAATATCTTTGTTGAAACTAGTTTTAAGATTTTGTCAGTGCGTCTACCACAAATGTAAACATGTCACAAGTTTGTGAGATAAAATCAGAGCTACAATAAGTGCTTGCTTTAATTCCATATTAACATAATCATTTGAAGTGTCTGATAATTTTTAGAAAGTGTACATTAGATTGTGCAAACATACTAAGTTTTTCAAGCCTTTGATGGGTTGAGAATGTGCTGCTCCTCGTAGGTGATTTAACCTACAACATCCATGGTGCCTACATCGTTGATGTTTTGAATGAGATTTGCATCTTAGCCATTGTAGCCATTGCAAGTGCAATTGACAAGTGTAAATTCAATTTCTGTGTGTTTTTTTATAGTTTGCACTCACCATTTTGAAATTCTTGTATGTTTTTACTTCCTTTTCTTCAATTCGTACTGTCCTTGCAACCCTTGGCAGGGACTACAGCTGCAGTGCAGCTCTTGTTCATTATTCATTTTATCATCTCTTCGGATTTTTAGAGAGAGAAATATTTATCAACTGGTGCTAAGAGGAAGAGACCCATAAACAAGTACTTATTCCTTTACTAGTCCCTACCTATATGGGGACTTATGTTTTCGTCTTTCTATTTCTTATTAATCATGCTTTGTAAAACGTGTAAATGAAAATTTTAAATGGAATACCTAATGTTTGATATTTTATCTATTTTTTATTACCAAAAATTTGACTGTTCTCTGTTTTCTTATTGGTTCTTCCTATTTTTGGAGGCAGATTTATTGATTTCACATTTCTTGAAATTAAGAAAAAACTATGTCCAATCAAAACACGGGTGACAACAAAAATAAAAACATGTTGTATCTTACTCCCTTCTGCATGTAGGTGTTTCCTGGGAGGCGTGCAGGGGACAGGTGTTTTATATACCTTTCATACAGTTGACAGTTGCCAGTGCCAGATGTAAACCACCAGTTTTTACTGATTTGGAGGACTGCCATTTCTTTATACCCGACTTCTTGTTTAGCGTTGCTCTTTGTATCTACTTTTTCCATTACTTCATAAGCTACATTGTGTATTATAGTGTTGTTGCTCATAATAGTAGACCAATCTGTGCTCATAATACTACACCAATCTTTGCCGCTGCTGATGATAATGATAGTGAATTTCTTCAAGTGCCTACAGTACCATTGGTGAATTATTTAAGAATTATGAGGTTAAGGGGATGTAAATCTGTATGTTGCCCAACACAAGATATTTCTCCAGACGACTCCTGTTACTTTTACATTGGAAGGGCAGGGGAAGCATTGCTCAATGTGGTACCTTGTAACCAAAATTTTAGAAAGCTATGTCAAGGATTTGAACACTCGTCAAGTGACCACGACTACATCGATGGGTGCTTAGGATAGGGTTATGCTGCTACCGATTCCCACCAACATTTCTGCTTACCCATATATACCTTCTTCTAAGCACACACTGCTTCCACAATAAACAAAACAAATTTGTTTCCCATAAGTTTCCTTTCATAAATTTGTTTGTCCTTCCACCAAAGTTGATATCTTATTCTTCTGCAATATGATTTATTTCACTCATGCAATTTTACATTGGTAGGAAGAGAACTTAACAAGAACAATAACATTCATAATCTGAGATGAACATTGACAGAAATTTCTATATAAAAGTTTTCTTGAAGTAGTAAGAATGTTGTCAAGTCCTTTGAGCATCAATTTTGTGCCAGAGGGATTCTAACTCAAATCTTAAACAATTTTATCCACTACATAATTTTCATGAAATATACCTATGGTTATCTTGATTAAACAAGGAATGGACATTTCCTATAGCAAGTTCATCTTGTCTCAAATGAGATTGGTAAATATGCTTGTGTGCTCCTGCATATTGGCATTGTAGGGAACTATTCTATCATAGAAGAGATATTATGAGATCAATACACTAGGGGAAACAAACTAGCATGCTCCATATGTTCAGACTGAAATCACAAGTATCAAGATGCTTTTATTTCAATCAAATTATACCATGACTGGAGCTCAATGCTCAATATGGAGACATTTAAAACCACAGCTGTGGTAGTAATTTAAGATTAGTAGTTTTTCCACATATGGATAATGTTTAATAAGATGCTTGCAGAACATGCCAGTTAATGATTGCAGGATATGCGCAAACTAGATTTGTTGAAAAGGCTTTTAAAAAATTCCAGGCAATGCAAATGGCAGGTATAAAAACTAGACTTCACATCCCTTACTAGCGTCCTCCCTACCCATTTTCCTAAGGATTCTTTTGTTGATCCTTGGGGACATAATTACATGTACTTCCATGGCCTATTCAGTAAATCAGAGTATTGAAATTGTTGCTTTTGCAAAGGACCGAGAATAAAAGTTGAGGAACGTGGGTTGTTGGCCTAGTCAATGTCCGATCTTTCAGCAAAGTTTGTTAAGCTCCAATTTGAGTAAAGACAGGGAAAATGTCTTCAAAGGTGCACTTGCAACCATAACATCTTAGAAAAATTCTCCTTCCCCTGTTCCAAAGCTGCCATAATTAGATGCATTTACAGATAAACCAGGCTATGCATGTTGTGCTCTGCAACTTATGAGCTAACATTTAATAGAGATTGTGACTTCATAGTTCACATGTCATTTGACACAAAAGAAGAGAAGTGAATTTTAGATATATTGGAAGAGCTTCCCATATTATTTTGGTAGAATCTTAATTGGTTCTAAGTCTTATAATTCTAGGTCTGCCTATGTTGCACCTTAATGGAAACTACACTTTTTGCAGATTTTGTGTAGGAAATGAAGCATGCTGGTATTCTAAATAGAATTTAAATAATGGTTGTTGCAACAAGTCCGTGCCACTAGAGTCTGTGAGGTTTAGTTTAGAAGACTCTTGTATGGAGGATATCACGTCAAGCATTGATTGCCAAGCAACAACACAAAGGTATGTTGATGGTATGTGCCAAAAATACTATCACATTTTGTGATAGTGGAGTCGCCTCTGAATGATCTTCCTACAGAACTATTAGGCTACACATTTTAAAGACCAGAGTGGAAGTCTCTTAGACCTCTTTGAATTAGCTTTTATTTCAATTTATAACATTGCTCCCTTGCCTCATCTCTTTCTTTGAAAGTTACATGGAGAAGCTACATTAGTTGTCTTGATGTCTCTTCCTGTTGTCTGATTTCATCCTTTGTAATTAATTAGGTAGATTCCAACTCCAAGGTTCCATAAATTAGAAGATGCTTCAATTCATCAAAACTCTGCACCATCAAAAGTTTATGAGGATTTGTGAAACAAAATAAAATGTTGAGGAATATTTAAATATCATACTCATAGGTCTACCAAGTGTTAACAAGCTAATAAATCTTAGAATTAGTCACATATCTCCATACTTGTACTACTCCTAGTGCCTCCTATTCACTTGGAATAGGTGAATTATTAGGTGCATCAGTCATATATACACTAAGTCTAAATATCTATGACCATGGTGCACAATATTTGCCACCAAAAATCTATTTATGTATTGCACATTTATATATGCCTCACTATTCAATCAAGACATAAACATGTTTTATGATTTCAATAAGAATACCTCATGCATGAGGAAGAAAACCAAGACTTGTTGCATTAAAATCAAATTAGATCCCTTTAAATAGACTAGTGGAAGCCATAAGAAAACC
This sequence comes from Cunninghamia lanceolata, assembly GCA_027924645.1. Classification (NCBI taxonomy): domain Eukaryota; kingdom Viridiplantae; phylum Streptophyta; class Pinopsida; order Cupressales; family Cupressaceae; genus Cunninghamia; species Cunninghamia lanceolata. Next base: position 10,071,104 of record BSBN01000892.1, read on the forward strand.
AAGACTTGTTGCATTAAAATCAAATTAGATCCCTTTAAATAGACTAGTGGAAGCCATAATCTAAATAAATTAAGCATGAACATCCCTTCTTCAACATGAAAGATACTTCAAATAGCACATACTATGTAATGCAACTGACTTGATCACATGCTTTGGTATGCAAAGCAATTAATAGCATACTGCATATGTATGTTAAGCTACAAGTTAATAGCATATTGCATATGTATGTTAAGCTACAAGGAAACTTCTATTTAACATATTAGAGAATGTAATTTTGAGTACTACAACCATGATGGTGAGCAATTAGACAAAACAATGTGCAAAATAAAGTACAATGGCTAAACATCACCAAAATTTTTACAATTTATAGTCAAAATGCAGATTTGAGGATTACATCAAATGACAAATGCAATCTTAGTATGATAGTCATTTTTATCACCATGAATTGTAGGCAAAACATTAGCAATCTTTATTTGCTTGAAGATTAATAAAGAGACATAGAGCTGCCCTGAATCTTATTTACCTAGATGACCAATTGGCTTTTCACAAGACAACACCAAACAACCACTACCTGGAAAGCTTCAAAGAGAAAAAAACTGTTAGAGACAACATCCCAATTTCAAAATGGAGGAACTAGAAAATAAACATGAAGAACACCACAAGGAAGCAAACACACCACTTACCTCTACCTATGTTAGTTTACCTATGTTCCTAAATGAACCATCCATAGTATAACAATAGAAAACTACTTTCAAACAAAAGATCAAATCTTTGTTGGTATGCTTCTATAGTCTTAACATTTGACACAAACAAAAAAGTGGATCAATATGTCTATGCACTTTAACATCTCACATGCAAAAAACAATGCATGCAGTAACAATGGTTGTAGTCTACAAAACACAAAAAAAAAAAAAACTAAGAAATATATTATAACATGTATGATCTAAACAAGGCAATATTAACATGATATCTCAAAGGAAACAAGCAAAGCTCCTGGAATGCAGAAGCCTCAAGAGCCTCATAATCATTTGAGCACTAACTATGTGGTTCCCATCTTTACAAAATGAAAATCTTGCAAAAAAAAATTGAATGCCATATATGAGCTCAATTTTTTTTAGCTCAACTACTACATGAGAACCTGATACAAGGAAACATTATATATTGCATTGGTTCAAATTGAGCATCTTCCATGGAAACTATACATCACACCATATAAACTTATGCAAATTTTAAAGTCCAACATGGCAAATAAACAATTCTTCCAAGCTAGTTATGCTACATCTTCCTTTCGAGAGGATTAAGACACTCTTTAAAAATATTATAACATGTATGTTATTAGTTCATCACAAAGTTTATTTGGCATTATTTCTTTCTTCTATTTGGTTCTTTCATAGTTATGAATTTGGCAAGAAAATTTTCTTTAGTTTTGATCAAGGTTTTCCAGTAGAGTACTAAGTGACCCTTGGCTGCATAGACAATTTAAATGGTTCTTTTGTAATGTCAATGGAGTTTTATTTCTTTTCTTTCTCTAGAATGTGAAACATAAAGCCCAATTTTGAAGGCTCCAGAAGATTCTTGTAGCATACAATTTCATAGATTTCTTTAGGGCTCAAATACATGACTTGAGTCTAAGCTTTCAATGGTAAAGAAATATATTGTTGACTGCAACTATAAGCCTCACTCAAATATGCTATCAACTCTCGCTTCAATAAGAATAGGTAGTCCTATGACATTTCACTCCTTTAGATATACTAAGAAATTTTCTTATGCAACATAAGTGACAATGTTCTTGAGAAGAAACGAAAAACAAAATAGAATCAGATAAACCTTATATAGCCTAAAAGTCTAAAAGGTCAACCTTATTAAAGATGGTATTTTATTGTAATGGCCGAAAACTTAAACATTTTTTCGTAGATTAATTATAAAACTATTGAAATAACTTGTATTTTAACAAAAAAAATCTTTTTTGCAAACGCACACTTTCTTGAAACTTTAGATCACTTGTAGATCTTGTTTGAAATTTTGCAAAAGCCACTACCTTGTTTGTAGCCTTAACAAACCCATGACTTGGCTCACCTTTCCTAGGCCTTCAAAAACATACAATTACACTAACAGTCACTACCATCACACTTGCCTCATCCACAATGATCTACCTGCATCCTCATGCATTCCTACATCTTCCACAACAACATGCAACTCTAAAGGAATAGCACTCAATATCATAACTTTAAGAAAACTTTGCATCTACTCTAGTACCTCAAACATCTAACAGTATGTCCACTAGTGAACAAAACAAAAAAAAAATATTACCACATGCACTTGTATTAAGTGCACTTACAATATCATTTGGAGTAAGTAACATAAAAATGACCGGGTTGCAGCTTTGTAAATAAGGCTTCAATCCACACCCTACAAAACTGCAAAAAAATTCCACCTCATTATAGTACTGACCCATGCTACTGGATATGCCTCTTGCCTAAAGTTATGGTCTCCCTCTAAGATATGTACATTTCCCAAGGCATGTGAACTATTTTACACAATGCCTTGAAGAGATGTGTTGTCAAAGTTTCACATGCCAAGGAATGTGATCTCATATGCTACAAGAAATGCACAAATTGTTAGCCCTATTAGCATGACGAGAGTTTCATAGATATACTTCAAAATTGCCACAAGGCTTTGCCAAGTCTTGTTGTTGCATCTACTTGTAGAATACTTAAACCTGCCATGTACATTTCCTCTACTTGGCTATTCTATTAAATCCACCCTTGTGGACTATTAGTATTTGGCAGGGACTCCTGTTGCACTGCAGCTCTTGTTCTTAATAATACTTTCAAATACAAAGAAACTTCCTTTGAATATCAAATTCAACCAAAAACCTAATATCATTTACAACTCACTCTCCTTTTCCAACTACAAGGTTTTTTTGTTTTCAAAACTCTTAAACAGATTACAAGATTATATTTTCTTATTTATCCATCTCATAGGATGAGGATTCCAAATGCACCAAGGATAAGATAACCTTCTCCTTTCTTTTTGACTTGACAAAATTTCTGCAAAGATACACAACAAAACACTACCAAGGACAAAGGAGGGATCACCACCCATCTTTAGGCTTGCTTGCAAGCCACCCCTGAGCTAGGAGGCTTGCAAGTAACCCAGGATCATTCCAACACAAGGGGAAACCATTGCACACACATTAAACACCCCAAACCCCATTCCATGGAGACTTAACATAACCAAATCCATTTCTAGGATTCAAAAAGGGGGAGAAAGTGGACATCACTCCTCAAGGGGAAAGACACAATGATAACACCATAATACCCAATATCACAACTCAAGAACTACATAGACTCTTGCTATCACAAATCCACTTATGAATCCCAAATGTCTACAAGGCACTCTTTCTTACCAAATGATAATCAAAATACCAAGGTAGCAAGGCACTCTTGCCTACCAAATGATAACCACAATACCAAGATAATAAGGCTAAATTGCCTTCCAACTCCTAAAAAGGAGTGGCCTTTCCTTTAGGAGGTTCACTCCTCTCTCAAAAATCCATACAAGGCAAACTCCTACACATGGAGAGATTATACCAAACAACCTATACCCAAATACACAAAACATAATAACTCAACATGTCAATATTTAAATGTACACGAAATAAGCAATACAAAGATTATCAAAAGAGCCTTGAAGTCTTGAGAGCCTACCTCTCAAGCTTCCAAGTGTTGAAGATGGTTAGAGTAGCCACATAAGAGCTCACTCCAAGATCTCCTTTTCTCAAAATCTCCTCTCAAGCCAAAATCCCTTCAAAAGCCAAAAATACTAAAACAAAAAGAACCCCTCTTACCTATAAAAGAGCTAGATAAATAGGGTTTCACAAAACATCCAATTGAATGAGTAGGTGATACTTGTCACTTTCTAATTCAGTCTCGAAGCTCACTTCCCCACAAATGCTCACACATGTGTGAAGCATTGGGGAGTGAGGAGGTGACACTTATCACCTTCCCATTCATCCTAAAAAACACATCTCCCCGCAAATGTTCTCACAATTTTTTTGGATATCAAACTTGCACATCTCCCCACAAAGGCTCTCTTCCCATGATGCTCTCCCATTAGGTACTCTCACATGTGTGAGGCTTTGGGACCAAACCAAGCCCATACCTGAACCTAGGGGAGTGGGAATGGGATGTGACAAGTCACCAATTCCCCTTCCCAAAACCTTAATTCGTCACTCTTTTCCCAAGGCCATTTTGAGTGGTCAAAACATGATTAAGACCTAAGGTTAGTTGTCTAAAATGTGCCCATACCATAGGTACTTGACCTAGGACCTTAAAAACCATAAAAAATTCAATATAAAGCTCAAAAATCACCTTTTAAAAAACCTAAAAGTCCATGAACAAAATTGGACACATGGAAGACAACTCATCATCCACCTCATCATAAGACAACCTTAAGAGACTCAAAATGAAATTAAACAAGTTATTAAGCACAATTCAATCATTCTCAAATCACATAAAACCTTAGTCCACCATGTAGACTAGGTAAGTATCATGGGGTTTAATTATACGGGTTACTTGTGGGACCTTTGAATTTCCATTAGCCATGAATTACTTGTAATACCCCACCAAAATTGGCATATGGCCGACTCAAGTTTTTATTGGAGAAGTATTAAATAAATTAAAAAGGAGGCCAAGTTCATGTGCTGGCTGACTCCCATAGTAGAAGGTTGGAATTAATTTTTTTTAAAAGAGTGGCTAACCAAAGTCAACAAATAGGAGATGGCCGACTCTCCCAAAGTAAGCAGCATGTTTAATAATACAAAAAATATTATATATATGAGAAGTACGATTAACATCAAAAAGAGGTGTGATTCATTAAATATAAGATAGGTGATTAAGATAATGAAAGGAGCAGCAATTAATATTGTTTTAGATAAAAGGCAGCGATCAAGAAAGGTTGCGATCTGATTTATGAGGAAATATGAATACTTGGAGAGTTGTCTCTTTGGTAATAGACAACTATTCATAATGAATACCTCCCTTTGAGATGCTATATGATATGGAAGATAGTGTGAATAAGAAAAAAGGCAATTGAATCATTTATTTCTAAGAATTCAGAGCAAAAATATATAGACAGATCAGCAAAAGAGTATACAAAAAGGAATAGATCAGCAGAGATATATGTTATAATTGATAACAACAAAGAATTATTTATTGCAGTCATTCTATCATGCTATAACTCTCTCCTATTTATATCCTATTTAATCTACTATTCCATCTTTCTATTATTAAATTATTATATCATTCTCTCATTCTATTTCTCTATCATTATATCATTCTATTCTAACAATCTATCATTCTATTATTTTATCATTCTTTCATTATATCCTTTACTCTTCTATAATTATATCATTCTATCTTTCGATTATTTTATTCTTATATTATTCTATCATTCTATTGTTCTATTATTGAATCAATCAAATCAGCTTATTTGCACTCAATAGACAAGGGCAAAAGTTAGCATTGGCTAATATATTTACATCTTAGAATATAGCAGTCAATACATTTACTTATGAGAATATAGCAGTCTTATGTTTAAATAAATATTGTGGTGATTGTTGTGTATAAAGATATATTTATGAATCTAGATGTATTTAGTGTTTGTAATTCCCATCAAGCAACCAAGGATGTCAAATGTGAGGAGAACTGCTATATGATTCCTCACTAGGTACACACCCTAATATGGATGACAGGAAGCCACATGAGGCCAAGAGGGATGGTATATTCACTCTTGGGCCTAGGGTAGAGGATCGTTGGGGACACCCTATCATGCCCACTTAGATTTGGCTATTGGGTTAAGAAGTCCCAATCATAGGGAGGAGAATAAGGGTGGCAAGGAAAGGGATAACTGCTATAAGATTCCTCACTAGGTACACCCCTTTATCTGGATGGCGGAAGGCAACATGAGCCCAATAGGGATGGTATATCTGCACTTGGGCCTAAGGTAGAGGATCGCTTCAGGCACCCTATCATGCCCCCTTATCCTAAACCTTTATGGGTTGGACTTCATTAATGAATTAAGTATATCATATGATTAAGATAATGTTCCTAACCCTAGTAGGTAAGATCTATTTTAATGGATTATGCTTTCAATGATTATCTAACATGATTGCAGGTTCTCAACCAGGATCTATCTTGTTCAAAATTTAAATTGGTAAATGATATCACTAACTCTATTTCATTTCTTACTTTGCTTGGAATTGTGATTTTAGAGAAAAAACTAGAGCATTTACAAAAGGGGGCATTACAAGTGGTATCAGAGCTTTGATCTTGCTAGCTAGGGGATCAAAGTTAGTTAATGCAATTAAGCCAAAGATCTCAACAAGCTTTGGAAAGAGAAAGAGAAGATAAAAAAGAAAATGTTGCAAATAGTACATTGGCAACACTTCCAGGGAACCTCTCTTTATCTTTTTTTATTCTTGCTAGAGTTTGTATAGATTATACGCATTATTTTATTTTGAGAATGAACATTTATTCAGATGAAGTTGTCCCCACCTTTACTTGTTGGTTGAAGAACAAAGCTAAGATGGTGGTGCAGTCATAGTTAGGAGGGTCCTCAAGGAGAATAATCCAAACCGTGCAGCTAGAGTAAACATAATGGAAACAACTCAAAGATATGAAGCAAATGTAGATTCAATCATTCAGTATATCATCAAATTCAAATACAATCTAGTCGGCATCATGCGGGGTTACAATTAGGGCTCATAGGCCTAAATACAAAATAACAGAATATGCACAAGATATGGCTTTGAAGCTCCTTCGTAAAGAATCTAAGCTATCAACTATCTCTATTATGATGAACTTGATAACTACTATCCTAGGCACCTATTACATCAATATATATCATCTCTAGATCATAACATTCCTCTATGTCAGTCAAGGAAGATCACAAACTCCAATGAAGAGCTGTAACGTGTGTACATGGATAGGTTGGACCTAAATGAATGGAACTCCTCCGCAAATGAATGGAATGATGTGTAGATCTTAGGGAAGGTCAGCCAAGAACCAAACACCATTGAATGATGTGTTATTTAGCTCTATAAGTTGAAGAACTCTCCACAAGTCTTCTCCTTCAGCTGATTGTCTAAAACTGTTAGGATGCTCTACTCTGACAAAACAGTTGATCTTATAGCAATATCTTTTCAGTACCTTAACCAAATGATCTGAAATTTGGATATGATGTGCTTGAATGAATCTAGATGTTGAATCCAACTCCACAAGGTCTGAAATGTAATCATGGTAGAATGCATACCAAATTACAAAAACCACTACTGACTGAACTTCCTGAACTACCTGAACTGAACTGGAAAATGAAAGAAACAAACTAAAATACAAACAAACTGAAATGCAAATTTGTTTTTGGTTGATGCAAGATTTCTCTTGAACTAGGGATGGTCATGCATTAGATGGCCTAAGTGGAAGCCTTGCCCAGACTTACAATCTTCTTGGATGTTTAATTATTTGATTATTTTTAATATTGTTGGGAACTTAAAGCTATGGAAGGCTCATGTGATTGAAAGTCAGAATAGGAAAACTCCTTGATTCAGGCTATCTCCATGATGGTTGTTGTGTGGAGGACATGAAGATGGGAGAAGTTTGGTTGGAGGACCACCATGGCATTTATTGTGTTTGAAAATTGTTTAGTTGTTTTTCCTCCCTACACATTCCATCATGAGTGACTAATTTGATTATTTAGGAATTTATACCCTTAGTAGGAGGAAAAGCTTAATTTCTGTGGTATATCACATCCTAATAATCATTTCTGAGTAGTTGAGAGAAATATGCCTTGATTTCGAAAGGCCATAGGTGTTTCTTGTCTTCTCTGAACTTAGACAAAACTGTCAATTTCAAAAGGCAAAAGTTCCCTGTAAGTGGCAGTTCTGCTTTGCAAGAGATGATTATGCCTATACCAAAAGAGAGAACATCTAAATGAGAACAATATGGAATATCAATCCTTGTGGGACCCACCTAACCCTAGTAGCTTGCCTAGGAACTAATTCTACACTTGTTGGCAGATGGTTGTATGTCTAAAAGCATGGATAAACTTAGATATAATGCTTTCTAGGGTCTATTCAATTTTTTTTCTTAAACATGCCTTGTTAGGGCATAATGCTATGACTAGGTAGGAGTCTGAATTAAGTGGAACTAGATCTGAGACAAGTCTTCCATTTATCCTTGAGTACTCACGATTAAATAGTAGACCTTGCATCATGTTTCCCCTTCTATAGAACATTTTATGCACTTAGTATGAAACAAAAGTAATTTGAGTTTGGAGATGAACATATATGTATACTCTTCTCTTATATTATTATGCATGTATTATTTGCTTAGTGGATCCAAATTAAATATGCACCCCTTCAAGTAGAGAATTGGGATATTTAGAGGCTAAAGGGTGTTTATTATGCTTAGTGTGCAATGTATATTAGATATAGAAGTATGTACTCCTTATCACCTAGGCATTGTATACCTTTCTTCTAGGTGGCCAGATAGAGTAAGGAGCTCCTTTGATAAATGTTTGGATGAAAATGATGCTTTGGTTGGTGAACCTACTTGCTATACCTTCTCTTGAGATGGTTACACCCTAATTTGTTAGTTGATGATCAACAAAGTTGCATTTTTTTATCATTAATATATACTAAGCATGTTAGTTGAATTTTATTTCTTTGATGTGAAGTAGGATGACTCTTGACATTGTATTTCAAAAGGATCACATATGCCTTGGAGGAGAGTAGAAGTTTTTTGGTTTATAAGAACCTTTAGAGCATTTCAAGGACCCCTCAAATCTTAAAGAATCTTTTGTTCTTCTAAACAACATGTTAACATAAACTACTCCATGTCCTTATGAGGGCGTAGGAGGGGTTTCTTAATGGATAATCTCAATGGTTAAAGTAAAGGCTCATAATTAAGGAAATTGAATATTCCAACTTGTACAACTTAAGTAATCAAGAGAAAGGCCTAACCTTTGATAGAGGTGAGAGATGTAAAGGTCATATATGTGTTTCATATTTGAAATCCTCATCTTATTATATGAGAAGCTCACTTTACTTCGTGGACTCAAAGGATATCCATGTACAAAAATTGGGCCAACTTGGTTTCCTATCCCTGAGACGAGAGAAAACTTGTCTTGAGTTAGGGACCTTACCCGTTACCAACTCTTGGTTTTGTTGTTAAGAGATATTGGGAAATACAAGTACATGGATCAAAAGAATATTGGACAATAAATTATCCTCATACGTTAGAAGATGTTATCAACCTTATGTTGGCGGTGGATGGAGACAATTATACTAACAACAATTATTCAAGGAGGATTGATCTGGGATCTTGAATTGGAGCATCCTAGTTTGTGATTGCTTGAGGGCAAGGAATCTTGGGAAGGGCGGACTATAATGCTCCACCAAAATTGAAAACATTACATATGGTCGACTCAACTTTTTATTGGAGAAGTACTAAATAAATTAAAAAGGAGGCCAACTTCATGCTAGCCAACTCCCATAGTAGAATGTTGGAATTCAATTTTTTTCAAAGGGTGGCTAACTAAAGTCAGCGACTAGGAGATGGCTGACTCTCCCAAAGTAAGTGACATGTTTAATAATAAAAAAAGTCTTATATATATGAGAAGTGTTATTAACATCAAAAAGAGGTTCAATTCATTAAATCTAAGATAGGCAATTAAGACAATGAAAGGAGCAGCAATTAATATTGTTTTAGATAAAAGGCAATGATCAAAAAGGTTGCGATCTAATTTATGAGGAAATATGACTCCTTGGAGACTTGTCTAGCTTTTGTAATAGACACAACTATTCATGATGAATGACTCCCTTTGAGATGTTATATGATATGGATGATAGTGTGAATAAGAAAAAAGACAATTGAATGATTTATTTCTAAGAATTTAGAGAAAAAATCATAGAGGAATCAACATATCAAAAAGAGAGTATATAGAAGGCAGAAAGGAATAGATCAGTAGAGATATATATGTCATAATTGATAACAATATAGAATTATTTATTACAGTCATTTTATCATTCTATAAATCTATCCTCCTCATATTCTATTTAATCTATTATTCCATCTTTCTATTATTTAATTATTATATCATCCTCTTGTTATATTCCTCTATCATTATATTGTTCTATTCTATCAATCTATCATTCTTTTATTCCATCATTCTATTATTATATCATTCTATCCTTCTACTCTTCTATCATTATATCTTTCAATTATTCTATCCTTCTATTATTCTATCATTCTATTGTTCTATTATTGAATCAATCAAATTAGTTTATCTGCACCCAATAGACAATGGTAGAAGTCAACATTGGCTAATATATAATTTGCATCTTAGAATATAGTAGTCAATACATTTGCTCATGAGAATATAGAAGTCTTATGTTTAAATAAATATTGTGGTGTGCTATATCATAATTGTTGTGTATAATGATATATTTATGAATCTAGATGTATTTAGTGTTTGTAATTCCCATCTAGCAACCAAGGGTGGAAAAGGTGAGGGAGAACTACTATATGATTCCTCACTAGGTACACCCCCTCATATGGATGGTGGGAAGCCACATAAGGCCAAGAGGGATGGTATATCCACTCTTGGGCCTAGGGTAGAGGATTGCTTAAGGCACCCTATCATGCCCCCTTAGGTTTGGCTACTGGGTAAAGAATTCCCAATCATAGGGAGGAGAATAAGGGTGGCAAGGAAAGGGAGAACTACTATAGGATTCCTCACTAGGTACACCCCCTCATTTGGATGGCAGAAGGCTACATGAGGCCAAGAGGGATGGTATATCCACTCTTGGGCCTAGGGTAGAGGATCTCTCTAGGCACCCTATCATGCCTCCTTATCATAAACCTTTTTGGGTTGGAATCCATTAATGAATTAAGTATATCATATGATTAAGATAATGTTTCTAACACTAGTAGGAAAGATCTATTTTATAGATTATGCTTTCAATGATTATCTAACATGATTGCATGTTCTCAACTAAGATCTATCTTGTTCAAGAATTTAAATTGGTAAATGATATGACTAACTCTATTTCATTTCTTTCTTTGCTTGGAATTGTGATTTTAGGGCAAAAACTAGGGCATTTACAAAAGGGGACATTACATTACCTGCACACTTCCACACACATATCAATAGGTCCAATGTATTTAATATCTAAAGAAACTTGAATTAACACATACATGAAGTCACATAATAATCCAAGTACTTATATCTTAAAGAATCAATTCCATCAGTCTTGATATAATTCAATAAACTTTCTACTCCATTTAATTTTAAACCAAAATTGTCTTGATCATCCAATCATAGATGCAATACACTAATGCACTTGACTCATTATAGTCCATTATCAATCCAGTTGAATCATGTATGTCAAGACATTCATTCCTTATAGATAATCTAGAATATAACCTAAGAAAGTATAAATAAATCATCATTAATATAACAAACATATATCTCTACTCTAACCACTTCATAATATAAATCAAATGTCAAATGAATAAGATCAAAAGCCTATAATAGTATCCAATGTCAAACATATAAATCCAAAGATAATAAGTCTATCAAGTCAAATTAAGATGTCTAATAAGGGTGGGTGTTACATCCCTAATTTTGTCTTGTTATTACTTTTTACTTTTACTTGGACATAAGTAAATCTATTTTGATGTTTAGATTAATATCTAGGAAAGATATAGATTCTATTAAATGTCATCTATAGAAATATGGAAATGATTATGTTATATCGATTTAATAATTGCATTATGAGAATTTGGTTTATTATCTGAATAATGATGCACTGATCGTAATTTGTTGATTTCAAGTTTTATACAGGATTACAGGTTTTGGATGACTCTTAGAGAAAAGAGAGAGAGTATCTTTCGAGAAGAGAAATATAGACCTTGGGTTATGAGTGATTATTTTCCAAAATGAGTATAAGTGCTTAACAAAAACATGAACCAATATCGATAGAGGTAAGTCATGTTTTGTCAGTATACTTTTGGATCTAGTCGACAAGTAGTCAATATCTTTTGATTATTTTCTAGGCAAGTCGTTTGTGTGTTGACATTGTTGTTTGTAAAGGAAACGGCGTCTTCTGAGTAGAATGGTGTCCATTTACAATTAATGTAAATATTACATCAACATTGTCACAAAATTGTTGTGTTAGTATCCTTAAGTCATAGAAGGTTAAATTGTTGTTATTAAAATGTTGTATGACGATCTTATCAAGTCAAGTTGAAAAAAGAAGTGTGTAGTCGTGAAGGGGAGTTAAACTTGACCCTATCACATTTTTGCGATAGTCTTTTGCCACATTATTATTTGAATCTTGAATGAACTCATAAATTTGGTTTATGACTATTATTATTATTATTATTATTATTATTATTATGTTTGATATTTTAAGTAACCAACTTCTCTCTAACAATGTTATCATTCTAGTAACTGCCTTTATTATGTGTCATTTATCCGTAAGGAACCTTGTGTGGTATTTGAAGTGGTAACGATTACGTCATTATCTATTAAGCCACATGCTCAATCATAGAGCAGCCATAGGCAAAAATAGTGGATACTTTATCATTCAAGGTAGTGGGTTTTGTGACTCATGTGATAATTTAAATATCTTTGGTCTTGGTTTTTAAAGTGTTGACCATTTAAGAGATTTAGTGGTGATGTGTACCACGTAGTCCCCTCTCACATATCAATCTTTTCTCTTTGAGTTTACACGTATGAAGCCTCTATGAGTTAAGAAAGATGTCTGTTATAACTGTCATAATAGATCCGTTGGGTTTGTTAATCAATATTAAGACGATATAGTGGTATGATAGACCACGTATATTCCCACGTCAACATAATCATCGCCCATACATTCTCCTTAATAGAAATTTTCCCTCAAATTTTATGGGAAGCCATTTTAACTGTATGTAGTGACTCTTTATGATTAGTTAGTCGTGGCAAATGTGCTAATGACTCATAGTTGAGTTGCATGATATCCATAAAAATGACTACCTTAGAATAGCTCGGGGGGACCAAAAAAAAGAATAAAAGAGATAGGACCTGATAACATAGAGAATACAAGTTAGGAAAAAGCTTGGGAGTGAAGTCTCAGGGAGAATTGAGGACGTTTGAAAGTGTTTAGCATTGGGCAGAAGGATTAGACTGTTGGTAATAATAGTTTAGTGTATTCAGACTTGAACCGACGTAGGGATCTTCCATAACTTGGCAAATCAGGTTCCTTTCTTCATGTATAGTTTCCAAGAACTATACTATTTTACTATACTGGTTTAATATCTAGTTATCTTTCAAAGCATATAAATTGCTACCATAATCTTGTATGGCCGACGCCCATAGGATATAGCCGTGTCTAAGCTTTGAGTTTAGTATATTGCTATAGTTGGATAATGAATCTTACTGTGTAACAAGCCTTTGTTTCATTTGGAAAGAATTACAATTTTGGTCTTTCGACAGATGGATAAGTCTTGTATTATGTTTGTATTATGGAAATAGTATATACATATGAGATTGCCTTAGAAGTCGATCGTATCTTTTCTAGTCATTTATCAGTATGTAATACTTTTCAAAGATTTTTTTCTATCTTTTTGAAATGATAACTTTTCTCTTATCATATTACCGACTTCCTTTGAAAAGTAAAATCATTTTGATTTATGAGAGTATAGGGTTCATTAAAGGAATTCTTATGAATTAGTTATCACGTACTATTTTATGATTAAGGCATCTTGTGTGCTCAGTGATATCTTACTGTGAGAGTTGTCCACCAGTTGAACAAACTATAGTTGGAGTTGAACAAAAATACTGACTCATATTATTAGGTTTACATTGGGATCGGTATATATTTCCTGATGTGAGAAATAAATTGGGCCATTAAGATATGATGATATTATTATTACATACTTGTCCTTCTATAGTGGATATCAAAACAAAGTCAACAATCTAGACTCTTTGAAACTAGAAGGTTTGTAGTAAATAGTCTTAAAGAGATATATCCTTGTCTTAAAGGATTGTAAGATCTCTTTGTATTAATAACTTTGGAAAATGATTTTATTCCTAGTCCTAGAGTTGTGGAAACCAGAATTGACCCCATAAGATGGACCAATACCTAGGATTAATCTTTTTGTTATTATATTATGAGAATATAGGTTGTTATTCCATTATGATGGAATAGGATAGACAAAAACCTAAACTTGATCCAATAGGGAAATTTTATATACTAAACCTTCATGATCACTAAGTAGATCGACAACAAACAACCAAGTACTCTTACTATGAATGGTTATTCTTACTTGATAGAGAAGAATTTACAGGTCTTAAAATGTCTCAAAAATAATATTCTCTTGCTCTTAGAAAACTTTAGTTACAAATGGAAATCATTAAGGGAATATTTGCTCTTGGGATGTCCAAAGTGAGTGGATTTCCCTACTTCAACTTAGATGAAGACACTCATTTATTTAAGACTATATAATTCAATATGCTAAAAGAGAAGAACTTTAATATGATTTCATATGGATAGCAATTGGGATTAGACTATCAACCAGTTAAACTAAACTTGGGAGAAGCTTAGATTTGGAGTTGAATCATTTGGCATTATTGTTATCAAGGTATTCTCTTATATTTGAAAGTAGACTTGTTTGGAAGTTTGAAACAACCTTTAAGTCGAAAGAAGACTAAAGAAAAAACATTTACTTAAACACTATTCTCTCTAGAATCAATTATTTGATATTCCATTGTCATGGAAAAGGGAAGGCAAACCCTAGATTGACCCAGTAAAGTTAATTTATTAAATGTACCCTTTTGGGTTACAACTTGTTTCTATATGGGTCGATAAAGAAGGTCGAGTACCCTAAATAATAATAATGTTCATTTTATTTACTTGTTGAAAGGATAATGTGTCCTTATCAATAACGTTTATCATTTGTTTGATAACCTATTAGATTATTTATAAATTGACTTAAAGTTCTTTATGTGTCATTAAGTTTTGGGATCTTGGGTTTTTACAAAGATGCAATGAGTATCCTCGTATAAAGAGTTAATTCATAAGACATATGGAACATTGACAGTGTTCGTAAACTTGTCTAGGTTGGGAAGACTAAAATATTGAAGTTGTCAGGACTATATAGTTTAACATAGTTGACCAAGTCATACTGTAGGAGTATAATAGTATCCAAGTCAAGTTGGGGTGGATGAACATTACGACTACATTCATTTTGAACATCTATTCATATTGAATCTTTGGCCAAAGTAATGCATTCATTTTCTGCATGCATTATCGGTTCAATGTATCTGGATTGCATAACTTATCAGAAATCATACTTAGCTAGAGGGTATCTAGGGTTGTATGATTGCTAGAGTTGTGTAGGATACAACACTATGTACTCAGAAGGCAAATTACCACTAGTCATCTTTGGTCTATATTCCTCATGAAGGGTAGGGCCACTTCCTATGTGGAAGATGTGTGGGAGACCACCAGTCTGTGGATGGAGGTCAAACACTGGGAAGATACTCTCTCTCTCTTACTAGCAGAAAACATGCCAAGGCTTGTGATAAAGATGTTAGATTTCTGGATGCAATATATCTTTGAGACTTGTGTTTATTGAGACTATGTAAAATATTATCTATTGTAGATATTTGTAATTGTAAAGAGAAAATGTCATCTTTGTATATTATATCATGTTGTTTATTTCAGGATAGAAATTATGCAAATTGTACTAGTAACTTGGATTTTAAAGTTAATTAAAAGAAAAAAATTTTACTATCTTTTCACCTTGTATGTTTTATCTTATGGTAAATTTCTATGTTTAGACTTGTTTGAGTTTGGATGCTACAGTGGGCCTCACAGAAGGTAGCATTCAACTTCTAGAAATCAAACAACTTTTCTCTAGTAAGTTGTGTGAACATTTTCACCAACAACTTCTCTCAATCTAACATGTCCTCTTCCACTATGATTTGATCCTTCACTTTCTCTTTCCTTTTGCAGTCCATTAGGGCATTAAGTGCTAGATTTAGAGAATATGGGTTTGGTTCATCAACAAAAACTAACCTGAATATTTGTGAATCATAGGTTTTGAAGAACACATTAAATTATGCCTTCCTTTTGTGTTTCCCCTTGAAAAATGATCCAATAATCCCTTTTAAGTCCATCAATTTATTCATGTATTATACACTAAAATAATAGGGCTATTCTTGCAATTTAGATAATAGGATTTGCTTCAGTTGTCCCTAAAAATGAATAAAATGCAATTCTTTAGAAGCATCAATGAACAATCCTGTAATATCATGCAACACACCAAATACATCATTTTGTATATCCAATATTTGAGCAATGTGATTCTCCTTTTCAGTAGCACATTTTTCAACAATTTCTTTTCTAAATCTTAGTAGCACTAATCACATGATAGGAAACTGTAAGAATTTTCTCTTACAATAGCACCTCTAGAAAATTCTTGCACATCATTTCCACCCTAGGAAATACTTGGAAATTATTTTCTTCATCTTCCTTACACATGCATCATGTAAGTTTTATATATTTTCTTTCAATTTCCCTAAATCTCCTAAGGCTTGGATAGCTTCATCAATTTATTGGCAACCTTGGTCATAGATCTCCTCCATCTAGTCTTGAGTGGTTCTTGCCACATGTTTCATTTTCTCTACTTTAGTAACCTCTTGTTTAGACAAAAGGACTAGGGGATCTATGGTGTGATCATCCTATTGTAGTGGAGCTACTAAATGCTTAAGGTATGCTTGTAATTCAACTACCTATTCTTTTAATTCTTTCTTGGTTTCCTCATACTTATGCATTCTAGAGAGAGAAGAGGGGACTGCATTTTACATGTCCTTAATTTCTTGAACCCTAGTGGCTTTTCCATGGTTGAAAGTAGTTATTTGATAATCTTCTACCTATAGATCCTTATCATCCTTATCCAAAATTGGAGTTACAACTTGTGCAATCCTTGATCTTGTTTCAATCATAACACTAGAGAGATGGAGGGATACAATTTTTATTATTGGTTGCCTATTCTGAATACCCACCTTCAACCATTGGGGCGCTAAAGAATTATCATTTATTGTCTCCATTTCTTGTTGTTGTGATGTAGAATCTTACAATTGTTACTTAGTGTTATGTCAGAAAATGTCCCCTTGGGGGATTTTCCCTCTTAAGGTTTAGCTCTCGAGTCTTTATAATGCATTTAGGACATCTTGCATGTTAATTTGACATCCCAATGAGAAAACCCTAAGGTTTCATGGCAATTTGGACTCAGGGAATGTACATATGACAAATCCTGCTTGAAATAGATGGGGAGGACTTGGGCAGCCGTGCTCTAGTCCTGCCCTATTTTAGGTTAGGACCAATTTCAAAGTGTCAATTTATGACCATTATTTAGGTCCTATGCCGACACGGTAAGTTTCAATTACAAAATTCTTAGAGGTAATGTTTGTAGTTGCATATATAAGCATGTTTAGGCATTCATTTGTAACTAGATGGAATTTTGTATCCTTAAGCTTATGTTAAGGTTGTTCAAAGAATTCATTGTGTGTTGCGGAGTAGAGTTTGTGTTATTCTTGTATTTGTATTTGTAGATTTGGTAGCCATCTCCTCATGGCATGAAGAGCTTCATCCTTCCATGAGATCTTCACTACAAGGTGATATCAATTATGTTTTCTACCATTTATCATTTCAATTTTTCTTCTATCCCATAGGGATACTCACTCTTTATCTAAAAATAGTGTTCAAAAGACTTGAATGTTTCTCTAGGGCTTGAATGAGGCAAGCCTCTAAACACCACAATCCCCAACCCGTTTTTCTATGATTGCAGGTTACAGGTTGTGAAAGAAGAAAAAGTGGAGTTGTAGGAGAGTAGTGCAGACTATTAGAATTGTAGATCAGAGAAGAAAATCAGAACCTAGAATTAGGTTCCCGCTCATTAGTCATCCAGATCCTACAATTGAAGAATCTCTGGAACAACAGAAACAGGTTGCAGACAAGATTCCTAGATCCTGATAGAAATGGTGGCACTGGACTAGGGTACCCACTCATTAGTCCCCAATTGTTCCACTTCTAAACTTTGACATCTGGTACACATTTGATTGTCATTTGATATCTCTGTGTGTAAGAATTTTCTATAAACTGTTCGTTTGCTTCCAAATTTGCATAATTAGAGTTTTGAGCATAATTGGGCTTAATTGAATAGATAAATCACACAATTCCAATCTTCCCCTATGCTCCAAGGGATCAAAGGCTTGATAGTAGACTTCCTACTTGGCTAAAGTCTTTGAATGTTTGAGGTGAAAGGAGGATCCATACAAACTACCAAAATTAACCCTAAACACAAACAAATCCTCTTTATCAAATTTTTACCTTAAACATTTTGGTGAACCCATGTTTTTAATGAATTTTGCACCTTGATGAGTGTTGTTCTTTATATTTACATTTATTTCATTCATTCATATCATTGTTCATCTTATTGAATTTGAAAAATTACAAAAAAATTGAAAAATTAGAAAATTTTGAAAAAATTGGCATTTTTAGCTTGCATTTTCATATAATTTGAAATAGTTTGCATTTAATTTAAATAAATTTGTGTCATTACCATCAGATATGATTTGAAATACATAAATTCATCCTTTCATCATTCATTTAGATTACATTTTCATGCTTAAATTGTTAAAAATCACTTGAAATTGTGTATTTTTTCATATAACCTAGTTTTGCATTAGCTAGACTTTGTAGTCAAAATCTTGTTTCAGATTTCAATACCATTTTAAAACACTCATTAGGATTGATTTATCATTCTAGTTCTTACAAAATTTTCACCTACAGCTCAAATTGGCAGAGTTGAAGCATTTGTTTCATTATAAGATGAAAAGTTCTTAACACTTTTCTGCTATGATAGTTTGCATAGTTTGGAGTGCTTGAAAGGAAGAGGGTTCAGTTTTATCATTAGAAAGAAAATTAGTTTATCATTCATTGATTTGTAGAAGATTCATCATGGATAAGAGATATTTCATTTCATATTGCTATGATTATTCATTTGACAAATGAGATATACACAAGCTAAACAAGTATTGCATTGAATGAAAGCAAGAAAGATCAAATGTCCCACACAACATGTGGGAGTAGTTGAGACAATACATCAGAAAGAATATGCTATGCATCTGAGAAAAACTAAAGTAATGAAGCAGATAAGATAAGGCATATCTATCATTGCTTGTTGAAGTCCTGAGTTGACCCTCATTGTAGCTAACTCCTCTTTGCTCTCGACCTTTGAATGAACATGTAGTGATGGAGAGAGATATGTTAGAGCTCCAGATATGATTTATCCTATGTACTTCATCAAATAGAGATATAATACATTTTTTATGATGCATTGAATCAAATGATCAAATCATTCATATGCAAGAGAGCCTGAAAGATGAAACATCATTGAGCTTCACTATTTTTTAAACTAACATGTTTGTTTCCTGTGCAGGTATAGAAGAAGTTATGTTGTTGATATAAAGACATCATAGCATGTGGTGTAAAGTGGGCACCCACAAGGGTTGAGCCCAACATGTTGCCCCTGAATCTTAAGAGGGGATTGGATAGAGATTCATATTCATAGTGCTGAAATAGAACATATTCAGTTGAAGGAGTGCCATAGAAAATGAGTGCATGAGCTTCAAGCTCATTGCCCATCCATTATTATTAGTTCAAGTAATGAAATGTGAACCATACATGAGCAATGAACTCATTCAAGACAAATCAATAGTGTGTGGAGCTGAGTAAAGGCATTATCAACATTATGCTATTGTGTTATTTCATTCATTGTCATCTCATTATCATTTGTATGCATTCAAGACATTCAAGAATATTCTAGTCTCATCATGCAGCCTTCTAGATGAGGAAATAATTCAAATAAAGGCCATGATAGAATGCAACCCTTATTAAGTGCTTACATGTTCAATATAGCACACTTTTGCTAATCAGATAATAATCAATGCATCATATGAAGCATAATCATAGGAGAAAGGTATGTTGTTCACAAGAAAATTAGATGAAGTAATCTCCAAGTATGCATTGCAATGTTAGGGTAGATACATCATAAAAGAGAGCAACCACTATTTTCAACTATGGAGCTATGGAACATTAAGCCCCTTTTTATTTTAGCTATCATTGTTTCAATCATGCTTTTTGTAATGCTTAGAGTTGGAGCAAAGATACTATGTTGCCATAAGATTCTAAGAAAGTGGCTACCATATGCCTAGTAATCAAATGTCTCACTCAGGTCCTCTTCAAAGAAAATAATTGGACAACAATACAACAGTCATCACCTTTCTCATCAGCTACAATACGAATCATGTGCTATGTTAACTTTCTGGTATGTAAAGAAAGGTCATAAATTATAGATGTAGCTAGAGGAGGTAGCAGATGAAGTTGCAATTTATACACAGAATATCCATGCATATACAAAAAATATCTGATATGAAGTTGAATGTGGTCATACCATGTGTATATAGGATAAATGAACTTATCTATCATAGTGAGCAAATGAAGGACATACCAAGTGCAGACACACTAATATAAACATAAAGGATGACAACATATATAGTTTTCACCTATATATAGGCTGCCATAGATGTAAATGAGAAGGTCATGTCATCACGAGGACAAGACAACCATAAGACAATCATGTATAGATATATCAGTTAAGCAGAAGAAATAAAAGTGCAATGATGATAACATTTGTATTATGCTGTAGTCATCAATGTTGATTAGAGAGTGAAGGCTTTACTCCAGACTATCGAAGATGTCCATTTAAGAGACATGAAAATGCAAGTAATGTAGTGTAAACTATGTTTTCATAGCCATGACCCATAAACATACAGAGGTCCAAAGTGCCATCAAGATCTATTCTTTTGAGAAAAGATACAAAAGGTGGAAGTATAGACATAGAATGTGTGGATTGATTGACAAGCTGCCTCAAGAAATGTAATCTTAGGAAATGCCATGTTTACAGGATATGCACAAAATGGATTTATCAAAAAACTTAAAAAGGTTTTAAGAAAATACATAGCAAGCTTGCAGGAGATTTCTTAGATGAAAGCTGATCATATAGTTGAAAACCTTCAATGCTGTGCATATGACGAACGTGGATCTATGGCCAAAGTATACATTATTTGCCACTATATATGTTGTGTTAATAGATAATATATATGTTTTATTTATTGAGAGCATTAATGAAGAACAATGCAAAGAGATGTGATAGGTGCAACCATCAAGAACTAGGAAATCATGTTTACATACGTGTCTTTATGTTATCACTGTTTTGCATCATGCTTTTTATATCATTTATCTATTGTCTCATCATATTTTCTGAATGGACAGAACACAAGTGGTCGAAGAGGATGTTGACCTCGAGGTCATGGTGGCAAAAATAGTACACCAAGAATGGAGTCTGGATTAGGTAATTTCAGCAAGGATTCAAAACAAAAGCTTCATTTTTCTGAGGGAGGGAATTTTGGTACTAATGAAGATCACAAGATAGTAGCATGACAGGCATGAAGAGGGCATGTACGTAAATGAGGTCATGGTCAAGGTACTAGTAGTTCTAGATAGAGGCAACTAGGTATACAAAAGAAGGATTTAAAAGAGAATGAACCAAATCATTTCACAAATTTAGGCATGGGAATTGTCCCTTCATTTCATAGTTTCTCAAGCTCAAATTGAGCTTATTTTATAGAAAATATAGAGTTTAGGTGATAAAATCTTACCCAAGTTCCAGCTGAAGGAGATACACATGGAATTACAGAAGAAAAGCTTTAGAAGATATTTCCAATGGCAGCCTCAGGGTGGAAGACATCTATAGGAGGAAAACAATACAAAATTCATTAGAGATATGACCTTGGCCACGACCTAAGAAGGATAATATACTTTAAAAAATGGAGGTCAACATTCAAAAATTATGGCAAGACAACTTACCTCTACAATTATCTTCCAAAAATCTTCATAGGAAAACACTCTAATACAACAAAGTGATGAAGAATTGAGCTCAGAGGGTCAAACCCTAGATCCATGGCGGTCGAGCAGAGCAATTTCTTGAAAAGCTTAAGGTGAAAATGATGCCAAAATTTTAGGGTGATGTTTGTTTTAGGGATTTCATGTTGCCCTAATTTGAATAGGTATTTTGTCACATATTTTATAAAATGAAATGCCTTAGCTAATACCCTTCATGGTATTATGTTCCCCTTGCACATTCCTAGACTTAGTGCCTTAGGATTTTTTGCAAAACAAATGGAGGACAGACCTTAGGCATTTTTTAATTTTTTTTCAAACATTCAATAATGCCTTCAAAAACTTTTATGATTTTTATAGAAAATCAAATGCCCAAATAGAGAAATGTATCATACTTGGCTAAATAATCATATAAGCCTTGTATTTTTTTGTAAGGAATCAAATCGAGACAAATTAGGGGATACAACTGCAAAACCCTTTGTAAAACATTATTTAAAGCAATATCCTTATAAATTGCTTTTAAATAATTGTTATTAAATGCAGTTAAAGTAGAGTATATCTTTCTTTTTTGGATTTGCTTTCTTCTAGGCAAAATTGAGAAGATATGGACAAAAAGGAGGCTTTTATTGATCAAGTAAAGCCTGATTTTGAGGAGATTTTGGTGGGACCACTCGGGATAGCATTTTGGCAGATTTTCTCTTCAGTTTGGAGGCAGGTCAATGTTTTTTTGGTAGCTTTTTAGTGGAGCTCAAAAATGGAAAAAGGATGGCTATTTTAGGAAGATTTCTCAGCTTTTTCCTTGGGAGATTTTTGGAGGCATATATAGGAGAAAAAACTTAGTTTTTTTCTCAGTTCAGAATATTGTTTCTTCCTCTCTTGTTCATTTGCAGAGAGCTTTGTAAACATTTTTGTACTCAGTTTCTACTCCTTTCAAATCAATAAAAATAGTAGCATTCTCTTATTTCATGTTTTCTACTTCATTTTTGTAGGCAATACTTTGATATATTCAATTGTGATTCAATTTTTGAATCCTTTTCCTATGTCTCATTATTGCAAGATTGAGTGTGGGAGTTTCATGTAATACAGGTTGCATGTTATGTTTATCTTGGTTAGTAGGTTGAAGTTGTGATAAAACTTATGTTTGTCCTTCATGAAAACCTCTAGCTTTCAAGCTTTCATACAAATTGCTTATGTATTGCATTGTTTTAGTGAAATTGTGAGGATAAAAGGCTTTGTGAGGCTGATTTTGAGTCAAGTTAGTGAAGAGGTAAAATTTTGGCAAATTATCCTTAGGTTTTAGAATTTAATCTTTAGTTATCTTTTTAACCCTTTCCTCAGGAAGACATTTAGATTAAGTGAAGTTACCAAGAGAACCAACTCACTTTGGAGGGTCACTCCAAGTTTTAGGCAACCCATAGGCCTAGGAGTGTTCCCATGTGTCAACAGGTAGCTAAGTTAATAGATTAGCATTTGGGTGCATACTTTGTTGATAATAGTTTTTAGTATGCCCAATGGGATAGTTTGAACTTTCACAGTTCAAATCTCATCATTTCATTGCTAGTTCTTGGTGTGTGCACCATCAATCTCAACCTTTGGAGGCAAATCCTTCAAACACATCTAGTGACTCCGGATCAAGATCTATTGGTGTTAATAGATCAAGTGTTGGTATGTTTCCAAAAATAAAGCTTTTATTTTTATTTCCAGCTCTTCATATGAGTAGAAATGTTAAGTTTTCATAGTCAATATGTATACCCACCCCCATATTATGAAAATATTGTCAACAAACCTTCTTATCAATCACATCCAAGCAGCCACAATGCTGGTTCTAGTCCAAATAATCCTATTACAACAAGCTACCAGCTTACTCAAGATGTTTACCACCCAACCACCCTTGCCCAATCTTCCAGCCAACCTCAAAATTATGAAATTATGGAGCTTAGAGACATTTTGTTAGACATCACAAAGTAGGTAGAGGAGATTAAGAAGCAACATGAGTATAACTAGCAATAGGAAGAGGTGGCTTATCAAGCCTATCTTCATAAGCAGGGTTTGGAGGCACAAAGGGTACAGTTCAAGAGAGAGACACTTGCAAAAGAGGAGCAGATGAGACTTTTGCTTGCTCAAACACAAAGGCACAAGACCCAAGTAGCTCCCACTATTTCAAAATGGCCTACTCAAGAGGAGGTTCATAAGTATAAGTTTCCAAGTTTTAGATAGAATGAGCCTATTAGTGTTCCTAAGGTTGAGATCCCAAGTTTTAGGCAGAATAAAGTCCTTAATTCCTCAAGACATTGTCTTAATATTGAAATACCAAGTTTTAGAAGCCTTCATCCCTTGCAAGTTGAGAAAAACAATCATATTCAACCTAGTGTAGTTGCAGATCAGCCCCTTAAGCAACATTTTTTCCCGTAAGAAATCCAAGAAGCTTCCCAAGTTTCCCTACCTAAGGAATCCAAGGGTGAACCTTTTGATCAGAATACCTTACTCTTCATTGAGGAGCTTAGAAAGTTAAATCCATTGCGTTTAGCTTTGGAAGTTTACCATTTGTAGCAGCAGAAGATTGAACAAGAAAAGACTTCTCTTGATAAATCTTTCAATGTCTTCACTAACGAGCTTCCTTGTTTTGTGAAAGATGATGAACTTTTTTTAGAAGATTAACCAATGCAACAAGATATAAAGAAGGAGGCTACTGTTGATTGTTCCATTTTATTAGCTGAACACAAGAATGTTGCATGTGTGGAGAGATTTAATTCATTGGAACATTAGAATATCGATGACTATTTTGAAGTATCTAGCTAGCACAGTGATGAAGAAGATCTAGAAAATCAAGAGCAACTACTACAAGAGATAGAGGAAGCTATAGTTAAGGAACGACAAATTCTAGATCAAAGAATGGTTGATAGTTCTCAAGATTTGACTGATCTATTTAATGAATTACCATTTTTTGTGGATGATGAAGAAAGCATATCTTAGATCACACCCATACTAGTTCCAGAAACATGAGAAGAAGTTCAAAACTTTGATGTTTTTATACCTCAAGAGGGTTGTAGCAAGGCAATAAACAGTCTCTCTTCACAAGAAAATGGAAATGAGAATGAAGAAGACATGTTTTGGGATGACCTTGAGATTTTTGTTTCAATCTTGGACATCAAACAATCATCTTTTGAGGGAGAAAGTGTGGAACAACAACTTGAAGAGACAAAAGGAGGTATCCAAACTCAAGATTTGATTGACTCATTTGAAGAACTCCCTTTGTTTATTAGTAAAGATGAAGAGAATGTATATGAACTAACAAACTTATCAAGTTCTGAGAAGCAAAATGATGAAAGCCATTCAGACAAGGGACTGGTTAGTGAGGAAGTAAATGAGAGCATCCTTATTTTGGATAGTCAAGAAATTGATGTACATGCAAATAGTGTTCAAATTGAGCGAAAGCATGACACTGCTTTTCAAGGTATGGCTATTGATATTTTTCCAAGTTCTCAAGAAATTAGTTAGAAGAATAGCTCAGAGCCTATTATGAATCAAGAAACTAATGATGGGCTTATTGAAGTTTTGTGTACTAGTATAATTGATGAGTCATGTGCAAGGTTGGGTGACATGTTTTTAAATAATCTCAATCAGAAAAATGAGATTGAAATAGTGGGTAACTAGCAAGGAACTAGTAATAAAAGTTTAGGCTTTATCCTTTCAATAGGATGTCTAATCAGAGATTTAGCCAAGAAAGGTACCACTAAGATACAACTGGTTGTTAATGACCCTAATGATGAAATTGTTGTTGTAGGATATCAGACCCAACTCACCTCTTCATCCCAAATTAGTCATATGCTTGATCAAACTCAAGAGGTGACTGAGTTTGGTTATATTCTTCATGAAGCAATGCAACAACTTGTGGGGTATCTTCTTGTTTCCCACTTCTAATTAGTCATTCATGACCTTACAAAACATCCTATGTTGGTTAGAAGAGGCAACTACTCCACCCAACTAGTGAATAGGTTTGTTTGACCAGCTTCTTTAGCTGGTTAGAGTAGGTTAGAGTTAGTGTTTTCAGTTAATAAGTGCTTTATCCACATTCCTTTCATTTATTTTCTTCCCTAAGTGTTGTTGCACATGTTTTCTAGCCACCAAGGCCTTCTAGTTTGATTTTAGTTTGGTTTTGTTTGGTTTTCTGTTGTTGTTTGGAGTAGTTTGTAGTAAAGTGTCATGTTTTCTGAGTTTGAGATGAGCAGAGTTTGACTACATGCCCAATGGACAATTAAGGCAACTGATCTTAATGCTTAGCAGGCAATTATTTAGCAGAAATCACCAAAAATGTTACTAATTTTTCACCTACAACTCAAATTGGCAGAGCTGAAGCATTTGTTTCATTATAAGATGAAAAGTTAACATTTTTCTTCTATGATAGTTTGCATAGTTTGGAGTTGTTGAAAGGAAGAGGGTTCAATTTTATCATTAGAAAGAAAATTAGTTTATCATTCATTGCTTTGCAGAAGATTCATCATGGATAAGAGATATTTCATTTCATACTGCAATGATTATTCATTTGACAAACTGGATATACAAAAGCTGAACAAGTATTGCATTGAATGAAGAAAGAAAGATTAAATGTCCCACACAAGCCATGGGAGTAGCTGAGCCAATACATCAGAAAGAATATGCTATGCATCTGAGAAAAAAACTAAAGTAATGAAGCATATAAGATAAGGCATATCTATCATTGCCTGTTGAAGTCTTGAGTTGACCCTCGTTGCAACTAACTCCTCTTTACTCCCGACCTTTGAATGAACCTGCAGTGATGGAGAGAGATATGTTAAAGCTCCAAATATGGTTTATCCTATGTACTTCATCAAACAAAGACATAATACATTCTTTATGATGCATTGAATCAGATGATCAAATCATTCATATGCAAGAGAGCCTGCAAGATGGAACATCATTGAGCTTCACTATTTTTTAAACTAACATGTTTGTTTCCTATGTAGGTATAGAAGAAGTTATGTCGCTGATCTAAAGACATCATAGCATGTGGTGCAAAGTGGACTCTCACAAGGGTTGAGCCCAGCATGTTGTCCCTGAATCTTAAGAGGAGATGGGATAGAGATTCATATTCATAGTGCTCAAATAGAACATATTCAGGTTAAGGAGTGTCATAGAAAATGAGTGCATGAGCATCAAGCTCATTCCCCATCCATGATTATCAGTTCAAGTGGTGAAATGTGAACCATACATGAGCAATGAACTCATTCAAGATAGATCAATAGTGTGTGGAGCTGAGTAAAGGCATTATCAACATTATGCTATTGTGTTATTTCCTTCATAGTCTATCTCATTATCATTTGTATGCATTCCATACATTCTATAATATTCTAGTCTCATCATGCATCCTTTCAGATGAGGAAATAATTCAAATAAAGGCCACGACAGAATGCAACCCTTATTAAGTGCTTACATGTTTAGGACAACACTCTTGTGCTAATTGGAGAATAATCAATGCATCATATGAAGTATAATCATAGGAGAAAGGTATGTTGTTCACAAGAAAATTAGATGAAGTAATCTCCAAGTATGCATTGCAATGTTAGGGTAGATATATCATAAAAGAGAAAAACCACTATTTTCAACTGTGGAGCTATGGAACATTAAGCCCCTTTTTATTTTAGCTATCACTATTTCAATCATGCTTTTGGTAATGCTCAGAGTTAGAACAAAGATACTATGTTACCATAAGATGCTAAGAAAGTGGCTACCATATGCCTAGTAATCAAATGTCTCATTCAGGTCCTCTTTAAAGAAAATAATTGGACAACAATATAACATTCATCACCTCTCTTATCAGGTACAATACAAATCAGGTGCTATGTTAACTTTCTACTATGTAAAGAAAGGTCATAAATTATAGATGCAGCTACGGGAGGTAGCACATGAAGTTACAAGTTATACACAAAATATCCATGCATATACACAGAATATCTAATATGAAGTTGAATGTAGTCATACCAAGTATATACAAGATAAATGAGCTTATCTACCACAATGAGCAAATGAAGGACATACCAAGTGCAGACACATTGATATAAACATAAAAGAGGACAACATATATAGTTTTCATTTATATATAGGCTGCCACAGATGTAAATGAGAAGGTCATGTCATCACGAGGACAAGACAACCATAAGACAGCCATGTATAGATATACCAGTTGAGCAAAGAAATAAAAGTGCCATGATGATAACATATGTATTATGATGCACTCATCAATGTTGATCAGAGAGTGAAGGGTTTACTCTAGACTATCGAAGATCTCCATTTCAGAGACATGAAATGCAAGTAATGTAATGTAAACTATGTTTTCATAGCCACGACCCATAAAATATACAGAGGTCCAAAGTGCCATCAAGATCTATTCTTTTGAGAAAAGATACAAAAGGTGGAAGTATAGACACAGAATGTGTGGATTGATTGACAAGCCACGTCAAGAAATGTAATCTTGTGAAATACCATGTTTGTAGGATATGCACAAAATAGATTTATCAAAAAACTTAAAAAAGGTTTTAAGCAAATACATAGCAAGCTCGCAGGAGATTTCTTAGATAAAAGTTGTTCATATAGTTGAATACCTTTAGTGTTGTGCATATATCCAATGTGGATCTATAGCTAGAGTATACATTATTTGCCTCTATATATGTTATGTTAACAAATAGTATATATGTTTTCTTTATCTAGAGAATTAATGAAGAACAATGCAAAGAGATCTAACAAGTTTAGCCATTAAGAACTAGGAAATCATGTTTACATACATGTCTTTATGCTATCATGATTTTTATATCATTTATCTATTGTCTCATCATATTTTCCTAATAGATGGAACACACGTGGTCGAAGAGGAGGTCAACCTCAAGGTCTTGATCATAGTAGCAAAAATAGTACACCAAGAATGTAGTTTGGATTAGGTAATTTCAACAAGTATTCAAAGTGGAAGCTTCATTTTTCTGAGGTAGGGACTTTTGGTACTAATGAAGATTACAAGATAGTAATAGGGTAGGCATGAAGAGGCTATGTAGGTAAATGAGGTCGTGGTAGAGGTACTAGTAGTTCTAGACAGAGACAACTAGGTATACAAAAGAGGGATTTAAAAGAGAAGGAACCAAATCATTTCACAAATTCAGGTATGGGCATTGTCCCTTCATTTTGTAGTTTCTCAAGCTCAAATCAAGCTTATTTTACTGAAAATACAAATTTCAGGTGATAAAATTTTACCCAAGTTCCAGCTAAAGGAGATACGCTTTGTATAACAGAGGAAAAGCTTCAGAAGATACTTCCAATGGAGGCCTTAGGGTGGAAGACATCGACAAGAGGAAAACAATACAAAATGCATCAGAGATATGACCTTGGCTGCAGCCTAAGAAGGCTAATATACTTAAAAAATGGAGATCAACATTCAAAAATTGTGGCAAGATGGTTTATCTCTGCAATTATCTTCCAAAAATATTCATAGGAAAACTCTCAGAGACAACAAAGCGATGAAGAATTGATCTCAGAGGGTCAAACCCTAGCTCTATGGTGGCTGAGCAGAGCATTTTTTTGAAAAGCTGAAGGTGAAAATGATGCCAAAATTTTAGGGTGATGTTTGTTTTAGGGATTTCATGTTGCCCTAATTCGAATAGGGTATTTTTTCACATATTTTATAAAATGAAATGCCTTAGCTAATACCCTTTGTGGTATTATGTTCCTCTTGCACATGCCTAGACTTAGTGCCTTAGGATTTTTTGCAAACAAGTGGAGGACAGACCTTAGGCATTTTTTTTTCAAACATTCAATAATACCTTCAAAAACTTTTATGATTTTTATAGAAAATCAAATGCCCAAATAGAGAAATGTATCATACTTGGCTAAATAATCATATAAGCCTTGTATTCTTTTGTAAATAATCAAATCGAGACAAATTAGGAGATGAATCTACAAAATCCTTTGTACAAGATTATTTGAAGCAATACCCTTATAAATTTCTTTTAAATAATTGTTATTAAATGTAGTTAAAATAGACTATGTCTTTCTTGATCAGGTAAACCCAAATTTTGGTGGGACCACTCAGGCTAGCATTTTGGCATCTTTTCTCTTTAGTTAGGAGGAAACTCAGTGGAGCTCAAAAATGGAAAAAGGATGACTATTTTAAGATTATTTCTCAGCTTTTTCCTTGGGAGATTTTTGGAGGCATATATAGGAGAAAAAACTTAGTGTTTTTCTTAGTTCAGAATATTGTTTCTTTCTCTCTTGTTCATTTGTAGAGAGATTTGTAAACATTTTTGTACTCAGTTCCTACTCCTTTTAGATCAATAAAAATAGTAGCGTTCTCTGTCATGTTTTCTACTTCATTTTTGTAGTCAATGCTTTGATATTCAATTGTGATTCAATTTTTGAATCCTTTTCCTATGTCTCATTACTACAAGATTGAGTGTGAGAGTTTCATGTAATGCAGGTTGCATGTTATGTTTAACCTAGTTAGTGGGTTGAAGTGGTGATAAAACTTGTATTTGTTCTTCATGCAAACCTCTAGCTTTCAATCTTTCATGCAAATTACTTTTGTATTGCATTGTTTTAGTGAAATTGCGAGCATAAAAGGCTTCGTGAGGCTGATTGTGAGTCAAATTAGTAAATAGATAAAATTATGGTAAAATATCCTTAGGATTTAGAATTTAATTTTTAGTTATCTTCTTAACCCTTTCCTCAGGAAGACATTTAGATTAAGTGAAGTTACCAAGAGAACCAACTCACTTTGAAGCTTCACTCCGAGTTTTAGGCAACCCACAGGCCTAGGAGTGTTCCCATGTGTCAACAAGTAGCTAAGTTGATAGCTTAGAATTTGGGTGCATACTTTTTTGATAACAGTAGTGTTGCATCATAATGGTTTTCTTGTAAAATTTCATGCCTAGGGTTTGAAAACCTTAATTTTTCACTAGATTCGGCCTTATCATCTCTCTAGATTTGCATCATAGGCATGTTGTAAAGGAATTTTATACAATAATTGGTTGTTATCAGGGTTATTATCTTTTGCCCCTTCTAAAATTCTTTAAAACACCTTTTTATTGGGCTCTTACAGTAAAAATCTGGTGAACAATTGCATATTTTGGCTATATTTTCCCTAGGGTTTGACCTTGAGTTGTACTATAAGCATGTTGTGATAGATTTTTTGGCATTAGGTATCTATTATTATTATTATTATTTTCTGTCCATCATCATTTTCCTCACAACACCCTTTGTCATGTACTCTTTTGCATTGAAATTTGGTGGAAAATTGCATATTTTCGCTATATTTGACCTAGGGTTTGACCTAGATTTGCACTCCAAGCATGTTGTGAAAGATTTTATGGCTTTAGGTGACTGATGTTACTACTATAATCTACTTCACCTCCTAAAATTCTTTACAACACCTTTTTATTTGCCTCTTATAGTGGAAATTTGGTTAAAAATTGCATATTTTGGCTATATTTTCCCTAGGGTTTGACCTTGAGTTGCACTATAAGCATGTTGTGATAGATTTTTTGGCATTAGGTGGCTATTATTACTGTTATAATTTTCTTTCCATCATAATTTTCTTCACAACACCCTTTGTCATACTCTTTTGCATTGAAATTTGGTGACAGAATTGCATATTTTGGCTATATTTGCCCTAGGGTTTGACCTAGATTTGCACTCCAAGTATGTTGTGATAGATTTTATGGTTTTAGGTGGCTTATATTACTTCTATAATCTTCTTATCCTCCTAAAAATCCTTACAACACCCTTTATATCAGGTCTTTGCATTGAAAAAGTTGTGAAAAATTGCATATTTTAGTGTATTTTGACTTGTCATCATTTTAGATTTGCATTAAAAGTATGTTGTGAAGGATATTATTGATTTATTGGACTGATATAAGACATATTAGTTTCTTTCCCTAATCAATTTCCTTGCAATACCCTTTCTTTCACTTATTTGCATTGAAAAAAGTTGAAAAAATCAAGCATTTTAGGTCATTTTTACACATAGTCTTGCACTTGTCTTTTGCATAAAATATTTTAAAATCTTTTTTTACATTCATGTTACAACACATTTCACCATGGCATCTTCGTCTCATTTCTCTTTGGTATCTCTACATGCATATATCAGAAACTTCAAGAATTTCTACAAATTTCTTAATATGAATCCTCATGTTCTCACTTATTTACAAGCTATGTATCACAAGGATATATTTAAATGCTCTTCATTTGAAATCCTTGAATATGTATCTTATTTTGAAAACTTCACATCTTTTATGAATTCATACCCTTATGAATTCATACCCTTATGAATTCATACCCTTGGGTAGTAGAAGATTTAACAAGACACATTGAGAATGATGAGTGTGAAATTTCTCTTAATGCTTTGGAATTAATAGCTCAAACATATGGAGATGATGATGAAGTTGATCCTATAAGTTATCCTATTTCTCCTATAGTTGAATCTCCAAGGACCTTAGATGAGAAGACTATGGATAACTCTATTAATGACACAATATCTAATCTTCATACAAACATTGTACCTTCTTCTCATCCCATTGCTCTCCCTGCCCAAGACGTAGCATTAGTGGATGAGAAAAGGTCTCTCACATTAAAACCTTTAGGGATAGATGTTGGGTATAATCAAGAGGAAAACAATGTTAATTCAATCTTCATTAATAGACTTTGTAGTAATATTCCTAAGATGATTGTGCGAGGGCACACAGTGCACTTTCTTGCTTAAAACTGGTGATTACGGTTCAAGGTACTCAACAATCACACCACAATGTGATTGCTCACACATACAACACACAATAATAAGAAAATAAAGAAAGCACCTCATGTGTTTGTCTCTCTTCCATGTTCTCAACCTATGCTCGCCCCGCCACCTCGTCTTACTCTTAAAAGTGGTCAAGAATATAATCTTGTCGAGTAGCTTCGTGCTACTTTGGCTAAGATCTCTCTTTGGAATTTAATACAAATATCACTTACATACCATGGAATTCTCCAAGAAGCTTTACAAAAGGTGATTGTACCACCTGATGTTAAGCCGAATGATGTAGTAACTCTATTAGATTGTATGCATGCGACAAAAACAAATATTCTTTTTCAACCACATGAATGACCGTCAATTGAAGTTCAAAACCAATATGATCCACTTATAATCTTTGTAACAATAAACAAAACGTTGGTAAAATGAGTTATGATTGACAATGGATCAGCTCTTAATGTTTGTAGCATTGGCCTACTGCACAAAATCAAGGCCGACACATCACAAATCAAACCAGATAAACTTAGCATTCATGGCTTTGATAATCATTGTAGTCAATCAATAGGTATTATAACCTTACCTATACAGGTGGGTCCCGTGATTGTACCTACCCTGATTCATGTCTTGCCTAGCTCTTTATCTTACAATGTGATTCATGGAAGACCTTGGATTCATGCATTGGGGGCGGTTCATTCCACCCTGCATCGTTTAATCAAATTCATATTCAAAGATTTATACTTCATATTATTCATGCTGATCTTGAACCAGATAACTATTTACATATTGAAATGGAAAAACTAGTTTACAATCATATGGGCTTAAACAATTTGACTTGATTCATCAATGCCTCTAGCCACGAATGATGTTATGAAAGATTCTACACCATCAAATGCACTTTTTGGTGATGATTGGGGTTCATTAGATTTTACTCCTTCCTTTAATGGGGATTATAAAATAAATAACTCTAACACATCCAAAGTAGAATCGATCTCATCTAAGCAATCTATTGAAGCATCTTGGAAATGTAAAGTCTCCCTGGTAGAAAACAAAGACACTACTCTCACTTATAGTACAAATTATGAGACCTATGAGGCTTCACCATCTTCTAAAGAAATGGACTCTCTCTATGGTCATGGATTTCAAATATTGTACAAAAATCATGACTATGTAGGTAATGGATGTGGTGTAAATCAACAAGGAATCAGAGTACCTTTACAAGTTGCTGGAATTAATTACACAGCCAGTATAGGATACCACTCTTTGAAGCCCACTAAAGCCTCTTTTTGTCCTAAACTTAATTTTAATACAATATCAACAAGACCCAAACAACATGATGTTGGTATGTGGTGACTGATCGTGCAAGTACTGTACACTAGTTATGTATCTTCGCTGGGGTTCGGAGTCGGTTGTTAATTTTTGTTAACCAACAAAAAAAGAAAAAAATGACATTGCAAAACCCTAATTCTAGAAGCTTCCAAAAATCTTGTTATAAGCGGATGGGATGTATGTTACGATGATACATTCATGAGATTGTAATCTGTTTTGCACTAGATAATAAAATTATTAGATGGCTGAGTTTCTGTGGATGTAGCCCATATTGGGTGAACCACGTTAAATTTCTGTGTTGATCTCTTTTTTGTTATTCCTCATTCTTATATTTGGGTTATTTAATCTGCATATAATTGTTAGTGTTTATTGCTTTGATCTTCCTGAACCCTAACAATTAGTATCAGAGTGGGTTGTGTTTGATTATCATCTGCAGGAAGGTCTCGTGGTTGAGTGGAAGTCTCACGATTAAGTAGGAGCAATGACGAACGAGGGTAAATTCAACGTATATAAATTCAATGGGAAGAACTATCAATTATAGAAGATGCATATGTAGGATTATCTCTATCAGAAGGATTTATGGAGGTTGTTGGAAGGAATAGCCAAGAAACTGGCAGCAATGACTAATGAGGATTGGAATCTTCTAGACAGAAAGGCACTGGGAACCATTCAATTGTGCCTAGCACCATCTATGGTGTTCAATATAATAGAAGCGAAGACAATAGATGAACTGATGAAAGCTTTGGCTAAATTGTATGAAAAAACCTCAGCCTCAAATAAAGTATTTCTCATGAAGCATTTGTTTAATCTGAAAATGATTGAAGGTGGATCTATGTCAGATCATTTAAATGAGTTTAATACAATTACCAGTCAGTTAACTTCTATAAAAGTAAAATTTGATGAAGAGATGAGGGCTCTCTTGGTTTTATTTTCTTTGCCAGAAAGTTGGAATAGCTTGGTAATGGTTGTAAGTAACTCTATCTCTGGTTCAAATACTTTGAAATTTGATGATGTTATTGGTGTTATCCTTAGCGAGGAAATGCAATGGAAAAGTATAGGTGAGACTTCAACATCTAGTAATGCTTTGACTATAGAGAACAGGGGAAGAACAAAGGAAAGAGGAAAAATCCCTACAAATCATGGGAAGTCACAAGCGAAGTCGAAGAAAGGCATATCTAAATCTAGAGGAAGAATGGATTGCTAGCACTATGGAAAGCCAGGACACTTGAAGAAGGATTGCTAGTCTCGAAAGGGCAAACAAGGAGATGAACGACATGATGACAGTAAGGAAGCTAATGTTGTAAGTAATAAATTATAGGATGCTTTAATTTTTTATTTAGATAATGCTAATGATTCCTGGGTAATAGATTTAGGGACTTCATTTCATGCCACACTCCATAGGAAATATTTTGTAGATTATGTTCAAGGTGATTTTGGATAGGTATATTTGGGTGATGATGAACCTTGTTAGATTGTTGGAAAAGGAAAGATAAAAATCAAGTTGCAGAATGGAAATGAATGGTTGCTACAAGAGGTAAGGCATGTACCAAATTTGAGAAGGAATTTAATTTTTGTAGGACAACTAGGTAGTGAAGGCTGTATAGTTACCTTTTTAGACAAAACCTAGAAGGTCACTAAAGGTGCATTAGTAGTAACTAAAGGTGAAAAGGTAGGCACATTGTATTTGTGTACTGGTAATACTTATTCTACTTTAGTTGCTACAGAAATAGTTGCTATTGAGATAGTTATAACACTTGCTACAAGGATAGAAATAGAATTGTGGCACCATAGACTTGGGCACATAAGTGAGAAAGGGATGAAGATCCTTCACTATAGAAAGTTGCTACTAGGTCTAAAGTAGATTGACTTGAATTTCTACGAAAATTATGTTTATGGAAAATAGAAAAGATTCTGATTTCGCAAAGTTGGGAAAGAGAAGAAGAGTGAGAAATTAGAGCTTGTGCATTCAGATGTATGGGGACCAGCTTAGGTATGTTCTCTTGGTGGCTCTTTCTATTATGTTACTTTTATTGATGATGCAACTAGGAAAACATGGGTGTTTTTCCTAAAACAAAAATTAGAAGTATTTGAAACTTTCAAAAAGTGGAAAGCTTTGGTTGAGAATGAGACATGAAAAAAGTCAAAGTGTCTCATATCTGATAATGGAGGCAAGTATTGCAGCAGAGAATTTGAGAATTATTGTTCATATAATGGAATCTGTAGGTAGAAAACGGTTCCTGGAACCCCATGGTGTGTCTAAGAGGATGAATAGGGCCATTATGGAGCATGCAAGGAGCATGAGATTGCATGCTAGACTACCCTTACACTTTTGGGCAAATGATGTACATACCATTGTTTATTTAATAAATAGGGGACCTTCAAATCCTTTGGATGGTGGCATTCCATAGGAGGCATGGATGGGAGAAAAGGTAAACTATGATTTTCTGAAAACCTTTGGTTGTGAAGCTTTTGTCCATGTTGATATTGAAAATAGGACCAAGCTTGAGGCTAAGTCTAAAAAATGTACATTCATTGGATAAGGAGTAGATGAATTTAGTTATCAGTTATGGGATTATGAAAATCATAAAATCATTAGGAGCGGAGATGTTATATTCAATGAGAAGGTCATGTATAAGGATCAGCTATAGGAAAAGAAGCATGAACAAGCCAAAAAGGAATATGTGGTACTGGATGAAATTCCAAAAAATAAAATGCCAGTGGTACCTGATGCTCAACAACAAGTTATCCCATAGACTCCTACAAGTGTTAGATGTTCTACAAGGATAAATAGACCTCCAGAAAGATTTTCTACATCATTATATTCTATATTATTAATTGATTCTAGTGAACATGAAAGTTATGAGGAAGCAATGCAGGTAGATACCAAAAAGTAGTGGGAGCTAGGCATGAAAGACGAAATCGATTCCTTGCTGTAGAATCAGACTTGGGACTTAGTCCAATTGTCTGCAAGTAAAAGAACATTGCCAAATAAATGGGTTTACAAGTTGAAGGAAGAAGATGGAGGCAAGAAAAGATATAAGGCCAGACTCGTGGTAAAAGGTTTTGCATAGAAAAAGGGTATAGATTTTGATGAAATATTTTCTCTGGTTGTAAAAATTACTTCTGTTAGAACTATTCTAAGTCTTGTGGCTGTGGAGGACTTGCATCTTGAACATCTAGATGTGAAAACAACATTTCTCCATGGGGATTTGGAAGAGGAAATATACATGTAGCAACCAAATGGATATTAGGTCAAGGGTAAGGAGGATTTTGTGTGCAGGTTAAAGAAGAGTTTGTATGGCCTGAAGCAAGCACCTCGACAATGGTATTTGAAATTTGATAGTTTTATAGCTAAACAAGTTTACAAAAGATGTCATTCTAATTATTGTGTTTATTTCAAGAAATTGGGTAATGGCAGCTATATTATCATGTTGCTTTATGTTGATTACATACTTGTTGCCAGGTCTAACATGCAGTATATTAATGAACTTAAGCAAAAATTAGCAAATTCATTTGCAATGAAGGATCACACGGGATAGGACAAACAAAAAATTATTTTTGTCCCAAAGTGAGTATGTAGAGAAGGTGTTGAAAAGGTTTAACATGTAGAATGCAAAAGCAGTTAGTACACCTTTGCCTAGTCATTTTAAGCTGACTAAGGAGATGTGTCCAAAGACACAAGAGGAGGAAGACAAAATGTCTAAGATACCATATGCATCAACAGTTGGCAGCTTGATGCATGCAATGGTATGCACAATGCTAGATATTGCACATGTAGTGGGAGTTGTGATTAGGTATATGAGCAATCTGGGAATGGAACATTGGAATGCTATAAAATGGATTCTCTGATATTTGAGAGGTACTACTTCAAAGAAACTATGTTTTGGAGGAACAAATTCTACTGTAAAAGGCTATGTTGACTCTGATCTGGCGGGTGATATTGATAGTAGGAGGATTAGTACAAGGTATGTTTTTACTATAGGAGGTACTGTACTTAGTTGGATTTCAAGACTACAAAAGATTGTTGCACTTTCAACCACTAAAGCTAAGTATGTTACTGCTACAGAAGCTAGCAAGGAGATGATTTGGTTACAACATTTTCTAGTGGAATTGGGGCAATGAAAAGAAGATAGCCTGTTGTACACTAATAGCCAGAGTATCATTCATCTTGCTAAGAATTCATCTTTGAATTCAAAAACTAAGCACATATATCTTAGATACCACTTCATCCGATCAAGTTTGGAGGATGGGTAGTTGAAACTAGAGAAAATTTACATAAGTCAGAATACTACAGATATGTTCATAAAGGTAGTTACATGGGAGAAACTGATTTCCTCATCAGTTTCCATTGGCCTTCATGACTGATAATGATGGATATAAGAAACCAACCAGGCCTGTAATCCAGTGGGAGTTGTAAGTGGAGCAATGTCGTCTAGGATTAGTCTCCAAGTGGGAGATTGTTGGTATGTCATGACTGATCATGGAAGTACTAGACACTAGTTATGTAGTTTTGCACGATCAAAGTCAGTTGTTAAATTTTTTTAACCGACAAAAAGAAAAAATGACATTGCAAAACCCTAATTCTAGAAGCTTCCAAAAAGCTTTTTATAAGTGGCTGGGATGTATGTTACAATGATGCATTCACAAGATTGTAATTTGTTTTGCACTGGATAATAAAATCATTGGATGGTTGATTTTATGTGGATGTAGCACATATTGGGTGAATGATGTTAAATTTTTGTGTTGATCTCTTTTGTGTTATTCCTCATTATTATATTTGGGTTATTTAATCTGCATATAATTGTTAGTGTTTATTGCTTTGATCTACCTGAACCCTAACACATGAGAGATATCCTAGATATGTATGCTCTTAACTTTAGGATGAAATAGGTAAGTATTTCTAACCCTTTATCTCTCATGATGTGTTTCCCCCGTGATGTGTTATGTGTTGTTTAGCCCTCTTGGGATGACCCTTGATTCTCTTGTAAGGTCTAGGATACTAGGAGACCGCTTCTGTTGTGACCCTTCTTCTATTTGTATCATCATTCTTCTATATTGCTTCTGTTCTATTTTTACTATTGTGTGTTGTGTCTTACGGACATAGTGTTGCAGTTGGTGACTTGGGGGCACCCTCCTACGTGACTGTCCCTAAGGCACTTGTTTCTCCTCTCTTGATTTATTGTTTCCCTTCCTCTAGTGATTCTACCTAGTGGGTGGATGACGAAAAACATATTATACTGATGTGGACCTAGAGTCCCTTTAGCAAGAAATTAAAAATTGGACTTTGTTCCTATATGATGATGGGGTTGATATATATTATCTGACGCCTGGCTAGTAGAATCACTCTGTGCACTTTGTCATGTGATCTTGATGATGTCTTATCTCATTTACAAAACATAACAATACTGCTACTCTGTGCACTTTGTCTATCTTGAATCTTGCATCATGCATTGTTGTTTATCATGATTATATGGACACTAACACTTTTCTTGTAGGGATGTGTTTGTGGAGACATTTGGTGATCATAAAGTACATGTCACCTTCAAGGGGTATGGGCTTTGCAAGACCTCGTGTTCCCTTGTGTGTTTTCTTCCTACCTTAACATGCTTGATATCGGTACCTGATATCAACCACCTTAAGGTGGGGGCATATATAAGGTAAGTTGTTTGTTGTAGATGTTAGCCATGTGCTTGTTCTAAGGTGTAGTCTTAAAGATTGGTGGTGATGAGTCCCTCCCGCACTTTGAGATTTGATTGAAATCTATTGCAATCATTTAAGCCCTCATTGCAAGGTGGGATATCACATCCTTTTTCTCTTAAGCCCTTTGCGGAGGTGGGGATGGTGTATTTCTTGTGGAGAGTGGACATCCTATCATTTTTAAAAAGTCCTCATCACAAAGTGGGGAGTGGTTATGTGACTAACTCAACCCTTAAGCGTGTCTTCGGTGATTATTGTGGTGAAGCGCAATCGTCGATGTGTGCCTATAATGTGCCTAAGATGGTTTTGAAACTAAAAATAGGAACACTGCATTGCTTGTTTTCTGTGTTTTCTCTATGTCTTCCAAGTCTGTGTGTATTGTATGTTTGTTCCCAAGCATAGTCTTAAAGACCAGTGGCGATGAGTCCATCCTATGCTTTGGAATTTGTATGGTGTGCTTGATTTGTTTAGCGTGTCTATTGCCCCATATGCAGTCTTAAAGACTGGTGGTGATGAGTCCCTCCTGCATTATGGGTGGTGTGTTTACTTTCCTTATACTTGCATATGTATTTGATATACATAAAAAGAAAAAGGAAAAAAAAGAAAATCATCACTGTCTTCACTGTATTCACTATATTCATTGTGTTTTGCATGTCTTCAATGTTGTATTCTCTGTGTTTTGCATGTCTTCAATGTTGTATTCTCTGTGTTTTGTGTGACTGTAACTATCTTCTCTATGTTTTGCGTGCCTGTTACTATCTTCTCTATGATTGGCATGTCTTCTTTGTGCTTGGTGTGTTTGTTGTGTTTGTTGACCATACTTTAATTCATGTATTGGCCTTGCGTTTATACATACATTAAAGTGGGGGCTAAATGTTACACCAAAAAATGTCCCCTTGAGGGCTTTTCCCTATTAAGGTTTAGCTCCCAGGTCTTTAGAATGCATTTAGAACATCTTGCATGTTAATTTGACATCCTGATGAAAAAACCCTAAGATTTCATGGCAATTTGGACTCAGGAGATGCACATATGACAAATCCTGCTTGAAATAGGAGGGAGGACTTGGGCACCTACGCCGTAGTCCTGCCCTATTTTAGGTTAGGACCAATTTCAAAGTGTCATTTTATGATTGTTACTTAGGTCCTATGCCAACACAGTAAGTTTCAATTATGAAATTCTTAGTGGGAATGTTTGAAGTTGCATATATAAGCATGTTCAGGCATTCATTTGTAAACTAGATGGCATTTTGGATCCTTGAGCTTATGTTAAGGTGGTTTAAGGCATCCATTGTGTGTTGTAGAGAAGAATTTGTGTTGTTCTTGTGTTTGTATTTGCAGATTTGGCAGTCATATCCTCATGGCATGAAGAGCTTCTTCCTTCCATGAGATCTTCACTACAAGGTGATATCAATTATGTTTTCTATCATTTATCATTTGGATTTTGCCTCTATCCCATAGGAATACACACTCTTTATCTGACAACGGTGTTTCGAAGAATTGAATGTCTCTCTGAGACTTGACTAAGGCAAGCCTCTAAACACCACAACCCCCAACCCAATTTTCTGTGATTGTAGGTTATAGGTTGTGAAAGAAGAAAAAGTGGAGTTGCAGGAGAGTAGTGCAGACTATCAAAATTGTAGATCAGAGAAGAAAATAGGGACCTAGACTTGGGCGCCCACTCATTAGTCCTCTAGATCCCACAACTAAAGAATCTATGGAACAACAGGAATAGGTTGTAAACAAGATTCCTAGATCCTGATAGAAATGGTGGCACTAGACTAGGGCACCCACTCATTAGTCCTTGATTGTTCTGCTTTCCAAGCTTCAAAATCTGGTTCACATTTGATTGTCATTTGATATCTCTATGTGTGAGCCTTTTCCATAAAATGTTTGTTTGCTTCTGAATTTGCATAATTAGGGTTTTGAGCATTATTGGGCTTAATTGAATAGCTAAATCAGAAAATTCTAATCTTCCCCTATGTTCCAAGTGACCGAAGGCCTGATAGTAGACTTCCTACTCAGCTAAAGTCCTTGAATGTTTGAGGTGAAAGGAGGATTCATACAAACTACCAAAATTAACCCTAAACATAGATAAATCCTCTTCATCAAATTTTCACCTTAAACACTTAGGAATTTGATCAATTTTTCCCTCAATGGACCTATTCACCTCTTCCATGATTTGCACATCATGCTTATTAGCCTCCTTTGCAAAAGTCATGGTTGTAACAATTGATAGTGCATCAATCCTCACACCGACTTGTTTCTCTAGATTTGGACTTTTGTCCTTACTTGATGTCTCTAATGTAATTTGATCACTCGAATCATTGTAGAGAGATGCCTCCTTATTCTCCTATGTATCAATTTCTTGTGCACGTATTACGGATGGAATGTCTTTCTATCAGACCTTAGGAACTACCTAATGAATTTACCTTTGGACCACCTATTGACTTTCTTTGATTAGTTCATCTTGCAATTATGGTTTCTCAGAGGTTATTTCTTCAAATGATTGGTCCTCTTGTTCATCAATCTCTGTCATAACTCTACATATATTATCTAAATAAAGTGGCTGCAGAGGTTCTCTTGGTGAGTCAAGAGGAGTGACCAAATCAATACTAGCTTGTTACAAAACAACCTTATTTATGTTTGAAAATATTGGAGCAAGAGGTACAGAGAAAGTAGTAGCAATGGTGGGTATGGGAGTAGGAGAAAGGAGTGGAAATCATGAAGTCGAAGGGATTTGAGAGGTGGATGGATTGGGGAGAACTTGTGAAATAGAGGAGGAAGGGAGAGTTTCTAAAATAGAGGAAATGGGAAGAGTAGATGGAATAGTGGAAGGAGTGGAGATGGAAGAAGTGAATGTAGCTATTGTAAGGCTACAACTAGTGTGGGGATAGGAATGATAATCAACACTTGCTATAGTTAAGGGGAAGAAGATGAAATAGGAGTTTGATGTTGCAGGGAAGAAGATTGTAAAGGAATAGGAGTAATCATGGAGGAAGGATGAAATATGGAAATAGAGGTCATTGATTATATGTAGAGAGGAGGATGTCTTGGACATGTAGGAGATGGTCTTTGCTGGGGTGAAGGAGGTGGAGAATGGACTGATGAGAGGGGGTCTTCTCAGATGCAGTGATAGAAACATCATTCTTCTTCCATTTCTTCCTCATGAACTAAGGCTCTAGGTTCTCTTTAGGATCATCCTCCACTGCATCTTTCTTTCCTTTATATACCCATTGTTGTGGAAGAGATTTATTCTTGCCTCTCATTCGAGGAGCCGCAAAAGTATGCTTCTTTTCTTTACCTTTACTCAAAGTAGGAGGATTTGTTCATCCTCATTGATTTCATCTCTCTTTTTAATTCCTTTCCCTTTTGCTTTAGAGGCTTCTCCTTATTTTTTCTTCTCCTCAATAGTTACTACTTCTACTTCTTTTTTATTCTTTTTCCTTTACCTTTAGTCAAGGTTGGCTAGACTCCCTATTCAACCAACTTAGCAACTTTTCTATCAACCCATATTTTGTTATATCTGATGACTTCCCTCATAATTTCTTCTAGGGAGGTGACTTTCTCTTTCAACCAATTTGGTGGACAAGTGGGGTCATTGAGCACTTTGTTATATTCACTTTCTTGAAGAACCTTTCCATCATCTGACACTTGGTCAGGAACTACATATATGTTGAACATCTTCATAAAAATCTAGATAACCTACAATATCTTCTTCTCCTAATTTCATACTCATATGTAGAATTATCTGAAAAGTCCTCTAGATGGGGTACATGTTGATATTCCTTCCCTCCTAGTTGCTCCTTCTTTCCATGTGGGTCAAAACTTACTTTG
Source organism: Cunninghamia lanceolata (assembly GCA_027924645.1). NCBI lineage: Eukaryota > Viridiplantae > Streptophyta > Pinopsida > Cupressales > Cupressaceae > Cunninghamia > Cunninghamia lanceolata. The sequence goes on from BSBN01000892.1 coordinate 10,114,818, forward strand.
GCATTTTATAAGTTCAAATTGTGGTTTTAGATCTCTACATGTGATTCTTTGGCTAAGAGGAAGGAAATCAAAGATTACATACCATCACCTAAAATAAAAGGGAATTAAACCCCTACTCTATACTTCTCGGTTAAAATCTATTGAGACTCAAAAATTTTTCTAGTCATCTATAACAATATGATCTTATCTATGGGATATTTGAGTAGCTTGTATGTTCGACCAACAAAACCTTCAATCCTAATATATGAAAATTTGGGAAACTAGATGAATCAATTTCCATACTTTTTTATTAGTTCAGTAGAAAACATTGAAATCCTTTTTAAAAATTACCTTAGGTGATATACATAGTAAATGCATCATTTAATATTTTTTAGTGATTAAGTGAATTCTCCATTTGCAATTGAGGGTAACAGTCATAAACTTTGAATTGTCTAGGTCCATTTTCAATGCCTCCTCTTCTTGTCAATCCAAGGTAGAATACATAACTTGTAATCATATAGAATAGGTTGGAAGTCTTAAAGGATTTCCTTTTCACTCCTAACCTTGTCAATTGAATATGAAAATTTTCATTAATGATCTTGGCCTAATGGATAGTCTCATTATCTTCAATAATTCATGTATGAACTTGCACATGCATGGGTGGAAGTTGAAGCCTAACCCATTACTCTACTCACTAAGGTCACCATATCACTAATCTCGGTATTAAAATCTCGGTGTCTTTGGAAGCTTTGAGACATCTTTAGAGGTTTTCATCCACCTAGAATTGATGCTTCTTTTGTAGTCCTCAAGTCCTTGGTTGTAGAAGGTCATCCCCCACATCCTCATTATGATCTACCATAACCGGATTAATAGGGATGAAGAAGGTTTCTTCTATTTCTTGATTAAAGAGGTTAGCAAGCACATTGTTTTCATCTACAATTACTTACCTCAAACATGAGTGATAGTGCTTAGCACATTCCATTACTAATTATGGGCATTGAACAAAACATGGAAACCTTGTTGCCTATACGATGCCATTATTTACAATCCTTCTTTCTCTATTAGTAGGATTGACTCCATATATCCTTTTCATTAATTGTTCTAGGTTGACATGTCCAAGGTTAGTGTCTAAGACTTCGCTCCATGTAGAACTAATATTTGAAGTTGGGGTGACTTTTTTAAATTCTTACATGTTTTTGCATGAGAGATCACCCTATAGGTGAAATCACAATGAATTCCTCATGAAATCTCAAGAAATATGCATTTCTGCTTGCTATTCAAAGCTTTGTGAAGTTTTAATATAAAACAAGATATCACACATTTTCAATTTTTGGTGACTTTACCCATAGAATAAGATGTCAAATTATAGAAAATTAAAGTTTTAAATTTCACAACATTTCATCCAAATTAAATGTGTATGCAAATAAATGTGAAATGTGTGTTGAAATCACTTTGAAGTCTCATAAGATAGTCATTAAAATAACAAAAATTGAATTGGGATGTGGGAATATGGATGCATGCAAGACAAGGGGTTCTGCTTGCTAAATTTAGTTGCTAGTCAAAATTCCACATTTTTACCATATCTTAAGACTTTAAAAACTTTGCAGAGATTCAAGACTAGACTACATGTTTTACTCGAAGTGCAAGATATCTTGTCCAACACCAAGATCTCAAAATAAGTTGAATTCTTGTCCTACATCAAATCTCTATAGAGTTTATTTAATGTACTTTTGAAAAAAAATTAGGTGTGTTAGGATTGCGGGTAAAGCCAAGGATAAGGGATACCAACTTCCACTTCCTAATGGAAATTCCATGACCTAGAAATTATTCACTTAGATATACTTTTGTGGGAAGTTTAATTGTTCTAGAACATAACTCTCTAAAATACATCTTCTAACTTCACTCTAACTTTACACAATTTTTGTTTTTTACCAAGTCCAAAAAGATTGGAAAAATTGATTAAGATTTTGGACTTAAAATTAACTATCATAATACTTCGATCCTGTCCAAAATTTTTGTAAATTTAAAAATTTAATAAAAACATCTTGGTGAAAGATATTAAGAATAGACTAGATAAACAAGACTCATAAATTTTAAATAGTTTTAGGTTGGGGTTTCAAGATCTTAATTCCACCTTATAGAAAAATTTTCATTTAAAACTAGGGTAGGACATGACTTTTGCATTTAAGAATTATATCCTAATCTTGAGAATTGTTAGATCAAACTAGGGTTCATGTATTAAAATAATGGTTAGTGTGCCCTAATAATGACCAATATTAGAATGGAATGTTGTAATAAAGCATGAAGGAAATAAGATACCATGAGAATGGAAACCCTAGCTTGCATGATGTGCCATCACAACTTGACTCAAGAAGTTGGTGTAGCCCAAAGAAGTAGAGAGATCTTCACAAGACCTGTAAGAAGTTAGTACAACAACAATAATCCACCATAGAGACCTTTAGAGAAGAATAGAGAGCATGTGAAGGAGAGAGAGAGAGAGAGAGAGTGGAAGAGTGCCTATATTTCTTAGATGTTTAAATCGATAAACTAACTTTCTTATATATATGCATTCACGTTGATTTTTAGGGAATTAATCCAAATGGGGCCAACATGAGGAAGCACTAGAGATGTCTTAAGTTGACATACCATTGATTTAGCTCCAAGTTCAAGGAGGGACTAGGACACTAGGCCCCTTTGACCTTTGTGTCCTTTAAAAACTCTGAGATAAGATCAATTAAGTGGACTGAGTCCCATTCTAAAGTCATCTTTTGGGTTTAGTGCATTGGGAATAAGAACTAATTGGTTTAGGTCCACCTAGGTACTAAACTAGGTGTAAAATGGAAAGGGTAAACATTTTACTCCATAACATTTGCATTCCTTCTTTACATAGCCCCACTTCCCACAATTCCAACATGCAACTGTACTCTTACCAATGGTTTAGACCATCCTCTCAACTTAGATCTCTTCTTGTCCCCCATTTTCTTACCACCATTTTCCTAAGGTCTACCATTTACACAGAGTACATCATTGGAACCTTTTTCCATGAATTTCCACATTATTCCTCACTAAGAAAAGTAGAAATAATACAATCCATTTTGGGATCTACTATAGTAGTACCACTCTATGCAATGATTAGATTCTCTAAAGACTCAAATAAAAAGTAAAGTACCAAAATACAAATTTATCCTTCTCATCTAGCTTAACTTCAATCCCACCTTTTGGGCCTTAAATGAGATTAAAATCCTTTAAATGATTGATTATAGAGTTTGCTTCCTTCATTTTTAAGGAATACAATTTTCTTTATAATACAATTCATTAACACAGCTCTAAGTTTTGTAAATTTCATTTACCCTTCTCCACTGTAACAAATCTACCCTTATAACAAAGTAAATTCATTAGTTTTCAACTAAGGTAAATAATATAATTCCTTAAAAGTAGGGAGAATAATTTTTTTCTTTTTCTAACATCATCATCATCATCATCATTTGCATAATTAGAGACAAATAATTTCTCAATGAAATAACATTTCATTTCAATTTGTAAAAGAAATACATATTTTTGACTAAAATTTTCATATATGATTCATAATCAAGTAACAGATTTACAATTTCAAATAAGTACAAGGTCAAGACTTCCATATATAGATTAGTCTTCTATTTCACAAGCCTCAGTGTGTCATCTGAAAGAGGGAGAGCATAACCCAAGTGCTTTACCTCCATCCACAGACCAGTGGTCCTCCGCTCACCTTCCATCTGGAAGTGGCCCTACACTTCAACGAAGAGTATAGACTAAGGACCACCTAGTAATGCCATCTAAGTCTCTAGTGTTGTGTCCTACATAACCGACACAGTCATACAACTATAGACTCCTAACTGAGTATGACACTACTGAATGATTATGGAATCTCGAGCACAGTGAATTGATAAGTGCAAGCAAATACTTTTGCACTTACTTTGGCCAAAGTTTTTGAATAATATCAACCACTTAATAGCGGAGTCATATGTTCACCCACTTCTAACTCAACTTGGAAACCTTCAATGACCTATGGTTAACTTAAACTTTTGTTTGACCAAAAATTTTGACTCTTCAAAACAATCTTATTCACATAGTGATGTCTCATTAAGTCCATACATGATTGATTTGATTAGCATCTCTGACCTTGAACACCCACTTCACACTCTGGTAACCTCTAGGGTCTTCGCTACTTCCACTTGTTCAAGTCCTTGTTATTAATTGCAAGAGTAAATTTTCTTCTGTTATAAGTACTCTAGTTAAACATGATGACAAAATGTCATCGACTAGACAGTCTTGGTCTCAAATAACAATATATTGGCAATATGCCCAAATAATTCCATGATACTATAGTATCTTTTTAAATAAACGTTTACTTCATCATAATAAGTTTTCAGGTTTTCCATACAAAAAATATGGTTCTATTCACGAAGAACACCATATTAGTTTTAGTTAAACTTTGAGCATAAACTCGTTTAAATTCTCATAAAGAATATCTATTTCTTGCACTAATTATCTGTCATCAATTTGGTTTTCTATATTGTCCAATCTTGGACCATTCAAAATAAATTTTGTCTATCACTGATGTTTGATAATATATATATAGCACATAATGTCAAATGAATAATAAGAGTCACATTTGTCTACACTATCAGTTTTCATTCGACTCTTGTATTGACATCATGGTTTGGTTTTACCACCATTTCTCAATAAAGAATATAAGAATAGCTTAACTAAATATGATAAATATTGTTTTGTCATTGCATTCAATATACATATAAAGTCTTGCTTACTACATGCAAAGTTATCATGGCCCATTGGCCCACAAGCATCATTTTCTATGGATGATACATGTATACATTACCGCCTTTATACAGGCATGAATTTAATCAACAAATAAAAAATCTATATAGAGAAATAAGAATATTTCTCACCTAGATGTTTGAACACGAGTTCAATATATATAATAAGAAAACTTTCTTGTATTTCATGTTTCTAGCATACTTTGTCACTGGTTTTGCAGTCTTCAATTTCTATCACAATCTATCCAAGACTTAACCAATGGTTGCTATCTCCTTTATCAGTCACTATCAATAACATGCAAACTCTTCACACAAGAATCCATGCCTATGTTTGCAAAGGCATGAATGTATATATCTCCCAATTTGCAGAGTAATAACAGTCTTTGCCTTTCGACATCCCACATACAGTTAACAAGCAAAATTATCAAAATAGAGAACCCCTTTGCATTGCCACTTCATGGCTTTTATACTAGATAGGAGCCACGACACATAATACATGCATATTGGCACTGAATAAGGCTTGGATTCCATCCATAATGCCTATTTTCACAGGCTTAAGCATGGTAAGTTTTAAAATCATCAAAGTGTTGTTAAAACTGCCACCTCAAAATGAGGAATATGGCACTGCCACTCTCACCTCAAGTCTCATATTTGGCCTCTAGTGGTGGCTTATCATGCCTATGGGGTGCATAATCTGAAACATATTTTAACTAACAAGAAACAATTATACATATATATATATATAGATATATATTATTACTCCTAATACTATATATACATATATAAGTATTTATCCTATATATGTATATATATATATATATTTTGTAATCAATTAACACAGTCAATATATATCTTATCACTCCTAATACTATATATACATATATAAGTATTTATCCCATATATGTGTGTGTGTGTGTGTATATATATATATATATATATATTTCTTGTAATCGATTAACATAGTCAATATATCATCCTATAGTTTTAATTTTCATTATAGGAAAAGAGGCCAAGACATAACTTGACTCAACTAGATTTGACCTCACCTATCAATTCCAAAAATAATTCAATTGACTCGACATAGTTCTAAATAGACCTACAAGAGTGTGAAAACTTAGATGGCAATACCTGTTTTTCTGAAGTCTATTCCCCTCTCTTGGGTGATACTCTCCCTCACTCTCTGGAGGGTAAGAATTATCCTACATTTCACTTAGAGAAACATTCATGTAGCTAGCCATTAAAAATCACAACATAACATAATGTAGATTAAATATCATGTATTCATTTAAATGCAAAAACATCTCATTGCATATTGTTTCATCAAAAAATTTAAATATCATAATGACATCATCTTGCATCAAAATAGTAATTAACATAGAAGTTTAAAGTAAATTGGTCCATCAAAATTGGGGTGTAGCATCCACAAATTGTGTGGTAGTCTTTTCAAAAATATTTAGAATGACAGAGTCAAAGACACAGTCATATTGTTCCATTAACCTTCTTTTCAAGATTTCTCTAGTTTATATTTGAAATTCTTTCAATCTTTTTATTTTCTATCACAACTCTCCATTGATCTCTTTCACCCAAGAGATAGTTTCTAGTTTCCACAACTTATACCTATTACCATTGAACTTCTTAATTTCCAAATGAGATGTGCTTTCCACAGATTAGATAAACACATTCAGATATGAAAAACTACTAAACAATGCTTGCACTACAACCATAAAAACCCACAACACTACAATAAAGGTGTCCCCTTCTAAGATCAATCCATAACTCTGATACTAAATGATGAGAAGAGGGTAAATAGATTCAATATGAATATTAACCAATGGGTAAGTGCAAAAAGATGGGGGGCCAAAAAGTGGCCAAATTATTTTTTAAAAAAAATTAATACAAAACGTGAGCGCATTATAACGCGCTCGCATTTTGACTTGCTATAAATAAAAAAAAAGGTTTCTATCTCATTTCATTTCTTTCTTTTCCTCTATGCCCGCGACCTGCATACCTTAGAAAGCGTACTCGCGTTTTGCAAAGCTCCATTCAACACAAAAACCTTATCGATTCGTCGCCAAAATGTCGCCATGATGTCAAGCACGCCAAAGGAGTGAGTTATATTTATTTTTTTGTTTGAATTTGTTTCTAAATAGGTAGGTTTGAGTTGATTTTTGATGTATATTTTGTTAATTGTCAGGAAATGTTAATGCACCTCCTCCTCCTCCTCCTCAAAATCCACAAAATCCTGAGGAGGAAATATTTGCAGAACAACAACCTCCTCCATCCATTCCTTGACATGCCCCTAGAACACAAGAACATATAATGGGGCAAATTGAAAACAACAAAAAAGAAATTGAAGATATAATTGCAAGGTTGAAAGATCCTTCCACTTCAACCTTGCATAGGTCCACGCTTGCTGAATCTCTTGAATCTATGTTATCAAATGTAGATTCAATTAGAAAGCAAATAACTAGTTGGATGGATAAGAGGAGAGAGTTCAAAGATTATTATGCAGACAAGTTGTCATACCAAGATGTGAAAAAATTACAAATCACAAAATTAGACTTGTGTTCCATTTTCACAAACCCACAACCAAATCAACCTCCACCCATTACATGCAAGAGGTTCCCTATCCATTGGTGCAACAACCAAGCGATAAGGGACAATTTTGGGCAGAGGTGGTGGATGGTTTTTGACCATCCTCCATGCAATAATAATAAGGTCTTGCAATACTTTTTGAGGAAACTCTACTGTGAGTTTGTCCTCAATAAAGTGCCAAACTATTTTGATATGCGAAACTTCCAGGGTAGAGGTGGGGGGTCAGCACAAGATAGACCAGGGGCATGTCTTGACCCATAGTGGGTAGTGAGATGAGTAATCAGTAGAGCAGCCCATGAGCATGTTTCTATCCCTTCCATTGTGAAGGAGAGTGTTGAGGTCGATACACTTCAGTCTATTAGTGCCTTGACCAAGAGCATCATAGAGCATGCCGGTCCTGCAGCACAGAGTGGGTTGGGAGATAGTGCAAGGAGTAGGGTCCCACCCCATGCTTGTTAGGCTTGCGGGTCAGCCTATGGTTATGACCCCATGGATAGTCAGGACGCAGGTGCATAGGCTACATCTGCAGCTGAGCAGATGTTGATGACAGATACCCTCCTGAGTGAGACTTTCAGCCTTGATACTCAGGTAAATATTAGCAAGTTTATTGAATTTAATTTATTAAATTTCATTTTTGAAATGCAAGATTAACTAATTTAAATTGATGATTTTAATGACATATCAGGGTCATAGCGTCGATGCAGTTTTCAGTGGTTCTCCACCTGTATTTTACACTAGATCATCTATTGTTAGGGTATGTAACTAGTAAACAATTATATATATTACATGTGAATAGCATCGTTATATGAATGGTATTCTAATATCTAATTTTGGATGTTGAATAGGTTAATACTATAGATTTCATGGCAACACCTGCCAGCGGTGGTGGACTTCAAAGCTTTACAGAGGTAATAAAATAAATAGTTTAATGAATGAATTGTACTTACTAGATTTTTGTATGTGACTTGTGTGCTTTATTGTGTGTACTTCCATGTTTAGATGAACGTGTGTGTATGTTAGGAGCCATGATTTGCATCACTATTATAGTTTTTGTAATTGAATAATGTTGTTTTATTTCCAGATGATGCAGGCTGCGGAGACACCTCCCCATGTTCATAGGGCAATGGAGCAGGGTGTGGCCTCTGCGATTCATAGCTCCATGGCATTGATAGGGGTATTAGGCAGATTAGTACATTTCAATTTACATTCATTGTTATAGTTGTCTATTTTTGAAAAATCAAAAGATTATTGATTTGAAGTTTAATTTCTATTTGGATGGTTTCTATAGGACATGACATCACCAGGGCCTATTCCTGCTACTGAGGGAAGTGAGGAGACAGATTATATGTTAGTGGTAAGTGATTATTTTGTTAAATGTTTCATTTTTTATAACATGTAATTTCTATATATTAATGTCTATACCTTTTATTGTAACAAGTAAAGATGCAGAAAGAACTAAATAGGAGAGCCCTCAGGTTCGTAGTAGACCACCCACATGCGCGTCTCCATCCCCTAGAAGATCAAAGGCTGCCCATGATCTATTCTCTTCACCAGCCAGAGGGGAATGACTTTTTATTGTGTTCCTTTGTTGTATGCCTATATGGCATTTGTGGACATATATTTTGTATTGTATATAGTTGACATTGTATGCCTATATGGCATTCTTGTAAGCCTATATGGCTATTTTGTATATATGTTATACTTATATCGATAGATATTGATGTATGCCTATATGGATATTTGGTTAATACAAATCGTTTTTAATGATGGCGTCCATACTTGCATTATAAATCCACGTTTGCATGGATATTTGTAGATGGATACTTCAAATATTTAAAGTCCAATTGTATTACAGAGGATGTTTGTTGATCCAATAAGCAAGCTATTGTTATTAAAGTATCACCTAAACCTCATTTTGGAACTAAAAGATAAAAGTTGTATTTAAAAAAAAATGAATCATCATGTTGAACATAAAATATTAATATTCTTTATGAGTAGCATAGAATGTCAACTATATGCAATACAAAAAAATGAATCATCATGTTATTCTTTATGTTTGAAATCTTGAAAATGACTAAGTCTAGTAGCCTGATATCCTGAAACACTAGGATGAATATCCAAGTCATTATGATGATTGCGCCTTGAGAAAAAGTCATTAAGATGAGTGCCTAAAGGAGACTTTCTTAAACATTCAAACATTGAGCAACAAGCATGAAGGGTTAAGGTGCAATTTACAACTCATAAAGCCTCAAAAGGGTGCCCAACTTAGAAAGAGCATTCATTTAAGACAAGGCACCCATTGACACCTGTTCCACCATAAAAGTGTGCCTAAGGTGGAAGGAGAACAAGCCTCTAGTAAGTGAAGCACACCTATTGTCTAAACCAATTCATTATGGCACCCTAGCATGAGGGGGAGTATATAAGTCAATAGGAAATGGTGCCTAGTATGCAAATGAAGGACTATGTTGCATCTTCAACAAGCATCAATTCATCTTGAGCTTTTAATAAATACATCAAATTGGGCCCCATAAGCCTAGGCACCCTTTGCCTTCAAAAGAACCTTGTATCGACATCAAGAGTTGGTCGTATCAGCGTATCGGCAGACCTTGGTTAAGGTTTACCGATAGTGGTATGTCTTGCCGACGAGTGTGGTTTGAATTTGAAGACATCAGTGTATCGGAAGATAATCCCATCGGCACATCAGAAGAGCAGTTGAGAGATTCACCGATGAAGGGGGTCACACCAACAATCAAAATCCATCGGTGTATCAACCCAATGAGATTAGAGTTCATCGATGTTTGGAGTCTCACCAACGGGTGTGGTTCGAAGGTTGTCATTGGTGAGATCGGTGTGTCGGCAGAAGAGGTTTTGAGTGCGTCAATGGTATTAAGTCCTACTGATAGGCGAGGGACTTAGAGTCTCGTATTAGAGTGACAAAGACATCAGTGTGAAAGGATATAAAGTCACCAATAGTGGTTTGTCTGACTGATAAGAGTCAATGAGGGGATGTTTGTCAAAAGTGAAATCAAACAGAGTCATTGTGGCATCGGCCTATCAGCTTATGAAATTTTAAGCTCGCCGATGGTATGTTGTCTCACCAATAGTGAGTTCGAAGGTTCAAAAGTTGATAATTCTATGCTTCCACTGTGTGCTCTGCATTAGACACTCATCCCTACTACAGTCTAGCATTCTCTAGTTGTGTTCTCCCCTTTGTTTTTGTGAATGCCTCTGGAAGTAATGTTGAGTTACTTGTGATGTCCTTATTGATTGGTGTTGTTTTGGATTCATGTGTAGTCCTTGTTCCTTATAGTCTATTGTCTACCTAACTATTTGTTGTAACTTATTGAACCACTATGATTTTGAATATTTAGATTTAGAGGGCATTAGACACCAAAACTTCTTGACCTTTAACAACCCAACCTAGAATCAATAGAGTTTTGTCCATCCCAACTATTCTAGTCAAGACAAAGCATGTTGATTCTCATTTAATCCAAAGTTCATTAACAGGATTATCTTATCATAATATTTTGGGAAATGACCACCTAGATGGACAATGATGTGAGCTATCTATAAAGAAACTTGCAAGAAGTATAGGAGGCATGAGAATTCCTCCATGTTGTTTATCAAGTTGAATGATCTATGACACATCATGTATCATTAGAAAATATTCTCGAAGAGAAAGCAAGTGAAAATACTCAAAAGAACCCATAACAAGGTGGAGAAGTTTAAAGGATGGAGGTTACAACACTTTCCAACCTCATAGCCACACTAGTCCAATGGATTAGGATAATACTATCAAGCATCCACATAATAGTAGATAATCTTATCAAAAGTCACAGAGAAATTTCTAAGGACCATAGTGTTATCCGTATGACTTGACACATACTACTTGTTTCATAAAGCAAAGGGACATGATATAAATATTGTTGTTATATGGAGCCTAATCAGACTCGGAGGTTAAATTTACCCAACTTTTATCAGCGTGGTTTCCCCCCAAATATTTTCCTACTAGTTTTGGCACCTTGAAGTCTAAGTGCATGAAAATCATTCTAAGTTGGCAACCTAATCTAATGACTTGACATAGATCCCAAAACTACCTATTGGACCAATAGGAACCTAGGTGCTCACTTCATGCATTATGATTTCCAAGCGCCAGTTTGATGCTCCATCACAAGGAAAGTGCGCCCACACTTGCAAGTGTTTTTCTTCAGGATCTAGCCGCCAGTTGAAGGTTGTAATTGCCAAGAAGAGCGCCTAGCAAGAGGAAGTCTTTTGGAGTCTCCAAAACACATCAAACACTTGACTAACAACAAGATAACTTTTTCCCAAGTTAGGTGCTTCAAGAGGGAAGTTAAAACATGAATAAGCGCCAACTTGTCTAGGTGCAAACTCAAGCTTGTTGAGGATACACATGGCGACCAACATTCCTTGGTGATTTCATGAACTTCAAACGCTCAGAACTATTCAAGGAATGCCCAATGCCCCTTCTTGATGATAGGCACCAAAGTGTGGGTGGAATTGCACCTTGATGGCATTAGGTGCTATCTAGACTATGCTACTCCATGGAAATGCACCTTCTTGTTTAGAGTAATTCAAACACTCCAAGGTCTTTAGTGATCAATTCCCCAACTTATGAAATGTCCTCCTTTATTTTAAAACACATTGCAATGCTCCAAAGAGATGACTATACCTAGGCGTCAATCTAGGTTAGAAATGCCTCCAAAGTGCACCTTCTCTTTCAGAATGCAAAACAAGGTCCAAAGGTGCTAATAAACTGAAGCGCTTCTTTGGAAAAGTCCCGGAGGTTAAGATGCACCTTGTCTTAATGAGGTGCAACTCTTGGGTAAGAAAGCTTGTAAAGTGCGCCTAACTTAGTGAAAAGGTTGATAACTTCTAAACCCTTCCTGGAACTTAGATTGCTTTAACTAAAGATCATCTTGCACCAATACATCACCAAACTTTCAATCACAACATCAATTCAAACCTAGGCGCTCATTAAATGTCTTTCCAATGTTGGCGCATCTGAGAGGTTGAACTGGCAAGAGATGGCGCCTATCTTCCTAGACCTTGTTTCAATATGTTTGAGTTCCAAAGTTGACTCAATGGTATCAAGATGGTGCCATAGAGTCTTTGGACTAGTTCCTTAGAGTTTCAAGAACATTCTGGCTCCTTGAAAATTCCTCCTACATGCTTGGGCACCATTTCAAGGTCCTAGAACCATGATGTAGCGCCATATTGCTGTAGGTGCCCATTCATGATTATGCAACTTGAGATTGGCACCTAGAGTGAATAGGCTTTCATCCTGACTTAATACACTGCCTCCTTCTGACGATTTTTGGGGCAGCAAAAAACTTTTCACCATGAGCAAATGTCTCAGAGATATAAAAAATTGAGAGAGGTTATTGTAGAGGCACTCTATGTGATCGCATTGCCTTAGACAGAATGTTTCTAAGTGACATAGTTTTTGAGTAACATCTTGTCAAAGATTGCTACCTTTTTACACTTTGGACTCTTTAGGGATATCGTCGGTACAATGTAGCTCAGACTGTTTCAACATGTTTAGGTGAAAAATAGGACCATGCCTAGTGTAAATGTACCCATCCGGATGCATTGGAATAGTTAGTTTGGTTGCATCACAAGAAGGACGAAAGTTACACCCCTTTGTAACTTTACACTGCCTCCTTCTGACAATTTTTGGGGCAGCAGAAAACTTTTCACCACAGGCAAATACCTCAGAGATATAAAAACCTGAGAGAGGTTATTGTAGAGGCACTCTATGTGATCGCTTTGCCTTAGACAGAATGTTTCTAAGTGACATGGTTTTTGAGTAACATCTTGTCAAAGATTGCTGTCTTTTTGCATTTTGGACTCTTCAGGGATATCGTCGGTACAATATAGCTTGGACTGTTTCGACATGTTTGGGTGAAAAAAAAGACCATGCCTAGCGTAAATGTACCCATCCAGATGCGTTGAAATAGTCAGTTTGGTCACATCATGAGCAGGATGAAAGTTACACCCCTTTGCAACTTTACACTGCCTCCTTTTGACGATTTTTGGGGTAGCAGAAAACCTTTCACCACAAGTAAATGCCTTAGAGATATAAAAAACTGACAGAGGTTATTGTATAGGTACTCTACATGATCACGTTGCCTCAGACAGAATGTTTCTAAGTGACACATTTTTCAAGTAACATCTCCTCAAAGATTGCTGCCTTTTTGCACTTTGGACTCTTCAGGGATATCGTCGGTACAATGTAGCTTGTACTGTTTCAACATGTTTGGGTGAAAAAAAGGACCATGCCTAGGATAAATGTACCCATCCAGATGCATTAAAACAGTCAGTTTGGTCACATCATGAGTAGGACGAAAGTTACACCCCTTTGCAACTTTATACTGCCTCCTTTTGATGATTTTTGGGGCAGCAGAAAACCTTTCACCACAGGCAAATACCTCAAAGATATAAAAAAATAAGAGAATTTATTGTAGAGGCACTCTATGTGATCTCATTGCCTTAGATGGAATGTTTCTAAGTGACATGGTTTTCGAGTAACATCTCGTCAAAGATTGCTGCCTTTTTGCACTTTGGACTCTTTAGGGATATCATCGGTACAATGTAGCTTGGACTGTTTCGACATGTTTGGGTGAAAAAAAGGACCATACCCAGCATAAATGTACCTATCCAGATGTGTTGGAATAGTCAGTTTGGTCGCATCACGAGCAGGACACCAAAAATGCAAAAGTTGGTTTTTGCAACTTGACAACATTGACACTTTTTTGCAACATGACTCAAAGACTCAAACTAACCCCAAATGACTCAATGTGACTTAAAATCACCTTAATTTTAGTGCCCAATGTACATTATAGAGGTCAAGGTACTCCTTATCATTCAAAGATCTTAGATGAGTGCATAGGAAAGGAAAAAGCTCGAAGTTTCATCATCATGAGCACCTAATATCAAGACTTTAATGGCTCAAACATTAACATGGAGTCCTAAGGCATATTTCATGTCTCCTTTCATCTATTTTGGCACCCTTATGTAGATTTTTCAACTTGATTTGGCATCCTATATGTGAAGGAAGATCTAAAGGCATGAAAGTGGATGTCATTTTGCAAGAGTTTGGATCATCAAAATTGAAAGAAATAAGTCTATTAAGCTTCGGCGCCCTTGGTCATCTTTTCATTCATTTTGAGCACCTTGGGAGAATGGTATATAGGTCATCATCATGATTGGGCACCCTAGATCTAGAGTGTTGGAGAGATCATCAAATGGTGTCTAGAGGAAGTAGGGTGAGTTATGAGTTTGGTCGCATCAGGAGAAAGACACCAAAAATGCATAACATGATGATGTAAAAATGTGTATATATGTAAAAATGCAAGAGAAAATAAAAAAAAGACAAACCTTACAAATTAATGTGCATACTTACAACTCAATGTAACATGACTACAAAATCAATGTGAATACTTACAAATTAATCCAATGAACCATCCGGGTCTGCTCTACTCTTTATTGTGTCAAGTATTGCTTCATGGTCAGACTCATGCACCTTCCACAAGATTTTGTTCAAAGGTCTACCCCAATACTTTATCAAATGAACATTGGATGCCACGACAAGGTTTGAGTAATGAAGAATCTTTCGATGCGTGTCAAAGTCCTGAAATAGCCAAATATTAACACTCTTATGTGGGTACCTTCTAAGCCATGTTCCAGTAATAACCACTGAGCCTGTAGGGTATTCAATTTTTTCTCCATCTGTAACAGGGGCCTCCAATTTCTTTTTGGCCTCAACACAACGACATAAGTAATAATCTGTTCCCTCTTCATTATCTTCATCTGCATTAACTACATATACGTGCCCTACATTGATATGTGTAGCAAATTAGATAAAATTAGTCAACATTACAAAAATACTACAAAGTAAGATGACATTACCTGGTTGAACTAGATGAAATTAGATGCATATACGTGCCCTATATTACCTGGTTGAACTAAATCTGATATGTGGTCAAAGTCAACTAATGATTCCATCTGTGTTAATTGCAGTGCCCTCAGGGGTTGATACATGTCAAGTGGGCTAAGATAACTTAACTGCCATTCGTTAACCCACTCCTTTGACTCGCACTCATCCTAGACTTGAATTGTACAGGAAGAACAAAAGTATGACATCTTTCATGTATGGATACTCCATGAACCTGCAATTGAGCTTCTAAAAGAGTGCATCTCATTTGATCCTATCAGTGTACAACAGTCCTCATATGGTACAATGTTAGAATCATCTATCAACCAAAAAAATCTACGAACTGAAGACTTACCTTCATTACCTGGACCCATGGAAGCATTACACCACTCGACAATCGATTTTGCATCTGTCAACTTTGCATTGTCTTTATACTTTAACTCTTCTCATGCTATGGCTCTTTTGATACATGCTCCTGCACTATCATGCTCCCCCTTTCCATACCCGGCCTCACAAAAGTTCCACATATGTTGAATACCCGTAAAATTATGCCTCCTACTCAGCCAATTGAAATTATGTGAGTTCTTGAATTGTGACGCATAGTTATCCGACCATATGATATGCTGACTGAACGATATGCCCCTTCTAGCCAAATCATTGTAGAACACCTGAAAGCAACCTTGCACGAACTCTGTAGAATGCATGTGATCATCACTAATATAGAAATTATACTCCCTTATGATCTTTCTATCATCCTCTATACTATCATTCACATGAATGAATGTGATGTGCACAAATATAGAAACCTATGTGGAGTTGTAATATTGTGATTGCACCTCACACTGCGGCTGTAGACTGTAGTTCTCTGTAAAGTCGATGACTAAAATAATGCTACCAACTAGAAATATGTCCTTGCATAACTTGAATTGCAAGTCCAACCATCGAGCTCTATGGGCATGTCTTGCATACTCATACACTATGCTGTCACGAAATATAGGCATAAACTGGTACACTGGAATCTTTTTAATAACCAATTCACACCTCTTTGCTTCTTTACCATCTTTTGTATTGTATGCCACTATTTTATACTTGCCAAACTCTACTAGTTCATTTCCAACCACATATGTTCTTTCCATATGTTCACATATTGGCAAATGTTGCAAGCCACCACAACGATGACATGTGCCATCCAAGCATAATTTGTTGTAGAATATTTGACCTTCCTCTCTTTCACATAAAATTCTTGATATGAAGTCTCTTGAAGATGTTGGTGGGGCACATATAGCACAACCCTGTAAATCATTGTTAGTATGCATATCTAAACATATAGACCTATAAGCATCAAAATGGTTAGAAAATTCAATATGTAATCTACAACAACAAGTAGTGCGTGTGTGATTTATCTTAACATAGAAAGGTTTTAGCATTTCAAAATATCTTTGACAAATTTTAATTTGAGGATACTTCTCTAGAAATTTACCATAAAACTGTGTTTGAGTCTCATCCAAAAAATGCTTTGGATGTGGCTCACAGGTCTGACTACCAATTCTCCTTCTTACCACATCCCTTTGATTCAGAGATACCCTTGTGTAATTCTTCCAAAAGTCTTCAATTAGTGATCTCAATGCTTCAACAATTGGTTTATCTTTTCGTGGTAGTCTCCCGGAGAACACCGATAATTCATTGACATTAGTGTCCTCAATTCTTTGGTGTCTTCCAATGGCTCTTGATAAAGTTTTCCTATTAATTCTCAATTCTTGACTCGTCTTTCTAATGAGACGAGATTTCCTTGTTTGACTACTTACTATAGTCGATGTAATCACACGCCATGTTGCATTACTATCTTTTGTGCATGAGGTGTTACCCACACTCTCATACGTACTCATTAGATTCTTGACAATAGATTTTTCACTTGAAGCCTCTGATGTTCTCAACCCAAGAATCTTCATGATAGACCTATACTTTATATTTCGCATCATTTCAATGAATAGTTGACATCTTGCAGTCTCATTTAACTTTTCAAAGAACAATCTCCAAATCTTATTAGCATATCTTCTACAAGTGCGTTTTGGAATCTTACCTTCCATTGGCTACAAAATATTCTCATCAATATCAATCAAATACTTTGGCTTTCTATGCAAAATTCTAGGTGGTGTTAAGTTAGGTAAATTCATCTCAACATTAGGAATTTCATCAATATTTAAATGAGATGGGTTAGATGGCATACCTTCGATCGAAGATGGAATAGATGACATACCTTGAGGTTGAGGTGGGAACGATGGCCTACCTCCTTCATCACATGTGAGTGATGATGTATGAGCTCAACTTGAGATATGGTAGATGGTGTCCCTACATGTTGACTTGCGATAGAGGACGTGTCTCCAACTATCATATTCAAATCTCTCGTACCATGAAGTTTTTGCATTCATTCTTTTTGTGCCGCCAATACCATATCTCTTTGTGATGGTTGTGGTTCCTCTTCAATTGGTATGTCTTCATTTATTGTGTCCAATTTCCTCTTCTCACGAAGTTCCCTCATAGCCACTACTTTCTTTGCATTCTTATCTTCTATCTCTTCCTGTGTTGGTTTAATTCTTGATCGTTTCCTCGGCATGACAGAGAATTTGTTTGTAGCAAGATAAAGAGACCAATATTAGTTCCTAAGAAATGAATACAAGATAATAGTGGGATTGTATTTTTATTATGTTGTAAGGATTTATTCTTGTATAGTTTGACATCATGGTATGTTAAGGTCTATTTATTACACATAATTATTAAAGACCCCAAGTGTAGAAAATAGACATGGCATCATGTGAGATTGTAGGTTGCTTTCTTGATTGGGAATGTGTCTATATTAAACATGTATGATAAAGCATGATAAAGTAATTCAATCTGAAATAAGGAAAATGTAAAGAACATGCATGTAAAGATTTGACATACCTAAAAAATGAAGATTCGAATGGAGAGAGTACCCAATTATGTAGTGTTTTTTTCTTCTTGCATCAAACTCCTCAACAATTTGAGTTTTTCACCACTTGCTTCCTTTTCAATGTTAAATTGAATAACACTCAAATATAATTACTCACAACAATACTATTAACCAATCTATGATGTTAAATTCCTAAAATTGAATCACAATTAACATTGCAACACTACAAAAATTAAAACTTGAATAGATATATATCAAACTTGGTGTGAAAACTATGTTATTTCCTCCTTCTCAAGTTGGCAAAGCAGAAAAGGTGGTGGAAAGATCATGCAAAGGTGATACAATGTGTCAAATGTGCATGTGAACTTCCCAACAACATGAAAGCACTTCTTTTTTGTTGGAGCACGTGCAGAATTAGTATGAAAACAGAGCATGTGGGCCTAGATCATGGGGGTCAACACTTTTTTACCATTTCTATAGCAAGACAAAACGTGAACATGTTATAATGCGCTCACATTTTGTCCTGCTATAGATTGATCACATCCTTTGCATTGATCACATCTCTTTCCAAACCTTCCCCTTCAGACTTGAATGACCACAAGGTATTTGAGGGAGAACTTTTCCTGTTTCTTGCAAGAGCTTGCCAAATGCTCCGCCATATGATAGGCATAACAATGAAGGGGCAAGCCCTCATAATCAAGTTCTTAATAGAAAATGCCCTCATAATCAACCCTAAACCCTATCCCTAAACCCTCAACACTATACCTTAAACCCTAATCCCTCAGCCCTCAACTCTAAACCTTATCCCTAAACCCTAATCCCTCAACCCTAATCCGTCATCCCTCAACTCTAATCCCTCATCCCTAAACCCTAAATGCTATACCTATTCCTAAACCCTCAACAGACTCAATACTATACCTTAAACCTTAATCCCTTATCCCTAAACCCTCCAACCCTCTCCCTAATCCTTATACCCTCCACACTCTACTTTAACCCTAATCCCTCGACCCTCAACCCTATCCCTAAACCCTTGACCCTCGAACCTCAACCCTCAACCCTCAACCCTTATCGTCAAACCCTAATCCCTCAACCCTTAACTCTGATCCCTCGACCCTCAATCCTATCCCTAAAACCTAAACCCCAAACCCTCAACCCTCAACGTCAAATCCTAATCCCTCAACCCTTCACTCTAATCCCTCAACCCTAAACCCTCAACACCATACCTTAAACCCTAATCCCTCAGCCCTCAACCCTAAACCTTATCCCTAAACCCTAATCCCTCAACCCTCAACCCTAATCCGTCATCCCTCAACTCTAATCCCTCATCCCTAAACCCTAAATGCTATCCCTATTCCTAAACCCTCAACAGACTTGATACTATACCTTAAACCCTAATCCCTTATCGCTAAACCCTCCAACCCTATCCCTAATCCTTATACCCTCCACACTCTACTTTAACCCTAATCCCTCGACCCTGAACCCTCAATGTCAAACCCTAATCCCTCAACGCTTAACTCTGATCCCTCGACCCTCAACCCTATCCCTAAACCCTCAACCCTAAACCCTAAACCCTTAATGTCAAATCCTAATCCCTCAACCCTTCACTCTAATCCCTTAACCCTAAACCCTCAACACCATACATTAAACCCTAATCCCTCAGCCCTCAACCCTAAACCTTATCCCTAAACCCTAATCCCTCAACCCTCAACACTAATCCATCATCCCTCAACTCTAATCCCTCATCCCTAAACCTTAAATGCTATCCCTATTCCTAAACCCTCAATAGAATCAATACTATACCTTAAACCCTAATCCCTTATCCCTAAACCCTCCAACCCTATCCCTAATCCTTATACCCTCCACACTCTACTTTAACCCTAATCCCTCGACCCTCAACCCTATCCCTAAACCCTTGACCCTCGAACCTCAACCCTCAACCCTCAACATCAAACCCTAATCCCTCAACCTTTAACTCTGATCCCTCGATCCTCAACACTATCCCTAAACCCTCAACCCTCAACGTCAAATCCCAATCCCTCAACCCTTCACTCTAATCCCTCAACCCTAAACCCTATCCCTAAACCCTCAACGCTATACCTTAAACCCTAATCCCTCAGTCCTAAACCCTAAACCTTATCCCTAAACCCTAATCCCTCAACCCTCAACCCTAATCTGTCATCCCTCAACTCTAATCCCTCATCCCTAAACCCTAAATGCTATCCCTATTCCTCAACCCTCAACAGACTTGATACTATACCTTAAACCCTAATCCCTTATCCCTAAACCCTCCAACCCTATCCCTAATCCTTATACCCCCACTCTACTTTAACCCTAATCCCTCGACCCTCAACCCCATCCCTAAACCCTTGACCCTCGAACCTCAACCCTCAACCCTCAACATCAAACCCTAATCCCTCAACCCTATCCCTAAACCCTAAACCCTCAATCCTCAACTCTCAACGTCAAATCCTAATCCCTTAACCCTTCACTCTAATCCTTCAACCCTAAACCATATCCCTAAACCCTCAACACTATACCTTAAACCCTAATCCCTCAACCCTAATCCTAAACCTTATCCCTAAACCCTAATCCCTCAACCCTCAACCCTAATCTGTCATCCATCATCCCTCAACTCTAATCCCTCATCCCTAAACCCTAAACACTATCCCTATTCCTAGACCCTCAATAGGCTCGATACTATACCTTAAACTCTAATCCCTCTACCCTCGACACTCTTATTTAACCCTAATCCCTTAACCATTAACCCTATCCCTCAACCTCAACCCTCAACCCTCAACCCTCAAATCACAACATTAAACCCTAATTCATCAACCCTAAACCCTAATCCCTCAAACCTAAACCCTATCCCTAAACCATCAACCCTCAACACTATACCTTAAACCATAATCCCTATCCCTCAACCCTTAACCCTTAAAACTTAAACCCTATCCCTACACCCTCAACACTTGACACTATATCCTAAGCCTTAAACCCTCATCCCTAAAGCCTCAACCCTTAATCCTTAAACCTTCAACCCTAAACCCTATCCCTAATCCCTCTACCCTCGACACTTTAACCTTAACCTCGACATTAAACCCTAATCTGTTAATCCTAAACCCTAATCCGTTAACCCTAAACCCTATCCCTAAACCCTCAACCCTCAACACTATACCTTAAACCCTAATCCCTTAACCCTAACCCTAAGCCTTATTCCTAAACCCTAATCCATCATCTGTCATCCCTCAACTCTAATCCCTCATCCCTAAACCCTAAACGCTATCCCTATTCCTAGACCCTCAACAGGCTCGATACTATACCTTAAACCCTAATCACTCTACCCTCGACACTCATTTAACCCTAATCCCTTGACCATTAACCCTATCCCTCAACCTCAACCCTCAACCCTCAACCCTCAACCCTCAACATTAAACCCTAATTCATCAACCCTAAACCCTAATCCCTCAAACCTAAACCCTATCCCTAAACCATCAACCCTCAACACTATACCTTAAACACTAATCCCTATCCTTCAACCCTTAACCCTTAAAACTTAAACCCTATCCCTACACCCTCAACACTTGACACTATATCTTAAGCCTTAAACCCTCATCCCTAAAGCCTCAACCCTCAATCCTTAAACCTTCAACCCTAAACCATATCCCTAATCCCTCTACCCTTGACACTCTAACCCTAACCTCGACATTAAACCCTAATCTGTCAACCCTAAACCCTAATCCGTCAACCCTAAACCCTATCCCTAAACCCTCAACCCTCAAAACTATACCTTAAACCCTAATCCCTCAACCCTAACCCTAAACCTTATCCCTAAACCATAATCCCTCAACCCTCAACCCTAATCCGTCATCCGTCATCCCTCAACTCTAATCCCTCATCCCTAAACCCTAAATGCTATCCCTATTCCTAGACCCTCAACAGGCTCAATACTATACCTTAAACCCTAATCCCTTATCCCTAAACCCTGCAACCCTATCCCTTATACTTTAACCCTCATGATTAATAGCCTTGAACATAAAAAAAGTTAAGGGGAACATAACGCGAGCACGTTATAATGCGCTCGTGTTATGTGAAACATGACAAACAATAGACTTGCGGGAAAGGAAAAATGCAAAGCAAAACATAACACGAGCGCATTATAACACGCTCGCGTTATGTCTTGCTTTGGGAATCCCAAGCCTTGGACTTGGGATTTGCTTTGGATTTCCAACCCAAAGGCTTGGAGTGCCTTATGAATAGTCATAGATGTGTTTTTCCATATTCTTCAAGATTTCACATAATTTCGTTCGTGCTAACCCTCAGATTTGCATGTGTTTCAAGGTCAAACAAATCGAACACCTGGGTAATGTTAGGCTTTCTCTTAGCTATTTGACGATGTGATTTTTTTCACATTTTAACAATGTTAAGCCTTTCATCTTTAATTTCTTTTGTTTGTGTGTCCGTTTTTGGGCAAAACCACTATTTGGTCTTTTTTTCATTGTAAATTAACTATTCATTCAAATTTCAAAAAAAATTACATATTTAGAAACTAGACTCCATTCTACAAATATTAAAAAAAGAAAAAAATAATTTTCAATTGGTTTTCAAAATTTATAGGGGTAGCACGGCCAAAATTCTATTTTTTAGGATGTGTCCACTTTGAAAATTAGTAAAAAATCAAATATTCATCAAAAAATTATCAGAAAAATCTGGCATAAACTACATGCTATTAGCTAATTTCTCACTAAGGCAATTTTAAAAATACTAAAAAAAAGTTGACCTTTTGAGGGAGCCACAAAACATGCTATGTTATGTTTTTTTGACAGAAACAACACCAATTTCTGTGGCTCCCTCTTTTGAACCCCTTAATCTATGCCATTTTCAAAAAAAAATAGTAGTTTAGAAAGTAGACTTGGAGCACTACGAACATTGTTTTGGTTGCATCTCCAAATTTTGAGTGTAACTATGCTCAATTTCTCATCCAAGGCTAGTATTTCCTAATTTCAGAAAATAAGTGGCCACTTAAGACCCCTTTTTGGCCCCCCATCTTCTTGCACTTACCCCAATGGTACTTTAAAACTGAGAAAACATGTATTAAGCATATAATATTAACACTTAATAATGAATAAGAAAACATAAATATGCATACCATATGAACACCATATTTATGTGGAGAAATCCTTTTGGGAAAATCTCCACACCAATGAGATACCAAGATTGTATTAAACTTAAAAATTTAATATTACACCAATGCAATCCACTCAATCTTCTTTAGTCTAACAACATTTCTACTACTTAACAATACATCACGTGCAAAACACTGTTCAGCCCCTATCTGATACACTTGATGGTTTCTATAAACTAATGGCCAGTAAAACCACGGTTCAAAAGTACAAACCTACATCTGAGTATGTATTGGAATACATACCCAAGACATAAACCAACTAATGGTAACATCTTTGAATCTAAAACTCCCAGTAGGCACCACTCCCGAGACTACCACTCCATGATGAAGATTCCAACTACCATGGGCCCCACCAATTATGAAAAGATGCTCCACTATTCCCACTATAACTCTCACTATTAACATTTTCTTATGACCCCCTTATTAAATGCCATTACACTAATATCTCAAGTCCATCTCTTAGTCTTTCTATTTTCCTTAAGTATCACATTGTAAAACTTTGGAGATCAAATTTTCACTTTCTAGGGGTTTTTAAGGGTTTTAACAATGTAAAAATTGATCTTCAATAAGTTTAATACATCCATCTTTTTGAGATCTTGAATGCAAAAAATCACTAAATTCAAAGCCCTAGATCAAAATTTATGGTCTGTAGAAAGTATTTGGAGAAACCAACATTAGACATAGAATTGCAAGTGAATAGAACACTAATCCTAACATTGATAGGGCCATGTGTCAACTCAATCTTTCTTTTGCTTTGTTAGTTTCTTCTAGCTACCAATGGATCCTTTGTTGCATGTCCTTTTAGACCACTTTCCCATATCCTAAACCTAATGACAAAAAGATAATTTTCTAAGCGTGTCTTTGCTAACTTATCAACCCACATTCACTCATATGCAACATGCTTCAAATTTGGGACAATGTCCTTGTCATCAAATTAGATCCTACTTTATTCACATTCATGGTACTAGTTTTCAAGCTTCTACCACTACTATGGGACTAGTAGCTTGAAAATTCACCAAGCCACCACCAAGCTTATAACACAACCCATTAATTTTCATCTAAAACTTTTTCTTGGTAATATCTATCAATAGAAGCACATTTCTAATAATCATTCTTCTAGAGGAGGTCAAATTAAAGGTCATATTCACTAGATTAAAATTGGACATAGATTTTCTAAGGAACTCTTCAATCCTTGGGTGCTCATTGAAAGGAAGCTAGGTGTGCAAAAATCGCTTCCTACACTAATCTAATGAGGGGAGGAGAGTGCAAATTAAATTTATCCTTTACAATTACAAAATTTTAACAATACTAATGGAGATATTGCAGCAAACACATACACAAGAATGTAAGACAAAAGAGAGAGACACAAGATATATGTGGGGAAAACCCTTATCGGGTGAAAAACCTCACACCAAAACACAATGTATTCCATAAACAATGAAGGTTACAATACATTCACAGAGCCAATGCTCTTGCAGGAGTCTTCGACATTGGTATCTGGAGATAAACTAGCATCATAATAGTACATGTCAATCATATAATACATCTCCTCTCCAAAGCACCTATTTATATATAAAATACAAGGCAAAAATGGCTCCACATTGAGATGGGCATCCAACATGGCCTCATGGCCCAAAACCCACGCCTATGGACACTTGTCCAATACTATAGGATGTTCCTGACATTTGTCAAGTCACCCCATCCCAAGGAGGTCACCTATTTCCAAAATGGGTAATGACAGATGCTCTTACGACTCTTACAACCGTCATAGAATCTGTCATAGCTGTTATAACTTATAGCTGTAAGAGAATCTATCATACATAGGCTATAAATAGCATATTCTCTTACAACATGTCATAGTCCACCTTGGGGCACCCAAAGATGCCTTTTTCAAAGATGCGTCTCAACACATGTCCATACCTGTCATAGGATCTTCTATTTTTGACTCTTACATGTCATAACTTTGTCATAGGAATCTGTCATGACTATTTCGGTCAATATTCCCTTACATACATTCCAATATGCTGACACATGAAAAAATATTCCTACCACTAAGTGGGATACCTATCTCCTCACGTGAGGACAAATTTACATGTGGTCATATGCCATTATGGATGACACATCACCATGCCAACTCCCATAAGATGACAACATAGGATTTGCATCATAATTATACAATAGGCAATAAATAAATAAATACAATGAAATAATACAAGGAATTACCAAGGTTGAGACACCTTAATTCCCAACATTCTCCCACTTGTTGAACACCTTGTAATTCACAACACAAAGGCATCAAACTTCAAGTACCACATCCTAGGAGACTACTTCAAACCATACAAAGACTTCTTCAACTTGCAAACTAAATTTTCTTTACCTTTCTCTATGTAATTCTCTGGTTGTGACATGTAAATCTCTTCCTCCAAATCACCATGAAGAAAATTTGTCTTCACATCCATCTATTCTACCTCTAAGTCAAAAGCAGCTTCAAGAGATAACAAGAAATGAATGGATGTCATCTTTGCAATGGGAGAGAAAATTTTACCATAATCAATTCCCTTCACTTGTGAGTACCCCTTCACAACCAATCTAGCCTTGTACTTTTCAACATTTCCATCTACACTAAATTGCTTCTTGAACACCCATTTGCATCCAATGGGTTTCTGTCCTTCAGGCAAAGGCACCAAGTCCTATGTTTTATTCTTCTCCAAAGAAGCCATCTCATCTTCTATGGCCTCCTTCCAAGAACCTACATCTTTCATGCCCATAGTTTCTTTCATAGTTCTAGGCTCATCGATGTTAGTAAGTAAAGAAAAAGGACAACTAGAATCAAGTAATGAATAACCAAACCTATCAGGTTGCCTTCTTGTTCGTGTAGACCTCCTTAATGGCTGAGGTTGAGGTTTTGCTTCTTCTTGTGATCTTTCAGAGCTGCTAGAGCTCTCCTCATCATCAAGTCTCATAGGGTCTATTGGTTCAGTCTTCTCAAGGGTAGAAGGAAACTGAACCACATCCTATTTCTTTTCTGTTTGTTTTGGTTGTAGAAGAATGGAAGAAGGTGTTAGCTCTCTGATGATAACACTTCTTCTATACAACACCTTTTTAGCACAGGATCCCAAAGATTGTATCCTTTCACACTAATACCATAACCAATGAAAATACACTTAACAACCTTGTTCTCCAACATAGACCATTTCTCCCTAGGCACATGTGCATATGCCTCACCACCAAAAAAATGAGGATGTCTAACTGAAGGCTTCTTACCAAACCACACCTCCATAGGTGTCTTACCAAAAAGAGCTGATGTAGGAGACCTATTTACCAGGTAGCAAGCAGTGGCAACAACTTCATCCCAAAACTTTTGTTCAAGGCTTGCTCCACTACTTGCATAGTTCTAGCCTTCTCCATCAGTGTCCTGTTCATCCTCTTTGCAACTCCATTTTTCCGCGGGGTGTATGGAGTTGTCTTATGTCTTTCAATCCCTTTCTCTTTACAAAACTTATCAAACTCTGCCAAACAAAACTCACCACCATTATCAATTCTTAAACAATTAATCTTTTTACTAGTTTGATTTTCAGCAAAGGCTTTAAACTCTTTAAACCGACTAAAGACTTCAGTTTTGCTTCTGATAAAATAAACCCATGTCCTTCTACTGTAATCATCTATGAAAGATACAAAATATACAAATTTGGAAATCAAAGGAACATTAATAGGACCAAACACATCAGAATGAATAAGATCTAATACACCAGAAGACTTGTGAGAACTAGAGTAAAACTGAACACGGTTTTTCTTTTCATATACACAATGTTCACAAAAGTCAAACTCAAGATTACAATCATTTAACCCCTCAACAAGGTATTTATTTTTTAGGGTTCTAAGACCCTTCTCACTAGTGTGGCTATATCTCAAATGTCATAACATAGTATTTTCAGTAAGAAGCTTAACTTCCAAAGCATGTGCACTGCCATCAGAACTAGTTACAACAGATTTCTTCACTGCTCATTCAACTGGTGGGGATGAAGTGACTACAACTCTCTTCTTTGAGTCAGAAGAACTATTGCACTGTGAAGTGTATGACTCAAGCTGAAACAGAGTACCCTTCACAAGCACCATAAATCCTCTAGTCATCTTGCATCCATCCTTTGAAAAGACAACCTGCACACCTGCATCATTCAACATACTTACAAAAAGCAGGTTCCGTGCTAGGCCTGGGATGTGCATAACCCCAATGATCCCCTTCACTCATCCATCAGGGAATCGAGTTGAGACTCTTCCATGACCAACAATCTTTAGATGAGAATCATCACCCAGGTACACTCTTCCACCAAAATCAATCAACCATACATCATCAGATGCATGGGTGGCCAGGGCTATGATAAAAGCATCACCATCATCTTGTGACTTGTTAGAATCTGAATCAGGAGTGTTCTTCTTCTTCTTTTTCTTCTCCTCTTTGCATTCCTTTCAGAAAAGCCCCATTTTCCCATAGTTCCAACAAAGAGCCTTAGACTTTCCAGGAGATTTGGATCTCCCACGGGATTTGGATATGCCCTTTTCACCTTTCTTGTCCTTCTTCCCTTTCTCTTTGGGTCTTCCACAAACTACAAGAGCCTCTTTGGCTGACTCGGTTGTCTTTCTCCGTATTTCTTCAGATAATAGCGAAGACACTACCTCATCTATCTTGAAGGTGGTTGTAGTGCTTCTGATGGTCATGACAAGATAATCCCACGAATCTAGCAAAGAACAAACTAGGGTCATACATCGATCCTCCTCCTCCATTTTCACACCCATAGATGTCAACTGTACAACAATCATGTTGAAATCATTCATATGGTCTACAACAGATCCTCTATCTTCCATCTTCATAAGAAACAACTTCTTTTTCAGAAAGAGTTTGTTCACCAAGGATTTGGCTTGATAAACATCTCCCAGCTTCTTCCAAAGTTCTTTCGTGGTTTTCTCCTCATGGACATTCAATAGGACAGAGTCATCTAGATAGAGTCTTATGAGACCCTTAGCCTTCTGATCTTTGAGGTCCCAATTAGCTTGTGCAATTGTTGTAGGTTTTGTTCCATCAACAGTTTCCCATAGGTCATGATCAACAAGTAGGTCCTCCATCTTCAGTTTCCACAACTCAAAATTTGTGCCATTGAACTTCTCCACCTCTACTCTTCTGGATGTTGTTGCCATCTCCTTCCTGCAACAAGATACATAATACTCTACACAAACTCCCACTCAACATAAGATTAGCTCAAAAAACCCCTAACCAGTAGCTAGAACTAAAACTGGCTAGGCTCTGATACCAACTGAAAGGAAGCTAGGTGTGCAGAAATCGCTTCCTACACTAATCTAATGAGGGGAGGAGATTGTAAATTCAGTTTATCCTTTACAATTAAAAAATGTTAACAACACTAATGGAGATATTGTAAAAAACACATACATAATAATGTAAGACAGAAGAGAGAGACACAAGATGTATATGGGTAAAACCCTTATCGGGTGAAAAACCCCACACTCCAAAACACAGCTCAAATGTATTTTGTAAACAATGAAGGTAACAATATAGTCACAGAGCCAATGCTCTTGTAGGAGTCTTCAACACTCATATCTGGAGACAAATCGGTAGCATAACAGTACTTATCAATCACATAATACATCTCCTCTCTAAAGCACCTGTTTATAATAAAGTACAAGGCAAAAATGGCTCCACATTAAGATGGGCATCCAACATGGCCTCATGGACCAAAACCCATGCCTATGGACACTTGTCCAACACTGTAGGATGTTCCTAACATTTGTCAAGTCAACCCATGCCAAGGAGGTCACCTATTTCCAAAATGGGCAATGACAGATGCTCTTACGACTCTTACAACCGTCATAGAACCTGTCATAGCTATCATAACTTACTACTGTAGGAGAATCTATCATACACATGCTATAAATAGACCTTGGGGCGCCCAAAGATGTCTTTTTCAAAGGTGCTTCTCGACACATGTCCATACCTATCATAGGATCTTCTATTTCTAACTCTTACATGTCATAACTTTCTCATAGGAATCTATCATGACCGTTTCAGTCAATATTCCCTTACACACATTCCAAGATGCTGACACATGGAAAAATATTCCTACCACTAAGTGGGATGCCTATCTCCTCATGTGAAGACAAATTTACATGTGGTCATATGCCATGTAGGATGACACATCATCGTGCTAACTCCCACAACATGACAATATAGGATTTGCATCCTAATTATACAATAGGCAATAAATAAATAAATACAATGAAATAATACAAGGAATTACCAAGGTTGAGACACCTTAATTCCCAACAGTCATCAGACTTCTCAATCTATCAAAAGAATTAAGGAATCCTAGCATTTTTAATACAGGTCCTACTAGATCAACCAACCTTTTATGCACCATTATCAGCAAGTTTTTAAAGCTCAAGGTATAACTCGTAAATGAGCCACATTACATCAAGAATGCTTGAATGTGGTACCTTGTTGGGTTTTACACTCTTAGAGAGCTCTCTATGAAAAAATTCTAAATAAAGAGGGTCTTTGTGGGGTTGTTTTCTTTTATGGCTGATGATAAAACCCCAAGTGGTGTATTTCCCTATGAATTCTACAAATCCTTATGGGATATGACTGGTAAATATTTTCATGAAGACTATACTAAAACATTTCATTCCAATTCCATAGGTAACATTATCAATAAAGATAATATTAAGCTTATACTGAAGGATGGAGATTTGGAGGATATTTGAAGCTAGAGATCAATCATTTTGCTCAATGTATCCTATAAATCTTTACTAAAGCTCTTGCTCTATAGCTACAACATCTTCTTCCTTTGGATATTTTCCCTAAGCAAACTAGCTTCACCAAATTTAGATGCTTTCATTACGATAACATTGTTATGTGGGTCTAAATGGAATGGCTACACATTCTCAACAACAAGTCATTTTTATCAAGATTGATTTTTCCAAAGTCCATATGACTGCATAGACTGACCTTTAATCCATGTTTCGCTCCTAATTTTAGAATTTGATCCTCATTTTGTGCAATCAGTTTGAGTGATCTTTACTAATTCTTTTGTTTGTATCACCATTAATAGTCATTAGTCTGATGCTTCTCTACTTTTTTCTTTATTTGCTAAGACATCCTTTTCCTCTCACTTTATATGTATTGGCTAGTGAAGTCTTTGGATATGTTTTATCTAATTTTGGCTCACAAAACCTAGTTAAAGCCATCACTTTTCCAACTCTATTAATTGGTTAGTTAGTGGTCATTTTGCTAATGATTCCTTTCTCACTCTCCTAAAGGAGGAAATAACATCAAATAGGCTTTCTAATGCCTGGATATTTTTTTGCAAAGCATCAAGATCTAGCATTCAATGGTAAAAAAGCTCAATACTAAAATCAATCATTTTAGATAAGCCTCCTTGTCTTAATTCCTATTGGTGGAAATAGATTTATTATGGGGAAGTATTTAGATTCTTAGGAATATATTTTTATTTTTAGATGTCTCATTCCTCTTTGTGGCAAGCCATCACTTCTAGAGTTAAGAAAAAAGTTATCCTTTTGGATTACCAAACCTTTCTCCCTAGTAGGGAAATTTTAGGTGTGCTCTAAAATCTTGGTAGTTACTCATGTCTATTATTCTTCTTGTTGGGTGACTTCAAAATCCTAATATCATAAGCTTGAAAATCTCTGATGAGACTGTTTAAGGGTCTCTTCTAACCATGGAAAAAGATTTCATAGAGTGGCTTTGGAGCTTTTTCTCTCTCTCATGATTCTGGTCTACTTGGATTAATTTCAATCCAATGTCAAGGTATATCTTTATGTGCCAAACAAATTATTAGAGCCCTCAAGGAAATGAATCTTGGAAGGTGTTGATTCTACATTACATTTCTACAGTAGTGCCAAATGGTCATTAATCTTGGCAAAGTTTTAGTTTACATTATAATCTCCTTATTATGATAGAACCTATCTATATATAGGGCACTTTTTTTTATCAAAAATATATGGAAATCCTGGGAAGCTATCAATCCATAGCTTTTGTGAGATGACAATAATTTTTCAAGGATCTATCTATTAATTGGTAGTCTATTAGATGGTCTCCTACTATTTCTTGTTAGAATTGACCACTTGCTAAGAATCCTTGGGTTCATGCTTTGAAACTCTTTCACAATGAGATCAAGACCCTTTCAAACATCTTTTCTAAGACTACTATGAATTTTCTTTCTTGTTGAGAGGCCAAATTAAGTGTAGTCTTTCTAATAAGATTTTTGAATAATTGTAGACAATTATTGACTCTAGTCCTTCTCATATGATTCATAAAATTAGGGTGAGAAGCTTCAAACTTTGGTAAAAAAATTGAAAATGGTATCCAAATATATCATTTTGTAACTACAGATTACATAAGAGATATGCTTGGGTTTCTCCACATTTGCATATGGTTTCAAGGATTAACAATAGATGGTTTCGTTAGTGTTCTCTAAGCACTTGGCAATGTAGATTTTAAATTCTTTGGTCAAATATATTTCAGCCAAAGCTTGCCCACTTTGCTTGGTGTCTTCTCTATCATGGTCTCCCTATTGGTACTAGGTTAGCTCAGTTGGGTGTTGTTTATCCTCATTGTCCATTCAATGAACAACTAGAGAGTCTCAAACACCTTTTTTGGTTTTGTCTCAAATTTTAGGCTACTTGGAATTAAATTCATAAATTCTTTAGGAATTTTTAGGCTTGAGCTTTTTCATGGCATATGATTCTTTTGGGAGATTAAGCTAGAGTTTTATCTTATTTCACCTAGATTTGGCATGTTTTAAGAGAGAAAATTCTTTTAAGCACTTGGAAAGATAGAAACTTTGCTTTATTTTCTAGTTGTTTTATTGATGTACACTTCTCTCTATGCTAAGGCTATGATTTGTTCTAATTTTCTCTTGTAGACTCATGTGTAAGCTAATAAAGTTACACTTGAAGTGGCCCACCCTCAAGTGCTTTTGGATCACCAAGGTAATGCATCATGTATAGTGGCTAGAGTTCCTCCCACTCCACCTTCTAGAAGGGATCACTCCCCTCCTCATAAACATAGTCAGAATGCCAATGGTAGACATTATTCTCAATCACATGCTTCTTAGCACCCTCCTAAAGAGCTAGTGCTTGATCTATTCATGGTTGATATCAACCCTCTCAACTGCTTTCTGCCTCTTTTGAGCCTCGTGATCAAGGTGCATCTAGATGACTAGATAACTACATTACTAGAAACACAACGTTCACTCCCTATTTCTCATTTTAACAGATGAGATGAAATTTCCTTTTCAAATGGCCATTTTTCCTATTTGCAATGGAAAAATGTAATGAAGACTATTTTTTCTAAAATTGTTCGGTCTTTTTGGCTTTTTTCCTCCCCACAAAACTATGTGGTTTTAATTAAAAACCCAATCAAAAAGGAAAGAAAACATAATAAAAGGGATATATTGTAGATTTGTTTTCATTTTTAAGTTCTCAGTAGTTGATATGTTTATTTTATGTTTTATATTTTATATATTTTTTAAATTATAATATAATATAGAAAAATATGTAGTTACCAAGATTATATATATATATCCCGTTTCTTCTACACAACCTTTTCAAATCTTGGTTTTCATTGTGTTGCCATTGCCATTAAGTTTCTCATATCTCATCTCTGGTAACATAGCTAGATAGTGGAAAATTTCTTGATCTAGCTTTGGCTATTTTCCCTATTCACGACACTCAACCTCCTACTAAGAATAAAAAGAGGAAGGTGTGATTACTAGTTTAGAACCTATTCTTAGTAGCCGAGATATCCCAGATGTTTGGAGAAAGGCAACTAGATGTAATCCTACTCCACGTCCTAGTGCTTGAACTCTTACTGCAAAGCAACCTTGTTTTTTATTTTCTTAATATAAAACATTTATCTGTAAGTTTTATTTTTATTTTGATCCTTACTCTCTGAAAACAAATAATAATAATAATATTACATCAAACTCTTCCGTTAACTCGTTAGAAAGATCACATAATTCACTTTAAATTTGAAATTAGAACCCTTAAATGCAAGGAAACTTCTTTATTTCGTACATAGACTATCTAACAAACCACAAGGGCACACGTGTCAAATATCTTAAACAGCATTCACATGAATAAAGACAAGAACGGAAGAATACAGCTACTTGAGACATTACATTGATTACAGGTGTCTTCTTTAAGGAGACCCTGACCCTCTCGTGAAGGAAATAAGCCTTTAACTATTTTCAATAATAATAAAAGTATCTTGAATCGTATGCGATATGGACATTGGTGTCCATGTTACCTGAAATGCATCAGATAAGGTCAGCAAAGAATTCAAGGATGCCTTGCCTATATTCTTCTGCAAAATCCATGTAGCAAACATGAATAAAAACAAAATCTGATTGGTAGCTCATGAATTTTTCCTGAAATTCAAATGTGAATAGCATCCACCGAACATAAAAAATGAATTTAATTATAAGTGCCGGCCAATTTTCTTAGGGTCAGAGATAGATCTTAATAAATATTTAGAAGACAATTATTTATAATGTGTTAAATAGTAACAAGACACAAGGGCTGAAAATAACGGGCTACTAAAAATGGAGGCATGTCTTTGGAGTTCAGCTTGCGCAGGCAAGAATTATTACAACAAAGAATCTTGTGTCATTGTATTCTTAAAGATTTGTCTTTGGATCTAGTGCATACCAATCTAAAGAAATTGGGGAAAGACTTAATTGGGATTGCAAATGATATAACATTAACATTTCTCTGTGGTTCTATCAGATTGTAAGAGCAACCATGGCAGCTACTCTGCCTGTTGCTTATCAAATTGATAGTGCTGATCCAGAATGGATGAATCCTGGCCACAATGCCTGGCAATTGACTGCTTCAACACTTGTGGGATTACAATGTGTGGGCATGATAATATTCTATGGTAGTTTTGTGAAGAAGAAATGGGCTGTGAACTCAGCCTTCATGGCACTGTATGGATTTGCAGCAGTGCTACTTTGTTGGGTAACATGGGCATATAAAATGTCTTTTGGGAAGGAGCTCTTGCCTTTCTGGGGTCAGGCTGATTTTGCTTTAAGTGTAAATGATCTCCTAAAACAAGGACCATTTTCAACACCATTTCCAGTGGCAACTATGGTGTATTTCCAGTTTGTGTTTGCAGCTATCACTCCCATTTTACTGGCTGGATGTCTGCTGGGGAGAATGAATTTTCAAGCCTGGATGTTGTTTGTGCCTCTGTGGCTTACCTTCTCTTATACCATTGGATCCTTCAGCATATGGGGAGGAGGATTTTTGTTTAAGGCTGGAATAATAGATTTTGCAGGTGGGTATGTCATCCACCTGTCCTCCGGAGTGGCTGGCTTCACTGCTGCTTATTGGGTATGTTGCTCAACCATACTCTAGCTGTTAACAATCCCTTTTGTTTTATCGTTATCATTACAAAACCTTTTATCTTAATTTGCTGTTTACACTTTCAAAACAAATTACCAGAAATATATTTGTTCTTCACTTAAAATTATATAGTTTAAATATGCCATGCTCTCAAGGTGGAAGATACCATGAAATACCTTTAGTTTTGAAAGAAGCTTTTATTTGAAGAGGAATACTTAACGTCAATCAAGGTATACAATTGTGTTGAAATAACCTCACACCAATTGATATGAAAGAATCTCACTTGGTCAAAATTGGTGTGAGATATTTTCACCCGAATTCCAAAAAGGGCCTCCGATTTTAGGGTATGCATGCTTTTACTAGTAGGCCGTATACATCATTTTTCTATTATTCTTATGAAGTTCATAAAATATCTATATAGAATAGAAGCACGTAAATGTTACTACCTCATCATTTTTCTATTATTTTCATCAAGTTACATTATAAAATATGTATATAGAAGCACTTAAATGTTATCGCCTGGTCTTTAGTGTTGAGACTTAATTGTGTAGTGTAGTTTTTTGATAAATTCAGTGATCCATATTTCATGAATATTGGCTTAGAACAATCTATCTCTCATGAGCATGAACTTTTTAAAATCATGTATTAGCATAAAAATACAAAATAATTTGGTGTCACAACCTTTTGATTACAATGAAACTTTATTTTGATAGGAGTGTAAAATAATATCCTAGATCGATGATATGAAAATAGCTCTTCTAGAATAATAGAACTCTATTGTTAAGCATGCACATGTGAGAGTATTCTTGGGATGGATGACCTCTTGAGGGCCTAATATTTTAGTCCAAGGTGCATTTAAGAAATAATCAGGGGATTTATATAATTAATCATTTTTCACAAATGAACATTCTCAAGGGTTGCATCCCTTTTTGGACAATTGTGTCCATTCCTTGGGGTGTCTTTTCCTCCATTACAATGGCTTATTTATAAGCTTTGCATTTCATGCAATTCACAACTCACTCCCGTAATGAGACCCTTTGGTCCAAACATTTCTAGAGTTGTTTTCATGCAATAGAAGTTATTTTTCCTTCTCTCATGTTTTTTCCTTAAATTTATATTTTCAATAAATCTCCTTTCTTACTATACACATTTTTTCTATGAATATCACTCTTCTTATCAACCTATACTTAGTACATGAATTTGATGTACCCAAGAACATGAATAACCAAGCAAATTATTACCCTATATTAAAGAAAAAACCTTCAATATCACATTTAAGGGTGCATGGGAAAACCTATTCACTAAAGGTGATATGTGAGTTATAATCAATGACAAGAAGAGTTCAAAGAAAAGGTTGGTGGCCTGAAGAAAATGTTATAGAAGAGAAGTTGTTAGCACAAAAACACTAGATAATCTCTTTTACACTTGTCAAAAGAGAAGGTGACCTAATATTAGATTTGAAGATAAATAAAAATCTCAAGTTATCTCTTTTACACTTGTCAAAATAGAAGGTAACATAATATTAGATTTGAATATAAATAAAAATGTCAAAAAAAAATCTTCCAAATGAGATCAAACAAATAATGACTCAATATCTAGAATAAACTTATCCTACTAAGGTATTGAACTCCTATTTCCCTGCTTGCCATCTACCATAAATAATCTCAATGTTGTTTGTCTCCTTAGCCCCATGTTCCATTGCCATTGAATTGTCATGATTTTACTTCAACCTATATTCAAACAATTAATTTTTAATGTGCAGAAGTATGACACAATAATGGTTAATAGTTGAGGAAGAATTTTAATATATTTATGTTGATCATTCTCTCTTTGTCACTTCTATGTATACTTCTATGTATATGTACCTTCTATGGATGACTAGCTTTTGCTACTTGGCTTACTTTGTCACATCCAAATAGGTTAATTCCTTTTTAGATTTGATTTTCAACTTTCTTATATGGCTTCCAGCATCATCATCTAGTATATATCTTAGAGTCTCATGTGATTTCTCTTTCTTTCTTCACAAATGTGGTAAAGTTAGGTTCTTTCCTTCTATCTCTCAATGGCTTGGATGTTTTAATCAATTTTGGGAAAAAACTAAAGATCCTATTGGTATAGGTGGTTTATGATACTTCTTACAAATTTTAATATATTTATGCTAATCATTCTCTCCATGTCACTAATAATTTAATACTTCTTCTATGGGTCATTAAGTTCACTAAATTTTTAATAATTGTTAATGTTTCTTCTATTGATCATTAGCTTGACTATGTTTCACTCCTATGTTTACTTTGTTAGATCCAAATAGGTTATTTCCTTTTTATATTTGATTTTAAATTTCTTATATGGGTTCCACTCTCCTCATCTAGATGAAGACTTATTTGTAAGGGTCTCATTTGATTTCTCTTTAATTTTTTATAATTGTGGTAAAGTTATTCCCTTTCCTTCAAGCTCTTATTGGTTTACATATTTTAATCAATTTTGGGTGAAAACTAAACAACCTATTTGTAGTTACAATTGGATGCTTCATACAAAATTAAATGGTTTTCAATTATTTTATTTGCGTTAAGTGACTTTTATACATGATGTTTAAATGCAAATAATATTAAATTTCAAAAAACTTCTATTCACCTTCTCTAAATAAGATCTCATTCGTGCTCCAATATTTTGATAAAATTAACTCTTAGTGTGACTAAAAATAGGTGACACATTTAGAATAGGTAATAAACTTGTGTCTATGTTATAATTTCCCTTAATAGTGACAACCCATATCCTATGTAATGAAATTAATTGTACAAGAGAAGAATATAATAGGAAATGACATGAAAATACTTAAAACTAATAAGTCATTTTGAGGGGGTAACTTGTAAAAGTAAGCCACTTCAGGGAGGCAACCTCCAAAAGTATCCAATGAGAATAAAAATCATAATATGATGACAATAAACTAACCTAGTACAATAAATTAGTTAAGGGTGTAGTATGGGCCCCTCTTCATACAATCATTGTCCTCAATGTAAACCAAATGTGGATGCTTTTATAGGAAATATTCATCTTCCCATATAGCATATTTGATAGTAAACTTTATCCTCTTGATGAGGTACTCTATGATTGTCCTACTTCTCATCTTTTTTGTGTGTTTTCGGAGAATTAATTCAAGATTCAAGATGATTCTTTCCTCTTCATGAAGATAAGGTAACACTATTTGTGCTAGATATATGTTTTGAGCATCATCTTTCTTGCAAACCATAAACACTGGAGATGAATAAGGACTTGGAATGGGATTAATAATACTTTTCTAAACATCTCATGTGCCAATTTATCAATATTTGTTTTGCATGTGGGGGTGATGATATGGCCAAATATTATGTTGTTTCCCCTCTAGAACTAGCTAAATTCCATGATCCTAGTCTCTTTTGTGTGGTATACCATTTGGGATCTCTACAAGTGCTAATAGTGTGCATGGAAAGTTATTGTTAGTTTGGGCACTTCTGATGGTTTTTTTGATGCCACATCCATCTCTATATCTTCATCATCATCGTAATATTTATCTTCTTCTCCTTTTTCATTTCCCATAGGAGTCGCATTAGATTCTCAAGCCTTATGGTGCAAATCTCTTCTTAAAGGAATTTAATGAAAGTCTTGAGGGAAGCTATTTGTTTGAGTACTTCATTAATATCTTCATTCTTATCCCTCACCATGATGTTGCCAAAATAATTTTCATAATTTAAATTACTTAAAACAAATTAAAATATGATAAAATCTTTATTGTTAAGTTTATTTTAGCCTAGACCTCACTTTGGATAAATAGTGACCCAATTAAATCATTGTTTTGCATCCTTGAAAGTGAATTTTGTGGAAATCTTAATTTTGCAAAAACTAATTCAAAAATGCATTAAATAACCTTAAATATGGACTACAACTACTTCAATATTTCCTTGATCAACTCTCTAGATTTCAAAGTAACTTGCAAAAATAAAAGAGGCATGTACTTGACAAGATGACCTAAACAAAAAAAATAATCTTTCTTTCCTTTCAAGTGCCAAGATCATGCTTTGATATGACTTGAAATTAAATTACTTAGAAAAGAGAAGAATATAATAGGAAATAAAATGCAAATGATTGATAATAATAAGCTACTTCAAGTGGACAACCTCTAAAAGTCTTCAATAACAATGGAATTTGCAATATGGTAATAATAAACTAACCAAGTTATACCTTCTATATATACCCTACCTATGCCTAAAAGACCTCCCATGATAACCCTATTACCTATATAAATCTATATAAATGATCATACGACTTATTAAAGGTTATCCTAGACATAGGATAGTCACACATATCCTAATCCAATCAATAAGTCAACATTGTAGCATTATATATGATACTATAATGTTACTAAACAATTTCTTGAAATCAATGATATATCCAAAATTTTAATTTAATCACTAAAAGTTATTGTGCACAAGTTTTATCATGTAACAAGGAAATTTAGAAAGATTAGAGGGTGATCCATGTAAAGCATTTTATAAACCTAAAATTATTTTTTTTTTTATCCTTAACAATTTTCCAAATACCTTTAGACCAAACTAATATTTTCTACTCACAACACATGATATTGTCAAGTGTTGTAAATGTTGAATCCTCCTTCCATAAAATTATGAAACCAAGTGAATATGCATATTCAAATTCCAATCATCTAGTTAGATATGAAGAGTTATATACATTGGAAAGTAATCATTTAAAAATTTATAATGTTTAGTTACCCTATGCAAATTTGTAATGTCATATTTTTTTGAGTAAGTGTCATTTATTACTATAGTAAAAATCTATATTACACATATTCACAAAGAAAGTATTAGTGGTAGGAGTCACACTATAAATTATAAACAATTCCTAGCTTGAACCGTCAAAATAAAGAGACAATACAAAGCTACTAAGTGGCTAGAGCTACCACTAAGGGGTAGAGTGGGGTCATAGCCATCTAGTTTTCCCCATACATCAATAAGATCTAGGTCATTAGGAATAGGGTCCCAGCTAGTAATCACAACCTTTTTATTATCTTCCTTGGTAGGTGGTTGAGTATCCTAAATAGGAGAATTGGCCATAGAAAGGCAACGGAGTTTGTTAGAATCTAGCCATTCAAAAACCCCTTGATCATGAGCTTGAGGTTAGGTAAGAGGGCTAAGATTAGCCATAGGTACATTAATCATTGGCTCTTCTTGGAGGTGGTTAGGAAACACATGATTGATAATCATTACCATCCTAAACAATTTGACTATGTCAACATGGTGGAGAATGACCCTTATAGGATGTTGGAGTTAATTGAACTCTAGCAACCATACATGGGGCATTACTTTAGTGATCTAAAAGAATATAACATTGCACCACTTCAAATGCAAATTTTATATCTTGCACCTAAATCTACATAAGAACATTGGAAAAAATCATAGCTTTAGTAAAAAGTGAGAAATGAATATCAATAGAGAAACTAGTCAATATTGTAGAGTTTCTATCTTTCTAATTGCTAAGAGAATTTTGACCTTAAAAGCATGCCAAATTTTGGTGAATTTAGTAGGTATTATGGGCCAATGTCCCAATAAAATTGAATGCCAAGAGAAAGGCTCAAACATGAAGGGATTGAAAAAAATGTGAATCCAATTCGAAGATTCCAAAGCTTAGGGGAAAAATGAGAAAAGGTGCTTGAGATTCTCTTCTTGTCCATAGAATGGACAATAAGGATTAGCAATAATCCAAATGAGCTAATATAATGCCAATGGGAAGACCATAGTAAATAATGTAAAGGTAAAATTCACAAGATTTGGCTTAAGAATAGATAGCCAAATAGTCTAGAATCTCATTATCAAGATCCCAATGAAGACTAGAGAAGCCATTGGTATTTTAGTTTAGGCACCATTTGAAAATGTTATTAAAGATAGCCATAACCCTTATAGGGTCTATAGTTGCAAAATTCTATGTCTAGGTGCCATTTCTAATTGTTCCACCAAGGTTTGATACTTTGAGACCCAATATTATACATCGTGTTAGAGGAAATTAATCAATAATTTCCTAGTAAGTCTCCAAATCCTAGTTGGAAATCTTATTATAAAATTTAGCCTCAGTCCATGTAAGAAAACTCTTTTTAGCCTTGGAAAAAGATCAAGCAGAGTCTTGATTCCCATCATGGCTTATAATTTCAAAGCATGAAGCCATTGTGCCTTCGCCAATGGGTGGTCTTTGTAAGAAAGAATAAGAGATGACAGTATAAATAGTTAATTGATAGAAATTCCCTTACAAAAGTCACTACCATCCCATAAGAGCCATGGTTTGATTGCTTCCAAATCTTTCCATGAGATTTTAATAACAAAATTGCCCTATATCTAAATAGGTTTCTTCATAATAATAGTAAGAGTATAAAGAGAAAGACCCAAGGTTCCAAGCCTATTTACCACATGGCACTCCAACAAAACTACAATATTTAATCAACACTTTCCATGCTTCATTTGACTCAAGGGCTCTAATTATCCATATCATCATTTATTTACATCTACAATACTCTTATTATTAAGGTCAGTGCAAGAAGTTGGGTCCACTTTTTGGCCAAAAAGTGGAAGTGTTTTACCTAATTTTTAGAATTTGTCACATTTGACCTAAACATTTGTGGCACTTAAAGATTGAATCTTTAAAAAGTTAGTAATATGAAATGTCGTACTCAGAGTCTAGTTTCCAAATATGTAATTTATTTTAATACCTAGATGATACAAATTGATTTTCAGTAGGCATTTCTAAAAACCATTGTTTAAAAGTCACTTTTTTTTACCATACCATGCATGTGTACGACCAACATAATTTGACCTAAATAAAATTATTTTTCTAAATCCTTTTGGGGAAAGATGTGTAGTATAGTTAAATTTGAAGAGGATATTTTTTTATAATTTTTTTCCAAATATTTTTTTTATTAATTTTTTATTGGCCTTAATTGTTGTTTTTGAAAACCCCTCATGTACGGCCAACATAATTTGAGCAAAACTAATCATAAAATGATTTTTGTTTTCATTGTGTAAAGAATGATGTGTAGATTGATGACATATAAATTTTTTAAAAAAACTTTAAAATTAAAAGTTATTAAAAAAATACAAACACCTATCATTTCAAGTTTTTTGACCAGTTTTCTCATAAATTAAATACTAAATACAAAAAAAAGTCCAATAAAAAAAATTATATATTTGAAAAATAGACACTGCCATCTTTAATGGGTTTTAATTTCGTAAAAAAATTCAGAAAAAAATGTCCTCAGCCATATAGGTAAAGTCGGTATTTCCTCTTGTTCTATACTTAGACAAATACTTGCATGTCCAAGGCTCAAGGTCGGCTACCCATGCCTTTCCCGAGCCTAAATCCAAACCATAAGCATGGGTGTGAAATTCACAATTTTAGAAATGGGTACCCGTTCTAAAAAATAATAGAAAACAAAATGGGTACCCGTTTTAAAATGGGTACCCATTCTCAAAACAATAAAAAATAAAACAGGTACCCATTCTAAAAAACAATAAAAAAAAAACAGTTACCCATTTTAGAATGGGCACCCATTCTAAAACGAGTACCTATTTCTAAAAATAATAAAAAATAAAATGGGTACGCGTTCTAGG
Source organism: Cunninghamia lanceolata (assembly GCA_027924645.1). Classification (NCBI taxonomy): domain Eukaryota; kingdom Viridiplantae; phylum Streptophyta; class Pinopsida; order Cupressales; family Cupressaceae; genus Cunninghamia; species Cunninghamia lanceolata. The sequence goes on from BSBN01000892.1 coordinate 10,157,347, forward strand.
CTCGGGTGCTCATTCCTGCTAGGATTTTTTTTTGCATGACACTTCTCCTATATGTGGAACCAACTTCTTGCTTTTACCCATCAGATATAGTTCCTTTTATATATTTAAATTCAAATATATGCAACAATACATCTTCCTATAGAGTATATCATTTTGTAAAATTAATAATATATTTTTATGTTTCAATCCAATTATGTTTCTTCTATATGTTTTTCTCTTATTATTATTTATTATGTCTAATTTGTCGTCTAATATTAATTCTACATACAACATGTAGATAATTTTTATAAAAATTTAGGGTGTTGTATCCTACATAACTCCTAGGATTTCGATTCAATGTTAAACATATACCCTCATTTTTTATATCATAATTTATTCAATGTGGCACCATTATGGATAGTCATAATATTCTATCAAATATTGGAAGTCTATGTACTCTATTAGAGGATCATATATTGATATATAGAGGAAGTAGAACTAAGTGTGTAAGAAACAATAAATGTACATTTTCATGATCTTTGATGGATGCACTTATGATTTTTCTCAAAATAAATCTTAAGATAGATAAATAGATGAAAATATCTATAATTCAATTCAATTCTAATAAGAATATATCTTATCAAGTTACATTATTTTTAACCACAAGCTTAATGAGGAGGTGAATTAAACCATAACGCACTCTAGGTTGATAACTTTAGTTGAACACCACCTATGGATTTAATTATTGACACTACTCTATACTTTGATTATTCTATCTTAATGGATTCTTCTAGCCTGTGAAAATATTGAAATGATGGAAAAATAAACAAAACAATAGTAGTTTAAACATGCAAAATAGACTAGATGCATGAATTAATGTATAACACCATAACTTTCCATAGAGAAAATATGAAAACAGTGAAAAAAATTCAACAAGAGAATGTTTTCAAAACTTCATTCATTATTCAATTCTTATTACATGGAAACATAGACAAAACTATAGCTTTTTGGATCTATACTAATCTATTTGTAAATACCATGTTCCCATAAATCTCACATTATCCAACAGTCTACAACTCATTGCTCTTCTATCAAACACAACAATTCAAGTATACTATCCATCCCAACCATAAAACCTCACAAAAGAATAGTTTATCCCTTTTCCCCTTTACCCTTCTATCATCAAGGATGGTCAAATGACCTACAACATCCACCTGGATGGTTATCCTCCAACAAATGAACCAGTCATGTAATGACCATCTTGGCTCCCATCCTACATCTATCTATCCTAATTGACCTTGCAAAAGATCCCAAGGTACATTATTGACCATGCAATTGAAAATTCTATCCACACCCCATTTTAAAAAATAATAGGATTTTTGGCTTCTTTCCACCTTTTCCTTTTTAACCACCTATGACATGTTCTATTTTCCTACATGTTCTATCCACATGGACAAGAATCATATAACCATTTTCCCACATCAACATCAACAAACAAAATGAAATTTGTAAGTATTGTACTACACTTAAAAAATAACATACTCACTTCAACAACCCCACTTACTTCTATGGTCACTACCAATGCTTCATTAGGAAGGGTTCATTGTAGAAACCAAATGATGTTTGTCAACAACACTATCATCTTTTTCAATCAAGAAAACAACAACTTCATAAACAACTAACTTCTATAGCAACCTTCTTGACTTCATTAGCAAGGCTATCTTTGTTAGAAAAGGGCCACTTCTAACCCAAACAAATCCAAATCAACTTCTCATCAATTTTAGATCACACCTTCCTAACTAGGGAACTTTTGGTCCTTGAAAGCCTTTGAATCAATAGAGAAAGGTTTGGGAACCCTTCACCTCAACAAGGATTCATATTTCCCAATACCAAAAAAAAAACATCCAAGGTATAATGCTTATTTTCTTCCCATATACCTGATACTCGTTGCATCTAGAAGGATCTAAATTATCTCCTTTGGTTGTGTTATCTTTCTTCATAAACCTCCCATTTGCATTGATTAGCCACTTCCCCTTTGAGTTGTTAGTCCAAACAAGTTTAGATTTTCCTCTATAAGAGTTCAAGAAACACTTCTTTCCTTTCAAAAATAACTAATATTTATTCTTTATTTGGAAAAAGACTGCATCTCTTTAGTATAGATATAGACCCCCAAAAATTACTTCACATGTATCCAAGGGAACCACATCAAATACAAACTCATCAATAAAATATAAACCAAACCCAAAACATAACTTACATTATTTGGTGACCTTTACCCTTACATATTCCTTCATCCATACCAACAAATAAGGACATGGGTGGTTTTCTACTTCCAAATCAAGATTCTTAACCAAATTTAAAGAAATGAAATTTACGTATGAGCATGAATGAAAAAAGCATCACAATTTCTACCTTTTGGATGCACCTTGACATGCAATAGCTCAATGAGATATGATTTAGAACTCCCCCACTTACAAATTCAACACATTTATTCATGGTAGGATAGGAAATACATTCATCAATATTGTACTCTCCACACACTTGCTTTAGTTTTATCTCCAAGATGACCACATTCTTACTTCCTTTTTTCCTCCAATTCTCCTTCAAAAAATACATTGAAATTTAAGATCCAAACAACCCTCTTCTTTGTTCCCTTCCTTATTATGGTGTTTGAAGAAAACTTTATCTTTACCTTTGTTATTGGACTTTGACATAGATGTGAAACTCTTCTTTCCTTTGCCCTCAAATTTTTTCTTACCACCTTCCTATTATTTAGTGCCCTTGCTAGAAGTAGATGGGATCCAATTTTCATCAAACTCCAAATAATATGCCTATATACATGTGTCATCAAAATTTTCATGTTTATCCATGAGAACTCCCCTATATAGGTGGTCCAATAAATCTCATACACGCTTTATTAGAACTTCATATTCTATCATGTCCTTCAGTTGTACAACTCAATTTCAAAGCTCTCTACTACAAGCCTATACATTGTGCCATTTTTCTTGCTTCCAATGATGTCACTATATCACCTAGTCTTCTAAATGGTAGATCAAGGGTAAGACTACTTAAACATTGAGAAATTGAGGTCTTCTCATTGTGACCCTATTGGTACTTTTCAACCCTTTAAGGTGAGTGCATAGCTATCGAACCAAGTAAGAGCATGTCTTGCAAGTTTTGGCCTCACAGAAGAGATTTATTGTTGTGGATATAACTGATGCAAACTAAAAAACAATTCTATTTGGGACACTAATTGGTCCAATTTCTCAATGCTAAACTCTCCATCATAGGTTTGGATATCAATCTTGGCCTCATATTTGAATAAGTTATTGATTTAAAATATCTTCTTTTTACGCAACCATTTTGTAGTCTTAACCTTTATCCTATAAATTTGTATTTCCATCTATTCTTTCTATCAAGTATAATTCTTTTCAGTGTATTCAACTTCTCCTTAATCATTAATATCTCACCATCTCTACTTCCAACTTCTATAATCTTTCTTCTTCATCTTCCTCTATTTCTTGAAAGGAAGCAAGGTGTGCAGAAATTGCTTCCTACACTAATCTATTGAGGAGAGAAGAGTGAAAATTCATTTTAACCTTTACAATTACAGAATGTTTAATACAACAACAAAGATATTGCAAAAGAAAACAACATAAGAATGTAAGACAAAAGAAGAGAGACACAAGATATACTTGGGGAAAACCCTTATCAGGTGAAAAACCCCACACTCCAAAACCTGCACAATGTATTATCAAAACTGTAATGGTTTACAATACACTTGCAATGCAAGCTCTTAGGAGTCTTTGAAACTCGTATCTGGAGACAAACTGGCAGCATAACAACACTTGTTAATCACCTCTCCTTTCTCCTCTCCAAGCACATGCTTATATTGAAGTTTTCAAGGCAAAACTGAACATATCTTGGAATGGGCGTCCAACTTGGCCTCATGGCCCAAAACCCACACCTAGGGACACTTGTCCAACACTGCAGCATGTTCATGACACTTGTCATATTACCCCATCCCAATATGTTCACCTATTTCCAATTTGGGCAATGATAGATACTCTTATGCACCAACCGACTGCCATAGAATCTGTCATAGTTGTCATAACTTATAGAGGTAAGAGAATCTGTCATACACAGGCTATAAATAGCATATTCTCTTACAACATGATATAACCCTCCTTGGGGCACCCAAAGATGCCTTCTTCCAAGATGCCTTGTGACACTTGTCCTCACATGTCATAGAACCTTCTATTTGCAACTCTTACATGTCATAAAACTGTCATAGGAATCTGTCATGACCGTTTTAGTCAATATTCCCTTACACAACATCTAAGATGCCGACACATGGCAAAATATTCATACCACTAAGTGGGATACCTATCTCGTCATGTGAGGACAAAATTACATGTGGTCATATGCCATGTAAGATTACACATCACCATGCCAACTCCCATAATATGACAACATAGGATTTGCATCCTATTAATACAATAGGCAATAAATAAATAAACATAATGTAAAAATACAAGGAATTATCAAGGTTGAGACACCTTAATTCCCAACATTTCTATACCTATTGATCTCACTCTTCTTAACCACTCCCTAGTTCTAATTTTAGGCTCAAAAGGTACTAAATTCATATTCCCACTCTATCTAGTACTAAGCATAAGCTAATAAGGTTACCAAAATGGCATTGTAATTATTGAATCCTCTTTAACACCTTTATCCCACTAGAAAGTTTTTGGATTTGATACCATGATTCATAATGCACTAGGTTTATGGATTTAGTTATTGAAAGTGATCTATACTTTGATAATTCTTTAGCAATGGCTTATATCCAACCAATGATAGTGTTGAAACGTTGAAACAATAAATGAAACAATAATAATTTAAACATCAAAAATAAAGTACATGAGAAAATTAACACATCACACCATAGCTTTCCCTAGAGAAAACTCAATAAGGGTGAAAATTTATAGCAAGAGAATGATCTAGATTCTCCATTCACTATTTGATGCTTATTACAAGGAAACACAACCAAACAAAAATAATGGCTTTCTGTATTTACACAAATCTATGTGCAACTACCTTGTTCCCAAACCTCTCATATCATCTAGTACTTTGCAACTCATTTTTTATCTATCAAACATATTCATTCGAGTATACTATCCATGCCAACCATCAAACCTCACTAAAGAGCATTTGATCCTTTTTTATCTACCCTTCTATTGTTACAAAAGATCAAACAACTTGCAACATGGACAATTACCCTCCAAGAAATGGATTAGCCTTGTAACTACCATCTTGGCACTGGTTGTGCATCTACTTGTCCTAACCAACATTGGAAAATATCCCACCATACTATTCACCATGCAAAATAAAATGTTTTTCACAACCAATTTTAGAAATTAACAAAATTTTAACTTATTTCTACCTTTTCCTTTTTAACCACCCATGACATTCTTTTTCTCTATACATTCTTTCCACATCAATAATAATCACATAACCATTCATCCATGTTAATAGAAACAAACAAAATAAACATCATCAGTATCATGAGGTACTTTTTTAGTATAGTAGCATACTTTATTCAACAACCATACTTACTTTTGTAACCACTACTCACAGCCAAATGATCTTCATCAATAAAAATTTTCCTTTTTATCCAAGATAACCATGACTTTATTAGTAACCAACTTTTGTAGAAACCTCCTTGATTTCACTAGCATCTGCTTGATTTCATTAACAAGGTAATCTTTGGTAGTAAAAGGCCACCTCTAACCCAAACAAATCTAATTTATCTACTCAATTTTAAATCACAAAGATTGCAAGGAATGCCATGGTTAACCACATGATTTGTCCTTATTCATGAGATGCTCTTCCTAATGCAATGGTTGAAGCTAGAGATTTGAACCTACAACCACTATCTCTCTCTTCAAAGTCTTAATCATTTGGCATATGCCCCATGAGCTATACCATTACTTCATTTTTCATTAATTAAATATGTACTACTATATTGTTTTACTAATATATCTAATTATGCAATTAATTAAGTAGGTAGCAAACTATTTGAAATAATTCCCCTATAAGTAATATTTTTATTGGGAAGCAAGTGATCTAATATGCCCCTAACCTATGGAAATAGAAAATCAACACATATAAAGAGCAACTAGAAACATGAATGTACATGACAAAGAAATCAATGGTTCTAACCTAACCTAGAAGCCTAGAGGGATCAAATAAGAACCCTCACAAAAGGGTCCATTGAAGAAAATAATAATTCCTCTAAACATCTCATAACCACAGATAAGTAACAAAACTTCTACTACAAGGTCAAAGCATACTCATAATCGGACAATCCATGTGTGCCAATAACATAAACCACCCCTTCTTCATATTTCTTATTTATGTGTAATCCATTCATCTAAATAACCCAAAAATGAGAACTCGCTAAAGGGAAACACATTCAAGATCCCTTAACTATAAAATTAAAAAAGGTCTTATGTTGTCAATTGGTGAAGGAGAACCAAAACCCATGGAAACTATGATTGTCCCATCCACAAAGGAATCTAAGGCTGTGAGACTCCAAGAACCAACACAAGAGAAGAAACACACTCAACAAGTGAATCAACACCAACACCAAAGAATAAACACCTTAACTAGGACACATAGATGATTTTCAAGGAGAAACCTCAAAAGGAAACATCTCTAAGACATTTGCATCAAAGCAGGTGGAACCTAGAGGAGATAAAACAAGGGAAAAGGGGTGCACCAAATTATGTTGATTTTGAGTTTCTACCACTTTCCATAAAGAAACCTCCTTCGAAATTTAAAACCTTTTCCATTTGCAATATTATGACATATCACCATGGACAAATAAATATCTATGTGCATTAGGCAATCTCTCATAATCCAATTTATTCATCTAAATATGATCACCAATCTTGAGCCAAAATCCTTTGGTAATCCCCCCTAAAATATTTATAGCAATGTACAACTAGAACAAAGTGGAATGATAGTGTGAGACCATTTCATAGAGAAATAGAAATAAACTTTAGTAAGTAAATAGCAATGGTCATCAAGCTGGAGGAGAACGAAAACTACAAGGGGAGATTAAACAACTAGACCTAGATCCAAACCTTAGAGAATATTTAAATAGATGGAATGAACTCTAGATACCAAGATGTCATATAAAGAGTATTATTGCTCCAATCCCAAGGACCCACCTAAGGAACAAACTTCTCATCTTTCTCCAAATCACAAACTATTGTGAAAAAAATGTGTGTGCAACGATAAATGACTAAATTAGTCTAAAGAAAAATATTTAAAAACTTAGATATCTAGGTGTGGAGATCAATGATGTACAACTACAAATTATGGAATTTGTATATAATCCCCATGCCAACATAGTGTTCATTTTCTTTCCTAACTTTTCTCTATTTTAGAATCAAACCTAGAACCCTAAAACTAAAGTGAAGAAAGGAAAGGCTTGGTTCCTTAATATGATTACACTCTATCATACTTGAAGGTGTCCCCATGAAAAAACCTAAGGCTGAGATTTGGTCCATATACTACCCTAATGGTGACTCCTACCTCTTGGTGTCTCCATAGTGACCACAATGTGCCCCACCTATGGGAACTAAACATGAGCGTATGGTTTAAAAGCCCTCATTTCTAGTCATTATATAGCTAAATTTGTTGGATTGTTGAGGTGAAATTTCAAGAAGATCTCATAAAGGACATAGGGGTTGGGGTTAGTTCCTTAATATGGTTACACTCAAGCTTGCTTCAAGGTGCCTTTAGGATGAAACATAGAGGTATAATTTGGTCCATACGAAATTTGTAGAAATATTGCCTTGAACATAGTCTCATTAAAATTAATATTTTCTAAAAAGAGTTTAAGAAGTTTATAGAAAACTTTATAAGTAATACTTCAAGGTAAAATCTATAGTCAATATCTTTCTTAAATGCTTTAATATTGTGTCTAAAATTGGTCTCATGTTTGTCATATATTGCAGGTTGGTCCTAGGCTAGAAAGGGATAGAGAAATCTTTCCACCAAACAACATTGTCCTATCATTGGTAGGAGCAGGTTTGCTATGGTTGGGTTGGAGTGGATTCAACGGAGGAGCTCCCTACCATGCAAACATCGTCGCCTCCCTTGCTATACTTAACACCCATGTGTGTGCAGCTACAAGTCTACTTGTATGGTTAGGTCTTGACATGCTATTTTTTGGCAAGCCTTCCATAAACGGTGCAATTCAAGGAATGATCACAGGGCTTGTATGCATCACTCCAGGAGCAGGTTAAACTTTTTTCCATAAAATTCAACTGTTCACTTTTCTATATGAATTTTAAAAAAAAAAAAAACTAGTTAAAAATATATAAAATAGACCAAAAAAAATTTGTAGCACATCAAATCCAAATGCTTGTGCAAAGTCTGATTATTATTTTAACTTTTACAATTTATATTAATATTAATACTTTAATATATAAAATATACCTTTATTTGGCAACCTATTGAAATCTCTTCTTGCCAATTTTTCCACGTTATTTGGTAATAGATAGAATAATGAACTATTCCACTTTTATCTATAAACACATATATACATACATATAAAAAAACACACCTATTTATTCGAATTAATATTATATAAAAGTGAACCCCCTCACATAAAACTATCTTTCAAATGTAGTTATTAACAGGGCTGGGCTTAAACTGCACACACTAAGCTTTGACTTGCTTAGGTGGCTGGTGGGCCCCTTCTCTTATTAACACATTAACAAAACAGAGTAAGAGAAAGGGCCCACCAGCCACCTAAGCGAGTCAAAACTTAGTGTGTGCTGTTTAAGCCCAGCGTATTAACAGTAATATCCATATCTGATGAGTTCTAACTATCTCTGCTTAGTGTAAAGTGTTCGATACTACCATTAAATAATATTTAAGTTTTTGTTTTTGCTTCATACAGGCTTGGTACAAGGATGGGCAGCAATTGTAATGGGAATAATCTCGGGCAGTGTGCCATGGTACACAATGATGATTCTTCAAAAGCGCTCCCCACTTCTTCAGAAAATAGATGACACCATGGGGGTTGTTCATACTCATGCTGTCGCAGGCACTCTCGGAGGCATTTTATCTGGCCTTTTTGCTCATCCTCGCTTAAACAACCTATTTTTTGGCGAAGGAACTGAAGTAATAGGATTCATTTACAGTCTGAAAAAGGGAAAAATACATCAAGGATTCAAACAAATGGGAATCCAAATAGGAGGAGCCTTGTTTATTATGGTCTTGAATGTGGTAGTAACATCCATCATATGCCTTGTTATACGAGTGGTTGTGCCTCTCAGAATGTCAGAGGAGGCTCTAACTATTGGAGACAATGCAGCACATGGAGAGCAAGCCTATGCATTGATGGGAGATGGAGAAAAGTATGAATCAGTTAATTTCTCTAAGCAAGAACAATCACGCATCGGCCACACCAATAATCATCACAATGCTCATGCCCACAGCAATGGCCATCACAATGCTCATGCCCACACCAATAATCATCACAATGCTCATGCCCACACCAATAGCCATCACAATGCTCATGCCCACACCAATAGTCATCACAATTTTCATGCTCACACTAATAGTCATCACATTGCTCATGCCCACACCATCAATCACTACAATGCCCATGCAGTCAGTAACAATCATCATGAAGTTGAGATGGTGTGATTTTAGAAGTCATCCGATATTAAGCTACTTTGAAATTTCTGTCATGGGCTTCATCATTGCTAAAATCAATAGCCTTACTGGTTTTTTTTTAAGATTTAATATGAGCAACGAGGTTTCTTATGGCGTAGACTCATATGTAGTCTATTTTTTCTCAATCAACCTCAAACCATTTGGCTTGAAGATTTGTTCAAAATAGGTGCAGATTGCCACAAAAGTTCAGTTTTCAGGCCTTTTCTGAAAATGACCTAGATGTCAACCTAGGAGTTTCTTGCATGAGTCTTGAGCATAACACAAGTCACATTAACTATGAATTTATGATTTTTTATCTCTACAAGAAAGAAAGTATACTTCAATATGGTCCATCACAAATATTGATAACTTCTTCTGCCATGGGGATAAATTTGTTTCTGTTCATCACTATATTGTTTTCACGAATCAGCATTGAATGTTAATGCTTCTTTTTGTTCTCATGCTACCGTGTTCACAATATAACACTGAAGGTGAGCTATCTTGGAAAATATTGTATCATCCAATTGTATATTCACGGTGAATTTTAAATCTTTTCTTGCTTTACTGATGTTGGAAAACGAATTACACACTTGCCATTTAATCCGAGTTATCAAGCCAAGATTTTGCATTGAATATAACGCTTATTCATTATTCACAATCCAATGAAAATAGAACAAACATTTACGATTTTTTTATTGTGGTTGAGGTGTATAATTACCATTGATTATTTAACCATGAAACCATGAAAGGGATAATCTCTAAGCACATTGATGAATTTATCTTAAGGGAAAAATATCCTCCATTCAAAGTATGCTTCGCTACCCAATGAATTTAGACGCTATCTTGATAATTTTACAAAAACCTTCAGTTATTAAAACAAAGAAATGCTCCAATAAAGTTACTCTGCAACTGCTATGTTTATAGACCAGTCTCATTTAATATATTGGTGGGTCGCGTGTTAGGTTTCCAAACAGATGCTAATGGAAATGAAAAACGTGTTAGACGGGGAAAAGTATCCAAATGACAAAGGAGATTCACGCTATTATAAAAAGACACTAACTAGTTTATTCTAAAAAATTCCATCATTGCAGGTTCAGGGTGCAACCAACTTATTGTTCATCTAAATTTTGCTACATCTCCATTAACCATTAGACAAGCAAAACCACTGCACCAGTTACTCTTAAGTTTCTACGTTGCAGCTAGATGTGCAATAGCTAACCAATACTGTCCTTTGTTGTTCACTATTTCAAAGCTAATAATGTGGTAAAAGTTATTGTCTTCTTGTTTAGTGAATCCTTTCTTATTAGATTCCCTTACGCCACCATTAAGTTACGTGTTAATGATGATACAGCTAGGCGTGGTAAGTTCCACAGGGTAAGTAATTGGGTCAATGTGCTGCCACAAGAAAGAGAATAATTATGCACTAAACAACAGCTTTAGTAGAGGTCAGTTCACTGTTCACATTACAAGGAATATAACCTTAATTTACCTTATTTCATGTTGTTGTTTGTTTGTTTTGTTTTCTTTTGTTTTGTTTTGTTTTTTAATATGAAAATGTGAAATTATTTATTAATGAAAAGATAAGTTAAACAATTCCATAAAAAATGGGTTGGGTGGTATAAAGGCACACCACAAAATAACTATCATATGGGTAGAGCCCAGAAAGTTCCAGAAAGTCTAAGGGTATTCACCCAAAATTACATTACAGAAATTATAAAAACAAAATAGACTTGGAAATCATGCAACTAATGCAAAGCCAGCAGAAGGGGGATCCTTGTCATCCTGGTTACCCCAAATTGTTGCGGGGTTCGAGATGACATCAGGTGGAGCCCAGCCATCATCATTTTGTTCTTTCTCAATCTTTGCATTAGTTGCCTCACGCTGAGGTGAAAGGCCAAATTCAGGCGTAGAAAAACTTTGTTGTTATCCTAACCTATGTTAGTTGGATTGAACACACCACTAGTAGGCCAAGCTGTATTATGACCAGCAAATCCACTTGCATTGTCAACAGAGGGCCAACCTATATTATCACCTGGATCACCCACAGGACGACCATAAGTCCATCCTCAATTGCGTGGAAAGGATGGTCGCCTGCGACAGTGAGATACATGACGAAGAGAAGGTGGCTGAGAACGGGGCCGGGAGTCCCTAGCAGATCCACTCCTTCGTCCCCAGCCATGAGAAGGTGATTGTGCTCTGACAAAGGAAGGAGAGGGAGGTACCCGTGCCACTATGTAAGGGGCATTACCCTAGTGATCCAAGAGCTCTTGTAAGTGAGATACTTCAAATGCCACTTTGTTTGCTTGAACTTGAATCTGTATTAGAACATTAGAACATATAACAGCTTTAACATAAGGAGAAATAGATGTTCCAATGTTATTTTGAGAAAAGATGCAAGAATTATGATCTTTCCAAATTGTAAAGAGAATTTCCACCCTTTTACATGGGTGTTTTGTTGCTTACCCAAAGATTCAGGTGGCCTTGGTCTTCTTTCCACCCAGCGCCAAGGCACAACTTTGTGTGTAAAATGGATCATTCATGCTCTCATAGGCCGTGAAGCGTGGAAAATTCTTCTCAGACACAATATAGAAATGGGTCATCCTGTTCACAGACCCACTTGGAAAGGCATTGGTTTTTTAACTATCCTTGTCATGACAGAGCCCATGCAAATTTTAGGGACCTTTGTGGCTAAGAGCATTTGGAAAGCTTGGGATTTAGTAGAGGTAAGTTCACATTACAAGGTATATAACCTTAATTTATCTTATTTCATTTCAACTCAAGCCTAAATTAATCTTAATAAATCACCCTCAATTCTTTTTATCTAATGTGGTAATTGATATATTCATTTAGTTAACACCTTTAGATATTTTGAAGGGATTGTTTTTATATCTTCATTAGTTGAATCAATAACTTCTATGCTTAGTCTTTAGGGTTAGATTTTTTTAATTTTTGAGTTTTAAATCTAAGTATTTTGACTTTTCCTATTATTTCTCACATTTGATTGCTTCTTGTGCATTTAGTACTTTACCTATTGTTTGACCCCTTACAGTCACCTTTAAGACTATACACCCTTTAGGGGTTAGGTGTATCCTTGTCCCTTGTTGATTGCATACCTGATCTTTATGATTGTAGTTATCTTATTCTTACATCTAAAATTTATCGTATCCTCATTACTTCGACTTTCCTTTCACCTAGAATTGTGCCCTAGTTTGTTCTTTCTAGTGTCCACTATTTGTTGATCACTATAGCATTCACCATGGATTACCCTTCCATCATTAAATGCCTCAAGGATTTTGGGATGTTCTCACAAATTGTTGCACAAAACCCTTCATCCTTTGAAGATCTTATTTACTTGTTAACAAGAGGATGCTTCATATTCTCGAGATACATTGATCTGGAACATGTTGCTAACTTTTCATCTTTCCTAATTCTATTTGCACCTCTCCTAAATATTTTAAGCCATTACATAATATGTTCATGAGATTAATAATAATGATCATATTTCTTACACACATATGATAGTGATATATCTAGTAAAGGTGATACAACACATAATTTAACTAGACATGATGTTACTTTGTTGAATGATGATGATATTCCTCATGTGGCTCATGTGATAGTCCTTCCTCTCTATCTCTTGGATCATGATCTACTTGATGATTTGTTTTGTGAGGAGCATATTGACACTTACTTGACTAATGAATTTTCCTTGTACTCTTTTTCACAACATAGTTTTATGGCTCTTTATTTCATGATTGGTTAGCTCATGCTATGGATAATTTAGCAAAGACTTAATGTTTGATGTGTTTAATGGTAATAAAGATGCATCCTTATAAGTCAAATCATTTGTACTATTACATTATGAGTGTATGCGTAATGATATGTTCCTTCTTGAGACATTTATAGAAATTGTATTGGATGAAGCCTTACAATGATTAAATATACATCATATTTCTTCTACTCCATCCATTGTATGTCATCTTTTCGTAGATTACAATCTTGACCTTGGGATATATATTTGTTTCCTAATTCTCATCTTTCACCTTCAAGCGACCCTTAGTATTAGCACCTAATTTGGAATAATATAAACATGGATTTTTGTCTCATTTTGCTACCCTCTTTGTTGAGAACTAATCCAAGATGTTTTAATTAGGGTTCCATCTCACGCTTTTTCTAATCTTCATTTCTTGTACTCCTATGTCTTATTCCTCACCCCTATGATAATTCTTTAGTTTTCTGTATTTTTTGAACTTTGAATTTATAGTCATGGTGTCCTAGTTTGAAATGCTTAAGTCCTTTTCCTTTAACCAATTCACTATTTATATTTTCACATTAACTTACAATAGGTAATCACATGTAACTAAAGTGGAATATTTATGTTTATGCAATGACTAGGTTTCGACTATAAGGACATCATGGTGGTTTTCATTGCTAATAATGTTGTTGCCCAATGGTTTGAGATGATCCATGTTAGTAGTAATGAGTTGTTCAATAATTGTAACATTCCAAGTTTAATTTGACATGTACTAATAAGAGAAGAATTTTAGTGGTTTGTCCTTGCTAGATTGTGTCGCGGTGTCAAGCTTTAAATGTGTTGGTACCAAAGGAATCTTTATGTTATGCAATGACTAGCTTTCAGCTATAAGGACATCATGGTGGTTTTCATTGGTAATAATGTCATTGCCCAATGGGTTGAGATTATCCATGTTAATAGTAATGAGTTGTCCAGTCATTGTAATGTTCCAAGTTTAATTTTGCATGTTCTAATAAGAGTGAATAATTTTAGTGGTTTGTCCTTGCTAGAATTGTGTCGGAGTGTCAAGCTTTGAATGTGTTGGTACCAAAGTTCTTTGTGACTACGTGGCATCATTTTATAGTCCTTAGATCATTAGAGGGGGATGGATACATGGATATTCCACATGGATTCTACGGGTATTTGGTGACTCATTAATATATGGTGGACCTTGTTTGTTTGTTTGACTCAGGTTTTAAGTGCAGTGTACACTATGATTGGCACCAAATGTTCATTTCTCGTTGTCCTTGATGAAATGGTGAAAGGTCGTGGCATGCTTCTTTGGCTATGGCATTGAATCTATGGCCATTAATATTGAGAAGATTGACATGAAGTATCAAATCTATAGATTCTTTAGTGAACTCCAAGTATAAGCAAAATGGTTGCTTTTAATGCATATGTGGCCTAATCTGTCGTGAACCTATTAGTTACTAGATGAGTATATGGATGACTCATGTGGGTCCATACTATTTATACTAATGGAGGACTACAACATGGCCCTAGATGGAAGGTGTGGTGGAGTTGTACGGGCCTCTTATTTGTATATACATGTTCTTGTGAGTTCTATTTGAGGACATGGGGTTTCTATGGGCTACATATGTGATATTGTGGGCCATGGTTTCAATGTGTGGATTACATGGCTAATTGAGGAGAAAATGGAGTGTAGCTATATGCTATTAAACAAAAAAGGTAGTGGGTCCCCTCAACATATTTAGTAAAGGCCCACAACTATTTAATGTCTTCACTAAGGTTTAGTGTGAGTGATATGTTTATTTTTCATTTGTTTTGAGGCTAAATGATTTAAGGTAGGGTTCCTTATATTGGTCTCATCCCTTTCATCCTTAGTTTTTTATCTTGAAATAATCAACTCAAGTCAATCATTCCAAGAAAATGTTGTGGCTATATATCATCATTTATCTATTTTTTGCATTTCTATCCCCTAGATTTGGCTATTATTAGGTTCTTCAAAAGTGTCTTATTTACCCATATTTGATAAATTTTCCCTAATCCTAAAATAAAATCACCTCATGTTAATAATTTTTATTTTAAAGTTAGACAGGCATATTGTTGTACATATGACACCTAAGGTTGTGATGTGGTTGTCATTAATCTCAACACTCAGTTTGGACTGTCTGATACATTGTTGTTGTTGGATGTGATGTGGTTGTTGAAGTTCATGGTTGGATGTCATGTGGTTGCTGAATTCCATGGTTGGATGTCATGCCTCAATCAATGCAGAGTTGAGTATGAAGTTATATTAAGATGGGAATTAGAAGCATCAAGAAGAAATATTAAGATGGGAATTAGAAGCATCAAGAAGACATTAAGATGGGAATTAGAAGCATCAAGAAGACATATTAAGATAGGAATTAGAAGCATCAAGAAAATATACTAATATGGGAATTAGAAGCATCAAACATATATATTAATAATGGAATTAGAAGCACTAAAATATTTGTTTCTATGTCTGCATGAGACGTCACAAGAAGACGTAAGTAGTTTTTGATCTCTGAAAAGTGATGAAGACTTCTACCACAGAAAGCTGCTTGGTAGACTACTTGGGAAATTGCTTCGCATTCCATTGCACTTGTAGATATGATCATGCAATTCAGTATCTAAGTTCAGTATGTTGTGAAGATGTTATATCCAAGAGATAAAGTCTGTATGCCTTCTATAATGAAAGTTATGAGTGAGAGCATTCTGGTCTATGTTTTGACAGATTAAAATGGTGATGAAGACTTGTTGGAATGCTCGACACTCTTTTAGATGTGAAGATTTGTCAATACAACTTTGTGAATATGTTCAGAGAGGCTCAATGCATACTTTTCTAAAGTAACTAGTGATTTTTTGTAGCGCAAGCAATGTTTAATCTTCAATGTATACCACCAAGGTGAGATGACCGTTGTTCTACAAGATTCATGTGTTGTTACTTGAGGGCAGCCTATTTCAAATAGGTGTGATGTGAAGATGTTATTCCTTGAAGAATGATGTTGTTTATGATATTTAGGACCAGACTAGGCATGTATTGGGATCCACAAGGCATGTGTTTTTCTTCTAAAGTAGCATGTTGTTCATGATAGGGCTTTCCCTATGCATGTTTCATGATGTGATCTCTGGCTGACTTGTAAAATATAATATTCTTGTTGTATTGGATGGCTTGTAATGAAATCGATGTAATATCATTTATAAATTGTGAACCTAGTTGATCTAGGTGAGGTATGATTGTGAAGATTAAAATATGAAAGTGTGAAGAGCAGAGTATGAATATCATATGCATTGTGATGTGTGATTTAAGGAGAAAGAGCAAAACTATTAGAGGTCTTCCTGATTCAACTTGAAGAAATGTTTGTGATAGGAGGGAAGTGAAGAGTCTACATAATTGATACAATTTGTAGAGTAAAATACTCTACGTTTTGTTTTGAGTTCCAGTTTTGCTTCTGCGCATCTTAGTTTTGACACAGTGTGAGAGTTTTGACACAGGAGCATGGGCGCGGGTTTCATTTTTACCTAAGTCCTAGATTAGTGCAGAGGGCGCCAAATGTCACCAGCTGAGACACATTATAAAGTTTCTTTAAGTTACGCAGATGGAGCCACGTGTCCTGTTATATATCCACAAAGTACGACAAGTGTCGGCATCTGTGTTCAGTTTCTCATAAGCTTCAAAAGCTCTTTTAAAAGTTTCTCAGTGAGTGCAGAAGTCGCCAAGTGGCAGCTGTGGAAGGTTTTAATATGTTTCATTTAAGTTGTGCGGAAAGTGTTGTGTGTCTCTTGTAAAGTCAGCGGAGTGTGACAAGTGTCGACATTCGCAAGTTCTACTTTTTGTTTCATTGTTAAGTAAAGACTACGGTGGGCCCCAGTGAGTAAAGTAAAGTTAAGCGGAGCATGCCAAGTGTCATCGTCCGCATGAATCTAAATGAGTCCCAAATGTTTCTATAGTGTTTCTCAAGCAAGGCGGAGTCCGCCACGTGTCATCTTCTGCAGGACTCTCAAAAGGTATATAAAGCTTCTCTAAGACAAGCGGAAGCCGCCATGTATCACTTGGTAATTGCATCAGAAGGTACCACCTGTCCCTATTCCCCTTTTAAGTTCCTTAGGCAAGAAGTGTTGTGGGTCCCATTTTCTGTAAGTTGGTAAAGTTTCAGGGCGGCGGACTGTGACAGATGTCGAAGGCGAAATTCTCCCAACTACGAGGCACAGTAAAGTATAGGCCAGCAGAAGCTGCCACATAGATGTTTCAATTGCAGTGGAGGCTGCCACGTGTTAAGTTCCTATTTTTTCTAAAAAGATGAAGGAGTTTCAAGCTAAAAGTGCAGACTATGTTATTTGTCTTAGGGTTTATAGTTGCAAAGACAAACGGAGGCTGCCAGGTGTCTCCACCTAATTCAAAGGAAGGGGCATTACATGTATCTGTTTCAGCCAATGGACTTGTAGGGAAGCTAACCGTTTTAGATCCAAAAGATATCTTCTGTCAGACACTTCCAGTTATCTTCAGTTCGGTTAGGCCATTTGAGATTTAGTTGTTACGGGCAATTTAGGGATGTTCTAGGCTATAAATATGTGACATCTATGAAAAATTGATACCGGTTGGAAGAAGGGAGTTTGTTGCAAATTTGCTTTAAGAGAGAGTTGTTTCAATCATAGTGTTCGGAGAAACCCGTGCTGTGGCCAGTAATATCATTTGCCTTTGTTTTGTTTTCTTGATTCAGAAAGTTTGTGTAACTGTGCATGTATCAGTGCCTTTTATGTGACTGGAAAATTAATAAGAAGACTGAGTTCTATGCCTTTGCTGATATTTTCTGTGTCATTGCAAAATGGTCTAGTTCGCAGCCTTTGATTCTATTTGTTTCATCTTTTACCTTGATCATGCATTATTTGCTCTTTAATGTAACTGAATCCTAAAGATAGCTTCACTGTGCTTAGTATTAAGGAACGAATCATATTCAGGCATATCGCCATAGTTAAATTTTCTTCCATTGCATTTGAGATTCTGTTTAATTTCTATCCTCTTTTCCCCAAAATACATTTAGGATAAAGAAGAGCCAGCTTCTTTAAAATCTGGAGGTCATTTCATGTCGCAAGTCCCACATTCTTGAAACTTCCCATGTTGGTGTTGGAAACAGCGCAATTTTAAGCATCAATAGTTTTTGGCAGGCCCGGTGGGACCATTCTTGAAGTTTCTATCAAGACTGTATGAACCAGAGAGCTACAAGGAGTCAGAGCTATGGACCAGTAACCAGAGCCCAATCTACTGCTAACCCAGGTATTCTTTCACTGCCATTAGTAGCTAATCCAAGAAGAAGAGTGAATCAGCTTGCAGCAGCACCAAGAGCAAACATGGGAGCACTTGTAGCCCTAAGGAATTATGCAAATTGGAATACTAGCAGTCCTTTGATCCTCCTAGTACCACCAGCCACTTGGGACCCAATTCCATCCAATGCCCTAAAGGCCCTACCCAAGTTCAGTGGGGAAGATTTTAAGACACCTGAAGAACATCTGCAGGACGTTTCTGATGTTTGTGCAGTGCACATGATCACTCAACAAAATGTGGCTATAAGGCTGTTGGCCGCCTCTTTCAAAGGAAAGGCCCTTGACTGGTACAGATCCTTGACCCCCAACACAATATCTACATGGGACCAGCTTGGTGATGCTTTCTTTGATAGATTCAAAGAAAAGGGTGATAAATCTTCTTTGTTGCAACAATTAATTACCATCAAAAGGGCACCACAAGAAGCACTGACTGATTTCAATTCAAGGTTTCAAAAAACTTGGGACAGAATTCTTGCCACAGCAAGACCATTACCAGGTATGGCTATAGTATTCTATCTTAAGGCTCTAAATTCAGATATATCAGT
The DNA here is from genome assembly GCA_027924645.1 of Cunninghamia lanceolata. Lineage (NCBI taxonomy): Eukaryota > Viridiplantae > Streptophyta > Pinopsida > Cupressales > Cupressaceae > Cunninghamia > Cunninghamia lanceolata. The sequence goes on from BSBN01000892.1 coordinate 10,176,709, forward strand.
AATGATTCAGTCACTTGGAGGTCAGAACCTACCACAAGATTATGAGTTGGCAGTCAGGGTTGAGAATAACTTGATAGATGCTGGAAAGTTGCCCCCAAGACCTCCTATGCCTATGTTCCCAGAGATTAGCTTACCTTTGCCTCAAGAGTTCCTAATCCCATTACCCCACCAGTGTCTATGTATACATTCCCTCAACAACCTGCTAAAACAGTTGTTCCTGCCCAGTCTTCTAAGATGGATGATGTCAAGAACATCTTAAGGACCTTCTCTAATGAAATTATTAACCTAAAGAGACAGCAAAATCCTTATCCAAAGCCCCAATACCAAGGCTATCAAGGGAATAGACCTACTTTTCAGCCAAATCAATACCAAAGGCCCTCAGAGACAAGCTAATCCCCAACCCTCAAACCAATTAGTCACAGTCCCTACACATCTGCAAACTGTTCCCCCTAATCCCAATAGAGAAATTGTGCCAAGACAAAATAATTATGTAGATAGCACCAATGCTTGGTGTTTCCCTTGCAATAATTCTCATAGGCCCAGAGACTGCCCTAGAGGGAATCTGCAGCAAAAAATAGTAGAACAAAGAGGATTAGAAGGGCAATTTACAGCTTCTAACACATCAGCATACCAGTCTCCTGGTGTGCAAAATGCAGTTCTAGTGGCCCAGATGCAAGGTATGTCTTTATAGCAAGAAGAGGAAATAGCCCCTGAGCATGCATTGTTTTCATGGATTGAAGATGAAGAGTCAGTGTTCTTGAATGAAGCATCTACTTCCAAGAAGCCACTGGTGCAATCAGATTATTATACCAGAACAAAGAGGAGGATGATGGAATAGCCTGAGATCACAAATAATGAGGTTGTGAGTCATCAGAATACAGTTTCTAGACAAGAAGTACCACAGCCAGCGCAGAATCAAATGACTTCAGGACAAGTTCTTGACAAATCAAGATACCCTTATTATCTAAGAACCCAAACACTAAGACCTGTGAATGTGGTGGATCAACTGAAGAAGACCCCAGCACATGTATCAATATGGGACATGCTGGTTATCCCTGAGCAGAGGACACTGTTGCAAGAGGCTCTGCAAGGTCAAGAGGCCCCTAAACATACTGAAGTTAAGCGAGGATCTGTTGATAAAGAGAAGCAACAACTCAAAGGTACTGCCCCCTATAGACAACAGCTCTGTTGAATAACGCACCTAAGGTAGGTAGATCCAAGCCAGATCCCTTTTATTTAACTTTAATAGTTGGGAAGAAACTGTTGCATAATGCAATGATAGACTCTGGGGCTAGTACCACAGTGATGCCAAAGCAAATAGCAGATGCTTTGAAGATAAAATATGAGCCACTTATAAGAGGAGTTATGCAGTTAGATGGAAAGTCTGTGCAAACAATAGGGAAAATTAAACAACTACCATTGCAACTGTATACCTGCCCTAATATAATTGTTAATCAAGATGTTGTAGTCATAGATATACCCCCTGTATTTGGCCTATGTTTATCCAAAGATTTCACAGCTAAGATAGGAGGTTACATGTCACTTGATTGGTCTCATCTCATCTTAAGAACCAAATATGGCACTAAAATGAAGGTACTCTCCGAACCATTATCAAAAGATCATATCACAAATGAGCCAACCCCAAAATTAGAAGAAGCTCATGCTATGCTAAATAAAGATGAAAGAATCTGTGGAAGAGATAGGGGATTGGACCAAACATGACCAACAGGAGGAAGAGAATAGCCAGTTGTTAACCTTGATGCAGAGTGATCCCTATGGGAATTATGACTCTACTGGTTTAGGCACTTATGTCATATTCAAGGAGGACCAAGAGATCCCAAATGTTCTAAGGAAAGAAACATCACAAACACAAGAATCTATAAAAGATTCAGGAATCTGGACCCTAAATTTTGATGGGGCTAAAAGTAAAAATGGAGCTGGAGCAAGAATTTGTCTTATTGCCCCTAATGGTGAGAAGATCTTAAGAGCCATTCGCTTTCATTTCACTTGTACCAATAATAATGCAGAATATGAATCTTTAGTGCATGGACTCATATTGGCAAAGAGACAAGGAGTAAAGAGCCTAGTAGTGGAAGGAGATTCTGAACTAGTAGTGAAACAAATAAGAGAAAAGGCAGTGGCCAAGAATGTAAGAATGAGATCCTACAGGCACATAATTTGGGACTTGATAGATGGTTTTGAAGCTTTCAATATTAAAGTAGTCCCTAGAGCCCAAAATTCTGAGGCAGATAGGATGGCACAGATTGGCTCACAGTTTGATCCAGCAACTGATTTGCTGGTCAACAATGAGTCAGTCAAAGTTATTGTGAGGCCAACTATCCCAGACAATGATGAAAATTGGCAAGTCTTTGAAAATGATTTTCAAGTACTTTCTTTTTTGCAACAATCAGGAGAATTCGCTGATCAGTTACAACCTAAAATTGAGGAAGCATATGGGGATCAGATTATTCAACTGAAATCGAACAAGCTTCCTAAAGGATTGATTACCCTAGAAAACTTGTTTGACCCAGAAGATGCCAACCTAGAGAAGAAGAGATTTCAGGCAAATAAGGACTATTGTGAGATTCAGATTAGCGAGGGGAGAAAATTGAAGGTTGGGAATTCTGCTACTCAACAAGAAAGAAAAAGGTTAATTGATTTATGTGAGAAATATGATAGGGTCATAGCCTGAACCTATGAAGATCTCCATGGTTATGATAGGAACATCATTCAACACACTATAGAGCTGACTGAAGGATCTAAACCAATCAGACAGAAGTAGAGGCTAGTGAATCCTAGGATTGAACCTCTGATGGTGGATGAGTTGCAGAAACTTTTAGAATCAAGGATCATTTTTCCAATCAAGCACTCAACATGGGTATCAAATTTAGTGCCAGTCAGAAAAAAGAATGGTGACATAAGGCTCTGTGTGGATTTCAGAGACCTAAATAGGGCATCCCTAAAAGATCACTATCCCCTACCTTTTATGGAACAACTTTTGCAAACTGTGGCTGGATCAGAGAGATTCTCCTTGTTGGACGGTTTCTCTGGATATAATCAAATTTGGTTGGCTGATGAAGATCAGCATAAGACTGCTTTCACCACAAAATGGGGAACATTTGCCTATGCAAAGATGCCTTTTGGTCTTTCAAATGCTGGAGTTACATTCCAGAGGGCAATGGATGTAGCATTTGGAGAGCTCATAAATAAAATCATTCTAATTTACCTAGATGACCTTACTGTTTTCTCTAAAAGTGCTGCAGATCATTTTGACCATCTAGAAGCTATTTTTAAGAAATGCCAAGAGTTTGGAATATCCCTAAATCCTAAGAAATGAATCTTTGCAGTACCTCAAGGTAAACTATTAGGGCATATAGTGTCTAAAGAAGGAGTCTCTATAGATCCAGAGAGGGTCACTACCATAATGAACCTATCTTTACCAGTCAATAAGAAGGCAGTTCAATCCTTTTTGGGAAAGATTAATTTTGTCAGTCAATTCATATCAGACTTTGTAGGCCTAATAAGACCAATGACACTGCTACTGAAGAAAGAACTGATTTTCAAATGGACTGCAGAAGGGAGACAAGCTTTTGGGGCAGTCAAGAAAGCAATTTCAATAGTCCCAGTACTTAGGAACCCAAACTTCTCTAAGTCTTTTATAATATATGTCTAGGGAGGAGAGTTCAGTGTTGCTGCTGTCCTAACATAGAATAATGATCAACAAGAAGGAGAGCATCCAATAGCCTTTTTCTCAAAGACCCTTAGAGAGTATGAAGCCAGATACAATTTTGTGGAAAAACAGGCATATGCTATGGTAAAAGCCCTCAAGAAATTTAGGCATATGGTGACAGGAAATAAGATTCTGATACTTGTGGCTCATCCTAGTGTCAGAGAATACATTATGGAAGGTGAGATCACTGAAAAAAGAGCAAACTAGATAACAAAGATCCTTGAGTATGATGTAGAGGTCAGACCCACTAAACTGGTCAGAGGAAGGGGGTTGTGCCAATACATGGCTCAAGATATGGAAAAGATGATAACTGAAGAAACAGGAAAAGAAAATGTATTGAGGATAAAAGAAATTAATTAGAACTCCTGGGTCACAAACAGAATCTAGTTTATGAAACATGGGATTTTCCCAAAAGAGCTCTCTCATGACAAAAGGAGATACTATAGGCAGCAAGGGGTCCATTTTGTTTTAATTGGCCAAGTTCTTTTCAAAAGAAATACTGATGGTATACTCCTAAGATGTATAGAGAAAGATGAGGCTCAAAGAATATTACATGAAATGCACCATGGAGTCTCAGGTGGACATTTTTCTGCAAGAACCACAACTATAAAGATAAGTCAGGCGGGTTACTTCTGGCCCACTTTATTTACAAACTGTTATCAACTGGTCAAAGAGTGCCAATCTTGTCAGTTTTATGTGGAGAAGAGAAGGAATGCAGCAATGCCCCTTAGTCCTATAATTGTTGATGAACCCTTTGCTCAATGGGGTCTAGATTTCATAGGAATGATCAATCTGGTGTCAAGTATGGGACACAAATGGATTCTAACTGCCACAGATTACTTTACCAGATGGAGTGAAGTAGTGCCATTAAAGGAAGCAACGGAAAAGGTGATCCTAGATTTTCTGGAAGGAATCACTGTTCGCTTTGGGCCTCCTCATACCATAATTTCAGATAACGCTAAGGCATTTTTAGGGGCAAAAATATCTGACTTTGCACTAAAATATGGAATCTATCTGAAAACTTCCTCTAATTATTACCCTCAGGGTAATGGTTTAGCGGAATCAACCAACAAGAATCTAATTAGACTCATTAAGAGAATAGGGGCTGATCATCACAAAGAGTGGCACAAAGTGCTTAGTCTAGCACTGTGGGCTGACAGAATTACACCTAAACAAGTGACAAAGATGTCCCCGTATGAATTGGTCTATGGTAAGCGTATTGTGATGCCCCTAAGTTTGGAGATTCCTGCTCTCCAGTTATTAAAACAGATTGAAATTAAAGATAATGGCACCATGCAGGTCAGACTTCCTGAGCTCCTAGAAGTTCAAGAAAAAAGAGATACGACACATGAATCATTTATGAAACATCAGAAAATAATCAAAGATTGTTTCGATAAGAGGACTTCGAATCTCTATTTTGAAGTAGGGTCAGTTGTTTTAAAGTGGGACGAGAGGGCTGCCAAGCCGGGTCAACACAGCAAGTTCAAGTCATTATGGACCAGCCCCTTCAAGATTCATTCCTGTAAATAGTAGAATTCATTCGAGCTTGAAACAATGGAGGGTGAACCTGTGGAGATTCCTGTGAATGGGATCTACCTAAAACATTTCAACTAAGTAGTGTTTCCTATGTATTATAGTTAGTTAGTTTCCCTTTCCTTGTTTCTCTGTTTAACCGCTTTGTTTTTCCCGCTCTTTCTTTTAAATAAGTGTTATGTGAACACGCGGCCACAATTCAAGTCTCTTTTATTCTTGGAACTCTTGCATTCGCTAAGTTTCACTTCATTTCCCAAAATTCTCGGAAGTACCACTTTCTGCCACAACTTTTATGACGTGTCTGACACTCTGTCCCATACAGATTTCACAGGATACACTAACAATTTTTTGGCTTAAATGCTATTTACTCCGCTTAATGTGTTATCAAATGCCCTAATAATTAGAGTTAAACCTTGAACTCTACTTTTCATTTGCTTCTGCATCTGCTAAGAAAATCCCTGCTGCTCGTGAATTCCTAGCAAACCTGCTTAGTAAAAGTGTCTTCCTTGTTGCAAAGCTTCCATCCTTGTTACAATAAGTCCACTAGTTTCCAGTATAGACACAGATATGGAAGAGGCACAGTCTTCACAATAGGGGCTTGGGATTTATGAATCCATTGATAGGCTTCTCACAAGAAAATCATATGCTTCAGCCCCTACACAACCCTTAAGGACCTATCCAAGGACTAGGGTCCCCGAGGTTGGTTATGCGATCAACCTAGCAAAGGTGAAGGATTTCACAGACGGTATCGCGGACCCAATCCTTCAAAAGCCTAGTAAAGCTCTGCGAGAAGGAGCACACCAAAGATGTATCCAGAAGGCTAAGGCTGGACAATCTGAAACATTCAAAATGAGGATATGGACCTCTCAATTGGCACAATTTATTGTCCCAAGTGTTCATCCGTGCCCCGACTTAGTTGATATGTGCGCAAAATTGTTTCATGCACCCTCGAACACCATATAATAGGGTCCCTTCATGGTGCAAATTACACCAAAGGCTATCAGGGACATGTTGGCCCTATATCATGACAAAATAGCCACATTTCCCACCATTGCCAAAATGCAGAAAACGTGGGCAAATGTTAATAATCAATTGAGGTTTCTCAAATCAGAATTGCAATTAGGGGATGATGATACCCTTGTGCCAATGCTACCAACAGGAAGGGCACAATTCTCACAGGCCAGTCAGGAGGCACTATCCATGATGGCATTCATTTTTGGAATGAAGGAGGACATAACTATCTATGATTGGAAAATGGCCATCCTCTTTAGATTAAAAACTGTGGACAAGTCTCAGGCATTTCGGCTGGACTTCTCAGAGCAGATTGCATATTCAATGGTCGACCAACTCATCCACTTCAAATCTAAAGGGGTTTTCGGGTATTCTTCTTATCTGTTTCACCTCATGTTATATCAAAACCCTGGCATCTTTTCACAGTATATGCATCTGAATATGTATGACCCAAGTTTCGGTCATAATAGGACCATTCCTGTGTCCGCATGGACACATGTCTTATCCGAAGCATCTGACCCCTATGAATTTTGGGAACTTTTTGTTGCCCCTGCCTTTTGTCATCTAAGCCCAGATCCTGTTGAAAATAGGTTAACACTAACTGTTAGAGGCCTCATGGCAAATTCCCCCATTCCCTGTGATTACTTCTTTAGATCTCACCATACTATCATTAGGGTCCATGGTTTTAATTATGAACCAGTGTTGCTACCCAAGATTTTGACTCCTAGGTTAGCATTCTTAGAGGTCACCCAACAGGTGTCTGTGGTGGACAATGAATATGGCACAAAAAAGAAGAAAAATAAAATGTATGATATCCCATGGGTAAAGAAAAATCTGGCCCTAGAGGTCAGAGAGGCTGAGCACTTGTTGCTGAGGAAGCTAGCTGTCCTGGGTTTCTTTCTTATTGAAGATAAATGGAGATATGACCCAAGCAGTTTCATAACCTTATGGGTTAAGAACAACAAGGTTGGTGCTGATATTGTACATGAGGGTCGTCCCTTTTGGGAAGATAGAAGAAATCCTAAGGAAGATACTCCTGATAAATATGTAGAATTGACAGATTTGCCCTTTGAGGGGCCCAGACCATGGGAGACCTTTTATGTTAAGGAAAAGGTTTTTGACTCTAAAATCAGAATGACTTCTGGCTTAAAAAGGGCATTGAAGAACAAAGAGTGGAAGCTTGAGAAAATAGAAGCCTATTGGAAATATAGGCAGGAAATTTCTGAAACTACACACTCTTTTGGTAATGTAGATTCAGATGAGAAATGGGAGTCTATTTGGGATGAATGGCATCCCTCCCTAATCTCCAGCCCTAACACAAGCAAGATTCGTAAGAAGGGTGAAGAGTCAGGAGAAGAGGCAGAATCAACCCATGTAGTACAAGCAACAGGACAGGCCTCAACAACAGCCCCTGTTTCTCCTTGGCCCCAATCTCTCAGTACTTTTGAGAAACAAAAGAGTGTGGTATCATCACCACCTAGGGGGATTCCATCCATTTCAGGCACTAGAGTTTCTAGTTTTGAATCATTGCCACATGTAGAGAAGGGAACAGAGGAAACAGAGGAGAGGCCAAGGAAGCATAGGAAGCTAAACCTGCCTCCAGATTCAGATGAGGAGGTAGAGCCTTCACAGCAACAACCACCGAGTACATCTGTTGCTCCTCAGGTACATGCTACTTCTCCTTCTTCTCAATCTTTTTCTTCTTCTATAGGGGTGGCAATTCTAAATGTCCAAACATCATTAGCCCCTGCCACCTCTGCTGTGCCATTTTCTCAATTTGCCCCACCTATTACTACTCAGGCCATGTCATTACAGGCCACATCATTGCCTCCCTTTTCCCCCTCTGTTCCAAAAAGAATATCTCCCCAAATTCCCCCTACCCAACATTTGGCTATTCCCTATGGCTTGCCATAGGGTCATCCTTTTGCGAGCGGGTATATTACCTCTCCCCCTACCTTCCAAGCTCAAGCAGACACTGCTAAGAAGGCTAGGGAAGCCCAAATGGATAAAAAGAGGAAGAAAGATAATAAAGCTCTAGCTGTACCACACATGAGGTCACTCTTTGACCCAATCCAGTAGTAGCTAACTGTGACTCATTTGTCACCTAATGTAGTCAGGCCAAACGAGCAGATGCAGCCTCAGGATTATACAATGAGTGCAGTGGCTATGGATATGTCACTTTTTAGACCACAAGACAGGGTCGAGCTGCTGAATGAAACCACTTCTGCTATAGCTATTGATTATTTGAAAGTATCAAAGAAGCTGCAGAAGGTGGAGGCTGATCTAGCTCAAGAGAAAGCAAATTGTAGCAATCTGGCTACAGAAATCAAAACAAAGAATGATGAAATAGAGAATCTCAATAAACAGTTGCAAGATACTGTTTCTTGTCAGATTCACCAGGCCATTCAAGCCCAGAATGCTTCTCTAAAAGAAGAGCTGGCACAACAAAAATCTACAGTGACTGCCCTAAGGCAGGAAAATGCCACACTACAGAAAAGATATCAGGATTCCATCCAACAAGCCACACAGTTTCAGCAGTAGTTACTGAAGGAACAAAATAATGTTGCTACAATTCAAGCCCAATTTCAAGCTGAGCAACAAATGACAAAACAATTGACACTTGAGTTGGCTAATAGGCCCAAGAATGCATGAGTGTTGAACCTGGTTAAGGAGCTATATGTATCAGTGTGGAAAAGAATCTCTGAGGAGATTATTCAGCTCAAACCTTCTTTAACCTTCCTACTACATGCACAACAATTGTGTGAGAAGGTAGAAACTTCAATTCAGGCCACTTTGTCCACTATTTCCTTGAGAGTTTCTAATTCTCAACTGCTGCTGAAGAAGCTGTATGACACAACTGATGAAACATTATCGGCAGCAGGGATCAATGACAAAATGATTGCTGCAAAAAGGGTGAACGAAGTTCTCAGTTGCAACTCCGCTACAATTAATTGCAAAGAGCTCCTAGATGTGGTCAAAAAGGGAGTGAAAGACATGAAAAAGCATATTGAAGATCTAGTGCAATTGGGACTTCCCTCTCCTTTTCCTAATAGAAACACTATGTTGATGATTGATGAAATCAAGCCTCTACTGTTAGCTAGAGAAAATGATCAGTCAGTTTTCTAGAGTTTAACAGATGCTTCATCAGTGCAAGAAGTGGAAGCTATCTTGATTCCAATGGCCCAGCTTGATTTCCAATTGAAGGCTGAAGTTCATGTTTTGCAGAGTTTTTCGCACAAGGACATCATCAACCTTGATTTAGCCTTCCAGGATTTGCAAAATAAACAGGGACTCTCTGATGCTGAATGGTCTATTTATCAGACGGCCTTACAGAATCTGTGAATTTTGCTATATTTTATATGTACATTTTTGGATTCTTTTTGAGCAGGCTCAAAATTCCTTGGGGTCACCAAGAACTATAGAGTAAAATACTCTACGTTTTGTTTTGAGTTCCAGTTTTGCCTCTGCGCGTCTTAGTTTTGACACAGTGTGAGAGTTTTGACACAGGAGCATGGGTGCGGGTTTCATTTTTGCCTAAGTCCTAGATTAGTGTGGAGGGCGCCAAATGTCACCAGTTGAGACACATTATAAAGTTTCTTTAAGTTACGTGGATGGAGCCACGTGTCCTGTTATATATCCACGGAGCACGACAAGTGTCCGCATCCGTGTTCAGTTTCTCATAAGCTTCAAAAGCTCTTTTAAAAGTTTCTCAGTGAGCGCGGAAGTTGCCAAGTGGTAGCTACGGAAGGTTTTAATATGCTTCATTTAAGTTGTGCGGAAAGTGCCGTGTGTCTCTTGTAAAGTCAGCGGAGTGTGACAAGTGTCGACATCTGCAGGTTCTGCTTTTTGTTTCATTGTTAAGTAAAGACTACGGTGGGCCCCAGTGAGTAAAGTAAAGTTAAGCGGAGCATGCCAAGTGTCATCATCTACGTGAATCTAAATGAGTCCCAAATGTTTCTATAGTATTTCTCAAGCAAGGCAGAGTCCGCCACGTGTCATCTTCTGCAGGACTCTCAAAAGGTATATAAAGCTTCTCTAAGACAAGCGGAAGCTTCCATGTATCACTTGGTAATTGCATCAGAAGGCGCCACCTGTCCCTGTTCCCCTTTTAAGTTCCTCAGGCAAGAAGTGTTGTGGGTCCCATTTTTTGTAAGTTGGTAAAGTTTTGGGGCGGTGGACTGTGACAGATGTCGAAGGAGGAATTCTCCCGACTACGAGGCATAGTAAAGTATAGGCCAGCGGAAGCCACCACGTATATGTTTCAATTGCAGTGGAGGCTGCCACGTGTTAAGTTCCTATTTTTTCTAGAAAGATGAAGGAGTTTCAAGCTAAAAGTGTGGACTATGTTATTTGTCTTAGGGTTTATAGTCGCAAAGACAAACGGAGGCTGCCAGGTGTCTCCACCTGATTCAAAGGAAGGAGCATTACATGTATCTATTTCAACCAATGGACTTGCAGGGAAGCTAACCGTTTCAGATCTGAAAGATATCTTCTATTAGACACTTCCAGTTATCTTCAGTTCGGTTAGGTCATTTGAGATTCGGTTGTTACGGGCAATTTAGGGATGTTCTAGGCTATAAATATGTGACATCTATGAAAAATTGATACCGGTTGGAAGAAGGGAGTTCGTTGCAAATTTGCTTTAAGAGAGAGTTGTTTCAATCATAGTGTTCGGAGAAACCCGTGTTGTGGCCAGTAATATCATTTGCCTTTGTTCTATTTTCTTGATTCAAAAAGTTTGTGTAACTGTGCATGTATCAGTGCCTTTTATGTGACTGGAAAATTAATAAGAAGACTAAGTTCTGTGCCTTTGCTGATATTTTCTGTCATTGCAAAATGGTCTAGTTGGCAGCCTTTGATTCTATTTGTTTCATCTTTTACCTTGATCATGCATTATTTGCTCTTTAATGTAACTAAATCCTAAAGATAGCTTCACTGTGCTTAGTATTAAGGAACGAATCATATTCAGGCATATCGCCATAGTTAAATTTTCTTCCATTGCATTTGAGATTCTGTTTAATTTCTATCCCCTTTTCCCCAAAATACATTTAGGATAAAGAAGAGCCAGCTTCTTTAAAATCTGGAGGTCGTTTCAGGTCGCAAGTCCCACATTCCTGAAACTTCCCATGTTGGTGTTGGAAACAGTGCAATTTTAAGCATCAACACAATCATTAGAAAAAACAAAAGTGCAATCATTAAAGTTGTGAGCTTCAATGTCAGTTTTTAAGTAGTAGAAGGACTGTCATATTGTAATCATTTATGAGTTTCTTATCAGTTCAGGGAGTAGTTTCTTCCTTGGGAGTGACCCTAAAAAAATGTCTTTAGGGAGTAGTAGCTTCCTTGGGTTGTATCACTGAAACAAAGTCTTTTGGGAGTAGTAGCTTCCTTGGGATGTAGCCCTAAAACAAAGTCTTTAGGAAGTAGTAGCTTCCTTGGTTTGTATCCCTAAAACAAAGTTGTAATTTTGAGCTTCATATATTGAGTTAATCATCATCATAGTTTTTCCCTTCTTAGGTTTTCCACGTATACCTGGTTTTATGTGTTGATGTGCATTGTGTTTATCTTTCATGTTTATTTTAATGTTGTAATTCTTAAAGTTGTAATCTGCTCTAGAGAACTTTAAGTTGTTTAGTTACTAATTCACCCCCCCTCTCAGTATCCTGGTGTGTTCAACAATTGGTATTAGAGCCAAGTTACTGAGATGAAGCTTAACCGCTTGAGGAAGGTCTGAGATGGCTCCTAATGGATCTCAAAAGTTACCTATGTTTGATGGAGTAAATTATTCCTATTGGAAGCTAAGGATGGAAAACTATCTATCTTCTCTAGGTTTTGGTGTATGGAAAGCTATTGTGAAGGGTTACATTGCTCTTGGTTTGAGCCTATAGATGTTGATGAGATTAAGTTATATGATAATAATGCCAAGGAAAAGAGTACTATCATGAGTGGACTAGAAGATAAAAAACTTCTAAAGGTAATGAGTTGCAAATCTACTAAGGATGTCTGGGTAAAACTTGAGAGCATTTATGATGGAGATAGTAAAGTGAAGAAAGCCAAGATGCAAATCTTCAAGAGAAAAATTGAGACCCTGAGGATGATAGAAGATGAAGAAATTGCTAGTTATATGCTCTGAGTAGATAAAATAGTTAATGGCATCACAGGTCTTGGTAGTGAAGTGAAAGAAGATGAAATTGTGAAGAAGGTGCTAAGAACTTTTCCCAACTCTTACAATCATAAGGTATCATCTATTGAGGAGACTCAGGATTTGCATACATATACAATAGATCAATTGTTTGGCTCTCCAAAGCCTTTGAAATGAGAGAATTTGACAAAGGTGCTCCAAACAAGGAAGCAACAATCAAAGCAAGCAAGAAGATAGAAGATGAACCAGGTGATCAAGATGATGACCTTGATGAGGTAGAAGAACACTTTGTAAGAACACTGATGAAAGGCACAAGAAAATACAGAGGTAAGTTACTTTCAAATGTTCTAGTTGTGGAAAGATAGGTCATTTTTCTTCTAAATGTACATTTAAAGAATCAAGAGGTAGTAGCAAGAGAGATAAGTTTAAAAGAAGCATGTATTCCATAGAAAGCAGTTGTTCTTCATAAGATGAGGATCATAATGATTCAAATGATGAAACACTTTTCATGGCCTTGAATATTGGTAATAAAAAGGATGATATTGAAAAATGTGTAAAGACTGATCATATCTTGCAATCTGACCAAAGCAATGATAGATCAATAGCTGTATGGACTGACTTTCATGAAAATAAAGAAGCCAAGTCTTGGGTAATTGATAGTGGTTGCTCCAATCATGACTGGTGACAAGGAGAAGTTTGTCAGCCTTGAGAAGTGGAATGGTGGAGCTATTAAGTTTGGTGGTGCTGAGTTAGCACAAATATGTGGAAATAGTGCTATAATTATTAATGATAAGAATAAGACTGAGGATGTCCTCTATGTTAAAGGGCTAAAGAACAATCTTCTCAATGTCAGTGAGTTGTGCAATAAAGGATACAATCTTACCTTTCATGCCAAAGGTTGTGAAATCTAGAAGGCAAGGTCTAGAAAACTAGTTGTTGAAGGTGTCAAGTCATATGGTCACATCTATCATATGATGGAGGTAAATGGAAGAACATGCTTATTGGCTCAATCCAGTGAGTGTTAGCTATGACACTTGAGAATGGGACACATCATCTTTGATAATATGGTAAAGATGAACTCTATTCATGTGGTGAGAGATATGCCCAGGATAACCAAGCCTACAAACACATTGTGTAAAGAATGCCAAATGGGAAAGTAGACAAAGACAAGTTTCAGGAGAAAGGAGTACTCTTCTTCAATGCCATTGGAGCCGATTCATACTGAACTATGTGGCTATACAAGAGTAAAGATTCAACAAAGTGAAAGGTATTTCATGTTACTTATTGATGATTATTCTAGAATGACTTGGGTTACTTTCCTAAGAGAAAAATCAGATGCCTTTGATAAGTTTAAGGTTTTCAAATCTTTGGTTGATAATGAAATGGATACTACGATCAAATGTTTAAGGTCTGATAGAGGAGATGAGTTTACTTCAAATGAATTTGATAATTTTTGTGAACATCACGGTATTAGGAGACATCTATCAGCTCCTAGGACCCCTCAACAAAATGAGGTAGTGGAAAGGAAGAATAGGACTATGCAAGAGATGGCTTGGACAATGTTGAAGGATGCAGATCTATCTGACATGTACTAGAAGGAAACAGTTCACGCTGCTGTGTATCTAACTAACAAAGTATAGTTGAGGGTTAATAGCACTAAGACCCCTTATGAGATATGGTATGGACGACATCCTAATGTCAAATACATCAGGATCTTTCATAGCAAATGCTATAATAGAAGATATGAAGAAGACCTAGGAATGTTTTATTGAAGAAGTGACAAAGGGATCTTTCTTAGTTACTCAACCAAAAGCAAGGCCTATGGATGCTACACCAAGAGATTGGGGAAGATGATTGAAAGCACAAATGTTAAAGCAGATGAAGACTTGTATCAGATCTCACAAGAATTAGAGGACTCTATATCTAATATTTTTCCATGCATTAAAGAAGAAGAAGAAGAAGAGAAAGAAGAAAAGGAAAAAGAACCAATGAAGATACCCAAGACTCTAGTAAAGTATGTTTAGAAAAATCATTCGGTAGATCAGATCATTGAGGACAAGGATAAAGGTATACTAACTAGGAGAAGTCTTGCAAAGGCATATGAGCAAGTAAACTTGTGTTTATTATCAATTGTATAACCAAAAATCTTTGCTGATACTAAAAAATATGATGGATGGATAAAGGCAATGGAAGAAGAATTGAATCAGATTGAGAAGAATCAAACATGGGAATTGGTTCCTAGACTAACTAGCAAGAATGTTATAGGAAAAAAGTGGGTGTTCCAGAACAAGCTGAATGAAGAAGGTGAAGTTGTGATGAACAAAGCAAGATTGGTATGTAAAGGATATTCGCAAGTTGAAGGCATTGACTTTGATGAGACCTATGCTTCAATAGCCAAGATGGAGGCAATGAGGACGTTTCTTGCTCTAGTTGCTCACAAGAAATTTAAGGTTTATCATATGGATGTCAACATGTTTGAATGGTGATGTAGAGGAGGAAGTCTACATTGAGCAGCCAAATGGTTTTTAGATATCAGAAGATCTAGACACAGACTCAAGAAAGCACCTAGAATTTAGCATGCTAGGTTGGATAAGTATTTACTTTAGAAAGGCTTCAAAAAATGTACTACAAATAGCAATCTTTACATCAAGAAAGAAGGAGATATGATATTGATAGTTGTAGTGTATGTTGATGACACCATCTTTGGTGGAGATGATGATATGTGTAAGAGGTTTGCAAAGGAGATGCAAAAGAGTTTGACATGTCTATGATTGGTGACATGTCTTTCTTCCTTGGACTTCAAATTTCTTAGCTAGATGATGGTATCTTCATTTCTCAAGCTAAGTATGTCAAAGATATGTTGAAGAAATTTGGTATGGAGGACTCTAAACTAGTGAGTACTCCCATGGTCACTAGATGTCACTTGAGCAAGGATGATGAGTTGATCAAACTTTCTATAGATCTATGATTGGAGGATTGTTGTACTTGACTACTTCTAGACCTAATATCATGCATGCAGTATGTGTGGTTGACAGATATCAAGCTAATGCCAAGAAAATACATGAGAAGATAGTGAAAAGAATATTTAGATACTTGAAGGGAACTCTAGATAATGGCTTATGGTATCCAAGAGGTAATGAATTTGATCTAAGTGCCTACATCTTATGTTGATTGGGCCGGTTGTGTTGATGATAGAAGAAGTACAAGTGGTGGTGCTTTCTTTTTAGAAAGCAAATTGGTTTCATAGCAAAGCAAGAAGTAAGATTCAATGTCATTATCAACTGCAAAGGCAGAGTATATTGCAGCAGCATCATGCTATACACAAGTATTGTGGATGAAAAAAACCCTGGGTGAAGGATATCAAGGTACTGTATGATGATCCTATTCCTATTTTGTGTGGTAATACAAGTGCTATCAATATTTCCAAGAATCCAGTGATGCATTCTAGAACCAAATATATAGTAATAAGGTACACTTTTTGAGAGAGAAGGTTGTAGATAAGGAAGTAACGCTGGAATATGTTTTGAAAAAAATGATCAAATTACAAATATTTTCACAAAGTCTCTTGCAAAGAACATTTTTGAGGGTCTCCAATAGAGGTTAGGGGTAACTGACCCTCCTTCTTCTCACTAGATGCATAGTGGTGCATCTATCTAGGGGGAGTTCATGCTATATTATTTTTCCTAGATTGATGGTGGCTACTTCTCAGGGGGAGCAAGTAGTAGATGTTACTGATAAGGAAAATTTAAAAAGAAGAAATTGTTACCCTTTCAAGTCCTTGATGTGAAAGGAGGAGAATGTGCATGTATGTATTTCCATCAATTCCAAAGGGGGAGATGTTGCATATATGATACCTAAGGTTGTGATGTGGTTGTCATTGATGTCAACACTCAGTCGGACAATCTGATACATTGCTGATGTTGGATGTGATGTAGTTGCTAACGTTTATGTTTGGATGTCATGTTGAATGTAATGTGGTTGCTGAAGTTCATGGTTGGATGTCATGTTGGATGTAATGTGATTGTTGAAGTCCATGGTTGGATATCATGCCTCGGTCAATGTAGAGTTGACTATGATGTTATATTAAGATGAGAATTAGAACCATCAAGAAGACATATTAAGATGGTAATTAGAAGTAGCAAGAAGACATATTAAGATGGGAATTAGAAACATCAAGAAGACATATTAAGATGGGAATTAGAAGCATCAAGATGACATATTAAGATGGGAATTAGAAGCACTAAAATGTACGTTTCTATGTCTAAATGAGTTGTCACAAGAACACAAGTAGATTTTAATCTCCAAAAAGTGATGAAAGTTTCTACTATAGAAAGATGCCTGGGAGACTACTTGGGAAATTTATCCACATTCCTCCACACTTATAGACATGATCATATGGTTTAGTATCTAAATTTAGTATGTTGTGAAGATGTTATATCCAAGAAATAAAGTCAGTATGCTTTATGCAATGAAAGTTATGAGTGATAGAGTTTTGGTCTATGTTTTGACAGAGTAAAACTGTGATGAAGACTTGTTGGAATGCTCCACACTTATCTGAGTAAGAAGATTTGTCAATACAATTTTGTGAATATGTTCAGAGAGGCTCAATGCATAGTTTTGTAAAGTATCTAGTGATTTGGTGTACCGTAAGTAACATTTAATCTTCTATGTGTACCACCAAAGTGAGATGACTATTGTGCTACACACTTCATGTGTTCTTACTTTAGGAAAACCTATTTCAAATAGGTGTGACATGTGGATGTTATTCCTTGAAGAATGATGATGTGAATGATGTTTAGGACTAGACTAAGCATGTATTGGAATCCCCAAGGTGTGTGTTTTTTAGAAGTAGCGTGTTCTTCATGATAGGGCTTTCCCTATGCATGTTTCATGTTGTGATCTCTGGCAAACCTGTAAAATGTAATATTCTTATTGTATTGGCCAAATTGTAATGAAATCAATGTAATATCATGTATATAAATTGTGAACCTAGTTGATCTAGGCGAGGTATGATTGCAAAGATGAAAATCTAAAAGTGTGAAGAGCAAAGTATGAATATCATATGCATTGTGATGTGCAACTAAAGGAGAATGAGAAGAAGTATTAGATGCCATCTTGATTCATCTTGAAGAAATTTTTGTGACAAGAGGGAAGTGAAGAGTGTGACTAATTGATAAAATCATTAGAAGAAGAAAAAGTACAATCATCAAAGGTGTGAGCTTCAATGTCAGTTTTCAAGCAGTAGGACTCTCATACTATAATCATTTATGAGTTTGTTCTCATTTCAAGGAGTAGTTGCTTCCTTTAGAGTGACCCTAAAACAAATTTTTCAAACAGTAGTAGCTTCCTTGGGTTGTAGCCCTAAAACAAAGTTGTAATTTTGAGCTTCATATATTGTGAGTTAATCCTCACCATGGTTTTTCCCTTCTTGGGTTTTTCACGTATATCTAGTGTCATGTGTTGATGTGCATTGTGTTGATCTTTCATGTTTATGTTAATTCTATAATACTTAAATTTTTAATTTGCTCTAGAGAACTTGAAGTTGTTTAGATACTAATTCACCCCGCCTCTCAGTATCATGGTGTGTTTAACACATATCACCCTATTTTATATAAAAAATTGGGTCCTAATCTCCTTAGTTCATTAGGGCTCAATTTTTATTTTCTATACTCACCCCATTTCAACATCTTTATTTAATATCTATATATTGATGGCAAATTTAGACATTGAATCACCATAAAAGATATATATTAATAAAAAATAGTCATTAAATTGTCAAAAGATTGAAAGAAGGAAAAAATATTTCCATCCACTATAAAATTCAATTTCCAAGGCTTACAAATTGCCTAGGATAGTACACTTTGTTGTAGTGGATTCACTAGGGTTTATATAGAATTTTTTAGAGTTCATTTCTTAAAATATACCCTATTTGATTCCTATGAGTATTTAGTGGTAGAAGAAAAAGTACATGAATTATACTTTGATAAATGAGAGAAAGAGATGTAGTATGTTCCTATTGGATTTTGAGTTTTTAGTAAAATGGTGAGTACTTCTTGGTCCCATCATTTCATGAAGTTATCATTTTTTGTGGTGATGAACCTAAACCATTGGCCCTTGGGGAGAATTTAATTTTTTTATGCTCATGTTGACTATGTGGGTAGATGAAAGAATTAATGGTTTCTTGTTGAAGTGAATCTAATTTTTGGGAACATGCTACTAGGTGTAGAGGATTTGTTGAGGGAGTAAATGGTATTAGATTTCACCCATGCTTGTTTGTAGTGACCAAAGGGAATTCATTTCCTTAGAGTATGGGTCACCACTTGGCCACAATTAACTATTATAGATTAGTGAGATTAGTACCAATAGGCTACTTTCTATATAGATTTGTATATATTTCCTTGTTCCTACATCCAATCTATGGAATATTTCCCTTTTACATTAGGAGGATATTATGCTTCTTTGTAGTAGGTTTTCTAGTGGTTCTATAGAATTTTCAAGAGGTCATATCTTAAAGTACACCCTAGTTGATTCCTATGATTGTTTAGAGATTGAAGAAAGGTACATGATTTATGCTTGGATAATTAAGAGAAAGACATGTGACATGTTCCTATTGTCTTAGGGGTTGTTAGTAAAGTGTCAAGCATTTCCTAATCCTACAATTGCATGCAATCATCAATTTTGGTAATGATAAACCTGTGCCATTGGTCCTCAAGGGATAATTCAAGGTTTTTATGCTAATTTTGACTATGTGGGTAGATGAAGGAATTAATCATTTCTTACAAAAGTGAATCTAATTATTGGGGCTATTTTTCCATGTGCAAAGGAGCTACTAAGGGTGTAAATGGTATCAAATTTTTCCCATGGTTGTTTGTAGTGATCAATGGGAATTCATATCCTTAGAGTATTGGATACCACTTGACCATAATTAACTATCAAAGATTAGCAAAATTACTAGTTACAAGATAATTTTCATACAAATGCCTAGATCTTTCCTTGTTTCTACATCTAATCCAAGGAATATTTCCCTTTTATACAAGACTATCGAATATAATTGATTGTGTTTCATGGATTCAATGAATTCATTACTTCAATAGAGAGGTTGTTACAATAAATTTCATAAGAAAATACCTTACAATACCAAAGATTGTGAAATTTGTCATCAACATAGAAGATTTAGAATAGTTGGTTAGATACTTATACATGGTTCTCTTAGGAGGAATTATCTTTCATCTATTTTTGTATAATACCACCTAGATAGTGTGTTATTAAGTGATTAAATAATGCACATCAAATATTGAGAGGGTTGAAATGTTATTTTGTGTGAAATCTAAGGAAGGTATTATTTGGGAGATTCCTCTCATTGATTTGATTGTCTCCATAATTAATTGAGACTTCAAGGGATATTTCATATGTCTATGGGGCTACATTTGATAGTTTCTTGTTATTGTTGATTAGTTGACTATCAAATAGTTGTAAAACATTGTTAAAGTCTTTGGGAAGTTCTTTTGGTAATAATATATGGGATTTCTTTGAGTAATTATGGATGATTTAGTATCTCTGATTAGGTGAAGTTTTTTGTATTCTTTGAGATGCATGCTAGTGAAGTTGTAACTATCTTGATCCCAAGATCTTATATGGATTTCTTGTTCTCTATTTTAGATTCACATGTCTTTTTTTCTATTTTAGATTCCTAACTCTAGACTTCCAAATAAAATAGGTGCTCATCACAAATGGATGGATGTTCACGTTTTGTTAAAAATATCATCTTCCTATATCCTCTTTGTAGAACTAATGAAGGATTAGCACAATTTTATATAAACAAGTTTAAAAAGATGGTATACTTAATGTAAGGTAGGTTCTACTAGATTTCTTAACTTGTTAAATTATAAATTTGTGCCAAATATTGTGGGAGGTCATGTTTTATATACTTCCAAAGAGTTGTGCATGTTTGATTATTAGGTTGCACATGAAGGTCTTAAAAGACGATTCATCTTAGGGGATAGAAGTTTATTTAATATTTTTATTTCCATGTGTACCCTATTGAAAATATGCTATAAAAGATATCTTTAGGTCTACATGACCAATAAGCTAGTTTAAGGGGTATTTAGTGACAAAGAGTTAGGATATTCTTACATAAATGGTGTGGCTAAGTTATGTGACCTAGCATGTTTTTTTATTTCTCTTTAATCATATTCTAATGTGTCTAAGAATACCCTCCTTGGTCCTATAGAGCTAAAAGTGTAGAAAAATTTCCTACTCTTTTCAATTGGCCCACAATTCTTACAAGCTAACCATCAAATTTGTGTTATCAATCTATATCAACATAAGTTCCAAAATTTAAGTCTTGAGTTAATTCTCTAGGATTCTAGAATATGAATTGGATCAGTAATAGAATGACACCATTGCCAAGATTTTTTTATGTTGATAACTGAGAGGAGGGGTGAATCAGTTATCTTAATTATTTTCCTCTTTAACAATTAGTGCAATATCAAAACATATGAGCATACATAACCATGTAAGTAGAAATAAAATCGACACACATAACACAGTATTTTTGACATGGAAAACCCTGTTAAGGTAAAAAACCACAGGATGATTAACCCAAGATTGTATTCTCTGTTAAAAGAATAGAAGTACAAAATGGCACTTGCCAATTAGGGCTCACTGCCCGAGCACACTACTCACAAGAGGCTCACTGCCTACAATAGTTTATAGAAAGAAACTAGATTCTTGAACTGATGAGAAGCATCCACATATGTTGAGGTTCAGTTCCAGTTAGGCTCAATACATTGATCTACTGCACTTCATCCTTCCTCTTCTTTGTTGTTGTTGTCCTATCACATACCGAACCTATATTGCTGCTTCCACACTATTCTCTGCTTTTCTTCACACACCACAATACACCACACACACATTCATACCAAAATCAATTTGGTATATATATCTGCATCAATGATTTCAATCATCTTTCTAGTCAGCATCTGGAAAACTCAAGATATTTCCAATCTCTGGTCTGTCGGCTGAATCCATGCTTACTAAGTGATGTGTATCAAAAACATAGTTAAATAAGTCATCAATCATGTTAGCCAATCATGAATGATACCTCAAGAAGCTTGACCACCATCAATATCTCATCTGGATTAAGGTCTGATGCTCTGGCGGTTAGGTCTTCCTCAGTCTACTCTGCCAAACAAGAACCCAACACTCAGGTGCTTATATCTTTTCACTCTATCATCACCAAAGGCTCAATCTCTAGAATATATCAGTCATGATACTCCTCTTGACTTACCCCAAGTCCGCACTTTACTGAGATACTTCCTCTGAGAGATCCAGACCTGATTGTCAAATCTTGGTGCATGCTATGTTCTTGCTTACCGACCACAACACTCTTCAATCTGACTTCTGGTATGGACACACCATGTCCTGTGGATGTGTGGGAAGGACTTTTTTGCCATCAATGACAACATTCATGAAGCCACACAGTGTCTCTTGCCAACAATCTCCCCCTTTGGCATTGATGTCAAAACTTAGTGAAAAATGACTAAGTGTTATAGCATACTCCCCCTTGGCTGATGCTTTGTTCTTATGTACACTTTTCTAGAGCTCCCCCTTGGCTAGATTCCACATTTTTCACTATTCCTCACTCCCCCTTTGACATCAATGGCAAAGGGTAGAATCCGCCCACCAAAATTCCCAAAAATCCAACTATACTTAGCTGCATAAGTATATATACATATTATACTTACATATACTGAAGCATATCTGCAAAAGTTGTCTTCAACTGGAAAAATTTTGTTGCCCAACTCTGCTTCATGCTGTCCAAAATTGAGATGTGACCACTCAATAGGAATGCAAAAGCTTCTACCCTCTTTAGATCTATCAGATCACTGGTCTGGGCTGTGGTCTGAGCATCAGATAGGGCCTCATGCATGGCCTCTAATTTAGGGATAATTATCCCTCTAAGTTCACCCATCGATAGTGACTGATTTGATGATATCATCAATGCAAAGAGTAGGCTTTTCAACAAATTCTTCTGCCTTTTCTTCCTTGCCTTGACCGGTAGAGGATTCACTGGATACTTTGTTCTTCTTCTTCATTTTCTTGACTTCCTCATCGGTCTCAGTTTCTTCATCATCCTTCTGACTTGTATAAGACCTTGTTGCCTTTTTCTTTGTTCTCTTCTCTCCCTTTCCGAATGTCTGGGTTTCTGGTTTTGAGGCTTTTTGACTCTTAGAAGTGGCTGGTGTAGATCTTGTGGAGGATCTGGTCTGGGATGGAGCTTGCACCAGATAACTTTCCTTTTCTATTTCTTTCCTTTCTTTTTCTGCCCTTTCCATCTTCTCTTTGTTGGCATCAACTGCCTCCTTTGAAATTCCACATCTCTTAGCAAATTCTTCCACTTTTCTTCACTTTTCTTTTAATTTCAGGCTGTCTCAATTCAACATGAACTTTTACACTCAGCTCTTAGAATGTCCCAAACCTTTCTACCTTAGGGTCCTTGGGCTGACTCAGCAGGTGTTGGATGTGTAGCTCTTGGATTTTCTCATCAACCTCATATCCCATTGGCATGATCCACACTATTCTCAGTTCCACTGCCTCAATTAGACATTGATCAGTGTCTACCATAAAGCACACTATATCTTTGTATTTCTCAACTAGAGATTGAGGGATTCTCTCTCTGGCCTGCATCATGCCTTGGAAGTTTTTGAAATAACCCCAGAGTGTTGTGCTTCGTGCCTTGGCATCACCAAGCCCATGCATACAATCTCTTATTTGTATGGCAACAGGTCTATCATTTTGCCATACCCAACCACTGGATCTAGGGAGCTCATTCATAAAGTAAAAGAATAAACATAATATCAAACCACCATATTTGAATGAAGTCTTTTTATCTTTCTTTATTTTATACAAATTCTCTAACAGTTGGTTCAGGAGAAGCTCACAAAGATCATAGTTAGCATTTTCTCTTAGCATCTAATAAGCAATGTAAATTACAGTTTTAGGTACTGAATTTTCCCTATTGGAGTGATATATCTTGTAACCAATTATCATGGAGGCAAACTTGATATCCGGCTGAGTGATATCTTCTATTGTCATAGCTCTCTTGTCAAATTTTGATCTGGTAGCCTCACTCACAGTTTGGTTTTTGATTGATTTGAGAACAAGTAACCCTCTAGATGAGTGCAAACTGGTTACCATCCTAATAGCATCTTTTGTGATCTTCAATGGTCTATTTAACCACATGAAGTTATCAAGCACTCTGCTCAAAACATACTGGACCCACTCATCTTCTGCAAAACAAGGGAAATGGATGCACTATCCGAAATGCTTATCCTGGATGGCCTTGTATTGGGGTTTAAGTTCAAGTGATTCATCTATTAGTTCCTTGTGGTAGATATCCATCAGCTTGGATTCCCCAAATTCTTCAATGTTTGCATGTATGTAAACCCTAATATCTTCTACATGCAGAACCCCATGCGGAATGCTAGAGAATGTGCCTAAGGGATCAACTTCCAGAGATTTGTAGGGGTGTATTTTGAATTTAGGGTGTGGCCTATCAGTGATTTTGACAAAATTTGGAGTAGCCATTTTTCAAAAAGATTTAGTGAGAGATTCTCAAGAGTGAAAATGCTTTTTTACGCTTTTAGGGTTCACAATATGAGTGGGATAAGATTGCTGGTTGAATTAGCTTCTGCTATTGATCTTTGAGAAGTTTTGAGGCAATTTGCTTTAGAGCTCCTTCTTTTCTTCTTCTCAAATGCAAATGTTCAAATGATGAATAAGAGAACCCTTATATTTCTGCGCAAACCCTAATTTCATATTGTAATAAATGTACAACTTAAGTTATTCCAGTTGCTTTGTTCTCCTTGTCCTAAGAGATTTCTCTGGATCACTAAGATGCACTTAGAGTTATTCTTGGTGAATATTAGCAATCTATCTACCTTTTCCCAATCATTCCATTTATCCGTAGATCAAGATACCTCAAATTTGAATCATATCGGATCTAACTGTGAAAATCCTGTTCTTACCGGATGACTGTTAAACCGGATCAATCTTTAAAGATTGACCTCTTCTAAACTTTGTGCGGATCTTCCATATCTTTACCAAGGCTTATTTAGATCTTTCTCTAAGAACCCTTTAATTCACAACTTTCCATGTGCCAATTTCAGGCACCAATTGACTGGCTAGGGGAATTTGTTTTCCTTTTTGACTTCCCCTAAGCCAGAGCTCATCTATTTAGTTTCTAGAAGGAATATCAGCACCAGATTCTAGTGTGGATCCATCCTCAACATTTTCTTTACTTCTCTTCACCCAAATCTTGCTCATCTCCCTTTGAATTTCATCCGCATTTACTTTTCTTTTTCCTTTGTCTTGGTTTTGATTTTGATGTACCGGACCCTTTTTGTCCTAATTCTTACTTCTACAGAATTTAGCAATATGACCGGGTCTATTGTAACTGTAGAAAACAACATTTCTTTGCATATTTGACTGGTATCCTCTTGATCTACATTGATTAGCCATATGTCCCATTCTATTGCATGCAAAGCATCTACCATTGAATGAATTGTTCATTTGCACATTTCTACATTCTTGAGATTTGTGACTATACCTTTTGCAGTTAAAACACTGTCTGGAGAAGGATGAGTAAGTCTGATTCATTCTTCTTCTACACTAATTTTCTTTATGACCAAATTTATTGCAATTGTGGCAATATACATTGAAGGATGGATATCTTTGAGCATTTGGTTGCCTTACCAGAGGTCTTCTAGGTTTGTTCCTTAGATTTCCTAATCCAGAGTTCTTTTGACCAAATCCGGAGCTTTCCCCTTTCTCATACCCCAAGCCTTGCTTGGCATCTACCCTCTTTTGGCTTTCAAGAAGAATTTTAAGTTAAGCAGAGATTATCTTGAATTTCTCTTTGTATTCATTTGTTATTTGAAGATCCCTTTTTAGAGTGTCTATCTGATTCTCAAGTTGTTCTTCATTGTCTCTAGCTTCTTCAAGATCAAATTCCAGATGCCTAATTATTCTATCCATTTTGTGGCAGTCTTTTGACTTCTCCTTGAGAGATTGTTTTAGATTATCTTTAGTTTTTCTCTTCTCTTCAATTTCTTGGGTAAACTTTATAACCCCTGATTCTATTTCATGTCTTACCATAATCACCTCTTCTAATAGTTTCTCACATAACTTGTTCTTCTCATCCAGATCTTCATCAGTATTATTGGCTTCACTTTGACTTGCCAATTGTTGAAGTAGTTCCTTTCTTTTTTTCATAGAGATACTTAGTTTCTCTTTTAGTTCATTTATGAAATCATCAGCTTGTTTGAGTCTTTCCTTCAAGTCATTGACTTCAGAGTGAGATTGTTCAAGATCATCTAGGGTAGATTGAAGTTGTTTCCTCATACCATACATATCCATTGAGACTCCCAGATCTTCCTCAAGCTATTAGGCTCTATTTGGAGGAACTTAGCTCTAATACCAATTGTTGATAACTGAGAGGGGGGGTTGAATCAGTTATCTTAATTATTTTCCTCTTTAACAATTAGTGCAATATCAAAACATATGAGCATACATAACCATGTAAGAAGAAATAAACTCGACACACATAACATAGTATTTTTGACGTGGAAAACCCTGTTAAGGGAAAAACCACAAGGTGATTAACCCAAGATTGTATTCTCTGTTAAAAGAATAGAAGTACAAAATGGCACTTGCTAATTAGGGCTCACTACCCGAGCACACTGCTCACAAGAGGCTCACTGCCTACAATAGTTTATAGAAAGAAACCAGATTCCTGAACTGATGAGAAGCATCCACATATGTTGAGGTTTAATTCCGGTTAGGCTCAATACACTGATCTACTGCACTTCATTCTTCCTCTTCTTTGTTGTTGTTGTCCTATCACATACTGGACCTGTATTGCTACTTCCACACTATTCTCTACTTTTCTTCACACACCACAATACACCACACACACATTCATACTGAAATCAATTTGGTATATATATCCGCATCAATGATTTCAATCATCTTTCTAGTCGACATCCAGAAAACTCAAGATATTTCCAATCTTTGGTCTGTCAGCTGAATCCATGCTTACTAAGTGATGCTTATCAAAAAGATAGTTAAAGAAGTCATCAATCATGTCGGCCAATCATGAATGATACCTCAAGAAGCTTGACCACCATCAATATCTCATCCGGATTAAGGTCTGATGCTCTGTCGGTCAGGTCTTCCTCAGTCTACTCTACCAAACAAGAACCCAACACTCAGGTGCTTATATCTTTTCACTCTATCATCACTGGAGGCTCAATCTCTAGAATATATCAGTCATGATACTCCTCTTGACTTATCCCAAGTCTGCACTTTGCTGAGATACTTCCTCTGAGAGATCCAAACCTGATTGTCAGATCTTGCTGCATGCTCTATTCTTGCTTACCGGACCACAACACTCTTCAATCTGACTTCCGGTATGGACACACCATGTCCTACAGATGTGTGGGAAGGACTTTTTTACCATCAATGATAACATTCATGAAGCCACATAGTGTCTCTTGCCAACAGTTTATTCATTGCCGTATGATGTGAATCCATGTTCACTTTTTGAACTATGCTATATTTTGACCTAGTTGTGAAGACTCTAAGATATTGGTTCGGGCTCTAAGTTAGTAAAATGAACCTAGCATTTTATACCCTTGAGAAGTTGTTTTCTGTTCATAGCTTCTCCTCTTATGAGGTGGTGACTATTATTTACAATTTTTATGTCTTCGTCTACTATGAGATTTGCATGTCTAAAAATATTGGGTATATAGCATGCTAAAGTGAATTTGAGCACTAGATAATATATGGACCATTAAATTTTAGTGGTATTCCTCATTTTCATAATCCTATTCCTAGCAAAATCAAGTAGTTGCCAAAGTTCCATGGTATATTTTTAGAATCTAGCACTACACATCTTTCAAACTTCATCAACTTGATAGATGACTGTGAAGTAGATTATGAGGATTTAATGTTAAAGGTGTTTGTTCAATCATTGTAGAGTGATGCAAGAAAATGGTATGGAAATTTACCTAACCTCTCAATCTCTGCATGGAATGATTTACAAGAAGTTGTCATAGAATATTTTGGTGAGAAAGTTAGTACTAACATGTCAATTAGTAGATTCACAAATATTCAAATAAACGATAATGAATCTATCTTTGTATTTAACATTAGATTTAAAAAATCTCAAAGGGATATTGTCAAGTAAGTCAAACCTAATGAGATTATGAGTCTTGTCCTCTATTGTGAGACATTATATTTAGACTTGTATTTCCATTTTAGACATAAGAACCTTGTAAATTTTTAGTAGGCCTACAATTAAGGTATATTTTCATTTATGAAAATATTAGGGTTCTGAGGATGATAGATTTTTCATCTAAATATATTTACAATGTTTAATATTTGTCCT
The DNA here is from genome assembly GCA_027924645.1 of Cunninghamia lanceolata. Lineage (NCBI taxonomy): Eukaryota > Viridiplantae > Streptophyta > Pinopsida > Cupressales > Cupressaceae > Cunninghamia > Cunninghamia lanceolata. The sequence continues at coordinate 10,204,573 of BSBN01000892.1, forward strand.
TGGTTACATAGTCCATAAGAATGATTTTAGAATAGCCATATTGTGGCATGTGTGGATTCATTTCCCTAGTGTGAAGTATTCCAAATACCCCATGGAGGATGTGGTATAGTTGAGGCCATTATTAAAAATTAAAAGAATCCTATAATAGAAGCTAATTCAAAGGCATTCATTAATTTGAGGTTGATTTTAGATTCAATAATGAACATAATGGCAGTGTTGATGAATATGAGTCAAGTTGTGATGAACTTGGTGCATTGAAATATGATGTTGAAGCTAGTGTTCCTCACGATTATTTGGGTTATGTAGATTACTCAAGTGCATATGACTCCAACTTATGTGAAATTGAAGATCTCAAGTCATTATGTCTCTCAAAGTGTGTTTTGGGGATTATCAAAATTGATTCTTATCATTTTGATGAAGTTCCAGGCCTTGTTATTGAAGATAACAGTGCTAACCCTAACTATTACAGTTTCCATTTAGAGATCCTACTAATGAAACTTTATTGTAAGATATATTATATCGCTACATATGTGATTCTACATCATGTGAGTATGAGGCATTTAAATTTGAATTTGATATACCTAATGAGGTAACTAATAATAATGATGTTGAAAACATGGATTATGAGCCCTTATATTATGATGTTCATTGGGATAAGTTTTCTAAACCCCCTATTGATGAACCATATAATATTAACCTAAATGATGAATTATATCCGTGAGGATCTTGTAGATGAGGAATATCAAAGGGAAGGGTGGACATTGGTGTTCCTAGTGCTCCTGGAGGGGTTGGTGCAAGATCTGGGGCATGGTGTCAGAGGAACCTTATCGTGACGAACACCTCCTTGACTCTGTCTACCATTCCTACTAGGAGTTGGAAGTGGTGGGTATTTAGTGTTCTATTGAGAATGTTATAGAAATCCACTTGAAGTCCTCTTTGCATAGCATTGTACACACAATGTATGGTGAAATGTCTATAGGAGATTTCTATCAAAGAGGCCACCAATGGGAGCAATCCCGTCCTAAAAATCATAATCCACCAGGGACACACTCCACCTTTCCAAATTGAAGAATGAAGAATGCACAAGCCCAAACCTAATATCCTAAACATATTCATAGTCTTATAAAATGTCAAATAGGTTAGAAATGAAAGTCGACGCAATCACTAAACCCTAAATTTGTCTGTCTGCAAGTTGGAAGAGATAGCAGCCTAGTAGGCAACAAACCTTGAACTCAACATTATCACAATCAATCTGAAGAATCTCCCTCATGTTCACTATGTTGACCACTCCCAAATATGTAGGCTCCCTAACTAGGGTGGGAAGAAGTATGTGTAGATTAACCTACCATATCACAATTGTTATGAGCTTGGTGTTGTTGAAGGAGATGAGAAGAGAGATCTAGATGTTAGAAGTGAGTGATTTAAAACATCCACCAAAAGACAAACAAAATAAGGTGTTTCCTCACAGTAATGGGTGGTGTCCCCATGTCATGAGGACTAAAGCTAATGTGTTGTAATGTACACACCTTTGTGCTACATGGCGTCTATGGTATACACCTCAATAATAGGGTTTTATGGAGTGATAGAAGAGTAATTATCTCTTGGATTGGACAAGACCACTGTATTGAATTTGTACGTTTGAAGCCACTCTGATTCTTATTGTGATATACTTGACCATTAATTTGAGTTGGCCGAAGGATTATGCCTAAATTTTGTTATAAATGGTAATCTGTGGCATCCAATGAACTAGTTTCTATCAAAAGTTCCTTTCATAAATGCCTTCCATGTGAGAATGCTCATAGTGGCCCCTTGACATGACAAAAAATGATTTACCTTACTAACCCCCTTCTTTGTTGATGCAGAAGAGAGGGGTGACAAGACCCTATGAATGTATGTTGTTTATGGCCTTGGTGTTGTGAGAAGACATCTTTTCCATGATTAACCTATCCACTAGGTCAAATCATTTGAGATGATCTATAGAAAAAACTGATCTGGGAGCCTCTTGGTCCGTAGCCACGTTGGCTAGGAGATATGCCAGTTGATTTGCCTACCTGTAAGAATGGCTTATTTGAAAATTGTCAAAAGATGTTCGCAAAGTGCTTGCTTGTTAGATTAAATAGTCAATCAGCGAATAGAGGACCTCTTTTCTTTTTAGCATATTTATGATAACCTAGGTGTTATGTTAGAAAAATGCACCCTTGGGGGCTTTTTCCTATTAAGGTTTAGCTTCCGGGTCCTTAGATTACATTTAGAGCATCTTGCATGATAATTCAAACTCCCTATGAGAAAACCTTTGGATCTTGTGACAAATAGGACCTAGGAGGTGCTAATTTAATGATCCTTGAACAAAGATAGAGGGGTGGACAGGGGTGCTAGCATCCTAGTCCAACCCTATTTTGGGTCTGCCCTAAATTTAAATGTTGGGTTTGTGACTATTATTTAGGTCCCAGGCTGACATCATAAGTTTTAATTACAAAATTCTTGGCAAGAATCTTAATAGTTGCATATATATAAGCATATGTAGCTTATCATTTGGAAATGAGAGAAGATTTTTATGATTGTGAACTATTGGCATAATAATGATTTCATTGTGTTGCAGAGCATAGCATTGTTATTGTGTTTGTTTTTTGCAGGTTGGATTACATCTTATCCTTATGGGATTAAATAGTATCTTCCTTCCATGAGAGCTTCATCATCATGGTGACATCTATTGTTTTTCATCGTCATTATCATTTGGATTTTTGCCTCTATCCCACAAGGATACACACTCTCTCTCTCTCTAACAACAGTGTTTAGAAGACTTAAATGTCTCTGCAGGGATTGATTGAGGCAAGCCTCTAAACACCACAACCCCCTCCCACACTTCTTTTGATTGCAGGTTGCAGGTTGTGAAAGTGGAAGAAGTAGAGTTGCAGGGAGCAGGAGGACACTGTGGAGATTTCAGATCCTAAAGGAGCTTGCTTGGACTAAGGCACCATCAACCTTGTCCTTCATATCTGAAGCTACAAAAATAAGCTGGATAGTGATAATTAGGGTTTGTAGAGCTTCTGACATTTGGCAGAAGATCCCTCAGTGACCTAGGGCACCATCAATATTGTATGTTGCATTTACATTGCTACAAACTAAAGGTACAATAGAAATCGGTGTTGGAAGGAGATTGGGATTCCACAGAAAAAAAATACCTTGGACTAGAGTGCCATCACCATTGTCCATGACATTTTCATTTTTTAAAGTGTGAAAAATAGTGAGTTAAGGTTCTCTGCCCTTTATCTAATTCCAGTAGCATTTGTCATAATTTGTATATTTACTTACTATTTTCCCTAAATTAGGGTTTCAAGAACATAAGAGCATTGATTAGAGACATTGTGTGATAACTTCTGAATTTCCCAGTAGCAAACTAAGTGGCAACCCAATCTAATAAATGACTCTCCTCTTGATAGGAGAAGCACTCAGTTGAAAAGTCCCTGGAATGTTTGTAGTGAAAGGAGGATTCTACATAAACCCTTGAAATTGGAAAACCCTCTTTTTTACTACTAAAAATTTTGGTGAACCCATGTTTTTGAACTTTTTGGCACCTCTCTGAGTGTTGTTTGACAAATTTTCATTCATTCATTCTATTGCATTCAAAAAATTTAAAACAAATTGAAATTTTTTAAAAAATTCAACAAAATTGGCATATTAGACTTGCATTTTTGTAATATTTGAATTAATCGGCATCTAATTTAAATTATTTTTTTAATTTTCATTAGATCTGATACAAAATATAGAAACTCATCATTTATAATTCATTTGCATGGTTGATTTGTTCAAAATTGCTTGAAATTTTGCATTCTAAACCTAGTTTTGCATGAGCTAGGGTTGTAGTCAAAATCTTGTTTTAGATTTTACTACCTTGTCAAAACACTCATTAGGTCTGATTTCTAATTCTAGTGTTGCATTATAGTGGCCTCGTTGCAAAATTTCATGTCTTGGGTTTGAAAACTTGCATTTTTCACTAGATTTGGCTTTATCGTCTTGTTAGATTTTCACTCCAGGCATGTTGTAAGGAATTTTACTGCACTAATTGGCTGTTATTAGGGTTATTTTCTGCTTACCCTTCTCAATTTCCTTACAACACCCTTTTCTTTTGGGCCTTTGCATCAAAATTTTGTGAAAATTTGCATTTTTTGTTGTTTTTGCACTAGGGTTTGATCTAGAGTGGCACTATAGGCATCTTGTAACAAAGTTTTTGTCATTATTTAGATATTATTACTGTTATAAGTTTCTTTCCATCATCATTTTCCTTACAACGCCCATTTCCCTACTCTTTTGCATTCAGATTTAGTGAAAATTTGCATATTTTGGCCTATTTTCACTAGGTTTTGGCTTATCAACTCTCTAGAGTTGCTTCAAAAGCATGTTGTGAAAGGTATTTTTGCATTAGTGGACTTTTTTTAGACATATCATGTGCTTTATCTCTTAAAAATATTTACAACACCTCTTCTTTCATTCATTTGTATTATCAAGCATTTTTTACCTTTAAACATATCTTGCTCCTAAGGTTTATTTTATTAGTTTGTTCATGCTATTGCATGAGTGTTATAACTTTCTGCCATAATAGAAATATCCCTTTAAGAAGAAACATACGACTCATGGGATCTAGTGCTTTTGAAGTAATCAATATTCCTACCTCTAAAAATCCACTAAACAACTTCTTTACAAACGAAGAGACACAAATGCTACAAGATACTATACCTATCACAAATAAAATGTAAGAGCAAACTTTTCATGATGTTTATAATACTATTGAGGTGGTTGGACACATATCTAATGAATAAATATATAAACTTGATAAAGAGTTAGTCGATTTCCAAGCATTTATGGAAAATGAGAGGATAGCTAAAGAAGCTATTCCCATAATTCATAACATAAGAGAATTGAAAAAAGAAGGACAAGATGGTGTTAATGCAATCCGTGGTTTAGTACATATTGTACAAACCAATATTATGCCAGTGACTGAATGTGCAAAAGCGATAAATAACACTTTGTCACCATCTCATATGCAAGTATTGGTACCTATACCGACTGCGAGAATATCTACGTTTACATCAGATATTTTGACAACTAATGCAAATGCTTGTAGTAATGTTACCACTAGTATTAGAGTATCTAATGGCAATAATTCATAAAATTACAGAGTTGTCAGATTCAACTATCAAAACCTTGCCCCTAAGGTGTCTTCATATCACTCTCAACCACCCATTCAATCCACTTATTCTCAACCATTTCCCACCTATCGCTATGTCCAATAACCACTCAATTATTCAAAACCTCTGCTTGTCACTACCCATGCTCAATATCCTCCACACTTTGGTTCCAATTCCACACCTCAAACTGCATCTCCTAATGACAGCATTCTAAATCAACTTTTGCAAGGCATGACCTCTTTACAACAAAAAGTGACAAGCTTGTCAAATGCTTCACAACCCAATATACTAACTTAGCATGCTCATAATCCCTTATCCTATGTAATCTTGAGAACTCCTATCCCTAAGAAGTTTGAAACTCCTTTCTTTGAAAAATATGGTGAAAAAGGTGATCCCAATACTCATGTGGTGGCGTTCACAACTATGTGTAGTGATTTCTACTTTGAAGAGGACTTGTTAGCAAAGATTTTCCTATGATTCCTCAAAGATACTGCTTTGGAATGGTTTTTCTCTTTACCTCTAAACTCCATACATTCTTTTTTATAGTTAGTTGATCAATTTCTATAACATTTTCAAGAAAACATCGGACCCCAAGTCTCTCTGATTGATTTGGTTCATTGCAAGCAAGGTCTGAAAGAGAAGTTGACTAAGTTTATTAGCTGGTATGAAGGACTTTATGCACAAATTCAATATCAAATGAAAGATGACGATGTTCAAAAGATATTTATAACAAATTTGCAGCCTAACATCCATGATAAGATCCTCTTGATGAAGTATAACTCTTTTCAAGACCTATGTATGGCCCTTCGTGACTACCAACTTTCTTCTAGTCAGTATGAAAATCAAAATTCATCAGCTCAAGTTGGTCAATCCGAGGGTGGATCACCACAAACCAACTTTAAGAGGAATAATAAGAGTTTCATCAAGGTTAATGGACTGAATAACTTTTCTCACGTGTCTGCTATCACTAATCCGAAGAAGGAACTATATCAGCAAAGAAAGTTCACTCTGATATCTGAGTCCTATCATTCTACCATGAATCAAGCTCTGAGTAATAATCTCTTGAAGCTTCCCCTAATTAAACCAGTGGATCCTAATAGAATACAGGACCTTATTTCGATGCTAATGCCTTTTTTCACTATCATCAGACATAAGGACATGATACTAAGCAATGTATGCATCTTAAACATGAAATACAAGACCTCATCGACTTGAATGTTATATAGGCATCTGGTGTGAATGTTAATGTGAATAAGTTGGTAGCTCCGCCAAATTAGAATTTATAGATCTTCACCAATCCTTTCCCTAAGCATACCGATAAAAATTTGATGGAACAAAATACACTAGAGACACAAGAGGACTGTTTAGATTATGATGAGATAATTGCTACAATTAAAGTGGATAAGGAAAATACTCAAGTATCTCCTCGTCCATGAAGAAGAGGCATCTACTCTGAAGTTCCTCCTCCATTATCCCTTCAAGGATCAGGAGAGAATCAACATATACCAAAAAGATAAATGGAAAAATTGAAGCAAGAGATTATGACAATAGAAAAGGTTGAAATAGTACAAGATAGTCGTTATTGTTACGATAGATAGAACCAACAGAACAAGAGAAATAAAAATTGAAAATGAACTAGATGATTATCATTAGTCAGAAATAATAGTGGTTCTTCTCCTCACAAGCAACAAAAGATTTCACATAAACAAGGAATTGTTGAGAAAGTACCACATGGACTTTATGATAACAAGCAACAACCTAATAAGAACTACTCAAACTTCTCATACAACTTGATCGAGTACCTCTCCAAGAGATTCTCAAGTTCTCAAACTTAGTACGATAGTACTACCAGGTAAGTATCTCTAACCCTTTACCTCTCATGTTGAGTTTCCCCTGTGATGTGTTATGTGTTGTAAGGCCTCCTAGGATGACCCTTGATTCTCTTGTAAGGTCAAGGATACTAGGAGACCACCTTTATTGTGGCCTTCGTCTATTTGTATCATCATTCTTCTATATCTCCTCTTCTCTAATTTCATTGTTGTGTGTTGTGTCTTATGGACATAGCATTAGGGTTGGTGACTTGGGGGTTACCCTCCTACATGATTATCCCTAAGGCACTTGTTCTCCTCTTTAATTTATCATTTACCTTCTTCTAGTGTTTCCACCTAGCTGGTGCATGACGAAAAACATATTATACTGATGGGGACCTAGTGTCCCTTTCGCGAGTAATCAAAAAATGGACCTAGTCCATACGTGACAACGGGGTTGTAACATATTATCCGATATTTGGCTAGTGGAATCACTCTGTGATTTCTCTATCTTGATGTTGATGTTGATGCTATCATATCTTGCTAACAACACTTTAACAATACCACTACTCTGTACACTTTGTTTATCATGAATATCGCCTTTCTTGGCTCTTTCATCATATGCATTGTTGTTTATCATAATTATGTGGACACTAACACTTTTATTGTAGGGATGTGTTTGTGGGAACATTTTGCAATCATAAAATACATGTCACCTCTAGGGGGCATGGGCCTTGTGAGAGCTTGTGTTCCCTTGTGTGTTTTCTTCCTACCTTAACATGCTTGATATCAATACACGATATCAACCACCTTAAGGTGGGGGAATATATAAGGTAAGATGTCTACTTTAGATGATAGTAAAGCATGTTTGAACACTCTAAAAATCAATCACAATCATTTAATCCCTCATTGTGAGGTGGGGATGGTGTATTTCTCAAAGAGATTGCATTATCCTGTCATTTTCAAAAGTCCTCATCACGAGGCGGGGAGCGGTTCTGTGACTAAATCAACCATTAAGAATATTTTTGGTGATTGTTGTGGTGAAGCGCAATCATCAGTGTGTTCATGTAATGTGCCTAACATGGTGATGAACCTAGAAATAGTTTCACTCCATCACTTGTTTGCCATGTCTTCTCCATGTCTTCCATGTGTCTGTGTATGGCTGCTTGTTCTCAAAGTGCAAGACCAGTGGGGATGAGCTCCTCTACACTTTGGGATTTGTTTGGCATGTTTGTTCTCAAGGTGCAAGATTGGTGGTGAAAAAATCCTCTACACCTTGGGATTTTTTTGGCATGTATGTTCTCAAAAAGTTCAAGATCGATGGTGAATAGCTCCTCTACACTTTTTGGTATTTGTTTGTTTACTTTCCTTGTACTTGCATATTGCATTTCATATGAGAAAATTAAAAAAGAAAACAATCACTGCATTCATTATATTCTCTATCCTATGCATGTCTTCAATACTGTATTATTCATGTTTTGTGTGACTGTAACTATCTTCTCTATGTTTTGTGTGCCTGTTGTTGTCTTCAATGTGTTTGGTGTGTCTTCTCTGTGCTTGGTGTTTTTGTTGTGTTTGTCGACCTTACTTTAATGCATGTACTGGCCTTGCATTTTTATGCATACATTAAAGTGGGGTCTAAATGTTATGTTAGAAAAATACATCCTTGGGGGCTTTTTCCTATTAAGGTTTAGCTCCTGGGTCCTTAGATTGCATTTAGAGCATCTTGCATGATAATTTAGACTCCCGATGAAAAAACCCTTGGGCCTTGCGACAAATAGGACCTAGGGGGTGCTAATTAAATAATCCTTGAACAAAAATAGGGGGTAGACAAGGGTGCTAGCACCCTATCCATCCCTATTTTGGGTCTACTCTAAATTCAAATGTTAGGTTTGTGACTGTTATTTGGGTCCCAGGCCGATATCATAAGTTTTAATTACGAAATTCTTGGTAGGAATCTTAATAGTTGCATATGAAAGCATATGTAGGTTATCATTTGGAAACAAGAGAAGATGTTTATGATTGTGAGCTATTGGCATATTGGTGATTTCATTATGTTGAAGAGCATAGCATTGTTATTGTGTTTTTTTTGCAGGTTGGATTACATCTTTTCCTCATGGCATTAAAGAGCATCTTCCTTCCATGAAAGATTCATCATCAAGGTGACATCTATTGTGTGTTATCATCATTATCATTTAGATTTTTTCCTCTATCCCACAAGGATATGCACTCTCTCTTTGACAATGGTGTTCAGAAGACTTGAATGTCTCTCCGGGGATTGACTGAGGCGAGCCTCTAAACACCACAACCCCCTCCCACACTTCTTGTGATTGTAGGTTACAGGTTTTGAAAGTAGAAGAAGTGGAGTTGTAGGGAGTAGGAGGACATTATGGAGATTTCAGATCCCAAATGAGGAGTCTGCTTAGACTAGGGTGCCATCAACCTTGTCCTCTACATCTGAAGCTATAGAAACAGACTAGATAGTGATAATCAGGGTTTACAGAGCTTCCAACATCTAACAGAAGATCCCTCAATGGACTAGGGCACCATCAACATTGTCCTCCACATTTACATTTCTAGAAACTGAAGATACAATAGAAATTAGTGTCAAAAGGAGAACGGGATTCCATAGAAAAACCAGTACCTTGGACTAGGGTGTCATTACCATTGTCCCTGACATTTCCATTTTCCAGACTGTGAAATACAATGAGTTAAGGTTCTCTACCCTTTAGCCAATTCTAGTAGCATTTGTTGTAATTTGTAGATTTACTTACTGTTTTGCTTAAATTAGGGTTTCAAGAGCATAAGAGCATTGATTAGAGACATTTTGTGATAACTTCTAAATTTCTCAATAGAAAACCAAGTGGCAACCCAATCTGATAAATGAATCTCCTCTCGATAAGAGAAGCACTCAGTTGAAAAGCCCTTAGAATGTTTGTAGTGAAAGGAGGATTCTACGTAAACCCTTAAAATTGGAAAACCCTCTTTTTTACTACTAAACACTAGGAATCTGCCTTAATCTAGATGTTCTTTATCGTGTACTCAATAGCTTATCTAATTCCATTGAGGAGAGCTAGAGCTTCAGTGTGATTGCTTGTGCCTTATGGGATCTTTGTCGCCTCCACCACCACTGGCCTTCTTCAGTGACTCTGATAATACAGCCAGTACCTAATAGTCCCAGATTACATCTACAAGTTCCATCAATATTTAACTTCAAAAATGGTGATGTGTGTGGTATCCATCTAGCTGAGATCCCTAAATATTTGTTAGATAAGGTTTGAGCCTTAAGTGTTACATTTGGGAGCTATATTTTATTCCACTTCTGAAAAACATGACTATCCCACTTAGTAGACTTTGTATTAGAAGACATTGTGGACCTTACTCTAACATTCACAACTTCTACAATGGATGAAGATAAATCTTCTAGGACCTTTTTATCGGTCATTTAGTCTTCCTAAAAATCTCTTAATTCCTTTCCTTCTAGACCCCCCATATAACAATAGAAGAATAGACTTCCCATATGCATGCGAGTGTGGAATCTTGATTCAAAATTGGCCAGCTCTTGAATAGCTCCAACATAGAACTTGTAGTAGCACACTCCAATTGAGGTTCTCCATACACCAATTCTAGCACTTGATGTTGAATGGACATTGAAGGAGTAGGTGATTTATGTCCTCCTCTTGTTCTTCACAAAGCACATAATTAAAAAATGGGTTAATGCCAAGTTTGTGAAGTCTATTCCCCGTTAGAATTCTGTCATTTAACACTAACCAAGAAAATGCCCCAACTTTTGGTAATGTATTCATATTCTAGTAGATATTGTAGGGCCAATTCAACTTTGAGGAGGTGGTCCACCATATCACTCTTGAACACCCTTCTATTTGAACGGATATCATGTAGAATTCTCTTTTTCTATGAAAGAAAGGTGCAACTCTCATAACTTTTCCATTCAATTTCACCAAGATTTTTCCCTTTTGTAAAGAGCCAATAATCACTAGCATTAGCTCCACAATGTTGTTTGAGATAAGTCTTTACCTCAACAAGGTCCATCCTTGAGGATATCTTTGGCCACCCATTCCATGAATCCTCCTAGAAGTTTGCTTTTTTACCATCATGTTTGAGCCATGAAAGATTGGACCCAATCAAATCTCGATAGTTTAAGATGAAATTCTAGATGCTCGAGCCTCTATGTAGGTCTTTCACCATGAAGATTCCCTCCCTATCTCTTCAATCCATATATTTATCTTGCATTGGTTTGACCCAGCTTGCATTTAGTTTTGTGTACATGTGCCATGTCAGTTTGGCTTCCAATGTCTGATTCTAAAGTCTTAGATTGAGAATGCCTACTCCACCCATAATTTTGGGTTTACAAATTTTCTCCCAAGCCATAACATGTATTTTTCTTTTCTCTTGCCTCCCTTTCCATAAGAATTATCTAAATATTTTTTCCATGTTTAGTATTACTCCTTTAGGCACTTTCAAGGCTAAAACATATATATTGGTATGATTGCTAAAACAACTTTAAACATGGTTAATCTTCCTTCTAAATTTAACCACTTCCCTTTCCATGAGTTGATCTTATTATAAATGGTCTAAACAATTTTATTCCACAAATTGGTAGTGAATCTACTTTGAAATCCAGAATTTTCAAGATACGTTGTTGAACCTCTGGTGCCATATGAAATAGAAATACCTTTGATTTAATCAAATTTATTTTTTGACCCAAAGCTTCATAATATGAGGTGATGGTATTCTTGATAGATCTAGCTTCATCTACTGTTGTGTTACTAAAAAGCATGGTATCATCTACAAATAGTGCATGCATCAAGGAATCTTTCACTCCTCCAATCTGAATACCTCTACATAGATTCTTAGCATTGGTTTCTCTAATTTTCCAAGTGAAGGCTTCTACCATATGAATAAACAGATATGGGGAGATAGGATCCCCTTATTGAATACCTCTTGAGGCCTCAAAACCTCCCCCTAGTTACCATTGACTAGGACTATGAAGGACAAGCCTGATATACATGTTGAAACCCATTTACACCAATGACGTGAGAAGTCTAGCTTAGAAAGAACTTATATCAAGAAGCCCAGTCAACCTTGTCATACGCTTTAGCTATGTCTAATTTGATTACCATTGAGGGAATCCTTTTGGCTTGAATGGAGTGGATTAACTCGTGTCACTATGGCCCCTTCTACTATATCTCTACGGAGGATGAAGCCTCCTTGTTCTTCTAAAATAAGGTTTGGGATTATTGTAGCCAATCTCATTGCCTTTGTAATTATCTTGTAGACTAAATTACATAGATATATTTGCTAGTATTCTTCTAATGATGTGGTAGATTTTACTTTTGGGATAAAGGATAATAGCTATTATTTTGAACTTTTGAGTATATTTTTGTTTCTATGAGCCTCCTCCACTACCAGAAATACCTCCTTCCCCACTATCTCCCAACACTTCTAAAAGAAGGAACCTGTGAAACTATCTAGCCGTGGGGCCTTGTCCCCTAACATGGTGAAGATTGTTGTTTCAACTTCTTCAATTGAGAAAGATTTTATTAGTAAATCATTGTTATCCTTTTTTACCAGCTTGGGTAAACTAAACTCCACTATTGTCTGTGTTCTGGATCCTAATTTGACCTCCGTTGATAGGAGCTTCTTAAAAAATAGAGTGGCTTTGTTTTGAAATTCAACTAGATCAGATGTAATGTCCTCATTTTCTTTTCTCACTATTTTGATATGGTTATGCTCCCTTCTATTTTTTATGGAAACATGGATGAATTTTGTATTTTTGTTTCTGTAAGATAGGTTTTTATTCGAGTGTCAACTCAATAGTGTATTGAGCTATATCCCTATTGTAGCCTCTTAGATCTTCATAATTCCAGGCCATAACCTGGTCATACTTGCTACAAACGGAAACCAATTTATCTATTTCTTCCTATGTAGTGATCTTTCCAACCTTCATCACCTTATCAGGGATAACTTTTTTTTTGTATAGTCACTCTTTATTGTAGTGAATTCATGTTATCTACTTTTGCATCATATCGATTAAAAAATTTTCAGAGTGATTAAACCTTTCAAAAGTTTGTTGGACTTCAATTGCCTCACTTTTTCTTATAAGCCTCTTCTATCTTAGGTTGAACCTGGTTGGCAAACTCTCTAGATTGTTGTAAGAATAGGGTTGTTTTAGCGTCACTCTCAAATACTTGACAATGATCTCTATTATCACCAATCATAGGCCTTATGATTAACCTAATTGAATCCTTATTCACTAAAAGATCATTTTTTTGGGTCAAATTATGACGTGGTCTCAACCATTCATTATGCTTCTACATTTTGGGATCTTGGAATCACTTCAAAATTCAAGGCTTCAAATATTTCTAATAAATCATAGACCCTATGGAAATATGATCTTATCTTAACATTCTTAGTATCCATGATTCCTAAGACTTGTCTAATGACCAATTTTGAATTGCCAAATGCCTACAACTATTTTATCTTCAATTTTTTAGCTAAAAGATGACCATGCACTAGGGATTCATATTTTGCCTCATTGTTGGTGTAACTAAATTGAAATTGAAAATCTTTTAGGATCTTTTTTCCCTTTTGGTGAGAGGAGTCATATGCCTTCTCTTGAACCATTCATACATCTTGCACCATCAAAATGTAACTTCCATAGTTGTGAACTATTATCTGGACTTTCACCAAATTGCATAGGGGAACAAGTCACTTCGGAGATAATTTGTTCATCATCATATATTACATATTCTCCTAGTCCAATGGAATCAAAATTAGCATAAGGATCTGACTGCATAGATTCAAATAGAAAATTATCTTCTTGGTTAGTCTTGTCACTTAGCATAACTTCTTGATCCATGATCTCCATATCATATCTTTCATCTTTTGTGATCATGGTATGAGTTGGTTCAAAGTTTCTCATTACTTCATGAGTAATGTGTTCTTTATGAAGTGGTTCTAACAAAATTCTCATTTTAGAGCCATATTTGGTCCTAAGGATGAGATGTGTGAGTGTGAGATCATGATGGGCCAAACAGTGGCAATGGAGGAAAAAATCACATGAAAGTGTTAGCCAAAATTGTGAAACACTTTTTTAGGCTCAGATTTAGGCTTGGTAAGTTTTTTTAAAAATGGATATTTGTTTTGGAGAAAAGGATATCCATTTCCAAAATGGAAAAAAACATATATTTTTCTTGCATTTTGATTTAAAAAAGTGTACCCCCAAAATTTAGGCTTGGGAATCCAAACTTGCCTTTTCCACGCGGAGGAAGAATTGATATGTTTTTATAGATTTTCCTGAACTTCACCCTTGATGTTGTCGAACTCTTTTTTTATCCAAATTTGATAAAATCAAAAGGGTATATTCAAGAAACTATCAAGATTCTAAAAATATAATAAATGTCTTATTATAATTTTAATAGGTAATTATTAATAATTTTCTACCAACACTATGTCTGAATTCCCGAGAGACACATTGATTGAAAAACATCCATAACTGTCAAACCCTTTAACCTTATTCAAATATGAAAGTTGTGTCACACTCTACACTTCATTAGCTATAGGTCTAAAAAAAATTAAATTTCATATTTTTTTGACCAAGATAGGCTAGCTGGAAAATTACATTTTAATATTTTTAAAATGTTGTAGTAAAAAATTCATAACTAATTATTTACTGACAAATTTTTTTTAAAAAAATATGTGTCACATCTGAGCATGTGTCCTCTACTTGTATCTAAAGATTAAAAAAAAAATTGTCGTACTTAGGTTGGTTGGAATGACACCTGCTTTTTTTTTTTTTCAAAAATTCTAGTAGTGCCTCATTGAAATATCCAATTTTCACCAAATAAATTTATTTTTAAAAAAAGAGTATCACATAAACTACATTCAATTTCTTATAAATTGTATTTCTACATGTTTTTCAAATTACATAGGTATCCCATTCAAATTTTCACATGAAGTTTCAAAGTCTATTTTTTAGCATTTTCATTGCCACTTTGAGGTATCATTTGACCCATCATGATCCTATACTCACCCAGATGGGACCAAACAAGAGAGATATATCCACCAATTTTAGCTGTAAAATCCTCAAATAGACACAAGTCAAGACTGGTGGGATATTAATTATCATCACTTCCTAAGGTACAATAATTTTTGGGCAAGCATATAAGGTAAGAGGTAGCTCTTTAACAACTCCCACTATTTGCACTCTTTTCCCATCCAACTACATAACTCCCTTTTCCATAGGTTCATATTTTATTTGAAAAAAATATACTATGTTATTAGGCATCATACTGGTGCGTGCACTAGAGTCTATCACAGAATTATGCAATATTTTTTACCAACAATTACTGTCAAGTAAAATGGCATAGTTTTTTTTTACTTACCTTGTGCCAATGTTAAAAAGAGTAGTAGGATGCTGATTTTGCAACATCTTTTAAGGTTCTGCCATTTTTCCTCCAACATTCATAGCTGGTTGAACTACTGAGGTCAATTCTTCTTGTTTCTTTAGAGCTTATTAGAGAAAAAACTTTTGATCAAGGATAGATAACACATCCCATAATGAGATGTTTGTTTTTTTGTTGTTTCTTTCTTCAATTGCCTTGATATTTCAGCCTTTCAACTTGAAGTTTAGAAGGTCCAAGATTTTGGGTTGGTATCTAGAGTGTCTCTTTCTCACCTCTGTATCATTAGATTGAAATTCTACACAATAGGAGTCCTTTGAAAATTTATCTTTGAGCACATTCCCACATCTAGGTTCTCTACCGTTCATCTTTTTGATCGAGTGTAGTAATAGGATTACACTTGTGGAGCCTTAGAGTTGGATGGATCATTTGTAAAAATGGCTTCTTCCTCTTCTACCTAGGAGAATAACACATCCTCAGAAATGATTCCCTCTCTTGTTGGAGGGACATCCCTTACATTTGTGCTATCAATATAGCATTCTATACTCCTGATGACTAATATAGGGATTTTCCTACTTAAGCCTCTCATTGAATACCTTATCATCTTTGTACAACTTTATTTTCTATAGATTTCCCCTTAGACAAGCTCTAGACACATGAGCATGGTTATAGGGAAAGTACCATGCATTTGAATCATCTGTAGTGTTATTTTTCCCTGCAACTAGGTCTCTTACTATATTAAGTGTGATTTTCTATAGTGGGGATGGTATGCACAATTTGGCTTGACACTTGCTTCTGGGAAGAATATTCCCCTTGCAGGTTTTGATATATGTTCGGTTGGTATTGAGGCCTTGGCCCTTGAAAATTCTAGTAAAAAGGATTGGGATATGAATCATATTGTCTATTCAAGTTAATGATTTCATTCAAAACGTAATGAAAGATACTCCTCATCTTTGATGAAATCTTGGTGGTTGAAACTACAACTACTAGTACTTGAGAGGAAGGGTAGATATTCATGGAAAGAGAAGCTTGATTTATATTAGATATTGAGGGGCTTAATTTTTGGTAAATCTTCTTTCAATGGAATTGATAATTTAGGGAACATTAGCATGGGAGGCCCAGGAGGAAGTTTTCCCACATCTATCAAAAAAGGGGATCAATGAGACTATAGATCTTAACAACAAGTTTAACATGACTATGAAGAAGGTACCACCAAACTTGACCAAATTTGATACCTAATGAGTGGCCCATGTATCATGTGCTTTACTATGGAGCATTCGATGGTAAGCTTGGATATTTCCTTAGGTAGAAGAATACACAAACTTCAAGGGAGGTGTATGTACTTATGGTGATAAATATTAAAAGTAACATGAGAGCTCATCAACAAATGATATCAAAAGGGTTAATATTATGATATCACAACCAAACAAGCGTGATTCAAGAAAACCTCTTATAATTGATGGAAAGGTTAATAGATTGATAGGTTCCATGAAGGACCTATCATATAGTATGTAAAGGAATGAGAAAGGACTACATCCAAATAACGTTGCTGCTCATTATAGTTATGGCCAATGATTGCATAACAAGCCATATATACTAATTAATCAAAAATGTTAGGGAAAAAAGATAGGCAAATGATTTCTAGCCAAGGAAATCAAAGACCTCAATACAAGGAAACTCCCAACCCATTTAGAAAAGATCATATGAGTAGATAAGAAGATTCACCTTTGTGTGATGCATGTCATTTGCGCCATGACCCCATGAAGTGTTCTATTGTGGTTGTCATAAAGGATCTATAGTTTCCAAATCATGAGGATGGCCTTGAATATATGAAGACCCTAAAAAGGATTGTTAGATATGTACATATGGGTGTGAGTCCATATATGTAAACAAATTGAAGGTGGGATCCACTTCATAGACGATGAGTTCTTCCGATATGATCAAGATAGTATTTCAAATCAATATGAGTTGCCAACAAATGATTTAGCACATCTTAGAGAATTCATGCAGTAGTAGTATAAGAGGGAAGGGCCTTCAATTTAATATATTAAGGCGCTTCTCAATGCAACTATCATATAAGTGCAAGGTGGCTACTATAATAATCATGGAATAACTCCTCACTAAGGCTCATAATATTAGCATGTAATGTACAAAAGGTAATGAAGCATGAATAGTACCTACATGAGAAGCTAGTGAACTGTCGTCAATATTTATGCCATCATCATGTGAGGTATCACTATTGAGAATATTATTAGGGTCCACATAATGTGTGCTAGAATGATCATGTGAAAAAACTCTCATTTATAAAACGAGGTAGCACATATAAAGAACATGGATCTATGGACAAAATTATCATGACAAATTACAAGTAATATTATCATAAGGTTCAATAATATCATTTGCATGTAAATAATATGTACACTCATCACATGATATATCATCCATTGCAATAAATATAAATTTGTATCATGGATATCTTGAACAATAGATGTGTCATGAATTAAATCATGCGGGGATATTCTCAAAGGGAAAACACAATTTGAGAATCAACCACATCACTATCACTATCCATAGAAGAGGTACATAACAAGTTAAGATTATTTTGATGATTGTAGTAGGAGTGTTCAATAGCAAAGAACAAGTGATGAAGAACTCCCTAAATGAAAAGAAGGAACATATGTGATGATATTTAATGTTTACATGGACAATGTGATACCATGTATGTGATAGAATGTAATAAGTGTATCTAGAATAAATGGGTCACATGTCATAAAGTGTATAAACATGTCAAAACCAATAAGTGAGAATGTATAGATACCAAAGATAGAGGACCATGAGAATCCATGAGGTTTAAACAAGGGTATATCTAACAAGGAGAAGTATTGGGTTCACAAGAATATGCAATAAAGGTTTAAAACCCTAATAGATGTTAGCGATTGGTGTAAGAATGAACTAGAATCTAATATATAAAAAAGTTAAATCCCAATTCATTTATGAAACAAGTGTAGGATGTAAACACTAAGGCTCACATAGGGGTTAGTAAATGCTACAATAAAAAATAAGCATCAAACTCTAAAATGAGGATGTATCAATTAAGTTTGCCGATAAGGGTGTGGTTTGGTGGTTAAGTCACTCGGTTGTAGTGGCGGCCACCAAAGTTCAAACCCCCACTGGGCCAACGAGCTTGCAGGCTTTATGCCTTCGCTAGGCCAACGAGCTCGCAGGTTTGAAGTGTTCTTGCTAGGGGATGAGGTCCCCCGTGTTGTGGCCTCACCAGTTCATTGCTCTGGGTAAAAGCATTCATGTGGAGCCGGAGGACATGTTGCACCAGCGTTGTCAGTCACGTTCAAAAGTTTACCAGGTGCATTATCTTTTTTAAAAAAAGGATGTATCAATTAAGCAAAAGAAACAAAAATGATGATCAAGTCTATAAATTAGATGTGAAATCAGGAAAAATACAGATCTAAAAACCCCAATAATGATGAGAAACCCTATGATGAAAACTAATTCATGTAGGATCAAATGGATTCACCAAAATGTAAGGGAAAATAAACTTTGCTTGAACTTAATCTAGGTTAATCCAAAAAATGAATACACAAAAACATAAATTAACCTATATTAATAAATTTAAGGCCGGAGACTATGATCACCATAATATAAATTATCTAAATGCATAAACTATAGAAAATAAATGAATCATAAAAAGGTATTTAGCTCTATGACCAAAGAATGAATGATTCTTATGAAAATTTTGGAATCTCTAATGTTGTGGGATCATAAATGGAAAATGATAAAATGTACTTCTCCTTAGGATCAAAAAATGATGGTGCTATGGTGGATCCAATTCATGGATCAGGGTTAGGTCCATGCCCATGGAAATGTCTTGCACCTATGGAAATGATCTAGCAATCTGTATAGTTCTACTGTCTAGTTCACATTATTCATCTCTACTTTCTCTTCCTTTTAAAATGTTTAAAACTAGTTATATTTAAAAATACCTTTGGAGGATTTTCATTGTGTCACATGCTAACACATTCTCCAAGGTGAACCCCTAAATATTGAAAACACCACTCTTCAGCCATGTAAATGCTTCTCCATGAGGATTGTTCAAATCTAGATTTCTTTTAGTGCGCCAAATCCAAATGTTATTCTCCTTAGGATGAGTGCAAATGTTCAAAGGTGAGAAAATCATAGTTAAATACAATTTGATGCCTTTAAATACAAGGGCATAGCAATAAATCACATTCCAACATGTATCATGTCATCTCTTGGCAAGAAATGTATGATGGGGTAAGCCAAATTTTGAATTTCAAAATTTGAAATTTCAAAAGTCCATAGCCGTGAGATCAACCATCTACACAAGGAAATGACCCAAGACATGGAAAAGCTTAGATTAAGGTGGATAACATATGTGTGAGGATAGGTGCATAAATAGGCATAATTAATATAGTTTTTGAATGAATGTACCAAAATGTGTGGGCTTGTCGATATAAAATGTCTTGAAACATTTCCTGAAAATATGATGAAGGGGGTAAATCATAAAACACACAATAACAGAAATTGAACACAGAGAATAGAACTTTCTTTTATTGATCTGGGCAACTCATTACATTACAAAATCTTAATTACAATCAAAGGAATCAGTCCTCTACAGGCTGCAACACACTACAGCTACCATCACCAGGGTCTGGAATCTTCCGCCTTCTGCCACCCCCAAATTAGCTAGGGTTTCTATTTTCTCACTTATTCTTGACTCTACACTTGCCCCCTTAACTCTACTATCTCCCAAGCTTCCCAAAAATGGTTATTAATAGCCTTTTTGGTGGCCAACAACCTAATTTCAAAATTTGCATCTCCCTCCAAAAATAGGTCAACTTCTGGGAGCCATAACTTTTGATCTAGGTGTCCGATTGACGAACCGTTTTATGCGTCGGAAAGCTCGCAAAGTGCTCTACGTGCTAAGAATCCACTCTGTCAATTCCGGCCATTTTCGAGCTTGTACAGGGCCGTTTAGTGCCTCAAACCTGGATTTGAATAATTTTTAGGCATTTTTCGGGAAACGAAAACTTTAATATCTTTCAGCTCGCAAATGATCTTCACGTGATTCCTTCGCCAAAGGTCTTATATTTCTGTTATGTAACTTCCTATAAATTTTGACTTCATTCCATGCTCAAATGCAAACTTTCTAAAAATAGCAGGTTACTATTTTTAGCAGTTTGAAAAAATAGAAAGTTCTACATCAATATTCAGGCGATTATGGGACCAGAACCACATATTTTGAGAAGAAATGGAAAGAACATCAACAATTTTGAAACACATCTTTTTTTTTGGGTGATGCAAGATTGCCCTTACACTACTAGATGCTCCTACATCAGACACCCAGGGTAATTTGAGAAGTGACCCTGTCACGTCTCAGGCGTTTGTGTGAGGAAAACCCAAACAGTCAACCTCTGCCTTAGACAACCAAGAAGAATCTTCAACAAGCCTTCCTTTCCATTTGACTAGATATTCTTCATATTGCCTGTTTCGAGTGCTCCTTCCCACACGGCTATCAAAGATCTCTTCTATCTCCTCTGTTGAAGTAAATGCCGGAATACTCCACTGCATTTCTATTGGTCCATCCTCTGTTCCACCTTCATGATATTCTGTTAAATCAGCAATGTTGAAAATAGGGGAAATGTTGATCCCACTTGGCAGCTCTACCTCATATGCATTTCTTGAAACATGCTTCTTTAGGATTTTGCATGGTCCAAATTTCTTTATTTTTAATTTATTGTATGTTCCAACTGGGAACCTTTCTTTTCTCAAGTGAACCATGACTTCATCTCCCACCTGGAACTCCTTATACCTCCTCTTCTGATCTTCCTTAGCCTTATACTGAGTATTCATCTTATTAATGTGCTTTCGCACCTCTTCATGCAAATTCTTCAGATGTTCTACAAAGTCTTCAGTCTCGGCACTTGTCTTTTCTCCCTTATCCAGATTCCTTAACTCTGAAGCATTTCTTGGACTATTTCCATATACAATCTGGAATGGTGATTTACCAGTACTCCTATTGACAAAATTGTTGTAAGCAAATTCTATCTGCGGTAAAATCAAATCCCATCCCTTGGGCTTATCCCCTACTAAGCATCGTAGCAGGTTACCCAAACTCATATTCAGCACTTCTGTCTGTCCATCAGTCTTTGGATGGTGTGCAGAACTGAACTTCAAATTTGTCTTCAACTTCTTCCACAATGTCCCCCAGAAATAACTAACAAATTTGGTATCTCGATCTGAAACTATGCTCTTTGGTAGACCATGTAATCTCACCAACTCTTTGAAAAATAATTCAGCAATATGAACAACATCGTTAGTCTTCCTACAAGGAATAAAATGTGCCATCTTTGAGAATCTATCCACCACCACAAAATGGAATCATGTCCTCTCTATGTCCTTGGTAAACCAAGAACAAAATCCATACTAATATCATCCCATGGCTTCTCTGGTATAGGTAATGGTTGATACAACCCTGTATTCTGACTTGTTCCTTTTGTCATTTGACATACTCTGCAACTCTACACAAACTTTCTCACATCCTGCTGCAACTGTGGCCAATAATAATTTTTACCAACAATTGAAATGGTCTTATCTCAACCAAAGTGTCCAGCCAATCCTCCACTATGCTTCTCCTTAATCAGGTTCTCTCTCATGGAACTGCTTGGAATGCACAACTGGCTTCCTCTAAACAACATGCCATCTTGGATTATGAAATCCAACCATCTTGTCCTATCTAAAGTAACAGGCTCCAGACAAGCTTTCCAAGCCTCTGCAAAATCTGGATCTTCAGGATACAAACTTTTGAGCTCATCGAACCCAACAACCTCTATCTTCATTTCTGTCAACAAATTTTGCCTTCTGCTCAAGGCATCTGCAACTCTGTTGGACTTCCCACTTCTGTGCTTCAAAATAAAGGTATAACTCTGCAAAAACTCAACCCATTTTAAGTGCCTTTGGTTCAACTTCCCTTGACTATTAAGATACTGCAAAGCCTGATGATCAGTATATAAAACAAACTCTTTTGGCAACAAATAATGTCTCCATTTCTTCAAAGCCTGAACTATTGCATAAAATTTCTGATCATAAACATAATACTTTTTTCTTGGCGTCATTAAGTTTCTCACTAAAATAGGCAATGGGCTTACCTTCTTGGCTCAAAACAGCTCCTATACCACTACCACTAGCATCACAATCTACCTAAAATACCTTATTGAAATCTGGAAGTGCCAAAATAGGTTGTTCTACGACTTTTTGCTTCAATATATCAAAGCTCTTGTCTGCTCCTTTAGTCCATCTAAACTATTTTCTATCCCCTCTCATTGTCTCAGTTAGGGGTGCATAAATGCTACTAAATTTCTTGATAAACTTCCTATAAAAACTTGCCAAACCATGAAAAGATCTTACCTCCGTTGCACTCCTTGGTGTAGGCCATTCAATGATAGCCCTACTTTTTTTGGGTCCATCTTAAGACCTTCCTCTGAGACAACAAATCCTAGGTATACCAACTCCTTTGCAAAACTACATTTCTTCAGATTAATCAACAACTTCTCCTCCCTCAGCTTCTCTAGAACTCTTCTGCTATGCATCAAATTCTCATCCCAAGTTTTACTAGAAATTAAAATGTCATCTAAATAAACAATAACAAAACTTTTTAAAAATTCTTTCAATACCTCGTTCATGAGCCGCATGGATGTGCTTAGTGCATTGGTTAGCCCAAATGGCATGACTAACCACTCATACAAACTTTCCTTTATCTTGAAGGCTGTCTTCCATTCATCTCCTTCTCTGATTTGAATCTGGTGATACCCACTCTTCAGATCAATCTTCGTGAAGTACTTGGCTCCACTCAAACAATCCATTATGTCATCCATTCTGGGCAATGGAAATCTGTACTTGATTGTGATCCTATTGATGGCTCAGGAATCTGTACACATCCTCCACTCTCCATCTTTCTTCGGTACTAGTACTGCAGGTACCGCACATGGACTTAGGCTTTCTCTTATCAATCGCTTCCTCAACAACTCCTGAACTTATCTATTCAACTCTTCACTCTCTGCAGGAGTCATTCTATGGGCTGTCTTGTTTGGCAAACTGGCTCCTGGTATCAAATCCATTTGATGACTTATCTTCCTTACTGGTGGTAAACCTTCTAGTACATTATCAAAGCTAATATCCTGGAACTCTTCCAACATATCTGAAATTTCTGCTAGTACATCTTCATAGTTTTCTTGACTAATCTTAGGAATCAATGCAAAGCAATGACGCTTATGCTTCATACCCTCCAAAAATTTCCTACCATCTACCAGGCAAATTCTGGCAGTACTACATACCTTTTCTTCCACCTCCTTCAAAGGCTTCAACTTATGACGAACTCCATCCTTTGTTAGGGAATATGTGTTTACACGGCCATCATGGACAGCACTCCTATCATACTGTCATAGCCTCCCCAATAGCATATGACATGCATCCATTGGTATGATATCACACAGCACCTCATCATGGGAGTCACCAATTTTGAACTTCACTAAACACTACTCATTGACCAAAGCTCTATGGTCCTTCTGCAACCAAGCAATCCAATATGGATGTGGATGTTTTCTTCTTGTCAACCATCTCCTCTGAAACAAGATTATCAGTGCTTCTATTGTCAATAATAATATCACAACACTTACCTTCACATTTGCACCTTGTGCAGAATAAACTCTTCCTCTAATTGAGTTCTTTCTCCTCATTCAACAAGGTTCTTCTGACAACTAAGGTTTCTCCCCTTTCAGCATCTTCAGAATGCTCAGAATGTGCATCTTCATCTACATGTGCAACTCGTGCATTACCTTTAGGTCTTCTATTTGTCCTTCCTTGATGTTGCAGACACTCATATGCTCGATGCCCTTCTTCTCCACATTAGAAACAGGTTCCTCTGAAACCTCCTCTTCCAGGTCCTTGCCCAAGTCTGCCTCTTCCTCTTCCTCTTTGCTCACCATTGTTCTGGTCATGAGGGTGATAGGTGTTATCTCCTCTCTGATTTCGACTGGTGCCAGCTTCTTCACTTTTCTTTGCATCTTCATTTTGGCCCCCATAGGGTCTTCCACCAGTCCTTCCGCCTTGACCTCTTCCCCTTTGCTTGCTGTCAAATCTTTTATTCACCTTCTCTTCTACCTTTAGGGAAAACTGGTATGCATCTTCTATGGTGGTCATTCTGACTAGGCTCAGCTCCTCTTGAATACTCGGCCTCAACCCATTAATGTAATGGGCTACCTTCTCCTTGTTGGGCTCTCTGCATGACCGGTTCTGATAGTAATTTTATAAAAAAATTCTGTATACTCCTTAACAGACTTGTTACCTTGCTTCAGTCCTTGCAGCTTCTTTAGCAACTTCATCTCATAGTCCATAGGAATGAACTGCTTCTTTAGTTTCTCCACCATTCGATCCCATCTGGTGATCTTTCCTTTTCCTCTTCTATTCCTCTTTAATTGGACCTCCTTCCACCAAATATTGGCGTGGCCCTTCAACTTTTTTTTGCAAACTGAACCCGATCTGGGTCCTCCACATCTTCATACTCGAAATACTCCTCCATGTCATTGATCCAATCAATAAGTTGTTCTGGATTCAAATCTCTAGAATATGTAGAAATTTCAATCCTGAGCCTTTTTCCAATCTTTGAAATGGCCCTCAACAACCTAACTTCTGCAGGATCTTCAGCAGCTTCTTGTTCTTCCTCAGATGGCTCTTCTTCAGCTTCATCTTCGCTTTCTTCTCTTGTCTTTAGCTTAAACCCTCTTCGTAGCTCCTCTTGCAATGCATCGATTTGCCTTTGTAGGGCTCTAAAACCCTCTTCTGTCAAAGCATTCCTCCCAACATGATTTCTTCGTGGAGGCATCTTGGTCTACGCAGAAAACCCACAACCTCAGGTCTTGGTGCAAACTACCTCACAATCGGCGATCTGTCTACACACTCAGAAAAACCTGGCTCTGATACCACTTGATGAAGGGGTAAATCATAAAACATACAATAACATAAATTTAACATAGAGAATAGAACTTTCTTTTATTGATCTGGGCAACTCATTACATTACAGAAGCTTAATTACAATCAGAGGAATCAGTCCTCTACAGGCTGCAACACACTACAGCTACCATCACCAAGCTCTAGAATCTTCCACCTTCTGTCACCCCCAAATCAGCTAGGGTTTCTATTTTCCCCCCTATTCTTGACTCTACACTTGCCCCCTTAACTCTACTACCTCCCAGGGTTCCCAAAAATGGTTATTAATAGCCTTTTTGGTGGCCAACAACCTAATTTCGAAATTTGCATCTCCCTCCAAAAATAGATCAACTTTCAGGAGCAATAACTTTTGATCCGGGTGTCTGATTGACGAACCGTTTTATGTGTCGGAAAGCTCGTGGAGTGCTCTACGTGCTAAGAACCTACTCTACCAATTCCGGCCATTTTCGGGCCCATACGGGGCTGTTTAGTGCCTCAAACCTAGATTTAAATAATTTTCAGACATTTTTCAGGAAACGGAAACTTGAATATCTTTCAGCTTGCAAATGATCTCCGCGTGATTCCTTCGCCAAAGGTCTTATATTTCCTTTATGTAACTTCCTGTAAATTTTGACTTCATTCCGTGCCCAAATGCAAACTTTTTAAAAATAGCAGGTTACTATTTTTAACAGTTTGAAAAAACAGAAAGTTCTACATCATTATTCAGGGGATTATGGGACCAGAACCACAAATTTTGAGAAGAAATGGGAAGAACATCAACAATTTTGAAATACATTTTTTTTTTTGGGTGATGCAAGATTGCCCTTACACCACTGGATGCTCGCATCAAAATAGGTACAAAACTAAATGGAAAATGTCATAGGTATGCAAATTTCACCATTACACTCTTATAATAATATTTTAATTTTATATTAAACTTATATATACATTCAATTTTACAAATTTTATTTTTAAATACATAATTTACCAAATTTTATAACAAACTATGTTTTTCGAGGAAGAGATACACCTTGAAATATCTCCGTACCAAGCTCGCTATTTTTTCCCTGAGCAATCGCTTGTCAAGGAAAATATCGATGAACATGCATGGTGGTGGTTTCATTTCTCCCCTGAATTTCTGTATACTTCAAAGAATTGTAGTAGCAAGAGAATGAGGGACCAATTACAGTAGATTCAAATCTACACACTAAAGCAATCTAACTTTGAAATCTTTGAGCCGTGAATAGAGCGGAAAACAAAAAGACCTTTCATTGTTCAACTTTGAGGATTAGCGATTAGGTTAACAAACACCCCCCTAAAGACATTTTAGTTTAAAAGCGTCTAGAATAATAATTGCGACAAATAGATAGCTTGTGCAGTATTGTTTTTACCAAAACCTTTACTAATTGAGGCTGCTTTGAAGTGCAAATATTGGTATACTGATATCTCCAATTTATCAACATACGCAATTTGATATGCTAGCCCGTGTGCACAACCAACTGATAATTATCTTCTGTATAACGTGTTATAATCTACAAGCTATTTCTTATAACCGGCCTATACAACCACAATTAATCACCCCGTCATTGAGGTTACAAGATAGTTGAACTAATCTTTTTAAAGAAATTCTGAATCAATTAAGCAAATTAGTAGGAAAGATTAACAAACTAAGACATGAGTTGTTAGAACCACCAAAAGACGCTCAATATTGCAATCAACGGCTTTCATTAACATTATTATCTCCTTTCAAACGTGTCTCTCCAATCTATCAAATATTTCAAATCTGCCACCAAATAAACCTTAAAAAATATTCCTTCTTTAAAGCCATGTTATGGTTCTAACACAAATAAATTCCAGTGACATTTGATATTTTGAGCTCCACCCAAACCGAAGTTTCTTTCAATTATAGTAACACCCAATGGCATTCTCTTCAAGAATCGGGAATACCAACCTGGTGAAACGACTAAGAAATGATGATCACAATGGCACTGATGGCCTAGAGAGGCAGCTTCTTGATGCAGAACTTCAATATGGGTACAAGAGATTCTGCAGAAATAATGGAGGTTCTCTGATTGTTCCATTGGATTATGAACAAAATGAAGAAGACATGGTTTTTACCTCCAATGGGGATAGTCTAAGAGAAAAAACTGCAGATTCAGAATCCTTTTCTTCTACGGTTTATTATGACACACAGTTTTTCTCACCCCTATTCTTCAGATTCAATGTTTCTGCTCCAATACTTGGATCACTAGGCCCAGATGATGCTCAATCTTCCACCAGTGACAGTTCCTGCTGCTGCTGCAACAGTTCTGATGATGAAGAAGAAGGGGAGAATAATAATGGTCACACATCTGATGATGAAGAAGAAGGGGAGAATAATAATGGCAACACATCTTCTTCATCCTTATACATCTCTGCTCCTACCCAGAGCATTTTTAATTATCTTTCTCAAGCATCTGATGATGATCTAGGATTGCCTCCTGCAATATGTATATATGATACTAGAACTGATGGTTTCTATCAGAACCAATCCAATCTGAGGGAGAAACATGTTGAGGCCCTGGATTTGGATTTGGATTTGGATGTAGCAGATGACTATTGGTCGGGTTGGGATTTGTAAATTTGATTCTCGCAGTTTATGTACAATAGAGCCATTGTGATTATATTGGCTTATATGAATTAAGTTCTGCTTTTGTCAATGGCATATATTCAAACGTGTTTTATTAGAACTGTGAGATTCCATTTCAAGCATAAACCAGCTCCAGTGATCTAATAGGATGGCATCATAGCCGAAGGGATTTAAATGTTTAAACATACTGTTAGATTTGCTTCAATCCCTTCAAAGTACTGAGCATGGCATATATAATCTTATGTATGTTTTAAACGTAATCCTGTAACTAATTTTTTAAGTATACTCTTCCTTTGTTCGGTAAGGCCTCGTTTTATTGGTTGGTCCAAAATATAAATAATGATAAACGAATTATGAATTAGTTATTATACTCCTTAAAAGGAAAATACACTTTCCCTGTGCTGAATTTAGATAACTAAATAAAATGCATACAAATAATTATAAATTAATTTAGACTAAATTAATAATAATAATAATAGTGGTGGTAGTGATAATTGAATAATTGATGTTATTTTTAGGAAAATAAATATGATGAATAAAAATATTTAGTTTTAAGAATAATGAAGGGGATGACTCTACTACAAACTATTGAAATTAGTCTATCTCAAGATTGAAAATGAATGTTCTTTGCCTAGAAAATATTCGAGAATAAAAAATTGTAAGCTTTATCCTGGGTCAAATCCACATGTTTGAATCACTTCTGTGGGCACATATCTCTCATGTAACCCATGGATCTGATTTGGGCAATAGTGCACTTCTGCTTCCTGATTCATTAAATTCCCTAGTATGTGGTAGCTTTCAAGGACTAGCAGTATATAATAAAAACCTTTGGGATAGTGCTAGATTACAAGGGTCATGTCCTCCTAGGTTAACCCCCTTGATAGGATTAGATTGATGATCTTGGAAATGATCAAGAACAATAGTTTTCAGTCATGTAGATGCTCTAAAGTGATTTGATGTATAATTATATTCTTTTTAGTGCTCTAATTGAAATGTTTGTAGCATGTTTTCTCCTTTGAAATGTTTGTAGCATGCTTTCTCCTTTAATGTAAATTATAATCAATCATACTTGGATGAACCTATAATGATGAGCTAATGTCTAAATGAATGTCTTTACATCGCCATAATTATAAAAAGCATGTACCATGTTAGTTCATGGCAAGAAAGGAATGGGTAGTAGTCAGCAAAACTTTAAATTTGAACTTTTAAATTTTAGGGGTCAAATTCATAGATGCATGATTGATCCCACATTTGTGGGATTAACCTTAGATAAGGGAGGGATAATACTTGTGTAAGGAATAAATGATTGTGTATGGAGGATACAATAAATGTAAAGTGTATGGATAAATATGTGGTAGCAAATAAGGTATAGTCAAATATTTAAAAATGTGTGCAAATGGGGATAGATGAAGGATTAAGGAGGGAGCCCTACATCACACAAGATTGTGGCATTTGTTGATATGTAATTATACTAAGACATTCTGAGTTCTCTCCAAATGGGCACAAAACTAAATGGAAATTAACGTAGATATGAAATTTTCACAATTACATTTTCCCTCCACTTTGAGGTGCATGTGAATCCTAAAATGATCAGTTATCTTAAACTATTAACAACTCACAAACATGCATGTAAATTAAATATTTAGACATAAAAACAATATTAAGTCCATACAAAGTAATGGATCCCACTAACTATATATGTTTGTTCTTTATCCTTGGTGTATGTACTCTATGACAGCATACAAAATAAATTAGAATATGTGCAATGAGTAGCATCTTTTATCTCACAAATGAAAAATAGGGACAAAATACAAACTACTTATCTATTTAAGAAAATAAAAAATTAGGAAATGGGGAGTAGGTTAGGAAATTCTACATGTATAGAAATTCATATGGCATGATGACATGTGGCATGTCAAAATATACTATGCTATGTGATTTAACTCCATATAGACATGGCGATGAGTCATTATGTACACACACGTAATTGTCTACATGCTTGGCATGGGAGTGTTAAGGATAGAATATGCTCCTATGATTGTTCATGTCCATAGGATACAAATAATTGGAGGAGAGAGAAAAATAGTACATAAAATGTAAATGTAAGCTAAGCATGTAATAATAATAAAGTTCATTATAGTAATAAATGCATTATGTAATAAGGAAATGGAACATCTGAAATGATAGGCATGGGAAGAACATGAGCTAGAGATAAGCATGAAGGAATATGAATTTTCCCCAACTATAGGAAAGTAAAAATATGCATCCCTCAATCACAAAAAATACCCATGTAACTTGTTATGTACCTAAGGATATGATATTATGATATATAGGTTGATGCTCAGATTCCAACATATAGCACACATCCCTTAAGTTAGTTATGTGGCAAAATTGTGTAATTAATTATATTAGGTAATGAGTAGGCCTACATGCATTTAGTGGTTTAACCCTCCACTATGTTATTAGGAGGAGGTCTATGTAAATAAGGTGAATAACATTAAGAATATGAGAAGAGTATGTTATGTATTTGGAATCTCTTGGAGATATAGTGTGGAGTGGCTTCTTTTATAAGGAGTATTGTATGGTGTTACATATTACCCCACATTAAGGATTTTTTCTATTTCTATGTATATTGGATATTATGGCATCTTGGCTAATGCACATCTCTTGTGTTGTGTTCTCTTCTACACAATCTTATTGTCATTATCTTATTTGAGGATCTTATCAAGTGGTATCAAAGCTAAGATTTATGCAAAGGCGAGGATAAAACCCTGATTTTTAAATATTTTTCTATATCTCATAAGTGATTGCTAATTTTATTGTAGTTTTTAACTAAAGTTGAAGGATCATGT
Source organism: Cunninghamia lanceolata (assembly GCA_027924645.1). Lineage (NCBI taxonomy): Eukaryota > Viridiplantae > Streptophyta > Pinopsida > Cupressales > Cupressaceae > Cunninghamia > Cunninghamia lanceolata. The sequence goes on from BSBN01000892.1 coordinate 10,235,491, forward strand.
AAGAAATCTCTAGGCTGAATTTTAGCTTGTTATCATCAATACTCGATGAGCTTTTACAAATTTAGGTTTTCATAAATTCACTCTATAGGCTGCAATTCATAGTTTTTTAAATTTGTTTACATTTCTAGAAAGCTCGTCAAAATTCACTAGGGGTTTGTTATTTTTATTTTTGAATTTGGGGCTAAAAATATCATGAAATGATCTAGTCAAATTTTGGTTAGTCATATGGTTAGAAAGGTGATCTATTGAAAAATTTATAGAAGCACTAGTTTCAATTGAATGTCTTTATTTCGATAGAATTGGAGATACATTAGAATAGTGGCACTAATTTACAATATCTTATGGTCAAAATATTATATGGAACTTGTATGCTTTTCTATATAATTAAATGGTGAATCTAACCAATAGTATCTGTCATTATGTAATGGTATTTCTTATTTAGATGAATTGGAACACACTATCTTGGATAGGTAGGCACCAAAATAAATAATAGAAGTAGGAAGAGGAGAAGGAGAAGATGTTGATGAAGAGAAGATAAAGGATAAAATTAAATGCATTTTATCTCCAAGGAAAGAATATTTAGTCCTTCAATATCATGGATGTATTCAAAAGGTAAAATTTATTGTTTTTATAAACCATGACAACAAGTATAACTTCATCAACATGGAATTAGCAAAGAAACTATAGGTACACATAGATCAAATCAAGGGCACTCAAATAGAGGGTAGGTATATTTAATTTTTTGAATATTTAAACCTATTAATGGATAAATATGTTATGGATTCTAAAGAAACCTTGAATCATTAGAGATAAAGAACAAGCACAAAACAATGTAGAGAATGGATGAAGTCACATGATGCATGAAACAACAGCCAAAGAAGAGTATATATATCCTTGAGTTAATGGGATGAAGTAGGATTCAATCCCATAACTCAAGGAAATCTCAAGTAGATGTGGCAAACTGCAAAAGATAACTGGAGTGAAAGAGTTTGAAGGACTCTTCCAACTACCACACACCCAGTTGAGGTGTCTTATGCCATGTGCATAAGATGAGGCTTCCAAATGAGGCCAAATGAAGTCAAATGTAATGTGTACACTAATACCCCCCTTAAGAACAACTTAGGTGGGTGGAAAACATGGGTCCCAACAACAAGGCCTGATGAGGTAACCATGTACAAATAAAACTCTCATAAGTGGATAAAGGTAGAAAACCTAGTGGGAAAAAATTACCCCCCAAAAGAGAGAAAATAAGAAATTAAGAAGGACAGAAAGCCTCCCCAAAGATGATCCAACTGTTGATGTAGATTGCACCCATAGAAGAGCCCATAGATGAATGAGCTTGCTCTCAGTGAAAGGTTTGGTGAAGATGTCAGCAACCTATGCTAAAGACTAGCAAAATACTAAGTCAATGACCTAACTATTAATGAGCTCTCGAATATAATGCATATGAATCTCAATGTGTTTGGTTCACTGATGTTGAACTAGATTCCTGCATATATGAATAGCACTCTAATTGTCACAATGAATGACTGTTGGTTTCCTGAAAGGAATACCAAACTTAGTAAGAATATCATGTGGCCAAATAGCTTCAGTAGCTACATTAAAAGATCTCTTGTACTCTAGCTCTGTAGATGATAAAGCAATAGCAAATTTCTTCTTACTAGACCAACTAATAGGACCTGAGAAACTATAACCTAAAGTGAAATTGTGATTATTTGTATCGTGCCCATTATTTGTCCTTATAATTTTGATAGATTTCTTATATTATTTCTCAACTAAGGCTTTGAAATCTTGAAAGTAATCAAAGACTTTAGATTTTTACCTAAGAAAGTAAACCCATCTGTATCTTGAGAAGTCATCAATAATGTAAGAACATATCTTGCCTTAGTGAAGGATGGGTGTGGAAATGGTCCTAAAACATCGCTATGTACAAGTTCTAAGACTTGTGATGCCATCCATGCTTTGCCTTTGTCAAACTTATGTTCTGGATGCTTGCCTAGTGCACAGCCTTCACAAAGCCCCTTTGAAAATTTTACATTTGGCAACCCTATTACCATGTTTTGTTGATTAAATTGTTTAAGATAGAGATAGTTCAAATGACCAAATCACTCATTTCAAAGCTTGCTAATGCCAATGGAATGGGTAAGCAAATATTTTGGAGAAGTATTATGAGCAAAACTAGAAAAGGTACACAATCCCAATTGATGATCTACCTTTCCTATAGCTACCATATTGTTGCTATACAACTCTCTGGTTTCAACTCCATTTGGATAAAATTCAACAGTCATTCCTTTTCCTAGATGAGTGATTTGATACACTTAAATGAGATTGTTTGAAAGTGAAGGTACACTTAGAACATTTTGGAATTTTCCTCCTACTTCAATAGACCCTCTCCCTCTAACCAATGCTGGAGTATCATCACCTAAGGTGATTGAAGACATGCTACATGATTCCAAAGATGAGAACTCAACTTGTGATGATCCCATATGATGAGTAGCCCCTGAATCTATAATCCAAGATGGTGATGAGATTGTAGTAACAACTAAGGCTTTTCCCTTTTCTTTCTCTTTTGCCTTTGAATTATCTTGATTTGATGAAGATATTTTAATTGAATCTGGAACCCCTATGTTGTTCTTCTTAAGAAGATGTGTAAGATGCTCTATTTTCTTCTTCATACACTGATGTTCATCATGACCATTATTTTTACAATAGGACATTTGACTAACTCTTTCTCAGGTTTCCCTTGTTTAGAGTTGCTTTCTTTTTTAGAGTTATCAATTTTGTTGTCTTTCTTAGAATTCTTTTCCTTTTGATTTTGTTGTTTCTTACCCTTTGAAGATTGAGCTTTCTAGTCTTCAAATTCCCCATTTGAATCAACTTATACTTCTCCCTTGTTACATCAGCAATGAAGTCATCAAGAGAAGGCATTGCCTATTATTGTTATATGGAGCCTAATCAGACTTGGAGGTTAAATTTTCCCTACTTTTATCGACGTAGTTTCCCCCTAAATTATTTAATGAGGTCAAGGGGCAGTTCCCTTTGCAGGGGTTTGGGGGTAGCTCCCCCAAGACAGTGTCAAGGGGTAGCACCGGGAGTTATTTTTCTATTGGCCGACATAAAAAACCCTATTTTTGTATCCAACATAAGTCTAGATAAAAATAGCTAAGGTTTGGGGTTTCCATTGATATTGTATTGTAGCATTTGCAGCAGTATTGAGTTGCAGGGATTGCTAGTTGTAATTGGTTTAATTTACTGGATAATATTATTGGACTCTCAGTTAGTGGATGTAGCTTGAGTTTGGGTGAACCATGTTAAAATTGTCTCTCGTTGTTATTATTTTTCATTCCTCTGTTTAATCTTTATTTGCATTTAATGATATCTTCTGCCAGCTAACCCTAACAAGTGGTATCAAAGTGGGTTGTGTTTGATTATCATCTACAGGAAGGTCTCACAGTTGAGTGGGAGTCTCACGGTTGAGTGAGAGTCTCACAGTTGAGTGGGAGTCTCACGGTTGAGTGGAAGTCTCACAGTTGAGTGGGAGCAATTGCGGACGAGGGTAAATTGAAGGTTGATAAATTCAATGGGTAGAACTATCAGTTATGGAAGATGCAGATGGAGGATTACCTCTATCAAAAGAATTTATGGAAGCCGTTGGAAGGAATATCAAAAAATTGGCAAGAATGACTAATGAAGATTGGGAACTTCTGGATAGAAAGGCATCGGGAACCATTTGGTTGTGCCTAGCACCATCTGTGGCATTCAATATAATAGAAGCAAAGACAACAAGTGAATTGATGAAATCTTTGGCTAAATTGTATGAAAAACGCTTAGCCTCAAATAAGGTATTTCTCATTAAGCATTTGTTTAATCTAAAAATGATTGAAGGTGGATCTGTGACAGATCATTTAAATGAGTTTAATACGATTACTAGTTAGTTAACTTCTGTAAAAGTGAAATTTGATGAAGAAGTGAGGGCTCTCTTGGTTTTATGTTCTTTACCAGAAAGATGGAATAGCTTGGTAATGGCTATAAGTAACTCTGTCTTTGGTTCAAACACTTTGAAATTTGATGATATTGTTAGTGTTATCCTTAGCGAGGAAATGCAATGGAAAAGCTCAAGAGGGTCCACATCAGGAAGTGTTTTGAATGTAGAAAGCAGGGGCAGATCAAAGGAGAGAGGAAACAGTTCTGGAGGTTATGGGAAGTCACAAGAAAAATTGAAGGATAAGAGGTCCCAATCTAGATGACAGAAGGATTGCCGGTACTATGGGAAACTAGGTCATCTGAAGAAAGATTGCTGGTCTCAGAAGAATAAAGGAGACAAACAAGAAGGCAATAAGGAGGAAAATATGGTGAGTAATAAATCTGAAGATGATGCTTTGATTCTTTCCCTAGATAATGTTGATGATTCATAGGTTTTAGATTTAGGGGCCTCATTTCATGCTACACCCCATAGAAGTTGTTTTCTTGATTATGTCCAAGGGGATTTTGGGCTGGTTTATTTAGGAGATAATGAACCCTATTAGATTGTTGGAAAGGGAAGAATCAAGATTAAGTTGTAGAATGGAAATCATTGGCTACTACAAGAGGTAAGGGACGTTCCAAGGCTAAGTAGGAATTTAATTTCAATAGGGCAGCTAGTTGATGAAGGTTACATTGTTACATTTATTGATAAAAATTAGAAGGTTACAAGAGGTTTGAATGTAGGCACCTTATATGTTTGTATAGGTCATACTACTTGTAATTTAGTTGTTGTAGAGAAAAACCAAACAGATTCAGAACAATTGTTGCAGGTTTTGAGACAACATTGTGGCATAACAAACTTGGGCATATGAGTGAAAAAGGTATGAAGGTACTTCATTCTAAGAAAGTTTTTCCAAGTCTGAAATGTATTAATATGGATTTCTGTGAAAGTTGTGTGTATGGAAAATAAAAGAGAGTCAGTTTTCTCAAGGATGGGAAGAAAAAGAAAGATGAAAAGTTGGAGCTTGTGCATACAGATGTATGGAGACTGGCTCAAGTATCTTCTCTCGGTGGCTCTCAATATTATGTTACATTCATAGATGATGCAACTAGGAAGGTTTGGATTTATTTCCTTAGGTAGAAATCTGATGTATTTGAAACATTTAAGAAATGGAGAAGCTTGGTTAAGAATGAGACAGGTAAAAGATTAAAATGTTTCAAATCTGATAATGGTGGTGAGTATTGCAACAAAGAATGTAAGGATTATTGTTCCTTTAATGGAATTCGTAGGCAGAAAATAGTTTCAGGGACTCCACAGGAAAATGGAGTGGTTGAACGCATGAGTAGGACAATAATGGAGTGTGCAAGGACCATGAGATTGCATGTTGTGATGCCTTTAAACATGTGGGCAGAGGCTGTCAATACCGCTGTATATTTAATTAATAGAGGTCCTTCAGTTCCTTTGGGCTATGGTATTCTAGAGGAAGCATGGACATGTAAGAAGGTGAGTTATTCTTTTCTCAAAACCTTCGTATGTGAAGCATTTGCACATGTAGATTCTAAAAATGTATCTTTGTTGGATATGGCATTGATGAATTTGGTTATAGGCTTTGGGATGTTAAAAATCTAAAAATTGTGAGAAGCAGGGATGTTGTATTCAAGGAGAAGGTGATGTACAAAGATCAGTTGTAGCAGCATGAGAAGAAAGAAAAGGATTATGTGGTGCTAGATGATACTCCAAATAGTGATATTCCAGTGATTCCTCATGCTCTGCAATAACAACAAGAAATACCACAAACTCTAGTGAATGTTAGATGGTCAACAAGGCTAAGTAGACCTCCTAAAAGGCTTTCTCCCTCTTTGTATTCTATTTTGTTAATATATTTTAGTGAACTAGAAGGGTATGATGAAGCTATGCAAGTGGATATAAAGGTTCAGTGGGAGCTTGCAATGAAAGAAGAAATGGACTCCTTGCTAAAAAATCAAACTTGGGAATTATGTAAGTTGCCTGCAGGTAAAAAGGCTTTACCAAACAAATGGGTTTATAGGCTAAAAGAGGAAGCTAGAGGTAAGAAAAGATTTAAATCCAGGTTAGTTGTAAAAGGATTTGCATAGAAAAAAGGCATTGATTTTGATGAGATTTTTTCTCCAGTTGTTAAGATGACTTCTATCCGTACTATTTTAAGTATTGTGGTTACTGAAGATTTGCATTTGGAACAGCTAGATGTGAAAACTATCTTTCTCCATGGTGATTTGGAGGAGAAGATATATATGGAACAACCACAGGGATTTGAGGTCAGAGGTAAGGAGAAATTGGTGTGCAAATTGAAGAAGAGTTTATATGGCTTGAAACAAGCATCTCGGCAATGGTATCTAAAATTTGATAGTTTTATGGCTGAGCAAGGCTACAGCCAGTGTAATTCTGACCATTGTGTTTATTTTAAGAGGTCAGATAATGACTTCTACATTTTTTTATGTTTATATGTTGATGACATGCTTGTAGCAGGGTCTAACATGGATCACATAAGAGAGTTAAAACAATAGTTAGCACAATCATTTGCTATGAAGTATTTGGGGTAGCAAAACAAATCCTTGGTATGAGAATTTGCAGAGATCGGAAGAATAGAAAATTGACTCTATCTCAGGTTGATTATGTTGAAAAGGTGTTACAGAGAATCAATATGGAGAATGCAAAAGTTGTCAGCACACCTTGCCCAGTCATTTAAAATTGACTAAGGAGATGTGGGTAAATGCAAGAAGTTGTGTCCACTTAAGGTGGAAGTTTCAGAGTTAGAAAAAAATCTGAAATCGGGGAACCAAAAACGGGATCCCGTTTATAAACGGGATCCCGTTTTGCCTCGGGATCCCGAGCCTAGAACCAAAAACGCGATCCTATTTTTTCCCAGGATCCCAAACCTAGAGGCCATAAACAGGATCCCGTTATAAACGGGATCCCGTTTAATATAACGGGATCGCGTTATATATAACGGGATCCCGTTTTATAAAACGGGATCTCATTTTTGAAAAGTATTAAATTTTTTTAAAAAATGGCAGAGACCCCATTTTCAACAGCGATAGGCGACAGACGGAAACGAGATCCCAAGTTCAGAGAGCATCCAACCAGGTAAGTGGATTTTTCCACTTCTACAAATTACCTATCAATTGTTTTAAGCTTCCCTTGTTTGTTTTGATGTAAAATACAATCAAAATTTAAATTTTGAATTGTTATTTAGGGTTTAGGGTCTATGAAATCAGTAGTTGATTTTTGACAGTTTAGATGTAAAATACAATTGAAATTTTGAAAGACTATATCATATAAAAGGTTAGAATTTGAACAAACTGTCAAAATTATGTTTAAAATTGAGAATTGAATAGATATATTTAGGCATTTTAGCTATAAAATACAATTGAAATTTTGAAAATACTGTATCATATGAAAGGAGAGATTTTGAACAAACTGTCAAAATTTGAGTTCAATTTGAGTGTTGAATAGTTGTATTTAAACATTTTAGCTGTAAAATACAATTGAAATTTTGAAAATACTGTATCATATGAAAGGAGAGATTTTGAACAAACTGTCAAAATTTGAGTTCAATTTGAGTGTTGAATAGCTGTATTTAAACATTTTAGCTGGAAAATGCAATTGAAATTTTGAAATGATTGTATCATATGAAAGGAGAGATTTTGAACAAACTGTCAAAAATTATATAGCATTGGGATGATATGTATATTTGGTTTTTATAAAATTTACTTATAACAATGTATGTCATTGTATTTTAAAGGCATTATTGAATAGCTAACTATCATGTAAAAAAATTACAACAAACCATAATAAAACCAAGTTATCACATCCTTCATAATCAAACATTTAGAGACAACCAACTAATCAAGAATTGAGAAAATTTTACAGTTTTTGTGATAGCCAACTAATCAAGAATGAAATGAAGCCAACATTTATGTAACTTTTGATATACTCAAGTAGCTGTCCTCACTAGCTAGGTTATGCCCCTGGAATGAACATCGTGATGTTAATTGTGATACGAGCTCAACCTCATTGGTAATGCTTTCCCTAATCTTAATGACATTGATGTAGGCTCCACTCATGATCCTTACGAAGATCTTTCCACCACTAACCTCTTTCATGATAGGTCACTATCCTCACCATCTCCTTAGACCTAGAATACCTTGAGCTTATCGATTGGGACCAACACGACCCTTTATGATTTGATGTTTTCCAAAATGATGAAGCCATCATGAAACTTATGAAGTGTCAAGACCACATCCCCATTGTAATCATAAGAAAGACTTTTCCACCATACTTAACACCTACATATATGCTTATTTTGGAGAGAAAGAAAGAACTCTTTAGTCCTGAGGCACCCTAGTCTAGGCAGAATAGCAACAATCTATATAAGAAGAAACTTGTGATCGATTAAAATGATACAATAAAAATGGACACTTCCCAAGAGCTCCTTAATTTGACAAACTTCACCTTCCATTAGATACCACTTAGATACAAGACATGACTCCCCTCTCCTTGTTGAGGACATGCTATAAACATCAACCTGTGAATAGAAGCTTGGACCCTAAACTCTCTAAGATAGTAGCTCCACTGGACCTTGACATCAAAGAAGGCATATATAACCATGTCACCATGTTAAATATTACATTGATTTCTTCATGTGGTCTTATGGTGATATGCCTTGAGACTCCATGTTTAAAGTCATGCATCATCTTGTGGTTCACCTCACTGCCAAACCTATTCAATAAAAGCTACGCAAAATGCACCCCCAAGTAGCCCTCGTGGTCATAGAAGAATTGTATAAACTCTTGGATGTCCAGGGTTCATTCAGACTATTACTTATCCTAAATGGGTAGATCTAATGTGGTCTTAGTTAACAAGAAAACTAAGGGAATTCATGTTTGCACTAACTTTTGAGACATCAAAAAAGGATCTACCCCAACTTAGATAACTTTTCTCTACCAAACATTGATATGGTCGTGGATCTTGTGCATAGCCATATATATAAAATTTTATCATTAATCTGGATATAATATGGACCAAGTTGAAACATTTGAGTTAGACATGGAGACACTAGATTATGGAGCTCGGTCTATGTAAGAAAACACCTCCTATAGACTCAACACAAACTTATCCCTCAACCCTCTAAATTGTGACTTACATCATTTGATTACCCTGGAACACACTATAGACAACTCTATACAAATTTGGCAAAATATATTTTCTCCTAACAAAAACTTGTATATGTAGAAGTATCTACTACTACATTAGATTTGATATACTTCTTAAAAGGAAAGAGTTGGGACTAACAACTAAATAGAAAACAATAACTAGTTTTGCATTTTCTAGGAAATAGGAAACAAAATTGAGCTAGAACCATCTTGACTAATTTATCTATTTCTAGCTAGATTGAACCCTAATTCTATATGCAATTCCAACCCTAACCCTAACACTAATTCTAACCCTAATCCTAACCCTAATTCTATATACAATTCAAACCCTAACCCTTATTATAACCCTAATCATAACCCTAACCCTAACTCTACTTGTAATTGTAATTGTAACTCTAACTCTAGCCCTAACCCTAACCCTAACGAGCTACTTGTAATTGTAATTGTAACCCTAACTCTAGCCGTAACCCAAACCATAATTGTAGCTCTAATACTTACCCTAATTTAGCAACCCTTGAATTCTAATTCTAACCCTAACCTCAATTCTAACCCTAAGCCTGATCCTAATTGAAACCCTAACCCTAACTTTAATTAATCACAAGTCATGCTACAGGGATTTCTTCTACATATTTTGTATGCGTGTGTTATTCCCTTATTGCATGTGAGTTCACCAATTATTTCGAAGTCTCCTAACTGGGAGGCGGGCTTGTATTCAAGCCCTATAAATTTTGTGTTTATAGGTGTTATGTTTAAAGCTATATGGAGACTTGTAATAGGAGGTCTTGAATTTGGTACCAATGATTGTGAGTTCCTTGTCTAGAATATGATGAACCTTTTGAACAAGAGAACCTTGTAGACCATGATGCATATCTTGAAATTTAAACTTGAACATTATTGTCATGTGAATGCTTTTATCCATCCTACAACCTCCTATCACCCTTCATCCTCTTATAGTGATATGCCACACAACCTCTCCAAGTTGACCATGCCAAACGCAAAGTCACAATCGTAAGAGGTAAAGAATCTTTTGGCCCCATTCAAGTCCACTCCCTAATAGGAGTGATACAATGCTAATAGGGTTGTGAAGGTAATTAAGTTCTTGATTAGCATGTTGGGTGTATCTAAGCATAATGATGATATAGTTAGTCTTGATTTCATTAATCTTAAGATCATTGAGCTAGAGTACTTAATATATATGGTATAGTTTTGTTCAATCAATAGTGGTAGGGAAAATTAATATACTACAATGACATCAAACATAAACCAATAGGTGTCTTAAGATATATTAGTGGTAGGGAAAATTATAGTGGCCCTAACCCTAGAGTAATAAGTTGAAGTAGTGTTAGAATTACTAATAAACTAAAAAACTTTATCCTAGGGTGGTGGGACAAATTACACAAGCCTTACAAAGCCTCTACCACTTCCTTGACATTTTTAACATTGTTCAAATTTGATAGGAGGGATTTATGTCACCTCCTCCTCATCTTAATTCTCATAGTGGATAGAATCATCCAATTTAGCATCAAGACATGAAGGTTTATCTTCATTATCTTAGAAATATCCCCCAAGGCTTTGTGCATATGCTCATGCCACACATTGAAGATGTGGAATTTATCTAAGTAGCAATATAGAAATCCTTAGCCTAACCTTCTATCCCTTCAATATCATTGCATAGAAGGTAGATGCAAGTAACATTTGATAGCATGGAGGCACAACTTAGGGATTTCAAGTTGAATGTAAAAAAAATATTCTTCCCAACAAATGCTAGATGTCTAGGAGCAATTTAATGATTTCTTCCATTATCTGCCTAGTCTAGAATATAATTACCTTTTCTTTTGATATGTTTGAAGGAGATAGATTTAAACAAGTATTCACCAAGTTTCTAGCTTCCAATATATAATAGTTTCCAATAACCACAAGCTTCATCTATGCTTTTTCATATGATCAATGTTGATCTTGGAATCTCCTTCCACACTAAGGGATATCTTGTTTAGTTTCCAAGTCATCTTGAGGCCCTGGATATCATGGCCCTAGAATCTACCATATTATTGTTCTTGACACCAAAATCATAAGCTTTAAGATAGGTAGAGTTTTTCCCTTATCATCTCTTAATAAACATACTCCTCCTACTTCACTAGGATTACCCTTGGCTACCCATCAAAATTTCAAGCTTAATCCATCCCAATGTAGGTGTGGACCAAAGGGTGTGAATATCAACATGGGTATCTCCTTGTTTTAACCTTATTCAAAGCAACCTTGGCCAATTATGAGCCTAATCAGTGCCTCTTCTAGCATGATCATATATTCCTCTTTACCCCAACAATCACCAAGTTCCTAAATGCACCATATTTCTTTAAAATAGTCCAAAATTTGGGATGCATATTCACATTTAAGAAATACATGATGATTGTCCAGAGAAGTTTCCTTACTTAAATGCACATTGAAATTTTGAAATATATATTGCCCATTGTATCAATCATTATGGTAGTCCTAATAGCTCTCTTACATTTTGAAATTTGTACATGCATGTATACATTATTTGTATGTTTTTAATTTAAATTTATTTCAAGTGTAATTTCTTGAAACATATATATATCTTCTTGATTTAATTTTAAATTTGTACTAAAGTTTCTATGTTTATATGTATATATATGCAGGTTCATATCTAGATTTTTATATATACATCATGAATCTAGATGATATTCACTTTGATGTTGAGGACTTTCTTAATGCACAAGATGATCCGGCCGCACCCCCACCCCCACCCCCACCCCCAGCGCCAAATGCCCCACCTCTAGATGCCCCACCTACAGATGACCCGCCTCCACCTCCACCTCCACCCCCACCTGGAACTGACCAGGCTCGCTTGCGAGCCATAATAAATGAAAATGTGGATTCGATACAAGAAAAACTGAATTCCATTCGTAGTGAACAATTCATGCCACCTCACGTAGTATGTTTTGCATCTTTGATGCAAAACATTGTAGATTCTGTGAGGTCTATTGACTCGAATTTTGATGGATCCCGGAAATGGAGAGAGGAGAGGCACCAATTTTATGCTGATGGCCTCTCCTATAAGACTATTTTGGATCTTAAAATCACAAAAGCTCATTTAGCACAATATTTTAGACATCCCATTACAAATGAACCTATTCCTGCAAATAAGAAAAGAATATCAATCAGGTGGTATAGGCATGAGGGAATGTCTACCAATTTTTGGGATAGATGGTGGATGGTGTTTGATTATCCACCTCATGCTAATTGTGAGGTTCCTTTATATTTTTTGAGAAAATTATATGTAGAGTTTGTTATGAATAAAAAACCCAACTACTTTGATTTTAGATCATTCCAGGGTGTTGGTGGTGGCATGCCACAACAGAGGTTGGGGGCACGGCTTGATCCCCAATGACCGGTGCCTATTCAACCTCTTATTGACCCTCCTGTTGCTGCCATTCCTTCGCCCTTCGAGCATCGTGCAGTGGTATCCACACTAGGCACATTGAGTGCACTCTCAGGTAGCCTACATGAGCAAACTTCTATGATGGTAGCTTGAGTTAGAGAGCATGGAGGAGTTGATGATGGAAGTGGTCCTAGTGCCACTCCACATGTGTCAATGCCTCATACATGTACGAGTTGCAATCAGTTGTGTTATGGACCTGATCAGGCAGTTGCACCCACTTCAGCTACACATGCATCATCTGATAATGTGGGCACTGAATCATTTGTTGATTATCTATTTGTTGAGGATCATCCCACTGATCATTCGACACAGGTATATATAGGTTATGTACACATGTTGAATTTAAAACAATTTTTTAACCACGTGTTTTTAATCAACATATAGATGATCAATTAAATTGTAATATTTTAACAATCGAATTGTTTGGTTTGTTTGGTGTAGATGATGGCAACAGGGGTCACAATTGATCGAATTAATATTTCATTGACACCTGTTCATCTCGGGCACCCATTTGGGGTACATTTTCAATGATTTGTAATTTTGTAAAATTCAGTCTTGAATGTGTGTACAATTAAATATTTATGAACTTATTTATGAACTGGTTCAGGGTTCTTCCACATTGAATCCTCCATCTCAGGGTGTCTCGAGCGCTCCTCCATCATTGGGCATCTCACATGACACTCTTACAGTATGTACATATTGTTTTAAAAAATTGTATATATACTTAAATTTTTCTATTTTGATATTAGTGTATCTAAAAATGTGCACATGTACTATTTAATATTTCATAAATATGTCTATGTAGGTTGACACAACTATGAGGATGGGCATTGTAGCACACTTGGATAATCCAAGTTTATATCAGGAGTCGACTGCATTTCAGGTTGTTGAAAAACATATTTAATAACATGTACACTGTAAGTCAATTATATATATGTTTTAAAACCTAATTTGTACACACATGTGCTAACTTAAATATAAATGACATTGTAGAAGCTTGTTAGTGACATGTTTCATGATCAACACACAGCACATGCAGAGCAAGAGGACAGAGGAGATGGGCAACCTGATACGGTATAATTTAAAATTTAGATTATATTTAAATTGAACAATTAAAATATACGTTGTGAACTTAAAGTAAATTTCTTGATAGATATATATATATATGTTGACATGTACATTCAAAATTCTTTTTTCTTAAATTATAGCTCGATACATGTCATGGAGCTAAGCCTGTAGAGACAGGTCCTAGAATAGAGGAATCACAACAAGTTCCTCTTACGGTATAATAATTTTTAAATATGATAGTTCTTATAAATTAAATTCAATTAAATCATTTTTAAAATCGTCAAGTATATCTAATTTCAACTTGAACTTTATCTTGTATTAAATAGATTGATTCAGAGCATGGAGACACAGGTCCAGGTGCACCAGAGCATGCCTCTCAGCCTCACACGGTAATTTAATTTTATGATATAAATTATAAATTTAAAAATTGTCATTAAATTAGATTTCCTTATCATCTTACATCTAATTTCATATAAATCTTTCTCTTTTGCAGAGTGATTCAGGTCATCTGAGTAGTTCGCATGGTATGAAGAGGACTCTTGATGATAGAGATAGTATGTGATAGGTTATTTCAAACATGGGCTAGATGTATAATTTGACTATTTCATGGACTATTTGTTATATATTGTTTGTCATGGACTTATATATATATATATATATATATATATATATATATATATATATATATATATATATATATATATATATATATATATATATATATATATATATATATATATATATATATATATATATATATTGTTGAACACATGGACTTTATATATTTTTTTGAACATGGACCTGGACTTTATATATTTGACTATTTCATGGACTATTTGTTATATACTGTTTGTCATGGACTTTATATATATATTGTTGAACATGTGGACTGTATATATTTTTTGAACATGGACCTGGACTTTATATATATATATATATATATATATATATATATATATATATATATATTATATATATATATATATATATATATATATATATATATATATATATATATATATATATATATATTGTTGAACCTGGACTATATATTTTTACATGTCACACAATAAATGCAATCTTGTCGTAGTTCAAAATCATACACATGTCAAAGTAATAATCATGTAAAACCATCATGTTAGTTTAGGTGCATCCATATTTATATATATATGTTATCCATGCATACATACATTGCATATACATCATAAACTATAAAAGCATAACATCACATACATATGTATATACAAGCATCCCTAAATTTAATCATAAATCAAACACTAATCTAGAACCATGTGCATGAAGGAAAAGAAATGTAAACATTTGAGATCAACCATAATAAGATATATAGATTGACATCAATAGAAATAATCAATTGTCATATATAAATCTACAAGTGTCAGAGTGTTGATCTAGATTTGTGCTTAATGAAGAAATTGCATTGAAAGAATTTATGTAGTGATGAGGTCCTAATAAAGTTCCTCCATTCATTCACAGTATGCATATTTAGGTCCTGGTCAAATTTTAAGCAATAAAATGGTAAGCAAATCAAAACAAAGCATTAAAAAGTGAGATAAGTTCATGAGGATCTCTTGCCTACTAGGAGGGATCAATCTCTCACATCTTCTCATCTAGAGATCAACTAAGTTATATTAAATGATCCTAGCATGGTTATAGTTATATTTATCCAAGTGCCTTGGTGCTTGAACATCTTGTGTTGATCATGTAATTTAAAATGTCTTAAGGGGTCCTAATTTACGATGTCTTAAGTGGACACAACTTCTTCACCAAATGGGTGGAGGAGTGCCTACAAGGAAAATTGTTGCTAAAAAAACATGTGAACTATAACTTTGGAACTAGGCCTACAATTTATTAGTGAAGGTGGGAATTTCATTGTAGCATAAATGACACAAATTAGGAATGAAGTTAGTAGAAATCTTCCCCTTTGGTAGCCTACAAAAATTACCTATTTAGAGATCTACAATGATCTCAACTCCCCATAGTTATGAATCATTAGCCTTTCCAAAATCACATGTCTAATAATGACACCCATCTAGCATTTAAATGTATTGAGTCTTTGTTCCCAAATAGTTTGCACATCATAATCATGGCCTCTTTCATTTCACTAGGAAAACTTACAATTGTGTAATCCTCCACATTCCTTAACTTTTTAAATCCACATTAGGACTAGCCCAATCTTTTAACACTTCAATTACATTATACTCTTGAGACCATTACCTTGCAACTATAACATTGTACCTCAAAGTGGGTTCAAGTGAATTCAACATTTATTTGAAAACTACTTCTCTCACCATTATTATAGTCTTATTTTCTACATTATTGATATAGTCTACATTTATGGTACAATGCCTAAAAGTATCTAGCAAGATATCTAAAAAGTTAAACACATCAAATTTTCTATCCAACCTATGTAAGTAGGATGCTCTAACCTACCAACATTTGTGACTACATCTCCTTTGTCCTCTAGCTAATCTATGAAGAAATATTATATTAAATTAAATCCCAAGGCCTTATGTGGGTATCATGGAGTGTCCTTGCAATCTAGTAACTTAAATTCCATTTATGCTTCTACACAAACTATTTATAGTTGAATAAACTCTCATCACTTTGGTTCTAGTTGACTTCTTATTTTGTTTCACAGTCTTCTCCACAATAAGATTCATATACATGTATTTGAGAAATAATCATGAGAAATCACTTGATTTGATAAGTTGATTAATAAAAAACTTAATTTACAAGACAAAAGATTTCATCATAGATTTACTTCATTAATGCAAAGAAAATTGATGGGATTTTCCAATATTTTACAAAATGAAACCATTTATTACCTTAATTATCCTGTCAAATCATTGAAATATACTTACTATATCATACTCAAGGTGTCATTCTCTAATTGGACTAAGCTAAAGTGTTCTTACTATATCCTACTCTAGGTGTCATTATCTAATTGGACTAAGCTTAACTTGTCAAAATAAAAAATAATAATAATATAAATCTATACCTTCCCCTAAGCTTGCCCAAGCTCATTAGGATTTGTCAACTTTAATTTCAAATCTTAGTGTAACTACTAAAATGAGAACTTCCCTTAGTCCTTTTAATACGATCTTTAGTGTCCATTAGGACTCAAGGAAATCTTGTGCTTGACATGTTTCATCCTATGAACACAAACTCAGGATGTGAATCAAATTTTAAAATAAGTTTAGGTCTGCAGGAACTTATAAGATCTTAATACTTTACATTTTTAGACAAAAGGCCCTAGATCTCATCTATTTCTCCCCTCCACTTCCTAGCTATGGTCCCATATGGTTCTCCCACAATTTATATTCCTTTGTATCTTCCCTTCCCTCCACTTTGTGAAAGCTAGATTAACTTTAGGATATGATTTATCCCATCCCACTTCCTATCCTATTGTCTAGTTTTACATCATTTCCCCATAACATCGAAACACTCATTTCTTCCTAATTGTAGAAGCCTAACTGCCTTGAAGAAATCATTCCTTTCTTCAATTCATTTCATCCAATTCCCACCTGAAGTTTTGTAACATTTTTTGCAAAAGTTTGCCAAGTTCATATACCCTGTCCCAAGTCAAATTTTTACAACTTCTTCAAAAGATTCCACCCACCCCAAGTACTCCCCTGCATGACTTAAGACCACCATTAATGACTTTCAATGGACATGATATGATGTAATATTTCCTCCAAATTCCTCTTAACATCGGTGGACCCCTCAAAAATATGATGAGTTCAAAATAGAAATAAAGTGAGGAAAAGCACAAGTTAGCACAAAAAATGGGAGTTAAAGCATGCAAAATCTATAATACAAAAGAAGAATAAAGCATAATTACAAGATAACACAAGATGCTAACTTTTTGAATGTCTTAAGGGGTCCTAATTTACGATGTCTTAAGGGGACGTCTTAAGTTCTCAAAATTTGGTGAAGTTGCCCAAGGCAACCAAATTGAACAATATAATAAATCAAATTTAAAGTAAATTCTAAGTAGAAAAACATGGACATTTAACAAATAAAATACATAAAATAATAATTTTGATAAATTTAATACTGTAGAGTATAAAATTGTGTACATACACATGTATACAAATTTCTGTACAAAATGTGTAATAATGTAATTGTGTATGTACATATATGCCAACTCAAAATAATGTAAATACAAAATGTCGTTATATGCCATCTCAAGAAAATCCAAAACTTGAGGAGAATGTAGCAGGTCTTCATGCCACCTGATATAAAAATAATACAAGCAATTTATCAATATATCTGAATCAAAACATGTATTTTAATTTATATAAAACTATCTAGATATACACAATTTGTACCTGTATTTACAAGTGCCTCTCAAGTTTTTGTTTCAAAGTATTTGATGAATTTGTGATGATGGCCTGAGGATATAAAAGGATAAATTAAATCAATTTCAACTAATAACGTACAAGAAATATCAAAACATGTATTTAATACATATTTAAAACAACAATATAAATCTATTTAACTATATTTACATGTATTTACTTATTCCATTGTACCATCTCCATCCTCTCTTTTTTCCAACGCATCGATGATTGTCTCATGGTCTTCCATAGAAATGTTCCATAGCTCTTTATTTGTAGGTTTTCCATGATACCTCTCCAGTTTTATATTTGTTGCCAACACCAAATGTGAGTAGTGTATAATCTTCTTATGTGTTTCATAATCTTTGAATGCAGGCAAACCATTCTTCCTTATTAGGTATTTCCGTAGCCAAGTGCCAACAACCACCACCAAACCTATTGGATAATGATAGGCATCATCAAAGAAATACATAAAATTTGCTTAAGGGGATCAAAGAAGTTCTTAAAATATGCTTAAGGGGATCAAAGACTTGTTATCAAAATTTGCTTAAGGGGATGTCTTAAGGGGATCATCAAACCTATTGGATAAGGAAAGCCATCATCATCTTCTCGAGGTGCTGTTAACTTATGTTTAGTCTCCACACAATGAGCCAACCAATATTCAGTTTCCTCTTCATTATTCTTTGGTGCAACAACAGCATACACATGTCCTGCAAAACAAATTTTGATTCAATAACTTGCACATGTCCATAAAATTTGACCAATCAACATACATGCATTCATATGTACACATAAATAAATAAAAGCACTACAAATTAGTAATCAAAGTGAAATAAAATGAAATGATTTGAATTAAATTACCTTCTTGTACAAGGTCTGAAACACGGTCATAATCGTTTGATACAAACAGTTGATCATTGTCTTCAATTGTTGTTTCACTTTGATTATGTGCTTGTGCAAGTGTCAATGGTCTTTGTTTCCACTCTTCAACCCATTTTGTATTCTCACATGCTTCCCAATCTCCTGAAATACAAAACTGACAAAAACATGCAAGCTTCCTTTTCCAGATAGTCCATGTACTTGCATTCGAACTCCTAAATGAATGCCATTTAGTAGATCCACTGATTGTCTGGCAATCAAGTCTAGGTAGAATATTTTCTTCTTCAACCAACCAAAAGAATCGACGAACTGTAGAGTACTCGCTTGATCCAGGTGTACATAATCTTGTATTGCACCAATCTACAATCCCACGTGCATCTTTAAATTTTACTGCATCCTCAAATTTTAATTGTTGTCTAGCAAGAATTCTTTTAACACTTGCACCAACTCCATCATGTTCTCCTTTACGATGTCCAGCTTCAAAAAAATTCCACATATGTTGGACATTATTCTCCTTGTGAACCCTACATAACCAATAGAACATTCGAGCATTCTTGAACTACCCCGTACAATTATCTGACCATATAAGATGTTCAGTCATCTGGATTCCTCTTTCTCTTAAATTTGTATAAAATATATTGAAACAATATTAAACAAACTCTAACGAGTGTAACCGGTTGTCACTCAAATAGAAATGATACTCCCTCAAAACTTTTCTATCATTCTCTGTGCTATCATCTACATGTCTATAAACAATATGAACAAACATAGCAACCTGCAGTGAATTGTAATATTGTGATTGAATTTCCTCTTGCGGAGCTAAAGTATACTTTTCTGCAAAATCAACCACTGATAGTATAGTACCAACTAGAAATGTGTTTCTACATTCACGAAATTGTCCATCAAGCCATCGAGCTTGTTGAGAGTGCTTGACATATTTTGGTACAATTTTACTTTTAAATTCTGATATGAATGCATGCACACTAACCTTTTCTGTAATTAAATCACAACGCTTTCCAAATTTTCCATCTTTTAAAGAATATTCAACATTCTTAAATCTTTTAACATCCACTAATTGTTGTCCAAAATCATTTTCAACACTTTCATGCATACAAACTCTTAACAAAGAAAGATTGCCACAACTAGTGCATTGTCCAGAAATACATAAACTTAAATAAAAACCTTTTTGATCTTTCACAGAACAAACTTGATATAAACTCTTTTATTGCTTTAGTTGGCATATTAATATCACATTCCTGTATAATCATGTTACGATGTAAAGTACAACGTATATATTGAAACACATCATAATAATAACGAAATTGAACATGCGTTTTACAACAACAAGATATTCGTTCCTTATTAATCTTTACATACCATGGTTTGCATTTTTCCAAAGATCTTTGACTTATTTTAATATTACCAGGTAACACTAATTCATCACAAAATTTTTTATAAAATTCAGTTTGCGTTGTATCTAATAGGTGTTTTGGATGAGGATCACGAACTTTGGACCCCACTCTTAATTTTAAAACATCTCTAGCATTAGACGATACCCTAGTATTATCATGCCAATATTTTTTGATCAAAGATCTGATTTCAACATTTAGTTTCATGTCAGATCTCGGGAGTCGACCACTAAAAATCCAACATTGGTTAATTGGATCATTTTCTATACTTTCTCTTCTTTTTGCCGCTCTTACCAATGTTTTAGGATGTATTTTTAGAATTCCACTAATATTGCTTACCATTCTTCTATTCAAAGTTGTTTTATTCACTATAGCAGTTGTTATAGCTCATCTTGCTGCATTTTTATCTTTGGATCAACTATTACTTCCAATAGACTCAATGACACTAGCAACAGTAGACATAGCATGTTTTAGTGATTGATCTTTTCTTCTTGGTTTAACAAAAATGCCTAACATTTTCATTACTTTTCTCATTTTCCACATTCTCATTAATTGCATCATTAGTTGACATTGAAATGATAGTTTTTTACGATAAAAAAATTCCTTGTATAATCTATTGGCATGTGTTCTTATTTGTCTCCAAGAAATTTTACCAGGAAGATTATCCAAAACATCTCTTTCAATTTTGAAAAAATATTTCTCATTTTCAACATCACTTCCTAGATTTTCATTTTCATTTTCAACTTCAAAACGATTTTCATTTTCAACAACAAAACAGTTTTCATTTTCATTTTCAACAAAAGGATTTTCGTTTTCATTTTCAACAACAAAACGGTTTTCATTTTCATTTTCAACAAAAAGATTTTCGTTTTCATTTTCAACAACAAAACGGTTTTCATTTTCATTTTCAACAAAAGGATTTTCGTTTTCATTTTCAACAACAAAACAGTTTTCATTTTCATTTTCAACAACAAAACGGTTTTCATTTTCATTTTCAACAACAAAAGGATTTTCATTTTCATTTTCAACAAAAGGATTTTCATTTTCATTTTCAACTACAATTTGTTTCAAATTTTGATCTCTACAAATATTATCAATCTCAACATTGTTATATCCAGCTTGTTTTAAATCTCCTATCAACACTATTTCCATTTCATTCAAAAGTGGATTTGAAGAAGTACCTGGATTTGTGCCCATTGAAACATTCTCCATAGCATTAATAGAGGGATTTGAAGACATACCAGGAGTAGTTTGCATAATCGTATTAGTTTCCACATTCACCTCTTGCAAACTTGCATCATCTATATCCATGGTCTCCTCAATGTTTTTATCTTCAATAGTTGTGGAATTGGATGCTTCAGCATTGTTCATTGATTGAATCTTTACTCTTCTATCTCTTTGTCTTTTTGCCTCCTTCACTCTCTTTGCTTCAATTTCTTCAGGGGTTAATAGCTTCCTATCTTTCCTCTTATTACGACTTTGTGATCCCATGATTAAAAAATTTATGAAGCATGTACAAATGAATGTCAAAAACTTGAATGTGTTTCAAATCCTTCAAACAAGTACCAATTCAACAAAATTCCACTCAAATAACGTCTCCATGATGGCTTCTATCAAAATACCAACAATACTTCAAGTTGATGGACCTGCAAAAGAAAGAAATATGCCAAAGAATGCTGCAAGAGTCGCTGTCAGCCGTACTGTAGGGTAAGTTGCAGAAATGACAGTCATAGTATAGTCTTATTAAAAAAAATGGGCAAATAAGAAACGGGATCCCGTTATATAAAACGAGATCCCATTTACTACGCGATCCCGTTTATTAAACGGGATCCCATTTTATTTACGACCAATGGAGAAAGAAACGGGATCGCGTTTTATAAACGAGATCCCGTTTTATAAACGGGATCGCGTTTCATAAACGGGATCCCGTTTCATAAACGGGATCGCGTTTCATAAACGGGATCCCGTTATTCAAAATTTGAATTTTAGGCTCGGGTTTTGCTTTGTAACCCGCTTTAGAAAATGCTTTGGGGACCCGACCCTAACCTCTGGACCTAGTTTGACCTGCACCTTGAAGGCCCTGTCAATGTCACAACAAAATAGTGACTTTGGGCATATATTTAAATGTCTATTTTGCAGAATATTTTGACAAAATTAAAACCCATTATAGAGGAGACAATGAAGATTCTAAATATGTAATTTTTTTTACAATTAAATTAATTTTTCTATTTTTTAATCAATTTCTAATGAAATAGGTTCATAACCTTGAATTATCAGGGTTTTTTAATATTTTAGTAACTTTTTATTAAAATATTTTTTTGTAAAAAAAATTGTATGAAAACGTACTTTAGACAATTCTTTTCAATTTAAAAAAAAAAATTCAAAAAATGTTAAGTTTAGGTCATCTTATGCGTGACGTACACGATGATTTTTTAAAAGACAAAAAATGACCAATAAAAAATTAATAAAAAAAAATTATTCAATAAAAAATTACAAATAAATATGGAAAACGTGCTTCAGTGAGTTACAAAGCTTTTCCCAAAAGGATTTTGAAAAATATGATTATTTAGGTCAAAATATGGATGACGTACACGTACATGGTATAGTAAACAAAAAGTGACTTTTAAACAGTGGTTTTTAGAAACGCCTATCCAAAATCAATTTCTATCATCTGGGTATTGAAAAAAATTACATATTTGGAAACAAGACTCTGAGTACTACATTTCATATTTAGTGACTTTTTCCAAGATTCCACCTTTAAGTGCTTCAAATTTTTAGGTCAAATGTGACAAATTCTGAAAATCAGGAAAAACACTTCCACTTTTTGGCCAAAAAGTGGACACAACTTCTTGCACACACCCATGCGTCCAAAGACATAAGAGGAAGAAAAAATGTCCAAGGTACCATATGCTTCATCTTTAGGAAGTTTAATCTATATCATGGTATGCACGAGACTAGATATTGCACATGCTATAGGAGTCATAAGTAGGTATATGAGTCATCCTGGATTGGACCATTAGAATGCAATAAAATGGATTCTCAGATATTTGAGAGGTACATCTAATAAACACTTATGTTTTGGGGGCTCTAATACTGATTTAGCAGGCTATGTAGACTCAAATTTGGCAAGGGATATTGATACCAAGTGGAGTACTACAAGTTATGTCTTTACTGTAGGTGGGACAACGGTGAGTTGGATGTCCAGGTTGCAAAAGGTGGTTGCTTTATCCACCACAGAGGCAGAGTATGTAGATGCAACAAAGGCAAGCAAGGAGATGATATGGCTGCAATCTTTCATGGAAGAATTGGGCAAACAACAGGCTAACAGTTATTTTTTTGCAAACAGCCAAAGTGCCATACATCTTGCAAAGAATTCTACCTTGCATTCAAAGACCAAACACATACAGCTGAGGTATCACTTCATTCGATCGGTGTTGGATGATGGATAGTTAAGGCTAGAAAAGATACATACAGATGAAAATCTAGTGGATATATTTACAAAGGTAGTGACAAGGGAGAAGTTGAGCTCCTCTTTAGCTTCGGTTGGTCTTCAAGACTGAAGACAACAAAAATAGAACAACAAAGTCTAGGGTGCTTATTTCTAATGGGAGCTACAGGGTCAATAGTGTTATGATCAGTCTCCAAGTGGGAGATGATATGGTGTGGAGTCTAATCAGTCTCCAAGTGGGAGATTGTTGTTATATGGAGCCTAATCAGACTCAAAGGTTAAATTTTCCCTACATTTATCAGTGCGGTTTGCCCCCCCAAATTATTTAACGGGGTCAAGGGGCAGTGCCCCTTGCGGGGGTTTGGGGGTAGTACCCCCAAGATGGGGTCAAGGGGCAGTGCTGGGAGTTATTTTTCTATTGGTCGACATAAAAAAACCCTATTTTTGTAACCGACATAAGTCTTGATAAAAACGGCTAAGGGTTGGGGTTTTCATTCATATTGTATTGAAGCATTTGTAGCGGTATTGAGTTGCAGGAATTGCTAGTTGTAATCAGTTTGATTTACTGGATAATAATATTGGACTCTCTGTTGATGGATATAGGCTGAGTTTGGGTGAACCATGTTAAAATTGGCTCTCGCTATTATTATTTTTCATTCCTTTGTTTAATCTTTATTTGCATTTAATTGATATCTTCTGTCGGCTAACCCTAACACCTATGAGGCTCCAAGAGCCCTCTTTGTTAAGTAGAAGGTGGATACAAACATAGAATACTCAGGACCTAACTTGGACAATATAGAAAGTACTAACTATTCCTCTTTCTTGTTAATCCCACATTCTTTTAGTTGCAACCTTAAGGACTTGAACTTAGTAAAAAAATCTTGTAGAGATGTATATTCTTTTGGACTTAAGCCTATGAGTTCATTCTCCAACTCATGACTCCTAAATTTATTTATCTTGCCAAAGAGCTTGTTAAGACCTTCCCAAACTTCATTGGGTGTTTTCAAGGACTGAACATGAAATAGTAATTCAAGTGAAATATTAAGACACAAAAATCCAAAAGCTTGATCTCTTTTGTTTAACCATTTTTCCTTATCCTTAGCATTGGTGGGTTCTTTTTCACTATTCATTGTAACGCTATATAAGCCTTTATTCATGAGTGAAAGAGAAATTTTGGACTTCCATTCGTGATAATTGAAGGGCATTAAGGGTGGAATAGAAATAATAGAATCCATGCTTGTAGTTTGGAAATAGAAATGTGGAAAGAGATGTTGAAGTGAATAAGTACACAACCAAGATGCATGATGTAGGAGCATCCTTTGGGTGCATTTATGGTAGATGTTTACTTTTTGTTTCATTTAGTTTTGTATCAATAAGGTCATTTTTTACCACCTTGGATCTTTGGAGTCATTTGGGATCCTTTTTGATGTTTGGGTCAAGTGTTGTCAAAGTTGCAAAAAGTGTCATTATTGTTAACAAAAAGTGCATCAACTTTACAATATTAGTTAGAGGGAGTTAATAGTCAGTTGGTAAGTTATCAATGATGTTAATTCAATGTAAAAGACATGAATACATGCCAAGCAAGATAGAAGGAGAGTTTTTAATGAGAAACACTTCGTTTTTGCACATTTTTACTTGCATTTTTTTTGTGAAAATAGACTAAAAATTGTATTGTATGGACTAGTACGAAATGGTATGGACCTAAAATTGATTGGAAAAGTTGAATAATGTTTTCATCTTTCAAATTATTTTGGTTTGAGTGAATTTCATTGTGTTTTGAAAATGTTATGGCCGTTTTAGTGTTGATAGTTGCAAATTTTTACTAAAAAGACAACAAAGAATAGATTGATATGGCCTTGTATGGAATATTTTTAAGTTTGTGATGGTGTGGAATGATAATGGAATGTATCAAGTTTCAAATGTAATTGGTTTGGTGTGATTTCATTGAGTTTTTCTCAAGTTATGGCAAATTTACTACTAGTTGCCATGTTTCAGAACTAGGGTTTATAGCGAGTGTAATAAATTCATAATTTTTATTTTAACTATGGAAAAATTATGAAACTTGGTGAAATGCTTTTTGAGGCTATTGTCCAGATACACATTAAATTAAATTGCACCAAAAAACTATATGTGAAAGTTATGCTAACCTGTATGTGTTCTTTTGCAAGAAAACAATCATAAAACCCTAGTTCCATGAGGGCTTAATGCAAGGTTTGATCATGAATGTGTGATGGATCAATGATATGTGTTGTAAGAGGTCTGAACAATCCAAGTTTTCCATGTTCCTTTTCTTTTTCCCTTCGTTGAGTGTCATTAGGTTTCAGGAGCAAAGTGTCAAGTTGTACTAGAATGCAACAAACATTGTTTGTAATGGGTCATTGTGAAAAATATATCAAGTGATTTGTGTTTGAGTCCTTTCTCTACATCAATGCACTTTTCAAGGAAGTGGTATAGTGAAGGACATAAGAAACCCCCCTTGATTAAATTTGATGAACTCGCTAAGATTTGACACTTTATAATTAGTGCATGAAGTGAGACAAAATGGAATTCAAACAAACACTTTATAACAATAGTATGATTTTGAATCCAAAAAATACATCTTGAGAAAGAATATAGTTGGAGAGATTGCAAAAAAATAGTTTTCAATTCATAATTTAAGCCCCCATGGGTTGGTTGTGAGCAAGAGTTGAACTACAAACCAACAAAGAACATCAAACAACCATGATGCATAGAATTTGTAAGCTTTTATAAAGGAGATGTTAGCTCCAATAGAGGAGGTCAACCTACAGTATAAACAAATCTGTGAAAGTTGAGAGGCATGTGAAAGCCTTTGAATGGGAAGATGTCAATGGTCTAGAAATACTACAAACTACATAGGAACCTCGGTCTACCAAAACGACCCTCTGACCACTCCTCTTTTCAGGCCAAACATCTCAAAATGGTGACTTCCAAAATGGAAAGTAATTTGGAACCAAATCAAGATCTCAAATGTGAATAAACATTGATGAAATGTTGAAAAAAAAACTTTGTCTTGGAGGAAGATGCAAACAACAATTGCAGTGCTCTGTGGAAGACAAAAAATAACGGCCATCTCTTGGACAAAATAGGTGATCTTTTGATTCTGGGAAGCATTCTCTTCTTCTTGGGCACCATTCTGCATAAAAAATATGCCTTTCCACATCGAATATGCCTTCTTCTAGTGGTAAATAGGGATGGTCCACCTTTCAAACCCTCTGTAGGCCCGGTCTACCTTCTTAAACATTCAAATGGGCTCAAATCCCTCTCTATTGCATCAAAAATAGGTGCTCATTTCACTGGCATTACCCAAATCTGATGCACATTTAGAAAGTTAAACATTAGGATGAAAAAAAATAGAAAAATAAAGAATCACACAATTTCTAGTGTGTTGGGGTGCCTTCATTCTTGCTAGGCGACGGTGAACTTTGGCTAGGTGATGTTCAGGTCTTGATGGGTAGTGTTTTCTTATTGGCTAGCATTAGCCTCTTGCAACTAGATCAAAAAAGACAAATCACTCCAAGCTATTCATTCTTCTCCTTCACAAGCATATCCACTCTATTGCAAAGTGTGAAATACCTAAAAAATATTTCTGAGTGGCTCTGATACCATAAAGAAACCTTGAATCATCAGAGATAAAGAACAAGCACAAAACAATGCAGAGAATGGATGAAGTCACACGATACATGAAACAATAGCCAAAGAAGAGTACATATATCCTTGAGTTAATGGGATGAGTTAGGAGTCAATCCCATAACTCAAGGAAATCTCAAGTAGATGTGGTGAACTGCAAAAGATAAGTGGAATGAAAGAGTTTGAAGGACTCTTCCAACTACCACACACCCAACTGAGGTGTCTTATGCCATGTACATAGTATGAGGCTTCCAAATGTGGCCAAATGAAATCCAAATGAAGCCAAATGTAATGTGTACATTCAAATTTTCATGCTTTTGATATGGATGGGTTGGATATTGTACTTGGTTATCCTTGGTTAGAATGTTTTGGGACAATAAAAATTAATGTGCAAAATAAGTTCATAAATCTTTGGTATGAAAAGAAAAAATTACATTGTAAGATATTACACATAATGAAAACCAAAGGAAAGTCAAGATAGTGCAAGTTTAGGAATCTAGCAAAGGTTGCATCATAGAATCAGAGGACAAACAAGAGGAGTAAGATGTAGAGAAAAATAAGAATACTATTTCTCTTCAGGAACCAATAAAGCAAGTAGAAAAATTACTAAAGAATCAAAGAAGGTTCTAAAGATATGTTCATGTGTGGAGCACTCCACATAGATAAGGAGGTAGAAGAGATATCCAATGTCCTTGTACAATTGGGTGGTGAAAAAAAAGATAGCAGTGAAGAAAAAGAAAGTAGTGCAAATGAGCATAGTCTAGGCCATTGCAGAAGAGGAGATAGAAGAAGAACTAGTAGTAAGTTGTAAAGGAAGAAGAAAACAAAAACAATACAAATAGAAGAACATGAGAAAAAGGAGGACCTGTTAGAATTAAATGCAGTGACAAATGCCATTGAAAATTTTATCTTGCTTAAGCATACAATAGACCTATACAATGAGGTCTCACAGGAGAGCAAGGAGATAATTCAGGAAGTAGTGATAAAGCATATGTGAAGACTTGAAAAGACATTAGAAGACTTGATGGAATGATTTTTAGATGAGTTAGTTGATGCCCTAAGGAATAATAGGGGAAAAATAGTGGAATTAGATGAAGAAATAAGGAAAAAGGCAATTAATGAATTGGACCTAGCCATCTCTATAGAACACAAAGAAAAGCTAGCTCAATTACAAGCTACAAAATTGAGAACAAAGCATAGAATAGACATATTAATGAGAATGAATCAAGAGGATAGGAGAAGAATACAAAAAGAAACAAAGGAGATAACCAAGAGGGGATATACTACACTGAGGGAAGAGGATAAACAAGAGCAAGCAACTAATTCCCCTCATGATGCATAGCAAGAGGAAGAGTAGAATACACAACAAGAAAAAACAAACTCTTCTTTGCAAGACAAACATTATAGCCAATAATGTAGACTGACAACACAGATGCTTTCTCCTCTACCTCCCTCATCCAATCCATCAAGGACTTTTTGGCTTAACAAAATCACATTCAACCGGTGGTTACATCATAGTTGTTGCAACTTCCTCTAATAGGGTCACAAATTAACTTATCTAGGATATCACCCCTCTAAAAGCTACAGCTAGGGGATATCTTCCATGCCACCACAAGGGAGGAGATACTACTATTACTAATTTTTTGTTCACACTTAAAATTAGTTGGACCTGAGTGTAGTTGTTCAGAAGGAATAATAGAAAACTTCAAAGTTATGCATTCATTGAATGGTTGAGGCCTTGACAGAGTAGAAAAGAAAATCTAGCTGTCAGGATAACCCATCAATCCAATTAGGACTGATAAGTTATCATGACAACAGAATAAGTTGTCAAGAAATCAAACATTCAAGGAGATACAGTTGTTCTACACAGTTTGATCTTTCAGGAGTTATAAGTTAGATTGATTTTTTAGTTAATCAGTTTTGAGTAAAAGAAAGAAAGATATTTTGTATTGAATTGTTATTTCATGTCATGTTTTGAGCATACATTCAAGTACCTGTTACTTTATCTCATGCATTGATTGAAAAAGGAAATACATATACATCATATGCATAAGAGAAATTAATTGATCATGTTTAAAAGAAGTGTTCAAATGTGTCCCACACAAGCTGTGGGAGTAACTAGAATGAGCAATTGTAGACATGCAAGCTATGCATCTGTTTGATAAAAGAGAAAGAAATGAACACATGATAATTCTAAACATCCATCATTGCCTAATGATGAAGATTGTTGTTGAGGTCGGTCTTCAAGTATTCAGCTTTCAGTTTTCACTCCAAACTCCATCATCAGTTGAACCTGCAAAAATTTTGGGGATAGCCTTGTTAGCGCTCCAGATGTTTAAAGTTATCACATGCTTTTATCAAATAGACACATCTACTTTTCATATCATGCATTCATATGAAAGATGAGATCAGATATGTGCTACAAACTAGAATATCAAAGAAGATCAATCAATACCATCAGGTATGTTTTGTGTGCTAACTTGTTTGTTCATTGTGCAGGTATAGGAAAAATAAATGTTGCTAATTCAAAGACAAAGCATGTGGAGAAAATGTGGCTCCCACAGGGGTCGAGCCCAGCATGCTCAAGTGATAGATACCATTACATGTTATGCTATATCCAATAGCTCATCAGTGATCAAAATTCCAAATGATATACAAGAAACAAGGTACTGTTTTACTTTCTTTATCATAAATGAAGTGTAATGTTTCATAACAGTCTTATGTCATTAATAAGTACACTAGGTACAGTCAGCTATACCATAGAGCTGAGTAAGTAGGTCTAAAGGACCTTAAAGCACATCATATAGTGCTACCAACATGAAAAATAGGAGGTATGCAAAAGTACAAGAAGTTGGAACAACAATGAAAAGCACATTGTACAAGAGCAGATTAATAGAGCAGTGTCATAGTATAGCACAACTAAGTCACAAGTACAAGATGCATGATGAATGTCAAGTCTAGATGCCAGGAATAGCTATACCAAGATACATCCCGTAAAGCTGCCCTTATGAAATACAGTCAAATGCATGAGAGGAACAACAAATCCAACATGGAGCAGCTCAAGTCAAGGAAAGAATGGAGTAGTGTCTTGAAGAATAAGAATATCATAGACATTTGTATGTTTCTTATTCAAAACCCATATCTCTTTCAAAAAACACAGTCAGGGACAGTCATCTAGGACTATGTGGTTAGAAATGAAGGCACAAAGAGTCTAAACACATCCTTAATCATGTGCAAACCCCAAAAAAGTAGCCAACAAAGTACAGGCAGATAGTAGGACAAATATTTACCACTTTTTGTGGTGAATGAGGTGAAAAAAATTGCTATTGAATGATCAATCAGTGGAGGATATAGCCATGAAATGAGCAGCAATCACTTATTTTCATGGGGCAAGTCACTTTGTTTTTGAAGGGTCACAGTATATTAGCATAAACAACAGCCTCCAACTATTTGTAAGAAATACATGTTCAAATGACAGTAGGACAGTCATACTGTTGTTGACAATCCTATCAGTGACAGGAAGTGTCTTTTAAAAGAGACATAATTTTTAGAGATAAGGATTGTTATAAAGTTTCCAGAGCATGTATGTATGAAGAGAATCTTTAAAATCTTTTGAAAGTTTATTAGCCTCTTGGTAAATCTTGTCTATCATCAAGGCACATTAGGAGACACTACAAACACAACATCAGAAGTTTCTTCTAGTACAAAATTAGTAGTTTAAGAAGACAGAGATAAAGAGAAGACAAAACACCATGTAAGAGCAATGAGGTACAGATACACTAATGTGAAACAACAAAATTTCTCATGTTTTCCAGATGCCTCAATATATTGCAAAGTCAGGATCAACTGTAACTGTCATACATGGAGGCAAGAGACAATATAAAAAGTAGAGATAACAGCAGAGTCTCAAAGATAAGGAGCAACAACAGATTATCATGTTAATGTTATCATCATTATGAATCAATAGAATTAGTGCAAGAATTTCTTTCACCATTAGACAATCAACAAAGAACAATAGTTAGCATTGCTATGCAGATTTATAAGAGCAAGGATCATTGAAAGTAGTGACTGAATCCTGGAATAGTGATAAAGACTGTCAGAAGAAAGACAATCCTACAAGGAACTGATAGATGTCAAAGAAATGCTCAAGAAAGATCATACAAAGATTTATAAAACAAGACAATGCATTATATGTTCATTTTCTCAAGTCAGAGGTAAGGGTTTTATATTCCTTATGATCACATGCAGAGGGTAGAGTTGTGGAACAGTCAGGATGCTGATTGTGATGTCACAGGACAGGCTAAGCATGCACCAACTAGTATAGAAGCAGAATCTGAATCAGCAGGATTGTTTCTAATCGAGAAGAAATTGGATAATAGTAAGGATCAAATACCCAGCAAGTTTAATGAGCTTCACAAAAGAACAACCTCAATATCTACATTCAGGAAAGATATCAAATTGCAAAGGACAGGGTTCAGACGTAAAAGGTGACAATAAAAGTGCTAGTGAATGGTGTAGCTGGAGACAGTCAATAGTGCCAGTAGATTGCAGTCCATTGTCAGAGGGGCAGCAATTACAAGAGAAGACTGTATTTTTAGTTCTAAACATTTTTTAAGAACAACAGTCCTAAAAATGAGGACTAGTTAATAGTGAAAAAAGCCACAGAAAGACAGCTATTAGGCACAAAGGAATAGTGCACAACAGTCATTGTGAAGACGAATGTCAAACTATATCAAGTTTTAAAGGGTGACCAAAAGCAACAATGGGCATGAAAGAGCTGTCAGCAAACAATAGAGGAGCAGCTTTACATGATAGAATTCAGGCAAAGAGAAGGGAGTCATTAAGAGATAGTTCTGAGATAGCTGGAGCCAAGCATGGGAAAAGAATGTTTTGACAGAGTAGAACTTTCAAAGGAAGTGCTTCATAGTCTACAAAGGAAACCCTTGAGAGGGTTTATGAGAAGAAGTAACGCCTCATCTTTTCCTATTAAAATGATATGACATAAAAAAACTTGCTTCACAGTTTCATAGAGTTTCTTAGTGCCAAAAAAGAAGACCGATCAAAATATGATAGAGAGCTCATATATACAACTAGAGTAGCTGTTAAAACCTTCAGGTTTGTTCAATACAGAAGCATACAACCCTAGTAGGGTTTGTCAGAAATAACAAACCAAAGCTATCCTTTTTAGAGAGAACAAAGAAACCCTCATTTCATTGTTTATATACAGTCAAAGGCTTTTTGCCAGAAACTCTGATAAAGATAACACAAGCCGTATTTGTCAAGGCCTTCTTTTATTGTTACATGTTATATGTAAACATTTTAAAAATAGAAGATGTCTTATTTTCTTTTTCAAACTGAAGCAAAGCAAATTCAAGGCAGTGAGCTTACCTTTTATATGGCCGAAGGTGACTATTTCATTTTCTACTTTTCTCTTTCTCATGTGTCAAAAGGATGTCTACGAATTAGAGAGGTAGAAGGCAAAAAGGACACAAAAAAAACAATGTCAACAAAAACTCAAAGAACCAGGCTTAGGGTCGCGGCCTGAGTGTCAACAATGGAGGAAAAAGTTAACAAAATGCCAAATAGAAAGCTCTCAAACTACACTCATCTTTTTCTCTGTACAAAATGCCAAGTAAAGCCTCAATAAATGGCCATAGAAATGCAGAAGAAAGCCCGAAGGATCAAACCCTAGCGGCGGCCAAGTAGGTTGCAGAGCTAACATACAAAGTGTTAAAAATGAAGAGTGAAGCAAATTTTAGGGTTACTCTTTGTTTTTTTCGATGAGTCCTTGCTTTTCTCTTTTATTTTGACTTGTGAACAAAAACAAATCATGGCATTATCCACCAAGGTCAAATACTTGCAAGTTATGAAGACCTAGTGCTGAGGTAGAAGGGGCTGACAACATTATTTTTTACCCATTCCTCTTAGATATGAGTTCACATATCTAGTCTTAATCTCTCATATTTTTTACATATTGCTTGATCTTTCAATTTTTATTTTCTTGTCCTCTCCTATTGCTTGTTTTTTAGCTCTCTTTCTTAGTAGTGTCTTCCTTTTGTTGCCCCATTTGTCTCTTTTTATCCTTTTTATTTGTGCGTATATATATTTATATTTATCTTGTTGGTTTTGAGTGTTTGAGTTTTTTAGTGTTAAGCTCTTTGGGGTGCTTTGTTTGGGTTTGTCCTTTCCCTCGTTATCTCCGTTCTTGTCCCTTTGTGGTCGTTGAGAGATCGTTCTCTCAAAGGGCTTGTTTCTTTATTCCTTCAATTTTTTGCTTTCTTTAGTGTGTTCCTTTTATTTCTTTCATTCATTTGTTAGTTCTCTTATTATGTTATGCTTCATTCATTTTACTTATCTCTCTTCTCTCTTTATTTTATCTTATCCTTGGTTTTCTCCTTGTTGCTTCTATGTGGTCAGTCTTTTTTCTCTTTTTTCTTTTTTTTCTCTTTTTTTCTCTTTTCTTGTTGTTTATTATTTGAGTTGTGCTTAGGTTTTAAGTTGTCATAGATGGTGCTTTTCCTTGGTGTCTTGGTTCCCGCATCACTCTTTCCTCTATTTAGTGGTCTTGTCTGCAAACTTACTCATTCTTTGTATCTTCTCTTGCTAATTCTCCTGATGATGGATCACGGAGTGTGATCTGAAACGTTGAGGAAAAAAACTTGTACACAGTCAAATCCTGAAATACTGAACTACATGAATTAGATTTTACCAAGTCAATGGTCGTTATCATTGTAAGATAAGGCTCATTTCCTTGTAAAATCTTTCCTTTATTTTATTTTATAAAGGTCAAAGGAGCATCATATTAGGACACAATATGCATGAAGAGATGGCAGAATAAAAGTTTTGGCATGGTGGCATTCGTACAAAGACCTTGCATGCTAAACAAGAATATTCCTTATGCCTTTTTAGGAATCATCATATGAAGACACAAGTATGAAGACAATATAATGCAAGGTGGCATAGAGCTTTGTTTAGGGTGTGATTGACTTTTGCATGATAGATATATGTGGCAGTGAGGAGTATATTGACATGTGAAGTGGATGGGGTAAAAGTGATAGTCAAGTGGCAAAGGGAGTATGGTGTATTTTTGCATGGAGTGACTTAAGAGTTTTTTTATCTTAGAGAGAAGATAATGTTTTCTCTTTGATCATGGAGTGATAAGGGTAAAAAAAAAATTTGCCTTAATGTGTAAATCATGTAAAATAGGAATATTTTCTCACATGGAGCTATAAGGGGTTTTTCATTTTCTTCTAAGTCCTATTTGTGCTCATATCATGCAAAATAGGCAAGTGTAATTGGAGTGATAAGGAGTAATATTTTTCTTCTAATCATGCACGATTTTACAAAGTCATTAATTGCAAATAAATAATAAAGTAATATTTTCCAAATTACTTTATTATTTTCCACAAGTTGTAAAATCAGAAATAGAACAAATTGTAACCAATAATAAGGTAATTATTCTATTACTTTATTATTTACTCACAAATCAATTTTTCTCATGCAAAATCATGCAAATTGATTAGTTGAGTTAACTAGGCCACCTAGGAGGTTTTGCATGATTTTTAAGAGTATTTTTAGGGTCCTTGGTCAACTTTTTGGTCAAGCATATGGAGAGGCCCAAATTGAAGCTATTTTTGCTCAATTTGTGAAAGTTTTAGGCCCTAATTTTGAGGATTTTTGAGGTTGCTTGGGAATGAGTATTTTTAGAGGTGGTTATCTGCAAGTCCATATTTTTGCATGCCTCTTGGAGAGAGAAAACCTATATATTGTAAAGCAAAAGTTTGTTTTTGCTAGTTCTTGATTCTCATTCTGATTCAAACAGATTGGAGAATTCTTGTAGCTCACGTTTACAGTTTTATTGAGAGATCAGCAGGTTACAGGTTATCTTTTTGTCTTATTTGCAAAGCTTTCCTTTGTTTATTTTAGATCAGTTGAATTACCTTTCCTTTTAGTTCTATTTATTGAAGTGATTTTAATGAAATTTTGTTGTGTTTTATCATTAAACCTTTAAAATTATTATCTCACTTCCTTGCTTGCAGCATTAAGCATATAATCATCACAGGTCTTAGGTTGTGTTAACCAGAAATAGTCTTTTTGTGCTGTGAAAAAATTATTTCCTTCATAAAAACCTATTTTCAAACCTTCCTTAGAATCACTTTTGTGATATTTATGCCAAGTCTGGATTGTGTAAAAGTCAGATTTCTGGGTAAACATTGTGGATCAAATTGCATTATTTTTTATCCAAATTAGGTGCATCACCATTTTAGCATTCACTTAGTTTCTTTCTTCCCTTTTCCAAAATAGTAAAAATAGAAATATCAATAGAACATTTGAAGGGAACCAACCCACAATCTCGAGGTCTAATTTCATCATAGGGCACCCACAACTTGAAATTGGTCCCATGTTACGCGGAATTGCAGAGCTTTACCAGCCTTGCATATGGGTACAATTCCCAGTGATAACAACTACAACATGTAGATAGAACCAAGCATCTACAAGAGTCAGTGCATGCCATACAAAGATAATTTCCTAATGTTCAAAGGGATATCACATTACCATTAACACAACAACTGAAGCAATTAGTCAGTGGCTTGCAAACAAAAATGATAATTAGGAAGACAAAGTAAGGAAGCAAGTTACTAATTAAATGAACAAAAAGGGAATGGTAGAAGTTGTTGATGTTTTTTCTTGCCACTCCCAACCCTAAGGAAAATCACAATACATAAACTAGTGGATCAATAGGCTAAGGCAAAGATCCTAAACTATCATCCGATTAGGGACAAGAAAAGACCAACAAACAAGGTTTCAAAAAAAATAACCTTCTGCTCTTTGAGCTCCACAAGACTCAGGCAAGTGTACCTATTTTGGGCCTAAATATATGATAATACTTGCACTAAACAACTCACTATAGGCCTTTGACATGTGGATGGTTCTCAGGTAAATGAATAAAGGGTGTTATACGTTTATTCATCTCTAGGCATGATCCATTTGCACCTTGAATAAACATTGAGAAATGATTAAATAGAACATCCTCATCTCAAATATAAGGAGGGGTTAAAACTAATCATTCTAGAGCATGACCCTTACATCCATTAATCTTTGTGAGGATGTAGAAAACTAGACAACAAACAAACATGAAAGGAAAGGTTCATTAGATTTCAAAGTTGGTGATTCCCTCCAAGGTTTGCACACAATAAATACATGAGGCTGGTGCCTTATCCATTTACAGAGTCAAAGTATAAATAACCCATCAGATAACAACATGAAATGTAAGATCAGTGACCTTCTAACCATTACTACCTTACAATAATGAGGCCTCTCTTGGACATGCAAAAAACATTCTTAACATCCTAAATGAAACACATTATCCCCAATATTTGATTAAAAGAAAAATTAACTTGTTCTTCGAACAAGAGCCATCAACCAAACATTTATTATAGAAAATGTGTAACAAAAATCATCATAATCTCTTATTATTTTGATTGAAGAAATAAAGTATACATTCTAGGAAATATTATTGCATGACATATTTGAATTTTGGCTGCAAACTAAAATGCATGTCGTTATCTAAATAGCTAATTACAATACTTGAACTCTAAAACTTAAAGAACTAAAACCTAGGTAGAGATCTTGTAAAAAAATTACACTCAGAAACCTAGAGAAATTGGAACCCCCTCTAAATAGCCTTGAAATCCCATTTATAGAAACATGGGAGCAAAACAAGCCACGGGCCATGTATAGATGTCATGTTTTCGTTTGACAAACTTTCCCCACTCATCTTGTTCCAAAAGAATATGCCAAAAGGCATATTTTAAGGTATAACAAGACAAAAATACACTCCTCTCTGCATTGTAATCTGAAACAACCTGGAAGTTAAATTAGAAAACTAAATCATTTCCTAGAGAGAGAATGCCAATGGTTTGTCACTTTCATGTTCCATTCTTGCTCATGGTCGCTATAACAAATAGATCCCCCACCAGCATGGCCAAATATTCATGTAGAGCTCGGACACTCTTAACAAGAGTATATCTACAATAGACAAAATCCCTTGTAGCTCTAGTGATGGTGTTTCCCACTGTGCACCATGCTCTAAGCACTGGAAGATAACTCCCCATCTTTCGATGTAAAGGTCTCTTCCATATCAATCCTCGGGTTGTATGTAGAAGCCACACATAGTAGACCTTGGTGGTGCTGAACTCCCAACCAAAAGGGCAGCAACAATAGTCAAAATTTGCCCCTCCACTTCCACTTGTTTCACCTAGGAAGGCAGCACTCCTTACATTGTTGCCTAAGCTTTGTTAGAACTCATAGTGCTGGGGGAGAGGAAGAGAGAATAATGATGCCTCTCTACCACCAAGCCATGTCTAGAAACCTACATTAGCATTGATTCACTATAGTTTCCAGACAGGAAACCAAATCCCCCACCCAGGTGAAACCAAAGGACAGCATGGAACTAAAGGCAGCGCACTCCCTACAGGCTTGCACCTTGAATTTTGCTCAAACCACCCATACCTTAGAAAAGTGTACTATGTTCCTTAATTCTATATGCATAGAGCAATAACCAAGAAAAGAGAGACATACTTCCTAAGATATGGGATATTGAACACAGCATGACAGGATATAACATAATTAGCTTGGTTTTTTTAATAGGAGAAGATGTGACTAAAGGTAAAGGAGGATTATCTATTTATAGAAAAAGATGATATTTATGCCTCCCTCATTTCTTGCTATATCCATGTTACTTCAATACTGCTAGTAGTACACCATTCCTGCTCCAAATTGGAAATTTTGGGGATTCTGCCAAAGCAACCTGATAAGGAAATGGAGACACCACAATTTTATCAATTTTAATACCTCGGGGCTCCTTGAACTATGAAACTCAATCACAACATTTACTTCCAATAATGAGAGAGCCAAAGTGGATTCTTTGATTTTTACACCTTCCCATTCTCAGATAATTCACACATACCATGCTTAATCCTAGCAATTAAGTAGAAATCCTGACAAATCCTTGTGAAAATGACACTTAGCCCAAGAAGAAAATCACCCCATACAATGTAGCGGTGAAGAGAACCCATCGTACGCTTGAAGAAATCCCACCACTGCATCAACATGTTGATCCTTGTGTGCAATCACCCTGCCAATCTGTCTACTCTTGTGAACTAGAACAGATTCATGCACTTTGAATTCAATTTTAAAATTTTAGTCAATGATTCTCTAGCAAGCATAGAGGATCCCTCAGATGAAACACATGGCATCCACCTACTGCCCCACATGATATTTGCACCTATCAGTAGATCCCTACGGGATGGCGGGGAACGGTTAGGATTTGATCCTCACAATTAATTCAAACCCTTAGATCCTGGGCCTATCTCTGGCATCACCTTAGAAACTACCAAGACATACATGAGGACATGCCATGTGGCATCTGCCTACTATCTCGCATAGATTTTTTATTAACTACTTTATTACCATAGGCTGGCAGGTGACCAATAGAATATGAGTTGTGGGGCCATGACGTGCCATACTTAAAGTAACTTAAAGAATGTACTTTAAGTTATGAAGGGATGTGGATATTAAGAAATATCCAAACTATTAGTTTTACAAATTATCCCTATGTCCAAATTTCCTGATGACATCATCAGGATATGATGCTTCTCTAATGATAGAACTTGATGATGTCATCTAGATGTTCATATTGAAAGATCAAAACATTCAGGAATGTCTAGATAGTAGGATAAGGTCCAGATTTCCTCATGCGTATGATGGCTTGGTTATACCACTAGGGGAGAAATTGACGTGTGCACATCAAGATGTTGGGTATGACTCTAACTTTGCCATCTTCTAAGCTTCTAGTCTGGACAAAATGTCTAGACATTTAGCAAATGTGATGACCTAATGTGAATATCCACATGACCATTGACCACAACTTTGACCCTGAATATCTCCATGGTCGTAATGAATTTCCACATACTTCAAAAGGTAAACACACTTAAAAATTCATTCTCTTTTACTTGACAAGCCTTGTGGGGAACACATCATACTTAAAACTTTGATCCATAATTCATGATCTGGACATGCAGAGGACAAGAACCAGACATACCTTACTTGCTCAGACTCAGGACGAAGCATAGATTTCAACACAGAGGACTAGAGGATGACCAAATTTTTGAAACATGACCATAGAACCACTAAAAAATTTCAAAGTCCCATCAAAAGCATCAAATAAATGTGTAGCTACACATACACAACTACAAACATAGATCAAAAGCATCCAATAGGCAATAGGAGAAGCCAATGTACTATATGAATTTTGTTTACAATGACCTAGTACTACAAAGGCAATAAAAGTTTAGATGGACAACATAGAAGCTCAAATAACACAAACGGTTGCAACATATGATCATGTTTACGACATGAGAAGAGCCATACAGGCACAAATAGGAACAATGAATACCCATCTACAATAGTTATATGATCAAAGAGAGTAGATCAAGGGTCAAATTAAATAGCTGAGAGAGGTAGTTAGCTTAAAAATAGAAAATCTGATAGGGGTATTAGCCGAAGCAAATCAAAATGCTCAAAATATATAGATACCAGCTACCCTAGGAGATATAGAGAGCACCCACATTGAGATAGAGGGGCAAATTCAAGTACTACAACTCACAAATAAATAATGGGATACAATTTAGCATAGCTAAAAGTCATTTATAAGAACATCCTACCTTAAAATTAGCACCATATGTCTTGAGGACAACAAATACTTCAAAAAGGGGAGATGATGTTGGCAGGAGGTGAACAGCAACAAGGCACATAATAGATCCTACCACAACTCATTGCAAGGGAAATGCAGAGGACAAGGGTGACATAGATAGTGTCATTTTGTAAGGGACACATCCTGAATGTAACATATAGATATGTAATAGACAATATGTAAGATGTAACAAAGATGTAAGTGTTAATATATAAGAGAAAATATATATAGAACAGAGACTTGGACCTGCCTATTTGTACATCAAGTTTTAATGAATATATAGTGGAGATATAAGGATTGGACCTAATGTCTAAATGTGTATGAATGACGTATGATATGTAGGAATGATATATTCTTATCACATTCTATAATTCCTTGTTATTCTTTATGATTATCTCACTGTATCGTCTAGGGTATAAACTGAGTACAGAGATTTGACCAAGGCTTATATCTCCAGACTAAGTCCTCTCCATTTTATTGCCAACACATCTAAATATAGAATATATCTAGATCCACATCAATTTATCTGATAGAATAAATAATGGTTTGCATCAAAGATGAAAACTATACAACATGTGCGAGATGTAGCTCATTTTAAATAAAATCAATCTTTTCTTATAATACATTTATGTTGTTATTTATGGTTGCTCACAAGTGAGCCTCATCAAATGGAGGGAGTGGAGGTTTTGCAGGTTTAAGTTTTGGGGGATTTTTGGGTGGGGGGCTTTGGGCAGGGTTTTGGATGTGGAGAGCTTTGGAGGGGTTTTAGGGTGGGAGATAATTAGGTAATACTTTCTCTAAGAAGAACTCATATTCTAGTAATTGATCCATATATGAATACTAGAATTAGAGCTGCAATTACAAAAAAAAATTATTTGAATTAGGAATTGAAAAATTATTTATTAAATGCATAATTTTTATACATATAAAACTTGGAAATATATAAGTTTACATGGTTTAAAATAATATTATAGTGGATTTTCCACTATAGGCATCTAAGTTTTTTCATCCTTTCTTTTTTTTCTACAGAAAATTGCTACATGTTTCTGATCTTATCTATGTTTTCTCTCCTTGTTTTCTTTCTTGCTCTTTTATTTCTTCTCATATATTAGGATCTTTTATTTTTTTGAATGGTTTTCAACTGATTGGCGCATATTTATCATGTTCTTGTGCCATTTGATCAAGCTACAAGATTATCTGATGGTTTGTGAGACTAGCCTGGGCTCATGAAGATTGAAAAAGAACTCAAGGAATCATGCTATTGGTCCAACTTGGAATCAAAGCAACTAACATAATCATAAATAGAAAAGACTTCCATGGTGGAACTTGCATGACAACAATAATAAAAGATAGTGGCTACGTGGCATCACCATGGGCATTCACATTGGGAATTCAGAGATTGTCTCTCAAAATTCCTACTAGTCCTCCAAACTACCAAGCCACCTCATTCACCCAATGGCCTGCAAGAACTACTAAAAAGAATACCATGTCTAAAAGATTAAAATCATGTAGAAGGCTCCTAAGAGTGATAAATGAAATATTATAGTGGTGAATGACACTGATACCTAATTTGAGGTAGGACTAACATGTTTGAAATGAAGGTGAACAACTATAGAATTGAAAATTGATTTAAACTATTATAACTATTATTCCAGTGAAAAAACCAAATGGAGATTATAGGAAATCAAATCAATAATACAAAGGAATAATGAAATAGAAAACCTGAACACATAACACAGTGTTTACATGGATAAATCCTTTCAAAAAAAATCCACACAAGAAGAGATGCACCAGGTTGTATTAACTTCAATAGATTTTACTATACATCACTAACAACCTCCTCTTTAGTCTTCAATCTAGTAGCACCTATTTTTCCAGTCTCAACTCTCTACAACAACACTACTGTAATAATGCCCTCATTAAAAGAATGTTTCTTTCTAGGGGAAAAAATCCTAACATAACTTCTACCATTAGATTTGTGGCCTAATGAAGAATTGTCTAGATTGACTATGAAAATACAATACATTTACAAGGAAATTTTCTAAAAATTTCTCTTTGGA
Source organism: Cunninghamia lanceolata (assembly GCA_027924645.1). Taxonomy (NCBI): domain Eukaryota; kingdom Viridiplantae; phylum Streptophyta; class Pinopsida; order Cupressales; family Cupressaceae; genus Cunninghamia; species Cunninghamia lanceolata. Next base: position 10,277,734 of record BSBN01000892.1, read on the forward strand.
TTGTGAGATTCTTAGGAGACTTGACACTTGATCTCCCAGATAGGGTTTCCTTGGGCAGTAGGTGGAGGTATCAAGCCTCCTCCACAAGGTTTGTTCTTCTATTGTAAGTGCCTCTATATCCCATTAAATTTTTTCATCATCAATTGTCTTCCACATGCGTTTTTGGTATTATGTCTAGCTTGCTCGGTTGGTATTCTATGTGCATTTATGCAGTAGTACTTTGACAACCATTGGGCATGGAAGAAATTATGGATGGGGGTACGAACCCTCCCATCAACCCTACAAATGAGAAGGATAAGGAAAATATTGATCAAAAGTCACCTAAGTCATCCAGAGACGCAATTTTTGGAGATCATCTGCAAACTCCTTCTACAACAAGGTTTTGCATTCATGATTAGATGGTGAGGATGGATAAGGGGAAGGAGATAGTGTATGACAAGGTAAGTATTCCTCAGCTTCCCCTAGAATACTCTCTATTTCGCCTAATCAAGAAATGAATTTTTCTATAGAGAAGGAAATGGTTAGCTTAAAGAATGTTGATGCCTTCTTAGCAGCTATGGACTCCACCAAGCTTCACTCATGCAAATTCTTTGATGAATGGACCATGGTGAATGTCTAGAAAAAATAGCTAGGCATGCACGTCTCCTTCTATAGGATGGTGCAGAGGGCTTTTCCTATTTTTCTTTAAAGATCATAATATGTAAAACACTATTATGTTAAAAAATATTGGACCATAGGAAAATGTGTCTTTCATGCCCTAACCTAGTCTCCTAAGGCCATAAATGAAGAAATATTATCTTTAATCTTTCCCTAGATTACTAATAGTTAAATATGTTCCACCATTTTTGTGGGCTTTCTTACCACAAATGCTTGCACTAGTTGGAAATGTTATTAGGATAGACAAGACAAGAACTTTTCTTCCACATATGGATGTGAGGGTGTTAATGTTTCTATCCCTAGGTATAGAAATTCTTGATGTGTTGGAAATAAACCTTGGTAATTCATCTCATTGTTGTAACATTGAAGTGTTGGGTGGTGTCAATGCATGCTATCTATGTAGAAATGAGGGGAATATAAGGAGGAATTAACCCCATTGTTAATCGAAAGAATAATTATAAGGTTAAAGACAAAAAGAAGGGCTATAGCACCAATATTCAGGGTATTGATGCTAATATGGAGGCTCTCACATTAGCAATGAGGGATTTAATAGTGGGGTTGGTAATATCCCAATCAACCCTATGGACAATAATGTATCTAAAGTCTATGAAGATTCTAGGGTTGCATCATCCCCTAATGGTGTGTTTGACCCTGTCAACCCTTCTTGTGGCTTAGGGCCTATTAACCTAGGTGGCTCCTTAAACCTTATCGCTCCAATGGCTCCTTCTGATCTTAATTTGTGTAGCTCCATTATGTCTCTTCATTTCCATGTTGTTGAGGAGGTCTTCCTAGAGTGCCCTAGCTATGCTCTCTCCCCTGTTGTTAAAACTTCTAAATCTTTTAACATTCTATCTAACATAGACTATGCTCCCAATTTGGTTTTAGTCTCTGTTGTAGATAGCTTTACCCCTCCTGGTCAAACTTCCCTAAGTCCTCTTATCCTCCCATGTTGCATCGGTGAGCACCCCTCTGGGGGTTTTAATAATGCTCAACAACTTGTTTTGGAAAAAAATAGGAATAATATAACTCAAAATAAGAACAAGAAAATGAATAAGGACTATGTTGAAGGCAAAGAGACTATATCAAGTTACATTATTAAGGGATTGAATAATAAAAATAGTGACAAAAATATTTGTATTGATAATGTTAGTGATTCCAATCAATGTAGTAGTATTAAAAATACTTCTATTGTCAAGAATATTATATCTAAGTTTGAATGTAAAAGTCTGAGTAACATTGAAGTGGATGACACCAATAGGGTGGTTGATGCCCAACCCCTTTATGTCAAAGAAGATCCATTAACTTACCAAAACACACTATTCTTGCCTCTAAATAAGCAATTTGAGAGTGATATTATAAATAAAAGTATTATTGAGTCCCAAGAGAAAATTATTAAGTACAATCAAGATCATAAGGGTGAGGTGGACAATCAATCTACTGATGCCTTGGACTTCACTAATACTAGGACTAGAGGAAAAAATAGCTGAGTCATTCTATGGCGTTGCCCAACCTTGGAGACAAAGAGGCTCCTGGGTTGAGTACAGACATAGAAGAGGAACTAGAATTCACCCCAACCACATGCAAACTAGGGGATGTTTAGGAGGATTTTGATCATAAAGAATAGGTTGAAATTGTTACCAATCACACTAAGGATCATGTAGTAGTTGGAATCACACTAACTAATATGGTGACCATTGATAGACAGTTGTCTCCTACTTCTTTCTCCCTCCTACTACAAAGGGTATTAAAAAGGGGAAAGTATTCCCTTCTTGTAAGGGTAAGCTTACCTTCCCTAAAAAGAATAAAAGGAAGAAGACAAGTCTAGGTATTGCAGAACCAGACTCTAAAAGGATTGAATCAAAGGATAAGCTTCCAAAATGTTATAGCAGCTTTAGAAATAATGTAGAGGAATCACCAACAAATGATTGCCATGAGTCTGAGGTTCACTTCTTGGAATGTCAGGGGACTTGAGTCCCCTAAAAAAAAGCACATTGTAAGGAAATTTGTTAACATGGAGAAGAATAAGGATGTTGTCTTACTCCAAGAAGTCAAAGCCACTGGCTTTTTACTTGAGACTAATCTCAAGTTTATATAGAAATAATCTTCTCATTTATAACCAACCATGAGAAAGGAAGAGGGGGGTGGTGATCTTGATGTCTAAAGCTTTGGCTCAACATGTGTCTGCATTTGGCACATCACCTTGTAACAGAGTTGTTTGGGTCATTATTGTAAAAGGAGAGATTAAGTTTGAAATATGCTCCCAATGACTATAGAGAAAGGATAAGCCTATTGAAGGGGTTGTGCAACTCACAGGATATACCTTGGATATTGGGGGGCTTTCAACATGATTGAGGATAATGAAGATAAGAGTGGAGGTATTAATATGGATTGGAAGGGGAACAAAAAGCATTTCTAGCAAAGGATGAAGGCTAAGATTAACCTATTTTATCCTCTTGAAGGAATGAAGAAGGATAGTTCCAAAATTTGGTTTACTTCGTATAATCCATTGAAAGGGGGAAGGAGAATCTATTGCAAATTTGATCAATTATATGCCAATAGAGACTATTTCAGTTTTGAACCAAGTAAGGATGGAGGTAAGGTTAGTGTCTACCCCTACACACTATCTAATCACCACCCTATTAGGTCTAATATTGTACTTGAGGGAGGTCCCTCTAAGAGGAGTAGAAAGGAAAAAATTTTCATTCTTAACACCAATTTGTTGAAGGATGATGACTGCAAGGAAGCAATATTTACCCTTAGAGAAATTAATAAGTGGATGTTAAGAGACCTGAGTGAGATTGAAAAATGGAAACATAATGTTAAGGGTTGGAAAGTACTTTTATAGACCATAGGTAAGAAGAAAGCTATGGATAGAAGGAAAGAGGAAAATGATCTACAAGAAAGGTTGTTAAAAGTTGAATATTACATACAAGAAGATCCTCTAAATGAAAGGCTATGTGAAGAGCTTGACATAGACAAGAACTCCTTGAGGAGGCTCCAAGAAAACAAAATTCAAGGGCTCAAGGTGAGAGCTAAGTTAAATTTTCTTGATAAGGGTGATAAATGCATAAAGTTTTTCTTCAGGTATATTAAGGACAAAGGAATTAAGGAACAGATTGATAAAATCTGTCATGAAGGTAATATTATTACTAGTCAAGAAGAAATTAGAAAGCAATTCTTTAGATTTTACAAAGATATGTTTACATTAGAAGGGGACTCTAATGCCAATAACAATGCTCAAGCATGTATTAAATAAATGATACCAAAGAAAATTTTTTTAAAAGATAAGGATAGGCTAAAGGCTGAAATATCTAAAGATGAAGTCAAAAAAGTTGTCTTGACACTAAACAATGACAAATCCCCCAAGGATGATGGATTCCCTATTAAGTTCTACAAAACTATTATTGATTGGATTTGTGAGGATTTACTTCAAGTCTACAAAGAGGCTCTTAAAAAAGGTTCACTGGGCAAGAATATTAATAAAGGAATTATTAAACTTTTCCCCAAGGAAGGTGATAAAACTATGATTAAGAATTGGAGACCTATCACCCTGTTGAATGTCTCTTACAAGATCCTAGCTAAGATTATAGCTATGAGTCTAATTGATATTCTTCCCAAATTTATTAACAACACCCAAACTAGTTTTATCAAAGGCAGGTTTATTTTAGAGAACTTGCTAACTATTTGGGAATCTATGGAATGGGGAAGATATTCTAAACAAAACTCTGCTATGCTCTTATTGGACTTTGAGAAAGCATGTGATAGGGTTGAATGGTCATTTCTAAAGATGACCCTTGAGGCTTTCAGGTTCCCTAATGAATTTTGCAACATGGTCAATACATTGTTATGTGATGCAGTAGCACAAGTTGACATAAATGGAACTCTCTCTAAGAACTTTTTCCTATAGAGATCAATAAGACAAGGATGCCCTCTCACACCTGCATTATTTTTTATTGTATCTAATGTTGTTCATTGCCTACTAAGGGAGTTAGAGATTTTATTCCTAGGATCAGGGGTATAACACTCCTTCATAAGAGGGATCTGCTAAATAGACATTTTGCAGATGACACTACAATTTTTGTTAAACTTGAAGAAAAAAATGTAACAAATCTAATCCAGAAACTTGATTTTTTTTGTTTGGCCTCTAGGGCAAGAGTGTCTAATGCCAATTCCATCATTCTTGGGTGGGTTGATACACCTCTAGAGTAGTTCTATAAAGTTGGTTTTCAGTGGGGGCCCATAAACAAGTTAGATATTTGGTGATTCCCTTTGCTATTAGCCCCAATTTAAAGAAATGTGGCTATGGATCAAAACCAGAATTGATTAAAAAAATTGAATAGATGCAATAGGAAATATCTATCCTTAGGTAGTAGGATTCAGGTCTATCAAAAGATCTTATCTTCCTATATTTTATACCATGCCTCTATTTGGCTCTTCAACAGCTATCAAGTAAATGAGATATAGAAAATAGAAGTTTTTTGTGGTCAGATGGAAAAGGTAAGAGGAAAAAACATTCATTCAAATGGGATTGGTGTTGTATGGACAAATACCATGGGGGATTAGGTCTTAAGGATCTAAGGAAACATGGCATTGCCTTGGTAGTGAAATGGATTATCAGAGATCTCGATGGGGAAGAGCCATGGAAAGTGTTAGTCAGAAATAATATTTTGCTTGTTGTCCCTAAGCATGCCATAAAGTGGAAATCTCTACCTATATGTGATCTTCTCATTAGCAAGTGTGTTATAACTCCTATAGGATCCATAGTGTTCAATAGTCTATGGAAAGCATGGGAGATGGTTAAGGACAAAGTAATTAACTATCATTTCATACAGGATAATAATAAGAGAATTCTTTCCCATAGATCAATATGGTGGAACCTTGAGCATAAAGGGAAGCCTCTTGTTTTACTTCAAGGGTGCTCAACCAAGAGTTGGTATCAAAAAGGTATATAATGATTTAATAATGTCATCGATAATGGTCATCTTATATATTGGACCTCCCTAAGTCAAGAATATGACTTACCACAATCAAATTGGAGGACTTACTCCATTCTGAGGGAAGCTTGTAAAGGCTTTCAATTTCCTTTTGAATACATTCAGGATGTTGAATAGTTTAAAATTTTTAAATCGATAGATGGTACTCCTTTATGTAATATTAAAGATAAATTTATCTATAAATCATTATCTAACAATGTTCATATCTCTAAGTTCCTTAATAACTATTGGAATGTTAAGTTGGAAAATAGGCAATGGCAGAAATGTTTCAAGTTATTCTAGTCCAATATTTTAGAGCCTAAAAAGGCCTACTTTAGTTGGTTGCTTACTCTGCAACGTTTTCCTTATAAACTTAAGAATAATGACATTGATCTGTGCACTATCTATAGAAATCCTGAGTCTATTAAGCACATATTCTTTGAATGCTTTTTTGTAAAAGAAATCTAGGATCTTTTTTGTGTAAGTATGAAAAATTGGGATGTAAATAATTATGGTAATTGGATAGAAATATTAATAGGAGCGGTGAATAAGTTAGATAAAATACATAATATGTTTTGGCTTTCCCTTTCAATTGAGATTCTATGGTTTATTTAGAAGGCAAGAAATGATGAGAAATTTATAGGGGTAAAGAGGATGCTTACTAAGTCATATAAAAGACTCACACTTTTCAATTTTACCATGTAGGTTATGGTCATAATGGAAATCTCTAAGCCCAAGTTTCTGAAACTGCTTGGTGATGGCACAATGAGAGTAAACAAAGAAGAGGTTAGGTATGGGCACACGTGGTCACACAACCAGTTTGAGAACACCACCTTCCACAAAGAGCTAATGGGATTTTAGAAAAAATACAATGAGAAAATAGTGACAAATGTAGAAGCTAACAAGGGAGTGCATGGAGTAAGGATCCATCTTAATGATGGTAATGATTCGGCATTGAAGTGGTGAGTTCTAATCAAGAGGTTACAGTTGTTTCACCTTCTATTCGGTGGTGGGACTCGGATACCTACAATGAGAGTCAAAATAACTAAGAGTTCAATTTGCACTCTTATAACTAACAAGTATAGCAGCTACAGATTATTAGTACAGTGAATGATTCTAGTCTGATGATCTAAACTTGATAAGCATAGTGACCTATTATGGTCCAATGATCTAAACTTGATATTTTGTACTATCATTTGAACTATATCTAATACAAAAAAATCTCTTCAAGGGTGTTGTCCCTAAACCCTCACCATGGGGCTCTAAAATTTATCATCACCTCCTTAGACCCCTGGCGATAGTAGTGGGGAGCAATCCCTCGCACACCCCCCATCAGGTACTAGGATCTAAATGCAACTAAAATAAGATTGTTGCTCAGTGAATACATCATTCCCTTATGGAGTTTTACAAACAACATTAAGATTAATTTATTACATAGGATTTACAAGGTTGATGGCACCTTAATCCTAACATTCTCCCACTTGACATCATATATTGTAAATTCATCAATAAGAAAACATAAAATAATTAAGCACTAGGAACAAGGCCCATTGCCTCCCTGCACCATGTAAACTTATATGTGCTCATAGGTTTAGTAAGTGAATCTGTAACATTCTCCTAAGTACCAATCCTCTTTAGCTCAATTTATCCATTAATAATCAATTCATGAACAAAGTGGTACCGAACATCCACATGCTTCGTTCATGCATGATCCATAGGATCCCTAGCCAAACATATCGTACTTGGGCTATCACAACTAATCTGAATAGTCTTGCAATCAAAACCAATGCATGCACATACTCTCTATAACCAGACTTCCTACTTAGATAAATGGGTAGATACCATGTACTCTACTTTGGTGTTTGACAATGCAACTATATGTTGCCTCTTACTCATTCAACTCACTGATCCTCCAAATAGAGTAAATATATACTAATGCAAGAGCATCTAGTGGTGTAAGGGCAATCTTGCATCACCCAAAAAATTGATGACTTTGTTTTCTATTCTTTTCAGTTTTGGTATTACGGATACCCAATTTCTTAAATAATGATTCAGAACCTTCAAAATTTCCAACTAGCTAAAAATAGAAACTTGTTATTTTTAGAAGGTTTGTATTTGAGCACGTTGTTGGTTCCTCGAACTGATTATCTAAATCCTCTAAAGATTTATCTTATTTCTTATGTTCAAGGACTCAAGTTCAATGGCCAATAAATAGGATTCAACAAAGAATTAAAATCCTCTACAATTTTGGTTCTACAAGACCAAGGTAGGTGTACCTATACAACATCTAAGGATATTATCAATGTATACAAGATTTTTTTATTAAATAGATGGTTCTCAATGAAAATATACCAAGGAAATGAATTATTCCTATCACATTGGCTTCACCCTTTGGTAAATCAATTCATACCAGTATTAAGAATAGGTTCTAATCTAATCTACTTCTAACACAATAAAGAAAATGGAAATGATCTTAATTATAGAGATGGTTCTAAATGACATTTTAACATAGTAATGGATTGGTGCCTAATCCTAGGGCCACAGAATCAAATTATAGAGAAAAAATGTATCCTTCAAGAAATCTTAATTCACTTCAATGGACTAGTGATATTAGAGCCTTACGCTAACATCTCCTAGACATGGAATTATACAATTATCCTTTAAATCATAATATAGTATGAAATCAACTATGTATTACCCAAGCATTTATTTCTCTCCTTGAAAGAAAGAAATAAATAACACACACATCACAGAGGAACTACAAAGATGAATTCAAAATACCCTTGATATCTTGTATTCATATTAATTTCAATAAGTATATGTATGGAGAAAATACTACAACCAATCCGATTCGATAGTCAAAATTGAAATGACATATCGCACTGCAGATTTAAACAAATACTGATTGTGACTATTCTTTATTGACTCTAGACTAGAATACGATACACTACCACCTAAAACTGAGATCCAGAACCCTTTACAAAAGGCCTTGAATTCCCTTTTATAGGACAAGGGAGAAACAAGCTTGGAGCCATGTACAATTCTTGTGAGAAAAGGAATATGCCAAAAGGCATCTTTGAAGCACTACAAGACAAAACATATTTTCCCACCCAAAGAATCTTGTTGAGGTTGGTACAAAGTTTGAGCAAGATGTTTTTTCCTTTTAGAAACTAACTTTTCTCACATTTAGATGTTGCAACCACATGCTTGGATAGATATATTACCTTAGAATGATGGAACAAACATGAGTACTTGTTAGCCAAATGAAATGCAAATTGCATGCATTTTATTTCATCTTTATTTCAACTGATGAGCCCTTATGATGAAGACTTTGAAGAAGTTAGCCTACTAGATGACAAAATTTGAGAGAATGTGTCTCTTTCACTATTGAGGTGGAAAATTCTTATGCACACCTACCAAATGATTTGCATACTCTTGATTTGAAGGAAGAGTAATTAGAGATGTGATTATTGCCATCTCAAATTCAACCCTTGAGAGTTCATCTAGAGATGGGATCAAATTATCAATGACTCTATCCTCATCCTCATTGATTTCAAGAATAACTGGAGTGGTGGGTTTTGAGAACTCCTTCTTCCACTCTTCCAATCTCTTAATTGACCTATCTTGCTTCCAAAATTGTGGCAAATATGGCCCCTATAGTCTCTAGAAATAAGTTAGTTCTTCGACAATGTCATCAAAAAACTTTCTCTGCTTTCTCAATACTTTCCTAATAGCTTTGAATGTGCCCCATAATTCTATTAAATTCTTAATTGAACTCTCATCACACATCTACAATTTTAATAAAACATTGAAAATGATGACATTGTGTTGCAAGTATGAGCAGTTGGTGTTATCATTGATGTCAACATGTTAGCTTGGTGTTGTCATTAGTGTCAACAAGTTGAGCAGAGATGAGGTTGTTGCAATGATATGAGTTGTTTGGTTGAGTTGCTTTTTTGAATATGATTTGGTTTCTTTGAAGAGGTGCTAAAGATGTTGATAATATGTTTCTATTGGTTGGTTTCTAAGTGTTTTTGAGAAAATTTGATTAATAAAGAAAACAGTGTGTTGAAGAGGCATTTTGGTTTTTAGAGTAGTGTTCTGGTTTTGCTTTGCATTTCTTCTATGTTGAAGATCTATTTTGTGTTTTGGATATGTTGTTTAGAGATGCTCAAAGATTTTATATTCTAAATTTGGTGTTCTAGTTCATTGTGCAGAGGAAGTTGTGTTCACCAATGTGTGGACTATGTTTTTGAGTTTTACAAAGTGTCTAGGATAAATTATTTTTCTCTAAATTTATCCACAAATTTTTTTTGAGCATTGTGGTTCTAGATTTGTCCTTATAAGGATTATATATTTTTTTAGTTCAATTTGTTCATGGTTTGGTCCTCCATGAGTTGATTTCTTGAGTTGTAGTGTATGGTAGAGTTGTTTAAGTGCTCAAGTGTGAACCTTCGACAAGAGAAAGTTGTTGTGAAAGGATTTTTTGTTTTCCAAGTGCTTGTGGATGTCTCTAGATCATGTTCAAGCTTGGTGCATGGTCCGTGAGTTATCTTTTGATCTTTGAGGAAGCGTGTACTTAAAAATTCATAGTGTTAACACAAGTTTGGCCGACTTGGTTGTTTGCACTATTTGTGGTTGTTCTTCAGTGATTGTGGATGCATGAAGTAATGTGTAAGAGTTGATTTAGGTCTAATCTAAGGTGTGATGTTGTCCACATTCATTCCTTTCCACCATGGGAATGTTTAGGTCTAGACCTAATTTAAATTTTTTGGATTAAGGTGTTTTGTCGACCTTGGAGAATATTTTCAAGGATGAAGATAGTATAAATAAGTGTTGAAGTTTGAAGGATGATAAGTGAGATGAGAGAGTTGCGTGTAATGTGTATGAAGTGAATTGTTTGGGCAATGCAATGTGAGTTTTCATGTGCTAGGTTACTGGATGCAATGAGCAGAAGGTGTCTACAATTCTTCAGTGTGGCTACAAGGATGTTGATGCTTTGGTGGATTTCTCTATTTCTTTGAGATGTTCTTCTCATTGTAAATTTCTTCTCTATCTTCTTCTCTATCTTGGCAATGAGTTGTGGTAGTGAGCCTTTCTTCTAGGTGGTGAGCCCTCTGGTAGTGAATCTTTTATAATTCGATGTTGATACTACTTTATATTGTGAGCTAATCCTCACCATGGTTTTTCCCTTATTGGGTTTTCCATGTAAATCTAGTGTTCTCTTGTGTTTGATGTTGATTTGATTCAGTTTCTAATTGCTTTCATTCTTAATCATCATAACAGTCTAAGAGTAAATTGAATATATGTGGATTTGAATGTGTATGTGAGAGTTTTTGAATTTTAAGCTACAACTAATTCACATGGGCCCCTCTCAATTGTCTTGTGCATTCAACAATTGGTATCAGAGAAAGGTTCCTTTGAAGAGAGCTTAACCACTCAAGCTAAATCTGGGATGGTGCACAATAACCTGCATGTTCCCCTATTTGATGGATCCGACTATGCATTCTAGAAAATAAGGATGAAAGGTTATTTGATTTCTCTTGGATAGATCTGTGGTGACTACACATACAATACATGAAAATGGTCTGAGTACTGCAAATGAGATCAAGACATATGAAACCAATGGTAAACCAAGTTATGCTCTTTTAAGTGGAATTACTAACTCTAAATTGGTAAAGGTTATGAATCTGAATAGTGCTAATGAAATTTGGGAAAAGTTAAAAAGCATTTATGAAGGAGATGTTAAGGTCAAGCAAGCTAAAATGCAAAATCTGAAGACCATGTTTGAGACCATGAGAATGTTTGAATATGAGAACATCACTAGCTACTTGTAGAAGGTGGATGAAGTTGTCAATAGCATCAGAGGTCTTGGTGGAGAACTAGTAGAAAAGGAAGTGCTATTGAAGGTACTTAGAACTCTTCCCAAATCTTACAGTCATAAAGTTTTTGCTATTGAAGAATTACAAGATTTGTATAATTTTACCAGAGATCAATTATATGGGACTTTAATTGCTTTTGAAATGAGAGAATTTTGTACAAGTAGTGCAAAGGTTGAGACTTTCTTCAAGCCTGGTAAATCAGAGAAGACTGTGGAGTTAGATCCAGAGAATTCTGATGATATAGAAGGTAATTTTGTGAGAAAAATGAAATTGGGTACTAGTAAGTACAGTGGTAAGTTGCCTTTCAAGTGTTTTAGTTGTGGCAAGATAGGTCATTATGTTTCAAAATGTCTAGAAAGAATTTTGAGAAGCAAAAATAGGGAGAACAAAAATAGAGTGCCTAAGAAAAGCTATTATATTAGAGAAGATGCAAGTATATCTGATGATGAATCTAATAATGTAAATGATGAGGATAGTGAATGTCTATTCATAGCCTTAAAAGATGATACTTTTGCTACTAACTTTGAGAAATGTGTGAAGGAAAGGGCTCCAGAAGTAAGCATTAAAATGTTGAAAGCACTTTGATGTTTGTTTTTCATACCAGACAAGAAAAAACTTGAAAAATATGATGGAGGACTAGTTAGATTTGGTGATGATACGTTTACTAAGATATGTGGAAGAGGTTCAATCAGTCTTGATGGCAAGCATAATACTGATCATGTTCTTTATGTCAAGGGCTTAAAACATAACCTCTTGAGTGTTGGACAAATGTGTAGCAAGGGATACAATCTTGTGTTTTAGGATGGTGGTTGTGAGATTAGAAAAGACTCCAAAACTATGATAGCTATTGGAAAAAGGATAGATGGAAATGTTTATCATCTCAAAGGTGGTGATGGTTATTATTTCATGACTTAGGTTAGTAAGAATTGGCTATGGCATAGAAGATTGTGTCACATCAATTTTGATAGCCTGGTAAGATTAAGTTCAATTCAAGTTGTGAGAGATATGCCAAAGATTACAAATCCTATCAATGTTATTTGTAAGGAATGTCAAGTTGGGAAGCAAGAAAGAAGAAGCTTCAAAATCAAGGATCAATCTTCTACCAGACAATTGGAATTGGTACATACAGATCTTTGTGGTCCTACCAAAGTAAGGAGTTTCAAGGGTGACAAGTACTTCATGCTATTGATTGATTATTATTCTAGAATGACATGGGTTACTTTTGTCAAAGAAAAATTAGAAGCTGTAGATAAGTTTAAAGCATTCAAAGCAATGGTTGAGAATGAAATGGATATAGGGATCAAATGTTTGAGGTCTGACAGAGGTGGATAGTTCACCTCCAATGAGTTTAACATGTTTTGTGAGAATCATCGAATAAAGAGGCATTTATCTACCCCTAGGACTCCTCAGTAGAATGGAGTGGTGGAAAGAAAGAATAGAATGATTCAAGAATCTACAAGGACAATGATCAAAGAAGCAAATCTACCAGAGGTCTTCTGGAGAGAAGTAATTCATATTGTTGCTTATATACTGAATGGAGTGCAAGTAAGGGAAAATAATACAAAGACTCCTTATGAGCTATGGTATGGAAGGATTCTTACTGTTAAATACTTCAGAGTGTTTGGAAGAAAATGCTATATCAAAAGGGATGAAGAGATTTTAGGAAAATTTGATGCAAGGTCTGATGAAGGCATCTTCCTTGGGTATTCCTCTAAAAGAAAATCTTTTCAGTGCTACAACAAGAAAATTGATTTGTGAAAAAGATGTGAAGTTGAGTGGAGAAAGCAGAGGAAGAATATTGTGCTTCAATGGAACTGAATTCAAGCATGAAGTAGATGTTATTATCTCAGTTCAAAACCCTTGGCAGTGAGCCTCTTTGAGCAATGAGCTCTAGGCAATGAGCCCTAATGGTAGTGAGCCTTTGATTTTTAGTATTGTGCTTTACTTGAAAATCTTGTGGGTTAACCCCCACCATGGTTTTTCCCTTCATAGGATTTCCACATAAAAATTTGGTGTCTATTGTGTATGACCTTGCAGTTGTGTTGGATTTTTTTATTCTAAGTTTTTCATGTTCTAATCATAACAATAGTAATTAAGTGGATGATGTTTAAGATGCAGAAATTGTTTAAGTTTTGTGACAACTGATTCACCCCCCTCTCAGTTGTCTTGTGCATTTCAACACTAAATACTACTAGATCAGATATTATACATGCAGTTTATCTTGTGGCTAGATTTCAAGAAGATCCTAGAGAGTCACATGTTGCAGTAGTGAAGAGGATATTCATATATTTAAAGGGCACTCTGGATCATGGATTATGGTATCCAAAGGGTACTGAATTTTCTCTAAGTGCTTATACAACTCTGATATCCTTCAAACAAAATCTTATTATCAAGTGTTAAAGAAGTTGGATGAGGAGAAGTTGGTGATCAATCTCAAGAAATGTGAGTTCATGAAAGAAGAACTTGTCTACCTTGGCTTTGTGATCTCTAAAGGTACCTTGAACATGGACCCCACCAAAGTAGAATCCATACTCAATTGGCCAACCCCAAAGTTAGCAAGAGAGGTAAAAAGTTTCCATGGGCTTACTACTTTCTATAGGAAATTTATCAAGAACTTCAGTCATATCTGCTCGCCCATCATTGACACCATTAAGGGAGATAAAAGGAAAATATTTCAATGGACTGAGGAGGTAGAAAGAAGTTTTCAATACTTGAAAAGTAGAGTGGCTCAATAACCTATTCTTGCCTTACCTGATTTTAGCAAGGTCTTCACAGTGGAGTGTGATGCTAGTGGACTTGCAGTTGGAGCAGTTTTGAGCCAAGAGGGTAGACCAATGGCCTTCTTTAGTGAAAAGCTCAATGAGGCCAAAAGAAAGTATTCATCATATGACTTGGAGCTCTATGCAATGGTACAATCCCTCAAGAAGTGGAGGCACTACCTTTTTCCAAAGGAGTTCATTATTTTCACAGATAGTCATGCACTAAGTTTCTTGAACAGTCAAGACAAGTTGAGTCATAGGCACATGAAGTGGGTAGAATACTTGCAGGCCTACACCTTCACAATCAAGCATAAGAAAGGACAATCAAACAAAGTTGCTGATGCTATGAGTAGGAGGTCTATGATGGTGCAATAAATCCAACTTCAAAGTGTGGGGATAGATGCACTAAAAGGTATGTATAAGGATGATAATGATTTTAAGGAACCATATGTTGTTTGCAGTCAATTTCAGAATACTTTTCACAGTGAAGTCTCTAATTTTGTGTTGCAAGATGGACTATTGTTTAAGGGTACTCAGTTGTGTGTGCATAAGTGCTCTTTAAGATCCAACTTGATAAGGGAGAAGTATTGTGGTAATTTGGGTGGACACTTTGGTTTTGACAAAACCTTAGAGTAGGTGAAGAGGTTCTACCATTGGCCAAGGATGCATGTTGATGTTAAGAAGTTTGTGGAGAGCTGTGGAATTTGTTAAAGGGCCAAGGGCTCTAGTTCAAATGCAAGACTTTATCAACCCCTTCCAATACCTAGTAGGCCATGGGAACATGTAAGTATGGATTTTGTATTGGGCCTACCCAAAACCCAAAGGGGAGTGGATAGTGTGTTCGTAGTTGTGGATAGATTTAGTAAAATGGCCCATTTTATTCCCTACAAATGCACAAGTGACGCCTCAAATATTGCAGGCTTATTTTTCAAAGAAATAGTTAGAATCCATGGGTTACCACTCACTATAGTTTCAGACAGAGACTCTAAGTTCATAGGTCACTTTTGGAGGACCTTGTGGAGAAAATTGGGAACAAATCTGACCTTCAGTACTGCCTTGTTAGATTCAGGACAGACAACTGAGAGGGGGGGTGAATCAGTTGTCAAAAACTTTCTTTCCAATTACACACTTAATCCTTCTTGTGACTTAGCAGCATATCAATAAATCAATCATGGAAACATAATGAATTAAATCAAGAGAAGAAACACATCAACACATAAGACACCAAGATTTTGACACGGAAAACCTGGTTAAGGGAAAAACCACGGGGTGATTAACCCAAGATTGTGTTCTCTATTAGAAGAATAGAAAGAACAAAATGGCACATGCCAATTAGGGCTCACTGCCTGAGCACACTACTCACAAGAGGCTCACTACCTACAAGAGACTCACTGTCTACAATATAATAAGTATCACATACATGAACTAGAGAATAGCATCTTCACCATGCTTGAATCAGTTCCATTTAAGCCCAAAACTTCTGCTCTGCCTTTTGCTCTCTTCCTCACTACCACACTCACATCTCCACACAACACCCTTTGAAATGACTTTACAATCCCTTATTTATACAAGGCATCAACTTCGGAATAATCATCTAAGTCGGCAAACATCTACAAGGACATCCGCAAGATGTGTAATACATCCAGTCAGCTAGTCTCAGGAAGAACACCATCATCCAGAAGTTATTCTTCAATTGAGAGATCCAACTCCAATGCGGACCTCCAACATGAACTAGACATGATCCAAATACCTTCACAAGATTTCTTGAATCACCGAGAACATCCACACTTCATATGCTTACTGAAATCCTTCTCTCCTTCATCCAGAACCTCAAGAACACAGTCTGCCATCACTATCACAAAGGAATAGATGCTTGCGAACCTTCAAACCATGAACCAATCAAGTTGACACTTCACAAAGACTTCCTCAAAACTCCCTCAAATCTATAGAATAGGATAATGCATTTCTGGATCTCACCGGACCTGTCTATGTCACTCTGTCACCTCTGAACACCTACCAGAACCAGTTTTACTTGGGCGGCCACAACTCCTTCAAATATTCATGTAGACCTCTAAAATCTTTACTAGATTAACTTAAGACTCATATCTACAAACCCTTTGAACCACATCCTTTTATAGTCATCTTATCTTGGATCTTTACCTTACTGTCTTCACTGTTCTTTTATGTTCCTGATTAGGACTAATTTTCTCAATATCCTCAGCACTCAGCTCATCCAATCCTTTTCATCAATACAACAAGAGTATGTTGACATCAGTGACAACACTGGTTAGGCCCATACTTGCAACAATCTCCCCCTTTGTCATTGATGGCAACATATGATGTGAAAAACTATTTTAACCATCAAGACAAAAACTTCTCCTTACTGTCACAACTCCCCCTATCAGCAACAACCATTCACATGTCTTCTCTTCCTTTACTGCTCCCCCTTTGATCATCAACCACTTGTTTTTCACATGTCTTCTCTCCCCCTTTGACATCAATGGCAAAGGGCTCATACTTGCAACTTCAACACTTCAGAATCATACCAGCTGCTCCCCCTGAGTGGTAGCTCCCTATCATCAATCCAGACCACAAGATATGACTGTGATATCTACCAAACTGATGCACTCCAGTACACCTTAGTTCATCACTGGAGGGGAAATAACCCCCAACTTCTCCCTGAGATACTCAAAAGAGTCCTTAGGTAGAGGTTTAGTAAAGATGTCTGCAATCTGATCCTTAGAAGGCACAAACTCCAATCTGACTTCATTCTTGTTCACTTGCTCTCTCAGAAAATGAAACTTGATAGATATATGCTTAGTCTTTGAATGCAACACCAGATTCTTAGATATATTTATTGAACTTGAATTATCACAGAAGATTGTGATAGGATCCTCATACTCCACTCTTATGTCTCTTAGCATTTGCTTCATCCACAAAACTTGAGTGCAACTACCTACTGCTGCAATATATTATGCTTCTGCAATGGACAGAGATATTGCTTCTTGTTTCTTGCTTAGCCAAGAAACCAATCTCTTCCCCAAAAAGAATGCTCCACCACTGGTACTCTTCCGGTCATCCACGTCTCCTACCTAATCCGCATCTGTATATGCATGAAGAGAGAAATTATGATCTCTAGGATACCACAATCCATACTCAACTGTTCCTTTTAGATATCTAAAAATCTTCTTGATTGCCATGACATGAGATTCTCTAGGATTAGCTTGAAATCTAGCAACAAGACCCATAGCATTCATAATGTTAGGTCTAGTTTGAGTGAGATACAACAATCCTCCAATCATTGACCTATACTTTTTCTGATCAGCCTTAGGAGAGTCATCATCTTTGCCTAATTTACATCCGGTTGCCATGGGAGTATTCATTGGTTTTGAGTCTTCCATCCCAAATTTCTTCAACAATTCTTTCACATATTTGGTCTGAGAAATGAAGATTTCTTTCTTTGTTTGAGTGATTTGTAGACCCAAGAAGAAATTCATTTCCCCAAGCATGGATATCTCAAATTCACTTTTCATTTGATTTGCAAAAGTTTTACACATGCTATCTCTTCCTCCAAAAATGATATCATCAACAAACACTTCAATAATCAAGATGTTTTCATGATCAATTTTGAAATACAAATTACTGTCAGCAGTACCTTTGTTAAAACCAATCTTCAAAAGATGCTTATCCAATCTTTCATACCAGGCTCTTGGGGCTTGCTTTAGTCCATACAAATCTTTCTTCAACTTGCAGACCATATCACCATGATCAGACAATTGAAATCCATCCGGTTGCTCAATGTATACTTCTTCCAAGTCACCATTCAGGAAGGCAGATTTGACATCCATCTGATATACTTTGAAGTCCTTGAAGGTAGAAAAGCAATAAATAATCTGACTGCTTCAATTCTTGCCACCGGAGCAAACATTTCTTTAAAATCAACTCCTTCTATTTGAGAGTAACCCTTGCAGACCAATTTGGCTTTATTTCTGATTACTTCGCCAACTTCATTCAGTTTGTTTCGAAAGACCCATTTTGTTCCAATCACATTCTTGTTTCTAGGTCTAGGAACAAGATCCCAAGTGTGATTTTTCTCAATTTGCATCAGCTCTTCCTCCATTGCTTTAGTCCAGTTTTCATCATTGCAAGCTTCATTTATTGTCTTAGGTTCAATCTTTGAAAGCAGACAATACTCATCTGAATCTTGAACAATTTTCCTTCTTGTTTGTACACCTTTGCTTTTATCACCTATGATCTGATCTTCAGACTAGTTCAGTCTTACATACCTAGAAACTTTGGGAGTTTCTTGCACTTCTGATTCTTGATCAGGCACATTGAAACTCATCTCTTCTTCCTGATTTATCGGATCAGTTTGAATCTGAGGTGCAGAAGGGGATTGGGCTCCTTGAATCATAACATCATTCTAATCATCTTCATCATATTCATAAAACCTTGAGGGTTTTTCAATTCCTTCATCAACCTTCACATTTGTACTTTCTATAATCTTTCTTAGTCTCTTGTTATAATACCGGTATACTTTACTTTGAGTAGAGTAACCCAAGAATATTCCTTCATCACTTCTAGCATCAAACTTACCTAGATCTTCATCTCTTTTGATGTAACATTTGCTACCAAAGACTCTGAAATACCTCATAGTAGGAGTGATACCAAACCAAAGTTCATAAGGAGTCTTACTGGTATTGCTTTTGATTTGGACTCGATTGAGAGTATAGACTGCAGTGCTAACAGCTTCTTTCCAATAGATCTGAGGGACATTTTCTTCCATCATCATTGTCCTAGATTCTTCCTGGATGGTCTGGTTCTTTCTCTCCACTACTCCATTCTATTGTGGAGTCCTAGGAGCAGACAACTGTCTCTTTATTCCATGTTTCTCATAGAATTCTATGAACTCACCGGATGTGAATTCTCCACCTCTATCAGACCTTAGACACTTTAATTTTAATCCAGTTTCATTCTCTACCATAGCCTTGAATATTTTGAATTTCTTAAAAGCTTCTGATTTCTCTTTCAGAAAAGTTACCCACATCATCTGGGAGTAGTCATCAATTAGTAACATGAAGTATCTATCACCTTGCACACTCTTGATTCTTGTCAGACCACATAGATCAGTATGAACTAAGTCCAATATTCTGATAGAAGATTGTTCTTTGCTTTTAAATGAGACTCTGCTTTGTTTCCCCAACTGACATTCTTTACACAAACTATTTGTAGGTTTCACCAATTTTGGAAGATCTCTTACAGCTTGAGTGTTGCTTATCTTGATGATATTATCAAAATTCATATGACACATCCTCCTATGCCATAGCCAACTATGATCAACTTGCACAAATAGACAACTTTTACCAGTACCAACTAGACGGAAGATATTACCTTTTGTCTAAGTACTGGATGCAATCTCTATTCTGGAGCTTTCAAAGATCTTACATTTTCCATTCTTGAATTGGAGATCATAGCCTTTGTCCACCAACTATCCAACACTGAGGAGATTGTGCTTCAATCCTTCAACATATAGTACATTGCCAGTTTTGTTCTTTCCATCAAAAGAAATAGTTCCTCTACCTCTGATTCTACCAGCAGAATTATCACCAAACTTTACCACTCCTC
Source organism: Cunninghamia lanceolata (assembly GCA_027924645.1). Taxonomy (NCBI): domain Eukaryota; kingdom Viridiplantae; phylum Streptophyta; class Pinopsida; order Cupressales; family Cupressaceae; genus Cunninghamia; species Cunninghamia lanceolata. Next base: position 10,297,630 of record BSBN01000892.1, read on the forward strand.
CTTCATACCTTTCCAAATCTAAGAACTTAATTTTGTCACCTGTCATATGGTGAGAGAATCCACTTTCAATGACCCAATCATCCTTTTCTTCAACTTGGGTAGCCAGAGCTCTTTCTACAACTTTATGATTAACAGATTCAGAGGGCATTGGATCATCTTCCTTGATGGCAATAAACACCCAATCACTTCTAGATTTGTTTCCTATCTCTGATTCATCATCTGTTACTCCTTCATTATCATCCTCTTCATGAACATAGTAACAATTCTTTTAGAACCTTGATCTGTTAGGATTTGGCCTTGAAAATCTTTCCAAACACTTTGAGGCAAAATGACCAATCTTATTGCAGTTAAAACACTTAAAAAGAAATTTCCCTTTATACTTACTGGATCCTCTTGGCATTCTTTTTGTAATAAGGGCTTCAAGTTGAGCAGTTTTAGTTTCTCCTTCTTCCAAGTCTTTTCTTACTTTTTCATACCATGATAGTTTTCTTGAAGAGTTCTCTCCTGGATCAAACCTTTTTTTTCCTTTTACAAAAGCACTGGCTTTGAATGCTGATTTAGTCTTGGGGGAGCATATCCAAACTTGATCATTTCAAATGCAGCCAATTTACCAGCCAATTGATCTCTTGTGACAGTTGTATGGGCTCTGAATTCTTCAATGGCAGCAACCTTGATTTTATAAGAAGCAGGAAGGGATTTGAGAATTTTTCCAACAATCTCATCTTCATCCAAGACACCACCAGCACATCTAATTCCACAAACAAGCTCATTTACTCTTGGCATAAAAGTAGTGATATTTTCATCTTCTCTCATCTTCAAATTTTCAAATTTCCCTTTTAGACTTTGTAGCCTTGCACATTTAACATACTTGTCTCCTTCATGCAGAAGTTCCAATTTTTCCCAAATCTCAAAAGCAGTTGGTAGGTCAACAACATTTGAAAGCTTTGAATCAGATAATGCACTTAGAAGAGCTTCTATAGTCTATAGATTATTTTCAGCATCTGTGATTTCATTTGGGGCTTTCGGGCCACCCTGTGGAGGAGTATACTTAGTTGAAGTCATGGTCTAGTACTACATTCCCATACATTGCAAGTGACATTTCATGCGACTTTTCCAAAGATTAAAATTGGTTCCATCAAACATCAGACTATCCTTCTTGTAGGATGACATCCTGGATCTCCTCAAGTGGTTAAGCTCTTTTAGAGGAACTTAGCTCTGATACCAATTGTTAGATTTAGGACAGACAACTGAGAGGGGGGGTGAATCAGTTGTCAAAAACTTTCTTTCTAATTACACACTTAAATCCTTCTTATGACTTAGCAGCATATCAATAAATCAATCATGGAAACATAATACATTAAATCAAGAGCAGAAACACATCAACACATAAGACACCAAGATTTTGACATGGAAAACCCGGTTAAGGAAAAAACCACGGGGTGATTAACCCAAGATTGTATTCTCTATTAGAAGAATAGAAAGAACAAAATGGCACATGCCAATTAGGGCTCACTGCCCAAGCACACTGCTCCCAAGAGGGTCACTACCTACAAGAGACTCACTGTCTACAATATAATAAGTATCACATACTTGAACTGGAGAATAGCATCTTCACCATGCTTGAATCAGTTCCATTTAAGCCCAAAACTTCTACTCTGCCTTTCGTTCTCTTCCTCGCTACCACACTCACATCTCCACACAACACCCTTTGAAATGACTTTACAATCCCTTATTTATACAAGGCATCAAGTTAGGAATAATCATCTAAGTTGGCAAACATCTACAAGAACATCCGCAAGATGTGTAATACATCCGGTTAGCCAGTCTCAGGAAGAACACCATCATCGGAAAGTTATTCTTCAATTGCAAGCTCCAACTCTAATGTGGACCTCCAACATGAACTGGACATGATCCAAATATCTTCACAAGATTGCCTGAATCACCGAGAACATCCACACTTCATCTGCTTACTGAAATCTTTCTCTCCTTCATCCGAAACCTCAAGAACACAGCTTGTCATCACTGTCACAAAGGAATAGATTCTTGCGGACCTTCAAATCACGAACCAATCAAGTTGACACTTGATAAAGACTTCCTCAACACTCACTCAAATCCGCAAATAGGATAATACATTTCTGGATCTCACCGGACATGTCTGTGTCACTCTGTCACCTCTGAACACCTGCCAGAACCAGTTTTACTTGGGCAGCCACAACTCCTTCAGATCTTCATGTGGACCTCTGAAATCTTTACTGGATTAACTTAAGACTCATATCTACAAACCCTTTGAACCACATCCTCTGATAGTCATCTTATCTTGGATCTTTACCTTACTGTCTTCACTGTTCTTCTCTATTCCTGATTAGGACTAATTTTCTCAATATCCTCAGCACTCAGCTCATCCAATCCTTTTCATCAATGCAACAGGAGTATGTTGACATCAATGATAACACCAGTTAGGCCCATACTTACAACATGGCTATCACCCACAAACAGATGGGTAGACTGAGGTGGTCAATAGGTCATTGGAAAACTTGCTTAGGTGCCTTACAAAAGAACATGGACAGAAATGGGATCTTGTTCTCCCATAGGCAGAGTATGCTTATAATGACTCTACTAATAGAAACATAGGGAAGATCCCTTTTGAGGTGGTGTATGGGCTAAAACCAAGAGGTATTTTTGATCTCATAGATCTGATTGGATTGGAGAAGAGAAGTGCATGTTGGGAATTAAGGTGTCTCAACCTTTGCAAATTCTTAATGTTGTATTTATTTATCCCATGTTGAGTTAGCATAGTCAGCACCTTGTGTATATGCAGTAGGGTAAATTTTGGTGACTTTGGCAGCCACGACTTCCCCCTTGAATAAATAACAGTGTCCCCCTTGAATTAATGACAAGTGTCGGTGAGTATCTCTGTACAAGAGAAAGGCATCTTTGGGCAGTCAAGGGAGGTTATGATATGTAAGAGGAATATGATATTTTTAGTCAATGTATGATGGATTCTCTGACAGCTGTAAGGTGCGTAAGAGCATCTGTCATAACCTATCTTGGGACCAGGCGCCCACTTCAGGATGGGATGTTGGACAAGTGTCCTTAGGCATGGGTTTTGGGGCATGAGTCCAAGATGGACGCCCATCTCTAGAAGGTTCCATATTTGCCTTGTAAACTCTATATAAATAGGTGCTTGGATGGGAGATAGACAACTTTGGTACGAGTACTGTTATGCTGCCAGAATATCTCCAGATTTGACATTCGAAGACTCCTGAAAGAGCATTGGCTCTAAAACTGTATTGTAATCTGTTATTGTTTACTGTAATACATTTGATCTGTGTTTTGGAGTGTGGGGTTTTTCACCCGTAAGGGTTTTGCCCACGTATATCTTCTCTCTCTCTCTTCTGTCTTCTTTCTGGTTCTTGTGCATTGCTGCAATATCTCATGTTAATGGTTTAACATTGCTGTAATAGTTAGGATAAAGTTGAATTTGCATAGCTCTCTCCTCATTAGATTAGTGTAGGAAGCGTTTTCCGCACACCTAGCTTCCTTTCAGTGCAGAGGGGGAAGAATTTTCCATAGCCATGAAGGACATACATGAACAAGTTAGGGAGAACCTCAAGAAAAGTGTGGAAAAGTACAAGGAGAGGGGGAAGAATTTGCCATAGCCATGCTGATTTGAAAAGAAGAAATGTTCAGTTCAAGGTAGGGGATTTAGTGCTTGCACATCTGAAGAAGGAGAGGTTGCCTAAGGGCAAATACACCAAACTACAGATGAAAAAGATTGGGCCATGCAAGGTGGTCCACAAATTTGGGGAGAATGCATATGAGATAGAACTCCCTCTTGGAGTTGCTATCTCACTCATATTTAATGATGTTGATGAAGATTGGGTGAAAGACCTACCTTCCACTGAACCATTGAAGCTTGAAGCAATCCTTGACACTAAGGAGGTCAAAAGGACTAGGCATAAGGTCTACAATGAGTATCTTGTCAAATGGCATGGTTTACCTCCAGAAGATGCAGTATGGATGTCTGAAGAAGATATCAAGAAGCATCGAACATCATTGCAAGAGTTGATCTCAGGAGGAACCTAAGATTCTTTTCTCCTTGGGTGTATGGTGCAGGAGCACCTTAACAATTGTTGGTCAAATGTTGTAAATAGTTGAGTTTTGGTATGTCCAAACTTAGTTTTGATACAATAATGTCTAATTAAGACCATCTTTGATGTATTTGTGTTACATAGGGTCTAGATGTGCAATTTTGGTCCCTTTTGTCAGTCGTTACATTGTAAAGTGTTGATATATGGAAGTTGAAGGGTCATGATTTGATTTTTGGTGGGAAACCTGTTGGAATTTAGTTGAAATAGGATAAAAAAGCCTCAAAAAAAGATTCAAGGCAAGGTGTGGAAGGTTGTAAAAGGTGGATAATGAACAAAACAATGTAAAATACCCTATTTTCCTGATCATTTTCTATCTTTTCTTACTGTTTTACAACTGTACGGCCTTGTACAGCCCAGTCATGCTCTGCAACTCATTTTAATGGTTGGTTCTCTATATCTACTTTTGGTTGTAGGTGGTTTTGTGTAATATCATTATATTTGAAGGATTTTATGGTCGTTTGTTTGAGAACAGCTGATAAAAATAGGGTTTAGGGTATTGTGTGAACAAATTAAATTTGTGAGCATTTCCACCAATGAAAATCCCTTGAAACTAAGTAGAATGAAGGTATACAATGTATATTCAATGATTTTGGTGATTTTGTGAGCAAGGTGTGAAGTTGAAGTGGGTTTTGATCAAACCCTAACATGAATTTCTTGTTTTTTAGGCCTTTATGAGGGTTTAGGCTTGAAATCTTGAAACTCAAAGACTTGGTGACTAATTCTGACCATGAAACCTACATAATCCATCTATTTGCAATGTATTGAAAGTCCTCAAGTAGATTTTGGAAGTTGGGAGGCTGAAATCCACATAGTTGCTTTGGAAAAGTTGCCTAATTAGGCCTAGGTGTAGCAGCAACAGTCAATTGATGAGTGGTTTGATCTGAAACAACCATGGTCCATTTATTGATATGTTAAATAAGGCCTTAAAGGGTACATATAAAGGTATTTTGTTTGTGGGTCAGAGGCTTCATTCAGAAGATATGTTGAAAAAACCTAATTAGGAGGGCTACAAGGCATAAGGGGGGTCATTGAATGATATCCATAACTCTGAGTTCTTGAAACTTGCAAACTGGTTCCTTAGAGTGTAGAAGATCATTTCACCTTGCTCTACATTAGCTGGGTGTGGAGATGATAGGAAAAGTACAATTGGTGGTGCATTCTTTCTTGGAGGCAGAGTAGTGTCATGCCTAAGTAAGAAGCAAGATTCTTTTCTGTATACACAGCAAAGGTAGAATACATTGCAGCAACACCTTGTTGCACACAAGTGTTGTGGATGAAGCAAACTTTGAAGGATATTAGAGTTGTATATGATGAACCAAATCCTATCTTCTGTAATAATACTAGTGCTATTAACATTTTAAAGAATCTAATGATGCACTCAAGGACAAAACATATCTCAATCCAGTATCATTTTCTCAAAGAGAAGGTTATAGAGAATGAAGTGAAGCTTGATTATGTGCCTACAAAGGATTAGATTGCTAATATATTCACTAAGGCTCTTCCTAAAGATACATTTGAGTATCTCTGGGAGAAGTTAGAGGTTATTGCCCCTCCTTTGAACTAGATGCATAAGGAGATGCATCAGTCTAGTGGTTTTCAAGATTCATTCTTTAACCTAGATTGATGTTGGAGGCTACCTCTCAAGGGGCGTAGGTAGTGACTTTGCTGACTATTGCAAACAAGGGGAGTAAGTGTTGATGCAGTTTGGTATGTACTCCTAAGGGGGAGTATTCAGGGTAGTGAAAGAAAAGATGTTGTGACCTGGTAAGAGTGAAAGAAAAGGTGTGATGCCCTTCACCATTGATGTCAAAGGGGGAGAGAAAGAATTGTGAAAAAGATGTTTTGGGGAAGAGAGTAAGATGTGTAAAAGAAAGGGGGAGAGTAAGAGAGAAAAGAAAAGTTTGTTGCATAATTTTGTCTTGATGGTTTTTCTCATCATTTGTTGCCATCAATGACAAAGGGGGAGATTGTTGAAAGTATGTGCAGTTGGTGTTGTCATTGATGCCAACATATTAGCTTGGTGTCAAGTCATTAGTGTCAACAAGTTAAGCAGAGATGAGGTTGTTGTAATGGTATGAGCTATTTGGTTGAGTTTCTTTATTGAAGATGATTTGGTTGCTTTGAAGTGGTGCTAAAGATGTTGAGAATGTGTTTCTATTAGTTGGTTTCCAAGTTCTTTTGAGAAAATTTGATTAATAAAGGACACAGTGTGTTGAAGAGGCATTTTGGTTTATAGAGTAGTGTTCTGGTTTTGCTCTACATTTCTTTGATGTTGAAGATTTGTTTTTGCAATTTGGATATGTTGTTTAGAGATGCTCAGAGATGTTATAATATGAATTTGGTATTCTAGTTCATTGTATAGAGGAATTTGTTTTCACCAGTGTGTGGACTATGTTTTTGAGTTTTGTAGAGGTGTCTTGGAGACACTATTTTGTTCCAAATTTCTCTGTAATTTGTTTATGGCCTTGCATTTCTAGATTTTTGCTTATAATTCTTATATATTTCTTTAGTTCAAGTTGTTCAAGGTTTGGTGCTCTGCAAGTTGATTTATTGAGCTATAGTGTATGACAGAGTTGTTTAAGTGCTCCGGTGTGAACCTTCAACAAGAGAAAGTTGTTGTGAAAGGATTTGTTATTCTTCAAGTGCTTGTGGATGTCTCTAGATCATGTTCAAGCTTGGTACATGGTCTGTGAGTTATCTTTTGATCCTTTAGAAAGTGTGTACTTAAAAGTTCACAGTGTTAACAAAAGTTTGGCCAACTTGATTGTTTGCGCTATTTGCGGTTGTGCTTTGATGATTGTGGAAGTGTGAATTAATGTGTAAGAGTAGATTTAGGTCTAAGCTAAGGTGTGGTGTGGTCTACATTCATTCCTTTCCACCACAGGAATGTTTAGGTCTAGACCTAATTTGAATTTTCTGGATTGACGTGTTTTTCTGACCTTAGAGAATGTTTTCAAGGATGAAGATAGTATAAATAAGTGTTGAAGTTTGAATGATGATAAGTGAGATGAGAGAGTTGTGTGTGATGTGTATGAAGTGAATTGTTTGGGTAGTGCAGTGTGATCTTTTATGTTCTAGGCTACTGGATGCAGTGAGCAAAAGGTGTACAATTCTTCAATGAGGCTACAAGGATGTTGTTAATGTTGTGGTGGATTTCTTTGTTGCTTTGAGATGTTCTTCTCATTGTAACTTTTTCTCTATCTTGGCAGTGAGTCATGGCAATGAGCCTTTCTTTCTTTTGGGCAGTGAGCCTTTCTTTTGGGTAGTGAGCCCTCAATCAATGAGCCTTTTGTAATTCAGTGTTGATACTACTTTATATTGTGAGCTAATCCTCACCGTTGTTTTTCCCTTATTAGGTTTTCCATGTAAATATGGTGTTCTCTTATGTTTGATGTTGATTTGATTCAGATTCTGATTACTTTCATGCTTAATCATCTTAAAAGTCTAAGAGTAAATTGAATATATGTGGATCTAAATGTGTATGTGAGAGTTTTTGAATTTTAAGCTACAATTGATTCACCCCCCTCTCAATTGTCTTGTGCATTAAACACCTTGGTTGTCATATGTCTCTCCCATATCTCTATTTTAATTCCTAATCTCTTATGTTCCACATTACCATGTCCTCAAGGCATTATGACTTTCCCATGTATTCTCCACATATGTCATTATTCTTTCCAACTTCCTATCCAATAAGCCTTGAAAAAAATCAAGTTTTACTTGCTTCAACTTCTTCAATCCATCCAACTCTCTAGCTTTGCTTTTGCTTAGTTCTTGCTTGAGCATTTCTTTTGCTCTAGAGGAAATTGGAAGAGTAATTGGTGGGAGAGCACTAGTAGCCACATTTAACCTTTCTCATGTTCTACTTATTCAATTTGTCCAATTCTACCTACATCTTTTTGACTGATGCCTCTATAAACATACCAAAATGTGTAGTCAAACTAGCATCTTCAATAGGAGAGGTGTCCTCTAGCCTACACATTATTAGGCTTCCTATCACCTTGCTTGGGTCCTCAATAAGAAGAGGTTTGTTATCTAAGGGATAAATTGACCAGATAGCTAATCCATTTGTGTCTGGATCAAAGACAAAACTAATGAACATCTACCTTGTCATTTCCTCTATTATATTCAAGTCAATGCCTTCATGCTTTCTTATTGTATCAAATGCAATGGAAGATGATATATCCCACCCTAGTAATAGCATCCAGCCACTATTTCTAATAATTTCTCTTCCTTTTTGTGGGGTCATCTCAGCCATTTCTTCATGTACCTTCTTCCAAAAGTTTGCTATGAAATTTTCCTTATTCTCAGGAGTTATCTCCTTCACTTGCTTACCTTTTTCTTGCCCCTTTATTCTTAAGACAAGATCTTTGAACTCCTTAGAATAAATAAAAGAATCATCATCCATGAATTTTCTACTTGCTAATGTTCTAACATCATCAGACAATTCATTTTCAGTCTCAAAACTGATAATCATCCTCTCTTGAGGAGGCTCTCCCACTTCAATCACAAAGGTTGCATTATCTCCATCATATTTGCTAAGCTTAGATTCTCACCCTCGTCCACTGAAAAACTTGGAGTATGGTAAGGCTGTGGAGAGACCCGGTGTAGTGGAGTGACAACTCTAGGAATTTATCAAAGTTTTCTTATTTAGTTAAATTATGAGTATAGATTTTTATTTTATGATATTAGACTAGATGATCTTCATGAAATAATTATGCTAATTATTATTATCAATTAGAATTCTTGAAAGGATTTTAGTTATAATAATATCAAGATATGTTAATGGTACAGGAGAATCTGTGAGATAAACAAAGTATGAGATTTGCATTTTGATCATTTACTTCATTCAAGTATGCAAATACTTTATGTGCCTTGTTTACAATTATGTTTTGTCCACATGCATTTGTGTAAGTATTATTATTATATGTTTAATTTGAATATATTTGTAATTCTATTACACTACAGAAATAATTTTATGTATAATTATTTGTTGTAGGAGCATCTATGTAGGGCCTAATATTTACTAACAATATCTTAAGCATATGATAGATTTGTTTATAAAATTATGATATAAGTTATAATGAGATTAGAATTTTGCAATAAGGCCTTGATATGGTTTAGTTAATTGATTTAAATTAATTATTCTTTTGTGTTATGGGGAATAAGAGCGTATCATTATTTTTGGTAAAATTAAGACCATAGGTCAATTACCTCTAGGTAGGGTACTTGTTTATTCATAAAAATATGTTTTAGAGTTGTTTTAATATATTTTTAGTTCACAAGAAAATGGGTTATGAGATTGGAAGTTGTAGTCTTCTCCTCTTGAAAAGTCTTCGAGCATCCAAGTCATGAAGAACAAGAAATAAAAGGAAATCCCAAGAATCACATTTCTTCAAAGAAATTAATGCTACAAGAAACAAGAGGAATACAAGGAGTCATTGGAGCCCAAAAGAAGAATATGAAACTTGTCAAAAGGAGATATTATAAGGAGATGGAAGTTTGGATTCAAAGAAAAGAGGGGAGAACTATTGGCAAATGGTCAATGCTCCCCATGGGATTCATGACATGAACTAACCGCCTCCCATGGATTCATTAACTTTGGTGCTTGCATCAGAAATTGACGGGTCAACCTTTAGGTTTAATGACAATCATGGGCCAACAATTGGTATTAGAGTGAAAGGTCACAGGTTTGAATCCCCCTGGGTAATGCTGGGGGGAGTTTGTTGGAAAATGGTTAGCACTCCCCATGGGATTCATGACATGGACTAACAGCCTCCCGTGGATTCATTAACTTTGGCGCTTGTATCAGAAATTGACGGGTCGACCTTTTGGTTTAACAGCAATCGTGAACCAACAAAAACAAGAGAATAGCTCAAGTTTATTTCTGATTTTTGTAGGTCACCAAGAGGATGTTCATAGATAATCTTGAAGATAATTATTCAAGGAAATTACATCCATTTCAGTGAGGCAAAGAAATCCTACATCCATGGTGACTTGTTAGGTGAAAAATTTCTGAATTTCATAAGGAAATAGAATCCTAGGTAGAAGAAAGAAAGTGCACAATTGAATAATATGGAAGATCTCACAATAAGGAATCTTATAATCTCTCTTCATGTTCATTTGGAGGTATTCTTCATTAATTAAATTCTTGAGGTATGATGCAGGAGCATCTAGGAGCATTCAAATCAGTTGGGAAAGTTAACATGAAATTGCAAAGTGTTAGAAAGAGAAACTTTGGAGATTACCGCATTTTACCACATTTGAGTATCAGAGGCTATGGAGCTGTACTTAGCATCTAGACATCATCATCTTCATCATATCCAAAATTTAGATCATTTGGGTTCGTTTCCAAAGAGATATCGCTATCAGAAGATTACCTGTCTTCATCTATTTTCACATAGCAGAGCCGACGGTGTTCAGTGGAGTCTAATTGGTTTGCGAAGCAATTCTATGACTTGAAAAGATAAAAGGAACATCATTCAAGGAATTTTAGGACCTGTTTAACCTTCATGGAGATCTACATGAAGTTCCATTCTCCTACAGAATAATGCCTTATGTTTAGGGTCGACCTATCTGTGTCTACACATTACATACTAGCCATTGTAATTAGGCTGACTTGTTAATATTTAAAAGGCTTGTAGAGGATATAAATGAGAGATAAAGGATTGAATATAAGTAGTGATCAAGTATATGAAGATAGGAAGCAAGATGATGAGTTGTTTCGATCTAAAGAAGTAGCAGAACTGAAGCAGTGAGCGGAGCAGAGGACAGAAGAAGTTGTTGAACACAGAATTGAGATGTAGAAGAAAGAAATCATGAAAAGAGTGTTATTGTATGATTATTTTGTAACCTTGGGATATGGCCTAGTATCTGTAAATCCTTAGAGGCATATGTAATGGTATTTGAGATTGCTATATAATGAGGAATGAGCTTTGAATGTTGGGTTTTTCCCTTTGAGGGTTTTCACGAGATATATCTTACATCATGAGTTTTTGAATATCTCTTTCATTGTGTTGTTTTCTATATGTTTTTATTGCATATTTGTTATGATCATAGTGTTAATTTATTAAGGCTGCAAGGCTAGATAGTCATTCATTGGACCCTCCTACATTGACTGCATCAAGTGGTATCAGAGCTGGTTGTGAATCTGGTTGGAGTAGTTGCAAATCTCCTGGGAGGTTGTGAATCTATTGGGAAGAGGAAAGTGTTGGAATGAAGTGTGTAACCCTAAATTTTAACAAGTATCACTATAGAAGAAAGATCGAGGCAAGTAAAATTTGGGTAAGCTTTTCAAATTGAGTTGTTCATCTGATTTGTTTCAATGGGGAAGATTAGGAAAAGGATGAAGAAAGAAAATGAAAACCTAATATGCGAAAAGGATATTTCTATTGAAAGTATGTGCTAATTGGTGTTGTCATTGATGTCAACATGTTTTTGTTGTCATTGGTACCAACTGCATCCTCTGATATTATTGTTTGTTGATTGTTTGAGTTGTCATGTTAAGAACACTATCTGAGTATTTTGCTCTGCATTTTCTCTATATTGAAGAATGAAGTATGAGATTTGGATATGTTTTAGAGAAGTGTCTAAAGAAGCTAAATCTAGAATTTGGTGGTTTGAATTGCTGTACAAAAAAATTTGTATTCACCAATTTGAAGACTATGCCTGGCAATCTTTACAGAATGACAGGGAGATAGTATTATGCTCCGCATTTCTCTGCAAGTTAGATTTGGTCTTGCGGTTTTGGACTTAATATTATAAGGTCCTTAGTTATATTCAATCCAAAGGATTAGTCATTTGGTGCTCTGGGAAGCAAGTAATTGACTAGCAGAGTTTGACAGTATCTATTGAGAAGCAGTCTGTGATGTGTCTTCAAGTGATATTTTTTACCTTCAAGTGAGATCTATTGTGGTTGGGTTTGTCAGCTCCCAAGTGATTTTATATTGTTCATGGATGTATCCAAAATGTATTGAAGGCATGTACTTGTTGGCATATTCATCATTGTCCACCGTAAGCTAGTTTGTTATAGATTGTTATAACTTGTTACTATTTATTAGTAACATACGATTCTATTTGTTATTTTGTTGAAACTATGAATACACGGTTATTCATCTCTTCTATGTCTAAATCTACCTCATAATGCAAATCAAATCAATCTTTTGGGCTTAAATTTGCTAATATGCTATCAGAGCATAATCAGCTCTGTGCCTATATTTGGTGATAATGACCACTTAGTCTGGAACTTCCTGAGGTCAAGAGCTTTTAGTGCCTGTAGTGGGAGATCTCAAACGGCGAAGGATTTTTATGAGGTGCATAAGGAAGAAGTTGAAGCATCAATCTAAATCTACACGATGGATTCACAGGCTATGATAAATGCGTGGCGACATCTCCTCTGCATTTGAGGCATTGCTACTGCCGATCAGTCCGTGCCAATTCATCTAGCATGATTCCATTTTTATGGTTTGAGCATATTTTTTGGAGCATTCTTCGCTCTTCTTCAACTTCTTGCCTATACTTCTCATATTCCTACCTTAACTCCTCAAACTTGGCTTTATCTTCCTCATGGTGCTTTCAATGACAATTTTTTGTTAATTATTTTTGTCTCTCTTTGATTTCCTTTCACTCTCTAGCTCCTCCTTAACCATCTTAATTGCTTTGCTGATCTTTTCTTGTTCTTGGCTCTGCCATAGAGTTCTCTCCTCTGCAAGTTTCTTCAACAGATGCTCCATTTCTTTTTTGGAAGTCCTCTATTTTAATGAGCCATTCTAAACTTGAACACAGCTTCCATTGCTTATAGTAACTCTATGTTGCATTTCTCCATTATTATTCTTCGCCGATGGCATAGATTTTGTAGGAGCCACCTTGTTTACTATCTATTGCTATCGATGATTAATTCCAAGGTCTCAAGCCTGAGAGGGAGCTAGACAGAATTTGATGAGGCTATTGCATCTACTCTATACAGACTAGTACTTGATAAGAATCTTTGTCCTAAGTGCAGAGAAAATGGCTTGAGGAACTTGAGCCACTATTCCAAGTCACATTGTATGATTCCAACATTCCAATGCAGAGAAGGCCGATCTTTTTGTTGCAACAGAGTGGCGTAAGTCTGATCTAGTTGTTGGCAAGCGTTTAATCATTGGGTCTTGTTTTGTTTATCAACCCGTAATTCCCATTCAATGACCATGTTGACACAATGTGTGGATGCTAGGAATAAGAGAAGCATCAGACTTTCATTACAATTGGATTGGGATTATGTCTACGTAGGATTCTATATTTCCATGAATAACAACTGGATCTGGTTCTTGTTGTTGCGACCTATTGTCTTGTGAAGATAGCTTCTACTTAGGCTTCTAGCCTTGGTGATCAGGTTCCATGGAATCCTTTGGAGGCATATGCCAGTCTCCATGGCCCTTCAATGGTGGAGAAGTTGGTAGATTGTTCTCAGACATGGAATGTCGAGATCACGATGTGAATATAGATCTTATTCTTTTTGTGGACTACAAGCTTGCAAATTATTGCATAAGGATTGAATTAGAGATAAAAGAAAGAGAAATCAACCTCATTAGGATTAGTATTTTATATTTATTTACTTATGTTTTAAGTAAAATTTTTCGAGTTAATCTTTAGGTCAATAGGCTTGCACTATAGGATATTGAAATATTTTCTACATATGTGCTTTGAGATTATAAAATGTTGTCATAGTTCTTGAGTCAGTCTGACTTTATGATTAACATCAGAGAGAGTTTTAAAAAATTGCTATGTACCTCTTAGCTCTTTAAATGGAGTGTTTTTTTTCTTTCTCTCACACAATGGTAGGAAGTTCTCCAAAGTTCCTTCTCCCCAATTCTCAGCTCCTGCATAGAAAAAATTATTCCTCCTAGAAGAACAAACTCAAAACTCAGCTTGAGTTTGAGGAAGTTTGGGATGTGGTGAGCAGGACCATATCACGACACAAGACATATGTTAATGAGCAAAAGAAATTTGATCAAGCTGATAGAAAGGCAAAATTGACCATTTTGTTCAGTGTGTCTAATGATGTCCAGCCCTTTATCTGTGACTCGTCCATAGCCAAAGATACATGGGACAAGCTCAAGACGATGTATGAGGTAAAGAATTAGAATCAGATCCTGAATTTGCAAAGTCAGCTACATAGCCTGAAAATGAAGAATGGAGAGCAATTAGAATCCTTTCTCAAAAGAATTGTAGAATTGAGAACTTCCTTACAAGCATTGGGAGAAAAGACCTAGGATGCATTTTTGGTACCTATTGTTCTGTGGGCACTAATCAGTGGAATATCCAATAGTGATTGATCTGTGGGCTACAATAAAGTTCTTGAAAGCATGTATCTAAGTGTTCTTAATGTGTGCACTTGATCTCACCGACCTGGTCAGTTACACTTGTTGCAGAGGTGATTCATGGATTGTAGAAGCATGCCCAAGCATGTGAAGATGTATTTGGGTTTGAGCTAAGCCATAAAGTATTCCTCCTTCATTCATTTACCCCGTAAGTTTGTTTAGGTATAGTCCTAATTTGATTTATGTATGTATGCTGACCTTGGAGATAGTTCCAATGGTTGTAGAATGTAATGCCAACCTTGATGTACATTCCAAGGTTGATGATAGGTATAAATGTATGTAATGAAATCATGAGTGAGGTGTGATTATGCAAAGATGTGAAGATAAAGTATGAGTTGTAAAAGCATAGCAAAGTAGACGAGATACATTGCGCTTCAATGGAATTGAACTCAAGCATGTTGTAGATGCTACTATATCAATTCACCCTGGCAGTGAGTCACCCTTTTGTAGTGAGCCACCTTTTGGGAAGAAAGACATTGGTAGTATTGTTACTACATTATATTGTGAGCTAACACTCACTGTGGTTTTTCCCTATTTAGGGTTTTCCATGTAAAAAATTAGGTGTTCATGTGTGTATGGTGTTGATGTGTTTATGTTTTCTTTTCTACTATTCATGTTTAATCTTCATGATAGAATAAGGAGTTAAAGAAAGTGAAAGTGAAAGTGATTTTGTTTAAAGAAGTTAAAGTTTTGATACAATTGATTCAACTCCCCTCTCAATTATCTTGTGCCTTTCAACAATTGGTATCAAAGCCAGGTTCCTTGGAAAAAAGCTTAACAACTTAAGGTGGATTTGGGATCGCACACAAGAAGGTTGCTCTTGAAGACCTAGAAATAACTAAAGAATAAATTAGAGATCTAAAGGAGAATGTCAAAGAAGCAGATGAATGTATCAGAAAATTAAGAGAGCAAGTCAAGAAGTTTAAAGGAAAATATAAGTAGGTTAGTGAACAATTAATATAAACAAATGAAACCTTGAATGATTTAAAAGTGAAAGTTGTAGAAAGAGCAAAAGTGGAAGAAGACTTAAATTAGTTGGTGAAAAATAAATCTGAAGAATGTACAAAGCTTGAAAAACAAGTTGTGAACCTAAAGTCAAATTTGGAGAAGGGAAAGAGCTATGAAGAAAAGTTTAAGATAAGTTCTACAAAGCTTGATGAGATGATTGCTAGTCAGAAGAGCCCTGATGACAAAGAAGGCTTGGGATTTGAGAAAGGTGAAAGTTCCAATTCAGGACAAGTAATGGATGCTGAGAATAAGAATGAAAAGGCAAGCAAATAAAGAATCAAAGAAATAGGCCTAGAAGACCATCAGTCAGGCAACCAAATGCTCAAAGGTACCCCTCTTTCAATGGTTATTGTAATTCATGCAATAAGTTTGGTCATAAGGCTACTCAATGTAGGAGCAGAGTGAATCAAAATGTTCCATCATTTTCTGGTTAGTGCTTCACTTGCAATAAAATAAGTCATAAAGCTAATAAATGCAGAAGTCAGATAAGGAATAGCTACAACAATAGAAGGAATGTTCAAACCTTTAGAAGTAATTTCTTTACATGTAAGAGATTTGGTCATAAAGCTAGTGAATGCAGAAGTTAGATTAGAAATGGCTATAACAATGGAAGGAATGTTCAATCATTCAATGGTGACTCTTTCACATGCAATAGATTTGGACATAAATCTAACCAATGCAAATCTAGAATAAATGAAAGAAATATTAGCCAAAGAAATATTGTGTGCTATAGTTGTAATGGATCTGGGCATACCTCTAAGTACTATAGAAGCAGAAGCATGTGATGAAGGATAATCCGGTAGAGAAGAACAAACCAATACAAAAAGTTGATCCAACAGAGACTAAGAAGGAGATGAATGAGATTTGGGTAAAGAAGGATGTAATAGAGGTTAAGGATGAGCCTATACTGATATCTGGTGTAGATGTTCCCTTTGGAAACTAAGATGAAAGCTTTGGCTGAGGGGAGAGTTATTAGAAATCTTTTCTCCCCTGCCAAAGAATTGGTGATGATACCTCAACATGAAGAGACAAGGTTAAGGATTAGCAACAAAGGTTTAAGTTAGGACAAAGAATGTGTTTATAAAGGATAAAGGAATATTTGCTAAGCAAGAAGATTTGATCAGGAAAGAAGATAGGATATGAATTTTGGCTAAAATCAAGTTATAGTGTTTCAGTAATTTGGTCAGCATTGGTCCACTATTGAAGATAATGCTTTGTGGTTCTAGCATATGGTTATTTATCATTGGTTACATCTACTTCCATAATTTTGTTTGATTTTGATAATTGTCTTGAGAATAATGAGTAACAGAATTTCAGGTTGACAAAACATAGTTGTTTCTAGTACAGAATAGTTTTCATGATTGGAAGTATTTGATTAACTCAGAGGAAAATGGATATGACTCAAATGTTTCTTTTAGTAATGAAGAATAAAAATATGAAGAAAGTGTAGGATGAATAAGCTCTAGAAAAAAATCCTAAGACCCGTAGGGTTTGTGCAGAAGCATCACACTGAAGACCAGATCATTTGTCATAAGAGAAAAAATATATTGATAAAGAAGAAGAATTGAAGATGAACAAGTAAATCTCTATTCACTTTCAAAGATTGAACCTAAGACAGTTACTAAATCATGTAAAAATGAGTTTTGGATCAGATCAATGGAAGAAGAACTAATGCAGATTGAGAAGAATCAGACCTAGGAACCTGTCCCTAGGCCTGCAGATAAGAATGTGCTTGGAACAAAGTGGGTTTTCAAAAAATGGAAAAGTAGTAAATAAATCTAGACCTGTATGTAAAGGCTATTCACAAATTGAAAGAATAGTTTTTTATATAGTGGCAAAATTTGAGGATATCAAAATGTTTCTAGAATTTGCAACACATAAAGCCTTTCAAAGTATATCCAATGGATGTGAGGAATGATGGTTGAAGAAGACATTGTTTTATCTAGACTATCTCTCAGGGAGAGCTGGTAGTAGTGACTGATGATAGGAGGAGCATGTAGAAGAAAAGTCACAGATAGATGAGTATTATAGGTGTTGTCATTGATCGTCATAATATGCATTGTTTTCATAAGTTGTCATGAAGGATGATGAAAGATGTGATGTTATGTTATGTTTCCAATGAAGAAGGAAATTTAAATTGGTTGGAGTCTAGTTTGAATTTTGAGAAGACAAGATATGTTACTCTAGAAGTGTTAAGGGTTTGGTGTGCACTCCTAAGGGGGAGTATAATTCAGAACAGTTAAGGATAATTCAAGCATGTGTTGTATCATCTCAGGGGGAGTAGGATAATACTAAAAATTGGTTCTAGATTGATTAGAAAAGTAGTGTGCAAGTATGTTTAGTAGAAGAGATGTAATTCCCTTTTCCATTGATGTCAAAGGGGGAGAGAGAATATGTGAAAAACTTAGGGGGTAAAAGAGTTCAAATGTGCAAAAAGAAAGGGGAAGTCCTAATGTAGAATTGTGTCTTGATGGAGGAACATGATATTCAATTTTTCACATCATATGTTTCCACCAATGACAAAGGGGGAGATTGTTGCAAGTATGTGCTAATTGGTGTTGTCATTGATGTCAACATGTTTGTGTTGTCATTGGTTCCAATTGTATCCTCTGATATTATTGTTTGTTGATTGTTTGAGTTGTCATGTTAAGAACACTCTCTGAGTATTTTGCTTTGCATTTTCTCCTTATTGAAGACTGGAGTATGAGATTTGGATATGTTTTATAGAAGTGTCTGAAGAAGATAAATCCAGAATTTGGTGGTCCAGATCACTATACAGAAAAAGTTCTATTCACCAGTTTGAAGATTATGCCTGGCAATGTTTGTAGAATAACAAGGAGATAGTATTGTGCTCTGCATTTCTCTGCAGGTTGGATTTTGGACTTGTAGTTCTAGACATAACCTTATAAGGTCCTTATTTATCTTTAGTCCAAAGGATTTGTCATTTTGTGCTCCAAAAAGCAAGTAATTCACTAGCAGAGTTTGATAGTGTCTGTTGAGAAGCAGTCTGTGATGAGTCTTCAAGTGATATTTGTTACCTTCAAGTGAGATCTGTTGCAATTGGATTTGTCAGCTCCTAAGTGATTCTATGTTGTTCATGGATGTATCTAGAATGTATTGAAGGTGTGTGCTTGATCTGTAGGCTATAATGAAGTTCTTGAAATCATGTATCTAAATGTTCTTAATGTGTGCACTTGTTATGGTCAACCTAGTTAGTTACATTTGCTATGGAGGCAATTTGTGGATTATAGAAGAATGTCTAAGAATGTGAAGATGTATTTGGGTCTAATCTAAGCCATGAAGTGTTCCTCCTTCATTCATTTACCCTACAAGTTTGTTTAGGTCTAGTCCTAATTTGATTTATGTATGTATGCCGACCTTGGAGATAGTTCCAATGGTTGTAAAATGTAATGCCGACCTTGATGTACATTCCAAGGTTGATGATAGGTATAAATGTATGTAATGAATTCATGAGTGAGATGTGATTGTGTGAAGATGTGAAGATAAAGTGTGAGTTGTAAAAGTAGAACAGAGCAAAGGAGATATATTGTGCTTCAATGGAACTGAACTTAGGCATGTTGTAGATGCTACTATATCAGTTCACAGCAGTGAGCCACCCCCAGTAGTGAGCCACCATTTGGCATTTAGCCACCTTTTAGGAAGTGAGCCCTTTGGTAGTGACCCTCTTTTGATATTTGGTATTGTTACTACATTATATTCTGAGCTAACACTCACCGTGGTTTTTCCCTGTTTAGGGTTTTCCACATAAAAGATCTAGTGTTCATGTGTGTATGGTGTTGACGTGTTTATGTTTTGTTTCTTCTTTTCATGTTTAATCTTCATAACAGAATAAGGAACTAAAGAAAGTGAAAGTGAAAGTGATTTTGTTTAAAGAAGTTAAAGTTTTGATATAATTGATTCACCCCCCCTCAGTTGTCTTGTGCCTTTCAATAATTTTGAAAGAAGAATTGTGTGAAATCAAAAGGTGTAATTCAAAATTGATATAAAAGATAAAAGAACTAGGAGAAGACAAATATGATGCCCTTGAAGAAGAATTGGAAGATGTAAAAAGGAGGAATGAAGAACTAGAAGCAGAGCTGAAGTTGTTTGAGGATTTTGAAAAGAGATTTGAAAATTTGAAAGAAGGATTCAAGTTCTTTAGGAAGGTGGAATAGAGGAATAGAGATCTAGAGCAAATTTAAGAAGAATTGAAAAAGGAGAATAGTCTACAGAAGAGTGAGATATCAGGATTGAAGGAACATGTTAATCAGTTGGAGCAGTAACTTGTAACATGCAAGAAGGAGAAAGAAAGTCTGATATCTAAGCCTAAACTTTGTGATGTTTCTTGTGATACTAATGATTTGTGTGATGCAAAAGCCCCTTTAGG
Source organism: Cunninghamia lanceolata (assembly GCA_027924645.1). NCBI lineage: Eukaryota > Viridiplantae > Streptophyta > Pinopsida > Cupressales > Cupressaceae > Cunninghamia > Cunninghamia lanceolata. Next base: position 10,317,531 of record BSBN01000892.1, read on the forward strand.
AAGTGAAGTTGAAGATGATAGTTTAACTAAACCTACAGTTGTTGGTGATGGTATTGGTTTTAAAATCATGCAAAGAATGGGATATGAAGGAAAAGGATTGGGAAAACGTCAGCAAGGAATTACAGAACCTATTGAACCAGTAATGAGATCAAGAATTGAAGGCCTTGGGTATGATAGAGGTAAGGATGTTGTTACAAGTTCAAACAAATCAAATCAAAGAAGAAAAGGTATGTATTGTTCTTACTATAAAGACATGGACATGAAAATGAATTGTATTGGGATCTATACTCTTGTAAGTTCTATGGATTAAGGAATCATTCTGAAAGGACATGCTGGAATAAAATAAGGAGGAAACCTATGACAGATTATATGCAGATGGATTATGGATGGATTGATGGAGCAAAATGGAAACATGTTACTGGTATGCTTAGAAGGTTGTATAGGTTGAAGCATTCATGTGTTGGAGGAAAAGAAGGATCAAGATATAGAGAAAGAAGACCTTACGCATAGTAGAAAAAGGATAGTAATTCAAACCACAGAGGTAGAGATGACAAGAGTCATAATTCTTATCACAGTGCAAGATACCAGAGGAATAAAAGAGGATTTTCTAAAAGAGGAACCTATTTTCAAGTTTGGAGGAGAAAGGAATCAAGTAGTGAATGTAACCAAGAACTTGTTACTGGAAAGGCTAATGATGAAGAAATAATAAATGATATAGAAGTAGCTTATGCAGAAGAAGAACCTATTGAGTCACTAAGTTTGACAGAGGGACTGGAAGAGAATGATGCAAAGGTAGTTTATCTAGAAGAGGAATAAGAATCTACTAAACCATTGAGTTTAATAGAGAAACTGGAAGAGGGTGAAGCATTGATCTTAAGGAGAATTGTGTTGTAGAATAAACCAGTACAAGAGGAATTTTGTGTGGACAAATTAATGACAAGATATTCTACTAGGAAAGAAAGTTTGTGTACCATATTGAAGTCAATATGGTAAAAGAAATGGAGAGAAGTATAAGAGTAGTGTATGTAGAGAAGAAACTATAAAATTTTGTTGTGTGCAGAAGAAATTGTATCTAGAATCAAGGATTAGATAGTGTTACAGACATAATTCAAGAATGTATTGACTGAATCAAGATAGAACATGATTATTTTGGAAGATGCATGCATGTATTGATTTACTCTTAAGTGATTGAAATAAACATTAAGGCAACTTTTGGAGAAGACTTTCTTAGACCATCGATCATTGAGGTAGTGCAAGGCTTGCAAGTAGACTACCGAACCCAGACCATAGTAAGATGAAAAATTGAGGCAACTTGCAGAGAAGACTTGCTCAGACTACTGATCATTGAGGAAGTACAAGGATTGTAAGTAGATAGCCAAACCTATATCACTAGAAGATGAAGAACTTGAGGTAGTTTTGTAGGGTGGACTTGAATAGACCACCGACCTTGAGGCAGTTGCAAGTACCTATGAATAGACTGTCAAACATATTCAAAGAAATAGCATTGAACTTGACATAATACAAACCAAAGTGAAGAGGCTCACTTTTCAATTAACCCTAAGAGTCTAATGCAGGAGCATCCAAAAGCTTCAAATTAGTTGGGATAGTTAACATGAAGTTGTAGAGTGCTAGAGAGCGACCTTAGAGATTACTGCATTTTACCGCATTTAAGTATCATAGGTTGTAGAGATAGACTTAGCATCTAGACAACATCATCTTCATCATATCCAAAATTTAGATCATTTGGGTTCATGTCTAGACAGATGTTTCTATCAGAAGATTACCTGTTTTCATCTATTTTCACATAGCAGAGCTGACAGTGTTCAGTGGAGTCTAATTGGTTTGCGTAGAAATTCTATGACTTGCAGAGCTAAAAGGAACATCATTCAAGTAAGTTTAGGACCTAGTAGACCTTCATGGAGATCCACACAAAGTTCCATTCACTTGTGGAGCAATGCCATGTTTAGGGCTGACCTATCTATGTCTACACGTTACATACTAGTCATTGTGATTAGGCCAAGTTGTTAATGTTTAAAAGGCTCACAGAGGATATAAATGAGAGATAAAGGATTGAATCTAAGAAGTGATCAAGTATATGAAGATAGGAAGAAAGATCATGAGTTGTTTTGATCTGAAGAAGTAGTAGAATTGAAGCAACGAGCAGAGTAGAGGAGAGAAGAAGTTGTAGAATAGAGAATTGAGATGTAGAAGAAATCCTAGAAGAGTGTTATTATATGAATCTTTTGTAACCTTGGGCTATGGCCTAGCATCTATAAATCCCTAGAGTCATATGTAATGGTGTTTGAGATTGTTATATAATGAGGAATGAGCTTTGAAGGCTGGGTTTTTCCCTTTGAGGGTTTTCCCAGGATACATCTGTTGAAAGTAAGGAATACTAAGAGGGGGGTGAATCAGTATTCCACAAAACCACTTCTTGACTTGTTTATTAATCCAATTTCTAAAATTAATAACATGAATGTAGAATAAGCATAAGAATAGAAACCATAAAGACATAACACATAGACACTAGGATTTTTACGTGGAAAACGCAAAGAGGTAAAAACCACGGTGAGTGTTAGCTCACAATATATTATGATAGCTCAATACCAAATTATAAGAAGACTCATTCCCCTATGAAGAAGTACTCATTGCACAAAGGCTCACTACCAAGAAAGAAAGAATTAAGGAGATGGCTCACTACCAAAATGAACTTCTTAGATTGCATCTACACATGCATGAATGTAGCTTTAATGTATGCTCAAAATACTGTCTCAAAACTTTTCATCTTGACTGCTCTGTTTCACTACTCTACTCTTACATTAGATAGAATCTCTCTTCTTCTAATTTTGTTGCCCTCTACTATTCACATTCTACACATATTCATATCCACATTACTCACACACCAATTACCAAAATTAATCCCATATATATATATATATATATATATATATATATATATATATATATCCGCAACAAACAAAATCTTCATATCAGGTCAGCCTAATAAAGTGTATCGTGTAGTCATGCATTATGTACGAGCTGTCGACCAAATTTATTTCCCAAAATCTATGGTGGACCAAAATAACATTTGAAACATCATCACACATGTCAGCCTCAACTATTTTACCACTTGGGATTAAGTTTCAAACACCAAAACTTTACTGCACACACATCATACTATTATGTCGGCCTTATTTATAGACTGTTTACTCAATCAGTTCAACTGTCAGACAACATCTTCCACTATGGACCACAAGACATACTCAAATCCATATCAAAGGCTCTTCACTCATCATAGATCATACCTCTAGAACTGTAAGACAAATTATGCAACTGCAAAGAAATGCGGACCCTTTTTCTCAGACACTGTGCACTGCTCCTATCTTAGTTCTATTCACCTAGACTTAGGCCAATCACTACTTAACTTCTAGAAGTCATCAGGACTTGTAATCTTGAACATAGTGCCTCCAAACAATCCTAAATAACATACCTGAACTGCATACCTTGACCATCAACTACGGAGGAATACCATTTGAGTCTCTGCTACTAACTTTGTATTATTAGTACTTAACCATTCTGCCTTAGTCTTTTGTGCCCAAACTAGAACCTTGTATGCATGCTGATCCAAGTTGAGTTCCCAATCATCCTTAACTCCATAATTCTTTTTTTTCCTTGTTACCATCAATGACAACATTACCTAATCAGCAGTGTCTCTTGACTATGTTGCCAACATCTTATGTCACGAATTTCTGGATATCTCTTTCATTTTGTTATTTTCTATATGTTTCTGTTGCATCTTTGTTATGATCATGGTATTAATTGCTTTAGGCTACAAGGCTGGACAGCCCTTCATTGGACCCTCCTACCTTGACTACATCAAGGTATTTCCTTGAATACTCGCCATTATTTATGTTAATGTTTTCTAAAAATTTCAAGAAAACTTGTTGTTGTCTCATGAAATTTATCTTTTCATATTAATTATTTTATAAAAAGGTTAATGGGTTTTGAGTAGCCTATTTTTATCTTTCAGAAACATCTTAAGGTTTTAAATTTCATTAAGTATTAAGAAAGTTGTCATGTTTTTAGTATTGTTGTAACCCTGTTAAAACCCTACTATAAACCTTGCTGATGTTTTATAAATTTCTCTCTACACGGGAAATGGATTGTAAAATTATTTCTCGGTTAAGAGAATATTTATTTAATCTTTCTAGAATATTTTACGGTTTTAGATTTCGTTAATTATTTTGAAAGTTATGGCATTTTTATTACTGTTGGAGAAGAAATTGAAAATCTACTATTTTGTTGGTAGTTTTTTTGTTGGAAATGAATTATTTTCATTATATAAGTGTGTTAGATGAATTTTCATATTTTCTTTCTTGGAATGGGTATGATTAGATAATATTTCATATATTTAGTTGCATCCAAAAATTAGATTGAATCAAGAATATACTTGTAGTGCAAGAATGTCAAATTGAACCCTTATGTTGATTAGTTTATAAGAACAATTGTTAGATCAGACATTATATATATATTAGATTGAATCAAGAATATACTTGTAGTGCAAGAAGGTCAAATTAAACCCTTATGTTGATTAGTTTATAAGAACAATTGTTAGATCAGACATATATATATAGTTATTTTAATGTCAAAATTAAAGAAAAATAACAGATCTATGATCTTTTAGTACTTCTATCGTTCATTATAGTATAGGGACTTTTGAGAAATTAAATCATTCTTGATTCATGACCAAGTTTGGGCTAAATCTAGATTCGAGGGAAAGGGATGATTGCAGTAAACACTACCTCCCCATATTACAGAAGTTTTCTAATTTTATTCTCCTTACTCTTAACTTTCCAAAAAATTCTTTAATTTTAGCATTTCATTAAGAAATAGTAAAGTTATGATAGATTTACTACTGGATGGTTTTTTATGTCAAGGCTATTTCTATTCAATTACTTCATTTTATTTGTATTCTTAAATTTATTTCTTTTCATTAAATTATGTTTGAGATTGGATAGGAGACTAATTTAATTTATATAAATACATTTCCTTTTTTATACATTATTTATATTATGTTTAGTATTATTGTGTGCTTGTGTTGGTAACAATGGTAAGAGGTAGATTTTGAGTTTGAAAGAAGATTATAGGAAGATCTCATTATTGTTTGTATCAAATATTTGAACTAGGAATTTGTTGGATTATTTAGTTGTATTGGATTTTGAAGGATCAATAGTAGTTAGGTTATACTTTAAGGAATTTAAATTATTTTATAGGTTTTGTTTTTAAAAAAACATAAGCATTATCATTTGATTCTTAGTATTATTATGATTTAAGTGAACCTTATACCTATAATCGTATAATTTATTCAATCTTAAACATAAGGTATGTCTATGGTTAGTTAGCTAGTTGCTTTTAAACCAATTATCATGTGATAGCCTAGTTTTAAATCAAGTTCTATCATGTTACCTTATCTATCTAATGGTTTGATATCTTTCTTGTGACACGAATAAGAGAGACTTGAATTCTTATCATGAATCTAGTATTTTAACTAGTACTATTATTTTCATGGCTATATATATATATCTAAGTCAACCTTATGGTTGCAAGACAAGTTACCCCAAACTATGAAGCCTCTGCACTCCGAGTACGTAGGCAAGGCCATCATGGATGAGCCCCCGAGGCTTTAGGTCTGGCCCTTATGTTAGGTTTCCTTTCACTATCATGTTTTAGAAGTGTAACATGATTAACTTATGTATTAGAAGAAACTAATTACTTTACTTAGTATTGTAGAAAGTAGAGTTTCTTTAGAAGTAATGATGTCGCATCAGCGTTAGTTAACTTGGATTGGTACTAAGTAAAGCAAAGGTATAAGTGAATCATTTCATTTATTATATTACATTTAGTTAATGTTTGATTTGTATTTTATTTTATCTAATCCTCTGGAATTGTCTATATGATTATCAGGTAACTATAAGGGATGTTAGTTAGAAAGTGGTTGTATGGTAAGTGTAGACACCCAAAAAAGTCCATGTCTTGCAACATCTTGTAGCATGTTTTTCCCTAAGCACCCATGTCATCACCTAATTAGTTAAATAAATTTTATTTAGTTGACTAATTTCTTTTATTCCCTTTCAATCCCATAATCCCTTCTTCTATAATTAAATAAATTTTATTTATTTAATTATTCGTGGCCATTTAACCTCTCTAATTAAATAATTATTTTTAATTGTTTAATTAGTCATTTATCTATTTTCGTATAATTAAATAATTTTTTATTTATTTAATTATCTTTCCACATCATCCCTCATCATAAATCCAACATTGATTAAATAAATTAAATATTTATTTAATTAATAAAATCCTAAAAAAAGGATCTTGCTTTCTTTCCAAAATTAAAACTCATTTGTATCTAATTAATTTATTTAATTAGATAATTCATCAATTATCCTCCCATATTTTTCAAAGATTTATTTCCTTTTTGAGGATTTAAAATTAAAAGCAAGTCTTTTTATCTTTTCCCTATCTTATCTTGATTTATTTCCTCTTTTATCAAAAAAATCAAATCAAATCTTATCTTATCAAATCTTCTTCCCTCCACATCAAAAATCAGCACTTGCCTATAAATATACCCCCTCATAAGCCATTTGGTATGCATTGAGTTTTAAAGTATCCTTACTCTGCTAAAATATTATTCCAATCCTCTAATCTTCTATCTATCTTCTTTCATCAAATCTTCATCCTATCGTTATACTGTGAAACTAAGCAATCAACATTGATCAATCATTCATGCATCAATCTTTCAAGAAAACTGAGGTATTCGAAAGGTTTTGGGTAAAAAGGTAATTGCATGTTTGTTTTATCTTTCGTATTTATCCAAAAAAAATTGGTTACATTCTGGCACGCCCAATGGGACTCACTTCTCCTAATTAAATCATACATTTTTTGCAAGTTTTTGTTGTAAAAATTTGCATATTTCTAACCCTTGTTTGGCAAGTTTTGTGAGTGATTTTTATAGGTGACCACCTGGGCTAAAAAAGACATCACGGTTGCATCTAGAAGGGCCAAGAGGTAAAAAAAAACATATAATTTGATCCTTTTTGGTGGAGGTGAAATTTGAGCCAATGTTTGTAGGGTGATGAATAGTGTCAGTGCTTTCTGGGTATGAATAGTGCTTTCCGACGGTGAACAGTGCTTTCCGGTGATGAATAGTGTTTTCTGGTATGAACAGTGCTTTCCGGCGATGAACAATGCTTTCTGGCAGTGAACAGTATTTTTTGGCAATGAACAGTGCTTTCCAGCAGTGAACAGTGTTCTTAGGCCGTGAACAGTGTTTTTCTTTAAAGCTTAAAGTAGGTTTCTTTTTAAAACTACCATAACTTTTGCAAATCATGTCAATTTTTTAAGTTTTTACAGTCGTTGGAAAGCTAATTCAACAAACTTCACAGATGTGGAGGTTTCATCAGGTGATTTCATCATTTTATCAGTCATTTTATCTATCAAACTTCAGCTTCATTTCAAACTTCAATCGAGCATAACTTGAGCAAAACATATCCAATTTCAACAAAACGTTTTTTAAAAATTGCATAGAATTTTGCAAACTTTCTGTTTATGCAATTTATTTCTCCATATTAGGTCATTTATCTTAGTTTTTTAACAGATCATATATTTTTGGCCTAACCCCCTGTTAGCTTGCAAGTTTGGTTTTCTTCTTGTCTTGGTGATTTTCAGGGGCATCTAAGGAGTTGGAATAACAAGGACATCAACATACATAGTATATTTAAGGATCAAAAACAATCAGGGGCACACATTCCATCTCTCATCTCTCAATCATTGTTTGCAAACACATTTGGATTTTGGGTTTAAAACGAACATTGTTTGCAATCACACATCAAAAATTGGGATTAAACAAACAATTGTCTTCCATCACATTTTGGCTTTAGGGATTAAAAAGAACAAGTGATTGTATTGTTTTCTTACACAAATCTCATTTTCTAAAGGTTAATGAACAACTGCGATTTGTCAAACTCTATTTAGGAGGCCTGCTAGGGGATTTCATCACCCCTAGGGATGACCTCAACCACGTGTTCTAGTGGGGTATATCAAAGGGGGGAGAGAAAAAGTTGTACCTCAATCTAGCTATGTAGTTATTAGGATAGCCTTGTGGCCCCAGGTGATTCTAAACACAAGGTGAAGTGGTATTCGCTTACGCTTATGCCACATCCCTTCAATGGGCTAGTGTTCACAGATTTGGCCCCCTCGTACCTTGTGTCTATTGGGGACACCCTTAGTTAACCCTTGTGCAACCTAGCTTAAGACCTATTGTCCATACCCTACCTGATTAATAATTAAGGTTTATTGTTGTCTTTTCAAGTGTTTGCTTAATCATAACATCTAATCTTATAAGGAAATTTGAACATTGTGTTTGGCATGTGTGTTTATGCATTTACATTCTGTTTGATATTCCCCAAGTTAAACTACCAATCTTTCCTTATCATCTAAGCAATCACATCCTAAGAAAACCCTGATTCATCCTAATCATCAATCCAAGTTATCCCACCTTGTTATCCCACATCATCCTTATCATTATCCTGATCCATCCAAGTCACCTAACCCAATCATCTACACCATTATCAAAACCCAAAATCTAAATCAGCCCAATCAAAAAATTAAGACCTTATTTGATCATTATCAACATTTATCCAAACTCACTTGAGATCATTAGTCTATCTCAAGTAAGTCATCCAATCAACTCTATTACTTAAGTGTCATTAGTCTACCTTAAGTATAGAAAATCATCCAATCAACTCTATTACTTAAGTGTCATTAGTCTACCTTAAGTATAGAAAATCATCCAATCAACTCTATTACTTAAGTGTCACTAGTCTACCTTTAAGTATAGAGAATCATCCACTATTTGAAGAAAAACAAATCATCCTAGGGTATTGAAATTTGATCTCTAACATCACAACCACTCCACATCCTCATATCCTACTCTACCACTTGTAAACATGGACATGGCATTTCTAAACAAGATCTATGAGAATGATCCTTATGGCACCAAAAGAATGCTTGATCAACTTAAGTGGTTATATAGAAAGGAAGAAGACCCTATGCCACCACAACATCAACAATTCCAACATCCAACCCAATCACCACATCAACAACCTCCATATCAATCCTGTATATCCACCCCATCAACCTTATATCAACCTTCAACACCCTACATTTCATCCCCTTATACATCCATGCCATCATACCTATCCAACCAATCCATACCTTCAACTTATCCATCTCCCAACATTTGTCATGCTAACTTTGATCAAGGGAACACCAATCTAGGACACCTCATAACTGAAATCCAAAACCTATATCAACAACCATTTCTCCATCCAAATCCCCCACCCCCTAGTCCCCATTCTCCAATCACTCCATCACAATATCCCTCCAACCCTATCAACCTTAATCCATCATCCTAGGTATCTCCCAATCCATCAAACCCTATCACCCATCCACCATCTAATCCACCATCTAACCCACCATCAAACCTTCCAAATCCTAAGCCCACAACATCTAATGAATCCTAGAGGGATCATCTCCGAAGAAAAAGAGAACCTAGGGAGTCCTCCATATCCACCACTCCTCCAACACCACCATCTAATCCAACACCTATCCTTGAACCCATTCAAGAACCATCACTACCTAATCCCATCACCCACCTATCCAATCCCAATCCTAATCCTACACCATTGACCATCATTAGCCATCCTTTATATTGTTCTTCAACCCATACACTCATGAAGGATGCCATCCATTGGCTATTGGCAAGGAATCAAACACCCTCATGCAATCCAACACCCACCAAACCTCTTGCACAATATCCTATCATAAGTCAAGAACCATCATGTAGCCATGTTCAAGAACCCATAAGTCAAGCACCTAACACATCCATCCAAGCACCCACCACATCTACCCAAATCACTTCCATCTCCATGCAAACACATGAGCTATTCCTAGAATCAACTCCAAAGCATGTTGAAACATCAAGCCCCCATCCTAATCAAGATCAAATTACTTCCAGGAACCCCATTCATAACATATATAACTTCCATGATCAAGATGAAACCCATGATGAAGAACCTATCTATGAACACCTTGATCCTATCCTTCCTCCCACACCCATCCATGAGCAAGATATCAAAATTGCTCCAACCTATCCTCCATCTAGCCCCATCCATGATCTACAAACATCCATTCCCCTTGATGAGACAAAGGCCTCCCAAGCACCCATTGAAGATCAAACAAACACCTTGGATTCTAATGAGCATGATCAAGATCCTAGTCATCCTTCCACATCCACTATCAACCACATTGCTAGTCCACCATCATATCCCCTTGGTCTATCCACTTTCATCCATGAATGTTCCTCCTTAGGAACACAACAGTCATTGTCTTCCACTTCACCCCCTCCATCCAATAAGGAACTCGTGTCTAGTGTTCCACCCACACCTAGTCCCATTATTGATCGCATGCTCCAAAACATGAACTACCAAGGTAAAGGCTTAGGCCTTCATGAACAAGGTGTTTTGGATCCCATTCATGTCAATGTCACTCAATGCTCATATGGCCTTGGATACACACCTCAAGGACAACAACCTATAGATGTTGGTACTTCCTCCATTCCTCCTAAGTCCACCATTTCCTATCACAAATCCCATCATACTCTAAAAATGTACGTTGCCATTCCACCTCCATCATCTTATAAATGTCAAAAGCATGTGACCATACATCTTCCACCATCCACTTTACCTCCACTACTTCCAACCCCTAATATACCTCCATCCACTTTACCTCCACTTATCCCAACATCCGCTTATCCACTTATCCAAAAACACATTCATAATCATGACCAACCAATGCACACATTGTCTAAACATGAAGCTTCCTCTCATTCCACCATGTCCATGGGTTTCCAAAGAAAAAAATTGGATGTCTCTACCTATAAAGTAGCAAATCATAAAATTCCACATGCCTTAGGGCACAGAAGCAAAGAATCAAAGAAAAATCCATCTCAAAAGCTACATACACCCACACACTTCAAAGCAAAAATGAAAAAGGTGTGGGTCCCCAAGCAACAAGTAATTACCTCAAAATCTACACAAAAGTTGCATATATCCAAGCCCATACCACCACAAGCAAAGTCAAAAACTAAAATGGTATGGGTCCCTAACCAAAAAGCCATCAAGTCAAATGAGTCATCCACCTCTCAAAAATCCCAACCATCCACTTTCTCCTCTTCCATCCATTCCATTCAAACATATCCAATCCCTTCATCCCACAAGTCAAACAAAAATCATAAAAATACTAAGTCTATGTGGGTTCCTAAAACACTTCTTCACCCATCTCCAAAGTAAACATCTCCATTGCTTCCTACACCACCTCATCATCACAAGCTTCAATGTTTAGCATGGTGTGTGCAACCGTTGGTCATGATTCCTTTTCACACCTCCATCATGCCATCATTCAACCATTACCCCACATATCTTCCTTATCACTTCCCTATGGCCCATGCTTTTGCATAAGCCTTCCATCCATCTTTCATGCATAAGTCTTTCATAATCCATATCATAATCCACCATCTTCCTTACATAATCCACATCACAATCCACTATCCTTCCATCCATAATCCATATCATAATCTGTTATCTACCTAATCCATCTTTCACGCAATCCCCTACCAACATCTATGAGCACTTGACATGGTCCATGTGATGACATCCATCTCTAGCAGGACTATCACCTTTCATGGCACTACACACTTGAGTCCCTTTTGTCCATATCCACCTATCCAATCCAAGTATTTAAAAATCTAAAAAAGTCAAAACTAAAATGAAAAAAGTAAAGAGAAATCCCTTTGTCCAACGATGAAAACCTAGTAAATAGGCGCCTTGGATAAGTATCATGATGAAAACCTGGCAAATAGGCATCATGTGTAGGTTTGATCTTCTATGCCACCTACACTTGGGGGCACCTTGTCTCATCCGTCATATCATTTTAAACCTATTTTACCATGCCATCCTACCATCCTTATCTATCCACATACACATACCTATCCCATTGCATCCATCCATCCTCTCTTCCTCATCTTGATCTTGATAAATATTGGGGGCAAAAATGTTGAAACATGCCTTGGATATCTCTTGATATACCTCCATCCTTTCCATCTAATCCTATCATCATCCCATCATCCTAGGTTTTGTCATGAAAAATGCTAAGTACTAAAACTAGAATGGGGCATGTTATTCCTATGTGACATAGTCTTTGAGATAACAACCTAGCTCCATTATGAGACATACATCCATCCACTATAGCTTATCCTTGTACCCATCTATCTATCATAAACTTTCCATTCTAGCACCCATCTTTTATCCATCCTACCTACTTCCTTGCACCTAGACTTGGTCCTCCCTTGTCATTGGTATCTATCATAAAGGCTACACAAATTGTAAATCCATTGACATCCCAAAACACACCAAAATCCAAAAAAAAATTAAACATATCAAAATTCCAAAAATATCATAAAATGTCCTGAAAAAATACAAAAGAAATCATAAAAAGTCCTAAAAAATACAAAAAAACATAAAAACCCCTGAAAAAATAACAAAACATTATAAAAATTCCTAAAAAAAATACAAAAGAATCATATATCCAATCAAAAATCCAAGCAATAAAAAAATCAATCCTCATCATCCAATCAACTCACATTCTTCAAATCATCCAATCAAAACCAATCACTCAATCCAATCAAATCATTCAACCCAATCATTCCAATTCATCCAATCATCAAAATCAATCTATCAAATCACTTCTTCCAATTCTTCAATCACTTAATCCAATCATCAAATTCAATCATCAAAATCAAACCTATCAAATCAAAGCAAATCAATCCAATCAATCCATTCATCACTCATCCCACCATCATCATTAAACTGTTGAAATTAAGGAACACTGAGAGGGCGGGTGAATTAGTGTTCTGCAAAACTTATAACTATGTTCTTTTATTAATTCACCATATATATTCAAAAGAAAGAAGCATGAACATAAGAGCAGAAACAGAAAGATCATAACACATGAACACCAAGATTTTTACATGGAAACCCGGTTAAGGGAAAAACCACGGTGGGGGTTAACCCACAAGAATTTATACTCTGTTAAAAGTATTACAAATGGGAAGGCACATGCCTTCGGGCTCACTGCTCAAAGAGGCTCACTACCTATAAGAGGCTCACTGCCTACAAGAAAAGATTACAAGAAGATTACAGAATATTTGAACTAATGAATAGCATCTACCAATGCAAAAGTTCAGTTTCGGTTAAGCACAAAATATTGATCTTACACACTTCATCCTTACTCTACCCTGTTTCACTCTTTGACCATAATCTGAGCTTAGATCTTCACCTTCGCACTTCTTTCTTCCTTTTCGCACTTACTCCATCACTACACACACACACCTATATCAAAACACTCGAATCCATCGGCAATATATATCTGCATTAGGAAATTCAATTAACTATAGTCAGCTTCAAGAAGACTTAGAACATTTATTAAGAATTCTACTCTATCGACTGAATCCATGCACAAACAACAATGCGGACCAAAAACTTGTGTTCTCAAATCATCAATCATGTCGACCAATACCACTGATTATCAAAAATTGCTTATCCAAGAACTTTTCTTCATCCAGACCAAGATCAAATACTAGATTGGCCTGTTCTTTTTCTAACTATACTAACTAACTAGAACTTGATACTCAGATGCTTATAACTTTTGAATCCTTCATCACCGAAGGCTAAATTTCTGGATTTAGATAATCCTGACAATCCTTATGACTCCCTCAAATCTGTAGCACACTGTGATTTACCACAGGAGAGATCTAGACCAAGATACTGGACCCTGTCACATGCTCTGTTTCTGACTACCAGAACTTAGACAAATCTTCATTCTGACTTCTGGTTGATTCATTGATGTAATGCAGATGTGTAGGATAGATTTAGTTGCCATCAATGACAACACCTGACATGCCTAGCAGTGTCTCTTTCCAACAATCTCCCCCTTTGGCATTGATGGCAACATTTAGTGAAAATGGCTAAGTTTTATACAAAGTCCCCCTTACAATGTGCACTTAAGATTTTCACTGCTCCCCCTTTGAAGAATCTCTCATTTTTCACTGCTTTCCACTCCCCCTTTGACATCAATGGCAAAGGCTAGGACCCGTAAAACAAAATTCATGCAAAAATTCTATGTACAAAAGTGAAAACTTTATATTCTTCCGCATATGAACATACTATCCTTAGGCTTTGTTCATCAGAAAAAAGATATCGCCAAAAATAGTTTTCAACTTTGCCAATTCATTGTCCCAATTCTTCTTAGTACTGCCCAAAATAGATATGTGTCCACTAAAAAAAATGCTTGTGATTCTACCTTTTGAAGGTTAGTAGGATCACTAGTAGTTGTTGTTGTTTGAGACTGCCAATATATCATACATAGTTTCCAATCTAGGGGAGATTAGTCCCCAAAGGTCATCCAATCTGCCTGAGACTTTGCCCTTTTCCTTTTTGAAATCACTTAATTCATTCTGAAGATTCGCTACTTGGCATTCTTTAGATGTTATGGACTCAGTTAAAGGACTGTATGACTGAGAAATATTAGATAGTTTGAGCTCTATGTCCTTAATCTTTTTCTCAATATCTTCAATAGCTTTAGATCTATTTAGACAAAACTTATAGATCTCTGCACCTTCAGATATGGCATTTTGTATGCTCTTTACACTAGTATCAAGCCCGAATCTATCATAGCTAATTATTTTCTTTATCTCAGCAAACCTTTTCTCATTAAACTCATTTTTTACTTTAACTTCTGTAAACTTTTCTGGAGATTCAAAATGAGAACTTATAGAGTTTATTAGACTTTTCAATTGGCCGGAGGGAGATACTAATGAGCCCTTCTGAAAGGTGGGCATTATCTTCTCCAAGATTCTAGATGCAAGGCCAAGCAGCTCAATATCTTCTATATGAGACTTTAATATTTCTTTTCTAGCCTTAGCTTGTGCAATAGAGGCCAATTTTATCATTTGTACTGGTGATAAGGTATCAAAATTGATTGGACCTTGTATTATGTCCTAATCTTCTTTAATTTGTTTATCTCTTTCCAAAATTTTCTTCACTTCTCCTGTAGTGTCTCTTGCCCAAGATGTTGATGTATCTATTTGATCCTTCCCTGTACTATTAGCCAGATGGTGCTATTTTGGCTCTTCATCAACCTTTTCAATCTCTTCTTCCTTTTCATCTTTGTCCTTGGCCTTTTCTACTTCTTGGTCCTTAGCTTCTTTTGTTTCATGCTCTTTATTCTTCAACGAATTATCTTCAGTTTGAGCATCTGCTCCAACATTCATCTCTATATCTTCTTTCTTGGATTGATCTAGAGGAGTATGAATACCTCCTACATTTTCACCTTTATCTGTCATCTTTTCATCTTCTTTTTTTATTACTTCCTCTGCTGGAATAGAGGAGTCATCCATCTCAGTTTGCTGCTCATTGATCTTCAATTCTTCAACATCCGGGATTGAGGGGTCAATCCCATCATCAACCTCTTCTTCAACAATGGGAAGATTATGCCTTTTTAATGCACTCAAAAGAATTTCCTAAGTATCTTTGACTATCTCATCAGTTTCACCAAGCATGAGTTTATTCATTCTTTTCTTACTCATAAAGTCATCTTTCACTTCTTTGAATATTAAGTCCATTTGATATGGAGTAATCTGAGGGAAAAATTTTATCAGCACATGCTCCCTGATCTCAATGTCTTTACTTTTTGCATTTTCTTTTCTTAACTCCAGTATCTTTGCAAGACTTTTTGAAATTTCAAAAGTTATTTCAATTAAAGCCTTATTGTAGATATTCATATATTTGACCATTGCTTCCTCTAGAACCCTCTGATCAGCATCACTGTAATCATCATAAAATTCAGTCATTGGCCTTAAGTTCCTATCTATGGTGACTGATTTGATGATATTATCCACAAAAAGAGTAGGCTTTTCAACATATGTTTCAGTCTTTTGCCTCTTGCTTTCCCTTTTGCTTCCGAAGTTCTCTTGCTTAGATACCTTGGCTACTTTTGTACCTAAGGCCTTTAACTCTTTGACCTCAACATCAAAATTAGTTTCTTCTTCATCATTTTTCATGCTTTCATATGTCCGAGAGGCCTTATTTTTCACCCTTTTCCCTTGTTTTCCAGATGATTTGCCTTATGATTTCTTAGGTTTGGCAGGTTTTGGGGGAACAGGGGCAGCAACAAAGCTCCTAATAGTCATTGATGTGGAGGATGATTCTACTGGAGCACTTCCTTGTTTCTTATCTAGCTTCTCCTTCTCAGCCTTTTCTATTCTTTCTCTATTCTGCTTCACAGCTTCCTTCGTTATGCCAATGCTTTTAGCACACTTTTCTACTTGTCTTTGAACTCTTCTCTTATTTTCTGGCTTCCAAACTTCAACATGTAGCTTCAAATCAAGCTCTTCATAAGTCCCAAATTTCTCAACAAAATCATCCTTGGGTTTTCTCAAGAGATGTTGAGCATACATATTCAAAATTTTCTCATCTACCTCATACCCCATGGGCATGATCCAAACAGTTTTGGGTTCTACTGCTTCCATTAAGCATCGATCAATGTCCACCATGAAACAGATTTCATTCTTGTATTTCTCAACAACTGATTTAGGGATTCTTTCCCTAGAATGCATCATACTCTGAAAATTCTTGAAGTATCCCCAGATTGCAGTTTTATATGCTTTAGAGTCACCAATATTGTGTAGATGATTTCTTATCTGCATGGTAACTAGTTTGTCATTAGTCCATTACACACCATTTACTCTAGGCGCCTCATTCATGAAGTAGAAAAATAAACATAGAACCAATGTACCATATGTGAAGGTGTTTTTCTTGTCTTTCTTGATTTTGTTTAGGTTTTCAATTAATTGGTTCTGTAATAACTCACACAAGTCATAATCTACATTTTCCTTCAACATTTGATATGCAACATATATGGTCATTCCAGAAATAGAGTTCTCCCTGCTGGAGTGATAAATTTTGTAACCAATTACCATTAAAGCAAACTTAACATCTGAATTAATAATGTCATTGATAGTCATTACCCTTTTGTCAAATTTGGCACTGGTTACATCAGTTACAGTCTGGTTCTTTACAGATTTCAGCATGGGTAAACCACCGGTTGAATTCAACCCGGTTACAATCCTGATAGCATCCTTTGTAATCTTGAATGGTTTCAACAGCCACATAAACTCATCATGCATTCAGCTCAAGACATATCGAACCCACTCACTCTCATCAAATGTTAGAAATTCAATGACCTAGAGAAAAAAATTTCTTTCTAGTGCTTTGTATTCCAGCTTCAAATCATAGTTATCATCACTTAGGTAGTTCTCAAACAAATCTAGTAATTTGAGGTTCCCAAATTCATCTACGCCACCGTGGATGTATGCCCTAATATCCTTGACATGCAGCACTCCATATGGGACACTAGAAAATGCTCCTAATGGGTCTACTTCAATTGATTTGTGTGGATGTTTCTTGAATTTCGGTCGAGGCCTTTTAGTAATATCAACAACCAATAGTGTAGCCATTACAAAAGATCACAAGTTCAAAGTTTGGCAGAAAATACCTTTTTCTACACAGAATTAGGGTTATCTGACGAATTCACCTATCACACTTCAAATCATTGAAATCTTAGCTCAGGTGCTCTTCTGCTTGCTCTCTTTGAATGCAAAGTGATCCAAATGATGAAAGGATAACCTTTTATGCTCTACAAAACCTAATTCTCTACTGTAATAAATGCTCTACCTTAATACATCCGGTTACACTATTTCTGCATGTAGTTTCTCATGAATCGCTCTACAAAACACCATATCCACTTATTTTCTTCTAGAAATCCTTTCAAATGATCTGCAATAACCAAAATTATCTTCCCTCATTGTGCTAGATGCAGGCACTTACTTACTGGCTGGGGGAATTTGATTTTCAATGCAGCTCCCCTTGAGCCAAAGCTCCCATTTTAGTTCCCTGAGACATTCTTAGCACTGGATTCTGGTGTGGACCCATCATCATCATTTCTTACACTTTTCTTCACCTATGTCTTGTTCATTTCATTTTGGATCTCATTTACATCAACTTTTCCCTTGCCTTTGTCTTGTCTCTGCTCATCTAGTTTTCTGTTTACCGGACCTCTTCTTTCATTATTCTTGCTTCTGCAGAACCTTGCAATATGACTGGATTAGTTACAATTGAAGCACACAACATTTCTTTGCCCATTTAATTGATTTCCTCTTGATCTGCACTGATTAGCCATATGTCCAAATCTATTGCACGCAAAGCATTTACCATTGAAAGAATTGCCACTTCCTCTATTGTTAGAGTTATTCATTATCATACTTTTGTATTCATTAGATCTATGACCATACCTCTTACACTTGAAGCATTGACCGGAGAAGGATGGACCACTTTGAATTCCTCTACTTCTGCACTGAGTAGCTCTATGACACAATTTATTGCAATTGAAACAATTTTCATTGAAAGATGGATACCTTTGAGCATTAGGTTGTCTTACTGGAGGTCTTCTAGGTCTGTTTCTTTCATTCTTTGATTGAGAATTTCTTTGTCCAGATCTAGAGCTTTCACCTTTCTCATGCCCAAGACCATGCTTATCATTGGCCTTCTTCTGACTCTCAATTAGCACTTCAAGTTTAGCTAAGCTTATCTTGAACTTCTCCTTATATTCATTTGCAACTTCTAGGTCATGTCTAAGGATGACAATTTTCCTTTCAAGTTCCTCTTCATTATATCTGCATTCTTGTAGATCATATTCTAGGTGGCCAATTGTTCTATCCATTCTGCAGCAGTCTTCTATTCTTTCCTTCAGAGTTTGATTTAGGTCTTCTTCAATCTTCTTCCTTTCCTTAATTTATTTGGTTAGCCTCATCACCCCAGATTCCATTTCATGTTTTAGAATAGAAACTTCTTTTGTTAGCTTCTCACATTCCTTTGTCTTTTCTTCCAAAGCCTCATTCATGCCATTTTATTCAATAAGATTAGGTAGCTGTTGAAGTAGCTCCTTCCTCTTTTCCATAATTTTTTTTAGTTTTTCTTTTAACATCTTAATGCAATCATCAGCATCTTTAAGGTTCTCTTTTAGTTCACTTACTTCTGCTTTGGATTGATCAAGATCTTCTAGAGCCAATTGAAGTTGTTCTCTGAGTGAACCCATTGAAACTCCTTCCCAGATCTTCCTGAACCTTTCTCTGATACCAATTGTTGAAATTAAGGAACACTGAGAGGGGGGATGAATCAGTGTTCTACAAAACTTATAACTATGTTCTTTTATTAATTCACCATATATATTCAAAAGAAAGAAGCATGAACATAAGAGTAGAAATAGAAAGATCATAGCACATGAACACCAGGATTTTTACGTGGAAACCCGATTAAGGGGTGGGGGTTAACCCACAAGAATTTATACTCTGTTAAAAGTATTACAAATGGGAAGGCACATGCCTTCGGGCTCACTACCTAGAGCTCACTGCTCAAAGAGGCTCGCTGCCTACAAGAGGCTCACTGCCTACAAGAAAAGATTACAAGAAGATTACAGAATATTTGAACTGATGAATAGCATCTACCAATGCAAAATTTTAGTTTCAGTTAAGCACAGAATACTGATCTTACACACTTCATCCTTACTCTACCTTGTTTCACTCTTCGGCCATAATCTGAGCTTCTTCACCTTCACACTTCTTTCTACCTTTTCGCACTTACTCCATCACTACACACACTTATATCAAAACACTCAAATCCATCAACTATATATATCTGTATTAGGAAATTCAATCAATTGTAGTCAGCTTCAAGAAGACTTAGAACATTTATTAAGAATTATGATCTGTCGGCTGAATCCATGCACAAACAACAATGCGGACCAAAAACTTGTGTTCTCAAATCATCAATCATGTCGGCAAATACCACCGATAATCACAAATTGCTTATCCAACAACTTTTCTTCATCTGAACCAAGATCAAATACTAGATTGGCATGTTCTTCTTCTGACTGTACTAACTAACTAGAACTCGATACTCAGATGCTTATAACTTTTGAATCCTTCATCACCAGAGGCTAAATTTTTGGATTTAGATAATCCTAAAAATCCTTATCACTCCCTCAGATCCACAGCATGATGTGATTTACCACAAGAGCAATCTGGACCAAGATATTGGACCCTGTCACATGCTCTATTTCTGACTACCCAGACTTAGACAAATCTTCATTCTGACTTCCGGTATGATCCATTGATGTAATGCAAATGTGTAGGATAGATTTAGTTGCCATCAATGACAACACCTGACATGCCTAGTAGTATCTCTTACCAACATAAACATTATCAGAACTACATCTCATCTCTATCGTTAAGTGCCTTGATCCTGTGGATACAGGGTATGTAGGCAATCTAGAATATGAAGGAACTATCCAAATTCATGCACAAGGCAATACACTTCTTCCATCTTTCATCCTTCATTATCTTTATCCATCTCATCTTCTCTTATCATCTATCTCCATCAATTGATCAATCCTTCAAATCAATCCTTCCAAATCAATTCGCCACTTTTTCAAACCAATCCTTTAAGTCAATTTCTTCATCAATTCTTCAATCATCACTTCTTCAAATCATCCAAACAATAAACTCAAATGCAAATCAATCCTCAATCCATACCAATCTTGTCAAATTATCCAATCACATTCTTGGTCTTGATCCTAATCTTCTCATAAACCAAATCAATCAATCAAACATCATCATCAATGGGATATATCATTCCCGCATCTTTGTGTTGATCTACGGATATATCGTTCCCTGCCATGACAACACTTTTATCATCAATCAATCAATAATTAATCATTGCTTTACAGCTTGACAGGGGCAATACCTTGTTTGTTTTGTATCATTTGTGCATGCTTGCTTGTTTGCTTGTGTGTTATCTTTGTATCTTGCATTTGTACCACATTAGCATCATTCGATCTAATATTCATATCTTGTGTATGTTGGAATAGCTTTTTGCATTATCCTTTGCATCTAAGATCACATCATACCTTTTGTGTATTAGGACTTTAATGCTCTAATTTTTCTTCCTCATATGTCTAGACAAGGTTGTATTACGCTGGGGCACGAGACACATCGTCACCTTGGTCCTCATACCCTGGTGCATAACGTCTAGTACTATATCAAATAGCATGATTTCTCACTTTCATTGCATCATAATGTATCATTCATCCCTTATCTTTCTTCCTTGACCAATCCATTTCATTTCAAGAGCCTACCTATGTTTGTCCAACCTGCCTATCCTCTCGATGGGGCATCCTCATCCTATCTTTCCATTACCATATTTTTCTTCTATCAATACCTTAGCTTCTTTGAAATGATGTTACTTGTCACAAATTGCATCATCTTGAACATCATCTCAAAGAGGGGAAAAATGTAGACACCCAAAAATGTCCATGTCTTGCGACATCTTGTAGCATGTTTTTCCATAAGCACCCATGTCATCACCTAATTAGTTAAATAAATTTTATTTATTTGATAATTTCTTTTATTCCCTTTCAATCCCATAATCTCTTCTATAATTAAATAAATTTTATTTATTTAATTATTCATGGCCATTTATCCTCTCTAATTAAATAATTATTTTTAATTGTTTAATTAGTCATTTATCTATTTTCGTATAATTAAATAAATTTTTATTTATTTAATTATTTTTCCATATCATCTCTCATCATAAATCCAACATTGATTAAATAAATTAAATATTTATTTAATTAATTAAATCCTAAAAAAAGATCTTGCTTTCTTTCCAAAATTTAAACTCGTGTATTCAATTAATTTATTTAATTAGATAATTCATCAATTATCCTCCCATCTTTTTCAAAGATTTATTTCCTTTTTGAGGATTTAAAACTAAAAGCAAGTCTTTTTATCTTTTTCCTATCTTGTCTTGATTTATTTCCTCTTTTATCAAAAAATCAAATCAGAACTTATCTTATCAAATTTTCTTCCCTCCACATCAAAAATCAGCCCTTGCCTATAAATATACCCCCTTATAATCCATTTGGTATGCATTGAGTTTTCAAGTATCCTTACTCTGCCGAAATATTTTTCTGATCCTCTAATCTTCTATCTATCTTCTTTCATCAAATCTTCATCCTAACATTATACTGTGAAACTAAGCAATCAACATTGATCAATCATTCATGCATCAATCTTTCAAGAAAACTGAGGTATTCGAAAGGTTTTGGGTAAAAAGGTAATTGCATGTTTATTTTATCTTTCGTATTTATCCAAAAAAATTGGTTACAGTAAGAGTTGAACATGTAATAATATTTCTTACCACTTGGTGGAATATTGATAAAAATTATATCTAGTAATTGTAGGAAGGTAGTTGTATGTTTAATTCCTATGCCAAAGGTTTGGAGTGATATATTTCTCTATAATTGGTGTGTTGACGTAAAATAGTATATTGAACTTATGCTAATGTTTTGATGTGAGAAAAGTTTACATATATGTATTATTTTTCAATCTTTCTTGATAAAATAGACCTTGGTGGATGAGAGTTTCTAGTTGTACATTCTATGATGACCTATGCATTCATTTGAGATTTGTTCTATGAAGTTTCAAACCAATTATTGTATATAATTCAGGATTTCTATCTTGTCTATTGTCTAATTGTGTTGTGTTGTTTATAGTTGCATAAGAAATGTTTAAACCTATGATTATCATTTTTGACAAATGATGTAAAAATTATGTTAATCACACAAATTGTTCAATGAATGTATGATATTGAATATTAGTCTAAAATTTTATTCTTATGGATTTAACATTTTTAAAACTTTATTTAAATATTTGTTAAATTTATTATGGTAATGATTTAAGTTTTGTGGTTCGTGCTCATGTGTTGGAGTGTGGGCATGACATTAGGTATCGGAGCCAGGTTTATCAAACTCTGGAGCCTTTTGGGTCTCACTATGGTAAGTAGAGGTAATTATTGATTGATTATTATTTGGAATAAATGTCTAGTAGATCATTTTCAACATAAAAATGGTCATTAATGAATCCTTGTAATTGTAAGTTTCTATGATGTTAATAAATGATTTCTATCAAGCATGTGTATTTTATGTCTTATTTATGATGACACTAGCAAGCTTGTGTGTGTGGTGTCCCTAGTTGTGATATGGGGTATCCAACTCAAGGAAAGGGTATAGTGGACATTAGTAACGATTCACGCATATATACTTAATTGTGAAGTTGTTGTAAAATATGTATTGTGTGGTGTCTTACTTGAATGTTAGTGGGGTTTAGATGTGTAAAGGGAACTGCCCTCCAAGTCAGTTGAGAGCTTCCCTCGTGTGGGATCAAGGAAGGTGGGGAGCCTCTCTTGGAGTTTTGTGGAGTTTGTTATGGTGTTGTGGGCTGGTTGTGTTGGGATAAAGGGAGTATGAGAGTATAAATTTGATGGGAGTTTGGGAGAATGAATGGGAGTTTGGGGGAATGAATGGGAATTGGGAGAATGAATGGAAGTTGGGAGGATGTATGGTTGGCTGTGATAATGGTAGTGTGGAGTTGTGTGAAGAAAAGGGAGTTATAATTGTGCCCCAAGAGGAATCCCCCTTCTTCCCCTTAATAGTAATTTTGTGTGCAGATTTCATGTGTGTGAGTTGAATGTCATTAGTTGTTTTCTGATTTTTGTTTATTGTTATTTGTTTGGAGCATTGGGTTTTGTTTCTTGCTTGGGGTTGGACTCGATTTCATCAATCCTATGGCTGGGAGGAGAGTAGGATTGGGCTGTTCTATTTGGTTGCATGCAGGTTTTTGGAGAAATTTTAGGTCAATGTTTATTGTGAAGAAATGGAGTGTAAATGAATTTCTTATTTTATTATCTATCTACATTGCTAATTCAACATGTTGTCTGGATACTTAGAGTTATAGTTTTAAGGATCCTTTGGTTGTAATCAAGGAATTTCAGTGATCAAGCTTAGTACAAGTAAATTACACCATTTTGCTTGTTTATCTTGTAAATTACATTTTTTTTGTACAGAGAAAATAAGATGAATATGAGTAGTTATATTTTATGTGGATATCAAAGTAAACCATGATTTAATTATTCATATAGTTTGTAATTGTTACAGCTACAAATTTTATTAGAAATTACAATGTTAGCGATTACATTTTATATAAATTTCATGATCGATTCCTTTTGTGGTATATGATATTGGGTCTTGCAAATTTAGAGGTGATTTTCTGACATATGATATGGTTGTCTTGGGTTGTGCGGGACATGTGTATTGTGATATATAATATGGTTGTCCCGGGTTGTGTAGGACATGCACATTGTGATATGGTAATCTATTATTGAGCTCTATGTGGTTTGAGACCACCACATTCCCCTCCCCCCCTTAGGTGGCTCGTTTGAAGTCACGTGGTGGTTGTGATGTAAAGTTTTATGAAAAGTTTTGAAATTTTTATTTTTTAATTTTCTCCCTTGTTTTATTGAGCCAGCAATTTTAAATTTTTTTAAGATATTTGGTTGTTTGTAATTGCAAATTGTCCTTTTGCCTCAAGGACTATTTTATTAAGGTTTTTGGTATTAAATTGAATTGTTGTTTTGGCTTCCACTACTTAATTTGTATTTATATGAAGTTATATGAATTGATTTTATTTGAAATTTTATTCATTGGAAAATTCTTTATTTTAAGGCTTTATCAGTGTTTGTCATTGCTAGTTTTTGTTGAGTAATGTGAATTGTGTAAATTGTTATACCTTGGAGGGGTTCCTAGTAGGCTGTATAGGAGAGTAGATGGCCTGAGGAATGTTTATTGTGAAATTGTGTAAGATCTATTTTGTGGCACTATGGTTCTACTTGGCACTAATCATTCTCATCCCATAGGGTGTGTACGTGATGTGTTATGTATGAAGTTGAAACACTATGGTGTGTAAGTGTTGAGAGTTGTTATGAGGAAATGTGGCTACATTAGATTTGATAAATTATTATTGATATCAACAAGTTTTTTTGGTGGATGTATTTATGAATATTAAAGTCATCTAAAATTTTTCCTTTTATAATTAGTAAATATTGAATATACTAATGGATAAATCATAGTTTCATGATCTGTAGTTTTTTTGTACTTTGTATTATGATTCGAATTAGAAATTAAGCATTTGTATCTCGTTACTCTTGTTTCAATAATATACAAATGTATCTCTTTGGGCATCTAAACATTGTTGAATGCGTCAGAGTTACTAATTTGACATATGGTAATATTTTTAGTTGTAATTTTAGTAATTGCAAAACATCCTTGTTTGATAAATGATAATGTAGAGACTCCTACAATTCTAATATGTAGTTTTTTCTTTTGAAATAGTAATGATATCTTAGTATTTTTTGTTTTTCTATTAAATAAATATGTTATATCTAACTCTTGTTTGATGTGATGAAGCAAGGGAATATTTTATCCTCTTGAGGACTTCCAGGAGGAAGTCCATTCTTAGGGAGGGAGAATGTAAGGGTGCCTAAATCCTATCTAATAACTCTAATGGTAGATATATCAAAGTTTTCTTATTTAGTTAAATTATCAATATAGATTTTTATTTTATGATATTAGACTAGCTGATCTTCATGAAATTATTATGCTAATTATTGTCAATTAGAATTCTTGAAATGATTTAAGTTATAATAATATCAAGAGACATTAACGGTAAAGGAGATTCTGGGAGATAAACAAAGTACGAGATTTGAATTTTGATCATTTACTTCATTCAAGTATGCAAATATTTTATGTGCCTTGTTTACAATTATGTTTCCTCCACATACATTTGTGTAAGTATTATTATTATACATTTAATTTGAATATATTTGTAATTCTATTACACGACAGAAATAATTTTATGCATAATTATTTGTTGCAGGAGCATCCACATGTAGGCCTAGTCTTTACTAACAATCTATTATGCATATGATAGATTTGTTTATGAAATTATGATATAAGTTATAATGAGATTAGAATTTAGCAATAAGGTCTTGATATGGTTTAGTTAATTGATTTAAATTAATTATTCTTGTGTGTGGTGGGGAATAAGAGCTCTTTTATCATTATTGTTGGTAAAATTAAGACCATAGGTGATGCAAGAGCATCCTTGGTTCAAGAGAAATCTTGCATCAACCAAAAACATTTGCATTTTAATTTGTTTCCATTTCGATTTGTTTCTTTTCAATTTCTAGTTTAGTTCGGGCAGTTCAGTCAATAGCAGTTTCTATATTTTGGTCTACATTCTACCATAGTTGCATTTCAAACCTTGTAGAGCTAGACTTAACATCTAGACACATTCATACACATCATATCCAAAATTTAGAGCATTTGGATTAGGTACCAGAAAGTTATCTCTATCAGAAGATCGACTACTTTCTCAAAGCAGAGCATCCTGAGAGTCTCAGATAAACAACTAAAGGAGAAGACCTATGGAGAACTTCACAACTCATGGAGCTAAATTACAATTCATTCAATGTTGTTTGGTTCATGGCTGACCTTCCTGAGATTCGCACGCAATTCTATTCATTCGTGAAGGAGTTCTATTCAATTAGGTCCGACCTATCTGTGTACACATGTTACAGCTCTTCATTGGATTTTGTGATCTTCCTTGGCTGACACGGAGGAATTTTATGTTTTGGAGATAATATATATTGATGTAATAGATGCATAGGAAAGTAGTTATTATCATTAGCATAATTTCATTATTTGGATTCTTTGGGAGAGAGCTTCAAAGCCATGTCTTGTGCATATCTTGATATTCTGTAATCAGGCTTGTGAGCCCTAATTGTAAACCCACATGTTACCGGACAATTTGTATTTGAATTATATGATATACTGAATGACTAAATCTACATTTTCTTTATATCTTGAGTTGTTTCCATTGTGTTTATTCTTGCTGCACAATCTAGATTGTTCTCTTTGAGGACCCTCCTAACTATGATTGCACTAAGTGGTATAAGAGCAAAAGTTTGAATCTTTGGGAATGAATTGAGCAAAGTTGGAAAAGGAATTCTATAAGATCTTGTTGTGGATAGATCACCAAATCTGAAGCAGGTTACTTGTGTTGCAACCAATCACCGATTGTGAGGGAGCTGTCACCTTGTAGCCCGATCATTGAACTTGAGGCAGTTTGCTCTTGATCCTAGGAAAATACTACCGAGGAGAATCCCTACTATTGGTACAATGGCTAGAAGGATGGATGGGATGATGGAGATGATGAAAACCATGCGAGTTTGCCTAGATGTTGTTGAAGAAGATCAGATAAGAGGACTTACACCTAGACCTAATATTGAAAGTGATGATGATGAATTTCAATCCGCTAATCAAAATGGTGAAACCCTAGGAGGTGAAGAGGAAGAGGAATTAGATCAAGTCAAGATGTTGTGAGCTATTTCAAAGATTAGAAAGAGACCTAGAGTTGATGTACCAAATTATACTGGCAACTTGAACCCTGAAGAGTTGATTGACTGGATAAATGACATAGAGGAATACTTTGAGTATGACAAAGTTGAAGATCTAAAAAAGTGAAATTTGCAAAGACAAAGTTGAAAGGACATGCTGCTATATGGTGGAAAGAAGTTCAATTGGATAGAAATAGAGGAGGAAAAGAAAAGATTACAAAATGGGACAGGATGGTGACAAAATTATAAGATCAATTTATACCTATTGACTATGAGTTGGAACTGTTGAAGAGATTGCAAAACCTGAGACAAAAGGAGAAATCTGTGAAGGAGTATACTGAAGAATTTTATAAGATGATCATAAGGACAAAACATAGTGAAGCAAGAAAGGAGAAAGTGGCTAGATACATCAATGGAATGAGATTGAACATTCAAGAAGAATTGAGTTTAGTATGAATGACAACCTTGGAAGAAGCATATCAGTTTGCCTTAAAGGTTGAAGAGAAGTTGAATAAGAGGCATGATAAAAAATAGAGAGGCAGAGGAGGTAAATTTTGGAGAGGTAGAGCATTTTCCGAAGGAGAAAGATCATATGTGGAGTAGAACAAGCAAGAGAACACATTTAAGGAGGATAGAGATAACAATGCATATCAGAGAGATGAAAGAAATTTCTACCATAGAGGAAACCCTAGTCCATACCAGAGTGAAGGATACAGAAGAGAAGGAAGAGGACCTGATAGGAGAACATTTAGAGGAACCTATTTTAAGTGTGGAGGTGAACGATATAGAGCATTTGAATGTAATCAAGGGAGTACAAGCAAGAGGACAGATATAGTGGAAGAGTAACCTATGTGGAAGACCCTATTGGATCACCCAGATTAGTTAGTAAACCTGAGAAAGGAGAATCACTTGTCATGAGGAGAGCACTATTTCTAGCAGAGACAAATGGAGAACCACTATGGAGGAAAAGTTTGTTTAGAACCAGATGTAAATCAAGAGGTAAATGTTGTAAAGTTGTAATTGATAGTAGTAGTTCTGATAACCTAGTTTCAGAGGAGATGGTGACTAAGCTGAAGTTGGAAAGATTGAAATACCCTAAGCCCTATCAGATAGCATGGATTTAGGATGATCATAAGGTACTGGTGAGTAAACAATGTTTGGTGAAATTTCATATTGGATCTTATCATTATGAAGTTTTGTGTGATATTATGCCTATGGATTTATATCATACTTTTTTGGGTAGACCTTGGTAGTATGATAGAAAAGATATACATGATGGAAGAAAGAATACATACACTATAACATCAAATGGAAAGAGAATTACTTTGATCCCTTTGGAAGATGATCCTAAGAGTGAAGTATGTGGGAATGCTAGAATCTGTTTGGTAGATGGAAGAAAATTTTTGGATGGTTTGAGACATGAGAATATGTGTTATGCCCTGATTCCTAAGAAACCTAAAACCTTGAAGAAGGAGACTAAAAAATCACAGGCAAAGGAGATAATCGAGTTGCTGATAGAGTATGAAGACATCATATCAGAAAATGTACCATAAGGATTGCCACTAATCAGGAGTATTAGTCATCACATGGATCTTATACCTGGAGCTAGTTTGCCTAACAAAGCAGCACAAAGAATGACACCGATAGAGAATGAAGAACTGAATAGATAGATACGGGAGTTGTTGACAAAAGGTTTGATTAGAGAAAGTTTGAGTCCTTGTGTAGTACCTGCAGTGTTAGCACCAAAGAAAGATGGAGAATGGAGAATGTGTACAGACTCTAGAGAAATAAACAGTATCATAGCTAAGTATAGATTTCCTTTACCTAGGATGGATGATATCATGGATTGTTTGAGTGGAGCAAAATATTTCATAAAGATAGACTTGAAGAGTCGATACCATCAGATCAGAAATAGAGAAGGAGATGAATGGAAGAATACTTTCAAGACAAATGAGGGATTGTATGAGTGGTTAGTGATGCCCTTTGGATTAACAAATGCACCAAGTACTTTCTTGAGATTGATGAATGAAGTTTTGAAGAAATTATTTGGTAAGTTTGTTATTGTATATTTGGATGAAATTTGATTTTCAGTAAGACAAAAGAAGAACATTTACGACACCTGAGACAAGTATTGCAGAGCCTAGGAGAAGAGAAATTGTTGATAAAAATCAAGAAGTGTAGTTTCATTAAGGAGTTGGTATACTTGGGATTTGTGATTTCTATGGAAGGATTGACGATGGACCCTAAGAAGGTAAGAGAAATAGTTGAATGGCCTACACCAAAGAGCATTAGAGAAGTCATATCATTTCATGGATTGGCTAGTTTCTAGAAGTTCATCAAAAATTTCAGTTCAGTTTGTAACCCTATGACAGAGACAATGAGAGGTGACAAAAAAGATTTCAAGTGACATTAGGAGAAAATAAAAGTTTTGAATTGTTGAAGCAGAAAGTGACAGAGCAACCTGTTTTGTCATTATCGGATTTCAATAAGCTATTTCAAGTAGATTGTGATGCAAGTGGGAATGCAATTGGAGCAGTGTTAAGTCAAGAAGGTAGACCTGTAGCATATTTCAGTGAGAAGTTGAATGATGTAAGGAGAAGTTATTCAGTTTATGATCAAGAGTTCTATGCCATCATTCAAACCTTGAAGAAGTGGAGACATTACTTGTTGCCTAAGGAGTTTGTGTTGTATACAGATCATCAAGCTTTGCAATATTTGAATAGTCAAGGAAAGTTGAATTAGAGACACATGAGATGGGTAGAGTTCTTGTAGAGTTATACTTTTGTATTGAAGCATAGGAGTGGAAAATCAAACAAAGTTGTAGATACATTGAGCAGGAGAAGAAACTTGTTGACAAAGATGAGAGTTAAAGTGTTGGGATTTGATGAGTTGAAGAACATGTATGAGGAAGATCTTGATTTTGTAAAACCTTGGAAAGCATGTAAGGAATCTGATGTGATAGATAGGAGTAAGTGGTTAGATTATTTCATTCAAGAAGATATGTTGTTTAGAGGAAATTAGTTGTGCATGCCTAGAAGTTCAATGAGAGATAATTCGATCAAAGAGAAGCATAGTGGTGGATTGGCAGGACACTTTGGCATTGACAAAATAGTGGCTTTGGTAAGTGAAAATTAATTTTGGCCTTAGATACATAAGGATTTTAGGAAATTTGTGGAAATTTGTAGAGTTTGTCAAGTTGCAAAAGGAGTAGTCAGAATATTGGATTGTATAAACCTTTGACAGTACCAAAAAGACCTTAGAGACATAAGTATGGATTTTGTAATGGGATTGTTGAAGACACAAAGAGGACATAATTCAATATTTTTAATGGTGGACAGATTTTTAAAGATGGCACATTTCATACCTTGTAAGAAGACAGCTGATGCGATGCATGTAGCTGACCTATTTTTCAAGGAGATTGTGAGATTACATGGATTACCTAAGAGCATAATTTTAGAGAGAGACTTAAGATTTCTTCAATACTTTTGGAAGATACTTTGGAAGAAGATGAAGACAAATTTGAAGTTTAATTCAGCATTTCATCCATAGACTGATGGATAGACAGAGGTAGTGAATAGAAGTTTGGCAAACTTGTTGAGATGTTTGGTTGGAGAGAAGGCAGGAAGATGGGATTTGATTATTTCACATGCAAAGTTTGAATACAATAATTCAGTGAATAGGAGTACCGAAAGAACACCTTTTGAGATTATTACCAAAGTAAACCCTAGAGGAGTAATAGAGTTGAGGGATATCAGCATGGAGGATAAGAGAAGTGAAGAAGTAGAAGAATTTGTAGAACATATGGAGACAGTACATAATCAGGTGAAGAAACATTTAGAAAAGGTGAATAGTAAATATAAAGAAAAAGTAGATGAGAAGAGACATAAGGAATTTGAAGTTGGAGATGAAGTGATGGTATACTTGATAAAAGAAAGATTTCCAGTTGGGACATATAACAAGTTAAAGATGAAAAAGTTTGGACCTTGTAGAATACTCAAAAAATTTGATTGAGGAAATGCATATGAAGTGGAGTTACTAGAGAGATTGGGTATATCACCTATTTTCAACATTGCAGACCTATACCAGTATCATGAAGTAAAGTTGAATGACAACATGGAAGAAGACTTCAAGAAGTAGTTACCACAACAAGCACCAGAGCAGATTAGAGACATTTTGATAGTAGAGTTGGATGCAGCACCAGAGGAAGACAATACAAAGAATACCTTGTGAAGTGGAAAGGCAGACTGGCAAAAGATTCATCATGGATTTCTTAGGTTGAGGTGGACCGTCTTGGTTTCCTCTAGTCCCAACAAAGTGAGGGACTCACTTTTGCAATAACCCCGGATGTCTGATGTAGGAGCATCCCTAGTTCAAGAGCAATCTTGCTTCAACCAAAAAAATTGCATTTTAGTTTATTTCTTTTCAATTTCCAGTTTAGTTTAGGTAGTTCAGTCAGTAATAGTTTCTGTATTTTGGTCTACATTCTACTGCAGTTGCATTTCAGACCTTGTAGAGATAGACTTAACATCTAGATACATTCATGCACATCATACCCAAAATTTAGAGCATTTGGATTAGGTACCAGAAATTTATTGCTATCAAAAGATCGACTGTTTTCTTAGAGTAGAGCATCTTGACAGTCTTAGATAATCAGCTAAAGGAGAAGACCTACAGAGAAATTCACAACTTGTGGAGCTAAATTACACATCATTCAATGTTGTTTGGTTCATGGCTGACCTTCCTTGAGATCCGCATGCAATTCTATTCATTCATGAAGGAGGTCTATTCAATTAGGTCTGACCTATCTGTGTACACATGTTATAGCTCTTCATTCAAGTTTGTGATCTTCCTTGGCCGACTGGAGGAATCTTATGTTTTGAAGATGATATATATTGATGTAATAGATGCATAGGAAAGTAGTTATGATCATTAGCATAAGTTCATAGTTTGGATTCTTTGGGAGAGAGCTTCAAAGCCATATCTTATGCATATCCTTATATTCTATAATCAGGCTTTTGAGCCCTAATTGTAAGCCCACATGTTTCCAACCAATTTGTATTTGAATTATATGATATATTGAACGAATGAATCTACATTTAATTTATATATTGAGTTGTTTCCATTGTGTTTACTCTAGCTACACAATCTAGACTGTTCTCTTTGAGGACCCTCGTAACCATGACTACACCAATACATCAATTACCTATGGGTAGGGTACTTGTTTATTTATAAAAAAATATGTTTTAGAGTTTTTTTAATGTATTTTTAGTTCACAAGAAAATAGGTGACAAGAATGGAAGTTATAGAGTCTTCTCCTCTTGAAGAGTATTCGAGCATCCAAGTCATGAAGAAAAAGAAATAAAAGGAAATCCCAAGAATCACATTTCTTCAAAGAAATGAACGCCACAAGCAAGAAGAGGAATACTAGGAGTCATTGGAGCCCAAAAGAAGAATATGAAACTTGGCAAAAGGAGATATTATAAGAAGATGGAAGTTTGGCATCAAAGAAAAGAGGAAGAAATAAGAGAAGAGCTCAAGTTTATTTCTGATTTTTGTAGGTCATCAAGAGGACCTTCATAGCTAATGTTGAAGGTAATTCTTCAAGGAAATTACATCTATTTCGATGAGGCAAAGAAAGCATACATCCATGGTGACTTGTTAGGTGAAAGAATTTTGAATTTCATAAGGAGGGCAATAGAATCCTAGGTAGAAGAAAGGAAGCACACAACTGAATAAGGTGGAAGATCTCACAATAAGGAATCTTAGAATCTCTCTTCACGTGAATTTGGAGGTATTCTTCATTAATTAAATTCTTGAGGTATTTCCTTGAAAACTCGCCATTATTTATGTTAATGTTTTTCTAAAAAATTTCAAGAAAACGTGTTGTTGTCTCATGAAATTTCTTTTCATAACAATTATTTTATAAAAAGGTTTTTGGGTTTTGAGTATCTTGTTTTCAAATTTCTGATACATCTTACGGTTTTAAATTTCATTAAGTATTACGAAAGTTATTGCAATTATAGTACTATTGTAACCCTGCTATAAACCCTGCTTATGTTTTATAAATTGCTCTCTACATGGGAAAGGCATTGTAAAATTATTTCTGAGTTATGAGAATATTTATTTAATCTTTCTATAACATTTTACAGTTTTAGACTTCATTAAGTATTTTGAAAGTTATGGCATTTTTATTCCTGTTGTAGAGGAAATTGAAAATCTAGGGTTTGTTGGTACGTTTCTTTGTTGGAAATGAATTATTTTCATTACATAAGTGCATTAGATAAATTTTTATATTTTGTTTCTTGGAATAGGTATGATTAGATAATCTTTCATATATTTTGTTGCATCCAAAAATTAGATTGAATCAAGGATATACTTGTAGTGCAAGAAGATCAAATTAAACCCTTATGTTGATTAGTTTATAAGAACAATTGTTAGATCAGACATATATATTGCATAGTTATTTGAATGTCAAAATTAAACAAAAAATAACAGATATTTTATCTTAGTATTTATATCATTCATTATAATATAGGGAATACTTTTGAGAAATTAAATCATTATTGATTCATGCTCAAGTTTGCGTTAAATTTGGATTTGAGGGAAAGGGATGATTGCAGTAAACACTACCTCCCCATCTTATAGAAGTTTTCTAATTGTTTTCTAGGTTTTATTCTGCTTACTCTTACCTTTCCAAAACATCTTTAATTTTAGAATTCCACTAAGAAATAAGAAAGTTATGATAGATTTACTACTGGATGGTTTTTTATGTCAAGGCTATTTCTATTCAATTATTTCATTTTATTCTTATTCTTAAATTTATTTCTTTTCATTGAATTATGTTTGAGATTGGATAGGAGACTAATTCAATTTATATAAATGCATTTCCTTTTTTATACATTAGTTATATTATGTTTAGTATTATTGTGTGCTTGTATTGGTAACAATGGTAAGAGGTAGATTTTGAGTTTGAAAGAATTTAATAGGAAGATCTCATTATTGTTTGTATCAAATCTTTGAACTAAGAAATTGTTGGATTATTTAATTGTATTGGATTTTGAAGGATCAATAATAGTTAGGTTATACTTTAAGGAATTTAAATTATTTTATACATCTTGTTCTTTAAAAAATCATAAGAATTATCATTTGATTCTTAGTATTATTATGATTTAAGTGAGCCTTATACCTTTAATCATATAATTTGTTCAATCTTGAACCTAAGGTATGTCTATGGTTAATTAGCTACCTACCTTTAAACCAATTATCATGTGAGCCTAGTTTTAAATCAAGTTCTATCATGTTACCTTGTCTATCTAGTGTGATATATTTCTTATGGCTCAAATAAGAGAGCCTTGAATTCTTATCATGAATCTAGTATTTTAACCAGTACTATTATTTTCATGGATATATGTATCTAATTCAACCTTATGGTTGCAAGATAATTTACCCTAAACTACGATCTGCGCTTAGTGTACATAGGCAAGGCCATCACAGATGAGCCCCTGAGTCTTTAGGTCTGGTCCTTAGGTCAGGTTTCCTTTCACTATCATGTTTTGGAAGTGTAATACAATTAACTTATGTATTAGAAGAAACTAATCGTTTTACTTAGTATTGTAGAAAGTAGAGTTTCTTCAGAAGTAATGATGTCGCATCAATGTTAGTTAACTTGGATTGGTACTAGGTAAATCAAAGGTATAAATGAATCATTCATTTCTTTTATTACATTTAATGTTTGATTTGTATTTTATTTTATCTAATCCTCTGGAATTGTCTATCTAATTATCAAGTAACTATAAGGGATGTTAGTTAGAAAGTGGTTATATGGTAAGAGTTGAACATGTAATAATATTTCTTACCACTTGCTGGAATATTGATAGAAATTATACCTGGTAATTTTAGGAAGGTAGTTGTATGTTTAATTCCTATGCCAAAGGTTTGGAGTGATATATTTCTCTATAATTGATGTGTTGATGTAAAATAGTATATTGAACTTATGTTAATGTTTTGATGTGAGAAAAGTTTGCATATATGTATTATTTTTCAATCTTTCTTAATAAAATAGACCTTGGGGGATGAGAGTTTCCAGTTGTACATTCTATGATGACCTATGCATTCATTTGAGATTTGTTCTATGAAGTTTTGAAGCAATTATTGTATATAATTTAGGATTTCTATTTTGTATATTGTCTAATTGTGTTGTGTTGCTTATAGTTACATAAAAAATGTTTAAACCTATGATTATCATTTTTGACAAATGATGTAAAAATTATGTTAGTGGCACAAATTGTTCAATGAATGTATGATATTGTATATTAGTCTAAAATTTTGTTCTTATGGATTTAACATTTTTAAAATTTTATTTAAATATTTATTAAATTAATTATGGTAATGATTTAAGTTTTGTGGTTCATGCTCATGTGTTGGAGCATGGGCATGACAGTCCTCTAGCCTACGCACAATTAGTCTTCATGTCAACTTGCTTGGGCCTTCAATAATAAGAGGTTTGTTATCTAAGGGATAAATTGACCATATAGCTAAGGCATTTGTGTCTAGATCAAAGACAAAAAGTCTAATGTACATCTGCCTTGCCATCTCCTCTATTATATTCAATTCAATGCCTTCATGCTTTCTTATTGTATCAAATGCAATGGTAGATGATATATCCCACCGTGGTAATAGCATCTAGCCACTATTTTTTATAATTTCTCTTCCTTTTTGTGGGGTCATCTCAACCATTTCTTTATGTACCTTCTTCCAAAAGTCTACTATGATGTTTTCCTTATTCTTAGGAATTATCTCCTTCACTTTCTTACCTATTTCTTGCCCCTTTATTCTTAGGAAAAAATATTTTAACTCCTTAGAATGAATAAAAGAATCATCATCCATGAATTTTCTACTTGCTAATTTTCTAACATCATCAGACAATTCATTTGTAGTCTCAAAATTGATAATCATCCTCTCTTGAGGAGGTTCTTCTACTTCAATCATAGGAGTTTGCATTATCTCCATCATATTTGGTGAGCTTGGAGTCTCACTCTCATCCACTAAAAAACTTGGAGCATGGGAAGGCAATGGAGAGACCTGGTGTAGTGGAGTGATAGATCTAGGAATTTTAGATCTTGATGCATGTCTTGATCAAGATAGAACTGATGTGAGGGGTGTGTTTTATTTGGCACCATAGGCAGGTTAGAGTACAATTTGTCTACATTTTGTAGCATGACCCTGACTCTTTCAATAGGGTCTTCAATTTCAATGAGAGCTCCTTACAGGAAGAATCAGCTTCATGTCTTATTTTATTTGCTTTCTAGATCCTATCCCATAATTCCATTCTTCTCTCACCTTTCCTTTCAAAAGTACAGTTCCTTATTAGATCATCTAGAAGGTGGAATTAATGCTCATAGGCTATAGAATCATTATCTAACCTGGCCTTATTGATAAATCCCTCTGGATCACACCTCCCTGATACAATCTTTGGTAATTTGTAATGCTCCAACTTTGTGGCCAGCAACTCCAACCCTTCTTTTGATGTGACCTGAAAGTCAGAAAAGGAAATGGTTCCTAGAAGGAAGGATGATTTCTTGTAGTTCCAGAAGTGAGTCTTGTTAGACTCATTCATCTGCCACATGATCTCTAAGAATGCCACTCTATCAGGAACTGATCTTGGAAAAATATGAGGCATACCTTCAAATTTGTACACTCTAATAGTGGTAACATCTACAAAGATGTACCAATCACCTAATTATGACCAATGCCCAAATTAGGGCACATGTCATTTGGCGTCAAGAATTTCTAAACTATCTCTGATAATCTCCATTCTAAGTAGCCAAGTTCCCTGAAGACCTCCTTGACAAAGAATTCCCCAAACAAAAGATAGTTTGATTGGGGGCATTGCCTATCCCAAATATAAGTCCATTCTTGGACTGGTAACACTTTGCCTTGGTTGTCCATTCTCTTGATTCTTAGTGCAAGATTCCACACTACAATTCCTCTATATAATAAGATATGACACAACAAAGAATATCACTTGAAGTGGACTCTAGAATTATCCTTTTTCACATCTACAAGGGCCTTATTGATCTTCTTCTCCAAAAATGATGCATAGTCAAATGACCTATTATCATTCTGTTTTTTAATGTCAGTAGTCAAAAACATAGCATTTAGGGGCATGAAGACACTAGCATCCATTCCCAAGACCTGGTACATAACAAATTATGTCTTCTGGAAGTAATCTTCAAACAAGTCATAACTAAAGGGTTCCTTAATAGTACTTGAGAATTTATATAATTTTCCATTGACCTTAGGCATGTGAGTAGGGAGCCACTTTACCCTATAATCACTCTTTATTCTGTGATATTCCCTAAGTAGGGTTCCCATATATAGTGGCAATTGAAGGTTGGGATCTAACATGAATACCTCGCAGATATATGATCTGTCTAGTTTAACTAGTTCCTCTCCATTGTCCATGTAGATTATTTTCTTCTCCAGGACATACCTCTTTACCAGTGCTTGTACTAGTTCTACATTAATGAAGACATTTGGGACCACCAACCTGGCTAACCCTAGCCTCCAAGAGTTTCTCACTAGAATTTTCCTCAAGCACTTCCTGAAATGGTACTTGAAAAGTGCATACTCATGGATTGGGAGAATAGCATCCTTGCAGGCTTCATGAACATTAGTGATCATATTTGCTTGTATGCCCATGCCCTACTGGTGGTGAGGTCTTTTAAAGGATCTGGGTAATTAGGAAATAATATCATCGTTAAACTCCATATCCCTCTTCCTTTATGTCCTTTTCATGGCTTTATGTGATGAACTATCCATTTTGAATATATTAGGGTTTTAAGTTTTCTAGTTTCTAGGTTTTCTCAAGATAACCCTATGAATGTGCTCTTAATTGAATATTTCTTATGCAAATTCTCAAACAGACGCTCAATTCACAAGAAAAGAACCCTAGTATCTAGTTGAAAAGGCGAAAGGAACTTACAAGTTTCAATGGTGGTTTGCGACTTCTCATTGGTTGTGTAACACCTTGTTTAATGGAGGAAATTGAAAATCCTTTGATTGGATGCAATTGCAGAGTTCAAAAGTCAAATTCACATTCTCAATTATGTGAAATGACTATATAAATTATCCTTAAACCACTTAGGATGCCATTAATGGTCGAGTGTGCTGGGGCAGTGAGTGGAAGATAGCCATTCTTGAACTTTAAAACTCCACTGTAGATCTTACTTAATCGATGGTTCTCACTGGAATTTGAATTTGCTCCAGTGAAGATCAGAAAACTCTTTTATGACTTGGAGTCCTTTTACCATGGTGACATCTTTGTCTCTTTGCATTGAGTTATTTGAAGCCTCAGTGAAGTTGTTAGTTCCCACAAAACACACTGCTACTATGGACATCATGGACACTTCAGTCCACATCACCTTCTTCATGATCCTGCTAAAGTCTTTGATCGGCCTCAGTCAAGGAAGGAGTCCCCGCAAGCATTATTGATTTATTGGAACCGTCATGCTGGCTTTGCTATCTCACAGAGCCTATTTGGGAGCTCCAATAGAGAGCTAAGCTTCCACAAAATACATCTTGCCATGGAACAAACATGACACATCGGTTAACAAAGATACTTTGTAGTCCTACAGAGACCCAAAAATGAGGCTCTGTAAAGGAAGAGACTCCAACAAAAAGGAAGAGACTCTAACGTGGACTATCATTGAAGCATAACTTAAAAGGAAT
This sequence comes from Cunninghamia lanceolata, assembly GCA_027924645.1. NCBI lineage: Eukaryota > Viridiplantae > Streptophyta > Pinopsida > Cupressales > Cupressaceae > Cunninghamia > Cunninghamia lanceolata. Next base: position 10,356,845 of record BSBN01000892.1, read on the forward strand.
TTGGTGCACATGCAATAAAGTTATTTTTAAATGGGCCCGTTACCGACAACCTAGTGAAGGCGCTAGTGACTTAGACAATAAAACACACTTAAGTTATGTAACATCAGAAAATGTCCCCTTGGGGGCTTTTCCCTCTTAAGGTTTATCTCCCAGGTCTTTAATCTGCATTTTGGACATCTTGCATCATATTTTGGCATCCTGATGAGAAGACCCCTAAGTTTCATGATGAATGGGACCTAGGAGGATCCCTTCAGATAAGCCTTGCCCAAAATAGGGGGGGAGGACTTGGGCACCCACGCCCTAGTCCTGCCCTATTTTGGGTTAGGCCCAAATTTTGAGTGTTGGTTTATGACCATTATTTGGTTCCTAGGCCGACACGGTAAGTTTGAATTACGAAACTCTTGGTGGGAATGTTTGTAGTTGCATATATAAGCATCTTTAGGCATTCATTTTAAACTAGATGATTACTAGAGAGCATTTTTGGATTGACAAGCTTTTGTGAAAGTGATTCAAGGCATTCATTGTGTGGAAGAGTAGATTTTATGTTGTTTATGTGTCTGTATTTGCAGATTTGAGCATCCATCTCCTCATGGCATGAAGAACTTCTCCCTTCCACGAGATCTTCACTTCAAGGTGATATCAATTATGCTTTTTGATCATTTATCATTTGGATTTTGCCTCTGCCTCACAAGGGCACACACTCTCTCTCTGACAACAATGTTTGAAAGACTTGATGTCTCTCTGGGGCTTGACTGAGGCAAGCCTCTAAACACCACAACCCCCTCCCCATTTTTTCATGATTACACATTACAGGTTGAAGAAGCAATAAAATTGGAGTTGCAGGAGAGTGTTGTAGAGTGTCAAAATTGCAAATCAAAGCTAAAAATAGGGACCTAGACTTAGGCGCCTGCTCATTAGTCCTCAGGATCCCGCAATGGAAAAATCTCTGAGACAGCAGGAACAGGTTGCAAATAAAGTTCCTAGGTCCCAACAAAAAGTAGGGTACTAGACTAGGGTACCCACTGATTAGTCCCTGATTGTTTTGCTTCCCAAACTTCAAAAATTGGTACACATTTATCTATCATTTTACATCTTCCTGTAGCAGCGTTTTGAATAATTTGTCTGTTTGCTTCTGAATTTGCATAATTAAGGTTTTGACCATAATTGGGCATAATCAAAAAACTAATTCACACAAATCTAATTTTCCCTACATTCTACAGTGATTAAGGGCCTGATAGTAGATTCCTACTCGACCCAAGGTCCTTGAATGTTTAATGGTGAAAGGAGGATAGACATAAACCATCAAATCAAAACTAACTATCCAAATTTTACCCTAAAAATTTTGGTGAACCCATGTTGTTGAACTTCTTGGCACCTTTCTAAGTGTTTTGCTTCATATTTGTAGTCATTTCATTCATACATTTCATTATTTATCTTATTACATTGGAAAAATTACAAAAAATTTGAAAATTTTGAAAATTTTGAAAAAAATTACATTCTAGGGTTTGCATTTTGCATCAATTAATTTGAATTTCATTCAATTCCTGATTTTTTCATTAGATCTGAGCTAAATTTCATAAAATTACAAAAATTCAATCACTTGCATTGCATTTTCATCATAAAATTGCTAGGGTTTTGTTAGAAACTTAAAAAAAATTATATAACCTAGTAATTTCAAAAACTAGGGTTTGTAGGTAAAATCTTGTTTCAAATTTTTATACTGACCTTAGACACTTATTCAAATTTTTATTTTGTTGTAGTGTTGCATTTTAGTGTAAATTTGCATTTAGATCTCAAAAAAATTGCATTTTTATATAGAAAATTTCAACAAAAACTAGCATTTTTCATTGATTTTTCATTAGATTTGCACTTGCATTTTGCATTGTAGGAATTAGAAATCATTTTCAGATCTGAGTAGAATTAATTTTCATCATGAATCAGATTGCAATACATTCATATAGCATTTTTCATTAAGATCTCAAACCTAGGGTTTGAAAAACCTTGATTTTCACTAGATTTGGCCTTATCGCCTCTCTAGATTTGCACCATAGGCATGTTGTGAAGAATATTTTTATACTAATTAGATATTATCAGGGTTATTATCTTCTTCCCCTCCTAAAAATCTTCACAACACCTTTTTATTGGGCTCTTGTATTGAAAATTTGGTGAAACATTACACATTTTTGCTATATTTACCCTAGGGTTTGACTTAGATTTGCACTCCAAGCATGTTGTGATGAGTTTTATGGCTTGAGGTGACTGATATTATTGATATTATTTGTTTCACCTCCTAAAATTTATTACAACACCTCTTTCATTGGGTCTTGGAATTGAAAAACTGTGAAAATTACATATTTTAGGGCATTTTCACTAGGTTTTGACTTATCATCATCCTAGATTTCCATCAAAAGCGTGTTGTGAAGGATTTTATTGCTTTATTGGACTGAAATTAGACATATTATTTTCTTCCCCTGATCAAATTCCTTACAACACCTTTTCTTTCATATATTTGCATTGACAAAGTACAAAAAAAATCAATCATTTTAGGTCATTTTCACATATAGTTTTGCACTTGTCTTTTGCATACTTTTGGAAAACTTTTAAAATTTTGATCTTGCATTGATTTGAGAACATATACACATGGCTTATAATTGAAACAAGAACAATAGGTTCCCTCCTAGGCCTTACATGAAAAGAAAGGTCCTTGAACCTGAAATTGTGTTTACTCCCCATGATAGAACAATTGGAGACACTGAAGGACCTCTTTATATCACTATGAAAATAATGGGAAACCCTATGGATGGAACCCTTATTGATCCTAATTGCATGACTAATGTGGCTACAAAAGATTTCCTCTATTCACATAATTTGATGCAAAGATTTTATGACCCTTTGGCTATGATGATTAAAACACATAAGGGAATCTTTATAAACACTTCTGGGAGGATATCATTGTTGGTCACTGTATTTGAGAAACATGTAGAACAATGGTTTGATGTTGTCCCCATTTCTAACATCTTTCACATAAAACTAGGACATCCATGGTTAAAGGCTATGAAAGTGTCCCTTCAACAATTTATAAATGTGTAAAATTTCCTTTGAATGGACAAGTGCATGCTATTCATCAAAATACATATAAGCCTTTAATTACAAAACAACATTTTACACTTGATTACTTTTGGAAAAGATCTGAAAAGGAACTGGAGCCACAAATAGACTTTAACTTCTTAAGCTATAGAAATTACAAAATGAAACTATTACATCAAGCAATTGGTCCTCCTATGCAAGAAACAACAAGAGACAAACAACCCACATTTGATGAGAATCCTAGACCGAAAGGAAATGGACCCTATGCTGAGGTTCCTCCCCTATCATCCTTACAAGGATCAGGAGGTAATTATCAACAACAAAGCATTCCACCTAGACAAATGTGATTTGATCCTGGTGCTTCCTCTCCTAAAATGCAAAAACCTATAAAAGAGCAAAACCCTATCTTACAAGAGATAAGTGATAGAACAAAAAGAAATTGACAAGCAAAAGAAAGGAAGAGAAGGTGACAAGCTTATGCCTAACGACTTGCATCTCAACAAGAAAACATTGAACTAAACATTGAACCAAATAAAGATGATCCTAAGAATGAGCAACCTAAAGACAAAGACAAGAGTTTGGCTATGATACCTTATGTCCCACTTTCCTCTAACATTCAGGAGTGGGAGGATGATGATGATTTGCTCGATGACAACACTTAGTTTGAAGATCCTACAAGCAAGTATTCTAACCCTTTATCTCTTGTGATGTGTTCCCCTGTGATGTGCTATGTGTTGTTTAGGCCTCTTGAGATGACCCCTGATTCTGTTGTAAGGTCTGGGATACTAGGAGACTGCCTCTGTTGTGACCTTCTTCTATTTGTATCATCATTCTTCTATATTGCCTCTCTTTGTTTTCATTGTTGTGTGTTGTGTCTTACAGACATAGTGTTGCCGTTGATGAATTGGGGGCACCCTCCTACGTGACTATCCCTAAGGCACTTGTTTCTCATCTCTTATTTATTGTTTCCCTTCCTCTAGTGTTTCTATCTAGTGGGTGGATGACAAAAAACATTTATATTGATGCGGACCTAGCGTCCCTTTAGCGAGAAATCAAAAATTGGACTTAGTTCCTAATATGATGATGGGGTTATAATATATTATTCAATGCTTGGCTAGTAGAAGCACTCTATGCTTTCTATGTAGTGATTTTGATGGCGTCTTATCTCACTTACAAAAAATAACAATACTACTGCTCTGTGCACTTTGTCTATCTTGAATCTTGCATTCCTCAAATTTCATATGCATTGTTGTTTATCATGATTATTTGGATACTAAATGTTTCTTGCAGGGATGTGTTTGTGGGAACATTTGGCGATCGTAAAGTACATGCCACCTCCAGGGGGCATGGGCTTTGCAAGAGTTTGTGTTCCCTTGTGTGTTTTCTTCCTACCTTGACGTGCTTGATATCGATACCTAATATCAACCACCTTAAGGTGGGGGCATATATAAGGTAAGTCATCTATTGTAGATGTTAGCAATTTGTTTGTCCTTAGGTGTAGTCTTAAAGACTGGTGGCAAAGAGTCCCTCCTGCAGTATGAGTTTGTTTTCAATCATCAATCATCTTAAGCCCTCTGCGGAGGTCGGGATGGCATATCTCTCATAGAGAGTGCACATCCTATCATTTTCAAAAGTCCTCTATGGAGGCAAGGAGTGGTTATGTGACTAACTCAACCCTTAAGCATGTCTTCGGCGATTGTTGTGGCAAATCCCAATCGTCGGTGTGTGCCTATAATGTGCCTGAGATGGTGATGAACCTAGAAATAGGGACACTCCATTGCTTGTCTATCATGTTTTAGCCATGTCTTCAAAGTGTGTGTGATTGAAGTGCTTGTTTTGTATGGTGTGCTTGATTTGTTTGGTGTGTCTATTGGCCCATATGTAGTTTAAAGACTAGTGTGATGAATACTTCCTACATTATGGGTGGTGTGTTTACTTTCCTTGTACTTGCAACTGTATTTCATATATATGAGAAAAAGAAAAAGAAAAAGAAAAGAAATCATTCATGTCTTAGATGCATTTACTATCTTCTCTATAGACAATGTTGTCTTCTCTATGTTTTGTGTGACTGTAACTATCTTCTCCATGTTTTGTGTGCCTGTTATTGTCTTCTCTATGATTGGTGTGTCTTCTCTGTGCTTGGTGTGTTTGTTGACCATACTTTAATGCATGTATTGGCCTTGTGTTTATACATACATTAAAGTGGGGGCTAAATTTAACATCAGAAAATGTCCCCTTGGGGGCTTTTCCCTCCTAAGGTTTAGCTTCAAGGTCTTTAATCTACATTTAGGACATCTTGCATCATATTTTGGCATCCCGATGAGAAGACCCCTGAATTTCATGATGAATGGGACCTAGGGGATCCCTTGAGATAAGCCATGCCCAAAATAGGGGGGAGGACTTGGGTGTTTGCACCCTAGTCCTGCCCTATTTTGGGTCAGGCCCAAATTTTAAGTGTCAGTTTATGACCATTATTTGGTTCCTAGGCCGACGCGGTAAGTTTGAATTATAGAATTCTTAGCGGGAATGTTTGCATATATATAGGCATGTTTAGGCATTCATTTGAAACTAGATGATTACTAAATGGCATTTTTGGATTGACAAGCTTTTGTGAAAGTGATTTAAGGCATTCATTGTGTGGAAGAGCATATTTTGTGTTGTTTATGTGTTTGTATTTGCATATTTGAGCATCCATCTCCTCATGGCATGAAGAACTTCTTCCTTCCATGAGATCTTGATGCAAGAGCATCCAGTGGTGTAAGGGCAATCTTGCATCACCCAAAAAAAGATGTGTTTCAAAATTGTTGATGTTCTTTCCATTTATTTTCAAAATTTGTGGTTTTGGTTCCATAACCACTTGAATAATGATGTAGAACTTTCAGTTTTTCCAAACTGCTAAAAATAGCAACTTGCTATTTTTAGAAAGTTTGCATTTGGGCATGGAATGAAGTAAAACTTAATAGGAAGTTTCATAACTGAAAAATAAGACCTTTGGTGAAGGAATCACGCAAAGATCATTTGTGAGCTAAAAGATATTAAAGTTTCCATTTCTCGAAAAATTCCTAAAAATTATTCAAACTCAAGTTTGAGGCACTAAATGGCCCCATACGGATCCAAAAATGGCTAGAACTAATACATCTAGTTCTTAGCGTGTAGAGCACTCCGCGAGCTTTTTGACACATAAAACGGTTTGTCAATTGGACACCCGGATCAAAAGTTATGGCTCTTGAAAGTTGACCTATTTTTGGAGGGAGAAGCAAATTTTGAAATTACGTTGTTGGCTTCCAAAAAGGCTATTAATAACCATTTTTGGGAACCCTGGGCAATAGTAGAGTTAAGGGGGGAAGTGTAGAGTCAAGAATAGGCAGGAAAATAGAAACCCTAACTGATTTGGGGTTACAGAAGGCAAATGATTCCAGAGTCTTGCGAGAGGAAGTTGTAATGTGTTGCAGCCTATGGAGGGTTGATTCCTCTAATTGTATTTGAGCTTCTGTAATGTAATAAGTTGTCCAAATCAATAAAGAAAGTTCTATTTTCTGTGTCCAATTTCTGTTGTTGTGTGTTTTATGATTTACCCCCTTCATCAGATCTTCACTACAAGGTGATATCAATTATGCTTGTTGATCATTTATCATTTGGATTTTGCCTCTACCTCACAAGGGCATGCACTCTCTCTCTGATAATAGTGTTCAGAAGACTTGAATGTCTCTTCAGGGCTTGACTAAGGCAAGCCTCTAAACACCACAATCCCCTCCCTATTTTTCTGTGATTGCAGGTTACAAGTTGAAGAAGCAGGAAAAGTGGAGTTGCAAGAGAGTGTTGTAGAATGTTAGAATTGCAGATCAGAGATAAAAATAGGGACCTGGACTTGGGTGCCCACTCATTAGTCCTCTGAATCCTGCAATGGAAAAATCTCTGAGATAGTAGGAACAAGTTGTAGATAAAGTTCCTAGATCCTAACAAAAATTAGGGCATTGGACTAGGGCACTCGCTCATTAGTCCCCGATTGTTCTTCTTCCTAAACTTCAAAAATTGGTACACATTTATCTATCATTTTACATCTTCATGTAGTAGCATTTTGAATAATTTGTCTGTTTGCTTCCAAATTTGCATAATTAGGGTTTTGAGCATAATTGGGCATAATCAAACAATCAAATCAAACAAATCTAATTTTCCCTACATTCTATAGTGATCAAGGGCTTGATAGTAGATTCCTACTCAACCCAAAGTCCTTGAATGTTTAATGGTCAAAGGAGGATAGACATAAACCATCAAATCAAAACCAACTATCCAAATTTTACATTAAACAAGTTATAACTTAAGTCACTGGGAACTGCTAACAACCGGTCAATGAAGGATTATAATGTAGAGTAAATAAAGACTAATGTATTAAGGATTAAGGTTTTTAGGGGTTTTTCTATGGTTTTACAATCCTAAAACAAATGAAACCTTGGACAAAAGGGCATAAAAATGTAGGTTTTAATAGTGGCTTTAGTTGGGGAGAGCTGACTGCAAGGTCAACATGAAGGTCCAGAACTTGGAGAGGAAGCAGACTAGACAAAAAACACATAGAACAAGGAAACATGGAGGAGACACAAACCAAACCATATATATACACTACTATACAGATGTGCATGGATATAATTCATAAAAAATATTACTTCAAGAATTGTTCATGCACTAGCAGCTCTTGGACTTCACCATTCAAGGCTTGGATGAAATATGAATCTTCCCCATGATGATCTGTTATGACATAGGGCCCTAACCATAATACTTCAAACTTCCCATTCTTTCCCTTGTCTTGTGATCTAGCATTCCACATCAAAACCAAGTCATCCACCTTGAATTTTCTATTAGAAGTTCTCTTATCAAACATATATTGGCCTTTTGTTGCATTTTGAGGTTATTCATTTGTGCATCTCTTTTGACCTCATCAAGTTCAACCAACTATTCTATCCTTTCCTCCATTGGTTCAAGAATATCCATGTCCTCTTCTTGAATGAACTTGTAGATGGGTAATAGATTATTTATTGGAAATTTGGCCTAAGTGCCATAGACTAACTCAAATGGTGATTTACCAGTATCCTTTTTAATAGTCACTCTATCATCCCATAAAGATAAACTTAGCTTGTAATCATAGGCACTTTTGTTCTTTTCCAACATCCTCTTGATGATCTTCATTAGACTTTTATTGTTTGATTCATCCTGGCCATTTCCTTTAGGATAGTAGGGAGAACAATATGACATTTCAATGCCATAGGAGTTGCAAAAACTTGTGAAGTCATCAGATCTGAAGCACATGGAATTATCTATTATTAGTCTGATTGGTGCCCCAAATATGACAATTATATGATTTAGGATGAAGTCCATCACTACTTTGCTTCTAGATTTTCTAGTTGGAATGGCTTCAATCCACTTGGTGAAGTAGTCTATGCCTACAAGAATCCATTTGTAGCTTCCACTTGATCTTTCACTAATCTCACCAATAAAATCAATGCCCCATTAATAGAAAGGGGCTTCAACTTGCATGGTTCTAAGAAGAAATGCTCTTGAATACTTAAGCTTTCCTAAAAACTTCTAACATGCCTCACATTTTCTTACGAACTAATGGGAATCTAAAAATAAGGAAGGCTAATATAGCCTACCCTTAGGATCTTATGGGAAGTTGTCTTAGCTGTGAAGTGACCTCCATATACTCCTTCATGCATTTCCTTCAACACTACCTCAACTTGATACTTATCCATACATAGCAATAAGACACCATCATTATTTTTCCAATATAGGTCTCCTTCCATGAATATGTATTTATTTACCTATAATTTCAAAGTTCTTTTTTGGTTATCACTCAACTCCACGGGATAATTCATGTGTTTCAAATAGATATCATGTTAGTGTACCATGGGGTCATTTCTAAATTGTGCATCATGTCTTCCTTCGCTTGGATAAATTCACTTGAGCATACTCAAAATTTGTTTTAGCCATTAGCCTTGTCATCCCCTATCCTCTAACTAGTTTGGTGATCTAGACATCAATATTGAATTCTTGAATTTTGTTTATCCATTGGCATCTTCTTCTAGTGACCTCTTGTTGTACAAAGATATCTTTAACCGTTGCATGGGGCACATAGGCTACTATGACTAACCCTACCAGATAAGGCCTAAAGTTTTTCACAGCTTTTACCAATGCATAAGCTTGCTTCTCCATAATATCATACTTTAGTTTTGCAACCTACAAGGATTTGTTAAAAAATACAATTAGCTGCTCATATTCCTCATCAATCTTTTGTAAGAGTACTATAGCTATAGTATGGGAAGATGTAAATGAAAATAGTTGAAAGGGTTTAGAAAATTTAGGTGACTTTAATATAGGTGCCCTTTTTATGTTGTCCTTAATATATTGAAATGATTATTTTGCATCATCACCCTAGGAGACACTTTGCCATTTCTTCAACATTTTTGAAATTTGCTTCATATTTTCTGCCAAGTTAGTCACAAACCCTCCTAAGAAAGGTTATCTGTTTGAAGAAAGATTGGATTCCTTTCACATTCTTGGTAATTAGTACCCTATCAATAGTTGGAACTCTTTTAGGATCAATCCTGATCCCATATTTGGACACAATGTGGCCTAGCAATTTTCCTTCTACAACCCCAAACACACACTTCTTGGAATTCAGGGATATGTCTATTGGCAAGAGACACTATATGCATTCATGATTGTTGTCATTGATGGCAACAAAGTTCAACCCACACATCCACAAGACATGGTAGGTCTCTACCGGAAGTCAGAATGAAGAATGTTGTGGTCCGGTAAACAAGAACAGAGCATGTGGCGAGGTCTGACAGAGAGGTCTGAATCTCTCTGAGGAAGTATCTTGGTAAAGTGTGGATTTGGGGAAGTCAAGAGGAGTATCTTGACTGATAGATTCCAAGGTTTGAGCCTCCGGTGTGGAAAGGATAAAGAGATATGAATGCTTGAGTGTTGGGTTCCCAAGTGACAGTATGAACAAAGGAAGAACTGACTAGCAGAACATCAGACATCATTCCAGATGTGTTGTTGATGATGGAAAAGGTTCTTAAGGCATAAGTTATGTTTGGCTGATGTGATTGATGACTTCTACAAGTATATGCTTGATCCGCATTACTTGATGTGCAAGGATTCAGCTGACAGATAAGAGTTTGTGAAAAGATTGACTATTCTGAATGCCGACTTGAAAGGTGATGAAATCACTTGTGCGGATATATATACAAGATGGATTTAGTTGTGTGGTGTGTTGTTGTGGTTGGTGACATGTGAATAAAAGTAGAAGAGTAGAGCAAAAGTAGTAAGGAAGGTCCGATATGTGAAAGGAAAGCAGCATAAGAGAAGAGGAAAGATGAAGTGCAGCAGATCAGTATACTGAGCCTAACCAGAACTTAACTCCAGCATATGTAGATGCTCCCAATCAGTTCAAGTATTGTATAACACTCTTTTTGTAGACAGTGAGTCTCTTGTAGGTAGTGTGCCTTCTTGTGAGCAGTGTGCTCGGGCAGTGAGCCCTAATTGGCAAGTGCCATTTTGTATTTCCATTCTTCTAACAGAGAATACAATCTTGGGTTAATCACCCTGTGGTTTTCTCCCTTAACAGGGTTTCCACGTCAAAAGTATTGTGTCATGTGTATTTCCATTTTATGGTTATGTTTGCTTATTTGAATTAATGTTGTGTTGTTATTAAGAAAGTTTAGAAAGAAGAAATAATTAGGATAATTGATTCACCCCCCCTCTCAGTTATCAAAAATTGGTATCAGAGCCAAGTTCCTCCTAACAGAGTCTAACAGCTTGAGGAAGATCTGGGAATCCAAATGGATGCATATGGTCTAAGGGAGCAACTCAAGACTGCCCTTGATGATCTTAAGCAGTCAAACTCTGAAGTCAATGAATTAAAGGAAAGACTCAAACAGGCTGATGATTTCATGAGAGAACTAAAAGACAAATTAAGTCTCTCTATGAAAAAGAGAAAGGAGCTGCTTCAACAATTGGCAAGTCAAGGTGAAGCAAATGATGCAAATGAAGAACTGAAGGAGAAAACCAAGTTATGTGAAAAGTTATCAAAAGAAATCATTATGGTAAGACATGAAATGGAATCAGGAGTTATGAAGTTTACCCAAGAAATTGAAGAGAAAAGAAAAACTAAAGATAATCTAAGACAATCTCTCCAAGAGAAATCAGAAGATTGCCACAAGATGGATAGAATTATCAGACATCTTGAATCTGATCTTGAAGATGCTAAAGATAATGAAGAAAAACTTGAGGATCAAATTGTCTCTCTCAAAAGGGATATTCAAACAGCAAATGAATATAAAGAGAAATTCAAGATAAGTTCTACTCAACTTGAAGTTCTTCTTGGAAGTCAAAAGAGGGTAGATGACAAGTGTGGTTTGGGATATGAGAAGGGAGAAAGCTCCAGATCCGGTCAGAAGAATTTTGGATCAGAAAATCCAAGGAATAGGCCTAGAAGACCTCCGGTAAGACAGCCCAATGCTCAAAGATATCCATCCTTCAATGGATACTGCCACAACTGCAATAACTTTGGTCATAAAGCTAATTAGTGCAGAAAGAGAATGAATCAGACTAATTCATCCTTCTCCAGATAGTGTTTTAACTACAAAAGGTATGGTCACAAATCTCATGAATGCAGAAATATGCAAATGAACAAATCATTCAATGGTAGATGCTTTACATGCAATAGAATAGGTCATATGGCTAATCAATGCAGATCAAGAGGATATCAGTCAAATATGCAAAGAAATGTTGTTTGCCAAATCTGCAATAGATCCAGTCATAGTGCAAAATTCTGTAGAAGTAAGAATCAGGACAAAAAAGGTCCGGTATATCATAATCAGAATCAAGATAAGGGTAAACAAAAAGTGAATGCGGATGAAGTCAAAAGTGAGATGAACAAGATTTGGGTGAAGAAAAGTACAGAGAATGTAGAGGATGGATCCGCACCAGACTCTGGTGCTGATATTCCTTCCAAAAATTAAAAGGTGAGCTCTAGCTCAGGGGGAGATACAAAGAAAACCTTGTTCCCCCAGCCAGTCAATTGGTGCCAGAACTGGCACAAGAAGAGTTGCAAATTAAAGAGTTCATAAGGGAAACATGCAAACAAACTATGGTTAAGATTTGGAAGATCTGCAAGATTTTTAAAGATCAGGATTGATCTGGTTCTTCGAGTCATCCGAATAAGGCAAACCAGAATAACTTAGGTTGAGCATTTATTGTAACCTGTCATTAGGGTTTGCAGAGCAATATAAGGGTTTTCTCATTAATCACTTGTTCATTCTGCATTTAAGAAGAAATGAAAAGTGAAGCTCTGCAACAAAATTCCTCAAAGTTCATCAAAGATCATTTGCAGAAGTCAATTCATCCAGAAATCAATCAGGCCAACTCTGTGAAACCGAAAGGCGCAAAAGGTATTTTCTGTTCTCAATATCTCTCTGCAAATCTTTTGGAAGATGGATACTCCGAATATAGTAAAGATATCTAATAGGCCTTGTCTTGAATTTAAGAGACATCCATACAAATCATTGGAGGTAGATCCCCTAGGAGCATTCTCTAGTGTTCTGCATGGCATTTTACACACAGAAGACATTAGGGTTTACATACATGCAAATATTGAAGAGTTTGGGGAATTCAAACTAAGAGACATCTATCACAAACAATTGATAGATGATGCTTTTCGGATTAAACTAGAATATAAGGGCATCCAGGAGAAACATTTTGATCAGTTCATTCATTTCCCCTGCTTTGAAGAAGATGAATGGGTCCAGTATGTGTTGAGTAGGGTACATGACAACTTTCTATGGCTGAACAGACCTTGCAAAATTACCAAGGAGGAAATTAGGGCAGTAACTGGTTTACATTCATCCGGAGGAATACCAATTCTCAAATTTGTCAAAAACTAGACTGTGAGTGAGGCCACCGGATCAAAATTTGATAAGAGAGCAATGACCATAGAAGATATCTCTGATTCGGATATCAAGTTTGCATCTATGATAATTGGTTATAAGTTATATCACTCCAGTAAGGAGAATTCAGTACCTGGAACAGCTGTGTATATTGTTTATGAAATGCTGAGGAAAAATACAAATTATGACCTCTGTGAACTCCTTCTAAACCAACTAATGGAAAACTTTAAAAGATTAAGAAGGACAAGAAGAACTCTTTTAAATATGGTGGACTAATATTATGTCTATTCTTCTACTTCATGAGTGAGCTGCCCAGATCAAATGGATGGGTATGGCAAAATGAAAAACTAGTAGTAATTCAGATCAGAGATTACTTACATGAACTTGGGGATGCTAAGGTAAGGAATACAGCACTGTGGGGTTATTTCAAATAGTTTCAAAATATAATGCAAATCAGAGAAAGAATCCCCAAATCAATAGTTGAGAAATACAAGGATATAGTGTGCTTCATGGTAGACACTGATCAATACCTAATGGAGGCAGTAGAGCCAAGGACATTCTGGATCATGCCCATGGGGTATGAAGTTGATGAACAAATTGTAGAGCTACATGTTCAACACATGCTCAGTCAGCCAAAGGACCCAAAAGCAGAAAGATTTGGAACCTTTGAAGAACTAAGTGTAAAAATTCATGTGGAACTCAGACAACCAGAGATCAAGAGGAAGGTAAGAAAAGAAGTAGAAGATATTGCCAAAGGCTTTGGCATCTCAAAGGAGGCACTTGATGCCAACAGGAAAAAGATGGAAAAGGCTGAGGAAGAGAAGAAAAAGGAGGAAAAGAAAAGTAAGGAAAGTGCTCCAGTGGAATCTTCCACTCGGACAAGATCATCAAAGAGATCAGCACCTGTCCCAGCCAAAAGATCAAGGACATCAAAACCAGAAGTCCAGGCATCTGGAAAAGGAGAAAAGAGAACAATGAAAAAGGCAACAAGGTCCTATGCTAGCCTAAAGGATGATGAGGAAACTGAAACAGATGAGGAGATAAAGCAACTGAATAAAAAGAAGAAATCATCCGGTGAACACTCTACCGGTCAAGAAGAAGAAGAGAAGGAAGAGGAATTTGCTGAAAACCCCACTCTATCCTTAGATGTTGTATTGAAAGCAGTCACTATGGATGGGAACCTGCAACCCTTAACAGAATTCTATGATGCATATAATGAAGCAGATAAAAAGATTCTGGAGGAAGCCACAGTTCAGTTTTTGAACACTTACAACAAAGCTTTTATTGAAATTATCTCTCTAATTCCCAAAAGCTTAGAGAAAAGGCTTGAAATGAGAAAGATTAATGCCATGGAAAAAGACCTTGAGATCCGAGAACAGATAGCTATTCAGCTATATCCTTCAGTCGATCCCAAGACAATGAATATGGTATTCAAAGATTGCAAGGATGAGTTCAGAAGCAAAGCAAGGATGAATCAGCTCATGCTTGGTGAGACTGACAAGGTAGCCAAGGACACAGAAGAGATTCTCTGGAAAACCTTCAAAAGATTTAATCTTCCTATCATAGAGGACTTGGGTGCTGACCCCTCGGCCACAAATATTGTAGAAGAGTTCACTGAGAAAATAGCAGAAGAAGTAATGGACACCGGTACAAAAAAGGATAAGGACTTAGAATCCTCTGTTCTGGAAAAGGAAGAGGTGGCCCATGAACAAACTAACATCACTCCTCCAGTTTCCCCTGCTGACTCCAGATCCAAAGGAGAAGAAAGAGTAAAGGAGAAAGAAGCAGAAGTGAAGGGAAAAGAAGATATCAGTGCAAAGGTTGTGGAAGGGGAGAAAGCTCCAAAAGATAGTTCTGTAGAAGAAAAGAAAAATCTATCTTCGGTAAGAGACACTGCAGAATTAGTCAAGGACTTTTTAACAAAAGCAACTATGGAGATTGATGAACCGGAACTATTAAAAGGGCCACTAGACTTTGACTCTCTATCTTCGGTGCAAACAATGAAGATAGCTTCATTTGCAAATGTGAAGGCCAAAGAGAAATTACTGAAATCTCACGTAGAAGACTATGAGCTTATAGAGGTAGCATCCAGAGTTTTGGAAAAGATCATGCCATCTTTTCAAAAGGATCCCACAGCCTCCTCTTCCGGTAATCTCAAAACCCTAGTCAGCAATGTTAGTACACATTTTGATTCTCTAGATAAGTCAGCTGAAGAAAAGGTCCGGAAGGAGTTTTTGGATAAGAGATTCTCAGAGGTACAAGGGTTGATCATTAATGATAGGAGAAATATGAATATTGGGATAAAGAGCTTAGAAAATGTTCTTAAAGATGGTGGAGAAGTATACAAATTTTGTATTTCCTGGTCCAAAACAACAATGGAGATTGAGAAGAAAATGAAAGAACAGGAGGATAAACTGATAAAACTTTCTCAAAATTTTGATCCACTTACTACATCAATTATAAATCAAGAATGTCAAATGGTTGCAGTTTTGAATGAACTTAAGAAGCTTGAAAAAGAGAAGAAAAATAGAATCAGTAGGTTGAGTGAACTCAGAAGAATAATTGTCCCTAAATTAGAGGCCATGCATGAGGCCATCAAAGAAGCTCAAATCACAGCCCAGACCAATGATCCAACAGATCTAAAAAGGGCAGATGTGTTTGCATTCCTGTTGAGTGGCCATGTATCAATTTTGGACAGAATGAAGCAAAGTTGGGCTACAGAGTTCATTCAATTGAAAACAACGTTTGCAGATATTCTTCAGTTTATGTGAGTATGTTATATTCGGCTAAGTATAGTTAAATTTTTGAAAATTTTGATGTGCGGACCCTACCCTTTGCCATTGATGTCAAAGGTGGAGTGAGGAGCAGTGAAAAATAAGGAATCCAACTAAGGGGGAGCTCCAGAAAATGTATATAAAAATAGAACATCAGCCAAGAGGGAGCATAGTGTAAACACTTAGTCATTTTTCACTAAGTGTTTCCATCAATGCCAAATGGGGGAGATTGTTGGCAAGAGACACTATATGGATTCATGATTGTTGTCATTGATGGCAACAAAGTTCAACCCACACATCCATAAGACATGGTATGTCTCTACCGGAAGTCAGAATGAAGAATGTTGTGGTCTGGTAAACAAGAACAGAGCATGTGGCGAGGTCTGACAGAGAGGTACGGATCTCTCTGAGGAAGTATCTTGGTAAAGTGTGGATTTGGTGAAGTTAAGAGGAGTATCTTGACTAATAGATTCCAAGGTTTGAGCCTCTGGTGTGGAAAGGATAAAGAGATATGAATGCTTGAGTGTCAGATTCCCAAGTGACAGTATGAACAGAGGAAGAACTGACTGGCAGAACATCAGACATCATTTCGGATGTGTTGCTGATGATGGAAAAGGTTCTTAAGGCATAAGTTATGTTTGGCCGACATGATTGATGACTTCTACAAGTATATGCTTGATCTGCATTACTTGATGTGCAAGGATTCAGCCGACAGATCAGAGTTTGTGAAAAGATTGACTATTCTGGATGCCGACTTGAAAGGTGATGAAATCACTTGTGTGGATATATATACAAGATGGATTTAGTTGTGTGATGTGTTGTTGTGGTTGGTGACATGCGAATAAAAGTAGAAGAGTAGAGCAGAAGCATTAAGGAAGGTCCGGTATGTGAAAGGAAAGTAGCATAAGAGAAGAGGAAAGATGAAGTGCAGTAGATCAGTATACTGAGCCTAACTGGAACTGAACTCCAGCATATGTAGATGCTCCCAATCAGTTCAAGTGTTGTATAAAACTCTTTTTGTAGATAGTGAGTCTCTTGTAGGTAGTGTGCCTTCTTGTGAGCAGTGTGCTCAAGTAGTGAGCCCTAATTGGCAAGTGTCATTTTGTATTTCCATTCTTCTAACAGAGAATACAATCTTGGGTTAATCACCCCGTGGTTTTCTCCCTTAACAAAGTTTCCACATCAAAAGCATTGTGTCATGTGTATTTCCATTTCATGGTTATATTTTCTTATTTAAATTAATGTTGTATTGTTATTAAGAAAGTTCAGAAAGAAGAAATAATTAGGATAACTGATTCACCCCCCTTCTCAGTTATCAACAATGTCGAACTCAATGCTTCTTTCAAAAAAAATCCAAATGGTAACAGTGATCCCCCTCCTTTGAATAGGCAGTTGGATCATTGTGATAAACTATCATTATGACATTAATAAGATTAGATCTACATTCATAGCTCTTTGAAATGTGGCCCCTACATTTGTTAGTCCAAAGAGAATTCTGATATACACATATGTACCCCATGGAGTAGTAAATACATTTTTATATTGTTCAAACTCCTTTATCATTACTTGATTGTATCCAGAGAAACCATCCATCATTAATAGGAGCTCACAACCAATTACCCTCTACAGCATGGCCTCCATATTGGGCAAGGGATAATTATCTTTCAATAATGCCATATTTAGGTTTCTAAAATCTACACAGAGTCTAATATCCCCATTCTTCTTTCTAACAGGGACCAAATTAGACACCCAGGTTGAATGTCTGATGGGCTTGATAATTCTCCCCTCATTCATCTTAGGTAATTTGTGTTGCATTTTTGGTCTTAAGGTGGGGTTTATGGGCCTTTGCTTCTGCCTAAAAGGTTTTGTGTCTGGTTTTAATGTGATTTCATGTTGGAAGAGGTCTTCTCTATATTCTTTAAGATCATCATAAGACCATGTAAAAACCTTTTTTATATTTTATAAGTAAAGAAATCAATGTTGTTCTATTCTTGGGATTTAGGGACTTACCTATGAAAACAAGCTTTGGTTGAGCTTCAGTCCTAAGGTTTAATTCCTTCAGATCATTTTGATGCACTGGTGCTGATTTGGCATTTTGCCTATCATTACCATCAAATACCCTTTCTAAAGCAACCAACCCTCTTGGAATTTTGTTGGTCTTCAGCTGGATGATTTCATCCCCAAATATAGTTTCCTTCCCATCCACTATCTCAACAAAACTCTCGAAATCAATCTCATGTACTTGGTATATATTCATCAACACAATTCATGAATTTCTACAGGTCTTGATCATCCTTAAAAACTTGCCAATGGCATACATTATCTAGGATAGAAGGTTTGGTCAATATCTCAACCTTTGAAATTCCTACTAGGGTCAAATCCTCTGATCTGATTGCAATATTAGCTAAGAAGTTAGCCATTACATTTCTACTCCTTTCTACTCAATCAATAGAGAAAGCATCAAATTCCTCTATTTTATCCCAGACAGCATTTCTATATTGTTTGAGTCTTTGGTTCTCAGAGGCATATTTGGATCTAATTTGTGAAACCACCAACTTAGAGTCCCCTAAGGCTTTGAGCTTCTTGACTCCATGTCTAATAGCCATTTTCAAACCTAGGAGCAAAGCTTCATAATTAGCAACATTGGTCGTACATTCAAAACCCAACTTAAAATATGATTTGAATGTTTTTTAGAAGGGGAAATGAGCACAACCCTAGATTTGGAACCCTCTCTAGAAGAGGCTCCATCAAACTATGTGGACCACAAGACATCACTATTAAGGGAAATCTAGTTATCTTTATCTTTTCATTCCCTCTGATTAGTCTCAAAAGCTGAGCAATTCTAAATTTCTCCATGTCAACATCTAGGAAGCATACCTGATCATCATCCTCCTTGATGCCATCTATTATCTAGGGATATTTCTTTTCTCTTTCAAGCCTCACTTCCTTTCCATCCATTGGAATCATGGCATAAGAGGAATGCATCTGGATACTACCTCTAATAGTAGAGGTCCATTTTCTAGATAGCAAAATTTTGTATTGAGGTGGAATGTCTACTACTATCATATTCATCTTGTACTCCTTATTCAAATAAGCTTCCAATCTAAAGCTTATATCCTTGATGATTCCAATGATAGGGACTTCCCTAGATTCCATAGAAAAATATTTTATGTAGGCCCTAGTGACTTGTAGGCCTAGTGTTTCCATCACTCCAAGTGGCATTATATTAGTAGAAGCCCCTGAGTCAATCATACATTTTTTTACAAATATCCCCTTTATTATCAATGTAACAAATAAAGGGTCTACCTGGGATGGGCATTTATGCAAAGTTGTTCCCAAATACACCTCTAGTATTTTGGAACTCCATTTCTTAACATCCAGTGATGTCTTGTCTTTCTTATTAGACTAATTTCTAGTCTCATTATTCTTCCTTAGCACACCTGGGACTATATCCTCAAACACAAAGAAGGCCCTATCCATATGCTCTAGGATTCTCATCATTTCCAATAAAGGGACTGTCACTCTAATTTGGTTAAACACGTGGGCCATATCCATAGGGATATACTTTGGCATAGTACAAGTTATTGATAAGAGTTGTATCAGTGTTCATAACAAGGACCTGAGATACATTTCCTTTGTCTTTAGTATGACCACTTTCAACAGGAACCTTCTTAACAATATCCTTGTTAGTGCTCTAGAATGTGGATTATGATGTGGATTATAATGTGGATTATATTTCACCACTGGTTCCTTTGATTTACTTTGAGTACCAACCTCTTTCTTGGGATTGGGGGATGTTTGTTTCTCTTTAATGAAAATGTTGTCAACATTTCCCATAGTACTACTTTCTCCTTGAGCCTTTTTACTTCTCAATATTTAATCACTTTTTACCTAAGAAATCTTGGCAGTAGTCAAGGTCTTTATCTCCTCATCAGAGGGCCTTCTCAATTGGATGTTAGAATCCTTGAAGTCTAATTAAAAAACATGTTCCTTATCATGAGCAAAGACTATTGCTAATAGGAAATTTCCAAATGTCCTTTATTTGTAATATTTTCAACCACAACACCTTCTTCAGCAGAAGTAACATAATCCTCACAAATTAAATCATGCACAAAAATCATGTTTATGTTGTGATCTTTGGGGTCCTCCATGTCATTACATTCATTGCAAGGATCAGCCTGGTCAATCATAGACATAGCCATGACACATGAGGTAGAAGATTGAGGAGCCTGGTACACCAAACACCAGAGACTATCATCAACAGAATGCACTCCTTTTCTCAAAGGATCTAGGGTTTCCTTAGATGAATTCCCTCTGTTGTTAAGTGGAATTGGCTTTCCATTTTGCCAATTAGTATGGTATGGTTGATCTGACAGCATAGGCCTACATTCTTTCTTGTCCATGGACATCTTCATTTCTTTAAAATCCTTTCATAGCTTTTCACATTCATCTGTAACAGGGACCCTGCTACCTTGTCCTCTATCTTGAGGGGTGAGCTTCAAGTCACTTCTCTTGTGGACCTTCCCTGAGGCTTTTCTATTATTTTCAATATGCAAAGCCACCTTAAAACCATCTCTAAGGTTTTGTGGCTCTCTATTCCTAAACTCATACCTCATTTTAGGGTCATAAGCATTCTAATAAAATACAAGTCACATGTGTTCATTAGGTCTCATGTATGGTGGAATTTTATTAAAAAACCTTCATGAACCTAGTATTAAAATTAGGAACAACTTCATTAAATCCCTTTTGAATATTGGTGAATTCACTAAACACAAACTGTGGGTCAATGTTGTCATCATATTACTCCTTGAATACTCTCCTAAAGTCATTCCAATAATCTATGCTTGATTCTAGAAAACTTCTATACTAGTCTCTTGCATCTTCTGTTAGTGAATGCATAAACAACTTCATCACCACATCCTCTATTTCTACCTCAAAATTATCAATGATGCTCATAAATGGCTTTAGGTGATCTTCACCTGAAACAGCATGGCTCCCTGCAAATTTAGGGATTACATGTCTGACATCATTCTCAATAGGATTTGTGTAGCCAGGTAAACCAGTGAAATCTAATTTCATATATATTTCTAACTGCATTGGTCTTCTAGAAAAAGAATTTACTATTGGTTTCCCACCTCGTGCATTTATGTTTTGGATATTCTACTAAGAAACCATATTTTGGGATACTTGAGGATCCTAGTGTTACACCCCTCCTTGATTAGAGTAAGGGTTGTAACCTACTTGTTGACCATACATTCTTGCATTTGCATTGTGTGGGTATTGTTACCTCTAGGGTTGACATGTAGGTACTGACACAACAAGATTATTCATGGGGGAAAACACAACTACCACATTTCTATGAAGGATTTATTGTTGTGGCATAGATGATGTGATTTGTATCAAGGGATCTAGTTGGACAGTGGATGAATGATATGTTGTGTGTTGTATGCTATCAGCATATGAATTGGGAGTGTAGTAACTACTAGTAACACTGGAATTACTTATGGCTTATATACTTAATAGCAATTCCTCCTTTCTCTTTAGAGCTTCCATCCTTGCCAATCTAAGACCTAAATCAGCCACTTCCCTTTCTAGTTCTTCATCTATATGGTGTTGTGTGTTAGAGCTAGAATCTATATTTGATATAGACCACCTATTAGCATCTATGAATTTAGCTTTTCTAGAGGAAGGGGAACCTAAACTCTCATAAGGTGATAGGTTTTGGGATCCAAAAACAAATTGGGTAGTAGAACTAGGCACCAATTTAGAAGTATTTTGCAAGGGAATAGTTACACTTTGAGGACCACTAAGAGGTTTAGAATAACATATTTCGTCTCCATCATAATCAACCTCATAAGTACGTATATTACTAAGGACAAAAGAACTAACAGGGTTATTCTTCTTTCCTCCTATTCAAGAATAATTTCTATTACCACTTAAAAGAGGTGTAGTAATAGTAATTAGATCAATAACAGAAAGAGGAGTAGACTGACCTGATTCCTTAGCCATCCACTTCTGATTTGTAAGTTCTAAACTTACAGGCTTGTTGGGATACCCGTGATGGATTGATCTTCTCCCGTGCATCCTGCTACTTTGATGTATATTTTCATTTCACCAGCTCAGAGATATGTAGAGCCACCAACCAAGAATGGGAAATAAAATATGAATTTATAGAAAGGTACTTGTTATGCAGATAACAAGTGAAACTCTTAATTCTCACAGAATCTAGATATACTAGACAACCTGAAATGTTGAAATGACTCAAAATTACTTAAGGATAAAACACTATTTTAGCCAACTCCCTAGTATAGTTGCCAATCTGTTGGTTCCTCCAACTGATTGTCTGAATCCTCTAAAGATTTAGCCTATTTCTTATGTTCAAGGACTCAAGGTCAGTGGCCAATGAATAGGATTCAATAAAGAATTGAAATCCTCTGTACTTTTAGTTCTGCAAGAGCAAGGCAGGTGTACCAATACAACATCTAAGGATATTCTCAACATATACAAGATGTTGTTATTAAATAGATGGTTCTCAATGAAAATATACCAAGGAAATGAATTATTCCTATCAGATTGGATTGACCCTTTGGTAAATCAATTCATACCAATATTGAGAATAGGTTCTAATCTAATCTACTTCTAAAACAATAAAGAAAAAGGAAATGATCTTGATTATAGAGATGGTTCTAAATGACATTTTAACATGGTAATGGATTGGTGCCTAATCTTAGGGCCACAAAGTCAAATTATAGAGAACAAATGTATCCTTCAAGCAACCTTAATTCACTTCAATAAACTAATGATATTAGTGCCTTACACTAACATCTCCTAGACATGGAATTGTAGAATTATCCTTTAAACCATGATATAGTATGAAATCAACTATGTATTACCCAAGCATTTATTTCTCTCCTTAAAATAAATCAAGAAATAACACACACAACATAGAGGAACTACAAAGATGAATTCAAAACACCCTTGATTTCTTGTATTCATATTAATTTCAATAAGTACATGTATGGAGAAAATACTACAACCAATCTGATTTGATACTCAGAATTGAAATGACATATTGCTTTGTAGATTTAAACAAATACTAATTGTAACTGCTCTCTATTGACTCTAGACTAGAATACAACACACTCCAACGCAAACTTGAGATCTAAAACCCTTTACAAAAGGCCTTGAATTCCCTTTTATAGGATAAGGGAGCAACAAGCTTCGGTCCATGTGTAATTCTTGTGAGAAAAGGAATATTACAAAAGACATCTTTGAAGCACTACAAGACAAAACATATTTTCCCACCCAAAGAATGCTATTAAGGTTGGTACGAAGTTTGAGGAAGATGCTTTTTCCCTTTAGAAACTGACTTTGCTCACATTTAGAAGTTACAACTACATGCTTGGTCAAATATATTACCTCAGAATGATGGAAAGAACATGAGTGCAACTTGTTAGCCAAATGAAATTAAAATTACATACATTTTATTTCATCTTTATTTCAACTGATGACCCCTTATGATGAAGACTAATAAAGAATTTGGCCCACAAGCTAATAGAATTTGAGAGGATGTGTCTCTTTTACTATTGAGGTAGAAAATTGTCATGTACGCCTACCTAATGATTTGCATACTCTTGATTTGAAGGAAGGGTAATTAGAGATGTGATTGTTTCCATCTTAAATTCAACCCTTGAGAGTTCATCTAGAGATGAGCTCAAATTGTCAATGCATCTATCCTCATCCTCATTGATTTCAATAATAATTGGAGTGGTGAGCTATGAGCACTCCTTCCACTCTTTCATGCTCTTCAATGACCTATCCTTATTCCAAAATTGTGGCAAATATGTCCCATGCAGTCTCTGGAAATAAGTAAATTCTTTGGCAATGTCATCGAAAAACTTTCTATGCTTCCTCAATACTTTCCTAATAGCTTTGAATGTGCCCAATAGTTTTATTAAATGCGTAATTATACTCTCATCACACATCTACAATTTTAACATAACATTGAAAATTATGACCTTGGTTGTCATATACCTCTCCCATGTCTCCATTTTAATTCCTAATGTCTTATGTTCCACAAGCATGCTCCTCAAGGCATTATGACTTTCCCATGTCTTCTCCACATATGTAATTATTCTTTCCAACTTTTTATCTAATAAGCCTTGAAAAAAATCAAGTTTTACTTGCTTCAACTTCTTCAAAGCATCCTCCTCTCTAGATTTGCTTTTACTTAGTTCTTTCTTGACATTTTCTTCTGCTCTAGAGGAAATTGGAAGATTAATTGGTGGGAGAGAACCAGTAGCCACATTCAACCTTGCTTGCAGAGACAAGTTATGCTTATTCAATTTGTTTAATTCTACCTACATCTTTTTGACTGGTGCCTCTGTAAACATAGCATAATGTGTAGTCAAACTAGCATCTTCAATAGGAGGGGTGTCCTCTAGCCTACACATAATTAGGCTTCATGTCACCTTGCTTGGGTCCTCAATAACAAGAGGTTTGTTACCTGAGGGAGAAATTGACTAGATAGCTAAGGAATTTGTGTCTAGATCAAAGGTGAAACTAAAGTACTTCTACCTTTCCATCTCCTCTGTTATATGTTGAACACAATGAGATACTGAGAGGGGGGGTGAATCAGCATATACTAAAATTTAACCAAGGATTAACTTTTGAAACTAAATAACATATAGAACTAAAAAGAAAATATGCAACATAATAATCAACACATGACACTAATATTTTTATGTGGAAAACCCTAAGGTAGGGAAAAACCATGGTGAGAGTTGTCTCATAATATAATATGCTCACTACAAAAATGTTACTTGTTTTAAGGCTTCAACCCGATGAAACTACTACTCCCTGATTTACAACTTTGATTTAGGGCTTCAATCCAAGGAAGATTCTACTCCCTAAATGCTCATCTCACTGCTATTTGATTTACAATGACAATATAAACAAAAGGACTTCTATGGAGAACACATATGTTATATGTTGATGGTGTAGTCTGCTATTCTTGCTCAATACATATCTTCAAACTACTTTTGTGCATTTCATATCTTCCCTTTTGCTCTACTATATTCTCCTTCACATTTCTTACATTTCAAATGAATTATATCTTCTATATATCCTCCACAACTCCTTGAAACATTGATTAGGTCGACATCAAGTTCAATATTGAATGTAATGTGTAGCTTGTCATTGGTCAGCCTTAACTCATGCAAAATGATAAGAAACCTTGTTGTAGACCTTAGGGTATTATGAAAAACATCAAGGCACATCTTTCCATACCTTCCAAACTTAGAGAAACTAGTCAGGAGCCTTCACATGCATCAAGTACTTAACTAGTTAGCTCATACTGCTTAGCACTATTAACTGTTCATCTTTTATTCACTAGGGAGAAGCTAAAAACTTAATGAAAACCAAATTTTCAATCATACAAGAACTCAACAACATCCATACATTTTACTGAAGAAGTATCATATCAAACTATGCATCTGCAAGATAGGAAATATGTTTATCTGTAGATAGCAGAGCCTTCCCAACCTCATGTAATGCTTCACATCCCAAGATATGATGTTGCGGTGAAGTGCAAGCCCTAAAACCTTTTGGGAATGATCATAGACATCAATGTATGCTACTTATCAAATCCACACACCTTTTTTTGAAGTTTACAAAGGAATTCAAAAGATGACTTAGGTACTTAGAGTTCCAGAGGACAACTATACTTAAACTTTACTTGCAGTCATAAATACTTGATGTGGTACTAGAAAATGAAGAATGTCTGCATGCATGTCATACTTGATGTATCTTGGACTATATAATACCTCCACATAAGCTTTGGTAACAGATCTATGCATGTTTCAATTTCTGTAAGCCATAAACTTGTGTATTCAAGCTCTGGAACAGATCTAAGCATGTTTCAATTTCTGCAAGCCATAAACTTGTGTATTCAAGCTCTGGAATAGACTATATTGCCTTTTTTACTTAAGAATTATCTTTGCAACCCACTAGAGCACTTGAAAATCCATCATAATATATCTAATACATGCCTTAGTAATTCCTCAGAACTGCATGGCATTTACAGATCTCTTCTGGAGGAATATAGAGCGTTCTATTGTCTCCCAATTGCTCCTCTACTTTGTTTGGGTAATGGTCGATGTCATATCCCTTGTAACTTTTCATGTTGAATATGTGAGAGACTAAAACCTTGGATATATCATGTCAATACATATCAGAAGCTATCACTAGAACCACATGGCCAAATCTTTCTTTGCAGAGAAATGTGGACCAATTCAAGTTGACTCTACCTTACGATGTGCACTATGAATGCCTTAGTCAATTTTATACTTTTTACCCTTGAGTGTGGTACTCCCAACTAATGAGATATGTGTTACAAGTATGCGCTAATTGGTGTTGTCATTGATGTCAACATGTTTGTGTTGTCATTGATGTCAACTGTGCTCTTGCTTTATTGAGTTTGTTGCTTGGTTGTGATAATGATGAATTAGTTTCTTTGTAGAGCCTTGTAGTTGTGCTGAATATGTTTAGAATATGTCTCTGATGTTGATTTCCCAAGTGCTTTTGAGAAAATTTGAGTTATATTGAAGAAAATGTGGTGAAGAAGTATTCTGGTTTACAGGATACTGTTTGAGTTTTTGCTCCACATTTCTCCTGTGTTGAATACCAGAGCGTGAGGTTTGGATATGTTTTAGATAAGTGGTTGAAGATGTTAAATACATAATTTAGTGCTCTGAAATGTTGTGGTTTGAGAGTTATGTTGACCAATTTGAAGACTGTGCCTGGTAGTGTTTGCAATGTGACTAGGAGAAAGTATTTTTCTCTGCATTTCTCTACAGTTTGTTTTTTGGTCTTGTCATTCTGGATGAGTGTTCATAAGATCCATATCTATGCTCTATCCAAAGGACTTGTCATTTGGTGCTCTAAAAAGTAGTTTTGTTGAGTAGCAAAGCTTGGCAGTATTTGTTGTGAGCAGTCTATGAACTATCTTCAAGTGAGATTTGTTGTAGCTGGATTAGTTAGCTCCCAGATGATTTCATGTTGTTTGTGGATGTTTTTAGATCATGTTAAAAGGATTTTTCTTGGTTTGTATGTTAAGGTTGTGTTCTTGGAAGCATGTGCCTAAGTGTTCTTGGTATTTACACAAGTTGGCTGACTTGGTGTTAACACTAATTAATGATGTGCTTCATGGATTGTGGAAGCATGTTGAAGCATGTGAAGATGTTTTCAGGTTTGAGCTAAGTTGTGTGGTGGTATACCTTCTTTCCCTTGTGCTGTGGAATGTTTATGTCTAGACCTAATTCAAATATTGTGTGCTTTCTGACCTTGGAGAATGTTTCAAAGATTAAAGATTGTGTTGTCGACCTTGAAGATTGATTTCAAGGTTGATGGTGGTATAAATAAGTGTCAAGAGTTCATGTGTGTGGGTGTGCATGCAATGGATATGGTGTATGTGATGTGAAATTGATCAGACAGTAAGAAATTTCATGTGTTAAGCAACTAGATGTAGTGAGCAGAAGGTGCCTACATTTAATATAGTTGTAAAGAGGATGTTTGTTGTGCTTCATTGGAACTAAACCCATGCATGTGTTAGATGCAATTATATCAGTTCATTCTTAGCAATGAGCCATTTCTTCTTTCTTCTTCTTATGGACAATGAGTCCTTGGCAGTGAGCCTTTCTTTTGTGAGTAGTGAGCCTTTTGGCAGTGATCCTCTTGTAATTCAATATTGCTATTACTTTATATTATGAGCTAATCCTCACCGTGGTTTTTTCCTTTTAGGGTTTTCCATGTAAAATTTGGTGTTCTCTTGTGCATGCTATTGATGTGATTAAGTTTTTGTTATCTTATTTTCATATTTAATCTTCATATCAGATTAAGGGTTTAAGTGAACTGATGTGGATGTATTTTGTTTATGAGGATTTGAAATTTTTGATACAACTAATTCACCCCTCTCAGTTGTCTTGTGCATTCAACAATTGGTATTAGAGAGAGGTTCCTCTGAAGAAAGCTTAATATCTTAAGGTAGATTTGAGATGGCACACAAGAAGGATGTTCCCTTATTTGATGGAACAAACTATGTACTCTTGAAGGTAAGGATGGAATCCAATCTAATTTCTCTTGGTTATGAGGTTTGGAATTGTGTCAAGTCTAATTACATTGTACCTTAGAAAGGTGTAAATACTGAAGATGAAATCAAAGTTGCTGAAATAGATGGTAAGGAAAAACATGCTCTCTTAAGTGGACTTACTAATCCTGAATTGGTGAAAGTTATGGATTTAAAAACAGCTAATGAGATTTGGAAAAGGTTGGAAAGTGTTTATGAAGGAGATGAGAAGGTTAAAAGGGCTAAAATGTAGAATTTGAAGCTCACTTATGAGACCATGCATATGTCTGAAGATGAGGAACATTACAAGCTACTTACAGAAGATAATGAAGTTGTCAATGGAATTAAGGGACTTGGTAGAAAAATAGATGACCAAGAAGTAATATTAAAGGTACTTAGAACTATTCCTAAATCTTATAGTCATAAAGTCTCTTCTATTGAAGAATTACAAAATTTGAATCAGTTTACCAAAGAGCAGTTTCTTGGCACCCTAACCCCTTTTGAAATAAGAGAGTTTGGCACAAGTAGTGGAACTGTAAAAGATGAGATTGCTTTTAAAGCTGGTAAAATAGAGAAGAATGTTCAATCAGACCTGGAAGACTCTAATGGAGTAGAAGCTAACTTTATGAGAAGGATGAAAAAGGGTACTGATAAGTTTAGTGGTAAGTTTCCTTTTAAGTATTTCAGTTGTGGAAAAATATGTCATTATGCTTCAAGGTGTCCAGATAGAGCTCTAAGGATTAAGAATAAGGAAGGAAGAATAGTTAAGAAAAATTACTATACAAGTATTGTTGATGATGAATTTGAGTTTGAGAATGATAATGATAATGAATGCTTATTTATTGCCATAAGATATGAAACTGGTTCTGCTAACTCTGGAAGTTCTATGAAGGGAAAAGGTCCAAAAGCAAGTACTAACCCTAAAGGGACTGTAATGTCTGATTTTCATGCTAAGAGTGAGAAGCATTACTAGTTCATTGATAGTGGATGCTCAAATCATATGACAGGTGATAAGAGTAAGTTTATTAAACTTGAAAGATTTGATGGTGGAGTAGTTAGGTTTGGTGGTGAGGAAGTTGCTAAGTTTTGTGGAAAAGGTTCAATCAATTTTGAAGGAAAACATAACACTAATGATGTCCTTTATGTCAAAGGTTTAAATCATAATCTCTTGAGTGTTGGGCAGATGTGTAGCAAGGGTTACAATCTCATGTTTCAAAATGATGGATGTGAAATTAGAAAAAGTTCCAGAACAGTGATTGTTGTTGGAAAGAAGATAGGTGGAAATGTCTATCATCTCAAAGGTGGTGTTAGATACTGCCTTATGACTTATATCATTGAGAGTTGGCTATGGCATAGGAGATTGTGTCACATCAATTTTGATAGCCTAGTAAGGATAAGTTCAGTCCAAGCTATGAGAGATCTGCCAAAGTTAACAAAGCCTATTATTGTTGTCTATAAGGAATGTTAGTTTGGAAAGCAAACAAGAAGAAGCTTCAAAATCAAGGATTAGTCATCTACAAGATTGTTGGAGTTGGTGCATACAGACTTGTGTGGTCCTACCAGAGTAAGAATTTTTCAAGGTGACAAGTATTTCATGTTATTTATTGATGATTACTCTAGAATGACTTAGGTCACTTTCTTAAAGAAAAATCTAAAGCCCTAGATAAGTTTAAATCCTTTAAAGCAATGGTTGAAAATGAAATGGATATTAAAATCAAATGTTTGAGGTCTGGTAAAGGTGGAGAATTTACTTCTAATGAGTTTAACATGTTTTGTGAGAACCATGGGATAAAAAGGCATTTATCTACTCCTAGAACTCCTCAATGGAATGGAGTAGTTCAAAGGAAGAACAAGACTATTCAAGAGGTTGCAAGGACAATGATCAAAGAAGTAAACCTACCATAAGTCCACTAGAGAGAAGCAATCCATACTGTTGTCTATATTTAAAATAGAGTACAGGTGAAAGCAAATGACACAAAGACTCCCTATGAACTATGGTATGGAAGTTTACCCTCTACTAAATATTTCAAAGTTTTTCAAAGCAAATGTTATATTAGAAGAGATGAAGAACTAGGAAAGTTTGATGCAAGATGTGATGAAGGTATTTTTCTTGGATATTCTAACAAAAGAAAAGCTTACTGGTGCTATAATAAGAGGCTAAGAAAGATTGTTGAAAGTGCTAATGTTAAGGTTGATGAAGATATGTAGAAGTTTTTAGAGATTAATGGATATGAATCATATGAGTCTTCTTGCGGAGAACAAGAAAAGAGCAAAGAGAAGGAAGTTCAGGTTGAAGTCCAAGAAAATCTAGAAAGAGAAGTACCAATTGAATAGCAAGAAACTCTGAAAAAGGTTCCTAAAACTCCCAAATATGTGCAAAAGTATCACACTAAAGATCAAATCATTGGTGATAAGAGCAAAGGTGTTTTGACAAGAAGTAGAGTTGCTGAAGAACAAGTAAATCTATGCTTACTTTCCAAAGTTGAACCTAGAATAGTGGTTGAGGCATGCAAGGATGAGTATTGGATTAAGGCTATGGAAGAAGAACTAATGCAGATTGAGAAGAATTAGACTTAGGAACTTGTCCCAAGACTAGAGAATAAGAATGTGATTGGAACTAAGTGGGTATACAAGAACAAGTTGAATGAGAATGGAGAAGGTTTAAGGAACAAGGTAAGACTTGTTGGTAAGGGGTACTCACAAGTGGAAGGAATAGACTATGAGGAAACTTTTTCTCTAGTCACAAGAATGGAGGCTATCAGGTTATTTCTGGCTTATGCAGCTCACAAGGATTTTAAAGTATATCAAATGGATGTGAAGTCTACTTTTCTAAATGGTGAATTGGAAGAGGAAGTTTGCATAGAGCAACCAGATGGATTTGAGTTGTCAGACAAACCAGATATGGTATACAGATTGAAGAAGGAACTGTATAGATTAAAGTGAGCTCCTAGAGCTTGGTATTTAAGGTTTGATAGGTATTTGTTGCAAAAAGGATTCAGTAAAGGGTCTGTAGACATTAATTTGTATATTAAGGTTGGCAAAGATCAAATCTTGATTGTTGAGGTCTATGTGGATGACATAATATTTGGTGGAAATAAAGATATCTGTAAGAACTTTGTAGATGAGATGCAAAAGAAATTTGAGATGTCAACGTGTGGAGAGATGAACTTCTTCCTTGGGCTGCAAATTAATCAAACAGATAAGGGCATTTTCATTTCACAATCAAAGTATGTCAAGGAATTGTTGAACAAGTTTGGAATGGAAGATTCCAAACTAGTTTGTACCCCCATGACAATTGGTTGCAAGATGAGCAAGAATGATGAATCCCCTAAGACTGATCAAAGCAAATATAGATCAATGATTGGAGGATTGCTATACCTAACTGTTACCAGACCGGATATCATGCATGCAGTTTGTCTTGTGGCAAGATTTCAAGAAGATCCTAGAGAGTCACATGTCATGGCAGTAAAGAGAATATTCAAGTACTTGAAGGGCACTCTAGATCATGGGTTGTGGTATCCTAAGAACAATGACTTTACCCTAAGTGCCTACATAGATGTAGATTGGGATGGATGTGTAGATGACAGAAAAAACACAAGTGGTGGTGCATTCTTTCTTGGAGATAGAATTGTTTCATGGCTAAGCAAGAAGCAGGATTTAGTATCCTTATCTACTACAGAAGCAGAGTACATTGTAGTAGCATCCTACTATACACAGGTGCTATGGATGAGACAAACCCTAAAGTATATCAAAGTTGAGTATGATGATCCAATTCCTATTTTATGTGATAATACTAGTGATATTTACATTTCAAATAATCTAGTATTCAAGAATAAATCACATTTCTATTAGATATCACTTTCTGAGAGAGAAGGTTCAGAGAATGAAGTAAATCTTGAGTATGTGCCTAAAAAGGATTAGGTTTACTGACATATTCACTAGGGCTCTTCCTAAGGATACATTTGAGTATCTCTGGGAGAAGTTAGGGGTTATTGCCCCTCCTTTGAACTAGATGCATAAGGAGATGCATCAGTCCAATATGATTCAAGATTCATTCTTTTCTAGATTGATGTTGGAGGCTACCTCTTAGGGGGAGTAGGTAGTGGCATTGATGATTGTTACAGTTAGAGTTGGTACAGGTTGGTGTGTGCTCCTAAGGGGGTGTTTTCAGAGTAGTTGAGAATAGTGCAAGTATGTGCAGTATCATAATCAGGGGAAGAAAGCTTGAGAAAGATGTGTCACCCTTTGCCATTGATGTCAAAGGGGGAGAGAGTTCATGTGAAAAACAAAGGGAGAGAAAGTGAGTAATATGTTGTTATGTCATAAAATGTCTCCCTAGGACTTTTTCCCTCCTATGTTTAGCTCCTGGGTCCTTTTAGTGTAATCATGCATATTCATTTTGACTCCCGATGGAAAATCCCTAAGAACCCATGAAAATGGGGCCTAGGGGACAGTGATGAACTTGATGTTGCCTTGAAATAGGAGCCAAGGAATTGGGCACCCATGCCCTAGTCCTACCCTATTTAGCGGGGTCCCAAATTTTAAATGGTTATGTTCCCATTAGAAGGTTCTGTTGCCAACATCTCAAGTTTAAATTCTGAAATTAAAGCGGGAATGTGTTTAGTTGCATATATAAGCATTTTTAGGGTTTCATTTATAAACTAGAAGATGATTATGAACTTTTGGCGCACTTGTGACTTGAGAGCATTCAAAGTATTCATTGTTGTAGAGAAGACTTGTCTTTTTATTGTGTTTTTTATGCAGATTTAGCTTCATCTTCTCATGTGGTGAAGGATTTTCATCTATATGCAAGCTACACCTTTGAGGTGACATTTATTTGTGTTTTCAATCATTTATGAATTGGTTTTTGCCTCTATCCCATAGGGATACACACTTTCTATCCGACAATGGTGTTCAGAAGACTTGAATGTCTCTCTAGGGCTTGACCGAGGCAAGCCTCTAAACACCACAACCCCCAACCCCCTTTTCAATGATTGCAAGTTATGAGTGTAGAAACGGAAGTAGAGTTGCAGGGAGACATAATAGAGTGTCATAATTATAGATCAAAGTAGAAGAGCAGGACCTGGACTTGGGTGCTTACCCATTAGTCCTCCAAATCCCAAGACACAAAAATCTCCAGAATAGCAGAAACAGATTACAAACAACTTGAATCAGAGATCCTGAAACTAGTACCTTGGACTATAGTACCTTCTCATTAGTCCCTAACTTTCCCACAATCTAGAATCTTGAAATATGGTATCTATATAATTGTCATTTGATATCTCTGTCTACAAGCATTTTATGTGATTCATCTATTTATTTATGATTTTGTGAAATTAGGGTTTTAAGCATAATTAAACTTTAATCAATTAATTAACTAGCAAATTCCATGTTTCCTCTTCATTCCAAGTGACACTAATTTTGTAGCAGAGTCCTTGTGGCTTGACTCAATTTATGTCCTTGAATGTAAGGTGTGAAAGGAGGATTTATCCATTGAAATTGAAAACCCCTCTTTTTATGCAAAACATTTTGGTGAACCCATGCTTTTAATGAATTTTGCACCTTGTTGAGTGTTGTACTTCAGATTTACATTCATTCAATTCATCATTTTCATATTGCATTTGAAAAAAAATTTTAAAATTGAAAATTTTGAAAATTTTGAAAAAAATTGGTATTTTTAGCTTGCATTTTGAAATAACTTTAATTAATTTTCATTTAATTTCTCATTTTCACATTAGATCTGAAATTCATTTTCATTTAATTCATAATTTTCATATTTCATTTGAAAATTTACAAAAGAATGAAAATTTTGAAAAAAATTGGCCTTGCATTTTGAAATAATTTTCATTTAATTTCTGATTTTTAATTTAGATCTGATATATATTATAAAAAAAAACATCATCTTACAATCTTTTGCATTGCATTTTCATCATAAAATTGCTAGGGTTTTGTTTGAAATTTTGCATTTTTCTCATAACCTAGTGATCTCAAAAACTAGGGTTTGTAGGTAAAATCTTGTTTCAAATTTTTCTACTAATCTTAGGCACTCATTCAAATATTATTTTGTTTGTAGTGTTTCATTTTTTTGTGTCTTTGCATTCATATCTTAAAAATTTGCATTTACACATACTCAATTTCGACAAAACTAGCATTTTTCATTGATTTATCCTTTAAACTTGCACTTGCATTGAGCATTGTGGGACTTTAAAATAATTTTCAGATCTGATATAAGTTATTTTGCATCATAAATCTGATTAGAATTCATTTACATGTCATTTTGCACATATTCATTCCTTAATTTCATAACTAGGGTTTGAAAAACTTGCATTTTCACTAGATTTTGACTTATTTTGCATATAGACTAGCATCATTGGTGTATTATGAAGGATATTGTTGCATTAATAGACTGATATTAAGATTACTCACCATTTGGTCTTCACTAAAAAGACATGCTTGATAATGATTCATCCCATAATGAACCCCTTCAAATAGAAGTTATAATCAAAGGGCATAAAGTCAAAAGGGTCCTAATAGATTGTGGATTAGGGTTAAACTTGTAGACTCTAAGGTTGGTTAAACAATTAGGATACTCAACTGCAGTTATATAGAAACAACATTCCATCATTATTAAGGCTTATGATGAAATTAAAAGAAGGTCTGAAGGTACCATTTAGTTGCCCATCAAATTAGGTCCAACCCTAGTGGAAATCACTTGTCAAGTCTTAGACCTTGACTCATATATAATATCCTCCTAGGACGCCCATGGATTCACACCATGAGGGTTGTTCCTTCCACCTATCATAGATGCATCAAATTTCCATATAATCACCAAGAAGTTACCATTTATACCGACCCACATCCTTTTGAATTTTGTCATTTATTAGAAGGACCATATCATAAAGCTCATTATTTCCCAATCAATGATATTGCCCAACCATATACCTCATATATTGACCCATCCACCTTAGCCTCTTCATCCAATTCACTACCACCATCCATACAACATAAACAACTTCCACCTCAATCCTATGAGTCATCTCCCTCAACTTCATACCAACCCAATTCATCAACATATCACCTCAATTCTACATCACCTTACCCCACCTCTTCCAATATCAACCAATATCCATATCAATCCATACCCCAAGATCATCCAACTACTTATCCCACCATTTAAGCTCACCACCAAATCCATTCACAAGACTATCAATTCCTTCACAACAAGCACATACAATTCCAAGTTACCCTTTTCACCAAGATCAAGTGTGCTTAAGTCCTCATGCTACCTTTGACAAGGGGAATACCTGTATCCTATGAGTACCCTCCATCATCATCCAATCAAATGACAATCCAAGAGCCTACTAGTCCTATCTCAACACCACCATGTGATCCCAATCCTAGTCCATTGGTCCATCAACCTTCCATTCCATCAACCCCTTCAACTACTTTATCACCATGTTCTACCAACCCTTCACTAGAGGATCCCTTGGAGATACTTTTAGAACAATTGGTCCAAGCAAACTTGATTGAGCTACCCCTGATAAAACCATATCCTCAAAATGTTTTTAAACGCCATTGGTATAATGAAAATGAATATTGTACATACCATAGGATTAAGGGTCATACCATATCCACTTGTGTAACATTTAACAGATTGGTCCAAAACCTTCTAAATTGTGGTAAGGTTGTGATATATGATCCTAATCCTTTAATTATCCTAATCCATCTATGTTGGAAATAAGGCAAACAACTGAGAGGGGGGGTGAATCAGTTGTTTCAAAACTTTATTACTTTCTGTATTTAATTGTTCCTTTTATCATTTAACAATATGTTAATGATTTAACCATGAAAACAATAATCACAAAGTAGGAGCAGCAATATAAAACACACTTGACACCAAGATTTTTAATGTGGAAACCTGATTAAGGGAAATACCACGGTGGGGGTTAACCCACAAAAATTAATACCATATTAAAAGTATTTTTTACAAAATGGGAATGCACATGCATTCGGGCTCACTACCTAGAGCTCACTACTCAAATGGAGGCTCACTGCCTACAGAAAGATTACAAGATAATAACAGAGATTTTGAACTGGTAAATAGCATCTACCCATTCAAGAATTTTAGTTCCGGTTAAGTGCAAATACTGATCTTACACATTTCATCGTTACTCTACTCTTCTTACTACTCTACCTTCATTCAAATCTTAGATTTCTGCTCCTCTTACATTTACTCCATATTCACACACACACACACCAAAATCATCCAATTCCATCAGCTATATATACCCGCAACATGATCTATAATCATTTTACCAGTTGGCTTCAAGAACACTTAACTTTATTGAGTACTCTGCTCTGTCAGCTAGATCCATACATAATATGAGATGCGGACCAAAACTTGCACTTGCAAATCATCAATCATGTCATCCACCATCACTGATCATCACCAATTGCCCAATAAACAACTTCTATACATCCAGAATTAAGATCATTTACAAGGTCGGCATGTTCTTTTGTCTGCTCTATCAAACTAAAACCTGATACTCAGAAGCTAATATCTTTTGAGTCCTTCATCACCAAAGGACAAAACTCTAGATTTAGAGTGTCTTGACAATGTTTACAACTACCTTAGATCCATAGCAGACTATACCTTTCCACCGGAGAGATTCAGACAAAGATACTGGACCATGTCACCTGCTCTGTTCCTAACTGCCTGAACTTAGACAATTTCTGATTCTGACTTCTGATGTGAATAAATTATGTTATGCGGATGATTGGGATGATCTCAGTTGTCATCAATGACAACACCTATCAATGCGAAGCAATGTCTCTTGCCAACAATCTCCCCCTTTGGCATTGATGGCAACACTTAATGAAAAATGACTAAGTGTCTAATGTAGCTCCCCCTTACTCTGTACACTTGTGCTTCTCTACTAGCTCCGAAGCTCCCCCTTTGCTGGATTCCTCATTTTTCACTGCTCTTCACTCCCCCTTTGACATCAATGGCAAAGGGTGGGGTCCACAAGCCAAAATTCTCCAAAAATTTTGTATATATTGTCGTACATGTACAATTAATCATTCAGTTCTATTTACATGAACTTGAGAATGTCTGCACAGCTATTGTTTAGTTGCTCAAGTTTAGAAGGCCAAGTACTCTTCATTCCATCCAAAATTGATATGTGCCCATTCAGTACAAATGCATATGCTTCTGCCTTTGATAGATCTGATGGATCACTAGTCTGAACTGCAGTCTAAGCTTCAGATAGGGCATTATACATTGTCTCTAACTTAGGGGCAATCAATCCCCGGAGCTCACACATTCTCTTTATAATGTTGTTTTTTCTTTTAGCAAGCCTCTTTATCTCATCTATCAAGATAATTACTTGACATTCCTGACTTATGGGCGAGACTGTTATAGGATCAAAAATTTAAGAAAGATTTGACAATTTTTGTTCTTGCTTCTTTATCTTCTCAATATCTTCACTAACTTTGGGCCATGATAGACAGAATTTGTACAAATCACTTCCATCATTTAGAGCATTTTGAATACTCCTTATGCTAATGCCGAGAATCATCCTATCATTTCCTATTAGATTCTTTACTTCACTAAATTTCTTATCCAAAAACTCTTTCCGGGCCTTTGCCTCTACACATTTTTCAAAGGATTTAAAATGAGTATTTACAAAACTTACAAGATTTTATAGATGTTCGGAGGAGGAATCTGATGGACTCTTCTAGAAGGAAGGCATTAACTTCTCCAAAATCTTAGTTGCAAGCCCCAATAGCTCATTGTCCTCCATGTGGGACTTTAACATCTTTTCTCTAGCCTTTACTTGGATGAATGATGCTATTTTCATTAATTGAATTGGAGAGAGAGCATCTGGATTGGTTAGACCTTGGAGTATTTCAGGCTCATCAAGCTCAACCACTTCTTTTTCAAGAAGACTTTTCACTGCATCTGCAGTGTCTCTTGCAACATTTTCTAAACCATCCTTTAGTACATCAGATTTCTTAGTATCTGTTTTAGGTGCTTCAACATTTGCACCATCTTCTTCTACTTTGTCTTCTTGGTTCTCTTCCTTCTCTTCCTCCGCTTTATCATTTTTTATATCACTTGTAGGTGAAATCTTTTCTCTGTCTTCAGCACTCACTACCTAATCTGGAGGGCTCTATGTAGTAGCAATATCCTCTTCTTTTCCAGAATGATTAGGTGGAGGAGTTACTCCTACATCAACTATTTTGTCCAATATTTATGTATCCTCCTGATTTACTTGTTCCACTTCTGAAACAGAGGTTTCACCCAACTCAGATCGCTGCTCAATGATATTCTCTTCTTCAACATCTGGAACTTCTTCTGTGACTATGGGAAAATTATGCTTTTTCAATGCTTTCAAAAGAATTTCTTGATTTTCTTTAGTGATTTCATCTGTTTCTCCAAGCATGAGTTTGTTCATTCTCTTCTTGCTTCTAAAGTCATTTTTGACTTCCTTGAATATCATATCTATTTGATTAGGTGAAATCTGAGGACACATGTTTTCTAACTCATGTTCCCTGATCTCCATATCCTTGCTCTTGGCATTTTCTTTTCTCAACTCCAAAATATTTGCTAGACTTTATGGTAACTCAGAAGTTATCTCAATCAGTGCCTTGTTGTAGATGTTAAGATATCTGACAATTGCTTCCTCCAACACCTTTTTGTCCACATCACTGTATTCATCATAGAATTCAATCATGGGCTTTAGATTACCATTTACAGTGACTGACTTTATCACATCCTCCATGGAAAGTGTGGGCTTCTCAACATATTCCTCATATGCCTCTGTCTTTTACCTTTTACTAACCCTTTTGCTTTCGGAGGACTTTTCCTTGGTTACTTTTGCAGCTTTTGTTCTAGTGACCTTCAATTCTTTTACTTCAACATTAGAATCTGTCTCTTCATCATCAGCTTTTGAGCTTTTGTAGTCTCTTGTGGCCTTCATTTTCTTCCTTTTTCCTCCTTCACCGAATAGAATGGCTTCTTTTTTCTTGGTGGGAGTAGGTTTTGATTGCTCAGGAAGAGTTGTAGAGCTTCTTGTTTTCCGTACAGAGCTTGATGGGACTTCTAAAGCAACTGCTGGCTCACTTTCTATCTTTTCTTTTGAAGCTTGTTCAATTCATTTCTTAATCTCTTCAATTCTTTCCTTGTTCTTCCTTACTACTTCTTTTGTGATGCCAATACTCTCAGCATACATCTCAACTTGCTTGTGCACTTTTCTCTTCCTCTATGGTTGACTGAGCTCCAAATGCAGTTTTAGACTTAGTTCTTTGTATGTGCCAAATCTTTCAAAAGATGTATCTTTTGTTTTGCTCAGGAGATGTTGAGCATACATGTCCAAGATTCTCTCATCAACTTCATATCCCATGGGCATTATCTAGACTATCCTAGGTTCCACAGCCTCCATCAAGCACTGATCAGTGTCAACCATGAAACATATTTCATTCTCATACTTTTTGACAACTGACTTAGGGATTCTCTCCTTAGCATGCATCAAACTCTGGAAGTTTTTGAAATAACCCCAAATAGTTGTTTTCTGAGTTTGGGAATCACCAATTCTGCATAGGTAATCTCTTATTTTCCATGATACTGGCCTATCATTTGTCCAGTGCATACCTTGAACTCCAGGTACTTCATTCATATAGTAGAAGAACAAACATAGAACTAATGTACCATATTTAAAAGTGTTTTTCTTATCTTTCTTGATTTTGTTCAAGTTCTCAATCAGTTGGTTTTGTAGCAGCTCACATAAGTTATAATTTGTATTTTCCTTTAACATTTGATATGTTGCATGTATAGCAGTTCTGGAGACTAAATTTTCTCTGCTAGAGTGATAGATCTTGTAGCTAATTACCATGGAAGCAAACTTCACATCCGGTTCAATGATGTCATTTATGGTCATAGCCCTCTTATCAAATTTTTCACCAGTTGTATCAGTAACACTTTGGTTTTTCACATATTTCAGCATGGGTAATCAACCGGTTGAGTTTACCCTAGTCACAATTCTGATAGCATCCTTGGTAATCTTGAATGGTTTTAACAGCCATATGAATTTATCATGTATCTGACTCAAAACATTCCAGACCCATTCATCTTCATCAAATGTTGGAAACCCCGTAATCTGAATAAAATGTTTATCATACAGTGCCTTATACTCAGTTTAAAATTGTGATTTTCATCCATTAGTTGACTCTCAAACAAATCTATAAACCTTGAGTTCCCAAATTCATCTATGCTCGCATGAATATAAACCCTAATATCTTCAACATTCAGCACACCATATGGAACACTTGAGAAAGCACCTAAAGGGTCGACTTCTATTGATTTGTGAGGATGCTTCTTAAATTTGGGTCGAGGTCTTTCAGTAATGTCAACAACCAAAGGTGTAGCCATTACAAAAATTACAAGTTCAAAGCTTCGTAGATAAATACCTGTTTTTACAAAATTTGGGGTTGACGGATAATATTGCCGATTGTTCTTCAATTCTTTGTAATCTCAGCTCA
This sequence comes from Cunninghamia lanceolata, assembly GCA_027924645.1. Lineage (NCBI taxonomy): Eukaryota > Viridiplantae > Streptophyta > Pinopsida > Cupressales > Cupressaceae > Cunninghamia > Cunninghamia lanceolata. The sequence goes on from BSBN01000892.1 coordinate 10,397,314, forward strand.
GACACTATTCTTCTTGCTTTCTTCAAGTACAAAAGTGATTCAAATGAGGAGTGAACATCTTTTTATGCTCCGAAAGACCTAATTTGCCTTTGTAATAAATGTGTTGTCGTAACTTCATCAGGTTACTCTGTTTCTTGATAGTGTTCATGAATCACTCCGCAAGTTTTCATGTCAACATCTTTTCTTCCGAAAATCCTTTAAAAAGTTCTGAGACAATTCAAAATATCTTCTCTCATTGTGCTAGATCTAGGCACTCACTTACAGGCTGGGGGAATTTGATTTTTGATGCAGCTCCCCCTGAGCCAGAGCTCCAAACTCAATTCTCGGAGGAATTATCAGCACCAGATTCTAGTGCAGACTCATTACTATTGTTCTTAATTGTTTTCTTGACCCAAGTCTTGCTCATTTTATTTTTTATCTCATTCACATCAATTTTTCTTTTTCATTTGTCGTGTCTGCTCATTCAATTTTCTATTTACCGGACCCCTTCTTTCATTATTCCTACTTCTGAAGAATCTTGCCATATGACCAGATTTATTGCAATAAAAGCACACAAAATTTCTTTGCTTATATACATGATTTTCTCTTGATTTGCTCTAATTAGCCATGTGTCGAAATCCATTGCAAGCAAAATAGTAGCCATTGAAAGAATAGCCATTAGAGTTATTCATTATCATACCTCTACATTCATTGGATCTATGACCATACCTCTTGCACTTGAAGCATTGTTTGGAGAAGGATGGACCATTTTGATTTACTCTACTTCTGCATTGAGTAGCTTTATGGCCAAATTTGTTGCAATTGAAACAATTTCCATTGAAGGATGGATATCTTTGAGAATTTGGCTATCTTACCAGAGGTCTTCTAGGTTTGTTTCTTCCATAGCTTGATTGAGAATTTCTTTGTCCAGATCCAGAGCTTTCACCTTTCTCATATCCAAGACCATGCTTGTCATCAACCTTTTTTTGTCCTTCAAGCAGTGCTTCAAGATTAGCTGAGCTCATCTTGAACTTCTCTTCGTATTCATTTACAACTTCTAGGTCATGCCTAAGAGTGATAATTTGTCTCTCAAGTTCTCTCTCATTATTTTTTCTTTCTTGTAGATTAGACTCTAGGAGGCCAGCTATTCCATCCAATCTGTAGCATTCTTCAGTTCTCTCTTTTAGATTTTGACTTAGCTCTTCTTCAGTTTTCTTCCTATCTTTAATTTCCTTGGTTAGCCTCATCACCCCAGATTCCATCTCATGTTTTAGGACAACAATTTCTTTAGTCAACTTCTCACATTCCTTCGTCTTTTCTTTGAGGGCTTTATCTTCACAATGATTTCCCAGTTGAGGAGGTTGATCCTTTCTCTTTTCATTGGATTTGCTCAATTTTTATTTTAAAATCTCAATGAAGTCTTCAGCCCTTTTAAGGTCCTCTTGTAGCTCTCTGACTTCTACTCTAGACTGCTCAAGATCTTCTAAAGCAGGTTTAAGTTATCCTTGAATGTTGTATTCATCCATTTTACTGCCTTCCTAGATCTTCCTTAAGCTATTAAACTTTTTTCAGAGGAACCTTGCTCTGATACCAATTGTTTGAAATAAGGCAAACAACTGAGAGCGGGGGGGTAAATCAGTTGTTTCAAAACTTTATTACTTTCTGTAGTTAATTGTTCCTTTTATCATTTAACAATATGTTAATGATTTAACCATGAAAACAATAATCACAAAAGTAGGAACAGCAGTATAAAACACACTTGACACCAAGATTTTTAATGTGGAAACCTAGTTAAGGGAAAAACCACAGTGGGGGTTAACCCACAAAAATTAATACCCTATTAAAAGTATTTTTACAAAATGGGAATGCACATGCATTCGGGCTCACTGCCCAGAGCTCACTGCTCAAATGGAGGCTCACTACCTATAGAAAGATTACAAGCTAATAACAGAGATTCTGAACTGGTAAATAGCATCTACCCATGCAAGAATTTTAGTTCCAGTTAAGTGCAAATACTAATCTTACACATTTCATTGTTACTCTGCTCTTCTTACTACTCTACCTTCACTTGGATCTTAGATTTCTTCTCCTCTTACATTTACTCCATATTCGCACACACACACACCAAAATCATCCAATTCCATCAGCTATATATACCCGCAACATGATCTACAATCATTTTACCAATCAGCTTCAAGAACACTTAGAACTTTGTTGAGTACTATGCTCTGTCAGCTAGATCCATACATAATATGAGATGCGGACCAAAACTTGCACTTGCAAATCATCAATCATGTCGGCCACCATCACTGATCATCACCAACTGCCTAATAAACAACTTCTATACATCCAAAATTAAGATCATTTACAAGGTCGGCATGTTCTTCTGTCTGCTTTGTCAAACTAAAACCTGATACTCAAAAGCTAATATATTTTGAGTCCATCATTGGAGGACAAAACTCTAGATTTAGAGTGTCTTGATAATGATTACAACTACCTCAGATCCCTAGCAGACCATACTTTTCCACCGGAGAGATCCGGACAAAGATATCGGACCCTGTCACCTGCTCTGTTCCTAACTGCCCAGACTTAGACAAATTTTGATTCTGACTTCCAGTGTGAACAAATTGTGTTATGCAGATGATTGGGATGATCTTAGTTGCCATCAATGACAACACCTATCAATGCAAAGCATTGTCTCTTGCCAACAATCTAATCCCATTATCCCTCCATCTAATCATATTATCCCTCCATCTGATCCTAATCCCAATCCATCCAATCCCATTGTCCCTCCATCTAGTCCAAATCTCAATCCATCCATTCCCATTGTCCCTCCATCTAGTCCAAGTCCTAATCCATCCAATCCCATTATTCCTCCATCTAGCCCAAATCCTAATCCATCCAATCCAAACCCTAATATGTCCAATACCATTATCCATCCACCTAATCCTAACCATAATCCTAAGCCTACAACACCTTCCACCCCTATTAACCCTCCACCTAATCCTAAGCCTATAACACCATCCACCATTATTATCCATCCACTATATTGTCTATCCACCCATAAACTTATGAAGGATGTGATCCAACGGCTATTAGCAAGGAATCAACTATGCCATAAAATACCTATCCTTGAGCCTCTCCAAGAGCCTTCAAACACCATGCCTAGTCCTCAACTTCCATCATGTAGCCCACAACCTATCAAGCCTATTGAAGAGTCTCCCACCATGAGTCCAATTCAAGATCCATTGTACTCTCACATTGTTTATCATCAAGAGTCTATCAAGCCTATCCAAGAGTCTCCCACTTCCACTTCCATTCAAGTAAATCAAGAGCTATATCAAGAGTATAATCTAAATCATGTGTAAACATCAACCCTTTATCCAAATCAAGATCAAAGCACCTCCATTCATCCCATCCATAACCTATATATTTTCTATGATCAAGATATTATCCGTGATCAAGCTCCTAACCATGAGAAAGCTATCCAAGTTCAACCTATCCATAACCTATATCTTATTTGTGATCAAGATATTATCTATGATGAAGAGCCTATCCATGAGAAAACTGATCCCATCAATAGTACACTTAATCTTATTTATGATCAAGATCCCATCTATGCTCAAGATCCTATCTATGATCAAGAAAACCATGATGATCCTCTTAGCCAACATTATTCATTCCATGATCAAGTGATTATCACTCCACCTATCCATAATCTCATAACCATCCATGAGCAAATTGATCCTATCCATAATTATCCAAACCACTCATATCCATCTTCCACCTAGTCCTATCCATGATCTACCAACATCCATTTTCATTGATGAGACACTTGGCTCCCAAGTAAACATATATGATCAAACAAATAGCTTGGATCTTAGTGATCATAATGATACTCAAGATCCTATTGGTCCTTCATCACCCACTATTGACCATATTTCAAGTCCACCATCACATCCTATTGGTCTTACTACCTTCATCCATGAATGTTCTTCCTTAGGAAAGAAAAAACCTCTATCCACCATCTTACCCTCTCCATCAAGTAATGATCTCATGTCTAGTGTCCAAAACACACATAGTCCCATTGTACATTACATACTCCAAAACATTAATTATCAAGGTAAAGGCTTAGGCCTTCATGAACAAGGTAATTTGGAGCCCATCCATGTCAAAGTCCCTCCACAATCATATGGACTTAGATATATACCCCAAGAAAAACAATCTAAAGATGTTGGTACTTCCTCCATGCCTCTTAAATTCACTCATTTCCATCACAAACCTCATCATACCCCCAAAACATATGTTTCCATCCCTCCTCCATTGTCATATAAATCCCAAAAATATGTGACCATACACCTTCCACCATCCACTTTACCTCCACTACTTCCAACTCCTAATATCCCTCCATCCACTCTACCTCCACTTCTTCAAATGCATAATATCTTGATCATCCATTCCCCTCATCCATTTATCCATAAATCCACTTTTAATCCCTCCATCCATAAATCCCCTAAAATTCCCAATCATGATCAAAAAATGCACACATCGAGCAAACATGAAGCTTCCATCAATTCCATGAGATTCAAAAATAAGAATTTCGATGCCTCCATTCATAAAGAAAAAAATCCTAAAGATCCTACTATCTTAGGGCACCAATGCAAAGAGTCAAAGAAAAATCCATCCAAAAGGCTATATAAGCCCATACTTCCACAAGAAAAGTCTAAAAATAAAATGGTTTGGGTCCCTAAGCAAAAATAAATTAAGTTAAATGAAGCATCTACATCCCAAAAATTGCGCCGATGATGGCATGGTTCGGTGGTTAAGTCGCTCAGGATGTAGTGGCGGCCACCAGAGTTCAAACCCCCGCTGGGCCAATGAGCTCGCGGGTTTGAAGTGTTCTTCCTAGGGGATGAGGTCCCCCAGTTGTGGCCTCACCTGTTCATTGCTCCGGGCAAAAGCATTCGCGTGGAGCCGGAGGGCGTGTCGCACCAGCGTCGCCGGTCACGTTAAAAAGTTTACCAGGCGCATTATCAAAAAAAAAAAAAAAAAAAAAAACATCCCAAAAATTGCAAAAATCCTTCCATCTACAAATCCCACATCCAATGCAAAAATCATAACAATCCTATAAGTCCATGTGGGTACCTAAATTCCTACATCGACCATATCGTAAGAAAACATGTCCATTGCTTCCTACCCCTCCTCCAAATCAACAGCTTCATTGTTTATCATGGTACATGCAATCATTGGTCTTGGTTCCTTTCCATTCCACAACATTCCCACATACCTCCATCTCCCCATCTATAATCCACTATCCCACATATCTCCCCTATCACCATCCTATGGTCCATTCTTTTGCATAATCCTTCCATCCATAATACACATCATAATCCACTATCTTTCCATACGTAATCCACATCATAATCCACTATTCCCCATCCATCCTTGCATAAACCTTTCATAGTCCACTATCCTTCCATGCATAATCCACTATACTTCCTACATAATCCACTATCCTCTTAATCTATCTTCCTCTCATGCAATCTCCTACCAACATCTATGAGCATAATGACATTTGACATGGTCTATGTACGATGACATCCATCTCTAATGAGACTATTACCTTTCATGGAACTAGATGTTTGATTCCCTCATTGTCCATATCCACCTATCCCATCAAAATATTTCAAGAAAAAAAAATCAAAATAGTAAAGACAAATCCCTTCATCCAATAATGAAAACCATCCTTGGTAGTGCCTTGGACAAGTACCATGATGAAAACCTACAAAATAGGCATCATGTGTAGGTTGTTTATCTATGTGACTTACACTTGGGGGCATGTTGTCTCATCCAAACTATCATATCCAATTTATCATTTCCCATCCTATCATATCCTATCTTACCATCCTTATCCATTATACCCACATACCTATCATATTGAGTCCATCCATCCTCCCTTCCTCCTTTTGATCTTGATAAAGATATGGGGGCAAAATATTGAAAAAATGTTTTAGATATCTCTTAGTATACCTCATCCTTTCCAAATCAAACATATTCATCATCCTCTTGTCATAAGTATTGTCATATAAAATCCTAATAATTACTACCTAGAATGGGGCATGTTATTCCTATGTGACATAATCTTTCGAGATCACATCTTAGCTCCCTTATGATGCATACATCCATTCCTATCCACGATTTCCTATCCTTCTATCCATCCATCTATCATGAGTCTCCCATCCCATCCACTATTGCATATCCTTTTATCCATCCCTTTATCATGAGCTTTCCATCCCATCCACTATCACCTATCCTTTTATCCATCCATCTATTATGAGTCTTCCATCCCATTTACTATTTCCCATCCTATAATCCATTCATCCAATCCCACTTTCATCCTTGCATCTAGACTTTTTTTTCCCATGTCATTGGTATCTAGCATTTAGGCTATCCAAATTATAATCTAATGTCATCCCAAAACAATTCAAAAAACACAAAAAAAAAAAGAATTAAATACTCCCAAAATACCAAAAAAAATCAAATATCCAACAAAAAAATCTAAGCAATAAATCTAAATGCAAGTCATCTTTAATCCATACCAATCTAGTTAAATGATCTAGCCAAATTATCCAATCACATCCTTTGGTCTTGATCCTAGCCTTGTTGTAAACCAAATCAAAAATCATCAATCAATCATCAAATGGGATATATTGTTCCTACATCCTTGTGTTGATCTAGGCATATATCGTTCCTCAAAATGTCAACACTATCCAAATCAATCAAATCCTGGTGTTGATTCGCATGTCCAACAACACTAGCATAATCATCAATAAATCATCAATGAGATACATCATTCCCACATCTTTTGTTGGAAACAAGGTAGATAACTGAGAGGGGGGGTGAATCAATTATCTCTAATAATTTTACTTTATTTTTCCTTTTATAACTTGTGCAGCATCAAAACACATAAGCATATATAATCATGAGAGCAGAAATGAAATCAACATACATAAGGATTTTAACGTGGAAAACCCTGTTAAGGGAAAATCCACGGGGTGACTAACCTAAGATTGTATTCTCTGTTAAAAGAATAAGAAGTACAAAATAGCACTTGCCAATTAGGGCTCACTGTCCGAGCACATTGCTTACAAGAGGCACACTACCTACAAGAGACTCACTGTCTACAAAGTTTATAGAAGGTAACCAAGTGCTTGAACTGATGAGAAGCATCTGCTAATGCTGAGGTTCAGTTCCGGTTAGGCTCAATATAATAATTTAATGCACTTCATTCTTCCTCTGTTCTAGCGATGTTGTTCTATCACATACCAGACTTGTATTGTTACTTCCACACTTCTCTGTACCTTTCCTCACACACTATATCAACACACACACACCTTCATACCAAAATCCATCTGGTATATATATCCGCATCAAGGATTTCAACATCTTTCTAGTTGGCAACCAGAATACTCAGGATATTTTCAAGACACTGGTCTGTCGGCTGAATCCATGCTTAATATGTATTGCGTATCAAATACATAGACATAGAAGTCAACAATCATGTCGATCAACCATGTATGATCTCTCAAATAGCTTGATCACCATCAATTTCTCATCTGGATTAAAGTCTGATGCTCTGTCGGTCAGTTCTTCCTTAGTCTACTCTGCCTGTCAGGAACCCAACACTTAGATGCTCATATCTTTTCACTCGTACATCACCAGAGGCTCGATCTCTAGAATGTAGTAGTCATGGTACTCCTCTTGACTTGTCCTAGTTTCCATCTTGTTGAGTTACACCATCTAAGAGATCTAGACTTGATTGTCAGACCTTGCTGCATACTCTATTCTTGCTCACCGGACCAAAACACTCTTCAATCTGTCTTCCGGTATAGACATACTATGTGCTGCGGATGTGTGGGATGGACATTGTTTCCATCAATGACAACACTCATGAATCCATACAGTGTCTCTTGCCAACAATCTCCCCCTTTGGCATTGATGGCAACACTTAGTGAAAAATGACTAAGTGTCGCAGCAAACTCCCCCTTGGCGGATTCTCTATCTTATGCACTATTTTACCGGAGCTCCCTCTTAGTTGGATTCCACATTTTTCACTACTCCTCACTCCCCCTTTGACATCAATGGCAAAGGGCGGAATCCACACACCAAAATTTGCAAAAATCAACATATACATAGCCGCATAAGTATATATACACGTGATACTTACATAAACTTAAGTATATCTGCAAAGGTGGTCTTCAACTGTACAAATTTAGTTGCCCAACTTTGCTTCATCCTATCCAAAATTGAGATGTGACCACTCAACAAAAATGCATAAGCTTCTGCACTTCTTAAGTCTGTCGGATCATTAGTCTGGGTTGTGGTCTGAGCATTAGTTAAGGCTTCATGCATGGCCTCTAACTTAGGGATAACTATCCCTCTAAGTTCACTCATCCTGCTTATTATATTCTTCCTCTCCTTTTCAAGCCTCTTTATTTCATTTATAATAGCAATAGCCTAGCACTCTTGATTCATTATGGATGTGGTGAGGGGATCAAAATTCTGAGATAAACTTGACAGTTTACCTTCTTGTTCTTTCACCTTCTTTTCAAAATCCTCTATCACTTTAGACCAAGATAGACAAAATTTATACATTTCTCCACCATCTTTAAGAGCATTTTCTAGGCTCCTTATCCCAATATCCAGGGTCCTCTTGTCATTAGCTATGAGTCCCTATACTTCAGTGAATCTCTTTCCCAAAAATTCTTTCCAGACTTTCTCTTCTATCGATTTCTCTAAAGAATCAAAATGGGTGCTAACAGAATTAACCAGAGATTTCAAGTTACCGGATGGAGAGGCCGAAAGATCCTTTTGGAAGGATAGTATGATCTTCTCCAGCATCTCGGATGCAATCTCTATTAACTCACAGTCTTCCATGTGAGACTTCAGAAGCTTTTCTTTTGCTTTAGCTTGGGCAAAAGATGCTATCTTCATTGTCTGGACCAAAGAGAGGGAATCAAAATTTAGTGGTACTTGGAGTAGTTCCGGTTCATCTATCTCCATCATTTCTTTGGTCAAGAAATTCTTCACTACTTCTGCAGTGTCTCTTGTCGGAGACTGAGTCTTCTTTCCTTTTGCTGCCTCAGAACTGTCATCAGAGATCTCTATTTGTTCTTCTTTTCTTCCCTTTACCTCCTCTTCTTTACTCAATTTCTCCTCTTTTCTTCCTTCTCCTTCAGTTCCTAAGTCTGTAGGGGGATTCGGAGAAGAGATGTTAACTTCTTCATGGACTTCCTCTTCTAGAATAGAGGAGTCCAAGTCCTTAGACTTCTCCTCATCTATCTCTTTGGACTCTTCTACATTTTTCTCAGTAGATTCTTCTTTCAATGCACTTAATCCTTCCACATCCATGGTAGAAGGTTCTTCATCTATTTCCTCTATAATAGGAAGATTGAATTTCTTGAAGGCATTCTAGAAGATGTCTTCTATTTCTTTTGCCACCTGATCTGTCTCTCCAAGCATAAGTTTGTTCATTCTTGCTTTGCTCCTGAACTCATCCTTGCAGTCCTTAAAGATCATGGTCATTTATTTTGGAGTAATGGAAGGATAGAGTTGAATAGCAATCTATTCCTAGATCTCTAAATCCTTTTCCTTGGCATTCTCTTTTTTGAGTTCAAGTACCTTCTCTAGACTTTTGGAAATTAGAGAAATGATTTCAATGAATGCTTTATTTTAAATGTTTAGGTACTTAACTGTACCTTTCTCCAAAATTATTTTGTCAGTATCACTGTAATCATCATAAAATTCTATGACTGGTTACAAGTTCCCATCCACAGTGACTGCCTTGATGATATCATCAATAGAAAGAGTGGGCCTTTCAACAAATTCTTCTGCCCCTTCTTCTTTGTTTTTACCAGCAGAGGATTCCTCAGAAATTTTCTTCTTCTTCATTTTCTTAACTTCCTCATCAGACTATGTTTCTTCATCATCCTTTTGGCTTATGTAAGCCCTTGTGGCTTTTGCTTTTGTTCTCTTTTCTCCCTTTTCCAGATGTCTTGGCTTCTGATTTTGAGGCTCTTGAGCTCTTAGAGGTAGCAAGTGCAGATCTCTTTGAGGATCTAGTCCGGGAGGAGGCTTGCACCAAAACACTTTCTTTTTCTGTGTCTTGCTTCTCTTTCTCCGCTCTTTCTATTTTCTCTCTATTTGCATCAACTGCCTCTTTTGATATGCCATATCTCTTGGCAATTTCCTCTACTTCCCTTCTAACTTTCCTTTTCATTTCTCGTTGCCTTAGTTCAACATGAATCTTTACACTTAATTCTTCAAAGGTTCCAAACCTTTCTGCCTCAGGGTCCTTAGGCTGACTCAGCAAGTGTTGGATATGCAGCTCCAAGATTTTCTCATCAACCTCATATCCCATTGGCATAATCCAAACTGTTCTAGGCTCAACCGCCTCCATTAGGCATTGATCAGTGTCTACCATGAAGCATACTGTATCCTTATACTTTTCAACTATTGTTTGAGGAATTCTTTCTCTAGCGTGCATCATACCTTGGAAGTTCTTAAAATATCCCCAGAGTGCTTGCTTTGAGCCTTGGCATCACCTAGCCCATACATGTAGTCTCTGATTTGTATGGCAACCGGTTTGTCATTCTACCATACCCAACCACTTGATCTGGGTAGCTCATTCATAGAGTAAAAGAATAAACACAGTATTAAGCCACCATACTTGAATGAGTTCTTCTTATCCTTCTTGATCTTCTACAAGTTTTCTAACAGTTGGTTCAGAAGAAGATCACATAGGTCATAATCAGCATTTTCCCTTAGCATCTGATATGTTGTATAAATTGTAGTTCCGGACACAGAATTCTCCCTGGTGGAGTGATAGATTTTATAACCTATTATCATAGAGGCAAATTTAATATCCAGATTTGTGATATCTTCTATTGTCATGGCTCTTTTGTCAAACTTAGATCCGGTAGCCTCACTTATTGTTTGATTCTTGACAGATTTGAGTGCAGGCAACCCACCGGACGAGTGCAATCCAGTTACTGCCCTAATGGCATCTTTTGTTATCTTGAAGGGCTTCATCAACCACATGAAGTTGTCATGTATTCTACTAAGAACATACCGGACCCATTCATCTTCTACAAAACAAGGGAAGTGGATGCAATGTCTGAAATGCTTATCCTAGAGGGCCTTGTATTGAGGTTTGAATTCAAAAGTTTCATCTATTAATTGTTTATGATAGATATCCATCGACTTGGATTCTCCAAATTCCTCAATATTGGCATGGATGTACACACTAACATCTTCTACGTGCAGAACCCCATGCGGAATGCTAGAAAAGGTGCCTAAGGGATCAACTTCTAGGGATTTGTAGGGGTGTTTCTTGAACTTTAGGCGTGGCCTATCAGTGATCTTAACAACCATTGGAGTAGACATTTTTGCAAAAGATTCAGAGAGAGATATTCAGAAATGGAAATACCTTTTTACTCTTCTAGGGTTCAGAATATGAGCCGAAAAAGATCGCTGGTTGAATCAGATTCTGCGGTTGATCTTTGAGAAGATTGTAACAATCTTGATCCAGAGCTCTTCCTTTCTTCTTCTCAAATGCAAATGTACAAATGATGAATAAAAGAACCCTTTTATCTTTGCGCAAACCCTAATTTCCTATTGCAATAAATGCACAACTTAAGTTGTTTCAGTTGCCTTGTTCTGAGAGAGATCTTTCTAAATCACTGAGATGCACTTAGAATTATTTTTAGTGATAATTGACAATGTATCTCCTTTCCTCCAATCATACAATTTATTCGTAGATCAAGATATTTCAATTTTGAATCATACTGGATCCAACTGTGAAAATCCTACTTTTATCGGATGGTTGTCAAACCGGATCAATCTTGGATGATTAACCTCTTCAAAACTCCTTGCGGATCTTTCATATTTTTACCAAGGGTTATTTAGATATTTCTCTGAGAGCCCTTTAATCCACAACATTTCATGTGCCAAATTTAGGCATCAATTGACTGGATCAGGAAATTTATTTTCCTTTGTGACTTCCCCTGAGCCAGAGCTCATCTGTTTAGTTTCTGAAAGGAATATTAGCACCAGATTCTAGTGCGGATCCATCCCCAACATTTTCTGTACTCTTCTTCACCCAAATCTTGTTCATCTCCCTTTGAACTTCATCCGCATTCACTTTGCCTTTTCCTTTATCTTGATTTTGATTATGATGCACCGGACCCTTTTTATCTTGATTCTTACTTCTACAGAATTTGGCAATATGACCGGATTTATTGTAATTGTAGCAAACAACATTTCTTTGCATATTTGACTGATATCCTCTTGATCTGCATTGATTAGCTATATGTCCCATTCTATTGCATGCAAAGCATCTACCATTGAATGAATTATTTATTTGAATATTTCTACATTCATGAAATTTGTGACCATACCTTTTGCAGTTGAAACACCGTCTGGAGAAGGATGAATTAGCCTGATTCATTCTTCTTCTACACTGATTTGCTTATGACCGAAGTTGTTGCAACTGTAGCAGTAACCATTGAAGGATGGATATCTTTGAGCATTTGGTTACCTTACCAGAGGTCTTCTAGGCTTGTTCCTTGGATTTCTTGATCCAGAGTTCTTCTGACCGGATCCAGAGCTTTCACCTTTCTCATATCCCAAACCATGCTTGTCATCTACCCTCTTTTAGCTTTCAAGAAGAACTTCAAGTTGAGCTGAGCTTATCTTGAATTTCTCTTTGTATTCATTTGTTGTTTGAAGATCTCGTTTAAGAGTGTCTATTTGATTCTCAAGTTGTTCTTCATTATCTCTAGCTTCTTCAAGATCAGATTCCAGATGCCTGATTATTCTATCCATTTTGTGGCAGTCTTCTGACTTCTCCTTGAGAGATTGTTTTAGATTATCTTCAATTTTTCTTTTCTCTTCAATTTCTTGGGTGAATCTCATAACCCTTGATTCTATTTCATGTCTTACCATAATGACTCCTTTGATACCTTCTCACATAGCTTGTTTTTCTCATTCAGATCTTCATTATTATCATTGGCTTCACTTTGAATTGCTAATTGTTGAAGTAGTTCCTTTCTCTTTTTCACAGAGATACTCAATTTTTCTTTTAGCTCATTTATGAAATCATCAGCTTGTTTGAGTCTTTCTCTCAAGTTATTGACTTTAGAGTGAGATTGCTCAAGATCATCTAGAGCTGACTGAAGTTGTTCCTTCATACCATATATATCCATTGAGATTCCCAGATCTTCCTCAAGCTGTTAGGCTCTGTTTAGAGGAACTTAGCTCTGATACTAATTGTTGGAAACAAGGTAGATAACTGAGAGGGGGGTGAATCAGTTATCTCTAATAATTTTACTTTATTTTTCCTTTTATAACTTGTGCAGCATCAAAACACATAAGCATATATAATCATGAGATCAAAAATGAAATCAACATACATAGCACAAGGATTTTAACGTGGAAAACCCTGTTAAGGGAAAAACCATGGCGTGACTAACCCAAGATTGTATTCTTTGTTAAAAGAATAAGAAGTACAAAATGGCACTTGCCAATTAGGGCTCACTACCCGAGCACACTGCTCACAAGAGGCACACTGCCTACAAGAGACTCACTATCTACAAAGTTTATAGAAAGTAACCAAGTGCTTGAACCGATGAGAAGCGTCTGCTAATGCTGAGGTTTAGTTCTGATTAGGCTCAATATACTAATTTAATGCACTTCATTCTTCCTCTGTTCTAACGCTGTTGTTCTGTCACATACCAGACTTGTATTGTTGCTTCCACACTTCTCTCTACCTTTCCTCACACACTATATCAAAACACACAAACCTTCATACTGAAATCCATCTGGTATATATATCTGCATCAAGGATTTCAACATTTTTCTAGTCGGCAACCAAAATACTCAGGATATTTTCAAGACACTAGTCTGTCGACTGAATCCATGCTTAATATGTGATGTGTATCAAATACATAGACATAGAAGTCATCAATCATGTTGGCCAACCATGTATGATCCCTCAAATAGCCTGATCACCATCAATTTCTCATCCGGATTAAAGTCTGATGCTTTATCGGTCAGTTCTTCCTCAGTCTACTCTGCCTGTCAGGAACCCAACACTTAGATGCTCATATCTTTTCACTCATACATCACCAGAGGCTCAATCTCTAGAATGTAGTAGTCATGGTACTCCTCTTGACTTGTTCAAGTTCACAGCTTGTTGAGTTACACCATCTAAGAGATCTGGACTTGATTGTCGGACCTTGCTGCATACTTTGTTCTTGCTCACCAGACCAAAACACTCTTCAATCTGTCTTTCGGTATAGACATACTATGTGCTACGGATGTGTGGGATGGACTTTGTTGCCGTCAATGACAACACTCATGAATCCATACAGTGTCTCTTGCCAACATCTTTATGTTGATCTAGGGATATATCATTCCCCACAATGTCAACACTATCCTTATCAATCAAATATTGGTGTTAATTCACATGGCCAACAACACTAGTATTATCATCATCAAATCATCAATATCAATCGATCATTGGTTTACAACTTGACAGGGAAAATACCTTTTTTTTTTAATCATTTGTGCATGCTTTCTTTCTTTCTTGTGTGTGTTATCATTTTTATCTTGTATTTGTATCAAATCCGTATCTTTCCAGCTAATATCCATATCTTGTGTGTGTTGGAATAGATTTTTGCATTATCCTTTGCATCTAAGATCATATAATACCTTTTGTGCATTAGGACTTTAGTGCTCTAAGTTTTCTTCCTCATACATCTAGACAAGGTTGTATTATGTTGGATGCACAAGACACATTATTGCCCCGGTCCTTATACCTTGGTGCATGATGTCTAGTGATATATCAAGCTATATGGTTGTTCACTTCATTGTAGCATAATGTACCATTCATCTCTTTCATCCATCTTTTATCTTCCATCCTTTATCATTTTATTTCATTTCAAGAGCATACCCGTGTTCTTCCAACCCACCTATCCTCTCAAAGGGGCATCATCATATCCTTACATCATCCCATCATCATTTTATCTTTACGTTATCATCCCATCTCTACATCCATTCTTCCTTCTCACTATTTCAAGTGGTTGGGGCATCTTTCTCCCTTCCATCCACACTTTATCTTCTTTGAAATGATGTTACTTCTCTTACAACATCATCTCATAGAGGGGCAAAATGTAGACACCTAAAATTGGCTAGGTCTTGTGACATCACATTGTCAATATCATTTGAGACACTTTGTAAAACATTTTATCTGAGAACCATTATAACCCCTTTCATCACCTGATTAGTTAAATAAATCATATTTATTTAACTAATTCCATTCTAAACCCATTTTAATACCTCTAGCCAATTAATTAAATAAATTATATTTATTTAATTAATTCCCACTTTCCCTCATCCAAATTAATTAAATAAATTAAAGATTTATTTAATTAATGTATTCCACATCATCCCTTTCCAAAAATTAAATAATTTTATTATTTAATTCCACATTTGTCTTTAAGTTTACATGGCTAGAAGCTTCTAATCCTTATTATGTGAAAGCCTCTTGACTTAATTCCTCTCATTCAACCCTCATGTGACACATGTCACATGACTACAACTCCTTGTGTCACTTAATCCTAGCCATCCATCACTAATCTAATCATAGTCATCCATTCCTATCACTCATCTCCTATAAATGAAGCCTCACCCAATCCATTTAGGGGCTCTCAAACAACACATTTGCATACAACATCATGTTGCCCAAATCATTCTAAGATCCTCTCATCCATCATCATCATATTAATGTTATGTTGTAGATTTGAGCAATCAACATCTCATCCTATCTATTATCCATCAAAGAGAACATAGCTAGTAGATTTGGGTGCATCTACTTAGGTCTATCATGTGTCAAGGACTTGTTTTGAAGGTGAGGGTAATTGAGTATCTTGAATTATCTTTGTATTGCCTTTGTGTACCAATTTTCTATCCACACGTGTTAATCAGGTAGAAAGCAGTGGCAACATCTTCAGCCCAAAATCTTTGTTCTAGACCAACACCACTAAGCATAGTCCTAGCCTTCTCCATCAGTGTCATATTCATTCTTTCTGCAACTCCATTCTAGTGTAGAGAATACGGAGTTGTCTTTTGTCTCTGAATGCCACAATCTTTACAAAATCTATCAAAATCATTAGAGCAAAATTCACTACCATTTTAAGTCCTCAAATATTTTATTTTCTTTCCAGTCTGCAACTCAACCATTGCTTTAAATTCTTTAAATTCATTAGAAACTTCATATTTACTCTTTAGAAAATATACCCATGTCCTTCTATTGTAATCATCAATAAATGAGATAATATGTGGAATTTCTAATGGAAGGAACATCTACAAGACCAAACACATCAGAATGAATAAGATTGAATACACCACTTGATTTATGAGAACTCGAGTAATACTGAACACAGTTTTGTTTACCATAAATGCAATGCTCACAAAAATCAAAATCAAGATTACAATCAGTCAACCCTTCAAAAAGGTTTTTATTTTTCAAGGTCCTTAGACCCTTTTCTCCTATGTGGCCTAATCTTTGGTGCCATAACATAGTCTTCTCTATAGGCAATTTTGATTTAGAAGAAAGAGCACCATTAGGTACCCAAAATCCATGACCATCTGCTGAAAATAAAACCCTCTCCTTTTCTAATTAAGTAGTCATAGATTTAGTTTTCACAGAAGTACTATTACACTCAATAGTGTATGCATCAAGCTTATACAATATGCCAAATTTGACACCTCTAGAGATCACCATAGCACCTCTAACCATCTTGCCTCCTATAACAAAAAAGACTACCTACACACCCGCATCTATTAGTTTGATCACAGATAATAAATTTCATGTTAATCTAGGATATACAACACACCATTAATCCTTTTTATTCTACCAACGGGAAATATAATTTTAACTTTACCACAACCAACAATACTTAAATGAGAATCATCACCCAAATACACCTTACCTCCATCAAATTCTTCATATTCAGAAAATTGGAATCTCTATTAGGGGTCATATGAAAATATGCACCTGAGTCAATTAACCATGCATCATTACCTGCATGAGTGGAAAAAGTTGTAATGAACGCATGACCATCTTCCTTATCAGACTCAAAATCAAAATTAAATTTCTTCTTTTTCTTCTTCTCTTCATTACACTCCTTACAAAATCCTCCAGGCTTACTACAATTCCAGCAAATAAATTTGGACTTTCTAGGAGATTTGGATCTCTCCTTGGACTTGAATTTGTCACGCATCTCTCTCTTCTTGACTTTTTCTTTAGGTCTTCCATGAACTCTTAGGGCTTCTTAGCACTAATGGATACCTTCCTCCTCATTTCTTCATAAAGAAAAGAACCCATGACATCTTCAACTTTCAAGATAACAAAAGTACTCCCAATCACCATAAGAAGAGAATCCTACGAATTAGGAAAAGAACAAAACAAGATCTAACATCCCTCCTCCTCATCCATTTTTACACCAACTGATGCCAATTGAGCCACCAACATATTGAATGCTTCTAGGTGGTCTAAAATCTGTCCACCCTCTTCCATTCTTAAGGAATACAATTTCTTCCTCAAGAAAATCTTGTTCACTAAAGATTTGGCTTGATATATTTCACTGAGTTTCTTCCATAGTTTCTTTGCAGAGGGATCTTCATGGACATTGATTAAAACAAATCCTTTCAGGCACAATCTGATTAGACCCTTAGCTTTATAGTCCATAACATCATATTCAGCAGCTAAAGTAGCATATGTGGGCCTTGAAACTTTCTAATCAATAGCATTCCATAGATCATGATCAATTAACAGATACTCCATCTTCAACTTCCACATCTCAAAATTATTACCAGAAAATTTTGCTTCCTCTATTCTCCCTTATGTGCTTGCTATCTGAAAAATCATGCAACAAGATCACAAAGTATCTTCTTCAAAAGATTCCACTCAAAACTAGATTGGTTCAAAAAACTAAACAACCCACAATTAAAACCAAAGTTGATCAAGCTCTGATACCACTTGTAAAGAAGCTAAGGTAGTGGAACAACTTCCTACACTAATCTTGAGGGGAGAGATATGCAGAAATTTTTAGGTCTTTACAACAGTTATAGAATAAACACAAATAGAAATCAACCATAACATAATAATTACATGGGGAAACCCTTTCAAGAGAAAAATCCCACACTCCAAAGCTGCCCAATATATTATTCAAGAATCAAGAAGATTACAATATACTTGCAGAGAAAGATTTCATAGGAGTATAGCCAACTAGAGATCCAGAGGTAACTTAACATCTATAAGACTCTTTCACACAGCCAACATCTCAAGCTCTTGATGTATAGGAGATACAATACAATAAACCATCAACGGTAATTACAAAAACATGAGCCAAAACCACCCAAAAGTAGTACCCAAATTATCTCCAGTCAAAGATGCCTTGTGTTGTGTCAAATCACACACCATATGTAACTCTCCCCTTTACAGCTCTTTTAAGTGTCCAACATGTTTTCACATTTCCCAAAATAGGAGATCCAACTTCTGAAGGTCATAACTTTTGATCTGGATGTCTGATTGATGAACTATTTGATGTGTTGGAAATCTTGTGAAGTGATCTATCAAGATATAGATTGCTTCATAGTTAAAACTATTGCAAGTATATGCTTAATCAGTATTGTCATTGATGTCAATGTATCTTTGTTGTCATTGGTGTCAACTGTATCCTATTCTACTACTTGTTTGGAAATTTTATATGTTGAGAATATTGAGAAAATTGGCCTCTCCAAAAGAATCAAGTGAGTTACAGTGAAGTGCAGTGTAGATAGTGAGTTGTATGCTGAAGAACAATCCGATAGATTGATCCGCATTTCTTTTTGCTTAAATATCTTGGTCCATAGATTGGAATTTATTTGAAGGGAAGTCTTAAGATGCTAAATCCTGAGTTCAAGCCTCTGGTGTGAATACTTGAGAGAGTTGCATTCACCAAAGTAAAACCTGCTTTTTTTTATTATTCTCTGGTGACAGGGAGAAAGTGTTTTTCTCTGCATTCCTCCACAATAAAGTATTTTTCTCTACGGTTCTAGAGGGAAGTCTGGGATGATGATAAGTTCCTAGAATTGCAATGGTTCATGTTTTGGTGGTCCGCAAGCTATCTTTCTTTTATGATAGTTGAAGATAGTGAAGTTCATGTGTTCCGGTGTGAAGATTCCTATGGCTAAAGTGGTTAAGGTTTGTGCAGTTTCCCTGATGATTATAATGTGCTTGTGGATGTATCATAATCATGTTCCTATCTTGACATTGGTCCGCATTAAGGAATTGAGATCATGTTTGAAGATTGTTCCCAGATAACGTAGCGTGCAACCAATCTTAGCCAACTTGGTTATTTCTAGTAATTGCGGAGATCCCTTGAAGATCATGGAAGCATGTTGTAGTGTGGAAGATCATGTTTAAGTCCCATCTAAGGCATGGAGTGATCCACATACACTTTTACTTCATTTCCTTTGCATATTGTTGTAATAGGTCAAGACTTATTTTGTAAATGTTTGTAATACTGACCTTGGAGATTGTTCCAATGGTTGATGATTGTAATGCTAACCTTGATGATCATTCCAAGGTTGATGAAGTGTATAAATACTGGTAGTTGAGTCGTGGAAAAGATGTCCTTAGGCGGATATGGGAAGATAAGGAAAGAGGTGCAAAGGTAGAGCAGAGCAGAGGGACTATTTTGCTTCAATGTATTAATCTCATACATGAAGAAGATGTTGATATTGGCAGTGAGCCTAGTAGTGAGCCACCAGTAGGGTTTAACAGCCCTTATTGTAATCTTTCTAGGTTTAAGGTTGAGGTAATGAGCTTACTAGACCTAGTTGTACTTCATGGCAGTGATCTAGTATGTTCTGGGCCCGTGGAGTGACCAAGCCTGAACAACATTTTTCAAAGATTACAATATATTTTGAGATCTAATCCTCTCTATGGTTTTTCCCCACCTTGGGGTTTTCCACGTAAAATCTGGTGTCTCTTGTGTTTAATGTTGTATCTGTGATTAAGTTTCTGATTTCATGCATTCATTGTTAAATCATAATAATTGTGGATGAGTGATTGATGTTAAGTGTGGAAGTGATTGAGTTTTTGAGACAACTGATTCACCCCCCTCTCAGTTGTCTGGTGCATATCAACAATTGGTATCAGAGCAAGGTTCCTCTGAAGGAAGTTTAACATCTTGAGGAAGATACAAAATGTCTTATAAGAAGGAAGTGTCGCATTTTGATGGGACGAATTACGCTCTTTGGAAGGCACAAATGAAAATCTATCTTCTTTGTCTTGGTTACAAAGTATGGAAAGCCATAGAAACAAAATACACCATGCCTCAAAATGGTCTGATGACTGAAGATGAAATCAAAGAATATGAGATGGATGTCAAAGCAAAAGATGCTCTGCTAAGTTCATTAAATGACTCAATATTGACGAAAATTGTGGATCTTAAAACTACAAATTAGGTATGGGAGAAGCTGAAAAATCTATATGAAGGAGATGATTCTATGAAGGAGGCCAAGATACAAAGTCTAAAAGTGAAATATGAAAGTTTGAAGATGAATAAAGATGAAAACATAACAGCCTTTATGTAAAGAGTTGATGAACTTGTCACCAGGATAAAAGGTATGGGGGGAACTCTGGGTGATAAGGAAATTGTGATGAAAATTCTCAAATCACTACCAAAATCCTACAGTCACAAGGTAGCTGCAATTGAAGAGTTTATGCAAGTAAAAACTATTGACAGAGATCAGTTACTTGGTAAGCTTATTGCCTTCGAAATGAGAGTTTGGAGATGCCCTGCCAAAATTTGAGACTGCCTTCAAAGCCTGTACTTCTGGGAGAACTTCCAAATCAGAAAAGTACAAGGTAGAATCTGATGATGAGTTTGATGAAATTGAAGCCAACTTTGTGGATAGACTACAAAGAGGATCTGGTAAGTTAAAGGCAAATTACCTTTCAAATATTTTTCCTATGGTAAAGTAGGTCATTTTGCTTCCAGATGTCCTGAAAGAATTGAAAGAAATAGAAAAAGATATGAGAACAGGCCTAGGACCCAAAAGAAATGTTATTATGTTGAATATTTTGATGATGATGGAGTATCAGATAATGGTGAACCAGATAATGCTAGTACTTCTAGAAATGAATGCTTGTTTATTGTTATTAAGGAAGATCCTGTGTCTACTAATCCTACTAGCTATGTGAAGGAAGAAAAACCAGTGGAAAGTGCTTTAGCTACTCAAGTCATCAAAGACAAGGATGAATGGTTTATTGATAGTGGTTGCTCTCACCACATGACTGGTGATAAAAGTAAGTTTGTGAGTTTGGAAAGATATGATGGTGGACTAGTTAGGTTTGGAGATGATACAATTGGTAAGATTTGTGGAAAAAGATCTATTTCTTTTGATGGCAAGCATAATATTGAAGATGTATTGTATGTGAAAGGATTAAAGCACAATCTTTTGAGTGTGTGTCAGATGTGTGACAAAGGCTATGATTTAAGCTTCAAGGACAATGGATTAAAGATTAGGGAAAGCTCCAGAACAGTCATTGCAACTGGTAAGAAGACCAGAGTTAATATCACTTGAAAGGAACTGATAACTATTGTTTGTTGGCTCGGACTGATGAGAGTTGACTATGTCATAGAAGGTTGTGTCACATAAATTTTGATAATATTATGAAGATAAGTATTGCACAGGTTGTTAGAGATTTGCCTAAGCTTGTGAAGCCTACTAATCCCATTTGCAAGGAGTGTCAATCTGGGAAACAAACAAGAACAAGTTTCAAAATCAAGGACCAATCAGTTGATGGACTACGTGAGCTAGTGCATACAGATCTGTGTGGACCTACCAAAGTAAGAATTTTGTAAGGAGATAGGTATTTCATGTTTCTTGTTGATGATTATTCTAGAATGACTTGGGTTACCTTTTTGAAAGCAAAAGATGAAGATCTAGACAAGTTCAAAGCATTTAAGGCAATGGTTGAAAATGAGATGGATTTGAAGATCAAATGTTTGAGGTCTAATAGAGGAGGAGAGTTCACATCAAATGAATTCAATTTCTTTTGTGAAGAACATGGAATAAAGAGATAGTTATCTGCATCTAGAACTTCACAACAAAATGGAGTTGTTGAAAGGAAAAATAGAACAGTTCAAGAAGCTACTAGAACCATGATGAAGGAAGCTAATCTTCCAAAAGCATATTGGAGTATATCCTAAACAGAGTCCAGGTAAAAGGTAGCAGTTCTAAGAATCCTTATGAATTGTAGTATGGTAAAGTTCCTACTATGAAATATCTCAAAGTTTTTGGTAGCAAATGTTATATCGAAAGAGAAGAAGATCTAGGCAAGTTTGATGATAGGTGTGATGAAGGAATATTCCTTGGTTACTCCACCAAGAGAAAAACCTATCGATGTTATAATAAGAGGTTGAATAAGATCATTGAAAGTGCAAATGTTAAAGTTGATGAAAGCAAGGAAAGGTTTCTAGAATTAAGTGGATATGAACTAGATAAACTAGATACTTTAGAAGTGGTGCAACATGAGACAGCTCAGATGAAGAGGAACAAGCTCCAGTAAGTGCTACCAAAATTTCAAGGTATGTAAGACTTAATCATTTTGAAGATCAAATCATAGGAGATAAGAGCAAAGGGATCTTAACTAGAAGAAAAGATATAGAGGAACAAGTAAATTTATGTCTAATTTCCAAGATTGAACCTAAAACTGTGGATGAGGCTTGCAATGATGAAATTTTGATAAAGTCTATGAAAGAAGAACTGATGCAGATAGAGAATAACTAGACCTAGGATCTTGTTCCCAGACCAACAGATAAAAATGTAATTGGCACTAAGTGGGTCTTCAGAAACAAGATGAATGAGAATGGTGAAGTGGTAAGAAACAAAGCAAGGTTGGTATGCAAAGGATACTCTCAAGTTGAAGGAATAGACATTGAAGAAACATTTGCTCCAGTAGCAAGGATCGAAGCAATAAGAATTTTTTTGGATTTTATAGCCTACAAAGATATCAAGGTATACCAAATGGATGTGAAGTCTTCTTTCTTAAATGGAGAGTTGGAAGAAGAAGTTTATATTGAACAACCAGAAGGATTCCAGTCATCAAATCAGGGTGACATGGTATGCAGATTGAAGAAGGCATTGTATGGATTAAAACAAGCCCCTAGGGCATGGTGTGCATGGTTGGATAGGTATCTGATATAGATAGGATTCAGTAAAGTTACCACCGACAGCAATCTCTACTTCACAATCAATGATGAACAAACCCCAATTGTAGCAGTCTTTGTTGATGATAATATTTTTGGAGGAAATGAAGGTATGTGCACGATCTTTGCTGGAGAAATGCAAGGTGAATTTGAAATGTCCATGTTTGGTGAGATGAATTTCTTCTTAGGTCTGCAAATCAATCAATTAGATAAAGGTATCTCCATCTCTCAGTCTAAGTATATGAAAGAGTTGTTAAAGAAATTTGGGATGGAAAACTCTAAACCAGTTTGCACACCCATGATAACTGGTTGTAAGTTGAGTAAAGATGATAACTCACCCATGGAAGACCAGAAAAGGGGGAGATTGTTGCAATTTTTCACATAATATGTTGCCATCAATGACAAAGGGGGAGATTGTTGCAAGTATGTGCCTAATCGGTGTTGTCATTGATGTCAACATATCTTTGTTGTCATTGGTGTCAATTGTATCCTATTCTACTGCTTGTTTGGAAACTTTATATGTTGAGAATATTGAGAAAATTGGCCTCTCCAAAAGAATCAAGTGAGTTACAGTGAAGTGCAGTGTAGACAGTGAGTTGTATGCTGAAGAACAGTCTGATAGATTGCTCCGCATTTCTTTTTGCTTAAAGATTTTGGTCCATGGATTGGAATTTATTTGAAGGGATGTTTGAAGATGCTAAACCCTAAGTTCAAGCCTCCTGTGTGAATACTTGAGAGAGTTGCATTCACAGAGTAAAACCTACTTTTTCTGATTATTCTCTGGTGACAGGGAGAAAGTGTTTTGCTCTGCATTCCTCTGCAATAAAGTATTTTGCTCTATGGTTCTAAAGGGAAGTCTGGGATGATGATAAGTGCCTACAATTATAGTGGTTCATGTTTTGGTGGTCTGCAAGCTATCTTTCTTTTATGATAGTTGAAGACAGTGAAGTTCATGTGTTCCGGTGTGACGATTCCTATGGCTAAAGTGGTTAAAGTTTGTGTGGTTGCTCCTGATTATTCTAGCGTGCTTGTGGATGTCTCCTGATCATGTTCCTATTTTGACATTGGTCCACGTTAAGGAATTGAGATCGTGTTTGAAGATTGTTCCCAGATAATGTAGTGTGTAACCAGTCTTAGCCGACTTGGTTAATTCCAATAATTGCAGAGATCCCTTGAAGATCATGGAAGCATGTTGTAGTGTGGAAGATCATGTTTGAGTCCTAGCTAAGGCATTGTGTGATCCGCATACACTTTTACTTCATTTCCTTTGCATATTGTTGTAACAGGTCAAGACCTATTTTGTAAATGTTTGTAATGCTAACCTTGGAGATTGTTCCAATGGTTAATGATTGTAATGCTGACCTTGATGATCATTCCAAGGTTGATGAAGTGTATAAATACTTGTAGTTGAGTCTTGGAAAAAATGTCCTTGGGCGGAGATGGGAAGATAAGGAAAGAGGTGCAAAGGCATAGCAGAGCAGAGGGACTATTGTGCTTCAATGTATTAATCTCATACATGAAGAAGATGTTGATATTGGTAGTGAGCCTGGTAGTGAGCCACCAATAGGGTTTAAGAACCCTCAGGGTTTAACAGCCCTTATTGTAATCTTTCTAGGTTTAAGGTTGAGGCAGTGAACCTACTAGACCTAGTTGTACTTCAGGGCAATGAGCTAGTATGTTCTAGGCCCGTGGAGTGACCAAGCATGAACAACATTTTTCAAAGATTACAATATATTTTGAGAGCTAATCCTCTCCGTGGTTTTTCCCCACCTTGGGGTTTTCCACGTAAAATTTGGTGTCTCTTGTGTTTAATGTTGTATCTATGATTAAGTTTCTAATTTCATGCATTCATTGTTAAATCATAATAATTGTGGATGTGTGATTAATGTTAAGTGTGGAAGTGATTGAGTTTTTGAGACAACTGATTCACCCCCCCTCTCAGTTGTCCGGCGCATATCAACAAAAACAACGTTTGGGGCATTTAGGGACCTCTAAGTTCCTCAAATGTGAGTTCAAATTTTTTTTTGGAGTTTCAAAAAATGAAAACTTTAATATCTTACAATCCAAGTATGATCTTGAGTCAAAACTCACCCAATATGTTTACTTGGAATTTATGCACGTTGTGGGAAAATTTTGGGTCCATCTAAGCTCAAATGTAGAGAACTACTAAAAATAGTAAGCCCTTCCATTTTTAGCTCCTTTTGGAAACTTTGAAAGTTCTAAACCATTCTTCAAGATAAAGAGTATTTAAAAAGACCAAAACTAGGAAGAATAGAAACCTTTTCTAGTTGTAATGTTGTGACACCTTTCCTAACAAAAGTAATCTTGTTCTATCTTTTGAAAATAGTACCCCATGCAAAGAATT
This sequence comes from Cunninghamia lanceolata, assembly GCA_027924645.1. Classification (NCBI taxonomy): domain Eukaryota; kingdom Viridiplantae; phylum Streptophyta; class Pinopsida; order Cupressales; family Cupressaceae; genus Cunninghamia; species Cunninghamia lanceolata. The sequence goes on from BSBN01000892.1 coordinate 10,422,985, forward strand.
TTTGATCTAATGAGCTTCCACCAAAATGACCTCCACAAGCACCTGGATGGGCATCTTGGAGAGAAATTGGGATTTTATATTTTGTTAAGCAATGAAGAAGAAAGTCGTAACTTCACCAATACAATATATTAGAAAGTATAATATAATATGTTGAAATCTTATTTATACGAGTGTAAACACTTTTAAAAGAATTATTAAGGAATCATCTCTCATGTAATTGTATGTGTGGGAGTACCATTCCTCTGAATCGATGGTATAACCAAAGAGGGTATCAAAAGAACTATCCACAATAGCAGGGAAAGACAATGTATAAATAATAGAATGACAATCACATGATGATTGTATTTTTGTGGGATAGTATCTATAGATAAAGAAGAAAAATAATGGAAATATAAGGCAAAGTCATGATACTGGGAGATTTTATCTTGATTAGCTTGATAAACTTACCAGTAACTTGCCTTATGATTAGATAAGAATCACCATAAATACGAATAGATTTAATTTTAAGAAAAATCACTACATAGAAGCTATCAATAAGAGCTTCATATTTAGTTATATTGTTAATACATTGAAATTTTAGATGAGAAGAAAGTGAAATTAGTTTTCCTAAAAGAGGGACCAAGATGACACTAGCTTCGAACCTAGTGTGACATCTCTATCCATCAAAGAATGATTATCGTCCATAGAGAGGATGTGATATTCAGGGAAGGAATCAAGATTAGGAAAAGAGAAAGGAGGAACATCAGCTAAATGATCAACTACAACTTTTCCCTTGATAGCTTTCTAAGAAACGGAATTTAAGTCAAATTAAGTCAAGAGCATGATCCATTTTAGGATGTGTAAAGGGAAGGGTGGTCTTTCAATTATGAAATAAACTAACTAATAGACTATATCTTCCCTTGAAGGTTATGAGGCTAAGAAATATTGTAGGTAGTGGCATGTTGACAATAGCATCACTTTTTTGTGTCAATCTCAATGCCAGAATGAGATACAATAAATCTTAAACATTTGCCACTATCCACATTGAAGACACAATTTTAAGGGTTCAAGTGCATGTTGTATAGATGAATATGTCCAAAAATGAGGCAAAGATTGTGTACATGATCTTGGCAAAGAATTGACTTAGCCAAAATGTCATCAAAATAATCTTCAAGAATATTATGAATAAAGTCATGAAAGATAGAGGCTCATGGCTCATTGGTAAGTTCCAACAACATTCTTTAGACCAAAGGGCATGACCACATGACAAAATATTCCCCATGATGTTTTGAAGGTCATTTTGTATTGATCAAGAGGGTTAATAAGAATTTGGTTATACCCTAAGAAGTCATCCATAAAAGAAAGAAGTGCATGAAGTTCAATCGATTCAACAATCATATCTATGTTGGGAAGTGGAAAATCATCTTTGAGAGAAGGTTTTTTGAGATCACAAAAGTCAATACAAATGTGAATGCAACCATTGGGTTTAGTGACAACTATAAGGTTTGAAATCCAAGGTGAATATTCAATAGGGTAGATAAAGCTAGCTTTTAAGAGATTTTAAATATCAACCTTGACCATGAGGGCCACCTTAGGGTGCATTTTTTTTATTTTTTGTTTCACAAGTTGTGCATCAAGATATAGCACTATGTTATGAACCACAACCTTAGAGTCAATGTTAGGCATATCTTCGTATGTCCAAGAAAAGAGGTATGGGAAGTCATGTAAGAGTTGGGAATGTGAAGACTTCTCTTCTGATGAGAGACATTCTCTAATTTTATTAACCTTTTCAGGATCATGGGGATTCATAGGGATGTTGATAGTATCCCCAACTAAGAGGGTACTACAATCTTGAAGATCAAGAATGGTTGGAAGATCATTATGGATGTTAGGAGATAGGACACAATCATCAGATAACGTGATAGACTCCACAAAGTATGTTTGTCCATTTAGATAGTAAGGGAATCCATGATCATGATGAATGAAGTCATATCAACATATACACCAAGGAATTTAGCTAGAGCTTCATCAATAGAGAAGACATATAAAGATGGCATACGTGACTAAAAAATTTCTATGATCAAGTCAAGATGTAACACAGGTAGAGAAGTAGGAGATGCAAAAACCATGGCTATGTCAGCAAAGCTATGATATAAAGGTTTGGAGTGGCAAGGAGGTCGATAACCAAGGCCCATTGTAGAAAGATGTGTTGTAGGCTCTAAAGGGATATTGATAATGTGTTCCTTTATGACCCAAACCATTGCCTTTATATCTAGTTTTTGAAATTATTTGAAAACCACAACCATAATGATATTGCAACTATGAAAAAGATAGAGGATTCTTGTCAATAGTGTGATTGCTATGCACTATATAACCACATGATTCAGAAGAAGAATTAGAGTTGTTAGAAGATTGTGATGAATAAGGTATAAAATGTAATTTTGGGATGTCAAAGTGAGAGGGGTTAACTTTGTACTCACATATAAAAGAGGGAGTAAAGTCTAAGGATCCCAATCATTTCTAGTACATGCATTAGAAGAAGAAGAAAATGGATGAGATTGCACAGCATCATCAATAAGATGTGACGATGGTGTAAGCTATTTGGGTGAAGAAGAGGGCATGACATCACGAAGAGTAGAAGATGTAGAATAAAGGTTGTTATGGTTGAGATCCATTTGCTAATAGTACTACATAGGATCTGGATCATCTTTGATTGTGAGTTTTTATTGTTATTAACAAATTTAATAGATTGATATGTAGGGTAGATGGGATTGCACCCATAGCATGAATCAACATCCTACCCAAGAGGAGAATATAGGAAAGAGTTCCCAAAATCACATGAACTATAGTAGGCAATGTAATAGAAGCTAACTTGATAGGCAAAGTTATGGTTCCTAGAGTCTAGTGACTAATGTTATCAAAATAGGAGAAATACAAGATGTATCAACATTAATATGATTCAATAGATCCACACTACATATGTTGAGACCAAAACTATTATCAATGAGGGTGTGTTTTATTCCAATAGAATTTACTGCAACAATGATAAGAAGAGGTTCATTTTGTTTCTAAACCTTGAAAGAAGGATGTACATACTATTGAAAGACAATATCAGTAATATTGGTATAAATCTAGGCTAGTAAAATGGCTACTTCATTGGGCTTAGTAGAATATAAAATTAGAATCTGCTTAAAGCTTCTTGAAGCATGCCATGATAAGCAAGATAAGTTTGGATCAGCTCTAGAGAGATTCTCACTTAAGTAGCTTGAAACTACTCAACAAGATCATACTCTTGTATTCTTATTGGAAAAATTATCTGATAGAAAAATAGTGGCTAGTGGAGGAAGAGAAATAATAACAGGGGTTACCTATTTGTTCCTATGGGTGTTATATGTATGGGCTACTACATCAAAATTAGTAGTCACAGGCACATTACACTTTATAAATTGAGAAATATGAGTATAAAAAGTTCAATGGTTATCAAGAATGTCCCAAATAGTAATTATAGGATGAGAAGATTGAGGTAAATACGGTATGCCATGTACAATTATTTTTGGCTTTTGAAGCTCTTTGTAGAGCTTGTTCTTGAATGAATATTGTATTAATGAGATTTTGAGGAGGATGAGACAATGTATAAATAAAAGAAAAATATTTAGTAGGTGAAGAAGGAGAAGGGACATGAATGAAGTCATCTAATGTCTCATATAACATGGAAAAGTCCTCCTTAGTATTATTGAATGCATTAAAGGTTTGAAGAAATAAATCTAACATGGTCAAGTTTGTGATGAAGCTTGGGTTCACCAAAAATGTAATGAAGGAAAAGTGGTTTAACTAAGAATGTCCTTTATTTTCTAAGTTAAATTTTTTCAAACCATTACACTAGGATGAAACTAGCTCTATGGATGAAACATTTTGCTACTTTTCTATTGCAAAAAGAACAAAATAAAACTAGAATATCCTAACATTTTTAAAATTTGTAAAATAATATTTTTTCTAAGATAAAACATAAATCTAGGTTGGAAATTATTGATTTATAGGAAACTAAAATATAGAATCAACAAGATGGATTTAGAATCGCAAATAACAAAAGAAAGGAACTTGTGACCAGAAGATGGAGCTCAGTATCCACAATGCTAGCAAGATGCAAGGACATTCGCATGATGCATTGTTGTCCACTTCATGTGCTATAGTCTAGAATGTTAGAAAAATACAATTTCTATCCCAAAACGGTTGATTTTGCACACAAAGAGATAGAGATAGAAAGAACAAACCCAAGATATACCAAAATCTATAAAAGTGTTGAAAAGTAACTTACTATATGTATTTTGGAATGAAAAATAGAAATGATAAAGAGAGAGAGATGCAAACCATCGTGTGAGTTGATCTTCAAGAAACCTATAGCTAAGGATAAGAAAAAGGGTTATGACTTCTTGGTGTTGGATTTGTGACAACAAGATAAACCAAAGAAAGAAAGAAGCTTATCTTTGAAAGAAAACAAAAATATTTTGTTTTACATCTATTTTTTTCCTAAAAAGAGAAAAAAATCTACTTTCTTCTAAATTTGATGGAGTTTGTTATGTTGAAGACATTATTTAAGCTTTTGAAAGGCAAGATAATTTTTTAATTGCAGTTGCATGAGGATTGTAATTTTTCATTGAACAATAAGAATGATTGTAATCTTTCTCTGAACAATAAGAATATTGATACTTTGCCCTATGGATGTTTCTCTAGCATATTGCTAGAGTTATACCACACAAATCCTTGTGTTGTAGATGTGTGTTTGGTTATTCTGTATTTTGTTATTATCTCTATTTTCTTTGCAACTAACTTGTGCTGCAATATTATACGATTTTGAGTTTTAAGTTTATCATTAAAATCTGACAGAATCTCAACAAGTGGTATCAGAGCTTTATTTTGCAGCGATTGTGTTAGGATTTGGTGTTTGTTATGCAGCTCATCAAATGGAAAAGGTTTCGAATGCAAGGTTTGAGGTGGAGAAATTCAATGGGAAGAATAACTGAGTTGTGAAAGATCAAGATGCGTGATTTGTTGGTGCAACAAGGATTGCACAAGGCGTTGGTAGGCAAGTCAAAGAAACCTATGAATATGATTGATGAGGACTGGGAAGATCTATTTACAAGAGCTCTTAGCACAATGCATTTGTGTTTGGTAGATGATGTTCTTTTCAATATTGTTGCAGAGGAAACGGCAGCAAGCTTATGGAGCATAATGGAGAGCCTTTACATGAACAAATCCTTGATAAATTGAATCTACTTGAAGAGGTAGCTATATATTTTGCTAATTAAGGAAGGTATCAAAATTGATAATCATTTAAATGTTTTCAATACTCTTATATGCCAATTAACTAGTATGGGTGTAAAAATCGAAGATGAAGGCAAGCTAGTTCTGTTATTGTGTTCATTGCCTGAATCTTGGGATCACTTAGTCACTTCCATTAGCTTTAGCACAACTAACACCCTTGAATTTCATTATGCTGTGGGAGCTTTATTGTCTGAGGAGGTGAGGAGGAAATCTAATATAGAAACCTCCACTCTAGAAGCAATGGTGGCTAGAGATTGATCTACAAAAAAGGGTGAAAATTTGAGAGGTACATCAAGATCTAAGTCAAAAGGCAAAAAGGGTAAAGGAAAATATTGGTATTGCAACAAAAATGGGCATCTCAAGAAAGATTGTTGGAAGAGGAAAGAAGACAATGATGACTCCAAAAAGAAAGCAAACCCGGTTGAAACAAGTTTGGGTATAGTTGATCAAGTACTATCTATTTGTAATATTTCACAATATCATGAGCAATGGTTATTAGATTATGGTGCTTCGCATCACATGTCTCCACATAAGAGTTGGTTTTCTTCTTACCAAACTATTGATGGTGGTGTTGTTCTTATGGAAAATAATGTTTCTTGTAAGACTGTTGGCATTGGGAGCATTAAGATTAAAATGTTTGATGGTATTGTGAGGACATTAACAAAACTAAGACGTGCTAGAACTAAAAAGAATTTAATTTCTTTGGGATTTTTGGATTCTAGAGGTTATAAATTTACATGTCAAGGTGGATCACTAAAAGTGTCCAAGGGCATTATGGTGGTAATGAAGGCTACAAATATTGGGAACCTTTACAAGTTACAAGGGAGTACTGAAACAAGTGAAGCAGCAATGGTATCTAAAAAAGTAAATGAATCTACTCATTTATGGTAACAACGATTGGGCCATATGAGAGAGAAAGGGTTAAAGGTACTAGTAAACCATAAGTTACTTTCAAATTTAAAATCTTTGAATTTGAATTTCTGCAAGTATTGTGTCTTTGGAAAGCAATGTAGATAGAAGTTTAAAACAGGTAGTCATACAAGTAAGGGTATCCTCGATTATATTCATTCAAATGGTTGGGGACCATCCTCTATAGTTTCATTTGGAGGATCGTCATATTTTGTGACATTTATAGATGATTACTCTAGAAAAATGTCGGTCTATATTCTTAAAAGGAAAACTGATGTGTTTAATGTATTTAAGAAGTTTAAAGATTTGATTGAAAAGAGTATTGGCAAGTTAATCAAGTGTTTAAAAATAGATAATGGAGGTGAGTTCACATCTTTGGAATTTGAAAATTATTGTAAGGAAGTTGAGATCGAAAGGCATACAACCACATTTTACGCTCCTTAGCAAAATGGTGTTGTTGAACACATGAATAGGACTCTTCTAGAGAGAGCAAGGAGCATGCTCAGTAATGCCAAGTTGGAGCAAGAGTTGTGGGTAGAAGTAGTCAATACAGCATGATATCCAATAAATCAGTCACCATTAGTTGTATTATATTGTAATATTCTTGAAGAGGTATGGAAAGGTAATTCGTGTGATTACTCAAATCTAAAAAAAATTGGTTGTGATGCTTATGCTCTTATTTCAAAAGATTAGTGTTCTAAATTGGACCCCAACTCAATGAAGTATATCTTTGTTAGTTATGGTGATGGAGTTAAGGGATATAGATTGTGGAATCCTGTTACCCACAAAATCATCATTAGCAGAGATGTGGTATTTTATGAATCTTCTCTCATCAAATCAGACATAGTAGAAATTGAAATAGAACAAGAACAAGTACTAGAACATCAAAAAATTTAGTTGGAAACTCATCCATCTATAGAAAATAGGGAGCAAGAAGAAGCTTCTGAAGAAGAAGATGAGGATACATAAAATATATAGGAAAATATGGAAATGGCACAATCAACTCTAAGGAGATCTACATGGGTCAAAAATCCTCCTAAGAGGTATGATGATTATAATTTATCTATTGCTTTGATTTCTAATGATGAGGAGCTTGGTTCTTCTCAGGAAGCGATGGATGATATTGAAAGTACTAAATAGAAAATAGCAATGAAAGAAGACATGTATGCCTTGGAGAAGAGTAAAACATGGGACCTGGTAGATCTTCCAAAGGAGAGAAAATTTGTTGGTTGCAAGTGGATTTACAAACTGAAGAAGGGTGTTGATGATAAATTTGAAAGGTACAAAGCAAGACTGATAGAAAAAGGGTACACACAAAAGGAAGGTATTGATTTCCATGAAATTTTTTCACCATTTTTTAAGCTTGTTTCTATTCGAGTAGTATTAGCATTAGTTATTTTATTTCATTTAGAGTTAGAGTAGCTAGATGTTAAAACAACATTTCTACATGGATATTTGGAAGAAGATATATATATATGGAACAGCCAGACAGGTTTGTTCAAGATCACAAAAGAAAGTTTGTTTGTAAATTCAGGAAGTATATGGCCTGAAGCAATCACCTAGGCAATGGTATAAAAGTTTGATTCCTTCATGGTGAGCCAAGATTTTACAAGAAGTGAGTATGACCATTGTGTTTACTTCAAAAGTTTGGAAAATGGTTTATTCATTATCTGTTATATGTTGACGATATGCTTATAGCTAGCAAAAACATGGCAGAGATCGGCAAGTTAAAGGCTCAGTTGCCTAGGACATTTGATATGAAGGATCTAGGAGCAGCAAAACAAATTTTGGGCATGGAGATACACAAAGATAGGAAAAATGGCAAACTTTGGTTATCACAGCAAAAGTATGTGGAGAAGATCCTCAAGAGATTCGGTATGAAGAATGTGAAACTAGTAAATATCCCTTTGGCTTCTCATTTTAAGCTTTCTTCAAGTTTATGTCTTGGTATAAAAAATAAAAGGATTATATATCTCATGTAACATATGCTAGTGCAATAGGAATTTTAATGTATGCAATGGTATGTACAAGGCCAGATATTTCACATGCAGTTGGTGTTATCAATAGATACATGGCAAATCCAGGTAAAGAGCATTAGGTAGTAGTGAAATGGACGACTAGTAAATATCCCTTTGGTTTCTCATTTTAAGATTTCTTCAAGTTTATGTTCTGGTAATAAAAAATAAAAGGATTATATGTCTCGTGTAACATATGCTAGTGCAGTAGGAAGTTTAATGTATGCGATGGTATGTACAAGGCCAAATATTTCATATGTAGTTGGTGTTGTCAGTAGATACATGGCAAATCCAGGTAAAGAGCATTAAGCAGTAGTGAAATGGGCGCTTCGCTATCTTAGAGGCACGAGTGATTATTGAATTACCTTTAACGATTGTAGTGATTTGGTTTGTGGATATGTTGATTTAGATTTTTTAGGTGATTTGGACAAAAGGAGATCTACCTCAGGTTATGTCTTCACTCTTGCAGGAGGACCTATTTGTTGGATGTCAAAGCTTCAAGAAACAATGTTTTTGTCCACTACTGAGGTAAAACATATGGATGTCTCACATGCATGCAAAGAGGCAATTTGGTTAAAGGGTCTTTAGTGAGTTTGGAAAAATGCAGGATAAGGTGAATGTATTCTATGACACTAAAAGTGCTCTTCTTTTGGTTAAAAATCTAGCTTATCATAGTAAGACCAAGAATATTGAAATTAAATACCATTTTGTAAGACATGTAATTGATGGAATGGAGTAGCTCTTGACAAAGTCCATACGCAAGAAAATTGTGCAAATATGTTTACAAAACTAGTACTATTAGAGAAGTTGAGGTGGATTTTGGCTTCTCCTGGCTTACAGAAAAGGTGATGAATGGGCATGAACAAAGTATCAGGTAAATTGTTGTCAAGGTGGAGATTATTGGATTTGTGACAACAAGATAAAGCAAAGAAAGAAAGAGTCTTATCTTTGAAAGAAAACAAAAATCTTTTGTTTTAAATCTAATTTTTTCCTAAAGAAGGAAAAAATAAAGAAAAAAAAATCTACTTTCTTCTAAATTTGATGGAGGCAATTATGTTGAAGATATTATTTATCTTTGTAGTTTTTGAAAGGCAAGACAAATATGTAATTGTATCTACGTGAGGATTGTAATTTTTCTCTAAACAATAAGAATACCGATACTTTGCCCCATGGATGTTTCTCTAGCATATTGCTACAGTTTTGCCACATAAATCTTTGTGTTGCAGATGTGTGTTTGGTTATTCTTTATTTTGTTATTATATTTATTTTCTTTGAAACTAACTTGTGCTGTAATATTATATGATTTTAGCTTTTAATCTTATCATTAAAATCTGAAGGAATCTCAACACTTGGGAGCTTGCAACAAATGGTGAAGCCCCTACTTTAGTCTTTTGACCTTCACAAGTAGTCAAATAGAAAAGAGAAAGATTTGTTTGTACTCTTAACCTATGTGCATCTAGGAACTAACAACAATAACAAAGTAAATCTATAAGCATTAATCCCTAGTCTACGAGCAAGAATACCCTAGTGTGCATATTGGATTAAATAAGAGGAGGTGATGATCACCAAGAAATATGCCAAGACAAATATAGAAGTAAATGTGATAAAGAGATTTGTTGAAATATTGTTCAAACAAGAATGAGAACAATATTACTAGGATGGTGTAGAAAAGGAAGAGTGAGCTCTTTGAAGGAGTGAACAAAAATATGGCAGCAGAAACCTTTGAGCAAACTTCAATAATGGTGGAATATTCAACGGCATAGAATCAAAAGAGAGCCAAGAGAGAGTTGCATTTGTTTTTCTAAGCCAAATCCAAATGAATCTCTTTCAAAAAGGGTTTCTTGGAAGTTGAAGGGTCAAATTTGGACGTTAGACACATTTTTTGGGTAGACAAGCATTACAATATTTGACAATAGGTAGCTGGGTAGGAAACCATGTAGGAGTACAATTAACACTGAGAGGGCGGGTGAATCAGTGTTAATAAATAATTCAATTTTCTCACCTTTTACAAATTGTCAATGAACTTTATTATGAACAGAGATCAAATATTAACTTCACAAGCATCAAATTGTTAAACACCAATTATTAATGCAGAGAAACAACACAAGAAGTTTAACTCAAAGATATATCGAGTGGAAAACCCTCCAGGGGTAGGAAAACCACTCAAACTACCTCACTAGCTTAAATGAAAAACTTCAAGTTTACAAATGTCTCACTGACATATACAGAGGTCTCACTGACCACAAGCCTCACTGGCATAGGAAGGTCTCACTGACCACAAGCCTCACTGGCATATGAAGGTCTCACTGACCACAAGCCTCACTGGCATATGAAGGTCTCACTGACCACAAGCCTTACTGGCAGAAAGGTCTCACTAACCAATTCAATTGTCCTCATCAAAATAATGTGCAAGACATGATTTCTTCTCAATTTGATTTGCACCATTCATGATCTGTCATCTCTGAGCACACTCAAACCAATCTGCATACTAGTCTCATTATCTCTGTTCAATCAATTCACAATTCATTCACCTGATTATCTCTGCATAATACACCATCATTGTCTTCAAGGTTCAATCTAAAAATATGTTGCAACAAGGAGATTATCATTTCTGCATTATGGTCTTCACATCAACTCTCTCAGCTCAATTTTCACTTCAATTCAATTCTAACACTCACACTCATTTTCATCATCTATATATATATAAACAAAAAGACCTTTCAAATTCAACTTTTCTCCTGCAAGGAAAAAATAACATAACCTTTCATATCTCTCTTTTCTCTGTATAATCAATTCAAAAATCAATTCATATTCTTCTACAAAAAGATCATCTGAAAAACAAAACAATCATATACAATTCATTTTTCTCTCTTCTCCAATCTATTCATCTTCCCCATTAATCTCTTCAATCTTTGATATTCTTCAATTGACTTTTCATAATTTGATCTTTCTTATCTTTTACAAAAATCCTTAATAATTTTTGTTCTCCAAAAAAAATCATTTAACATCTAAAAAAAATATCTCCTTGAAAGAAATAACTTCAATAAAATCTTCAATGACCTTCTATCTATATAAAAATGGCTTTTTATATTCTTCTATTTTGCATAAATATTTCTTAAATTTCTTCAACCTTTCACCTTCTCTCAATGAAGAACAAATCCTCATTTTTCACATCATCTACAAAAAAAAATCTCAATAAAATTTTAATCAAAATTCTGTGAGAGAAAAAATATATTTTTTTATATTCGGACCCTCTTCATCTCCTGCAGGAAGAATAAGTTATAAAGACTCATGAGCTTCTTCACCATTGAAAACATTCTCATCACTTAAAAAAACTTTCTCTATTATCTCTTCTATGCCACAATAGATAAAAAAAATAGAAAGAGATCTTCGAATAACATAGCCTTGATTACAAAAAATCTACCTAATTTTTAGGACTAAAAATAGGCTTAAACTGCAGTTTACACATAGTTGACAGTTAAATGCCCATCAAACTTTAAGCATGTGAAGAGAGGCTTGAAGTTTAAACCCGATCACTGATCTTTATTCCGCGCCCAACTCATAATTAAATTAGAGCCTTTGATTAGCTCTTTGGCTCCCGATCCATATGGGAAGACCGACAGATTCGATTGAACTAGGGAAGAGGGCCGATAAGGCCATAATGCCAGCCCCTTCATGTTGCCACTTAAGTGGTTGTCTACCTTCAATAGCAGGTCAACGATCAAATAAAACAAAAAGTGTAATTTCTAAAGACCGGCAGTGAAGGGCTTAATGAATGATCATTAGATGATCCAAATTAAAGTATAGGACATAGACTAGAGGCTTAGAAATTTCAATCTCAAGAAACAAATGAAACAATCTTAAACCTTAGCCTCTGTTCATATCACAGATGAGATAAACATAAACCTTAATCTCGGCAGAAAACACAATTTCCCCATCACATGTATCCATCACTTGATGTGAATAAAACCACTCTTGAAGAGAATCACACAATCAAAAAGCCACTGCAAAAATCTGCTAAGAAGACAACCTTTGAACCTGTGAAGATCCTTGATTGATCTCAATCTGCCACTGATCTCTGTAATTATCTCAAATGATCATGATAAATTAAGCAATCATAACAAAACACTAACATAATAAAACATCCTACTTCTGTCTAATCTTTTAAGCAAACTCTTGATAATGGCAACTCCTCTAATGCAGAGAATTTACTTTCTTAATGCAAAACCAAGATATGAGATCTTTTGATCTGTGATGCACATGCAACATCATGACATGTCAAGAAAGAATTTGTACCAACACATGATCAACTCCTGCAAATAATTTTGAAACCATCAAGCAAGAACTCCTTGCATCATAATCAAAACATCAATGGCAACCTGCACAACACCTTTTTGACATCAATGACAATCAGTCACCATCAAACCAACATTTTGATTTTTAAAAACTTATGAGATGCTAGCATGTCATGCTAACATCCTACACAAATTACTTCAAATTCAATGCATGGTCTTAGGTTAGTGGGAAGAATCAAAATGTGATGAATAAATTTAGCAATCTGGTGAGAAAAGGCCCAAGTTAAGGCTAAAATGATCCATAAAACATACTATAGGAATGAACACCAAAGCAGTCCTAAAACATAATATGAAATTACCAAGGTATGCAATTTTCTACATTACACCTACGATGGAGACTGGTGTAGAAAATTTTGAGGCCACTTGTAGTGTATTCGAGAAGGATTGAGAAATGGCATACAAGGAATTCACTAAGTTTACCAATTATGATTTATGGATAATTGTGCAGCTTGCTCTAATGAATATTGAACTGAAGAAATTAAAAGAGCATTTTACAAAAGATCTATCAAATAGTGACACTAAGGGACTCAATAATCATATACATGATACTAACTCATACATTTCTCATCAGCATAATGCAGACACTTAAGCACTTTGGGATGTCAATCAAAAGTTCCAACTACAAGTTAAACAAATGGGTTTTGAGACCATGCAAGTTTGTGTTATAATTATTGTGCTTCTAAATTAGCTTTAGTGACTAGCCAATAGATGATGATGTGATTTCACACATTGAGGATATATTCTAGACTTTGGAGGAGTGTGTCAATACGGAGTGAGCGTAGTTGGCTGAGTTTTTGAATGCATAGGTTTTCTAGTAGCACTAGATCTTTCTTCTTTGTTGTCTTGATTGTTTTGGTCCTTCGTCTTTTTGTGTTATTTTTATGTTATGAGGATAGAACATCTTATTGGTCTAGGAGGATGTTGGCTTCCTGCTTATTTGTATTTTAAATTGTGTACAATTGTGCCAAATTTGTAGCAGTTAACTTACGTTTGTATGCATTAATGGGATGCACATGCACTGAGCATATAGTTGTAATATGTAGGCATAACATCACATGCATTGTAGATTGTGAAGATGTTTGAAGCAATTTGCAAGCGTGTGGTGCATGCAAGAAGATGACTATTGTTTGCATATTTAAAATTATCTATATAAACCCCATGATTGTAATTAATTTGACAGTGATGAATGAAATAAATATAGAAGCTCTCTCATATTCTAGTTTCAATATGTTGTGTGCATGATTGTTTATTTCATTTGTATAATTAATTGTGCACATGTTACACACAAGTTGTGCAAACTCTTAGCATGCTTTGGTGAGACTTGGAGATGGATGTCATTACACGGGAGTAATAAAGTGTCTAGCCATGGTTTAATACACATCATAGGTAAAATGGCTAGCAAGATTGGTTTAATAAGGCTCATACTTTGAGTTAATCAAACCCCAATTTTCACTAGTGAATTTCAATCATATTTGGAGAGTGAGATTAGTCCCAAGTTCTCACCCACTTAAATAGGTGTCAAAATTGTGTGATTAGCTCAATTGTGTAATTGGAGCTAATTGATCCAATTAGCCCCGCTCATGTAGCACCGGATCAATTAGCTCCGCTCATGTAGCACCTTCAACCAATAACTTGATCGGTTCAATCAAATGCATAATTGGGTCCAATCAATCTGCAATGAGCATTAATCTAAGGCTTGATTTGTCCCAATTGTGCACCTAATTGAACCAACTACCCAATTCATTCAATCAAATATGCAAATGGGGTTAATCAAGTTCCAATGTATGATAATTTGTTATAATTGTGTTTGTGGGCTCGATTAGCCCTATTTACACACCAAATTGAGCCAATTGAGTAATTGGGTCAAATGGGTGTGTAAATGGGGCAAATGAACCCCAACATGCACTAACTTGAGGTAATCTAGTTCATGGGGTTCCATTAGACCCAATTCTACACCTGATTGAACCAATTACTTGATTGGTTCAATCAGTTTTACATTTGTGACCAAATGAGCCCCAACAGACCTTGATTCAATGCAATTAGGTTTGTGGGGCTTGATTAGCCCTAATTTCGCACCCGATTGAGGCAATTACTTAATTCATTCAATTGGTTTTGCAATTCAAGCTAATCTAACCCTAAAGTGTAGTTAATTGATCAAACTAGGTTTGTGGCACTCAATTAGCCTCATTCAAGCACTAGATTGAACCATTTTCTCAATCAATTCAATTAGATATTCTATTGAGCATAATCAACCCCCAACAGGCACTAATTTGATTTTAGGGCATCAATTAAGTCTAATTACATATTCAATTGAACCAATCAAATAATTGATTTGAATATATAATTAACACTAATCAAACCAAAACATATACTATTTCAATACAAATTTATTCATATAAATCAATTAACCCTAAATTCCACACCCAATTAAACTAATTTAACTTCAAATTAAAGTTGCACAAATGGAAGCTCAATATTAACCAACAACCCAAAAAGATAAGTCAAAGGCTATAATGCCTTATAGGAAATGATAAATCATATAAATAACATCACCAACTAGATTTCTAATCAAGGTGAAAGATAATATTTAATAGCATTGTTATATCATGTGCCATTGAAAACACTCAAAATATTAAGTGACCCACAAGGTTCTTTTAGCCATCCAAACTCCTTTCTTTACTTCTGCACCAAAAAAAAAAAAAAATCAACCCAGGATCACACGTGACCAGATGCCACAGACAAGCCAATCGTACTACAAATATAATGACTAGCGAACAATTCAGACAAGCATGATGGTCAAACAAGAAATAAACATGATTACACGCTGAAAAGGATAAGGCATTATCAAATAATCAGTATGCATGTGTTTGTGCATTCATCTCTCAATGTCGCTATCCAACTTTGAAATGCCCGTTCCTCCATTGTAGCCTTCCTCAAATTCAACTTTCAGGTGTCCCTACACACAGGTAAGCACAACATAAATAGTGATCACCTATCATAAAAAATTAAATAATCAAAAGAACCATCCAATCCAAGTGCTTTCTTTGAGTCAAAATAGAACACTGCTTCGCAACTCCTCCCTTGTAGTGGGCTTCGTGATATTATTGTTGTAAAGTCTTCCGATATTTTAGGAATGTTTTGGATGAACAATCTCTGTGCTTGTTGTTGCTTCACTCAAGGAGTGGGTTTAGTGGTAATGTTGGAGACATTTTTAGTTACATAAAGAAAAATATCAGCAGCGTCAGTGATAATATTCCCATCATCCTTTTGGAGTCTTTATACAAAGTTTGTTTCCTACCTGTTTAGCTCTTGAGCTAAGAGCATGGAAAAACTTAGTGTTAGAACCTTCTTGTTTAGTCCATCGAGCTCTAGATCTTTGCAGCCAATAGAATTATTCTTTTCTCAAAGAATTTCAATTGGAAGATGAGATCCTGTTCCTCCTTTTCTAGTGACTTGTTGTACTCGTTGTCATGATTTTGCTTTGTATTTGTACCAATTTCTCTTTGAATTTCTCTATTGTGAGCAGAGATATTTCCAAAGCCAATTCTCTTTTACTCTTTCATTTTGCTTTGTAGGAATTTCAGCTTTTCAACAGACCGATACAACTGTGATCTTGATTTGTTCAATCATTTCTTATCAGAGTCTTTAATTCATTTGTGAAAACCTGAGTGAGATCAAAATTCCTATAAATTGAAATTGTGAAGGGTTTCTTTGAGGGAGCTTATGGGCAACTTCCAAACTAGGGGCCAGCGGTCTGACAGAATCAAATCAAAATCTCACTGGCATCTAGTTGCATTGTTTGGCTTGTGCCAATTTTTAGATAGTAAGATTTTGTACAATTTTTCAATTCTGTAAATCTGACTTTTTCTTTGATCGATCCATGGAAATAATCCTTGTGATCTCCGTCAAGTGGATTTTGATATCTATCCTGTTAAGAGTTTCAATTGGTCCTTGATTGAAACCAACCCCGTCCTTTGTCTTTGATATTGTTGATGTCTCCCATGATGATCAACTGTTGGTTTTATTTGAAATGACTCTGCATGAGATGCTTTACCATATGAATTTAATTATTCCCATGGGAAGAGATATAAAGATTGATGAGTTACATTTACAAAAAATCATTAGAATGAACAACATCGAAGGATATTCAAAGGGAAGCTCTGAATAGTTAAGAGGTCTACCTTGCTAGGTTCCAATGAAAAAGGGTTCTTCTCTTGCTGAAACATGTATGATTTCTATTTTTATTTATATTTTTATTGTATTGAAAAGCTGGATGGATTTGAACTTGTCACCAAGTGCCTGCAATTCACAACTGTAAGCTGCTACACCAAACACCTTTCCATGACACCTGCATGGTTAACCTATTACAAAAATTATATGTTATATTTTACTAGGTCTTTTACAAAGCGCACATATGCTTTTGATATTCCAAGAGAGGATCTGCATTAAGAGGGTGACAGGGGGTTGATGTCTTCCTCTAATGTGCCACGAGT
The DNA here is from genome assembly GCA_027924645.1 of Cunninghamia lanceolata. NCBI lineage: Eukaryota > Viridiplantae > Streptophyta > Pinopsida > Cupressales > Cupressaceae > Cunninghamia > Cunninghamia lanceolata. The sequence goes on from BSBN01000892.1 coordinate 10,440,058, forward strand.
TATTTTTGCCACCCGTATTTGCATCACATTTTCACTTGTATTTTCTTGACTGTCCTTTCCATTTTATTATGATGATGGCTTCCACTTTTTCTTTACTGCATTACCACTTTAGTTCCCAAAATTTAAGTCATACGGATTAGGTCCTCTTTTGGGGTTAGATGAGGACGCTTTGGGCATAAATTACATAGAAATAGGAGAAATGGCTTCTTGTGATGTATCGGCCACAAAAGGTTTAGAGCATTTTTATCCTTGTTTCTGGAGAGTGGAATGATCTTCCTCAACTGCCCAAACTTGATGTCTCCATTAACAAATTCAGACAGTGCAGCAAAGGGGTTTTTCTTACAAAAATTTTGTTTCTTGGCTAGAAAGCCCTTCATGTTTTATTCGAATGTGCCTTTTGTGTTCCAGTGGCATTTTTATAATGTTACTAATGTGTTTTTGACATGTTCTGTTCTCATGATTCAAAGATTATTGTGTGTTAATTGGGTTGAATAGTGAGATCACTGTTTAATTCCTTTGGAGGTTATTGGGTATGCAGATCATGTGGACAAAATCTTGTCATGTGTCAATGCTCATGGCAAAGTCTATATCTATATGAGATATTCCCATAATTCAATTGTTGTCACCATCCTATTCAGTCCACTCCAAAAATAATTCTATCTGGAGAGGTTTGTCCAGATCAATGTTATCTCAAATCCTTACAGTTAATGACTCGCATTTTTTGTTTAGATCAATGATATATTCCTCCAATTTTGTTTCTATTTTGATAAAGCTTGCTTCATGCCAATATTTACAAGGAATAAGTGCAAGTCAAACCCACTCGTGGACAATGATATGGTGGTCCTTGATAATAGGTTGAATGCAAGGGGTTAGTGTTGTGTGAATATCCTAAATTTGTCCATCCACCAAGAGCCACCTTTAAAGGCTCTCTCTTGTTTGGAAGAGAAAACAATCCTTTGGGTAGCATTAGTATCTTAATTAACTTGAAGGATTTATTGTTCCAGCCATGGAGTAACCTTTGGGTGGCACTAATATCTTAATCAATCTGAAGAATTTCCAGATGTACCAATAACGTTTGGGCATCATTAGTATCTCAATTGACCTGAAGAATTCCCTGTTTTCCTGAATCCGACATTTAAGTATTTTGAGACTTGGTATGCCCCCATGAACCTACATATCAGCATTCCTTTGAGTGGCTAGATTTTTGTATCCATTTCTTCAATACTAAAAGAAACCACAAAGTTCTTGAAAGCATCTGTTTAATTCTTATACAATCCAAGGAGGGAAGTAAACAAAATCCTAAAACCATGGCTACAAGTACAATTATGAGAAGCATACTAGATATGGAACTTTCTTACTTCAAATTATATCATTATGTTTAAACTAAAAACTGAAAAATAAGATAATACTGTTGGACAAAATTTCTAGCCTTAATCCCACGTTTTTCTTAAACACATATGTATCACCATCCCAGTGTGTGGATACATGAAATCATTTTGCAGTATATTAAATAATAAATAAAATATAAGCTTCAAATTTTATCTGCAACGATACACTATTGTACACTGTGAGCTCTGCACAACAGAAAAGGTTTTTAAATGTAAGAACATATCAATATTTGCAGTCTTTTACACAACATGCTGGGTTAAAATAATCACAAGTTATATATGAAAGCTGTTTTTTTCATGAGAAAAATAGAACAACATTGTAGAAGCCATTTTTGCATTAACTAGCCTGTACATTCATCATATACTTGTATAATAAGAAGAGCACCTGCATTTACAATGTACATTAACATACATGTGATGCTAAAGTGACCAGATGTAACAAACATAATTTGTTTTGATGGTTATATCGTCAAATTATAAAACTTAAACATATACTTAACTCTGCCTTCACTTAGCTACAGATGATAGTGAACCATTCAGGTATACCTCATTTTTAAATGTATTCACAAGATGTTCTACAAGAGAACGCTTCATACCACACCTTGAACTTTACATCTATGAAGTTATGGCTCATACAAACTTCAGCATGCTCCTGGAACCAGTTTAGTGTCTGAAAAACAATAAGTCCGTCCATCTCTTATAACTCAATCAGTATTGGAAATATCACTAAAACAAAGGATGACCAAAAAAGAACATGGAGGAAAATGAAGCAGTGCGGGTATGGTTACAATGAACTACAACCCATAAAGCATAGGCTTAAAATATGAATGGCAAGAGACAAACTAGAGCATATATGAGAGCAGAAATTAAGTTTCGTAACAGCACACATAAGAACAAGTAACTTCTATTACTGAGATCAAAAAACTCGCGCTTCATGAATGAAGTAATTATAAAACTCAACCTATTCACCAATCTATAGGGATCGGAATCTTTTGACCCCCGTCAGAAGTTGAAAGGTTAACATACTTTAAGGCTGTCATATGTTGTAGACCCAATGCTTAATGAAAATCTATGCACTTTATGGGTACACATTAAATCAAACTGCAACACACCCGTGAGACAAAAACGGCAGCTTGCCAAACCTAAGTCATAATCGTGTCAATTAATAATTTAACCGCACCTATAGCCCCAGGCAACAACACCTCATTTCCTCAATGTTTTCAAATAATTTACAAATGAGATATATCAGCTTCTTCAAATTTTTAATACGTTCAAAAGTTTTACATGGGTGATATATCAGCTTATGCAATCTGAGTGTCAATTCACACCATTTCTTAGGACCGTACCAGTTCATTGAGATGAGGCAGTTATTCTATGCAATAATTTAATGTTACAGGATCAGATGTTTCTCCAGACGAAAGTGTTGATTTATATAGAAACTGGACATCCATCAAACGATGATTCTCTTTTGAGCGAGTCATGGTGAAACTTCCTTCTAGGAAATCCCCTCTACTTACTCGTGTAGGAGGATTGAACAAAAACACCTGTGTTTAGCAAGAAACGGTAAGCGTGTATCTAAGCAAGTTTACTAAAGGAAAGCTGATAATATCGGAAACACATATTATCATATCAAAAACAAGCAAGATAACTTCCAAACCTGCTGACCCCAGTGAGTTGGATTGTCTATGCTAGGAGCAGTTGTTAACTCAATTACACGAGTTGCTGGACTGGAAGCACTTCCCTGGTAAGGCAAAAACCATAAATTTGGTCATATAAAAAGCCAAATCTATTTGTAATATGAACTGCTTAAAATGAACCAATCAAATGGAAAAAATATAGCATTTTTAATTCAAAGGAAAGAAAATCATCCTTCGTACTCGAAAATGAACATCAAACCATCCAGCAAATCCACTGAATCTCCCCTGTTCAATCGTAAAGGGAATTGTATAGTCTGACCGTACACTAGAAATTTCATCTACGGTAGCACTGAGACAATCCATTGTTTTCACAATGGCAGGGGTGCCAATTATTTGATGTGGATGAAGATTGTTCCATAGAGAGGTCTGCAAAGAATTGTTATGAAATTCAGTGTAGCTATAAAAATTTGTAAACCAAATAAAAAATGAGAGCAAAAACCAGTTAAGATGTAACTTGACAACAGAAAAAAAAAAACCCACTTCCTAAATGTCAAGAATATATTGCCTGTATAAAGCAAGGAATAGAAATGACGTGGTATCTAACTGCATAAGTTATCTCATCATCAACACAACAAGAAGCATTTACAAAACCCTAATATTTTGATTCAAAAGCCAAAAAAATTGTCTAAGGAAATGAATCCTTGGCAACCAATTTATCATTTACCTTTTAAAATATCCATTGAAGATTTCTCTAAAAAGATACCATAATTAGACAACTCCGTTTGCACATACACTTCACAATCTCTCACTAAAAGCTTCAAACCACAAGCCAAGACCTTTTTGAAGGTAACCATTCAAGACATGAGTGTGCGAACAGTGGCTACCTTCAAAGAAAGGATAGTTAAAACTTCAAAGCAAACTTCAATAATGAATCAAATTGCAGAAAATGTTCTCTATTCTGTGAGATATGTCAAGATGTGCCAATCCTGTAGCAATGGAAATGCTGAGGTGAGGCATGGTACCTTTATATTAATTATTTAATAAAAGTAGTTGACTTAAACCAAAAAAACAAAATACAATTCACAGGAACCAGTAAGAACTGATAAATTGGGTGATATAAACGTAGTATATATTAGAAAGTTTAAAAAATTTAAAGAATTTTTTTTAGTTCTACAAATCCAGATCAGAAAGAATTTATGCACTTTATACCAGTTATTTATGAGGAACAATTCTCAATGGAAATGCAACCAAACACCAAAAAGATAATCATTCTCATAGAAAAAATCTGATAATCATTCTCATAGAAAAAATCTGGTTTTCTTTAAAGATCACAGTATATTCCATCCCATTTCTTAGCTCTATGCTGCTTGAAGTGAATGAACAAAATCAGCTACTAGTCACCTGTAGATAATATTTCTTTTGCTCTTCACAGTAGGGCTGTGTTAGGATGCTCATATCAACACCATAAAAGTCATTGGTATCCTCTATAAAGTTATTCCAGTCCGTCACAGCATTTTCATAATCTAGCAACTTTTGCTCTCCTTGACCAGATCTGATTGGTGCTAACCACATTCGTGCATGGCTGGGATACCTGCAGGACACAAACATTCTATTATTTATAGATTATGTTCTTAGATAGGAGAAGGACCCTAAATGTTTTGGAACATGTCACGACATGAGACAATTTGAATTTTCCCATTGCAATGATAGTCAAGTGTCATATAACACCAATTCTTCAATTTGCTGAACAATGACTACAGCAAAAATGAGAGACACATTGTGGGAATGTCAGATAGATATCAAGAATAAAAATTTCCTCAACAATAAAATGCAGGGTTGCATTATTATTAATTTCAGGAAGATTTTAAGATTTTCAATAAAAGAAAATATAGAAATCCAAGGCAATTTCAATGAAAGACACTGGTAGCTAGGAAACTAACAAGACAACTAACTATCAAACGCTGCAAAATATTAACCCTGAATAGAAAAGGACAAAAATACGGAACAAAAGGAAATGGATGAAAACATGCTAATGCCCATTCCATGACTGGTAAACAACAACTGACAGAAGGCAAACCAATCATTGACTGAAAAAATAGCGACGGCTATACACAATGAAATGAGTAATGTGCTTATTGATTAATTAAGGAAACCTGGAATATTCACTAAAAATCCTGACTTTCCTTGGAATAACAAAGGACCAAATATTGAAGTCACCTATATCTACACTAGTATCTAATAAAACAAAATTAATTTCTCTACAAATCTGTAAAGTTGATGAACCCCATAGGAGCCAAGGATCACCTGCAACCAAAACAACCTTTCACACAAGAGAGAAGCAATGGAAATACTATATTGCCAAAGAATTGATTAGATGCATACAAAATGGTACATTGTACAATGAGGAAACCCTTGTTTATAAACAAGAATAAAACCCTAGGGCAATCTAAGATCGTGACAAGTGTCTTAATCCTATGACATGAGACAAATATTAAATGCTCTAAATAAACTTAACTATGCAAGTGTTAATAGGACCTAATGCGAAACCAGAAATATGCCACTCTGTTGGGTGAATATTTTGTCTTCAACTAACTGAAGGCAAAATGGTTATATCAACCACAGTGCAATGAGATAAATCTCTCCTCTCAACAAAGGGGGGTTCCCTATTAACTATTACAAACTTATTTACACTAAAAACTAATTTCGGGGTGAAACCATGTCATCCATTTCTCTTTTTTCAGAAATGATGTTTACAATATAAAATAGTAATTTCACAATACAAATCGAAATAACCAAGAAACTCACGAGAGCACAAAGTCTATCGTTGCTGCTTTTACTGATTTACAATTTAGAACCAAGTAGGACAAAGTGCAGCTCAAAGTCTTCACCGAATACTACGACAAAACATACGATCACAAAAGATAATAGAAGTTCAAAGTCTTTCCAATATCTTTTACTTCAAAACATAAAATCACAAGCTAAAGATAATTATTGTAGCACAAAGTCTCCAAAATCAGCTTTAGAACATCTCCCAGATTATTCACACTCACACTACAATTTGATCAAATAGATAAGATAGTATAAGGAAAAGGACATAAGAACAATTTCCAATACACCACAAGTTATTCCAATGGAAAGATTGAAAGATCGCTTGCTTTTCTATTCACTTGATAAAATATGATTTACAATTTGAACAAAAAGTCTCAAAATGCTCTTCAATTTGGTAGAGTTTCGCTTCAATAATTAAAAGATAATAATTACAATGGGGATCCTCTTTATTTATAGGAGAAACCGAGAGCAAAAATAGGAAAAGAACAACTAACTATGACTTATTCAACAAAGGAGTCCTTTTTGATTTGGGACTTCCTACGTTTTTACATGTAATTACATATGAGAAAAGTACATGTAAATATGTCCAAAATTATTTCAAAAGTACATATGAAAAATAGAAAATAAACTAAGTGATGAAAAACCTGCTTCAACTTGCACTGCCTTCTTTCTTCATGTGGCAATCATACATAGTAAACACAGCTTGCATCCCCAAACTATCTGGACTGACTGGGTTCCTGAAAATCATTCGGGCTCTGACTATTGCATCTCTGACTGTGGTAATTCATTTTGCATGGCTAGTTAACTTGGCCTTCAGATTATCCAAAGTTAACTGATTATCAAGAATATTATCCACGGAGGCTACTGAAAATGTTTTGTCCTCAAACTCCTTCTGAAACATATTCTCAAATACCTGGGTCATCTCCTCTACAGAAAGAAATTGATTATCCTTTGACACCAAATTGCATGGCAACTCCTCCAACTTGTGTAAGAGACTAACGTCTCTTTGGTCACTTAGCTTCCTTGCAATTTCTAAGTCATTGATCAGATCTTTTAGCACACGGCTTCGATATGTCAATGCCTCCTTAGTCTCGGTATAGGAATCCCGATTTGGAATAAACACCAATTGATATCAAAGCACTCATTTTCAACTTCCTCATTTCTACCCACTTATCATGATTCTGCTCTAAATGCTCAATATCCTAAGAAATAGCATCAATCAAATCATCAAGTTCTGCCCTAATTTTCTCCATTTTGCTTGTTTTCTCAGCTAGCTCTGTAAGAAGAGAGATTCTCTGTGTGCGCATCCTTTCCAAATATTCTTCAAGCACTTTTCCCTTAAGGTGAGTCTTTTCAGATTTCTGGATGATAGGATCTTCAACAGAAACGGCCTCAAGAGTCACTAATTCTGAATTCAAAGTAATCTTCCTTACCACTGCAGTCAATTGCTCTACCATTGCTTTATAATGATCTTTCATCTCTTTTTCTTTATCAAACTTTTGAATCAAAATATCCATTGCCGATTGCATGTCAGTGTTTGCACTCTCATGTGTTATTTCGCCCAGCTCAATTCTAGAAATAGAGTAATCATTCATACTGAAATTTTCTATGGTAGCATCCTGTGGGGGCCTTGCAATCTCCACAAATTTGTGCCCTTTGTCTCCCAGCACTCTTGAAAGAATTTTTGGCTTCTTTGGAGTCTTAGCCTTAACAAGCACCAGCTTACCAAAATCAAAGTCATCTGGAGAGATGGCTTGTTTCTTTCTTTTAGGCGTATATGCTGATAACCATGGAGGAAACACAGAAGTACTCACACTCGGATCCGGTTCCATTGTCCGTGTTACGAGAACTGTACTGGCACTGGAAGTAGAAACAATAGGTGGAGTATCAGTAAACACTGCACCTGACACATTCACATTTGAAACTTGCTCAGAACCCAATACAAAGTGATCAAATATTGAAGAATCTCCAATATCAAAAGATGAGGAGGACATACTAGGAATGGACCTAGAAGAACGAAGAACATCATCAAAAGCAATTTGAGGATTATCAAAAATTATTTTTGAGGGTGATGGAGATTCAGAAAATGGGATGTTGATAGGTGAAACAGACAGAGGAACTGAAACAGGTATGTTAGACAAAGGAGAAGAGACTCCAGTATCCTGTGGTACATTCTTCTATGGAGACATAACCTCATCCCTTCGTTCTTCTCCTATCTCTTTTGTTGATCTATTTTCAACCTCCATTTCTTCGGCAACTGGCTCATCAGTATTTTGTTTCTCAATTTCCATTTCTTCTACCTTAAATTCTTTCTCTACAGCCTTTGACTTCTTAGACACAAATTTGATCTTGGGTTTATGAGTCTTAGAAGAAGAGGGAATGTCACTCTTATTCTTTGTCCTATTCTCCACCTTTTTGCTTGTTTGTTCTTGGACTTCGGTCTCTGATCCAGTAAGGAATTCTTTCAAAACAATCCCCTTACCTTCTAACCACTTGTTTGTGTTAGCCAATATCGGTTCAAACCTTTTCCTTCAAGAAGTCAATTCTTTCTGAGACCATTGGAAAGGAGGAAGAGAACCAGTAATCTGTTCAGTGTTATACCTAGGATCAATCAGCTCTTCATCATCCACCAAGTCTTCAGGAATATCAGCCAAACCTAGATACTCAATCTGTTCTAGAGATAATCTGCTATAGTCCAATTTTCTGATATCCTCTTCTGTCCTCAAGTCCACCCAGATGTCTTCAACCATTGGTTCATGAAACTGGGTCTTCCTTTTGATCTTGTCTTTTACGCCCCTCTAATCAAACCTTGGTCTTCGTTTGAACTGTTTCATGGTCACTAGCTGCATTTCAGTCTCCATGGCTCTAGCCTTTGCCGCAGTTGACACTGAAAACCTACCAACTTCAACTGGAAATCTGAATCCTGGTTTCTTGAGTTCCATTTGCTTATTATGTACGACAATCATTTGTCTACATAACTCCATCAGAACAAGTTTATCTGAAGGAAACCTCGGCAACATATAAGGATAACCTTGGAAAAAGCCAACCCTTAAATATGAGAAAGTCTGAAATTGTAAGAACATGCACCCATAATCATTCACCACTAGACCAAGCTTCGTCTGAAACTCTTCTTTGCTCTAACTGAGGATCAAAAAGACACAAGAACACTGCAAAGAAAGCATCATTTACCCTCCTAAAGTGGTGAATAGAACCTTTCAATGTCAGTTGAGGATAGTATTGATACACAGGAACCACTCTCCTATCTCCTTCAGATGTCAAACCTGGAAAGATTCTCATTGAAGCTGCTATATATACCAGATAGGAAGTCATATAGAACTTAAAAGTAGTGGACACCTTAGTCAATTGCTCATGCAGAGCATTGCTGATTTGTTCACCCCAAAAGATGGCTTGCTTGCCTTGAGAAGTATAACCTTGATAAAAGGGTACATCCATTCATGGAAAAGAGAGGAAGAAGCCAGCCCCCTTATCCTACTAAGAGTTATGAGATCACCAACCTCCTCAATAAAATCACTTTTGGGAAAACTCCTTGGCCACCTGGATAAGTTTGAGCTTGAAGTCTTAAGCCATTTGGTGTTAATTGTCTTCTTACCCTTCTCAGAATTCTTGTCATATTCTTTTTGAGCCTCAGCAAAATCTAGTTTCACAACCTCTGTAGCAGCAGGACACATGAAAACTTTATCAATGAATTCTGGATCCAATCTAATGATCACATTGCCATTCGCATCCACCACTGCCCTAGTGTCTCTATTATAGAACTGAGCACATTGAAGAATAAACTCTGTATTATAAGCTGCCACCGGGAAAGATGACACCAAGTGAATATTGCTATCAACAATCTTCTTCATCGCAGAACTAGGGTTATCAGACTTAGTTCTTTCCACAAACTCAGTCATGTCTACATGGCCAATCTCCTTATCCCGAATATCATCAACATTGGAGGTAACTGAGGTGATTGGAAAAACACCCTGATACTTATACTTCATTACTTTCGACTTCTTTGGAGACAACTCAATCATTTGAAAAACTAACACCAGAAGGATGTCGACGACTAGAGCAAATCCGCAGAAGAAACTGCAACAAAAAGCCATGATCATGCAATTAGGGGAAATACTGGTAATCTGGGAAAATTGCATGTCGATGATCACGACTACTGGGATAAGCTTGAAAGGGCTAGAGCGCAAGCAGGTCAAAAAAAAACAGAGGAAATTGCGCTCAGGAAAGTAAATTTGAAAATCTCTCAGAGTTCGAGAAAATTGAGAGAGTGAATGCACAGGGGGCAAAATTTGCCGCCCTTGCATTTGAGGGATAAATGGCAGGTGTCAGGGCGGCAAATTTTGCTGACCCTGCATGTACGTTAAAAATCTAAGTGGATTGGCGGTGATTTTTACCGCTTTTGCATGTTTGGGAGTGATTTTGATGTATGTGCAAGGTCGGCAAAATTTGTCGTCATTGCACATAGAGGGTAAGAAACATTTTATGTAGAGGCGGGCCAAAAGACCGCTTATGCACATTGAGGGTAATACAAAGTTTGTGTAAGGGCGGCAGTTTTAACCGCCCTTACATGTTTAGGGAAAACATGAAAGAGATGTGAAGGCGGGGAAAACCCCCGACATTACATATCCAAGGGTAGAAACATCTAAATTCATGTAGGGACGACGAAAATCGCCGCCCTTACATGAAATATCAACACTGCGAGGATAAGAACGTGTATCGACGGCGATTTTCACCATCCCTATATGCGTTAGGAAACTATGGGAAAAAACCTAAGTTTGACATGGGCGGTAAAAACCCCGACCAATTGAAACAAATGCATTCAAAACAAAACAAAAACTAGGGTTTAAAGAAATTGGAGAAATTACATATATGGATGATATAGTTTTACTAATCCATAAAAGAGAAATCAAAACAAAAACAAAGACGTTTACCACATGCCAAAACCCTAGTCTTTAAAACAAAAACAAGAATCAAAAACAAAGACTTACCTGGTCGAAAAAGCGAAACCCTAAACTCAGTCACGGAAGCAAGATATGCTTAGATCCGAAATCTACGCGAGCTTCATGAAGAAAACTGGTATCAAGGAGGTATAGCTCGTTGGAGGTCTCGAAAATAAACAATAAGCAAATCAAAATGAAAATAAAACACTTAAAAAGGCTTTAAAAGTTGTGCATTAAACATGGCACGAGTGCCATTAATGCTAACTTCAAGTTCATGGATTTCGCGAGATATGTCGGAGCGGCGAAAAACCCTGCCACTACATATGTACTAGGAACATGCTCAAGCGGCGAATACGACCGCCTTTACATTTGAAATTAACACAGGAAACATATGCCCGAGCGACGATTTTAACCGCTATTGCATATGTTACTAACAAACCTGAAACATGCATGGGCAGCAATTTTAACCGCTCATGCATATTTATAAAAAACAAGACAATTAAAAATGCATCGGCGGCAGTTTTGGCCGACATTGCATGTTTCACAACAATACACATGTAAGAGCGGTAATTTTGACCGCTATTGCATGTGAAAACAAAAAACTTTCTAACAAAAAGTAGTCAAAACTGATATTTTGACAAGCTTATGACCTAGTCGATTTTTGCAATTTTCGAGGAATCGACCTAGGAGAACGTCGCAAATTGTTTCAATGCTGTTAGAAGACTTCGCGTGAGGCCAAGAGGACTTGCCTCGATAAGCGAACTTAGAGTGTAGACTACGAAACAGACAAGTTTCGTAGGGGTTGTCTACAAAAACGAGCGTAGCTGCTTTTGAGAACAACAACTGGCTCTAACTAGGGAACTTCCATCGATCGAACTTTGAAACGATCGAAGGAAGAAGAATCCAGTCTCTAAGTGCCTTCATCCATGCCGTTGGGCCATAGAGTCAAGCTACCAAGAAGAAAAAGACACAAAAGACTAAACAAAAATGAAAAATAAAAACACAAGGCTATACAAATGTACAAATGAACTTATCTGATACTTCAAGGATTGAAGTGCTTCAGATGTTGTCCACTATGAGGCAACGAGAATGGTGTTCCATCAAGATACTCCAACAAGAAGCTATTTTCACCACAAAGTTGATGAGTGACGAACGGGCCTCTCCATAGGGAATCAAACTTCCCGTGCATTCCTTTTGGCTCCCTCCTCTTGTCCCATAACAAGACTTGATCTCCAATTTGAAAATCACGAGCCTTTGCCTTATTGTCAAAAAGCTTCTTCACCTGACTTTGATGTTCAGCAATACGGTCTACTACCATAGCTCGCTACTGACAAAAGAATCATGTACCTCACTGAACTTGAAGAAAGAATCATGTACCTCACTGAACTTGAAGAACAGGGAGCTATGGTAGTAGACCGTATTGCTGAACATCAAAGTCAGGTGAAGAAGCTTTTTGACAAGAAGGCAAAGGCTCGTGATTTTCAAATTGGAGATCAAGTCTTGTTATGGGACGAGAGGAGGGAGCCAAAAGGAATGCATGGGAAGTTTGATTCCCTATGGAGAGGCCCGTTCGTCACTCATCAACTTTGTGGTGAAAATAGCTTCTTGTTGGAGTATCTTGATGGAACACCATTCTTGCTGCCTCATAGTGAACAACATCCGAAGCACTTCAATCCTTGAAGTATCAAATAAGTTCATTTGTACATTTGTATAGTCTTGTGTTTTTATTTTTCATTTTTGTTTAGTCTTTTGTGTCTTTCTTTTTGGTAGCTTGACTCTATGGCCCAATGGCATGGATGAAGGCACTTAGAGACTGGATTCTTCTCCCTTCGATCGTTTCAAAGTTCGATCGATGGAAGTTCCCCAGTTAGAGCCCGCTGTTGTTCTCAAAAGCAGCTACGCTCGTTTTTGTAGACAACCCCTACGAAACTTGTCTGTTTCGTAGTCTACACTCTAAGTTCGCTTATCGAGGCAAGTCCTCTTGGCCTCGCGCGAAGTCTTCTAACAGCATTGAAACAGTTTGCAACGTTCTCCTAGGTCGATTCCTCGAAAATCGTGAAAATCGACTAGGTCGTAAGCTTGTCAAAATATCAGTTTTGACTATTTTGGGGTGTTAGAAAGGTTTTTGTTCACATGCAATAACGGTCAAAATTACTGCTCTTACATGTGTATTGTTGTGAAACATGCAATGTCGGCCAAAACTGCCGTCGATGCATGTTTAATTGTCTTGTTTTTTATAAATATGCATGAGCGGTTAAAACCGCCGCCCATGCATGTTTCAGGTTTGTTAGTAACATATGCAATAGCGGTAAAGATCGCCGCTCGGGCATATGTTTCCTATGTTAATTTCAAATGTAAAGGCGGTCGTATTTGCCGCTTGAGCATGTTCCTAGTACATATGTAGTGGCAGGGTTTTTCGCCGCTCCGACATATCCCGCAAAATCCATGAACTTGAAGTTAGCATTAATGGCACTCGTGCCATGTTTAATGCACAACTTTTAAAGCCTTTTTAAGTGTTTTATTTTCATTTTGATTTGCTTATTGTTTATTTTCGAGACCTCCAAAGAGCTATACCTCCTTGATACCAGTTTTCTTCATTAAGCTCGCGTAGATTTTGGATCTAAGCATATCTTGCCTCTGTGACTGCGTTTAGGGTTTCACTTTTTTGACCAGGTAAGTCTTTGTTTTTTATTCTTGTTTAATGCACAACTATTAAAGCATTTTTAAGTGTTTTATTTTCATTTTGATTTGCTTATTGTTTATTTTCGAGACCTCCAACGAGCTATACCTCCTTGATACCAGTTTTCTTCATTAAGATCGGGTAGATTTTGGATCTAAGCATATCTTGCCTCCGTGACTGCGTTTAGGGTTTCGCTTTTTCGACCAGGTAAGTCTTTGTTTTTTATTCTTGTTTTCGTTTTAAAGACTAGGGTTTTGGCATGTGGTAAACGTCTTTGTTTTTGTTTTGATTTCTCTTTTATGGATTAGTAAAACTGTATCATCCATATATGTATTTTCTCCATTTTCTTTAAACCCTAGTTTTCGTTTTGTTTTGAATGCATTTGTTTCAATGCGTCGGGGTTTTTACCGCCCATGTCAAACTTAGGGTTTTTCCCATAGTTTCCTAACGCGTATAGGGACGGTGAAAATCGCCGTCAATACACGTTCTTATCCTCGCAGTGTTGATATTTCATGTAAGGGCGGCAATTTTCGCCGTCCCTACATGAATTACATGTTTCTACCCTTGGATATGTAATGTCGGGGGTTTTCCCCACCTTAACATCTCTTTCATGTTTTCCCTAAACATGTAAGGGCAGTTAAAACCGCCGCCCTTACACAAACTTTGTATTACCCTCAATGTGCATAAGCGATCTTTTGGCCCGCCCCTACATAAAATGTTTCTTACCCTCTATGTACAATGACGGCAAATTTTGCCGACCTTGCACATACATCAAAATCACTCCCAAACATGCAAAAGCGGTAAAAATCACCGCCAATCCACTCAGATTTTTAACCTACATGCAGGGTCGGCAAAATTTGCCGCCCTAACACCTGCCATTTTATCTCTCAATTGCAAGGGCGGCAAATTTTGCCGCCTATGCATTCACTCTCTCAATTTTCTCCAACTCTGAGAGATTTTCAAATTTACTTTCCTGAGCCCGCTTTCCTCCGTTTTTCTCGACCTGCTTGCGCTCTAGCCCTTTCAAGCTTATCCCAGTAGTCGTGATCATCGACATACAATTTTCCCAGATTGCCAGTATTTCCCCTAATTGCATGATCATGGCTTTTTATTGCAGTTTCTTCTGCAGATTTGCTCTATTCGTCGACATCCTTCTGGTGTTAGTTTTTCAAATGACTGAGTTGTCTCCAAAGAAGTCGAAAGCAATGAAGTATAAGTATCAGGGTGTTTTTCCAATCCACTCAGTTACCTCCAATGTTGATGATATTCGGGATACGAAGATTGGCCATGTAGACATGACTGAGTTTGTGGAAAGAACTAAGTCTGATAACCCTAGTTCTGTGATGAAGAAGATTGTTGATAGCAATATTCACTTGGTGTCATCTTTCCTGGTGGCAACTCATAATACAGAGTTTGTTCTTCAATGTGCTCAGTTCTACAATAGAGACACTAGGGCAGTGGTGGATGCGAATGGGAATGTGATCATTAGATTGGATCCAGAATTCATTGATAAAGTTTTCATGTGTCCTGCTGCTACAGAGGTTGTAAAACTAGATTTTGATGAGGCTCAAAAAGAATATGACAAGAATTCTAAGAAGGCTAAGAAGACAATTAACACCAAATGGCTTAAGACTTCACAGTCAAACTTATCCAGGCGGCCGAGGAGTTTTCCCAGAAGTGATTTTATTGAGGAGGTTCGTGATCTCATGACTCTTCTTGGTAGGATAAGGGGGCTGGCTTCTTCCTCTCTTTTCCATGAATGGATGTACCCTTTTATCAAGGTTATACTTTTCAAGGCAAGCAAGCCATCTTTTGGGGTGAACAAATCAGCAATGCTCTGCATGAGCAATTGACAAAGGTGTCCACTACTTTTAAGTTCTATATGACTTCCTATTTGGTATATATAGTAGCTTCAATGAGAATCTTTCCAGGTTTGACATCTGAAGGAGATAGGAGAGTGGTTCCTGTGTATCAATACTATCCTCAACTGACATTGAAAGGTTCTATTCACCACTTTAGGAGGGTAAATGATGCTTTCTTCGCAGTGTTCTTGTGTCTTTTTGACCCTCAGTTACAGCAAAGGAGAGTTTCAAACAAAGCTTGGTCAAGTGGTGAATGATTATGGGTGCATGTTCTTACAATTTCAGACTTTCTCATATTTAAGGGTTGGCTTTTTCCAAGGTTATCCTTATATGTTGCCGAGGTTTCCTTCAGAGAAACTTGTTCTGATGGAGTTATGTAGACAAATGATTGTCGTACATAATAAGCAAATGGAACTCAAGAAACCAGGATTCATATTTCCAATTGAAATTGGCAAGTTTTCAGTGTCAACTGCCGCAAAGGCTAGAGCCATGGAGACTGAAATGCAGCTAGTGACCATGAAACAGTTCAAACGAAGACCAAGGTTTGATTAGAGGGGTGTAAAAGACAAGATCAAAAGGAAGACCCAGTTTCATGAACATCTGGGTGGACTTGAGGACAGAAGAGGATATCAGAAAATTGGACTATAGCAGATTATCTCTGGAACAGATTGAGTATCTGGGTTTGTTTGATATTCCTAAAGACCTGGTGGATGATGAAGAGTTGATTAATCCTAGGTATAACACCGAACAGATTGCTGGTTCTCCTCTTCCTCCTATCCAATGGTCTCAGAAAGAATTGACTTCTTTAAGTAAAAGGTTTGAACCTATATTGGCTAACACAAACAAGTGGTTAGAAGGTAAGGGGATTGTTTTGAAAGAATTCCTTACTGGATTAGAGACCGAAGTCCAAGAACAAACAGGCAAGAAGGTGGAGAATAGGACAAAGAATAAGAGTGACATTCCCTCTTCTTCTAAGACTCATAAACCCAGGATCAAATTTGTGTCTAAGAAGTCAAAAGATGTAGAGAGAGAATTTGTGGTAGAAGAAATGGAAATTGAGAAACAGAATACTGATGAGCCAGCTGCCAAAGAAATGGAGGTTGAAAATAGATCAACAAAAGAGATAGGAGAAGAACGAAGGGATGAGGTTATGTCTCCTATCAACATCCCATCTTCTGAATCTCCATCACCCTCAAAAATATTTTTTGATAATCCTCAAACTGCTTTTGATGATGTTCTTCATTCTTTTGGGTCCATTCCTAGTCTGTCCTCATCTTTTGATATTGGAGATTCTTCAATATTTGATCACTTTGTATTGGGTTCTGAGTAAGTTTCGAATGTGAATGTGTCAGGTGCAGTGTTTACTAATACTCCACCTATTGTTTCTACTTCCAGTGCCAGTACAGTTCTCGTAACACCGACAATGGAACTGGATCCGAATGTGAGTACTTCTGTGTTTCCTCCATGGTTGTCAGCATATACGCCTAAAAGAAAGAAACAAGCCATCTCTCCAGATGACTTTGATTTTGGTAAGCTGGTACCTGTTAAGGCTAAGACTCCAAAGAAGCCAAAAATTCTTTCAAGAGTGCTGGGAGACAAAGGGCACAAATTTGTGGAGATTGCAAGGAGATTGCAAGGCCCCCACAAGATGCTACCATAGAAAATTTCAATATGAATGATTACTCTATTTCTAGAATTGAGCTGGGCAAAATAACACGAGAGTGCAAAGACTGACAAGCAATCGGCAATGGATATTTTGATTCAGAAGTTTGATAAAGAAAAAGAGATGAAAGATCATTATATAGCAATGGTAGAACAATTGACTACAGTGGTAAGGAAGATTACTTTGAATTCAAAATTAGTGACTCCTGAGGCTGTTTCTATTGAAGATCCTATCATCCAGAAAGCTGAAAAGACTCACCTTAAGGGTAAAGTGCTTGAAGAATATTTGGAAAGGATGCGCACACAGGGAATCTCTCTTCTTACAGAGCTAGCTAAGAAAACAAGCAAAATGGAGAAAATCAGGGCAAAACTTGATGATTTGATTGATGCTATTTCTTAGGATATTGAGCATTTAGAGCAGAATCATGATAAGTGGGTAGAAATGAGGAAGTTGAAAATAAGTGCTTTGATATTAGTTGGTGTTATTCCAAATCGGGATTCCTATACCGAGACTAAGGAGGCATTGACATATCGAAGCCGTGTGCTAAAAGATCTGATCAATGACTTAGAAACTGCAAGGAAGCTGAGTGACCAAAGTGTCGTTAGTCTCTTACACAGGTTGGAGGAGCTGCCATGCAATTTGGTGTCAAAGGATAATCAATTTCTTTCTGCAGAGGAGATGACCCAAGAATTTGAGAATATGTTTCAAAAGGAGTTTAAGGACAAAACATTTTCAGTAGCCTCCGTGGATAATATTTTTGGTAACCAGTTAACTTTGGATAATCTGAAGGCCAAGTTAACTAGCCATGCAAAATTTATTACCACAGTCAGAGATGCAATAGTCAGAGCCCAGATGATTTTCAGGAACACAGTCAGTCCGGATAGTCTGGGGATGCAAGTTGCGTTTACTATGTATGATTGCCACATGAAGAAAAAAGGCAGTGCAAGTTGAAGCAGCTTTTTCATCACTTAGTTTATTTTCTATTTTTCAGATGTACTTTTGAAATAATTTTGGACATATTTACATGTACTTTTCTCATATGTAATTACATGTAAAAACGTATGAAGTCCCAAATCAAAAAGGACTCCTTTGTTGAATAAATCATAGTTAATTGTTCTTTTCCTATTTTTGCTCTCGGTTTCTCCTATAAATAAAGAGGATCCCCATTGTAATTATCATCTTTTAATTATTGAAGCGAAACTCTGCCAAATTGAAGAGCATTTTGAGACTTTGTGTTCAAATTGTAAATGATATTTTATCAAGTGAATAGAAAAGCAAGCGATCTTTCAATCTTTGCATTGGAATAGCTTGTGATGTATTGGAAATTGTTCTTATGTCCTTTTCCTTATACTATCTTATCTACTTGATCAAATTGTAGTGTGAGTGTGAATAATCTGGGAGATGTTCTAAAGCTGATTTTGGAGACTTTGTGCTACAACAATTATCTTTAGCTTGTGATTTTATGTTTTGAAGTAAAAGATATTGGAAAGACTTTGAACTTCTATTATCTTTTGTGATCGTATGTTTTGTCGTAGTATTCGGTGAAGACTTTGAGCTGCACCTTGTCCTACTTGGTTCTAAATTGTAAATCAGTAAAAGCAGCAACGATAGACTTTGTGCTCTCATGAGTTTCTTGGTTATTTCGATTTGTATTGTGGAAGTACTATTTTATATTGTAAACATCATTTCTGAAAAAAGAGAAATGGATGACATGGTTTCACCCCGAAATTAGTTTTTAGTCTAAATAAGTTTGTAATAGTTAATAGGGAACCTCCCCTTGTTAAGAAGAGAGATTTATCTCATTGCACTGTGGTTGATATAACCATTTTGCCTTCAGTTAGTTGAAGACAAAATATTCACCCAACACACTCACACCAACAAAATCTACTTTGTCGATGCAAAGAGATGCCATGTTTGATTCATAGAATAAAATCACTTGTACAAAATGCTTAAGCACAGACAGTACCAACAAAAACAAAAACAAACAAAAATAAAGAGGATAAGATCCTATACGCTGATATTTATATCAAATAGTTGCGTGAAATAAGCAAGGCTGAAAGTGACATGCCAGGGTTTTGTATAATAAATTAGAACTTTATACAGGTTGGAAGAATATGCCTCAAGAAGATGCCACATGGGAAGGAGTCGAGATCCTCAATCACCCCAATCTAAACATTGCTTGAGGACAAGCAATCTTAAGAGGGGAGGCCTGTCATATCCTTCGCCATTTATAGCATTTTGAAAGGAAGGCATAAACATATGGCCAGCTTCGATGGAATCTGTTGTGACCTAATCACACATCACCCCATTGCAAATGGGGACCCCCTTTTTTTGAGCTCCAATGCTTTGCTTGCGTTTTGGGTGATGTCTTAGGTTCATTTCCTCTGCCAATCCAACAATGAGTCTCTCCTAGGAGGTTTTGCTTTAGAACTAGAAGTCTCACCTGGAACATGAACTTGCAATAATGAAGAGTCTTGATCAAACTCTATTCAAATGGAAACTAGGAAGTCATCCGTCAAGGTTTAAATGAACACTGAAAGCAATCCTGATGCATGTTTGAGATCCTGAAAAATGACTAAGTCTAATATCCTGAAAATTGGCTAAGTCTGAAATCTGGTGGATCCCCCCAAATTCTAGAATCTGCATGTTAAATCCAGTGGATCCGAGACGTATCTCAAACATCCTGAAAGGTATATTGAAAAATATTTAAAGTATAAGAAATTCAATCTCCAAACTTATACTTTAAATTAAAAAATTAGAAGATGGATTTCTCAACCTTGGATTCAAGATTGGATATGCGGCAAGTTGTTGGCTATGATCCTGCAAATTCGACTCCAATTGCTCTCCAACTATGGTGGTCGTTGAATGAGCATCTTGGTGGCAAGAGTTTGAAAGACTTCGAGTGCAAGTATGGATGTCGTATTCACAATACAAATGATCATAGAGAAGCAGATTGTATAACATTCTTATCAAGGATGGACTTAGCTGTGCAAAGGAAAATTTCATTCTTACAAGTACATGAGCCGGTTGTATTTTCAAAGATAGTTCCTAATATTCCTGTCAATGGTGAAGCATTCAAGAAGCTTAAAGAGAAAATCAAGAAGGAATTAAAGAATGACAAGGATTTAGGTGTAGACGATATATTGCTTTCAAGAAATTGGTGTAGGGTGCATGATATAGATCATTTGGAATACACTTGTGAGAAATGCTGGGAAGCAATTCATCAAGCCAAGAAGTAGAAGCCGGTGTACCTGTTGAGGAATAAGTCTTTACTACGAAGAACCTTGATGAGCAATGTACCAATGAGAAGGAATATGAATACGAGTTTATCAATCCTGAAGAGATAGAAGCATTCGAACAGAAGTTATCAAAAGCATTAGAGGATTGTAAACAGGGTTTAAAAGATGTTAGAGCACTTGAAGCGGCAATTGAAAAAGAAAGAAGTTCGAGCTTGTGGCAGGAATCTGAATTTGATGAAGATAAGTTTCTTGAAGAGTATGCATCTACATTACATCAAGAGATCCTTGAGAATGAGCTACAAGAAGTACAAAATACATTATTAGAAGATCATGAATTAGAAGTATTGCAAAGGAATTTAGAAGATATTATTCAAGAGTGTGTCGAAGAGCCCACGAGTAGACAAGAGCAATTCGGGTCGACGCTCGACGCTTCTATCATTATACAAGAAGATATCAAGCCAAAGAGAAGAATGAAAATTGAAGAGCATGCTGCTACTATGGATGCTGAGATCAAGAGTCTGTTGACACCATTGCTAGAGATCACAAAAGCGTTGGACAATGAAATCATGCAATATGAAGAAGACGAGAAGCTCATCAATCATCGGTGGCGAGCTCCGGACGGATGTATAGAGTATGATCGAACGCCTGGTAGGCCATGTCTCATTGAAAACAACGAGCATCAAGTTGTATCTTTCCCTTCTGTTGATTGGAAGAATTTTGAATTTGAACATCATGAACTTCTAATTGATAGCATTGATAGCACTGATAGTAATGATATTGATAATGATCTTGAACATATTGAGCATGTTGAGTATGATTTTGATTATGGCGAATTGGGTAGAACAACCTGCATTTGGATATATCATGGTCCCGATGAGAATCCTCAATTGATCATAATACCGCCAAAATTTCCTACGTTTGAGGTCTATCGCTTGAAGGGTCAATGGTCTGAGTTCAAGGATGAATTTGCTCTATTGAGAACTGTCACTGTTGCATTACTGTTGCTGTCCATACTGAGAAATCATCTTAGGGCATGTATATACTTAGGTATCCTAGGTTACATTTGTCTGTTGTTTTAGAGTAGCGTTTTCATTTCATGTTGTGTCTTAGAGTAGATTTGCTCCCTTGAGGTCATTTGACTCAAGTGTTGTTTGTCCTTAGCTTAGTGGTTTGTCTTGCTTTCATAAGATTAGTCGTTCGTTTTCCTTTGTTGTTGTTTGCTTTTCGTAGTTGTTGGTTGCTTAGTTTAATTGGTTTGTTGTGTCAGGTCTCTTATTTGTAAGAAGGTGATGTTATCTTACACTCTAATTTCAATTCATGATAACATGTTAGTTCATTTCTTAGACATCCATTCATGAAAGTCTTAAGAGTCTGAAGACATTTTTCTTTCAGTTTATCATCTGGTTAGACTTTGGACTTGACTTGGAAATTAATCATATATTGCGTCTTGACACTATTATCTTCTGGTTATAATGTTTTAAAATGCAAATATAAATTTTATGAATTCTTATGTGTTCCTTTGAGAAACTTGGGTCATGATTGATGGATTTCCCGTGGATCCCATCATTAGTTTCAAATAGCATGACTGCTTGCTCTTGGGAGATAAGTCAGTTGTTCGGTATTGCTTGAAGTATTTTGAGGGTTTATATCTTACATATTTTAATAATCCCGAAGTTGCTAGGAAAGTCTTTGTGAGCCTGGATTAAGCGAAAATCTCAAGGTAATTCATGGTTTCATTCTACTCCATAATAAACATTTTTGCATACCTCCATCCACTTCATTCCACTTATCACCCCCACTTGAAAGCAATAAAGTTTCCATCCACTTTACCTTCTCCATTCAATAATGAATTCGAAGTTTGATATCTGAATCATTTGCACAGCCCAGTTGTTCACTTTATACTATGTATGCACCATCAAGGTTCAAATTTGGGTCATTTAAAGAACAGAGTGTTTTAAAGTCTATCTATGTCAATGTATATGGCCTTGGCTATGTACACCCAAGGTAAAAGAAGTTCATGATGTTGGTATTTCCATCCATTCCGCATAAATCCCTTACTTTCCATCTTCCATTCCACTTCCGTTGTTATGCATATGTCTGCATATATCTTCCATCGTTCATCTTACCCCTGTCTTTCTAATCATTACCATATTTCCTTATCCATTAACCTGTCTTCTAATCATGATTAACGAATGTAAGTGTCGTCTAAATGAGAAGCTTGCAACCCGTCTGCCCATCCCCCATTGTTTCATGAAATAAATATTCGGATGCCCTTACCCATGAAGCAACAAAAATCCCGAAAATCTTAGAAACCCTTATGCCTTAGCATGAATGCCAGAAATTAAAGCAAAACATTTCCAAAAGGCTATACTTCCAAATAGAGAAAAGCTAAAGAATGAAGTTCTGAGTACTTAAGTCCAGGAAGCTGAATCCAAAGAGGCTCCTGCATCCGAAGAATCCACTTCAATCCATTCCATTCCATTTCCATTCCATCTAAAATATCAAATTTCTTCACCTCATGAAATAAAATTAAAACAAGAATATTCTAAGTTCGTGTGGGTTATGAAGTTACTAAGTCACCCGTCCACTAATCACCATTCCCGTCCCTTTATTTATTTCCCTTCCACTTGCAAGCTTCGATGTTAGGTCGATATGAACAAACATTGGTTATGGTTTTCATTCCATTCACTCCGCTTCCTTTTTCACTATCATTCCGTCGTTCAGCATATCCCACCACTCACTTGATTTATGTTTGGATGCACTTTTCATCTATCTGTTTTGCATAATCCACATCATAATCCACTCATCGTATCATTTTTGTCATTTCCTGCCAACATCAGTAAGTACAATGACTTGACATGGTTTTGTTTGGACCATCGTGTTGTTTGCAGAATCAGACTTTTGAGTTCTTATTCATTACCATGGTGAAAACCTGGCAAACAGGTGCTATGTAATTGTCATCCTATTCAAAAAATATATATATATATATATATAAAGTAAAAAAATAGTAAAGAGAAATTTTTCGTCCACTGGTGAAAACCACCTTTGGTGGCGCCTTGGATAAGTACCATGATGAAAACCTGGCAAACACGTGTCATGCGTAGAGACACCCTGTCTCATTTCACACCTTTCCGTTTCATTACATTTCTACTTCCATTTCATTTCATTCCGCCATTACTCCATTCAAGGCCATTGCATACCATCATTGCCCATTTCATCCGTGTATTTCTACATTCTTCGCTTTTCATGAATATACATAGCTTGAGACAGGTGAACTTAGACGATTCTGGTTTCTAAGGGATGGGACTGAATGCAAGTGTCCGCACTTGAATCCTCAAATATGGATAGTCGCGCTGGCAATTCGTTTTGATTCTTTGCACAAGTAGTTATGTTTATCTGATCTAGTGTGTGGGTGTACATGGAAATGTTGAAACTTGATTTTTGTTTATCTTTGGAACACTTAAGAAACTGTTTTAATTGAAACCTATTTTTAATCACACCTCAAAAGATGTAGTGTCTTGATCCAATCTATGATTCTTTTCCTTTTTGAGTTCGTCGTCTAGCTAGTTGATGAGTAGAGGAGGAACATTTGAAGTTCTGAGTCTAGATTGAGTCTTTGTCTCTGAAATGTTCAGGAACATTTATTCGGGTTGACGCTAGATGTTGTGACTTAATCACACATCGCCCCATTGCAAATGGGGACCCCCCTTTTTTGAGCTCCGATGCTTTGCTTGCGTTTTGGGTGATGTCTTAGGTTCGTTTCCTCTGCCAATCCAACGAGTCTCTCCTAGGAGGTTTTGCATTAGAACTAGAAGTCTCACCTGGAACATGAACTTGCAATAATGAAGAGTCTTGATCAAACTCTATTCAAATGGAAACTAGGAAGTCATCCTTCAAGGTTTAAATGAACACTGAAATCAATCCTGATGCATGTTTGAGATCCTGAAAATGACTAAGTCTGATATCCTAAAAATCCTGAAAATTGGCTAAGTCTGAAATCTGGTGGATCCCCCCAAATTCTAGAATCTGCATGTTAAATCCGGTGGATCCGAGACCTATCTCAAACATCCAGAAAGGTATATTGATAAATATTTAAAGTATAATTCAATCTCTTGAATTATACTTAAATATATTTTTCAATATACCTAATCCTGGGGACTTCCATTTTTAGGCGCAACTATGCTCTAGTTAGTTAGGCGCATTTCTCCACTTGCAATGACTCAAAATTGCGCCCAGAACTCAAGGCACATTTCATCATCCAAGAAACCTCAAACTTGTACCTTGAACCAATGATGCTAGAAGTGGTGAAGAGAATGGGTGCCTTGAACAATTAAACTCCTTGAGACACCTTGCAATTGCTTAAAGTCTAAAATTCACTCATCTTGAACTAAGCGCATTTTACCTCATGAACAACCCCAAAGTGCACCTAGGCTTCAAACTCCATTTTTGCGCCTAGGAGAGAAGTTATTCACCTTGAGTTCCTAAAATTAATCCTAAGTTTAGGCGCATTTTCATCTCCCACCACCTTGGATTGGCGCCTCAAGTGAAATCTCATTAGAAAATTGACTAAGTGAAGTTAGGCGCATCTTTCCAGCAAAACAACCTCACATTTGCGCCCTGACTCATAATCATCATGAATGCTCAGTACAAGTTCAAGAGAGTTAGGCGCACTTTTGTGTTGAAATGACCTTGTGTGAGCGCCTTGGAAGAGAGATGAAATCATCTAAGAACATGTTGAAGGGAGGTAGGTGCATTTCATACCTTGAGGAGTTCACTAAGGGCGCCTAGGAAGAAATTATGTTTAAGTCAATCCATTTTGAAGCTTTCGAAATAAGACAAGGTCAAGAGTTTATACAAGGTGCTAGTTCACACTAGTGTAATCTCCTTTGAGCGCCTAGGGTGAAGGCATTAAAGTTTCATTTAGCAAGAAGGATAATTGGCGTCTAGAAGTGACAAACATCAAGCTAGGGCGCACTTTCTTGCCTCTACCTTCCAATTTTGGCGCCCATGATGAAGTATCCTTGATGTCAAGAACCTAGAAGTCTAAGAGTGAGGCGCACATTGTAGTTCTCGCTACCTCATTTCAGCGCCTTGGTAGAAAACCTCCAGATTGATGTCATGAGATATAGCGCCTAAGGTAAAAGTCTTATAAACATTTGAATGAGATTGTAATTGATGAATGCTAAGAGACAAGGTCAAGTAACAAGCTGCCATTTCATGGTTTCATATACCAAAATCAGCACCTATTCAAATCAATGCCTTTACAAGGAGTAGCAAATTAACATGAAGGTGGTGCCTAACTGAAGAATCTCTTAAACCTTTGAATATGAGTGACAAACAACAAATCAGAGAAGCAAGGCGCATATTTCAGTCTATTTATTCCAATTTCAGCGTCTAGATTGGAGGAGGTCTCATCTTATTCTAGGCGCCAAGTTATGTGTATTTTACCTTATGGTGCGCCTAAGAACTTAAGGGTTGTGGAGTTTGAAAACATGTTTTAAAATCACTGAAAAACAGCCTATAAGATAAGGCGCATTTCATGCATCAATCCATCTAAATCAGTGCCAAACTTAAAGAAAACATTCATTCGGCGCCTTGATTAGGAGAGGCATTTGAAACTAGAATTGATCATCATAAGACGAAACCCCTTAAGAAGTAGAAGGAAATCATTAAGCATTTTAGGCGCTGATTTCATCCCAAAAGGCCATAAAGTGCGCCTAAACAATCAAGAAGTCCATTAAGATTCAAATCAGCACATGAACATCAAATCTGATATAATCATGAGGGTTGCGGGATAAAGATGATTCCTTGGTGTTATCAAGTTTTTATCAAGTGATTGATATTGTTTTCTTTCTTTGTGTTGCAGGAGCTTGGATTGAGCTAAGAAGTCATCCTAGGAGCTAAGTGCCTAGAGTCATATTCAAACGAGGGATGATGTTAAGAGGAAGTCGCTGCGAGGAAACATCATGTAGCTGCCCCAAAGGAACACTTCATTATCAATGGCATCATGTTCAAAGACATCCATCTATCAAGTTTCAAGTTCTCACAATCTTCAAGTCTCCGGAAGAAATCTCTTGCTACAAACTGAGAAGTCTCCATGAAGCATCATCTTCATCTACATTACTCTCCATGAAGAAGCTTCCGAAGAGATCAACATGTATCCTGCCTTAGAAGAAGAAGAATCACAGAGTTAGACAGATGAGCAACATATATCATACACATCCAGTTTACAAGAAGATCAACAAAGATACATCCCAAACATACAAGTTCAAAGCAATCTCATTTGAAGACATCACACAGATGATGCAATTTGGGAATATGCTGAGGTGGCACCTACGTGGCATATACATATTATTCAAGCCAATCACAATTCGCCACATCATTCAACAAGCAAGAAGCCAAAGAGGACATCCATGTGGAAGATGCTCTGAAGATTCCATTTTATCCTAATCTTCTTGGAAAACGTGCCTTCATTGCCTCTCTTATGTACTAAAAATAGCAAATTGTTGTAACTAATTGCTGAGATGGCATGATCTGAGCCCTTGGCTACTTGAATTGATCTAGGCCATTCATTGTAATTCAGGAACTCTTTATAAAGGCCTTGTTGCCTCATTTGTAAAAAAAATAGTTAGAGTAGCTAGTAGGCAAGTAGAGTAGTAGAGTAGAGTAGAAGAGACTCTCAAAGTTCTTTGAGAGTACTTGGAGTTGTAAATATTTCTCAAGATTAATGCAATGACATTGGAGCTTGCTTGGTGTTAAGTGTTATCTTGTGGAATGACATGGTTTCTTGTATCTTGATGAAATGAAGAGATGTTTCTAAGTAGATTAGAAGTAGAGTAGTAGTTCATTGATGTTATGCATGTTTGTATTGGATATTTGAGCAACTCCTAGCTCATGCTTTTGACATTCATCGTTGGTGAAGTGTTGTGTAAATCTAGTCTGAGCTTCATTATCATTTGCTTAAGTTCGATCGTGGATGCTTGTTTGAGCTGCGCCATTCAATGGGTGTTTATATGAACTTTCATGATTTGAAAACCTTTCACTATCCTTAGGAGATTGCACCAACTCTATGTAGTTGTAGGCATTCTTGGCGAAATGGAGTTAGGTTGATTAAGGAGTTTGTCTATGCATGCATCATCATTGCTTCATTGACCTTAGATTAGTTCCTCTAAACCTTTATCTTTTTCCTTTTCTTTATCATTGATATATAGTATATACTTCATCCACACTGAAAGGAGAAATAAGTTGAATGAAGTAAGAAGAAATCTGCGTAAGTCCCTTTGTGATAATCAGCAATATCACATCAAGTCACTAAGTTAATCTATCACAAATCATAAATAAGGAACCTTGAAGTTACTTTATTGGATCACATAGCTTAGCCTTTGAAGAACTTTACTCAAGAGAGAGTGGGATACTTAGTGTTTTACTCTATTGTTGACTTGTCTAAAAACAATCATCAACAGGATCCTAAGTGCCAATGAATCGCACACTAATAGAGATGATAAAACATCTAAATACCAAGCAAAAGATTAGCAACGAATTCATAAAGATCCATAATCAAGAGAATAAAATGATAATGTTAGATGATTAGAAGGAGCGCTAACAATAAATAATGATAAGAGGTGTCTCTTGGTGAAAGACATACGATCAGGTTTATAAGGAAATCGGGGAGAGCAAGAAAGAGGGAACATCACTCATACAATCGAATCATCAGCATCAGATCGAACAGGAGAAAATAAGAAATAATAATTGATCAAATATAATAACATCCAGCGAAGGACATTTCTTGTCTTATCCGTCATCAAGTTTGTTTAAGGAATTACAGTCCAGAAGTTATATCAGCGAATAAGCATCTATACATTATCATTACTCCTATATTCCTGATCGGACTAGCACTGCCATACAGGTATGAACGCATACTTACATTTCTTGCTGGCTATTAATTCATATATGTATCCTTGTGATAGTATCGTTATGTATATGCAGCCATTGCTAACAATGTAAAGTATAGACAGTCACATGCAATTATTCATAATAATGTATTTTGTATGCATTAATAATTGGTTCTCTATATCATCAAATTGAGTATTTATATTATGCTTGAATGGCAATGCTGAGAATAGACTAATGATAGAAATAATGACATCAAATAAGATATGCATATAGGGAAATACATTAAATTAATTAGAACCAGCAATCAATTGAAATTGATCATATAAGTTGACATAGGATATATATATATTATCATCATGAATGTGAAATCCCTGATTTCATATAGAATAATTGAATAGATGAATTGAATATGCATGGAAGAATGAACTAGTATGATAAATATGTTTATAAGGATGAACATGATAATGAAATGTGATCAAGCATTAGATCATATGAATATGTGATGGGCAATTATGATATGAGGCCAAAATAAAAATATCAACAAGGACTTAGAGATCATAAGATTGTGCTATATCCAAGAGAAGGATTAGCCTCTTCATTAATCGTCTCGTTATCCTAGGTGTATGGGTAAGTTAGGAGATTTTATGTTGGACCTAGGTAACCCTCAAGTGGATGAACACTGTGTGGGTGTGAAGCCCCTTGAGCCAAGAGACGAAGAACACTGTGTGGCTGTGAAGTCCTTGGGCCTATGGTAATGATGAGCTCATCAATGTTAAATGTGCCCAACGTGAGGTGACTCTTGGTGGGATGAAGAATGTTGTGTGGACATGAAATTCCATCAAGCCAAATGGTGAAGAACTCTGTGTGGGAATCAAGCCTTTGGGCCTCCGTATGGGATGTTATTGGCTCCTCAATGAACCATACCTATGGAGCTAGAGATGGATTAATGATAGGGCGACGCATGATCCTCTCAAGGAGAGTGCATAAGGCCTTTGATCATGAATATGAATATGAATATAAATATGAATATGAAAGTGAATATAAAAATGATTATGAATATGAATTATGTGATTATGGGATTATAAGGACATAAGGTCATAACACAAGGACATAAGTATGAATGGATATTGATTAGATAACTAAAATGGAAAATGGAACTCTAATGTTCTCTTTTTGTAAGTTGAAATTGTGCAAGGTCAAGGAAAAATTTTGGCTTACTAGAAGGGTACATTACAAGTGGTATCAGAGCGGTCTTCCTGCCATCCTGTGAAGCAATCTTATGCAAGCATACACTAGAAGGAACCACCAACTTTTAGAAGAACAAATGAACAACGAAATGAGGGCTTTCATGGAGGCCACTACCAAGGCCATGATGGATCAAGGTGAGAAGACAACACAACTATTTCTAGAAGCTCTTTAAAAAATAGGAAGCACTACGGACCAGCCTAAGACCCACTCATCTAATGGGAAAGAAGCGACATCTAACCAAGCCGAGATTGGCAACTCATCATGAAGCTCACACATTCCACTACCATCCTTCCTTCCAAGTGAAGAAACTCCAAATAGAGAAGAAGAAACTTCACAAGAAATGAGCACCGAAGCCATTGCAAGGATCTATGCCGACCTAGCACCCGAGGTAAGAAGAGCGATCTCCTTCCAAGACTTTTGTAACTCAAAAAGAAATGAATTATCAAGAAAGGAGAGAAGGCCCATAAATAAAGACCTCAAGCACAAAGCAAATAAGGTCTACCTACCCAATTTCGACGGATCTAATAAAATTTCAGCACACTCATGGTTGGAGAAACTTAATGACTATTTTCACCTAAGCCCTATGACCGACAAAGATGCCTTGCAATTCGCCATTCTTCATCTCAAAGCACTAGCATACGAATGGTGGCACCATGGGAAAATCACCTTGGGCCACGAAAGGATCACATCTTATGAAGAATTCTCAAGGAAGTTCCTCAAGAGGTTTGATAAGAGACATCCACAAGAAAATTTTAAAGAACTCACACAGCTCAAACAACGTGGAACGGTAGAGGATTACGTCCATGAATTTGAGAAACTCTCCGTAAAAGTTCCCGGAGTGGAAGAAGAACGGCTCACATATATGTTTGTGGAAGGATTAGATGAATCCCTTAGGAATTTTGTGAGTGCATTCAAACCTACTAGTCTAGAGGATGCTATAGACACAGCCCTTAGGCTAGAGAGGGACAAGAAACCTAGACCATACTCTAAACCTTTCCCTAACAAAGGTAAGTTCTCAAAACCTTTTCACCCAAAAAATGAAGGGAAAAACAAGAACCCCTGCCGAAAATGCGACGAACCATGGCAACAAGGGCACTCATGTCAAAGGGATGATTTAAGAGCCGAAGGGCTATGCTTTAGATGTAAGGAAAAATGGGGTCCCAGGCATAAGTGTAGTCAAGTCCGAACTCTAGAGGCCTTCAGTGATAATGAAGAAGATGAGACACCCCCTAAAAAACAAAAATGTGATAATCAAGAAAAAGAAGCTCTTGCCTCCATCTCTAAGGTGTCTAAACATCATCCATTCCAACTTAAATGTAATCTAAAAGGGAATTGTTGTGACCTAATCACACATCGCCCCATTGCAAATGGGGACCGCCTTTTTTTGAAGCTCCCGTGCTTTGCCTAAATCTAGGATGATGTCTTCAGGTTAGTTCATGATGAAGTTAGTGGTGTTCGAATGGCCCCCTACTAGGAATGAATGCTTTGACCTTCCTAATGACTTGAACTTAGAAAGTTTTTGCAAGCAAATAGCTCAATAGTCTTAGGCGTTGTTTTGCACCTGTAGAGACCCAAATGTGCGCCTTTGGTCAACTTGGATTGAAACTATTTGTTTGGGTAGTGCCTTGGTAGAGTAAAGTTCCCTTGACTATTTTGGTGATTGAAAACCGCAAAACATGAAGTAATTCCCTCCTTATTGCTAGGCGCAAATATGCTCCTGTAGAGTCACTTTCTAGCGCCTTAACATGAAATGGATGTTTTAAACTATAAAAGATAGCGCCTTAAGTGGTCTAGCCTTCCTTGAGTTCATAAGGTTGAACAAGCTCACAAAATGCTCATCTTGAACTTAGGCGCATTTTCACCTTTGAACAACTCCACTTTTGCGCCTAGCAAGGTATGTTGGACTTCACTAACTTTGAAAGTGTTTGAGTGTCTCCTTGAACCTTCACAATGACTTGGAATCATGAAACCTTGAAGTAAACAACCATCCAAGCCAAGGCGCAATTTCACACCTCAACCATCATCAAAATGCGCCTAAGGCAAATTCCTTCTAGAGTATGTTGTTTTGACCCTCAACATGCTTTGGACATTGAAAAATTTCATAAGAAAAAGACTAAGACAATGAAGGCACACTTTGTTACTTGTAGAATACCATTCTGGCGCCTAGCAAAGAGAGAAGCTTTGAACCTAAAATTTGATCACCTCAAGACAAAAAACCCCCCCTTAGACACTATGCATTTGATTGGAATCAATGAAAACTTGAGGAAATCACCTGAGTATACTAGGCGCATTTTCTTATCTCTATAGCCCTCAAATTGCACCTAGTAATGGAGAATACCTAGAGAAGTTTGAACAAGTATTTAAAATAGCCCAAAGAGACTAGGCGCATTTCTTCATTCCTACAGACCCAAAAGTGCGCCTAAGACAAAATACCCTTGATTTCATGAGTTTGAGTGTTAAGGTTTCTCCTGGAGCTTGTGAAGTGATTTTGATTGATGAAAGATGAAGAAAACACATCTAGGCACCAATTCCCACCTATACAAACCTCAAACTGCACCTAGAGTAGGAGTATGATTGCCTCAAGCAATCAAGGCGCCAATTTGCATTTGTAGACCCTCAAAAATGCGCCTAAGAATGAAATAGTCTCTTGAGGATGTAAACAAGTGTTAGAAGCCTCAAAGTGCCAAAGAACAAGCTAAGGGAGTCTAGGCGCATTTTTCAACCTGAACAACCTCAAAAGTGTGCCTCAATTGTGAAGGCAGGAATCAAGGATGAAAGACCTCACTTTGTTAAAGTTGAACATTGTAATCATCAGTATGAGTTTGGAATCATGAAAATACACTAAGTCATGTTAGGCGCACTTTTCCACTCATGCTAGCTTAGAATTGCGCCCTAAGGAAAATCACTTAAATTCATGTCCATAAGTGAGCGCCTTGAGAGGAAGGATCACTCTAAGCCATCTTCAATTGTTGAAATCGTCAAAATGACAAATATAAGGCCAAAAGTATCTAGGCGCACTTTCTTGTCTCTACATACCAACTTTGGCGCCTAGAGAGCATGAGGTTTGAAAGCAAAGTGTTGGAAACCTTGAGAGTAGGTGCCCTGATGAAGAAGTCTCTAGGAAGTTTGGACAAGTGATTGAATGTGTTAGAATGCCAAGAAACTAGTTAAGTGTATCAAGGCGCACATTTTCACCTGTGCAACCTAATTCTAGCGCCTAGCCTTGAAAGGCATGATTCATTGGTGAAAGGTCTTTACTTGGTCGAAATAAGCATCCACAAGCATCAAAAGACATCAATTTGCACTAATCTGACTTAGGCACACTTTCACTCCTCTGCAAACCAAAATGAGCGCCTAGGAGGAAATTACATGAAATGACACCTTTAAGTGGTTTCCTTGAGGAGGATAAACATTCTAAGTCATTCTAAGTCATTCCCATTATTTGAGATCACTTAAATAGCAAATATAAGGTCATCTAAGCTAAGGCGAACTTTTGCACCTCCAGAACCTTAAATATGCGCCTAAGCTTGCAAAGGGTTAATAAGTGTTTAGAAGTCACTTCTTTGTGTTATAAAGTGATTGATATTGTTTCTTTGTTGTGTTGCAGAAGCGTGGACTGGATTAAGGAGCAAGCACCTGGAACCACCTTCATGCAAGGAGTAAAGTGAAGATAGAAGATAACCACTCCAAAGGAACACTTCAAGTTCATTGTGCAAGTACACTTCATCATTTGCATCAAGACAAGACATCCATCATACTTCAAGTTCTTCCTCAATCTTCAAGTCCAAGAGAAGTCTCCTACTTCGTATCATCATCTACACTACTCTCTACAAAGAAGCATTCACTTAAGATCAACATGTATCCTGCCAAGAGAAGAATCACCAAGTTAGGCAAATGAGCAACAAGTATCATACATATCTGACTTGTAAAACAACAAGGATACATTCTCAAAGTGTTCAAGTTCATCAAAGCACTCACATTCGAAGACATCACACAGGTGATGCAATTTGGGAATATGCCCAAAAGCAAATTGAATTAATTGTTAGAGTCCATAAGACTTGCTGAGATGGCACCTACGTGGCAGATACACATCATCAAGCCAATCATATTTCGCCACATCATTTCACTGCAAGCTTATCTTCTTGGAAAACGTGCCTTCATTGCCTCTTTTATGTACTAAAAATAGCAAGTTGTTGTAACTAATTGCTGAGATGGCATGATCCTGGCCCTTGGCTACTTGAACTGATCCAGGCCATTCATTGTAATTCTGGAACTCTATATAAAGGCCTTGTTGCCTCATTTGTAATAGTTAGTTCTCAGCTAGAAAGTTAGTAGGCAAGTAGAGTAGAGGAGTAGAGCAGGAAAAGACTCTCGAAATTCTCTGAGAGTACTTGAAGATTGTTGTAAATATTTCTCAAGATTAATGCAAAGACATTGGAGCTCGCTTGATGCTAAGTGTTGTCTTGTGGAATAACATGGTTTCTTGTATCTCGATGAAATGAAGAGATGTTTGTAAGTAGATTAGAAGTAGATTAGTAGCTCATTGATGTAATGAATGTATGTATTGAGTATTTGATCAACTCCTAGCTCATGCTTTTGACATTCATCGTTGGTGAAGTGTTGTGTAAAGCTAGTCTGAACTTGATCATAATTTGCTTAAGTTCGATTGTGGATGCTTGTTTGAGCTACGCCGTCTAATGGGTGCTTATATGAGCTTTCATGATTTGAAAACCATTCGCTATCCTTAGGAGATTGCACCTACTCCATGTAGTTGTAGGCATTCTTGGCGAAGTGGAGTTAGGTTGATTAAGGAGTTTGTCTATTCATGCATCGTCATTGCCTCATTGACCTTAGATTAGTTTCTCAAAGCCCTTATCTTTTTCCTTTTCTTTATTATTGAGGCATTGTATATACATCATCCACACTAGAAGGAGAAATAAGTTGAATGAAGTAAGAAGAAGTTTGCGTAAGTCCCTTTGCGATTACCAACAAGATCGCATGTATTCATTGAGTTTATCCAATGCAATCACGAATAAGGAACTTTGAAATTGTCTCATTGAATCACATAGCTTAGCCTTTGAGAGACTTTATTCAAGAGAGAATAGGATACTCAGTATTTTATTCTATTGTTGTTGTTGGCACAAAAACATCATCAACAGGAATAAACTAATTGCCTTAGTGGACAGTGAGGCCACCCACAATTTCATAGATGAGTCTCTAGTTAAAAGACTAAAATTAGATACCCAAGATTTCGAAGGGTTCACAGTTGCCTTAGCCGATGAAACCCTACGTGAATGCTCAAAAATATTACCCCAATTAGAGATGACCTTGGAAAAATTTTATGTTAAGGATGACTTCTATGTGGTAAACATAGGGAGTAATGATATCATTCTAGGGATGCCATGGCTACACTCTTTAGGACGAGTCACCATAGACTTCCCCAAGTTAGAAATCCACTTTGAAGATCGAGGAAATAAAGTAGTCCTTCAGGGTTATCCAATGGATCTCCCCGAGTAGTATCATGTAAACGTATGGCTAAGATATTTAGGCATAACCAAGTGGAGTGGGCAGCCCAATGCCTAGTTTTAGACAAGTCCACACCCCAAGGAAAAGCCATTCATATAGATATACAACCGATTCTAAAGAAACACAAGAAATTGTTCGATGACATACCTCCAGGCTTACCCCCCAAAAGAGATTTCGAACACATCATTGAAATGGAAAAAGGGGCAAAACCTATCATAACCACCCCCTATAGGCACCCGCAAAAGTTTGAGGAAATTGAAAAAACTATCAACGAACTCCTAGAGATGGGTCATATTCAACCTAGCTCTAGCCCATTTGCTTCATCCGTGGTACTTGTAAAGAAGAAAGATGGCACCCTCCGAATGTGCATAGACTACCAAGCCCTGAAAAAACAAACCATCAAGAATCGCTATCCGATTCCAAGGGTGGATGAACTTATTGATGAACTATATGGAGCTAAATATTTCTCTAAGATCGACCTCCAATCAGGGTACCACCAAATAAGGATGAGGGAGGAAGACATACCCAAGACAGCTTTCCAATGTCATTATGGGCATTTCAAATTTTTGGTTCTACCATTCGGGCTAACCAACGCCCCCGGCAACCTTCCAATCATGCATGAACCACACCTTCCGAAAACAGCTCCGAAAGTTCCTCCTAATCTTCTTCGATGACATATTAATATATAGCAAAACATTGGAGGAGCACTTGAAACATATAGAAGTGCTATCTATATTAGAGCAAGAGTCCCTTTACGCCAAAATGTCTAAATGTGAATTTGGAATGGAAGAAATTCTATACCTAGGGCATAAGTTTAGTGCAGAAGGTGACAAGGTGGATGAGGAAAAAATTAGGGCCATAAGGGAATGGCCTAGACCTAGAACCTTAACACAACTTCGAGCATTTCTAGGGCTCTGCAGCTACTATAGAAGGTTTGTGAAGAATTTCTCCCGAACAGCAGCCCCCTTGTCAGACTTAACCAAAAAGGGGCTATTCCATTGGAGTGATGCCGCGGAGAAGGCTTTGAGGAGCTGAAGAATGTTATGAGTACCTGCCCGGTGCTAGCCATACCGGACTTCTCCCAGCCCTTTGAGTTAGAGTGCGATTCCTCCGAGGTGGGAATTGGCGCCGTACTAATGCAAAACAAACACCGATAGCATTTGAAAGCCGTAAATTGACAGCCACGGAGAGATTGTATTCAACCTATGACAAAGAGATGTTGGCCATTATGCATGCCTTGGCCAAATTCCGGTAGTATCTTGTGTGTGGGAAGTTCTCCCTCCGAACTGATCATAACAGTCTGCAACACTTTCTCAAGCAACGAGACTTAAATGACCGGCAGCAAAAATGGGTAAGTAGGCTCCAAGCCTACAATTTTGATCTCATTTATGAAAGGGAAGAATAACGTGGTGGCAGATGCTTTATCCCGGAGACCACACATACACTCCATGACCAATGTTTCTCCGGATTGGAAACATCTTATCACAGCTGAGTATGCCAAAGATCCAGTCACGAATGATATTATGGAAGGACATGTTAAGGAAGAGGGTTATGTGCTAAAGGAAGAACTCATCTTCTACAAGGATAGGATATACCTGGCCGCCAATTCAAAAATGAAGGATCGCATGATTAAAGAGTTTCATGATACCCCCCTTGTCGGACACCAGGGCTTCTATAAGACTTATAAGCAGGTTCGGGAAAGATTTGCATGGAAGGGTCTAAAGAAGGACATACTCCATTATGTTCAAGAATGTGCCACTTGTCAAAGGAACAAAGTAGAACACACCCACCCTGCCGAACTCTTACAACCACTACCCATACCTAAGCAAAAGTGGAGTAGCATATCCATGGACTTCATTACCGGACTTCCGAAAGTACAAGGGAAAGATTGCATCTACGTGGTGGTGGATAGGCTCACCAAATACGCTCACTTTATGGCCATATCATCCGAGTACAAGGCTCCCCAAGTGGCCGAATTGTTTTTCAGAGAGATATTCAGACTCCATGGACTACCCCAGAACATCATTAGTGATCGAGGTAGCAGATTTATGAGCTTGTTCTGGCAGGAGATATTCAGGTTGACCAGAACAAAACTCACTCCAAGTACAAGCTATCACCCACAAATCGATGGACAAACGAAGATTGTGAACCAATGGCTTGAGGGATACTTGCAGAATTATGGGACCGATCAGCAAAAAGCATGGATTAAGTGGTTATACACGGGAGAGTACTGCTATAATACTACTCATAACATGTCTATCAGGATGAGTCCCTTCCAAGCCTTGTATGGATATGAGGCCATGTCATTGGGAAAATGCTTACACCAGATAGTAAAGTGCCCAAAGCTAAGGACTTCCAACAGCAGCATGAGGACCTTATGAGAGTCCTTAAAGATAATCTGCATCATGCTCAGAACTAGCAGAAAATCTATGCGGATGAGAAGCGTGAGAGATCTTTTGAGGTAGGAGACAAGGTATTTCTCAGACTCCAGCCCTATAAGCAGTCTTCCATTAAGAATAGTGGGGCCGAGAAGCTTAAACCAAGGTTCTATGGACCATATAAAGTCTTGAGAAAAGTTGGAGAAGTTGCATATGAGTTGGATCTTCCCCCGACTAGTAAGATTCATAACGTGTTTCACGTGTCCCGGCTTAAGAAGGTACTCGGGTAAAAGATCATTCCCTGTGAAGAGTTGCCCCCACTTGACGATGAAGGACAACTTGTTCTTGAACCTGAAAAAATCATCAACACAAGAGAAAGGAGACTACAAAATAGAACTATTTGTGAGTACCTGATTAGATGGAAGAATATGCCTGAAGAAGATGCCACATGGGAAGGAGCCGAGATCCTCAATCACCCCAATCTAAACATTGCTTGAGGACAAGCAATCTTAAGAGGGGAGGCCTGTCATATCCTTCACCATTTATAGCATTTCGAAAGGAAGGCATAAACATGTGGCTAGCTTCGATGGGATCCTAAGTGCCAATGAATCGCACACTAATAGAGATGATAAAACATCTAAATACCAAGCAAAAGATTAGCAACGAATTCATAAAGATCCATAATCAAGAGAATAAAATGATAATGTTAGATGATTAGGAGGAGCGCTAACAATAAATAATGATAAGAGGTGTCTCTTGGTGAAAGACATACGGTCAGGTTTATAAGGAAATCGGGGAGAGCAAGAAAGAGGGAACATCACTCATACAATCGAATCATCAGCATCAGATCAAACAAGAGAAAATAAGAAATAATAATTGATCAAATATCATAACATCCAGCGAAGGACATTTCTTGTCTTATCCGTCATCAAGTTTGTTGAAGGAATTACAGTCCAGAAGTTATATCAGCGAATAAGCATCTATACATTATCATTACTCCTATATTCCTGATCAGACTGGCACCGCCATACAGGTATGAACGCATACTTACATTTCTTGCTGGCTATTAATTCATATATGTATCCTTGTGATAGTATCGTTATGTATATGCAGCCATTGCTAACAATGTAAAGTATAGACAATCACATGCAATTATTCATAATAATGTATTTTGTATGCATTAATAATTGGTTCTCTATATCATCAAATTGAGTATTTATATTATGCTTGAATGGCAATGCTGAGAATAGACTAGTGATAGGAATAATGACATCAAATAAGATATGCATATAGGGAAATACATTAAATTAATTAGAACCAGCAATCAATTGAAATTGATCATATAAGTTGACATAGGATATATAGATATTATCATCATGAATGTGAAATCCCTGATTTCATATAGAATAATTGAATAGATGAATTGAATATGCATGGAAGAATGAACTAGTATGATAAATATGTGTATAAGGATGAACATGATAATGAAATGTGATCAAGCATTAGATCATATGAATATGTGATGGGCCAATTATGATATGAGGCCAAAATGAAAATATCAACAAGGACTTAGAGATCATAAGATTGTGCTATATCCAAGAGAAGGATTAGCCTCTTCATTAATCGTCTCGTTATCCTAGGTGTATGGGTAAGTTAGGAGATTTTATGTTGGACCTAGGTAACCCTCAAGTGGATGAAGAACACTATGTGGGTGTGAAGTCCCTTGAGCCAAGAGACGAAGAACACTGTGTGGGTGTGAAGTCCTTGGGCCTATGGTAATGATAAGCTCATCAATGTTAAATGTGCCCAACGTGAGGTGACTCTTGGTGGGATGAAGAATGTTGTGTGGACATGAAGTTCCATCAAGGCAAATGGTGAAGAACTTTGTGTGGGAGTGAAGCCTTTGGGCCTCCGTATGGGATGGTTAATGGCTCCTCAATGAACCATACCTATGGAGCTAGAGATGGATTAATGATAGGGCGACACATGATCCTCTCAAAGATAGAGCAGTAGGCCTTTGATCATGAATATGAATATGAATATAAATATGAATATGAATGTGAATATAAAAATGATTATGAATATGAATTATGTGATTATGGGATTATAAGGACATAAGGTCATAACACAAGGACATTAGTATGAATGGATATTGATTAGATAACTAAAATGGAAAATGGAACTCTAATGTTCTCTTTTTGTAAGTTGAAATTGTGCAAGGTCAGGAAAAATTTTGCATTACTAGAAGGGGACATTACAATGAGCACTGCAATACAAAGCCTGAAACAATCAGTAATTTCTATTAAAAATACCAAAACAAAAGACAACACAATAAGCTTGAACGGTATTTTCAACAAGTAGGCATAAAATTCCCATTCCCTTATGACACATACACTTTTTGACTAAGAGCATCTTTTTGTTGTTGACTTACAATGCATGCTCTTTGGAGAGTCGCACTCCACACCATTGGGCGTCTGAAATTTGCAACTTAAGACTAGAAAATGTCCTTTGCTCAAGCACACTCCATTACATTGGATGTCCAAAATCTTCACTCATCCTTTTGACCATGTAGACACTCTTTGTATTGGCACACCCCTCAACATTGGACATACAATTTGTCATGACTTAGCCAATTTTGGCCTCCCTTCCGCATCCAAGCTATGTTTTATCTCTCAACTAATGCACTGAAAAGTTTCTGTCATTGACACTACAAGAACACTGACTAGAGATAACAAGTACAAAATTGATGAGCATGGGAAACAAGAACGTGGCAATGATTAGTTGGGTGGAAATTGACAGTGTTTTGGCTTGAAACATGACTCTAAACGAAATATTTTGTATGGGTACAAAAGGCTTTATCCAACACATTCTGTCATCCTAGTACATGTTGTGACCAAATCACACATCGCCCCATTAGGAATAGGGACCCCCCTTTTTTTTGAGCTCTGAGCTTTCAGTGAGTTTTCAATGAGTTTTCAACGAGATTTTAATGATGATTTGACTCATTTTCCTCTGCCGATACGGTAACAATTTCCTTGCCTATGATCTTTGGTTCACGATTAAGGGTAGATGAACTTGCAGTGATGAAGAATTGTGATCAAATCCTATCTAGATATTGAGTTTTGAAGTTAATCCTGAAGAATGTTTGAGACCCTGAAAAGACTAAGCCTGGAGCCTGAAATCCTGAAAATCCTGAAAAAATG
The DNA here is from genome assembly GCA_027924645.1 of Cunninghamia lanceolata. Lineage (NCBI taxonomy): Eukaryota > Viridiplantae > Streptophyta > Pinopsida > Cupressales > Cupressaceae > Cunninghamia > Cunninghamia lanceolata. The sequence goes on from BSBN01000892.1 coordinate 10,480,559, forward strand.
GCTAAGTCTGAAATCTGGTGAATCCTCCAAATTCTATATTTTGCATGTTAAATCCGGTGGATTCGGGACCTATCTCAAACATCCTGAAAGGTATATTGAAAAATATTTAAATCAATATACCTTTACTCGTGCGATCCTGAAAAATGCTTGACGATTTCAGAGGATTCAAAACACTGATCTAGTGCGACAGGGTACTTAAGTGGCGCAAAATCTGGGCGCAAAATCACGAAGGAGAAGACACTTGAGCCAGAGGATTTGAAAACTCGATCTAATGCGCCATCTACACCTTGGTCCAGTGCGAAAATGTCAGAAGATTTCGATCACTCATCTATTGCGCCCAAACCAAAAGATCATTTTGAAGGAGAGAATGAAGATTTCAATGCCTTGGTCCAGTGCGAGAAAGTCAGAGAATTTCAGTCTTCTATCTATTGCGCCAATTCTTGGGGAATTTTCACCCTTCAACTAATGCGAAATGACAACTTCAAACATGCAAACCACTTCACCAAACGAGAAGTCAGAGGATTCTAGAAGCCTATCTAATGCGCTAGAGGTTAGAAGATTCCAATCCATGAAGTAATGCGCCAATCCTAGGTTAAGCATCCAAAGCCAAGTTTAAAGATCTTCAATGGTTGATCTAATGCGACCACATGAGGGATAACTCCAGAGGATCCCAATACTTGATCTAATGCGCTCAAGTGATTTCTAGATGAAGTTCCAAGGACCCTTAACCAAAGCGCTATCCACAGGATTTGAAAACTTGAACCAATGCGCTAACACTCTAGGGGATTTGCCAAGTCCATCTAATGCGCTATATCATGAGGAGATTGCCAGTATCCTAGACATCTAATGTTTGGTCTTCAAGGTTTGTATCTAGAAGATTTTCAAGTCCCATCTAGCGCGCCAAACATCATACATAATCCACTTCAAGACAAAGGCTATCTAAATTCATTCGAGTTTGAAGACTTCGATAAGCTTAACCAATGCGCCACCTTCCAAGTCCCTTACCAAAGCACTCAACAAGAAGAAATCTTAAAATGGCATCCAATGTGCCATATCCAAAGGGGGAGAATGAAGTTTCATTTTGAAGATCTCTAACTAGTGATCCAGTGCGCCAAGTACCTAAGGAATCTAATCACTCATCTAGTGCGCTACATAAAAGGGAGGATAAAATTTCATTTCTTGAAGACTTCGAGTTGTTCATCTAATGCGCCACACTAAAGGGAGAGTGAAGTTAGATGTTGAAGAATCCAAATTGCTTATCCATTGCGCCATGCACAAGAAGAATCTAAATTGCCTAAGTGATGCGCCAAGGTCTAGAGGATTCCAACCCTCTATCTAATGCGACCAAGTTCCTGAGGATTTCAATCCTCTATCCCATGCGCCACTCCCTTAAGGAGTCTTGAAACATGATCTAGTGCGCCAAAATCATAAGGCTTCTAATAAGTCTATCTAATGCGCTATTCCTTTAGAGGATTCCCTAAAACATTATCCAATGCGACATGGTTGAAGAGGAAGAAGATCAAAACATCATCCAATGCGTCACTTCCTTGAGCAAGAAAAAAAACTAAGTGTCATCTAATGCGAAGTATTCAGAGGATTTTCACCCTTCAACCAATGCGAATTGCCAAGGGGAATTTCAATTCTTGATCTAATGCGACTAGGAGGATTATGAAGAAAGATCATTATGTTTCAAAGGGGAGAAGATTATCAAGGCTCCATCCAATGCGAAATTCAATAAGGAAGTCAAATGCGAATACAAAGGATATGAAGAAAACATCCACACTAAGCTGATCCAATGCGAAATACAAGACAAGGAGATCGCCAAGACTTTATCTAATACGCCATCAAGGGAGTTAGAAACATTTAATAATTTTTGCCTTGGGAAACGTGAAAATTGCATTTATTAAATAAAAATCAAATCTAAATTAAATGTTTGTGCACAATAATAAAGGAGGTCGGCCTAGAGAAAAGGAAAAGTTTTTTAAAAGCAAATTATATATATATATATCTCATTTCCTTTTCATTTTTATTATTTTCAAGAGCAGATTTGTTCTCCAAAAGCAGATTTTTCCTCAAGGAGCAGCAACAAGAAGTTGTTTTAGAAGAATAAATTTGATTTTATCAAATTTAAGCAAGTGGTGGATCAAATTGCAAGGTATCCAATTCAAAACAGCTCATCAAGTAAGTCTGATCTGAATATTTCTGATCTGATTTTCTTATTTTTCCTTCATTAAATGCATTAAAATTGTTCAAATATTAGTAAAATTCAAGAAGGATAAGTGGATTTTCATGGATTTTCATAGGTTCCTTGAATCTAGATAGCAATATTTCATAATTATAAAGGAAAATTTCATAATTTAATCCACTAAGGTGGCTGAAGTGAAGATTGTGTTTGCAATTACTTATTCGCGTCAAGTTTGCAGGAATGTCAATGATGCTAAAGAGTCATCAAAGAAGAAGAAGCTGGAACCACCTTCATGCTAGGAGTAAAGTCAACCAATTGTCAGGTGGAGAAGACATCAAGTAGCTGCTCCACCATAAGGAAAGTGTTATCATCAAGTTGGAGCATTTCATATATTCTACTTCATTCGAGATCATCTTCCAGGAAGCATCATTCTAAGAAATCTACATCACTTCAAGAGGTAGCTGCTCCAAGACGTCACAGCAAGATATATCTCAAGTCCTCTTCATCAATGACATCATGAAAGATCCTACGTCAAGTTCCTTCGAGCTTCAAGATCATCTTCAAGGAATCATTTCATCAACTATATCATGATCATCAAGAGCAAGTGTTTGAATCACTTTCACCTTGCGGAGGGAACACTACTCTCAAGGATTATACCTCAAATCTTCTACATCATCGAGTTGGAACACTTCATTGAAACTTCCAAAGGCATTCATCCATCTAAACTTCAAGACTTTACAACTTCAAGTCCAAGAGAGTCTCCTACTCTTACATGAAGGAAGCATCATCATCATCATATCTCTACTCTACTCTCTTCAAGAGGATGCATCCAAAGAAGATCATCATGAATCCTACAAGAAGAAGGAACATCATAAAGTTAGTCAAGTGAGGCGACAACTCTCATACATCCAGTCAACAAGAAGAATGAACAAGGCAAGATCCACAGGATGTATTCCTAAATATACAAGTTCAAACAATCACATTGAATACATCATTACAAGTTGATACAATTTTCAAAGTATGCTGAGTTGGCACTTATGTGGCGAGTACACATCATTTAATTTTGATTAGCCGCATTATTTAATGCATTAAATGTATCATTTAATAAAAGAAGTCAAAGGGATTCCTATGTGGAGGAATATTTTAAATGCTTTTGCCTTACCTTATCACATTGGAAAACGTGCCTTCATTGCCTCTCTCTTTTTTGCTAAAAATAGCAAGTTGTTGTAACTACCTCTGAGGTGGCATGATCTAGACCCTTGGCTATCGAATCAATCTTAGCCATTCATTGTAACCTGGACGACTATATAAAGGCCTTGTTGCCTCATTTGTAATTCATTAGAAAGTAGATCATTAGTAATAGTAGAGAGTAGATTTTAAGAGTAGAATAGAAGAGACTCTCAAAATTCTCTGAGAGGACTTGAAATTGTTGTAAATATTCCTCAAAGTTAATGCAAAGACATTGGAGCTACTTGTTTGGTGTTAAGTATTATCTTGTGGAGTAACATGGTTTCCTGAATCTTGATGGAATTAAGAGATGTTTCAAATAGCTTAGAAATAGATTAGAAGTGCATTGATGTAATGAATATGCGTAAAGATATTTGATGAATTCTTCTGGTTCATACTTTTCGTGTATTGTCGAAGGCAATCCACTTTGCAAAGTTAGACTGAACCTTCATTTTCTTTAGTTCGGTTGTGAATGCTTGTTCAAATTGCGCCAGCTGTGGGTGTTTGGATGGAGATTTACAACATGAAAATCCTTGAGTTTCCTTAGAAGATTGCACCGGCTTCGTGTAGTTGTTGGTTCTCATGGCGAAGTGAAGTCTGGTTTCATGAGGAGTTTGTCTATCTTTACATGTTTCATTATCTCATTGTCCTTAGATTAGCCTTCTAAACCCTTAACCCTTTTTCATTTTCTTTATCATAGAAACCTTGTATATACATCATCCACAGCAAAGGAGGAATAAGTCGAATGAAAGGAGAAGAGTCTATGTAAGTCCCTTTGTTGATTAACAACAAAATCATACTTAAATCGCTGAGTTGTCTCTTACCGAAAACATTATTAGAAGGAACCTTGGAGTTATCTCGTTCGATCACTTAGTTCAGCATCCGAGAGGCTTTGCTCAAGAGAGAGTCAGATACTCAGTATTTCACTCTATTGTTGACTTGTCGAAAAACAACCATCAACAGTACACAAGTCTTTACCTGATAAAAGAGCATAGAGATGTCAGCTTTGGTGGCAATCTCTGCTTCTTTGCTGTTTTGTGTGTTTTTCTATCTTTTTGCATCAAATAAATAAAGGCTACATCAATATAGATTTGGTTTAGGATAATAAAGAAAATTAGTTAGGTGATTAGGTTTAGTCAGCCCTACTTTGGCTAAGGCATTCACCACGTTTAATAACCTAATTGGGAGAGGAAATATATTTTATCCACATATTCCAAGAGTGGATTCTGCTAACGGTCACATGACACTCAACCATTGACCAACCTGTGTGACAAATTTAATAAAAATTGAACTTAGGATGTTGATTTATTAAAGTAAAATTATTTTATTTAGTCACTTTGGTTAACTTGACCAATTTTGTTAGAAAAATTTCTTTGTCCCCAAACCTATATAGAACATGAAATATTCACTTCAGCTCTGACATATGCACAAAGACCAGTAAAAAAGCTTAAAGTCCATTAATTGCTGATATCAGGTACATGCATATTAGACCATACACCTGAGGCATTCTGACCTGGGCAAAAAGTTGACTTGTAGCCTCCTTCTATTTATTCTAAGACTGCTATCAGCCTATCTCATTTTTGGATTATAGATCACTTTCTACACTGCAGTGTAGCACTCCAGCCCAAAAAACATAAAAACAATTCCCAAAAGTCACATGACACTCAACCATTGACCAACCTGTGTGACAAATTTAATAAAAATTGAACTTACGATGTTCATTTATTAAAGTAAAATTATTTTATTTAGTCACTTTGGTTAACTTCACCAATTTCGTTAGAAAATTTTCCTAGTCCCCAAACCTATATAGAACATGAAATATTCACTTCAGCTCTGACATATAAACAAAGACCAGTAAAAAAGCTGAAATTCCATTAATTGCTGATATCAGGCACATGCATATTAGACCATAGACCTGAGGCATTCTGACCTGGCCAAAAAATTGACTTGTAGCCTCCTTCTATTTATTCTAAGGCTGCTATCAGCCTATCTCATTTTTGGATTATAGATCACTGTCTACACTGCAGTGTAGCACTCAAGCCCAAAAAACATAAAAACAATTCCCAAAAGTAGCCATGGACTCTGTTCCACCTCCTCCCAAGCCCTTTAATTATCTCTCTCAAGACCATCAGTTTTCAAAAAACATGCAACAGTCATGTAACGAACTCCCATAAGTCCTGTACATCATGTCGATTTTCTATATCAGGAAGTCATTATGTCAAGATTCAAATCAATTCTTGGCACAAGTCAAGAGCACTTCCTCCACATTTCTATGGGTTCGAGATTCACTCATCTATAACAGATCTTATCCTTCATATTTCTGTGAAGTTTCACCATCTTGCCATCTGACCTGCCTCACCTTCATTTTCTCCTGTCTTATCACCACTTTATTCCCATCTGCCTGGCACCATGCTGGGAAGGTCCTGCATTGGATTGAAAGCTAGTGACCATGTCTTTATAAAGAGAACAGATTTCTTCATAAGCCAATGCCCTGACTGGAAAGCTTGATCCTTTTCCTGCTTTGAGGAAAAAACTACCATAAAGTACCCTTTTAGCATCATCAAAATGTCATGGAGCCTGCTGGCTTCAGGTTTTCCTGTACTTAGATTCAAAAAGTTTTTGGGACTGTGTAGGCCCCCATGAAACGGCAAATCATTGTTTCACTGTTTTTCTTTGAGTATCCAAAGCGTTTACTCCATTTCATCCATGAAGAACTGTAGCTTTGGAGGAATCTCCATGCATATAGCGTCCATTTTTCTATCTTTGCTGGCAATGTGAGAGTGATGATGGTTTTCTGTGGTGCTGTTGCATGTATTTTATCAATTCATCCCTGGAGAGGTGACTGTTTTCTTTTGAGACAGAAGATCTAAAGGTTGGAGATTGATAACTTGGGGTAAGGGCTAAGGCCATGGGCTCCCCTTAGTGAGTTCTGTTTTCTACTAAGTCTAAGGCAGATGAAGGGATTAATCGGTGGTGGACAAAATGGACACTATGAATAGAGTTGAAGATGTGTGTATGGATAGGTGGCAGTGGTGGTGTGCAGCGCACGGGGGGTGGGCTGGAAACCTAGGCAAAGTGAGAGCTGTAGCATCAGACATCACTTCTGCTATTAATATGTATGTGACTGTGCAAGTGCCATCTTTAGATTTGTTAGTGTGGAGTCACTTCAGGGCACAAGAGTTTGCAGTGAGACTGCCAAGGAATTACAGTACTGCAGTTTGCACATGAGGTAGAAACACGATAGAGCAACAAGACAAGTGCGTAGTGTTGTGACCTAATCACACATCGCCCCATTGCAAATGGGGACCCACCTTTTTTTGGCAACTTTGAGCTTGTAGAATCCTTAGGAAGTGTTGTCTAACCTAGTCTCTTCCATGAAATGAAGAATGAGCCTCTCCGAAGCGACGTGAAACAAGTCAAGTAAGTTAATTTGCTTGCAAGTGAGAAATTAGGAAGGTCATCCGTCAAACAAGGTGCAATTGAGAATATTTAAGCATGTCCCTGAGATACTGAAAAATGACTAAGTCTGGTGTCCTGAAGTCTGGTGTCCTGAAATCCTAAAAACTGACTAAGTCTGAAATCTGGTGGATCCTCAAAAATCTAGAATCTGCATGTTAAATCCTATGGATCCAGGACCTATCTCAAACATCCTGGAAGTATATTTCAAAATATTTAAACTATAGGATCTATACTTAAATATATTTTTAAATATACTTCCACCTAGGATACTGAAAAAGTGGCTAAGTATGGAAAATTTCCTCTGCACTAGTAGAATCTACCCAACTTGAAGAAATTTCCTCTGCACTAGTGGAATCCGCCCAACCTAAAGAAATTTCCTCTACACTAGTGGAATCCGCCCTCACTAAAGAAAATTTCCTCTGCACTAGTGGAATCCGCCCAACTTGGAGAAATTTTCCTGTGCACTAGTGGAATGCGCCCTCACTCAAGAAACTTTCTCCTCACCTTGTCATATGCGCTCATTTCCTTGCCCATCTCAATATGCGCCACCTTGGAGAAATTTTCTTCATGCATTGTCAAATCCGCCCAGCAAAAGGAAAGAAAAATTCTTCATCACTTAGCATTTGCGCCCATCATTGAGGAAAATTTCCTCAACCTTTGCAAAACGCGCCTTAACCTCATGAAAATTTCCTTGCACACATGGAAATGCGCCCAACCTTGGGAAAATTTCCTCTAGCCTTGGCATATGCGCCTTAAGTGAAAATTTCTCCAACACTTGCCAAATGCGCCCTCTGAAAGGAAATTTCTTTACCCTCTATGAAGTGCGCTCAACCTAGAGAAATTTCTCTAGCACCAAGGATGTGCGCTCAAACAAGAAATTTCTTCTCCCCACTTCAAGTGCGCCATTCATGATGAAATTCCTCCAAGGGTTCCCCAAATGCACCCTCACAGAGAAGGTCTTCAACAGCCATAAAATGTGCTCAATTTGGTAAAATTTCCTCACCCAGTGGCGAATGCGCCCTCCATAGAAAACTTCCTTAACACTCATCATATGCGCCCAACTTGGGTCAAGTCGGCCATGAAAAGATAAAAGGCAAAGTTTTAAAATGTGAAAACAAAGCTTTCTTCATTGCAAGTAAGATCTAGTCTAGGAGCTTTGCAAGGTATCTGAAAGTGGAATGTTAGGAGATCTATGATGAAATATTGTTAATGATTATCATCTTTGCAATTGAAAGTTGTTTCTCTTTTGCAAGAACTGGAGGCAAGGAGTGCTTGTTCAAGGAAGATCCAATGTCAAAAGCAATCAAGGGAAGATTTCATCACACGAAGAACTCTAGTAGCAAGCCCCCTCAACTCACTTCAAGGAAGAGGAGGCATCTAGTTTCATCATCCAAGGATGGAGGTCACTTCGAGGAAGGAAAATGGCGAGAACTTGCACTAGAAACATTCAGAGCATGGAAGAAGTGTTGCTCGAGGTCAACAAGACACGGAGGAATCCAACACCAAGGTCATCATCAAAGGAGTTTCATTGCATGACACCACTTCATCATCCAGAAGCTCACCTCTAGGAATCCAAGAGTCTAGTTTCACGTTTAAGCTCCGAAGCCATCCTCTTCGACCATGAAGTCTACTACAACAATTCACACCCAGGGTCTACTTCCTGCACCATTCAAAGATGTAATCCTACACAAGAACAAAACAAGCACAAGAGCGTCATGAGATGAGAAAATGGGCATGTACATCAAAAGTCATGAATTACATGAAGACAACATCAAGAAATTCCCAAGTTTTCAAGTTCGAAAGATGCCAAGTTCCAAAGGTGAAAATCCTAGTTCGAACACTATTCCACAAAAGATGACATAATTTGAGAAAATGTTCTAAGCAGTGTGAACATATTGAAAATCAAACTAGTTTGCTTGAAGATGCTGAGGTGGCATGTGTTGTGACCTAATCACACATCGCCCCATTGCAAATGGGGACCCCCTTTTTTTTCGGCTTTCGTCCTTTGCATTGAGTTTTGGATGATGTCTTAGATTTATTTTATGATGAAGTCAATAGTTTTGAGTCTATAGCTTTGTAGTGGATGCAGTAGTCCCCTAATGTCCTGATATCCTGATGTATGTTCTAAGATCTTGAAAATGACTAAGTCTGATATCCTGAAAATCCTGAAAATTGGCTAAGTCTGAAATCTGGTGGATCCCTCGAAATCTAGAATCTGCATGTTAAATCCGGTGGATTCGAGACCTATCTCAAACATCCTGAAAGGTATATTGAAAAATATTTAAAGTATAATACTTTAAATATTTTTCAATATACCTTACCTTGGGGACTTCAATTTTTAAGCGCAAATTTGCTCTAATTAGTTAGGTGCATTTCTCCATTTGCAGCAACTCAAAGTTGCGCCTTGAACAAGTGATGATAGAAATGGTGAAGAGTATGGGCGCCCTAAAGAATTAAACTCCCTGAGACACCCTGCAATTGCTTAAAGTCCAAAATTCACTCATCTTGAGCTAGGCGCATTCTACCTTTTGGATAACCCCATATGTGTGCCTAGCGGAAAACGAGCTTCAAAATCACTTCCAATTGTAGCGCCTAGTGTTAGAAGCCTCAAAATGACTAAAACTTACCAAGGAAGTCTAGGCGCCTATTGTCACTTGTAACATCACAAAAGTGCGCCTAGGAGGAAGGAGATTCAACATCAAGAACAAGGCGCACTTTTGTGTTTAAACAACCCCATTTTGGCGCCTTGAAACTAAGCGTATGAAAATCATGAGGATGTGCACCTTGGTAGAGAGACTTGAGATCATCATCAAATGCCCAAAACAAGCCAAAATATCTATCTCCAATCTAGGCGCAAATTCTAGCTCCTCCCAACTCAAATCTGCGCCCAAGTTGAAGTAAACTTTCATCTATCCCAAGGCGCCCATTGACATCTATTCAACCATCAAGTTGCGTTTCCAGATGAGGAGGAAAGAATCAACATTGAAAAGTCATTGACAAGTATTGATAGGAGTTTGAAGTCATATTATTGCAGCCAAGTGAACTTAGGCGCATTTCACCCTATGAGCAACCTCAAAATGCGCCTTCAGAAGGATCAACTTCACTAAGTCTCAAGGCGCATATTCTCACTTAAACTGACCAGTTTTGGCGCCTAGAGGTTTTTGAAATTTAAAACGTATTTGAAATCACTGAAGTATCAAATGGCAAGCCAAGTGATTGAGGCGCACTTTCTTACCTCTATAGACCATTTTGGCGTCTTGGTAATAGAATGAATGAATAACCTCTTATGAGCGCCTAAGGTTGAAGTGGTCTCACAAGGATGTCAACAAATGTTGGGAGCCTTAAAAATGTCAAAGAATAAGCTAAGCAAACATAGGCTTAATTCCTTGCCTTGAGCATCATCAAAAGGCGCCTTTGAGCCTTGTCATTACCTCATCTCATTCTAGGCGCCATTCCTTGTGGTTTTTGTCATCATAAGCACCTAGGAAGGAGAAAGGAGTTTGTGCGCCTAGTATCAAAGAGATATGCATCAAGCCATTTGAAGGAGTAGGACACTTCTATTTGAGCCTTAACAAGTAACCCTTCAAACATAGGCGCATGTTTGTACTTAAACAACCTCATTTCAACGCCCTGAAGTCAAATGCATGAAGATCATGAAAATAGCGCCTAGGGTTTCTAAACATTCAAACATGAAGTAGAAGCTATTAGATGTTAAGAAACAAGTCAAGAGTTTAAGGCGCAATTTTCAGTCTGTTTTACCTTGAACATGCGCCTAGATATGAAGAAGACAACATCAAACTTAGGCGCTAATTTACATCTATTTGACTCCTAATGAGCGGCTAGCAATCATAGATTCCTAAACACATCAAAATTGCGCCTTGAGTGATGAGACATTGAAACTTCGAAAGCTGGTATATGAAGGATGAGAGAACCTTTTGGGAAGGTGAATAAGAGTTTGAAGGTGATTAAAAGGTTAAGAAATCAGATGAGTATAGCCAGGCGCATATCTATCTATGTTTGATCCAAATCAGCGCCTAAACAAAAGAAGCATAATCCATTAACATCCTAATGAGCACCTTAAGTGAAAATCAACATGAAGTTTAAAACATTAAAATGTCAAATAAGGATTCAAGAGCAGCTAGGCACACTTTTTATCCTTGCACAAAAATCAGTGCCTTAAAATATATACATCAATTAAATTCACATGAAGGCGCCAATCTGCATCTGAATAACTTCAAATCAGCACTTAACACAAAGAGGATATGAATTCAAGGCGCCTTGATTGAGGGGGGGCATTTAAGAGAAAAATCAAGTTATGTCAGGGACTCCTTTTAGATGAATTAAAGTTTTTAAAAGAGACTAGGCGCTGATCTGCATTAGTCCAATCATAAAATGCACCTAGCAATGAAGTGTCTTCTTGGAAGTTTGAATCAGTGTTTGAAAGCATTAGATAAGCCAAGAAGTATAGAGTTTAACATCAATATGAGAACAGGTGCCTAGTAAATGAAAGTGTTCTCAGCATTTAAGCATTAATCTGGAACTACTGAGTGTCAAAACAAGGCTAGATGAGTATAGGCGCATTTTTCTAATTCCACAGTCCTAAATCTGCGCCTTGGCTAAAAGGATGTTTAATGTGTTAGAAGGTATACAAGATGATTTCTATGTGCTATGAGATTCAATGTTTATCAATGGTTTAATAGGTGGTTCTCTTATGTTGCAGGTATATCAGCAAAGCTGAGAAATCATTTAAGGAGCAAATGCCTAGAATCACCTTCAAGCGAGGGATAATGTCAAGAGGTCACTTCAAGTCTAAAGTGCAAGTATACTTCATCAACTACATCGACGAAGACCTTCATCTATCAATTCAAGTTCTATCAATCTTTAAGTTTCAGAGAGTCTCTTACTCCATGTTATCAATGAAGCACCAATCTACTTCATGTCAGGAAGCATCATCTACTCTACTCCCCATGAAGAAAGCATCATCATCCTTGCTACTTTCTACAAAGAATATCAACTTACACCTTACAAGAAGAAGAAGAATAATAGAGTTAGACAAATGAGCAACATGCATCATACATATCCAGTTTACAAGAAGATGAACAAGGCGAGATCAACAAAATACATCCCAAACATACAAGTTCAAATTAATCACATCGAAGACGTCATACAGATGATACAATTTGAGAATATGCCCACAAGAGCAAAGTGAATAAACAGTTGAAATCCACAAGTTTGCTAAAGTGGCGCCTATGTGGCATGTACCTATTATCAAGCCAATCACAGTCCGCCACATCATTCAACAAGCAAGAAGCCAAAGAAGACGACCATGTGGAGATGCTCTAAGAGATTCTATTTCATCCTTATCTTCTTGGAAAACGTGCCTTCATTGCCTCTCTTATGTACTAAAAATAGCAAATTGTTGTAACTAATTGCTGAGATGGCATGATCTAGACCCTTGGCTACTTGAATTGATCCAGGCCACTCATTGTAATTCTGGAACTCTATATAAAGGCCTTGTTGCCTCATTTGTAAATATACTAGTTCAATTCATAGTTTGTAGGAGTAGATTAGAGGAGACTCTCGAAATTCTCTAAGAGTACTTGAAGATTGTTGTAAATATTTCTCAAGATTAATGCAAAGACATTGGAGCTTGTTTGATATTAAATGTTGTCTTGTGGAATAACATGGTTTCTTGTATCTTGATGAAGTGGAGAAATGTTTTAGAAGTAAAGTAGATTAGTAGTTCATTGATGTTATGTATGTTGTATTGAATATTTGATCAACTCCTAGCTCATGCTTTTGACATTCATCATTGGTGAAGTGTTGTCTAAAGCTTGTCTAAGCTTCATTTGCTTACGTTTGATTGTGGATGCTTGTTTGAGCTGCGTCATCTAATGGGTGCTTATATGAGCTTTCATGATTTAAAAACCATTCGTTATCTTTAGGAGATTGCACCGACTCCATGTAGTTGTAGTCATCCTTGGCAAAGTGGAGTTAGGTTGATTAAGGAGTTTGTCTATTCATGCATCATCATTGCTTCATTGACCTTAGATTAGTTTCTTAAAACCTTTATTCTTTTTTCCTTTTCTTTATTATTGAGGCATTGTACATACATCATCCACACTGCAAGGATAAATAAGTTGAATGAAGTAAGAAGTCGTCTGCGTAAGTCCCTTTGTGATAACCAGCAAGATCACATGTAATTACTGAGTCTATCCATCGCAAACCATAAGAAAAGGAACCTTGAAATTACTTCACTGGATCACGCAGCTTAGCCTTTGGAGAACTTTATTCAAGAGAGGGTGAGATACTTGGTGTTTTACTCTATTGTTGACTTGTCTAAAAACAATCATCAATAGCATGTCCACGTCACCTGTCCAAGTTCAATACATGTACAACAAGAAAAGGCCAAGGAAGGCGCCCATGTGGAGGATGCTCTATATATATTCCATCGGAAAACATGCCTTCATTGCCTCTTTTTGGGCAGTTATGCATTGTTGTCTTCATCTGGGCCATTGATTTGCAAATCAATCTTGGTCGTTCATGTAAATTCAGAGCCTATATAAGGCCAATTTCTCTCATTTGTAAAGGTTGGAAGCTGTTAGTTCACAAGAGTAGGAGTAGAATTGGAGTAGATTAGAGGACACTTCAAAATCATTGAAGAGACACATGAAATTGTTGTAATCATACACTTCAAAATTAATACAAGCTCATTGCTGGTTTGCATGGTGATCTTGTGGTTTTGAAATGTTAGCATCGTTTCTAAATTCTTGAATATGATGGAGAAATGTTTCCAAGTAGTTTAATAATAGATTAGAAAGTTCATTGATGTAATGAGTATATGCAAAGATATTTGATGAATTCCTCTTGGATCATACTTTTTGTGAATTGTCGAAGGCAATTCACTTTGCAAAGTTAGCCTGAACCTCCATTTGCTTTAGTTCAACTGTGAATACTTGTTCAAACTGCACCAGCTGTGGGTGTTTGGGCGTGTGTTTGCAATATGAAAATCATTGGGTTACCTTAGAAGATTGCACCTGCTTCGTGTAGTTGTTGGTTCTCATGGCGAAGCGGAGTCAGGTTTCATGAGGAGTTTGTCTATCTTGGCATGTTTCATTATTTCTTTGTCCTTAGAGTAGCCTTCTCAACCCTTGCCTTTTTTCCTTTCTTTCATAGCCGGTTTGAAGAAGTTCCACTTCACAAGAAGGAGAATAACATATTTAGAATGGAGTAAGGAGCCAATTCAGCGTAAGTCCCTTTGTGATTACCAGTAAAATCACATCAACTACTAAGTCTATCCATTGCAAGTCAAGACCTGACATATCATGAACCTTGGAGTTGTCTCGATTGATCACATTGTTTAGCATTCGAGAGACTTTGTTCAAGAGAGGATAGAATACTTAGTATTTTATTCTGAGTTTACATGTGCATAAAAACACATCAACACGTAGGATGCTGCAGGAATGTGAGTGATGCATTAGCAAGCTTTTATACCAACAAGTATTGGTTGAATCCTCAGGGTTTGTAAATTGTAAGTGATATGAAGAATTGTAAATTGTAAGTGATATCCAAAAGTCTATGCATTGTTGATATTGACCTGATCAAACAATTACCAGACTGGCATTAGCAGGATATGAATAACCTTCAAAATTCTATCCACAGCAGCCACAAAAAACCAGAAAGGAAAACTTTTTGAGTTAAAGACTGTCTAACACGAGAATTTAACTTTTCAGGTGGATTTTAGAGATAACAGCACATGGGAAGGGAAAAATGGGGAATAATTACACAAGGGATTGCAAAGACCACAAATGAATCTACCAACTCAAATCCCAGACCTAACTTATTATTGGTTCAGATTGTAAATTGATCAAGTAGAACAGCTAACTGAAATACAAGAAGTTTACTTGTAAGCAAAGGAACCATCTAAGGAATTGACATTTTGCATGTCATTTCAAAACAAAAGATCATCAATCCATGCATGCCAGTCATTAAGCAAGCTAGCTAAGCCCCTGCGATCAGTAGTTTCTCTTTTTGCTATTACAAGTTAGAAATGATTGATATTGGAGAGAAATGGATCTAAACAAAGGCATTTTCACCTAAAAATTGGAAATTTGATGATTGCCTGATTTCTATATAAAGAAAGTACTAAAGGAGTATTAAACAAACATATTTAATTTGTAATCACGCAGTTCACATCTAGAATAGATTTCAGCCAACATTTCAACCTGATTAGTTTTCCCAATATGTCAGCTGTAGAATCATCAAATAATGGAATATCAGCAACTTTTGTTTGGCTTCAAGATACAAAATAGAAGCAGATGCATTTATAAGAATTAGCAATCAAATTGTCCGGTATGGCAAAAGAAGTATGAAAAACATACATGACTCCATCAGGCTTTAACCACCGATCACGAGCACAAATCACAGAATCGAACATAGACTCGCGCAAGAGGAAATATCCCATCCACTCAGAGATAATAACATCAACTGTGAACAAAGGATCCCACGGTGTTATCAGAAAGCATGGCCAACCAATCATGCATCATGATAAAGATATTCTTGTGTACTACCAAATAAAAATAAAGCATTAATGAACTGGCTGAACTTGGAACCAGACAAAAGGCAGCCCAGCACTATGATAAAATGACAGCTAAGTTCAGAGGTCACCAGAACAGATGCAAACAATCCATAAATCAATCAAAAGAGAGAGAAAGATAAAGAGGAAGAGGAAGAATCCGCATCGACATAGGACTACAAGAAGCAGGAAGAAACATTATTAATTTATTACAAATAAGAAATCAAAGATGAATCTAAAATAGAGCAGCCTGCAGAGTGTTATATCATAAGTGCTGTAAGTTTTGTGAATTGAATGTTCTAACCTTTCTCAGGTAAGACAATATCCTCCATTGATCCTATGATTACATCAACAACATCGGTCATGCCATTTCCTGCCACAAGTTGACGTGCATGATCTGCCATTTTGGTTGCTTCAACGGCATATACTTTCCTTGCACCAGCTTGTGCACACCAAATCGCCAAGATACCACTACCCGTGCCTACATCCAAAACAGTCTTCATCCCAAAAAAATATTAATAATTATACAGACATGCAATTTTTAATATTAAATACTGATAATCTCTATTTTTCTGACAAATTAAAGCAATACAAGAGCAATGAACTACAACTTACAGACCACACACAGCCTATCTTTGCCAGATAAATTTGGCCTGAACTTTCCAGGCATAATTCTTTCTTAGAGTACCTTGTAAAGCATACAATTTAAAAAGAATGTTGACATCGTTTTTGACATAAAATAGCAGAAACTAGTCAATCAGATTTAGTCAAGTATCTTAGTATGGAGAGGCCTGATATCAGGTTTCAGAATATTACCTATTTATCTATTGAACATAAACAAGGAATTGCTGGAACCTAGAAATTATAAGGTTTATAGCATTGATCAACATGTATATAGACACACTAATATAATATTGGATATATATTACTGACAGATTTACCTCTGTAGATGACGAATGGAGCAAAGATGTGATGCCCCACTCCACCTTTCTCCATTTTGACCCATCAACTGATAGAGGCTTATTGTCCTATGCCTTATTGAACAGTTGGGCCAACTCTTGTGTCTTATAAATGGATTTTGGATTGTATAGATTTCACATTATCATCTCAGCCGTGAGACTCTGATTTTACCATATATTTATGAACAGGATGTGTACATGTGTTCTCCATGCATATTGGCAGGCCATTTTGCACATCTCTTGTTGCACTTAATAATTATGAAAAATGAATGATTAAGCATATCTAGTTAAGCTTAACATTGATTATTATTAACAGAATTTAGGATAATGGCTAATTAATCATGTGCATAAATGCCCCTTTCTTACGTTCATGATTATTTTATTGCTTGATTCTGATGCGTTCCACATGAGTGGTGATATGGTACATAGATATATGCACCAACTCTAATATTTGAGGATTCTAACATGTATGCTATCTCACTTAGATGTACTAACAGATGCAATGAGTGCATATTTCAGGTGCACTAGAGAGTGGAGGGGTAAGGGGATCCCCTAAACCATGTTGTTGCATTACTCTCACTTTCTATTCCTAGATCACTTTTATCCTTATCTCTGAAAACTCCAATGGTGGCTAGTTTGCTAGGTGGGCTAGTTGGTTAGGAACTGTGTTGCTGCAAATTTTTATTATTCAGCAAATATGTTGCTATCTGCTGGAAACAACGGATATTTTGTTAGCTATTCGCTGTTGACAGCGGCCAATCAGCGGATATCATTTCTTAGCTACCTGAGCCTCCACCCCCAACATTTTTTCTTGGCTGGAAGAGCCCCCACCCCCATCCATATTGTCTCGTAGGCCTTGCCCCGACATATTTTCTCTATGGCCCTGCCCCTCCCCCCGATCTATAGAAGCGGATCAAAGCGGAAAGTTTCAAACGATAGCAGCACATAAACAGCACATAATGAAACACTGGGATGGAGGACAGAACGGGATGTACTGGATTCTTGGTTCACTATCCCTCACCACTCGACCCATCGATCAATCGATCAATCGATAGGCCCCCCAAGGTGAACCACTTATATAATCAATCTCCCAACCCATACTCAACCCATCCCCAATTACAGTTGGTTGTATTCTATAGTTGGCAAAGGAGTTTAGGTCAAGTGCATAGCGTGCCTCTCCCAATCAATAGAAGTTTAGGTCGAGTCCCTCCTCCTAGATCCCATCTCCCCTATCCATAGGAGGGGTAGGTTCCAAAGGAGTGCCTCCTTCAAGAACAAAAGCATGCATTATATACGTAACATCCCCCTATGCCCAAGGTGGATGGGCGGAGGGCGAGGGTGTAATCTCCCCTTTGCAAGCAATAAGAATTGTGGAAACCCTTAGCCTATTTTGATTCGCGTAGGCTAATTGGGATGTTGCAAGGGAATAATTAATTAATTAACTAAAGTAGTCTAGAGGTGTTTATTTTAAAGGCAACTTATGTTTAATTAATTATTTTTATAAAAGTTGGACAGTATTATAAAAGTGACTTATTTTGGGGCCCAAAAAGTAGAGTTAAATTAAAAGAAATTTCAAAAGTCACTTTTGAGGGGGAAAATGAAAAGTTATGAAAATAATATTTCGAAGAGGTATAAAAAGGAGAGCTTGAAGAGAGGAAATTCATTCTTGGCATTTTATAACCCCCAATTTTGAGACTAAACGATTGTTCATCCTTTTTCTGCCCTAGGACAAAAACCCTTCGGCAAAGAATGGTTTCGACGACGAAAACCCTCCTAGCCATTTTAGTGGATTCATCCAGAATTCACCAGAGTGCTGAATGCTGAAGAAGATTTTGGTTGTCATTGGAGATTTTAGTTTGAGAGAAGATCAAGACTCATTTGCATGGCAAATCTCATCGGTAAAATAAAGGAAGGTATACTTTGTTGTTGAGTGTGCTGATTCCAAGCAGACCGTACATGTGAATGCATAGACTGTCAGTACATGTGTGAAGGAAGAGCATGTGGAGTTTTGAAGGAATCCTCCTGTATTGTGAAGTGTTTCTGAAGCAGGTTGCACCTTATATTTTGTTGGCCATACTCCAATTTGCTAGCCGTACAGGTTAAGGAAAGCGTGAGGCTGTTTGGAGGGAGTCACTGCACCAGACAAGGGTTTTAAGACCCCAAAATCCCCAGCCGCATCCTTTTCTACTTCTGTTGGTCACTTTACATGCTGGCTGCAGCTATATAAGGAGTCCCAGGCCGTACATTCTTGCAGGTGCAGGTTTGCTGTATAGTTTGACTTCAGCCTGATACTGTTCAGCTCCTCCAGCATTTGAGGTTAGATTTCTATCAGTGTTGGCTTCCAGTTCTATACCAGCTGAATGTATATATATCTTAGTGGCGGTAGCTGTATTGTGTGTATGGGTTTCAACCACAGGGACAGGGATTAGTAAATCTTTGACAGTTCTGGATTGTTAGTAAGATATTTAAATATTGTTGTGTAATTTCAGTATATTATTCAATATCAAACAGCAGTTGCATGTCCATTTGGTGAAGGTTTTATTGCAATATTTGTACTTATCTTTCCAATACATTATCTTGTGCAATTTGTCAAAAATACAAAATAAAATAGCTTGGGATATTCCCTGGGGGGGGGTTGTGGTCGGGGTCGGGTTCAGGTAGATCTAGATCGGAACTATTGGTTGAGGTCTTTTTGGCAAGGATTACTTAATAGTGTTTTCCAATTGTATTAATGTTGATTTTTTCTCCTTGGTTTGTTGAGCCCTTTAGGGCAACATTGCTTGTAGAAATTTGTTTTTGAGGTTGCTTTGCAGGTCTTTCATGGTGGCTAGTCTTAATTCTTGAGCTGTTCCTCCTTGAATATTTCTGGATGTTATTGGTTTTGGTTGTTATGTTGGTATTTTGTGAGGCATTTGGGGCCCATGGATGCTGCTAGTTAATTCCTTGGTGTAATTACCCTGCTGGACTTGGGACTCTTGGGAGAACTGTATGATGGTCCTTAGGAAGATGTTGGGAGAATGAGGACTGCAGAAAATTGGAAGAATATGAGACAGACTTGGAAAAGAATTAATTATGTGACTGAAGATATCCTCCTTCCCAGTTGGCAGCATAGGCAGAATGCCACTGTATTTTCGATTGAGTAATTTTATTGTTTTTATTTTCTACTGCAAGGTGGGGAACCCCACATACAAAGTCTTGAAGTGACCTATTTGGTCTGTCCAAGGTGTCATCCTAGCATGATTTGAGAATAAGTGTTAAAAAGTTTTGAACCCTTGTGAGAGTGAGGTGGCAAGCTTGTGGTTTCTTGGATTCCCTTAGGTTTGGGGTTGGCTAGGGTTGACCACCCAATGATGCCACATGGCAGTTGGTGAGCCATCCCTGTTCAACAGCTTTTCTTCCAATTTATCTTTTGGATGGATGGGTGGAGTTTTGTTTGAACTATTCTGTTGTGCTCATGAGGGTCTTAGTTTGTATAAAATGATATTTGGTTAGATGGTTGCCAATCTTATTTATTAACAGGGACTAAACATCATATAGAAATGAAATGTAATAAATTTTAGTTCAATTTGTATGTACCTAATGAATGGAAAATGTATAGGTCTATAAATAGGTTGTTTTTAATTTTATTTCCATAAATGCTTAAAGTCAGTACTTGAAAAATTTTCAGAGTATGCATTTTGTACTTGCAATTTGAGACAAAATTTAATTCGACTGTTATTTTGAAGTATTGCGGTTAGAAATAAATGTATTGTCAGTCAAAAAGAAAAATATAATATCATTGTAGAATAAAACTATACATTAAAATTTAAGCTAATGCTTACTCCTGCAACTTTTGTATTTATTCCTTCAAAAGAAAAACCAAATAGTGTGTTGTTTTTTATTTGCTCCTCACTTTTGGAGCATTCAGTGTTAAAAAATATTTATTTTTCTATTAGAATGATTTCCGAGGACCACCCTTACAGAAGAGGAGATTCGAGCAGGGTAGCAACAGGAAAAAGGAATTTGAAATGGTGATGGAGAAAGAAAAAAATTGGTAGGTCGGCATGGAGGAAAGGAAGGTGATATGTTTGCTGCTCCAGTGTGATTCAAAGGCTCCACATGTGAAGTGGGCGGTAGCAGCAAACAGGGGGATCCAAGGTCATCTATCCAACCACTTGAGCCAATGTTGTCCCTATTGGTGTAGGGAATTTGATTTCAGTACAACCAATATCTAATCATCCAGAACCTTAAGACTAGGTGATCCAAATTACAGTTATGTTGTTACAATTCAATTAGCAAATATTATGGAAAGACAAAGATTTAATCTAAGAAACCCTTTCAAGAAAAAATCCAACAGCAAAAGAGAGTTAACAATTGTATTAATTTAGCAAAGCAGAATCCAAATACAATAAGTCTCCTTTCAGCCTTCCTCAATCAAATCATCAAGCATAACATCTACATGAACCTATTCCATCTGCACCACGAACTAGATGTAACCCTAAGTCATTATTCTGGAATCCCAACTAACGCAATACTCTAACTGCCAGTGGAATACCAACCATCACACAATTGTATTGTGACTGTACAATGACGTCAATCTATCACATATCACTTCAACAAGATTCTCCAAATGGACAATCAACTCATCTGCTTAAATAACATGCAATGACTTAGTCATCTATTGTTGACCAAATACACCTGATAGTGAACATGTCTTCCTGTAGTACCACCAAGACCAAACCATGGCTTGCAATAACAAAAACAACACTTCTAATAACCTATAGTAATCAAGAGTACATCCTAGAACTTCTACCTATCATCAGTTATCATCACACGCACTGTAGCAATGTTGCATGTGCACCTGCACTGCCATACATACTCTGTTCATAATGCAGTAACCAAACCTCATTCGATTGCTAACATGGCAACACCAAGCTCCAAGACGCCTCCATGCCATACCACAAAAGTCTAACTCCCACTGCATTTAACCACGCAGGCTTCTGACACTATTTTACTAGTCCACAATTACACTTGTCCACAAGAACTTGCTGAGTCCCAAACCTTCTCACTCAGGAACTCTCTGCAAGTGAATAGCACATCATAGTTCCAACATTCTCCCACTTAATATTGACCGTAGGAGAGCTTCAGCATAAACCAAGAAGAAACAACGCATGGGAAATGGATAAACCCATTGTATCTCTGCACCATAAAAGCTTCTCTGTACTTTTAGGTTTTGTCAAAGAGTCAACCACATTTACCTAAGTGCCAATTTTCTCCATCTGAAACTTCTTTGCCTCTACCATCTGGCATCTCCTTAACAAAATGATATTGCACATCTACATGTTTAATCTAAGCATGGTAAATTGGGTTATTTGCCAAACAAATTGCACTCTTAACTGTCACAGTTCAACATTGACATGCTCTTAAAACCAATTCCAGCACAAAGTATTTGTAACCACACTACTTGCAGCCATATACTCTTCTTTTACTAATGGATAATCCAACTATGGGTTGCTGCTTACTCATCCAACACACCGCTCCTCCAAGCACAGTGAACACATAGCCACTTGTTGATCTTTGGCTATCCAAATCTCCAACCCAATCAGAATCCACAAATCACTGTATATTCAACACCTTGCCCACATCATTAGTACCATGATAACACAAACGGTAGTCTAAAGTTCCTTTCAAGTATCTAAAAACTCTTTTTACATGATTCCAGTGTTCTCTACCAGGCTTTGACATGAACATACTAAAAACTCCCATTGCTCAAGCCTCAGGCAATATTTGGCCTTGTGTAGACCATAGCATATATCAAGCTTCCTACCACACTTGCATATGGAATATTATACATATCTTCAAAATCCTTATAGATAGCTTCCTGCTCAGAGATGGTACACTGCTTGTGAGGCATCAAATCTTCATATTGTGTCCCTTTTTGGATCAAGAGGGGGCTTGGTAGTTTTTGGATATGGCGGGACTATTCCTATTGCACACTTGAGGAGAGATTTGTTCCCATTGTGCATTGGATGAGGCATTTGTACTCTCAAAGGAGGGATGTCCTCTCTTTTGCATTGGAGGAAGGAGTTGTTCTCTCAAAGGAGGGATTCGTACTCTTGGAGGAGGGATGTTCTTTCATTGTGCATTGAAGGAGAGGTTTGTTCTCTCAAAGCAGGGGTCTGTCCACTCAACATGGGATTTGTTCCCTAGTGTTCTACGTGGGATTTGTTCTCTGGCCTATCTTGGTTAGTTGTAACACTAGGTGAGTTGTGTGTCTGTCTAGTTCATCGGGTGATGTTTTGTTACTAGTGCTCCTACCTTTGTTGAGCGTGATGTAATAATGGGGGAATGTCGGAGTTATTACATCTATATTAGTATATTAGGTTAGTAAATATTTAAATAAATGTTATAAGTTAGTAAATAGATTATTAAATAAAAGTTAGTTGTCCAGAAGTTTTCCCATAAGTTAGTTTAGGTGGTTGAAAGGGCTTTATTAGCCAATGCAAGCAAAATGTAATATCATCTCATGAAGTAATATTATAGTGTTTTCAATATTTTCAATTATGGTGTAGATATTGTTCCCATGCCTTGCTAATCGAAGCATTATGATTTTCTAATTCCGCTTTCCCCTTACCTTTTTATTATCATAGCAGAGGCATTGGGACACCTTTTTTGCAAGCAATGACAGTTGGTCAGCATAATGAGATTAGATTCCCTGCTAGGCTTGATCCCTTTTCTCCCCTCCAGTTTGTGGATGAAAAATGTTGCAGAGGGAGACTGCTTTTGAGCAATTAATCACTGAGAAATCCAAAATCTTCTTCATTAATGTGTCTCCTAGAGTTCAATTGAGAATAAAAGAGTCTTGGGTTTTTAATCGAGGTCTCTTCCAAGAAAATATTTGGGTCTTCCTTTTTTAATTGGGATGGGCAGGTCGGTGATTTGGAGAGATATGATACAAAAGGTTCAGCAAAGGCTAACAGCATGAAAAGGTAAGTGGTTAAGCCTTGCTGGTAGAATCACTTTGGTGAAGGTGATGCTTCAAGCAATCCCAAATTGCACATTCTATCTTTCAAGTCCCCAAGGATATCCTACAAAAGCTCACGGCCTTTGTAGAATTTTTTATGGCAATGTAATTCAGTGGAGAAGAACTTTCCCCTGCTTAGCTGGGGGAAGGTGTGTAGGGAGAATCAACAAAGTGGAGCTGGCATCAAAGACTTAGGAGCAAGGCTTTAGGGGCTGAATTAGCTTGGAGAATGTTAGATGAAAAAGATAAGCCATGGAGGTTGTTGCTAAGGGCTAAATACTTGGTGGTTGTTGATCCTATCATTTATTCGTGGCAGAGCCTCTTTTCAAGGGATCTGAAGCTTCATCTCTAATTCTCAGGGTCTGATAAGAAAAGTATCTATCTTGGGGTATTGGAAATGGAAAATTAGCTCATTTTAGAAGTGACTCATGGCTGGGATTTCCTCCTCTCAGCTCCTCAACTGGGCTGGAGGAAGCTCGCAGCTGCTTGGAAAGGAGTTGAGGAATGAAGGTAAAGTACTGGATTGAAAAGGAAGAGGAAGGATTTATGAAGAGGGAATGGAAAGAGTTTGATGGTCTTTCCTTCCCAGATTGTTAAAAAGAAAGCCTCATCAATCCCAAATCTGTGGAGGGAAGATGAGTTGAGATGGAAGAGAGACAGCTCAAGTGTTTTCAATGTAAAATTTGGCTGTTAGATTTTGCATTGCTAAGATCTTCCCTGCCTCAAAGACTGGCCAATTGACTTTATCTGATGTAATCAAGCATCTCCAAAGCACAATGACTTTGTCTGGCTGGTAGGTTTGAATAAAATACAAACATTTAATAATCTTAGAAAGCATAGTTTTGCAGGACCATCCAGGTGCTGCCTGTGTAGTAAGGAAGAGGTATTTGTTGACCACCTCCTAATTCATTGTGAGTATGCCTCTAAGATTTGGCAATTCTCTTTAGTTAGGCTGGAAATGCATTGGATCAATCCGAGAAGTTTAAGACAGCATATCTATAGCTGGCTGAAGGGGACCTTTTGTCTTGGGCCTCTCTGGAAAGCTGCCTTGGATTGCAGTCTAAGGTATTTGGTCAGAACAGATTAGACACACTTTTAGAGACAAAGCACCCTCTTGGGAGAGATGTTGGATTAAAATTGAGGCAATTATTGCTTCCTATGCTAATGCTTCTCTGAATTTGGAAGATGTTATTCTCTCGCCTCTAGAGAAACAAGTGTTGAGTAATTGGAAGATTGAGATCTCTTACCCCATTAACAGGGTAATCCAAAAACGAAAATTCAGATTGTCAGCCTCATGAGAAATCCTCTAGATGGCTTTATGAAGCTTAACTTTGATGGAGCTTCTAGGGGTAAGCAGGTGTCAATGCCTTAAATAGAGATATTTTGAGGCAGTTTATTTAAGGCAATTTTCTTTCCCGGGGTTTAGAGTGAACAATGAAGTAGAGATGGAGGCCTTGCTTGAGGGAATTAAGCTTATGATTTCTGCGGGGTGCAAGAAGCTGATTATAGAAGATTCTACGATGATTATTGTTGGTCAAGTTGAAGGAGTTATGAATAACTAGAAATTAAATAATAGCCTATCACACCTGCAAATTGTGCGAGTCTTGAGGAAGTGGTCTATCTCCACTATTTCAGGGAATGCAACAAGGCAGCAGACTTTCTAACAAATGCTGGTGACCAACTTCCCTTCTCAACTTTGGTGAGGAAACAGGCAAAATCGTGGGAAAGCCTCCTATCCATCCTCAATATGGAAATTGATCTTCATTCCTTCGAAGGGGTAGCCCCCCCAATCTTCTACCCTCTTCTAATGGAAATGAGTAGAACTCTTTGATATCTTTAACTCTTAGATGCTATTTTTTTAAACTATTTAGCCCAATTATTAACAGTCAAAGATGATTATTGCTCCTTTTGTGTAGCAAATGAATAGACTAAGTTGATGGTGGCAATGTCAAGCTCTTACCTTTTCCGTCAGGTGGCACATGTGGAAAGGAATTTTGTTTGCAACAGACTGAAGGCTACTTCATTCTTGTCTTTCGCTGTTTTGGTTGTTTTGTCTCTGAAATTTTCAGCAGGTGTTTTTAAAGATCAACTAATGCCAAAGGTGGAGATGCATATGCATGGAGGTGGTGTGCTGGATTCTTTGTATGGGGGTGTTGTTTCTGATTAGCGGCTGAAAAATCTACTCAACCCCCCACCTAGAAACATTGAAGTTTATCAAACTGATCCTAGGTCAATATGGCATTGGCAAAACTAGGGCACGGGCTTCAGTCGCTACTGATTTTAGGAAGGAGAAATTGATGGTCAAGATCCCTGACCCTGCAGTTCCAGACTGAAATTTACATAGGGTGCTCCCAGATGTGGAGAATATCGTTGACTGCAAAGACTCAGATTAGAGAGAGGCCAACAAGAATAAGAAAATAAGCACAGATAAGAAGCATTGCACAAGAGATCCAAGCCCTCTAGTAAGAGATTCAAGCAGTCTTCCCTAAAAAGGAAGATCTGGCTACCTTTTGTAAAGACTTCGCAATGGATGTTGATGGATCACAGCCATCCATCAAAAGGGTCAGTTGGCAGTGTCTAGTTTGTTCACTCTGCCAGAGCTCTCAAGAGATGGCCTGTTTTGATTTGCAAAGAGGTCATTTTTGGAGCCAGGGGTAAAATTTCACTTTGCACAGAACGTGTTGCCTTGGTGGAGGAAGGTCGTGCTCTTGGGATTGTGGTGTCTGGGATGGAGTGGAGGCTTCTGCAGGTCAAAGTCTCAAGAAAGCCCTGAAGTTAATAGATTAAGTTTTTTCTGTTTTTGTTCTTGTGTGTTGTGAAAGGTCTTCAAGCTTTGCACACCGAAGGCATGGCTAAAGGAATTTCTGATTGCTTTTAAGATTTTGATTTCTGTGAACATTCTATAGATGGTAAACAAAATCAGATAAAATTCCCCACTAGTGCTAAAAGAGCACATGGTATTCCACAACTAATTCATAGTGATGTGTTTGAACTCATCCTTGTTCCATTACTAGGTATATCTCTATTTTATGTTTCTCTTATATATGACCTCTCCAGGAAAAAATTTGTATATCTCATCAAACAAAAATATAAGGTTTTGAGTTAATTCAAAGAATTCAAAGCTCTCGTAGAAAACCATACATAGAAGAAGATGAAAATTGTTGAAGACAAATAATGGTAGAGAGTTCTGCTCAAATGAATTTGACCAATTTTGTAAGCAATGTGGAATGGCAAGGCAAAAGACAACTCCAAATACACAATATAATGGAGTTGCAAATAGAATGAATAGGACACTAATGGAAAATCAAAGAGTATGCTGAATGGTGCAAGTTTAGAACAAAAATTCTGGGCAGTAGTAATAAAGACCTACATGTTATTTAATCAAATAATCACCCTTATTGATAAAACATTACATGAAGCATGCACTGCTAAGAAATTCTCTTTTCAAAATCTTGGAGTTTTAAGTTGTGATGCTTAGTGCATGTTGCAAAGAAAAAGAGAACTGAGCTAGATTATAAAGCAAAGAAGTGTATCTTCAGTGTGTATACCGATAGTATAAAAGGATACAAGCTCTGGAACCTAGAAACAAGTAAAAGCGTTTACAATGGTAATGTAATATTTAGAGAGGTTTAAAAACCTCCAAAACAAGAACAACCAAGGAAGAGTCTAAAAAGGTGCAATTTGAATTGAATGGTGGAAAATTTGTATTTGAAGGTGAATTACTAAAGGAAAAACCACATACCCCAATCTGGAGGAGATCAGTTTGAGAAGGAAGGCAACTAGAAAGGTATGGTCCACCTGATTTTCATCCTACTTTTGTTTTATGTACTACTAATGATGATTCTAGAACTGTTGGGGAGGCACTAGATTCAAAGGAAGATAAATTCTGGAAAAAAAGGCCACGGATAAAGAAATGGAGACCTTGGACAAAAATTTAACATGGGATTCGATCAAGCTGCCTACCAACAAAAAACCCCATTGGTTGAAGATGGCTGCTTAAACAGAAGTTCAATATACCAAGTAGAGAAGTACTGTAATGTCCCCAACTATTTTTTTTCTTTTATTTTTACAAAGTCTAAATGATGCAAATGCAAGCCATCACACATTCTGATCACCCAAATCCTGATGTGGGCAAGGTGAGAGCATATGGTGTTGAAAAATGCTAACTAGCTAAATGCGGTGCTGATAAAGTAAATAGGGGGCATAGCCGACCAGATCAACACATCTTCTGCAGACAAGTATGCATATATTCTCAAGCCAAATTGGGTGATTAAAACTACAGATTGAGTCAAAGCCAAAATGACAGACTACAAGTTGATCTAGATCAAAGCCAAAATGGTGAATATTGAGATGCAAATGCAAACGCTTGGTGGCTATGCCATCCAATCATTGATTACAATGCAAGCACAAGAAATTAAATGAATCTGATGGTAAACCTTTCAAATTGTTACAACTGAAATCACTTAATTCTTATGCCCTTTCTGGTGGAGGACTGCTCACAAAATTACAACCATTTATAAATTAGAAAAATTGAGAATGATTAGAAAATGGTACTCGGAATACCAACATTACTAAGCAAATAAATTCCTTCCAAAATTCAGATCTGAAATAGCTATCTAACTCACTAATTTCCTCCAAAATGAAGCTGATTGAATTCAGAAAATTTACAACAATGAGGCACAGCAGTATCTTATACCTTGCAGCAGTGGTACGGACTATACCGGGAAGGTACGGCAGTGATAATCAGCACCTCCAAAGGCTGCAGTCACCCTTAACAACTTGTAACAACACTAAAACTCATTCGCAACAGCAGAAGTGCGATCAACAAAAGATAGTATTGGCCAAACATTAATTATTTTCAGTACCCTTTACTGTACAGCTAGGTACAGCAGCAGTACGGCCAACAATCAACATGAAACAAATCTGAAATTTGAATTAAATCTTTCCGTAATCTGTTCTCAGCTGATGTATGCAATTAACTACTGATTTCACCATGCTCCAGCTGCTGTATGGCCCCAAATAAGCATACAGCAGTCCATAGGTGGCCAGTCTTGAGGAGGGTGTGTAGATCATAAACAAACACTAGTCTACCTCCAAACAACAACAAATCAACTTCACCAAACAGTACGGCCTTTCATGCAACAGTACGGCACATTAACAGATTGGTACCAGTCAATGGCAATGAATAACTCTTTCCAGCAGCTACAACTCCTCATGCAATCCAATCACCCTCTTTCTTAAATTGAACGACCCAACAATAATATTTATTTCAGCTCTAGAGGTTGTAGGCCCAGGTGCAATATGGTACGGCCAGTCCAAGGAAATATCACCACTTCACTAAACACCAATAAAGTTATGATTTGCAAGCAAATATAGATAGATATCCTCTCAAATCAGAAAAGCACACAAAATATGAAACTCAGAAACACCATGGATATATTTTGTATTTCCAAATATGACAATCTTCAGCACACATCAAAAAACAAAGTGATATTGGACAAGTACAAACATTCAGCTTTGGTAGATCTCCAAATCTGAAAACTCAACACCAAAACATCAAATACCAAAGAGACAAGAACATTCATCTCATTGGTGATTCCTGCATGAAATCCGTCTAAAGGAATTGAAGGTTTTTGTCCCCAAATCCAAAACCTTGCAACGCACAAGTAATCCCTAGATGGAATTACTCTTACAAATCTAAGGGTTTTTGTCCTCCAATCCGTTCTGAAACCAAGAGGGTTTTCGTCTTCTAGTTTCACACCAAGAGGGTTTTCATCCTCTAGACGAAAAAGATGAACAAAGTTCAATCTTGAGAAACAAGGATTTATGAGAATCAGCAATAGCCTCTTTCTATTCTAATTTCCTTCTTTTATAGGCACTTTTAGGGCAACTTTTAGGCAACCAAATATTGTCTCTTTTATCTTCACTTTTCTCTTCAATAATAAAAAAGTAAAGTGACTTTCAAATCTTTTAATTTGATAAAAAATTTATTTCTCATTTTCAACATCACTTTTATGACCCACTTTTAAAACAACTATTTAAATCATCACTTTGTACTCCATGCCTAGTGTTATCAATTTTGGCTCTCTTTTAGAAACACTTTATGACATTGGCTACCCTTCTTTTCTAAGAAGCCGAATCAACCTACCTAGAAGCCGATTCTGGGTATGAATCGTCCCGGATTCGGATTCAGGTCCAATTCACCTGTGGGCACGCACAGGGTTCGTGATTTGGATGCTGGAATCAATTCCGACAATTTCACTTCGTACCCGAGCAATTCAAAGGCTGATGTGGCGATTCAGTGCCGATTCCAGCTCAATTCAGCTGATTTTGTTGACTTTTTGACTATCAAAAACCCTAAAACATGTTTTAACTTTGATAAAAGCTCAATTCCACCAACTTTTAACTCATTTTTGGATGCATTTTAACTCATTTCCGCCGATTTTTCAGACAATATTACCATCGACCCCATATTTTCAGAGGTGTTTCCGCCCACGCAACGCCATATTTTTCAGAGGTTTCACTTCGGCCCACAGGATTGTTTCCGCCCATGGGATTATTTCCGCCAGACGAGGTATTTACCAAGTTTTTAATATTTAAGAAATACGTTTGTTTTAACATTAGTTTATCATTATTTATTGTTTAATATTTATTATTTAACTATTTAATATTTAATATTTATTATATTTGACTATTATTAAAATTCAGTATTCTATATATGATATTATTAATATTAACTATTTATTAAAATTCATGTGTTACTAATATTTATTAACTGTTGTTGAGACTAGATTTAATATTAAATCATTATTAATATTATTGTTTATTAATATTATTAATATTAATTGTTTGTAAGTTTGTAATATTAACTGTAAGACTATAAGTTTGTAACATACTAAAATAGTAAATATAAAATTAAAAAATAAATACAGTATACAATATACTTATATTAATAATTTAATATATTGATTCTTGAATATTCAGAATTCTCATTGCATTAAAAACAATTTATTAAATTGTTCAATTTTAGTTTTAATTTTTTTATTTCTATTTCAATTTTATAATTTATTTGTGAATAAATTGTTCAAATTTTAAATATAAAATATTTGTTTCTCAATCATGTTAATGCAAGCTTGCAAGTAGAGATTGTAATTTGTTACGATGGCAACCAGCTCTAACTTCGTCGACAAACCTATCTTCAATATTGACCCAAATTCACCTTTGTGGAGGCATGTAGAAATGTTACAACAGATTCCAGGTGGCGGGACATATGTTTGGAAATGCAATGGGTGTGACAAGCAGTATACAAGTTCATACAGTCAAGTCAAAGGCCATTTGTGTGTCATTCCTAGATTGGGTATCAAAGCTTGTCTAGGAAAGAATAACATACCTATTCCAACTCATCAAATCGCAGCATATATCAAAGAGCAAGAGGAAGCAGATGCAAGAGATCTGCATAGAACAGGGCATCCTTTGAGGAGAGAAGGGGGCTCACGGAGGCCACTTGCTTCTCCATCTCATACTCATGGTGTTGCCCCTGAAGTTGTAGTAGAGAGCCACCCATTTTTGAGTAGGAATGAACCTAAGCCCGAAAATGTGAAGAGAGCAAGGGGACTTAGAGAGGGCATTTCAAAATGATGCAAGAGAGATTGTTGATCAAACCAATGCAAGATGTCTCTATGCAAATGGTTTGGCCTTCAACGTTGTTCGATCTCCCTATTGGCAAAATATGGTAAGAAAAATAAATGAAGCTCCAAACGGGTACACAGGTCCAGGTTGTGAGAAGGTGTGTACCACCTTATTGTCAGAGGAGGTCAAACATATAGAATCTTCATTGTCTCCCATTAAGGCCTCATGGAAAGAAACAGGGGTGTCCATCATTTTTGATGGATGGAAGGATGCAAAAAATAGGCCATTAATCAATGTGATTGCAGTGTGCCCTAAAGGGGCAATGTTTTGAAAGCTGTGGATTGTGAGGGGCAAGTGAAGGATGCATCATTTATTGCTGATATCCTTATACAATGCATTCAAGAAGTGGGTCCTCAAAATGTTGTCCAAGTTGTAACGGACAATGCAAAGAATTGCAAACTAGCTAGTATGTTGGTTGAGACACAGTTCTCACATATATTTTGGACAACTTGTGCTGTCCACTCACTCAACCTCATGCTACAAGTATGTTGGTTGAGCAACTTGTGCTGTCCACTCACTCAACCTCATGCTACAAAAGTTTGGTAAACAAATAGATTGGATCAAACAAGTCTATGCTGAAGCCGAAGAAATCCAAATGTTCATCACAAACCACCACGTCACAGGCCATTTTTAGATCATTCTCACAATTAGAGTTGCTGAAGGTAATTCAAACAATGCACATTGCAAAGTTTTAATTTTATCATTTATGTTTAACTTTAGCAATTACTAATTTCTTTTTAAAAAATTAAGTTTGCATTCTTCTTTGTCTTTAATTTTTTTATTTTTTGTTTTCAAATAGGTTGTTGAGACTAGAATTGCATCCAACACAATTGTCTTGAGACAACTTGTGAAGGTGCGAAATGCACTTGTTGGCATGGTCATCAGTGAATCATGGTCCATATGGAGGCAATCCAACACTGAGAGGGCAGCTAATATAAAGCAAATGATTCTAAATGACACTTGGTGGGATCGGGTGGAATATCTTCTTAGTTTCACCAAGAGGTTTATGATGGTATTGACTCAATGATTGAGCAAATGAAATCCATCATAAATGCAAAAAGAACAAGATCTTGAAGAAACTTTCTTCAAAGAGGTGCAGTCAATTTGTGTTGAGCGGTGGAACAAAATGACCACCCCACTCCATCTTCTTGCCTTTGCATTGACTCCCAAATATTACAGCGAAGAGATCCTTGCTATGCCAACAAGGGTGCCACCAAACCGTGATGTAGAAGTCAACGAAGGGTTAAATAAAGCACTTTACTAAACTCTATCCTAATCCTAAATTAGAGGATGTAGTTACAACTAAGTTTGTTGAATTTGCAGCCTCCAACAGGCTAAGTGTTTCTTCTCTCCGCCACAAGTATAGGATGTTGGTATGTGGCAATTGATCATGCAAATACTGTACACTTGTAACGTATCCTTGCCGAGGTTTGGGGTCGGGCCGGGCCCCGAGTGGGGGTTCAAGGGTGGCAACCCCTAAAAAAAAATTCCTTTTTTGCACGTTCGAGGTCGATAGTTACTTTTTGTTAACCGACAAATGAAAAACGACTTTGTAAAACCCTAATTCTAGAAGCTTCCCAAAAAAACTTCTTATAAGCGGTTGGGATGTATGTTGCGAGATGGAATTCGCGAGATTGTAATTTGTTTTGCACTGGATAATAAAATCATTGGATGGTTGAGTTTCTGTGGATGTAGCCCATATTGGGTGAACCTATTGATGTGTTTTTTATGCACATGCAAACTCAGAATAAAATACTAAGTATTATATCCTCTCTTGAATAAAACCTCTCGAATGCTAAACAATGTGATCAATCGAGACAACTCCAAGGTTCCTTATTCGTGTTTTGCCATGGATAGATTCAATAGTTGATGTGATTTTACTGTTACTCACAAAGGGACTTACACTGAATATACTTTGTACTCCACTCATATATGTTATTCTCCTTCTTGTGAAGTGGAACTTCTAATCAGCTACGAAAGAAAATGCAAAAAGAAAGGGTTTAGAAAACTATTCTAAGGACAATGATATGATGGACAATGCTTCGATAGACAAATTCCTTCCAAACCAAGCTTCGCTTCGCCATGAGAGCAACAACTACACAAAACTAGTGCAATCTTCAAAGGAAATATGAAGGATTTTTCAAATTGCAAACATACATCCAAATACCCACAGCTGGCGCAACTTGAATGAACATTCACAATCGAACTAAAACACATGAAGGTTCAGACTAACTTTGCATTGTGAATTGCAAGCCACAAATCACAAAAAGTATGAACCTAAAGGAATTCATCAAATATCTCAACATAAATCCATTACATCAATGAACTTCTAATTTACTATCTAAGCTACTTGGAAACATTTCTCAATCATCTACGAGAATTTGAAACCATGCCAACATCCCACAATCACACAAATCACCATGCGAGGCAACAATGAGCTTGTATTGATTTAGGAAGTATTTTACTGATGGTAGTTGTTTGTCATTGATGTCAAAAAGGTATTGAGGGTGTTGAGTTGTTGTGCATCTTCACTTGGTATCATCAAGACTGCAGGACATTTGAGGATCACTTGCACTATTGACAAAGGTTGTTCATGATCATGCATTTCACAGTTGTTCACTCAATCAGGAACATCAATCAGGAGTTGTTCACTCAATCAGGATAAGTGTGTTGATCATGCCTTCATTAAGGATGTTGACTTGATAAGTGTATACCTTTCATATAGTGTGGTACCTTCAAGGATGTAGCAGCAGTATATGGCAGGAATCAAGATGTTTGTATAGTGATGGTAAGTTGCAGTGCATATATGTTATTATGCTTCTTGTTCTTCTTGATCATTTCTTCACACAAGATGTTGAGTTGATGCAAGTTGTTGGATTCAGTTGATAATGGTCACCGTCCATGGTTGAGGAGAGTTCAGATGAGTTCAATTTATCTCATCAGTTTGTCACATAAGGAAACAGGTAGAGGGCATGAATATTCATTTAGTTCTTGATAATTCAAGTCTATGAAAGGAGATTTGTTCTTGCACAAGCTTATGGTGGTCACATTATTGAGACAAAAGTAATTGATTCAAATGATTTGTAGTGATAAGTATGGTGATGAAATCATAGTATCTTGGTTGCTCTTGGTCAGGATAATGTCATGATATCACAAACAATGCTTACCTCAGGTTGCTTCATTGTATTGTCTTCAAATCAAATCAGGGGTATAATGCTTTCATGATTATCTTGTGTTCACAAAGTTGAGAAAGGACACATTCATCTTTATGACAAGAAGAATTGTCATTCCAAATTAGGAGGTCTTAATTATCAGATATGTGCAGGACTTTATTTTTAAATTTGTGCAATGGTTGATAGATCTGTCAAAGGCTGATTTTTTTTAAGAGCTTAAGGTATATTAAAGGCTTAAAACTTTAAAGATTTAAGCCCTATTCTGCCCGGCAATGACAGTTGCAATTCATTTTATAAATTGAAGTTGACCCACAATAGCAGGTCACTGCCACTTAAGTGGCAATTAATGGGTGCTTTCATCGTTGGGCAACGGGCCCTATTTGCTAGTTTCACCGAAAGCATTGGTCTCCTCACAAGCGTCCGAGCAGGAAATGTTTATTGATAGTTTTATTTGAAAATATAAGGAGCGCGAGTTTGATGATCAATGGCCCATTTTTAAAGTTTGTCTTCCACTCTTATGCTTCTAAGATTGACGTGCAGTGGAACGTCAAGAGCTTAAGGACTGCAGTGATTTGCTAGTTAAAAAGCTATTATTATGTTTTTGCTGGCAGTCAGTGAGGATCTTTAAAGCAATTTTTTTTGGAGAATTTTTATGAGTTTCGTGGATTTTGAAGAGACATAGAAGGAGTTTCTTTTTGAGAAAAGATTTAATAAAGATTTAGTTGGCTTTTGGAGATTTTTTTATATGGTGAAGTCATTTATAGAAAATGATTTCTAAAAACTTGATATTTTTTCTTTATTTGTTTCTATACTCTATCAGTGAATTTTTTTCTCAAAGCTTTGAAGACCATAAAGGAGGAGTTTATTTTTGGTGAAGAAAGCAGATTTTTTTTGTGGAAGATTAATTTTTAAAAGTGGTGTTAAGATGATTTTATTTTTCTTGTCTTCATACAGAGGAAATCTAAAGAGTGGATCTGAAGATAGTGAAGGAGTCGTTTTTATTTTCTTGACAAGGAAGATTAAAGATTTATTGAAGATTTTTGTGTCATATGATGAAAGAATTTTTTAAGATTGAAAATATGGAAGATATTTTTTAATTCTGATAAGGGCAACATGATTGAAGGTTTAATGACATTTTTTTTAAGACTTTTTTTTCAGGAATTTAAAGGGTCATGCAAAGATTGAAGAGATTGATAGGAAGATGAAAGATTGAAGAAATTGAAAAAATGATTATCTAGAATAGAAGAATATGAAAGGCCATTTCGTATTTAATGGTATTGCAAGAGGATTGATGTGTGTGTTGTTGTGCCGATCAACATGCAATGATGAAGATAATTTTATGAAAATTCTCTTAAAAAGAAAATACAGATGAATGCATATGTGAACTAATTTGCAGTAAAGAAGACACATTCTGTAAAATATTCTTTAAAAGCTAAAGTGCGCCTTCATATTTAAGTGTCATCTAATGTCTTTGAACTCATGTTCAAATGTTTGAGAAACTCTCCTTTTATTAGGCGCCTACTTGATGATGCAAAATCAGGCAATTTCTCCCTAAGGCACAATTTGGAGTTGCTAGGAGTAGGAAGGTGCGCCTAAACTTGTAGGCTGTTTTTTCAATGATTTTAACACATGTTTTCAAACTCTAAGACCCTTATGTTCTTAGGCGGCCTTTCAAAGGTGAAACCAATAGGAATTGGCGCCTTAACCTCTTCAAACTTGTCATTTAACCTTCAATGATTCCTCACTCATGTTTAGATATCTGATTTTGATGCTCAAATGCTTCTCTTATCTTAGGCACTGATTTTGGTTAGAAGGAGATGAAATGTGCACCTAAGATACTTGTCTAGTTTTCTTAGTATTCTAACGCTTCCAATCTCTTGTTAAAATCTCCCAAAGATTACTTCATGTTTAGACGCTGATTTGAGTCTTAATGAACTCCTTTATTACTTGGGCGCACTTCTTGGTCTTTTTGGATGAAATCAGCGCCTTGTCTTCATGCTTGCTATTTTGTAACTCTAAATGATCAATCATGTTTTAAAATGACTTCCATCTTCTAGGCGCTGATTTGAAGTCATACAGATGTAAATTAGCGCCCAGGTTTGAATGGGGTCTTTTTCATTAAGGCACTGATTTGAGGAAGAATAGTCATGGATTGGCGTCTAGATTAATAACTCATTGTGCTAATGCTTTGAAACCCTACTTGACCTAGGCGCTCATCTAGGGTTGTAAAAGTGAATAGATGCGCCTTAACTTAGAATGATACTTAACATGCTTCAAAACTTACAAGGTTTCAACATATGCTTCAATATTCAATTCCTTGAAATAACTTAGTGAATACCTCAAACTCACCTCTCCAACTCAATCATGACCAAGGCGCATATGGATGACTTTTCTAGTGATGAAAGGCGCCTTAACTCTTTTGATGTCTCCTTGACTCATGCAATCATACATGTTGCAATCCCATCCTTAGGCGCATATAGATGAACATTTAGGAGTGAAATGGTGCCCAAACTTGATAAAAACTTCCTAGGCGCATATAGATGATGAAAACCACAAGGAATGGCACCTACATTTGGTAGTTAGTTTTCTAACCCTTAAGGCGCACTTAGGTGATGACTTGTATGTGATAAAGTGCCTTGAGATGAAGTGACATTTACTTCCAATTCCCATGATCTTAATGACTTGCATAAGTCCTATAAGCTTGTCTAATTCCAATAACTTCAAGATTTATGATTTTAACATGATTTTATCCTAGGCGCCTATCTAAGAGTCTTGTGATGGTAAAGTGCGCCCTGACCCTTTGAAATGATTCTTCCCTATTAGGCGCCAAAAGTAAACTTTCCCATGGTAAAAATGTGCCTAAGGTCTAAACTTGTTATTTGAGACTTCAATTCTATGCTTCATCAAGGCGCTCCTTCATTGTCAATGATCTTCTAAGTTACGCGCTGAAATGAATAATTCATACACAAAAGTGTGCCTAAAGTCCTTTTAACTTGGGCTTGGGTTTTATGATGATCCCAAACTAGGCATTGTTTGCGTGAAGACTTCTTATTCCAAGGTGACATTATAACTCAAGATTCTTGTCCATTAAAACACCTATCTCAGGGCGCATTTTGATGACTATTCGAATGGGAATTGGCACCTAGATTAAATAAAGACCTACTTAGCTTCCAAGACCTTCAATCATTATAGTTGCTCTTCCAAAAGACTTCTCGACCTTCAAGACTTGCAGATTCAAGTTAACTTCTCTAATGTAAGGTTGTTCAAGTGCAGATTTGCACCTAGACTACTGGACTTGTTCTTTCGCGCAAAATCTTAAAGTCTAAGGCATTTTGAAGGTCAACACTTCATTTTCATACAGGATGTCTTAATCATGTTCTCACAAACTTAGGTATTTTCAATGTTTGAAACTCTAATTGAAATCTTGAAGTCATTACTTGTCTATGTTGCAATGCTATTCCCCTCAAAAGATTCGACAATTTGACAATGCGGTGGACTCACACATCAATGACTCATCATGGTATAATCTTAAAACATCCTCCAAAACTCAATGCAAAGCATAGGAGCTCGAAAAAAAGGGGGTCCCCATTTGCAATGGGGCGATGTGTGATTTGGTCACAACACTACTCAAACTTCCGCCTAAGAAAATCCATGTGAAATTGAAATATGCGATTAGGATAAATCAATCCAGGAGATGATGAAATGTACGACAAGGAAACAATCCAAGGTGATGTGAAATGTGTGACAGGAATGAATCCTCAATAGGATGAAAAATGGAAAAATTCTTAAGGAAAACCTTAAAAGGTTGTAGAGAAATCATGAGATGAGCAAAAGCAAAGTGTGAAGACACCAGGAAAAGTCGCAAAATTGAGCATAAAGTAGAAAATCGCAATTTCCACCTAGATGAGGAAAATCGCAAATTCCAAGGGTATGTGGAAAATGCGCCCAAGCTAATGATTCACAATTTTGGTTCAAGATGAAAATTCCAAGTCAAATCTTGTAGAAAATTGCTTGAAATCCATTGAAAAATCCTTTAAAATACTTGAAATTTGTGAAAAGCTCCATTTGAAAATCATTTGAAAACACTCGCCAAGGAGATAGAAAAGTTTCAAAGAAAAATCCACTCTAAGAAAATTCGCAAATTCCAAGCATGACTTGAAATTGCACCAAAATAGCGCAAATTCCAAAGGCAAGTGGAAATTGCGCCACCTTCATACTTGCCTACTTTAGTAAAGATTCATCAATGAGATAGAAATTTTATGAAATTCAATCAATAGCTTTCAATTTCTCACATGCATTAATGAATTTGACTTAACGTTTTCAAGTACTATGACTTGTGAATTTTCATCTTGCAGGGATCTGAGAATCCGGAGGCAAGCTATCCAGAGGATCAAGACATCATCAAGCTCATTCACCTTGCATCCAAAGAAGGCGTCGACACCGGAATGAAGAAAGTTCTACTGCACTTCATCTAGTTCACCATCATCCCACTTCTAGAGGATAACTTCATCGCCGAAGTGAGAGATATCATCATCACCTTGCAAGCTCCATCATCCTACTTCTAGAGAGAAGAGATTTCATCATTCACCTTGCAAGTTTGATCATCCGAGCATACAGAAGATCATCTTCATGTTTAAATTCAAGAGCCTTCCATTTCATGCACCAGAAGAAGATCAAGGGCAAACATCATGAGGTCTACTCCAGGAATTCACGCCCAAAGCATCCCCTCTACTTCAACGTCCAAAGCAAGAATCCTACACGAGCATCACAAGAAAAGTTGATCGAATGAGCAAGATTATCAAGAAAATCCACAAATTACATCCAGAAATGTAAGGAATGCAAAGACAACAACAAAGAGAAAAGAACAAGGACAAGATTCCCAAGTTCCACATTGAAAGCTCCAGAGAAGTGAAAATTCAAGTTCAAGACTTTGCAAAGAAAGAAGATAAAATTTGGGAATAGCATTAAGAAATTGGAAAAATATTGAAAATCAAGCAAATTTGCTCAAGAAATGCTCAAGTGGCGTCTATACATCATCAATCAATCAAATCTTGCCATGTCACTTGTCCATGTTCAATGTACCTACAACAAAGTCCGAGAGAAATAGGGCGCCCTATCTAGAAGATTCCCAGAGTTTCCAACATGTCATGCTGATCACTTTCGGAAACGTGCCTTCATTGCCTTTGGGTTTTTATGTACACAGGTTGTGTCAACTTTTTCTTTTTACTAAAAATAGTTGGTTGTTGTAACTAATTGCTGATGTGGCAAAATCTTGGCCATCGGTTGCTCAAATCGATCTTGGCCCTTCATTGTATTTTGAGGACTATAAAAAGGCCCATTCGCCTCATTTGTAATAATAAGAATTGATGTAGGCAAGTAGAGTAGGAGTAGAGTAGACGAAGCTCTTCTAAGTTGTTGGAGAGAACTTGAAATTGTTGTAATCACTTCCAAGATTAATACATTTCTCATTGAAGCTTGGTGACAATTGTGTTGTTTTGGAACGTAGCATGGTTTCTTATTTCTCAAAGATGATTGAGATGTGTTTCCAAGTAGAGTAGAATAAGATTAGAAAGTTCATTGATATAGTCAATGCATTGTGAAGATATTTGATGAATTCCTAGGTTCATACTTTTGATGATTTGTCGCTAGCAAGTCATAGTGAAAAGTTAGCCTGAACCTCAATTTATTGCAATAGTTCGGTTGTTGATGCTTGTTTGAGTTGCGCCAGCTGTGGGTACTCAAATGTGTTTGCAATATGAAAATCCTTAGTCATCCTTGGGAGATTGCACTTGTTCTACGTAGTTGTTGAATTCATCATGGCGAAGTGGAGTTTGTTATGAAGGAATTTGTCTATCTTGGCATCATTCATTGTCTCATTGTCCTTAGAAGTAAAGTAGATTCTCTCTAAACCCTTGACCTTCTTGCATTTTCTTTGTAGAATGGGACTAGGAGGTTTCTTTCCATGAAAAGGAGTAATAAGTTCAGCGAGTGAAAAAGTAAATCCAGCGTAAGTCCCTTTGTGGTCACAGCAAATCACGTCATATATATACTGAGTCTATATCCAACGTATTGTCAAGACCTAACATCTGGAACCTTAGAGTTGTCTCATTGGATCACATAGTTCAGCCTTTGAGAGACTTTGTTCAAGAGAGGATAGAATACCCTGGTATTTTATTCTAAGTT
The DNA here is from genome assembly GCA_027924645.1 of Cunninghamia lanceolata. Classification (NCBI taxonomy): domain Eukaryota; kingdom Viridiplantae; phylum Streptophyta; class Pinopsida; order Cupressales; family Cupressaceae; genus Cunninghamia; species Cunninghamia lanceolata. The sequence continues at coordinate 10,521,012 of BSBN01000892.1, forward strand.
TGCATGTACATAAAAAACACATCAACAAGTTGAACCCTCTTATGTTCCCCCTAGAGAACACAAATTGCGTATCTTCCTTCTTGACAAACAATATTCAAAGGTGAACATATTGATGGAGGAGATGAGACAAACATGGATCAGGACTGGTTGTTCCATTGTCATGGATGGTTGGACTAATATTGGACATCAGCCACTCATTAATATTATTGTTACATGTCCTACTGGGGTTTTGGGGTGTCAGATGCCTACCTTCACCTCTAGTTACTGAAAATGTTCCTGCTAGAGGATTTTGTGGATATGGAAGAGGCAAAAGACATGAATGAGATGCTCACCTCGAAGCTTAAGGAGGTCATGACAATGGAAGGAGAAGCCTTGTTGTCTCTTGTGAGGCAACAGGTCTACAAAATGGAGGAGTATGAAGCAATGAAACGAGAAATTGAGGCCTTCTAAGGGCTTACTGCTGTGATGTAGGTAATGTGTTGGCAAGGCTTCATGTATCCCATAATCATGGGTGGCTAAAGGTGGCAAGTGATTACACCATCCCGGTGTTTTGCAGTGGGTCTATCCATCACTCTAGGCATCATCTGAAGCTATGTAAGGGTGTCTGATTCCCATCTCTGGCAGGTCCTGTTAAATAGCACCATGAGCAGGGTGCATTGAGAGGAGTTAGGGGTGTAGTGGAGAGGTGCTGGAAGTGGTTGCTGAGGAGCAAAGTAGCAGAGAGAAGTGGGGAGTTATTTGATCTCTGGGGCTGCTCGATTAGAGCTGGTTATCTCTTTTGGTTTTTCAGCAACTTTGGTTTGTGCATACATTGCCGATCCTACACTTTTGTTGATGGCATTCCTCTAGTCTGGTCTGCATACCAATTTGTCCTCCTAATTTTTTATTGTGTTTGTTTGTCTATCTGGTGGCATCGTAATCCTGAATGCAATACAAACTTTCTGCATGGGCAGGGGCCCCAATAGAACCCCCACTAAATTATCTAAAAGAAGGAATAGGGATGCAAATATGATTTGTAAGAATGAGCAAAAGGAATTAGCTTTCACAATTAAGACAAAATTATTAGAAATGGTATTGTCTGAGCTTTGCTGATAACTGTTTCTGAATACAAGCCAATATTGGAAAGTTCCTTTTTACTGAAATCTGAAAATATAAGAGGCAAAGAAAAGAAAAAATCTGGCTTTAAAAAATATCACAAAAAGATCTGTTCTCTAGATATTAAAACTTTTTACTTATTTTATGTCAAACCATTCTCCATACAAAAAAGAGAACATCTAAAAAGTAGGCAAGATGAGGCTAGCAATGGAGATTTCACATAGAATACAAATAGAGATCTCACTATTGCTGCAACAGTTGTTTAAATTCTTAGCTCTTATATTTACACCATGAAAAGTCTTCCAGGTAGTCATTTGCTGTAAATAACTGCTGATGAAAGCAGAGTTAAACACTGCAGAATTGAGGAAAATTGCTCAGGAAATTAATTATTTATTAAATACTTGTGATATTGAAAAAGCTGAAAAGTAGTATCTGGTGATGCCCTGAGTGCTGGTTTTAAAAAAATGCTTAAATTTAGGTATTCAATACTCTTCTACCTATGTCAGCACAAGCCATAGATTAGTGATTAGTGTTATAGCAAATTATAAAACAAAAAGATCAAGATGCTGTCAAGAAACCAAAGAATCCTAACAATAAAATTTGCTCCCTTCCCCAAGGTCTGAACTTCCTCCAAAATAATCACAAAGAGAAAATCAAAAATGTTGAAGTCAGTCTTTTTGCCTGACTAAATTTACCACACATATGTCTTATGGGCCAAGGTAGCTCTGTCCAATTCAACTGTTCCAAAAGGCAGCATAACAATTGTTGAAGTAAAAATAAGTAAAGAAAGTGATCAACTACAACTATTAACTATAGGTGAAATTCAAACTAGTAATATTATAAAAGGACAGGCACAAAACAACAACAACCTGTGCACGCACACATATACTTTGTACTTGCTTAGTTTCTGACCTCGTGACAAAAGTCAGGATTAATTGACCCTTGCTAATCTGCTTAATCCTCTGGAGGTAAAACAAAGAAGCACTTTGTGTCTTTCAAAACCAGCAAGCATATTAAATTATACCCTGTTAACTATGTGTAACATTACAGTATTTTAGTTGAGATTTTATAACCCAAGACCTCCCACTAACTAAGTGGTTGCTGTAACCAATTAAGTTGTCTTCTGTAGAAAAGGAAATTGTGTCTGCCAAATTGATCCTCTGACACATGCATGAAGAAAATTTTACCAATTGAATTTACTCTCATTAACGAGTCTCTTTGTCCTATTACCCTGATGTCATATGCACAAACCCCTAAGCTTATGTCGACATTAGTGGCCACTTAGGTCCCTTAACAAACTAGGAGTTATCCAAAAGCCAGTCCGGGTCTAAATGATGAGGAGCACCAAACTCTACACATCTCTGCACCAAGAATGTAAGTCCTTGAAAAGACCAATTCAATTAAGGACTAAAAACCTAAGAAAAAAATTATTAAATTCATATGGAAGCAAAAAAAAATGGTTATTTACAATACATTGCCATTTTTAGAACTAAACAGAATCCAAAAAATTCCTTATTCTCAACCAGTCTATCAGACAAAGAAAAACAATGTTGTGCTATTCAAATGGTGACTATTATGTCCCAAGGAAATGTCGTGTAATGGTAATGGAGATATTTGTAAGAGCATGATCCAGATTCAGAACCTCCTTGACTCAGTAAGGCGGTCCATCAGACCAATATGTGGTGAGGCCACGGTATAACAATTATGGGGTACATTCAGGTGTGACCTAAATTTAAAGTCTGCAGAAAGGAGTCCTAGCAAAGCCAACTCAATAGAGCAATGCAATCCATCGCTTCATCAGATATGCCATCAGGTTGCAGCGTAGCAATCATGGGTTACATTCAGACTTGGCCTAAATTTGCAAATCTCTATATCGTACTAAGGTCGTCCATCACTGCAGTGGATATGTTGTGACATTACAGTTTAATGATTAAAGGCACATTCAGGCGCGACCTAAATTATAAATCTTAACAAAAGTTCAAGCTTACTCCACACAATGTAAAAGCTGCCCGTCAATAACCTCACCCAACATTTACCATGCCAAATAAAAAATATTATTATATTGAAGACATTAGACTTTGCCAGTCATTAAGATTATAAAAAAACATGCTTCTGGAAACACTGCAGAAATTTTTGATTAAAAACTTTCTACACGGTTGTTTCCAGAAGTATGTCTCATAATATTATTATAGTTATTAAGTCCGAAATGTTACCTGGGGAAATGAAACCAGTTACCCAGATCATTTTATCTGCGAGTTTTAAAACTTTATAGGGACATACCAAGTTTAGGTTAAATCAACCATGACATAAAAGCAAAAAAACACAGACCAATCATAAACGTAGAACAACACGTGAACACCCATCTTCTCAAAACTAATTATTAGCCCAAAAGATTGATGTTGAAGAAAACGATATTAAGTTTCTGAAGCCTACCTTGCCTTCAAAGTGATGCTTGTTCTCAAAAATAGCGCTGTAGTATGCATCCATCCTCACTCTATCAGAGAGCATTTCCTTCTGGTGATATAGAAATGCATAAGTGCAAAAATAATTCGCAAAGTCTGCACCTTTGTCCACAACACCTCCTCCTCCTGCCCTGCCTGATGACAAAGCTTGTTGCGGCTCAGACCTATTGAGAGTCCCACTCATCTCTTCAGATAAACCAGAACTCCCTTGCAGAATTAATGTATATGCGTAGACTGAGATGAAAAGAAACGAAAATACTTTATGGGTAATGTCTCTATAGCAAAGAAAAATTGTTATGGACTCCTGGAATGGTTGAATATGGAGTTAAAAGGACACTTCTTCCAAGCAAAATATAGAGTGCAAATCGAGTGTATTCATGCATGGGTCGGGTTGAATGCAATGAAGAAACAGGGTTTGCTTCCCCGAGCCCAAGCAAGGAAAGTCGTGAAGAAAATCAGCTGTGAAAGAGGGAACGTCAAAGGTTTCCAACGTGCAAAATTAAGCATAAAATGAAGGGCACTGCGGTAGTGACCTAAATTTTTAGTTTTTAAAATATATACACAATAAGCATGTTCTCAATCTTGGGAAAAATGGTATGTATGTTTTTTGTTTTCTTAATGGGAGGATAAACATTCTTATTACTCTTTTTTTTAGTGTATGAATAATATTCTTTTTGGTTTAGCATTAAGGATTGAGTAGTGTTTATTTTACTAGCAATTGCACCTTGGTGTGCAATGGGTACACTGAAGAGTTGTGGAATTTCAATTGCCATGTCTTTAAGTGAATGATGATTGTCTTGTAGGCCTATGGCCCATGCAATTTTTTTCTTGAGTGTCATGAAGTTCACTTGCATTCCATTAGTGGCACTGCGGTAGTGACCTAAATTTTTAGTTTTTAAAATATATACACAATAAGCATGTTCTCAATCTTGGGAAAAATGGTATGTATGTTTTTTGTTTTCTTAATGGGAGGATAAACATTCTTATTACTTTTTTTTTAGTGTATGAATAATATTCTTTTTGGTTTAGCATTAAGGATTGAGTAGTGTTTATTTTACTAGCAATCGCACCTTGGTGTGCAATGAGTACACCGAAGAGTTGTGGAATTTCAATTGCCATGTCTTTAAGTGAATGATGATTGTCTTGTAGGCCTATGGCCCATGCAATTTTTTTCTCGAGTGTCATGAAGTTCACTTGCATTCCATTAGTCGTGATCTAGGTATACTATATATAAGTTCAATATCCTTATGGCCCATTTTACATGAGTACAAGCTCAATATCTATCTAGTCCAAATAACCATCTACCAAAAGTATTTACGTAGGATGGATGTCTAGCAAAGCATTTGATAGATAACAAAATGGAGTGCTCTATTAAATATCCTATAAGAGAAGCAATAAGGAATGCACAAGGAATTGAAAAGAGAATCTATTTTCATGGGATTGTCTCTGTTGGCCTGTAGTAAACTATCAACCATCAATCTCTCAAAATAGCTCATTGCATTTTTGGATCGTTGGCATGAAACAACCAATTGAAAGCCACACTCTCTTGTCTCTATCATTGGATCGTTCACATGAAAAGTACCATTTCATGAGGCTCCAGTGGACAGGTAGATGATCTAGACCAACCCATACCAAGCTCCATGATCTTTAATGTAGTACTAACCTTGAATTTGGAATGCTCATTACATGTGTCATCTTTTGATTTTTGGGTGGTCTATCTCTCTATTCCAATGTCTCTATCAATCTCCCTCTCTCTATATCTCTATGTGTCCCTTTTTATTTCTCTCTCGTCTCAAGTTGTCTCTCAGTCTCCCCATCCCTTTCTATATCTCTCCCTTTCTATATATTTATCTCTCCCTCTCTCTCTCTATCTTTCCCTCTATTTCTATCCCTCTATCTCCCCCTCACTCTTTCCCCCTCTATCTCTCTATCTCTATCTCTCCTTGTCCCTCTCATCTTATCTATTTATCTATCTATCTAACTAACTCTTTATCCCTTCCTCTCTTTATCTCTATCTCTAAATCTATATCTTTCTATCTCTCCCTCTCCCTGTCTCTCCTCTCTCTATCTCTTCCTATCTCTATATCTCCTTCCTCTCTCTCCCCCTCTTCTTCTACCTTCCTCTTCATTAACATTCCAAAACCCTAAATATTGACACTAAGGCATTAAAAATATAAACTGACATGTGGAAGATGGGTAGACAGACCATCAGAAATATCTCTTTTTCTTTATTCCTCTATCTCTCCCTCTCTATTTCTCTCTCCCACCCTTGCTATGCCTTTCACTCTCTCTTGATCTATCTCTTTCTCTCTTTTCTCTCTTTCCCCTTATATCACTTATCTCTCTCTCCTACTCTATATCTCTTCCAAAACCATAAATATTGACACTAAGGCATTAAAAAATAGAAATTGACACATGGAAGATGGGAAGACGAACCATTGAAAATATCTCTTTCTCTACTCTTCTCTCTGTCAATATCCCTCCCTCTCTATATCTTTATCTCTCCCTCTCTATTTCTCTATCCTACCCTCACTATCACTCTCTCTCTATCACTTATCTCTCTCTCCTACTATATATCTCTTTCTCTATTCCTCTCTATCAATCTCCCTCTCTATTTCTCTCTCTTTCCCTCCCTATGTCTCTCACTCTCTCTCTCTCTCTTCCTTATTTCTTTCTCTCTTTTCTCTATCTCTCTTTCCATGTATATCACTTATCTCTATATTTAGAAAAGGATTACTAGGAAACCCATCACAAGAAACCATTTCAAAAGATAAATCTCAAAGAAAGTATGTCTTCCAAAGGTTTGTCTATAGAAAATAAAGATATAATTTTTTGTTTGCCACACAATGTTAAAGGATTGGTTGGATTTGGAGTTCAAAATCACCTTGTGGGTTAGTAGTGGAAGCTTAAAGAGTTTGAGCAAGGTCCACCATACTTTTACTTTGAATATGTGTATAGTATGTGAAAGGGTGTATGGGAAAACTATTTCCTTATTTATGTATGATGTTGAACTGAAATTTATGGATTTGAGCTACTTTTTAGTTTCAAGTAGAAAACATGGTTACATGCATAACCTTCCTATGAATAATTATTTTCATATTTTACCTTTACCATCCATGACTGTAGAGTATAAGACTCTACATTTTGTTTCAGAAACAGCGCATCCGCGGGTTACAGTTTTGTGTTTGAGAATTTGTCTGAGTATGGCTGCGAGGGTTTCATTTTGCCAGAGCCGCGGGATCCGCCAAGTGTCGAGCCCCAGTTTCAAGCCGCACTTTTGTTTCTAAGTTATAACTTTTAAGCGGAGCGTGCCACGTAGCAGAAGATGTTTCTATTTTGTTTTAAGTTACAAGCTACGGAAGGCGCCACGTGTCATAAGTGGAGGCACTCCCTAAATGTTTCAGCATGAGTGCGGAAGAAGCCATGTGTCTTTTGTGGTAGCTACGGAGCTTGCCAAGTGTCAGTTTCCGCGTATCTGTTTCTATATCTTTTGATGCAAAGTAAAGGATGGAGGTAGGCCCCAATTAAGAGTATCAGTGCTGCGGAATGTGCCACGTGGTGGATGCGGCGCCCAAGTAAAAGCTTTCTGACTTTTCCTCTGACGATAATAAATATTTCTCAAACGATGCGGAGCCCGACATGTGTCAACCTCCGCTTGAGTCTCAAAAGGTTTCCAATGTTTCGAGAAGTGTAGCGGAGGCCGCCACGTACCAATTACTAGTTGCTGCCACCTGTCCCTGTTTGAAAGCTAGCGAGCAGAGAGTTGTGGGTCCCATTTCTAATGTGTCCTTAAGCTTCAGAGCAGTGGATCGCGACAGTTGTCACAGGCAGAGTCCTTCCGAATACAAAGACACAGTTAAGTGAAAAGTTGCGGGGAAAGACACGTATATGTTTTTGGTAGTTGCGGAGCTCACCAAGTGTCAGTTTCCTGTTTCTTCCCGAGAAATGAAGGAGTTTCAAGTTATGTGCACGGACGCTGCCATCTGTCACAGAGTTCATTGTTTCAAGAGCGCAAAAGCCGCCAAGTGTTTGTTCCTTATAAGAGGATGTATGCCACATATGTTTCATCACAGCCAATGGGCTTGCAGGAAGGAGCAACGGTCGCAGATTCTAAAAGATCTTAATTGTCAGAGACTCCCAGTTATCTCTAGTTCGATTGGGCCGTTGGGATTCAATTGTTGCAGACAATCTAGAGTCGATCTTGTGCTATAAATATGTAACATTTGTAATGATCAAGAGGAGATAGAGTTTTTGAAGTTAGAATTCTAATTTTGCTAGAGTTTTCTGTCAGAGATTTAAGAAGAGAAGTTTGAGACTTTTGTTGTGACCAGTGAATATCATTTGCCTTTATTTTTGTTATTCTTGATTCAGAAAGTAAATGTAACTGTGCATGTATTTGTGCCTCTTATGTTGCTAGAAAATTAATGAGAAAGACTGAGTTTTGTGCCTTGGTTGATATTTTCTGTGTCATTGCAAATTGTCTGATTATGAGCCTTTGAGTTTATTCATTTCATCTGTTTATGTTAATCATGCAGTATCTGCTCTTTAATATAACTGAATTCTAAGGATAGCTTCACTGTGCTTAGTTGAGAGAAACACTTTATTCAGGCGCATCGCCATAGATAGATTTGCTTTCATTGTATCTGTAATTTTGTTAGTTTCTATCCTTTTCCCAAAACTTATTTAAGATAGAGAAGAGCCAACTTCTTTAAAATCTAGAGGTTGTTTTAGGTAGCAAGTCCTGCATTCCTAAAACTTCCCATGTTGGTGTTGGAACCTGCGCAATTTTACACATCAATAGTTTTTGGCACACCCGGTGGGACCATTTCTTGAAATTACTGTCAAGATTGTATGAGCCAAAGAGCCACAGGAAGTCAGAGCTGTGGACCTGTAACAAGAGCTCAATCTGTTGTTAATCCAGGCATTCTTTTGCCACCACTGATAGCTAACCCAAGGAGGAGAGTGAATCAATTTGCAGCAGCACTAAGAGCAAATATGGGAGCATCTATAGCCCCAAGAAACTATACAAATTAGAACACTGACAGTCCTCTAATTCTCCCAATACCACCAGCCACTTAGGATGCTATTCCAGCCAATGCTCTGAAAGCTTTGCCCAAGTTCAGTGGGGAAGATTTCAAGACACCTGAAGAGCATCTGCAAGATGTATCTGATGTATGTGCAGTGCATGTGATCACTCAATAGAATGTGGCTATAAGACTGTTGGCTACTTCTTTCAAAGGGAAGGCTCTGGACCGGTATAGATCTTTAACCCCAAACACAATCTCTACATGGGATCAACTTGGTGATGCTTTCTTTGAAAGATTTAAAGAAAAATGTGATAAATCTTCTTTACTACAACAATTGATCACCATCAAAAGGGCACCACAAGAAGCTATGACTGATTTCAATTCAAGATTTCAAAAGACTTGGGAGAGAATTCCTGCTACAGCAAGACCATTGCCAGGTATGGCTATTGTGTTTTACCTTAAAGCTTTAAACTCAGATATATCAGTGATTATCCTGTCCCTTGGAGGTCAGACACTACCAGAAGCTTATGAGTTGGCAGTCAAGGCTAAAAATAACTTAATAGATGTTGGAAAACTGCCCCCAAGGCCTCCTATGCCCATGTTCCCAGAAATTACCTTACCTTTGCCTCAAGAAGCTCCTAACCCTACAACCCCACCTATGTCCATGTATTCATTTCCTCACCAACCTGCTAAAGTAATTGCCCCTATTCAATCATCTGAAATGGATGATGTCAAGAACATCTTAAGAACCTTCTCAAATGAGATAATTAACCTAAAGAGACAACAAAATCTTTATCCAAAAACCCCTTATCAAAGTTACCAAGGAAATAGACCTCCTTTTCAACCAAATCAATATCAAGGCCCTCAAAGGCAAGCTAATCCTCAGCCATCAAACCAGTTAGTCACAATCCCTACACCTTTACAAACTATTCCTCCTAATCCCAATGGGGAGATTGTTCCAGGGCAAAATAATTTTGCAAATGGCACAAATGCTTGGTGTTTTCCTTGCAACAATGCCCATATGCCCAGGGACTACCCCAGAGGAAATTTACAACAGAAGATAGTAGAACAAAGAGGATCAGAAGGACAATTCACAACTTCTAACACTCTACCATATCAGTCTCCTGGTGTACAAAATGCAGTCCTAGTGGCCCAGATGCAAGGGATGTCCCTACAACAAGAAGAGGAAATAGCCCCTGAGCATGCTTTGTTTTCATGGATTGAGGAAGAAGATTCAGTGTTCTTGAATGAAGCATCTACTTCCAAGAAGCCATTGGTGCAATTAGATTACTATACCAGAGCAAAGAGGAGAATGATGGAGCAACCTAAAGTCATTAATAATGAGCTCATAGGACCTCCTCCATTTCAAAGTCACCAGAACATAGTCTCTAGACAAGAAATGCCCCAGCCTATGCAGAATCAAGTAGCCTCAGGTCAAGTTCTAGAAAAGGCAAGGTACCCTTATTACTCAAAGGCCCAAGCATTAGGACCTATGAATGTGGTGGATCAGCTAAAAAGAACACCAGCGCATGTATCAATTTGGGACATGCTAGCTATTCCTGAGCAAAAGACACTGTTGCAAGAGGCTCTGCAGGGCCAAGAAGTTCCTAAACATACTGGTGCTAAAGGAGGATCTGCTGATAAAGAAAAGCTGCAGCTCAAAGACACTGTACCTTTGCAGACAACAACCCTGTTGAATAATGCACCTAAGGTAGGTAAATCTAAACCAGATCCCTTTTATTTAACTCTAATAGTTGGGAAGAAACTGTTGCATAATGCAATGATAGACTCTGGGGCTAGTACTACAGTAATGCCAAAGCAAATAGCAGATGCTTTGAAAATAAAATATGAGCCACTTACAAGAGGAGTTATGCAGTTGGATGGGAAATCTGTGCAAACAATAGGGAAAATTAAACAACTCCCATTGCAACTATATACTTGCCCTAATATAATTGTAAATCAGGATGTGGTAGTCATAGATATTCCTCCCGTATTTGGTCTATGTTTCTCCAGGGATTTCACAGCCAAGATAGGAGGTTACATGTCACTAGATTAGTCACACCTCATTCTGAGAACCAAATATGGGACAAAGATGAAAATATTGTCTGAGCCATTATCAAAAGACCATATCACAAATGAACCAACCCCAAAATTAGAGGTAGCCCATGCTATGCTAAATAAAGAGGAGAGGATCTTTGTTGAAGAGATAGGTGACTGGACTGAACATGACCAATAGGAAGAAGAGAATAATCAGTTGTTGACTATGATACAAAGTGACCCCTATGGAAATTATGACTCTACTGGTTTAGGCACTTATGTCATATTTGAAGAAGACCAAGAGATCCCAAATGTTTTAAGGAAAGAAACATCACAGACTCAAGGATCTGAAAAGGACTCAGAAATCTGGACTCTAAATTTTGATGGGGCTAAAAGTAAAAATGGTGTTGGTGCAGGAATTTGTCTTACTGCCCCAAATGGTGAGAAAATTTTAAGAGCCATTCGCTTTCAGTTTGCTTGTACCAATAATGATGCTGAGTACGAATCCTTGGTGCATGGACTCATGTTGGCAAAGAAAAAAGGAGTAAAGAATCTAATAGTAAGAGGAGATTCAGAACTAGTGGTGAAACAAATCAGAGAAAAGGCAGTAGCCAAAAATGTAAGGATGAGATCCTATAGGCACAGAATTTGGTACCTAATAGACGATTTTGAAGCTTTCAACATTGAAGTAATTCATGGAGCCCAAAATTCTGAGGCAGATAGAATGGCACAGATTGGTTCACAGTTTGACCCAGCAACTGACCTACTAGTCAACAATGAGTCAGTCAAAGTTATAGTAAGACCAATTATCCTAGACAGTGACCAAAATTGGCAAGTTTTTGAAAATGATTTCCAAGTCCTCTCATTTTTGCAACAATCGGGAGAATTTGCTGATCAGTTGCACCCTAAGATTGAAGAAGCATATGGTGACCAAATTATTCAACTGAAGTCAAATAAGCTCCCTAAAGGACTGATTACCTTAGAAAACTTATTTGACCCAGAGGATGTAAGCTTGGAGAAGAAGAGGTTTCAAGCAAAGAAAGAAGACTATTCTGAAATTCAAGTCAGTGAAGGGAGAAAATTAAAGGTTGGCAATTCTACAACCCAGCAAGAAAGAGAAAGGTTGATTGATTTGTGTGAAAGATATGACAGGGTGATTGCCTGGACCTATGAAGACCTCCATGGCTATAATAGAGATATCATTCAGCACACTATAGAGCTGACTGAAGGATCTAAACAGTCAGACAGAAGCAAAGGCCAGTGAATCCTAGAATTGAACCTCTAATGGTGGATGAGTTGCAAAAGCTCTTAGAATCAAAGATTATTTTTCCAATTAAGCACTCAACCTGGGTATCAAACCTAGTGCCAGTAAGGAAAAAGAATGGTGACATAAGACTCTGTGTAGATTTCAAGGATCTAAATAGAACATCTTTGAAAGATCATTATCCCCTGCCCTCTATGGAACAAATTTTATAGACTGTGGCTGGAAAAGAGAGATTTTCCTTCCTGGATGGTTTCTCTGGATACAATCAGATTTGGCTGGCTGATGAAGACTAGCATAAAACTACATTCACTACAAAATGGGGAACATTTGCATATGCTAAGATGTCTTTTGGCCTTTCAAATGCTGGAGCTACTTTTCAAAGAGCAATGGATGTAGCATTCGGGGAACTTATAAACAAAATCATCTTGATTTACCTAGATGACCTCACTATTTTCTCTAAAAATGTTGTCGATCATTTTGATCATTTAGAAGCTGTTTTTAAGAAATGTCAAAAGTTTGGAATATCCCTGAATCCCAAGAAGTGTATCTTTGCAGTACCTTAGGGTAAACTGTTAGGGCATATAGTGTCAAAGGAAGGAGTCTCTATTGATCCAGAAAGAGTCACTGCCATAATGAATCTATCTCTGCTAGTCAATAAGAAAGCAGTTCAATCCTTTCTAGGGAAGATCAATTTTGTTAGCCGGTTCATATCTGACTTTGCAGGTCTAATTAGACCAATGACACTGTTGCTAAAGAAGGACCTAGTTTTCAAATGGACTATAGAAGGGAGGTAGGCTTTTGAAGAGATCAAAAGGGCCATTTCAACAGCCCCAGTACTCAGAAACCCAAACTTTTCTAAATCTTTCATCATGTATGTGTATGGAGGAGAATTTAGTGTTGCTGCTGTCTTAACTCAGAAAGATGACCAGCAAGAAGGAGAGCACCCAATAGCCTTTTTCTCTAGGACACTCAGGGAATATGAGGCCAGATACAATTTTGTAGAGAAGTAGGCATATGCCATGGTAAAAGCCCTCAAAAAATTCAGGCATATGGTCACAAGGAATAAGATTCTGATATTAGTGGCTCATCCTAGTGTAAGAGAATATATTATGGAGGGTGAGATCACTGAGAAAAGAGCAAACTAGATAATAAAGATCCTTGAATATGATGTGGAGGTCAGACCCACTAAGTTAGTCAGAGGCAAAGGATTGTGCCAATATATGGCTCAAGACATGGAGAAAATGATGACACAAGAAACAGAAAAAGAAAATGTATTGAAAATACAAGAGGTTGATCAAGATTATTGGGTCACAAACAGAATACAATTCATGAAGCATGGGATTTTACCAAATGAGCTCTCCCATGACAAGAGAAGGTATTATAGGCAGCAAGGGACCCACTTTGTATTAATTGACCATATTCTATTCAGAAGAAATGTTGATGGCATACTTTTGAGATGTATAGAGAAAGATGAAGCTCAAAGAATTCTACATGAGTTACACCATGGAGCCTCAGGAGGACATGTTGTGACCAAATCACACATCGCCCCATTGCAAAGGGGGACCCCATTTTTATGAGCTCTGATGCTTTGCCTTAGCTTCTGGATGATGTCTTAGGTTTGTTTCCTCTACCAATCCAACGATAAGTCTCTCTCCTAGAAGGTTTTTGCTTTATAACTAGAGGTTTGAACTTGCAAAAATGAAGAGTCTTGATCAAATTCCATCTAGTTCATGAACACTAAGATCAATCCCTGATGTATGTTTGAGATCCTAAAAATGACTAAGTCTGGTAGCCTAAAATCCTAAAAATCCTGAAAATTTGACTAAGTCTGAAATCTGGTGGATCCTCCAAATTCTAGATTTTGCATGTTAAATCCGGTGGATTCGAGACCTATCTCAAACATCCTGAAAGGTATATTGAAAAATATTTAAAGTATTCTCAACTTATACTTAAATATATTTTTCAATATACCTTTACCCTGAGAGACCCTGAAAAATGCCTAAGTTCTAGAGGATTCCGAATACTTGAACCAATGCGCTGATTTATAGAGGATCTTGGAAGTGTGAACCAATGCGCTGATTTGTAGAAGATCTCACAAGTGTCAACTAATGCGCCACAACAAGGGGATTCCAAACTTGCTAACTAATGCGCCAAGATGATTTCAAGAAGAATTCAAAAGTGCCATCCATTGCGCCGCCTTGGAGGATTGTAAAACACTTAACCAAAGCGCCACTAAGGAAGGAGACCTCAAACTTGATCAAATCCGCCATGGTTTAAAGGCCAATCCTAGAGGAAATCAAACCTTTGAACCAATGCGCCATTAGTAAAGGGTGGTCTAGTTTAAGATTTTTGAGGCTTATCAAGGGGAATTCACTTTCTTCAACCAATGCGCCTCATTCTAAAGGATTCTGAATACTTGAAGTGATGCGCCAAGATGGATGATGGGCAGTTTCTAAAGGTCAAAATGCAAATTTCATATTGTTTCAAGAGGAATTCCAATCCCTCATCCAACGCGCCAATTCTAAGGGGGTTTCAAAATCCTTATCAAATCCACTAAACCTAGTGAAGAAGGTCTCCTACACCTCAACCGATGCGCCAAAGGGGGGAGATAAGATGAAGATCTCAATATAGGCATCCAATGCGCCAAGGAGAGATGAGGGAAGATTTCAAGACCTTGATCTAACCCACCACATGTAAAGGAGGATTTCCAATCCCTTATCCATTGTGCCAACTTGTGATCCATTGTGCTAGTTTTAGAAGATTTTAAATATTGCGCTCTTGTGGAGGGATAAGGTAGAAGAATTCTAAAGGGCTAACCAATGCGCCAAGGCAGATTCTAAGTGTTTAAATTCAAATTTCATAATGTTTCTAGAGGATTTCAAAACCCTCAACCAATGCGACTAAGGTAGAAGGGATTCAAGAATAATTTGCAAGAGTATAATATACATTTTAAGGATGATCTCAAAGACCTCAACCGATGTGCTAACCTTTGAGGATGTGAAAATTTGATCTAAGGTATGCATTTTAAGGAAGATCTTGAAGTCCCCATCCAATGCGCCAAGGGGAGATGAAGGAGGATTTCAAAATCCTTATCTAATCCGCTATATGTAGAAGGAAGATCTCTTGATCCTTAACTAATGCGCTCTCCTCAAGGATTAAAAATAATGGTTTAGAGTGAAAATTTTAAGCAATGATCTAATTTGGCATCTAATGCGCTTGGCTTGGAAATGCATGAAGTGATTCTTATATGTTATAAATCAAGTATTATCAAGTATTATTAAGGAATTGATGTTGCTTCTTTGTTTGTTTGCAGGAACAAGGAACTTGGATGGAGCCAAGGAGTCATCAGAGGAGCATATGTCTAGAACCACCTTCATGCTAGGAGTGAAGTCAACAAGTTGTAGTGTGTAAAGAAGACATCAAGTAGCTATTCTAAGAAGTTACTTCAAGGATACCCTATTTGATCACTTGAAGTATCAACTACTTCATCTTCATCAGTCATGGCTTCAAGGCATCATGTAGCAATTTCAAGGAACCTTTCATCATCCCTGTGTTGGAATTCTTTGGCATCATGATCATCTAGAAGACATCCATCCAAAGGACATTATCTTCATCAAGGCTTCCTAAGGCATCAATTCTACTTCAAGTTCTTCGACCTTCAAGGAATAGTCATCAAGTAGCTGCTCCACCACAAGGAAGATGTTATCATCATGTTGAAACACTTCATCCTCAAATCAAGAGCAAGTGCTTGAATCAACTTCAAGTTGCAGAGGAAGTATCATTCCAAGAGGCTCACATCTAGTTTCATATGCTCCATCATCATTTGTTCCAAGGCATTCATCCATCTAAGCTTCAAGACTCTACAATCTTCAAGTCCGAGAGAGATTCTACTATATCATGAATCAAGAAACATCATCATCAACTACATTACTCTTCGTGAAGGATCATCCAGAGAAGATCATCATGTATCCTACAAAAAGAAGAAACATCATGAAGTCATGCAATTGAAGAAACATGTATTCATCCAGTTTACAAGAAGATGAACAAGGCAAGATCAACAAGTTACATCCCCAAATTCAAGTTCAACACCAAAGCAATCATATTAAAGACATCATAAGATGATACAGTTTGGGAATATGCTGAGATGGCACTTAGGTGGCATGTACACATCATCATCCAATCATAATCAGCCACATCATTTCAACTACATTCAATGTATCATTTAATAAAAGAAGCCAAAGGGACCCCTATGTGGAAGATGTTTTAAATGATTTCATCTTATCCTTATCACATTGGAAAGCATGTCGTCATTGCCTCTCTCTTTGTACTAAAAATAGCAGTTTGCTGTAACTACCTGTGAGTTGGCATGATCTGAGCCCTTGGCTACATGAAATGATCTAAGCCATTCATTGTATTTCTGGACCTCTATATAAAGGCTTTGTTGCCTCATTTGTAAAGATGGAGATTAGAAATTAGATTTTAAGAGTAGAATAGAAGAGACTCTCGAAATTGTCTGAGAGGACTTGAGGTTGTTGTAAATATTTGTCAAGATTAATGCAAAGGACATTGGAGTTCGCTTGGTGTTTAAGTGTTGTCTTGTGGAGTTACATGGTTTCTTGTACTTTGATGAAATGGAGAGATGTTTCAAGTAGATTAGAAGCTCTTTGATGTAATGTATGTTGTATTGGATATTGATCAACTCCTAGCTCATGCTTTTAACATTCATCGCTGGTGAAGTGTTGTGTAAAGCTAGTCTGAGCCTCATTTGCATAAGTTCGATTGTGAATGCTTGTTTGAGCTGCGCCATTCAATGGGTGCTTGCATGAGTCTTCATGATTTGAAAACCATTTGCGTAACCTTAGGAGATAGCACCAACTCCATGTAGTTGTAGGCATCCTTGGCGAAGTGGAGTTAGGTTTTATTTAGGAGTTTGTCTATTCAATACATCATCGTTGCTTCATTGACCTTAGATTAGATTCCTTAAACTTTTATCTTTTGTCTTTTCTTTATTATTGATATGTCATCCACATTGAAGGAGGACTAAGCTAAATGAAATATGAAGAAGTCTGCGTAAGTCCCTTTGTGATTATCAGCAAGATCACATGTAATCACTGAGTTAACCCATCATGAATCATAAATAAGGAACCTTGGAGTTACTTCACTGGATCACATAGTTCAGCCTTTGAAGAGCTTTATTCAAGAGAGAGTGGGATACTCTAGTGTTTTACTCTATTGTTGACTTGTCTAAAAATAATCATTAACAGGACACTTTTCAGCAAGGACCACAGCAATTAAAGTGACTCAAGCAGGATACTTTTGGCCCACTCTATTCACAGATTGCTATTAGCTGGTTAAAGAATGCCAGGCCTGTCAGTATTATACAGGGAAAAGAAGAAATGCAGCAATGCCTCTAAGCCCCATAATTGTAGATGAACCCTTTGCCCAATGGGGTCTTGATTTTAGTGGTATGATCAATCCAGTGTCAAATATGGGACACAAATGGATCCTCACATCCACAGATTACTTTACCAGATGGAGTGAAGCAGTGCCACTCAAGGAAGCAACAGAAAAGGTAATACTAAACTTTCTAGAAGGTATTACTGCTCGGTTTGGTCCTCCTCGTACCATAATATCAGATAATGCTAAGGCATTTTTGGGAACAAAAATATCTGAATTTGCATTAAGGAATGGAATTTATTTGAAGACTTCTTCAAATTATTACCCTCAGGGTAATGGTCTGGCAAAGTCCACTAATAAGAACCTGATCAGACTCATTAAGAGGATTGGGACCAATCATCACAGAGAGTGGCACAAACTACTTAATACAGCACTGTGGGCTGACACGATCACACCTAAGCAAGTGACAAAGATGTCTCCATATGAACTAGTTTATGGTAAACCAGGAGTAATGCCATTGAGCTTAGAGATCCCTACTTTGCAGTTATTGAAACAAATAGAGATTGAAGAGAATGGCCCCATGCAAGTTAGACTCGCTGAACTCCTGGAAGTACAAGAGAAAAGGGAAAAAGCACATGAGTCACTGATGAAACACTAGAAAATAGTCAAGGACTGTTTTGACAAGAAAACTTCAAACCCCTTTTTTGAGGTTGGCTCAGTGGTTTTGAAGTGGGATGAAAGAACTGCCAAGCCAGGTAGACACAACAAATTTGAATCACTGTGGACTGGTCCTTACAAGATTCGTTCATGTAAACAGCAAAATTCTTTTGAACTGGAGACTATGGATGGTGAGCCTGAAGAGATTCCTGTTAATGGGATCTATTTGAAGCATTTCAATTAAGCGGGGACTCTCATGTACTATAGTTAGTTAGTTTCCCTTTCTTATTTTTTGTTTTCCCACTTTGTTTTCCCGCTTTCCTTTTCAATAAGTGTTCAGTGAACACGTGTCATCAGCGCAAGCCCCTTCTCTTTTTGAAAGTCTCGCATTCATTAAGGTTATCTGCAATCCCCAAAATCCTCGAAAGTACCACTTTCGCAGCCACTCTCATAATGTTTCTGACACTCCTTTCCACGCAGCTTTCAAAAGATACACTAATGGTTTTTTTGGCATTAATGCCATTTATACGACTAGATGTGTCATTAAAACCTCATTAAATTAGAGTTAAATCTTAACTGTGGCTCTCATTTGCTTCCGTCTCTCTGTAGCGAATCATTGTTGTCTCCAATCCAATCCCTAGCAAGCGCTTCCTAGCTGAGTGTCTCTTCTATTATGCAGTCTCTGTCTTTGCTATGTCAAAGTCTCTCACATTCTCTCCATAGATACAGATATGGCCGAAGCACAGTCTTCTCATGAGGGACTCAAAATTTACGACTCAATGGACAGGCTTTTGAAAAGCAAATCTTATGCCTCAGCACCTGCGCAACCTAAAAGAACCTATCCAAGAATGAGGGTCCCCGAGGTAGGTTACTCTGTCGACTCAGCGAAGGTAAAAGATTTTGCAGATGGCATCTGTGACCCAGCTCTTCAAAAATCTACCAGGACTCTCCGTGAAGGGACACACCAGAGATGCATTCAAAAGGCAAATAGTAGACAATCTGAAACTTTTGGAATGAGGATTTGGACCTCACAGTTGGCACAGTTCATGGTTCCAAATGTGCACCTATGTCCTGACCTAATTGATATATGCGCGGAGCTGTTTCATGCGCCCTCAAGCACCATACAACAGGGTCCCTTTATAGTGCAAATTACACCCAAAGCCATAAGAGACATGCTGGCCCTGTATCATGATCGAACGGCCACATTTCCCACTATTGCTAAAATGCAAAAGACATGGTCAAATGTCAATAATCAGATTAGATTCCTCAACTCAGAAATGCAGTTGGCAGAGGAGAACACCCAGATGCCCATACTACCTACAGGAAGGGCACAATTCAGTTAGGCTAGCCAAGAGCCACTGTCAATGATGGCTTTCATTTTTGGTATGAAGGAAGACAACACAGTCTATGACTGGAAAATTGCCATCCTTTTCAGATTGAAGACTGTTGACTCCGCTTATCTGTTCCATTTAATGTTATATCAGAATCATAGCCTTTTTGCACAAAGTATGCAATTGAATAGGTATGACCCAGATTTCAGGAAAAATAGAACTATTCCTGTGTCTGCATGGACACATGTGCTATCTGAGGCATCAGACCCTTATGAGTTTTGGGGACTTTTTGTTGCCCCTGCCTTTTGCCATTTGAGCCCTGAACCTGTAGAACATAGGTTGACACAGAGCATTAGGGGTTTCATGACTAATTGCCCAATCCCATGTGATTATTTCTTTGGGGCCCAAAATACTATCATTAGGGTCCATGGCTTCAATGAGGAACCAATGCTGCTACCTAAAATTTTGACCCCTAGGGTAGCGTTTCTAGAAGTAACCCGGCAAGTGTCCGTGGTTGACAATGAGTTTGGCAAGAAGAAGAAGAAGAAGAAAATGTATGATATCCCATGGGTCAGAAAGAACATGGCCTTAGAAGTCAGAGACGCTGAACACCTATTGCTACGAAAGTTAGCTATCTTGGGATTCTTCATCATTGAAGATAAATGGAGGTATGACCCAAACAATTTTATAGCCTCCTGGGTTAGAAGCAACAAGGTCGGGGCTAAAATAGTACATGAGGGTCGGCCCTTTTGGGAGGATAGAAGAATCCCTAAGGAAGATAACCCTGACCTGTATGTGGAACTGGCAGATTTGCCTTATGAGGGTCCCAGGCCATGGGAGACCTTCTATGTTAAACAAAAGGCCTTTGACCCTAAGATCAGAATGGGTACTAGTTTAAAGAAAGCTTTGAAAGGCCAGGAATGGAAACCAGAGAAAATTGAGGCCTATTGGAAATATAGGCAAGAAATTTCTGAGTCGACATACTCTTTTGGCAAGATTGACACAGATGAGAAATGGGAGTCGATCTGGGATGAGTGGCATCCATCCCCAGTCTCTAGCCCTGATACAAGCAGAATCCAGAAGAGGGGTGAAGAATCAGAAGAGGAAGCTGAGTCAACTCATACAATGCAAGCAACAGGACAGGCCTCCTCTGTTGTTCATGTATCTTAATGGCCCCAATCTCTCAGTACTTTGGAGAAGCAAAAGGGTGTGGTGTCATCACCACCTAGAGGGACTCCATCAGTTTCAGCTACTGGGGCTTCCAGTTTTGTTCCCTTGCCACCTCTAAATGTGGAAGAAAAGGAATCAGAAGAGGAGACAGGAGAAAGGCCAAGGACACATAGAAAACTGCACCTGCAGAAAGAGTCAGATGAAGAAGCAGAACCCCTAAAAAAGCAAATACCAGTCACATCCACTACTCCTCAGGTAAGTGTTTCTTCTCCTTTTTCCTCTCTGTCTCTTTCTTCTACCTTAGGGGTGGCAATCCCAGCTGGCCAATCATTATCCCTTGCCACTTCTGTTGTGCCTACATCTATATTTGCCCCAATTGCTAGTCCTCAGGCCATGTCTTCACAGGCCACCTCATTGCCACTCTTTTCCCCCTCTGTTCCAAGCAGAGCCCCTCCCCAAATTTCCCCTAGCCAACAATTATTGGCTATTCCTTATTGTTTACCTCAGGGTCATCCCTTTGCTGGAGGATATATTGCTTCACCTCCCACCTTCCAAGCTTAGGCAGATACAACAAAGAAGGCTAGAGAAGCCAGGATGGACAAGAAAAGAAAGAAAGAAAATAAGAGCTTGGCCGTGCCATATATGAGGTCACTTTTTGACCCTATTCAACAACAGTTGACTGTCACACATTTGTCCCCAAACGTGGTGAAGCCAAATGAGCAGATGTAGCCTCAGGACTTTGCAATGAATGCAGTAGCTATGGACATGTCTCTATTCATACCACAAGATAGGGTCGATCTACTTAATGAAACCACTTCTGCTGTTGCAACTGACTACCTGAAAGTCTCTAGGAAGTTGCAAAAAGTTGAAAATGACTTAGCTCAAGAGAAGACCAATAGTGGCAACCTTGCTGGAGAGTTAAAATCAAAGAAAGATGAAATAGAGAATCTGACTAAACAGTTGCAAAATACTGTTTCCTATCAGATCCATCAAGCAACACAGGCACAAAATGCTTCTCTAAAGGTTGAGCTGGCTCAGGAAAAAGCTGCAGTAAATGTTTTGAGGCGAGAAGGCCACCTTGGAGAAGAGGTATCAAGAAAAATTGCAACAAGCCTCATAGTCTCAGCAAAAGTTGCTAAATGAGCAGAATGTTGCTGCTGCAATGTAGGCTCAACTCCTAGCAGAACAACAAACGACAAAACAACTAACACTTGAGTTAGCTAACAGGCCTCAGAATGCTGGAGTTTTGAATCTGGTCAAGGAACTATATGTTTCAGTTTGGAAAAGAATCTCTGAGGAGATCATCCAGCTAAGGCCCTCATTAACATTCCTGTTAAATGCACAACAGTTGTGTGAAAAAGTGGAAACTTCAGTTCAGGCCACTCTGTCTACTGTTTCCTTGAGGGTTTCTGATTCTCAATTGTTGCTAAAGAAGCTATATGACACAACAGATGAAATTTTGTCAGTAGTAGGGATCAGTGACAGAATGATAGCTGCAAAGAAGGTAAATGAAGTTCTAAGTTGCAACTCAGCTACCACAAACTGCCAGGAACTCCTAGATACAGTGAAGGAAGGAGTCAAACATATGAAGAGACACATAGAGGATTTGGTGCAGCTGGGTCTTCCCTCACCATTCCAAATCATAATACTGTTCTGATGATCGATGATATCAAGGCCCTGCTTTTAACAAAGAAAAATGATCAATCAGTTTTTCAAGGTTTAAGTGATTCCTCATCAGTACAGGAAGTGGAAGCTGTCTTGATACCAATGGCCTAGTTAGAATTTCAATTAAAGGCCACGGTTCAAATTTTGCAGACATTCTCCCACAAGGATATAATAAATCTTGATTTTGCCTTCCAAGATTTACAGAGTAAGCAGGGACTCTCTGATTCGGAATGGTCTGTTTACCAGACAGCTTTGCAGAATTTGTGACCCTGTGATGTATTTTAAATACATATATTTTTGCCAAGTTTTTGGGTTCTTTTTTGAGCAGGCTCAAAAGTCCTACTGGTCGCCAAGAATTGTAGAGTATAAGACTCTACATTTTGTTTCAGAAATAGTGCATCCGTGGGTTACAGTTTTGTGTCTGAGAATGTGTCTGAGTATGGCTGCGAGGGTTTCATTTTGCCAGAGCCACGAGATCCGCCAAGTGTCGAGCCCCAGTTTCAAGCCACACTTTTGTTTCTAAGTTATAACTTTTAAGCGGAGCGTGCCACATAGCGGAAGATGTTTTTATTTTGTTTTAAGTTACAAGCTGTGGAAGGCGCCACGTGTCATAAGCGGAGGCACTCCCTAAATGTTTCAGCATGAGCGCGGAAGAAGCCATGTGTCTTTTGTGGTAGCTGCGGAGCTTGCCAAGTGTCAATTTCCGCGTATCTATTTCTATATCTTTTAATGCAAAGTAAAGGATGGAGGTAGGCCCCAATTAAGAGTATCAGTGCTGCAGAATGTGCCACGTGGTGGATGCGGCATCCAAGTAAAATCTTTCTGACTTTTCCTCCGATGATAATAAATGTTTCTCAAATGATGCAGAGCCCGACATGTGTCAACCTCCGCTTGAGTCTCAAAAGGTTTCCAATGTTTCGAGAAGTGTAGCGGAGGCCGCCACGTACCAGTTACTAGTTGCTGCCACCTGTCCCTGTTTGAAAGCTAGTGAGCGAAGAGTTGTGGGTCCCATTTCTAATGTGTCCTTAAGCTTCAGAGCAGTGGATCGCGACAGTTGTCACAGGCAGAGTCCTCCCGAATACAAAGACACAGTTAAGTGAAAAGCTGCAGGGAAAGACACATATATGTTTCTGGTAGCTGCGGAGCTTGCCAAGTGTCAGTTTTCTATTTCTTCCCAAGAAATGAAGGAGTTTCAAGTTATGTGTGCGGATGCTGCCATCAGTCACGGAGTTCATTATTTCAAGAGTGTGGAAGCCACTAAGTGTTTGTTCCTTATAAGAGGATGTATGCCACATATGTTTCGTCACAGCCAATGGGCTTGCAGGAAGAAGCAACGGTCGCAGATTCTAAAAGATCTTAATTGTCAGAGACTCCCAATTATCTCTAGTTCGGTTGAGCCGTTGGGATTCGATTGTTGCAGACAATCTAGAGTCGATCTTGTGCTATAAATATGTAACATTTGTAATGATCAAGAGGAGATAGAGTTTTTGAAGTTAGAATTCTAATTTTGCTAGAGTTTTCTGTCAGAGATTTAAGAAGAGAAGTTTGAGACTTTTGTTGTGACCAGTGAATATCATTTGCCTTTATTTTTGTTATTCTTGATTCAGAAAGTAAATGTAACTGTGCATGTATTTGTGCCTCTTATGTTGCTAGAAAATTAATGAGAAAGACTGAGTTATGTGCCTTGGTTGATATTTTCTGTGTCATTACAAATTGTCTGATTGTGAGCCTTTGAGTTTATTCATTTCATCTGTTTATGTTAATCATGCAGTATCTGCTCTTTAATATAACTAAATTCTAAGGATCGCTTCATTGTGCTTAGTTGAGAGAAACACTTTATTCAGGCGCATCGCCATAGATAGATTTGCTTTCATTGTATCTGCAATTTTGTTAGTTTCTATCCTTTTCCCAAAACCCATTTAAGATAGAGAAGAGCCAGCTTCTTTAAAATTTGGAGGTTGTTTTAGGTAGCAAGTCCCACATTCCTGAAACTTCCCATGTTGGTGTTGGAATCTGCGCAATTTTACACATCAACAATAACAATTGAAGAGACATTTACTAAAATAAAAAATCATTGGCCATTACGGGATTATAAATCGAAGTCTAATTGCATAAAACCCTACATTAAATATTAGGATATGGTACTTTTATAATGTAAAAAGTGGAGTTTGGTATGAGTTATTCCAGATCATCTAGCTCCACTAGAGCCTCATGAAATGGCACTTTTACAAAAATAGAGAGAAAGAGAAAGAGAAATGGAGAAAGAGGGTGGTGCCTTCTGCAGCTATTCCCAAAGGAATATTTAGGGTATGCACCTCCCAAAATAACATGATTTTTCTAGGTAGTTTTATGCACTTGTACGAGCAGTCTTCTTTTGAATTTGGTGGTTTCATACGTATAGAGGCAGTTTCACAGAATCTATCGACAGTATTGGAATCAAGGAGGAATCTAGAATATTCTAGTGGCATCATTATTTTACCATCTAACAACATCAACATGACCTCGTGTTGACATTAGAACCGTATCTTCCTCCTTTCTTAACCCCTCTCCATTAGCAGTTTTATTTTTGGAATTGAACTTCAGAGGCCTCATTCTTAGGCATATTAGCTTCATTTTTTGAGCAATTCTTTTTTATCTGGGCTAATTTGTTGAGAGCTTCATAGTAGTGCATATGGTTCATGATTTTGGTGGATAGATTTTTTAGAAATTATAGATTTTCATAGATGATGCTAAATAATTATCATTTTGGAAAATTCCAGGGCTTCATTTGAGCTCATACAGTACCATTTTTTGATGAATTTTTTGAAAAGGCATAATTTTTTGTTTGCTTCTTATTGGTGTAGTTTTAATCATTCTATATTAAAAATTGTAGTTTCAGCTCTATGGATTTTTTAAGAATTTGTAATTTACATTGAAATCAACACCACTTCATTGTTTTAGCAAGTGGCAACTGTAATCAAACTAATTATAAATTGCCATCATCATAATTTACTTGGGGGATCTCATAAGCTATTTCGGGGGTATATTTATGCATGAACTAAAATAAAGTTCCATCCTAGGGGGCTTCGTATATAGGCTTCTAATTTTTCTACTGTCATGTCCCCTTTCTAATTAATTTTATGAGGTCTTCATCCTCTATTTATATGTTGGGATTTTCATATAGAAGTTTATGATTATATTTCTCTCAAATTTTTGTATGAGCACTTGTGCTTTTACAATATCTTCTGTGGATGAAAACCCATTGGATATAGGAGATTAGTGGATTGTTAAGGCCAATGCCATTTAAAGAGGAATTTGGATGATGGGAAATTTTTTTGGTTGGGTGTGGTCCCAAGGTGGGCCTATGTAATGTCTGAATTGTAACACAACAAAGAATGGTGGATGTAGTGGATTGTTTTCATTTCTATATACAATTGCTTCAACTTGTCCTAATGCACCATTTATAAGACCTACTCCTACCCACAAATTAGAACTTAGCAGAACTTTTTGGCCAACACACAAGAAAATTTGTACATCAGGTTGCTCATCCTTTAGATTTGGGACATGATGTATCCCTTAGCTACTTTGCATTGCATGTTGCAATATGCAATCCCAATTATTGTAGAATACATTTATTATGCAATGAAACCAATTCATTTGTTTCAAACAAATTTATCAGGGGGAAAATAATTATTTATTCTTTAGAGGTAAGGGAAGAATTTGAACATGACATAGAGAAAGAGGAAAAGAGATTTAGAGAGATAGAGTAGGAGAGAGATAGAGATAAGAGATATAAAGGGAAAGAGAGATAAAGAAAAGAGAGTGGCTTTCAATTAGTCATTCCAATCTGAAGATGACATGTGTCCATTGGGAACTACAATTAGGGAAACACATCATTTGCTTAAGGACCTGATAATTCACCTTAAAGACCTCTTTAGTGTACCCATTGCACAGTAAAATGTAGCTATCTCTAACAGTAGCATCTTTGGATCATTGGCATGAAACAACTGATTGAAAGCTGCTCTCTCTTTTCTTGATCATTGGATTGTTGCATGATTCAAAGTACCATTTCATGAGGCTCCAATGAAGCTAGATGATCTAGACCAACCCATACCAAGCTCCATGATCTTTAATGTAGTACTAACCTCTAATTTGGAATGATCATTACATGTGTCATTTTTTGATTGTTGGTGTGAAATGACTGATCAAAAGGTACTCTCTCTCTCTACTTATGGATTTGTTAAGGCCAATGTCATTTTAAGAGGAATCTGGATGATGGGAACATTTTTTGGTTGGGTGTGGTCCTAAGGTAGGTGTATGTAATGTTTGAATTGTACCACAACAAAGAATGCAAGATGTAGTGGATTGTTTTCATTTTTGTATACAATTGCTTCAAATTGTCCTAATGCACCATTTACAAGACCTACTCTTACCCACAAATTAGAACTTAGCATAACTTGTTGGCCAACACATAAGCAAAATTTTGCATCAAGTTGCTCATCCTTTGGATTTGGGGCATGATGTATCCATTAGCTACTTTGCATTGCATGTTGCAATAAGAAATCATAATGATTGTAGCATACATTTATTATGCAATGAAACCAATTCATTTGTTGCAAAAAAATTTATCAGGGGGAAAATAATTATTTATTCTTTGGAGGTAAGGGAAGAATTTGAACATGACATTAGAACTCCTAGTCTGGCAATGTTGGCTTTGCATTCCATAAATGTGAAAGTAGTGTATGGAAAGCAACCTATCCTGGTTTTCTTTGTTTTGCCAAGAAATCATGTTCAATGTAACTACTATCTTGAAGCTTCCCCAAATTGTTTCCCCATACAATGCCCCAACATACATAGGAATGTCTTTCAATGGTTGTAGTTGAATCAAATCACCAAAGAGGATGAATGAGAGCGCACCAAATGGGATTTGATTATGATTGGGAAATGTTTCACATGATCAGTTGTTAATGTACTCCAATAACCTTGGCCTGATGAAACTTATTTCATCAATTAGAACATACTGACTAAAAAACATGCTCTCTTGGAATGTTGCTAGTGTGTGCCCCTATAGAGGATCCATTTTTTTTATTGGAATGCGAAGACCAAAATGTATGACGGTTGCATGTAAGTTGAAAGTTGCCATGATAGTTGGTGCGAGAATTAATAATGGTGATATGTCATGTGGAGTTGTTCCTAAAAGGGATGATCTTATGTTGGTTATCATGTATGATTTCCTCATACCTCCAGTTCCTTGTATGATCATCCTAAGTGGTGGTTGCATTTCCATGGTAGAAGAGTGCATTACAATTATATCAAAGGTTTCACATTGTCCAATAGATAAATTGTTTGGTGCAAGGCGAGTTGTTCCAACATGTGGGAGCTAGTATGTTGAATGATTGGAATCTATAAAATCAATTGCTAATACCTACAAGATTGGGTTGATGGTTGGTGGACCCCAATTGTGGTTACAGTCAATCTCAGGTTGGCCAAGCATGTCAAGCTCATTTAGTTGAATAGGTAAACTTGGGTACAATCCTTATAGAACCTACCATTCTTCAAGATTATTTTGGTGGACTGCATGTTCTTTGTCACAAGGAGACTCATCATCAGTATTGGTCGATGATTATGGAGGTGTATGTTCACATAATAATATTTAAATTGACTTCATTTCATGTTGATATTAATAGTAAAGTTAAAATGAAATATAATGTAAATTATATTTTATTGTTATATACTATATTTCATATAATATTGAAATATATAAATATATTTTACTATATTATAATATTAGAAAAGTTGCATATTTATATTAAATATACTTACTATTTATATATATTTGTTATTAAATTATAAATTCTATTCTATTTATATATATTTGTTATTAAATTATAAATTTATTTTATATATAGAATTTATATTTTAATTATATATGTTATTATACATTATATTCTATATAATATATATTTTCAAATATAAATAAAATCTAATATATAATATAAATAAAAATTTTAAAATATTTTTAAAATTATATTTTCTCAAAAAACAATATATATTATAAATTAAAATAATGATATATTATATTATATTTATATTTAATAATATAAAATAAATAGAATATAATATACAATAATAAATATAACTAAAATATATATGTATTATAACGTATATTATAATATAATATTAAAAATAAATTTAGTAATTTATAATATATAAAATATAGTATCTAATAATAAATATTATTATATTATATATTTAATATATAAAATTAATATAATTTAATAATATTAAATATATATATATTCTAAATATACTTCAAGTGCTCTCTTCTTGAAACTAATGACACTTAACGTGGTTACAAATTCTAAAAAAACAAAAATAAAAAACCATTGTGCCAATTATTAAAGAAAAAATCACTAACAAAATGCTTCAATCAGTTGCTCTGTTTGTTTTTCCAGCTGTAAATGATAAGAATTTGGTGTTAATCAAATGCTTTCAGTTCTACGGTCATCAAGCCTTATTAAATGACGTTTGCATTCATTCACCTTTATAAAACCAAGCAATCCATTGGAGATGGAAAAACAACGAACCAAATGGAGAAATTAACTCAGCCAAATTAACCCCGTGAGATCGGACGAACAGGCAACTTTCAATCATCTTGCACGCCTATGGTATAATGGAGACCATTGATCTTCAAAAGCAGCCGATCCTGTTCATATAGGGAACACCTTCGATGTAATTAGCCGATAGGCTTTTATATGTGAGCATTATAATGCTTGGAATTGTCTCACCTGTTAGGAAATTTTTTAAACTCGTCAGTTGATCCTATCGGCGGATTCCTTGAACCTCCTATGGGTGCAAGTGCTAGTTTTATTAATTTTTTCATTTGAGTCATTTATTGTATAATTTTAGTTTCATCTTTTAAGAGGGGCCTTTGTATTCAACAAATCTTGATCCTTGATAGGTTCCTTGTGAGATGGTTGACTTCACAAATAGACTACTAAGGGACACTTGACTTATGTTTGTTTTTTAATTTCAAATGAATAATTTTTTGTGTGCTTGTTAATTTTTTTAAATGACCTCAATATCAATATGAATAGTTATTACACTAATGGTATTGTAATAACTAATTCTAAAGGAGAAAAGTGAATGTGTTGTGGAGCAATAACTAGAGTGGGTCAAATAAATCCAACAAACTCTTAGCAACATAAATCACAACTACAAAACAAAAGCTTTTTTTAAGAAACAAACAATAAGATAATGACAAGTGAACATAAAGTTGATATAAATCTTCATATTTCAATTACAAAGCAAATGAGATTAAGCCTCGATACAAAAGGTAGTCTCAGTCTCATTATAGCCAAACAGGGAATGATAGCAAGTCAAGATAAACTCAAAACAAATATGGAAAATAAATTATAGTTTCAACAACTTAGGCCCACAACACATACAAACACTTCTCTCCTCTGTCTCAAATCTCTGACACCACAAATACTCTACTCAATACTTGATCACTTAGACCCAAGTGGATCAATATGTAGCCAACAAAAGATCTTATTTGCAATACACATGAAGATAACTCTTTAAATGCCAGAAGATGTCATCAAATGATTACAAGGTTATCTTTATATAGGCCTAATTTCATCAACTCTCAATCACTTGGAAACTTCTAAATCTTGTGTGTTTAAGTTCTAATATACATTAGAAATTGCAACATGGAATGAGATCTAATATACATTAAAATTACAATCAATAACACCATGGGCCAAAACAATGGATGATCCTCAATCCAAAGAAAATAACCCATCTTAAAATTAATGAACCTCATTAGCCACCTACAAACAAAATTAAACAAGTAAAACCAAATAAAAAATATTTTTTGTTCAATGATAATTGCTCATGAACCTTAAGGTGTTCTTGCATCAAACACCTAAGGTACAAAAATAAGCCCCTACTCATGGATCTCCTATGAACCAAACCGTCCTTTTGCTCAAATGAGCAAATTCTTCTTGAAATAACCATTCATCTTCTAGAGATCCCTTTCCTTTCCATCTTACTAAATACTCTTTATAATTTATGTTTTTAGTCTTCTTCACAACCATTTATTATAATATTTTATCAATTTCTTCTCTACTATGCTAAGGAATTTAAACAATTTGATCAACAATTTCTATAACATCCTCACAATTTGTAGCAACACTATCACTGCCTACATATAGGTGCAAATATACAACATTCAAGACTGGTGAAATTTCTATCTATGGTGGAAGACTAGCCTCATAGGTATTATCAAAAAATTTTGTAGAAATTTGTAAGGTCAAATTTTCTTGTATTTCAATTTATTCTAAGTCTCCTTGGGAAACCTCTCCTTCCAAAAAAATACCATAACAATCACTAATTAGAAATGATTCCACTCTCCTTTTCTTATTATCCTTTTCATTGTATTTTAAATGTAACATACCATCTCATATTACCTTGGTTAACAACTCAAATTACCAATAAGTAAGTGATCATGATCATAAAAAAAATCATATTTGTTTACAATTTAATCAATTCATAATCAGAGCATTAGTGCATATCTTATCTGAATAATTTCAAAACTGAATTTTGCATCATATTAGAAGATAACACAATAGTGAATTCCTTCACTTTATAATCACAATGTTTTTCTCTAAGCAATAATGATAATTTTACATAGGATTCTTGACTATCAAGTCATATAATATAAAATATTGCATCAGGAATGTTGATATATGTCTTCATAAGTCTTGGCTTGTCATCTACTTGGGAAGGAGAGCATCACCCAAGTGTTTTTCCTCTAACCACAGACTAGTGGTCCCCCGCTCAACTTCCTTCCTGGAAGTGGCCCTACCCTTCACGAAGGGAATAGATATAAGGAACTAATTGGTTTGCCATCTGAGTATCTAGTGTTGTGTCCTTCATAACTCATCACAGTCATACTACTATAGATCCACTCTAACTATGTATGACACTACTGGATGGTTATGCCATCTGGATCACAATGAACCGACTAATGCATGTAGAGACGAATGCATTACTTTGGCCAAAGATTTATTTACATAGATGTTTCGCAATGAACGTAGTCGAATGTTCACACACCTCAGACTCGACTTAGAACCTATCTCATCCTACAGTGTTTATGGTTTGACCTGCTCTAGTCATGGTAAAGATTGGTTTAATTCACCATCAGTCCATCTAACTTGGACTTTTGACTCCGATTTCAGGAGCGTGTTTCAAAAGTTATCTTGTTGTCTATGCAATAGGGACCTTGTGACTTTTCTTTTTTAAAGGTTCAAATGTTCGTGATTTCAGTTCTTAAGACCATTCCTAGTCTAAGACTCTATGGTTACCTTGTTCCAAGGTTTTTCATCAAATTCACATCGATTATAACACATACCATTATAGTCGATAGTATTAATAAGTTGACACTATTAAATAGACCCTTAGTCTAGAAAATTCAAAAGGGTTTTAGCTCCTTATACTTCATTCTTGAAGTATTGCCATTGGTAATAAGGAAGTTATTCATAATAGTCTATAAATGTTTGAGTTATCAAATTCGTTCTCATGTTTCCTTTCCTAGAAAATTAAAAGACACTCGAGATTTACTTTCCTGATGTTCAAGGCTTGACATGCACTTAGTGCAATAACATAGTGATACCCATTATCAACCTATCTTATCTTTCATAAATAATAAAGAGCTTACTGCTCATTTTAAATAAAGAATAACCCAAAGGTAAGATGATTGTTTTTCTAGAAACAAATCTTTTTATCACAAGTCCACTTCATGTGCCTCAAACCACAATTGACTTGGCATCATAAGCTTACAGACCTGTTGCAACACATATTAATATGAGGGTCGCATATAGATGTTATCCATCTAACAATAATGGTTGTCAAAACAAAAGTATTTGGCTTATAGCAACATTCTTTATGAATACATGGCTTCCAGCTTGTAGCAGTAATCTTTATGAATGCATGGCTCTCGACCTGTATTCTAATCATGATATAAATCTTTACTTACCTGATAGTCATGGGTGACAATTATCTTTCGATAATGATTCAATATAAAGACTTAATAGTCTATAAACAAAGAAGTATATGGAGTCGGCCAATACTACGGTCACAAACTCATTGTTATACTATTACAATAGTATTATAAACTCCCTTAGCCTTATTGGCTTCGATGGGAAAGATAAGAACTGTTACAACAATGTTCACAAATGTTCTACCTCAAAGGCCTCGACAAACTTGATAATTAACTCTTTGCTATCATCTATATAACAACACAGTCGAATATACCATAGTATACATATAACTCAATATCAAGAATCTAATTAAACTTCATTGTGGCTATATGCCATACAACAATAGTTTACCAGAAGTACTTGTTGAATCGGCACCGCCCAAGAGTCTTGAGCTTGTTGTAGAGTTTCCTCAACGTCTACAGGTTGTACTCCCTTTAGACTTTTCTTTGTGTTCCTTGCTTAATCATGGCTGTTGTTTTTGCTTGTTCTTTTTCCTGAGAAACATCAACAAAAAACACATAACATTTTTCCTTTTTCCCCAAAAGAATCACATACGATAATATGGTTTGATAGTTCAGTTTTTGTTTTCCCTGAACCACCCAACGAGAATATATGATCCATTTACATACCACTCTCTCATCAAGAACTTCCCACGGGGTGTTATCCTCATGATATGGTTACACACATATCCCACTCACTCCACTCTTCGTGGAATGTGGGTACGGTTTCAAACAAGATCATAATAACTTAGGATCCAAAGGTGCTTGACTCCACTATAGGTGGATAAATGATTATATCCCACATAATGTCATATACATTTATATGATATTATGAGATTACTTAAATAATCTACGTTATCACCAAAATTACATTACCAACGTTAGGGTGATAGCATCAATATGCGAATGTGGGGTCGAGACTTACTCCCCCACTTTGCTATCTTAGACTATAGATAAAAAATAATTAAACGATATTCACAAAACTTACTATAGAAATAATTAAATAAACAAAGGGAATCTTCGGCACCAAACAAAGGTTACTAACAACTATATTAATGTTTTGAGAACATTATTTAGTCAAATCGACATTGGCAACATCAAGAAATCGTAAATCAACATGACGACTATAGTCGAATTGAAATCGACTTAACAAGGAAAAATGGCTTATACTCACCCTATCTTGCACAGGTTCACGAAAGAACAACTTTGATACTCAGATGGCAACCTAACATTTTCCACAACATCTATTTCCTTCTCCCAGGTGATACTTTCCTTCCATTCTTGAAGGAAGATTCTTTTCCTGGTTACACTCACAACCATATAACCATGATCAATGTATCATCATTAAACCATAAAACATTATGATAAGATAATCTCAACAACATGAAATCTCATGTCTAATCTAAGCATTAGTCATAATCCACATAATTCAATGATTCAACTTGATATTTTCCACAAAAATCAAATCTTTAATCTAAGATTATTTATCCTTTTTACCACATAAAAGTAAGATTATACTTAATCAAAAGTTGGGGATGTAACATTAAATTACTCCTTTGAATCTTTTTTTTTTAATTTGCTCATATAATTATTGCATATATTATGTGAAGTCTTTGACCAAGTTGTATTTTTCTATCAACAACTACTCTTATCAAATCTATGATACCTCTTGGAGATCTTCCATAGACAATATGGAATGGGGAAACATGAGTTGACCAATTAGCTAAATTATTGTATGTGAATTATGCTTGGGCAAGGACCAAATTCTATTGAGTGGGTGTATTCCCAACTAAACTTCTGAGTAGGTTACCAAAACTCCTATTGACTATCTTTCTTTGTCTACCAGTTTAGGGATGATGGCTAAAACTAAAATCTAATCGGGTACCCAACCTTTTCATAACATCCTCCAAAATGGCTCATAACTTAGTATCCTTGTTAGATGTAATACTTTTAGGTAAACCTTGCAACCTTACCAGATCTTGGAAAATAAATCTATCAATATTTGATGTGTCATTAGTTTTCTTGCATGGTATGAAGTGAGCCATTTTGGAGAACTTGTCAACTACTACAAAAATCATATCATTTCCCTTTTGAGTTCTTGGTAATCCTAATACAAAGTCCATACTAATATATTTCTATGGCCCATCTAGAATAGGTAATGACTTGTGCAACCTTGTGTTCCTACTAATTCCCTTTGCTAATTAACAAATTCTACATCTAGTAGCAAATCATTCTACATTATGTTTTAGACTAGGCCAATAATATTTCTTTATTAACTATTGTTGGCAAGATAGAGCCACGCATCACAAAGAACAAGATTAAAGGCACCGCAAGACACATGCGACACTTACAACTGACCTATGATGGCAGCTAAGAGTCATAATAAGGAAAATGACATGTCCCTCTATGTAATAATATGTATAGATACACCACAAGTAGAAAGGAGGAGAGAGATGTGTAAGTAAGAAGAGATATGTACAAAAAAAAGAGATAATATATGAAAGAAATATATGTATAAGAGATATCATGTGTTAAGATATTGATGGTAATATAACGCAACTATATATAGTGAATATATGATTGTTTGTATTGGTTGTCATATGAATGTGATGACTAGTTATGTGCATGCATTTTGATTTATTTATGTTGTATTCTACCACACTTCATTGTAATCCACCTCACCAATTTTAATCTTCCTCTTACCCTTTACACTAGGGTATAAACTACACTTTGGAGAGGATAAGCACATATCTTCAATCTACACCCCCACTCCCACTAACATTTTGGTTCCATTGCCAAGACCATGGTAAGAGGTAAGGAAAGGTTGGAACTCAAAAGAAGAGCTTTATGACAAGAAAAAGTATATCAATAAGGGATTAGAAACACAAAAGAAACATAGCTGATGATTTGTGGTAGAATACTTTAGGTCTTATCTTATGAGAGGGGTTAGGCTCCTAGGTGGTGATGAATGGAAAGGGGGGATCCTGAAAGGGATCCCAAAGAGATGGGACCGTTGAAGGTAGATCTTGATTAAGCCATTAGGATGAATAAAAGGATTAATGAAACCCCAAATCAAAAACATGTATGGCAAAAGGAGATAGTAAGAAATTAAGTGCGATTGTGGAAGATATTAAGGTGGCTATGGAGATGAACATGGAAGAAAAAGAGGTTGAAATAAACTCAAGAAAGGCAAGAGAGATACTGCCAAAATTTTGAAAAGGCAAGGGAAGTTGACGTGGAGCATGCCAAGAGGGCTATTGTTGAGAGTATTAAGGATGCTAAGAGTTGTGAGAAGCCATCACCATAGGGAAAATTGTTTACAGTTGAGAGCACCAAGGGGGCTATTGAGAATGTTGAGAATTTTGTGAATATAGAAAATGATGATATTCATAAAATAGAGTGACAAATAATAATTGTATCATTCAATAATAAATATACAACTAAGAAAATAAATGATCATCTTGATAAAACAACTAAATGTATAACCAGATTGACAAAATAGATTAAAGAATATGTGGTGTTCAAAGACTCATTGGAAGAAAGGCTTGGGAGCTGTGGTGCTCAACTAGGGCATGGAAGTAGGGGTGCTTTGTCATTTGAGATTTTGACTCGACAACCTCATTTTGAATCAGAATTGTCAAACATAAGGGTCACGATTTATAATGGATTTGAGAGTTTATTAACCCATTTTACAAAAATAAAACCTCTAGAACTAAGTACAAAATATTTGGATGATGTGGTAAGAAAAAGTGTGGGATTGCAGAAATAAAATATGATGGAAGATTGAGAATCAAGAGAGGAAGAAAAGAATGCAGAGAAGGAAGAATTAAAAGACATGTTTAATAACCTATCCATTGATACAATCGAGACATTTAAGGAAGAATGGGAAAACCATGTATCAATTAATAAAATGTCACTAACTTATGAAAAATTATCTTCTAAACTAAAAGGCACCATGAAGAGGTGAACCCATTAACCAAGAGTTGTCCCTCATGTCATTTAAGACAAAAATAGTTTCTATTGAGGATATATCTAGTGAGTTATTTCAAACTGAAGAAGAAGCAAAAAGAAAAGGGTTTGTGGTTGAGTGTAAAAAGATATTGGGAAAAGATTTCTTTGAGATAGAATTGCCTAGAGATAAGAGTAGAACTAGGAAACTAGTAAATCAAAGGAAAATTAAGAAGTGTGACAAGAAAGACAAGGACCTTAAGGATAATGAATGTAAGAATCTAAGAACAAAGAACAAAGGTAGAAAGTTTAGTGAAGGGAAACCCTTAGTAAACAACGATAAATCAGAGGAACTTAAAACAATGGATCGGAATCACATCAAAATACTTATCTTTGGGAAAGATACCAAAGAAGCCTTTGAGCATATCTTTGTCTTAGAATCTACATGGAAAAGGAATTTTATCTCTTTTTATTCCCAACACAATGCATCTAGGTCTATGCTTTGGTTTTCCTTGGGATCCAAATGGAAGACTGTTCTAATCAATTCCTTATTCAAAGTCAACACCTTGTTTCCTTGACCATTTTTAATCACCTAGTTTGAGAATCATAGTTCACACAAATGGCATACAGAAGATCATGGCTAATAAAGAAATTAGAGACCACTGATTTACCTAGGTCAAACCTCCATATATTGTAGAGGGGAATCAACTTTTCAGCATGGTTATAACAATAAGAAAATAGGTCCCAACAAGTTGTAGGGATAACTGGATCCCTAACATACTCACCTCTATCCTACAACCTATCGAATAGGATATTAGTTCCTTGGGCATGCTTCAATTTTTTAGACAATCCAGGAAATTGGTCCATTATATCCTAGTCCAAACATCTCTTGGACTGAGTGGATTGGGTAGACATTTTACTCATTTTGAAATTTATAAGGTTTTCTAGGTTTTTTTCTTTTAGACACAGACTTGACAACAATAGAGGGCTAGCTAATTTATCTATGAAAACTAAGCCTCTTAAAGCAATTTAACAAGACTTACAGTGAGTAGACAAAACCCTAACATAATACAAGTGCACAGAGGATTGACAGATTTATGGGAACTTACCCTTTGATTACTTGCATCAATCTACAACAGTTTGAGAAATGGAGCACTAGTGCATGTAGAACCACTGTCAGAATTTTCCTCTACCTCATCACAACGTCCACAATTCTTTCAACTTTTGAAATGATCTCAAATTGTCTTTGTTCTACTCTAATAATCTCATGAAATGTATTTGTCATTTCACCAACTCTGTCATGAATTCTTACACAAAGTTTGAACCATTAATGTTGTTGCCATTAACATCTTCAATTTTACTTTAAATTGCACTGTTGATTTTTGCTTATGAGAAAGATCTATGACTATTTTGTACCATTGTTATGTATAATATGCATGTCTTTTAAAATTGTAATGTGAAAGGTGTTGGTGATGGGAGAGCATGTCCACCCTATGCCTTTACTTCTCTTTGAAATGATAAAACAAACATGCCTCCCTTTTGGACCAATGAGATTGAAGCATTTGTGCAGGCATCAACACATGTGGCAAAATACCATGGCATTCATTTGACATGTACCCTAATAGATAGAAACAATTTGGAATGAGGATGCCTTCCATTGTCAAATCTTAATAAGGTAAGATCAACAATCATCACACATCATAGTTTGAAGACAGTGGTCCACCTTTAATGTAATGAAACAACTTGCACAATAGAAGAATATAATAGGAAATATGCTGCAAATACTTGATAATAACTAAAAATAACAAGCCACTTCAAGAGGGCAAACCTCCAAATATCTCCAATGAGGACACAATTCACAATATGGTGATCACAAACTTACCACTAGCTCCTATATATACCTAATTATGCCTTGGCTGCCACCCAGGCCAACTTACATACTTAAATATAACCCCTAGGCTGACCTAATAACCTATAATTGACTAAAATAATGATTATATATCATAATTAAGAGTTGAGGTAGACACAAACCAACTACTCATAACCTTATACATGTTATAGGATTAAGGGCGTAGCATGCCCCCTCTTCAGAAAAGTATTGTCCTCAACGTTGATCAAGTGTGGATGTTTTTGAATAAAATCTTCATCATTCTTTGTGGTGTCTTCAATTGGCCATTTCTTCTGATGGATGAGGTAGATTGTCTGAGTTCCCATAATGATTCTTCTTTCTTCATTGAGCTCTGGTAACACTATCTTGGATGGAACTTTGAGTTTGTTAACGTTCTCCAAGCTAGAGACATGGTAGAAAGCTTGTATCCTTTTTGACTTAGGTAACCTCAATTTGAATGTTATGTTGTTAGTTCTTTTTGAACCTTTATGAGGCCCATACAAATTAGGTGCCCACTTGTGATCCAAAATTGTAACTACTTGCCTCAAAGGTGATGCGGGAATCTTTGGTTGTTGCACTTCCATTGATAATAATTGAGCCATACCTTTATCCACGTCTTTTTTTGAGACATTTGGTATGCACTTACCAGTTGTTGACTCTTTTCACGTAAACCCCTTAGCTCATATTTTTTACCCTCTGAGTAGAAGCACAAGAATAGTTCCTAGAAATTCATCTCAATTGTGCCCAAGGTAGTAAGCCATTAAACTCCCAAAATAATGTTTTCTCCAGTCATGGGTATAGCAAACATAGGGCTATCTATCATGTAGTCTCCCATGGCGAGTTTAATACTATGGCATTTCCCTAAACAATTGATTGTACCACCATCTGAAATTATAACCTAGAATTCAGGGGTAGGGTAGACAAAACAATTCAATTTTGTTGCTAGTTGCTTGTTGATGAAGTTATGTGTACTCCCTAAGTCAATCAATATTTTCACCATTTGTTGTTTAAGGAAACCCCTTACCCTGAGTGTTTGTGGGTTGTTAATACCTGATAGTGCATAACAAGAGATAGTTGGTTGGACATCTTCGGAGCCCTCTACTGCCACCATTAGCTCTTATTCATCATTTTCTTCATCATATGTAGCCTTAATGTAGAATAACTCCTTCTCGTCACATTTATGTCCTTTATGATATTTTCTATCACAATTGAAACATAACCCTTTGGCCTTTTTCTCTTCCATTTGTTGAGGTGTCAACCTAATAGGATAAGGAAATGATGATGCAAGATCCCTACCATCTTTGTTGCTAGGTAATTCCTCCCTTCTATTAGCCAAATGATTTTCCTCTACTTGCCTTGCCATAATCATTGCTTCAAAGATAGAATTTGGACATAACATGCATACCTCATATTTGATGTGATTCTTTAAGACACCAATGAATAACTCCAACAAATTTTCTATTGCCACATTTTTCACTCTTAAATACAAAGTGTGGAATTGATGATGTAATCATTGACTGTACATGTTTGCCTTAATTTGGTAATCTAGCTGAAGTAGCTATCCAAGTGACAATCCCCTCTTTTTCTTTTCTTCACATAACCAATGATACCAAATGAATTGGTCATGTTCTAGGTATAAGGAAGCCATATCCACCTTTTGTTGGCAAGGAACATGGTGAATATCAAAGAATTGACCCATTTGACAAAGCCAATTGGTAGGATCTTGACCATCAAAATTTCACATGTCCAACTTTAGGATGAAGTGCCTAGCCATATAATGATTGGAGTGCTAATCTATCTTGAGATCTGATTCAAATCCCCAAGAATCATGTCCCTTAGAAGCATCTTCTCCCTCCCAATTTTGAGTATGTGAATTTTCTCCTTTACTATTCATATCATTCACAAGGGAATCCACTTTCTTGGATATTTCACTGATATCCATCCTCAATAATGAAATATCTTTCTTTGCCTTGGTGATTTCCTCATCATTGGTATGAGTATCCCCACTTTTTGTATCCTCTTGGTCTGGAGATTTTCCAGGAGTGGAAGGATTCTTTTTGCCTTTTGTAGTTGGCTCCATTATGATTGGAAAAAATAATTTTGCAATAAATCACACAAAACAAATCCAATTAATTTAAAAATTTTACTGTAACTTACTAGGGCCTAGATCTCACTTCCTAGTAAAAATCTTCAATAAATTTGATAATTTGCAGCCTTGGGAGTGAAATTAGTTGAAACCCTAATTCTGTAATAGCTCGATTAATTTTTATCCAATTGCTCTAAAATCTTGATTGTAGTAGCTTCAATATGTTCTTGAGAAACCCTTTAAAAATATTGAATAGATTCACAAAAATGAGAGAGATATGTGCTTCACAAGAGAAAAGGGTAGAAACCCTAATTCTACAATAACTCACTCAATTTTGCTCAAATTTCTCTGGAATCTAGACTATAGCAACTCCAATATATTCTTTAAAAACCCTTTAAAAATCTTGAAAATATTCACCAAAATTAGAGAGATATGCACTTCCCAAAGTAATCTCCAAATTTGAAAAAAATTGTCTTATTATTTGCCTTCACGGTGCCAAGAGCATGCTCTAATACCACTTGTAATGAAACAACTTACACAATAGAAGAATATAATAGGAAATATGCTGCAAATACTTGATAATAACTAAAAATAACAAGCCACTTTGAGGGGGCAAACCTCTAAATATCTCTAATGAGAACACAATTCGCAATATGTTGATCACAAACTTATCACTATCTCCTATATATACCTAATTATGCCCTGGCTGCCACCCAAGCTGACTTACATACTTAAATATAACCCCTAGGCTGACCTAATAACCTATAATTGACTAAAATAATGATTATATGTCATAATTAAGCGTTAAGGTAGCCACAAGCCGACTACTCATAACCCTATACACACTATATGATTAAGGGCATAGCATTCAAAGCCACGATGCATTGAGCACCCACGATGTAATGAAACTTCACTGCATGTGCTCTTGACAATGTCATCTAGCTTGGATATGGCATGGAGAAATTTATTCCTGACATGGGCCAATCATGGTAAAACTTGCACACATGTTGAAACATAGCTTGCACAAATATCTTGACTCTACGTGGGATGACAACTCAACACCTTGCCATTTTCAGCATGTGAAAATATCACTACTGTTAGATCTCAATAACTCTAAATCAATGGTCATCGCACATCGTAGGATGGGTGTAGGTCCATCATTGAAGCTGCAATGTGAAGAGTCTATGTGATGCAATAAAAAGCTACCACATGTATACTTTGATGATCCCACCTTGAGTTCTTGTCAATTCCTTATATAAAATGGTTCACATAGTAGACATGCAAGAAACCATAAGCCAATGGCATCACACCAACATGGACATGGAAAGTGACAACTTGGATAAAAAGGTTGGCAGACTGTAGGGCATGTGGTGCAATATCACACATTGCATAAGTGAAGTCATGGCCTACAATAAAGGTTGCGGTGTGAAGGAGGCACATGATGTAATAAGCATGTGCCACATAGCACAACTGGAACATAGCAATAGCACTTGTGATTGGACACCATATGATTGGGGCAAATTTTTTTCAGCACAGGTTCGATTATGAGTTATAACATACACAAGGGGCTAGTTGCACAACAAGACTTATGGGGATAAACTAGTGACTTTAAGTGGAGCAACCTAGACAACCGGTTAATGAAAAAAAAAAAAGGGCTACGAAGAATAAAACCTTAGAGCTCCATGCAACTATTTGATAATGTTAAACCCTAAACCTTGGCCCACAAAAGGAAACCATGACATGGGAAATTTATGCAAGGAAATGCTCCAACACTAGCTCTTGTTCGGGGACATATGTTCTAGTGGGACATAGCGATAATTTAGACAACTCCAGGACATAGACCACATCACAAAAACACACACAACAAACACTTGACCATGGTTCATAGACAACGATGGTTGCACAAGATAAAAATACAAGGGTAAGAAAACTATGCATGGAAAAGGTGCACCAAAGCTCATGAGAAATAATGTTTCAAGAATTGTCCATGCACTGACATTTCCTAAAATTCTCCATTGAGGCTCTTGATGAAGAAAGAATCCTCACCATACGAATTTTCAATAACATAAGGGCCCAATCACATGGGATTAAATTTCCCATGCTTCTCTTTATCTTGCATTCTAGCATTCTAGAACAAGACCATGTCTCCAATCTTGAATTTTCTT
The DNA here is from genome assembly GCA_027924645.1 of Cunninghamia lanceolata. Lineage (NCBI taxonomy): Eukaryota > Viridiplantae > Streptophyta > Pinopsida > Cupressales > Cupressaceae > Cunninghamia > Cunninghamia lanceolata. The sequence goes on from BSBN01000892.1 coordinate 10,563,225, forward strand.
AGCATGACATTCTATCAAACAAATATTTCACTTGTTGATTCTTAATGTTGATCTTTTGAGAATTTCTCCTACTTTCATCAAGCTCAACTAATTGGTGAATTTGACTAGTCATAACATCATTTATATCTTTAATGGTATCATGAATGAATTTTTACATAGGCAATATGTTATTAATAGGTAAAATAACATTAGATCCATATACCAACTCAAAGGGGTATTTAATTGTGGATTTATTTGGAGTAACCTTGTCTGTCCAAACTACAAGCCTTAATTTAGAATCCTAATCCTTCTTATTTTGACCAAGCATTCTTTTGATCATATTTATCAAGTTTTTGTTGTTGGACTTAGCTTGTCCATTCCCTTGTGGGTAATATGGGGACGAATGGGTTACAATGATTCCATGATCAGAGTAAACTTTGACAAAATCCACTAACCTAAAGCACATTGCATTTACAATTACTATCTTGTTTGGAACACCAAACCCACCAAACCTAGTTATGATATGGTTAAGAATGAAATCAATCACCACCCTACTAGTAGCCCTCCTAGTGGGAATAACTTCAATCCACTTGGTGAAGTAATCAATGGCTACTAATATCTACTTGAAATCTCCACTAGAGTTTTCTATAATTTCTCCTTTGAAATCAACACCCCATTGTTGAAAAGGTGCTTCTACAGTTATAGGTCTTAGAGGTAAAACACCTAATCATTTTAGCTTCTCTAAGAAACATTGACAAGCATCACACTTTCAGACTAATTTATGTGTATCAGAAAACAAAATTGGCCACCTATAACCAACTCTAAGAATCCAATGGGTTGTGGTTTTAGCCATGAAATGTCCACCACATATACTATTGTGTAATTCTGATAAGACTATAATAAATTTTTCATCCAAACACATTAAAAGAATACCATCCCTATTTCTCCATGTTAGCAGGTCACTTGACAGAGGTTAGAGCCGACCGAAGGAGATAGCACAATATGCGGAGGTCGAAAGCTGACAGAAGACACATCCCTATGTAATAGATAGTATATATAAAGATAGGAGATAGTAGATTGTAAGTAAGTAAGCATGATAGGAGAATAGAAGTATATTCTGATGTAAGCCATGACATAGAAGTCATGTATGTAACTATGCCGAAGGATGAATAATGGTTGTATACCTTTGATTGCTGCTAATATATATGGAAGTCTGCCGGTACCGGGTAATTATGTGTGTTATCTTATTGTGATGTATGTGTGATGATCTGTTTTGTTATTCTTCATGTTTTTCTGTCAATCTCTAGCTATCTGACCGGGGTATAAACTGACTACAAATACTTGACTAAGGATCGAATCTTCGTATTGGTATCTCCTCTACATTTCTTGCTAACACTCCACATCAGAGTTACATCCACCAAGATGTATTTTAAGGTTTGTAGTTTCAATGTTCTTTTTTGATTTTCACTTAAATTAGATGGGTAATTCATATGCAACAAGTAATGCACAATATTCTTATACCATGAAGAGGTATCAAGGGTACATTTCTTCTGGTCATTGTCAATTTCAAACAAGTTTACCTCTGAAGCCTCCAGATTTGATTCTACCATCAACTTAGCTATTCCATGGCCTTTGACCAATTTGGTGATCTACATATCAATATTAAACTTTTGAATCTTGTTGATCCACCGACACCTCCTATCGAATGCTTCTTGTTGTGTGAAAATATGTTTTACTACAACATGTGGTACATATGCAACAACTTCAACACCAACTAGATATGGTCTAAAAAAATTTATGGCCTTCACCAAAGCATAAGCTTGCTTCTCCATAATATCATACTTCAACTTTGTATTTTGAAGGGACTTACTGAAGAAAGATATAGGCTACTCATAACCATCTATATAGGCTACTCATAACCATCTAGGTTCTTTTGCAATAGTATTATAGTAATGGTGTGGAATGAAGCAAAGAAAGACAACTAAAAAGGTTTCAAAAAATGTAATGAAGCAAAGACATGATCCTATTTGATTGCCTCTTTGATATCCTGAAAGTCTTCAGTTGCTTCACTTCTTAAGCTACTATATGCCCTTTCTTTGGCATCTTGGATATGGCCTTAATTTTTTCAATAAAATTAGAAACAAATCTTCTAACAAAGTTAATTTGTCTGAAGAAAGATTGAATCCCCTTGATAGTCCTTGGTTGAGGGATTTTGTCAATGGTTGCAACTCTCTCTAGATCAATATTAACCCCATCCTTAGACACTATATGTCCCGACAATTTTCCTTCAGTAACCCCAAACATACATTTTTTTGCAATTTAATGAAATTCCATATTCCAAACATATTTTAAAAATCCTTTCTAGATGGTCACAATGTTCCCCTTCATTTTTTTTAAATATCAAGTCATCTTGATACACAACTAAGATGATATCAATAAGATTAGTAAATTCCACATCTATAGCCCTCTGAAAAGTAGCTCCAACATTTGTCAATCTATATGGCATCTAGACATAGATATATGTACCCCATGAGGTAGTGAAAGTAGTCTTAAATTGCTCATATTCCTTAGCTTTAGCCTAGTTGTAACCTGAACCATCCATCATAGATAATAATTCACAACTAGTTACCTTTTGTAGCATGGCCTCCATATTAGGCAAGGGATAGTTATCTTTCAAAAAGTACATGTTCAAGTTCTTGAAATATACGCACAATCTCACCTCTCCATTTTTCTTCCTAACAAAAACCATATTTGATACCCATGTTGAATGCCTAATAGGTTTGATAATCTCCCCATCCCTGAGTTTAGCAAGCTCCTATTGCATTTTGGGGGTTAATGAAGGATTTATAGACCTTTGCTTCTACCTAAAAGGTTTAGCATCATGCTTAAGGGGGAACTCATACTGAAACAAGTCCTCTCTATATGATTTCAAGTCTTCAAAAGACTAGGTGAACACCCTGCTATATTTTCTTAATAGTGAAATGAGTAGTGTCCTAATTTTAGGATTCAACTTTTTTCCTATGTATACATACTTAGGAGCTGATTGTGTTCCTAAGTTGATATTTTCTAAGTCATTTGAATTTACAACAACAAGCTTAACTTTATGTCTATCTGCACCATCAAAAGTTCTTTCCAAAGCTACTAGGACTTTGGGGATTGAATTGGTTTTTAATTGGATGACATCATTTCCAAATATTGTTTCCTTTCCATCCACAACTTTGACTAAATATTCACAATCAATCTCTAGGCCATCATATTTATCTAGACAGTTCAGAAATTTTAAAAGATCATAATTATCATTAAACACCTACTAGTGATGAATGTTGTCAGGAATTGATAGTCTCATTAACAATACTATTGTTGGAGCGTATGACTGAGATATGTCCTCTGATGCAGCATCTATAGTAGCAAAGAAGTTTACATCAACATTTCTTTCTCTTTCCACCCTTTTGATAGCAAAGGTATCAAATAATTCCATGGTATCCAAGATAGCATTCTAGTACTACCTCAACCTCTTATTCTTTGAAGGATATCTTCCCTTGATTTGTGAGATGACTAACTCAGAGTCACCCATTATCTTGAGGTTCTTCACCTTCTATTTCAATGTCAAATTCATTCCCAGCAATAGAGATTCATACTCTACCACATTGTTAGTACACTAAAAACCAAGCTTGAAAGAGAATTTAAAAGACTTGTTCTCTAGGGATATCAATATCACTCTAGCTCCTACTCCCTCCTTGGGGCATGCCCCATCAAAAATATTGTCCACACATGGTTGGGAGATAATACTTGGCTCTCTAAATTTTCTAGAAGTTTGTCCTTATTTTATTCACCCCAAAAATTTTCCATATCCACATCAATGTAACATACCTCTTGTCTTGGCTCTTTAGGCTCATCAATTACATTGGGGGTTCTCCTTCTCTGTACAACCTTATATCCTTTCCATTTAATAGGATAATGGCATATGATGAATCCATTTGAATGCTTCCTCCAATTTAGCATACCATTGTCTTGATGGGAGCATGTCATATTTAAAAGGACAATCAACCCAATTATATCCATTTTGTACTCTTTTTTAGGATGAGCAACTAGCCTAAAATTAGCATTGTCAATTCTTCCAATGATAGGGACTTCTCTAGAATCCATAGCAAAGCACTTGCCAAATGAATTTATAACTTGCAATCCTAGAGTAGGTGATTCATTATATGGAAAAGCATGACATTATAAGAAGCACTTGAATCTATCATTCAATATCTAACCAATTTGTTATTAATGGATAATATGACATAGTATGGGTCTATACAAGATGGAATCTTACCCAAAGTAGATCCCAAATACACCTTCAACCTATCAACATTACCTACCTTATTTTCTTTTGATAAAACTACAAGGGTGTCACCAATAAGGGCTAGGGCCCTATTCTTGTGCTCCACTATTCTCATAACTTCCATAAGAGGGACCTAAATCTTGATCTAGCTAAAGACTTGGGCCATATCTAGAGGAATGTACTTTGGTAGAGGATCCTCTATTGGTATAGTATTAGCCAATGTAGAAGGTATATGACCAACAAAAACCTACTCAATACGTTCTTGATTAGCCTTTTCTAAGTTATGTGAGGTCTCGAACTTCTTAGCAGTCTGTTGTTCCTACTTCACCTCAAGCATTCTACTTAAATCTGGTTATGCTTATTAGTTTCCTTAGGTTGCGCACTTGCATTGTCCCTCTTGAGCACAACATGACCATTAGCAATAGGTTGAACCTTGTGTCCTTATTTTTCCTTGCCAAAAATGCCCTTGGTGTTTCTTGATCCACTACCTCCCTTCTGATCAACTTTACTTCTCAAGTTGTAACTACTCTTGACCTGAGTAATAACTACTATAGTCAAAGCTCTAATTTCTTCATCAGAAGGCCTCCTTATTAGAAACTTGTTTATAGATGAATCAACATTGTTCACATAGAAACTATTTTATTCCTCATCTAAAAACACCTATTGATGGTAGGAGTTTGACAAATTTCTTTTGTCCTCCATATCCAACACAGGTCCAAATTCATTATTAGAAGAATACTCTTCACAACTACAATACCCCTTTATAGTCAACATATTGATTTCCTAGTGCTCCAAATCATATACTAATTCTTGACCATCATCTTCATACTCCTCATGCTTTGGATCATTATTGGGCAATGATAATGCCATTGTACATTTTGAGGGAGAATGAGACTACATTGACTCCTATCCTTTTGAGAGGATTTGGTGTTTCCCTATTTGTTGGTCCTCTAGGCTCTACTACAACAGGTCTACCATTTTTCCAATTTTTATTGTAAGATTGATTAGACAATCTAGGCATCCTTTCTTGTCTACCCTAATTATGCCTTTCATTAGGTATGCCTTTTTCATTCCTGGCCACCTTGTATCTTGGTTCCTTCAAAGCCTACATCACTTTGTACATCTTGTCTTCAGTTACAGGTGATTTACTACTTTTGCCTTCATTTTGGGGCAAAATTCTCATATCACCCCTCTTATGAACCTTACCAGAATCTCTCTAGTTGCTTTCAATATTTGCAACACTTTGGTAAGCTTCCCTTAGTGTGTGTGGATCTTTATCATGCAATAGATACCCCATCTTGGCATCATAGGCATTGCAATACAACACCAAGCACATGGATTCATTGGCTCTCATATAGGTAGGAATTTTAGACATAAGTCTGGTAAATCTAGTATTTAAATTAGATACAAATTCATTTGAGCCCTTAACAATGTTTGTGAATTCATTAATAATGAACCTAGGGTCTATCTTATCTCCATACTACTCTCTAAAGACCCTCTAAAACTCAACCCATAATTTAATTCTCTCATTGAGGAGGCTCTTGTACCATTCCCTAGCAATATCATCAAGAGATTAGACAAATAATTTCAGCAATACATCCTCATCTTCAATCTCATAGTCATCAGTCAAATTGTTGAAAGCTCTCAGATGATCTCCTAAAATTGCACTGTTCCCTTGGAATTTAGGGAGCTTTGCTCTCTTGTCACTTAGAACAGGGTTTAGATAATCAAGTATTCCTTGGAAATTTAGTTGTCTATATCTATCCAGAACTAGAGGGGGCTTGATAGGACATGGATTTCTATTGTTTCTTTGATCTTTATGCAACCTTCTCTTAGCAACATGGTTTTCTATTTCTCTTCTAGGTTCCTGATCAATGTTCCTTAGATGATCAATTCTTCCCTGAATATCATCAGGGTCTCTTCTCTCAACCTCAAGCCTTCACAAGGCTGCTCTCAAGTTACCTATTTCTTGATTCAAGTCCCCCCTTGATCTCCCTGCCGTGTTTCCATCCTAGCCCAATCATATTCATATTCCTCATGCCTTTGATTATTTTCATGGTTAATTACATTTGTATACCAATAAGGAATATCATCTTTATCACCAGGTGGGTTGCAAGCTTATCATAGAGGACATTTATTCTTAAATTCATTTTACCCCTAAGTTCTTCACTTATGCAAGCTTCTTCTTCTCTTTCCATTCTAGTTCTCATAAGGTTATTTACAATCTTTTAATATTTAGGGCCATGCCACTCATCCCCACTCCCTAACTTTGGGTTTTTAGAGATAGATCTATCTAGTATGTTTATCTAATATTCTTTGATTGTTCACATTTGTTTCAATTTGACCAACAAGAGCAGTAGGGGAATTACTAGTGTTTTTTAGCTCTCCAGGTGGTATGTTCCTTCTGGTCCAATTCACCCACTAGCTTCTTCTCAGGGTTGTTTCTGAATACTGAGACCTTCTTCCCTCCATCTTGATTGCACAAAATGTCTTCTATATTTGTTAATAGAGTCACCACCCTTTAAAGGGAATATGACTAGAAGTGCGTAGCAAGCTTGAAGAAATGCAAATAATAGACCACAATTTTCAAATATTTGCTAGAAAAACTCAAGGATTATAAAGCATTTCTAAGAGTCACCAAATTGTTGGCTAGCTAATTAGGGAAAATTACAAGGTGAACTAATTAAGGGAAAAATTCAAAGTAGCAAGTCTCCTCAGCATAGTCACCAATATGTTGGTTCCCATTTTAGGGTACCACCTTATGATAAATATTCTCTAGAAGAATTACAAATTGTTTTATGCATTTTTCTCCATGATCAAGATCTATTGAAAAGGTGGGCCATCGAACAAGAGGTAGTGAAGCCTCTTTTGTACTTCAAGCTTTGTTGGATTGAGGGGGTTACCCTGTGACTGTTCACTAAATTAATGCTAAGAAAATTGATTTAATTTTTTTTAATGAAACTATAGATATGCATTCATGAAGGTTTGACTAGGATTCACAATTGGAAAGCATATCAACTTGCTCCTAGTATCTTTAGGATCAAACATGAATACTTCAAATTATAAACAAATTATGATTCAAAATATGTTTATTCTTAAATATAATGGGGTTGGGAGGATTTCTAGAAATTTATTGGTGCCTATTTCTAGGAGTACAAAGTCATTAAGATGATGCGACAACTTTTATCCTAACAACAATATCTCTGATGGTTTTAACACAATTATCATTACTTTGCAATGATAGAAACTAGGGTATTATGGCTTACATGAGCACAATCAATCTTATTTATCCTATATTAGTATTATCGATCTTATTATAGATCTAGAAGAGCTCTACCACATTCCTGAATGCGCACTAACCAAGATCGACAATACAAACAACAAATGTGTATGTTAAGATTAATCACCCTTAGTAATTTTTCTCAAGAAAAGTAACACGATAAAGAAGACAACTATACCAGTAAGCATCTACTCATATAATGTAATTCAGAGAAAAGGCATTAACACAATATTGTGGACAACACAAAATTCTCTTTATTTCTCAGAAAATGGAATCAACTTCAAAGTTCTTGTTCACCAATTTCCCCCCTTTTTACAATAAGATTACATTTATTTATCTAAGCAAACACTAAGATAATCAAACTCTCAGATGAGTGATGTTGGGATAAGGTGCCATTAACCTTGTAAATCCCAATATTGTATTTATTCCATTACTATTTGTAATTACTCATAAGGGAATGAGGTAGTTTCACTAGTAGTGGTAATTCTAGATTTACCGGAGGTAGTTACGAAGTAACATTTACGATTGGAAATTGTAAAAATCAAGAGTATTTGAGGGTAGGCGCCACCTTGGAGGAATCAACTATTTTTAGCATGTATGATACATGTCATAAAGTTGGTGAGTGCATGTAAGAGAATCTATGATAGCTGCAAGTTGTCATAAGATTCTATGATAATATGACAACTTATGACAGATAATTTATAAGTGTAAGTTGCTATTCTTGGCTCTAGGCGCCCATCTTGGGAAGATGATTTCTGGGAGAATCTATGATGGTTATTGTTGCAAGGTGTGACCTTTGGTCTCCTTGTTCAGCACTGCACTGCGGTGGTTTGTGGCAAGGGCTTAACCGCCTCCCATGCTTGTTAAGTCAAGTGGTTGTATCGGGCATTAAAAGGTTGATCTTTTGGTGCAACGGCAACTAACAGTTGGTATTAGAGCTGAGGTCACGGGTTCAAACCCCATGCTTGTACTGGGGGGGATTGTTGCAAGGTGTGACCCTTGGTCTCCTTGTTCAGCGCTACGCTGTGGTGGTTTGTGACAAGGGCTTAACCGCCTCCCGTGCTTGTTAAGTCAAGTCGGGCATTAAAAGGTCGATCTTTTGGTGCAACGGCAACTAACAGTTATGACACATCATAAGATGTTGTAAGAGACTATTTTTGTGCTTGGGCACCCAAATCTGCATGGTTGACTCTTGACAAGTGTCATGAGCTTGTAAGAAGTCATTTATTGTTTGCATGTTGAAGATTCCTAGGTGAGAGAAAGTGGATGCCTAGTTTGGAGGGAAAATACTTCTATAAGTACAATGCCATGTATGTGTTGTAGTATGACATATTTTTGTACACAGGTGCTGTCGGATTGAAGGTTGGAGAGATAGAGGAAGTGCATGTATTATGTTATTTAGATTTTGAAGATAATACAACTTGAGCCTCTTTTCTTGGTGGAGTTTTTTACCCGAAAGTGTTTTCTCCATGTTATATATGGTGTTGATATGGTTTATTCTTCTATCGTGTTTATTCCTATGTTATGATTTCATTTTCATATGCAATCTTTGTTAAATCTACATTGTTTTAGATCATAAACATATTGTAATCAGATTTCCATTTGAGTAGTTATTGCCTTTATTTCTAACATTTGGTATCAGAGCCTGGCTAGTTCTAACTCTTGGGTGGTAGTGTGAAGGTTGTTTAGCTGCAGTGGGAGATTTGGTTGTTTGTGTTTGCATATCTTGTGTAGATATTACAGTTGCATCCACTGCTACTTCAACCTCTCGTTTGGACATTGAGAAGTTCAACGGTATGGGGTATGATTTGTGGAAACTAAAAAAGGAGGATTTGTTAGAAGAAATAAACTAGTGGTTGGTTGTTCAGAAAGAGAAGAAGACTAGTGATGTGAGTCTAGACGAATGGGAAAGGTTGGATAAGAAGACATGGGGAACTATTTGACTGTGTCTTGTAGATTCTTTCCTGTTGAATGTCTCGAAGGAAGAGACTGCATACAAACTCTGGAAGAGATTGGGTGAGATTTATCAAGCCAAGAACATGGTAAACAAGCTTTATTTAAAGCAAAAATTATTTTCTATTAAAATGAAAGAGGGTGATTCTATTGCAGAGCATTTGAACAATTTTAATTTACTTTTGAGTCAACTTGATTTCATAGATGCTACAGTTGCAGAGGAAGATAAATGTATACTTTTACTTTGTTCTTTACCTGAATCTTGGGAGAATGTTATCCTTGCTATTACTGCTAACCTTGAAGATCCAAAGTTGGATCATCTTGTTGCAACTTTGTTGGCAGAGGAGATGAGAAAGAAGACTTATGAGGTTAACACTGAGGCTCTCAATGTGAGGGGAAGGTCCAAGGAAAGAGGACCAAAAGGAGATCAAAAGGGGGCTAAAGACAAGTCTAAGGTCTGATCTAAGACTCATGTAAAGAAGAATAGTGTTAAGTGTTGGAATTGCGGAAAAAGAGGGCATGTGAAAAAAGAATGTAGAAACTCAAAGAAACAGTGGGATTCCGCTACTGATAAATCCTCGAATGCAGGTGAAGATGTTTTAATTTTTGCATGCAATGCTGTTTCTAATGATCATTTGTTGGTTGACTCAGGATGCTCGTATCATATGACCCCACATAAAGAATGGTTTTCCTCATATGAAGAGTACGATGGAGGTAAAGTGTACCTTGGGGACAACTCTACATATCTGATAGTTGGGTAAGATAATATTGGTGAGAGGAAACTTGGTGGTAGCGAAGGGCAAAAGATTGGGAACCTTGTTTAGGTTAGATGCCACTATAGTTTGTAATTCCTCTTATATTTATGAGGCTTCTAAAAACACTTGTATGTTGTGGCACCGTAGATTGGGCCACACAAGTAATAATGTTTTAGAAATAATTAAGAATAAAGATTTGTTGGATGGTTTCTCTTATTCTGATGAGTACTTTGATTTTTGTGTGCATTGTGTGTTTGGACCTATGGATAATGACTTTATCATAAAATCTAGTTATTTTGTCACCTTCATTGATGATGTATCTAGATTTACATGGATTTATTTTATGAAACACAAATTTGAAGTTTTCACTAAGTTTAAAGATTTTAAAGTCTTAGTTGAAAACCAATTGGGATTAAAGATAAAAATATTAAGATCTGACAATGGAGGGGAATATTACTCCAAGGATTTGATAATTTTTGTAAGCATGCAGGTATAATCAGACAAAAGACAACTCCGTATACACCACATCAAAATGGTGTTGTAGAAAGGATGAATTGAACAATCATGAAAAGAGCCAGAAGTATGTTGAGTGATTCATAGTTGGAGAAATGCTTTTGGGCAGAGGTTGTGTACCACTTGTTACTTGATTAACAAAACTCCTTGTAAGGCTCTTGATTCGACACCTTATGAAGTGTGGATAGGTAAGAAACCTTATGTTTCACATTTAAGGGTTTTTGGCTATGAGGCTTTTGTTCATGTGTCTAAAGAAAAGTGATCTAAGTTGGATCCAAAAGTGCAACAATGCATCTTCATTGGATATGGTGAGAATGTTAAAGGTTATAAACTTTGGGATCCTCTAACTAGAAAGACTGTTTTATCTAGAGATGTTATTTTCAGGGAACTTAGAGCTATTTTTGAACCTGAACAACCAAAAGAGAGAGATAGGTCAAAGGTAGTGCATTTTGGATTATAGCAGGAAGATGCATAGCCAGAAGAACAAAATAATGGATTGGGGGGTGAAGAAGACGAAGAAGAAGACTCAAGTGGAAGTAGTTCTGATGAGGAAGATTCTGTTGTTACAAAAGAAGTTAAGCATCCAGAAGAACCAAGAGAGTCTCTTACTCCACAGGAGATCCACAAGACAACAAAACCCAGTTGACAGGTATAGCCCACCAGATTTCTGTTGTGTATTTGCTTTATTGAGTACTAACGATGAGCCTAGGTCCTACAGGGAAGCTATTCATGCAGATGATATTGAGACTTGGCAGTTAGCCATGTGGGAGAAGATGATGGATTTAGACTCTTGCAACACCTGGTATCTTGTTCATTTGCCCAAAGGAAGAAAGGCCATAGGTTGCAAGTGAGTCTTCAAGAAGAAGTTTGGAGCAGATAGTTCATTGGAGAAGTACAAGGGTAGAGTGGTAGCCAAGGGCTACTCCTAGAGAGAGGGAGTTGATTTCGGTGAAATTTTCTCTCCTGTTGCTAAATTAACTTCTATTAGATTTCTTTTATCCATTGCTACAACTTTTGATTGGGAAATAGAACAAATGGATGTTAAGACCGCATTCTTGCATGGAGATCTTGAGGAAGAAATTTATATGCAACAACCTACATGTTTTGAGGTAAAAGGGAAAGAACATTGGGTTTGCAGGTTAAAGAGGTCTCTTTATGGTTTGAAACAGTCCCCCAGAATGTGGTACCAAAAGTTGACTCATTTGTGTTGAAATTGGGTTTTGTTAGAAGTGAGGAGGACCACTATGCTTACATTCGTTGTATTGATGATTCTATACTGATAATTGCATTGTATGTTGATGACATGTTATTTTTTAGCAATAGTAAGGGTATGATCAGTGAGCTAAAAGCCCATCTTTCAGGTGCATTTGATATGAAGGATCTTGGAGTAGCAGGTATATTCTGGGTATGGAGATTAGGAGGGACAGAGGTAACAAAAAGTTTTGGTTGTCTTAGAGTAAGTATGTGAATACCATTTTGCAGAGATTTAGTATGCAGGACTGTAACTCAGTTAGAGTTCCTTTACCCATTGGTACTAAGCTTTCATTAGATATGTGTCCAAAGAATGAGGATGATTTTGAGGATATGTCTAATGTGTCATATGCTAGTGCTATAGGGAGTTTGATGTATGCAATGGTTTGCACTAGGCCAGATATTGCCCAAGTAGTGGGAGTTTTGAGCAGATTTATGTCTAATCCTGATAGACAACATTAGAATTATGCAAAGAGGGTGTTTAAATATCTTGCAGGTACTCCTGATTATTGTTTGGTTTATTGTGGTACTGATAGTGCTGATAAAACTCTGGACATACAGGGATTTGTTGATGCAAATTAGGCAGGTGACTTGGATAGTCGAAGGTCCACTAGTGGCTATGTATTTACTTTGTTTGGAGTAGCAGTGAGTTGGATGAGCAAGAGGTAGCCTACAGTTGCTTTTTTCACCACCGAAGCAGAGTATATGGCTGCTACTCATGTCTCTTAAAAGGCAGTTTGGTTGAGGAGACTGTGTACAGGTGTTGGTTTTGATTGCAGGGTCATTCAGATTGGTTGTGATAGCCAGAGTACTATTTGTTTGGCCAAGAATCCTATGTATCATGCTCAGACTAAGCATGTCGATGTTTAGTATCACTTCATTTGAGAAGTGATTTCAAGTGGATAGATTGAGCCGAAGAAGGTAGACACTCAAAAGAATGTTGCAGATTCATTGACCAAGCCTGTGATTACAGAGAAATTTGTTTGGTGCAGAGAGGCCATGGGTCTTATTTCTAGTGCATGATTATTTTTATTTGATTTCCTATACGTTGATTTACAATGTATAATGTCAAGTGGGAGAATGTTGGGATAAGGTGCCATTAACCTTGTAAATCCCAATATTGTATTTATTCCATTTTATTATTTGTAATTACTCATAAGGGAATGAGGTAGTTTAACTGGTAGTGGTAATTCTAGATTTATCAAAGGTAGTTACGGAGTAACATTTATGGTTGGTAATTGTAAAAATCAAGAGTAATTGAGGGTAGGCACCACCTTGGAGGAATCAACTATTTTTAGCATGTATGACACACATCATAAAGTTGGTGAGAGCATGTAAGAGAATCTATGATAACTTATGACGGATAATTAATAGGTGTAAGTTGCTATTCTTGGCTCTAGGTGACCATCTTGGGAAGATGCTTTCCGGGAGAATCTATGACTGTTATGATGCGTCATAAGATGCTGTAAGAGACTATTTTTGTGCTTGGGCACCCAACTTTGCATGGTTGACTCTTGACAAGTGTCATGATCGCTTGTAAGAAGTCATTTATTATTTGCATGTTGAAGGTTCCTAGGTGAGAGAAAGTGGACGCCTAGTTTGGAGGGAAAATACTTCTATAAGTACAATGCCATGTATTTGTTGTAGTATGATAAATTTTTGTACACAGGTGCTGCTGGATTGAAGGTTGGAGAGATAGAGGAAGTGCATGTATTATGTTATTCAGATTTTAAAGATAATACAACTTGAGCCTCTTTTCTTGGTGGAGTTTTTTACCCGAAAGGGTTTTCTCCACGTTATATCTGGTGTTGATATGAGTTATTCTTCTATGGTGTTTATTCTTGTGTTGTGATTTCATTTTCATATGCAATCTCTATTAAATCTACACTATTTAAGATCATAAACATATTGTAATCAGATTTCCATTTGAGTAGTTGTTGCCTTCATTTCTAACAAGTGACACTTGTACATCTATGAATAAAAGATGAAATGCCCAAAGATGAAGCCTGTGTAAAGAACCCATGATCTATCAAACCCATTTCAACTATTGGCTAAGTTAGTTGGATATTTACTTCACATAGGCCAAGATGAAGTAGTTATTCAAGCTAGCAATGCAGAAGAAGTGGATGATCCATAGGTAATGATGAACCCCATAACTGTCTATTTTTTATACTTTTTTTATCTCCTTCTAAATATCCTACATTTCATCTAAGACTGCACTCTTTGAGTACCCTTTTTACTAAATACTCCTATGAAGCATAAAGTTTAATATGTATGTTGTTTATTGGATGATTGTATGTTTAAAGTAGTTATTTTCATAATAATGCAACATCTCTTGTCTTAGCTGTGATAAATTTTATGCTCCTAATTTGTTTGAATTTAGTAAATGATTACAACAGAGTTAGTCATTGGCCCATAGTAACTAGGAAATTTTCTTCCTGTAGTTAAGGCTATAGATCACCTATAGCCAAGAATATAGTGCACCTGTGGCTAAGGTTGTAGCGTGCCTACAATAAAGTGATGGACATGGACAACTAGTAAACTTTGGCTTCTCATGTGGATAGATGGAGTTTACACAAAGATGGATGTGCTAACCAACTCATCCTTGTTCTTCTCAATAGATTTCCCATCACCCTTCTTTCGAGCATATGTAATTAATGATTATACAGTCCTAGCAAGAATGTGTCTTCTACCTATCCATGAATTAGTTTCTTAGTTTTACTGTTAGCTTCTAAATAAACTATCTACTTACCACATGTTTGGGAATAGTGGAGATGCATGTATTAATGGTAGTTTTATAAATAATAGAATAGAGGTAGCATACATGATCTAGTAGAAGATATCAGAATCATTGAATGTAATAGTTTTGTGAGATCAATAAAAGACCAAGTTTCTATTTTCCTCAATTTTGTTGTAAGTTGCAAGTTATAGAATCACTCTAATTTAGTTTCTAACTCATCTAGAGGGAGAGAGAAAGGTAAAATTTTATCCAAGGAAGGGCCCACTTGTGGTGGACTGTAATAGTGTCTCTATCTTGGTTAGTGTATGCATCCTTATAGTTTAGCATATTCTAGTTATAATATTTTGGTTAGTAGCTGTTAGTTTATGTGAGTAGAGTTTGATTTCTAATTTGTTTGAAAAAGCTTTCCTAGAATAGATTTCCCTCCCATAAGAAAACATTCACTTTCTTGCAATATATATTTTGTTTCTTCCCCTATGCATAGCATTAGAGCCTCAATCCTCCTAAGAATCTAGTGTCGTGCATACAATACTGATACTGCGCCGATAGATATATCCCTACGTTGACATGAGAATGAAGCATGAACATGAACTAAGTGGCTACTTGATAAGAGGATACTTATCTGTTGAGTTGTTTATGAGCTTTTGCTACACCTAGTTTACTTAGGAATTGTTAGAGTTTGTCATTTTTGGCACCATTTTCGGGGACAGTGTCAAGTACTAGACTCTTAGGGTCTTGAGATAGATTTCATTGTTTTCCTTAGATTAAAACTTAAATTCCTATAGCTTAGGATTAGCCATCAATTTTTTTTTAAAATAATCAAAACCCCCTTTTCAAGTTAACATTGTGTAGATAAGTAGGGACTATCTAGCTCTAGAACAAATTACATGTCACAAAGGAGAGACTAGTGGGCATGATTCCTTCCATGAGATAGTGACATTCCAGCTACTACTTCTCAAGGTGAAGCACCTACAATCATAGCGACCTCCTATACCAAGGAAGCTATAGCCAAAGGAGTGCCAACTGAGGCATTAGGAACTCAAGAGAAAGATAGTGAACCAAAAGAGAAGCTCTCAGAAGTTCCCCAAGAGGTAGCCATCACTCAAAAATCAAGTATCTAGTTATCTTGTAATCTATTCCAAAGCTAGTCACCAAACTACCCAATCCCCTAAACTCCTATTCATAGAATCTTCATCATAAGTACCCGAATCCTTATCAAGAACTTCTGGGCTTGAAGTAGTTTAGCACAAAATGGTTGATGAAGTCCTTCAAAATAATACCAATGAGCCCTCCACCTTTGAATTCCCCATTTCTGATCAAGAGGGGGAAGCAACAATGAAAAATATTTCACCCTCTACCCTACCAAATTTCTATTGCTTAATCATTGAAGATCCTGATACTTTCGGGTAAAAGCACAAACTTGTGTCACACTTTTATAAAGGAACTGGCCAACACAAACAAAAATTTTGAACTTTGACCTCATAAAAGTGGCATTTATGTTTTGAATTTCAAAATGATGTAAACTAATGAAATGTAGAACTCATGATGAATTTTATGCTTGTAATTTTTCAAAAATATTAAAAATTATTTTGATATTTTTTAATAAATTTAAGAGCAGATTTTGAATTGCTAAAAATTTTAGGAAAAAGTGACGTTAAGTCCACGTCACAAACAAAAAAACAAACAATCATATTTTTCCTTATTTTTTTCCCAAATAGATTACTTCAATATCTAGTGCATGGAAAAAAAAAGTTTTCAATGCATATTTTCCTCGTAATAACGTTTTAAAGTCAAACTTACTAGAATTTGATAGTTTTCATTCCACGTCAACTTTTGTATAAGTTTTTTTTATCGTTTTCAAAAAACTAATTATACCCTTTTGGAGAGGACTCTTTCCTCTAGTGCACCATATAATTTAAAAAAAAATTGATGTGGTTTTATATATTTTTTATTTTTTCTAATCAGTGCCATCTTTGATTATAACAACCTACTTGCAATAATTTAAAACAAAAACATATTAAAACTAATCAAAATATATATAAAAAAAAATACTTGGATTATAGACTCGGAGCTCTACAAAAGGGTATTTTTAGTTTTTTAAAATAATATATTTTGACTGAAGAAATATTTAGTCCAAGTTGGGCGTTTTAAAAAATTCTGAAAAAGTAGGAGGTGGTTGCCAAGTAGGATGCCACATTGATGGTTTCGGGCGAGTTGAACTCGGGTGAGTTCGATTCACCCAAAACTATAATTTTCCAAAGTCAGCACCCCAATTTGGTCAGCCAAAATTTAAAAAAAAAAAAATTCAAACAACTTCATATAAATATAGGTTCATTTTCGATTATTTTTTCAATTCAAGCATTAAGAGAAAATACAAGGAGTTTTTTTTTGCAATGGAGGCTACAAATTAATTTTTAATTTTTTTCAATTCAAGCATTTGGAGAAAGCACACAAAAGGAGTTATTTTGGCAAGAGAGACTACAACTTTTCAAAGTACAATGATTCTCAACTTGTCATTGATTAATTTTAAAAGTTTATGAGTGTATTTATTATTCATATATATTTGTCTTGAATGATAGATTAAAACCATGTAGAAATTGAACTCCATGACTTATTTATTGGAATGTACATGCACGTGTATGTGTGTGTAGGTCAATTAAAACAAACAATTTGTGATGGGGAATAAAAGAACTAGATCAAGGTTGTATGATCGAAAAAGAGATGAAAAAAAACTAAATAGGGAGAATTTGACTTTAGGATCATCTAGTCAAGAACAACCCATTAAAATTATCGATGATCAAGTTAAAGAGCACGTTAATGAACAAGTACAAGAAGAAATTGGTACTAGTGATTAAA
Source organism: Cunninghamia lanceolata (assembly GCA_027924645.1). Classification (NCBI taxonomy): domain Eukaryota; kingdom Viridiplantae; phylum Streptophyta; class Pinopsida; order Cupressales; family Cupressaceae; genus Cunninghamia; species Cunninghamia lanceolata. The sequence goes on from BSBN01000892.1 coordinate 10,580,879, forward strand.
TTTTTTTGTATGGAATGACAAATCTTATGGAAATGGATGAGGATTCTCTTTTCAAGAAGATTTCACTTGAACATATGTTACCTGAAAGCACAATAAAATTTCACTCTAAAAAAAATTGGGATGAATTCTTTGAAGATAAATATCTAATTGGAAGAGAACAATTATGTGCAAAATTATTTAGGCGAAAATAAATGACCACAGTTTTGGAGTTGTTAGGGGTTGATAATAAGAAAAAATCTTCAGATTTATTAAATCAAACAGTAATTGAAAACTTGCAAGAAGCATTAGATTCTATTAAAACCAAGAGTCAAGCTATTGATTTAAGTGCTGCACGTAGAGCATTGATGACTGTAATTTCTAGTAAAAGATTATCACATAGAAGACAAGTTCAAGCAATTGCCAAATTAGTAAATTTATCTAGGAGAATTGTTCAAAGATATATTAAGAAGAGAAACATATTAGATGAAAACATTGAAAATAATTGGGTAAATATTTGTCGGCTCCCTCGAAACTTGATAGAATTTCAGAAGATGTAAAACAAAAAAGTAATTGGATATTGGACCAACCAATCCCGTGTTTCTTCTAATAGAAGGGACACTATACAAATAAAAGGTGAAGATAGTACAAAAATTCCTCATCCAAAACATTTTATAGATACAACACAAAGTGAATTTTTTGAAGCATTCAAACAAGAATTTCCACAAGTGAAGATTTGTCAAATGATGTTTGAGAGTTTATGACCATTTTTTTTACATATAAATAAAGTACGTGAAACTTGTTGCTGTCGAAATCATGTTGAATTTCATCTACATCTACAATCATATAAAAAAGTTATGGCAATAGTTAATCCAAATGTAGTCATCCTGGAAGTACAACACAATTTGTGAAATCTATCTTATGTGAAAAATCGTAAGATTCCGATGATTTCAATGTATAGTGTATAAAGAATACATGTATAGATTTTGGAAATTCGAGGAAACTTTTAATATCATTTGAGAATATTGATAATTCAATGCCAGTTGTTTGGAAGAGATTTGAATATAAGAAATACTCAACGAAGTCAAGAGTTGAGTCCAAAAAAATTATTTTGAGAGAGAATGAATTGCCCTACAATGAGTTTATGGACTCTAAATTTTGTAACATCATATATACGCATATCCAACATTGTCACGATGCAAGATGGTAGGCTTAGCAATTTTGTGACTCAAAGAATTGTTTTCCACTAGGTTGTATTCTCTCTATTACAGATTTTTTTGAGAACTATACATTAAGTCCTCAAACTAAGATTCAAAGTCAATATTATCATTCATAGCAAGTCACAATCTTTGTACAAGTTTGCTATAGACATGCTAAGTTACTTGTAGATGGTGAACAAAGTAGCAAAGATGAATGAATTATCATCAAGGAGGTTCAATTTTATATCAGTGATGATATGGGTCATGATAGAAACTATGTAGCACATTGTTTTGGAACGTTTTTTGAAGATTTGAGACGACGTGGCATATGTGCATTACAACACTGGATTTGCTCTGATGGATGTGCTGGTAAGTGTTGATTTTATTTTTATTTTTAAATTTAAATTTTAAATTTAAATTTATAACTTTAAGACTTGAATCAATTACTTATATATACATATAGTTTTTAACTAATTTTTGGTTTTCAAATGGTTGTTTATATAACTAAATACAGGACAATTTAAGTTTGTAAAAACATTTAATTGGTTAATGCAACAACATGGTAGACATGACAGAAAGTTTTTGTGGATTTTTTTTGAGAGTGGACATGGAAAAGGAGAGCACGATGGAGTAGGAGTATGTGTGAAGCATGCACTTCGCCAATATGAACTTGTAGGTAAATTTGTACCATACGAAATTTATGTAAATTTAAAATTCTTGAATACTTCACCTTGACATGAACTTGTAGGTAACACCATACGGAATGCAAATGAAATTGTTGAATGGTGCAAAAGTCATTTTGATGCTCGTGACTCAATATACAACAAATGCTATTTTTGGGAAGTTAAAGGTACATGTGTAAATTGAATATGTTATTTGAAAACTTTATTTAAATTCAAGTACATGAATTAATTGAATTTGTTAATACATGTAGATATTGTTTTACACAAGTCTTAATTGGATGCTTGAAATTAAATAAATATTAAATAAGTAAATTTAGAAGTTTAGTCTTAATTAGATGAGCTTGAATTTGTTCATACATAGATATTGATTGATCGAATCCTTATAATTGTCAAATAATTAATGGTATTAGAAGTTTGCATCAAGTCATGACTACAGGACATAGCGAGCCTCTTGCTATTCACGTGAGAGAAAAATCATGTTTTTGTGTTGACTGCATTGAGAATAATGCAAATATTCTACAATGCAAGAATATTAGAGATGGATATGTTTCACAATGGGAAATGAAACAAATAGTATCAATGCCTCCTTTTGAAGATAGTGACATTGTAGATGTCTACGATCCTCTATATTCAGCTGATTATGAATATGTATCGGATTTAGTTGTTATAGGTAAAATTTAAATGTAAATTTAAATTAAATTTTAATTTACATCTAATTTTGATTTATATTCTACCTAATTCAAGAGTCATTATAAATATTTGAACATGATTTACATTGAAACTAGATAATGTACATACATGTTTACTTGTGGTGTGTACAAGAGATATTTTTGCTGTGGTTGCATAACTTGACAATACAGAAGGTGTAGATTACTATCTACTAAGATGCACGCAACCAAAATCCAAATCGTTAGAATCAACGATAAATGGTGATGGACAATCTTATCCTATTGGATTGGTCATTGTTGAAGGCACATATTATCAACAAATAAAGATAGATAAAAATGGCATTATATTTATTAATTATATGCCAGGACAAAAGGTTCTACAATATAGCCACTTAGTTATAGCAATAAGATTAAATTTGGAAACTTTACAAAAAAGAGGACATGGCTAACAAAAGCGGAGGTTGTTTATTGAAGATCATGAAAAGATTTTAGAGATAATAAAAGATAGAGAAGATATAGATTATATGTACCAAGAGCTTTAAGTTACGTGGATGTTATAAGTTACATTATTGAAGAGTGAGTTGAACAAATCGATACATAGTATGAAGGTATGAACACTAGATAGATATATAAATAAATTAGTTTTATTTTAAAATTTATGATTCTTGATAGTTCTTTCCTTTCAAATTTTAATTTCAATGGTTCTTAATGAATTTTAGAATCAAACATGATCAAGAGCTACAAACTCTATTTTTATTTACATAGATTTCTATTTTTTCAATCATGTAGTTGTTCAAAAGGATTTCAAGTTATTGAACAAGTCATATTGTGCAGGTATGATCTCTAAAATATATATGTAGTCTTTAATTTAGGTAGATTAGGTCTTAGGTGTCCAGGCACATGCCATAAAGGTCCTAGGACTTAGGTGTCTTAGGTCTTTAAAGGTGTCTTAGGTCTTTAGGTGTCTTAGGCATGTCTTAGGTGTCTTAGGTATTTAAAGGTGTCTTAGGTCTTTAAAGGTGTCTATGTCTTAGGTGTCTTGGGTCTTAGGTGTCTTAGGTGTATTAGGTCTTAGGTGAGGCCACATGAGCTTCCACCTTCATGTGGTTGGCCTTGTCAGTACATAATTTAAATATTTCTCGAAGCTATGGGAAACTCTTTTTTTGTATCTATCTAGAGTTCATAATTTACATGTTCAAATGAGCTACTTAGGCCATGACCTTTTAAAGTTATGTTATTTCATCATGTGAGTTTGGTAGATCATTATATGTAAATTTATCAATTGAGTTCACTTCTTTTTTAACTTTTTTGTATGATCATTATCATTTAGGGGCCTCAAACTTAACAAGCCTACATTAGATATCTATCTAGTTCATAATTTACATATTCATGTTCATAATTTACATGTTCATTTAAAATGTTCATAATTTGTACATGTTCATTTAACTGTGGTGACTACAACTTGCTTCAAATTTGATATTTACATATATTCATTAGATTTGAATAATTCAAAGGTATACATTGGAATCCACCATCAAGAATATTATTTAAGAATTGAGATATAATTTGTTATAATTTCATAACTTTATACTGACATGTGGATGTGCTTGATAGGTCTCTCTGGATAACTATCTTCTTGGAAGTAGCTAAATATAATTGCCAACTCTAATTCAACAATCATGACCATTTATTGTTTCTAAAGAAATGGACGAAGTAGTACAGATAAACTTTATGGTTATAAAGCAAATGCTAAGAAGATTTGAACAATTCAAAGGTATACATTGGAAGCCACCATCAAGAATATTATTTAAGAATTGAGATATAATGTTATAATTTCATAACTTTGTACTGACATGTGGATGTCCCTGATAGGTCTCTCTGGATAATTATCTTCTTACAAGTAACTTTTATAACTATCAACTATGATCAACAATCATGGCCATTTATTGTTTCTAAAGAAATAAACAAAGTAGTACAGATAAACTTTATATTTCTTCATTGATTTCTTTAGAAATAATAAATGGCCATGATTGTTGATTAGGGTTGATAGTTATAAAGTTACTTCCAAGAAGATAGTTATCCAGAGAGACCTATCAGGCACATCCACATGTCAATACAAAGTTATGAAATTATAACATTATATCTCAATTCTTAAATAATATGCTTGATGGTGGCTTCCAATGTATACCTTTGAATTGTTCAAATCTTCTTAGCATTTTCTTTACAACCATAAAGTTTATCTGTACTACTTCATTCATTTCTTTAGAGACAATAAATGGCCATGATTGTTGATTAGAGTTAATAGTTATATTTAGTTACTTCCAAGAAGATAGTTATCTAGAGAGACCTATCAGGCACATCCACATGTCAGTATAAAGTTATGAAATTATATCTCAATTCTTAAATAATATTCTTGATGGTGGCTTCCAACATACCTTTGAACTTATGAAGTAATTTAAATAAGTGATGATTAAATAATTATTATAAATAATTAATTATAATGTTATTATATTAATATTGTAACTACAAATGCTACTAGCATACATGTATCTTTATAAGAAAAATCTATGTAAATTCATCATAAATAAATTCCATTATAAATAATTAATTTAAAAATAATGTTATTATATTAATATTGCAACTACAAATGCTACTAGCATACATGTATCTTTCTAAGAAAATCTATATAAATTTCATCATAAATAATTAATTTAAAAATAATGTTATTATATTAATATTGCAACTGCAAATGCTACTAGCATACAAGTATCTTTCTAAGAAAATCTATGTAAATTTAATCTTAAATAAATTTCATCATAAATCACTAATGTCCAAATGTCCAACATAGAAAACTAAAATATAAAACATACACATGGCTCATAATTTAAGAACATCTCTAGATATAAAACATAAATGTGTGTGTGTATAATGTCCAAATATAAATATAAAACATGCACGACTCATAAGAACGTCGAGCTAAAATATACTCATAATGTCCAAATGTAAATATATCAAACATGCACGACTCATAAGAATGTCTCTAAAATATACTCATAATGTCCAAATGTAAATATAAAACATGCACAACTCATAAGAACGTCTCTAAAATATACTCAGAAGGTTTGGAAATGTACAAATATAAAACATGTGACTCATGTAATAACAACTCATAAATGTTTAGATAGATCTTGACAAGTGGATTGAGCCTCGCTATGTATCAGGCCCTATCTTGATCCCTGACCTGAGCCCTAGACTGATCCCTGACCCGAGCCCTGGACTGATCCCTGAACCGATCCCTACACATGAAACACCATAATTTTTTTAAAAATATATAATGTTTTAATTTTAAATTAATAATTAATACTTGACAGATCTCTAAATTACCTGACATCCATGGTCGAGATCATGTAGAGGATGAGCATGCATAGGAGTTTGAAAAGAAGCATGACCTGATCCTGGAACCTATATGACATGTACATGTATATATGCATGTGTATTTAGTTAGAAAACGTGTACTTGATGCGTGTATGTAAAAAGTTAAAGATATATACGTACTTAAAAATCAAGTATGTATGTGATATAGGTGGTTTTTAAATACCTCATGATGATGTCTAGGATCACTAGCATATTGCAAATCTCCATATCTAGGTACTAAGACATCAACATGTGTCTAATACACATTCAATTCATACATGTACACACGATTTCAATCAAGAGTCAGAGCTTGAACATATGCATGATTTAATTTAAAATTAAACTTATAATATGAGACATATATATATATATATATGAATTTAGATTGTAAATTTTTAAAATAAATTACCTCAACTGCAGCATCGAGGACCCTCCCAATCCCATTGAGCTCAGAAGAACGGAGGGAGATCGAGAGACATGTAGATGGTGCAGGCTCCTTAGTGCCAAAAAGAAGCCCGCTATACTTACCTGAGCCTACAATATCAAGTGCAGTAACCTCAACCTGATCTGGAACATGTTGAGTGGTGGAGCATGTAGGACCAACTGGAACATCCTGATACCTCCCCAAACACTGTGAAGCTACATCACCATGGCTCCTCTATCTACCAAAATGTTTCCTAACATGTGTGGATATACCATCAAGTGGGATCCCATACTCATCACTAATGAGCTAGTATGCATCCAATAAATCACTAGCGAGGCATCTAGTCATATTATGCAAAGCATACTCTCCACTAATCCGTGCCACATCATGTGGTGATGGTATATCAACATGAGTGTAACAATCAAAGCTGGTCAATGTGTCCTCAGTGGGAGGAATGTGATTCCACGAATGTAACAAATATCTGCCAACATGATTAGATGACAACTAATCAACCTCACTGGTAATAGTCATGAGGTTCTCAAAAATCTTGCATCTCGAGGGGGTCAATGCTGGTTGTGCGGCTTCTGCTAGTTCCACATGTTTTGGAAGAACCAAAAGGTGTGGACCAACTAAGGACCTCTTGTTCACATGAGGTGGCAACTTTGGTCATCTATACTCAACTTTGTCTATAAACCTCCCTCTCCCCTATCCAGCATGTTTAGGGAAAGATGTATAATCGACAGATAAATGTAAATGGAACTCTGCATATAATTGTTTGCAAAAATACAATGGCAACTCATCATTGTTAGGCCATTTGTGATGTGCTGCCAAAAATCTAGGATACATAAAAGGACCCACAATTGGATCCTCACACTTTGTGGGGGAATAGCCTCTCACTCTCTCTTGTCCCCTATAAGATGGGAACTTGTTGAGAACATTATCTACTGAAACCAACCTAGAAACAGATGATCATTTCTCATTGCCACCAACACTTTAAGAAAGTGACGCATAGAACATGTCAACACTAATCTGATCATAAGAGTTGTATGATCGAATGATGCCGATCACACGTGTGATCTCCTCTCGGATCGTAACCAACTTGTCTCTATTTGACAAGTTTGGTGTGTTATGTATTGTTTGATCAAGTTGACTCAAAGCATTTTCAAACCTCTCAATAGTCTCAACATATAAAGTAGAACTATCACTAGTGTCACCTGGATGATCAGACTGATGTGAAGTTTGATCATCCATGTGTCAAAATATCTACAGGATGATAATTAAAATGTAATGTAATTTAAAAATTTTAACAATTAATTAAATTGAAACTAAAATAAATTTAATTTCTAAGTTTGAAACCAAACTGAATTTAACAAATATAAATATAAATGGAATCTAAGTAAAAATTAACTTAAATTTAAATGAAGTATTAAAACACTTCTAAATCATAGACAATGTGTAAACTAAAATCTATATCTACTCCAAACTTGAGGATGAGGAACATGTTTGGCAAAAAAGGAAATTGGAATAAAAGACAATGTATAACATCGTAATTTTTAATAGTCTAAATAATTACATGATCAATGCATAAATTAAATATAGGGGAGACAATTTACCAAGAACTAACTTCTATCACCTTTCTTAATTTGACAATACAACACATAAACCATAAGAACTTTCAATTGAAAGGTTGACTTAAATACAATAATTCATAAGGGAACTAGTTACACTAATTCATATTTCATTGTGTAAAAGTGAAAACTGTAGACAATTAAATTTGTCCATGTCTTGACCATTACCTAGTCGACACATTGCTAGGGACATCTTAAGACATTTTGTCTTATTCCCACTCCTAATCCCATCCTAATCACTTTCCAATTAATTAAATAAATCTTATTTATTTAATTAATCTACCTTTCACATGTCCCAAATAATTTAAATAAAATATTTGAATTAATCCTCACCTCTCACTACATTGTGACACTTGTCCACCTCTCAATTGAGTCATGTGTGGTAGTACAACTTTCATTTAATATCCTTCACATATCCAACTAATAGGTCAGCCCTATTCTCCTTCACACACTTGTCACATGACTACAACCCCTCATGGAGTGGGAAACCCTAATCGATCATAACCGTCCACATCGTTGAAAATAACTTTCGATCACAACCATCAATTCAAATCAGCCTTTCCTATAAATCAAACCTCTCACAAGCCATTTTAATAATGCATTAGCTTTCAAGTATCCTTATGCTGTTGAATTTCCTCTAGAATCATCCTCATGCCATTGTTATGCTGCTAAAATAGTGAGCACCCAACATTCCTCCCACAATCATCCTTCGAAATCTTGCATTCTTATGTGAGGTTGAGAAGAGCAATGGAGATAAATCGGGTTTAGCATGGATTCAGTTTGCATTTGAGTTTATTGTTTTGATTTCCATGTTATCTCATGCTCTATTGTGCTAGTTAGGGTTTGATTACTCGTTGTTTTAGGTTCAGACTTGATTTTTGCCCTAACGACAGAAACAATAACTAGTCTTATCCAGTAGATTAGAATATAGGAAGACCTCTTCTTGCATGCTCATAGTTGATCCTTTAATTACTATTTCATATATATCCTCTTTCCCTTGGGGGGGAATTATCTATTCTTCCCTTAGAGGCATCTTCTCTTATGTTCACATCATTAGCTTTTCACTAGGGGCATCTCATCATTATCCCACATTATCTCAATTACATGAGCATTACCCTATCCTATCCTATCCTATCTTATCTTAACAAACTTTACAAAGTTATCATTTACTATGTAGAAAGGAAACTTGACCTAAGGGCCATACCTAATGCCTTGGGGGCTCATCCGTGATGGCCTTGCCTACGTACGCATAGCGCAGAGGCTTCGTAGTTCGATCACAAGAACTTTCAACTGAAAGGTTGACTTAAATACAATAATTTATAAGGGAACTAGTTACACTAATTCATATTTCATTGTGTAAAAGTGGAAACAATAACTAGTCTCAAGAAGGAAAATATAACTTGACTCAGAATAATCAAGTCAAATTTGCATGACATGAATAACATGTACGTGGACGAAGCCACTGTAGACTTATCTAATGCTCTCAAGCACTCCTGACTCATCTCACACATAAGATGCACTATCCCTACTTAAGAATAGAAGGGTTACATAACTCATTTGATTGGGATTTTAGAAGGAACTTAGGTTATGATAACATCCTAGACAAAAAGTGATGCAGACGGAAAACAAAACTATAACAAGATTCTCAGGTTCTACAAACCCTACTATGGAGACTTCAACCTATACCCTATTCTACAAGCCTATTTCACTAGGTTTAAGCCTTCAAGAAAGGCCTATTGGGCTACTTTGAATGTCAAACTCCTTCTTGATGCCTTCTTAGGCTTCTTAACCCTTCAAAACACTCTACAGGGTCTCATAAAACCCCCATTTTGCTGTGATGAGCTTAAAAAGTCTACTTTTCCTTAAACCTTCAAACAACCTAGGGTTTTGACAGTCTTTCTAGACAGTGGCACACACAATCTTGAATATCTCACTCACACAGAGGTTTCATAAACTTTCCTTTGGTAGAAACTTAGTACACGCCCAATGAAGATATGATTTTTTTCCTCTCGCTGGAAACCCTAGACTGTTGCAGGATAGTTAACAGGGTTTTTGCTTATTTCTCAAACAAAACTTCATGAAATCACTCAAAACCAATTGCATTAAACTTGTAACAAATTGTTCTTTCTTTTCATGCGCTCTCAGGTCTATCACTGTTCCGTACAGGGCCGTACAAGTCTGTTTCTTGCATGTAAACCTACAAAAATAGTCAAAAAAGATGTAAAAATAGGGCATCTTTCATGAAAAACTGCCTCTTCATGTTCTTGGAGCATGCATTTTCATTGCTTCGATGTGAATGATCTCTCCAAAATAGTTACAACTCAAATACCAATGTCTTTTTTTATCAAAACCTAATTAACATTGTCATAAAACCTTAAATTTTGCCCCTAATTCACAACCTAGACTTGAAAACAACATGTAAAGAGACATTACATGGTCTTTCAAGACCTTATTAGACTCAACAAACCCATTTCCAAGGTTGAGGAACAAACACCAGCTCTCCTACAAGCCAAATCACCTAGGAAATTCAAATTTGCATTTTGGCGGGAAAATAAAAAATTGAATTTCTAGGCCTATTTACACAACCTAGGCCATTGGAAATGATCCCAATGGACCCCCTAAGATCTCTAACACACAACTGGGACTCTTAACATCAAAATAAGCCATAAAAACATAACTAAAGTGATGCTCCTGTGTCATACTCCCAAGGGAAAGAGAATGAAACTCAAGTTCCACCTGAGAGGTCTACAATAGTGCTCCCATGCTTGATGATGTCAACTTCATTCATCCATGTGGCATCCTCATATGGTAGCTGCTTCCATTTGACCAAATATTGAAATTATTGATTGCCTCTAGTCTTCTTGCTCTCCTTGGTGTCAAGAATGCACTCTAACTTAGTTGGTTTGATGTGTGGTAAGTCCTCTATCCAATCAACATCTGATAAGGTCTGTATACCTACTCCTTTATCAGCAATGACATCCCCTTTGTAAGGGTAAAGGTCAGCAACATTGAAAATTGGTGATATGCCTACTCCACTAGGCAATTCAATCTCATAGGCATTGTTGGCAAACTTCTTAACAACCCTACAAGGACCTATGTTCTTCATCTTCAACTTGGTATACTCACCTTTGGGAAACCTTTTCTTCCTAAGATGTGCTAGGACAAGATCTCCAACCTTAAAATTGACCTCTCTTCTCTTCAAATCTGCCTTTTGCTAGTACTTTTCCACACTAGCTTGGAACTATTGTTTCACTTGTTGATGTATCTCTTGCATGACAATTGAAAATTATTCACCCTCTGCACTTTGCTTCTCCATACCATTGATGTCTCTTAGTTCAAACCCTCTTGGTTGCGTGCCATAGACCACTTGAAATGGACTCTTTCCAATGCTCCTATTCACTGAGTCATTAGAGGCAAACTCTGCTTGGGGTAACACAAGATCCCATTGTTTAAGATGATCCTTTGAAAGGCATCTTAGCAAGTTACCTAATCTCTTATTGACCACCTCATTTTGGCCATCTGTCTAAGGGTGGTAAGCTGAGCTAAAATTGAGATTTGTACCAAGCTTTCTCCACAAGGTCCTCCAAAAATGTCCTAGGAATTTACTATCTCTATTAGAGACTATGCTCAATGGCAATCCATGAAGTCTAACAACCTATTTGAAGAACAAACTTGCAACATATGAAGCGTCATGTGTACTTTTACAAGGAATGAAGTGATCCATCTTGGAAAACCTGTCAACAACTACATAAACTGAATCAAAACTCCTTTGAGTCTTTGGCAGACCCATAACAAAGTCCATACTGATGGATTCCCAAGGCCTATTGGGAATGGATAAAGGCTGGTACATTCCTGCATTAGTGCTGCTCCCTTTTGCTATTTGACACACAGTACACCTCTCCACAAACTTTCTTACATATATTTGCATCCTTGGCTAAAAGTAGTGCCTTCTTAGCTACTCTAGTGTCTTGTCAAGCCCAAAATGACCTTCCATACTCCCACAATGCTTTTCTTTGATGAGATTCTCCCTCATGGAACACTTGGGTACACAAAGTTGTGCTCCCCTAAATAGAAAACTGTCTTGTATAAGGTAGTCTAACCACTTCTCCCTGTTGGTACTAGTAGGCTGCTTACAAACAACATATACTTCTTTGTAATCTTCATCACCCTCATATATCTCCTTGAGTGCTTCAATCCCAACACTCTTTAACTGAAATTCTTGCACCATTAATGCTCTTCTACTCTAAGCATCAACCACCTTGTTACTCTACCCCTTCTTGTGTTTGATTGTGAAAGTGAAGTTTTGTAGGTATTCAACCCACTTAATGTGCCTTTGACTGAGTTTTTCTTGGTTATTTATAAATTAAAGTGCATGATTGTCTATATAGACCACAAACTCTTCAGGTAGAAGGTAGTGTCTCCATATCTTTAGTGATTGAACCATTGCATACATTTCTGAGTCATATGAGGAGTAATTCTTCTTTGCATCATTCAATTTTTCACTAAAGTATGTTATTGGCTTATTGTCTTGGCTCAAAATTGCCCCTATAGCATGTCCTAGATAGGCTGCTCCGTCACTCTCTTTTTTAGATATTGGAAACTTTTATCAGCTTATTCAGTCCACATAAATTTCCTTTTCTTATCCCCTTTAATAGTGTCTATGATAGGTGCACATCTATGACTGAAATTTTTGATAAATTTCCTATAAAATCTTGCAAGACCATGGAAACTTCTTACCTCTGTGACTGATCTAGGTGTAGGCCACTCCAATATTGCCTTCACTTTGCTTGGATCCATCTTCAACATCCCCTTTGAGACCACAAACCAAGGTACAACAGTTCTCTCTTCATGAACTCACACTTTTTAAGGTTGATCAACAATTTTTCCTCTTGTAGCCTTCTCAACACCAAATTCAAGTGATACAAGTGTTCTTCTTTGTTAGAACTGAAAACCAATATATCATCAAGGTAAACAAAAACAAACTTACCAATGTATGGCTTGAGGACCTCATTCATGAGCCTCATGAAGGTGCATTAGAAAGGCCAAATGGCATAACAAGCCACTCATATAGGCCCTCATTTAGTTTGAACACTATTTTCCATTCATCTCCTTGTCTGATCCTTATTTGATGGTATCCACTCTTGAGGTCTATCTTTGAGAAGTAACTTGCCCCACTTAAACAATCCATTAAGTCCTCTATTCTTGGAAGTGGAAACCTATATCTGATTGTTATCTTGTTTATTACCCTGGAATCAATGCACATTCTCCACTCACCTCCTTTCTTAGGTGCTAAAATAGTTGGAACTGCACAAGGGCTAAGACTTTCCCTAATTAACCCTTTGTCAAGCAACTCTTGTACTTGTTTTTTGATTTCTTCATTTTGTTGGGGTGTCATTTTGTAGGCTACCTTGTTTGGTAGACTACCTCCTGGTATGAAGTCTATATGGTGACTGATATCTCTTATTAGAGGCAAGGAATTAGGAAGTTCATCCACAACTATGTCTGCATAACCCTTCAACACGTCTTGAATCTCCATGGCAGCTCATCAATTCTTGTTGTTGTTATGACAGTCTTAGGTCTGACCAACACTGCAAAACCTATCTCTTCCTCCTCCATTGTCTTTAGAAACTCTTTTTCATTTACTAACATCACACTTGATACAACCTTTTGGTCCTTATCTTCCTCTTTCAAAGGTGCTAAGGTATAGGTAACTCCATCCTTCTCTAAAACATAGACATTCTTTCTACCACCATGCATTGTTTTTCTATCCTATTGCCAAGGCCTACCAAATAATAATGACACACATCCATAGGGATGATATCACATAACACCTTGTCTTTGTACCTTCCTATTTGAAACTCTACCCAACACTGTTCATCAACTAGTACTTACTGTCCCTTATTCAACCATGAAACCTTGTATGGTGTAGGATGAGGTAATCTCTTCAAGTTTAGTTTCTCTACCATCTCAACAACAACTAAATTATTAGTACTACTGGAATCTATAACAACTTGACAACACTTACCTTGGCACTTGCAAATAGTCCTAAATAATGACTTCCTTTGAGGTGGCTCCTTCTCCATTGGAACCTTGATCAATGTCCTTCTCATCAGCAAGGATTTCCCTTTCTCTGGCTCTTCTAGTTGTGGTGAGGAGTTAACACTTTCTTTATCTCCTCCTTGAGCAACTTGAGTTCTTCTTTCATTCCTAAAGGTGGTAGTTGATTGCTCTTGTGGACACTCCCAAGCTTGATGACCTGCAAACTTGTTACACTTGTAGCATTTACCTGTGAAACCGTTGAATCCTCCTATTTGTCCAAATCTACCCCTAAAACTAGGCCTTCTTACTCTAAAACCTTCTCTTGAACTTGATGCTTGTTCTTGGGAGGTACTGGACTCACCTTGATTTCTTTGTGACTGTCCTCTACCTGTATAGAGACCTCTACTTCTAAAAATCCTTCCTCTACCTCTATTCTATTACACAAGCAAGATAAAATCATTATTAAATAAGCAAGATAATGGTACAATAAGCAATTACATTTAACTTTAACTACAAAAGATCCTAAAGCAACTTATTATACAATCTCACAATACAATGGTTAAAACAAAATTTAAGGAAATACAAATTAAACCAGACTTGCTACCATTCAAAGCTTGCAAGAATCCTTTACCTCTTCGTTGATTACAACTTTTTCTCTTCTCAGGTTATGTTCACATCATTAGCTTCTCACTAGGGGCATCTCATCATTATCCCACATTACCTCAATTACATGAGCATTATCCTAGATCATATCCTATCTTATCTTATCTTATCTTATAAAACTTTACAAAGGTGTCATTTACTATATGTAGAGGTCTAACACATTATCCATACAAAAATGGGAATTGTGTATTTATCATCTTGTTTCCATCCTATATCCAATGTCTTGTTTAGTATATCATGGCTAGGATGGGTTTCCTTTATTGGTCATGTTTATGAATGTTGCATGATTTTCATATTCTTAATTATGCTTGTATATATATAAGGACAAGCATAATTAAGAATATGAAAATCATGCAACATTCATAAACATGACCAATAAAGGAAACCCATCCTAGCATACATATACATATGTGTGTGTGTGTACATGTGTTTATTTTCATGTTTAAATTTGCTTATCCTAATGTTTCCATCTCTATATATGTTTTAAGGCATAAGCTCTTCTATCCTATGGTGAAGTTACATTGCCTTGATGTGGTACATTGTAAAAACATATATACACATGGACATTAAAGAACATTATTAAGAAGAATATGAAGACTTTATCCTTTTTACAGTGTATCCTTGCATTAGTATAATGATATATTTGATATAATTCTATTTTAGCATGTTTCTTCCACTTAGTGTCACCAACCCACAAAAGTGGGGGAAAAAAATAATATAAAAAATTGAATACCCTACAACTTCCTCATTACATTTTTGTCTTCATTTTAGTTTCTTCTCCATAGCATGTTTTTTCTAGGTCCATTTTACACCTATTTTTGGCCTCTTAGTGATCACAAATTGACCTTATAGGCCCCCTAGACCACCTCCAAAAGTAGAAATTCATATCCTGTAAGGGAAGCTGCACCCCTCTAGTACACTGATTACCACCCCTAATGTAGATGAATTTGTGGAATTCTTTTACCAAACTTTTACCACCCATTCATTCCCTAACCCTAACTACATTTTCCTGTGCACAAACCCTAAAAAACTTATGTTAGGTTTGGTATATAAGTCTATTTTTTTCCACTTTTTAGTCATTTAAAGTACCTAATTATACATTCTTGAAAAAAAAAAAGTCTCTCTCCAATCCAAAGGCAAATTATAGGTACACATTGTCAAGACAAGAAGGAAAAAGAGCTACCATTATAGATTTGAAGCTCTATAGTCTCCCTTAAGTCCTTGAGAGTGTTTCCTTATAGTTTTCCTTCCCCATCTCTATTTATTCACCCTATTCCTCTTATTTTCATCACCCATAAGCCATAGAAACCATTGTCATTTACCTTCTAAAATTTGTATTTGATTCTATTAAATTTTCTAACAGGGGGCTATGAATAGTGGCTTGCATAATGTATCCTTCAAAACATGGTCACTTAGGCTTTGGAGATGGCTCTGCTTTAGTGATAGCTCATATGAAGTTGGACATTGTTTAAAAACTTGATAATGGTAAAGCATTTTTAGTGTTAAGCTATGTTGCGGTTATCTACAAATCAATTTGATATGTAGACAACATAGCTTAACCCAAA
The DNA here is from genome assembly GCA_027924645.1 of Cunninghamia lanceolata. NCBI lineage: Eukaryota > Viridiplantae > Streptophyta > Pinopsida > Cupressales > Cupressaceae > Cunninghamia > Cunninghamia lanceolata. The sequence continues at coordinate 10,597,138 of BSBN01000892.1, forward strand.
ATGCCTTTGGGTAACCAAGTCTCCTCGATGCTACCACCTCATAGTAGCTTAGGTTTCTTCATGTTCAACTTTAGGTATTCAAATGGTTTGTTCATGTAGCCATGTTGTCTAGTGGCTTGCATAATGTATCCTTCAAAAGTCTTGTAATTTTAGGGCTTGTAATTTGAGATCTTTTATACATATCATTGGCATGTTTACACTTCAATTGGTGCACTAAAAGGAATGCATCATCTACTTGAGAATTCTAGCAGCATTTTCATGGCTAAACAGTGTTTCTATTGATCATTCTAGTCATTAAATCAATATGTAATTACCTAGTTTCACCTAAGTGATTCACTTTCACTGTTAAGTACAAACTAGAAAATAAAAAAACTAGTTTAAATTTGTGAGAGTAAATAAATATTAACATAGTGAATGAAAAAGTAGAAGTCAAAACATAGTAAAAGTTAAGTTCACTAGTAGAGATCAAGTTCACAGTCATTTTATGCATTTGTATTCCATTGGATTAACCTAGATTAACTATAGGTTAGTATTATTTTTCCATCATATTTTTGGTGAACCTGATTGTACGCCACACAACCTAGTTTTCATACAAGTTTAGTTTATATTTATAAAACATGGGGTTTTCAAATCTAATATAATTTTGACTTTAAATTACTTATTTTAGATGTGTCTAGGGTTTATTCTTCATTTGATTATATTTTTTATTTATAGTTTTTAAGTTTGTATGTTAGCCTACCCTCCCAACCTATTTTACCCTACATTCATTACACCTATTAGGGTTTGTTCCTTGGCTAAGGTACATTCATTTGTTCCAAATTTTGACATAATTGTATCCTTCACATCTTATGACACATACATACCTAATTTACATACATGCAATTTATGAATGAATCTTATCTATGGAGGTCCTATTATATCATGTTATATCTTTCCCATCATTCATGTTGATTTTGATTGATTTGATTTGTAGACTATCAAGATGATTTTGGTTGATTTGAAATAATTTGTATATTTTGGAATAGTGTAATCAAAGTTTAAATTGCTAGGATGAAAGTATTGAATAGTTTGTTTAGTTTCCCACTATGATTTATTGATTTTGTAACTTGTTATTTATTTGTGACTACGATTTGGTGAGTTGATTTTGCTTGTTTCTCACACAACTAAAATTTTAACCTTGACTTTCTAACCATAGGTTTTAACCTTGGATTTCTAACCAAAAATAAAAATATTTTGTGGACAAGATAACTAATATTAACAACCATGGTTAAAAATATATTTATGAATACAAGAACAATGTTTTAAACATAAACATATGGTTTCATGAGAATATGTTCAATTTCGATAATAAACATCACATGTGCGATTCAACCTAAACTACTAAAGCAATATAATTGCTATACTGTATGGTGAAAAGTATTAGATATATTTAACTTCATGGGAATTCAGTAACATTGTTAAGCATAGCCAAACATTTAAGATACACAATAGACCTACCCTAGAAGATTCTATGGCAAACTGACAAGGTCTAAAACTAGGATATAGTCTATTTGTCTAAAAATTGATTTTTGGAAAGGAAAGGGAACTCTAGTTTAGGGGAAATAATTTTTTTGAATTGGATTATTTCAATTAAAACACACTACTTACCAATTGATAAATATAAAATCACTCAAACAATAAAAATAAGTGCAAGATCTTTTAACATCTTAGAGGATAAAATCATATTGTCTTATTACACCGAAATATTAAAAAAATGACATTTACCACATTTGTTTCAAAAGTAGTGCCTTTGTTACATAAGATTGTTCATCAATATGATTTATGAAAAATAAACACCTAGTTTTTAGTCTTTGGCTGTATTATCCACCATCTAAAGCATAGTTAAAATGAGTAACTAGATAGCTTTATCCTCATACATAGAAATGTAGTCAAAAGAAAACATAAAATTACTTTCTACATATTGTTGTTGACTACTTAGATTCATTTAGAAACTATTAAATTTAGGTCACAGGTCTGCCTATGCAATTGAATCCATTGACATCAAGCACATTGTCAGGTTTAAGAATTTCCATAAAAGGAAGATGACTTTAGAAATGTTCAAGCAAATACAATTGGTAGGTTTAGTGCAAAAGTCTAGATAGTGGAAGGCAATTGTTTGAAAACCTAATGTAGTCACCATGATTAATTGTTATTCTTGCCCATGCTCGTTTAGCATCACTGCAATATATATATACAACATATATACACACATATATGTTGTATGTGAGATGTATATATGTGTGTATATGCTGTATATATGTATGTATATGCATTGTATATACTGTATATACACTATATATGCACTGTATATGTTGTATGTGCATTGTATATGCACGGTATATGTTGTATGTGCATTGTATATGCACTGTATATGCTGTATATGCACTGTATATGCTATATATGCACTGTATATGCTATATATGCTGTATATATATTGCAGTGATGCTAAATGAGCATAGACAAGAATAACACTAATCATGGTGACTGTGTATAACATATATAACATATACAGTGCATATACAACATATACATCATATACAATGCATATACAGTGCACATACAACATATACAGTGCATATACAACATATACAGTGCATATATATATACAATACACACACACACACACACACACATGCACATATATATATGTGCATGTGTGTGTGTGTGTATTTCATGAAATGCAATTTTCGACTATAAAACCCAATGCAATCACCATGATTGGTGTAACTATTCTTGCTTGTGCTCATTTAGCATCACTGTAATATATATACAACATATACAGCATACACACACACACATATATATATGTTGTATATCTACCTCTTCTTCAAGCTTAATTAATGACTAACACAATCGAGCACATACAACATATACAACATATACAACAATATACATACAACATATACAATCATAATCATTTAGAGGATGAGTTTGTGGGCATGCTTAATTAGGTGACTAATATTGCTACATATTCTTCTATGCCAATTATTGCATTTTCACATGATGAGATTTCCCATAATGGGTATTATGGTCCTTTGTATGTGAAAGTCCAAGTTGTTACTAAATTAGTTGATGGTTTTCTTATTAATCTTGCTTGTTAGTTTAATATATCCATAAAATATTTTTACTTAATCATTATTTTTAACAGTGATAATGTGCACATTTAAATGTTTCTCTTAAAATGACTAATGGTTTAATTGTTAAGACAATAGAATTTGGCTATTGGTTTGAAAGTAGTCCTGAATTTATGTTATGTAATTCCTAATTTAGATTAGTTTCATATATTACTTGGTATCCGTTGGATATAATAGTGCCAAGTAGTTCCTTCCATGTTACATCAAAATATTAAATATTTTCACAAGGGTGAAGTTATTTCTATTTCATGTGATCCATATGTGTCATTATCATAATCAAGTAATTTTACTTTGGAAACATTAATTAAGACACCTAAGGAACATCTTATGGGCATAAATATACATTATATGAGTTGTACAAGTGCTTCAAAGAGGCAAAATAGAAGTAATATGAAGATAAAATGCAAATATTTGAAAGACCAAATTAGCCTATAGTTCTACAAGAAAAAGTGGTAATATATCCATCATATTATGATAAAAAATAGAAACAAGTATATTCTACAAGACCGGAGCAACCACATATTGTACAACCTAGAATTTTTTGAAATCAGGGTTTGGGTATATTTTTGCTCAAAATGGATTCTGATGGGTGTGATTTTGTATGCACCAAGAAAGGAAGGAAACTACAAAGAAATTACAACTAATCCTAACATATCTACTATGTTTTCAAAAGGTAATGAAGCCACTTAGATTCCAAAGAAAGTTACAACAAGCAAGCAAGTTGGAAATTTACAAGCAAATAATTCTTCAAGGAAAGATAAACAATGGTTATGGAATGCAACATAAGAAATTGGGCCTCTCTCCACCATATATGTCAAAAATACTACTATACACAGTGATGAATAAGATCAACTACAAAGGAATTCAATGGTTGAGTATGAGGACATTGATAGTCATGATTGGGATGAGGATAATCTTCTTATGGAAGAAGATTATTCAAATATAACTCACTAAGATCCTATATCCTTTCATGTTCTTTACTTTATTTTATTTTGTGTTTGTGATGTTTTCCATGTTCTTAGTTAGCATGTAGATGATGCAAAGATGTAAACACCCCTCTAATAGGCCATTAGAATTCTACAATATAACCTCCAAAAGTGCATATATAAAATTTATCTTCAAGAGAAAAGAACATTCATCTATGATTTCAATATAACATAAATGCATCACTGCAATATATATACATCATATACAACATACACACATAGATATATATATATATATATATGATGTATGTTATCGAGCACATACTCATGTTATCCTCCAAAATCATTTGTAATGTCACGATAATTAAGTTTTTTTAGTGTTATTCTTGCCTGTGCTAGTTTAGCATCACTGTAATATATATACAACACACACACACACACTAACACACACTATATAAAACTTTTGTGCATGTAAATGGGGAGTTTTGTGTTACTTGGTGTTTAGGGGAAAATTGGATTGTTTAGTTTAGTGTTTAAATCCTCCTTTCACCTAACACATTCAAGGACCTTCGGATCGAGTGGCAGAGCACTAACAGGTCCTTGGTCACTTACAAATGTAGGGAATCTTGGATTAGGGTGTTTAATTATCAATTTTCCTTCTCTTATGCTCAATTGACCCTTAAAACCCTAATTTTGCAAATACAACAGTAAATAGATGAATTACAAAAAAAGCTCTTGTAGAGAGAAGTAAAATGACAAATCACAGAGTACCTTTTTTTAGGGTTTCGAGGCAGAAAAGTCTGGGACAAAAGAGCGGGCACCCAAGTCCAGTGCCCTACTTTTTGTTAGGATCTGTGAACAAGATCTGCAACCTGTTCCTGCTGCACCGAAGGTTTTTTTGTCACGAAACTTCGAGGACTAATGAGCAGGCGCCCAAGTCCAGGTAGCTATTTCTTTCACTGATATGCAATTCCAACACTCCAACATGCCCTCCTACAACTTCACTTTGTCTGCATCATCCACCTGTAACCTGCAATCATGAAACTTTGGGAGGGGGTTGTGGTGTTTAGGAGCTTGCCTCAGTCAAGCCCCGGAAGGACACTTAAGTCTTCCAAACACCTTTGTTAGATAGAGAGTGTGTGCCTAGGGAGGCAAAGGCAAAAACCAAATGAATAATGATCACAAACACAATAAATGTCACCTTGTAGTGAAGATCTCATGGGAGGAAGATGCTCTTCATTCCATGAGGCAATGGATGTTCAAATCTGCAAACACAAACACATAGACCACACAAATCTGCTCTTGCAACATAATGAAAGCCTTGAATCCTCTTGAGAATGCCTAAAGTTCACAATGATCTTCTAGTAATGCTCTAGTTTACAAATGAATGCCTAAACATGCTTTTATATGCAACTACAAACACTCCCGCCAAGATTTTCGTAATTCAAACTTACTGTGTCAGCATAGGACCCAAATAACGGTCACAAGCTGACACCCAAAAATTGGGACTGCCCCAAAATAGGGCAGGACTAGGGCATAGGCGCCCAAGTCCCCCCCCTATTTTGGGTAGGGTCAAGCTCAAGGGGTCCCCCTAGGTCCCATTTGTCATGTTACCTAGGGCTCATTCCATCCGGATGCCAAATTATGATGTAAAATGCCTTAAATGTATGCAAAAGACCCAGGAACTAAACCTAAAGAGGGAAAAGCCCCCAAGGGGACATTTTCTGATGTTACATTTAGCCCCCACTTTAATGTATGTATAAATGCGAGGCCAATACATGCATTAAAGTATGGTCACAAACACAACAAACACACCAAGCATGAAGAAGACACACCAATCACACATAAGATAGTAACATGCACACAAAACACGGAGAAGACAGTTACAGTCACACAGAACACGGAGAAGACAGTAAATGCATAGAAGACACATTAATGCATAAATGACAGGCATGATTTCTTTTCTTTTCTTTTTCTCATATATATGAAATGCAAATGCAAGTACTGGAAAGTAAACAAACCTCCCATAATGCAGGAAGCATTCATCGAGCTAGTCTTTAGACTGCATATGGGGCAACACACACGCAAGACATGCAAAACCTCCCAAAATGTAGGAAGCACTCATCGAGCTAGTCTTTAGACTGCATATGGGGCAACAGACACGCCAAACAAAGAAAGCACGCCAAACACACACTTGAAGGCATGGAGAAAACACGACAGACAAGCGATGGAGTGTTCCTATTTCTAGGTTCAACACCATCTCAGGCACATTATAGGCACACACCAATGATTGGGCTTCGCCACAACAATCATTGAAGACATGCTTAAGGGTTGAGTTAGTCACAAAACCGCTCCCCGCCTCTGTAGAGGACTTTTGAAAATGACAGGATGATGCAATCTGCTATGAGAAATACACCATCCCTGCCTCCGCAGAGGGCTTAAGATAAAAAGGATATATGCGATATCCCACCTCCGCAGAGGGCTTACATGATTGATTGATTGATTACAAACAAACTCAGGATGCAAGAAGCCCTCATCGAGCTAGTCTTTAAACTGCATCTGAGGACAAGCACATAACTAACATCTACAACAAACATCTTACCTTATATATACCCCCACCTTAGGGTGGTTGATATCAGGTATCGATATCAAGCATGTTAAGGTAGGAAGAAAAAACACAAGGGAACACAGAATTTCGCAAAGCCCATGCCCCTCGGAGGTGACATGTACTTTACGATCGCCAAATGTTCCCACAAACACATCCTTGCAAGAAACATGTTAGTGCCTACAAATTCATGATAAACAAAAACATTAATGCATATGATTAAATACACAAAGAGCCAAGGTTATACTACAAATTCAAAGTTCAAGGATAACCGTGGGGCTATATCATGAAGCTCTTTGAATTGAGCACCACCGAGGCCAGATTCAAAGACAAACAAAGGTGCACAAAGCAACAACATTGTTAAGGTTTGTAAATGCGATAGAAACATCATCAAAGTCACTACGCGGAAAGCATGAGTGCTTCCACTAGCCAAGCGTCGGATAAAATATACAACCCCATCGTCATATTAGGAACTAAGTCCATTTTTTGATTACTCTCGAAAGGGCCACTAGGTCTGCATCAATAGAAATGTTTTTCGTCATCCGCCTGCTAGATGGAAACACTAGAGAAAGGGAAACAATAAATAAGAGAGGAGAAACAAGTGTCTTAGGGAAAATCACGTAGGAGGGTGTCCCCAGGTCACCAACTACAACGCTATGTCCGTAAGACACAACACACAACACACAATAATGAAATCAGAGAGAGAGGCAATATAGAAGAATGATGATACAAATAGAAGAAGGTCACAACAAAGGTGGTCTCCTCGTATCCTAGACCTTACAAGAGAATCAAGGGTCATCCCAGGAGGCCTAAACAACACATAACACATCACAAGGGAAGCACATCATGAGAGAGATAAAGGGTTAGATATACTTACCTGTATGGGTACCATCGTTAAGGACATATATATCTGGGATATCTGTTATGTTGTTTTGATCTTGTTGAATTAACATTAAGTGTAGGGCGACGGGAGGCTTTCTTCTCTTTAAAAGGGTTATATCCAATGCCGCTTGAGTAATGTGTTGAAGTGGATTCTATAGGTACTCGAATCCCTTGTTGATTTACACCACATCACTTACCTACATATTCACAATTGTTATAAAGGATTTTAAATCCTCAACCATAAAGGGATGTCATTTCCTTAGAAGATGGTGAAGCCTCGTAGGTGTCATAATTTGTAGTGTAAGTGAGAGTATTGTTTTTATTTTCTACCAAGGGGACTTTAGGTTTCTTAGGTGCTTCAAAAGATTGCTTGGGTGAGATCGATGCCACTTTTGATGTGTCAAGGCTATTAATTTTATATTCCCCTATACTGGATGGATTAAAATCTAATGAGCCCCAATTATCACCAAAGAGTGCATTAGATGGTATAGAATCTTTCACAACATCATTCGTGGCTAGAGGCTTTGATGAATTAGCTTGTAAATTGTTTAAGCTCATTTGATTGTAAACTAGTTTTTGCGTTTCAATATGTAAACAGTTATCTGGTTCAAGATCAGCATGAATAGTATGAAGTTTACCTTTGAATATAAATTTGATTGAACAATGCAAGGTGGAAGGAACTGCCCCCAATGCATGAATCCAAGGTCTACCAAGAATCATGTTGTAAGATAAAGAACAAGGCATGACATGAATCAGGGTAGGCACAAGCACAGATCCTACTTGTATAGGTAGAGTTATAGTGCCCATGGAGTGTCGTCCAACATTATCAAAGCCATGAATGCTAATGCCATTTGGTTTGATTTGTGATGTGTCAACCTTGATTTTGTGTAGTAGGTCAATGCTACAAACATTAAGAGATGATCCATTGTCAATCATAACTCGTTTTACCAACGTTTTGTTTATTGTGACAAAGATTATAAGTGGATCATATTGGTTTTGAACTTCAATTGACGGTAATTCATGTGGTTGAAAGATAATATCCATTTTTGTCGCATGCATACTATCCAATACGACTGCTACATCATTAGGCTTAGCAGTAGGTGGGACAATTACCTTTTGCAAATCTTCTTGGAGCATTCCATGGTATGTAGGTGATGTTTGTATTAAATCCCAAAAAGAGATCTTAGCTGAAGTAGTGCAAAGTTGTTCGACAAGATCATACTCTTGACCACTTTTATGAGTAATATGAGGTGGTGGAGGGAGCATAGGTTGAGAACATGGAAGAGAGATAGGCACATGTGGTGCTTGGTTACTTTGCTTGTTATTATGGGTGTTGTATGTGTGAGCAATCACATTGAGGTGTGGTTGTTGTAACACATTTTGAACACCTTGAATCGTAATCACTGACTTTAAGAAAGAAGGTGCATTAGGTGCCCCCCGCACAACCATATTAGGAATAGTGCTACCAAGTCTATTAATAAGTATCAAATTAACACTGTTTCCCTCTTGATTGCACCCAACATCCATCCCTAAAGTATTTAATGTGAGAGACTTGTTCTCCTCCACTAATGCTACATCCTGGCCAGGGAGAGCAATGGGATGAGAGGAAGGTACATCATCATCATCATACTCTATGGTGGAAAAAGGATTTTCACTCTCATCTTTCTCATGAGTGTTCCTAGAGATGAATTTGGTTAAATCTTCTAATATCATAGGATGTTCACTCATGAGGATTAGGAATTTGTCAAAATCAAGATCTTTGATAAATGCATGCAGAGATACCATAGAAAAATGACATGAAGGTGCCATTGCATTGTTTTCAATGTAAAATCAGAATTTAAAAGCTTTTCAAATTTGATGCAAAAGACAAGTGCAAGGTTATATGCAAAAATGGCCTAAGATGCTTGATTTTTTGTACTTTTTCAATGCAAATGAATGGAATAAAAGGTGTTATAAGGATTTTTTTTTATCAAGGGAAGCAAATTATATGTCTGATATCAGTCCAAAACATCAATAAGATCCTTCACAACACACTCTTGATGCGAACCTAAGATGACGATAAGTCAAAATATAGTGAAAATATGTCAAAATATGCAATGTTTTCACCAAATCTCGATACAAAGGGGCATGACAAAGGGTGTTGTGAGGAAAATGATGATGGAAAGCAAAATATATTAGTGATAACAGCCACTTAATGTCAAAATATCTGTCACAACATGCTTTTAGTGCCACTTAAGGTCAAATGCTAGTGAAATATAGCAACAAATAAGCTATTTTTCACAGTTTTTCAATTCCAAGACCTAGAAAAATGGGTGTTGTAATGAATTTTAGGAGGTAAGGAAAATAAAATAAATGATATCAGTCACCTAATTTCATAAAATTTGTCACAACACACTTGGAGTGCAAACTAGGCCAAACCCTAGGGCAAAAATAGCAAAAATGTGTAGTTTTTCACCAAATTTTCAATACAAGAGCCCGATAAAAAGGTGCTGTGAAGATTTATAGGAGGGGAAGAAAATAATTACCCTGAAATCAGCCAATTAATGCAAAATACCCTTCACAACATGCCTATGGTGCAAATTTAGAGAGTCGATAAGGCCAAATCTAGTGAAAATCGATGTTTTTCAAGCCCTAGGTTTGAGATCTTGACACAAAATGTTATATGAATGTTTTAAAGTCTGATTTATGATTAAAATGAAATATAATAAGATTTGAAAATGAATTCAAAGCTTTAATATGCAAAATGCAAGTGCAAATTTATGAAAATGCATGAAAATTGCTAGTTTTTTGTTGAAATTTTCTATGCAAAAATGCAAATATTTTAAATCTAAATGCAAATTTACACTAAAATGCAAGAATAAAGACAAATTAAAGTTTGAATGAGTCTCTAAAATTAGTATAAAAATCTAAAAGAAGATTTTTCCTACTAACCCTAGATTTTGGAATTACTAGGTTATATGAAAATTGTCAAAATTTCTACAAAACCCTAGCAATTAAATGATGAAAATGCAATGCAAATTATTGGATTTTTGTAATTTTCTGTAATTTATATCATATATGATGCAAAAATCTTGAATTAGGGAAATTTATAAAGAATTGATGCAAATTAGTAAGCCTAAGAATGCAATTTTTTTGAATTTTTCAAAATTTTTAATTTTTTTTGAATTTTCTTAATGCAATAAGATGAAAGACTATATGAATGAATGAAATAAATCCAAATATGAAGACAAACACACAGAAAGTTGCAATTAAGTCCAAAAACATAGGTTCACCAACATTTTTAAGTGAAAATTAGATTTTTTTAGTTTAGTGTTTAAATCCTCCTTTCACCTAAAACATTCAAGGACCTTTAGATCGAGTGGCAGAGCACTAACAGGTCCTTGGTCACTTACAAATGTAGGGAATCTTGGATTAGGGTGTTTAATTATCAATTTTCCTTCTCCTATGCTCAATTGACCCTTAAAACCCTAATTTTGCAAATACGATAGTAAATGGATGAATTACAGAAAAAGCTCTTGTAGAGAGAAATAAAATGACAAATCACAGAGTACCTATTTTTGGGGTTCTGAGGCAGAAAATTTGGGGGCAAAAGAGCGGGTGCCCAAGTCCAGTGCCTTGCTTTTTGTCAGGATTTGTGAACAAGATCTGCAACCTGTTCCTGCTGCACCGAAGGTTTTTCCATCACGAAACTTCAAGGACTAATGAGTGGGCACCCAAGTCCAGGTAGCTATTTCTTTCACTGATCTGCAATTTTGACACTCCAACATGCCCTCCTGCAACTTCACTTTGTCTGCATCATCCACTTGTAACTTGCAATCATGAAACTTTGGGAGGGGGTTGTGGTGTTTAGGAGCTTGCCTCAGTCAAGCCTCGGAAGGACACTTAAGTCTTCCAAACACCTTTGTCAGAGAGTGTGTGCCTAGGGAGGTAGAGGCAAAAACTAAATGAATAATGATCACAAACACAATAAATGTCACCTTGTAGTGAAGATCTCATGGGAGGAAGATGCTCTTCATTCCATGAGGTAATGGATGCTCAAATTTGCAAACACAAACACATAGACCACACAAATCTGCTCTTGCAACACAATGAAAGCCTTGAACCCTCTTGAGGATGCCTAAAGTTCACAATGATCTTCTAGTAATGCTATAGTTTACAAATGAATGCCTAAACATGATTTTATATGCAACTACAAACACTCCCGCCAAGATTTTCGTAATTCAAACTTACTGTGTCGGCATAGGACCCAAATAACGGTCACAAGATGACACCCAGAAATTGGGACTACCCCAAAATAGGGCAGGACTAGGGCGCGGGTGCTCAAGTCCTCCCCCCTATTTTGGGCAGGGTCAAGCTCAAGGGGTCCCCCTAAGTCCCATTTGTCTTGTTACCTAGGGCTCATTCCATCGGGATGCCAAATTATGATGTAAAATATCCTAAATGTATGTAAAAGACTTGGGAGCTAAACCTAAAGAGGGAAAAACCCCCAAGGGTACATTTACCAATGTTACACCTGGTATGTTGAGGAAGGTGGTGGACGACAAAAAAATTGCCCAAATGAAACCCTAAGCATCTGCTGTCCCGAGCACATCGTTGTCTACCAGAAATGCTTACTGCGAAATATGCTGACATTTCCTTTTTTTATTTTTAATTCCTTTGTTTCGGGTGAAACCAACTCACCTGAAAAGTACAAGACACATATGTGGCACGTAGGCACCACATGGTTTTGAGTAAAAAGAACTCACCCTCTGACTCGGGTGAAAAAACTCGATTCGTACTATTTGTTGGCTGAAAATGTGACACATTTGTACTTTTACCCTTTCTTATTTGAGTTTGACATCCTTTGTAGAAGCTATGATTACACCATTGATGTTCATCATTTGAAGTTGTTTCTAGAAACTCTTATGGATGATGCATTAAGGCGGTTCATGGGACTAGGTAAGTATGCCATAACTGACTAGATGACCATGGAGAAAAAGTTCCTGTTCAAATATCATGACTACTATAGAAGTAGGGTCATGAGGGGGATGGCATCTTTTGAATAATGCAAAAGGAGGATGATCCATTGGAGGATTATGTGGAAAGGTTTATGTTTTTCTTGCAGAAATCCAAGTAGAATCTATTGTCCCCTGAATCACTCACACTCATATTTATGAGAGGAGTCAATGAAGAATGTGTATCTACTCTAGACTTGATTGTTGGGGGTGACATATCTCAGCTACCATTCAATGACATCTTCACCATTTGTAAACATTACTCAAAATCAACCATGAAGAAGAGCCTCAACATCAAAGCTATGCCTTCTACTAAGACTGCTATAGGAGTTTCATGACTAGAACTTGACAATCTACTCAAGGATATGAAGCAAGATATCATTAATCCCATGGGCACCTAATTGAATACATTTCAAGCATGAAGGAAACAAGAAGAAGTAGAGGTGGTGTTAACTGAATATTGTCCACATTGTCAAAGGACTAAGGCTAATTGTAAGTGCAAGAGGTTAGCCAAAATTATGGAAGGAAAGTAAGGAAAGCTAAATTTCAAAGCAGTGGAGGATGAGGATGGGTAAGTCTTCTTGTAACGTCAAAAATTGTGTACCCTCGCAATTTCACGTTGTGTTTTGACCCAGTTTGGTGTCTGCTACTGTAGCATGTTTATAGGGCCGCTCCATCCTAACCTTGGCCTATCTTGCCCCTCACCAAGGTTTTCCAAAACTCATCACACATTTATTTATTTTAACTTTTCAATAACACATGTAAAATTTTAGAGAATATTCCTAGGATGCATGTGTGTTGTGTGGACATTCCCGTGACGCGTTGACATCCTAAATATTTCAAAATTTTAAATGGTTGATTCTGTTGCCTTGTCTCTAGATTCTGTCAATGGCAACATTGACACAATAGTGAAATGACCCTTGTAGCATACTCGACCATTCTAGATTCTCATTCTTCATGCAAAAAGACAAGATTGAGAAAAAAACAAGTTTTTCTTCCTCTTTCTACCTCTCACTCTCTCAGAGATTTTCAAAAAATACATAGAAAATTATTGGAAATTGTTCTTTTGTCTCTCACAATAGAGATTTGGTGATTTGGGTGCTCTTCTACATTGCAATACCTCCCTTTTTAGCTTTGTGATCTTCTAGTTTCAACTTGCATGTTGTGGAGTTTCTTTTCCAAGGGTTTGGAGTTATTCATTCACAGATTCGACCCTTGAAGATCTTGTAGCCTCCTCCATTCCTTAGAAACCTGGTAACATTATTTCATTGAGAATAAATAGTGTTAATCTTTTGTTTTAGTATACACATTGCTTTATCTATATTTCAGAAAACTCGTGGTGTAGACCACCACCCTATTTTCTTTCATACACTAGGGTATTCTTCCCTGTACACCAAGGTTGATACAGATTGGTTTTATTTATTTTTTCACTATTGTTATTTCCTAGATGCATTTAGGAAATAGGAGCACACATGCTCATTTTCATTTTCCTATAGTGGTTGCCCGTGGAGGTTGAAAGACCAAAACAGGGGCTTGACCTAAAGGTAAACTCCCAAGTAGTCCCAACCATTTTTCTTGGTCTATGTTGTTGCAGGTTAAAGGAAGGATTCAAATGCATGAGAGTTTGTGGATCCTTTCTTCATTCTTTCCTTGTTGTTCATTCCTTCATTCCTTTATCCTTAGTTGATTAAATGAATTTATTTATCAGTTTGGTGTGTTATTGTGTTATTGGGTGCTCATTCTAGTTCTATGTGTAGACATGATGAGATAATAGACCTAGACTTGACTTCAAATTATGGATTCGTTGTGTTTTGCTATTGTATGTATGACAACATGATGCATATACATCCTCACAATGCATTGGCATCCTAGGCCTAGACTCTCTTATTTTGGTGCTAGGTTCCTCTATATTCTCTATTTTCTATTCTGCATTCATTTATGCAATCTTGCTCCTAGATTTTTAGAAATCATAGTTTTATTACTGTGCCTTAGTGTTCTTGCTTATTGAAATTTAGCAATTTCTACTTGTGTAGAGAAAAGTAGGATCTAGCTAGTGCTATTGTATTATTCCTAATTGGATAGTAGAAGATTACTCTTCCTTGAAGCTAGTCAGATTCTCGTGTAATAGATGAAAGTTTGTTTCTAGTTAGATTACATTGTTCAACCTTTCATAAGAACAAAATATTTCTATTTTACATTTTGGTGAACTCGACGTCATTCACTTGCACTTTCCTAATCATTCTACTTCACTTCTTTTGTTTGGTAGAAATCAGAATTCGACAATGTCAGGTCTATTTATCTAAACCTTCACTGCTTTTGATAATCCTTTTAGTAGTGAAGACTTTGACATGCTTGATGAATCCCTTGATGACTTCATCCATGCCACTTCTTCTTCCTCTCAACCAAAACAAATTCCTTCTAAACAAATGATTAACACAATTTATGTTTCCAACTCTACACAAGAACCTGTGAAACCAAAAATTGTGGTACATCTTCATTCTGATATGTAAGAAACTTCTAAATCAATGATCATTGTTCAACGTGCTTTAAACACATCTTGAACTTTGAATTACTTAATAGAAGTTTCCAAATCCATAACACTAAATGTGTTGGGGCCTCCTGATTATCATGCAGTAGCCCACACGTATAAAACATGATAAAAAAAACAACCTACATTTGTCCCCATTTCCCTCCCAATTCCTTCACCTATTCTACCTCTAGCTCCCCGTCTTTTGTAGAAGCCTCAAACAAAGTATGATCTTGTAGAGCAACTTCATGCTACTCCAACCAAAATTTCTCTTTGGGAGCTTGTTCAAACTTCACTAACATTTCATGGTATGCTCTAGGAAGCCTTACAGAAGATCCCAGTAGCATCTTCTGCTAGACCAAATGTTGTAGCTACCTTGCTTGATTGTATTATACAAATTCTCCTGATATTATGTTTCAACAATATGAACTACCCAATTTAGAGGTGCAGAAACAAAATGATCCTCTTCTTATCATTGTGGGGATTAATTCTTTTGGTGTCAAGCGTACCCTTATTGATAATGGTTCGGGTCTCAATATTTGTGGTGTAGACTTTTTAAACCATATCAATATTGATACATCTTGTATATCTCTGACTAATATTTCCATTCATGGCTTTGAGAATGTTGGTAGACAAACTTTGGGCACAATCATGTTACCGATTGAATTGGGCCCTATTACTTTGCCTACTCTCATTCATGTCATGCCCAATGCTTTATCTTACAATCTCCTTCTTGGTAGACTGTTTATTCATGCCATGGGCATAGTTCCATCTACCTTGCATGGATCTATTAAATTCATCCACGAAAACAAAACTTATACAATAAAGTTGATTCAGATCCTATGCAATATTGTCAACAAGTGAATCTTGCAACTCAGCCTAATACTTCTTCAATTCTTCAAAATCTTATTCCTTCTTTAGCAAAAGATGATTCCCCATCTTCAACCCCCACCCTAGAGGTTGATAATGGTGTAGAATCATCTTCAAATACATGTCTAGGTGATGATCGGGGTTCATTGGATTTTACACCGTCCTTTATTGGAGAGTATAAAATCAACCCCTCTCATTTTGACATTCCAAAAGTTCCTTATAACTCTTTAATTCTAAACACTTGTTCTACAGCAACAAAAACTTCACCCCTTCTTCTCCTAAAGATTCATGTGATTATACTTCTTGCATTGATTACACCACTAATGGTGATCCTCTATCCTTTAAGGAGATGCAATCCTATTATTGCCACAATTTCCTTATTCTCTCTAATATCAGTTATAAGGGAAATGGATGTGGATGAAAAGATCAAGGTATTAAGATCCCTTTAGAGTCTAATCCACATTACTCTTATGCATGTCTTGGATATCATCCTACTCGACCCTCCAAACCCTCCTATCGGGATTATTTAGATGTTAATATGATTTCCACTTCTTTAAGTTCTTATCTTCCTCTTCTGTATCCTAAACTCAAATCAAATTATTTTGATTCCAGCATTCCTCCTCTCGATTCCTTTTCTACAGACGAAGCCCTTGCTAAATTTCTAGGGGTTTATGAGCATATGCCATTATATCATCATGGTCGTGGTGAAAGGAAGCAAGGTACATGGAACACACTTCCTACACCAATCTAATGAGGGGAAATGTATGCAAATTCATTTTAATCCTTACAATTGTAGCAATGTTAAACATATAACATAAGAAATTTCAGCAGCAACACAACACATAAAATATTGACACAAGATGTCTCCTGGGGAAAACCTTTTCAGGTAAAAAACCCCACACTCTAAAACCTGCACAATGTATTATCAAATCCGTGAAAGGGTTACAATACACTTGCAATGCAAGTTCTTCCAAGAGTCTTCAAATGTCGTTTCTGGAGTGATTCCGACAGCATAACAGTACTTGTAAAAACACTATGCAACTACAACTCCAAAACAATACATTTTATATGGATACAAGGCATAGTCTAGAAGCTTCTTGAGATATGCATCCACCTTGGCCACATGGCCATTATCCCTCATCAAAGGAAACTTGTCCAAGCTACAAATACATCTCTTACATCTGTCATATATGGCAGATTTGACTTTCCCAACATGGAGCGCTCCAAGGCTAAAAATAGACTCTGACACATGCTCTTACACATCTTACAGCTGTCATAGATTTTCCCAACATAACAACCTTAAATGTTGTAAGAGAATCTATCATACAAGACTAAATATAGTAAATTCCTCTTACAACATGTCATAGCCCAACTTGGGTGCCCAAAGATGCCTTTTCCTCATGCAAAGATACTCACCGTTACTTGTCCCCACTTGTCATAGGAAACTCCAAACTTGGATCTTACGCGTCATAGATTCTGTCATATGGAATATCCTCTTCCACATAGCACAAGGTCCCGACACATGGCATATTAGTGCCACCTCAAATGGGACACCCAAATCCATGTAGGTTTGACTTGACCATCCAAGTCACTTTCCAAGTAAGATGACATGTCACCGTGCCACCTTAACTAAGTGACCAAACTGAATGTGCAAGTAAATACAATATTAGGCAATAAATAAATATACAATTAAATAAATAATGCTAGGAATTTACAAAGGTTGAGACACCTTAATTCCCAACATTCTCCCACTTGTCGAACACCTTGCAAGGGCCAAAAGAAATGACAAGATTTAACTGCTAGGGGCTAAGAGGCCCATAGACTCTGAACACCATCTGAACTTCTCTGTGCCCACTGGTTTCGTCAATGCATTTGCAACATTCTTCAGAGTGTCTACCTTCTCCAATATCACCTTCCCATCCTCTACCATATCTCAAACAAAATGAAGCTAAACATCATTATGCTTTGTTCTGGCATGGAAAGTAGGATTCTTTGCTAGGCAAATCGCACTCTGACTGTCACAATAAACAATAATCTGTCCTGCATCAACACCAATATCTGAACACAACCTCTTAAGCTAAATGGCATCCTTACAAGCATGAGTTGATGCTATGTACTCTATTTTTGTCATGGACAAAGCAACCACAGGTTGTTGCTTACTCATCCAACTAATAGCACCACCGAACATGGTAAACACATAAGCAGTGGTGGATCTCCTACTGTTAATGTCACCTGTCCAATCAGAATCCACAAATCCACGAATACTTATAGAATGCAGAGGTCCTGTCGGATGACCATGATAACATATGGAATACTCAGAAGTACCTTGCAAATATCTGAACACTCTCTTTACTGCATCCCAATGTACCCATCCAGGATTAGCCATAAACCGACTAAGGACTCCCACTACTTGGGCAATGTCTAGTCTTGTACATACCATAGCATACATCAAGCTACCAACTGCACTAGCATAAGGTACTCTGCTCATATCCTCCGTCTCAGAAGGAGACTTTGGACAACCATTCACAGATAACTTTGTTCCCAATGAAACAGGAACACACAATGGTCTGCAATCTGCCATGCTGAATCTATCCAACACGGCCTTCACATACTTACTCTGGCTTAACCAAAGTTTTCTGTTTGCTCTATCTCTTCTGATCTCCATCCCTAGAATGTACCTAGCTGCCCCTAAGTATTTCATCTCAAACTGTGCTGACAATTGAGACTTCAAATCTGTAATCATATTCTTACCATTCCCAATCAACAACATATCATCAACATATAGTGCAATAATGAGAATACGATCATTGTCAAACTTGTAATACACACAATGATCTGATTTCGATCTCAAATTTCTAATGGACAACACAAAGGCATCAAATTTCAAGTACCACATCCTAGGAGATTGCCTCAAACCATACAAAGACTCCTTTAACTTACATACCAAATTTTCTTTACCTTTCACCACGTTGTGCTCAGGTTATGACATAAATTTCTTCCTCCAAGTCACCATGAAGGAAAGTTGTCTTCACATCCATTTGTTCCACTTCTAAATCATAAGCTGCTGCAAGAGATAATAGGAACTGAATAGATGTCAGCTTTGCAACGGGAGAGAAAATTTCACCATAATCAATTCCCTCCACTTATGAATACCCCTTGGCAACCAATCTAGCCTTGTACTTCTCAACACTGCCATCTGCTCCAAATTTCTTCATGAACACCCATTTGCATCCAACAGGTTTTCGTCTATTAGGCAAAGGTACCAAGTCCCAAGTTTTATTCTTTTCCAAAGAAGCCATCTCATCCTCCATGGCCTCCTTCCAGGAACCTGCATCTTTCATGTCGATAGCCTCTGTCACAGTTCTAGGCTCATCAGTGTTAGTAATCAAGGCATAAGCACAACTAGAATCTAGCAATGTATAAACAAACCTTTCAGGTTGCTTCCTGATTCGTGTGGACCTCCTCAAAGGCTGAGGTGGAGCTTCTACTTCTTCTGAACTTTCAGAGCTACTAGAGCTCTTCTCATCATCAGGTCCAACAGGGTCTTTCGGTTCAGTCTTCTCAGGGGTAGAAGGAAACTGAACCACATCCTCTTTATTTTCTTTTTCTTCTAGCTGTAGAACAACAGGAGAAGGTGTTAGCTCTCTGAAGATAACACTTCTTCTATACAACACTTTTGCAGCCACAGGATCCCAAAGCTTGTACCCTTTCACACCAACACCATAGCCAATGAAGATACACTTAACTGCCTTGTTTTCCAAATTTGACCTCTTCTCCTTAGGCACATGTGCATATGCCTCACAACCAAAAACATGAAGATGTCTTAATGAGGGCTTCTTACCAGACCACACCTCCATGGGTGTCTTATCAGTGAGCGCTGAGGTAGGATACCTGTTAACCAGGTAGAAAGTTGTGGCTACATCTTCAGCCCAAAACTTTTGTTCAAGGCTAGCATCACTAAGCATACTCCTAGCCCTCTCCATCAACGTTCTGTTCATCCTTTCTGCAACTCCATTTTGCTGCGGGGTGTAAGGAGTTTTCTTATGTCTTTAAATCCCATGTTCTTTACAGAACTTATCAAACTCTACCAAACAAAATGCACCACCGTTGTTAGTTCTCAAACACTTAATCTTTTTACTAGTCTGATTCTCAACAAAAGCTTTAAACTCTTTGAACCAACTAAAGACTTCAGATTTTCTTCTGAGAAAATAAATCCATGTCCTTCTACTGTAATCATCTATGAATGATACAAAATATAATGATTTAGAAATTGAAGGAACATTCACAAGACCAAACACATCAGAATGAATAAGATCCAACACACTAGAAGACTTATGAGAACTCGAGTAAAACTGAACACAGTTTTGTTTTCCATATACACAATGTTCACAAAAGTTGAACTCGAGATTAAAATCATTTAACCCCTCACTGAGGTTTTTATTTTTTAGGGCTCTAAGACCCTTCTCACCAATGTGACCAAGTCTCTTATGCCACAACATTGTCTTTTCAACAGGAATTTTCATTTCCATAGCAAGAGCGCCCTTAGGCACCCAGAAAGAACTACCATCGGAAGTAGAAGCAATAGTCTTTTTTGTTGTAGGTTCCAATGGTGAGGATGAAGAATCTGAAAGTCTTTTCTTCAAAACAGAAGAACTATTGCACTGAGTAGTGCATGCATCCAACTGAAATAGAGTACCTCTCTGAGTACCCTTAGCAAGCACCATAGCTCCTCTTATCATCTTGCATCCTCCACCTGAGAAGACAACCTGCACACCTGCATCATTTAATTTACTTACAGAGAGCAGGTTTCGTGCTAAACTAGGGATGTGCATCACCCCATTGATCTCCTTCACTCGTCCATCAGGGAATCGAATCAGGACTCTTCCACACCCAACTATCTTCAGGTGAGAGTCATCACCCAAGTACACCTTCCCACCATCATATTCTTCATACTTTATAAACTAGACTCGATGAGAGGTAATATGGAAAGAAGCACCAGAGTCAATCAACCACACATCTTCATATGCATGGGTGGACAAGGCTGCAACAAAAGCATCACCATCATCTTGTGACTTGTCAGAATCAGAATCTGAGTTCTTCTTTTTCTTCTTCTCCTCTTTGCACTCCTTTCAGAAGTGCCCAGTTTTTCCGTAGTTCCAACACACTGCCTTGGACTTTCTAGGAGATTTGGATCTCCCACGGGATTTGGATTTTCCCTTTTTAGCTTTCTTGTCTTTCTTTTTCCCTTTTTCTTTGGGTCTTCCACGAACCGCAAAAGCCTCTTTGGCTGACTCAGATGACTTTCTCCACATCTCTTCAAATAACAATGAAGACACCACTTCATCCATTTTGAAAGTGGATGTGGTACTCCCGATGGCCATAACAAGATGATCCCACGAGTCCGGAAAAGAACAAAGCAAGGTCATGCAACGATCCTCCTCCTCCATTTTCACACCAATGGATGTCAACTGTGCAACTAGCATGTTAAAGGCATTCAGATGGTCTGTAATGGATCCTCCATCCTCCATCCTCAGAGAATACAGCTTCTTCCTCAGGAAGAACTTGTTCACTAGGGATTTGGCCTGATAAACATCTCCCAGCTTCTTCCATAGGTCTTTCGTGGTCTTCTCCTCATGGACATTTAACAAGACAGAGTCAACCAAACAGAGTCTCACAAGACCCTTAGATTTTCGATCCTTGAGATCCCAATCATCTTGCGACATTGCCGCTGGTTTTATGCTGGATATAGCTTCCCATAGATCTCTGTCAACAAGCATGTCTTCCATTTTGAGTTTCCACAACTTAAAATTGTTGCCATTAAACTTTTCCACCTCTACTCTCTCGCATGTGCCTACCATCTTCTCGCTGCAACAAGATCATAGAATACTCTACACAAACTCCCACTCAATCGAAGATTAGCTCAAAAAACCCCTACCCAACAACTAGGATCACATGTGATCAAGCTCTGATACCAACTAAAAGGAAGCAAGGTACACAAAACACACTTCCTACCAATCTAATGAGGGGAAATGTATGCAAATTTATTTTAATCCTTACAATTGCAGCAATGTTAAACATATAACATAAGAAATTTTAGCAGCAACACAACACATAAAAGATTGACACAAGATGTATCGTGGGGAAAACCTTTTTAGGTAAAAAACCCCACACTCTAAAACCTGCACAATGTATTATCAAATCTATGAAAGGATTGCAATACACTTGCAATGCAAGTTCTTCCAAGAGTCTTCAAATGTTGCTTCTGGAGTGATTCCGGCATCATAACAGTACCTGTAAAAACACTATGCAACTACAACTCCAAAATAATGCATTTTATAGAGATACAAGGCATATTCTGGAAGCTTCTTGAGATAGGCGTCCACCTTGGCCACATGGCCATTATCCCACATCAAAGGACACTTGTACAAGCTACAAATACATCTCTTACATCTGTCATATATGGCAGATTTGACTTTCCCAACATGGAGCGCTCCAAGGCTAAAAATAGACTATGACATATGCTCTTATGCATCTTACAACTGTCATAGATTTTCCCAACATAACAACCTTAAATGTTGTAAGAGAATCGATCATACAAGACTAAATATAGTAAATTCCTCTTACAACATGTCATAGCCCAACTTGGGCACCCAAAGATGCCTTTCCCTCATGCAAAGATACTCACCGACACTTGTCCCCACTTGTCATAGGAAACTCCAAACTTGGCTCTTACACGTCATAGATTCTGTCATATAGAATATCCTCTTCCACATACCACAAGGTCCCAACACATGGCATATTAGTGCCACCTCAAATAGGATGCCCAAATCCGTGTAAGTTTGACTTGACCATCCAAGTCACATTCCAAGTAAGATGACATGTCACCGTGCCACCTTAACTAAGTGACCAAACTGAATGTGCAAGTAAATACAATATTAGGTAATAAATAAATATACAATTAAATAAATAATGCTAGGAATTTGCAAAGGTTGAGACACCTTAATTCCCAACATGTGGCTTCCCCTTTTGTCTCAATGCACAAGCATATTTTGGGGAATCTATCGACTTATTAGATGATATCCTTTCATCTCCCAATAACTCTCTAGGATGCCCTTCATTTGATCCTTAGGACCGTAGCACTCTCCTTGTCGAAGATACTATATCTATGTCTTGATGGATCCTAAAGATAAGGATAAGGTCATAAAGATTGGACACTGCTTGTCCTATGAAGACCGACAAGGTCATTCCAATCTTTTACATGAATTCCCTAATTTATTTGCTTGGTCATATGAGGATATGCACCTGGTACATTGACCCAAACATTGTGGTCCATAATATTGTGCTTTATCTTAATGTGCAACCATTAAAGTAGAAAATTCATAAAATGAATCCTAAGGTAGCTTTAATTGTCAAGGCTGAGATAGAAAAGCTTTTACAAGCAGGTTTTATCAACCCCATCGACTATTCACCTTGGATTTTGAATATTATCATTATCACTAAATCCAACAGCCGTATTCAAATTTGTATTAATTTTTGAGATCTTAACAAAACATCCTTTGAAGGATGACTTTCCTCTTCTGAATATCAACTTGATAGTTGAATTGACATCTAGTCACATTTTACTTTCTTTTATGGATGGTTTTTTGGCTATAATCAAATTCTCATCATCCCCCAAGACCAGTACAAAGCTGCTTTTACTTCACCTTGGGGAAATTTCTATTATATGGTCAATGCCGTTTGGTCTAAAGAATGCTGGTGTAACTTACCAATGTGTGATGACCCTTATCTTTCATGATTTTATTCACAATATCTTAGAAGAACATGTCAATGACATCTTGGTGAAATTTGTCTTATGCTAAGATCACATACATAATCTTCATCATATCTTTGAACATATTTGCCTTTACAACATGTGACTTAATCCCCATAAGTGTGTCTTTGGTGTTGACTTTGGGAAACTATCAATTGGTATTTATAGTTTTGCATCGTGGTATTGAGGTAGATACGAACAAGATTGATCCTATTATGAATATGCCTCTGCTGAAGAATATCTCTCAACTTTAGAGTTTACATGGAAAAATCTAGACTATTCACCGATTTATTTCACCACTTGCAGATCGAACTCTTCCATTCACACATCTTCTCAAAAAGAATGTTTTGACTAGGACAAGAATTGCCAAAAATCCTTTGATGATCTTAAGTGTTATTTGGCTAATCCTCCTATCCTAATGCTAGCCATTACTAGACCTCCTTTTCTTCTCTATACTTCTGCATCCTCTCATGCTTTAGTAGCTTTATTAGCTCAACATGATGATGCAGGTAAGGAACATGTTGTGTACTATATTAGTTGAACCGAACTTGATTATGAGACTCATTATTCAACATTAGAGAAACAATGTCTAGCTCTCGTATTTATGACGCATAAGATTAGATATTATATTCTTCATGCTGAGACACATGTTATTATAAAGTTTGATCTACTAAAACATATTTTCTCTAAGACAAACTTATTTGGTCACTTAGCTAAATGGGTGATGTTGCTAACTAAGTTTGACCTAAAATTTGTCTCTCAAAAGGCAATCAAAGGACAAGCTATAGCCGACCATTTGGCTAAAGCTCCTTCTCCTTTCACTATTCCTAATCAAGACTCTTTCCCTGATGATTGTTGTAGACACCTAAAATTGACTTGCTCTGCAAACCAATTTCCCGTACCTCCACCAATTATCCCTCCTATTAATTAAATAAATTTATTTTATTTAATTAATTTATCCCTAACCATCTATCATCTATCCTTTGTGATCAATTAATCCATTTAATTTATCACTATACCTTATAACTATATCCTCATTGATTAAATAAATATTCCTAATATTTATTTAGCTAATTTGTCCATCTCCGTAATCCCTATTAATTAGATAAATCATGCTTATCTAATTAATCTACCCTATTAATCAACCTATCCCTATCCTAGTTAATTAAATATCAATTATTTAATTAGCTACCCTAGTCTACTTATCCCCTAGACCTAAATTAATTAAGCTAAAGACTTAATTAACCTTGCTTAGCCCATCCTCCCACACACCTTTGAATAAAAATCAATTTTTTATTCAAAGGGTCAAATCTTTCTTACACCTCATTTATCACCCTCTTACACATGTAAGTGTACATGTGTCCTTCAACCTTCACATCTCCACATAAAAAGTGAATTTTTAATTCACACTCCCCTATGCGTTGAATTTTTAATTCACTTGTCATATCCACTCTTCCCAAAAATAAATTTTTAATTCATTTCTATCCTCCACACCTCTTCCCAATGTGAATTTAAAATTCACAAATAATGAGAGCCCTCCAAATCCATTGACCAAATCTCAACCCTTGATCTCTCTCATCCACTCCCCTTGTGACACTTGTCACAAGGCTATGACTTCAATCTAAACCCTAACTCTCAAGCATTTCTAGCCCTTGATCTCATCTTTTAATCCTCACCTTCCATCCATTTTCCAAAAATCTATAAATGAGACCCTTCTCTAAGCCATTTTCAACTTCTTCTTGCATCAAAACTATGCCAAAATTTCTATCTTCTCCATCTCTCATCCTCATCTCCACCTCAATCTATATCTAAATCCATTATCTCTCATCCTATTGTGTTGAGAAAGCAAGGAGCAATCCACATTCTTCATCTACTTGGGTAAATCTAAGGACTTTGGGTGCAACTCCTTCCACCCTATCAAGGATTTGTGACTCATTGTGAAAGGTATAATGCTTGTTTATGCACTTGTTTTATGTTTTCTACTTTCATTTTGAGATCACTAATCTACATTGGCACGCCCGGTGGGACCCACAAGGTCTCAATCTAACAATGTTGTGAGTTTTTGTTGTTGTTTAAGATGTGTTTTTTGCAGATTAGCGCTATCTCTCTGTGCAGTGGCACCATTTTACCTGCATTTTGGTGCTATTTTTGGACTGTGGTGGCATCTTCTTGCCACGACATTGCTTGATCATTTGGACTCACATATTTTGTGTTTTTCATCTTTTTAGCATCTTGTGTCTTTTGCTCTCTGTTTTTGCAGGATTTTATGCAGGGATAGGGGGAGACTATGTCAAATTTTTCCTAAAATCAAACCCTTAACCATCACTGCATCGTTTTGGTGCTAAACTCACCCAGTTCGGCGTTATCTTTCTCACTGTAGAAGTTAAACTAAGGCAAAAACACAGTTTAGTGCTATCTTGCCTCTGTATTGGCGCTATCTTGTATATTGGCGCTATCTTTCATATTGGCACTATCTTGTATATTGGCACTATCTTGTATATGTATTGGCGCTATCTTTCATATTGGTGCTATCTTGCCTCTGTATTGGCGCTATCTTGTATATTAGCGCTATCTTGTATATTGGCGCTATCTTGCCTCTGGATTGGCGCTATTTTTCTGTACTAGCTTAGGGATCTATGCAAGGTTGGGCTCCTTTTCCATAGGATATTTCAAATCATCCTGGGGCACAATCTGGAAGCTACTAACATCTTTTGCAGGGATTTCTTAGCATAGAGAACACTTTATCTTGGTGCACCTAAAAAGAACCTTTGTGTGCTTAGCTTAGAAAACACTTAAATTTGGTGCATAAAATCAATCTTTCTTGCAAAACAATCTACAATCAAACATTTCATCTTGGTGCACCTAAAAAGAATCTTTGTGTGCCTTAGTGTAAAGAACATTTGATGTTGGTGCAACTAAAATTAATCATTGCTTGCAATAAATAACTTTAGGCACATTTCAATTTGGGTTTAAAAAGAACATTAGAGAAGTGTTTGCCGTGTTTGGTGCACTTGCACGTTTGTGTTATCCCATAGGGTAGAATCAAAGTATCCTCTCCCCTTGCCTTCAAAAGGATCTTGGGTGAAGAGAAATGGTTCTATCCTCTTTTTTCTAGGAAGTGGGCCTGCCCTTGAGACACATCCGTTTAGAGAACTCATTGGTGACCCCAAGCGGTACTTTCATCTAGTCCACTATATGTAAATTGAGGATAAGGTAAAAGCCAAGTCTAATTGGTATGAGCACTTACCATTCGATGCTAGCTTGAAAGGGAGTAGTACCTTGTGTATATGAAACCCCTAGTAGAGCTAGTCAAAACCTTAAGTGGTTTATCGGATGCTAGTAAGGTGCTGATCCCCCGGATGTACCCCCACTATGAACCATTGTTCTAGAAGCCAAAATCCCTCTACTTGTTCAATAGGTATTGTCCTTGCTTCACCTTAGGTTGTGCATGCTTGATAAATCTTTCACAAACAAAACCTTTGGCCATTGTGTTTTCTTTCTTGATTGTTTGTCTACTTGCCAAGAAAAATCAAATTCATCCATCAATCCAACCATTCGCATCCTTTAGTGCCATTCCTCTCTATTTCAGCGCTATTTCCATATGTTTTAGCACCTTCTTCATCCATGTCCAAAAATCAAAATTTCCCATCAAAAATATCAATTTTATAAGCCCATTTTAAAAAAAAATCCAATCGGGGGCTACGCCCCCGAACCCCTATCAGCAGGGGGTCGCGTCCGGCCCCCCACACCCCCCCTCACGTTGGGCCGGGTTCTCCTCCAACACCACTAAACCATCCCCCCATTTATCAAACCCCATAAGTTGAGCTTATCCAATCCCTTTATTTGAGCTTGATCAAATTCTAATCCACTTCCTCTCTAGTCATAATCTATCTTCATTATCTTAATCATTCTTATCCACTTCATCTTAATCCAATCACCCATCTATCCTAATCATCCTAACCACCTATCTTATCCACATCATCATCCAAATCATTCAATCCAATCTTATCCTAATCACCCTCATCATCCTTAATCCAATTCATCAACATCATTCTAATCCCATCTCATCCAAATCAAATCCAAAATCCAACCAACATCAATCCATAATCTTCCAAACCATATTTCAAATCCAATCCAAAATCAACATCGAGCCCAATCAACATCCAAGTCCCCCAACATCACTATCAAACTCCAAATCCAAATCAACCCAATCAAAAATCAAGACCTTAATTGATCATCCAATCAAATCAACCAAATCAATTCTATTACTTAAGTGTCATTAGTCCACCTTAAGTATAGAGAATCATCCATCCTTTGAAGAAAATTGAATCACCCTAAGGTCTTGAAATTTGATCCCCAATATCGCAATCATCCATCATCCTCCATCATCCCATACCTCCCCAACAAAATGGATCCTTATGTAGCAATGCAACAATTACAAAGACTTAGAAAAATTTATGAGAACATGGACCCTAATGCTAAGGAGAAATGCAAAAATGACATTAGAGATATACCCTTAGCACACCTCATCATTGGGGAATCCCAAGCCCCTACCCAACAAATATCCCCATCCACATCATATCAACCTTCATCATACCAACCTACATCTTACATATCCACACCATCAACCTCATACCAACCTCCATCATACCAACAAACATCCTATCTTTTGTTCCTGCTAACATCATACCAATCTTCATCCCCTTATACATCCATACCATCATACCTATCCAACCAATCAATACCTCCAACCTATCCATCCCCCAACCTTTGTCATGCTAACTTTGATCAAGGGAACACCAATCTAGCACACCTTATATCCGAAATCCAAAGCTTACATCAACAACCATTCCCCCACGCAAATCCCCCATCTCCTAATCCCCATCCTCCAATCCCCCCATCATAATATCCCCCCAATCTTATCAACCTTAATCCATCATCTTATGTATCTCCCAATCCATCAACCCCTATCACCCATACACCATCTAATCCACCATCAAATATTCCAAATCCTAAGCCCACGACATCCAAAGAATCCTTGTGGGATTTCCTCCAAAGAACATCACCAAGAAAAGAAATGGAATCCCCCAAATCCTCCACCCCTCCAACACCACCATCTACTCCAACGCCTATCCTTGAACCCACCCAAGAACCATCACTACCTAATCCCATCACCCACCTATCCAATCCCAATCCTAATCCCACACCAACCACCCTTACTATCCATCCATTATATTGTTCTTCAACCCATACACTCATGAAGGATGCCATCCATTGGCTATTAGCAAGGAATCAAACACCCTCATGCAATCCAACACCCACCAAACCTCTTGAACAATCTCCTAGCATAAGTCAAGCACCTATCACAAAGTCCATCCAAGAACCTACCATCACTCCCACTACTATCCAAACACATGAGCCATGTCAAGAATCAAATCCAAAGCATGTTGAAATATCAACCCCTTCTCCTAATCAAGATCTACCCATCCTATCTAATCCCATCCCCAATCCTCTCCCATCTATTGATCAACTTATTGATCCTACACCATCTTCTACCACCCCTTCACCATCCCCCATTAATCATTTAACTCCATCAACCAATCCCATCCCAAATCCATCATCCTATTCACTTGGACAAGGCACCTTCATCCGTGTTGACTCCCTCGTAGGAGGTGAACAACTTCCATCCACCACCTATCCTTCTCCAACAAATAATGGACTCGCATCTTGTTTCTAAAGCACCAAACATCCCATTGCATGTCACATGCTCCAACACATGAACTATCAAGGAAAAGGCTTAGGCCTTCACGAACAAGGCATCTTGGAGCCCATCCACACCACATTCCATCCATCCTCGCATGGCCTTGGCTATACATCCCAAGGAAAACAAAATAAACATGTTGGTACCACCCACGCATCCTCCAAAATCCATTCACCCAATTCCAAATCTGGTGCATCACATCACACTCCTAAATCATATGTTGCCATCCCTCCTCCATCGTCATATCATTTGCAAAAGCATGTGACCGTCCATCTTCCTCCATCAAATTTACCTCCACTACTTCCAACTCCAAATATCCCTATCAAATGCACTTTCCCTCCTGTCCTACCAATGCCAAACACCCCTATCCACAAATCCTCTCATTCTCCTATCCTCCCAACTCCTAATATCGCCATCCTCAAATCTCCTCATCCATTTATCCATAAATCCACTTTTAACCCCTCTACCCATAAACCCCCTAAAATTCCCAATCAAGACCAACAAAAGCACACATCTTTCAAACATGAAGCTTCCCCCAAATCCATGGAATTCAAAAGTAATAATTTGAATGCCTCAACGTATAAAGCACAAAATCCTAAAGATGTTACCCCTTCCAAGCAAAATCCAAAATCCAAAAGGCTATCAAAGCCCACACCATTAAAAGAAAAAGAAAAAATAAAAATGGTGTGGGTCCCTAAAGCACCAAACTCTAATGAGGCATTCACCTCCCAATCTATCGCAAAATCCCAAACATCCCACTCCCCATCTAAAAATCCCATAATTTCTAAGTCCATTTGGGTCCCTAAAACCCCAAATCGACCATCTAAAAATCCCCTATCCCGATCCCCATTACTACCCACCCCCCATCCAAAACATAGGCTTCAAAATCTAAAACGGTGTGTGCAACCGTTGGTCTTGGTCCACCACTTGACATTCCCACATACCCCCATCTCTCCATATTTCATTCAATATCCTACATATCTTCCCTATCACATTCCTATGGTCCATGCTTTCGCATAATCCACATCATAACCCGCATAATCCACATAATCCACATCATAATCCACTACCCACAATACATTCCATCTTCTCCTATCTACCAACATCTATGCAATCATCATCCATAATGCTATCCAACATGGGACCATCTTCGCCTTGCTATGGAAACAGACGCTAGAGTCCCCATTCCATCAAAAAAGCAAAAAATCAAAAATTAAAAATAAAAAAAATCAAGAAAATAGTAAAGAGAAAAAATCCGTCCAATGGTGAAAACCACTCCTCATGGCGCCTTGGGCAAGTACCATGATAAGAACCCCTTGTGGGCATCATGCTTAATCCCTTCTCCATCCATTTTGTATCCCTACACTTGGGGGCAAAACCATATCCTTCATCCACATCCATAATATCCTTTGCACATCTTATCCACTATCTTATCCTTATCCTATCATATTCCTATCCACTATCCCCCTATTTATCCTATCATTTCCCATCCATCCCACCTACTATATCTCCCTCCTTAGATCTTGATAAAGACAAGGAGCAAAATATCAAAAACATGCTTTGGACACCTCTCAGTATACTCCCTATTCAAGCAGATCCTCCATCCATCTACTACAAAGTCCATTCATCCAAACGTAAGTCTATCATGTATGGGGTATATGATTCCTTGCAACTTAAGCCCTTGGAGAAAATCCTAAAACCCCCCATCCTTACAACTCATGTATCCCTACCCAATCCTTTATCCCCCATCCTATCCCTTATCCACATGTATCTGTATATCTACCACAAATCTCCTATCCATTATCCTTTCATTGCCAATCCCCCTATCCAACCCCATCACCTTCACCTCTAGAATTGATGTTCCCTTTTCATTGGTATCTAGCACAAAGGCTATCCAAACAAAATCTAATGCAACCATCATAATAAATCATTCCCTTTCCAAAATCACAAAAATCCAAAAAAATAAAAAAAATCCATAAAATCCCCAAAAAAAATATCCATCACAAAATCAACATTGTTCCATCAACATCTCATCATCTTCCAACATCCTCAAAATCACCCAAATCATCCAACACATCATCTTCCAACATCATTACACCTATCCTCAACCATCCCACATCATCATCACAAATCAGAACTACATATCATCACCACCCGCATCTTAATGTGCCTTGATCTCGTGAATATAGGGTATGTAGGTAGTCTGGAATACGAAGGAAGTTTCCAATACTCAGGTACATAAGATGCACCCATCCAACCCACTTGAATGGTCCCTACCCGCTGAGCTTACACTAGATCCAAGCATCACATTACCTATGAAAGCATCATCCCTTAACAAAAATCATCAACTATCAAATCAACATAAACCACAACTTGTCACCATCATATGTTGAGCCAATCTTACAACATCAACTAAGAATGATCCAATCATCCATCGATTCCTGCCTTAGGATATATCATTCCTACAATAGGCAGAATCTATCAAATCATTATCCATCTTGGCAAGAGATACAATGGCTATTTGTTTGGTTCGTTGGTCTTTTGGTTCTTGATTTTTTTTTTAATCTTTTGTCCTATTCGAAGATCACATCAAAGCTACCTTGATCTCACTATATCATGGTATGTGGCAAAAACATCTAGAATGGGGCATAGTCATTGCTTTTGTATACTGTGCTTGTGGGTTGGTTTCATTACTCCAAGCTAGTATTCATATCTTGTGGATTGTAGGGTCGGTTCTAGTATATTGATCTCCTTGTACATCTAAGGTTCATCATACCTTTTGTGTATTAAGGGCTTATGATATGAGTCCCCTTCCCTCATATAGACAAGGTTGTACTATCTTGGGCATACATGGGATCACCCTCTTGTTTGCGTGTCTAGTCTATGCAAATGTTGGATACACATCATCACCCCGGTCTTCTATACCCTGGTGAAAATATCCACTTTGCTATATCAAACCTAGGATTGCTCTAAATCATGTTCAACACAATGATCATCCATTTTCCAATCCATCTATCATCTAATCATCAATCCATCATCATTCTTTCATCTCACCCCTTATCCTCCAACCACTTCTACCAATCTGTTCCATCCATTTCGAGAGCACAACCGTGTTCTTGCAACCCGCCTATCCTCTCGAGGGGGCATCACCCTTACCAATTATCCCCAAACCTTACCCTATTCTTCTAAGCCAAAATCTGTTTTCTATCTAATCCAATTCTATATTTTAACTTCTTTAAAATAATGTTACTTAGCCGCAACACCATTTCAAAGAGGGGCAAATGTAGTCACCTAAAATTGACTTGCTCCGCAAACCAATTTCCCGTACCTCTACACCAATTATCCCTCCTATTAATTAAATAAATTCATTTTATATAATTAATTTATCCCTAACCATCTATCATCTATCCTTTGTGATCAATTAATTCATTTAATTTATCACTATACCTTATAACTATATCCTCATTGATTAAATAAATATTCCTAATATTTATTTAGCTAATTTGTCCATCTCCCTAATCCCTATTAATTAGATAAATCATGCTTATCTAATTAATCTACCCTATTAATCAACCTATCCCTATCTTAGTTAATTAAATATCAATTATTTAATTAGCTACCCTAGTCTACCTATCCCCTAGACCTAAATTAATTAAGCTAAAGACTTAATTAACCTTGCTTAGCCCATCCTCCCACACACTTTTGAATAAAAATCATTTTTTTATTCAAAGGGTCAAATCTTTCTTACACCTCATTGATCACCCTCTTACACATGTAAGTGTACATGTGTCCTTCAACCTTCACATCTCCACATAAAAGTGAATTTTTAATTCACACTCCCCCATGAGTTGAATTTTTAATTCACTTGTCATATCCACTCTTCCCAAAAATAAATTTTTAATTCATTTCTATCCTCCACACCTCTTCCCAATGTGAATTTAAAATTCACAAATAATGAGAGCCCTCCAAATCCATTGACCAAATCTCAACCCTTGATCTCTCTCATCCACTCCCCTTGTGACACTTGTCACAAGGCTATGACTTCAATCCAAACCCTAAATTTCAAGCATTTATAGCCCTTGATCTCATCTTTTAATCCTCACCCTCCATCCATTTTCCAAAAATCTATAAATGAGACCCTTCTCTAAGCCATTTTCAACAACTTCTTGCATCAAAACTATGCCAAAATTTCTATCTTCTCCATCTCTCATCCTCATCTCGACCTCAATCTATATTTAAATCCATTATCTCTCATCCTATTGTGTTGAACAAGCAAGGAGCAATCCACATTCTTCATCTACTTGGGTAAATCTAAGGAGTTTGGGTGCAACTCCTTCCACCCTATCAAGGATTTGTGACTCATTGTGAAAGGTATAATGCTTGTTTATGAACTTGTTTTATGTTTTCTACTTTCATTTTGAGATCACTAATCTACAATTGTATCCTTTATTTGGATAATGATCATTCATGAGAATTATTCTTTCATAGATCTAGGTGCCAAATTGGCTCTGGAGCTAGTGTGATACTAGTTCCTCCTAGAAAGCTGATTCCACTTTCTTTCTGTCCAAACTTTCTCTGCACCAATAACATCCCTGAGTACAAAGCCCTTATTGTAGGCTTGCATTCTACGTTATCTCTTCATATCAAATCCATTCACATATATGGTGATTCATAGATGATTATAGATCAAGCCACTAGATGTTATCAAGCTAAGCAAGATAAGTTATTTTAGTATCAAGACTTAGCTTTATCACTGCTTAATCAATTCTCTTCTTTTACCATTGATACTATTCCATGCAAAGACAATTGCCATAAAGATGCAATGCTTCCCTTGTACTCTTTGTTGATTCCATAAATAATTATCATTTTGTAATTCACACTCTTTCTCTACGTTCTATTATCGATAATTCTTCTTTTGATACTCTCTTTTGTTACAATATTGATTATGAGGAATGGTACTCCCATATATTTAGTTATTTGCATGATGGTACCTTCTTGAATGCTTCTTCAAAGAGCACTCAAAAGTGCATTCATAAGCTTGTAGTGTGATATATTATTCTTTCTAATGTTCTCTATGATTGAGCCTATAATGGTCTCCTTCATTGCTTAACTATGACTGAAATTCCCATTGCACTTGAAGAGGCCCATTCATGTGCCTATAGGGGGCATTTTGGTGGATGAACCTCCATTCAAAAGTTTCTTCGAATGGGTTACTACTGGCAAAGCATATAATAAGATTCCTTTTCTTTTGTTAAAAAGTGCCCTAAGTGTCAGCAACATAGTAACTTGATTCAAGCTCTTGCATAAGAACTTTGCACCCAAGTAGCACCATGGCCATTTTCTATTTGGGAATTGGATCTCATTGGAAAAATTTCTCCTCCCTCTTCTAAAGGTCATACATTTATTATAACAACTACAGATTACTTCATGAAATGGGTCAAAGTTGTTCCACTTCGATCCACAACTACTAAAGTTATCTGTCATTTTCTCCTTGATAATATCATTTCTTGTTTTGGACTCCCTTCGGCCTTTATTTTTGATAATGGCTCTTCATTCAAGAATAAGGATGTGAAGCAATTCCTCAAAAAATTTCATATTCAATAACTCTTCTCTATGCCATACTATCCACAGTCTAATGGCCAAGAAGAAGCTTCTAATAAAACTATTGAACAAACTCTTCGTAAAATTGTCAAAAAACATGGTAAAGATTGGCATACTTAGCTTTCTTACGTATTATGGGCCTATCACATGAGTATTTGTATGACTATAGGAACCAATTCCATATAATCTCATCTATGGTGCCAATGCTATTATGCCTTTAGAGTTGGAAATTCCTTCTTTGCGAATTTCCCTCTAGGGCCTCATCGATGATAACACTTATTATGATCAACATTTTTTATAGCTTGAAATGCTCAATGAACAATGTCTTAATGCTCTTGAACATCTTCAAGCCTATTAAAAGACTTTGAACCATAGTTACAATTAGTGAGTTCTACATCAATCCTTCGAAGTGGGTGACCTCGTGCTAATGAAAACTAATGTAATGTGAATGCTCCTTCAAGTACAAAAGGAAAATTTAGTCCCAACTGGGCCCCTACATTGTCACCTCAGTTTATGGATCTGACGCATATGGCCTCTCTACGATGGATGGTAAGCCTCTCAAAGAACCCATTAATGCTATGCATTTGCATCATTTCTATGCTTAGAGTTCATTCTTTATGTGACATTTGAATAACAAATTTATTCTTATCCAATAATTTCCACTTATCTTGTGTCATTCAATCATCAACACAATTAGTTAGTGTTATGATTCTTTTTCAAAATTGTGTATTTCTTAAATATGCAGTTTTCTTCTTTAAAACACAATGCGTTTGTTTGTTTAGTATTAAGTAATACTTTAGATTCTTGTTTTATGCTTGTTGTTTCTATTCTCAACACGATTCATGTTATCTTGAATGTTAGTAGTGGTTTTCATTTCTAAATAGAAATTACCTCATTCTCTTTACCATGTCAATTATTTAATTGCACAAACAAATAATTAATCTCTTTCTCAGTTGTTTAATTAGATCTTTATAAGTATTTAATTAAACAACTATTGTTTTCAATTTACCAATTAGATCTTTATTATATTTAATTGTGTAAATTTTCAATCATTCATTGTTCTAGCATTTATTTTAACAATTTTATTAAGTTGTTTAATTAGATCTAAATAACATTTAATTAAACAATTTCAAACACATATGCAAAACATACAAAAGTTCATAACACATATATCGCTCAATCTCAAAATCTTATATATATAACAAGTTCCTTGATACATCATATACAAAATTGTCACTATACCAAAATGTGGCATGTCAAAAATATAATATATAAAATCTAAGTTACACTCCTAAGGTGCATGGTTGCCTAATTCCTCTGGCCCTGGTGGCGGCTATTGCATGGAAGGATCTTGTCATGAGGCTATAGACTGAGATCTACTCTGTGTCTAAAGGCCCCTCAACATGCCTCTCAACTATGCTGCCTTAGTGTCAGATGCAACTCACTCTGCCCTAGTCGAGCTACCTCAACTCGTAGTCTATTTGCCTCAATTATGAGGCCTTGCACCCTAGGGTGGTCAAGGTTAGTCATAGGTGCCATCTGAACCCTCTAAAGGTCCACCCACCTAGTTGGATCTATAGAGCGTCATGTGCACTCTATGCACTCTCAACTCTTGTCACTGCCTGATCTCTCTTTGTAATGAGTGCTATAACCTAGGTAGTTGCCTAGTCTCGCTCTATACTGATGGACAGAAACTTAGTATTAGCTTCATCTAGACAGACCCAACCCTCCTCATAAGTCACTCTCAGCTACGCCACGAGGTAAAAAATGTCCACATGTCTCCTGGCAGTCTATTGGGGCCTATAACTAGTGTAGACACATGAAAATGACAAAACCTAGATAGTCATTTTCTGGCACCTCCTATCACACTAACTCATCCCCTTCCCATAATTAATTAATTAAATCAATTTATTTAATTAATTTGACAATTCCCCATAGTCACGTACTTGTAATTAATTAAATAAATTAAATTTAATTAATTACTCCCCTAACCATTGTCTATAATTGATTAAATAAATATTACAATTTATTTAATTGATTATCCTATCCTTTGCCACTAACCTAAATTAATTAAACAAAGTCCATTTATTTAATTAATCCACCTAGACCTAGGCTAATTAAATAAATATTATTTATTTAATTAGCTACCATACCCTACCTAGCCCCTAGACCCAAATTAATTTTTTAAACTCTAGCTTAATTAATTTAAGCCACTAATTAACCCATCTCTTAATTTCCACCAGCCATATTAATTAAGTTAATCACTTAATTAATTAACTTAAACCCTCATTGTCCCATCTCCCCACACTTAATTAAATAATTAACATTATTTAATTAAGGGGAGTCACATGTGTCTCCACCTCATCTTTCCAAATCCATGCATTTGTCACTTTTCATCCACTCACCTGTTAAAATGAATTTTAAATTCATTCACATGCCTTTATCTTCATTAATACAAATCCTTCCCAAGGTTGAATTTAAAATTCTAAAATAATGAGAGCCCTTCATCTTTGTTGATGAAATCATAGCCCTTGATTTCATTATGAAATGTCTACCTTTGGATCTCATTTTCAAACCTCCACCATTGATCTAAAATCCTCAAAAATCTATAAATAAGAGCCTCTCCCAAGCCATTTTAACACAACTTAAGCTTATTATACCATCGTTATGCTCCAAAATTTCTCATATTCATAGCCAATTCCATATCCAATTGAGCCTGGTGGAACCCCCCATGCAATTTTCTTGTTCTCTAGCCTTAAACCCTTGAAATTGGCCTACTTTGTGTCTAAGAAGCTTAAACCCTAAGCCCTTGTGCTTTTTCCAAAGCCTATGTTAAAATCTTATGTTGACTTGTGATAGGTGGTCACCCCAGGTTTAAGATATGATTTAATGTCCTTAGCTTCATTCGTAACCAGCCCCTTAAGCCTAGTCCCCAGTGCCCCTTGTTTATGTAAATATTTCCTAAGTCTGAGCGCATGCTCTTTAGAGGCAAATGGACGGCTATCATGGTATTACATGCTTTAGATCTTTCAGATATGTCAGGATTGCACTAATGCGATGACCATTAATTAGTTGGCAGGCCCGAGGTCTTGTCTACTGATTCAACATCTATGTGCTTGTTCCCCGTTGGATCGTGGTAGCGCTGTGAAGAGGTGCCATGGAATATTCCTTGTGCTACTGCGATAGTCTACCAACTAGGGGTGGGACCCAATTTTGTCTTAAAAGAGTTGAAGCTAGTGCCTAGTGCGCGAGCATAGAGGTAGTAATGTGGGTCCCCATCGGGATTGCGTTGCTGCGATAAGATGACATGTGGCAAGATTGTGGCTTTCTGACTAGAAAGGCATTCTTTGTTGGTATCTCCTAATTGGATGATGACTTTTCAATGATACCAGTGGATTCTTTTTCATTTCCAGCCGCTCATCTTGTTCTGATGTGTCTTGAATTGATGGTCCATGTTCAAATTCTATATTTCATTCGCGCGTGCTGACATGAACATCAAAACTATTGAAATTAGGGCATACAACTGAGAGGGGGGGGTGAATCAGTTGTCACAAAACTTCTTTACCACTTATTAAGAGATTAAAGATATAACCATGGAAGCATGAATCAATAACACAAGAGCAGAAACATAATCAACACACATAACACTAGGATTTTTACGTGGAAACCCAGTTAAGGGAAAAACCACGGTGGGGGTTAACCCACAAGATTTATTCTCTATTAAAAGAAAAGAAAATGGGAAGGCACTTGCCTTTGGGCGCATTGTCTAGAGCTCACTGCTCAAAAGAGGCTCAATGCCTACAAGAACATTTACAATGTTAACACAGAAAGATTGAACTGAGAAACATCTTCTTCATGCAAAGTTTTGTTCCATTGAAGCGCACAATACTTCTACTCTGCCCCCAAACACTTCTTTGCTATCTCCTCATCCTTTACTGCTCTTCCTCTTCTGCTCTTCTTCTTCTTTTCTCTGCCTTTCTTCCTTTCTTAGGATCTTATCATTTTCACACACGGATGATTTTCCACAACTCAACCACACGTATTTATATGCTTCATCAACCTTGGAATAAACATCAAGGTCAGCACTACAAACATCTGACTAAATGCGAATCACTATACTATTGGCCAAACATAGCTGGGCCCCAAATCTTCCTCGAACAACACACCACACTTCATAGAACCTCTCTTAGATCATCCGCAACATGCACAAAGAATTTGGTCGGCCAAGACTAGAAAGAACAACATCACCCAAGGACAAATCTTCAACCACGAGCTCAATCCTTAATGCGGACCACCAGAAGCATAATGAAATCAACAGGAACAACTGCACAACCTTAGATCACTAGAAGAACTTGTACCTTCATCCGGGAACTCAAGAACACCAACTATCATGACTGTCATACTAGAATGATTGCTTGCGGACCTCTAAACCATGAACCATATGAGTTGAGGATACACACCGAAATCCCAAACACACCTCTAGATCTGCAGATCATAATATTCCAATGCGGATCAATTTGGACCAAATTTATGTCACTCTGTCACCTCTAAAAAACCTGGTTCTACTCAGATGGCCATAACTTCTCCAATTCTCCATGCAGAGCTCTCAAATCCTGACTGGAGCAACTTCAGACAATCCTCTACAAACCCTTTAATCCGTAGACTCTGATCTTCATCTTACTAGGAATATGGAGCAATTTACTTCACTGAATTGCACTGTCTTCACTATCTCTGACAGAGAGATAAGTAACTCACTTGTTTCTTCTATTGAGGCTACTTTTCTCAATATCCTCAGCATACAAGTCTTCTAAACAAGCAATAGAATAAGATACAGTTGACACTAATGACAACAAGGATATGTTGACATCAATGACAACACCGATTAGGCACATATTTGCAAGAATCTCCCCCTTTGTCATTGATGGCAACATATGATGTTAAAACCTGGTTCAACCATCAAGACAAGAACTTCTCCCCCTTTCTCTTATCACACCTACAACCACTTTCTTCACTGTTCCCCCTTTCACCAGCAACTACTCACTTCCATCCAAGTTTTTCACATGACTTCTCTCTCCCCTTTGACATCAATGGCAAAGGGCACATATTTGCAATCATCTCTCACCCTTTGGCTTCTTAGATAAAACTAGACTGAACTCCAAAATTAGCATACAGACCACTCCCCCTGAGTAGCATCTCCTTAACACCAATCTGGATCACAAGATATGACTGTGAGTTCCATCGGACTGATGCACACTAGTGCACCTTAGTTCTAAACAGGAGGGGTAATCATCCCTAGCTTCCCTTTGAGATACTCAAAAGTGTCCATAGGTAGAGGCTTACTGAAGATATCTGCAATCTGATCTTTTGAAGAAACAAACTCCAATCTGACTTCATTCTCATTTACCTTCTCTCTCAAAAAGTGAAACTTGATGGATATATGCTTTGTCTTTGAATGCAACACTAGATTATTTGAAATGTTTATTGCACTTGAATTATCACAGAAGATTGTAATAGGTTCTTCAAACACAATTATGATATCCTTCAACATTTGCTTCATCCACAAAACTTGAGTACAATTGCTTGCTGTTGCTATATATTGTACCTCTGCACTAGACAGAGATATTGCCTCCTGCTTTTTGCTCAACCAAGAAACCAATCTCTTTACCAAGAAAAATGCACCTCCACTAGTACTCTTCCTGTTGTCCACATCTCCTGCCCAATCAGCATCTGTATATGCATGAAGAGTGAAATCATCACCCTTAGGATACCATAAGCCATAATCAGACGTTCCCTTCAAATATCTGAATATTCTTTTGATTGCTACAACATGAGATTCTCTAGGATCAGCTTGAAATCTAGCAACAAGGCCAACTGCATTCATAATATCAGGTCTGGTATGAGTCAGATAAAGCAGTCCTCCAATCATTGATCTATACCTTTTCTGATATGCCTTAGGGGAATCATCATCTTTACTCAACTTGCATCCGGTTATCATAGGAGTACTCATTGGTTTTGAATCTTCCATTCCAAAAATTTTCAACAAATCTTTCACATACTTAGACTGAGATATGAAGATGCCATTTTCTGACTGAATGATTTGCAGACCTAAGAACAAATTCATTTCACCAAGCATGGACATGTCTCAAATTCACTTTGCATCTAATCAGCAAAATTCTTACACATGCTTTCATTTCCACCAAAGATGATATCATCAACAAATACCTCAACAATGAAGATGTGTTCATGATCAATTTTGAAATAAAGATTACTATCAGCAGTGCCTTTGCTAAAGCCTAACTTTAGCAGATACTTATCCAACCTTGCATACTAGGATCTTGGGGCTTGTTTAAGTCCATACAATGCTTTCTTCAATCTGTAGAACATATCTCCTTGATCAGACAACTGGAATCCTGCCAGTTGCTCAATGTAGATTTCTTCTTCCAACTCTCCATTCAGGAATGCTGACTTGACATCCATTTGGTAAACTTTGAAATCTTTGTAAGCAGCAAAGGCAAGAAATAATATGACTACTTTGATTCTTGCCACCGGAGCAAAAGTTTCTTCAAAATCAATTCCCTCTACCTAAGAATATCCTTTGCACATCAATCTTACTTTGTTTCTCACAACTTCACCATCTTCATTCAATTTATTCCGGAAGACCCATTTAGTTCCAATTATATTTTTGTCTTCAGGTCTAGGAACAAGATTCCAAGTGTGATTCTTTTCAATTTGCATTAATTCTTCTTCCATTGCTTTTACCCAACTTTCATAATTACATGCTTCATTTACTGATTTTGGTTTAATCTTTGAAATTAAACAATACTCCACTTGATCTTCAGTAATTTTCCTTCTAGTTTGAACACCTTTATTTCTATCTCCTATGATCTGATCCTTAGAATGATTCAACCTTACATACTTGGGAGTTTTGGGATTTTCTTGAACTTCTAATTCTTGAACTTGTTCCTCAGTATTTTCATTAGCTTCTTGAGTCACTGGATTCTCCGGAGCAGTCTGAATTTGAGTTTGAGCTTGAACTTGCTTTTCATCATCTGATTCATATCCATAGGACTTGGAAGGTCTCTCCATGCCTTCATCAACCTTGACATTAGCACTTTCAACAATCTTTTTTAGTCTCTTGTTAAAGCACTGGTATGCCTTGCTTTGGTTAGAATAACCCAAAAATATTCCTTCATCACTCCTTGCATCAAACTTGCCTAGATCTTGATCTCTTTTGATATAGTATTTACTACTAAAAACTCTAAAGTATTTCACAGTAGGAGCATTACCAAACCAAAGTTCATAAGGTGTTTTACCAGTATTACCTCTGATCTGCACCTGATTAAGAGTGTAGATAGCAGTACTCACAGCCTCTCTCCAATAGACATGTGGAACATTTGCCTCCATGATCATGGTTCTAGTAGCCTCTTGAATAGTCCGATTCTTCCTTTCCACAACTCCATTCTGCTGAGGAGTCCTAGGAGTAGATAATTGTCTTCTTATTCCATGCTTTTCACAAAATGCATTAAACTCACTAGAGGTAAACTCTCCACCTCTGTCAGATCTCAGAAACTTTACCTTTACACCAATCTCATTCTCCACCCTAGCCTTGAACAACATGAATTTGTCAAGAGCCTCTAATTTCTCTTTCAAGAAAGTGACCCACATCATCCGGGAGTAATCATCAATCAACAACATAAAGTATCTGTCTCCTTGCAAACTCCCAACTCTGGCAGGACCACATAAATCCGTGTGTACAAATTCCAACAATCCACTTGAAGATTGTTCTTTATCTTTGAATGTAGTTCTGCTCTGTTTTCCCAACTGACATTCCTTACACATGCTATTAGCAGGTTTTACAAGCTTTGGAAGATCTCTTACAGCCTGAGTAGTACTTATCTTGACAATGTTATCAAAGTTTACATGACATAATCTCCTATGCCATAACCAACTCTGATCAATATGAGCAATCAAATATCTTTTACCAGTGCAACTTAAATGAAAGATATTACCTCTAGACTGTGTACCAGATGCAATCTCAGTTCTAGGGCTCTCCAAAATTCTGTATTTTCCATCCTTGAATCGGAGGTCATACCCTTTGTTAACTAACTATCCAACACTGAGAAGATTATGCTTCAACCCTTCAACATACAAAACATCATTAGTGTTGTGCTTACCATCAAAAGAGATGGATCCTCTGCCACAGATTCTGCCAGCTGAATTGTCTCCAAACTTCACAATTCCACCTTCATATCTTTTCATACTTACAAACTTACTTTTATCCCCTGTCATATGATGAGAACATCCACTATCAATCACCCATTCATCCTTTTCTTCAACCTGAGTAGCCAAGGCACTTTCCACATTCACATAGCTAGCAGATTTAGTAGGCACCAAATTTTCTTCTTTGATAGCAATGAACACCCATTCATTTCCAGATGTAATTCCCTTATCAGATTCATCATCTGTAATTGCTTCATCAGTAGCTTCTTGGACATAGTAGCATTTCTTATGAAACCTAGGTCTATTAGGGTTTGGCTTTGAAACCCTCTCCGGACATCTTGAAGAAAAATGACCAATCTTATTGCAAGCAAAACATTTGAAAGGCAACTTTCCTTCATACTTACTAGATCCTCTTGGTAATCTTTTGGCAATAAGGGCTTCAATTTCTTCAAGCTTGATTTCATCTTCTTCAAGTT
Organism: Cunninghamia lanceolata; assembly: GCA_027924645.1. Classification (NCBI taxonomy): domain Eukaryota; kingdom Viridiplantae; phylum Streptophyta; class Pinopsida; order Cupressales; family Cupressaceae; genus Cunninghamia; species Cunninghamia lanceolata. Next base: position 10,640,983 of record BSBN01000892.1, read on the forward strand.
CCTTCTTTGTTTTCTCATATCTGGTTAGTCTTCTTGAAGAGCTTTCACCTGGATCAAATCTTTGCTTTCCAGAAACACTGGCCTTAAAAGTAGATTCTGATTTAGGAAGGGAATCACCAAACTCACTCATTTCAAATGCTGAAAGCTTGCCAACCAACTGATCCCTTGTAATAGTTGTCACAGTCCTGATCTCCTCAATAGTAGCAACTCTATGCTTGTATGAAACAGGTAAGGATCTGAGCACCTTGCCAACAATCTCTGATTCTTCCAATTTTCCACCAGCACACCTAATACCGCACACAAGTTCATTCACCTTCTGCATGTAGGAAGTGATGTTTTCATCTTCACTCATCCTCAAATTTTCGTATCTACCTTTTAGGCTATGCAACTTGGCACATTTGACATATTCATCACCTTCATATAGAGTTTCCAATATCTTCTAGATTTCATGAGCAATTTTCAACTCCAAGACATTTGTCATTTCTGTATCAGTCAGGGCACTTAACAATGCTTCTTTAGCCCGAATATTGTTTTTAGCATCTTTGAGTTCATCTGGAGTTGAAGGACCTTTCTCTAGAGGTGTATACTCATCTTTTGTTATCAACCAATAAGCATCACCCATGCATTGCAAATGGCACTCCATGCGACTCTTCCAAAGAGAGTAATTTGTTGCATCAAATCTCAGACTATCCTTCTTGTAAGCCGACATCCTGGATCTCCTCAAGCGGTCAAGATTCTTTTAGAGGAATCAGCTCTGATACCAATTGTTGAAATTAGGGCAGACAACTGAGAGTGGGGGGGGTGAATCAGTTGTCACAAAACTTCTTTACCACTTATTAACATATTAAAGATATAACCATGGAAGCATGAATCAATAACACAAGAGTAGAAACATAATCAACACACATAACACCAGGATTTTTACATGGAAACCCGGTTAAGGGAAAACCCATGGTGGGGGTTAACCCACAAGATTTATTCTCTATTAAAAGAATAGAAAATGGGAAGGCACTTGCCTTCGGGAACACTGCCCAGAGCTCACTGCGTACAAGAACATTTACAATGTTAACACAGAAAGATTGAACTAAGAAAAAACATCTTCTTCATGCAAAGTTTAGTTCCATTGAAGCACACAATACTTTTGCTCTGCCCCCAAACACTTCTTTGCTATCTCCTCATCCTTTACTGCTCTTCCTCTTCTGCTCTTCTTCTTCTCTACTCTACCTTTCTTCCTTTCTTAGGATCTTATCATTTTCGCACAAGGATGATTTTCCACAACTCAACCACATGTATTTATATGCTTCATCAACCTTGGAATAAACATCAAGGTCGGCACTACAAACATCTGACTAAATGTGAATCACTATACTGTCGGCCAAACATAGCTGGGCCCCAAATCTTCCTCGAATAACATGCCATGCTTCATAGAACCTCTCTTAGATCATCCGCAACATGCACAAAGCATCCAGTCGGCCAAGACTGGAAAGAACAACAACACCCAAGGACAAATATTCAACCACAAGCTCAATCCTTAATACGGACCACCATAAGCACAATGAAATCAACATGAACAACTGCACAACCTTAGATCACCAGAAGCACTTGCACCTTCATCCGGGAACTCAAGAACACCAACTGTCATGACTGTCATACTAGAATGATTGCTTGTGGACCTCCAAACCATGAACCATATGAGTTGAGGATACTCACTGACATCCCAAACACACCTCTAGATCCACAGATCATAATATTCCAATGCGGATCAATCCGGACCAAATTTATGTCTCTGTCACCTCTGAAAAACCTGGTTCTACTCAGATGGCCATAACTTCTCCAATTCTCCATGCAGACCTCTCAAATCTTGACTGGAGCAACTTCAGACAATCCTCTACAAATCCTCTAATCCACAAACTCTGATCTTCATCTTATTGGGGATGTAGAGCAATTTACTTCACTGAACTGCACTATCTTCATTGTCTCTGACAGAGAGATATGTAACTCACTTGTTTCTTCTGGAGAGGCTAATTTTCTCAATATCCTCAGCATACAGGTCTTCTAAACAAGCAATAGAATAAGATACAGTTGACACTAATGGCAACAAGGATATGTTGACATCAATGACAACACCGATTAGGCACATATTTGCAACAAAAACAACTATGGCACGACAAGTTCTACATAGATTTTTGAGACTATCAGCTATGAATTAGAGGTGCTACTCGAGTATGCAAGATGGTGATTTGACAATTAACACATTTCTCTAGTAATTTTTGATCTTCAGTTGGATCTTGGTACATGAACTAGACCTTTGTTGTCTATGTGAGAGGCGTTTGTAGTCAGGTGACATTAACTTGTGCCTCCATTTTATGCTTTGAAGGGTGTGAACAGATCAATGGAAGTTTATAGATATGAATTCAAGTGTGTTAAGCCTATGAACACCTAGAATGGAATTAAGAAGGGTGTTAGAAAATAGAAATTTCTTGGGTAAAGGACCTCCGTTCATTATTAATAGGAGTGCTTCCATGAATTGTTCACATCAATTGTTGTCATGAGTACTGTGCATAATACTTCCTTGCAATTTTTATCCTTTTTTTCTCGAAGGAGCATGTCCCTGTTCTCCTGGTTGCAGGTCTACTCATTCTGAATTAAGGAAAGAGTGAGTATTGGCAAAGGGAATGGGAGGTATTGCAAAAAGTAGGAGTCTTTAGCTACAACAGTCTTGCCAGTTTCCCAGAACCATAGCTGAATAGTGTTATTCTGGTGGGGAACTAGTCATATCATCCAAATGCTCCAACTGCATGTAGTTGTTCCTCGAGGGTGGACCAACTGGGTAGGATTGCAGCAACCTTTACTAGAACTAGGATTCAAGAGCGTGGGAAGAGAGATACCAATTTTCTCTCGCGCCAGCCCTCTGTTTGATGACTTTCATCAAGAACAATAGTAGATGGAGGACATTATGTTTGGATGCCCAAGACCATAGTGCAAAAGTGGGACACTGTTGACAGAGTCAAAGAAGTCCTTGCCCTAGCAAGGATGACATTTTCTGGTTCGACTGTTGAGAGCCACCTCAATGATTCCAGAGCTCAGACATCAAGTGAATGAAGATTGAAAGATGGGGAGTCATGTTGCCTTCCCTGCAGCCTATGATCTAATTCTAAATATGGGACAAAGAGGGGACATCTATTTCTAATTGCTCAGGAGGATTTTTAACCAATTAGAACATTCTAGAACATTGTTGTAAATATTTACAAAGGAATTAGTTAAAATAAACTGTCCACCAATCAGATCAAGGATGTAGTTTCCTAAGTCACAAATATTAAATGAAATGTAACTTAAAAAGTTGTACTAAGGAAGTCCTGGTTGACATAGTTTGCCTATATATAGGGTTTCAAAAGTCGTAGTAAGGGATCCATTGATCCACATTCTTGGAGGGTGGAATTAGTTGCTAGGAGAGGGATTCTTTTCTGGGCTTTGGATACAAGATATCCACATTCTTGGGGAGTAGTTTTAGTAGCAGAGTAGGTGTATTGTCAAGATTGCAAAACAAAATTATGCTGGCATATGTATAAATTCTTGTATGACAATTTTCAATCCAGATTGCAATATACGAATAACACTGTGTGTGTATTTTTTGCAATTGTCTCCTTGAATGTATGCTTTTCTTTTGTGAATGAAGGAATCAAGGGTTTTAGATTTCATCTATGCATATTTTCTACATTGAAAGTCTTATTTATTGCTTCTGTTTAAGGAATGGATTAAATATGCTTTGAGTAAGGCATAGGAAGTAGTGTGTTACATTTAGGATTATTGAAGTAGAATTGCATAGAAATACTCCTCCTTAGACAATTACTGTAATGCAATATTATTATTATTATTAGTCCTCTGGGTATGAAGTTTAATGCTAGAAAGGAAACGTTTGCAGTGTAAAGTTTTGACTCTATTGCCCTTGATAAAACACTGATCCTGAAACCTATTTGTCTAAGATTCCAGAGAGAATAGAAAATCTGAAGATTGATCAATTGAATTCTTTTAGTTTGTTTTGCTGTAGTTTGAGTAGGTTTTGATGTATGTTCTCAAGGCCAGCAATGTAGAAATTTCCAAGAACCTTGCTAGTTTGCAAGATTATTTTTACAAGTCTTGGTGCATGTTAATGAGAACATTTCTACTTGGTATATTGAGAGACAAATTTGTTGATTACAAATAAGGGACACCCCTCTAGGTTTGGCAGAGCCTAAAGTGTAGGGGAGATAAGTGAAGAATGATCTCCTACTCTGTTGGCCGAATCTCTCATTGAATTTGATCATAATAACTAGTAAATCTTTAGAGTTTGATGTGTACAGATTTGAGACCCAACATAATTGGTGACTCTACTAAGGAAAAGCTTAGTTATCTAGTTGGAGAGAGTCAAAAACTAGTTTGACCTGATCATTAGGGTTAGATATTGAAGGTTTTTATTGTGGAATGTGTTGCAGTGTTTGGAAATAATTTTGAAAGAAGGGGCTCTGATGAAAGGATTAACCCAAAAGGTTTGACTGATATTTTATCCTCTTTTGAGGTGGTGACTCTGAACTTGTTTGAGGCTGCAATACACTCCCAGGTGCTGTATCTTGTCAACATTTTCAAATCAGATGCCAAAAATGAATTGCTTAATTGCTAAAAGATATAAATATTTGAATTTTAGTAGCATTCATGGATATCCAAATGTTGTTCCTAGTGAAGTTAAAGAATGTTTGCCAAGGTATAATGGAAAAGATTATGAATCAGTAGACATACATTTGCAAAAATTTTGTGATCTAATGGATGATTATGAGATTGAGGATGAAGATGTTGTTATGAAACTCTTTGTCTAGACTTTGCAAAATGATGCCAGGGATTGGTTTTCTTTCTTACCTGAATATTCTATCTCTTCATGGTCTGAGTTCAAAGTTGCATTTGTAGAAAAAATTGGTGAAAGATTTGATATGGTTTCATTGGTGACTATTTTATGACAATTCAAAAGAAGGAGCATGAATCACTTCCAAATTTCAATTTAAGGTTTTCAAAAGCAATCAAAAATATCCCAGAATACATAAAGCCAAATGATGCATTTTGTTTAGTTGTATATTTGGGTGCATTAGAGGAGGAAATGAGTTATATGCTGAGGGATAAGGAACCTACTACACTTTGTCAAGCTTATACAGGTGCAATGGACATAGAAAATAATCAGAAGTATGGGATGATAAGGGGAAAAGTAACTTCCAATCAAGGGTATCGCCAAAGATTTCATATAGGTATGCAGGGTAAATCAGTAGGTGTGTTCTCATTGCCTCAAAATGTTATTGATGTTTTATCTCATAATAGTGGTAGTCATAATTATTTGATTAACGACAACAAGGAAGGATTTGGTATGGTGAATAGAAATGAAGAACTCATGATACAACAAAACCACCAAGTCTACCACAAAAATAGTAAGATTCATGATTAATCTGTAGGAATTGAATTTTAAGGTAATAATAATTACAAAGAAATACATGAGGTTATTTCTTCCAAACAAGTTGTTACTAAGGAACCACACAAACATATTGGTGTAGTGTCTTTGCTATGTCTAGTAAACTTGGTGGTAATCACACAATTCAAAGGAATAACCTACTGAACAATCCACTATAACCCTTGAAAAGACCTTCATTGAATTATCAACCAGGTCTAGTAAGCTTGTGATGGCATTAGCATTGTATGTGCTTTCAAAGACCAAACTATCTAACTCATCTAGTACAGTGTCATAAATCAAACGACTCAATGACAAAAGAAAGTAATATTACTATTGTTGCTATGGGTACTTGCAATGTAAGACTATAACAAATGACTATTAAGAAATGAATTCTAAGAATAATCTTGGTATTGATAACTTATCCTACCCTCCGGAGTATCACAAGTCAAATGAACTAGAACAACTTGAGAATCTAATTGATCTTGCATTCATGAAATAACTTCTACAGTAATAATAACATGCAAGAAATAAAGTGAGGGACAATTACCCTGAGTGGCCCTTGCTCAAGTGACTACCTTACTGCTTTTAACTCAAATCTAGTTCTCTAGATTGACACAATCATATTGATTCTAACTCATTCATTACATAGTCTTCTCAAATCACATAAAATCTTGCTGAACTGTATTATTCATAAACTCAGAATCAAAATAACAACATTGTCTACATATAACTAGAAAAGATTTAGATAGCTATATCTGCGACAGAACAATCTATTTCAAACTTGAAACTAAACTACCAACTTGACTACCTTGACCACCGAGCCATACATATAGGCACATAGGAGTTTATTGAAATAGGTCTCTTAACTGAAATCATAAAACCACCACTCTATACAAACTAGAGTGTGATAAATGCTAAACAACAATAACTGAAAAAGAAGGAAAGAAGAGTCCTAATAAAATTGGAACTCCTTGTTGAAATAGGGGAATGTGGACTGGTTGGATCAGTCACGTTGGTCTTTTAGTTGCAACATAATTTCTTCTTTTTCAATTTTCTTTATTGATTACTATCACGATGTGTGATTATCTCCATCAAGTATCTTCATGCTGTGGTTGCTGCACTTAGTTGAGTTTGGAACCTCCCTTGCTCTGCTGCCTGGAAATGTTGTGGCTGCGGGCTGCACCTTACAGTTTCTACGGGCTACAGTCCCTCTTCTTTAGCTACAGGAGTTAGTCCACAAAACATGTACAAAATACTAACAACCATAATCAACACAAATATTCTTTACAATCCATACATTCCCACACATACTTATGCATAATTCATCATATTAAAACCATATTCCCATATACTTAATAACTAGGTTCAGATCTGCATAATGATCATAAGGGATAACATAATATAGAAATATATGTATAAGATAATGTTTGAGAATGTCTTTCAACTTGCATAAAACCATAAGAAGATAGACTAATAACTAGGCTCATCATCACCCCCCAACTATCTATTTGCTTGTCCTCAAGTAATCAACTAACGCTGTAGGTTATAATGCAAGGTGATCTCCTTGAAATCTACAACAATACCTACTCCTTTGATCTGCTCCAAATAAAAGCCATTATTATATGCCAACTTTTTCATCATGGTGACCTCTGCTTTCTCACACTCTGCACTCTTCTTCCCAGTCCAGTGTGGCACCAGATATAGAAGCATTGGGGGTTGGAAAGTAAGTGGTATCCAGTCTAGTCCTTGTCCCTTGGCAATATCCATGTATTTCCGTACCCTTTCAAACATAGCCACGAAGTTATGAACATAGTGGGGTTCCTTCTTTTACAATTTAGGAGTCAAACTGTTCCATCTGTCTTGTACATACTGATGAGAGTGATGAATAAGCCCAATTATTAAATGCTGCATCCTATCATAATCCTGTAGTCTTAAATTCATGATCTTCCTTCCCACACCTTTGTGTTCCAAGAGCTATCTCCATTCTACAATGATTGATTCAGGGATTTTAGATTCTCTTCTTACTGGAAGAGCAATTGATTTTTCTCTCTTTGTGTATGCTTGCAAGATTTTACCCTCAATTTTTTTATTCCTGAAGTAGGAGGCTAGTGCTCTCACTTGTAAATCTCCCACATAAATCAATGGGTTCCATTCAATATCCTTAGATACAACATAATTATGTAAGTAATACTCACATAGATGGTCTTGCTCTTCAGGTTTGGCAGTAGCAATTTTTTTTAGAAAGGTCATTTTTCCACTCATTGCAACTGGTTTATTACTGATCAATTTACTAAATTGGTAACTCAAAAATTTCTCCTACAAAAACAAGGCATAAGTCCTAGCTGGGGGTTTACATCTAATAATTTGAGCAGCTTTGTCTGCTATCTCCTCCATTTTGACTGCTAGCCTTCTCAACTCAATATCGTTCCTTTCTAATGCTTGAGTGTGCTTTGCAATCATGGCTTGTTTTTCTTTCTTCCACTCTTCTTCTTGTTTATAAAAATCTTGAGTAACTTTCCATAGCTGATATCCTAGGGACACAACTGTATGATAGGTTAGGGTTTTTACAACAACGAGTCTTTTCTCTTCAACCACTAATTCCTTATTTCCTGCAACAACTATGGCTAGCTCTGCAAGGATATCTAGTTTTGACCCCTGATCATAAGTGTTAACTTTTTCTTCCAACTCTTGTATCTTTGCTTCTCTCTCCTTGTCCCTCTGCTCATACGTTTTGACTAGTTCTTCTAGCTGCTTTATTCTCTCAAAGGCTTCCTGCAATTCTTTCCTAACATTCCTTTCTTCAATCAATAATTCTTCATCCCTTAAAGGCTGTTCATCACCACCCCCTATAGACTCATAACCCTCATTGTCACGGTTATCTGGGGTTTTCTTTCTAGTTTTCCTAGCAACAAAGATATCCTCTAATTCTAATTCAGAGGTAGAAGATACATACCATTTCCTTTTGATGGGGACTTACACATTCTCAGTCACATTGGCCTCTTGTTCATGGTCAGTTTCTACTGTCACAACATCCTCTTTCTCTTCTCTAGGCTTCTCAACATCACCCCTCATAACACCTTTCTTCTTTAGGCGGTGTGAACACCTTAATGGTGTTGGTTTCACCTTTGGCCTTTTTGTAGGTTCAGAAGAAGAACCACCCTTCTTCTTTCTGGTTTTTGGTGTTTTGGTGCTGGGTGCTTTACTAGAGGATGGGGTTTGATTTACTTCTTCCACTATAGGTTGGTCAAATGCTGCATGTGGTGAAATTGGCACATCTTGCTCCCCTACTTCTTCCACGCTGTGGGTAGGTGAGGCGGCAGGTGTAACAGGGGTTTCCCTCGAAGATGCAATAGGTGACTCTACATTCCCTAGTACTGTTGGCTCATTAAGAATGTCATTAATGTTTTTGCATTTCAAAAATCTTTTCTAGGGCACCTGTGGATACCAAACCCTAAGGATTCTCTTTACTAACAGAGTGACCAAACAATCATGTGACATAGTTGACTTATTTGACTTCCGCTGGTATTCATATCCCATTCTCTTTAACAAATTATATAGGAAATTGGGCATATTGACTACTTTGTTATGGTGAAGATGGCTCAACAATTTAAAATGCATAGTATATAACATGGACTGCCTACCATCACAAGTAAGGTACTTAATAATATGAACAACTCAAGAAGCCCATAACTGTGGAAGTGATAGTCTTTTAGTACCTTGTGACATTGATTCTAGATGATCTCCTTCCTCGATGAATTCATCTCTTGCAACTATTGCATCTGCCTTGACAGGGAATTCTTCTCCATTCCTGGGTAAACTGGATACTTCAGGAACTGCATCTTCCAAAGCATCCACTATCAAGTTCCTTTGATAGTGGCTTCATCATGCTAGAGTGAGGCCACAAATTGCCTCATCATACCTTCATTATATTCCGTGAGCTTCAAAAAATAGTCAATCCATCCTGCTTGTGTAAAGGTTGGCAAGGCTAACTAGTCTTCCAATATTACATTATGCACTGTGGGTTCCCGTCTAATAAGGTCTCCTCCCATGTTGCCAATTTAAACTTCAAATTCAAATTCTTCACAACCCTTCTACTAACCCTCTGTTATATTTGCTTACACTTTCAATTTGCACTTTCAATTTCAATAACCCTCTATACATTCCTTTGTTATATTATACTTGTATGCACCAAACCCAAACCAACCTGAACTGACTCAGGATTGTAGGAAATTAACAGACAAAAGGTCATTGATGTAAGAAAGCAAAGGAAAAAGTTGTATTATCTATGTTTTGTAACTGATGGTGGCAAACAATCATTTTTTGAACATACACACTATTTCCCCCCAACTAAAATCTTGAAGTGACCTCAGTTCAAGGCATTGTACGGGCAAAGAGAAGGATTAGAGTATATAGAAGTAAGATTAATAATGAGAATTTTGCATCATTGAATGCGAGCACATATAAAAGTATTGAAATATCTGTGTTAAATAATAGAAATTTAATATTTGTACCTGTTGTAATGAAGTGAACTGGACTTTGCGTGAGCAGAGTGTTGGAAAATGTGTCTGGAACATAAGTTGAATTGGATGGGGCTCATTAATATGAGGAATGGTGGAAATGACATACTGACATGTGTGAACCAGTTGAGGAAGCTTGCATGTGGTGAGATGATGAACGATGGTTGCATGCACTTAAAAAGTGGAGTGAATGGCACAAAATTTGAATGAGTTGACGGATAGTTGCTACATGTTCCTTTATCAATAGGTCCCAATGTATATTGTGGCAATGTGGATTTTGTTGCCTTCTATAGGTCCCTACTACTTATTGAAACAATCTCCATGAAGATTGTGGCATCGGTGCTGTGTGTGCACGTGAAGAAATGAAAGAATTATACCTGAGTGACCTCAGGAGGTGAGCTGTGTAGCTCACTTGCTGAGTCACTTTGATAACTGGTAGGGTCTGCTTCTATGTGACTGCTTAGTGATAATATAGCAGTATCTGAGTCAGGGCTAGGAATAGAGCATTGCTTTAGAAAATCAACTCTTGTTGCTGGCCTGGTATAGAGCTTTAATCTGTGGCCATTAACCAATAGTGAAAACCTGACTTCATCTATGGTCTGCAATTTGACAGCTCCATTAGAAAAGACCTGGTGTATTTCATAAGGTCCTAACCACCTTATTGTAGTTTGCCCTTGTGATCCTTGTATTTGGAATCATACAACAAATCCCAGTCACCCACATGGAATTCTTTACTCTTGATGAACTGATCATGCCATTTGGATCTTTACTTTTGAACTATCTCTGTGTGGTGCATAGCTACCATTTTGGTTTCATCTAACCCATTGAGAATATGGAGTCTTTCTTGCTGTGCTGCTGTCAGATCCATGCCAAGTTCTAGTGCAGTTCTTAGCATCTTATATTCAAATTCTATTGGCAAAATTGTTGTTTTACCATACACTAATTCATAAGGTGTGAAACTAGTTGTTGTTTTCCATGTCGTTCTGTATACCCATATTGCCTCTGGTAATCTAGCTGCCCAATCTTTTCTATGAATGTTCACTATTTTGGTCAGAATATTATCAATTTCCCTATTTGTAACCTCCACCTGCCCATTGGCTTGGGGTGATAAGGTGTTGATTTTCTATGCCTGATTTCATATTCTTTAACCAATGTGGAAATGAGTTCAGAAGTGAACCAAGGACCTTGATCAGTGACAATTTCTCTTGGTGCTCCATACCTAGTGAAGATCTCTTCATACAAGAATTTGGCTACATTCCCATCTCTTACAAATTGGAAGGCCTTGACTTCAACCCATTTTGTCAGAGAATCAATGAAAACTAAAATGTACTCCTTGTTATTAGAAGCTGGTGAAATTGGCCCAATGAAATATAGCCCCCATTTGTCAAATGGTGCTAGTGCCATCTGTGGCTGCAAAGGCATCTCATCTGACCTTGTTGGTCTACCCATTCGCTAACATCTGTCACAACTCCTTTTATACTTGATTGCATCCTTATGAAGAGTTGGCCAATAATAGCCTATTGTTTAGATCTTGAATGATATCCTTTTAGTTGCAAAGTGATCCCCACAGGGCTCATCATGACAAGCTTTTAGGATGTCAAAGACCTCATCTTCTCTTATACATCTCCTCATAATATGATCTGGACTAATGTAGAATAAATAACCAGCAATCCAAGAATATGGAAAGCTTTTATGCAATAACTATCTCCTTTCTCTAGGAGAGAAATGTGATGGTATCTGCCCTGCTACCAAGTAATTAGCAATATTAGCAAACCATGGTGTGTGTATATTGAGAGCAAACAAATGCTCATATGGAAAACAATCATCTACAACACCTTCTTCTATTTGTGTAGGCAATCTAGATAGAAAATCTACCACCACATTAGCTTTCTCTGGCTTATCCACTATTGTTATATCAAACTCCTGTAGTAAGAGCAACCATCTAACTAGTCTACCTCCAACCATAAGTTTGTTCATTATGTACCAGATTCTAGTATGATCTGTATGGATAAAGACTTGATAACCAGTGATATAATGCCTAAACTTGTTGATAGCATAGACAACAGCCAACATCTCTTTTTCTGTGACAGTGTAGTTGAGTTCTGCTCCTTGTAAGTTTTTGCTGATATAATAGATAGCATACTCCTTATTACCTTCTTTTTGTCCCAATACAACTCCTATAGAAAAATCAGAAGCATCAATGTGTATGTGGAAAGGCAATGTCCAATTTGGTCCTCTCAAGACAGGTGCTTTTGTCAAAGCTGTCTTAAGTGTGTCAAAAGAGTGCTGATATTCTATGGTCTAGTCAAATTCCATATCTTTTGTAAGCAGAGTAAACAAAGGTGCTACTAGTTTGCCGAAGTCCTGAATGAACATCCTATAATAGCCTGCACGGCCTAGAAAGCTTCTGACATCTTTTGGTTTCTATGGTACAGGAAGTGTAGAAATTATCTCAATTTTATTGGGATCCACCTGGATGCCATCACTTGATATAAAGTGTCCTTGAACAACCCCTTGAGTCATCATCATAAATCATTTTTCATGACTCAACGATAGATTATGTTCTTGATATCTTTTCAAGACCTTCTCTAGATTGCTGAGTGCTGTTTTAAATGTCTCTCCATAGGTGGTGAAATCATCCATGTAGATCTCCATAGAATCATGGGCATAGTCTGAAAAGATACTTAGCACTGTCCTCTGAAAAGTGGTTGGGGAATTGGATAACCCAAAGGGAAGAATAGAATAAGCATATGTACCCCAAGGGAATGTAAATGTGGTCTTATCCTGGTCCTTTGGAGATATCTTTATCAGATTATAGCCACTAAATCCATCTAAGAACGAGTACTTCTTTCCTGCTAGAGAATCAAGTACTTGGTCAATGAAAGGTAATGGAAAATGATCTTTTCTAGTGGCTATGTTAAGTTCCCTATAGTCTACACATACCCTCCACTTGCGTCCTTTCTTAGGAACAATAACTAAAGGTGACACCCATTCATTGTCAGAAATAGGGTAAATGAAGCCGGCATGAAGGAGTTTTTGTAGATCAGTTTTAACTGTCTCGTAAGGTAGGGTTCATTCTCCTTTGTGGCCGTCTAATTGGCTTGGAACCATCATTTATGTAGATCCTATGCATGCACAAGTCTGGATCAATTGCTTTCATGTCATTGTAATCCCATGCAAAAGTTGATGCATGTGCCTGCGACACAGTGTTCAGGGAAGTCTGTTGTTCCTTAGTTAAGGCATTGTTAATATTCAACATTTTGCCTGGCATGATTTCCAATGTTTTAGAAGCTGGTTGCACAGTTGAAAGGTCACATCCACTAATGTTGGGAACACATTCCTGAGGTAGTAAAGAGTGGAAAGTTGGGCTAATTCTTCTGAGGAATGTGCATGTATGATGTTCTGCAATGGATCTTGCAGACATGACAAACAATCTTGTTGATGTGGGTCCCTACTGCAATGGTTCTATATAATGTGGTCAATTAAGTCATCCTCATCTTGGGTTGCTAACAAGGGGCTGTGTTCAATGGTCATGAGAGTTTGTAGAGAATAGTGGTCTTCTTCTTCTTCTTCCAAGGTAGGCCATATGGTTTGCTCTAGATTGTCATAAGGTTGAGCTGGTGGATAGAGGACCAATTTCTTGGTTATAGTTCCATTCGAGATCTTATCATGTTTCTAGACCTACAAACTATGAATACATCAACTATTGCTAACCATGGTCTGCCTAAGATAAGTGGATAACCTGCAAGGTTGACTTTTGGATGCAAGACTATGAAATCTGCAGGGTACTCCCATGAGTCTAATGCTATGACTATGTCTTCAATGACCCCCTCAGGTTTTACTGTAGACCTATCTGCCAACTGTAAAATAGTTGGTGTAGGCCTGAGGTTAGGTAGCTGAAGTAGTTGCATTGTTTTTTTAGTCATGACATTGGTGGCTGCCCCTAAGTCAATCAAGGTATTTTTGATGAGAGTTCCATTAATCTTAACATCCACCACTGGATTGCCAGGGTCTGTGTATTTAGGGACAATTATGTTCCCTAGCATAATATCGGCAAGGTTCCCTAGGACATGGACCATCTGAGGGTCCTTCCTCTTTCTTCCTAAATTTTTAAGACAAAGGTCTCTCACTGTCTTGGTATAGATTGGAATGTCCTTGATAGCTTGGATAAGGGGTATCTTGATACTGAAATTCTTAAGTCAACCCAATAGATATGTCTCTGCTTAGGTTTGATGTTTTTGTATGGCTAAACGTTCAGGGAAACGAGGCTCTAGATTTGAGATAGTCTAATTTACCTGATTTGATTCAGGCTCCAGAGGTGAATTGTCTAAAGCTTCAGCTATGGGCTATTCATCCACCACCTTTTGAGGAAATGAAGGCCTAGCTAATGTTTTCCCTGACCTGAGGTGGACATCACTCACCTCCACCCCATAAGTGGGGTATTGAATAGCTTCGTTAGTGTATGCCTATTGAACATGTTTGTTATTGGGGTTAGGTGCAAGCTGGGTAGGCAATTTTGGTGCTCTTGGTGGTTGAGTTGTAGGACTGGATGGATTTGGCATAATAGCTTGATGTTGTGGTTGAGAAGGTAGCAAAGGTTGTGAGTAATTCATATTTTTGTTTTGCCATTGCTGTCCCTTTTGCCATTGTGGTTGGCATTGGTTTTGTTATATTGGCCATTGAGGGTTGTAGTTAGGTCCTTGGAAATTTTGTTGGGGCCATACATTTGGTTGTTGCTGATTCTAGTTTTGCTGAGGGTTTTGCCATTGGTTTTGGGTATTTGGCCAAGGCTGAGGGTTCCAACTAGAGAAATTATGATTACCTATGGGAAATGATGCATTGAAAGTTAGAGGATCTTGTGGCATATACCATTGTCTTTCTTGCCATGGTTTCCTTTGTGCAAAATAGAATAGCTGGCCATCTTCACTTTCAAATGGTTGAAAGTGTGGTTTCTCTGACTTGTCTTCTGTAATACTGGCCACCCTTCTACACTTGTAATTTTCTTTTCTTTATCTGCAATTAGGACAATATTCAGTGAGTATTGCATCAGCCTCCTCCTGCTTCTTCTTCAAGTGTAGAGTATCTAGTTGAGTAGCTAGGTGACTGATAATATCTTCTTTCATGTTGGTCAATGAGTTGCTCAATTCCACCCTTGAAACTAAATTTGATGTCTTGCCAATGGTAGATGTTCTTTCTCCCCTTGTCCTCTTGGTGAAAGTCCTTGAGTAGTTTCTGCAAACTATCCAGACATCCTCAAAAGGTAATTGAGACACATCTCCTGCCCCAATAAGATTAAGGGCATCCATGCAGTCATCATTGACTCCTATAAAAAATACAAGCTTCAAAGATTCATCTAAGAGTTTATTCTGTGGGTTTTTCTTTAGGCAGAACTGGAACCTTTCTACATAATCCTCCAATGGTTCATCCTCTTTTTGAGTCATCCTCAAGATGTCATCTCTTCTCCTATCAATTCCTCTGCAATAATCTTGGTATTTCTCCAAGAATTTTGTTTTCATTGTGTCCCAATCTGGAATAGCATCCTTACCTAATCCCATAAACCATCTCAAAGCAACATCCTTCAAAGTAGTAGGAAATAGCTTGAGCCTATGAGCATCAGTTGTGTAGTCATAGCTTCTACACAGGACATCAAACTCGAACAAGAATGTATATGGATCTTCAGTCACCAAACCATAAAAGATTGGTAATGCTGAAGGAGGTATATTCTTTAGAGCGTCAACCCTCTCTTGGCTGGTAATTGGAAACTCAAAAGTCACATGTTCGGGTGGATCATCCATTGCATCAACCATGGTTAGGACTGTTCTTTCTGTATTATCAGTAGATGTTGATGAGAGGGAAGATTCTTCTTTAGTAATACCCTTGCTCTGATCACCATAGTCACCAATATCTACCGTAGCTTGTTGGGTTGTTTGAAGAAACCTTCCCATAGCATCTCTCTACCTCTGCATACAATGGGTATGACTTTGTATAGCAACGACTCCTGCACAATGTTAGTGAAATTTTTCTAGTATTTGGTGGGGTGAAACCTAAGTGTATTATATTTTGAAAGCAAAATGTTTAAGCTAGGAAATCTTGGAAATAAAAGGAACTAGTCTCTGAAAATAGTGCCATCCCCAACAACGGTGCCAAAATTGTAGTGTCTTTGCTATGTCTAGTAAACTTGGTGGTAATCACACAATTCAAAGGAAAAACCTACTGAACAGTCCACTATAACCCTTGAAAAGATCTTTATTGAATTATCGACCAGGGCTAGTAAGCTTGTGATGGCACTGGCACTGTATGTGCTTTCAAAGATCAAACTATCTAACTCATCTACTATAGTATCATAAATCAAACTACTCAATGACAAAAGAAAGTAATACTGCTACTGTTGCTACGGGTACTTGCAATGTAAGACTGTAATAAATGACTATTAAGAAATGAATTCTAAGAATAATCTTGGTATTGATAACTTATTCTACCCTCCGGAGTATCACAAGTCAAATGAACTAAAACAACTTGAGAATCTAATTGATCTTGCATTCATGAAATAACTTCTACAATAATAATAACATGCAAGAAATAAAGTGAGGGATAGTTACCTTGAGTGGCCCTTGCTCAGGTGACTGCCTCATTGCTTTTAACTCAAATCTAGTTCTCTAGATTGACACAATCATATTGATTCTAACTCATTCATTACACAGTCTTCTCAAATCACATAAAATCTTGCTGAACTGTATTATTCATAAACTCAGAATCAAAATAACAACATTGTCTGCATATAACTAGAAAAGATTTAGATAGCTATATCTACGACAAAACAATCTATTTCAAACTTGAAACTGAACTAACAACTTAACTACCTCGACCATCGAGCCATACATATAGGCACAGGGGAGTTTATTGAAATAGGTCTCTTAACTAAAATCATAGAACCACCACTCCGTACAAAGCAGAGTGTGATAAATTCTAAACAACAATAACTGAAAAAGAAGGAAAGAAGAGTCCTAATAAAATTGGAACTCCTTGCTGAAATAGGGGAACATGGACTAGTTGGATCAGTCACGTTGGTCTTCTAGTTGCATCATAATTTCTCCTCTTTCAATTATCTTTATTGATTACTATCACGATGCGTGATTATCTCCATAAAGTGTCTTCATGCCATGGTTGTTGCACTTAGTTGAGTTTGGAACCTCCCCTGCTCTGCTACCTGGAAATGTTGTGGCTACGGGCTACACCTTACAATTGCTACGGGCTATAATCCCTCTTCTTTAGTTGCAGGAGTTAGTCCACAAAACATGTACAAAATACTAACAACCATAATCAACACAAACATTATTTACAATCCATACATTCCCACACATAATTATGCATAATTCATCATATTAAAACCATATTCCCATATACTTAATAACCATGTTCAGGTCTACATAATGATCATAAGGGATAACATAATATAGAAATATGTATAAGATAATGTCTGAGATTGTCTTTCAACTTGCATAAAACCATAAGAAAATAGGCTAATAACTAGGCTCATCAATTGGTATTGTGTTTGATATTCCCATATACAATTCAAATATTGGTGATTGTCTTACAAATGGGGATGATAGTTTGTATGAACCAGAGTTGGAAGTATTCACTTTTAGTGTTAGATGCACTAATGAAGGTACCTACTCTGATAGGAATGGACAAGTTCTAGGTTAAGAGGAGGTTATTATTGATTATGATGATGAATGTATGTCTTGTTCTGATGATTCTGAGTATGATGATGTTGAGAAAAGTTTAAACCTTCACATGGAGAAAGCAAAAAAATTTATGACATGGATGAATGTCCTTTATGATGAACCTTTAGCCTCACCTAAGATGAGAAATGATAATCTTTATTGGTGTAGGGATAATCCCATCTTTGCAGACGATGAAGAGTATGATGAGCTTGAGAAAGATTAGCTTAAGGTAGGTGGGCCTACTTATGAGTTGATAAAAGCTGATTGGGTCCCATATGCTCAAAAGTTGGATAGGCACGTCCAGCCTTGTGAAGATCATGACTTAAATTTGGTTGAGATTCCCTTACAAGACACTAGGGTGCATGATAAAGTAAATGAATTACAAAACTTAAATGAGTACAAATTTGATGCAGATCAGGGTGGAAGAATGGTTGAATATGAATCCTTCACTTTTCTTGATGTAGAGCTATCATGTGGTAAATATAATTTACAGCAAGGATCATTAGAGACATCTTATGAATGCTTTAGGTTTGATGTGGAAAATAGAGATGGGGTCAAACTTGATGATGACAATCATCTAGTGGGCTATGAATTATTCTATTTCTCAGATTAGGCTAACAAATGTCTAAGGACTCATAGTGGCAATTTAGTTGATCAAAGGCAATATGAGCATGGAAATGATATGTTTTATTTGTACTTATCATTTGTTGACATTATTCATTCCATGCAGGTTGACGTGATTAACAATGTGATGATATGGTTTTTTGCTGGTAGCAGTAAGCACAATACTCCCAGATTGAGCACAAAGTTGTTCGCTAAAAACAGGGTATTTGACAGAGGCAAGCATTAATTTCTTATTTCTGGTGGCCTAGGGCCACCAGGTTGGAGTTGATATTTGAGTCACCTTTCAATCGGTCTTCAACTCCTAATTGAGGTAGTTACTTATAGCCCAGTGGATTTGGCACATGGTCTACACCTCAGAGTTCTGTGGTCCTTGCCATGCTTGCAAGAGCCATGCGTCCCCAACCAGAGCCATTGGTAGAATCCCCCCATGCAATTTTCTTTCTCTTTAGCCTTAAACCCTTGAAATTGGCCTAGTTTGTGTCTGAGAAGCTTAAACCCTAAGACCTTGTGCTTTTTCCAAAGCCTATATTAAAATCTTATGTTGACTTGTTATAGGCGGTCACCCCAGGTTTAAGATATGACTTAATGTCCTTAGCTTCATTCGTAACTGGCCCCTTAAGCCTAGTCACTGGTTCCCCCCTATTTATGCAAATATTTCCTAAGTCTGAGCGCATGCTCTTTAGAGGCAGATTGATGGCTATCACGGTATCATAGGCTTTAGATTTGTCAGATCTGTCAGGATTGTGTTGATCTGATGACTGTTGATTTTGAGTTGGTGGGCCCGAGGTCTTATCGATTGATTCAACAACTACGTGCTTGTTCCCCATTCGATCTCGGTAGCGCACTACGAAGAGGTGCCATGGAATATTCCTTGCACTACTGCGATAGTATGTAATTGGTGGTGGGACTCAGTTTTGTCTTAAAAGAGTTGAAGCTAACATCTAGCGCGCAAGTGCAGAGGTAGTAATTTGGGTCCCCGCCGGGATTGCACTGCTGCAATAAGATGACATGTGGCAAGATTGTGGCTTTCTGACTAGAAACCTGTTCTTTGTTGGTATCTCCTTATTGAATGATGACTTTTCAACGATTCGAGTGGATTCTTTTCATTTCCAGCCACTCATCTTGTTCTGATGTGTCTTGAATCGATGGTCCAAGTTCAAATTATGGATTTTATTTGAGCATACTAACATGAACATCAAAACAACTATGGAATGACAAGTTCTACCTAGATTTTTGAGACTATTAGCTGTAAATTAGAGGTGCTGCTCCAATATACAAGATGGTGATTTGATAATTAACACATTTCTCTAGTAATTTTTGATCTTCAGTTGGATCTTGGTACATGAACTAGTCCTTTGTTGTTCATGTGAGAGATGTTTGTAGTCAGGTGACATTAACCTGCGCCTCCATTTTATGCTTTGAAGGGTGTGAATAGATCAATGAAAGTTTCCAGATATGAATTCAAGTGTGTTAAGCCTACAAACACCTGGAATAGAATTAGTGTTGGAAAATGGAAATTGCTCAGGTAAATGACCTTTGTTCATTCTTGCTATCAATAGGAACGCTTCCATGAATTGTTCACATCGATTGTTGTCATGAGTACTGTGCAGAATACTTCCCTACAATTTTTATCCTTTGTTTCCTGAAGGAGTATGTTCTTGTTCTCCTGGTTGCAGGTCTGGCCATTCTGAATTAAGGAAAGAGTGAGTATTAGCCAAGGGAATGGGAGGTATTGGAAAAAGTAGGAGTCTTTGGCTACAACAGTCTTGCCAGTTTCCTAGAACCATAGCTGAATAGTGTCATTTTGGTGGAGAACTAATCAGATCATCCAAATGCTCTAACTACATGTAGTTGTTCCTCAGGGGTGGACCAACTGGGTAGGATTGTAGCAACCTCGACTAGAATTGGTATTCAAGAGCGTAGGAAGAGAGATACTAGTTTTCTCTCGCGCCATCCCTCTATTTGATGAATTTCATCAAGAATAACAATAGAGGGAGTGCATTATGTTCGGATGCCCAAGTGCATAGTGCAGAAGTGGGACTCTTTTGACAGAGTCAAAGAAGTCCTTTCCCTAGCAAGGATGACATGTTGCCTTCCCAACAGCCTATGATCTAAGTTTGAATATGGGACGAAGAGGGGACATCTATTTCTAATTGCCTGGGAGGATTTTTAACCAATTAGAACATTTTGG
Organism: Cunninghamia lanceolata; assembly: GCA_027924645.1. NCBI lineage: Eukaryota > Viridiplantae > Streptophyta > Pinopsida > Cupressales > Cupressaceae > Cunninghamia > Cunninghamia lanceolata. The sequence goes on from BSBN01000892.1 coordinate 10,661,506, forward strand.
AACATTGTTGCAAATATTTGCAAAGGAATTGGTTAAAAGAAACTATCCGCAAATCAGAGCAAGGATGTAGTTTCCTAAGTCAAAAATATTAAATGAAATACATGTAACTTAAATGTTGTACTAATGAAAGTCCTGGCCAACATATTTTTCCTATATATAGGGTTTCAAAAGTCATAGTAGGGGATCCACTGATCCACTTTTGATCCACATTCTTGGAGGGTGGAGTTAGTTGCTAGGAAAGGGATTCTTTTCTGGGCTTTGGATACAAGATATCCACATTCTTGGGGAGTAGTTTTAGTAGCAGAGTAGGTGTATTATCAAGATTGTAGAACAAAATTATGCTTGCATATGAATAAATTCTTGTATGAAAATTTCAATCCAGATTGCAATATATGAATGACACTGTGTGTATTTTTTACAATTGTCTCCTTTAATGTATCCTTTGTTTTTGTAAATGAAGGAATCAAGGGTTTTGGAATTCATCTATGCACATTTGCTACATTGAATGTCTTATTTATTGCTTCTGTTTAAGGGATGGATTAAATATGCTTTGAGTAAGGCATAGGAAATAGTGTGTTACATTTAGGATTATTGAAGTAGAATTGCATAAAAATACTCTTCCTTGGACAAAATGCAATATTATTATTAGTCCTCTAGGTATGAAGTTTAATGTTAGAAAGGAAACATTTGCAGTGTAAAGTTTTGACTATTTTGCCCTTGATAAAACACCGATCCTGGAACCTATTTGTCCAAGATTCCAGAGAGAATAGAAAATCTTAAGATTGATCAATTGAAGTCTTTTAGTTTGTTTTGATGTAGTTTGAGTAGGTTTTGATGTATGTTCTCAAGGCTAGCAATGTAGAAATTTCCAAGAACCTTGCTAGTTTGAATGATTATTTTTATAAGTCTTGGTGCATGTTAATGTGAACATTTTCTGCATGGTATATTGAGAGACAAATCTGTTGATTACAAATAGGGGACACCCCGCTAGGTTTGGCAGAGCCTAAAGTGTAGGGGAGATAAGTGAAGAATGATCTCCCACTTTGTTGGCCAAATCTCTCATTGAATTTGATCATAAGAATGGGAAAATCTTTAGAGTTTGATGTGTGCAGATTTGGGACCCAACATTGTGTTGCTAAGGAGCTTGCCTTAGTCAAGCCTTGGTTCTGGTATTTCTACCTCAATGAGAAATTAATACAAAAATGTTTGTAGGAAATAAGGCGTGTGTGCTTCTACTCCTAAGTGTATCTAAGAAGTAAAAGTAGTGACAATGAAAATGAAAACTAACAATACCTTCCTTGGTCTACGAGGAAGAGTGCTCTAGAACATATACAAAAGAAACAACAAATGGTGGTCTACACCATAAACCAACAAGGGAAATAAACTATGCAACAAATATATTCAAATATCAACTACTTTAACAACAATACCAAAATAATATTACTAGCTAGATAGCAATAAGGAGGTTGCAACTCCTCAAGGGTTGGAATTCAATGCAAATAGTTTCAAAACCCCAAGGAAGAGCCTTCACGAATGATCAAGCTGCAACATAAGGTCTCCAAGAGCTAATAAATATGATGCTACCAATCAATAGAACATAGGAAATCTTTAATATCTTTTGATGGAGATCCAAGAGAGTAATACTTTAATAATACTTTCAACAAAAAAATGCAAAGAGATAGATTGAGAGCCCAAAAAATTGAGATAATGAGAGATAGATTAAAAAAATATAACATCTATAATGTTGGAAAATGTCCCCTTGGGGGATTTTCCCTCATAAGGTTTAGCTCCTGGGTCTTTAGCATTCATTTAGGACATCTTAGTTCATATTTTGGCATCCCGATGGAATGAGACCTAGGTTCCATGGCAAATTAGACCCAGGTGGACCCCTTGAGCTGTACCCTGCCCAAAATAGGGGGGAGGACTTGGGTGCCCACACCCTAGTCCTGCCCTATTTTGGGGCAGCCCTAATTTCTAGGTGTCAGTATATGACCGTTATTTGGTCCTTTTGCTGACACGGTAAGTTTTGATTTTTAAAATCTTGGCAGGAGTGCTTGTAGTTGCATATATAAGCATGTTTAGACATTCATTTGTAAACTAGATTTCAATTAGATGATTACTAGAAAGCTATTGTGTTCTCAAGGTGATTCAAGGCTTTCATGGTGTTGCAAGAGTAGACTTGTGTGTTTTGTGTGTTGGTATTTGTACATTTGAGCATCAATTTCCTCATGGAATGAAGAGCACCTTCCTCTCATGAGAGCTTCACTACAAGGTGACATAATATTGTGTTTTCATCATTGATTCCTTTGGTTTTTGCCTCTGCCTCACAAGGGCATGCACTCTTTATCTGACAACGGTGTTTAGAGACTTAAGTGTCCTCCGGGGCTTGACTGAGGCAAGCCTCTAAACACCACAACCCCCAAACCAAGTCTTGTGATTGCAGGTTACAGGTGTCATATTTGGGAAAAGTGGAGTTGAAGGAAGGATTGGCAGGCATCAAGGATTTAGGATCTGAAGAAAAGTAGGACACAAGAGCACTTCCAGGACTTGGGTGCTCACTCTAGTGTCCTCCGCATCTAAGTTTCAGGAAATAAAAGTTACAGGGCTGATCAGTGTCAGAAGGAGGTTCGGATCTCGTGAAGAAACTGGTACCTTAGACTTGGGCACCCTTCCAGTGTCCCTGACTGTTCCGCTTCGAAACCCCAAAAATAGGTATTCTATAATTTGGTATTTTACTCCTATTTGCAAGAGCCTTTTCCGTTATTCGTCAATTTATTGTCGTATTTGCATAATTAGGGTTTTAATGGTCAATTGGGCATAAGAGAAGGAAAATTGATAATTAAATTCCCTAATTCAAGTTTCCCTACATTTGCAAGTGACCTAGGGTATGATAGTGCTCGTCACTCGACCCTAGGTCCTTGAATGTATAGTGGAGAGGCAGATTTAAACATCTAAAATCTAGAGCATTAACAAATCCAATTTTCCTCTAAACATTTTGGTGAACCCGTGTTTTTGGACTTAAATTGCAACTTGCTGAGTGTGTGTCTTCAGATTTGGATTGATTTCATCCTTTCATATAGTCATTCATTTTACTGCATTGAGAAAAATTCAAAAAAAAAATGAAAAATTAGAATAATTCAAAAAAATTGCATTGTTTGGCTTACTAAATTGCATCAGTTCTTCCTAAATTTTCCTAATTCATGATTTTTGCATCAGATCTGATATAAACTACAGAAAAATCCAAAAATTTAAAATTTTGCATTGCATTTTCATCATTTAATTGCTAGGGTTTTGTAGAAATTTTGACAATTTTATATAACCTAGTAATTCCAAAATCTAGGGTTAGTAGGCAATTTTTTTTTTCTTCCAGATTTTTCTACTGATTTAGAGGCTCATTCAAATTAACATTTGTCTGTAGTCTTGCATTTTAGTGTAAATTTGCATTTAGATCTAAAATATTTGCATTTTTGCATAGAAAATTTCAACAAAAACTAGTAATTTTGATGCATTTTCATTAAATTTGCATGGGCATTTTGCATGTTCAAGCTTGAAAATCATTTTAAGATTTGAGAGTATTTGATTTCCATCATAAATCAGACTTCAAAACATTCGCATAGCATTTTGTCCCAATATCTCAAACCTAGGGCTTCAAAAACAACAATTTTCACTAAATTTGGCCTTATTGACTCTCTAAACTTGGAGCATAGGCATGTTGTGAAGAGTATTTTTGCATTAATTCTATGTTATCAGGGTAATCATTTTCTTACCCTCCTAAAAATCTTCACAACACCTTTTTAATGGGCTCTTGTATTGAAAATTTGGTGAAAAACTACATATTTTGGTTATTTTTGCCCTAGGGTTTGACCTAGTCTGCACTCCAAGCGTGTTGTGACAAGTTTTATGGATTGATATGACTGATATAATCAGTATTATTTGCTGCACATCCTAAAATTCATCACAACAACTCTTTTTCTATGTCTTGGAATTGAAAAACCGTGAAAAATTTGCATATTTTGCTATATTTTCACTAGATTTTACCTTAAGTGGTACTAAAAGCGTGTTGTGTTGGGTATTTTGGCACCAAGTGGCTGTTATTACTGATATATTTTTTTTCCATCATCATTTTCCTCACAACACCCTTTGTTATGCCCTCTTGCATTGAGTTTTGGTGAAAAAGTGCCTATTTCGACATATTTTCACTATAATTTGACTTGACATTATCTTGGATTTGCATCAAGAGTGTGTTGGGAAGGACCTTATTTCTGTTTTGGACTAATATCAGACATATAATTTTCTTCCCTTCATCAAAATCGTTACAACACCCTTGGTTTCACCTATTTACATTGAAAAAAGTACAAAAAATCAAGCATTTTAGGCCATTTTTGCATATAACCTTGCACTTGTCTTTTGCATCAAATTTGAAAAGCTTTTAAATTCTGATTTTACATTGAAAACAATGCAATGGTACCTTCATGTCATTTTCTTATGGTATCTCTACATGCATTTATCAAAGATCTTGATTTTGACAAATTCCTAATCTTCATGAGTGAACATCCTATGATATTAGAAGATTTAACCAAATTCATCTCTAGGAACACTCATGAGAAAGATGAGAGTGAAAATCCTTTTTCCACCATAGAGTATGATGATGATGATGTACATTCCTCTCATCCCATTGCTCTCCCTGGCCAAGATGTAGCATTAGTGGATGAGAAAAGGTTTCTCACATTAAATACTTTAGGGATGGATGTTGGGTGTAATCAAGAGGGAAATAGTGTTAATTTGATACTTATTAATAGACTTGGTAGCACTATTTCTAAGATGGTTGTGCGGGGGCCACCTAATGCACCTTCTTGCTTAAAGTTGGTGATTATGGTTCAAGGTGTTCAAAATGTGTTACAACAACCACACCACAATGTGATTGCTCACACATACAACACCTGTAATAACAAGCAAAGTAACCAAGCACTGCATATGCCTGTCTCTCTTCCATGTTCTCAACCTATGCTCCCTCAACCACCTTGTCTTACTCATAAAAGTGGTCAAGAGTATGATCTTGTCAAATAGCTTCGTGCTACTTCGGCTAAGATCTCTCTTTGGGATTTAATACAAACATCGCCTACATACCATGGAATGCTCCAAGAAGCTTTGCAAAAGGTAATTGTCCCACCTATTGCTAAGCCTAATGATGTAGCAGCTGTATTGGATAGTATGCATGCGACAAAAATAGATATTCTTTTTCAACCACAGGAATTACCGTCAATTGATTTTCAAAATCAATATGATCCTCTTGTAATCTTTGTTACAATAAACAAAACATTGGTTAAAGAGAGTTATGATTGATAATGGCTCAGCTCTTAATGTTTGTGGCATTGACTTATTACATAATATTAAAGTTGATATATCTACCATTAAGCAAGAATCATTAAGTATCCATGGGTTTGACAATGTTGGACGACAATCCGTGGGCACTATAACTTTACCTATATAAGTGGGACCTGTGATTGTGCCTACTCTGGTTCATGTCATGCCTTGTTCTTTATCTAACAACATGATTCTTGGTAGACCTTGGATTCATGCATTGGGGGCAGTCCCTTCCACCCTGCATCATTCAATCAAATTTATATTCAAAGGTAAACTTCATACTATTCATGCTGATCCTGAACCAGACAATTAGTTACACATTGAAAAGCAAAAACCAGTTTACAATCATATGAGCTTAAACAATTTACAAGCTAATTCATCAAAGCCTCTAGCCACGAATGATGTTGTGAAAGATTCTATACCATCGAATGCACTCTTTGGTGATAATTGGGGCTCATTACATTTTAATCCTTGCAATATAGGGGAATATAAAATTAATAGCCTTGACATATCAAAACTGGCATCGATCTCACCTAAGTAATCTTTTGAAGCACCTAAGCAACCTAAAGTCCCCTTGGTAGAAAATTAAAACAATACTCTCACTTATACCACAAATTACGAGACCTATGAGGCTTCACCATCTTCTAAGGAAATGACATCCCTTTATGGTCGAGGATTTAAGATCCGTTATAACAATTGTGAATATGTAGGTAAGGGATGTGGTGTAAATCAACAAGGAATTCGAGTACCTATAGAATCCGCTTCAACACATTACTCAAGCGGCATTGGATATAATCCTTTTAAAGAAAAGAAAGCCTCTTGTCATCCTAAACTTAATATAATTTCAAAACAACATGAGAGATATCCTAAATGTGTATGTTCTTAACGATGCTGCTACCAGGTAAGTATCTCTAACCCTTTATCTCTCTCGTGATGTGCTTCCCCCATGATGTGTTATGTGTTGTTTAGGCCTCCTGGGATGACCCTTGATTCTCCCGTAAGGTCCGGGATACCAGGAGACCGCCTCTGTTGTAACCTTCTTCTATTTGTATCATCATTCTTCTAAATTGCCTCTCTCTGATTTCATTGTTGAGTGTTGTGTCTTACGGACATAGCGTCATGGTTGGTGACCTGGGGGAACCCTCCTATGTGACTGTCCCTAAGACACTTGTTTCTCCTCTCTTATTTATTGTTTCCCTTCCTCTAGTGTTTCCATCTAGCGAGCGGATGATGCCAAACATTTATACTGATGCAGACCTAATGTCCCTTTCAAGAGCAATCAATAAATAGACTTAGTTCCTAATATGACAATGGGGTTGTATATTTTATCCGACGCTTGGCTAGTGGAAGCACTCGTGCTTTCCAGGTAGTGAATTTTATGATGTTTCTATCGCATTTACAAACCTTAACAATACTGCTGCTCTGTGCACCTTTATTTGCCTTTGAATCTGGCCTTGGCGGTACTCGATTCAGAGAGCTTCGTGATATAGCCCCATGATTATCCTCGAACTCTAAATTCATTGTATAACCTTGGCTCTTTGTGTGGTTAATCATATGCATTGATGTTGTTGTTTATCATGATTTCATAGACACTAACATGTTTCTTGTAGGGATGTGTTTGTGGGAACATTTGGTGATCGTAAAGTACATGTCACCTCCGGGGGGCATGGGCTTTGCGAAAGTCAGTGTTCCCTTGTGTGTTCTCTTCCTACCTTAATGTGCTTGATATCGATAACTGATATCAACCACCTTAAGGTGGAGGCATATATAAAGTAAGCTATTTGTTATAGATGTTAGCAATGTGTTTGACCTCAGATGCAAAGACTTGCACCCCAGAGTAGTGCATCGTGCATCCTGAGTTTGTTTGCAATCAATCAATCAATCATGTAAGCCATCTGTAGAGGCAGGATATCGTGTATATCCTTTTTATCTTAAGCCCTCTGTAGAGGGGGGATGGTGTATTTCTCAGAGCAGATTGCATCATCCTGTCATTTTCAAAAGTCCTTTGTGGAGGCGGGGAGTGGTTCTATGACTAACTCAACCCTGAAGTGTGTTTTTGGCGATTGTTGTGGCGAAGCCCAATCATCGGTGTGTGCCTGTACTGTGCCTGAGATGGTGTTGGACCTAGAAATAGGTACACTCCATCGCTTGTTTGCCATGTTTTCTCCATGTCTTCAAGTGTGTGTGTTTTGGCATGCTTGTTTTGTGTGGCATGTTTTTTGCCCCATATGCAGAGACCAGTGCCCTCAGGTAGTGCTTCCTGCATTTTGGGAGGTTTTGCGTGTCTTGCATGTGTGTTGCCCCATATATACAGAGACCCGCGCCTTAGGGTAGTGCATCCTATATTATGGGAGGTTTGTTTACTTTCCAGTACTTACATTTGCATTTCATATATATGAGAAGAAGAAAAGAAAAGATATCATTTTTGTCTTCCATGCATTAATGTGTCTTCTATGCATTGACTATATTCTCCATGATCTGCATGACTATAACTGTCTTATATGTGTTTTGCATGCTTGTTACTATCTCCTATGTAGTTAGCGTGTCTTCTCCGTGCTTGGCATGTTTGCTGTGTTTGTGACCTTACTTTAATGCATGTATTGGCCTTGCATTTATAAATACATTAAAGTGGGGGCTAAATGTAACGTCAAAAAATGTCCCCTTGGGGGCTTTTCCCTCATAAGGTTTAGCTCACGGGTCTTTAGCATGCATTTAGGACATCTTATTTCATATTTTGGCATCCTGATGGAATGAGACCTAGGTTCCATGGCAAATTGGACCCAAGTGGACCCCTTGAGCTGTACCCTACCCAAAATAGGGGGGAGGACTTGGGCGCTCGAGCCCTGGTCCTGCCCTATTTTGGGGCAGCCCTAATTTCTGGGTGTCAGTTTATGACCGTTATTTGGTCCTTTTGCCGACACGGTAAGTTTTGATTTTTAAAATCTTGGTGGGAGTGCTTGTAGTTGCATATATAAGCATGTTTAGGCATTCATTTGTAAACTAGATTTCAATTAGATGATTACTAGCAAGCTATTGTGTGCTCAAGGTTTTTCAAGGCTTTCATGGTGTTGCAAGAGTAGACTTGTGTGTTTTGTGTGTTGATATTTGTAGATTTGAGCATTAATTTCCTCATGGAATGAAGAGCATCTTCCTCCCATAAGAGCTTCACTACAAGGTGACATAATATTGTGTTTTCATCATTGATTCCTTTAGTTTTTGCCTTTGCCTCACAAGGGCACGCACTCTTTATCTGACAACGGTGTTCAAAGAATTAAGTGTCTTCCAGAGCTTGACTGAGGCAAGCCTCTAAACACCACAACCCCCAAACCAAGTCTTGTGATTGCAGGTTACAGGTATCGTATTTGGGAAAAGTGGAGTTGCAGGAAGGATTGACAAGAATCAAGGATTCAGGATTTGAAGAAAAGAAGGACACATGAGCACTTCCAGGACTTAGGCGCTCGCTCTAGTGTCCTCCGCATCTGAGTTTTCAGAAATAGAAGTTACAGGGCTGATCAGTGTCGGAAGGAGGTCCAGATCCCGTGAAGAAACTGGTACCTTGGACTTGGGTGCCCGCTCCAGTGTCCCTGACTGTTCCGCTTCAAAACCCTGAAAATAGGTACTTTGTGATTTGGTATTTTACTCCTATCTGTAAGATCCTTTTCCGTTATTCATCAATTTGTTGCTGTATTTGCATAATTAGGGTTTTAATGGTCAATTGGGCATAAGAGAAGGAAAATTGATAATTAAATTCCCTAATCCAAGTTTCCCTACATTTGCAATGACCTAGGGTATGATAGTGCTCGTCGGTCGACCCTAGATCCTTGAATGTATAGTGGAGAGGCAGATTTAAACATCTAAAATCTAGAGCATTAACAAATCCAATTTTCCTCTAAACAACATCCAAGATGAATAAATTTGAAATAGCATGCAAGGAGACATTCTAAGCTATGGAGGGACATTACTAGAAAGTCTCATCATCACTGGAGGCATTTGGTAACACCCAGGAATGGTCACCTAGAACCAAATAGACATGGGATGCTAGCACGTCATGCAAATGTTTACACGTAGTGCTCGTGTCCAGGTGACTTCAGTTCCTAGTCACACAGAACACCTTTAGATTATGTCACAATCAAAACATTAAAATGAAATTGCACAAAAATTAACATAAACACACTTATAAACAATGCTAAGAAGACAGACACTAATGTGGTCGCAATGTAGCATGAAATTGCAAGGGTATGCAATTTTTGACATTACATTTAGCCCACACTTTAGCAGGATTATGCAACTACATGAATATGCAAGCTAAAGTAAAATAAAGGAGATAAAATTACCAGTTTTACCTCAAAAGGATATTGTGGAGGATGCAGAGAACCTACAAAACCATAGTGTTAGACAATGTTGGTAGTATACAAGGCAACTAGTAGAACCTACCGCAGGTCACCACAAATGAAGTGTGAAGGATAAGGCTGACATGGCTAATAGTATTAAGGGTGTTTTGTAAGGGACACATCGCTATTACAGTATATTGCATAAATATATGTAATAGAGTACATGTAATGTAAGCAGATATAAGGATTATAATATACAGAGCAGAGACTTAGACCTGTCTTTTGTATCTAACAATGCATATGAATATATAAGGATATATAAGGGTTATAAATAAAGGATTATGTGTCTATCAATGTGTTTAAATTATTGGATGTGATTGGATCTACCGCATGATGTTGTTTCTTACTGTTGTTCTCTGTTATTCTATCATTGTCATGTTTGGAGTATAAACTGACTTTAGAGACTTAACTTAGGCTCAGATCTCTAGAATGTGTCTTGCTATTTCTTGCCAACATTTGGTTCTATTTCTGGACCCTAGAGAGAATAATGGAGAATGAATAAGATGAACAAGTGAAAGGGAAGTGTGGAACAATTGAAAAAACTTGAAAATCATGCTTTTAAAAGGAACATTTGCAAGTGAAATGGTGGATCTTGGGTCACCACAGACTGCAAAAACTAAAATCATAGACCTAGAGTGACGAAGATCTAATTAAAGAATTAAATTATTTGGAAGAAGGCTTAAAATATAGTATTTTTAAATAATTTTTTTTGATAAGTACAAACAAGAGGTTATGCTTGGAAATCTTGATTGGTCCCTAATGCAAAAGGATCCAACATCCTGGTTTGAAAATTTTACTAGATTTGAAGATAACATCTTCCAGGTCTTACATATTTATTTAATTGTAATACTTGATAATTCTAGAAATCCAAGGGCACTCATCGTGACTTGCCATGTACCATCCAGTTGGTAGAGGCATTATTTTAGACCTGAACAATAAAGAGCATATCATGAAACATATGGACCATGAGAACTCAGATGTGAGGAGGAATGCATTGCAACGTGTCCAAAATATTTTACTCAGTGCAAAATATGTGTTGGGTGAATATTTTGTCGTCAACTCACTGACGGAAAAATGGTTATATCAACCACAGTGTGATGAGATAAATCTCTCCTCTCAGTAAGGGGAGGTTCCCTTTCTTAACTACTTTCAAACTTGTCTATTCTAACACTAATCTTCAGGGTGAAACCATATCATCCATTTCTCTTTTTTTTAGAAATGATGTTTACAATTTAAAATAGCAACTTCATAATACAAATCAAATATAACCAAGAAACTCACGAGAGCACAAAGTCTATCGTTGCTTCTTTTGCTGATTTAAAATTTAGAAACAAATAGGATAAGGTGTAGCCCAAAGTCTTCACCAAATACTATAATGAAAACACACGATCATAAAAGATAACAACAGCTCAAAGTCTCCAATATCTTTTACTCCAAAATATAAAATCACAAACCCAAAGATAATTATTGCAACACAAAGTCTCCAATATTAGCTTTAGAACATCTCCCAGATTATCCAAACTCACACTAAAATTTGATCAAATAGATAAGATAGTATAAGGAAAAAGACATAAGAACAATTTCCAATACACCACAAGTTTTTCCAATGCAAATATTGAACAATCGCTTGATTTTCTATTCACTTGATAGAATATGATTTACAATTTGAACACAAAGTCTCAAAATGCTCTTTAATTTGGCAGAGTTTCGCTTCAATAACTAAACGATAAAAAATACAATAGAGGCCCTCTTTATTTATAGGGAGGAGCCTAGAGAAAAAGTAGGGAAATACTAACTACTTTGACTTATTCAAACAAAAGAGTCCTATTTGACTTGGGACTTCCTTTGTCTCACATGTAATTACATTTTGGAAAAATACATGTGAATATGTCAAAAACAAAATATTTATTACATATACAATATCAAAAATAAACTAAGGCATGTGAAAAAGAGCCTTAGTTGCCACCATCATTCTTTTTTAGAAAGTTTTTGTACATGGCCTGTATAGCTGCCATCTCACATGCATCAGGCTTTGCTGTATTCTCTGAGATAGTGCGGGAATGGAGAATAACTTCGATGCACGTGTACATCCATTCCTAAAATTTGGAGGAAGAAGGAAGTCCCCTGATTCGACTCAAAAGTGTAATCAAGTCACAGACCTCCTCAACAAAGTCACTCCTCGTGAGATCTTTCGGCCATCTGGTCAAATTGCTCTGGGGAATCTTCAACCACTTACTATTTATGTACTTCCTTGCGGCTTCCACATCTTCATCATAATCTTTTTGCCCTTGAGCAAAATCAATTTGTCCAATATTTTCAATAGGACACATGCAGATTTTGTCAAGAAATTCCGCATCCAGTCTCATGATCACATTCCCTTGGGAATTAGACATGGTCCTAGTATCCCTATTGTAATGACTGGCTACCTAAAGAACAAACTCAGGATTGTGGGCAGCACTAGGAAAAGAGGCAACCAAGTGAATATTATTGTTGATGATCTTTTGCATAAACTGAGGAGGATTTGACTGTTTGGTTCTATCCATGAACTTGGCCATGTCTACATGTCCTATCTCTGTATCCCTGATCTCATCAACATTAGATTGCACTGAAGTGATAGGGAAGACCCCTTGGTATTTGTACTTCATGATCTTAGTTTTTGATGGGGACGGCTTTGACATCAGCTTCGAAGAGAAAATTTGAAACGACGTCTACCACAGATGTTTATCAGAAACTGCAAAAAGTCATGATCTCGCAGTTAGGGAAAAAATGGGTAAATTGGGATTACTACGATTCGATGACCATGAATAGGGAAACATGCGTTGAAGGACTTGAGAGCGTGCAAATCGAGGTAAAAGGTGAAAGCGGGTCAATAGGCTTTGAAAGACAAATTTTCCCCAGTGTTCAAAAAAATTCAGGAAAATGTGCATGGGCGGTCAAAATGACCTTCCTACACAAGGGACCATTCACTTATCATGTAAAGTCAGTCAATTTGACCGCTATTGCATATTGGAAAAAAGTTGGACTTCAAAACCGGTGCAAGGTCGGTGAAAAGGACCGCCATTGCATGTGCTTGGTAGGATAATCATTTTTGATGTAGGGGCAGCCTAAAAGACTGCTTATGCATGTGTTGAAAATTCCAAGTCATTATGTAAGAGCGGAGGTTTATGCCGCTTATGCACATTAGGGGTAATACAAAGTTTGTGTAAGGGCGGCGGTTTTAACTGCCCTTACATGTTTAGGGAAAACCACACATGAAAGAGATGTGAAGGTGGGGAAAACCCCTGACATTACATATCAGAGGGTAGAAACATGTAAAGTTCATGTAGGGGCGGTGAAAATTGCGGCCCTTACATGAATCAACACAGGAAGGATAGAAATGCAAAGGTAAAAGCATGTATCGACGGCCGAAAAGACCATCAATACATGTTAAGGAGATACTGGTAAAAACCTAAGTGTTTAAAATGGGTGGTAAAAACCCTGACCCATTTAATCAAAGCTACAAAAAGTAAAAACTAGGGTTTTACAGAAAAATAGCGAAAAATATATATAGACGATGCAATTTAAGTAATCCACAAAAGAGAAATTTCAACAAAACAAAAGTAAAGATGTTTAACACATACGAAAACTTAGTGTTTTAAAACAAAACCAAGAACAAAAATAACAACTTACCTAGTCTGCGAAACTAAAACCTAGAACACAATCATGGAGGAATGATATGCTTAGATCTAAAATTTACGCGAGCTTCATGAAGCAAACTGGTATCAAGAAGGTGTCAATCTAGTTAGAGGTCTCGAAAACAAACAATAAGAAAAACAAAATGAAAATAAAACACTTTAAAAGGCTCTTAAAGTTGTGCATTAAACATGGCACGAGTGCCATTAATGCCTACTTTGAGTTCATAGATTTCGCAGGATCTGCTTGGGCGGTGGAAAACCCCAACATAACATATGCATTAGGTCATGTCGGAGTGGCGGATATGACCGTCCTTGCATTGAAATCAACACAGGAAACATATGCCGGAATGGTGATTTTAACCGCTATTGCATATGTCTCTAACAAATCTGAAACATGCATGGGCGGCGGATTTAACCGCTCATGCATGTGAAAACAAAAAAATTCTAACACCTCCAAAATAGTCAAAATTGATATTTTGACAAGCTTACGACCTAGTCAATTTTCATGATTTTCGAGGAATCAATCTAGGGGAATGTCGCAAACTGTTTCAACAATGTTAGAGGACTTCGCACAAGGCCAAGATGACTTGTCTCAATTTGCAAACTTAGAGTGTAGACTACGAAACAGACAAGTTTCGTAGGGGTTGTCTACAAAATTGAGCGCAGCTAATTTTGAGAACAACAACTGGCTCTAACTGGGGAACTTCCTTCGATCGTCCTTTGAAATGATTGAAGGGAGAAGAATCCAGTCTCTAAGTGCCTTCATCCATGCCATTGGGCCATAGAGTCAAGCTACCAAAAAGAAAAAGACAAAAAAAACTAAACAAAAACACAAAAACACAAAACTATACAGATGTACAAATGAACTTATTTGATACTTAAAGGATTGAAGTGCTTCAGATGTTGTCCACTGTGAGGCAACAAGAATGGTGTTCCATCAAGATACTCCAACAAGAAGCTATTTTCACAAGAAAGTTGATGAATGATGAACGGGCCTCTCCATAGGGAATCAAACTTCCCATGCATTCCTTTTGGTTCTCTCCTCTTGTCCCATAACAAGACTTGATCTCCAATTTGAAATTCACGAGCCTTCACCTTTTTATCAAAGAGCTTCTTTACCTAACTTTGATGCTTAGCAATACGGTCTACTACCATAGCCTGCTGTTCTTCAAGTTCAGTGAGGTACATTATCCTTTTGTCAATAGAACTTTCAAAACTTCTATCTTCTACTGCCTTTGCCAACTTCAATGCCGACAATTCCAAAGTAATAGGTATTTCTGCATTCAAACCGTACAGAAGATAAAATGGTGACATACCTATTTCCCTTTTGGGAGTAATCCTGTCTGCCCATAAAGCATCAAACAAATATTTATGCCAAGTTCTCTGATTATCTTCCACTAGTTTCCTGATAATAGTAACTAGATTTTTGTTACTAGATTCTGCCTGACCAATCCCTTGTGGATAATAGTCTGAAGAGTGAGAAAGGATGATCCCATGTTCATAGCAAAAGCTAGTGATCTCATTGGAAGAGAAACAAGTAGCATTATCTGCTATAACCTTGTTTGGAACTCCAAACCGGGAAATAATATTTTCCTTAAGAAAATTACATACGACTTCTGAAGTAGCATGCTTTACTGGGATGGCCTCCACCCATTTGGTAAAATAATCAGTTGCGGTGAGAACAAAATTATGTCCCGCACTTGACAGTGGGTTCACAACACCAATGAAGTCAATGCCCCATTGCTGAAAAGGTTCTTCAATTACAACTAGTTTGAGAGCTAGTGCAACCAACTTAGGCTTTCCAACAAACTGCTGACATAACTCACACCTACGTACCCAATTGTACGTATCCTCAAACAATGTGGGCCAATAGTACCTAGCCCGCATAATCTTATGAGCCATCACAGGGGTAGAAAAATGTCCTCCACAAGCATGATCATTAAACTCTCTCGGTACTGCAGAAATGTCGAAAGCATCAAAACCTTCGATGCAATCCCAAACACGGTTGCGGTAATGTCTCAACCTTTCATTTTTGGCCTGATAAAGATTTCTTACTTGACAAACCACAAGTTCAACATCACCTTGAGCATGAAGATTTTTAATACCTTTAACATGAGCAGCCTCCATTCTGAGCAACAATGACTCGTATTCAATGGTATTATTAGTATTATCAAACTGCAACTTATAAGAGAAAGGAAAGATATCACCTTGTGGAGATATCAAAACAACTCCAACTCTAGATCTGGTGGAAGAACAACTGCCATCAAATTCTAAAACCCAAACATCATTTGAATTTCTTACTTTGATGTTTCTGTTACTAGTAGATTCTTCTTCATCAGAAAGAGAAGATTCTGGCATCACTATGCTCTCATATGAACTTTCGTCTGATTTACTAGAAGTATCCTCTAATTCTGCATCTGAAATATCAGAACTCTTGTCTAATGAACTAGAAGTATCTTCAGTAGACAATAAATAATTACCCATTCCCGAAGACTCAAACAAAATTTGAGCTTTGGGATTTGCAGTTTGGGTAACAATATATTTTGCCTCCTTCTCAGGAAGCAACTTTTGCACGACACCTTTAATAGGTATCCTTGCTTTGGATAAGTCCATGTTCAGTTCTCCACCCACATCTTTACAAAAATTACGCCCGAGCAGAATGCCATAAGAAGCTGGAACATCAACCACTAGGATGATCATTTTGATCCTCTTATCTGGAAAGGATGCAAATGCAAATTGGGCATCTTTGATTTGGCCCAACAATGGTACTTGCTTATTTTCCATGGAGAAACATCTCCCAAAGGTCTTGGTCAAAGTAAGACTGAGGGCATCTGCCACTTTGGCAGGCATGACATTATCAGAAGCCCCAGAGTCTATTATACAATTGCTCAACTTGTGACCATTTACCAATAGAGAAACATAGAAAGGTTCTATTTTCCCTGGGGCAACAAGGGGAGTAGTGACAAGATTATTTTGGGTGGATTTGTTCTTTGAGGAGTCATGGGCAAATTTGGGAGATTCTTGCCCTTTAGGGACAGTCTTGTTTTTAACGTATTTGGCTAACCTATCAAGCTGTTTAGGATTAGCTTGTAAATACTCAACCTCAGACATTTGGATTTTGGTTTTCCTAGCATGATCTATTATGTCAAATAGCTGAAATGAACTAGATACAGAGGAAGGAAATCCATCATTCTGGGTTTTATTTCAGGTAGTACTGGTCTGAGGAACAGAAGTAGAAGACACATGATTGTTAGATGTACTTACTTGCTTATCGACAACTAGGTCCTTTGACTGAAAAGGCAACGGAGTTCCCCGTTTGGAAATTGAGATCACTAGCTGAGGTTCCTCTCTTGTATTTCCTTTATCAGCTTGCTAATTTGACTGATTCTGGGACCTAGTAAAAACATCATATGCTTCATCATATACTTCTCCTTCTCTTTCGGCTTCATCTTGGTAATTCAGAAAACCAATGGTAGAGTCGCCAGCTAATTCTTCTTCTCCTTCTGTAAAAATATTAGCATCATTCTCTTGATCCAACTCAGGTTGGAAAGAATGGTCATGTTCTGCTTCATAATAGCCAATTGCTGAGTTGATCGGTGCTGCTTCAATGGCGAGCTTCCCCTGTGTGGGTGGAAGATAATTTTGTTGCCCTTGCTTTCTGACAGCATTGCCTTGGTATGAATTGTTAGGAAATGTTCTCCTTGGTATATCCCTATAAGGAGGAGGAGCAGACATACCTTGACACATTTGCCTTTTCAAAGCTAGCAACTCATTTGCTAACTTTTGCACCATAGGATCTGTGATGCTTGTGGAAGGATTATCAGTAGAGGATTGACCTCTATTTTTGTTGGAATCTCTTCTTATCTTATCCGCAAGGATAAGATCATCTTCAACTTCCATAGCTAAAATTTGAGTTGTGGGAAGATTTGCAGGGCCAACCCGCCTTAACAGAAAGCTTACCTCTGGAAGCTGAGTATTGATGAAGAAACATTTAAGATTCTCCGCCATTGGTTGAGCAGTTGTAGGAATCCTATTTGTCAATTTGTTGAACTTAGCGATGAAATCTCGCATGGGTTCATGTGGCTCTTTCTTCATCTGCGTTAGCTGAGCTAACAAGGCATGTGCATCTTCCATAGGCTTGAATCTGGCTTCGAACTTGGTTTTGAGGTTGTTTCTACAAAAAGTCATACTGCCACATCTTCATGTTCCACCCCTAACACACTGCAAGCTATGCAAAAGGCTACAATGTGTTCATCCAGGTGGACTTTCCCATCGCCATAAAACTTGGAAAAATTCTTCCTCAAACTATGAGGTAGTTCATGCAATGGAGGTGTTAAATTCAAAGGACCAAAAGTATTACCCCATGAACCTTGAGCTGCCATTATGCACTGATTGAAAGGTGGGATGACAACCTTTGAGGGATTCAAATAGATAAAACTATGTTAGCACTAGAGCTAGAAGCTTCACCTGGTATTGGAGACTTGGCGTTGCTAGGAGGAAAACTCCTAGTTCGCTGAAGAGGAGGTCATGGTGGCAAAAGACCGAAGTTATTTTGCTGCATTAACTCAAATACAAGATCAATAACTCCTTGAGCTCTCTTGCTTCTTGTATACCGTGGGCCTACCAGAATGCAGTGTACTCAACAAAGATTCGTAAACAACTTTAAAATAATGGAAGAGGATGAAATGCTTGAACTCAAAGCGTGAGGCTCTAAGTTGTGCGTTCGATCCCCAGTAGAGTCACCAAAATCTGTTGGGTGAATATTTTATCGTCAACTCACTAACAACAAAATGGTTATATCAACCACAGTGTGATGAGATAAATCTCTCCTCTCAGCAAGGGGAGGTTCCCTTTCTTAACTACTTTCAAACTTATCTATTCTAACACTAATCTTTAGGGTGAATCCATATCATCCATTTCTCTTTTTTTAGAAATGATGTTTACAATTTAAAATAGCAACTTCATAATATAAATCATATATAACCAAGAAACTCACGAGAGCACAAAGTCTATCGTTGCTTCTTTTGCTGATTTAAAATTTAGAAACAAATAGGATAAGGTGCAACCCAAAGTCTTCACCAAATACTATAATGAAAACACACGATCATAAAAGATAATAGCAGATCAAAGTCTTTCCAATATCTTTTACTCCAAAATATAAAATCACAAACCCAAAGATAATTATTGCAGCACAAAGTCTCCAATATTAGCTTTAGAACATCTCCCAGGTTATCCAAACTCACACTACAATTTGATCAAATATGTAAGATGGTATAAGGAAAAGGACATAAGAACAATTTCCAATACACCACAAGTTTTTCCAATGCAAAGATTGAATGATCGCTTGCTTTTCTATTCACTTGATAAAATATGATTTACAATTTGAACACAAAGTTTCAAAATGCTCTTCAATTTGGTAGAGTTTCGCTTCAATAACTAAAAGATAAAAAATACAATAGAGGCCCTCTTTATTTATAGGGAGGAGCCTAGAGCAAAAGTAGGGAAATCCTAACTACTTTGACTTATTCAAACAAAAGAGTCCTATTTGACTTGGGACTTCCTTTGTCTCACATGTAATTACATTTTAGAAAAATACATGTGAATATGTCCAAAACAAAATATTTATTACATATACAATATCAAAAATAAACTAAGACATGTGAAAAAGAGCCTTAGTTGCCACCATCATTCTTTTTTAGAAAGTTTTTGTACATGGCCTATATAGCTGCCATCTCACATGCATCAGGCTTTACTGTATTCTCTGAGATAGTGCGGGCCCGGAGAATAACTTCGATGTACGTGTACATCCATTCCTGAAACTTGGAGGAAGAAGGAAGTCCCCTGATTCAACTCAAAAGTGTAATCAAGTCACATACCTCCTCAACAAAGTCACTCCTCGCGAGATCTTTCGACCATCTGGTCAAATTGCTCTGGGGAATCTTCAACCACTTACTGTTTATGTACTTCCTTGCTGCTTCCACATCTTCATCATAATCTTTTTGCCCTTGAGCAAAATCAATTTGTCCAATATTTTCAATAGGAGGACACATGAAGGTTTTGTCAAGAAATTTTGCATCCAGTCTCATGATCACATTCCCTTGGGAATCAGACACGGTCCTAGTATCCCTATTGTAATGACTGGCTACCTGAAGAACAAACTCAGGATTGTGGGCAGCAACATGAAAAGAGGCAACCAAGTGAATATTATTGTTGATGATCTTTTGCATAAACCGAGGAGGATTTGACTATTTGGTTCTGTCCACGAACTCGGCCATGTCTACATGTCCTATCTCTGTATCCCTAATCTCATCAACATTAGACTGCACTAAAGTGATAGGGAAGACCCCTTAGTATTTGTACTTCATGATCTTAGTTTTTGATGGGGACGGCTCTGACATCAGCTTCGAAGAGAAAACTAGAAACGATGTCTACCACAGATGTTTGTCGGAAACTGCAAAAAGCCATGATCTCGCAGTTAGGGAAAAATGGGTAAATTGGGATTACTGTGATTCGATGACCATGAACAGGGAAACATGCGTTGAAGGACTTGAGAGCGCGCAAATCGAGGTAAAAGGTGAAAGCGAGTCAATAGGCTTTGAAAGGCAAATTTTCCCTAGTGTTAGAAAAAATTTAGGAAAATGTGCATGGGCGGTCAAAATGACTGCTCCTGCACAAGGGACCATTCACTTATCATGGAAAGTCGGTCAATTTGACCGCTATTGTATATTGGAAAAAAGTTGGACTTCAAAACCTGTGCAAGGTCGGTGAAAAGGACCGCCATTGCATGTGCTTGGTAGGATAATCATTTTTGATGTAGGGGCGGCCTAAAAGACCGCTTATGCATGTGTTGAAAATTCCAAGTCATTATGTAAGAGTGGAGGTTTATGCCGCTTATGCACATTGGGGGTAATACAAAGTTTGTGTAAGGGTGGCGGTTTTAACCGCCCTTACATGTTTAGGGAAAACCACACATGAAAGAGATGTGAAGGTGGGGAAAACCCCCAAAATTACATATCAGAGGGTAGAAACATGTAAATTTCATGTAGGGGCGGCGCAAATTGCCGCCTTTACATGAATCAACACAGGAAGGATATAAATGCAAAGGTAAAAACGTGTATCGGCGATCGAAAAGATTGTCAATACATGTTAAGGAGATACTTGTAAAAACCTAAGTGTTTAACATGGGCAGTAAAAACTCCGACCCATTTAATCAAAGCTACAAAAAGTAAAAACTAGGGTTTTACAGAAAAAAAGTGAAAAATATATATAGACGATGCAATTTAAGTAATCCACAAAAGAGAAATTTCAACAAAACAAAAGTAAAGATGTTTAACACATACGGAAACTTAGTGTTTTAAAACAAAACCAAGAACAAAAATAACAACTTACTTGGTCTACGAAACCAAAGCCCTGAACGCAATCACGGAGGGAAGATATGCTTAGATCCAAAATTTACGCGAGCTTCGTGAAGCAAACTGGTATCAAGGAGGTGTCAATCTAGTTGGAGGTCTTGAAAACAAATAATAAGCAAAACAAAATGAAAATAAAACACTTTAAAAGGCTCTTAAAGTTGTGCATTAAACATGGCATGAGTGCCATTAATGCCTACTTTGAGTGCATAGATTTCACGGGATCTGCTTGGGCGGCGAAAAACCCCGACACAACATATGCATTAGGTCATGTCGGAGCGGCGGATATGACCGCCCTTGCATTGAAATCAACACAGGAAACATATGCCCGAGCGATGATTTTAACCACTATTGCATATGTGACTAACAAACCTGAAACATGCATGGGCGGCGGTTTTAACTTCTCATGCATGTGAAAACAAAAAATTTCTAACACCCCCAAAATAGTCAAAATTGATATTTTGACATGCTTACGACCTAGTCGATTTTCACGATTTTCGAGGAATCAATCTAGGGGAATGTCGCAAACCGTTTCAATGATGTTAGAGGACTTCGCGTAAGGCCAAGAGGACTTGTCTCAATTTTCAAACTTAGAGTGTAGACTACGAAACAAACAAGTTTCGTAGGGGTTGTCTACAAAATTGAGTGCAACTAATTTTGAGAACAACAATATGTCAGCTATTTTCAATCATAAATTAACTTATTATTATAGCCATGTAGTAGAAAGCCTGAGGTACCACCCACTCAATATGGAAAATAATAGATTGACTGGCCAGTTTTTGATTGAGATTTTTGACTTGCCTGCTATTGAGACAGTGAGGATGGCCTGTCAAATAGAAAATTCTATCATAGTATGAGTTCTCTCCCAGGATCCTACATAATAAAAATGGGATTTTATATAGGCGGGACATGTTCTAGAGATTTAAAGCCTAATCCTCAGACCTGTCAATGTCGAGTTCCTTGTCTAATGCATCAAGGTTCAAAATACTCCAAGAATCAGACATCTATAGCAATTACATCCGAATCATTTGACGTAGTTCCTTGATGGTCATGTGCCCATCAAATTTCAAGGATGGATGGACATTGAATTATTGATGTTTAAAAATCATTCGTTTTGAGGAGTCTAATATTGTACAAGCTTGACAATATTATTTGAAATATTTTACAAAGTACTAAAAGAAAGTTAGTTATCAAGGAATAAGTTATAAATGTAATCATTTTCAATGTAAAAGGGATTTATTCTAGAGGGTTTGGACCCTTAAACACAACCATTGTGCATAAAATTGTAAGGAGACTTTGCACTCCTAATTTTGAAGAAATTTGAAGGAAAATTGTAGAACTTTGTGTCTCGATAACCCTTCATTATTTATAGGTTTTATTATATCAACTTGTGATCATTCTTCATATTTTTCCTCCTATATGTTTGATTGCACAAAAAACTGGTCAGAGACTTTGTGCCTTGATATAAATAAATTAGAATAACATTTTAAAACTTTGTGTCTATCTATTTTTCATTTGTTGCAAATTATTCTTATGTGTAATGTGTGATGGATTGTTTGTATTTTCTAACTGTATGTTGAAGGGTAAAACATCAAACTATCCCTCTGTCTTACCAGTGTTGTATACATGGATTAGAGAACTTTGTGTCTTCAGTAGTGTCTATATGCTATTCCCTTCTTTCTTTTTCCTTTGAGAAATCATGTTAGTGTCTCTTACATGCCTAGCTAGGGTTTCTCCTTGTTTTATCACTTTTCCATATTTCTAATTTTCTTTTGTATTTTTTGGTTAAAAGTACCAAAACCCCCAAAACTCCCATCATACGAGGGAGATTCCCCTCTCAAGTGCAAAGGAAAATTGCCAATCCAATGATGATTTCTCCAACTATTGTGAATGTTTGCTACTACATGTTGGGTGAGTCAAGATGATTTTAACAAAATATCATAGCAACAAACTGGTTTACCAATAGGTAGTGAATAGGCTTAGATTCTATTACTATCTTAGGCTTGAAAAGATGCATTGGTTCTTGACTACTTAAACTTAACATGTTTAATCCTATGAATGTAGATGAATAAGGTCATGACACATGACCACCATGGAAATTAGGAAGACATAAATTCAAAGAGTGTGAGAATGAATTGGTAAGTTAGAATATGACCATGAGATATGGAGAGAAATTTCATGAGCCTAAAATAGATGTCTCTAAATGGTTATTACTAGGACCCATGAACAAAGGCCAAAATCTTATAGAGGGGCATGCTTAAGGTCTAAACTAAAGTGCTACAAGAACTATCTAGGGAATAAAATGGGGTCCCTAGTTTGTGAGAAACTAGGGTGTGTTGAGGCCTCAACACTACCTATTATGAATCATCATCTATTATAATGGACATAATTTTTAAAGAAATAGCCACACACAACCACACAATTAGTGTCTCATATTCAACCACATTGTTGGTACATGGAAAATCAAGTTGAAAAGATAAGTTTTATTATCACTCCCATCCCAAAAGATTTCATACATCTTTTGTACCAAAAAAATTTGTCAAAGGGGATAAAGAAATTATGTAATATTTATTGATAAGAAAAATATGTATTGATAGGATCATGAGTAAGACACAATGCTACAATTAATTTGCCCACAAGTTCTACTTTCCCCTATAAGATTAAAATTTGTAAGTAACATAACCCATCATCCAACATGACTTGAAGAATTAGCTTTAGAGAGCATGCACTTTAAATGATCTTTTATAATTACATGTTTTTTAGAATGTATCATGTAAGGTCTCAATTTTTGCAATGAACATATATTTTTTTGATAAGTCAAAATGGCACTAAGGGGGCCATACCCAAAACCAAAATAAACTAGCTCGGTAATACCAGTCAAGCATTGCCACAGAGATAGAAAACAATTTCTAAAAAACACCATCAATCTGCCATACCACCCATCTTCACTGAACCTTCAATTGACTTCCACATGTCTCATCCTCCATTCCCTCCTCCTTTGCAGCCACTGCATCAGGATTGGCTAAAATCCTAGGAACTCCCACCATCTGGTAAAAGCCAGTCAGCTCCTTCAATGCTGCGACATGGCCTCTGACCACCATCATATTGGATTTAATGTCCTCCCCAATGCTCCAAACAATGAAGGGAATCCACGTGCCACTATAGCTCCTTGTGAGCGCTGACCAAACCCCATTTGGTGGGTTAATTCCAAGCCCCAAAACTATCCACTCCAGAATCTTGTCCAAACTGACTCTCCAGTAGGCCTTGACCATCCTCTACATCAACCATTTCATTACCTCCCACTCCTCTCTTGCTTGCAGTAACCAGGCAAGGGCCATTGAGGCCACATCACTAATAGAAAATGAGTGCCTAAAATACCTTTCACCACCTCCATCGACTCGGCTCCATTAATGTTAAAAATCTTCCTGAGATGGTGGTCAGACACCTTGCCTTTGAAAGCTATCTGCCTTTCTTTTGCCTCCAAACAAATTGCAGTATCCATCTTACTCTCTCTTCAAATGTAGACCCAACTAATCTATAAAGAGTGATCGCCGCCACCATTCCCTTCATTAAGACTGCAGACACACAATTAAACTTACCTTCCTTGTCATCTTTAGTTTGGCCTTCGTCGCTCATGTGAGATCTCCACTCAATCTCCCATCCTCGGTCCATGATTGTCCCTCGTCGTATCTATGGCTAAATTTAATAATTTATCATCCTCCCTGTTCTCCTCTCGGTAGATATGGGAGAGTTTGAAATCATCTAAGAGATCAATGTCCTCACCAATTTGTTTTATGACACTTTGAATCTTCCAATTGGGTGCCACTTTTTTTGAATGGCATTAATTATGATTAGGGAGTCTCCTTCTAGATGCACCCTTCGAAAGCCCATCCTTCTACATAAATCTATCCCCATCCAAGCTGCTTGGACCTCTGCCTCATTGTTTTCTCCATTTGGAAGTGATCTTACTTCCTCTGCCAATGTTCTCCCTGTATGATCACGAAGAATGCACCCCGCCCCTGACGGTCGTGGGTTTCCCCTGGAGGCCCATCAAACTTCACTTTCACCCAGCCTTTGTCCAGTGGTTGCTAATTCACATCTTTCCTCGGATTACTGGAAGGATCAACCCGAGGCTTCCCATAAACAGGGTTTGCAATGAAAATATTATGACCAAGCATAATTTTTCCAAGGAGTGTAACATGTCTTGTAATCTAATAGAGTATGACTAATGTAATAATTGGTGTGTTGATTTCCATTACATTCTCATTATTTTGTGCTAATAAACCTCCAACAATAGACATAGTAATAGGTACATATAGAATCAAAGGTTTTACATGAATGAAATGAATGTGTGCCATTGGTTTCATTAGATATTATTAAATGTCTTCAAAGGCCTTTTGATAGTATTTGTTCCATTTAAATTTTACATCCAAGGTCCTTTAGAAGCTTCTAGTGAATGTTGATGTCTAATCCACTAATTATATAATGAAACATCTAGTAGACCTAGTTTTCCCTTGTAAACTACAAAGTTGTGAGAGATTCTTAGTAGGAGGACTGCTAACAATAACATCTATCTTTTTAGCGTCAACATAAATACCTTTCCTAGATACTCTAAATCCTAGTAGGCTTCCACCATCCACACTAATTCATAATTCTTGGGATTTTAACAAATATTTTATTGTTGTGGGTGGTTAAAAATTATTATTAAATCTTGGATGTGGTGTGTTCTTTTCTTCTATTTTCCTAGGATATCATCTACATAACCTTTATAATGTTACATGCACCAAATTTCTAATGATTAAGGTCACCGTACTTTTATTCATAACTTAAACTATATTTTCCTCAAACCCCTTGTAGAGATGAGTTGGTTTGGACTACATCCCCTTCTGGTTCCTTTACCATCTCTTTTGGTTTTAACCTTCTCTTGGATTTTAGATGCCCCCCTTTTTGGGCCTCCTTATGGCTGCCCCACCTTGTCCCTAAAGTGAATATTTTCTTTTATTTGTTCACCCAAGACAGAGTCCTCACCATGGACAACCTAGTTAGGAGAGGTTTTGCCCTTACCAATAGGTGTTGTTTGTGTCAGTGCATGGAGGAATTGACTACCTATTTGTTGATTGGGTGCTCTTTCTCTTGGGAGGTCTCCAGAGTCATATCATCTCCCTTTTTTCCCTGATGTGAGTTTTCCCTAGTAATACCTTCACCTTCCTTAGCTAGTGGACTCTTCCATTTAGGAACCCTACCTTTCTTACTTTATGGGAATTGGTTTTGTCCCACAATTGTTGGTGTATTTGGAAAGAACGTAACAATCATGTCTTTAGATATTTTAAATCCTCTTTGGATCTAGGGTGTTCTTAAAATGTTGCTCCACCATTAAAGAGAATTTCCTTATGTTTATTAGAAAAAATCCACCTTCTTCTTCTAAAACCATTGTTTATGACATTGCGCTCAAGATTGCCAAAGCTTGGAGTTTGGATGCTGATATTTCCATGACACCCAGAGGAAAAAGTTCTCCCAGGATTTATATTTCATGGTCCCCCCTTTGTTTAGATGGGTGAAACTCAACTTTGACTAGGCTGCTAAAGGTAATTCAAGCCCTGTAGGTGGAGGTGGTGTGTTAAGATATGGGGAGGGTAAGCCAATTTATGCATGCGTAGTGAACTTGGGGGTCCAAACTAGTCACTATGTTGAAGTTGTAGTGGCCTACAATAGTCTTTAGTTGGCCCGACAAATTCAAGTGTAAAATATTATCATTGAGGGGAATTCACTCAAAATTATAAACTGCCTTCTTTCCAGGACAACCCAAGTTGGTCTATTAAGAACATTATCAATGACTCCTTGGTTATAATTAAAAAGCTAAATTTAGGCCAAATTAGACATCTTTTCTGTGAGACAAATGGGGTGGCTGACTGTCTTGGCAACTGGGTGGTGACTAGGCAAAACTCATGCATGTAGTCGATGGCCCCATTTCCTAAGGAGGTTGAAACCTTATCTTTGAATGACATCATTAAGCATGGGGGATATGTAGGATAGGGGCAAACATGACATGCTCATAATGAACATAGGGGTTATAATATATGGAGCACCACCAGCACCATGAGAAGGCAAATCTCAAAAACCAACAATGATGAAAGGGTATGCATCATAGACTTGAAAGATTATAAAGA
This sequence comes from Cunninghamia lanceolata, assembly GCA_027924645.1. Taxonomy (NCBI): domain Eukaryota; kingdom Viridiplantae; phylum Streptophyta; class Pinopsida; order Cupressales; family Cupressaceae; genus Cunninghamia; species Cunninghamia lanceolata. Next base: position 10,688,511 of record BSBN01000892.1, read on the forward strand.
TTCCCCCCCCACCAATAAGAATTTTGGAAAGGAGATAGAGATGGCTAGGATTTTTGGGGGCCACAAGTAGGTTAGGACTTAAAGGGATAACAATCACAAGAATTAAGTGCCATGGGTGGTGATGGAAACATAATCAATCCAGTGACCTACATTAAATGGTAGAGAGATGCTAGGGTTTGGGGTATTTTATAGAAAGGTGGGATCTCAATCTTTATGGAGAGACTCAGGGGACACGACTCGACAATAACAATGGAGTTTGTCAAGAGTTGGAACAACAGGAGATTCAAGGTTAGAGGTTTAAAGTTTGAGGTCACTGAAGATTTGATAGCCACTATTATGGGCCTCCCATGGAGGTAGCCAAGGTTTTTAGAGAAAAATGTATGGGAGATGAAGCCATGGCTACATTTATTAATAAAGACAAGGAACCTAACAAACTACATTTTGGCCACCCCAAGACCATGCTCAAGTATCCATAGGATGAGGTTGCTATGTGTCTGATAATGTATGTTACCTTTAAAGGCCTCTTTTGTTGGAATAGCCAAGGATATTATGCAACACTTGAATCACTATCACAATATGGAAATCAATAATATGAGATAAGAAATAGATGAACCTAATTGAGCATAAATTTATATTGATCTCAATTACAAACTTACATGAGAATTCCTCATTATTTAGGCATGGAAGAGGCAATCCACCTTGCATGTGGATTGAAAAGTGCCCCATGATGTGGCACATGCACGTAGACAAGTGTCCTATAGGTATCAACCTTTGGATCACTTGGAATGTGCAAAGCAACAACCTTGTGTGACAAGTGTTGGATGACTACAAAATGCCTTTTGAGGTGAGATGGAAAGTCTTCCAACCTCAAAAGGTATGCACATGAGGTTTATCAAACAACTAGGTGACCTCTAACCTCTAAAAGGTTGCACATTCAGTTAGACAAGATGTTGTCTAACCTCATCAACCTAAATACACTTAAGCTATAGTGAATAGATAAATTATTCACTCTAACACCCCCCTTAAGTGATACTTGGGGAGATCAAAAAGTGCAAGAGATACATAAATATGGGTCTCAACTACGAGGCCATGTTAGGTACCCATGTACAAAGTTTCTCATAAAGTGGAGTAAAGGAGAAAACCCTATGGAAACAAAACTCCTCTCCAAAAAGAGAAACACAATGCATGAAAAGGAAACAAGTGAAGAAGAAGGATGGGCTTATATCATTACCCCCTAGGACAACTTCTATTACATGTGTACAATATATTTCCACAAAATAGGAGATAGAAAAAGAGACTTGGAAGCCCCCCATAAGATATGCTGTAGTGCGCGTAGATGCTCGATGAAGTATGTTGAAGAGAATCCATGAACGATAAACCACATTTCTTCCCTTAGAAAGAAATTAAACCACAGAGGTGTGCAAGTAATCTTCCCATTCCTGATAGGAACATACAAGAAGAAGTAGGAATGTCTTTGAATTCTGTACATGATTCAAAGACATAGATGATGCCCATAATGTCTTCGAAGAATGCTCAATAATCTCTAAGCCAACGCTGACATGTGACGAATGCTGATGGAATGAATCAAGTATCATAGAAGATTTTGTAATAGGAACCACAGGAACCATAGATGTATGGTGATAACTAGAACCATAAGAATTTGATATTGTCACTATAGAAGATGATGTAGGCAAAGGAAGAGCAATCATATCTGAAGAAGACAAGGTAGATGCAACTTCACCAAAGTTGTCATAAAAAAGAAGATGAATATCCTCAATGATGTCTCCCAAATCTGCATCCTAATGGGGCAGATCTGGAAAGATGATATGAATGTCCTGGTGTAATGAATCACTCGAAGCCATGGAGATATCAACTTGGGATTCAGATGTAGCAACAAGTGTTTGTGGTTTTGCAATATGATAGAGGAGTTTGAAAGCAACATGTGAGAAATAAGGACACATTGTGTCGTCATGTTAGTTTCCACAATAGGTGCATTTGATGTTGTAGGTAGGATATGGAGTATCCAAAGCAACATACATGATCAAATGCGATTGTTGACCCCCTAAAATTATGAGATTTTCCCCCTAATTAGGTGACCCCTAAATTTTGGCACTTTATAACTTAGTGTGTTTTACAAAATAGATATGACCAATGCGCGAGAAATTGAAAAACATGCACTTTTTCAAAACATGGTGCTGAATTCCGAGCTACCGAGCAAAAGTTATTACAATAAAAAATTCCTGTAAATATGGCCTATTGTTAAAAATTGCACTTGAAGAAGCAAAAAATGCCTAGGTGGAGAGAAAAAAACTATCCTTTCAAAAGCTTGTTGGAATTGGCAAGAAATGTACAATACAATGGTTTGTCTTGAGAGGGAGTATTGGCCTCCTACTAACTTGGACCTCACTCTCCATCTTTGATGGGCAAAGATACAAGGTTATAAAAACTAGAATTCCTCAGAGTAATTCCCCTGAAATTGTAAAGACCCTCCCTTATGTTAACATTACAAACATGCCTATGTTCAATACTTGAAAAACATAATGTTTAAATGCTTTTAAAAACAAGAGCTGCGCAGCAGCTGGAGTCCCTGCCAAATGCTGCCAGCATAGGGCGAGAGAAGAATATGGGGAGAAAACAGGTGTGCAAAAGTTAATCAGATTTAGAAAATTAAAATCAAGATCTTAGAACTGCAAGATATAGTGTTCACACCGCCTTTTACACAATCAAGAAATGAAGAAGAACGAAATTGTAAAGATAATTTTTGAACAGCTTGAGGGGGATGGGGTCTTAAATTTGCAGAAAAAATCTTTGCATGTTCAAGATCAACAGGAAGAGAGAGTAGACATGATGATTCTTGTAAATTAGAGTGCACAAATACTTTAATGGTGGGATTTGCAGCTACTTCATATGTATGCAGTTTGGATGAGCATTCCTTGAGGATGGGTGATTTAAGTTGTGGAAAGCAAGACCATTGAAGAGTAACTATCATTGTGGCAGCAAATGCATCAATGATGTGTATAAGCTGAAGCGCTTCTTGTAATTCAACAGGTTTATGATAGTTCAACTTTATAATGCTTGCAACACAACAATTACTACTAAAAAAGAGACCTAGAAGGAATTTATTTTGACTGCATGAATGTGCACTGTGGAACGAACTAAAATAGTGCTCTACAAGAACATCCCATGGTTAGCCACAGCCATTCATGTAACTGCAGGGTTAAATTCTAGTTATTTGCATTTCTTGTTGAGATTATGCACAGCTGATCAATCACATCGAACTTATCATTTGTTCTTAGTTTCTGTTGATCACGCTGAGTGGGCTATGTCAGATATAAGGAAAATGCATGAAGGAGGTTTAGCAACACTAAAGGACAAACCAAGAATACAAACTAATATCCAAACACAATTTACATCTATGTATACTTTAAATATTAATGTTAACAAGCCAATTGACAAATGAAATATTGTTGCCTGAATACAAAATTGATGAAATATGGATTCAAGAAGCACCATTGCATAATGATTATTAATAGCATGATGTTAGTTTTTACAGACTAACCCTTATCACTATAAAGATATTAACAACTCTTATTAAATGTAGCATATACAGGCCAGCCAATATCTCTGTAAAGGCCATGGATCTATTTTTGGTATGACACTCTTAGCATTTAATTTGTCCAATTATCAATGTATAATTGCTGTTGGATTTCTATAGCTGCACAGTCTATACATACGCCAATAAACCAGATTTATTCCCAATCATTTGGACATTATTTAGGGCAACCTTCCCTCTTTCTTCACTGCGCTCTTTCAACAACATCCATAACAAATACAACACATGATAGGCCATGTACTATGGCATAAATGAGACAATCAATGGAATAACATGTCTTTGTTCTGCTACATCCAAACATTTAGGATAAATACCAGTCCAAAATATTGGCAACAAGACTACAAATAATGCAACCACACACCATGACCAAGATAGCATACCCTTAAAGTTAGATTATGGTCTAAAGTCTAAACTCAACCCTTTTATGCACAAGGGATTGGAACACTCATTGGAAAACCTTCTTGTGTTCATTTTTCATGACTGTATTGTAGAAGAGCAGGGTGTGGATGGTGCTAAGGCTAATAACAGGTGTTAGGAGCTGGGTTAAGCTATAATTGAGCTCTGTATATGCCCTCGTGGCATTGTAACATCTGTATAAGACTGTAATATAGTGGCATGAGGAGCTTGTGCTTACTCTTCCAGAGTTTTCCCCCTGTTTAGGGTTTCTCCAAGCATAAATCTTCGTGTTTCAGTTGTGTGTGCACCACATTGCATTTCTATTGCTCTGTTATGCTCATTCTATGTTGATGCAAGTCTGATGAATAGGAAACATTGTTTAAATAACCACTGTGTGGTAGGAGAAAACAATGTTGAAGGTGTTTGTAGGGCTTATTCAAGCAGTATACATTGTTGATGAACAACCGAGAGGAATATCCTCCCTGCTTACAGATAAACAACTCGAACACAGATCCAAAATGAATTAAACAAATGTTCTCTCTGATGTTACTCCAGCAACAATGCTCTATGTGTGGTTCAAACCAACTGAAATCATGTGACGATTTACAATAATTTTAGCTTCAACAGGGAAAATTGAGCTAATATCAAAGGCATTCAGCTACAACAATGAGAATCAATCGATCTGTGTATGTCAAATATAGAATGAAAACCAAAAAGAAAGGCATAAAAGATTAAATAGAATCCAGGAAACTTTATGGAAAGCCCAATAATTTCATCAGAACTTTCCAACGCAGTAGGAAAAGTTATAGAAGTTTGATCTTCACCAAAGGCATTACATAATAATAAGGTTGTACTCAGGGTCAAACATTTGGCACTACAAATAATTAACACACATTCTTCACAAACAAGTTGAATCCATTTTTACCCAGAATTGGCAAGTGCCAAGGAGTATCCAAAAGAATCATGGCAGCAATACAAATATTTGTAACAGCAAAATAAATTAGTAATTCTTCTTTGACAGCCAGATATATGGAAATCATGCAGTTCAAAAACAAGGGAGATACATAGTGAAAACTAGCAGAGCTCTCCATATTTCTCTAACATTGAATGACACATATCGTGGATTGGCTTTGCAAAAGCAGTAAGCACTACTTATTATAATAAATTGTTCTTCTAATGGCACTGTGTTAGAGAGATTCCAACAGACACCCCAGTTCTTCAATCAAAGTGTTCCACTAAAACCATTGGTATAGAAGAACCTAGAATTTTGGACTTTCCATTCAAACACCTCATTTGGATTTAAAAGCTGATTTGGAGAATGTTCTTGTCACAGCCATGGTATTACCCTACGGATAACATTTGATATCTGTGAACAGCATCAAACATGCAGAAACAAACTATATAAGGATATTGAAAAGGCTGTAAAGATGATTGTAATAAAACAAAGAGATCATGAAAATTTGAGCATTGTTAATTACAGGTAGAGGAATGATGATGTAGCAGAATTCAAACGCCTTCTATAAGGAATGAGCCGTATTGCATAAACTGTGGATAGAAAACAACATTTTGCACTAGCAAATAATATGCCACCAGTAACTTCTTCAAACATATGATTTAAAGCCTACCAAAACTTTGATAAATGAAACAAGATAATCAAAAATCAAAATGTTAATCTGTGTAATTTGGTCAAAGTTTTCAAGAAAATGCACTGTAAAGCCCCCTCAAATAATTTGTGTTAAGAGCCACTACTATCCGTAGACTAGATTCAATCAAATTCTTTTCAAAAGGACATTATCCAAAGGCAATTTATTAAATGCTGCTCAAAAAAATTTCTTCACGTAACTGCCCCTGACTAGGCATTTCACACAGACCTATCTTTACAAGTTGCATTGAATAATTTCTTTTGAATTAAAAAAAATAAACACACATTTCTATTCACGGTTTTAAAAAATTTAACCTAGTTTTTTCCTTAATCTCTTCAGGAAGGAATTACAAGCATAAGTAAAATTAGAAAGAAAGCATAAAATAGAGTCCAGACCTAGATTTGTTTGAGCATATCTTCAAGAAGCAAACCCTTTTCCACATTGAGTTCCAATTTGTGAATTGCATTTAAATACATGGCCATTCCGAGCCCCTGATAAGAGGGCTTCTTCCAAGGCTTGTTTGCCAACACATTGGCTTCCCTCACTGTCCGCTCTAGGGTTTGAGCGGGACTCTCCTAGAGCGCATCAACTAAACCAGCTCCAAACCCTTCAATTCCTGTATACTTGATGCCCTTCAAAATGATGTCCCTGTAAACCTGAGGAAAGAGGCTAGTCATACCAGTTGAAAGACAATTGCTCTTGAAACACAACTCACAAAACTCATACACTAATACAGTCAATTCAAACCCTAAATGCTTGAATTTTCACATGCACTGAAATGATAACAGCACCTCCAACTCCTCTTCTTCCTCCTCATCATTCTCCAAGACAGCGTCTGCAAGAACCCTGTAATATTCGGCTTCTATAAGGTCTCATTCATTGTTATACAACTATGTAAACACAAGAGGACAATGCATGTTAGAGGCGTTGTACAAGAGGAGCGACAATATATGAAAAAGCAGAGGGCAAACCTTCAATGGCTGCTTCAAAACAGGATTGGTACAAACCCTGCACATACTGCCTTACCCACTTCTTTTTCCACAGGGACGGATTCACCTGTCAAGCTACTTTCATTTATAGAGCTTGTACCTGCTATCACAATGCCATCCATAGGAATGCTTTCACCAGCTTTCAGCTTTCACGGCCAAAACGGTGTTAATTTGGACATTGTTAACAGGTATTTTTCCCCAAAACATTGAACAACTACAGCAGAACAGGAGCACTCTCCAACAACACTCTTCTCTTTTTGACACGCCTGATTCCATCGACACAACAGCTTCAGGCCACTTGCCGTTGCCAAAACCTTGCAATCTGCATAATCACACCCGTCATTCCATTTCCATGCAACGGAGAATAAAATAGTAGGGGTATAATAATGCCCCAATCAGAAAAGACCATCTACCAGCGAATAAATAATAAAATATTTGCAACCTTATGTTTGGCTTTAATATTTGCCATGTGACATGGAGGTCAAAGCAAACTAATTCTGTTTTTGTGAGGTGAAAACAATAGTCCCCCCTTGCGGGCAGGGACTAAAAATTAGGGCAAATGTTAATTTAAAGAAATACAGGGGTGTCCAAGCAGGAAATGGCTGCACCACATAGCAAGGGCGACATGCAATGGAGAATCTTGCACAAACTGTTGACTAGAAACTGCAATAGTGGGTGTTTACAACTATTAGAAAATGCTAACATTTATCATAAAATGGAAGCAGTTTTAGTAAATAGCCACCATAGGCGTCGATGGAGATGGCAGATGAGTGCAAACTGTAGAAAGAAGACTTTGGCCTGCAAACAAAGAAATGTGAAACCCTTCACTTCAACAACAATCCAATGGACAACAACACTTCACTTTTGCAAAGACCTCCAATCCAATGGACAACAACACTTCACTTTTGCAAAGACCTCCAATGGAAATTGTGATGGAGGAAACGGTGACCCTAAATCTTCAAAACACGGTGACCTTGACCCAGATGCTGGCCGCAACAGTGAATGAGAAACCTTGCAAGGTATGCGAGTGGTTGGAAAAGAGGGCGGAGCCACCGTGGAACTGGATCAGCGACTAAAGATAAGCCGCAACCAGAAATTGATGCAAACAACAATAGTATGCAGATTGGAGACCTCAGATATGAGGTGAATACCGACCTGTCACATAACAAAATGGCGGCAGCAATGAAATATACATATCTATACAATACAATGAAATAGACCAAAAAATCTTGGTAGAGGCCGAATAAGCCACGTGATCTGCCGAAGATTTGACAAAATTGACCCAAAAACGACAATTTTGTAGAGGGCAAGTTTGCCCTTTGCAAAAACAATAATTTTTTTACAAAAAATTTGCCCAAATTGGCCTAAAAATGTAAAATCTCCTTCAAAATTTGATTTTTCTAAATACAAATTTTGCTTTTTTTTGCAAAATTTTTGGTTAGGGGCAATTTTTTTTTTTACAATTGTGCTCGTGAGATAGATTTCACTCTAGGATGCACCGACTTTCGCCTCACCTCCTAATTTCCTCAAAATGGAGAGTGTGTCTGCAACATGGCTCTGATACCATGTTGGAATAGCCAAGGATATTCTGCAACACTTGAATCACTATCACAATATGGAAATTGACAAATAGAGATAAGAAATCAATGATATTGATAAACCTAATTTGAGCATAAACATATATTAATCTCACTTGATAATTTACATGAGAATGCCTCATTATATACGCATGGAAGAGGCAATCCACTTTGCATGTGGATTGACAAGTGCCCCATGATGTGTCACATGCACGTAGACAAGTGTCCTATAGATGTCAACCTTTAATCACTTGGAATGTGCAAACCAACAACATTGTGTGACAAGTGGGGGATGACTACACAGTGCCTTTTGAGGTGAGATGGAAAGTCTTCCAACCTCAAAAGGTATGTATATGAGGTTTATCAAACAACTAGGTAACCTCTAACCTCTAAAAGGTTGCACATTTAGTTAGACAAGATGTTTAACCTCATCAACCTAAGTACACTTAAGCTATAGTGAATAGATAAATTATTCACTCTAACATCTTTAAATTTATTTTAGGAGGGAGCGACTTGTTTATTTTCCATATTATTGGCTTTCATCCATGAAAGGGTCTATGAAGGACTACAAGAAAGCCCCATGCAGTTGTCCCTTTGCACCAAGGGCTTATGCTCTTAGTAGTGAGCCACATGAACATGTTGAACCCCCCTATCCCCTCGTTGACATTCTTAAGAAAGTGAAGTGTAAAAAATGGATTGTGGACTATGCCATCTCTTCCTCAGAAGAGACTAAGGAAGAATATGGCAGCTGGAACAAGACTGGCTCTGAATATGATTTAGAGCATTCCAACTAGAATCCTTGGGACCTCAATGACATGGACGAAGGGAGGGTTAGCCCCAAAACTAGTAAAAGGAAAAGAGGAGGGGAAACTACCATCCAAGTGAGGAATGGACCCCTTGTTTTAAAGGCAAAGCTAAATATTTTCTCGAACCTACTATGGGGATTCCATTCCTAGGTGTTGATGATTCTTGCCCCAATGTCTCTATTGAGCCTAGCATTCCTTAAACTACCCCATTAACCTTTAAAGAAGTGAATGATGATATCCATGTTGTGAGCTAGAACATTTCGAGTTTGGACCAAACCTTTGGTATCTAGAATAAGTTAATGAAATGGTTCTATATTGAGATCAATAGGATCAATATTAAAATGGAAAGCATCACTAAAAAGGATACTATGGAAATCCAACTTCTTTTCAAAGAAGAAAGGAAGATATTTCAAAACTGGGAAGCCATCCCATTTGTCAATGACTTGTAGACTAACCTATCCAACCAAAAATAAAGAAACTAGCAATCCTAGAGGAGGAAATGATGAAAGGTTAGGGTTAGCAAGAGGAAAGAATGGTGGCCTTGGAATAGGAGCTCAAAAAAGTGAAAGAGAACTTCAACAGGATTATGAAGGCGAATGTAGGGGAAATGAAAAATTTAAATGACAAGATCAACAAGGACATGCCTAAGGACATAGGGGAGAAGAAGGCTGTTGCAATTATAGGTCCCAATACGAGAACTAGAAGTACAAAGAAACATCACAAGGTTGGAAAAAAAGGCCAAAGAGCTCCATAGCATGGAGGAAGATTTTGATGAAATTGAACCCGCCAACACCCTCAAGGACTTGTAATGTGCTTTATGTGTTGTTTTTTCTATTTTATGATTTAGTCTACTATTTTAGGGGTTCTACTATGGGTTAGCTATGGTTTTACTGATGTTTTTCTATTTTAAAGGGTTTCCAAGGTCCCTTCAAAACCTATTTTTATGCCCTTTTTAATAAAAAACTTCAATGATCTTTAGCCCAAAATTCATCACCAAATAGCAAGATGTGTCCCAAGGAGTTGTAAAAGTGGTCTTATTTTAGTCTTTTCAATTGAGAAATATTTAATTATATCCCAAGAATTTTTCCATAAAATATATAATCTTTTTCCCTATGGTAGAATCTACAATCACGTTAATTTTGGGTAATGGGAAATATTATTTAGGAGATGCCTTATTTTGGTCTCTAAACTTAGTGCATATGTGAATATATATGCACTAATTTTTACTACACGAACCATATTAGATATCCATTAGGAATAATCAATTGGTCTAATGAATCATTCCTTTAGCATCTTTCTACTCTCATATTTTACCATTAGGGCAACCTTTGGGTGCATTTTTCAAATTGTTTGCTTGATTTGCTTTACATTAGGATTTAGAAAAATGTTGCGCATCACAATATCACTAGAAATACATGGATATTTTGATATGACCATACAAATATATCACCAAAGCATTTTAGTTAATTGGATATGTTAGGTTGTTCATAGTTATTCAAATAATCTTTCTTTATTTAGGTCTATTCTTTATCAATTTTACCCATCTCCACATCTAACGTACCACCAACAATGAGTGTGTTTCTATATTTAATGAAATGTTTAATAGGTAATATATCAATCAATAGAATCACCTAATGAAGGAGAATCTTGCCAAAAATATGATGAAATTTTAAAATTAAGTAGGAAACCTCTATTATGATGAAACATAGGTAAGTCATCATATACTCCTAAATATTTTTAACATCATTGGTGAAAGAATCCAAAGGGTATGCGATATCTAAACAATCTATGTAAATAAATTAGGTATAGACTAAATGTAAGTCTTTGTCATTATGCATCACACAAGAATAATCTATATCCCTAGTGTTATTGTTGGTTGTTTGGATAGGTAAATGACTATACCTTATTATTTTAAACCTAATTCTACTCCATTATAGCCAAAATTTTGTAACATGGTATTTTGTCTGTGATATTGATTTGATAATTGATATGGAGATAGGTCACTACACTTAGAATGAAGACTAGTCCTACATTCATGACAAATAGTTTACCTTAACAAGATTACTTGTCCAATTGAGAATATAAAGGTGATTTATCTTATATATCATGATCTATGGTTAGTAGACAAGTATAATGACTATTATCTTTGAGTTTATATTCCTCACCATAAGATGATACAAATCAAGAGAACCCCAATCATCCTTAATATCAATATATGATGTGTAGTGGATTGGGAATGGTTCACATGGGTATCCTAGGTGTAACTAATTGATTTGGAGATATTAAAGTAGCCTCCTTAATGATGTGATAAAATTGGTATGGGTTATAATCACTTGCAACTATACACTTCTTATTATTATGAATTAACTTGAGGTTGCAATAAAGTGTAGAAGAGATGGAATCCATAGAATGGATCCATGAATGGTAAAAGGAAATTATACACTACAAATCTAGTCATCAAATAGAAGATTGTATTGAGTATGAGGGGCCCTTGTGTGATGCAGGAGCACCCCTAGTTCAAGAGCAATCTTGCATCAACCAAAAACATTTGCATTTCAGTTTGTTTGCAGTTCAGTTTGTTTCTTTTCATTTTCCAGTTCAGTTCAAGCAGTTCAGTTAGTAGCAGTTTCTGTATTTTGGTCCGCATTCTATCGTAGTTGCATTTCAGATCTTGTGGAGTTGGACTTAACATCTAGATTCATTCATCTACATCATATCTGATTTTCAGAGCATTTGGATCGAGTACCGAAAAGCTATCGCTATCAGAAGACCAACTATTTTCTCAAAACAGAGCATCCTGATAATCTCTGATAATCAGCTAAAGGAGAAGACTTCCAGAGCATTTCCTGATCCATGGAGCCCAACGACACATCATTCATTGATCCTTGGTTCATGTTTGACCTTCCCCAAGATCCGCACATCATTCTATGCATTTGCGGTCTCTTGCGCCCTACTATAACTAACTAGCTATTAAGCCATAATTCCCCCCTGCAGGGGGGCTATGCAAGGTGGGTGGGGAGATATTGGCGGTAACCACTCGATCTTTCCCATCGATTCGGTATGGTCACATTAGTGGCCCCACCTATTGCCTCCTAGGAACCAACGGTTCCCTAACTATCTCCCCCTAAGTTCCCACCAACGGTGAATTACCGCCCACCCGGAATAGAACCCCAATTCATCTACCCCCCCTATCGGCCCCCCCCAATAGAGTTCTATGGAATGAAGCACCCGGAAGGAACATAACCCCCCTGGGAACCCTATGATTCCCTCCCAACTAGAATTCTCAGGGTTGGGTGGGAATAGAAAGCAATTGGGTTGGGTGGGAGTTGTAGTTCGATTGCCCCACACATGAGTTGCCGGGAGGCCAAAGAAACTATAGGCCAATTAGAACCAAACTAAACTAGAACTCTGGTGGAAAGGTAAGCTGCAGGTGTTACTTACTATGCCTCTGCCTCTGCTTTCTATGCTGCTTATGCTGGTGCTGCTGCCGGTCATACTGCTGCTAGCTTCGGATCTTCTATTTATACGTCACCATCAACAGAGTTCTTAACCGACTGCTTAACCTACTGGATCAATGGCTTAAGCTGGTATTGCTGCTGCTACTGGGACTGGGTAAACAACTAGCTTTGGGACCGTAATGTCCTCCCACCCACCCTGATGCTGCTGGATAAGCTCCTAGGTATAGCTATGCTTACTTTGCTACTGCCGGATAAACTACTGAATAAGCTGCCGGAACCTATCTCCCCCTACCCACAATTTAGAGAGGGGGGGCGTGTGCTTAAACTACGTAATCTACTTATGGATCATACACATCAACAGTTGCTGCTGGTATTGCTGCTTGGTCAATGACTGAATCTACTGGATCAAGCTAAGCAACTGGGTCACCCACTATATCTACTTGTGCTTCACCGACTGCTTAATTGACTGAACCAACTGCTTCATCGATCTCTGCAACTATAGTGCTGCTGGATCCACTTAATCTACTTATGCACCTACCCTTGCTCTTATTTATGATGCTATGTATGCTTCTGGTTCTCGATCTGGTTAAGATACTGGCTTTGATGCTTATGGATAAATTGGATCATCGATTGGATCAACAAGATAATCTACTGATGGTGGTTCTACTGCTTAAGCAACAGAGTCTACAGGCTCCCATAGAATAGTAGGGCTGTTTCATCTACATCAAGGGATGGATCTACTGAGTCAACTGGTTCTGGTTATCCAACTGGTTCTTAAGCTACCTCTGTCTCTGTCGTTGGATATGGAACTGGTGCTTACTCAATAGAATCTACTAGGTCAACTGCACGATCAAAATGCCCTTTCGTTAAAATGCCCCTCTCTCTAGTGCCACTCTCTCTAGTTCCCCTCTCTCTAGTGCCCCTACTATTGCCCCCAACTATTGCCTCCCACCCACCCACCCCATTAAAAATGCCCCTCTCAAAATGCCCCTCTCTCAAAATGCCCTACCTCCACGGCCACTATCTCCCACCCACCCACCCCGGTAAGGTAACAGTAGCCTGTCCAGATAAGTTGGATTGGCCGTGGGTGGAGGAAGGAGAGGATCCAGATAAATCAAAATGCCCTCTCTCAAAATTCTCCACTTCCAAATGCAACAGATGCCCTCTCTCAAAATTCTCCACTTCCAAATGCCCTCTCTCTAAAATGCTCTCTCTCAAAATTCTCCACTTCCAAATGCAACAGAGAGAGGGGCAAGTCAAAAGATTTCAAATCTAATCATACGCATGCAAGCCACCCGGTTAGGACAGTATTGATGTATTAGATCTCTAGGAAAGCAGTTATCAAGATCATCATAAGAGAGATAGTTGATAGTTTAGATTTTATGCGAAGGAACTTCAAAGCTATATCTTGTGCATATTCTGATATTCTATAATCAGGTCTGTGAGCCCCAATTGTAAGCCCGCATGTTACTTGCCGATCTGTATTTGAATTCTATGATATACTGAATGACTGAATATGCATTTGTTTCATATCTTTGAGTTGTTTTTGTTGTGTTTACTCTTGCTGCACGGTCTGGATAGTTCATTCTGTGAACCCTCTTATCGTGACTGCACCAAGTGGTATCAGAGCAAAAGTTTGAATCTTTGGGAGTGAATTGAGTGAAGTTGGCAAAGGAATTCTATGAGATCTTGCTGTGGATAGATCACCGAATTGAGGCAGGTTACTTGTGTCGCAACTAATCACTGATTGTGAGGTAGTTGCCACCTTGTAGCCTGATCGCTGAACTTGAGGCAATTTGCACTTGATCCTAGGAAGAATGCCACTGAGGAGAGTTGTTGCTATTGGAATAATGGCTGGTAGAATGGATGAGATGATGGAAATGATGAAAAGAATACAGATTTGATTTGATGCTGTTGAAGAAGATAGGCGAAGAGGATTGACACCAAGACCTAATGTTGAAAGTGATGATGAAGAAGAATTTCAATCTGTTGAACAAATTGGTGAAACCCTAGGAGGTGAAGAAGAAGAAGAATCAGATCAAGTCAATATGTTGTGAGCTATTTCAAAGATTGGAAAGAGACCTAGAGTTGATGCGCCAAACTATACTAGTAATTTGAACCCTAAAGAGTTGATTGACTGGATACATGACATGGAAGAATACTTTGAATATGAAGAAGTTGAAGATCCAGAGAAGGTGAAATTTACAAAGACAAAGTTGAAAGGACATGCTGCTATATGGTGGAAAGAAGTTCATTTGGATAGAAACAGAAGAGGAAAAGAAAAGATTACAAAGTGGAACAGGATGGTGACAAAATTGAAGAATCAATTTATACTTGCTGACTATGAGTTGGAGCTGTTGAAAAGATTGCAGAACCTGAGACAAAAGGAGAAATTTGTGAAGGAGTATACTAAATAATTTCATAAGATGATCATAAGGACAGGATATAGTGAAGCAAGCAAGGAGAAATTAGCTAGATACATCAATGCACTGAGATTGAACATTCAAGAAGAACTCAATCTGGTGAGGATGACATCTTTGGAAGAAGCATCTCAGTTTGCCCTGAAGGTTGAAAAAAAGTTGAATAAGAGACATGATCAGAGACAGAGAGGCAGAGGAGGTAAATTTTAGAGAGGTAGAACATTTTCTGGAGGTGAGAGATCATTTGCGGAGCAGAACAAGTTTGACAACACATTCAAGAAGGAGGACAAAGATAATAATGCATACCAGAGAGATGGCAAAATTTTTTACCGAAGAGGAAACCCTAATGCATACTAGAATGAAGGATATAGAAGAGAAGGAAGAGGAATTGATAGGAGAACATTCAGAGGAACTTGTTTTAAGTGTGGAGGTGAAGGACATCGAGCATTGGAATGTAATCAAGGGAGTACAAGCAAGAGAATAAAGAACAGTGGAAGAGCAACCTATGTTGAAGAAGAACCTATTGGATCACCTAGTTCAATTGGCAAACCAGAGAAAGGAGAATCACTTTGATGAGGAGAGCACTATTTCAAGCAGAGACAAATGAAGAACCACCGCAGAGGAAAATTTTGTTCAGAACCAGATGCAAATCAGGAGGTAAATGTTGTAAAGTTGTAATTGATAGTGGTAGTTCAAATAACTTACTTTCAGAGGAGACGGTGACTAAGCTAAAGTTGGAAAGACTGAAACACCCTAAGCCCTATCAGATAGCATGGATTTAGGATGATCATAATGTACTGGTGAGTGAACAATGTTTGTTGAAATTTCATATTGGATCTTATCATGATGAAGTGTTGTGTGATATTATGCCTATGGATGTATGTCATATCTTGTTGGGTAGACCTTGGTAGTATGATAGAAAAGCTATACATGATGGGAGAAAGAATACATATACTATAACATCAAATGGGAAGAGAATTACCTTGATTCCTTTGGAGTATGATCCTAAGAGTGAAGTATGTGGGAATGCTAGAATCTGTTTGGTAGATGGAAGAAAATTTCTGGATGGTTTGAGACATGAGAATATGTGTTATGCTTTGATTCCTAAGAAGCTTGAAACATTGAAGAAGGAGACTGGAGAATCACAATCGGAGGAGATAACTGAGTTGCTGACAGAGTATGAAGACATCATATTAGACAATGTACCTAAAGGATTTCCACCTATAAGGAGTATCAGTCATCACATGGATCTTATACCAGGAGCAAGTTTGCCTAATAAAGCAACACATAGAATGACACCAACAGAAAATGAAGAACTGAATAGATAGATACAGGAATTGTTGAGAAAAGGTTTGATCAAAGAAAGTTTGAGTCCTTGTACAGTACCTGCAGTGTTGGTACCTAAGAAAGATGGAGAGTGGAGAATGTGTACTAACTCTAGAGTAATAAACAAGATCACAGTTAAGTATAGATTTCCTTTACCTAGGATGGATGCTATCATGGATTATTTGAGTGGAGCAAGATATTTCACAAAGATAGATTTGAAGAGTGGATACCATTAGATCAGAATTAGAGAAGATGATGAATGGAAGACTGCTTTTAAGACAAAGGAAGGATTGTATGAGTGGTTAGTGATGCCTTTTGGATTGACAAATGCACCTAGTACTTTCATGAGATTGATGAATGAAGTTCTGAAGAAATTCTTGGGTAAGTTTGTTATTGTATATTTGGATGACATTCTGATTTTCAGTAAGACAAAAGAAGAACATTTGTGGCATATTAGACAAGTTTTGTAGAGGTTGAGAGAGGAGAAATTGCTGATAAATATCAAGAAGTGTAGTTTTATGAAGGAAGAATTGGTATACTTGGGATTTGTAATTTCTACGGAAGGATTGAAGATGGACCCTGAGAAAGTAAGAGCAATTGTTGAATGGCCTACATTGGAGAGCATTGGAGAGGTTAGGTCATTTCATGGATTGGCTAGTTTCTACTGGAAGTTCATAAAAAATTTTAGTTTAGTTTGTAACCCTATGATAGAGAAAATGAGAGGTGACAGAAAAGACTTTAAGTGGACATCAGGAGTAGATAAAAGTTTTAAGCTGTTGAAGCAGAAAGTGATAGAGCAACTTGTTTTAGCATTACTGGATTTCAATAAGGTATTTCAAGTTGATTGTGATGCAAGTGGAAATACAATTGGAGCAGTATTAAGTCAAGAAGGTAGACCTGTAGCATATTTTAGTGAGAAGTTGAATGATGCAAGGAGAAGATATTCAGTTTATGATCAAGAGTTCTATGCCATAATTCAAGCCTTGAAGAAGTGGAGACATTATTTGTTGCCTAAGGAATTTGTGTTGTATATAGATCATCAAGCTTTGCAATATTTGAACAGTCAAGGTAAGTTGAATCAGAAACATATGAGATGGGTAGAGTTCATGCAGAGTTATACATTTGTGTTGAAGCATAGGAGTGGAAAATCAAACAAAGTTGCTGATGCATTGAGTAGGAGAAGAAACTTGTTGACATAGATGAGAGTTGAAGTGTTGGGATTTGATGAATTGAAGAACATGTATGAGGGAGACATTGATTTTGTAGGACCTTGGAAAGCATGTAAGGAACCTGTTGTGATAGATAGGAGTAAGTGGTTTGATTATTTTATTCAGGGAGATATGTTGTTCAGAGGAAATCAGTAATGCATACCTAGAAGTTCAATGAGAGACAATTTGATCAAGGAGAAACATAGTGGTGGATTGGTAGGACATTTTGGTATTGATAAAATAATGGCATTGGTGAGCAAAAATTACTTTTGGCCTCAGATACATAAGGATGTTAGGAAGTTTGTGCAGAGTTGTAGAGTTTGTCAAGTTGCAAAAGGGAGTAGTTAGAATACTGGATTGTATAAACCTTTGACAGTACCGGAGAGACCTTGGGAAGACATAAGCATGGATTTTGTGATGGGATTGCCTAAGACACAAAGAGCACATGATTCAATATTTGTAGTGGTAGATAGATTTTCAAAGATGGCTCATTTCATACCTTGTAAGAAGACAACTGATGCAGTGCATGTAGCAGACCTATTTTTCAAAGAGATTGTGAGATTGCATGGATTACCTAAGAGTATAATTTCAGACAGAGACACCAGATTTCTTGGATACTTTTGGAAGACACTTTGGAAGAAGATGAAGATAGATTTGAATTTTAGTTCAGCTTTTCATCCACAGACTGATGGACAGACAGAGGTAGTGAGTAGGAGTTTGGGAAACTTGTTGAGATGTTTGGTTGGAAAAAAGGTAGGAAGTTGGGATTTGATTCTTTCACAAGCAGAGTTTGCATACAATAATTCAGTAAATAGGAGTATCGAAAGAACACCTTTTGATATTGTTGCCAGAGTGAATCCTAGAGGAGTGATAGAACTGAGAGACATGGGTACAGAAGAAAAGAGAAGTGCAGAAGTAGAAGAATTTGCAGATCACATGAAGACAATGCATAATTAGGTGAAGAAGCATTTGGAGGATATGAACAACAAGCATAAGGAGCATGCAAATGAGAAGAGAAGACATAACGAATTTGTAGTTGGAGATGAAGTGATGGTATACTTAAGAAAAGAAAGATTTCCAATTGGCACATATAACAAGTTGAAGATGAAGAAGTTTGGACCCTTAGGATACTTAGAAAATTTGATTCCGAAAATGCATATGAAGTGGAGCTACCGAAGACATTGGGCATATCACCTATTTTCAACATTGCAGACCTATGCTAGTGTCATGAAGTAGAGTTCGGTGACAACATGATAGAGGACTTGAAGAAGCAGTTACCACAACAAACACCATAGTAGATTGAAGACATTTTGGACAGCAGAGTTGGACGCGGCACCAAAGGAAGACAATACAAAGAATACCTTGTGAAGTGGAAAGGCAAACTAGAAGAAGATTCATCATAGATTTCTCAGGTTGAGATGGACCGTTTTGGTTTTCCTCTAGCCCCAGCAAAGTGAGGGACTCATTTTTTCAATAACCTCGTATGTCTGATGTAGGAGCATCCTTGGTTCAAGAGCAATCTTGCATCAACCAAAAATATTTGCATTTCAATTTGTTTGCAGTTCAGTTTGTTTCTTTTCATTTTCTAGTTTAGTTCAGTCAGTAGCAGTTTCTATATTTTGGTCTGCATTCTACCGCAGTTGCATTTTAGATCTTGCAGAGCTAGACTTAACATCTAGATTCATTCATCTACATCATATTAGATTTTCAGAGCATTTGGATCAAGTATTAGAAAGTTATCGCTATTAGAAGACCATCTATTTTCTTAGAATAGAGCATCTTGATAATCTCTGATAATCAGCTAAAGGAGAAGACTTGCTGAACATTTCCCGATCCGTGGAGCCCAACAACACATCATTCATTGATCCTTGGTTCATGGCCGACCTTCCCTAAGATCCGCACATCATTCTATGCATTTGTGGAGGTGTTCTACATGATTAGGTCCAACCTATCTGTGTACACATGTTACGGCTCTTCCTTGGAGTTTGTGATCTTCCTTGGCCAACGCAGAGGAATCTTGTGATCCGAAGATGATATATATTGATGTATTAGATCTCTAGGAAAGTAGTTATCAAGATCATCATAAGAGAGATAGTTGATAATTTAGATTTCATGCGAAGGAACTTCAAACATATACCTTGTGCATATTCTGATATTCTGTAATCAGGCCTATGAGTCCCAATTGTAAGCCCGCATGTTGCTGACCGATCTCTATTTGAATCCTATGATATATTGAATGATTGAATCTACATTTGTTTCATATCTTTGATTTGTTTTCATTGTGTTTACTCTTGCTGCATGGTCTGGACAGTTCATTCTATGAACCCTCCTACTGTGACTGCACCATTGTGTGAGAAGTAAAGTGATAGAACCAAGGGATTACCACATGACATTATCAAATCCTTTGACAGTGATATTAGATGTTTGGAAGTTAGAGTTATCAATTTGGATAGTATCTAAACATGTTTTTACAACAAATGTTTAAATTGAATCTATTGTCAACTATGACTCTAGTGTCTAATGCAACTAATCTATATGTATGCAAGCAAGGTTTTTAATTGTTTTTCCCAATTTTTATGATGTAATAATTACTATGAATAAAAGATGAATGGAATTTTCCTAATGCAACGTAGTCTATGTTTTTGTTGTTTGATTTGATTGTAAGCTAATGAATTTTCAACTATTCTAGGAACAATGAAAATGAATCTATTCTAAGAAAGCAATAAATTCTATTTATGAAAAGAAAATTGAACAATACTTTGCACATGTTGCAATGAAAGCAAATCTACGCTAATAAAGAATTAAATTCTACCTATCAAGAGAAAGACAAATAATGTTTTATTTCCTCAAAAGAAAAAAATGTTATCTAATTACTAAGAAAACATGACAGAACTTGTATGAATAGGGTGCCTGTGCTAGGATATTTTCCTTAGAAGTCCTATGACAATCATCTCCTTTGCAACAACAGGGTCCTCCTCTTAGAAATAGGGACAAAAATGAGGACTTGAAGGGAATAGATTGAGGGAAGATATTAGAAAATGGAAATGGCTTGATATTTGAAGCTATTATAGAAATGAAAAGTCACATAAAGTCCTATGTAGAGCATAAGAATGCTAATGGGGGTAAATTTTCATAAGATTGAACAATGCAAGAATGCAATAATGAATTTGCCTCCTCAAATGAATAAAAGAGGGGGTATTTATAGGTTTGGAATCAACACCAAAGATGGTGGTGATTGGGTAGATACCTAAATTGATTAGGGAGTGATCTAGTTCTGATTGGAAGAGAACAAAGGATGGAGGGGAGATCACAAAAGACTGATTGGGAGTAAACAAAGGTTTGATTGGGAGTGAATAAAAGAGTGATTGGGAGTTTTGAATTAGCTAGGGGAAGTCAAGGGTTAGTTATGCATGCAGGAACTCTCAATCACAAGCCAAAAATAGAGGTAAACTGGGTAGAACTATAAGGAATCTCTCATGGAAAAAGATGATAGGGTCACCCTTTATGAGAAGTGGGTCACCACTTTTAGCAAGGCAGGTCACCTGGGTGGTACATACTTAAGTTCAAGGTTTCCTGCGTGACCTTATAGGTCATATGGGAAACCCACTCAAAGTGGATCAAGTACATAGCTAGAAGGAATGTAGGACACTAGACAGTCAGTTTAGAGGATGAGGAGGAATGATCAAGGGGGAAACTATTGGGAGATATATCACCAAGAAAGAAACTGCTAAGAGGAGTATAATTCATGCCTTCATGGGCATGATTTGTACTTCTATATCATCCTCGGATTTCCATGTTGGCCTGTGCACCTTTTTTGTTATTACATATTTGCCCCCTCAAGTATGGTAGTCTACATGAAAGGTAGGTACCATTTCTAAAATTGGCCTTTACCTGTATCATTGTCTTGTAGCTGGATTTTTGATATGTGAGTGTGATGTATACATGAGTTTCCTTGCCTTACTGTTAAGTTTTGAAGTGATGGAAGCACACAAAAAAAGGACAAATCATGCATTATAAAAGATAAACTAAGCAAAAAAACTACATAAATGCAAGCTAAGGTAAGAAAGAGAGAAGAGAAGGAAGAGGAAAATCAAGAGAAAATGAGAAAATGACAATGAAACTACACAAGAAGATAGTTGATAGAGAACTAATGATGAGGAGATCAATAATATGGATGCCAATCAACTTCCCATAGATCCTCAGGTATGAGAAATAATAAAAACCCTCTATGAAACCCTAGATTTTCTTTTTCTGATTTCACTTGAAAATATCTAACATTTTCATTTTTTCTTGTCGTATTTGTCTAGGTTTTTGGTGTTTGTCATTTTTCATGTTTTTGTTTGTTTGTTTTTTCCTGTTTTACTTGTTTTATGGGCCCACAAAAGCATGCCAAGGCATGGCATAGGGTTGACCCTTTTGTCATGTAAGGTTTCCTAGGTGACCCTACCATTTCATCTTGGGTTTCTTGAGAAATCTATTAGGTAAAAGGGGTGATCTTGCCAAGAGGTTTGTTGGCAAGAACCGAGGCAAAAATTGATGCATTTGATGCTCATTTTCTTCAATTTTGATACTAATTTCTCTATTTATTGCAAATTTTCAAGAATGTATTTGATTTTAGGTTTTGCAAATTTTATGATTTTTTTTTGTGATTTTCAATTTTTCTTCTTTTTATGATTTTTTTGAGTTTTTGATGATTTGACTTGGTGTTTTCTTCCTTGATAGGACATGTATATTCGATGGAGTTCCACCCATGAATAGGCTTGGTATAAGGAGGCCATTGAGGCATTATTATCTACTTATCATTCTATTTTGTGGAGGATAGGGTTAGCTAGAGTGACATAGATTTTGATTGTTCACCATAGTCCTACATATATTGTGATATCTTGAATTATTGGTATGTTGATTGGCACACATTATGATTTCCTTATATTTTTGGAGAGAGGACTATCACCCTCTATAATGTCTATCAAATTCTAGGAGTTCTTTTTAGAGGAGAGTAGCTTGCAATTCTTGAGAGTGAGTTTAAGAGAGAATGGCTTGGGTTGCCATCATTGGGGATACTTGTCTTGGAGATAGTCATGATATTTAGTTTACTTTAGTCCCTAGAATAGCTATTTTCCCCCTATGGAAGGTTTTTATCAGCCTAATTACCTCTCAATTTTTAGGAGATAAGAAGGCTCTAATGCGTAGGTGGTTCTGGGCACCAACCATTTAATGAATTGAGCAAGAGATAGTATTTTCTTGATGATCAACATTTTTGCTATGGTTTACTAGGACTTGTATTAGATCACACGATGGGGGTACTTGTTTTCAACCACCCTTCACTTCTTATGACTTGGATCCTTGAGCATATTATACCATTTAAGAAATAGGCTCCCCTTCTATATCATAGGTTATTAAGAGCTATGCTATGGAGATGGATTAGTCATTTTGCCTCCACATGAGTTGTAGCTATGCTTATAGATGGAGATTTTAATTTGGATCCCTATACAAATATGGAGGGGTTGTAGCTAGGTGATAGTATTATTTAAGCTTATTGTTAGGAGGTAAGACATTTGATAGATAGAAATGGTTTAGTTGAGACTCACCATACTGCATGAGTAGTTCAACAACTAGGAGATAAATTTATAGAGGACTTGGCCCCAGTGCCCACTTGTTATAGATCAATGTAGGAGATGGTTGATGCATAGTACAAGGCTCTCTTATAGGTTCCATTAGTTCCTAGAGTTCCAATTATGAGACCATTTCAAGAGCCAGGTCCTAGACATGGGGAATCTCACCAATCTAAAAGACTTATTACTATTGAGGAGGATGAGACTAATGACTCCATACATGATGATTATGATCTTGAGGAGGAGCATGATGAGGTAGCATCAGGAGGAGGAGAGGAGGAGATTCCTAAGGATGAGGAGGTAGTTCCAGTAGAGGGCCCACCTAGACATGGATAGGCTCCTTTGTTAGGGATGAAAGAGGAGGATATGAGACTTGGTGATCCCTCATGGCAGTTAGGAGATCCTTGTGAGTACTACACTAACCTACTCTTTTCTTTCTTGTACTCACTTCTTTGAAAATGCTTTAGCTCTAACTTTTAAACTAATGTTCTCTTCTCCTCATGATTTTGCACTGGCACTGTTGATGGATAGAAGGATCTTTTTTGAAATGCTTCATTGGATGTGTTGATCCCTTTCATAGAATGGTCTAGAGAGGTTGGTGGCTTCCTTGCTAGTCACATAATCAAATCAGCTTCACAATGGTCTTAATCAAATAAACATTCAGAAATAATGATAGGAGATTAAAAGATCTTCTACCCAGATTTAATAGACAAATACCAAATGACACGAAGAATGTAAATGTGCAGTCTTTATTAACATCGAAATCACAAAGATAGAAAGTGAAACCCAAAACCTCACTATTCTATTCCATTATCATAGCATTACAAAATCTATCTATTGGCCTGCAACATTCGGCCTTTTCTAAGTGCAGTCAAAAACAAAATTCTGTCTTCTTTGCCTTTGCACCTGATTCTCTCTTCCTATCCTCTCTCCTTCACAGATGATGTCACTTCCTTTTCTACTCTGCACTCCCGATCTCTTTTCCAACTACTGTCATTTCATCTTCTATAGCAATTCAGGGTCTTCCTTCTATAACCGTCACTGGAGTTTTCTTTTTGCTTTCTCCAACTATCATCGAAACACCAGGCAAAGACTTTACAAATTCCCCATGAACTAAATCACAAAAGTTAGGAACTCCTTCGATGGTTTCTATTTGCTTTGCATCGATTCAGTGCCTGCGACCTTTCGACTTCCCTAACTGCCAAAGCAACCGTCAGGTTAGGAAGAATGATAGATTAAACTCCTCAAAAATTTCTATTTTGTTTCTGTCACTCAGGTGACAGGAGCTTCAAACAAAACTTGATTCCCCAGAGCAAGCGAAAGAGACAGGAAACACATGGCGATAGGAACTCCCCATCAAATTTTAGCTTTACATATAGATAGGAATTTACCAGATAATGATAGAAGATAGAGAGTCACCACCAAAAATACAAAGAAAAGCTAACAAAAAGAACCAAAACAACAAAAAGAAAGAAAAACCAAAATTGTAGGGCAAGATGCCCCTGCATCAAACTCCCCAGGTAGGAAGAATTCATGAGCTCCTGCTCATGAGGTCTGCTACTGAATGACCCTGCTTAATGATCTCATCCTCTATGAGCCATGAAGCATCTTCAATGGGATGATTGATCCATTTGACGAGATATTTGAAATACTCATGCTTACGGGTCTTCTTCAGCAACTGCTTGTCCAGAATGCATTCAATTTGCTATGGAGTAGTGACTGTCCTAGATTGTTCTTCTAGAGATGGAATTGTTGCTTTAGTTTCCTCTACTTCTATATCCCCCTTATATGGATACAAATCTGCCACGTTGAAAATAGGAGATATATTCAGTTCTGTAGGCAGAGAAATCTCATATGCATTGGCAGAAAATTTCCTAAGGATTTGGCAAGGACCAATCTTCTTCATTTGAAGTTTGTTGTATGTTCCAGTAGGAAATCTCTCCTTTTGAAGATGTGCCAATACAAGGTCTCCAATCTGAAACTCTAACTGTCTCCTCTTTTGATCAGCATACTTTTTGTATTGCTGATTGCTGTCTTCAATGTTATGTTTTACCTTCTCCTGAATGTCATGAATGACTTGAGCAAATTCGTCCCCATCTGCACTCCTCTTCTCCATTCTAGAAAGATCACAAATTTCAAATACACCTCTTGGGTGCATACCATATACCACATAGAAAGGATTGAAACTTGTGCTTTTATTTGGGGAATCATTATATGCAAATTCATCTTGTGCTAACATGAGATCCCAACTTCTAGGTGAACTACCAACAAGACATCTTAACAAATTACCAAGGCTCCTATTGACAACCTTAGTCTAGCCATCCATTTGTGGATGATAAGCAAAACTAAAATTTAGATTTGTGCCCAATTTCCTCCATAGAGTCCTCCAAAAATGACCCACAAACTTAGTATCCCTGTAAGAAATTATGCTTCTTGGAATACCATGCAGCCTTACAACTTCTTTAAAGAACAAATTGGCAATGTTAGTGGCATAAATAGTCTTCTTGCAGAGTATGCAAAGCACCATTTTAGAAAATCTATCTACCACAACAAAGATTGGATCATTGCCCCTTTGTGTACGAGGCAAACCCAAATCAAAATCCATACTCACCGAATCCCAAGGCCTGGTTGGAACTGGTAATGGTTGATAGAGCCCTGCATTTTGACTTCTTCCTTTAGCATGTTGACAAATTCTGCACCTTTCCACATATCTTTTCACATATGCCTTCAACTTCGGCCAATAATAATGAGTGCTTAGCTACATAAAAGTTTTATCCTGCCCAAAGTGACCAGCAAGACCACCACTATGCTTTTCCTTCAACAAATTATCTCTCATGGAGCCTCTAGGGATACACAATTTGTTTTCCTTAAACACCAAACCTTCTTGAATCATGTAATTAGTCCATGGCCCTTTATTTCTGCAAATCAGATAATTGAAAGCTACAAATGCTTCTCCAAAATCTGCATCCTTTGCATACAATTCTTTCAAACTTTCAAACCCCACACTGTTAGTTTGTATCTCACACAACAATAAACTCTTCCTACTTAAGGCATCAACAACTCTATTCATTTGACCACTTTTATGCTTCAAAACAAAGTTAAAACTTTGAATATACTCAACCCATTTAGCATGCCTTTGATTCAATTTGTGTTGGTTGTTAATGAACTGCAAAGCATGGTTATCGATATACACAATGAACTCTCTAGGCAATAGATAATGTCTCCATTTCTTGAGGGACTGAACCAAAACATAAAACTCCAAGTCATAATAAGAATACTTTCTTTTTGCTTCACTTAATTTCTCACTAAAATATGCAACCGACTTTCCCTCTTGACTTAGGACTGCCCCAATAGCTAACCCACTAGCATCACACTCTACTTGAAACACTTTATCAAAATCAGGCAAAGCAAGTATGGGCTATTCACTCACCTTCTTCTTGAGAAATTTGAAATTTTCTTCAGCCTCCTTGGTCCAAACAAACAGTCTTTTATTTCCCTTAATAGTCTCCAAGATAGGTGCTACTACATGACTGAAATTTCTTATAAATTTTCTATAAAAACTGGAAAGAGCATGAAAACTCCTTACCTCCATGACACTTCTTGGAGATGGCCAATCAATTATGGCCTGAACCTTCTCCTTATCCATTTTCAACCCATCTTTTGACACCACAAAGCCCAAGTAAACTAGTTTGGTCTGCATAAACACACACTTCTTCAAATTGATCTGCAACTTCTCTTCATGTAGCCTCCTCATAACCTACCTCAAATGCTTTATATGCTCCTCTTTGGACTTGCTAAACACCAAAATGTCATCCAAATATACAATCATAAATTTACCAAGGAATAGTTTCAAAACCTCATTCATTAGTCTCATAAAAGTACTAGGGGCATTAGACAATCCAAAAGGCATAACCAACCACTCATACAACCCATCACTAGTCTTAAAGGTTGTCTTCCATTCATCCCCCAGTCTGATTCTTATCTGGTGATAGCCACTTTTTAAATCTATCTTGGAAAAATACATGGAGCCACTCAAACAATCCATTAAATCTTCAATTCTCTAGGTATGGGAAACCTATATCTTATTGTGATTTTATTAATTGCCCTTGAATCAGTACACATACGCCATTCCCCTCCTTTCTTTAGAACCAACACTGCAAGAACAACACAAGGGCTTGTAACGTCAGAAAATGTCCCCTTGGGGGCTTTTCCCTTATAAGGTTTAGCTCCTGGGTCTTTAGCATGCATTTAGGACATTTTAGTTCATATTTTGGCATCTCGATGGAATGAGACCTAGGTTCCATGGAAAATTGGACCTAGGGGGACCCCTTGAGCTATACCCTACCCAAAATAGGGGGGGAGGACTTGGGCGCCCGCACCCTAGTCCCGCCCTATTTTGGGGCAGCTCTAATTTCTGGGTGTCAGTTTATGACCGTTAGTTGGTTCTTTTGCTGACACAGTAAAGTTTGAATTTTAAAATCTTGGTGGGAGTGCTTGTAGTTGCATATATAAGCATGTGTAGGTATTCATTTGTAAACTAGATTTCAATTAGATGATCATTGTGAACTCTAGGCATTCTCAAGGTGATTCAAGGCTTCTATTGTGTTGCAAGAGCAGACTTGTATGTTTTATGTGTTGATATTTGCAAATTTGAGCATCAATTTCTTCATGGCATGAAGAGCCTCTTCCTCCATGAGTGCTTCACTACAAGGTGACATAATATTGTGTTTTTATCATTGATTCCTTTGGTTTTTGATTCTACCTCACAAGGGCATGCACTCTTTGTCTAACAATGGTGTTCAGAGACTTAAGTGTCCTCCGGAGCTTGACTGAGGCAAGCCTCTAAACACCACAACCCCCAAACCAAGTCTTGTGATTACAGGTTACAGGTGTCACATCTAGAGAAAGTGGAGTTGCAGGAAGGCTTGGCAGGCATCAAGGATTCAAGATCTGAAGAAAAGGACACGAGCACTTCCAGGACTTGGGCACTTGTACCAGTGTCCTCCGTAGACAGATCTTAGGAAACAAAAGTTACAGGGCTGATCAATGTCGAAAAGAGGTCCAGATTCCCCAAAAAAGTAGGTACCTTGGACTTGGGTGCCCACACCTTAGTTCCTGACTATTCCACTTCAGAACCCTGAAAACATGTATTCTATAATTCAGTATTTTACTCCTGTCTGCAAGATCTTTTTCTGTCTTTCGTCAATTTGTTGTCGTATTTGCATAATTAGGGTTTTAATGGTCAATTGGACATAGGAGAAGGAAAAATTGATAACTAATTACCTAATCTAAGTTTGCCTTCATTTGTAAGTGACCTAGGGTATGATAGTGCTTGCCACTCGAGCCTAAATCCTTCAATGTTTAGTGGAGAGGTGGATTTTAACATCTAAACAACAAAAGATTAACAAAATCCAATTTTACCCTAAACATTTTGGTGAACTCATGTTTTTGTACTTAAATCATAAATTCCTGAGTGTTTGTCTTCATATTTGGTGTGATTTAATTCATTCATATATGCATTTACTTTATTGCATTGAGAAAATTTCAAAAAATTAAAAATTTTGAAAAATACAAAAAAATTGCATTGTTTGGCTTACTAAATTGCATCAATTCTTCCTAAATTTTCCTAATTCATGATTTTTACATTAGATCTGATCTAAGCTACAGAAAAATCCAAAAAATCAAAAATTTACATTGCATTTTCATCATTTAATTACTAGGGTTTTGTGGAAATTTTGACAATTTTATATAACCTAGTAATTCCAAAATCTAGGGTTTGTAGGCAAAATCTTTTATCAAAAATTTCTACTGATTCTAGAGGCTCACTAAAATTTTAATTTGGCTGTAGTCTTGCATTGTAGTGTGAATTTGCATTTACATTTAAAATATTTGCAATTTTGCATAGAAAATTTTAACAAAAAACTAGCAATTTTGATGCATTTTCATTAAATTTGCATGGGCATTTTACATGTTAAGGCTTTAAAATCATTTTAAGATCTAAGAGTAAGTCAATTTCCATCATAAATCAGACTTCAAACCATTCACATAGCATTTTATCCTAAGATCTCAAAACCTAGGGCTTCAAAAATAACGATTTTCACTAAATTTGGCCTTATCGACTTTATAAACTTGCATCATAGGTGTGTTGTGAAAGGCATTTTGGCATTATTTTTCTATTATTAGGGTAATCATTTTCTTCCCCTCATAAAAATCTTCACAACACTCTTTTAACGGGCTCTTGTAGTGAAAATTTGGTGAAAAACTACACATTTTGGGTATTTTTGCCCTAGGGTTTGACTTAGTTTGCACTCCAAGCGTGTTGTGATCAATTTTATGGATTGATGTGACTGATATTATTGATATTATTTTCTGTACCTCCTAAAATTCCTTACAACATCTCCTTTGCTAGGTCTTGGAATTGAAAACCGTGAAAAATTGCATATTTTGCTATATTTTCACTAGGGTTTTACCTTAAGTGGCACTAAAAGCATGTCATGTAGGATATTTTGGCAGTAAGTGGCTGTTATTACTGATATTATTTGTTTTCCATCATCATTTTCCTCACAACAACCTTTGTTATGCTCTTTTGCATTGGGTTTTGGTGAAAAAAGTGCCTATCTTGACATATTTTCACTTTATTTCGACTTGACATTAACTTAAAATCGCATCAAGAGTGTGTTGAGAAGGATACTTTTGCTGTTTTGGACTGGTATCAGACATATAACTTTCTTCCCTTGACTGAAATCCTTACAACAACCTTTGTTTCATGCATTTGCATTGGAAAAAGTACAAAAAAATTCAAACACTTAGGTCATTGTTGCATATAACTTTGCAATTGTCCTTTGCAAGCTTTCAAAATCTGATTTGGCATTGATTTGAACATATATATCATGGCTATTTCTTTGGAAGAATTGTTTACATACATCATAGACATTGAGCATTTCTCTAAATTCACTGATAAACATCCTGAAGTCCTAGAACAAATAGCATACATTCATGATGTTGATCTCTCTATGTGTTCCACATATGAAATCCTTTGTCATATAGGTGACTTTGATAGCTTCATAACTCTCATGGGAATGTACCCTCTGATATTATATGATCTCACTAAATTCATGATCAATAATACATATACTAGTGATGATCTTAAAATGTTAGATGAAGCCTTGGATGATTTTATGGGAAATTCTACTATGGCACCTATTGATAAAACATGTGATGATAACTCTAGTTTACCTTATGATCCCTCTCCAAAGGTTATTCCTCCTCATGAGGACACTTTGATCCAAGAGGATGATTTCATTGACACATCTATTAAAATCACATCATCAAGTCTTCATTCTAATGCTCACTCTAGCTAAGATGAAGGATTAGCAAATGAAGAGCCATCACCAATTTTCCATTCCAATGCTCTCCCTGGCCAAGAGGAAGCATTAGTGAATGAAGAACTCCCTTAAACAAAGAGCATTCCATGGGTAGACGAGGAGCTTTCATCTAACATAAATCAAAACTCTATGCATGAAACCTCTATGGATCATCCTAGAAACCTTATTCCTTTAGTTGATTGTTCACACACTTTAGATATCACTAAAGAGGAGAAGACCACTAGTCTCCTTCCTTCGATTGAAAATTCATGGTTACTTGGAACTTACTAAGGATCTAAAAACATCAATTACCTCTTGGGACATCACTAGAGACAAAAGCATTGATAATTGTCCTCACAACACCTTACCTTCCTCGCATTCTGATGTTCTTTTCTCAAAAGGTCTAAGGTCTTCTACATTAAAGCTCTCTTGGTTAGAGGCTAAAATCACTCCAACCAAATTCATTCTTCCATCTCTCAAGAGCATCTTGCATACAATTCAACAAGAAAATACTCCACCTAATATTGAGTCAAATCAAGAAGAATTTAAGACCAAACAAAAGAATAATGACAAAAATATGGCAATGGTACCTTACACACCTTTTCTCTCTAACATTTGTGATTGGAAAGAAGATGGCTTGATTATTGATGACTTCTAATATGAAGACCCTATAGTTAAGTATCTCTAACCCTTTATCTCTCTCATGATGTACTTCCCTCGTGATGTGTTATGTGTTGTTTAGGCCTCCTGGGATGACCTCGGATTCTCTTGTAAGGTTCAAGATACCAGGAGACCTCCTCTGTTGTGACCTTCTTCTATTTATATCATCATTCTTCTATATTGCCTCCCTCTGATTTCATTGTTGTGTGTTGTGTCTTATGGACATAGCATTGTGGTTGGTGACTTGGGGGCACCCTCCTACGTGACTGTCCCTAAGACACTTGTTTCTCCTTTCTTATTTATTGTTTCCCTTCCTCTAGTATTTCTATCTAGTGGGCAAATGATGACAAATATTTATACTGATGCGGACCTAGTGTCCCTTTCGAGAGGAATAAAAAAAATTGGCTTAGTTCCTAATATGACGATGGGGTTGTATATTTTATCCGATGCTTGGCTAGTGGAAGCGTGTTTTCCACATAGTGAATTTCATGATGTTTCTATCACATTTACAAACCTTAACAATACTGCTGCTCTATGCACCTTTGTTTGCCTTTGAATTTGGCCTTGGCGGTACTTGATTAGGAGAGCTTCGTGATATATCCTCATGGTTATCCTCGAACTCCGGATTTGTTGTATAACCTTGGCTCTTTGTGTGGTTAATCATATGCATTGATGTTGTTGTTTATCATGATGTTGTAGACACTAACATGTTTCTTGCAGGGATGTGTTTGTGGGGAACATTTGGTGATCGTAACGTACATGTCACCTTTGGGGGGCATGGGCTTTGCAAAAGTCGGTGTTCCCTTGTGTGTTTTATTCCTACCTTAATGTGCTTGATATTGATAACTGATATCAACCACCTTAAGGTGGGGGCATATATAAGGTAAGCTGCCTGTTAAAGATGTTAGCAATGTGTTTGACCTTAGATGCAGAGACTTGCACTCCAGAGTAGTGCATCGTGCATCCTGAGTTTGTTTGCAATCAATTAATCAATCATGTAAGCCCTTTGCGGAGGTGGGATATCGAGCATATCCTTTTTCTTAAGCCCTCTGTGGAGGCGGGGATAGTGTATTTCTTGGAATAGATTGCATTATCCTGTCATTTTCAAAAGTCCTCTGCAGAGGTGGGGAGGGGTTCTGTGACTAACTCAACCATTAAGCGTGTCTTCAGCAATTGTTGTGGCGAAGCGCAATCGTCAGTGTGTGCCTGTAATGTGCTTGAGATGGTGTTGGACCTAGAAATATGTACACTCCATCACTTGTCTGTTGTGTTTTTCCCGTGTCTTAAGTGTGTGTGTTTTGGCATGCTTGTTTTGTGTGGAGTGTTTGTTGCCCCATATGCAGAGACTAGTGCCCTCGAGTAGTGCTTCCTACATTTTGGGAGGTTTTGCGTGTCTTGCGCGTGTGTTGCCCCATATATATAGAGACCTATGCCCTAGGGTAGTGCATCCTGTATTATGGGAGGTTTGTTTACTTTCCAGTACTTGCATTTGCATTTCATATATATGAGAAAAAGAAAAGAAAAGATATCATTTCTATCTTCCATGCATTAATGTGTCTTCTATGCATTGACTGTCTTCTCTATGTTCTATGTGACCGTAACTGTCTTCTCTATGTTTTGCGTGCATGTTACTATTTTCTATGTGATTGGTGTGTCTTCTTCGTGCTTGGTGTGTTCGCTGTGTTTGTGACCTTACTTTAATGCATGTATGGGCCTTGCATTTATACATACATTAAAGTGGGGGCTAAATGTAACATCAGAAAATGTCCCCTTGGGGGATTTTCCCTCATAAGGTTTAGCTCCCAGGTCTTTAGCATGCATTTAGGACATTTTAGTTCATATTTTGGCATCCCGATGGAATGAGACCTAGGTTCCATGGCAAATTGGACCTAGGGGGACCCCTTGAGCTATACCCTGCCTAAAATAGGCGGGAGGACTTGGGCACCCGCACCCTAGTCCTGCCCTATTTTGGGGTAGTCATAATTTCTGGGAGTCAGTTTATGACCGTTAGTTGGTTCTTTTTCTGACACGGTAAAGTTTGAATTTCAAAATCTTGGTGGGAGTGCTTGTAGTTGCATATATAAGTATGTGTAGGCATTCATTTGTAAACTAGATTTCAATTAGATGATCATTGTGAACTCTAGGCATTCTTAAGGTGATTCAAGGCTTCTATTGTGTTGCAAGAGTAGACTTGTATGTTTTGTGTGTTGATATTTACAGATTTGAGCATCAATTTCCTCATGGCATGAAGAGCCTCTTCCTCCTGTTAGATTCAGGACAGACAACTGAGAGGGGGGGTGAATCAGTTGTCGAAAACTTTCTTCCAATTAAACACTTAAATCCACTTTGTGATTTAGCAGCATATTAATAAATTAATCATGGAAACATAATGCATTAAATCAAGAGTAGAAACACATCAACACATAAGACACCAAGATTTTGACGTCGAAAACCTGGTTAAGGGAAAAACCACAGGGTGATTAATCCAAGATTGTATTCTCTATTAGAAGAATAGAAAGAACAAAATGACACATGCTAATTAGGGCTCACTACCTGAGCACACTGCTCACAAGAGGCTCACTGCCTACAAGAGACACACTGTTTACAAAATAATAAGTATCACATACTTGAACTAGAGAATAGCATCTTCACCATGCTTGAATCAGTTCCATTTAAGCCCAAAACTTCTGCTCTGCCTTTCACTCTCTTCCTCGCTACCACACACTCATCTCCACAAGACACACTTTGGAATGACTTTGCAATTCCTTATTTATACAAGACATCAACTTAGGAATAATCATCTAAGTCGGCAAACATCTACAAGAACATCCGCAAGATGTGTAATACATTCGATCGGCTAAACTAGGAAGAACACCATCATCCGAAAGTTATTCTTCAATTATGAACTCAAACTCTAATGCAGACCACCAACACAAATTGGACACGATCTAAGGACCATGACAAGCTTGCCTAAATCACCAATAACATCCACACTTCATTTGCTTACTGAAATCCTTATCTCCTTCATCTGGAACCTCAAGAACACAGTCTGTCATCATTGTCATAATGGAATAGATGCTTGCGGACATTTAGACCACTAACTAATTGAGTTATCACTTCACATGGACTTCTTAAATACTCCACCAAATCCGCAGAATAGGATATTGCAATTCCGGATCCCACCGGACCTATTTGTGTCACTCTGTCACCTCTGAACACCTGCTAGAACCAGTTTTACTTGAGCGGCCACAACTTCTTCAGATCTTCATGCAGACCTCTGAAATCTTTACTGGATCATCTCAAGACTCATATCTACAAACCCTTTGAACCGCATCCTTTGATAGTCATCTTATCTTGGATCTTTACCTTACTATCTTCACTGTTCTTCTCTGTTCTTGATATGACAATTTTCTCAATATCCTTAGCACATAGCTCATCCAATCCTTATCATCAATGCAACAGGAGTATGTTGACATCAATGATAACACCGGTTAGGCCCATACTTGTAACAATCTCCCCCTTTGTCATTGTAACAATCTCCCCCTTTGTCATTGATGGCAACATATGATGTGAAAAACTGTTTTGACCATCAAGACAAGAACTTTTCTTTACTGACACAACTCCCCCTAACACCAACAACCATTCACTTGTCTTCTCTTCCTTTATTTCTCCCCCTTTGATCAACCACCACTTGTTTTTCACATGTCTTCTTTCCCCCTTTGACATCAATGGCAAAGGGCACATACTTGCAATTCCACCATTTCAGAATCATACCAGCTGCTCCCCCTGAGTAGCAGCTCCCCATCATCAATCTGGACCACAAGATATGACTGTGATATCCACCGGACTGATGCACATCAGTGCACCTTAGTTCATTATTGGAGGGGTAATAACCCCTAACTTCTCCCCAAGATACTCAAAAGAGTCCTTAGGTAGAGGTTTAGTAAAGATATCTGCAATCTGATCCTTGGAAGGCACAAACTCCAATCTGACTTCATTCTTGTTCACTTGCTCTCTCAGAAAGTGAAACTTGATAGATATGTGCTTGGTCTTTGAATGTAACACCAGATTCTTAGATATATTAATTACACTTGAATTATCATAGAAGATTATGATAGGCTCCTCATATTCTACTCTTATGTCTCTTAGCATTTGCTTCATCCACAAAACTTGAGTGCAACTACCTGCTGCTGTAATATATTTTGCTTCTGCAGTGGACAGAGATATTGCCTCTTGTTTCTTGCTCAACCAAGAAACCAATCTCTTCCCTAAAAAGAATGCTCCACCACTGGTACTCTTCCAGTCATCCACATCTCCTGCCCAATCCGCATCTGTATATGCATGAAGAGAGAAATTATGATCTCTAGGATACTACAAACCATACTCAACTATCCCTTTTAGATACCTAAAAATCCTCTTGATTGCCATGACATGAGATTCTCTAGGATTAGCTTGGAATCTAGCAACAAGACCAACAACATTCATAATATCAGGTCTGGTTTGAGTGAGATACAACAATCCTCCAATCATTGACCTATACTTTTTCTGATCAGTCTTGGGAGAGTCATCATCTTTGCTCAATTTACATCTGGTTGCCATGGGAGTACACATTAGTTTTGACTCTTCCATTCCAAATTTCTTCGACAATTCTTTCACATATTTGGTCTAAGAAATGAAGATTCCTTTCTTAGTTTGAATGATTTGCAGACCCAAGAAGAAATTCATTTCCCCAAGCATGGACATCTCAAATTCATTTTTCATTTGATTTGCAAAGGTTTTGCACAAACTATCTCTTCCTCCAAAAATGATATCATCAACAAATACTTCAACAATCAAGATATTTTCATGATGAATTTTGAAGTACAAATTACTATCAGCAGTACCTTTGTTGAAACCAATCTTTAGAAGATGCTTATCCAATCTTTCATACCAGGCTCTTGGGGCTTGCTTTAGTCCATACAGTGCTTTCTTCAAATTGCAAACCATATCACCATGATCAGACAATTCAAATCCATCCGGTTGCTCAATGTATACTTCTTCTTCCAAGTCACCATTCAGAAAGGCAGACTTGACATCCATCTGATATACTTTGAAATCCTTGAAGGCAGCAAAAGCAAGAAATAATCTGACTGCTTCAATTCTTACCACCGGAGCAAAAGTTTCTTCAAAATCAACTCCTTCTATTTGAGAGTAACCCTTGCAAACCAATCTGACTTTATTTCTGATTACTTCACCAACTTCATTCAGTTTGTTCCAGAAGGCCCATTTGGTTCCAATCACATTCTTGTTTCTAGGTCTAGGTTCAAGATCCCAAGTGTGATTTTTCTCAATTTGCATCAGCTCTTCCTCCATTGCTTTAGTCCAATTTTCATCATTGCAAGCTTCATTCACTGTCTTAGGTTTAATCTTTGAAATCAGACAATATTCATCTGAATCTTGAGCAATCCTCCTTCTTGTTTGTACACCTTTGCTTTTATCACCTATGATCTGATCTTCAGAGTGGTTCAGTCTTACATACCTGTGAACTTTGGGAGATTCTTGCACTTCTAGTTCTTGATCAGGCTCATTATAACTCATCTCTTCTTCTTGATTTACCAAATCAGTTTGAATTTGAATTTCAGAAGGGGCTTGGGCTCCTTGAATCAGAACACCATTCTGATCATCTTCATCATATTCATAGAACCTTGAAGGTTTTTCAATTCCTTCATCAACCTTCACATTTGCGCTTTCTATAATCTTTCTCAGTCTCTTGTTATAACATCGGTATGCTTTGCTTTGAGTAGAGTAACCCAAGAATATTCCTTCATCACTTCTAGCATCAAACTTGCCTAGATCTTCATCTCTTTTAATGTAACATTTGCTACCAAAGACTCTGAAATACCTCACAGTAGGAGTGATGCCAAACCAAAGTTCATAAGGAGTCTTACCAGTATTGCTTCTGATTTGAACTTGATTGAGAGTATAGACTGCAGTGCTAACAACTTCTCTCCAATAGATATGAGGAACATTTGCTTCCATCATCATGGTCCTAGAAGCTTCCTGGATGGTCTGGTTCTTTCTCTCCACTACTCCATTATGTTGTGGAGTCCTAGGAGCAGACAACTGTCTCTTTATTCCATGTTTCTCATAGAATTCTATGAACTCACCGGATGTGAATTCTCCACCTCTATCAGACCTCAGACATTTTAATTTTAAACCAGTTTCATTCTCTACCATAGCCTTGAATATTTTGAATTTCTCAAGAGCTTTGGATTTTTCTTTCAGGAAAGTAACCCACATCATCCGGGAATGGTCATCAATTAATAACATGAAGTATCTATCACCTTGTACACTCCTTATTCTTGTCAGACCACATAGATCAATATGAACTAAGTCCAATAATCTGATGGAAGATTGTTCCTTGCTTTTGAATGAGACTCTGCTTTGTTTCCCCAACTGACATTCTTTGCACAAACTATTTGTAGGTTTCACTAGTTTTGGAAGATCTCTTACAGCCTGAGTGTTGCTTATCTTGATGATATTATCAAAATTTACATGACACATCCTTCTATGCCATAGCCAACTTTGATCAATTTGCACAAATAGACAACTTTTACCAGTACCAACTAAATGGAAGATATTACCTTTTGTCTGAGTACCAGATGTAATCTCTGTTCTGGAACTTTCAAAGATCTAGCATTTTCCATTCTTGAATCGAAGATCATAGCCTTTGTCCACCAACTATCCAACAGTGAGAAGATTGTGCTTCAATCCTTCAACATACAGTACATTACCGGTTTTGTTCTTTCCATCAAAAGAAATAGTTCCTCTACCTTTGATTCTACCAACAGAATTATCACCAAACTTTACCACTCCTCCTTCATACCTTTCCAAATCTAAAAACTTATTTTTGTCACCTGTGATATGGTGAGAGCATCCACTGTCAATGACCCAATCATTCTTTTCTTCAACTTGGGCAGCCAGAGCTCTTTCTACAACTTTATGATTGACAAATTCAGAGGGCATTGCATCTTCTTCCTTGATGGCAATAAACACCCAATCACTTCTGGATTTGTTTCCTGTCTCTGATTCATCATCTGTTACTCCATTATCATCCTCTTCATGAACATAGTAACAATTCTTTTGGAACCTTGATTTGTTAGGATTTGGCCTTGAAAATCTTTCCGGACACTTTGAGGCAAAATGACCAATCTTATTACAGTTAAAACACTTAAAAGGCAATTTCCCTTCATACTTACTGGATCCTCTTGGCAGTATTTTTGCAATAAGGGCTTCAAGCTGAGTAGTTTCAGCTTCTTCTTCCAGGTCTTTTCTTGCTTTTTCATACCATGATAGTTTCCTTGAAGAGTTCTCTCCCAGATCAAACCTTTGTTTTCCTTTTACAGAAGCACTAGATTTGAATGTAGATTCAGTCTTGGGGGGGACATCTCCAAACTCAGTCATTTCAAATGCGGCCAATTTACCAACCAATTGATCTCTTGTGACACTTGAATGGGCTCTGAATTCTTCAATGGCAGCAAACTTAATTTTATAAGAAGTAGGAAGGGATTTGAGAACTTTCAACAATCTCATCTTCATCCAAGACTTTACCAGCACATTTAATGCCACAAACAAGCTCATTTACTCTTGGCATAAAGGTAGTGATATTTTCATCTTCTCTCATCTTTAGATTTTCAAATTTCCCTTTCAAACTCTGTAGCCTTGTACATTTAACATACTTGTCTCCTTCATGCAGAAGTTCTAGTTTTTCCCAAATCTCAAAAGTAGTTTGTAGATCAACAACATTTGTAAGCTCTGAATCAGACAAGGTGCTTAGAAGGGCTTCTTTAGTTTGTAGATTGTTTTCAGCATCTGTGATTTCACTTGCGGATTTCAGGCCATTCTGAGGAGGCGTATACTTTGTTGTAGCCATGGTCCAGTACTACATTCCCATACATTGCAAGTGACATTGCATGCGACTTTTCCAAAGATTAAAATTGGTTCCATCAAACTTTAGACTATCCTTCTTGTAGGACGACATCCTGGATCTCCTCAAGCGGTTAAGCTCTTTTTAGAGGAACTTAACTCTGATACCAATTGTTAGATTCAAGACAGTCAACTGAGAGGGGGGGTGAACCAGTTGTCGAAAACTTTCTTCCAATTAAACACTTAAATCCACTTTGTGATTTAGTAGCATATTGATAAATTAATCATGGAAACATAATGCATTAAATCAAGAGCAGAAACACATCAACGCATAAGACACCAAGATTTTGATGTGGAAAACCCGGTTAAGGGAAAAACCATGGGGTGATTAACCCAAGATTGTATTCTTTGTTAGAAGAATAGAAAGAACAAAATGGCACATGCCAATTAGGGCTCATT
This sequence comes from Cunninghamia lanceolata, assembly GCA_027924645.1. Taxonomy (NCBI): domain Eukaryota; kingdom Viridiplantae; phylum Streptophyta; class Pinopsida; order Cupressales; family Cupressaceae; genus Cunninghamia; species Cunninghamia lanceolata. The sequence goes on from BSBN01000892.1 coordinate 10,727,947, forward strand.
GCCTGAGCACACTACTCACAAGAGGCTCACTGCCTACAAGAGACACACTGTCTACAAAATAATAAGTATCACATACTTGAACTAGAGAATAGTATCTTCACCATGCTTGAATCAGTTCCATTTAAGCCCAAAATTTTTGCTCTGCCTTTTGCTCTCTTCCTCGCTACCACACACTTATCTCCACAAGACACTTTGGAATGACTTTGCAATTCCTTATTTATACAAGACATCGACTTAGGAATAATCATCTAAGTCGGCAAACATCTACAAGAACATCCGCAAGATGTGTAATACATCCGATCGGCCAAACTTAGGAAGAACACCATCATCCGAAAGTTATTCTTCAATTACAAACTCAAACTCTAATGCAGACTACCAACATGAACTAGACACTATCCAAGGACCACCACAAGCTTGCCTGAATCACCAATAACATCCACACTTCATTTGCTTACTGAAATCCTTATCTCCTTCATCCAAAACCTCAAGAACACAGTCTGTCATCACTGTCATAAAGGAATAGATGCTTGTGGACCTTCAGACCACTAACCAATTGAGTTATCACTTCACATGGACTTCCTAAATACTCCACCAAATTTGCAGAATAAGATATTGCAATTACGGATCCCACCGGACCTATCTGTGTCACTCTGTCACCTCTGAACACCTACCGGAACCGGTTTTACTTGAGCGGCCACAACTTCTTCAGATCTTCATGCGGACCTTTGAAATCTTTATTGGATCATCTCAAGACACATATCTATAAACCCTTTGAACCGCATCCTCTGATAGTCATCTTATCTTGGATCTTTACCTTACTGTCTTCACTGTTCTTCTCTGTTCTTGATATGACTAATTTTCTCAATATCCTCAGCACATAGCTCATCCAATCCTTATCATCAATGCAACAGGAGTATGTTGACATCAATGACAACACCGGTTAGGCCCATACTTGCAACACCTCCATGAGTGCTCCACTACAAGGTGACATAATATTGTGTATTTATCATTGATTCCTTTGGTTTTTGTTTCTGCCTCACAAGGGCATGCACTCTTTGTTTGACAACGGTGTTTGGAGACTTAAGTGTCCTTTGAGGCTTGACTGAGGCAAGCCTCTAAAGACCACAACCCCCAAACCAAGTCTTGTGATTGTAGGTTATAGGTGTCGCATATGGAAAAAGTGGAGTTGCAGGAAGGCTTGGCAGGCATCAAGGATTTGGGATCTAAAGAAAAGCAGAACACATGAGCACTTCCAAGACTTGGGCACTCGCACCAGTGTCCTCTACAGATAGATCTCAAGAAATAGAAGTTACAGGGCTGATCAGTGTTGGAAGGAGGTCCAGATTCCCTGAAAAAGTAAGTACCTTGGACTTGGGTGCCTGCACCTTAGTCCTCAACTATTCCACTTTGGAACCCTGAAAACAGGTATTCTACAATTCAGTATTTTACTCCTATCTACAAGAGCTTTTTCTATTTTTCATCAATTTATTGTCATATTTGCATAATTAGGGTTTTAATGGCCAATTGGACATAGGAGAAGGAAAAATTGATAATTAATTCCCTAATCCAAATTTCCCTTCATTTGTAAGTGACCTAGGGTATGATAGTGCTCGCCACTCAACCCTAGATCCTTCAATGTTTAGTGGAGAGGTAGATTTTAACATCTAAACAACAAAAGATTAACAAAATCCAATTTTACCCTAAACAAGGCTTAGACTTTCCCTTATCAATCCCTTCTTCAAAAGGTCCTCCACTTGCTTCCTTATCTCCTCATTTTCCATAGGTGTTAACCTATATGCAACCTTATTTGGAAGGCTAGGACCTAGAATCAAATCCATATGATGGCTAATGCTTCTAATAGGAGGTAATTCATTAGGCAAATCAGTTGCAACAATGTCCATATTCTCATTCAAAATGTATTGTACTTCAATAGGCAAATCCTCCAAATGTGTAGAAGTCATTACACATCTAGGTTTAGGAACCAAAGCAGAACCAATTTCTTCATTCTTCAAATCATTCAAAAACTCTTTACCACTTACCATCATTACCTTACTATTGCTGCTGCTACTGTCCTCTTCTTTCTCCCTTATAGGCAGCAAGGTATGCTTCTCTCCATCCTTCTAAATGGTATATGTATTCTCCATTCCATCATGCACCGCTTTTCTATCAAATTGCCATGGTCTTCCAAGCAAAACATGGCACACATCCATCGGCATTATATCACATAAAACACAATCTTTATAACTGCCAATCTGAAAATCAACATAGGCCTGATCACTAACCAATATTTGATGACCTTTTTGTAACCAAGTCACTTTATATGGAGTGGGGTGTTTAATCCTTTTAAGATTCAACTTTTCTACCATCTCAGTTGCAACAATATTATCAGTGCTACCACTATCTATAATAAGCTTACAACATTTACCTTGTGACTTACACTTGGTTTTGAACAATGCTCTTCTTTGAATTGGCTCTTGACTTTCTTTTTGTGGCTTTAACAACACCCTCTTAAGCATTAAAGACTCACCTGATTCTGCTTCATCCTTGTGGTGTACTGGTGATTCCACACTCTCTTGATCAACATGGACAACCTGATTACTCTTTTCAAATTTTGAATGTCCTTGTGATGATTCAGAGCATTCCCAACTCTTGTGCCCATATTGATTGCACTTAAAAAACATTTTCCTGCAAATCCTCTTCCTCTACCTTGTGAACCTCCTCTTCCATAAGACCTTCCTCCTCTTCCTTGATATCCACCTCTATCATTATTGGCTGTCCCACTGGAACTTCCAGCCTCTTCTCCTTGATGATGCTGCTGTCCCCTACTTGTTTGCTATCCTCTGCCTCTAAAACCTTTTCCTCTCTTCTTCTCTTGCTGACTTTGCTTCCTTTGCAGCTTCTCCTCTACCTTTAAGGCAAGTTGATAAGCCTCTTCTAGGCTCCTAGGGGACAAAAGACTCATTTCATCTTGCAAACTATACTTGAGACCATTCACATATCGGGCTATTTTCTCCACATCTTCTTCAGCATGCCCATATCTGATTACTAACTTGTAGAATTCCTTTGTATAGTCCTTCACAGACATGTCTTTCTGCTTCAAATTCTGCAATCTCTTAAAGATATTAGCTTGATAATCACTTGGCAGAAATTTGGCCTTCAACTTGGCCACCATTCGATCCCAAGAGTTAATCTCCTCCTAATTTCTCCTTCTCCTCTTAGTTTGGACAAAGTCCCACCACATGGTAGCATGGCCCTTCAATCTGGTGCAGGCAAACTTTACTCTTTTTTCCTCTGCTACACCCTCATTTTCAAAATACTTATCTAAGTCATTGATCCAATCTATAAGGTCTTCACCATTGAGGCTTTTGGCATATGTTAGTACCTCTATTTTGGGTCTATAACCTAGACTCATGACTGTCTTCAGAAAATTTTCCTCAAATTCATCTGCTTGTGCCACCTGTCCTTCCTCATTCTCTTCTCTTTGTTGTTCTTCCTCCTCATCACTTGCATCCTCATCATGAGGGTTTCCTCTCCCCTGTGCTCTCTCTAGGGCTTCCATCCTTGCAACCAAATTCTGCAATAACTCAGGGTCACCATGGTTTCTTCGGCCTCAGCTTTAGCCTCCTCCTCTGTCCATTCTTCTTGGAGGTATCTTGACCACTTACTACTGCCCAATCTTTTTAGGCTCTGATACCAATTGGTGGATGCCTTTCTAGTCATAGAATCAAATCAGCTTCACAATGGTCTTAATCAAATAAACATTCAGAAATAATGACAAGAGATTAAAAGATCTTCTACCTAGATTTAACAAACAAATACCAAATGACATGAAGAATGTAAATGTGCAGTCTTTATTAACATTGAAATCACAAAGACATAAAGTAAAATCCAAAACCTCACTATTCTATTCCATTATCAAAGCATTACAAAATCTATCTAATGGCCTGCAACATTCGACCTTTTCTAAGTGCAATCAAAAACAAAATTCCGTCTTCTTTTCCTTTGCACCTGATGCTCTCTTCCTATCCTCTCTCCTTCACAGATGATGTCGCTTCCTTTTATACTTTGCACTCCTGATCTATTTTCCAGCTGCCATCGTTTCATATTCTACAACAATCAGGGGTCTTCCTTCTGTAATCGTCGCCGGAGGTTTCTTTTTGCTTTCTCCAACTGTCATCGAACCGCCAGGCAAAGAATTTACAACTTCCCCCTGAACTGAATCGTAGAAGTCATGAACTCCTTCGATGGTTTCTATTTGTTCCACATCCGTTTAGTGTTCGCCACCTTTCAGCTTCCCTAACTGCCAAAGCTCAACCGTTGGGTTAGGAAGAACGACAGATTAAACTCCTCAGAAATTTCTCTTTTGTTTCTGTCACTTTGGTGATAGGAGCTTCAAAACAAAACTTGATTCCCCATAGCAAGCAATTGAGACAGGAAACACATGGCGATAGGAACTCCCCATCAAATTTTAGCTTTACATATAGATAGGAGTTTACAGGATAATGATAGAAGATAGAGAGTCACCACCAAAAATACAAAGAAAAGCTAACAAAAAGAACCAAAACAACAAAAAGAAAGAAAAACCAAAATTGTAGGGCAAGATGCCCCTGTATCAGAGGTTCTATTACTTGATGCTTGGGTTCCCTCTTCATCCAGTTGACACATAGATATTCTAGCTCCTACTTATCATGCTAGCCAAGAGGTGACATGTACTCAAACATTGACATGCAAGTCTTATTACTATGACTCTAATTAGTTGAGTTCTATATATGGTTGTAGTTAATATCATATACTTTTTTTATCTCTTGTGCACATGCATGGTTTATTTATTGTATATGCTCTATTATTCACATGTGGATGATGATACTAGCTATATATTTTTTTGTCTTTTCCTAATATGAATGAGATGTAATTTGGATATGTATGGATGCAAAACATATATATGAAATACAACTTGCACTATGCTCGAAATGCCACAAATGCCATAATGCCATGTTTTATTGTTTTTTATGTATGCAAATGGGATAAACAATGTGATTGCTCTTAAGTAGTATATTTGACTTAGGGGATTACGAGTTGGCCTAGCATAGGATGACATACTAAACTATTTGAGATAGGATAAGGGAATCAAGTGGGAATGGGAATGTAATGTCTACCCCCAAATATATGTTGCTCTATGCCAAGTTTTCTATGTTTTCTGATGTGTTTGTTTTTAGGGTTTCATGGGTTGTTTTTGCATGTTTGATATTTGCACTGCATGTATGAAATATAGAGCATATGAACAAACTCAGAAAAACTAAAAGAGATATCAACAAAATATCAACTACCCAGATAGTATTGAGCCAAAATATGAATTATAATAACATACCCATATGGAGTTTTACAACTTTGTAGTGGTGTTGTAGCCGAACCAACAACACATAATAATGGAAACTCCTCTAGAAGACTCAAATAACAAAAGGGTATTATGCATTCAATATCATAACCATATTACATAACCCTAGGCGCCATGAGCCAAAGAGATATCAGTTGCAAATGCCACACAAAATACTCTGAGTAGTCCAACGTTTCCTTCAACAACTATACGACTTCCTAGTGAGGGATACCAGTCCCAAACGTAGCTCTAACTTTTCCCAAATGTCTCTGTTATATATCAAAAAACTATGTAGCAGTATGGTGACCAGAATGGTAGGGAAAAACACAAAGAAATCAGTCCATAAACTTCACAAAATGCTGCTAATGAAGGTACGACCTTGGTTGAAAGAGTATGACTTGCATATGGGTCTGTAATCTACTCCAAAATCACTTCAAACTATCATCAAATCTACAAATAAACTTTTAGTCTGAGTTGCAAAAGGAAACTCCACAAATGATATTCATTTCTTGCTCAAAACTCTGCCAAATCGTTTCATTTGAAAGCACAACTGAAGCCTCTGGATGAAGCCTCCAAGAATCTCTTCCTGATGTGGTCTCTTACACATGAAGAAGAGGACTTATGAAGGGTTTTCATCCCAGCAAAGCCAATTCAAACCCTCAAGCTCCAAGCTCAAGAATGCACGAGAATATCTCACAAAGAGAGAACAAAAATCAATAGTCAAGCATATGAGAAATGAACTTTTTTTGCCTTTTATCTTTCTCCCTTCCCCAACGCCTAAGAATGTTATTATTTATCCCCTTATGTCTCCCATGGCACCCATCTCCTAGGGGAACCACCTTTTTTGTTATAAATTAACATTGTGTTATAAAGTTACTTTATAACATAAGTCACAATACCCCATAAATAAAATATAAGTTAAATCTTTAATTTAACTTATACTTAACTGATTAATACCTTGGGGAGTCAAAAACATGAATTCTCGTGCCATGACCCTCTGTCACTATCCTGCTAAAAATAGTAAGTGCCCCTGTTTTGACTTACTATAAATAGTAAGTCTCCAAATTGACCCCCTAATAACACCATTAGCCTACGGGAGTCTAATAATAGGCTAATCCTCATCCAGTGATCAACTAGGCTAAATGGAGGACATTACAGGGAAGGAGATGAAATAATTTCTAAACTTATCTTTGTAAAAGGCTAAACACTGATCCTTATCTAGACAAAATACTTTGACCACCTTTCAACTTAGACAAGAAACAAACTTTATTAACACCTTCTATACTTAGATTGGAGATGGAAAATGTTAGGATTCATGCAGCCCAGAGCAATGAAAATTAACTATTATGATCTGCAGATTTAAATACACAGAAATAAAGAATAACAAAATAGTTGAACACATAGATTTAATGTGGTTCACCTAATGTGGGCTACATCCATAGAAACACAACCATCCAATATTTTATTATCCAGTGTCAATCAAACGAATTACAATCTACATAACTTGCAGCTCAAACCATTGCCTATGCTACATGAAAATGCATTACAATCTCATTCGTGACTCGCGACCTTTCACATTCTCTAGCTGCTTATTTATCAAGCCTTTTTGGTGGTTAACAAAGTCAGTTTTTCCATGTCGGCTAACAATCAAAATAACAACCGATGCCTTTATTAAATATTAGGCATTTTTTTTCTTTGGGGGCGCCACCCTCAAGCCCTTGACTGGGGGTGCTGTAGGAGGGGATCCGCCTCCTTGCACTCCCTCATTAATTATTTTGGGGGGAAACCACGGCTGGCAAAGTCACTAAAATTTAGCTTGCTGTATGAACCTTGTAGTTACTGAAGGAACCCTGTAGCCCTGCAGCATGATCAGTCACCACATACCAATAGATAACAAGTTAAACCTAGGGTAAAGGAAAGACTCCAAAGAAAAAGATTGCCCTAAAAACAACTCGATTCTTGGCTTTGCCCAACTAGTGCGTGTGTGTGCTTTGTACCTCTCTCTTTTTATTTTCTTTGATAGATGCCACTCTCATAGCTTTGATATTAGAATTATCTCCACTTGAGAGTACAAAATTTAGAAATCCTCCCTTTTCATTTTTTTAGTAATTCATTTTGCTCTCTTTATTTTTTGACCTTTTTTTTGTATTTTTTTATTGCTTTGTGGAGTTATGATCCTCTTGACATTTTTTTCAAGGATGGATGAGGGATTGGGCACCACCTAGAACTTTCATCACCTTGTAGGACTTCCCTCTCACTAAGGAGGATTAAGGGAGGTCTACTTGCAAGCTTCTATTAGGTACTATAGGTTTGAGTACTTGTTATGATTTGAATTGAAAATATGAATTATTAAGGTCAAAATTAGTGTAAAACTAAGAGATTGACTTAGTTTTGAACTTGTTGGGAATGTAAAGGGTAATCGATGATGGTGAGTTTGAGGAATATCTAAGGCTTAGAAGGGACAACCTATACCAGATAAACTTAGAATACTTGCTAAGACAAAAATCAGACAAGAGCATATCACTAACAAGTGCATGGTGAGAAGAATGAGAATACATGTGTTTTTAGATTCTCATGATTTTTTATCCTTTTTATGGATTTTTGAAGTTTTTAATTTTTTGTATTTTGGTCCTATGATTGTTTTTATTATTCTAAATCTAATATTTCTTTAAATGAAAGGCATTAACCATTTCATTGAATTCTTCACCTTCCATGGAGCACAAGAGGTAAGATTCATTTTTGAAATCTTCCTTAACCACATATGGCCCTTTCTAGTCTTCTTGAAACTTTCTTTTCTTTTTATATTTTTTAAATTTTTATTACTTCCTTTTCTAAGGACTATTAAAAGGTCTAATCATGGCTTCTAGTTCTTCAGATATGTTAGTGGAATCTGTTGATGCATAAATATGTGGGTTTAATCTAGCAGCAACATGGGAGGTTTCTGAGATGTGGGATTGACCCCAGAAACAACCTCCAGATTTTAAGGAAGTTGGCTCTTCCATTCTTCAATGGGGGTTTGGGAAAAGAGAGGAAAGAAAAATAGATTTGCAGGAATAAATGCCTAAATCTAAGGCGATCCACCGGATTTAAAACTTAGTTGCACAGTGTTAAAGCTTGAAAGATTTATCTGGAAACTTAAAGAGCACAATGCATGATTAAAACCAGTTTGTAAGTAGATCTAACAGAGGCAGAATAAACAGAGAAATCAGAAACAAGAAATAGAGATTAACTCCAATATGCACAGAACACTGACTCTTTATTTGAATCAATAATAGGTTACAGAGCCAAAAGTTGCTGCACAAAATAAACTATTACAATCCTGCTGAAAGAGAAACTGTTAAGGCAAGAAGAAACTCTATCTGCTACTCTACAAAAAAAAATCTCTGTCTGTGTGGAACTGCGAAGAACTCCTTTTTTAAAAAATGACCCAGATCTAGCTTATTTGTAGTCTGAAAACCCAAACAAAAATATCTCAATGGCCTCAACTGAAAATCTATAAATAACTCCATGAAATCTGGCACAAAATTTGGCAAAATGTAACTGCAACTAAAGTGGCAACAGAAAATCTGAACTGAACTGAAACTGGCTGTACCTCCATGGCTAAAAAATGTATCTCTATGTGAGAGAGAAGGTCTCCCACCACCACTTCTCTTCATTACTTGCCTGTAGCTTACTCATAAAAAATAAAGAGGCTCCGCATATTTTAGGGTTTCACTTTTGTCTCCCCGTGAAGAGTCCAAATAAAATAAGTTTCATGAATCTTATAAAGCCATAGCTTTATTAGCTGGGACCCATATGAGAGACTTTAACATTTCCTAAATTATTTAATTCACTCAAAGGAAAGGGGCCCACCACATCTTATGAGAGAATTTATATTACTAAAAGACAACTTTTAAGACTCCCATGAAACATTTTACATTTTAATAAAATGAAACAAAATATTTATATCTGTGTCGGGCTGCTCGACATGGTGCACTCCACATCATCCTTTATGTTGCAACTTTTTCTCCCGTAGCCTGCATGTGGCCTACTTCGGTGGTCTCTTGAGCCTCTTTTGAGCTACTCGAGTGCCTCCATCTGGCAGCCTTTGGTGATTTGTTTCTCACTACTTCCAAGCCATTGATCTAAATCTGTCATCGACGGTTGCTGTGACTTGATATCATAAACTTGCGCTTTAGTTGAAACTCATCGGATAATTGTGGCTCATTAGAAATGGGTCATGCATTGGTGACTTTGGACTGCACTTAATTCTCGTGGATGCGCCTATCATTTTAGAATGATTGCACCATGTTTTTTTTGACTTGCACCTCTATTCTTCATAGAACCATGCTAATATCACTGGCTGTACCTGTGAGAGAAATGCGCCATCCATACTATGTTGCTGGAGATTTACTTAATTATGCACAATGCTATATATGATGCACCATCATTTTGTTTAGGTTGGGTGATGATTCTTGAGGGCTATGCATAACTGAAACTTTGTGCCTTGTTTAGATAAAACCTATTCCATTATTGTCCCATATGGCAGTGATGCTCTAATATATTGGGATATCATAAAACTTCAAGTAGCTCACCCTACACTGCATTGTGCCTTATGTTGGAGAGGCAGCACTCTGTTTGAAAGGTTATGTTTCCATTCGATAGCTGCGCCATATTACATGCAGTGTGTCCTATACCTATAGAAGTCATGGGTCTTTATTATAAATGGCGGTGTCTTATGGAAATGTTTGCCATGCCTCATCAATTTGAATGTGCCTCTTTCTTTAGCAATGACCCCGCTTTATTTGGATGCTCACACCATTCTTGACTGTGCATCCATAAACAATGAACCTCTGACTATGATTGGCTGAGCTCCCTCTGTGCATGATGCCTGAACCTTTGATATGCAAAGCATCAAAAAACTAAGCCTTCGAGAGGAATGCTGATACCCTTGTTGCAACTGGCCATTTCTCATCATTATGGCCAATCCCTTATATTGAATTCTGTAATAAACTATAAAATGACATGCCACTGTCACTCAAATAGCTGCATCAAAGCTTTTATTGATGATGATATGCTTCAAACGTTGAATCATTAGAATGAGCGTACTATGCCTTGATCTGGACGCCATCATAATTGGTATTGGAGATTTATATTATGGTGATGCCTTGGATTTTATAATGTGCATTGACTTATATGAGCTACGTTTATAGACTGTGCATCAATTATAATAAAAACACCCTTGATTTGGCTAAGCATGCTGAAAAACCAGTGCCATCACATTTACTGACCATAAAGAGTAATAATGGGCTTTCATTTACATTGGTTGTGTCTGTCTTACACATTGTCAGGCTGGCATACGCAGGAGGCCACTCCTCTTAGTTTCTCATGGTTGAGCTTGACTTTGTGTTGTAGTGCCATGATCTCATTAGCTGGGAAACCATATTGAAACTAAGTTTTGAAATGTTAGATTGCACTTTTTGAAAGGTCCACACCTTTATACTATGCACCTGTCTCTGAATCTCTTGAGTGTTATGTGCCCACTTTATATAATACCATGACTTGTGTTTAGCCGAGCCTTGAAATACCATCATTATGGCATATCTGAATATGCTAGTCTCTTTAAGAGCCCTTCTTATTATATGAATCTTTAATTTTCACAAATTGTGACATACTTCAAAATTTTTGAGATGGTGTGCATGAAAATTACACAACAATTCTTGGCGACGGGATGGGAAAGTGAGCCTTCTCACTAAGAACCCATAATTTCTGGTTTCACAGAATTAGGGCCCTATCCATTGAGCATAGAGTCTAATTACTCTGAAACTGAAAGATTCATGAAACTGAAGACACATCTGAACCTGAAGATGCATGAATGAAACACACTCTGCAACTAAAATTGACTGATCACTGAATACTGATCATCGAATCAGAGACACTGGAGCAAGCTGAACCATATAACCTATCTCCATTCATAGCAGCAGAGACTTATTGAAAACAAACAACTGAAATTGAAAACTTATGCTACCACTGTAGCTTATTCCAAAAATTGACAGTAATCACTAACAACTGAAACATACAGGAACATGCCCATTTATGGGAACAACAAAATAACTGCCATGCTTGATGATGTTGCTCTAGTGAATCCTGATCAAACTAAAAATGAACCAGACAAACTGTATGAAAAAATATAACAAGATTTTGTACCTTTTAACTTCTCTGTACTCTGAAGATTCTCTCTTTTCTTCAAAACACCAGTTAGGTTGATTTCCATACGGTGCCTGCTTCAGCGGAGGGCAGGGAGAGAAAATAAAACACTGAAGGTCTTTCCTCTGTTTGCATCTGATAGCTTCTATCAACAAAACTTCACCAGTGACCTCTCTCATAGGCTTTTGCATAGAATGGTAACCCATGGCAGTACTAAAAACAAGCATGCAAGTGACAGAGTTGCCAAGAACAGTCTTGAATTTGATCGAGATTCCTTTATGCAAGAAGAAAGGTGTAGAATCTAACTTAGTTTGTGACATTGTCTGTGACTCTTGGGTTTTGCAAATCTTTCTCTGGATCCCATCATCTTGTGGAGGAAAAAGTTCATCAAGAAGGAGACAATAACCATTTGCAAGGATGGAGAACAAATCATCCCTTGTATATACCTTTTCTTTAAGATTTTCCTCATAATCTGCTACAAGAATCTTTGTAAATGAACCATGCATATGTTCAATAGTAGGGTCTTCTGCATCAAGAATTTGATAGCCTTGTTGGAAAAGTAAGAACAAATCTTCATTTTGCTGCTCCAATTGTTGCCCATGTACCTCTGCAGTATCTTCATCAAGATGTGAAACTTCCTTTACAATTTTCTCCTCAAGATCAGGCACAGACTATGCATCACTATAGGCCCAGTACTTTTCAGCTTCAAAACATCTCTCGAAGTACTTTTTAGCTTCTAGAAGTGTCATCTCATACTCAATTTCTAAATCTGATTTAAGATTTAATAGTAACTCTGGATCACTCCTTGCCACATATGCTTGATGCTGGTAACTAGAAGGACACACATGAGCCACTTTCTTGCTTGTAATTTGATTCTTGATACTTGATTCTTCTTGGATATCAAAGTGATAGAGAACCTGGTCAATGGCTTCTATAGGCTGATTTGCAGCTATGGCGTCTTGTAAAGGATAATTTTCAAGATAGTAGGGCAGTGCCTTGTTAGGAGGAAGGATTTTTTTTGTAATAAGGCCACACGGGTATGGCTGTTCATAAAGATCAGGAGGCATGACATATGGATCAACAGGGTACATAGCTTGACCTTTAACTCATTGATCTCATAAGAGAGGGTTTTTATAAGTTCTTTCACCGCACTCATCTCCTCATGATTTGGCAAATCAGCAGGAAGGATGGGTGGACTAAAATTTGTATGCATTTGGCTACAAGAAAGGATGTGAGACATGCTATTTGCATGAGGCATCATTTGTTTTAAGGGCAAAGGAGGCATCTTTCCAGCCACTATGAGGTTACTTTCAGCCTTAATGGTGAGGTCATATGACTGGGGAAGGGTTTCACCTCCTAAGGATTGTATCATCAAAGATAGTTTAGGGTCTAAAGCTTTTAAATAATACAAGAAAGCAAAGACTGGAGGAGGCCTCATGTCTATAGAAATTTTTTTCCATACCTTATCAAATCTTGAATTGAAATAATGTATGGGCTCCATAGGATGCCTCTTGATTGTAATCAGGTTCTGGGTGAGAGTGCTGACATCTATCCTTTCTCTAAATTGATTGTAGATGAGCCCTCGAAGCTGATCCCATCCGGTGATTGAACCAGGCTGCAAGCTTCTGTACCATTCTTTTGCTTTGCCTTTGAGGGATGATGCCAGCAACAAGAGTGCATGATTCTCAGTTGTGACATTGTGGATGGAGCATAAGCTGGCAACATCTTGAATGTGATCTATGGGACAAACTGAGCCATCTCCAAGAAAATGAGGTAATGCCTTCCATGTTATGTCAGATGTCTTTGGATATTCAGATGTACATAAATAACAGGGGCTTCCATGGTCTGCAGAGGCAAAGATATGAGAAGAGCCTTCAGTAGAGTCGCCAGATGGATGATTCATGCTCCTATGAGTAGATATTTCTATGATTTTCCATCAAAATCACAAAATGTAGGGCAAAGATTTACTGAAAACAAAGACCCAAGTCTTTGAATCTAGTCCCACTGGGCGTGCCAAAAATTGTTGATGCATAAATATGTGGGTTTAATCTAGCAGCAACATGGGAGGTTTCTAAGATGTGGGATTGACCCCAGAAATAACCTCTAGATTTTAAGGAAGCTGGCTCTCCCGTTCTTCAATGGGGGTTTGGGAAAAGAGAGGAAAGAAAAATAGATTTGCAGGAATAAATTCCTAAATCTAAGGCGATCCGTTGGATTTAAAACTTAGTTGCACAGTGTTAAAGCCTGAAAGATTTATCTGGAAACTTAAAGAGCAAAATGCATGATTAAAACCAATTTGTAAGCAGATCTAACAGAGGTAGAATAAACAGAGAAATCAGAAATAAGAAACAGAGATTAACTCCAATATGCACAGAACACTGACTCTTTATTTGAATTAATAACAGGTTACAGAGGCAAAAGTTACTGCACAGAATAAACTATTACAATCCTCCTGAAAGAGAAACTGTTAAGGCAAGAAGAAACTTTATCTGTTGCTCTACAAAAAAAAAATCTTTGTCTGTGTGGAACTGTGAAGAACTCCTTTTTTAAAAATTGACCTAAATCTGGCTTATTTGTAGTCTAAAAACCCAAACAAAAATATCTCAACGGCCTCAACTGAAAATCTGCAAATAACTCCATGAAATCTGGCACAAAATTTGGCAAAATGCAACTGCAATTGAAGTGGCAACGAAAAATCTGAACTGAACTGAAACTGGATGTATCTCCATGGCTGAAAAATGTATCTCTGTGTGAGAGAGAAGGTCTCCCACCGCCACTTCTCTTCATTACTTGCTTGTAGCTTACTCATAAAAAATAAAGAGGCTGCACATATTTTAGGGTTTCACTTTTGTCTCCCCGTGAAGAGTCCAAATAAAATAAGTTTCATGAATCTTATAAAGCCATAACTTTATTAGCTACGACCCATATGAGAGACTTTAACATTTCCTAAATTATTTAATTCACTCAAAGGAAAGGGGCCCACCACATCTTATGAGAGACTTTATATTACTAAAAGACACAGCTTTTAAGAGTCCCGTGAAACATTTTACATTTTAATAAAATGAAACAAAATATTTATATCTGTGTTAGGCTGCTCCACGTGGTGCACTCCGCATCATCCTTTATGTTGCAACTTGTTTCTCCCACAGCCTGCACGTGGCCTACTCCGGTGGTCTCTTGAGTCTCTTTTGAGCTGCCCGGGTGCCTTCATCTGGCAGCCTTCAGTGATTTATTTCTCACTACTTCCAAGCCATTGATCTAAATCTCTCATCGACAGTTGATGTGACTTGATATCATAAACCTGCACTTCAGTTGAAACTCATCTGATAATTGTGGCTCATTAGAAATGGCTCATACATTGGTGAATTTGGACTGCACTTGATTCTCGTGGATGCGCCTATCATTTTAGAATGGTTGCACCATGTTTTTTTTGACTTGCGCCTCTATTCTTCATAGAACCGTGCTAATATCACTGGTTGCGCCTGTGAGAGAAATGCGCCATCCATACTATGTTTCTGGAGATTTACTTAATTATGCACAATGCTATATATGCTGCACCATGATTTTGTTTAGGTTGGGTGATGATTCTTGAGGGCTACACATGACTAAAACTTTGTGCCTTGTTTAGATAAAACCTATGCCCTTATTGTCCCATATGCCAGCGATGCTTTAATATATTGGGATATCATAAAACTTCAAGCAGCTCACCCTACACTGTATTGTGCCATATGTTGGAGAGGCGGCACTCTATTTGAAAGGTTGTGTTTCCATTCGATGGTCGCGCCATATTATATGCAGCATATCCTATACCTATAGAAGTCATGGGTTTTTATTATAAATGGCGGTGTCTTACGGAAATGTTCGCCATGCCTCATTAATTTGAATGTGCCTCTTTCTTTAGCAATGACCCCACTTTATCTGGATGCTCACACCATTCTTGACTGTGCATCCATAAACAATGAACCTCTGACTATGATTGGCCGAGCTCCCTCTATGCATGATGCTTGAACCTTTGATATGCAAAGCATCAAAAAACTAAGCCTTTGAGAGGAATGCTGATACCCTTGTTGCAACTGGCCATTTCTCATCATTATGGCCAATCCCTTATATTGAATTCTGCAATAAACTATAAAATGACACGCCACTGTCAGTCAAACAGCTGCATCTAAGCTTTTATTGATGACGATATGCTTCAAACATTGAATCCTCAGAATGAGCGTACTATGCCTTGATCTGGACGCCATCATATTTGGTATTGGAGATTTATATTATGATGACGCCTTGGATTTTATAATGTGCATTGACTTATATGAGCTACATTTATAGACTATGCATCAATTATAATAAAAGCACCATTGATTTGGCTGAGTCTGCTGAAAAACCAGTGCCATCACATTTACTAACCATAAAGAGTAATAATGGGCTTTCATTTACATTGGTTGTGTCTGTCTTACACATTGCCAGGCTAGCATATGTAGGAGGCCACTCCTCTTAGTTTCTCATGGTTGAGCTTGACTTTGTGTTGCAATGCCATGATCTCATTAGCTGGGAAACCATATTGAAACTAATTTTTGAAATGTTAGATTTCACTTTTTGAAAGGTCCACACCTTTATACTATGCACTTGTCTCTGAATCTCTTGAGTGTTATGTGCCCACTTTATATAATACCATGACTTGTGTTTAGCTGAGCCTTGAAATACCATCATTATGGCATATCTGAATATGCTAGTCTCTTTAAGAACCCTTCTTATTATATGAATCTTTAATTTTCACAAACTGTGACATACTTCAAAATTTTCGAGATGGTGTGCAAGAAAATTGTACAATAGAATCCTAAGGTAGTGTAAGATGAGATAACCATTGATATACTTGTTGATGATAGGGGGTATAGTACACTTAGGTCCCATCATCATTCAATAACTCAGTGAGTAAGTCAAACTCATCTTGCATGTAGACTTTTACTTCTATTTACTCTTGAATGCTTTGTAAAAAATGGAACAATTCGAAGGAAGTTTTAGGTTCTATTTGTCCTTGTGGAGGGATAAAACTTATGCTTGTTTTATATTTGGGTCTAGTCAAAGGTCCATAGAATACCCTATGCATGTTTCTAGAAATTCAACAATGGTAGGGTCCTTTATTCCAATGGTTATTTGCAACCTCTTTTCTTTTTGAAATTCTACAACACTTACCTCATATTCATCTGGAAACCTTTCAATAATATCAATTTGAACTTGGGGGGTTCTCACATTTCATTCAATTGTATTGAAATTGAATTTGAAGGTGGTTCATGTGAGTTGGGAGCTCTGAAAGATTTGGATGAAGTCTCAGGGTCATTTGTAGACTTATTGTTGATTGAGAAGGTATGATAATGATTTGTAGAGTTTCTTTGCACTAGGGATGTCCATGGAGTGTAAGCCTCATTAGGGGGTGTCACAGGTGTGTAAGAACTACTTGATGTTGGTATCAAAGGTGTATATGACTCACTTGATGAAATTTCCCTTGGTGGTGTCAAAGAAGTGTAACTCTTTGAAGATTCTTCTTTAGCGTCAACAAATGCACCTGGATCTATCTCGATTAGATCAATCATTCTCATTTGAAATACAAATTAAGTTTAGGCCATTATAGGATAAGAGGAATTTTGTTTGTTACTTGTCTCAACTTGGTTGGGTGAATCATTTCTTCTTCTTCTGCATCCATGAACACATTGATGGTACAAATATTGAGAGGAAATAGTAAGGGAGTGCCCTTTTCTAAAAGCTCCATTATTTTAGCTATTGTCTCTTCCAAAACAACTAGTTCCCTTGTTTTGATGTCTCCCCTTTTTCTATTATTTTTATCTCTATGTTATTGATGGTTTGATTTGTTCTTCTTTCTTTTTAAGGCATATAGATTGAGGGGTTGGATCTGGTATTAACAATTTTATTTGTGGATAGTTTATAGTAAATTGGAATGCCTATCCTTTGTTTAGTTACATTAATTGTGAGCATACTAAATGGTTTAGGGTCTCCTTTAGTGACATACCTTCCCAAGGTGTAGAAAGCAAACCTCTTGAAAGAAGATTGAAGGTATTGCCTTCATTCTAGTAATCTAGGGTCTTCCTAACAATATGTTGTAACGAGTGTCCTTATTAGCAACATAGAACACTATCAAGATTGTTTTAGATCCTAAGGAGTCCGGAAGCATGATTTTCTTGACCATTTCTACTTCAAGTTATCGTACCCTCTCAAGGTATCTCAACATATTATGTTTGTATGCCCATATACCATCCTTTTGAGTAAAGAAAAAAAGACTATGTTTACAACTACTCCATCTATCAACATACTCTTGATCCAAGTATCATAGATCCATACTTGTAGATACAAGGCTGGATCCCCCCTTTTAGTCAATTTATCTTTTGTAAGCATTTGTTTTAGATTAAAGAAGAAATTGGTATCTTGAAGTTCTATGTTGGGTGGATTCATGTAAGGATCCACTTGATTGATCTGTTCATTCAATAGAGGAATAATTTGGTCAAGGTATTTCAACCCAATTTCTTGTAGAAGAGCAACATGATGTGACAGTGAATTCCTAAGATCTATGAAAGAGATTTTCATGTAGGTTTTCTTGAGATCTTCTATTAGGTCATATGGTCCAACAGGGGTGGTGTAGGTTCCACCATTGAAATTGCCTTCCCAAGGTATTTGACCTCTTGTTTAATGTTGGGTTCTATATCTTCTTCATCATCAATTATTTTATACTAACCCCAACATTTTTGTTTCTCCTTTTGGTCCCAATGTAGAAGGGATGTTTGGATTAATAGTGCTTGGTGTAATAGTTGATCCTAAAATCGTTGCTTTTTACTGTTGGTCTCATTATTTCAATGAGAAGGGAAGGGATCTTGAAAAATCTTCATGTCTACATTCTAGGGTGCAATGGGCATTTGCCTAGCTTTTTTTCTGTTATTTATCATCACTTCCTGTGGGTTAAGGAATATTCAATGAGTAAGTGTTGTTGATATTCTAGCAATCTTTCTATGAACCTATTATACTCGTGGCATAATTCTATACTATATTCTCTCATCCTATAGAAGGAGCACAATTGATGACATTTAAACGGTCGAAAATATGGATCATATCTATTTTGATTCTAGTTTCAATTTCTTAATTGTTGATTATCCCTTTGGTAATGAATGTTAGTTTGAGGACAATCTATGGTATTGACCAGGAATAACTTTAAGGAACCCCCCCTAAAAAACCTAACAAATCTTGCGAATCCTAGCTAAGTACCATAATTTTCATGGCGAATCTTTCCTTTTTTTTGAAAAAATATTAATTTTCCTGGCGAATCTATGCACATTATTAGAAATTTTTAAAAGATCTTGGGGAATCATAGTGAATGATAGACAAAAAAAATTAATTACAATGGTGAATCCTTCCTTTAACATTTTACATAGTGGGTCGGCATAGTCCCCCCGTATATTCTTTTTTTTTTTATAATTCTAAAGTAGGGGCTCGGGGGCAGAAGCCACCGATGGGGTCAAAGGGCAATGCCCATTGTGGGGGTCGAGGGGGTAGAAATCCATTATTGAGAAGGCATTGGAACACATAAAAAATAAATATTTTTAAAAATCAAACTTTAAAAACAAAAATAAATTCCACGGATCTAATCCCACAGCCCAAAAGCAATTTCGGGCTCAACATGCCTTTAAAAAGGCACATGCTTAAATGACCCACAAAATTTAATTACAACCATTAGATTAAAATGGAAATCAATGCATATAAATAAAATATGGACCCCTATTCCATAATATAAGTAGGAATTTAATACACTAATGGTGAAATTGGTCCTCATACACGATGAACCATTTAATGCTATTGGCGAATATGTGGGTGAATAAAAACATGCCTCCAAAATTTCAGGTGAATCACCGTATAATAACATAGAATATTGTGGTGAAAATAATAATTATAAATGCCTCATAAATAAATTGGTGGCGAATTGAAATGCATTTGACTGAAAATTTGAAAAATCTGGGCGAATTGGCCCCCTCGGTTGCAATGTATTTGTCAAATTGTAATTGGAAAATATAAACTATTTGCCAATTGGTGAAGATTTTACACTAAAAAAATCCTTGGTATTGACATTTCAAGGGAAATAATCACTTCCATCATTATATTCCTTGGTGGGGGTATGTTAGTTACCCCATCTGTAGTTGCATTGTGATTATTTTTCAGGATCTTGATTGTGGAAGGATTTCCATCATTGGTTTGGGTTGTTAATCATCCATTTGCACCATAAGTTCTTCGTCTTCTATCAATCACATCTTGATAGAGATTCTTAATGCACTCTCTAATGCTTCCTTGTAAGATCGATATGGAAATTTTTGTACTTCCTCCTTGATATATATGTTAAGGGAATGCAAAAACATATCACAAAATTCTCTATGATCCATGTTCAAGGCATTGGTTGAAGAGTAGAAGACTTTCCATTGTGAGGAACTCTCAAATCATTACTTTGATTGATCAATTTACTCATGTAAAATGCCATCACAAACTCACCAATAAGATGATGGAAGGAAAACATTGAAGCCTCTAGGAGGTTATAATACCAATCTAAGGTAGTTCCTTCAAGGGTCTTATGGAAAATTCTAGCTACAACTCCTTCCTAAGGGAGGAGTTCCCTTATAGTTGCATGGTGTAAGCTTTGATATGAAAGTTTGGATCTCCCTCCCCTTTAAGTTTTGATATATCTAAGAGAGGATGAGGAAATAAAACATTGTGAATGTTATAATCTAAAGTTTCCTTTAAGTACTCAAGGTAGGTTCCAAAGAATGTTCTTTGAGATGTTGGGGTTGAAACCATGAGCCCGGGACTTCCTGGTGTTGAATGTTCATCTAATATTTAGGCATGGCTAGATGTATTTATTACATATGTTGGTATGTTTGAAGATCCTGATAACTTTTCATTGGATAGGCTCTGCTAGGTTGTTGAAGTTGTTGCACCATGTCATTACTGGTATTTCATGAAGAGTAGTTCAAAAATAGGGGGTTTGAATTGCCCTTTGGTTTTATTCAAGTCTATCACTAAGTGGAACTTGTTACATCGTAAAATGTCCCCCTAGGACTTTTACCTCCTACATTTAGCTCCTGGGTCCCTTGTCTTACATCTTGCACGCTCATTTTAACTCCCAGAACAAAATGACCTGAAACCCATGTCAAATGGGGTTTGAGGGACATCTGTGGGCTTAACCCTACCCTAAAATAGGACTTAGGGGCTTGGGCGCTTGTTCCCTAGTCCTACCCTATTTTAGGCAGGACCTAAATTTAAATGTCCATTATGTGACCGTTAAAAGGTTCCATTGTCGACATCTTAAGTTTGAATTACGCATGTTTAGGGATTAATTTGTAAAGTAGAATATGATTATGAACTTTTGGCGAACTTGTGATTTTAGAGCATTCAAGATATTCATTGTTGCAGAGTAGAATATTATTGTTGTGTTTGTGATTGCAGATTTAGCTTCATCTTCTCATGTATTGAAGGATTTTTCATCTACATGCGAGCTACACCTCCGAGGTGATATCTATTTGTGTTTTCAATCATTTGTCAATTTGTTTTTACCTCTATCCCACATGGATACACACTCTTTTATCCGACAACGATGTTTGGAAGACTTGAATGTCCTTCTGAGGCTTGACTGAGGCAAGCTACTAAACACCATAACCCCCAACCCCATTCTCCGTGATTGTAGGTTACAGGTGGCATATATGAAGGAGTTGAGTTGCAAGAGGCTAGAATAAAGTATTTAGATCCCGTATCTGAGAGAAAAAATAGGACTTGGACCTGGGCTCCTTACACCAAAGCCCCCTGGATCTCCGACACAAAAATCTCTGGAACAACAGAAACAAGTTACATACATCTTCTGGGATTCTCAATAGAAAACTATACCTTGGGCTTGGGCACCTGCTCTTTAGCGCCCAACTTTTTTTCATCCAAAATCTTGAAACCTGGTATGTATCTACTTTGAATATTACATCTCTATCTGTGAGCATTTGTCGTGATTCATCTGTTTGTTTACGATTTACATAATTAGTGTTTCTAGCATAATTAGGCTTTAATTAATCAATTAATCAACAAATTCTAAGTTTCCACATTGTTACAAGTGACCATCAACCTATAGGTGAATCCTCTTGTAAAAGTTGTGATTCAACTCAGTTGAATCTCCTTGAATGTTTGTAGTGAAAGGATGATCTAACTATAAAACCCTCTTCCCTCTTTTCCTATAAAACATTTTGGTGAACCCATGTTTTTATTTGAATTTTGCACCTTTCTAAGTGTTGTACTTCAGATTTACATTCATTCATTTCATTTTCATCTTATTGTACTTGACAATATACAAAAAATTGAAAATTTTGAAACATTTGAAAAAAATTGGCATCTTAGGCTTGCATTTTGACATCATTTGTATTAATTCCATTGCATCTCATCTAATCTATGATTTTTACATCAGATATGATATAAATTATAGAAATTCATCTTATTATAATCTTGTGCATTGCATTTTCATGTTAAAATTGCTAGGGTTTGGTTGAAATTTTGCATTTTTCTCATAACCTAGTGATTTCAAAAACTAGGGTTTGTAGCTAAAATCTTGTTTCAGATTTTACTACTCATATTAGACACCCATTAAAATATGATTTTGTTTGCAGTGTTGCATTCTTGTGTGTTTTCAACAACACCTTATAAGGTTAAATGAGTGTAAATGCTAGTTTTTTGTTGAAATGAGTGTAAATGCAAATTTTTGAGATATGAATGCAAAAACACACAAGAATGCAACACTGCAAACAAAATCATATTTTAATGGGTGTCTAATATGAGTAGTAAAATTTGAAACAAGATTTTAGCTACAAACCCTAGTTTTTGAAATCACTAGGTTATGAGAAAAATGCAAAATTTCAACCAAACCCTAGCAATTTTAACATGAAAATGCAATGCACAAGATTGTAATAAGATGAATTTCTATAATTTATATCATATCTAATGTAAAAATCATAGATTAGATGAGATGCAATGGAATTAATACAAATGATTTAACCTACACAAGAATGCAATGGAATTAAGATGAATTTCTATAATTTATATAATTTAACCTTAAAATTGCACTTGCATTGAGCATTGTTGGACTTTAAAATCATTTTAAGATCTAATATAAGTTGTTTTACATCACAAATCTGATTATAATTCATTCATATATCATTTTTCACATATTCATGCCTTAATTTCACAATTAGGGTTTAAAAATCTTGCATTTTCACTAGATTTTGACTTATCATCCATCTAGGTTTGCATCATAGGTGTATTGTGAAGGATATTTCTCCATAATTGGACTGATATTAAGGTTATTATTTTCTTCCCCTTATAAATTTCCTTACAACACCTTATCTTTTAGTGATTTGCATTGAAAAAAGGTGAAAAAAGTGAATATTTTAGGTGCACAAAGAAACATAATTTATGTTGTTTCATTGCATTCAATCTAAATACATAAAATCATCAATTGGGCCTTGTTGTGTTGTACTATTTTCCTCCTATCCATTGTGTTTTTTGTGGACTTAGTGTGTCTTGTTAGCCCTTTTCCCTCAAACAAGTGTTTAGGAGTGAAATAGTCTCACATCTAGGGTGCCTTAATTATCATAAAACTTTGCATGAATTGTCTCATTAGACTTCATTAGACATTAATGCTACAAGACATTTCAAGATGGAATATTCATGGAAATATTTGCATGAGTATATCTTGGATTTTGAAAATTTCTCTAATTTCACTAATGAGAACCCTCATGTTTTGGAACACATAGCATGTGTACATGATATTGATATTTCTAAATGTTCTACACATGAGCTTAACTTACTTTGTTATATACATGATTTTGATAGCTTCACATTACTCATAGGAGCATATCCTTTGATATTAGAAGATTTAACCAAATTCATCTTTAAGAACTCTCACGAGAAAGATGAGTGTGAAAAATCCTCTTCTGTTAATGCCTTGGAATTGATAGCTAAAGAATATGATGATGTTGATGATCCCATAAGTTATCCTACTTCTCCTATAGTTGAATTTCCAAGAAGCTTAGATGAGAAGACTATGGATAGCTCTACTGTGGTTGTAAATTCAAGTACCTTAGACATCGCTAATGATACAACGCCTAACCTTCTTAACAACACCTTACCTTCCTTTCATTCCAATGCTCTCCCTGGCCAAGATGTAGCATTAGTGGATGAGAAAAGGTCTCTCACATTAAATACTTTAGGGATAGATGTTGGGTACAATCGAGATGAAATAATGTTAATTCAATCTTCACTAATAGACTTATACCACCCACCAAGGGGTTATTAGATAAATGTACCAATATTCCTAAGATGATTGTGTGAGGGGCACATAGTGCACCTTCTTGCTTAAAACCAGTGATTATGGTTCAAGGTGATCAAAAACCACCTAGATCCCTTGATTACATCTTAAACTTTGCAAGACAAATCACTCAAAGAAGTCAAGGTGTTCAAAATGTGATTGCTCACACATATAACACCCGTAATAACAAGAAAAGTAAGCAAGCACCTCATGTTCCTATCTCTCTTCCATGTTCTCAACCTATGCTCTCTCCACCACCTTGTCTTACTCCTAAAAGTGGTCAAGAATATGATCTTGTCGAGTAGCTTCACACTACTCTGGCTAAGATCTCTCTTTGGGATTTAATAGAAACATTGCCTACATACCATGGAATGCTCCAAGAATCTTTACAAAAGGTAATTGTATGACTTGTTGTTAAGCTGAATGGTGTAGCAGCCTTGTTAGATTGTATGCATGTGACAAAAATTAATATTCTCTTCCAACCACATTAATTACCGTTAATTGAAGTTCAAAACCAATATTACCCACTTATAATATTTGCCATGATAGATAAAAAGTTGGTAAAGTGAGTTATGATTGATAATGGATCGTCTCTAAATGTTTGTGGTATGAATTTGTTATATAAGATTAAGGTTGATACCTTTTTGATTAAACCAGATATAATAAGCATTCGTGGCTTTGATAATATTGGTAGACAAACTATGGGTACCATAACTCTACCTGTAAAGGTTGGACCTATGACTTTGTCTAACCCTCTTAATGTCATGCCTGGATCAATTTCATATAATATGATTCTTGGTAGACCATGGATTCATGCCATAGGGGCAAGTTCTATCTACCCTTCATAGATCAATAAATTTTATCTATAAAGACACTTGCTCTATACTGTTGAAGCCGATCTTGAACCAGATAACTGTTTACATATTGAAATGCAAAAACAAGAAAAAAATCAGCAAAACCTAAATAACTTACGAAAGGATTCATCAGTGCCTCTTACCACAGATAATGTTGTGCAAGACTCTAAACCATCAAATGCACTTTTTGGTGATGATTGGGATTTATTAGATTTTACTCCTTCCTTTCATGGGGAATATAAACTTAATAACCCCGACACATCAAAAGTCACATCAATCTCATCCAAGCAATCCTTTGAAACTCCTAAAAAAACTAAAGCCTCCTTGGTAGAAAATAAAGACAATACTCACTTATACTACAAAATATGACACCTACAAGGATTCACCTTCCTCTTAAGAAATGGAGTCTCTATATGGTCGTGGATTTCAGATTTTGTACAAAAATTGTGACTATGTAGGTAATAGATGTGGTGTAAATCAACAAGGAATTAGAGTACCTTTACAAGTTCCTAGAATTAATTACACAATCGCTATAGGATACCTCTCTTTGAAGCCCACTAAAGCCTCTTGTTGTCCTAAACTTAATGTTAATACAATATCAACAAGACCAAATCAACATGCAAGATATCCTGAGCTGATAGACAAGAATTGTCTGCTAGGAAATATCCCATTCAATAAGGTAAGTATTTCTCCCTCTTTAAACCACACTCGTTGTAGAAAATATTATAGTTGCTCTCAAGGGTGGCCTCTTCCTAGATATGTATGTTCTTAACATTGGGTTGTATCAGGTAAGTATTTCTAACCCTTTCTCTCTCGTGTTGTGTTCCCCTGTGATGTGTTATGTGTTGTTTAGGCCTCCTAGGATGACCCTTGATACTCTTGTGAGGTCAAGGATACCGGGAGACTACCTCTATTGTCACCATTCTTCTATTTGTCTCATCATTCTTCTGCCTTGCTTCTCCTCTATTTTTTTTGGTTCTGTGTTGTGTCTTAGGCGCATAGCACTGCGGTTGGTGACTTGGGGGCATCCTCCTACGTGATTTTTCTAAAGACACTTGTTCTCCTCTCTTGATTTATTGTTTACCTTCTTCTAGTGGTTCTATCTAGCTGGTGGATGATGAAAAACAAACATATACTGATACAGACCATGTGTCCCTTCAGTGAGTAAGAAAACATGGACCTAGTCCATACATGATGACGTGGTTGATATATATTCTACGACGCTTGGCTAGTAGAATCACTCCATGTGATATTTTGATGATGTCTTATATTTGCTAATAAACCATAACAATATAGCTGCTTCATGCACTTTGTTTATCTTGGGTCTCATCTTGGTTACACTCAGTTATGAGATCTCTACAGTATAGCCCCATGGTTTACTTAGTTTATGAATCCATAGTATGACCTTGGCTCTTGATGTGATTACTTTCATGCATTGCTTTTATCATGTGATGTGGTTATTATCTTAGAGAAAGATTTCTAACCTCTCTTCTTGCAGGAAATTGTGTGTTTGTGGGAACATTCAATGACTGTAAAGTACATGTCACCTTTGGGAACATGGGCTTTGAGAGAGCTCTTATTCCCTTGTGTGTTTTCTCTCTACCTTAACATGCTTGATATCGGTACAGGATATCAACCACCTTAAGGTGGGGGCATATAAGGTAAGTTGTTTGATGATTTTGATACTAATGAAGCATGTTTGTAAGCCCCTTGCAGAGGTGGGATGTTGCATCTTCGTGCGAGTACACATATTTATTTTATATTACAATAAAAAATCCCTCTGTGGAGGTGGGATATTGTATCTCTTGAGCTAGTGCATATCCTTTTATGTAAAGCCCTCTGCGGAGGTGGGGATGATGTATCTCTTGAGCTAGTGCACATCCTTTTTATTTTAAAAGTCCTCTGAGTAGGCAGGTTTGGTGTATCCTCCTTTAAGTGTATCTTTGGTAGTTGTTGTGGCATAAGCCCAACCGTCAGGTGTGCCTGTAGCGTGCTTGAGATGGTGGGGGCTTAACAATAAGTTCCTTCCATTGCCTTGTTTTCTGTGTTTTAGACGTATAGTATGTCTTTGGCATACTATGCGACGCTCATGTTTTTCGTGTGTCTTCCCTGTGTTTGTTCCCAAGTATAGTCCAAAGAGTATGGTGGAATGCCCCTCCCATGCTTTGGGATTTGTATGATGTGTTTATTCCCAAGTATAGTCCAAAGAGCGTGGCAAAATGCACCTCCTCTGCTTTGGGATTTGTATGGTGTGCTTGTTCTCAAGTGTAGTCCAAAGAGCGTGGCAAAATGCCCCTCCTACATTCTTAGATTTGTATTGTGTGTCTTCTGCCCCATATGTAGTCCAAAGAGCATGGAAAAATGCCCCTCCTACATTTTGGGTTTGTGTGTTGCATTTTTACTTTCCATGTATCTGTATTCATTTGTATATGAAAATGAAAAAGAAATAATCACTACATTCACTATATTCATTATGTTTTGCGTGTCTTCAATCATATCTTTTCTCTACCTTGCATGCTTGTTATTGTCTTCTCCGTGTTTTGCATTCCTGATACTGTCTTCACTATGTTTGAAGTGTCTTTGGTGTGTTTTCTCTAATGTCTACCTGAGACTAGGGGCTAGAAATAGTTCCTCAATCTTTGTGTATGCATTAGCTTTAGTGCCTAGTGTGTTTGCTATGTTTTGACTGTACTTTAATGCATGTATGGGTTGTAAGATCATACCTACATTAAAGTGGGGGCTAAATGTTACATTGTAAAATGTCCCCTAGGACTTTTACCTCCTAAGTTTAGCTCCCGGGTCCCTTGTTTTGCATCTTGCATGTTCATTTTAACTCCCAGAACAAAATGGCCTAAAACCCATGTCAAATGGGGCTTGAGGGACATTTGTGGGCTTAACCCTACCCTAAAATAGGACTTAGGGGCTTGGGTACTCACGCCCTAGTCTCGCCCTATTTTAGGTAGGCCCTAAATTTAAATGTCTATTATGTGGCCTTTAAAAGGTTCCGTTGTCGACATCTTAAGTATGAATTATGAAAGTTGTAGCGAGAATGCATATATATAAGCATGTTTAGGGATTCATTTGTAAACTAGAAAATGATTATGAACTTTTGGCAAACTTATGATTTTAGAGCATTCAAGATATTCATTATTGTAGAGTAGAATATTGTTGTTGTGTTTGTGATTGCAGATTTAGCTTCATCTTCTCATGTATTGAAGGATTTTCATCTACATGTGAGCTACACCTCTGAGGTGACATCTATTTGTGTTTTCAATCATTTATCAATTTATTTTTGCCTCTATCCCGTAGGGATACACACTCTTTTATCTGACAATGGTGTTTGGAATACTTGAATGTCCTTCCGGGGCTTAACTGAGGCAAGCTCTTAAACACCACAACCCCCAACCCCATTCTCTGTGATTACAGGTTACAAGTGGCATAAATGAAGGAGTGGAGTTGCAGGAAGCTGGAATAAAGTATTTAGATCCCGTATCTGAGAGAAAAAGTAGGACTTGGACTTGGGCACCTTACACCAAAGCCCCCCGAATCTCTGACACAAAAATCTCTGGAACAAAAGAAACAAGTTACAAACATCTTCCAGGATTCTCAACAAAAAACTATACCTTGTCCTTGGGTGCCTGCTCTTTAGCCCTCAACTTTTCTGCATCTGGAATCTTGAAACTTGGTATGTATCTACTCTAAATATTACATCTTTGTCTGCGAGCATTTGTCATGATTCATTTGTTTGTTTATGATATTACATAATTATGGTTTCTAGCATAATCAGGCTTTAATTAATCAATTAATTAGCAAATTCCAAGTTTCCACATCGTTACAAGTGACCATCAACTTGTAGGTGAATCCTCTTGCAAAAGTTGTGATTCAACTCAGTTGAATGTCCTTGAATGTTTGTAGTGAAAGGAGGATCTAACTATAAAACCCTCTTCCCTCTTTTCCTATAAAACATAGGTATTCATACTTTAGTTCTTTATTCAATTTTATTTTGAGGTGTTGTTTTGCTCTTCTAGCTTCTAGCCTCTTGATCCATTGGACCAAAGTGGCTATGAGATATGTAGGAGTTACAACTTTTGTCCTTTAAACTTCTCCACCTCGTGGTCGGTTTTATTATTAATTTGCTTCATTTGTTTGTTCTCCTAAGATGTTTTCTAAGTGTTCGGCTTGATTTTCAGTGTGCAAAGCTTATTAATCTTCCTTGACTTCTTGTAAATGTCTTTTTAGATGACTCACTTTGTTGTCTAGTTGGGTGGCCATTTTAATGTAGCTTGTTATAGGATGGTTTGCTTGATGTATTTCAGATTGTACGAGAACTCCTCATGCTTTACCTTGGTTGGAATGAATCATTCATATTACCATATCTTTCTCTCATGAAAGATTGTTAAATATTAAGGAGTAATGAGGTTCTTGTCTATCCTTGCACAGTTAGAATCCTCATAGTCAAAACAATTGGAGATGGGTGCCAAAGCATCTGGTGGCAGATATCTATTGAATGAAGGTGTTATTGGTTCATATGAGGGAGTACTCCCTTGATTTGTATCTAATTCCATCATATTTGAGGGTGTCATAAACACTGCAGATTAAATGGAATGGAAAGAGAGGAAGGTGAAAGTGAAATGGACATATGGGAGAAATGAGATGAAAATGCAAAAATGATTATCCAAAAGGATTTTCTCTTTATGTTGGGTTTAACTAAATATGTGTTTCTTAGAATGTGACTCAGATATAACATTGGTGATTAGACTCTGATATGGCATATGAACCATGTCCTTGCAATGAACACTTGCCTAGTCACTCCCACTCTTGTGGCAAGAGCTAGTCGAGTGGAAATAGAATAGGGGGGTTGTTCTATTCATGGGGAAGAAAAACATCACAGATCATAGTTGGGTTGATTGAAATATGTGTTGATTTAGGTGAATGTTGATTACTATGGTAGAAGTGATGATGTTGACATTGAATTGGTGTTGTGGTTGTGATTCTTCTATGACTTGGAGGGTCATTGGTTTTAATCTTGTTTTGCTTGTTGATTGTATGGAGGTGAAACCTATCCAACCTCCTTTATTATTATTGAATAGCTTGTTGGAGGAGTCTTTGTTCTTGATTTAGAAGTTCTTGTACACACCTCCTTTTTTCATTTTCTTGTTGAATGAGCCTCAAGATTATTTCTTGTTCTTGGGATATTTCCTTAGTGGGAATTGGTTGAGGGATTATCTCCCTGGTCTCGTCTAAGATAAATTTGACCCAATCTTCCCTTATAATTGGGCACATTGAATGTTTAGGCTAAGAGGGAGGGTTGTTGTTTGTGCCTTGTGATGTAATCGAGGGATCTTCCTAGTTGTATTTTTGTGTTTTCTTGTCTTGATGAGTGTTTAATGCAGCTAATCTATATGTATGCAAGCAATTTTTAAATTATTTTTTCCAATTTTTTTGATGAACTAATTACTATGAATAAAACAAATGAATGCAACTATATGATTTTTCTAATGCAATGTAGTCTGTGTTTGTATGTTTTCATGGTTTGATTTGACTGCAAAATAATAAATTTGAAACTATTCTAGGCACAATGAAAATAAATCTATTCTAAAAATTAATAAATTCTATCTATGAAAATAATTGAACAATGCTTTGTACACAATGAAAGAAAATATACTCTAAGAAAGCATTAAATTCTAGCTAGGGTCAAGAGAAAGACAAACAATGTTTTACTTCCTCAAGAGAAAACATTATCTAATTAAGTTAAGAAAACATGAAAGAACCTATACGGATAGGGTGCTAATGTCAGGATTTTATCCTTAGAAGTCCTATGGCAATTGTCTTCTCCTCTACAATATAAGGGTCCTCCTCTAGGAAATTGGGACAAAAACAAGGACTTTAAGGGAATAAATAAGCTTAGAAGCTATTACAAAATGGAAATATCTTGAGATTTGAAGCTATTGCAAAAATTAAAATGTACACAAGGTCCTGTGTAGAGAATAAGAATGCTAATGGGGCCATCTTTGCATAAGATTGAACAATGCAAGAACTCAATAATGAATTTGCCTCCTCAAATGAATAAATGGAGGTATTTTTATTTTTTAGAATCAACACCAAAGGTGGTGGTGATAGGGTAGATAACTGAATTGATTAGGTAGTGATCTAGTTCTGATTGGAAGAGAACAAAAGTTGGAGGGGAGATCACAAACGATTGATTGGTAGTGAACAAAGGTTTGATTGGGAGTTAACAAATGAGTGATTGGGAGTTTAAAATTAGTTATGGGAAGTCAAGGCTTAGTTGTGCATGGATGAACTCTTAAGCACAAGCAAAAAATGGAGGTAAACTAGGTGGAATTGGAAAAAATCTTGCATGGTAAGAGACAATAGGGTTGCCCCTTATGAGAAATGGGTCACCCTTTCAGTAGGGAAGATTGCCCGGGTGACCCACACTTAAGTTTCAAGGTCACCCAAGTGACCCTATAGGTCATATGGGTGACCCACTCAAAGTGGACTAGGTAGGCATCTAGAAGGTTTGTAGGACTTTGGAAAGTTGGTTTGGAGGTTGAGAAAGAATGATCAGGGGTAAAAATTGGGAGACACATCACCAAGAAATAAATTGTTGATAAGAGTATAATTCACATCTTCATGGGTGTGATTTGGACTTCTATATCATGCTTGGACTACCATGTTGGTATGTTCCTTTTTTTTCATACTTACAACTACACCCTTAACCTATAGTGGGAATAGGGATATGTGTGGATGACTTGTGGTGTAGATGTGTTCATTTTATACTCCAAATCTAAATGTTCCTATAATGAATGCTCCTTATTCCTTGGTTTTTGTATCTAATAGAATGAATAAGTTAATGCATTTAAATACCAAGACGTGTAATGAATAGTCACACAAAGTTCTACCAAGTTGGCTTTCAAACAACTATTAAGAAAGGGCATGAATTTACAATTTGAAATATATATAGTTTTACTTTGAGGTTAATCTCACATGGCATAGCATCAAACCCATGTACTTTGGAATTGACCCAAGACAAGAAGACCTAGATCTCAAGGTAGAGAATGAATGTATTGATGATGGTGTGAATTTAGTTGGAACAAATGGTCTAATAATAGGGAATGTGTGCAAATATGTTTAAATAAGGTCATGATAAGGTCAAATATGTGGAAATGGGAGGGTAAAATTTAATAGACATTGATAAGAAGTGGGAAAACAACCAAAATTAACACATAAATATCCCACATGTCACTATGTAATTATATTAAGTCATTCCATCAAAATAGGCCAAAAATTAATACAGTTACGAAAATTTCACCATTTCAATTATATAAAATTAAATAATTAAAATGACTATTATTAAAAAGTTTAAAACAAATAGCCCATACATAATTTATTATTTGAAAATTTGAATACTTTAAATAACAAACAAATACCCAATAAACGAATGTATTATTATGCCGAAGGAATTCCCTTTACTAAAATGGACGAGCTAACTTTCCCATCTAATGGTGGAAAATATGATATAATGATGCAAGACGATGGGAATCTTAGAGACAATTAGATTTCAATTATGGTTTGGATGACGTGTTCCTTGTGTTGGGATAAGGTTTTGATGAATTGCTTCCCAAATACCACCTCATATTCATTCTTCTCACCATATATATGATGCTCAATATGTCTCCACACAAAGTTATTGAGTGGCTAAAATAAGTTGCCACAAAGAGATCGAGTATATTGAGAAAGTAGTGAGTTGAACATTTGTTCTTGATTATTTTTAGTTTGTAATTTGGGTGTTTTTCAATTTAAAAACTGTTGAACACTTAATTTATAGATGGTTTCAGTTGAGGCTCTATGTAAGTGTAGTTTTTTTGAAGAATTTAATCATGAATTTTTCATACATGACATATATATTGTATTCTCTCAAAGCAAAGAAAAAGAAATGGCAAGATGGATGTGGTGGAAAGGTGATCGACGTAGTACACGTAGGTTAATTCTAGAAGATGTTACAGGATTTGAATTAGCTAAGTTGGAGCAATGCATTTATCAAAGTCTATCCTAGATCACAACCAAGTACCTTCAAAATCTATTGGTGCTTCAGCTCATAGGTGTGTAGAATATGAGCAAGCTTGCCTCAGGTAGGATGGATAGTCTCAGAAGTATCACATTACATGATTGTAAATACCTGACAGAACTTGATGGGATGGAAAACTTGCTATGCATGGTGTGTGTTCAGATAATCTGAGGGGAAAATTTAGTGTTAAAGCTTACAACGGAAGTTCAGTTATATTTTACCCTTATATGGTGTGATTTCAGACCCTTTCCTAGCTACCACATGTTCTTCCATGCTAGGATGTGAATCTCATGTATATCAAGACAATTGTAGGCTTGCTTCACCACATGGAAACTTGGGATGACGTAACGCGTGAAAAATAGTTAATAAATATCTCTTTGTAGGAGTCCTATTTTTATTTCACGTGTTTATTTTTCTTATGGGCCCACTACCACGTGCCACTCACAAACTCGCCTTTAAGACCTAGAAAAGGGTAAATTTACATGGATTTATACACACACAAAGAGAAGAACAATATGAGAAAGAGATAGAGAAATAAAGAGGGAGAGAGAGATAGTGAGAAAGAGATAGAGTTAAAAATTCATTAGGACAAAATGTTTAAAATGAAAGTGAACATGAAAAATAATAAAAGGCACCATTTTTGTGGTTGTTTTATGATTTGTCTTCCTCAAAGGAGAACTGTGTTTTGATTTATTCCTTTCTACTCATGTAATTTCCTTCCAATAAGCTTGTGTAATATTCAAACTAAGCACAAATACTGTCAAATTTAGGAATTTCTAATACATCAAGAAAATAATTGTTAGAGAAAGGTTCATTACCTCATGGAACATCTTCAAGACAAATTTGCAACACTTGAGGCAGCCATGATAATTATCAACAACCCTTACCACAACAACATCAATGGATGCATGTGCCATATAGTGACCAATAATTAAAAACACACCACCTAGAAATGCAGAAAGATATATTAGTTTAGTGCAATAAGATACAATTAAAACCCAACAAGCTCACAAAAAAAACTATTCATAGTATAACACATAAAGTCAAAACCTAAGGGAAGCCCAAACACATGTTTTCTTATACCCTAACTATTATCCTTATCTCTGTATTCCTTGATGTGTCCTCTATTATTTCAAACTCATAATGTTCTTAAAAATCCATTTCATATTCATTATTGTAGATATTATTTCACTACTTTGATTCGAAAAGATTGTTGTTATGGACAACATAATATATATTGCTTTGTTTTTTTATGACTACAAGGCTTTTTTAATAAATATATTCAGAAACAAAAAAAGATGTTTTCTTTATTCACCTCGTGCATTGACCACTTAAGAACAAAACAAAGAAAAAATATCAATTTCAAGAAACATGGTCTAATAGAATGCAATCATCCTTCACTTAAAGCCACAATAATTGAACTCCCACAACTCTTCGGCATACCCATTGCACACTAAGGTTCAATGGCTAGTAATATTTTTTTTGAAAAAAGGTGATATAATCACCCATACCATTGATATTGATAACCAAAATATTATAGACAATCGTTATGTGGCCATGGAAGACCCAAAATATAGCTTGAATTACATATATAGCTGAAAGGAAATAACAAAAAACCATTAGCTATAAGAATAGTCGCAAAAATAGGAGAAAGTACATTAGTTACTCCTCGATAGAGGATGGGTCCAATGGAGAGAAAAGCATTGGCAAGGCTATGGAAGAGGGTCTAGGTGCCTTATCCAGGCAGTGGAGTTGGATAAAATTAATGGCTCCAAAGACCTCGCGAACCTTCTTCGCCAAACCTGCAAGCAATTGAAAGGCATGTTTATCCATAACACTACTCACCTTCTCAATACTTCCAGTGCACAATCCTTTTTTCATTGCATTGTATACCGAGGCTACCTCTTTCAAAGTGTGAAGTTGGTCAATGGTGAAAAGACCTCCCATAGACGCATTGCCCACGAACATGTTGACAATTTAAGAACAAATGAATAAACATGATCTAATGGAACACAATCATTGTTCACTTAAAAGACAGTAATTGAACTCCCACAACTCTTTGGCGTACCCATTGCACACTAAAGTTCAATTGCTAGTAGTATTTTTGATAGAAAACTATTTAGAAAATTCTAAAAATATTTTTTTAATAAGATTTTCTATCAAAATTATTATAATACAAATATCCAATATTTAAACATTAATTAAATTAAGTGATTGATTTAACTAATTATATATAAATAAAAATGGATAAAAACTAATTATATATCCAAATGAGGAAAGCACACATTTGAAAAAAGTGAAAAGCAAAAAAAGCCACTTTCATTTGCTCTACTCTATGACCAAGGCTTAAATTTGATGGTCAACCCTGCCTGTCAAGCAATTTTTTTTGTGACGGTTATCTTTTTGAAGTTGTCTTTCAAATATTAAAGCCTACCTATTTTAGATAAAATATATATAGACTAAAAATATATATAAATTTTGACAATTTACTTGAAATCTTATCTTTCAAGTGATACAGTCTTCCTAAAATTCTAATTGTATTTTACAACTAAAATGACTAAATTCGGCCATACGGCTATCAAATTTAGGCCCTGAGTCTCTATCTTACATGCTCAGTGCAATTTTATTAAAATAATAATTAAGTAAAATTGAAAAACATTATTTAAATTAATTATTAATTTAGTAAAAAAATGCATCCTTCTGGGTAGACGTTGCCCATTCATTTTTTATATATACAGATTGGGCGCTCTTTAAAAATGCCCGTGTCAGATTGTATGGCATTGGAAATAATTCCGGGTCTCCCAGATCATTTAGGGCTGCAATGCCTGGTAAAGGTTCCATACAAATTCCACAACCACCTTAGGGCCGTCTGCAAGAGATGGAAAACTGTGCTGAGCAGCGCCCACTTCTATAAAGAGCGACAGAGCCATAATCTGTGCGAGGAGGGAATAGCTTTTCTTCGCAAACGCCCAGGACAAGTTTTGGAGCAAATTATTGAAGTAATTATTTACTACCCGCTTGGGCACTGGTGGGAAAAGCTACCTAAAATCCCCACAGAATTTGAACTAGAATACACACCCTATCATCGGTGTGTGTTTGTTAAATCAAAACAACAATATCTTATACTGGGGCTTCACAATAAGTGTGACAACAATGAAACTGTTTTGATATTTGATTTTTTATCTCGCAAATGGCGGCTGGGCGCCAATATACCTAGTCGACGATGCTACTTTGCATGTGCAGCGTCACCATCGCCTGAAGGTCTTGTGTATATTGCAGGTGGCCTCAACAGAGCTTATGAGAATGACCTCAGTCCCCATTTAGTGGAAGCTTATGTTTTCAATTTAGAGGAAAACAAGTGGTACAGTCTTCCTCGCATGAATGCCGATCGGCCACAATTACGTTGTGACGGTGCTTTTGTTGATAGCAAATTTTATGTAGTCCCTGATCATGGGCTGAGCACACAAATTTATGATCCTCATACATTAGTATGGAGAACTGTAGTTATTCAGCATGATTTTCAGTATGGTATGGAATTCGATAATAAGTGCGTAGCTGCTTTTGGGAAGTTTTATTGCATTTCCTGGATGAAGGGCTGGGTAAACGTGAAGGAAGTCGATATTGCCAACAACTCAACAACTATAATAGGGCGATTTCCTGCGAGGTTTTATGTTCATCTCTGTGCTGTACAGTGGCGCGATTGCATTTTTGTATGTGCCATGGACACCACCAATTACTTTGCTGTGTATTATCTTTTTCATGTCGGGGTGAGGAAAGAGGAAAATAGATGGACTTGCATCCGGATGCCCAGAGGATTTCCAGCTGGTTGTTATATCCATTCATTGGCTGCTGTGCAAATTTGATACACCAGGCTGCCCAAATGGTACAAGCAAAAGGATTTCTATAGCGTCCAGTCTTCCTACCATTTTAAAAATAAAGAATGTACATCCTTATGTTTAATTTCAAGCCTTATAATGAAAAATTTAAACTTCAAAATAATAATATTTTAAAGTTGTGAATGAGAAAATAGAAAGAGTTTCTTTTAATTTGATGTTGGGAAATAAATTCTCTATTAAAATAAAAAATATAAGATGTATTTTAGGGTATTATGTCCCTCAAATTGTTAACAATCTATAGAATATTGTTGGGAAGGTGTTGCGCATTTTGTATAGTGAAATATTTTATATTTTGTAATTTAACAAAAATATTTAAGGGGAGGATTTATTTGACATTACAAATGTATTTAATGTGGGTGATATATTGGGGGTTCATAGTTTAGTGAGGGTTCATTGGAGGAATGCATTATATGCTTTCTTTAATTGTTCAATAATGTAAAAGTTTTTAATATTTCGAGCATATGTCACAAACTAATTTGGTTTTCCTAATAAAGGGGGTGGAGATGTTTGAGAATTAATTATTTGTGCATTAATTGTTTTCCTTGGGGTATTAAATAATGGTGACAATGGTAGCTAGGAAGCTTTTGGTGGGTTCATTTTGGGTAAGTGCAAAAAGATGGGGGGCCAAAAAGTGGCCAAAAAATTTTCAAAAAAATTTTAGGCATAACGCGAGCGCGTTATAACGCGCTCGCGTTATGGCTTGGCAATGACAAGCCTTAGGCTCGTCATTGCCGAGCCATAACGCGAGCGCGTTATAACGCGCTCGCGTTATAAAGTCCTTTATATATAAAAAAAAAATGCTGTCATTTCATTTTATTTTATTTCATTGTGAGTTTTTCCTCTGCCTGCGGCTTAAAACCCTTCAAAAACGCGCTCGCGTTCTACAAAACACCGTTCAACACAAAAGATTTGTCGATTCATCGCCGAAATGCCGCTGCGACGTCGAGCACGCCAAAGGGGTGAGTTATCTTTTTTTTTTGTTTGAATTTCTTCCTAAATAGGTAGGTTTTGTGTTGATTTTTGATGTATATTTTATTAATTGTAGGAAATGTTAATGCACCTCCTCCTCCTCCTCAAAATCCACAAAATCTTGAGGAAGAAATACCTGCAGAACAACAACCTCCTCCATTCATTCCTCGACATGCCCCTGGAACACAAGATAATATAATGGGGGAAATTGAAAACAACAAAAAATAAATTGAAGATATAATTGCAAGGTTGAAAGATCCTTCCACTTCAACCTTGCATAGGTCCACGCTTGCCGAATCTCTTGAGTCTATGTTATCAAATGTAAATTCAATTAGCAAGCAAATAACTAGTTGGACCGATAAAAAGAGAGAGTTTAGAGATTACTATGCAGATAAATTGTCATACCAAGATGTCAAAAAATTACAAATTACAAAAGTAGACTTGTGTTCAATTTTCACAAACCCACAAACAAATCAACCTCCACCCATTACATGCAAGAGGTTCCCTATCCATTGGTGCAACAACCAAGCGATAAGGGACAATTTCGGGCAGAGGTGGTGGATGGTTTTTGACCATCCTCCATGCAATAACAATGAGGTCCTGCAATACTTTTTGAGGAAACTCTACTCCAAGTTTGTCCTCAATAAAGTGCCAAACTATTTTGATATGCGGGACTTCCAGGGTAGAGGTGGGGGCTCAGCACAGGATAGACCAGGGACACGTCTTGACCCACAGTGGGTAGTGAGACGAGTAATCAGCAGACCAGCCCACGAGCATGTTTCTATTCCTTCCATTGTGAAGGAGAGTGTTGAGGTCGATACACTGAGGTCGATTAGTGCCTTGACCCAGAGCATCATAGAGCATGCCGATCCTGCAACACAGAGTGGGTTGGGAGATAGTGCGAGGAGTAGGGTCCCACCGCATACTTGCCAGGCTTGCGGGTCAGCCTGTGGTTATGACCCCATGGACAGTCAAGACGTAGGTGCACAGGCTACATCTGCAGTTGAGCAGATGGCAATGACAGATACCCTCCTGAGTGAGACTTTCAGCCTTGATACTCAGGTAAATATTAGCAAGTTTATTGAATTTAATTTATTAAATTTTATTTTTGAAATACAAGATTAACTAATTTAAATTGATGATTTTAATGAAATTTCAGGGTCATAGCGTCGATGCAGTTTTCAGTGGTTCTCCACCTACATTTTTCACTAGATCATCTACTGTCGAGGTATGTAACTAGTAAACAATTATAAATATTACATGTGAATAGCATCGTTATATGAATGGTATTCTAATTTCTGATTTTGGATGTTGAATAGGTTAACACTGTAGATTTCATGGCAACACCTGCCAGCGGTGGTGGACTTCAAAGCTTTACGGAGGTAATAAAATAAATAGTTTAATGAATGAATTGTACTTACTAAATTTTTGTATGTGATTTGTGTGTTTTATTGTGTGTACTTCCATGTTTAGATGAGCGTGTGTGTATGTTAGGAGCCATGATTTGCATCACTATTATAGTTTTTGTAATTGAATAATGTTGTTTTATTTCCAGATGATGCAGGCTGCGGATACACCTCCCCATGTTCATAGGGCAATGGAGCAGGGTGTGGCCTCTGCGATTCATAGCTCTATGGCATTGACAGGGGTATGAGGCAGATTAGTAAATTTCAATTTACATTCATTGTTATAGTTGTCTATTTTTGAAAAATCAAAAGATTATTGATTTGAAGTTTAATTTCTATCTGGATGGTTTCTATAGGACATGACATCACCAGGGCCTTTTCCTGCTACTGAGGCAAGCGAGCAGATAGATTATATGTTAGCGGTAAGTGATTATTTTGTTAAATGTTTCATTTTTTTATAACATGTAATTTCTATATATTAATATCTATACTTTTTTTTGTAACAGGTAAAGGTGCAGGAAGAACTAAATAGGAGTAGCCCTCGGGTTCGTAGTAGACCACCCACATGCATGTCTCCATCCCCTAGAAGATCAAAGGCTGCTCGTGATTTATTCTCTTCACCAGCTAGAGGGGAATGACTTTTTATTGTGTTCCTCTGTTGTATGCCTATATGGCATTTGTGGACATATATATTGTATTGTACATAGTTGACATTGTATGCCTATATGGCATTCTTGTAAGCCTATATGGCTATTTTGTATATATGTTATACTTATATCGACAGATATTGATGTATGCGTATATGGATATTTGGTTAATACAAATCTTTTTTATTGATGGCGTCCATACTTGCATTATAAATCCACTTTTGAATGGATATTTGTAGATGGCTACTTCAAATATTTAAAGTCTGATTGTATTACATAGGATGTTTGCATTTTCTTTGATAGGCTTGATAGGCCATGGATTACATGATGGTGTTTGATGGAAAAGTATGGTACTAGAAGACTCTAGTTCATTCTTAATAGGCTTGTGATTGATAATATCTTTGCATGATTGCACTTGATCTTGGATCATGGGCATGTTGTTAGGATTTTGATTGCATTGTGATGTTTGATGGATAGGCATGGTGTAAGTGCAAGATACCCAACTAGTTCTACAAAAAATTTTCCTTACTTAAACACTTTTACTTGCTAACAATTCATCAACTACTTCAATAACATAAAGATATACATCAAGATAACTATTTGAATGAAACAACATTAGAGTTGGGTACTTGTCTTGTTACTTGATTCAATCAACTTGCAATGTCTTATTACATGGAAAATGCTTTCAATAGCATGAAGTACAACTCATTCAATGGAAATATAAGGACAGGCCTTGAAGCCTTGATGTTACAATGTCTTCCTTATTTGAGCAACATTTGAAGATTTGGAATGTTCAACTCATCACCTCACAAGGTAGGCGCATATTTGAAGGATTTACAGGTTTTTCTGACTTGGGCGCCAAGTTGAGGTGACCTCCTCCTGAAGTTGCGCCTTGTCAACATTAGGTGCCAATTAGAGTTTATGGATGCTCTGGATTGTTTCCAAGAGTAGGCGCCAAAACTGTTGATAACTGAGAGGGGGGGGGGTGAATCAGTTATCCTAATTATTTCCCTTATTGAACTTTCCTTTTAATTGAAGCAGCATAAAATCAAACACAAAACATTAACCATGAAATAAGAAACACATGACACAGTATTTTTGACGTGGAAACCCTGTTAAGGGAGAAAACCACGGGGTGATTAACCCAAGAATTATTCTCTGTTAGAAGAATAGGAAATTACAAAAATGGCACTTGCCAATTAGGGCTCACTGCCCGAGCACACTGCTCACAAGAGGCTCACTGCCTACAAGAAGACACACTGTCTTACAAAGTGATAAGAATCACAGTCTTGAACTGATTGGAAGCATCTGCATATGCTGGAGTTCAGTTCCGGTTAGGTTCAGTATACTGATCTGCTGCACTTCATCTTTCCTCTGTTCTTTAGTCTGCTATTCTTTCACATACCGGATCTTTCTTGCTACTTCTGCTCTACTCTGGACTTGTTCGCATATCCTCTCACACATTACACACACTTTACAACTAAATCCATCCTCTATATATATATCCGCACAAGTAATTTCATCACCTTTCTAGTCGGCATCCGGAACAGTCTAGTTTCTTACAAACTTAGTTCTGTCGGCTGAATCCTTGCTCACCAAGCAATGCGGATCAAGCATATACTTGTAGATATCATCAATTATGTCGGCCAAACATGATCCATGCCTCCGCAACCTTTATCATCATCTGTAACACATCCGGAAAGTAGTCTGATACTCTGTCAATCAGTTCTTCCTCTGTTTTCACTGTCTCTCAGGAATCCGGTACTCAACTATTCATATCTTTTTCCTTGTCCAACTCCGGAGGCTAAATCCTTGGAATATACCACTCAAGATAGTCCTCTTGACTTCCCCAGATCCGCACTGCACCAAGACACTTCCTCTGAGAGATCCAGACCAATCTGTCGGACCTTGCCACAT
The DNA here is from genome assembly GCA_027924645.1 of Cunninghamia lanceolata. Taxonomy (NCBI): domain Eukaryota; kingdom Viridiplantae; phylum Streptophyta; class Pinopsida; order Cupressales; family Cupressaceae; genus Cunninghamia; species Cunninghamia lanceolata. The sequence goes on from BSBN01000892.1 coordinate 10,769,646, forward strand.
GCTCTGTTCTTGTTCACCGGACCACAACAATCTTCAATCTGACTTCCGGTAGAGACATATCATGACTTGCGGATATGTGGGATGACCTTTGTTGCCATCAATGACAACAACCATGAATCCATATAGTGTCTCTTGCCAACAATCTCCCCCTTTGGCATTGATGGCAACACTTAGTGAAAAATGACTAAGTGTTTACACTATGCTCCCCCTTTGCTGATGCTCTGTTTTTATATACAATTTCTGGAACTCCCCCTGAGTTGGATTCCTCATTTTTCACTGCTCCTCACTCCCCCTTTGACATCAATGGCAAAGGGTAGGGTCCGCACACCAAAATTTTCAAAAATTTTCTATATATAGCCGCATATTTACATACTCACATATACTGCAGAATGTCTGCAAAGGATGTCTGCAGTTGAACCATTTCAGTAGCCCAACTTAGCTTCATTCTGTCCAAGATTGAAATGTGACCACTCAACAAAAATGCAAAAGCTTCTACCCGCCTGAGATCTGTCGGATCTTTTGTATGGGCGGTGGTCTGGGCATCACTGATGGCCTCATGCATAGTTTCCAACTTAGGGACTATAATCCTTCTAAGTTCTCCCATCCGGTTGGTAATGTTCTTCCTCTCCTTCTCAAGATTCTTTATTTCATTCAAGACTGCAATAGTCTGACATTCTTGATTTATTATAGAGGAAGAGAGAGGATCAAAACTTTGAGATAAGCTTTGAAGCTTGTCCTGTTCCTCTTTTATTTTCTTGTCAATTGCTGCTGTTGCCTTTGACCAAGATATACAAAATTTGTAGATGTCACCGCCATCCTTAAGAGCATTTTCTAAGCTCTTTATTCCAATGCTTACAATCTTCCTATCCTTAGAGATTAATTCTAATATTTCAGAAAATCTCTTATCCAAAAATTCCTTCCGGACCTTTTCTTCAGCTGATTTTTCTAGAGAATTAAAATGTGTATCAATACTGCTGACTAAGGTTTTTAGATTACCGGAAGTGGAGGCTGTCGGATCTATCTGGATTGATGGCATGATCTTTACAAGTACTCCGGAAGCAGCCTCTATCAACTCACAGTCTTCCATATGAGACTTCAGGAGCTTTTCATTTGCCTTGGCATTTGCAAATGAAGCTATCTTCATTGTTTGTACCGGAGAGAGAGAGTCAAAATCAAATGGACCTTTTAGAAGCTCCGGTTCATCAATCTCTAGAGTTTCTTTGCTCAAAAATTGTTGAACAGTTTGTGCAGTGTCTCTTGCCGGAGACAGATGTTTCTTTTCTTCTGCAGTCTTAGAACTGTCAACCTCTTTGTCTGTCACCACTGCTTCCTTCTCCTGCAATTGCTCTTCTTCTTTGGATCCGGAGACTGTAGGGGAAACCGGAGGAGAGATGCTTGCTTGTTCATGGGCCACTTCTTTTGGAGCAGAGGGTCCCAAGTCCTCACTTGTCTGTTCAGGGCTCACTTCTTCCGGAACAGAAGATTCCAAATCAGCAGCTGTTTCGGCACCTAAGTCCTCTACAACAGGAAGATTGAACCTTTTGAAGGCCTTCCGGAGGATCTCTTCTGTCTCTTGTGCCACTTTGTCAGTCTCACCAAGCATGAGCTGATTCATCCTGGCTTTACTTCTGAACTCATCTCTGCAGTCCTTGAAGATCATGTTGATTGTCTTGGGATCAATTTGAGGATATAGCTGAATAGCTATCTGCTCCCGGATCTCAAGATCTTTGGCATGAGCATTATTCTTTCTTACTTCCATTTCCTTCTCTAGGCTTTTAGGAATGAGAGATATGATCTCAATGAAAGCCTTATTGTATGTGTTTAGATATTTAACTGTGGCTTCCTGCAGAGTCTTTTGGTCTGCCTCACTGAAGTCATCATAGGATTCAGTCATTGGTTGAAGGTTTCCATCCACCGTGACTGACTTGATTATGCTCTCTAGTGACAGAGTGGGCTTTTCAACAGTTACCTCTGCCATTTCATCCTTGTCTTGGCCTGTGGAGGGCTTACCGGATCCTTTCTTCTTCTGTTTCTTTACTTCTCTTACTTCCTCATCTGATTCTGTTTCCTCTTCATCCTTTTGGCTTTCATAAGCCCTTGATGCTTTTGTCTTGGATCTTTTACCGGATGCCTGGACTTCCAGTTTTGAGCTTTTGGTTGTGGAAGGTGCAGATCTCTTTGATGATCTGGTCCGGGTGGGGGTTTCAACCGGAGCACTTTCTTTGCTTTTCTCTTCTTCCTCAGCCTTTCTCCTCTTTTCCCGGCTGGCATCAAGTGCCTCTTTTGAGATGCCTAGGCCTTGAGCAATGTGCTCTACTTCTTTTCTCACTTTTCTCTTAATCTCAGGTTCCCTGAGTTCTACATGTAATTTCACACTCAGCTCCTCAAAGGTTCCAAACCTTTCTGCCTTAGGATCTTTGGGCTGACTTAGCATGTGTTGAACATGCAGCTCTACTATCTGTTCATCAACTTCATACCCCATGGGCATGATCCAGACAGTCCTTGGCTCCACTGCCTCCATTAGGCACTGATCAGTGTCAACCATAAAGCATACTGAGTCCTTGTATTTCTCAATGAGAGACTGGGGAATTCTCTCTCTTGCTTGCATCATGCTCTGAAAGTTTTTGAAGTATCCCCATAGAGCTGTATTTCTCGCTTTTGCATCCCCAAGTCCATGCAAATAGTCTCTTATCTGGACTGCAACAGGTTTGTCATTCTGCCATACCCATCCACTTGTTCCGGGTAGCTCATTCATGAAGTAAAAGAATAGACATACAATGAGAGTACCATACTTAAAGGAGTTCTTCTTGTCTTTCTTGATTTTCTGAACATTTTCCATTAATTGGCTTAGTAGTAGTTCACAAAGATCATAATCTGCATTCTTTCTTAGCATTTCATATGCTGTGTATATTGCAGTTCCGGATACAGAATTCTCCCTGCTGGAGTGATAGATCTTGTATCCTATTATCATTGATGCATATTTGATATCCGGATCCGAAATATCTTCAATGGTCATTGCCCTCTTATCATATTTTGATCCGGTGGCCTCAGTTACAACGTTGTTCTTGACAGATTTGAGGATAGGTACCCCCCCGGAAGAGTATAGACCAGTTACTGCTCTAATTGCTTCTTTTGTGATCTTACAGGGTCTATCTAGCCAAAGGAAGTTGTCATGCATCCTGCTCAGTACATACCGGACCCATTCATCTTCTTCAAAGCTAGGGAAATGAATGAATTGCTCAAATTGTTTCTTCTGGATACCCTTATACTCTGGTTTGAGCTTAAAAGCATTGTCTATCAGTTGCTTGTGATAGAGGTCTCTTAATTTGAATTCCCCAAATTCCTCAATGTTTGCGTGTATGTAAACCCTAATATCTTCAGTATGTAAGACTCCGTGGGGAACACTAGAGAAGGCTCCTAGTGGATCTACCTCCAATGATTTGTAGGGATGTTTCTTGAATGAGGGGCGAGGTCTATCAGAGATCTTAACTATGTTTGGAGTAGCCATTCTTCAAAGATTTGCAGTGAGGCAATGAAAAACGAAGAATACCTTATGCGCCTTCGGTTTGCACGGAGTGGTTGGATTGATTTCTTTATGCAATAGCTTTGGCAGGAGATCCTTGGTGTGCTTGATGAACCTTGTTGCAGAGCTCCACTATTCGCTTCTTCTCAAGTGTAGAATGAGCAGATAACTTTTGAGAAATCCTTTATATTGCTCCGCAAACCCTAATATCTGTCTGCAATAAATGCTTCACCTGCATTATTCCGGTTTACCATGTCTGGACAGCTTGGAGTATCCCGGATTAGTCCTGATCACTGAATATCATCCGAATCTTTAAATCATGAATAAATCTAGGTAACATATTACAAGAACATCCCAAACACTCTGTCCAATCCGCAAGACAAGATCGTGCACTTCCGGATCTCTCCGGACCTTTTTGTAATCCTTTATCATACCGGAGCACCTCCCTGAACAGGTCTAACTTAATCGAACACAGCTTCTTCATAACTCCATGCGGACCTCTGAAAACTTGACTGAAGCATCTCAGGACTTATATCTACAAACCCTTTAATCCGCATCTTGTGCCACATCCGGCACAACTTGTTTGGCTGGGGGAACAGAATCTTCTTTGAGTCTCCCCCTGAGCCTGAGCTCACTTTTTAATTTCCGGAAGAAATATCAGCACCAGAATCTGGTGCGGATCCAACCTCTACATTCTCTGAGCTTTTCTTCACCCAAATCTTGCTCATCTGATTCCTAACTTCATCCGCATTCATCTTTTGTTTACCCTTGTCTTGATTCTGATCATACACCGGACCTCTTTTGTCCTGATTCTTGTTTCTGCAGACTTTAGCATTATGACCGGACCTATTGCAGATTTGGCAAATAACATTTCTTTGCATATTTAACTGATATCCCCTTGATCTGCATTGATTAGCCATATGACCTACTCTATTGCATGTAAAGCATCTACCTTTGAATGATTTGTTTACTTGCATAATTCTGCATTCATGGGATTTGTGTCCATACCTTTTGCAGTTGAAGCACTGTCCGGAGAAGGATGAATTAATCTGATTCATTCTCATTCTGCACTGATTAGCTTTGTGACCAAAATGGTTGCAGCTGTGGCAGTATCCATTGAAGGATGGATATTTTTGAGCATTTGGCTGTCTTATCGGAGGTCTTCTAGGCCTGCTCCTTGGATTTTCTGATCCAAGATTCCTCTGACCGGATCCGGAGCTTTCTCCTTTCTCATATCCCAAACCATACTTGTCATCAGTCCTCTTTTGACTTCCAAGAAGAACTTCAAGTTGAGCAGAACTTATCTTGAATTTCTCTTTATATTCATTTGCTGTTTGAAGATCTCTTTTGAGAGAGGTAATTTGATCCTCAAGTTTTTCTTCATTATCTTTGGCATCTTCAAGATCAGATTCAAGATGTCTGATAATCCTGTCCATCTGGTGGCATTCTTCTGATTTTTCCTTAAGAGATTGTCTTAGATTGTCTTCAGCCTTTCTTTTTTCTTCAATCTCTTGAGTGAACTTTATAGTTCCTGATTCCATTTCATGTCTTAACATAATGACTTCTTTTGATAACTTTTCACATAACTTGGTTTGCTCAGTCAATTCTTCATTTGTATTGCTTTCTTCACTTTGTCTTGCCAACTGTTGGAGCAGCTCCTTTCTCTTTTTCATAGAGAGACTTAATTTGTCTTTTAATTCCCTCATGAATTCATCAGCCTGTTTGAGTCTTTCTCTTAATTCACTGACTTCAGAATTTGACTGTTCAAGATCCTCAAGGGCAGTCTTGAGTTGCTCCTTTAAACCATATGCATCCATTTGAAATCCCAGATCTTCCTCAAGCTGTTAGGCTCTATTAGAAGGAACTTGGCTCCGATACCAATTGTTGATAACTGAGAGGGGGGGGGGGGTGAATCAGTTATCCTAATTATTTCCCTTATTGAACTTTCCTTTTAATTGAAGCAGCATAAAATCAAACACAAAACATTAACCATGAAATAAGAAACACATGACACAGTATTTTTGACGTGGAAACCCTGTTAAGGGAGAAAACCACGGGGTGATTAACCCAAGAATTATTCTCTGTTAGAAGAATAGGAAATTACAAAAATGGCACTTGCCAATTAGGGCTCACTGCCCGAGCACACTGCTCACAAGAGGCTCACTGCCTACAAGAAGACACACTGTCTTACAAAGTGATAAGAATCACAGTCTTGAACTGATTGGAAGCATCTGCATATGCTGGAGTTCAGTTCCGGTTAGGTTCAGTATACTGATCTGCTGCACTTCATCTTTCCTCTGTTCTTTAGTCTGCTATTCTTTCACATACCGGATCTTTCTTGCTACTTCTGCTCTACTCTGGACTTGTTCGCATATCCTCTCACACATTACACACACTTTACAACTAAATCCATCCTCTATATATATATCCGCACAAGTAATTTCATCACCTTTCTAGTCGGCATCCGGAACAGTCTAGTTTCTTACAAACTTAGTTCTGTCGGCTGAATCCTTGCTCACCAAGCAATGCGGATCAAGCATATACTTGTAGATATCATCAATTATGTCGGCCAAACATGATCCATGCCTCCGCAACCTTTATCATCATCTGTAACACATCCGGAAAGTAGTCTGATACTCTGTCAGTCAGTTCTTCCTCTGTTTTCACTGTCTCTCAGGAATCCGGTACTCAACTATTCATATCTTTTTCCTTGTCCAACTCCGGAGGCTAAATCCTTGGAATATACCATTCAAGATAGTCCTCTTGACTTCCCCAGATCCGCACTGCACCAAGACACTTCCTCTGAGAGATCCGGACCAATCTGTCGGACCTTGCCACATGCTCTGTTCTTGTTCACCGGACCACAACAATCTTCAATCTGACTTCCGGTAGAGACATATCATGACTTGCGGATATGTGGGATGACCTTTGTTGCCATCAATGACAACAACCATGAATCCATATAGTGTCTCTTGCCAACAAAAACATCATCATTATGAAAGTGTTTTAAATGCTAGGCGCCCAAATCAGCCCTCTGGAGTCTAGGCGCTCCTTTCATGCATTCTGTGTTCTAGGCGCCAATTGAAAGGAGTGGAGAACAGGGCAAGCGCCTTCCAAACTAGGTGTTTCCTTGAGGTGACAAGGACTTAGAAAGTGCGCCTAAGGTGAGTGCCTTGAGTGAAAAGGTCTAACAAACATCTTTGAACCCCCTTTCAAGGTTAGGCGCATTCTGGAGGTGGAAACAAGTAGAAGGTACGCCTTAGCTTCCTTTGTCAATTCTTGCAAGTCTTTGTTGATTAGGAAGGTGGAATGCTTCATTGTAGAATGAGCGCCTATCTTCTAATGTCCAAACTACTTCTTATGGCTCACTCTGTGGCTAGGGACCAGAGCTAAACTGTTCACACAAGGGAGTGCGCCTAGACTCACTTGATGTTTTCTTACTACTTCAACCCCTGGAAGATGTTCCAAGGTGTTCCCTTTTACAAGCACCTGACCTCCCAAGTTCCTTCATGTGCTATTCCTTGAAGGTGCCAAAACTGAGCTCCAGTGCCATGGGATTGTGCCTAACATCTTTGAAGAGTTTCTAAGCCTTTTGCAAGTTGATATCCCAAACTCATCTTCTAGGTGCAACAGGAGCTTTCCAAAGGAGTTTCCAAGTTTTAGACGCCAAGCGAGGTCATGGGTGAATGGAACTGCGCCTTAGGAGATGACTGGATCCTAAGCGTCAGTCTGGAGTTACAGTGGAATTGATATGCGCCTCAACTAGCTTAGGCGCCCATTTGAAGTGATTCCTTTAACACTTCTCTGTCAATCTCAACTGCAAGGATGATCTCCTAATCCAATTTTGATCCTCTGGAGATGCAAATAGCTTTACATTTCACTAGGTTCCATCAATGATGATCATCAACCAAAGCGCATTTCAAAGGTGAGATAGGCAAGTGAGGCGCCAAACTAGTCCTTAGGACTTATCTCCTTCTATCAAGTCAATTTCAACTATGTGAGAGAGTTCTATTCTAGGCACAAAATGGAAATGTTTCATCAATTGGTGCATCTTACAAAGCTCCCAATTCTAGGCGCCAGAGCCAAAGAGTTTTTCCCAACACATGCACCTGGGCTAGGAATTCACGTAAGAGACATCACTTAGCTTTAAAACTTTCAATCTATAGCCATCTGGGCTAGGCGCTCCAATGGAGGATCCTTGAACTCATGCATTGGCGCCTTCTAGTTCTAGGCACCCATTTTGGATGATTCATCCTGATACTAGCGCCCAAAATGACTAGACTCTCTTCATTATCCAATTCACTTAGAAGACTCAAGTTGGAGACTTAGTTGTCTATCCATGTTCTCCGGAAGATTCATTGTACCTCTATGCACTATCTCCTTCAAGGTGCTCCTTAAAATCATTAGAAGTGCTTAGGACTTACCTTAGTCCAAAGCGCCACAATCCATTCCTTAAAGCACAAAGAATTCTCAAAGGCGCCCCTATTTACCTCTAAGCACTCAAATATCATTTAGATTCAAGGCGCACATTTAGCTCCAAAACGCAAATTTCCATCATCAACCCATCAAGGTGCATCATCTTCCCTTTGTATCCCCTTCAAGACGCAGACATTCACTTCTTCACACTCAAACTCACTCTCTGGCGCCAGAATAGGTGTATAACTTCAAATAAGGCGCTAATCTTAGGTTTCTAAGTACTTAGTTTGATCTTAAGGCTATCCTTCCTCTAAGCACTCTCTTCAACTCCCTCACTGAAGGCCCTCTATAAGTTTGGGCGCATTTCATCCCAAGGCGCTTCAACATCATCCAAGGCGCAAATTCACTCCAAGACAAGGTGCAAAAAACCCTATCCTAAGGCGCTCAAATCTTGCTTCTAGACCTAGGCGCACAAACATGAGATTAAGGATCATTCTGGCCACCATCACTTCCCTAAAGGCACAAAATTGGTGTAGATACATTCCATTTATTAAGGATCATTCTGGCGCCCAAATCTTGTCAAAGCAAAGGATCAATAGGTTCTCTCTAAGGCGCACTCCAGGGTTTGATCTTGCAAGACTTCTCACGTTAAAATTTTGACCAAGACACTCAAGGCACTAGTCTTTATCATCTAACCCTACAGTGCACTTACTCATTATGATATACTCCTCAACTTTGTATTCAACCTTGCCCAAGGTGCATATTCACTATAAGGCATTCTCACGTTGTCAAGGCTCAGAGGGATTCAACTTGCTAAAGGGTAGAGGTCTAGGCGCATATCTGACTTGAAGCTCAAGGCGCTCCAACCCTCTTGGTCTGGAATTCCTTCTAGGCACTAAGTGACTTCTCCAATTCCTTGAAAACATTTGAAGTGTTTTACCTTCTCAAGGTGCTCCTTCGAACTTGACTCCAAGGTGTTATAATCTCAAAGGTGCTGACATCATCTCAACCAAAGGCGCTCAATGATTCATCCCATATCTAGGTGCTAAAACACTTAATCAACCAAGTCATTCAAGGCGCCATTCAGTAAACTCATCTTCCATGATATTCCTATCAAGGCGCATATCACTTCTCTCATGGGCTTTAGGCGCTCAGTTGAGTGTTTCAATACTATTTAGGTGCCAAATTCATTTTAATGCACCAAACACAAAGAGCTTTCAAACACTGGGCGCTCACAAAGAGTCTTCCAACCTTGGGCACTAAATTAGGTCTTTGCAACTATCCAAGGCGCATATCTTCGTTTGAACAACTTATGGTGCCAAGACAACTTCTCATTAGGGCGCTCAAAACACTTGTGTTTACATTTGAAGTGCTTTACCTTCTTAAGGTGCTCCAGACTAACCTGACTCCAAGGCGCTCCATCATCATCCTTAAGGCGCTAAAAACATCATCTCCACTCTAGGCAAAAACATCATCCAACTCCTTAAGGCACTTCACTGTCAAAGTCTGAAGGCGCTCTACCTAGACCTTTCCCCTAGGCGCCAGAACTCATAGGCACTCACCAGATAACTCTCTTCTTCAAGGTACAAATCTTCCTATACTATGATTGCCTCTGAAACGCCGATTAACGTGATGTGAGGGTGCAAAGGCTACTCCAATCCTCAGTGAGCGCCTAGTTTAAACAAGGAGAAATAAAGCATTCAAAACTATCCAAACGATCATCCCCTTCCTAATGTCTTCACTGCTCCAGAAAACCTTGGCCAAAATGACACATAACAACTCCTATGAGCGCCCTTATGCCCTAGGATCATCTAGTTTGTGCGTCTTGTAATGAGGAGTTCATGTAAGTTTGGAATGAGCACCTTGAATAAGTGTAAACTAGCCTAGAGAAGGGTATGTGCGCCTTGAGCATTCCAGAGATAACTGTGCGCCTAGAACAATATGAGTGCTCATGATGATGATTAACGCCCTGATGAGATATGAGCGCCTTGTTCAGGAGATACCTTGTTTGATCATAAAATGCACCTTGAGTCTTGAAGGTTTTGAGCGCCTAGGTGATTTGGATGTTGGGATGTTGGTATGCGCCCAAGATTGAGGTAAGTGAGCGCTTGTAATGGAGGAGAGCAATGAGATGAGGTTTAGCGCCTCCAAGTAAGGTCAGAGGTGAGGTTAGAGGTGAAATGCGCCTTTGGACCATTCTGGTGCCTTGGATGAAGAACCTATATCTTGAGCCCAAGAGGTAAAATTTGCGCCTTAGTGGATTTGGAGAGTTACAGAGATTAGACAAAAGCGCCTTGAAGACAGAGTTATTCAAGGCACATGTGTGATTTGGTCAAAAACAGGCGCCTAGAGTGAATAGGCTTTCATCCTGACTTAATACACTGCCTCCTTCTGACGATTTTTGGGGCAGCAGAAAACCTTTCACCACGGGCAAATGCCTCAGAGCTATAAAAAACTGAGAGAGGTTATTGTAGAGGCACTCTACGTGATCCCGTTGCCTCAGACGGAATGTTTCTAAGTGACACAGTTTTTGAGTAACATCTCGTCAAAGATTGCTACCTTTTTGCACTTTGGACTCTTCAAGGATATCGTCGGTACAATGTAGCTCCGACTGTTTCGACATGTTTGGGTGAGAAATAGGACCATGCCTAGCATAAATGTACCCATTCGGACACGTTGGAACAGTCAGTTTGGTCGCATCAAGAGCAGGACGAAAGTTACACCCCTTTGCAACTTTACACTGCCTCCTTCTGACGATTTTTGGGGCAACAGAAAACCTTTCACCACGGGCAAATGCCTCAGAGCTATAAAAAACCGAGAGAGGTTATTGTAGAGGCACTCTACATGATCCCGTTGCCTCAGACAGAATGTTTCTAAGTGACACGGTTTTCGAGTAACATCTCGTCAAAGATTGCTACCTTTTTGCACTTTGGACTCTTCAGGGATATCGTCGGTACAATGTAGCTCTGACTGTTTTGACATGTTTGGGTGAGAAATAGGACCATGCCTAGCATAAATGTACCCATTCAGACGCGTTGGAATAGTCAGTTTGGTCGCATCAGGAGCAGGACGAAAGTTACACCCCTTTGCAACTTTACACTGCCTCCTTCTGACGATTTTTGGGGCAATAGAAAACCTTTCACCACGGGCAAATGCCTAAGAGCTATAAAAAACTAAGAGAGGTTATTGTAGAGGCACTCTACGTGATCCCGTTGCCTCAGATGAAATGTTTCTAAGTGACACGGTTTTCAAGTAACATCTCGTCAAAGATTGCTGCCTTTTTGCACTTTGGACTCTTCAGGGATATCGTCGGTACAATGTAGCTCTGACTGTTTCGACATGTTTGGGTGAAAAATAGGACCATGCCTAGCATAAATGTACCCATTCAGACGCGTTGGAACAGTCAGTTTGGTCGCATCAAGAGCAGGACGAAAGTTACACCCCTTTGCAACTTTACACTGCCTCCTTCTGACGATTTTTGGGGCAACAGAAAACCTTTCACCACGGGCAAATGCCTCAGAGCTATAAAAAACTGAGAGAGGTTATTGTAGAGGCACTCTACGTGATCCCGTTGCCTCAGACGGAATGTTTCTAAGTGACACGGTTTTCGAGTAACATCTCGTCAAAGATTGCTACCTTTTTGCACTTTGGACTCTTCAGGGATATCGTCGGTACAATGTAGCTCCGACTGTTTCGACATGTTTGGGTGAGAAATAGGACCATGCCTAGCATAAATGTACCCATTCAGACGCGTTGGAACAGTCAGTTTGGTCGCATCAGGAGCAGGACGAAAGTTACACCCCTTTGCAACTTTACACTGCCTCCTTCTGACAATTTTTGGGGCAACAGAAAACCTTTCATCACGGGCAAATGCCTCAGAGCTATAAAAAACCGAGAGAGGTTATTGTAGAGGCACTCTACGTGATCCCGTTGCCTCAGACGGAATGTTTCTAAGTGACACGATTTTTGAGTAACATCTCGTCAAAGATTGTTGCCTTTTTGCACTTTGGACTCTTCAGGGATATCATCGGTACAATGTAGCTCCGACTGTTTCGACATGTTTGGGTGAGAAATAGGACCATGCCTAGCATAAATGTACCCATTCAGACGCGTTGGAATAGTCAGTTTGGTCGCATCAGGAGCAGGACGAAAGTTACACCCCTTTGCAACTTTACACTGCCTCCTTCTAACGATTTTTGGGGCAACAGACAACCTTTCACCACGGGCAAATGCCTCAGAGCTATAAAAAACTGAGAGAGGTTATTGTAGAGGCACTCTACGTGATCCCGTTGCCTCAGATGGAATGTTTCTAAGTGACATGATTTTCAAGTAACATCTCGTCAAAGATTGCTGCCTTTTTGCACTTTGGACTCTTCAGGGATATCGTTGGTACAATGTAGCTCAGACTGTTTCGACATGTTTGGGTGAAAAATAGGACCATGCCTAGCGTAAATGTACCCATCTGAATGTGTTGGAATAGTCAGTTTGGTCACATCACGAGCAAGACACCAAAAATGCAAAGGTTGCTTTGTGCAACTTGACAACATTGACACTTTTTTGCAACATGACTCAAAGACTCAAACTGACCCCAAATGACTCAAAGTGACTTAAAATCACCTTGATTATAGAGGTCAAGGCACTCCTTATCATTCATTCATTATGAGCACCTTGGGAGAATGGTATATAGGTCATCATCATGATTGGGTGCCCTGGATCTAGAGTGTTGGAGAGATCATCAAATGGTGTCTAGTAGGGTGAGTTATGAGTTTGGTCGCATCAGGAGCAGGACACCAAAAATGCATAACATGATGATGTAAAAATGTGTACATATGTGTAAAAATGCAGGAGGAAATAAAAAAAGACAAACCTTACAAATTAATGTGCATACTTACAACTCAATGTAACATAACTTTACAAAATCAATGTGAATACTTACAAATTAATCCAATGAACCATCTGGATCTGCTCTACTCTTTATTGTGTCAAGTATTGCTTCATGGTCAGACTCACGCACCTTCCACAATATTTTGTTCAAAGGTCTACCCCGATACTTTATCAAATGAACATTGGATGCCACGACAAGGTTCAAGTAATGAAGAATCTTTCGATGCATGTCAAAGTCCTGAAATAGCCAAATATTAACACTCTTATGTGGGTACCTTCTAAGCCATGTTCCAGTAATAACCACTGATCCTGTAGGGTATTCGATGTTTTATCCATCTGTAACAGGGGCCTCCAATTTCTTTTTGGCCTCAACACAATGGCATAAGTAATAATCTGTTCCCTCTTCATTATCTTCATCTGCAATAACTGCATATACGTGTCCTACATTGATATGTGTAGCAAATTAGATGAAATTAGTCAACATTACAAAAACACTACAAAGTAAGATGACATTACCTGGTTGAACTAGATGAAATTAGATGCATATATGTGCCCTATATTACCTGGTTGAACTAAATCTGATATGTGGTCAAAGTCAACTGACGATTCCATCTGTGTTAGTTCCAGTGCCGTCGGGGGTCGATACGTGTCAAGTGGGCTAAGATAACTTAACTGCCATTTGTCAACCCACTCCTTTGACTCGCACTCATCCCAGACTTGAATTGTACAGGAAGAACAAAAGCATGACATCTTTTGTGTATGGATACTCCATGAACCTGTAATTGAACTTCTGAAAGAGTGCATCTCATTTGATCCTGTCAGTGTACAACAATCCTCATATGGTGCAATGTTAGTATCATCTATCAACCAAAAAAATCTACGAACTAAAGACTTACCTTCATTACCTGGACCCATGGAAGCATTACACCACTCGACAATCGATTTTGCATCTGTCAACTTTGCATTGTCTTTATACTTTAACTCTTCTCGTGCTATGGCTCTTTTGATACATGCTCCTGCACCATCATGCTCCCCCTTTCCATGCCCGGCCTCACAAAAGTTCCACATATGTTGAATACCTGTAAAATTATGCCTCCTACTCAGCCAATAGAAATTCCGCTAGTTCTTGAATTGTGATGCACAATTATCCGACCATATGATATGCTGACTGAACGATATGCCCCTTCTAGCCAAATCATTATAGAACACCTGAAAGCAACCTTGCACGAACTCCGTAGAATGCGTGCGATCATCACTAATATAGAAATGATACTCCCTTATGATCTTTCTGTCATCCTCTGTACTATCATTCGCATGAATGAATGCGATGTGCACAAATATAGAAACCTGTGTGGAGTTGTAATATTGTGATTGCACCTCACGCTGTGGCTGTAGACTGTAGTTCTCTGTAAAGTCGACGACTGAAACAATGCTACCAACTGGAAATGTGTCCTTGCATAACTTGAATTGCAAGTCCAACCATCGAGCTCTATGGGCATGTCTTGCATACTCATACACTATGCTGTCACGAAATATAGGCATAAACTGATACACTGGAATCTTTTCAATAACTAATTCACACCTCTTTGCTTCTTTACCATCTTTTGTATTGTATGCCACTGTTTTATACTTGCCAAACTCTACTAGTTCATTTCCAACCGCATGTGTTATTTCCATATGTTCACATATTGGCAAATGTTGCAAGCCACCGCAACGATGACATGTGCCATCCAAGCATAATTTCTTGTAGAATATTTGACCTTCCTCTCTTTCACATAAAATTCTTGATATGAAGTCTCTTGAAGATGTTGGTGGGGCACATATGGCACAACCCTGCAAATCATTGTTAGTATGCATATCTAAACATATAGACCTATAAGCATCAAAATGGTTAGAAAATTCAATATGTAATCTACAACAACAAGTAGTGCGTGTGTGATTTATCTTAACATAGAAAGGTTTTAGCATTTCAAAATATCTTTGACAAATTTTAATTTGAGGATACTTCTCTAGAAATTTACCATAAAACTGTGTTTGAGTCTCATCCAAAAAATGCTTTGGATGTGGCTCGCGGTTCTGACTACCAATTCTCCTTCTTACCACATCCCTTTGATTCAGAGATACCCTTGTGTAATTCTTCCAAAAGTCTTCAATTAGTGACCTCAATGCTTCAACAATTGGTTTATCTTTTCGTGGTAGTCTCCCTGAGAACGCCCATAATTCATTGGCATTAGTGTCCTCAATTCTTTGGCGTCTTCCAATGGCTCTTGATAAAGTTTTCCTATTAATTCTCAATTTTTGACTTGTCTTTCTAATAAGACGAGCTTTCCTCGTTTGACTACTTACTATAGTCGATGTAATCACACGCCGTGTTGCATTACTATCTTTTGTGCGTGAGGTGTTACCCACACTCTCATATGCACTCATTAGATTCTTGACAATAGATTTTTCACTTGAAGCCTCTGATGTTCTCAACCCAAGAATCTTCATGATAGACCTATACTTTATACTTCGCATCATTTCAACGAATAGTTGACATCTTGCAGTCTCATTTAACTTTTCAAAGAACAATCTCCAAATCTTATTAGCATATCTTTTACAAGTGCATTTTGGAATCTTACCTTCCATTGGCTGCAAAATATTCTCATCAATATCAATCAAATACTTTGGCTTTCTATGCAAAATTCTAGGTGGTGTCAAGTTAGGTAAATTCATCTCAACATTAGGAATTTCATCAATATTTAAATGAGATGGGTTAGATGGCATACCTTCGATCGAAGATGGAATAGATGACATACCTTGAGGTTGAGGTGGGAACGATGGCGTACCTCCTTCATCACATGTGAGTGATGATGTACTCTCAACTTGAGATGTGGTAGATGGTGTCCCTACATGTTGTCTTGCGATAAAGGATGTGTCTCCAACTATGGTATTTAAATCTCTCGTACCACGAAGTTTTTGCATTCGTTCTCTTTGTGCCGCCAATACCATATCTCTTTGTGATGGTTGTGGTTCCTCTTCAATTGGTATGTCTTCATTTATCATGTCCAATTTCCTCTTCTCACGAAGTTCCCTCATAGCCATTGCTTTCTTTGCATTCTTAGCTTCTATCTCTTCCTGTGTTGGTTTAATTCTTGATCGTTTCCTCGGCATGACAGAGAATTTGTCTGTAGCATGATAAAGAGACCAATATTAGTTCCTAAGAAATGAATATATGATAATAGTGGGATTGTATTTTTTTTATGTTGTAAGGATTTATTCTTGTATAGTTTGACATCATGGTATGAACTAAGGTTTGTTTATTACACATAATTATTAAAGAGCCCAAGTGTAGAAAATATACATGGCATCATGTGAGATTGTAGGTTGCTTTCTTGATTGGAAATGTGTCTATTTTAAACATGTATGATAATGCATGATAAAGTAATTCAATCCGAAATAAGGAAAATGTAAAGAACATGCATGTAAAGACTTGACATACCTAAAAAATGAAGATTTGAATGGAGAGAGTACCCAATTATGTAGTGTTTTTATCTTCTTGCATCAAACTCCTCAACAATTTGAGTTTTTCACCACTTGCTTCCTTTTCAATGTTAAATTCTTAAAATTGAATCAAAATTAACATTGCAATACTACAAAAATTGAAACTTGTATAGATATATATCAAATTTGGTTTGAAAACTATGTTATTTCCTCCTTCTCAAGTTGGCAAAGCAGAAAAGGTGGTGGAAAGATCATGCAAAGGTGGTACAATGTGTCAAATGTGCATGTGAACTTCCCAATAGCATGAAAGCACTTCTTTTTTGGGGGAGCACGCGCTCGCGTTTTATCCTGCTATAGATCTCTAAACCCTAAACCCTCAACTCTGATCCCTTGACCCTCAACCCTCAATGTCAAATCCTAATCCCTCAACCCTATCCCTAAACCCTCAACCCTCAATGTCAAATCCTAATGAGGTAACTCATGCCAACCCTATCAGCAACCACCTTTCTCTCATCGGCCGATGAGGTAACTCATGCCGACATATGTTACATCGGCCGCACTTTCCCGTCGTCTTCCCGATCGGAGAGAACATAACTGTTGGGGAACTCTTTAAGTCTCCTGCCGATGCTATCGGTTACGCCGATAGACTTACCATCGGCAAGACTTCTTGAATCTCACCCCGATCGGTGAGAGATCCTACCATCGGTCCAAACCAACTTTCTTATGCCGATGGCATTACTCACACCGATATAGTTCGCTTCTCTTTCGTCGGTCTGACTTAGACTATCAGCATAACTTAATCCTCGTCGTCTGATATCAAACTTTACGCCGATGCACATCCTCCGCTTTACCTTTGTCGATGTGACTAAGACCATCGGTGGGACTCTTCGCCCATCTTCCGACAATACAACTCTTACTGATAACTCAACATAATGCTTCATCTTCGGTAAGACATTACCATTTGTCACCTCGACACAAACACGATCGGCAAGATTAATGTTATCGATTCAATGCACCTTTGTCTACCTGATAGACATAGTCAATCTGATGACTTCTCCATACATTGCTCGACTTATTCTTCCGGTCCTCCTTACCCTAACCCTAAACCTTGTCCCTAAACCCTAATCCCTTCAACCTCAACCCTATCCCTAAACCCTTGACCCTCGAACCTCAGCCCTCGACGTCAAACCCTAATCCCTCAACCCTTAACTCTGATCCCTCATCTCTCAACCCTAACCCTAAACCCTCAACCCTCAACATCAAACCCTAATCCCTCAACCCTCAACCCTAATCTATCATCCGTCATCCCTCCACACTCTACTTTAACCCTAATTCCTCGACCCTCAACCCTATCCCTAAACCCTTGACCCTCAAACCTCAACCCTCAACCCTCAACATCAAACCCTAATCCCTCAACCCTTAACTCTAATCCCTCGACCTTCAACCCTGATCCTAAACCCTAAACCCTCAACGCCAAATTCTAATCCCTCAACCCTTCACTCTAATCCCTCAACCCTAAACCCTATCCCTAAACCCTCAACACTATACCTTAAACCCTAATCCCTCAACCCTAACCCTAAACCTTGTCCCTAAACCCTAATCCCTTCAACCTCAACACTATCCCTAAACCCTTGACCCTAGAACCTCAGCCCTCGACGTCAAACCCTAATCCCTCAACCCTTAACTCTGATCCCTCATCTCTCAACCCTAACCCTAAACCCTCAACCCTCAACATCAAACCCTAATCCCTCAACCCTCAACCCTAATCTATCATCTGTCATCCCTCCACACTCTACTTTAACCCTAATTCCTCGACCCTCGACCCTCGAACCTCAACCCTCAACCCTCAACATCAAACCCTAATCCCTCAACCCTTAACTCTAATCCCTCGACCTTCAACCCTGATCCTAAACCCTAAACCCTCAACGCCAAATTTTAATCCCTCAACCCTTCACTCTAATCCCTCAACCCTAAACCCTATCCCTAAACCCTCAACACTATACCTTAAACCCTAATCCCTCAACCCTAACCCTAAACCTTGTCCCTAAACCCTAATCCCTTCAACCTCAACCCTATCCCTAAACCCTTGACCCTCGAACCTCAGCCCTTGATGTCAAACCCTAATCCCTCAACCCTTAACTCTGATCCCTCATCTCTCAACCCTAACCCTAAACCCTCAACCCTCAACATCAAACCCTAATCCCTCAACCCTCAACCCTAATCTATCATCCGTCATCCCTCCACACTCTACTTTAACCCTAATTCCTCGACCCTCAACCCTATCCCTAAACCCTTGACCCTCGAACCTCAACCCTCAACCCTCAACATCAAACCCTAATCCCTCAACCCTTAACTCTAATCCCTCGACCTTCAACCCTGATCCTAAACCCTAAACCCTCAACGCCAAATTCTAATCCCTCAACCCTTCACTCTAATCCCTCAACCCTAAACCCTATCCCTAAACCCTCAACACTATACCTTAAACCCTAATCCCTCAACCCTAACCCTAAACCTTGTCCCTAAACCCTAATCCCTTCAACCTCAACCCTATCCCTAAACCCTTGACCCTCGAACCTCAGCCCTCGATGTCAAACCCTAATCCCTCAACCCTTAACTCTGATCCCTCATCTCTCAACCCTAACCCTAAACCCTCAACCCTCAACATCAAACCCTAATCCCTCAACCCTCAACCCTAATCTGTCATCTGTCATCCCTCCACACTTTACTTTAACCCTAATTCCTCGACCCTCGACCCTCGAACCTCAACCCTCAACCCTCAACATCAAACCCTAATCCCTCAACCCTTAACTCTAATCCCTCGACCTTCAACCCTGATCCTAAACCCTAAACCCTCAACGCCAAATTCTAATCCCTCAACCCTTCACTCTAATCCCTCAACCCTAAACCCTATCCCTAAACCCTCAACACTATACCTTAAACCCTAATCCCTCAACCCTAACCCTAAACCTTGTCCCTAAACCCTAATCCCTTCAACCTCAACCCTATCCCTAAACCCTTGACCCTCGAACCTCAGCCCTCGATGTCAAACCCTAATCCCTCAACCCTTAACTCTGATCCCTCATCTCTCAACCCTAACCCTAAACCCTCAACCCTCAACATCAAACCCTAATCTGTCATCTGTCATCCCTCCACACTCTACTTTAACCCTAATTCCTCGACCCTCGACCCTCGAACCTCAACCCTCAACCCTCAACATCAAACCCTAATCCCTCAACCCTTAACTCTAATCCCTCGACCTTCAACCCTGATCCTAAACCCTAAACCCTCAACGCCAAATTCTAATCCCTCAACCCTTCACTCTAATCCCTCAACCCTAAACCCTATCCCTAAACCCTCAACACTATACCTTAAACCCTAATCCCTCAACCCTAACCCTAAACCTTGTCCCTAAACCCTAATCCCTTCAACCTCAACCCTATCCCTAAACCCTTGACCCTCGAACCTCAGCCCTCGACGTCAAACCCTAATCCCTCAACCCTTAACTCTGATCCCTCATCTCTCAACCCTAACCCTAAACCCTCAACCCTCAACATCAAACCCTAATCCCTCAACCCTCAACCCTAATCTGTCATCTGTCATCCCTCCACACTCTACTTTAACCCTAATTCCTCGACCCTCGACCCTCGAACCTCAACCCTCAACCCTCAACATCAAACCCTAATCCCTCAACCCTTAACTCTAATCCCTCGACCTTCAACCTTGATCCTAAACCCTAAACCCTCAACACCAAATTCTAATCCCTCAACCCTTCACTCTAATCCCTCAACCCTAAACCCTATCCCTAAACCCTCAACACTATACCTTAAACCCTAATCCCTCAACCCTAACCCTAAACCTTGTCCCTAAACCCTAATCCCTTCAACCTCAACCCTATCCCTAAACCCTTGACCCTCGAACCTCAGCTCTCGACGTCAAACCCTAATCCCTCAACCCTTAACTCTGATCCCTCATCTCTCAACCCTAACCCTAAACCCTCAACCCTCAACATCAAACCCTAATCCCTCAACCCTCAACCCTAATCTATCATCCGTCATCCCTCCACACTCTACTTTAACCCTAATTCCTCGACCCTCAACCCTATCCCTAAACCCTTGACCCTCGAACCTCAACCCTCAACCCTCAACATCAAACCCTAATCCCTCAACCCTTAACTCTAATCCCTCGACCTTCAACCACCCTAAACCCTCAACGCCAAATTCTAATCCCTCAACCCTTCACTCTAATCCCTCAACCCTAAACCCTATCCCTAAACCCTCAACACTATACCTTAAACCCTAATCCCTCAACCCTAACCCTAAACCTTGTCCCTAAACCCTAATCCCTTCAACCTCAACCCTATCCCTAAACCCTTGACCCTCGAACCTCAGCCCTCGACGTCAAACCCTAATCCCTCAACCCTTAACTCTGATCCCTCATCTCTCAACCCTAACCCTAAACCCTCAACCCTCAACATCAAACCCTAATCCCTCAACCCTCAACCCTAATCTGTCATCTGTCATCCCTCCACACTCTACTTTAACCCTAATTCCTCGACCCTCGACCCTCGAACCTCAACCCTCAACCCTCAACATCAAACCCTAATCCCTCAACCCTTAACTCTAATCCCTCGACCTTCAACCTTGATCCTAAACCCTAAACCCTCAACACCAAATTCTAATCCCTCAACCCTTCACTCTAATCCCTCAACCCTAAACCCTATCCCTAAACCCTCAACACTATACCTTAAACCCTAATCCCTCAACCCTAACCCTAAACCTTGTCCCTAAACCCTAATCCCTTCAACCTCAACCCTATCCCTAAACCCTTGACCCTCGAACCTCAGCTCTCGACGTCAAACCCTAATCCCTCAACCCTTAACTCTGATCCCTCATCTCTCAACCCTAACCCTAAACCCTCAACCCTCAACATCAAACCCTAATCCCTCAACCCTCAACCCTAATCTATCATCCGTCATCCCTCCACACTCTACTTTAACCCTAATTCCTCGACCCTCAACCCTATCCCTAAACCCTTGACCCTCGAACCTCAACCCTCAACCCTCAACATCAAACCCTAATCCCTCAACCCTTAACTCTAATCCCTCGACCTTCAACCACCCTAAACCCTCAATGCCAAATTCTAATCCCTCAACCCTTCACTCTAATCCCTCAACCCTAAACCCTATCCCTAAACCCTCAACACTATACCTTAAACCCTAATCCCTCAACCCTAACCCTAAACCTTGTCCCTAAACCCTAATCCCTTCAACCTCAACCCTATCCCTAAACCCTTGACCCTCGAACCTCAGCCCTCGATGTCAAACCCTAATCCCTCAACCCTTAACTCTGATCCCTCATCTCTCAACCCTAACCCTAAACCCTCAACCCTCAACATCAAACCCTAATCTGTCATCTGTCATCCCTCCACACTCTACTTTAACCCTAATTCCTCGACCCTCGACCCTCGAACCTCAACCCTCAACCCTCAACATCAAACCCTAATCCCTCAACCCTTAACTCTAATCCCTCGACCTTCAACCCTGATCCTAAACCCTAAACCCTCAACGCCAAATTCTAATCCCTCAACCCTTCACTCTAATCCCTCAACCCTAAACCCTATCCCTAAACCCTCAACACTATACCTTAAACCCTAATCCCTCAACCCTAACCCTAAACCTTGTCCCTAAACCCTAATCCCTTCAACCTCAACCCTATCCCTAAACCCTTGACCCTCGAACCTCAGCCCTCGACGTCAAACCCTAATCCCTCAACCCTTAACTCTGATCCCTCATCTCTCAACCCTAACCCTAAACCCTCAACCCTCAACATCAAACCCTAATCCCTCAACCCTCAACCCTAATCTGTCATCTGTCATCCCTCCACACTCTACTTTAACCCTAATTCCTCGACCCTCGACCCTCGAACCTCAACCCTCAACCCTCAACATCAAACCCTAATCCCTCAACCCTTAACTCTAATCCCTCGACCTTCAACCTTGATCCTAAACCCTAAACCCTCAACACCAAATTCTAATCCCTCAACCCTTCACTCTAATCCCTCAACCCTAAACCCTATCCCTAAACCCTCAACACTATACCTTAAACCCTAATCCCTCAACCCTAACCCTAAACCTTGTCCCTAAACCCTAATCCCTTCAACCTCAACCCTATCCCTAAACCCTTGACCCTCGAACCTCAGCTCTCGACGTTAAACCCTAATCCCTCAACCCTTAACTCTGATCCCTCATCTCTCAACCCTAACCCTAAACCCTCAACCCTCAACATCAAACCCTAATCCCTCAACCCTCAACCCTAATCTATCATCCGTCATCCCTCCACACTCTACTTTAACCCTAATTCCTCGACCCTCAACCCTATCCCTAAACCCTTGACCCTCGAACCTCAACCCTCAACCCTCAACATCAAACCCTAATCCCTCAACCCTTAACTCTAATCCCTCGACCTTCAACCACCCTAAACCCTCAACGCCAAATTCTAATCCCTCAACCCTTCACTCTAATCCCTCAACCCTAAACCCTATCCCTAAACCCTCAACACTATACCTTAAACCCTAATCCCTCAACCCTAACCCTAAACCTTGTCCCTAAACCCTAATCCCTTCAACCTCAACCCTATCCCTAAACCCTTGACCCTCGAACCTCAGCCCTCGACGTCAAACCCTAATCCCTCAACCCTTAACTCTGATCCCTCATCTCTCAACCCTAACCCTAAACCCTCAACCCTCAACATCAAACCCTAATCCCTCAACCCTCAACCCTAATCTGTCATCTGTCATCCCTCCACACTCTACTTTAACCCTAATTCCTCGACCCTCGACCCTCGAACCTCAACCCTCAACCCTCAACATCAAACCCTAATCCCTCAACCCTTAACTCTAATCCCTCGAACTTCAACCCTGATCCTAAACCCTAAACCCTCAACGCCAAATTCTAATCCCTCAACCCTTCACTCTAATCCCTCAACCCTAAACCCTATCCCTAAACCCTCAACACTATACCTTAAACCCTAATCCCTCAACCCTAACCCTAAACCTTGTCCCTAAACCCTAATCTCTTCAACCTCAACCCTATCCCTAAACCCTTGACCCTCGAACCTCAGCCCTCGACGTCAAACCCTAATCCCTCAACCCTTAACTCTGATCCCTCATCTCTCAACCCTAACCCTAAACCCTCAACCCTCAACATCAAACCCTAATCTGTCATCTGTCATCCCTCCACACTCTACTTTAACCCTAATTCCTCGACCCTCGACCCTCGAACCTCAACCCTCAACCCTCAACATCAAACCCTAATCCCTCAACCCTTAACTCTAATCCCTCGACCTTCAACCCTGATCCTAAACCCTAAACCCTCAACGCCAAATTCTAATCCCTCAACCCTTCACTCTAATCCCTCAACCCTAAACCCTATCCCTAAACCCTCAACACTATACCTTAAACCCTAATCCCTCAACCCTAACCCTAAACCTTGTCCCTAAACCCTAATCCCTTCAACCTCAACCCTATCCCTAAACCCTTGACCCTTGAACCTCAGCCCTCGACGTCAAACCCTAATCCCTCAACCCTTAACTCTGATCCCTCATCTCTCAACCCTAACCCTAAACCCTCAACCCTCAACATCAAACCCTAATCCCTCAACCCTCAACCCTAATCTATCATCTGTCATCCCTCCACACTCTACTTTAACCCTAATTCCTCGACCCTCGACCCTCGAACCTCAACCCTCAACCCTCAACATCAAACCCTAATCCCTCAACCCTTAACTCTAATCCCTCGACCTTCAACCCTGATCCTAAACCCTAAACCCTCAACACCAAATTCTAATCCCTCAACCCTTCACTCTAATCCCTCAACCCTAAACCCTATCCCTAAACCCTCAACACTATACCTTAAACCCTAATCCCTCAACCCTAACCCTAAACCTTGTCCCTAAACCCTAATCCCTTCAACCTCAACCCTATCCCTAAACCCTTGACCCTCGAACCTCAGCTCTCGACGTCAAACCCTAATCCCTCAACCCTTAACTCTGATCCCTCATCTCTCAACCCTAACCCTAAACCCTCAACCCTCAACATCAAACCCTAATCCCTCAACCCTCAACCCTAATCTATCATCCGTCATCCCTCCACACTCTACTTTAACCCTAATTCCTCGACCCTCAACCCTATCCCTAAACCCTTGACCCTCGAACCTCAACCCTCAACCCTCAACATCAAACCCTAATCCCTCAACCCTTAACTCTAATCCCTCGACTTTCAACCACCCTAAACCCTCAACGCCAAATTCTAATCCCTCAACCCTTCACTCTAATCCCTCAACCCTAAACCCTATCCCTAAACCCTCAACACTATACCTTAAACCCTAATCCCTCAACCCTAACCCTAAACCTTGTCCCTAAACCCTAATCCCTTCAACCTCAACCCTATCCCTAAACCCTTGACCCTCGAACCTCAGCCCTCGACGTCAAACCCTAATCCCTCAACCCTTAACTCTGATCCCTCATCTCTCAACCCTAACCCTAAACCCTCAACCCTCAACATCAAACCCTAATCCCTCAACCCTCAACCCTAATCTGTCATCTGTCATCCCTCCACACTCTACTTTAACCCTAATTCCTCGACCCTCGACCCTCGAACCTCAACCCTCAACCCTCAACATCAAACCCTAATCCCTCAACCCTTAACTCTAATCCCTCGAACTTCAACCCTGATCCTAAACCCTAAACCCTCAAC
This sequence comes from Cunninghamia lanceolata, assembly GCA_027924645.1. Classification (NCBI taxonomy): domain Eukaryota; kingdom Viridiplantae; phylum Streptophyta; class Pinopsida; order Cupressales; family Cupressaceae; genus Cunninghamia; species Cunninghamia lanceolata. Next base: position 10,794,701 of record BSBN01000892.1, read on the forward strand.
GCCAAATTCTAATCCCTCAACCCTTCACTCTAATCCCTCAACCCTAAACCCTATCCCTAAACCCTCAACACTATACCTTAAACCCTAATCCCTCAACCCTAACCCTAAACCTTGTCCCTAAACCCTAATCCCTTCAACCTCAACCCTATCCCTAAACCCTTGACCCTCGAACCTCAGCCCTCGACGTCAAACCCTAATCCCTCAACCCTTAACTCTGATCCCTCATCTCTCAACCCTAACCCTAAACCCTCAACCCTCAACATCAAACCCTAATCCCTCAACCCTCAACCCTAATCTATCATCCGTCATCCCTCCACACTCTACTTTAACCCTAATTCCTCGACCCTCAACCCTATCCCTAAACCCTTGACCCTCGAACCTCAACCCTCAACCCTCAACGTCAAATCCTAATCCCTCAACCCTAAACCGTATCCCTAAACCCTCAACACTATACCTTAAACCCTAATCCCTCATCCCTCAACCCTAAACCTTATCCCTAAACCCTAATCCCTCAACCCTCAACCCTAATCTGTCATCCCCCAACTCTAATCCTTCATCCCTAAACCCTAAATGCTATCCCTATTCCTACACCCTCAACAGAATCGATACTATACCTTAAACCCTAATCCCTTATCCCTAAACCCTCCAACCCTATCCCTAATCCTTATACCCTCCACACTCTACTTTAACCCTAATTCCTCGACCCTCAACCCTATCCCTAAACCCTTGACCCTCGAACCTCAACCCTCAACCCTCAACGTCAAACCCTAATCCCTCAACCCTTAACTCTGATCCCTCGACCCTCAACACTATACCTTAAACCCTAATCCATATCCCTCAACCCTTAACCCTTAAAACTTAAACCCTATCCCTACACCCTCAACACTTGACACTATATCTTAAGCCTTAAACCCTCATCCCTAAAGCCTCAACCCTCAATCCTTAAACCTTAAACCCTAAACCCTATCCCTAATCCCTCTACCCTCAACACTCTAACCCTAACCTCGACATTAAATGCTAATCCGTCAACCCTAAACCCTAATCCTAAACCCTCAACCCTAAACCTTATCCCTAAACCCTAATCCCTCAACCCTCAACCCTAATCCATCATCCCTCAACTATAATCCCTCATCCCTAATCCCTAAATGCTATCCCTATTCCTAAACTCTCAACAGACTTGATACTATACCTTAAACCCTAATCCCTTATCCCTAAACCCTCCAACCCTATCCCTAATCCTTACACCCTCCACACTCTACTTTAACCCTAATCCCTCGACCCTAAACCCTATCCCTAAACCCTTGACCCTTGAACCTCAACCCTCAACCCTTAATGTCAAACCCTAATCCCTCAACCCTTAACTTTGATCCCTCGACCCTCAACCGTAATCTGTCATCCCTCATCCCTAAACCTTAAACGCTATCCCTAGTCCTAGACCCTCAACGGGCTCGATACTATACCTTAAACACTAATCCCTTATCCGTAAACCTTTCAACTCTATCCTTTATGCCTTAACCCTCATGATGAATAGCCTTGAATGTAAAAAAAATTGAGTGGGACATAACGCGAGCGCGTTATAACGCGCTCACGTTATGTCAAACATGGCAAAAGACAGACTTGCGGGAAAAAATGTAAGGCAAGAAATAACGCGAGCGCGTTATAACGCGCTCGCATTATTTCTTGCTTTGGGAATCCCAAGCCTTGGGCTTGGGATTTGCTTTGGATTTCCAACCCAAAGGCTTGGAGTGCCTTATGAACAGTCATAGACGTGTTTTTCTGTATTCTTCAAAATTTCACATAATTTCGTTCGTGCTAACCCTCAGATTTGCACGTGTTTCAAGGTTGAACAAATCGAACACATGGGTAATGTTAGGCTTTCTCTTAGCTATTTGACGATGTGATTTTTTTCACATTTTAACAATGTTAAGCCTTTCATCTTTAATTTCTTTTGTTTGTGTGTCCGTTTTTATGCAAAAACCACTGTTTGGTCTTTTTTTCATTGTAAAATAACTATTCATTCAAATTTCAAAAAAATTACATATTTAGAAACTAGACTCCATTCTACAAATATTAAAAAAATAAAAAAATGATTTTCAATTAGTTTTCAAAATTTATAGGGGTAGCACGGCCAAAATTCTATTTTTTAGGATGTGTCCACTTTGAAAATTAGTAAAAAATCAAATATTCATCAAAAAATTATCAGAAAAATCAGGCATAAACTACATGCTATTAGCTAATTTCTCACCAAAGCGATTTTAAAAATACCAAAAAAAAGTTGACCTTTTGAGGGAGCCACAAAACATGCTATGTTATGTTTTTTTGACAGAAACAACACCAATTTCTGTGGCTCCCTCTTTTGAACCCCTTAATCTATGCCATTTTCAAAACAAAATAGTAGTTTAGAAAGTAGACTCGGAGCACTACGAACATTGTTTTGGTTGCATCTCTAAATTTTGAGTGTAACTATGCTCAATTTCTCATCCAAGGCCAGTATTTCCTGATTTCAGAAAAAAAGTGGCCACTTAAGACCCCTTTTTGGCCCCCCATCTTCTTGCACTTACCCTTTTTCTTATTGCTTTCTTGCCTCTCTATAGAAGACTTGGGATGGAGTTATTCATCACTAATTGATCATTCATTTGATCATTTTGTAATTCCTCATTGTGAATAGAGTTTTACAAATTATAAGTCTTATTATATTCAATTATGTAGATGATAAATAATGTATGATCTCCAAACATCATGGAGTGGGAAAAACGAGACATTCACATGAGTGTTAGAACATTAAATTTATTTATTGGTTAGTAATATCAAAATTGGGAGTTATAGAGAATCTTCCCAATTTGAATATCATGACAAGGCATTGAATACCTTCATAGAGCACTTAGATTTGAAAATTTGGTCAATATAATAGTTATGTTAGAATCTATGAAGCATAAGATAGCTATAAGAAGTGTAAGAGATGCAAGAGCGTCAACTAGGAAGTATAAATGTTAATTTTGATGTAGAGAATAATTGTATTTTGATGCTTTTCTCTTTACCTAAATCTTAAAAGAACCTAATAATTACAATTAGTGGCTACAGATGCCTCTAGGAATTGTGGAAACTAAAAATGGAAGACCTCGTAGAGGAAAGGGATCAATGAATAGCTATGATAGAGAAGGAAAAGTCTATAGGAATCTTAGATAAAGACTAGAAGAAATTTGATAAAAAACCTAGAGGAACTATAAGGTTGTGTCTCTTTGATACTATTCTCTTTATTATTCTGAGGAAATCATCACATAACTTGTGCAAGGGAATGGGTTAAAAATATCAAACCAAGAGTCTTACATAAATACGTTGTATTTAAAATAGAAACTTTATTCTTTAAAAAATGAAAGAAGTAGACTCAGTTTTGAGCACTTGAATTCTTTTAATATTATTTTGAGTTAGCTAAGATTTATTAATGTTAAGTTTTATGAAGAGTTTCTTTATTTTTTACTTGAATATTACAGAACCTAATTATTAAGATTAGTGGTAGTATTATAGAGTCTAACATGGATTTTCTTGTTGCTACCTTTTTTAGTGAAGAAATGAACAGGAAACACACGGATGAAGAGTTTTTTAGCCCAACATTTAGTTTTATTTTGAGATGCATGTGTGCTCTTTGTGTACATCTTGGTTTGTGTTCTCATTTCAAACTTAAATCTCTATATTATCATATGCTATTTGTATTTGTGGTCTTAGTCTAGGGTTTCTTTATGCACACATATTGGTTGCGGAGGCCTATGCATCTATGACTTGGCTTGTTCATGTTCTTATGTGCTCCATGATGTCCCCCTCTATTGTCTCTATTCTAAAATTCTTAATCTATAGGCATACATGCTTTGGTGAAATCATCTTGTAGGGGTATGTTTGCAATCTTATTCTTAGAGTTATCTTTTGTGTCTCCTTGGTCTTTGTGGAATGTCCTAATGTTTTGGATATTTCCTTGTTTGGTTATGTCCATTCATGCCTTTCATTCTTACCCCAAGATTCTTCCATTATGACCTACATTTATTCTTATCACTAGTTAAGCCTTAATGTCTCTACCTATGCCCTTTCCATATGCCTTAATTATTAATTCCATGACATTAATTTCATATTAATTTCTCACTGGCTTGGTGTGGTAGGTGGAAAGATGACTAAGAGCACATGCATTATTGTATGTTGTCTCATACTATTGGATTTACATCTTACTATGTAATGCATAACTACTCTTGTTGGTCTCCAATGCTTGGTTTGGCTTAGTTTAGCCTCTATGTCCCCTTAGTCACCACCTTCGGTTCCACCCCTTAGTTTGTGTTGCTCCACTAGTACCCTAGTAAAAAATCCTAGTTTCTTTATGTCTAATGTTATCATTATGTATTTTCCTCCATTATCGTTCATGGTGCTACATTGTACATTGTGATTTCTAGTGCACAATAACTAAATTAAGAGTGAATAACTCCATTTATCCCACCTTGCACATGTATACTCCAAATTTGACCACCACTACCATGTATGAGTAAAAAAGGGCTAATACATATGTTGCTCATGTATGGCTTGAATTTGGATATATCATTCATACTCACATAGGAAAAACTAGTGAAATGGGGGAATATTTGGAGACCACCCTCTTTGTGAGGAAGTAGTATCCTAAATTTGGTAGTGAGTTTCATTTGTGGGATATTTGTGGTGTTTATTTGGCCACTTACTTTATGAGGAAGGTTTGATGTTTGGTGTGGGTGTTCTTGTTGCACAATAATGGTGGTGTGCGGGTTTATTCTTGATAATATTTAAAGAGGATCTATAATAATTCTTATGTGAATGTTTATTATGAAAACACATATTAGATTGAGCTCTTAATAGACATTGTTGAGGAAAGTATTGAATTGACAATTTTCTATCCCAAATAGTTCTTCAAGGAGCACTAGCTCTAAAGCTCATTGTCTTTCATTCTCTTCTTAGATTTGTTGTAGGATTTAGGATTTTTCTCAAACTTTCTCTTGGTTAATGATCTTAAAACTTGGTTGGTTTCTTCTCTACTCACTCAAGTAGTCTTTAAATCCAATCTTCTTTGATTCTTAGACACATGAGCTTGATATGGAGAGTGCAAGAGAAAGAGGGGATATGAGTGAGTGTTCCCTTAGAGCATTAGTCTAGACGTATCATGTGAACTTGTTTGTTCTTCATTTTGTTGGGGATTAAAATAGCTGATCCAAAACCCTAGAGGTTTTCTTAATCTCCTATGCCAGGGGTCAAAGAGAAAAGAAAGGGGCTCATCAATAGGTTGAGGGTAATCACGGGCCTACTCGTAGGAGTGGGTAATCACCTCTTCACTTCTGGCTCAACTTAAACTAGAGAAGGGTGTTCCTTGAGGTATCCATTAACAATAATATGAAATATTTTTCATGAAAATAGAGCAACAATACCCAAACTATAGTTTTGACTTTGAAATTGTCATTGAATCAAAACTAACCTACTACACTAAAAACCTCTTTGAGTTGATGAAAAAAATAGTCTTGCATAAAGTCCAAATGTTGGTATGCATTAAAAGATTAGGAGATTTGTTTGTTTAAGATGTGTGTGTGTTTGGTTATCACCTCCAAGATTGGTGCCTATCCTATGGGTAGCAAAGTCTAATTTATTAAAGGAAAAATAATAAAGCAAGGTAGAGGGGTGCTGATGTAAAAGCATAAATGCATCTATTTTGTGATACTGAATACATGAACATACTTAATAATAAAAGGGATCATTATAAACATAATAATGCTTTCAAATTCTGTCACATTCATCAAATCTGAAATTACATTCATACCGTTAAGTAGGGCAAGAGGAAACCCTAGCGAGGGCTTAGGAATCTCCTTAAAAATACATCCAAAGTCATGGAGACATCCAAATACCAGTTCACTTTACAATTTTCAATCTCGCACATGCCCCCAAAAAATTATCATTTGCCCAAAGAACTATAATTGCGACCCCTAAATCTGGAAGAATCTTCCTTTTCCACACCTGTAGCTATTGGACATGAAATGAGCAACGACCACTTTGAATGCATTTCCTTCTTGTATTTATAGAATTCACTTTTCCCAATGCTTGAGAACTTCCGAGTGGGAAAACGACTTAGGGCATTCAACAGATGAAACAACCAACCACCAACCCCCATCTACCATTTCTATACATTAATGACACTTTGTGGAGGTGGCAGACCCATCAGGAAGTCACTCAGAACAATCTCTTTTCTCCTTTTATACCTTTTGAAAGCTTTGCAGAAATCTGGGTTGTCATTGGATGTTTCAGGATAAGACATCGGATAAGGACATATCCACATGCATGACAAAATCCCACAGGATAAAACAATGGGATAAATTGTGGAGATATGGGATGCAATAGGATATGCCGGAAAATCGAACATTTTGGATTTTGCAAGAAAAGGAGAGCGATGCAGAACTATGTAGGCCACATGGACATATGCACATCCCTATCAGACCTCCGTAGAATAGATATAGGGAATAAAATGCAGGTTTACGAGGATCTAAAGGGCATTGGGATAATGTGGAACTTTGGGATTTATTGAGATATGTCTAGCGCACAGGGAAACTCCACCGAGCAGGATGCATGAACTTTCGTGGGGAGGTGGGGCATCATGGGATGCTGCAGAGATTCGACACTACATGGGACATAGTGGACCTCGAGTGGACAATGGGATGTGTCTGGGTGTAAGTCGAAATCTTGCAAATGAACACTTCATCACTGTCTTTCTATAAGAACGGGGACACAATAGATACAAGGATATTGTGGGGGTTTTCCTTTGTTTTGGGAACCAAGGAAAACCCCGCGATGTCCCGATAGGCCCAAAACTTTTGCAAAGGCAAGAAAAACTTCAAAAAATTAGGATTTTTGAGGAATTTTAACATTTCCAAGGACACAAAAATGGCAAAACACTAGACATGCACACTTAAGGATTTTTTATGGACTCGTAGGTATCAACTGAAGGAAGAAAGTATGGACATCAATAGTGACCAACAACAATCAAGACTGCTCGAGGTTTAAAATATGAAATATATATCATGAGTTTATCATTAAAAAATAGATGATTTCATTACTTACGAGAAGTAATGTTTCAAATGCTGACCATGAACATACAACTCCATGAGTTCTCCTTTCAGATTCACCAAGTGATAGAAGTTGAGATCAAACTTTGTAGCCACTTCATAAGGCTTGAGCCACAATGAATTGAATTTACCATTATTTCCTTTGTCTTCAAACATGGAGTTCCATAGAAGAACCAAATCACCCACTTGGAAGTTCCATGACACCGTGTTTTTATCAAACAAACACTTCATTGTTTGTTTATGGTACAAGTTTTTTATCATGTGCAGTTCTTCTTTGCTCCTCTAACTTAGTCAATTCGAGAATCCTTTGAGAAATTGCATTACATTGGTCCTCTTCTACATCACATAACCATTGATATACTGGTAATTCCATGTTGATCGACATCCTAGCCTCTGCTCCATATACCAATTCGAATGGGCTTCTACCAATGGATCTTTTGAAAGTTATCCTATTAGCCCATATAGCATATTTCAAACTGTCATCCCATATCTTTTTATTTTGATTCAATGTCCTCTTAATAATCTTTATCATGCTTCTATTACTTGATTCAACCTGCCCATTGCTTTCAAGGTGATATGGATACTCGTCCTCATCCACATCATTGAAATTAAGCACATAACTTCAAACATCAAACTGGAACAACCCAGATTTGGTCTGATTGCTATTGTAAATTGCCAAATGGTTAGTCTTCTTTAGCTTCTTGAAAAATTTAATCCATTTGTGATCACAAATGGGTGAAGCAGACCATTCTCTTCCTTGCCATAGGGGTCCCTTCAGCTTGTTGATCCACTATATTAGTCTATATAAGATAGTAAACCTATAGAAAATAGAGAGGGAGATATTTTATATGTAACATTATATCTCTAAAAAGAGAGGAGGGTGATATATATATATATATGGAGAGAGAGAGGGGCGATATGTAGGGAAAGATAGAGAAAAGATAGATTTGATTGCCATGTGACCTAGAGAGATAAAGAGGGAGAGAAAGAGATCGTAGAGAGGAAGTGTGTGAGAGTTTAATTTATTTTCAATATTAAAATATAATTTTATATTATTTACATGCTCTTATATAAAAAACAATATATAAAAATTATTTAATAGAAATATTTATTTAATTTATTTTCAATATTAAAATATAGTGTTATATTATTTATGTGTTTTTATATAAAGAATTTATATCTAAACTATTTAATAGAAATATTTATTGTTTTGGCATCATCTTATAATGATGCAAGATAATAGAAATGATGGGTGCCACTAGATCCATTCCCTTCTTGTGCTTATTGACCAAAAACCTAGAAAGAGAGAGAACTATATATATATATATATATATATATATATATATATATATATAGAGAGAGAGAGAGAGAGAGAGAGAGAGAGAGAGAGAGAGTTTGATCTCTGAAAATTGAAGGTTGAAGATCTTTTAGCGGAGAGAGATCAGTGGATCATAATAATTGTTGTACCCAATTTTCTATCATCAATAATGGATCAAGAAATGGAACAAGTTGGATAGAAGAGATAGATCTACTATTAGGTTACGTCTTTGTAATTCAGTCTTGATGAATGCTTTAGTTAAAAACATTGCTAAGAGTTTATGAGATAAAATTATTGCATTATATCAAACTAAGTGTCTTGTAAATAAGCTATTTCAAAAAATAAATTTGTATTCTTTAAAGATGCTTGAAGGAGACTTTGTAACCAAACATTTAAATGTTTTTCATGTAATAGTGAGTCAATTGGCTTCCACAGATGTAAAAATGGAAGAAGAGGGAAAATGCATCACTTTGATTTGTTCATTATAGGATACCATACTTTTGTTTTGAATACTATTTATCTAAAGGTGATCAATATCCTTTTTTTTGTTCTTTAGAATCGGGGGTACAAAATTTGCTTTGCATTGTTTGGGTATACCACTCAATTATGGTGTATCTGTAAAAATTTGTAAACAAAATAAGGAGCAAACTCCCTTTTAGTATCAATGGTTGATGGTGTCTTATAAGACACAAGAGAATAGAAACCATGGCTGCCATTGGTACTTTTACAATGTAAAAATTGGCGTTTGGTATGGGTTGGTCCAGATCATCTAGCTCCACTATAGCCTCATGAAATAGTTTTTTTTACAAAAATAGAGAAAGAGAAATAGAGAAAGAGAGATAGAACAACACACATCCTTACGTGGTTTCAATGTTTTTCACAACAAAGTTTATTTATCACCATGTACATACATGTTTATTCTACTCCATGAGAGAGAACTATAAGAGACATAGATATATAGAGAGAGGGAGATTGATAGAGAGGAATATAGGTAAAGAGATTAAGAGATATAAAGGGAAAGAGACACTAACTTTTGATCAACCATTTCATGCCAACAATCAAAAGAATGCAAGATAATAGAAATCATGGGTGTCACTACTTCCATTCCTTTCTTGTGTTTATCGACTGAAAACCTAAAGCTTGAAAGAGAGAGAGAGGGGGAAATAGAGAAAGTGAGAGAGAAAGAGAAAAATAAAGATACAAAGAGAGAATGAGAGATAAAGAAAGAGAGAAGGGGGAGAGAGAGTAGTGAGATAGAGAGATAAAGGGAGGAATCTAGAGAAGGACACACACACACACACACATATATATGTTGCACGGTAGCTCGCTCCATTCATTGCATATACACTTGGTCTAAAATATGACAAAATAAATTGAATTGTCTTGTGAATGTATCTATGTACGAAGGGAGCAACAATATTGAGTAAAAATACTTTTTAGGAGAGTTGCATAAATTTGCATGAAGTTTGAAGTAACATACTTCATGATGTGCATTCTATGTCATGTCCCTTTCACAAAAGTTTTTCCAGAGTTAGATTGAACATAACGGGCTCCCATGACATAGAATTCATGTAATTTTTGAGGTCTCAAAATCATTCCCATATCATCTGCAAATTCAAATAAATTGAAAAGTTTTTCCCTTGAAATTTAATATTTTTAAACAATTAGTAAGTCTCAATCTAAAATTATAGAATGTCTAAATTTAATTTTAATTTATTTGACCTCTAAATTATACAAAGGTGTGAAATTATAAAACTAATTGAGGGTCACTAAGTTTGATTGATCTTTGTATCGTGTGACGTCCCATGCAAGATGCACGATGGTAGGGTAGATGAGAAATAAACATGATGTAGGTGGTGGCCATGCTTATATTTGCAAGACAATTCCTATTAAATGTAGTGTGAAAATGTGAAATATGAGGCTTGTGATAAATATACATCCTTCAAATAATATGCATAGGTGACGACTAATGGAATGCAAGTTAACCTAGCTGTAGTGCATGAAAAAGAATCTAGAAAGGGGATGCATGCAAATAGAGACTAGACACCAAACATGAACAACAATTAGTTCCATGTTGATTGTGCAAACAAGTTTGCTCCATATAATTAAAATAATGTCCATAATTTTCAATACTTGTTTTCTAACCTCTTCAATTTGGGGGGCCATGACTGAAAAAACAAGAAATTACTAATCTATTTAACTGTAGAAAAGTATGAAATAAAGAATTCGTTACCAAAATACCATACGAGTCTAAAATTGGCATGTTGATTGTGCAAACAAAATTGGTACATACAATCAAAAACATTTTATACTTGTCTACACTTAAATAGATTAGTAATTCATACATGGCATGACCAATACAATTGGAAACAACACTGCTTATTGAATTGGCTCAAAAATGAATATTTGCAACATCTTAGGAGTCCAACAAATGGAAAGAATGCTTCACACTGGCTATTTATCGAGTCTAGATCCTTTTTTCACCATCATCCTAGTAGTAGATGATCAATGTTTTCAAACATTCTATTGGAGTAAACTACTACTATATACTAGCCATTCAAGTGGTTGATCACCCTAAAGTTTAAACACGTATCTGATTTGGAATATTCATTTGTAAATTTTGTTAAAATGCACGTGTTTGGTAAAATACATTGGCACCCTTTGGTCTCTCAAGTGCCCTACTTCATACAAGACAAAGTCTCCATTGGTGTCCAAGGAAAAAACTACACATGTTTAGTTTGTTTGACTATCAATAAATGAAATGCAAAACCACCAAGATTGTTTCAATCATCTTGCATCCTTTCCAATTCTAGCATAAATAAAAAACTTTTGTAGAAAAGATGCAAGTTAAAATCCCTAATACATGTGTTAAGTATAAAATAGAGTATTTATTAAGTGTAAAATTGAGTAGCTTAAGATGCACCTCAATGAAGAAAGCTAGTAAATTATAGCATCTAATGCAAAATGCATCATGAGGCAAGGCATAAACCCTTTGTTATTTCTAAAGTACAAATACCCTTTGATTGTGACATCGAAGCCAAAATGTAGGATCTAGTGGTTGAATTTTTTTAAATGAAGAAAAAATTAAATAACTATAGATCAATTTGGCCTCATTACGTTCTCCTTTACAACATTGGTCTTGGCATGGCCTCCATCACCATTACTACCTGTCATCATTCCATTCGAATAAGAATTAGAAGAGTAGTGGTCATTTGTGTGCCCATTCACTTCCAATTAGTTTTCCATTTTATTATTTCAAAATTTCTAGGACTCAAAACCATGCCCTGTTGAAAGTTTTGAGGAGATTCAAACTTACAAGTGGACAAATGGAAAAGCTCTGCCTCTGAACTTTAGCAATTTTGTGCTCATGCATTGTGCCTCTCTTCGCTTTTAGAGAGAGAGTATTCATAGAGAGAGAAAAATGAATAAAAAGTGTACTTAATTTTTCAACAAGTTCAACTACACTTTATATCGTGTCTAGACATTGTGTGGCGATTTCTAAGAAAAAGGCAGATGTCCCAAAGAATACAATTCCATTTTAATACGATAATTGAAAGAGAGAATCAGATGGCAGAACGTTGTACCATTCACTTGCATTCTAACTAATGTGAAATGCATTTAACTAGGTAGAGGAAGACTAATGAGGATTCAGTGCGCTTTGCAGACATGGATGACTAGGATACATTCAATCGTCTTGCATCATTAGGAAAAAGTATCAGCCATAGATCCCCCTACCAGGTTGCTCTGCTTCATTGAGGGAACGAACATTCACAATGATATTGGTTCATTAGAGCAATATTTACAACCTAATGGGAAAGAGTTTCAAATAGATACCATCCATGGAATTTGCACTGTACAACTTCAGATCCATTGACATACATTGATGATGAAACTCTTTCTGACTAGAGACATATAATGCTGCAAGAAGATAGTCCTAATGAATGGAAAGTCTTGTCAAGTCTGTACCTAGGCTTGCCATCTTAGTTAGATGGGCTCGACATGCTTCGGAAACAAGATGATGATTGGTAAAGTGCAAGTGTATCACTTGCAAATAATTGATAAAAAAAAAAAACAACTTTACTTGTATACTTGCTTTTACCCACTACTATTCAAAAGCAACTTTACTTACATGCATGTCAACATATTTAATTTACTCCATTTCTTTTCTAATGCAACACGACAACACATATCACTACATTCTTTCAATGTTAAATGATGGATGGAAAACAACCATTCACCAACAACAAATCTATGTGCTCTCTTCTCAAGAAACCACTAATTACTTTTGCCTACGCATACCATTCAACTAGATGGGCTTGACATGCTTGGGAAACAAGAAGATGAATGATAAATTGCAAATAATTGACTGAAAAAAATAAAAATAAAATTAAAAACAAACTTTACTTGCATACCTGCTTTTACATACTACTATTTAAAAACAACTTTACTTGCATGCATGTCAACATTTTTAATTTACTCCATCTCTTTTCTAATGTAGGATGACAACACATATCACTACATTCTTTCAATGTTCAAATGATGGATGGACAACAACCATTCACTAGCAACAAAATTATATGCTCTCTTCTCAAAAAACCACTAATTACTTTTACCTACATGTTATCTTGAAGCACCCATTGCACACTAAAATACAATTGCTAATTAATTATGTTTAAAAAGTTATGTAAATAAACAATTTAGTTTCTTACACAAATAAACAAGCCTTCATTTATGGCGGTCCAAAATTTCATAATGCTATCACTGGACGGAGACTTTCGAAAATTATCCCCCTCAAATGTCAACCTTAAAGAGTGCCCTCTCACGAATATTTAAGATCAACTCCATCTCGGGATACTGAATATATACTTCAGGCATCTCGAAATGTTCAGGTCAACACAATTTTCTTAATAAATTAAAGGCCATTGCCTATGACGTATATACCTATTTATTTTTAAATCTGTTTAGTTGGCACGTTAATGTCGCTTTAGTTTTTCCAGTATTGATTGCGTACGAGTTTCTAGGTAACTTGCAATAATTTTTTTTAACACTACAGAGCCACTTCCAGTCGGCCCCTTATTATTTTTAGGTTGTATATACAGTATACAGTAGACAAATTAAATTGGAAGGTTAACCAATTATCTATATCTTCGAAGAACTCAACTATTCTATCAAGAACTCAACCATTCTATCTACACCCCGGAGCTTCTGCCTTGCAATTCTTATTAATTATGTTCTGGTTTTCTTTGTCATGGTCTAAATGGCATACGGATCAAGTGCCATACTTGTTCCACTATCCGCAGATTTAATCTGCCAGGCTCTTGAGGCCTAGTTTCTGAGTCTAAGATTTGGCCAAAGAAAACAATAACGAACGTTGACATGGAAGGCCACGGCAATCGTTTCATATCGTTTTTCTGTGAGTGAATCTAGTTCTTAAAGGAACTAGATTTTTGGGGAGTCTCTATGAAGAGAAAACGAATGATTGTGTGGAAGTTGCAAGATTTTGTTGCGTCGTCATCTACAAATGACAGGAGCTTTCTGTCCGGCAGCAATTGGAGTAAATCGAAAATGGTGAGCTTATCAGGCAACAGCAGCTCCAGTGGCGATTTGAACGGAAACAACAAGTTTCCCACGCAGGTGATTCCGGCGATTCTGCTCGGCATCCTCTTCACGACGGGGGTTTTCTTCATTTGTTGCCGACGTCGCATTCCTGACGAGAACACTAACGAAGAGGCGGGCGAGGGCAATAACGATGCGGAGGGATTCAATGGGAAACCCACCCCGGGTCTGGAGCAGACGGTCATTGAGAGCTTCCCGGTTTTAAGCTTCAGCGTCGTAAAAGGGTTAGAAGCCCATGTCAAGCAGTCCGGGTGCGCGGTTTGCCTGAGTGAGTTTGAGGAGGAGGAGATGGTAAGGTTACTTCCCCAGTGCAGCCACGCCTTTCATCCCAACTGTGTCGATATGTGGCTCTGCTCGCACTCCACCTGCCCACTGTGCCGCTGCACCCTTCTGCCCGCGGACGACTGCTCCGACTTCACGCCCGCCTGGTTAGAAATGATTGGACCAAACAACTTAACGAAGGGGCCGGATCTTACAAGAGATAACTTGGACGATGACAGTCGGAGCAGTGCTCCTGTTGGCCGTTGTATGAGCGTTGGCGTGTGCAGTAGTAAAGATGAACGGAGGGCGAGATCTGAGAGGTGGGAAAGCATTCGCAGTATGAATCGGGCATCCTTTTTAAGGACGTTTTCTGAGCATTATGTTCCTTTTTGCGTGAACATTTAGTTTGCTGACTATCATTTGTCTTCGTGTTGATCTGTGAATTTATGACTCCGGTTATAACAAGGAGGAAGAAGAGTTTTAGAGTGGCAATCGCTATTAGCAGTGCTCATGACACTGTGTGACGCCTTCTATTGTAAATTGTTTTTCTAATGGCCGTTCTGAAATATCAATAGCTGTGGAAGCTTATAACTGATAAAAAAATATAAATAAAGTCCACGCGCATGCTTCTGTTAAATCATTGCAGAGTTCAGTGGGACAAGGAACTGGTAAATTCTCTTTGATTAATAGAAGGAAATTAATCCCAGGATCATTAGACCCATCCACTGAGTTTATTTGGTTGAGAAGTTCTGTAATAATCTTAGGTCGTTTTGGTAATCGGGAGCAATCACAGTTTTAATATTCTTCTAATTAAAAAGATTTAAAATCTTTTAAGTCAAATAGTACTAAATGTTATTGATTTAAAAATATAATTGTTAATATTAATAATATATTGGGTAGTTAATAATTAAATCAAATACATGGCTTTTAGCGTGAAAATTGGAATTTGAGTTTCAAAATACTCTGGCCGGAGGCTTCTGGCTTTTGGAACCTTCTTGTTATGGCATTTTGCCCATTAGAGACATGTATAGACGAGCCACTGGTATCTAGATGATTGATGGCGTCGGTAATATGTTTTGATGCGCTCTATGTAAATGTCATCCATTTCCAGGGTTGAACGGGTCAAACAGCCAATAGCATTTTTCTATTTCATTCACAACAAAAAGTGTTAAATATAGAAAAAATTTTCATTGGCCAGAATTTACCATTAAATATTGAAGTGGATGACATTTAAGATCAGCCGTTTTGATGATGTTTTAAAATTTCTCCATATGTCATGGCTTCGTTAATGTCACCCCTGAAGTTTTGTTGGCAACGATAATATTTGGTGACATCTCCTCGGGTGAAAGGAAGGTTTCTTTTGATTACTAGGGGCAAAATCACCCCTAGAGGTGCCCTGTGATGAGGTGTAATACTATGAAGGGTGAAGTGCAGATGTTTTTGTGTATCGGGTGTGCTTTTTGCATAGTTGGTGGCTGCATTTTTCTATGGTCTGTGTTTTTGCTTGGCAGACCGTTCTGGCTTTCCTCGATGGGTTCTGGTGGCTATTCCTCTTCTGTCCTAAGGCGCTTTCTTCCCGTCACATGGCTTTTTACATGAAAGTTGGGATTTGTGAACCCATTGGAGACATATACAGACGGGCCATTGGCATCTGAAAGAGTGAGGGCGTCGGTACTCTAGTTAATGTTTCTATAATTTTCCATTAGCCATGGTTTTATTAATGCCACGCTTGAGGCTTCTTGGCTATGGTGGTATTTGGTATGTAGGCTGCGCATTTAGCCTCAGGGGCCCTCCTTATGGCTCTCATGACTTTGGCGTTTCATTTGGTGGGGCTTGAGATATCCAGTGTTTGTTTCTCTATCTCCATGGAGGGTGTATCTCAGGAGATTTTTGCTTTTTGTCATCATGGGGGATTTTTCTGAAGGAAGCTCTCCCCAACGGCCTCTTGATGTACGAGGAAGTGGAGTTTTACTCTTCCTCCCTATCACCCTACTGTCATTTCATTCTGGTCCAGCATTTATGAAGCTCCCTAGTGCATGGTTGTTTTTTGGGGACAGCTATAGGAGCAAGTGTGAAATAATTCAAATTAAAATCCCGGTATTTAATGCTCTTAACACCTTCGGATCGTTCGACAGTTATTTTTTGGGCACATTCATGACCTTCTTTGACACTTTAATGGGCAGACCCCTCATGGAATCATTGAAGTATTTATGATCCTTTTTGGCTAAAATTGATTGCTCCGTCTTATACTGATCTTGCCAGTTAGTGTCCATAGGCAGATCTTTTATGGGGGCATGTCTGGTGACATCAACTATGTTCAGCTGGCCTGACTTGTATGATCTTTTGGGGTTGAGGCTTTTTGCCTCCCCTCAACTTTCTTGTAATCGGTATTTTTCTTTAATATAATCCCTTGTATGGGTGGTTCACCACCTTTTTCAAAAAATTAAAATAAATAATTAAGTCAAATATTATTAGATATTATTGATTTAAATATTATTAGATGTTATTGATTTAAAAATACAATTGTACTTATTGTTTAGTTTTCTTCAGGGTTTTCCCTTTGTTATTTTGGTCGCCTGTGTTTAAGACTTTTGGGTTCCTGTTAAGGATTTGAGACTTCATGGTTATGCCTTTTTACCACCCTAGCCCTTTTTTGTGAATATTGTCGCCAAAAGAACAACACTCAAGGTTTTAAAAACTAGCTACTATTGGCCAACATTACACAAAGATGTAGTCTAGTATACAAGAAGATGTGACTAATGTCAGTGGATGGGTTGTCCAACAGAGAGTGACGAAATGCCTCTGTAGCCTTAGATGGTGTTAGCACCTTTTAAAAAATGGGGCATCAACTTTATTAGCCCAATAGATACCCCTTAAAACTAAAAGGAATATATATTAGTATATACATATTATTTGACAAAATGGGTTGAAGTTAAAGATTTACAGTATGCAAGAGATAGCAAGGTTGCCACCTTTCTGTATGAAGAGATTTTTACACGTTATGGGGTACCCAAGAAAATTATTGTTGGCCAAGGTGCATAATATGCATATTAATTGATTGCCACTTTAATCAAGGAATATGATGTTCGGCACAGGAAGTCAAGCCCTTACCACCCATAGTCCAATGGTTAGGTTAAAGTAAAAAATAGAGAAATAAAGGCTATATTGAAAAAGATTGTAGCATTACACCACAAGGATTATGCATCTCGTTTACCTGAAGTAGTTTGGGCATATCGAACAACATGGAAAACAACAACAGGGTTTACGCCCTATGAATTAGTCTATGGAAAAATGTTGTACTTCCCATTGAATTTGAATATAAGACTTTGAGGACAGTAGTCCAACTTGGGATGGATATATCTGCAGCACAACAAGAACTACTCATGCAACTTAATGCTTTAGATGAATTGAGACAACAAGCAGTTCACCATAGAGAGATTATCTAGAAGTAAAGGATCAAATGGCATGACCATTTCATAAAAATAAGCATTTCTAAAAGATTGACTAGGCCTTATTGTATGATTCCAAGAAGAAGCTACAAACACAATGGTTGGGCCCTTATGAGATTGAAAAAGTTTACTCAAATGGAGCGGTCTAATTGACCATGATTGATCTTGTTAGATTTTCATTAACACTCAATGGACACCACCTAAAGATATAAAAAAATTCATTGGATAAAAATGATTTCTTTTAGCAGTTAATACAAACCAATGGGACAACTCCTGTAGCCACTATCAGATGTCCTACAACATCCACTCTTGTAGCTACTATTGGGTATCCTACATCATCTACTCTTGCAACCACTGTTGAGTGTCTTGTAGCATCTAATACTTAGGCCACTATTGGGTGTCCTGTAACATCTCTACCTACAACTACTGCTGAAAGTTCTATTGCAGGTTTAATATTTTGGCATTAATCACTAGATTCTGTATCTATAGTATCAATGGATGATCTAAAAGGTCAAACATTAATGACCCACAAGTATGATTTAAGTTTCAAAAAAAGAACAATAAATTGTTACACTTCTTGACAAGTTGCACCCGTAGCCACTTTCAGAGAGACTTGTAGCATATACACTTGCAGCAACTCTTAGAGGGCCCTGTAGCATATGCACCCACAATCACTCTTAGAAGGACCTATAGCATATAGACCTATAGCCACTATTTGAGGGACCTATAGCACATGCACTAGCAACCTCTCTCAGAAGGACCTATAGCATATGTACTCATAGCCGGTCTTAGAGGAACCTGTATCATATGTACTTGCATCCACTCTCTGAGGGATATATAGCATATGCAACCACAACCACTCTCTAAGGAACTTGTAGCATATACACCTGCAACCACTCCCTAAGGAACATGTAGCATATGTGTCCGTAGCCACTCTCTGTGGGACGTCTTCATTTCTGCAACCACCGCTTCCATATGTATCCATCAATAAAGTCATTCCATAATATCACATCTTATCACATGATTTGAACTTTGCTGCACATTCAACAATCATTCAGTACCACCATCTTTCTAGCCCTTTGGAGGGCGTCACATGTCTTATCACCTATGGACATTTCAGTACTTCTGTTACAGTCCCATAATTTGGTATTAATTGCTATAAATTCTTGTTTCTAATTATCATAAAAACATTTATTAACTATTATTAGTATTTCTAGTGCTTTTATAAACTTTTAAATATGTTTTCCTTTTACATACTACTTTTCTTATTTGTCATTTGAGGACAAATGACACCTTAAGCTGGGGGAAAAGGGAAATGATTACTTTTAAAATTCACTGTCATCTTTTAAATCACTTCATATGTGGTGAATGTAAAGTAAATTTATACCTAATGTACTTTCCACTAATATAATTGACTAGACCTTCTTTTGCATGACTACCAATAAACAACTCATGCAACAACAAACACACAACAAATAAGAAAGGAAATTGGATGTATAGTATGCAAAATAGAAGTTGTTCTAAGTAAGGGGTTTGACTAAAGAGATTTTCTTAGAAAAAGAACTGTTTGCATTTCCATAAAATGGTGGGAGAACCAATCCGTAGGGAGCCAACTGAGCACATGATGACACTAAATGACCAAGATTGTATGCCAATATTCTAGCAAGTGGGGTGGTTAGATTACTTTCTATGTCTAACTGAATGGAATGATGAAATAACATGGTGATTCATCCAAACATTACAAAACAATGAAGCAACTGCCAAGGGATTGCATGTGGATGCATCTGAAGCAAAAATTGTAGAAGTGTTGGGGTTACCTGCGTCATGGAAGAATTTCTAGTATGAGAAGATGCCATAAAAACTAGGAGTAAGTTTGCGCAACCAAGGGAGCAATTTGACTCATCATCACAAGGTACTAAGTGCCTCTCATTACCTGGGTTATGGGCATCATTTTCTATGTATATTATCAAATATTTAACTCATGAAGGAATGCAATCCCTCCTATATATAGTCTATTTTAAATTACTTAGTCATCTCTTTCATAATTGGCTAGTAAATGTCCCAAATATATTATTCCATTTGCTAAGAGGAATGCCAATATAGTATAGAAATAAGGGTAGAGCATTTGCTCTATCACACCATTGTTTAATTACATTGTTGATAAAATAAAGTTTGGGTGTTCAATTCCTAGACTTGTCTTGAGAAGGTTTTCTTGAAATAAATAATATAAGGAACTAACTAGATGTTATTTGTCACAACAGACCCCTAAGGTTTAGGAAATCTTAGGAGGCTAGGGCTCAGGAGGAGGGAGAAGAAATAGGAGAATAGGAAGAGGAAGGAGAAACAAAAGAAAGGGAGGAGATTCATGCAACAACCTCCCAACATGCAACCTCCCCTAAACATGCAGTCTCCCCTAAGCATTCTTTGGCACACATAGCTACACCTACCGGCAACCGTATCAAGAAGCATGCATCACAAACCACTCAGCCCATAGCATCTAAGATTCCTTCTGTGATCCCACATCATCTTGTAATCTAGGATATTCCCTCTCCCTCACAAATAGCCAAGAAATGAAGAATAGCTCCATCATGCTCCAGGGAATAGTAGAAATAAAAAAACCCCATTAATCCTCCAAAGCACTCACATTATCTTAAGAAAAAAGGGGCTGTAGTAGTCAAGATTCCCATCAAGACAAGGAGCGTGGTTTTTCTTGAGTTTGATATAGACTCAGAAAAGGAGGAGCTATTTGTGAAAAGGAGACACTCAGAGTCCCCTAGTACCACTAGGGATCATGATAGGTCGACTTCCTCTTTAGAGTCAAAAGGAAAAGAATTCTTGATAGAGACTAAAAAAGAGATTGATGTGTTGCAGATAACTCTAAAGAAAATTGACGAATTTTAGAAGTAGCTCTAAGATTTTTAGTAGAAAGAGATTGGGCTTAATAAGCTAGTTGAAATGGCCATCATAGAAATGGATAGAAGTGATTAAAATCCCAAACAATAGGCTAGTTCTCATGTAATGACCCCTCAACCAACCTAGATGTCTCTTGGACTTATGTTGTGGAAAAGAATAGAAGAGATGATGAAAATGAAGAAGAATTAGGTAGAAGAAAAGGAAGAAATGCAAAAGAACTTTGAAAAGGAAATCAAGAATAAGGACACAAAAATAAATAAGATAAAATGGAAAGTGGATGATCTATCCCAACCAATGGTTGCAAGCATTGAAAGTGGGCACATAATGAATAGATTCTACCAACACTTGGATGCAAGGAAATCTCTACCTTCTTAATATCAGACAGATAGAAATGATCAAAGACATCCTCCTAATCAATATCAACATTATCGTTTACATTAAAAAGAAGGATCTTGGAGAAACAAATAACAGTCTTACACACCACTTCTCCCACAAGAGGTATTTTTTAAACAAAGGAATTAGGGAAATCATTTAGGATACAAACCAACTTCTAACTTTGAAGGAAAGGAGAAAAAGCATGAATGGTATAGTAATACCCATAACAACTACCACAATACTCGCAAGTATAATAAACAATCTAGGAGAAGAAAAAACAAAAAATGATATAACAAGAAAGCCAACAAAAGCCTACCCATAAAAAGAGGTATGCTCAAGGGGAAAAGTGAGAAAAGAAATACCCTCATCTACAGACTGAAGTAGATGCAGGACACAAAGGCACCGGAAAGGAAAAACTAGAGCTCCACATACTCATACTGGAGGAGACATTCAACTCAAGAAGTGAGTAACTCAAGAAAACGGTAGTAATATGTAAAATACTCACACCCCACTTCTCCTTTTTGGATTTAATGGAATGGGTAGCTCAAAATTAGCCTCCAACTGAAGAGTTGGTAGATTTGGGAAAGGGTTACTTTGCGGTCATCTTTTTCAGTCAAGAGGAATAGGTAAAGGTACTACAAAATGACTAATGACTCTTCGAAGGTCTAAACCTATACTGTCAGCCCTGGCAACTAAATTTTACTAAAGAAAAAGAGGAACTCATTTTCATTCCCTTCTTTATTTAAATATCAAATCTACCCCTAGAATATAGGGATATACCTATACTAAGAACAATTGCAAACACCTTAGGAATATGCCAGAAGATAGAGTTACCTCAAAATTGCTCTTGGATTAGCACAATCAAAATGTGTGTCCTAATGGATACTAAACAAGGTAACTCATAATATTTGAAATTGAAAACATAATACAGTACATGGGAGAAGACCATTTCTTATGAGAATATTGATAGACAAGTTTATAGAGACACTGTTGTGGACCCTAAGGAAAATCCTATAGTTGTAGTCAAAGACTTGGCTCTTCCTTGAATTTCTCCATTCAGAAAACAACATACCTAGAAGAATCTTCAGTCACTAGATACAAAAAGAAGGGAGGCTAGACAATTACTTCACAAAAAGTAAAATATTGCAAACTCTAATTGGGTTGAGAACCCTATCTCCTCTCCACAGAATGGAATCATTGACACCAAGAACAAGGAGATTTTTTATGGCCAAGAGAAACAAGATGAGACAATCAAATTTGTTGGTGAGAATGGGAAAACTATTCAGCTCTTCATATGGAAGGGGAAGCTGGGAACAACTTTGATAATTTCCATCAGGGTAGTCCTAAAGGAAATGATTGTCTCATATCCTATGATCATACTTTCCAACCTATAAAAAATCTAGATAAGGAAGTAAGTTTGCAAGTATTGCTACCTTCTTCCCTAGTTGATGAATTGGCCTTGGAAGAACATTTCCACTCTATTGAGAAGCAAATAAAAATTCTCTTTTGGAAGGAAAAGAGCACTTAACAAAAGAAATTTATATGGGCAAAGAATTCAACTTTGAAGAAGAATCATTAGAAATTGCTGAGGATATTCAAAAGGGTTTCTCAAAGAAATCGCTATCAGAGTTAAAAGTTGATTCCACACTCTAAGATGTAATAAAAAAAATCATTAATGATATTGTTGATGACATAGAAGAATTTCTTTATGAGTCATCAGAGGAGGATGTTCAATCAAAATTGGGCCTTTCACAGACAGTATGGGAAAAAAAATCATAGAAATGAACATCTCCATCCAGGAAAAAAAAGAAGAGTAATTTGAAGATTAAGAAAACAAAAGTTGAAATAGTTGTAGGTATCTAAACCACCTTAGAAAGATCCCTAAGAAAGATGAGTTTGGAATTCTCTCCTTGGGTGTAATGAGAATCTTCACATGGAATGTTAGGGGTCTCAACACCCCTAACAAGAGATGCCTCATCAAGACTCATCTAGATGGGGCCATTGCGGATATAATAATTTTGCAAGAAACAAAATTTTCCATGGAACAAGGAGCCAAAATTTTCAACAATGGAATAGATGGGAGGCAACATTATCACCTTCCATAGGAGCCTTGGGGGGTCTAGAAATTCTATGGAGGAAATAATTTCTAAAGATGGATTCGATCAAATGGGAAGATAATTGGATTCTTGGGAAATTCCTGGGTTGTCTAGAGTCAAGTGATTTATGGGTTTTCTGTATCTATGGCCCAATGGGAACAACCCATAAACATAAACTATGGGATCATATAAGTGGAATTATTTATTTTTTGTGAAAGGAAAGAGTAATATTAGGAGGCGATTTCAACTCTCTAGCGGTGAAAGATGAAAAAATAGGAGGCATTGCTCATCCCTCTAAAACTCTACAAGACTTCAAAGACTTCATTAATGGAAATAATCTATTGGATTGTATTCCAAAAAATGGTAAGTTCACCTAGATGAATAGAAGAAAGGAATTTTATCAAATCTTAGAAAGGCTAGATAGATTTTTATTATCCAACAATTATCTTCAAGTTGATATGGATTTCTCTTGCAACATTCTCCCTTGGATAGGCTCAAACCATTTTCTAGTTATCTTGTCAATTAGAAATTTGACAAGCCTTCCTCAACAAAAATACTTCAAATTTCAGGATATGTGGTTCAGAGATCTGGACTTTATCCCATCACTACAAGTATGGTGGAAATCTACTCCTTTTAAACAAGGTAGTAGAATGCTTCAAATTGCTCATAAGATAAAATTTCTTAAGACAACTTATTTCATGGAACAAACAACACTTTAAGAATATTTTTCATGAAAAAATAGAATTAAAAAGGAGTTAGAAGCTTTAGCACAACAGGTTATCTAGTATGACATGGATAGAGAAGCTTAAATGAAAGAGAAAGACCTTAAAGTAGCCTTGGAAGAGAATCTTCTGAGGGAGGAAATTTCTTGTAAAAAAAATAAGGGAGACTTGGCTCAAGGAAGGCAATCACAATACAAAGTTTTTTCATATTTCTATGAGACAAAGCACCATTTCCAAATGGCTATACAAGTTCCTTCTTTTAAGAATGTTGGGATTTTATTGGTAAGGATATTTACCTTGCAGTAGAGGAAGTAAGGAAAAACAAGAACATACTCAAGGAATTCAAGGAAATAGGTATAATACTAATCCCAAAAATCAAGAATACGTCCTCCTTTGGAGAATTTAGACCTATTTCCTTATGTAGTTCTATTTGTAAAATCATTACCAAAGCCATGGAAATGAGGCTAGCCTCCTTCATCAACATCATCGACTCTAAAGAATAGGGGGATTTGTTCCGAGCAAAGAAATGGAAGGAGCGATCATCATTCATGAAATACTTCATTCCATTTGCCAAGAGAAGCTTTTTGCAATGACAATTAAACTTGATATGGCTAAATCCTATGGTCGAGTAAACTGGAATTTTATTCTTAACATTCTCTCTAAATTCAGCTTCTCCAAATAGTGGTGTAAATGGGCACAGTCTTGTTTATTAGGAACCTCAATCACAATTTTGGTGAATGGCACCCTAGCTGGCTTTTCACTTTGACAAGAGGACTAAGGCAAGGAGACCCAATCTCGCCATACCACTTCATCATCATGACAAAGGATTTTACCTAGGCAATTAAAGAGGCAAATGCAAAGAAGATATGGAGAGGTATTCAAATTCCCTCAATTGATGCTCCTTTTACACATGCACTCTTCACAGATGACACTATTCTTTTTGGACAAGCGACACTTGATGAGGAAAAATCTATCAAAGTCACAATTGATCAATATTGCAAAGCTTTGGGCCATCTTGTAAATGCAAACAAATACAAAGTATTCTTATTTTTTGTCAATGAGGATATCCAGAATTAAATTTCTAGCATCCTTGGCTACATAAGTGAAAGCCTCCCTAACAATGATTTGGGAATACATTTGTTCTCAAGAACCTGCAAGACATTACTCAAAACATTGATCTTTGGAAACATATTACTCAAAGTTTTTTTTTTAAAACAAAATAGAACATGGAAAGGAAGATGGCTAACATTGCCTGGGAGGTTGACAATGATTAAATCAGTTCTAGCAGCTATCCCCATATACATGATATCAGTCCTAAAGGCTCCTAAAGGTATTATAAGATAATATGGAAAAATCATTTAGATAATTTCTTTGGCAAGGCAGTTGGAAAAAGGAAAATGCATCTTCTAGCTTGGGAAAAAGTATGCAAACCAAAGCATTTGAGAGGTGTTGGTATCCCAAACCTTAACTTACATAATTAGGTTTTAGGATTTAAATTATCTTGTCAAACGTATAAGAACTTAGATTCTAGATGGGCCAAACTGCTACAATCCAAATACCTTGACAATGCATAGAGAGAAAGGATTTTCACTATGGAGATTCCCCCAAAGGGCTCAAGCATTTGGAAATTTATTATAAACAATAGATCCACACTTACACTACACCTATCATGGATCATCCACAATGGGTCGAAAGCTAAATTCTTGGAAGATTCTTGGCATGGAGCCGAGAGACTAGATTCAAGAAACGATCTTAAGGAAGATAAGGCATATCTTCATCAAAATTGGGGAGATAAAGTCTCTAATTATTGGGAACCATGTTTGGGGGAAATTGGTGCAAAAATTAGATGGAAAATCTTCAAGGACTGTACATTTCCAAATGATCAAAAAGAGACACTACAATCATTGCTCTCCAAAAGGGAAATATTCTACTCTAGCAAGGAGGATGAAGTCATATGGATAGTGGACAAGTCGGGGCAATATTTAGTCAAACAAGGCTATAAAATCTTGACCTCAAAAATTAATGTTGAGTGGCCGTACAAATTATATTGGAATGTAGCCACACTACCGAAGGCGGGAGATTTCACTTGCCTTGTATTGCATAATAGAATATTAACAGGAAAAATGCTAAGAAATATTAATATTTGTGCAGTATTTTTATTCTCTTTGTGTGGTGAATAGGAGGAAAACATAGACCACCTACTTCTACATTGTGCATTCAGTGCAAGATGCTGGCACTTGTTGTATGAAAGGATAAAGTGGTCATCTCCATTCCCAAATACACTACTAAACCTATTTAAAAGTTGGTATGTTCTTCATATAGAAGCAACTTTTTCATGCCTCTGGGAAGTGAGCCCTCGATTCTAGTTTGGAATGTTTGGAAAGAGAGAAATTTTCATATTTTTAGAAACAAATCTTCTAATCTAGAGCTGGTCATTGGCAATATGGAAAGTGCAATTTTGGAGGTGGTAAATTCTAGATTAAAATTAAATTCTTCCTCCAAAAATATTCTTACTTAATGGGATATCTCTATCTCTATCACTTCAGAGCCAAGCACAACCAAGTATCACCAAAGCAGACATAAATACAGTGAGATGATCTCCCCTTTCCTCTTCTCTTTACAAATTTAATTTTGATGGTGCTAGTAGAGGGAATCCAGGCCATTTAGGATCGAGATGCATTATTATAGATTTCAAAGGCCAAATTATTTTAGTTGTAACTTCTAAACTTCAAGATGACACTAACAATCAAGTAGAAATTCAAGTGCTTTTCCATGGTCTGCAATTAGCATTTTCAGTTAACATAAAAGATATATGGATCGAGGGAGACTCTTTAGTTATTATCGATGTTCTTAGAATAGGTCATGTTAATATTTGGAAGCTAGACTATATTCTGCAAAAAATACTGGCACTTCTATCCAATTTTTATTCGCTACAAATCAGCCATGCCTATAGGGAGGCCA
The DNA here is from genome assembly GCA_027924645.1 of Cunninghamia lanceolata. NCBI lineage: Eukaryota > Viridiplantae > Streptophyta > Pinopsida > Cupressales > Cupressaceae > Cunninghamia > Cunninghamia lanceolata. Next base: position 10,821,524 of record BSBN01000892.1, read on the forward strand.
ACCGGGTGGAAGACTTCCTTGCCAACATGGTAATAGACCAGGAGGTGGATAGGGTAATCTTTCGTCTAGGTCAGGCAAACATTCCTCACCTTTTAAATCTTTTCATAAAAGTGGATACAAATCTTAGTGGTTGTTGAACTGCTAGAATTTAGGATGGATGCACTGACATTCCCTTCATTAATAAGTAATCTTAGATTCTACTTCATAATGATATGCCCAGCTAGAAATTTTTTTTAATCTCTTTAGTCCTTAATTTTCCATAAATGTTCCTTCCCATTTAAGCTATAAGCCATGTGAAGATCACCAGCAAAGAACTCTTTTGTGTACTCTCTACACCTCTTTGCACAGGGCACTATCAAATTTAATGAATCTCTTATGTACTATCATTACATTTAGTAGGGCTTCAGTATGGTGTCATGGATTTCAAAATATCTCTTGATATGCTTGGGAATAAATTCCTTCATTCAACATCCTTTTTATTTATGGAGACAAATGGGCCTTCAGTACAACTATGATGGAAGTTATTCAATTTCCTCTCTGGCTGCCATTATTGGATTCTAATTATTAATCCTCCTCAGAACCTTGCATTAGATTTTGATTGCCATTGTTGTCTAACTTTTTTCTTGTGCTTCTTTATCAAATGGTGATCTTGATGAAAAAAGACTGAGTTCATCTTCCTAACTTGGTGGGCAAGTTGATATACCATGGCACCATGAATACTGTCACCCTTTGGGAAATATTTGAAGTAGATTGTGTGAATGTGGAGTTTTCCATCCACATACTGCTGGGTGATCAATTGTTTCAACTTGTAGATAGAGCAATCAAAGGGTCAGAGATCACTTCAACTTTCATATCCAACTTTCTAGACAAAGTTCAGGATCAAGAATATGTGCACTCCATCGGCTTCAGGCTTGTCCACATTAGCTTCTTCAATGTGGAGAAATGGTGCATCACTTTGTAGGGTTACTTCTTGGATGAAGGAGAAGCAGCAATTGAAGGAATATTTCCCTTGGCTTTGTTGTTAGTGTCCCACCATGATGCATGAATGTACAAAGTGCTTTGCAAAGAGGAATGTGTGTTGATTATTACTGTTATCCTATTTTCCCTCTGCTCAGAGCCAAATAGTCAACTTGATATTTTCCTTGAAAATCCTTTGAAAGGGTCCCTATAAGCAAAGGTGCCATTTTTCCCATGAATCCTTGCCTTAAAAAAAAAACCTGACCATTGGAAAGAGCTTGAAAAAATAGGTAGGTTTGCTTTTTACATCGTCCTGAAATTCGGCCAAACAAAGAAGTTATTCATGGTCAAAGTTTTCAACATGCATTTCAAATGTTCATTTGGAGGGCTTGTAGATTTCCATTGGCCTTAGAAGATGTTGAAAAAATTAGGTTTTATGTATTTTCTTATTGTATATCGGGCCCCAAAGGTGCATATACATTTAGGGAATCTTTTGCAGGTCTTCAGGAATATCCCTGGTTTGTATATCGGTGATATACAAAGGGTCGAGATGCAAGTGAGACATACAAGGTATATTGTGCATCCATCGCATATTCTTCAGGTTTCCCCTTTTCTATGTTTGGAGGGTTTGTATGTTTGCCTTGTATTTTCAACATACAAGCAAATATACATTCCCTGGAAGGATGCAAGGGCAGATACAAAGATGGAATATACATCGCAGATCCTCAGAATATTCGCTGAATGTATATCGGGTTTGCATGTATATTTGGCTCATACAATGGAGATATACAAGGAAGGAGATATACAAACAGGGGATGCATTGCAGGAATATTCCCTCTTGTATATCGGGTTTTCAAAATGCATGTTGTGTTGTATGTTTGCACATGCAACGAAAAAGTACAAGGTTTTTGAACATGTAGGTGCATCCGCTACAGTGGAATGCACATTCAGCTTTGTATGTTTCTTTGTATATTTCGCTTGTATGTTTTTGAACATACATGTGAAACATATAGAGAAACATACAAAGGCCAAATGTGCAAGAGATGGGGCCCGCGCACATACAAGGCCATTTGTATATCAGACATACAAGGAGCCCTCGCCTGAGATACAAGAAGAAATATATTTGCTACAGTGGCTTGTATTTTTTGCTTTGTATGTTTTCACATACAAAGCCGATATACAAAGGTTTATATACAAGCCAGACCTGATTGCATTTTTAACTTGTTTTATTAAAATTTTCGGGTCCGATTTGTATAAGGGCGATTGAATATTGCGATATACAAGTCAATAATATACAAAGATCAGAGATACAAGCCGAACCTGATAGAGCAGTCAAATACAGTTAATGGTCAGTTTGGGGTCCGCGACTTGTATGTTTGTAGATACAAAGGAGGTTAGATACAACCCAGATTTCAAAATATTTCCCATCTACTTTTTAAGAGTTTGAAGTCCGTGACTTGTATATACAAGGGCGATTGTATGCATGTACAAGCCGCGATTACAAAGGGCAAAATGCACGTTTGCATGTGCTAGTTGTTTGTATATTTGCTTGTATCTTTGCATATACAAGCCGATATGCAAGAGAGATTTTGGCCAGACATGATGCATCGGCAGCTTGTTTTTGGGTCTTTCCGAAGGCCGATGGAGGGTGCAATTTTTCAACGACGGGTCCCGGTTTCAGTTCAATGGCAAATCAGGAAGTGCCATGTGGCAGTGACGGATGCATATGCAAAGGCTCTTGCATATACAAGTCATTTTCAAATGCATTTTTAAGAGCGACTGCAAGGGCCTTTTGGCTCCAAAGGAGCAGAGATACATACAAAGTTTTCAAACATGCAAAGATAGGGTCTGAGGTATTTTCAGAGGCCGATATATACACAGGTGTAGAAGTGATATATACAGGCAGTTGACCAGATCTTTGACCACCGATATCTTCCCCATTTCAGCAAATTTCAACATGCTGTAAGAGGCAAAAATGCTTGTTTTTGCCTCCTCTTTCATTTGAGTAGATTTTTTTTGGGGATTTTTCAATTTTCATTTTCCTGATCTGGCTTTGCATATTTTGCTCGATTGGACGTTTCAGCGGCTATCTTGATGTTTTGAGGGGTTTTTCTCCTCACAGTGGCTCAAGTTGGTGAATTTTTGCAGGTGCATTCATGGCATATGGGCTCTCTACCTTTCAGGACTCTTTCCTGCATGACGAACGATGACTTTGGAGGTTTTTCTCCATGCCCCATCCTTTCTTGGGTCCTAGCCAAGGTTTTCTGCATTTTGGCGTGGCAGAGGCATGGCCCCTGTCCCTTCACCATGCCTCTACCTGTGCTTTCCTGCCTTTGGCATTTATGGCCTCGATTTTGTGATTCAGCGACTCCATGCCCTTCTGACATGAATCTTGCCTATATAAGACAATGTAAAATCTCTTTTAAAGGAGATGGTATTTTTGGGGCTGTTATGCTGCCGAAATTTTGTAGTTAGTCCATTTTAGTGTAACTGCAAGGATAAGGGAATGTGACTCACTGTGCCTGAATCTAGCCTCTGCTGTCTTCCTTTACCCACCAATGACTGCAATTAGCTAAATGGGTGTAATTCTACTATGAAATGTTCTGCATTGTAACAGTTTTTTGGGCCTTCATGATTAATAGATGCTAATTTTTGCCTCTTTTATCTCTGAATTTCTGTGTTTCATTTGAAGTTTTAGTCTACTCTGTGGGTAAAGCGGCCCCTCTGTAGGTTTAACCTTCATACCAAAGCCTCAAACCAGCCTTAAACCTATGTGAATCCCCCCCTTAGTAGTGAAATAATCATTGCTGTGTTCATACCTTATCCACCATCTCTCACTAAATTTGGTGTATCGCCTCTTTTCCCTTCAGCTCTCCTTCTAACTCTTTCCCCTGCAAGCTTTTAGCACTAGATTTAGTATCATCGCTCTAAGTAATAGGCTTGGAGCAAGGAACTAGCCTTCTCTGGAGGTTTGATCTCATAATGCAAGGTCCCACACTTTGAGATCATTCCAATGTTACTCCAGGTTGCATGAGGTGTCACAGTTGCATGCGAAGGGTGCAAATCTGGGTGATAATAGTTTCTGGCATGCCCGGTGGGACTTAGATTCAAAAAATTCTAAGTTGATAACACTACATTCAGTTACTGGTTTTGATGTGCAACCAGTGATATCCAAACCTATAAGAGGTTGAAAACTTTGCATATCTGGCGACTCCAACTTTGGTCTAGCAGAACCGTTGTATCTTTGGTTATGAGAAGAATACCTACAAGAAGCAGTGCTTCACCTTTCGAGTATCTACAATTATCCCCACCCAGGAGAGGAGGGGTAGCAGCTGAGAAGCACAAGAATACTCGCATCCAGCCCAGGAGAGCCAAGTCGACTCCCCCTACCGTTGGAGCTCACACTGCCTCAAGGACTAAAGCCACAATGATTCCTACGGTTAGAAATCAGCCCTTTGTGGCTTTCAATCAAGGCAGCCCATTGAATCTAGCTCAGCATGATGATATCCATGTCACTGCCCTGAAGAGTTCACCATTTTTTCACGGTGAAGACCAGATTACTCCAGCTGAGCATATCCAAGACATCACAAACCTGTGTGCTGTCCATCACGTAACAGTAGAAAATTTAGCAATTAGGCTACTCGCAGCCTCCCTGAAGGGCAAAGCTTTACAGTGGTTTAGAAGCCTGTCGGTAAATTCCATAGATTCTTGGGATCGCTTGGGAGAGGAAGTTTCTTCGAAGATAAATATGATCACCTGTCGCTGGTGGAGCAGCTATCTACAGTCAAAAGAGCCCCTCACAAGGTCATGTCATATTTCAATCACAGTTTCCAAAAGACATGGGATAGAATCCCACCAATGGTAAGACCTATAACTAACCATGCATTTCTATATTTTTTTAGAGCATTAAATAGTGACATCTCTGTGATGATCCAATCCATGGGAGGGCTTTCCTTGCCACAGGCCTATACCATAGCCATTAGGGCTGAAAATAGCCTCATTTAGGCTGGCAAAATTGCTCCTAGGCCACCTTTGCTGATTTTCCCCGTAATTCAACCGCCAATCCCAACATATGTGCCCCCCATAGCTGTTATACCCTCTGCCCCAGTATTACCAGCAACTAATCTGCAGTCAAATAAGCCAGAAAATGCTACTCAAAATCAATCTTTTGAGTTACAAGAGATCAAGGGATTGTTGCAATCTTTTGGTAATGAGCTGACAAATATGAAAAAGCAACAGTTCCAAAATAGACAGCCTTATCAACCACATAACCAAGGGCAAAACTAGTCTTATCAGGGACAGAACCAACCTTGGCAAGCTAACAGGCCACCCTATCAGAATAACTATCAGGGGGTCAGACAGAATATGAACCAGAGGCCTTTTCAGCCTTACAATCCGGCATCCACCAGTGCCGTCAGTGACATTGTCCCTATTCAGAACAACTTGGTTTCTGAGTATGAATGGTGCTCTCTAAGCAATCAGCCGCACAATCAAGCAGTGCGTCCAAGTGGAGCCATAAATCAGGCCCTGACAGTGCAAGATATTGCAACTCTGCAGCCAAGCACATCTAATGAGGGGACTATGCAGCAAATAGAACAACCTTAGCATGATACTGCCTTCATGAATTGGCAGGAAAATGAGTTTTGTGGCATGAACAGAGACTACACTCTAGTTGTAGCTAACACAAGAGCAAAAAGGAGGAGTTATGAGATGGATCAGGCGACAAATAGAGAAAAAGGACCTGCTGATCCTTCTACATCCCAATTTCCCTGTGTGTTACAAAGAAATACTCAGGCGACTACCAAAGAGCAGCCTCAATTGCAGGCTGATATTGCAGCTGCCAAACCACATCAGAAGGTAAGCATTGCTGCACCTTTCAATATTATTGAGAATATGAAAAAGACAAATGTGACAATGTCCATGTGGGATTCCTTGGCGAACCCGGGCCAAAAAGACATATTGCAGTCTGCTTTGTCTAGTTTAAAAATGTTAGGTGATACAAATGTTGACCCAACCAAAATTGTCCTTACCAATTCCCCCCAAGACAGCAACAAGCAGCCAAGACAGAATGCCAAACCATTTCCATTTTATGTGTCTCTAGATAAGCTAGTGCACAATTGCATGGTGGATAGTAGGGCAAGTAGTTCTGTTATGCCAAAACAGATTGCAGACCAATTAGGAATGAACTACCAGCCCCTAACCAAGGGTGTGCTCCCACTTGATGACATAGCTGTCAACACTGTGGGTGTGATAAAGAACCTAAGCCTTACCTTGCATACCTGTCCAAACGTTTCCATCACTCAGGAAGTGTTCATCATTGACCTTCCTCCTCATTTTGCCATGTGCCTGTCAAGGGAGTTCACGACCAAGATAGGAGGATATTTATCCTCAGACTGGTCCCACATGTTTTTTAGAACTAGATATGGCACCAAGGTAACCCTAAAATCTAAGTTGCTTTCAAATCATCACATAGAACCCTACACACCAAGTGTTATTAATGCAAGCTGCCTTATCTCCGATGATCCTGAGCTTGTTGCTACCTAGCAACTACAAGCTGAAAGTATACCAGAGGTACTGTTGAGAGAGTGGGCCTTGGAAAATACTATTGATAGTCCTAAGGAACACATGCAAGAGTCCGGTATGGGAATGTACATACTGCATGAGCCAGAATCAGAAATTCCAAGCCTTGTAAAGAGTTCAGAATTGCTGACAGAAGGGCAGGATCAGGTATGGAAAATGTATTTTGATGGCTCTAGAGGTAGAAATGGGTCTGGTGAAGGTGCAATGCTGGTGTCTCCTCATGGTGATAGGTATTATTCTACCTTCCATTTCACCTTTTCCTACACCAACAACACTGCCGAATATGAGGGGCTAATCCAGGGATTGCAATAGGCAAGAAAAAGAAGGATCAGCTGTTTACAAGTGTTCGAGGATAGTGAACTCATTGTAAATCAAGTAAGAGGATTGCATGCTACAAAAAATGATGTCTTGAAATGCTACAAGCATAGGGTGTGGGACATGATTGAAGAGTTCGATGCTTTCAATCTAGTCTCTATTCCCAGAAATCAGAATTACCAAACAGATAGGCTAGCAGCAATTGGGGCTCAATTTGACATCCCCAGTGATATTCAGAGGGAGAAGGTGCAGCCTCATGTAAAAGTAGTAAATAGACCCTCTATCCCGGACAATGACATTCATTGGCAGGTTTTTGAAAGTGATGAGCAAATCCTGCATTTTTTGTTAGAAGAAGATGAATTTTCTGTGGTGAACCAAGATAAACTCAAACAACAGTATGGCAATAACCAAATTGTTTAGCTAAGGACAAATAAGCTGCCCAAGGGACTAGTGATATTGGAGTCTATCTTTGGTACTAATGATCAGATGAAGAAGACTAAAACCAGCATGCAAATAAAAGAGGAACACTACGAGTAGCTGGAGATTTTTAAGGGAAAGCTCCTTAAAATTGGTAAAATCTGCTTAGCTGAGGACAAAAGAGATTTCATTACTCTATGCCATGAATTTGAAGATGTGTTTGCCTGGGATTATTCAGACCTAAAAGGATTTGACCCTCACATTGCCCAGCACACCATAGAATTAGAGCCAGGGGCAAAACCTGTAAGATAGAAGCAAAGACCCCTAAATCTGAAGCTAGAGCCCCTAATGATTAAAGAACTGACTAAGCTGATCGAGGGGAAAATCATTTTTCCAATCAAACATACTTCTTGGGTCTCTAACCTCGTCCTTGTGAGAAAAAAAAATGGGGAGATCAGACTGTGTGTTGATTTTAGGGATCTAAACAGAGCCTCCCTAAAGGACCACTACCCGTTGCCTTCAATGGAACAAATTCTACAGGTAGTGGCTGGCTCAGAGAGATTCTCCTTGCTTGATGGATTTTCTGGTTACAATCAAGTGTTAGTCAAGGAGGAGGATCAGTATAAAACTGCTTTTACCACTAAATGGGGCACCATGGCCTACAAGAGAATGCCCTTTGGCCTATCAAATGCTAGCTTAACTTTTCAGAGGGCTATGGACATGGCTTTCAAAGGTTTGCTGTATAAGTTGGTGCTGGTATACCTCGATGACATAACTATTTTTTCCAAGAATGCATCTGAGCATTTATCTCATTTGAGGCAAGTGTTTGAGAGATGCAGAGAGTTCAGGATATCTCCCAATCCCAAAAAATGCATTTTTGCTGTGCACGAGGGTAAGCTGTTAGGACACATCATCTCTAAAGAGGGCATCACCATTGATATAGAGAGGGTAAAGGCTATTTTGGAGTTGCCCTTACCCAGCCACAAGAAGGGACTTCAAAGCTTCATTGGCAGAATTAATTTTCTGCAGAGGTTTATACCAAACATTGCAAATCTTCTGAGACCTTTGACGTCCATGTTAAAAAAGAATACAGTTTTCAGCTGGACGAAAGAAGCCAAGCTAAGCTTCGAGTCCATAAAAGAGGCACTTGTAGTTGCACCAACCTTGGTGAATCTAGACTTCTCCAAGGATTTTATTTTGTATGCTTATAGCAGTCTGGATACCATTTCTGCAATTCTGGTGTAGTAACAGAGTGAAGGATTTGAACAACCAATTACTTTTTTAAGCCAAGGCTTAGAGGAATATGAACAGAGATACAGCTTCATTGAGAAGAACATCCTTGTAGTGGTGAGGATCCTAAAGAAATTCAGGCATCTTATTTCTAATAATAAGATACATTTAATGGTCGCTCACCCTGGCGTGAAGGAGTTCCTATTGAGCAAAGACGTCAATGATAAAAGAGCTGGTTGGATTACCAGGGTCATGGAGTATGACGTTGACATCAAAATAACCAAGCTCGTCCAAGGAAGAGGACTCAGCGAACAACTTGCGGCTAATCCTAAAAATGAAGCAAGCAAGGAAGAGGCAGCATTTCTGGCCATAGAAGATGAACATCAGGCCAACGCAGCAGCGTCGGGCACTAGTTGGGTTCACAATATGATCCATTTTTCGCAGACTGGTGAATGTCCAGTAGGGTTGGACAGAGCCAAGAGAAGGTACTTTAGACTTCAGTCTATCCCATAAGTTCTCATCAATGGCATCCTTTTCCGGAAAGATTTTAATGGGGCATTATTAAGGTGCATTGAGTTCCACGATGGAATGGCAGGGGGTCATTTTGTCCTGAGGACTATTGTGTGGAAGATTATGAGAGCTGGATACTACTGGCCCAACTTATTCAGAGATGCCCATGCATGGGCTAGAAAATGTGTGAAGTGTGCCATGTTCACAGGCAAGTCAAGGCTGCCAGCTATGCCCTTGCAGCCAATTCAAGTTGAGCAACCCTTCATGAGGTGGGGTATTGATTTCATAGGCCCCATCAATCCACCGTCTAGTGCAGGCCATAGGTGGGTGCTTACAGCAACTGATTACTTCACAAGATGGACTGAGGCAGTGGCCCTAAAGGAATCCAATGAAGGTGCTGTTTTAAACTTTTATAGTGATCTGGTAGCTAGATTTGGGGTACCTGAATCCATCATCTCAGACAATGCACTAGCTATTGTCAGGTTAAAAATAACTGACTGGGCTATGAGGAATGGGATTTACTTGGGCGCTTCACCAAATTATTACCCTCAGGGTAATGGCCTAGCTGAGTCCACAAATAAAAAACTCATAAGGATCATCAAGAGAACCTTGGAGGACAATCAGAGGACCTGGCATACTAATCTGAAATCTGCTTTATGGGTAGATAGAATAACTCCCAAGAGGTCCATTGGGAATTCTCCATATATGCTTGTTTATGGAAAAGAGGCAAGGTTGCCTATATCTGTGGAGCTGCCAGCTCTTGACATCATGAATCAACTAGAAATGTTTGAAGAGGAAGATCCCATGGTGGCCAAATATGCTCAGCTCATGGAGCTTGAAGAAACCAGAGACAAGGCTAAGAAGGGTATGGAGTATCATCAGCTTCAGCTCAAGGGAGTTTTTGATAAAAGGGCCACCCCTAGAAACTTTAAGGAGGGTGATTTGGTGCTCAAGTGGGATGAACTAAAGAGCAGGCCAGGGAAGCACTCCAAATTTGATTGCATGTGGCGTGGCCCATTTCTCATCACTGAATGCAAGGAGCACAATGCATTTCAGTTGTCAAATATGGATGGACAAAATATGCCTATCCCAGTCAACAGGATACACCTGAAGAGGTGTTTTAAGGTATGAATGCTCTGTAAATTAGTAGATTAGATCTCTATGCTTTCAATAAGTGCTGTTGCACAATAGTTTAGATGCCCTTCGTTTCCCCTAAGTGCTACCTAGCATAGTTGGTGGGTTGCTGTCAGCATTTTGTTTGGCCCCTGGTCTTTCTGTGTCCTTCATTGCTATCATGTAGGGTTCCGAGGTCAGAATGTTTGTCAAGGCACTTCTAGTTTCTTTTGACTCCATGCCCAATGAATGTATAAGGCCACTGATCTCATGTTTAGTAGACAAACATCCCATAGAGGTCACCAAAAATGTTATCCTATTTTCCCTCTGCTCAGAGCCAAATAGTCAACCTGATATTTTCCTTGAAAATCCTTTGAAAGGATCCCTATAAGCAAAGGTGCCATTTTTCCCATGAAACCTTGCCTTAAAAAAAAAAACTTGACCATTGGAAAGAGCTTGAAAAAATAGGCAGGTTTGTTTTTTACATCATCCTAAAATTTGGCCAAATAAAGAAGTTATTCATGGTCAAAGTTTTCAACATGCATTTCAAATGTTCATTTGGCGGGCTTGCAGATCTCCATTGGCCTTAGAAGATGTTGAAAAAATTAGGTTTTATGCATTTTCTGAATGTATATCGGGCCCCAAAGGTGCATATACATTTAAGGAATCTTTTGCAGGTCCTCAGGAATATTCCTGATTTGTATGTCGGTGATATACAAAGGGCCGAGATGCAAGTGAGACATACAAGGTATATTGTGCATCCATTGCATATTCTTCAGGTTTCCCCTTTTGTATGTTTTGAGGGTTTGTATGTTTGCCTTGTATTTTCAACATACAAGCAAATATACATTCGCTGGAAGGATGCAAGGGCAGATACAAAGATGGAATATACATCGTAGATCCCTGAAATATTTGCTAAATGTATATCAGGTTTGCATATATATTTGGCTCATACAATGGAGATATACAAGGAAAGAGATATACAAACAGGGGATGCATTGCAGGAATATTCTCTCTTGTATATCGGGTTTTCAAAATGCATGTTGTGTTGTATGTTTGCACATGCAACGAAAAGGTACAAGGTTTTCAAACATGCAGGTGCATCCGCTACAGTGGAATGCACATTCGGCTTTGTATGTTTCTTTGTATATTTCGCTTGTATGTTTTTGAACATACATGTGAAACATATAGAGAAACATACAAAGGCTGAATGTGCAAGAGATGGGGCCCGCGCACATACAAGGCCGTTTGTATATCAGACATACAAGGAGCCCTCGCCTGAGATACAAGAAGAAATACATTTGCTACAGTGGCTTGTATTTTTTGCTTTGTATGTTTTCACATACAAAGTCGATGTACAAAGGTTTATAGACAAGTCGGACCCGATTGCGTTTTTAACTTGTTTTATTAAAATTTTCGGGTCCGCTTTGTATAAGGGCGATTGTATATTGCGATATACAAGTCAATAATATACAAAGATCAGAGATACAAGCCAGACCCAACAGAGCAGTCAAATACAGTTAATGGTCAGTTTGGGGTCTGTGGCTTGTATGTTTGCAGATACAAAGGAGGTTAGATACAACCCGGATTTCAAAATGTTTCCCATTTGCTTTTTAAGAGTTTGAAGTCCATGACTTGTATATACAAGGGCGATTGTATGCATATACAAGTTGCGATTACAAAGGGCAAAATGCACGTTTGCATGTGCTAGTTGTTTGTATATTTGCTTGTATCTTTGCATATACAAGATGATATGCAAGGGAGATTATGGCCAGACATGATGCATCAACAGCTTGTTTTTGGGTCTTTCTGAAGGCCGATGGAGGGTGCAGTTCTTCAACGACGGGTCCCAGTTTCACGTGGCAGTGGCGGATGCATATGCAAAGGCTCTTGCATATACAAGTCATTTTCAAATGCATTTTTAAGAGCGACTACAAGGGCCTTTTGGCGCCAAAGGAGCAGAGATACATACAAAGTTTTCAAACATGTAAAGACAAGATCTGAGGCATTTTCAGAGGCCGATATATACACAGGTGCAGAAGCGATATATACAGGTAGTTGACCAGATCTTTGACCGCCGATATCTTCCCCATTTTAGTGAATTTCAACATGCTGTAAGAGTCAAAAATGCTTGTTTTTGCCTCCTCTTTCATTTGAGCAGGTTTTTTGGGGGGATTTTCCAGTTTTCATTTTCCCGATTTGGCTTTGCATATTTTGCTCGATTGGACGTTTTAGCGGCCATCTTGATGTTTTGAGGGGTTTTTCTCCTCACAGTGGCTCGAGTTGGTGAATTTCTGCAGGTGCATTCATGGCGTATGGGCTCTCTACCTTTTAGGACTCTTTCCTGCATGATGAATGACGACTTTGGAGGTTTTTCTCCATGCCCCGTCCTTTCTTACGTCCTAGCCAAGGTTTTCCATGTTTTGGCATGGCAGAGGCATGGCCCCTGTCCCTTCGCCATGCCTCTGCCTGTGCTTTCCTGTCTTTGGCATTTATGGCCTTGATTCTGTGATTCAGTGACTCCATGCCCTTCTGGCATGAATCTGGCCTATATAAGACAATGTAAAATCTCTTTTAAAGGAGATGGTATTTTTGGGGCTGTTATGCTGCCAAAATTTTGTAGTCAGTCCATTTTAGTGTAACTTCAAGGATAAGGGAATGTGACTCACTGTGCCTGAATCTGGCCTCTACTGTTTTCCTTTACCCACCAATGAGTGCAATCATCTAAATGGGTGTAATTCTACTATGAAATGTTCTGTATTGTAATAGTTTTTTGGGCCTTCATGATTAATAGATGATAGTTTTTACTCTTTTATCTCTGAATTTCTGTGTTTCATTTGAAGTTTTAGTCTGCTCTGTGGGTAAAGCGGCCCCTCTGTAGGTTTAACCTTCACACCGAAGCCTCAAACTAGCCTTAAACCTGTGTGAATCACCCCTCAGCAGTCAAAGAATCATTGCTGTGTCCATACCTTATCCACCATCTCTCACTAAATCTGGTGTATCGCCTCTTTTCCCTTCAGCTCTCCTTCTAACTCTTTCCCTTGCAAGTTTTTAGCACTAGATTTAGTATCATCGCTCTAAGTAATAGGCTTGGAGCAAGGAACTAGCCTTCTTTGGAGATTTGATCTCATAACGCAAGGTCCCACATTTCGAGATCATTCCAGTGTTACTCTAGGTTGCATGAGGTGTCACAGCTGCATGCGAAGGGTGCAAATCTGGGTGATAACAATTACAACATCCTACACTGGTCCCTGAATGTGCATAGCTTCCAATTGCTTGAGGGGATGGTGGTTAAGGTAAAGGATGTCTTTAATGCCATCCACTTTCTTTGACACCATGCACTGGATATGGCCTTGGGACCCCCTTGCATGCCTAGAGTTGCATACTTTGCCCTTGCTTTTCCTATCCCCCCTAGAAGATGATCATGAAGATGGTCATGATTCAAATTCTAAGTAGAGTTTATGAAGTTTCTAAAGTTGTCTATTATTTTTTCTAGTTTTTGTCTATCTTTGGTCCTGGTGTAACATCCACATTCTATAAACATAGTAAAAACTAGAAATTTACCATAGAGTAACTCAACAAGGTAAAAAAGAATTTAAGAATTTTTTTCTTTTATTCAACAAATAATCAAGTAACTACAATTATAAGATTTCTTTTAACAAAATACAATAAACCATATTGTCTTTCTCATTTACAATGTTTACAAATGTAAATCCATTACATAAACAAACTTGGAATAATTATTGCTTCTGAATATCTGACATCTTTATCACACATCCTGGCATGTTTCCTTCTTGGAGAGAGAGCATCTTTCCAGTGATTTACCTCCATCCACAGACCGACGGTTTCCCACACATCTTCCACATAGGAAGTGGTCCTACCTTTCACGAGGAATATAGACCTTAGGTGACTAGTGGTAATTTACCTTTCTCGAGTACATAGTGTTGTAATCTACTCAACTCTATCAACCATACAACCCTAGATACCCTCTAGTCAAGTATGATTTTTGATAGGATGATCAATCCAAATATAGTGAACAGACAATGCATGTAGAAAACAAATGCATTACTTTGGCCAAAGTTTTTAATATCAATATTGTTCATAATGAACATAGTCATTGTGTTCACCCACCCCTACTTGACTTGGATATTGTCATATTCTTGTAGTTTAAATCTCTTACCAACCCTATTCATGCAATAGTTTTAATCTATGAGTCACAATAATAATACCTTTTGACTTGAATAAGTCTATATGACATAACCATTCAATTGGACGGTAATTGAGTCTAGGGTTACCCTAATATCCCTTATTCATATGATATAACAATATAACCATATCTTATATCTAGGAGTTCTAGATTCACAAATAAGCCTTAATTAATTTAACCAAGGTTAAGAATACTATAGTTCTTAAATAAATAATGTCTCCTATACAAAGGAACATAGAATAACTTTGATAATGTTTATAAACAAAACATAACCTAAGTATAGATATCCCTACAAGGTCATTCTCTAGTATACTTAACCTACTCCATTATATTGGATCTCTTCATGTATAATAAAGACAATTAGTCTTAAATGGAATTCTCATAATAACCTTATTCTATCTTTCATAATATCTCTAAGTTACTACCATTGTTATGATACAAAGTTTACTAATGATTCTTATGAATCTAGTACTCTTGGTTAGATAACATTATTCGCTATGCATATATATATATATATATATATATATATATATATATATATATATATATATATATATATATATATATATATATATATATATATATATATATATATATATATATAACCTATACAAGACAATATGTTAAATCATTATAACCTCATTACTATATAGTTCTAAAAGAGAGTATGAAAACATGGTTCATCTTCAAACTTAATTCAATAAGAAGACTATTTATTCAAGCTTATGACAACTTATGGCAATCTCCTTCTAAGATATTCATTTATATTTCATTCTATGATTTGATGTGATCGATGGTTTAAAATCACTAAGAAGATGGTCAACTACTATAACAGTAAACTCACTGGTATGACCAAATATCAACCTTATAAATAACATTCGTTGTCTTCATTGACTACAGGAAAATAGTTCAAAATAGTTTACTTAAAAAGATAACTGTACTTTCCTAAGTTGATACTTAATAGTTTTTGACTATCACATCATAAGTTCAGAAGGTTAATCCTTACCAGCGAACTCATATAACGGCCTATAATACTATGATGAACAGTTTTAGATAAACTATTTGATTTCCTCATGAATTAATAACATATAAACTGAGGAATACCTGGAAGTATACAATCTTGTGCTGGCTGAGATATACGAATAAACTAGAGGGTCGAGGCCATTAGACTGTGTATTCAGCTACTATCCCAACTACTATATTCATCTCCGTATCTCCACTTTTATCCCCCTATTCGCTCTACAAGTTTTTAATCTCCTTAATATAAAACCACAACAACTCATATGAGTCGTTAGTCATAAAGACAGAGGCACGACTCCTACAGAATTGCCTCATTCCCACCTCCTCTACGTTCGATTACAAACTTTTAATCAAATCTTAACAGTCCACAACAGTTAAATCTAAACTGAAGAGCAAAATTTTAAGTGTAAATCCCACATGTCGATGGGAGATATCAGCCCCATGACTCATTGGTTGTGGCGGTTAAAACCACAGTCCTCCTTCTAAGACAAGACCAACACATCACTTAAACACAACTAACTCTTTAAATGATCTCAATAAGTGGTTCGATCTCCCACTCACACTATTGAAGACTCTGCTACAAATAAGCCTTCAACTACTCAATCATTAAACCATCGACACAATATGAGGTGTTATCCTCATTCGATGCTAAGGCATTTACATATTTGATTACCTCAAATATAATTATCATAACATCACCTCTACATTAGATAGATATAGTTTATTCAATAAAATGGTATTATTAAACAAAGGATTACATATATTGGGATTGGGTTGAGCTTGTCTCCCCTTCATATTTCGTCAACATAATTCACGTATTCTTAACTTGACTAAATCGTCTTAATGTTAAGAATCATTTATAATACGTCATGAAAATAATAATAATATGACAACCATTTTATGACAATAATGTCGTAATATTTATGTTAAACTTAAATAATTGTAAATCAAACTCAAATGATGTCGTTAACGTTATTAACGACTAAGACGACTTAATATGACTTAGAATGATTTGAAAACAATATCGACTACTTGTCGATTAGGTTCAGAGGTAAACTGACAAGACAAGGCTTACCTATTACAATAGATTGGTTCACATTTTCGTTATACACTTATAAATCAGTTTGGAAAATAAATCACTCATAACCCAAGGTCTATATCTCTCTCCTGGAAAGATACTCTCTCTCTCTCTCTTTTCTCCAAGAGTCATCTGATAACCTGCAATCCTGTTTCAACTTGTTACCAAACAACATGTGATCAGTGCATCATTATTCAATTAATTCAAATAATAAATCAATCTCATAATACAAATATTAAATCGGTAATAACATAATCATTCCTATGATTTCAATAAATGACATTCAACAAAATCCATGTTTTTTCCTTGTCATTAATCTAAACATGATAATAAATTTACTTATATCCAAGTAAAAAGTAAAAGTATAGCAAGACAAAAATTGGGGATTTAACATATCCTTCCCCTAAAGATTCATCATCCTTGATGAAATAAGGTATTAAAAAGTATCTAAAAAGCAAGATCACTATTTTCAACTGGTAACATTATTAAATAAATGAGGAAACTTTTGATAAAATTCATGGTAATCCTCCCATGTAGTATTTTCGTCAGTGTACTGGTCCCATTGGACCTTGTATTGCAAGACCTCTCTATTACGCAAGTGGAGCTTGCATGCATTTTTAACACCTTGAGTGGCTCGATCATGACCACCCCTGGGTCTTGCATCTATAAAGAATTCCAAGTCAAAATATGATTATTACCTTCAATATATTTCTTCAAATAAGACACATGAAAAACATTGTGCATTCTAGATAAGGTTGGTGGTAGAGCAACTCTGTAGGCAACCGGATTGACTACTTCAAGCACTTCAAAGGGTCCCACATATCAAGGGGCCAGCTTAGAAGACTTCCCAAACTTAATAGAACTCATCTAAGGTTTAAACCTCAAAAGAACTTTTTCTCCAACAAAAAATTGTCTTGGAACACGTTTTGCATCC
Organism: Cunninghamia lanceolata; assembly: GCA_027924645.1. Lineage (NCBI taxonomy): Eukaryota > Viridiplantae > Streptophyta > Pinopsida > Cupressales > Cupressaceae > Cunninghamia > Cunninghamia lanceolata. Next base: position 10,838,885 of record BSBN01000892.1, read on the forward strand.
GCATAGCTCTTATGCCTATCATTGGCTTTTGCTAATCTTTTTTTGATTAGCTTAACTTTCTCTTCTATTTCAGCTAGTATTTCTGGTCTGATGCTAATCCTATCCTCTAGCTTATCCCAACTTATAGGAGTTTGACATCTTCTTCCATACAATGCTTGAAATGGCGCCATCTTAATAGCGGAATGATAGGAATTGTTGTAAGCAAATTCCACAAGTGGTAAGTATTCTTCCCACTTATATTGCTGATCCATGCAATACATACGCAACAAATCTTCCAAGACTTGGTTAACTCTCTTAGTTTGCCCATCAGTTTCAGGATGGTAAGCTGTACTCACATTAAGTTTAGTCCCTAGCATAGAAAACAAAGTTTACCAAAACCTTGACGTTACACGTGCATCTCTATTCGAGATAATCTTTTCAGGAAATCCATGCAATCTAAACACTTCTTGCACAAATTTATGAGCTAACACAGGTGCTTCGTCAGTCAAATTCCCTAGTATGAAATGTGCTACCTTTGTGAGTTTATCAACCACCATTAAAATGGCATCATGTCTATTCCTTGATATAGGAAGTCCTTAAACAAAGTCCATGCTAATAACTTGCGATTTCCACTCTAGCACGTCATGTGTATACAACAATCCTGGGGGATGATGATGCTCTATTTTTACCCTTTGACATTCTAAACAACTTGCTACAAATCTTACAGCATCATTCTTCATTCCTTTCCATAAATAAAGAGGTTTAACATCTGCTAGAAGTTTGGTCACTCCTGGATGTCCTGAATATGGTGCAGTATGAACTTCTTTCCATACTAGATCCCTTAATCCAGATGAATCAAGAACATAAATTCTATCTTTATACCTCAATAGTCCATCTAACTCAAACAGAAAACCATCATACCTTAGATCTTTAGGATTATCTTTCAGAGCCTCCTTAACCTACTCATAGAACTCATCACCAGAAAAATTTTGCAATACCAAATCCTTGAAATTTCCACGAATAGAAATAATAGAAGCTATATGTCTTCTACGACTCAAAGCATCAACTACTCTATTCTCTTTTCCTTTGATGTAATTTATCTCAAAGTCATAGTCAGATATCAATTATAACCATCTCCTTTGTTGAGCATTCAAATGCGGTTGTGAGAAAATATATTTAAGACTTTGATGATCTAATTTAAGTACAAAAGTCTTTCCCAACAAATAATGTCTCCACATTTGTAAGGCATGAGTTACTGCTGCCAATTCCATATCATGCGGTGCATAATTTTTCTTATAAGATTTTAATTTCCTTGATTCATATGCAATGACTCTTCCCTTTTGCATAAGCACTCCTCCTAATCCTTCTCTTGAGGCATCTGTAATTACCTCAAATTGTCCTTCGCAGTCAAGAACTTTCAAGATTGGAGCTGTAGTTAACTTTTCCTTTAAGAGATCAAATGCTTCCTGACATTTGTCTATCCATTCAAATCTCTTTCCTTTCCTCTGTAGGGAAGTGATTGGACTAGCAATACTGGAAAAATGTAGAACAAACTTTCTATAATAGCCTGCCAAGCCCATGAAACTACGCACCTCATGCACATTTGTTGGTACAGGCCAATCCAGAATAGTTGTGATTTTTGTAGGATCAACAGATATTCCATTAGCTGATATAATATGACCTAGGTATTAAATCTCCTTCTGAAAGAATGTGCACTTAGATAGTTTCCCATATAACTTATGTTCTCTTAACCTTTGCAGAACTATTTGCAGGTGCCATTGATGTTCTTCCTCATTCTTAGAATAAATGAGTATATCATCCAGAAAGACAAAAATGAGCTTATCCAAACTATCTCTAAATATACTATTCATGAGATTCATGAATGCCGCAGGTGCATTTGTCAAACCAAATGGCAACACTGTGAACTCATAATGTCCCTATCTGGTTCTAAAAGCTGTCTTATGAATATCTTCATCTTTCAGTCTTAACTGATGATACCCTGATCACAAATCAATCTTTGAAAACACAACAGCTTCACGTATCTGATCAAAAAGATCATCAATATGTGGCAAAGGATATTTGTTCTTTACCATTGCTTTATTAAGCATATGATAATCTATACACAAACGAAAGGTTCCATCCTTCTTTTTAACAAAAATAACCGGAGCACCCCAAGGTGAAACACTGGCTCTGATTAATCCTTTTGCCAGCAATTCTTGTAATTGTAGTTTCAATTCCATTAACTCCGTTGTTGTCATACGGTAGGGTGCCTTTGATATTGGCTCAAATCCTAGTTTAATGTTAATAGAAAAATTGAAAACCCTTTTGGGAGGCAATCCTGGAAGTTCTAGAAACACATCCTAAAATTCCCAAAGAAAAGGATACTTTTCTCCAAAAGATAAACTAGGGTTTTCTACCCCTTCCTCCACTTGTTCCATTTTGACTGCAAACAACTGACAACCTTTCCTTCTAGCCCTTTTTAATTGCTTGGAAGAGATAGTTCTGATTTTAACTTCTCTTTGAATCCCTTGGAATTGGGTGATATTTCCCGAATCATCTAAACATTCAACTGTTTTTGAAAAATAGTCAACCTTAGCTCTATGTTTCCATAACCAATTCATTCCTAGGATCACATCATAGGAACCTAAGGGAGCTACATACAGATTTACTTCAGTTGAGAAACTAGGAAGGTCAACTTTGGCTTCAAACAAACATTGCTCTACCTGAGCCTTAGATTGGTTAGTATATTCTAATGTCTAGGGTTTGGACATGCAACCAACTTTTCTAGAAAATTTATTCAAAATTCTAGGAGAAACAAAGTTTTCCGTGGCTCCTGTATCAATCAAAATAGATATAGGGACTCCGAACAAAGTACCTGTCATCTCAATGGGTGTGATTTGATATTCCGCTTGGTGATTATCGAGAGATGCATGAATCCTTTGCTAGAATGCTTCTTGCTGAGTAGGTAGTGCAGTACCTCTTTGTTGTCCATTTTGATTCTTGTTAGGGTAACAATTTGCATAGTGGTTGCCCCACAAGTAAAGCATCCTCCAATGGCTCCTTTCTTATCTGAAGTCTTCCCATTGTTATCCTCATTCCTTTTGTAGTTGCCATTCTTCTTCTCATTACCAGACCCACCTATGCTTTTCTGAGGTCCTTTATCTTTTCTCTTATTATTGTAGCTCTTTTCATATCTTTTCTTGTAGGGTTGATTGTTAGAAGTTCCATTAAACCTCTTGCGGCTTCTATCACGATAAGCTGAGATGGATTTCAGCTTTTGCTCTTGCTTGATCGCCTTCACGTACACTTGATCCATTGTTGTGGGACCATGTACATCCACTTCACCACCAATTTGAGAATTTAAGCCCATGATAAATTTTCTAATCTTGAATCTCTCATCCTTTTGATACTATGGAACATATTTCAGGAGTCAAGTGAATTTTTCTCCATATTCTACTACTATCATATCTCCTTGTCAAAGGTTCTAAAAATTAGTTAGTTTCTGATTGAAATAGAGTTATGGTAACCATCTTTTACGAAAGAGTCCACGAACTCATCCCAAGTTACCCTTAGAGAGGTCAAATTCAATTCCATCTTTTTATTCATCCACCAAGTGGATGCTTCTCCTGCTAGTTGGAATGCTCCCCATACTGCCTTGGTCACCTCTGAGTAATTTCTTATCTCGAAGTACTTTTCCATCTATGTTAACCAAGATTTTGTAGCATCTCCAGTTTCTGTCCCATCAAATTTTGGTGGAACAACCTTCTTCATATCCTTTGAGAGCTCCAAGGTCAATATATCCCTTGCCTCTTTATGAGGTTCGGTACTCTTGCTTTGATCTTCATGATTTTCTCCGCTTTCACCATGAGAGTTTTCACCTCCTCCCTCGGTATTCCCTTTATCATCCACCTTCTTTTCCAAATCACCCAATCTTTTCTTGGTTTCCTCTAGCATGGTTATGATTTGATCCAACTTATTATTTGGTGAGTGGTTTTCCTCTTCACTTTCTCCTTGGTTAGTTCTTGTTTGCACCATCTTTATCGATTTCTCACACCTGAGAATATTGAGTTGTCCATTAGTTCAAGATTATAATGTAACCCATTAAATCTAAACATAATACTCAATTTAAACAATAGTTTGGCACAAAAACAACTCTTTTTATTTATTTATTTCTTTTCAAAAGTAAAGAGTATTCTTCTTTATACAAGAAATGACTTCAAAAGTCATGCTCAAGAGGAGTATATCTCTCAGCCTCATTTTCAGATACATAATCTTGAGGTATATAACCCTCTAACTCACTATTAGACCTAACTTCTATGATCTCAATAGTTGAGGGTATGCGGGGATCTCACCTAACCATAGTTGTTTCCTCATCTGACATATACTCTATGATTTTGGTAGTGATCTTAACTCTTTCTTTGTCTTCCCTTCTCATTCACTTAATTCAAGATAAGGCAGTCACCAGAGTTTCAGTATCACTTAACCAAATGTCACTATCATCATTGGTTGCCTTAAAGGTTTTGATAATTGCCTCACGTTCTCTTTTTTCTTTAAGGAAATGTTGACTCAAATTAACAGACTTTCTTGCTATCTTCTTAGAACATACCATCTTGGCACAAAAATTTTCAAACATTAGCTAACCGCATAATGTTGACTATAGGAAAGCATAATGGTCTCATAACCCCTAGTGCTGAACCTGGTAGCTTTGATACCATATGTAACATGATCCACATTCTATAAACATAGTAAAAACTAGAAATTTACCATAGAGTAACTCAACAAGGTAAAAAAGAGTTTAAGAATTTTTTTCTTTTATTCAACAAATAATCAAGTAACTACAATTACAAGATTTCTTTTTACAAAATATAATAAACCATATTGTCTTTCTCATTTACAATGTTTACAAATGTGAATCCATTACATAAACAAACTTGGAATAATTACTGCTTTTGAATATCCGACATTTTTATCACAAGTCCTGGCATGTTTCCTTCTTAGAGAGAGAGCATCTTTCCAGTGATTTACCTCCATCAACTGATCGACGGTCTCCCACACATCTTCCACATAGGAAGTGGTCCTACCCTTCACAAGGAATATAGACCTTAGGTGACCAGTGGTAATTTGCCTTTCCCGAGTACATAGTGTTGTATTCTACTCAACTCTATCAACCATACAACCCTAGATACCCTCTAGCCAAGTATGATTTTTGATAGGATGAGCAATCTAAATATAGTGAACCAACAATGCATGCAGAAAACAAATGCATTACTTTGGCCAAAGTTTTTAATATCAATATCATTCATAATGAACATAGTCATTGTGTTCACCCACCCCTACTTGACTTGGATATTGTCATATTCTTGTAGTTTAAATCTCTTACCAACCCTATTCATGCAATAATTTTAATCTATGAGTCACAATAATAATACCTTTTGACTTGAATAAGTCTATATGACATAACCATTCAATTGGTTAGTAATTGACTCTAGGGTTACCCTAATATCCCTTATTCATATGATATAAGAATATAACCTTATCTTATATCTAGGAGTTCTAGATTCGCAAATAAGCCTTAATTAACTTAACCAAGGTTAAGAATACTATAGTTCTTAAATAAATAATGTCTCCTATACAAAGGAACATAGAATAACTTTGATAACCTTTATAAACAAAACATAGCCTAAGTATAGATATCCCTACAAGGTCATTCTCTATTATACTTAACCTACTCCATTATATTGGATATCTTCATGTATAGTAAAGACAATTAGTCTTAAATGGAATTCTCATAATAACCTTATTCTATCTTCCATAATATCTCTAAGTTACTACCATCATTATGATACAAAGTTTACTAACGATTCTTATGAATCTAGTACTCTTGGTTAGATAACATTATCCGCTATATATATATATATATATATATATATATGTTAAATCATTATAACCTCATTACTATACAGTTCTAAAAGAGAGTATGAAAACATGGTTCATCCATTTGAGAGTATCGTATGGTTATTACTCAATCTCTTTATTGGCTTGCTTCAAACTTAATTCAATAAGAAGACTATTTATTCAAGCTTATGACAACTTATGACAATCTCCTTCTAAGATATTCATTTATCTTTCATTCTATGATTTGATGTGATCGATGGTTCAAAATCACTAAGAAGATGGTCGACTACTATAACAGTAAACTCATTGGTATGACCAAATATCAACCTTATAAATAACATTCATTGTCTTCATCGACTATAGGAAAATAATTCAAAATAGTTTACTTAAAAAGATAACTGTACTTTCCTAAGTTGATAATTAATAGTTTTTGACTATCACATCATAAGTTCAGAAGGTTAATCCTTACCAGTGAACTCATATAACCAACTATAATACTATGATGAACAGTTTTAGATAAACTATTTGATTTCCTCATGATTTAATAACACATAAACTAAGGAATACCTGGAAGTATACAATCTTGTGCTAGCTGAGATATGCAAATAGACTATAGGGTTGACACCAGTAGATTGTGTATTCATCTACTATCCTAGCTACTATATTCATCTCTGTATCTTCACTTTTATCCCCCTGTCCACTCTACAAGTTTTTAATCTCCTTAATATAAAACCACAATGGCTCACATGAGTCGTTAGTCATAAAGATGGAGGCATGACTCCTACAGATCCGCCTCATTCCCACCTCCTCTAGATTCGATTACAAACTTTTAATCAAAGCTTAATAGTCCACAGTGGTTAAATCTAAACTAAAGACCAAATTTTAAGCGTAAATCCCACATGTCAATGGGAGATATCAGCTCCATGAATCATTAGTTGTGGCGGTTACAACTACAGTCCTCCTTCAAGATAAGACCGACACATCACTTAAACACAACTAACTCTTTAAATGATCTCAATAAGTAGTTCGATCTACTGGACTCACACTATTGAAGACTATCCTACAAATAAGCCTTCGGTTACTCAATCATTAAACCATCGACTCAATATGAGGTATTATCCTCATTCGATGCTAAGGCATTTACATATTTGATTACCTCAAATATAATTCTCATAACATCACCTCTACATTAGATAGATATATTTTATTCAATAAAATGATATTATTAAACAAAGGATTATGAATATTGGGATTGGGTTGAGCTTGTCTCCCCTTCATAATCCGTCAACATAATTCACATATTCTTAACTTGACTAAATCGTCTTAATGTTAAGAATCATTTATAATACGTTAAGAAAATAATAATAATAATATGACAACCATTGTATGATAATAACGTTGTAATATTTACGTTAAACGTAAATAATCGTAAATCAAACTCAAATGACGTCGTTAACGTTATTAAAGACTACGATGACTTAATACGACTTAGAATGATTTGAAAACAATATCGACTACCTGTCGATTAGGTTCAAAAGTAAATTGACAAGACAAGGCTTACCTCTTACGACACATTGGTTCACATTTTTGTTATATACTTATAACTCGGTTTGGCAAATAAACCACTCGTAACCTGAGGTCTATATCTCTCTCCTAGAAAGATACTCTCTCTCTCTTTTCTCTAAGAGTCATCTGATAACTTGTAATCCTGTTTCAACTTGTTACCAAATGACATGTGATCAATGCATCATTATTCAATTAATTCAAATAATAAATCAAATCTCATAATACAAATATTAAATCAGTAATAACATAATCATTCCTATGATTTCAATAAATGACATTCAACAAAATCCATGTTTTTTCCTTGTCATTAATCTAAACATGATAATAAATTTACTTATATCCAAGTAAAAAGTTAAAGTATAGAAAGATAAAAATTGGGGATGTAACACCTGGCTATTTTGGAGGGACTCGACCTATGTATTTTTTGTGCATTATGTTAGATATATTCTCAGATAAGCAATTATTATACATTTATAAGTGTCATGGGTACTAGACTCTTTCTTGTAATTCCCTATTAATTTCATAATATATTATAGGTGACTTGTCACCTTTCTGGTTAAAAAAAGGAAAGTAGACAAAATGGCTTGAATTAGAAACCAAATCATATGGTGTAGACGTCCTGTCAAGGTATATTCTTTGTTTCTTCAAGAACAATTCTTGAATTTCTAGCTTATGCAATTATATCATGATCTCCCCAGTACTGTTACAACACCCAAGGAGATTTTATTGGTCTATCAAAAATCTACTCTAGAATTATAGAATCAACTTTGTGATTTTTATTTATATGATCTATTAGTCCCATATGATATAGAATGGAATCCTCTAATGTATGTAGGGGATGTCTAGATTAAAGCTCTGGTATACTTCATTTAGAATAAACATAACATGGGTACTCAGTTGTAGTAGTATCATGAATGGGAAATGTCAATCCTTTTAAAAGCTAGGGTTGAATCAAAAGATCCTAACTAGGTAGTAATGGACCGGATCACATTAAAAAAAATATGAGGTAGAGGATAAGATTTTGGAATGTAGAGTAGTATATTATACAAAGATTAAAACATTGGCCACCCAAACTTGCAAGAAGGCATTGAAATTTTAAAAAGTTAGATAGAATGAGTTGACCAAGGAATTGAGGAAAAAGGAACCCCATTTTATATATAACTACTTGGTAGCAATCAGAGGAAAGCTAATAAGAAGAAGGGTAAACAAAGCCACGAAGAAGTGGAGAATATTGAGAAGAAGAATACTGTGGAGAGAGGAAACAAAATTCATAAACTTAAGTTGAAAATGGGGAAGGTTGAGAACCCTGATGGGAAGGGTTTGGTTATGGAGGATCTTAGGATTGATGTCCCTTTTCCTCCTATTCTGGATCCCTATAACAAGCTCCTCGAGAACTTCTAGTTCCTTGTGTCTTCTGCTTCGAATAGGGAAGAGCTTTCTAAGGCTCTAGATATGGTGAAGGATGCTATTAATGACCAACACAGGTTAACTAAATGGTTCTTAATCGAGATAAATAGGATCAATATCATATTAACAACTATTCAACAAAGGTTGGGAAGGGGAGTGGAGATCGACGATAAAATGGATGAGGAAATTTAGATATCTTGGGAGGCCATTCTAAAGGTCAATCAATTGGAGAAGGATTTGGTTTCTCATTACCAAGATCACGAGACCCGCTTGAGCAAGGTGGAAAATAAATGAACGAGGTCAAGAAAAATATAGAAAGAATGCTTGAAACTAGTAAATGCATAATTTAGAATAGTGTGGAAGGCATTCACATTCTTACAGAGAAGCTTAAGGAGTTGATGGAGAAACACATGATTGGTAAGGGGGATGAAACCGATACTGAAGGTAAAAGGATGAGCTTCTTCACTTTGATAAACTTCACAAAGAATTCTACAAGTAGGAGTTGGATGTCGCAGAAAATCTTAAGAGTATGTGTTTATGCTGATGGGTACCAAGTGGATGGGTGGACGATGGGCTATAGTATATTTGTTGTTAGTATAGTATATTACTATATCTAGGTTCTTTTTCTTTTTGCTGTGTTTTTAGATGTTTGGCTGCTATCCTACCATGTTTAATCTTTGGGACAACTTTTGGTTCTAGTGTTTCAGGGTCCCTTCAAAACTTGTTTTACTCCTTTAATCAAAAACTACCTGGTAGCAATCAACAGGGCACACAAGTATATCAGCTCATCTGGTAAACATAAGATTACTTGGTTATCTCTTGTATTTCAGTAGTCCCTTCTTTGGTTTCTAATACCACATTATTAGGGACAAAGGCCACTGTAAGAAGTTGATCAAAGAGATAGGTGGGAATGTCTTGATGCTAAAAAATGATTTTATCTCAAATAAGAGGAAGGAATCACTTAACCAATAGACTACAAGATGAACTGACACTTTAGTATAATCAAAGGCAGTAAGGTTCTTGGGGACAAGAAAAATAATATGCTGGGGGAAAATAATGGGACTTGAAAGTGCCTCTATTTCTTATGTTTATTTGTTGTTATATAGAACATATCCTAGAACAATGCCTAAAAATTTATATTAAATATTTGAATTATGAAGTATTAGAAATGATATATAGTATTCTGATAAATGACTATGTGTTTTGATAATTATTTTCAAAATGTGATAGTATGTTATATTGATTATGGTGATTTTAAGTATAGAAATATTATAGAATAAATATAACCCTTCATGCAACAAGACAATGGGTACCCATAGCCAAGGTTGCTGGGAACCTGTAGCAATAGAAATAATCATATGTAGGTGAAGGAATAGGTACCCATAGCCAAAGGATAAAAATTCCCGAGTATGAAGGATATGATTTTGTGGTGACGATCCCACTCACAAATGACATCCAATAGCAGTGATGCCTTCCACATAAAATAAGGAGGAACTCAAAGTATCAATAGATAGTGACAAAGAACTGTAGAAATCTTTCATCAAGGATTGCATAAGTTATGCTGATTTTTTGCATGTCTTTGTTACTTTTGTTTCCTCCATCTTAGTTAAATATTTATATTAGGATTGTACTCTTTGAGAAGTTTTAATTGTAAGAAAGTTTCCTATTTGTGTTTTGTTATAATAACACAATCCTCTTCCTATGTCCTAAGAAAGTGTTGACACATGTAGCTAAGTTGTTAAGAGTCCAACTTAGTTAATTATAGATAGAATGATTCTATATATTTAGAAGATAAATTGTGTAATAGATATCTAGAGATTTAATTACCAGTAGTTTGTATAATGTTTTTCTTAAATCAATCAAGATGCTTTCCAGATTCAGTCAATGTTGTGTAAATAATTAGTTAAGAGATTTAATTAAGATCATGTGAGAATACAAATTCACCCAAGTAAGGGTTCACTTGAGGTACAACTATAACTCTTTTGTTAGTATTAGTTGTTGGTAATTTTAGTAGTTTTGATCTTACATATTTCATATAAATAGCTACTTATTGACAGTAGAGATAGCATATACCTATAGCTTAATATAACTCCTAGTATTGATAATATCCCATAACAATTACTGTACTTGATCAAAGTTTATAATATAGATTTATTTCTATAAGAATTTTTTCTATACACAACCTCTTAGGACAACCTTTAGGAATTCTTCAAATGTAGATATAGTGTAGGTACCATCTAAGAAGATACGCCCCCCAATTTGACATTGTAAATGTAGCACATTATAACTAGTGAGTCGCTTGATAAGGGATACCCTGATCCATTGAGTAGAGTGCATGCTTTCACTACATCAAATCTACTAGTTAATAATGGTGTTGGACAAGACCTATAGTCATAGGTTTAATAGAGGACTTTAAATTTAAACAAGTGCTAGTCTGGGTTCTTCGTGACTATACCTAGAAAGGTGGGTAACATAGAAAGAGAGATACTTTGATAGGGGTATATTCATAAATATTTAGGTTGATTAGGTATGTTAATGTTAGGCATCTACCCTTCTCTCTTCATGTTCATTATGGTTCTACATGTTTCTTAGCATAAAATCTTTTCTTGATTATTTATTTTCTAGGGCTTGACCAATGATTTTAGGTTGTTACGCTTTTGTGGTTTTGAGGTATGAATCTACCATGCATATCTCTTTTTTTGACCATGTAGATAAGAGAAGTTTTATGTATTCAAGACTACTAGCTAGGACTATTTAGTCTTGGCCCTAGCGACACCTATGCAAGGTACCTAACAATGACAATAAAAAGTGATGTCGTGTCATTGAACCTTGTACTTTGGAAGGTAAACTCTTATCAAATTGAGGGGTGTCCAAAGGCTCTCTATAGAAGGGTGACATAATAATTTTTCTAGGAGTTGACCTATTCTATTCAAAAGGAAATGCAAGAACTTTAATCTATTTGAATAGAAATTAAATAGTTATCTAAGAAATTGAACTACTGAAACTAAATAAAAGATCACTAACTATGGAATTAAAATGTAGAGCATAATAAATTACTAATCTATGAGACTGAAAATTGCTTATGCTTTGGAATTAAATTCTAATTACTAAACAAAAAGTTGATATTACTTTGAACTACAAATCTTTTTCAAATATTTATGTAACAAAAAGTGGAAAGAAACTCAGAAATCTTTTCTTTTGTTTTGCTAAATTTTCTACTTAAGAGAACTGAACATACATAGACTTCACACATGACATAACAATATTATAGGAATCACTTAGAATGGTAATAACAAACAAAGTAGGAGTGAAAACTACATCATATTAAGCATATAGGTTGCTACATGCAATCACAATAAAATCAACATCGTAAATTTATGAAAAACAAAACCATAAAATTCTTATCTATAATTTACTAATTCGCCTTCTCCTATGAGTGTCTAACTCTCTAGAGTCCAAGTGGATTATTCTCAATCTAACATTATCAACTTTAAGAGAACATGAAAAATCATAAGATTGCATTCATTCACAACATATATACTTCTAGTTTACATCTTCTCATTCTACTAAAGTATAAAAGGTAATTGAACATATGTATTTTCTAGTATAATTGAATGATGATGAAAAATAACAACTATAACTAACTACTTAACTATAAATCTGATGTAAATTCCTAAAATCTCACTACGTTAAATGCATGCATGAGCTATCCAAAATTGACATGGGAATTGGATTGGTGGAAAATAAGGTTGTGTGCCTCCAAAAGCCTATATTGGCACAAGAGTTATATCTATTATAGTCTATTGTCCTAGTCCTTTAGGAGTTCCTTCACCTTCTCTAGAGCTTGAAGTTTTTGTTAGAAATGAAGATGCAAACCACACAATGGAAATCTGATTCAAACCTTATTTAAGTCCTCTAAACTATGTAGAATCAATGGAGATTACAACAGAAATAAAACCCACTACACAGAAATAACAAACATAAAGAACTGAACACATAACATAGTATGTAACATGGATAAAACCCTTATGGGTAAAAGACTCTGCCAAGAAAAGAGGCTCCAAGTTGTATTATCTTCAAAATATGAGATTACAATACATGCACTTCATCTATTTTTTCATTCTTCAATCCAACGCCACCTGTTACTCTCAAATCTAATAAAAACGTATTACAAATATCCTTGTAAAAGGGGTTTACCTTCTAGGGAAAGATAACTGACAAAATATCGACTGTTAGATCTATGACCTAAGGACGAATGGTCGAGATTCACAATGATAAAGATATAAATAAAATGAGGTTTTGGGAGTGTTGCCCCCAAACCCTTGTTGGGGCGCGTGGCCCCCAGACTCCTCGTCGGGGGGATGATCCCCCCAGACCCCTCACAGGGGGAAACCCCCTTGCAACCCCTCATTGCAGATGAATGAATGTCATGTACTGGATATAAACACATGGCTGAAACAAAATCGCTGCTGGTGAAACCTTTCATCCCTTATGGGTGATTTACAAACAATATTAGGAGTAATTAATTACATAGGATTTACAAGGTTGATGGCTCCTTAATCCTAACAGTTTTTAGAGTTGATAAGGTCTCTAGAGTAATCCTTTGCATTGATTGAGGTCTTCTAGAGTTCCACCCTACTTCCCAAAAGAGTGTCCAAGGCATCCTATAGGAGTAAAAATAGATCTTTGGCATACAATTTATTAGTATTTCATTATAGTTAATAATCTAATAAATAAATTAGATAAATGCAATCTTTTTCTACTCCAAACAATAAATAATTCTTTTAATCAAACATAATTACATGAATAATTGGTGGGAAAAAAGAAAGGATGGGTACTTTGACAAAAATATGATGACGTTGTTAGCATAGAAAATATATTTTTTAACCATACAAGGTTATAGAATCACCCATACCATTGATTCAAAAGGAAAAATTACATATGTCTATCAGCTAATAATTGTTCAAATTTAACAAAATTACATATATAATATGGACCCACCCATGACTCATAAAACATAACTAGAAATATATCAAAAAACTAAATATATTCAAAGAGAATTAAAGCCCCTTAGTAGCTTGACTAAATACCAATTATATATCCTCTTCTGTGGAGGAAGGATCTGGCAGTAGGAACAACATAGGTAGTGGCATTGTATCTGGCTTGGGGGCTCTACTCAGGTAATTACCTCTAAAGAAACTAATGGCAAAAAAGATTTATCTTTCCTTCTCTTCCAAACTTGCTAGGAGCTAAAACTGGTATTTCTCCAGTTTGGTGGTCAAATAACCAATGTTGCCATTGCATAGACCCTTCTTCATCCCTAGGTAAATTTGAGAAATCTCCCACAAATTCCTTAGCTACTCCATAGTAAAGAGACTGCCCACCAGTGTCGCACCCTATTAGCATAACATATTACATTATTTAATAAATCACTTAGACTATAGTTATGCAGTTATGGTTTGATCAGTTATGGTTACATTTTTCTCAAGTGTATTCCTCTGTATAAATGCATTTGCAATCCATTAAATAAAACACCAAGTACTTTTTTGGAAATAAGCCACACCTGGACCGATGATGGGATGACCATAGAGGGGCTAGTAGCTCAATTGGTAGAGCACTCCAGCAGGAAATGGAAGGTTCTAGTTTCAAGTCCTAGATGGTCCATATAAGTTGTAGCTCAACAATCGGTATCAAAGTGAAGCTAGGAGCCCCATGCACCTATAGTGTATCTAATGGGGGGTGTTATAAATATGCTACATCTCCAGACCAATGATGGATTGACCACAAGGGGCCAGTATCTTAGTTGGTAGAGTACTCCAACAATAAATGGATGGTCCTAGGTTCGAGTCCTAGTTGGTTTGATGTCACATCTGCACTACAAACATGCATGACACTAACAACTATTGGTATAATGCCTTGACTCAAGATAATTCCAATAAAGAAGGCACAATTGGCAATGTCACCATTCCTCTCAGGCTAAGAAGTTGTACCCTCACAAAGGTTCTCTATGTTCCTAGCTTGACAATGAATCTCTTTTCTATAAATTATCTTTGGAATCATAAGATTAAGGTGGAGTTCTAGGACAAGGAAGACACCAAATCTTGTTTGATCTCATGAGAAGGTATGATAAATTGCTAGAGCTTTTATGAAGGATCATTTATTTGCACTAGATGCAATCTCATCCTATGCAGTTGCGTTATCTGCCTCTATGGCTGAATATACTACTCTCTCACATTATTGATATGGGCACCTTTCTGCTAGCTCCCTATATTAGCTTAGTTCTAAGGAGATGGTAAGAGGACTTCCTCAACTTTCCCATTCTTTGCCTATATGTTTTGGATGTCTTGTAGGAAAAAAATATCAGGATCCATTTGAGTCGAGTACCTTCCATGCCAAGGACCATCTTGCGGTCATGCATACCAATCTGTGTGGAGCCTTACCTGCTTCCTTTCAAGGATTCTAGTACTTCAAGTTATTGGTTGATGACTTATCTCACAAGACATGGGTGTTCCTTCTCAAGAAGAAGAATGAAGACTTTGCAAACTTTTGGGACTTCTACCAGTGAGTTATATAGGAAACAAGACAACCTCTTCTTCTCCTTCACCAGATCAAGGGGGGAATTCACATCAAAGAAAAACTCTTGGCATTCCTACAGCATCATGGAATCAAAAACCACTTGATTTCCCCTATACACCCCCCAAAAATAGAATTACAAAATGTCATAATTAGACTGCCATGGAGATGGCATGTTGCATGCTTTCCATAGCTAAGTTGGAGGATTGATTTTGGGTAGAAGAAGCCCAGATAGCTATGTACCTTCTCAATAGGGAACCTACAAAGATCTTGCAAGAAAAGACACCAGAAGAGGTATGGAGTGGCCATAAGCTTTCAATATTCCATCTTAGATACAATATATATGCATGTCCCAGCTAACAAGAGGAACACGATCAATCCCAAAACACTCCAATGTATCTTTTTGGGTAAAGTACTACCTCAAAAGTATATCATCTAATGGATCTTGAGACATAGAAGATTTATTAGAGTTGAGACATGGTATGTTATGGCTCATCATTTGACTCATTGATACACAAAGCAGAGTCAAAACTGACCACCTCAAGTATAGATTTCTCTCATAGATAGATGATGAGCATGAAGAATGGACTCTCAAAAATACGATGATCTACAAGGAGAATTGTTCATTGATCTTTGCCATTTGGAAAATAATTCTTCACATCAGTAGCAACATCAATGTCCAAAATGGGTCTTGTTACCAAATTGTTCTTTGCAGCCCAATTCGGTCAAGTTGTAACAACAATTATCTTTGTTGATTTGAAGAAGTAGATAAGTTCAAGAGGAAAGGAAAAGGAGGTTCAAGTTCTCAGCCAGCCTAGAAGACCTATTGTCCTGATGGAGGAGCATTCCAGTGATCATATTACCAAGATCATGTAGCATCTCAATTAGACTTGCTACATGAGCCAGATAAGATGAAAGGATACTCCAGCAAAGCAGGAGATATCTTAGGACTGACATGAGAAATGAAGGTTAATCTATGGATTATAGGTTGTGTTGCAGTTGTTGTCATTATTCATTAATTGTAGTTTGATACATGTCAAAAAGTTACATAAAATCTTGCTAAGTTTACTCATGATTATAAACATCTATACCATGCAATAATGTTTAGTTTATCTTTATGCAATTGATTTACAAAAAGGGAGAAATTATACACAAGTCATTGCATGAAATAACTGTTTATATTTATAAAGAAAAGTGTTTATATGATCCCACACAAGCCATGGGAATAACTGTATATGATGCAATGCATGATAACAAGTACATCTGAAGTAAAAGGAAACATATAAAAGAGAAAGGTGACCCATCATTGTCTGAATGATGAATCCCGTTGACATCATCAACATCTTCAGTTGTCCTATTAATAGCTTCAAGAAGACCTACAAGAGGAAATGAAGATGAATGTTAGAGCTCCCTGGGGGATCTTATCACTTCTATATGCAATAATGTCAAAAGGTACCTGCTATCTTACATAGCATCTAATCATGAAGATGGAAAAGAGAAACAAACATCAGAAGCAGATAGGCAATCATGAGATGAAGTAGGAAAAAGAAATCATATCAGAAAAACTAAAGATGATGCTACTAAACCTCCATGTTTTCTCTAACTTGTTTTCTAACTATGTAGGTATAGGTTCATGAGGATTAGTCATTAATGACATCTCAAGACAATGCATATACAAGGACAACTAATAGGAATAAGCACAAGAAAGCATCATAATGATGACACAAAGATAGCAGCCTTATACACCAATAAGTGGCAGTCATGAAAGGTGACAGAGTGTAGTAAGTCATGAGGATCAAAAGACAAGAACAAAAATGAAGATAGCCAGAGAAATGCATGAACAAATGAAGCAAGGTAAGGTAGAAGTCTATCTAGGAAATTGTACCATTCCAGAGGATCATTTCTGCCAGGGTATAGTCATACAAGAGAATAAGCATGCATGAGCAAGGTATCTTCCACATAGAAGATATGATTGAAATATAGTAACAAAGAGACTATGGATAGTGCTAGCAACCTCTGCATGACAACACACAAAAATAATGCCAGGATACTATTACTAGTTTTCTCTACAACTCAAATTGGTAGAGCTGGAGTGCATTCAGTTCATTTTAGATGAGAAAGATTTTAATATTTGCCTATTATCTTGTTTTGCATAGTTGGAGTACTTGAAGGATTCAGACATGATACATTGTTATAATGGAGGAAAAAATGGATTCAGTTGATCATTCATTGCATTGCAGATTTTTCTTGAGAGATAAGTTGTTTCATTTCATTACAATGATTATTTAATTTTACAAATGAGATACACAAATAGAATAAGCATTGCATTGAATGAAAACATAATAGATCAAGTGTCCCACACAAGCCATGGGAATAGTTGAGTCAATAGATACTAGAGAGTATACTATGCATCTAAACACTTAAGAAAAGAAGTAAACATGATAGAGCATATCTATCATTGCCTGTTTAGGATCTTGGTTGAGTTTATTCTTGTTGCATCTGCTTCTTTGCTCTCGATCCTTAATGAACCTATAGGAGAAGAGAAGATTTTGTTAGAGCTCGAGATATGGAATACCCCATGAACTTCATCAGGCAGAAACATAGTCCACTGTTTGTGATATATTGAATTAGATATAAATCATCAATTGACATGAGGAACAAAAAATGAAACAACATTGAGCTTCACTGATTTTATCTAACATGTTTGTGTCCTATACAGGTATAGATAAAATCATGTCGCTGTTTTGAAGATCATTTCAGCATGTGGTGTAAAGTGGGCTCCCACAAGGGTTGAGCCCAGCATGCTACCCCTGATTCTTAGGGGGAATGGGATACAAGTATATACATGGAAATCAAGACATATTATGCTATTGTATTAACTAAGTGTAAGAGTTTCAATCCAATTATCCATCTATGACTATCAGTTCGAACATGATGAAGTGAGAGTCATAAGTGAGCATTGTGCTCTGTCAAGGTAGCTCAATAATGTCTGAAACAAGATAAAGACAGTGACAGAATAAAACTTGCAAGTGTTCATATGAAGAGGACAACACTCTTGTGCTGATCAAGGAATGTAATATAATGCTAAGATGAAGGATGTGTTATAAACATGTTCATACAAGGCCCTCACCAAAATGCCAGGTGGACAACAATGAAACAGGTAGCAATCATTTGTGGTTATTATTCAATGTAGCATAAGTGCCATGATATAGTACAATATCTCATTAGCCACAATACATTATAAATGTCATGATAACTTTCTAGTTTGATAAGAGAGTCATAAACACAATTGCCATCTCATTATGAAATATAATACCAAACTTGTGAACTTTGATAAGGAGCAGTCAAAATCACTAATAGCAGTCATATAAGGTATAATACATGAAATAGAGCAGCCATATACATGATGCCATACATAGAAATGTTCATTCGATGCTCAAGATGAAGGGGTCATAATTAATAAACAAACAGTAAGAAAGATAGCTATAGGTATAACATCTAGAAAATATAGTGAGCTTGAGAACATGAGGATAAGCCATGTCACTATGAGCAAATGAGATGCATACCAAGTGCAGGCATGCTGATATAAGCATACAGTATGTATTTTTCTAGTTCAGAAACAATACAGATGGTAGTGTCATGCCATCACAAGGACAAACTAGTCTTGTGTGAACAAAGATACCTCATGATCAAAAAGATAATATATGCTACAGTCATCAATGGTAATCAGACTACCGAGGTTTTGCTTCAGACTATCAAAGATCTTCATTTCAGAAAACACAAAAGTACAAGTAATTTATGCTGAGAGGCTTTGTTATAGCTATGGTCTTGAGAGATTGCAGTGCTTATAGAGTATGATGAGCAGAAAAAAAGAGAGCCATGTCTTGCTATTTTAAGAAATGGAACATCAAATGGTAAATAATACATCTTCAAAATAGTCATATGGAATCCTCAGCCTCTGTGATAAATAGGATATACCAGATTAATATCAAAATTTGCATTAAACTATAGTGGTTTAGCTTGAGTGTAATGTCCCCTTTTTCTAGTGAGTTAGTCTATACTTGGTTCTTGTAGACTAACCAAAGTGGTTAGGGAACTCTGGGAGTTCGTTTGGTCAGTTTCTGACATTCTGGCTGGGACTTACTACTTTTAGTAAGTTACGAAGTTGGCTATTTTGGGAAACTCTTTATTGGAGATGGAGCATTTCACCGAGATCTTTCCAACAGTCTATAACTCATGGGATTCTATGACCGTTTGGGCTTTCATATTAAAGTCCGTAAGTTATAATTTATTATTATATTTGGACTTTAATTAATTAATGTCGGTGACTTGGAGAAATAAGGAAAAATGTAAAAATAAGTCACTAAGGGATTTGGGTGCCCCTTTGAGGAATAAAAAACAAATTTAAAAATAACATTTCCCTCTCATATGGGTCGACCCACTTGTGGAGTTATAAAAAGGCAAAGAGTGGGAAAAGTTATTCATTCTTGATATTACATTTTATGCTTCTATTTGCTCTGCAAATGAGGGTTTGGGGGATTTCTTCCAGCCAGGGCTTTTGGTGACGGAAACCACCATTGGTAGCAATCTTCCGCAGGTGTGAAAGATCACCCAAGGGGATTTTGGAGCAGCCATACTTAGTGGCTGTATTTGAGCTTCATTTTGATACCACCATTGATGGAGATGGAGAAAACAAGATATATCTTATTACAGTTTTGTTGCAGCTGAGGAAGAGTATTAGTGATGGATTGTATTGCAAATTTGAGAAGGGTTGGGACTGCCATTTCTTCATTGTTGGTCGTACTTCATTTTGCTGGTCGTACCTCTTCATGTGTAGGCCGTACCACTTCATATGCTGGCCGTACTTCTTGGAGCAGTCGTTTGGAGTTTATTGGGGCTGTTCTTCCTTGCTTAGTGGTTGGTTTTGACCTAAGGGTCTATGCTGATAGTTGTAGATTGTTTCCTTGCATTTGCTGATACTTTCAATGCAAAACTCAATTGTCATGTTGCTGGTCCATCAACAACAGAAAATATGAAGATGCTTATTTTGACATGGGTATGTGATGGTTATTCATTTTATGCCATTCTATGAACTAGGTCTTTATTATTTAATTCATATCTGTTATAGTTTTTTTGGGTTTTTAGTTGTATGCTATATTCCTTGTATTCTGACATACACACTTCAAGAAAATGAAAACCCCCTTCTGCATCTTTTATCTAGTTCTGAAAGATCACAGAAAAAACAAAAAAATATATCATTAAAAAAGATAAAATCAAAAGAACAACAAGTGCTGGTTATTATAGTGGTATCAGAGCTGGTGCATCTTGCCAACCTATGTTGATCAGTTTATATGAGTGATGAAAGAAGAGTCTGCACTAGACCCACTCCACATTGGCATCCACCAGAGGTTCTGTAAGGTGAAACAGTTTCAGGTATATTGGTTATGCACATGAACTCTTCTAGTGGGTGTGATAGCATAACAGGTAGTATGGGGGACAGAGGAGCTGACCAGCCTGAGAGTCCTGGTGCCAAAGCAGAGAGGAAGTTTGATATTATGCTCGATATGATGTCCCAGCTCCTTGGGAAGTTTAGCGAAGGGATTCCAATAGTTCACACCAATACCACACCCGGAGGTGAGATTAGTGGCTCCAATGAGGGTCACCACAGACATGCAGGATAGGGTAGTGGATATGCAGGACAAGGTGGTGGACATGCGGGATAGGGTAGTGGACACGCAGGTCAGAGTGGTATTAATAACACTAGGGTTACCCCAGGATCGGTTACTAGACCCTTACAACTGACTTTTTCGCGTAGAGAGGAGGCAGTGGTTCAACAGGAACCAGAGTTTCAGCTTCCCATGACGGATGATGTTTAGATACAGCATGCAGAGTACATGACATTGGCTCCTAATATTAGAGAGATGTTGACATTCGACTAGTATATGAATCAGAAGAGACAAAGGGGATTTATGATGGGTCGAGGAGATCACAGAGATAATAGAGCTAACCAGGACTACCAGCATGCATTGAGCAAAGTCCCTATGGACCAGTTTGATGGAAGTGGCAATATTTTAGCCAGAGCTTGGGTGCAAAAGTTGGATAACTACTTAACACTTAAGCTGATGCCGGAGGATGAGGCACTTAACTTTGCCACTATTCATTTAGATGGGTTAGCACATGAGTGGTGGTACCATGGGTTGGTCACCTTGGACCACAGCCTTATCACCACATACGATGAATTCACTAATAGACTCATCGAGAGGTTCGATACCAAGGACCTAGAGTTGCAGTTCAGAGAGTTGGTGCAGTTGAAGTAGTATGGGTCACTTGAGGGATATATTTTAGATTTCCAGAGAATCAGTGTGATGGTTCCCAGCATATCGGAGAGGAGACTTGTAGTCCTATTCATGGAAGGACTAATGGAACCACTTAAGGGTTGGGTTAAGGCATTTGATCCACCTTCACTTCAGGAAACTATCAAGAAGGCACGTAGTATGGAGTTTGCAGTGCCTAGGAAACAGTTTGTCTCCAAACTGTTTACTCCATGAAGAGATAAAATGCTGGTTCTGTAACGAGACACCTTCCCACAAAGGAAACTAGGGCCTCAATTAGATGATGATGCATTGAATGAATATAGGAGGAAGAGACTATGATTCAAATGCAAAGAACCATGGAATCCTAACCACATGTGCCCAATGAAGGGACAAGCAAAACAATTGGAGTATTCTTCTGCTGAGGAGACAACTTCAGAGCAATCAGGGTAGCAGAGTGATAGGGAGGACAGTGATGTAGAGAATATGGTGCAGATTGTACAGGACGTGCATGATGAGGAAATTCTGAAAGCACATATCTCTGCTATTCAGAAAGAGGGTTCCTTCAGAATATGGGGGATATTGGAGGGACAGAGAGTGACCACTTTGCTAGATATAGGTGCCACCCATAACTTCATTGACGAGGGGCTTGTGGCACGAAGGGGACTCAAAACAAAAGAGTTCAAGGGATTCAAAGTCAGAGTTGCAGATGGGTTTGTCATTACTTGCAAGTGAAGGATCCCTAATTTAACCATTAGGTTAAATAACTATGAGTTCCAAGTCGAATACTATGTGGTAGGTATGGGTGACATGGATGTAGTCCTAGGAATGAAGTGGCTACACATGATAGGTGAATTTTCCCTCAACCTGAGGACCATGGAGATGAAGTTTGAAGTAGATGGTCAGAAACATATTTTGAGGGGAATGTCTGATGGGGGTTTAAGAGTAATGTCTATTCAGAGGATGGAGAGGATACTATGGCATGACCAGGGGCAGTGGGCAGCTGAGATTCTTGTGATGCCAAAGGCATCGAAACAATAAAAATAGGATTATCTAGTGGAGATTCAGTCAGCACTAACTAAGCACTCCAAAGTGTTTAGTGATATAGCTCCAGGTAGACCTCCAGACAGGGGTTTTGAGCATGTTATAGAGATGGAGCAGGGGGCCAAACCAGTTATCACCATTCCCTACAGACATCCTAAGAGATACAAGGATGAGATTGAGAAGGCTATTCAAGAGCTTCTCAAGATGGGTCACATCAGGCCTAGTAAGAGTCCTTTTGCTTCTTTTGTTGTTCTGGTCAAGAAGAAGGATGACACACTCAGGATGTGTATTGATTATAGGGAACTGAACAAAAAGACTATTAAGAACAGGTACCCCATCCCTAGGATTGATGAGCTTATTGAAGAGTTGCATGATGCATGTTTCTTCTCCAAGATAGACTTGAGGTCAGGGTACCATAAAATTCAGGTACGTGAGGAGGATGTGGAGAAGACGACGTTTAGGTGTCACTATGGGCACTTTGAGTTTCTGGTTATGCCTTTTGGCTTAACCAATGCACCTGCCACTTTCCAGTCTTGTATGAATAAGGTCTTAAAAGAACAGTTGCAGAAGTTTGTACTCATATTTTTCGATGACATACTCATATTCAGTAGGACTTGGGAGGATCATTTAAGACATCTAGATATTGTGTTGGGTATACTTGAGCAGGAGTCCCTATATGCAAAAATGTCTAAATGTGAGTTTGGCATGATGGAGTTGCTATATTTGGGACACATCATCAGTGTAGAGGGTGTCTGTGTGGATCCGGAGAAGATTCAAGCTATAGTTGACTAGCCACCACCCAAGAATCTCTCTCAGCTCAAGGGGTTCTTTGGCCTTTGTGGATTCTACCACAAGTTCGTAAAGGGATTTTCTCATAAAGCAGCCCCACTCACAGATTTGACACGGAAGGGAGCTTTCATTTGGTCACATGGTGCTCAACAGTGTTTCGACAAGTTTAAGGAGGTGATGAGCACTTGTCCAATTTTGGCCATTCCTAATTTTTCAAAGCCGTTTGAGCTTCAGTGTGATGCCTCTGGGGAAGGCATAGGTGCGGTGTTGATGCAGGACAAACACCCTATTTCTTTTGAGAGCCGAAAGTTGAGGGGCCCTGAGAGGAGCTATAGTATCTACGATAAGGAGATGTTAGCCATCATGCATGCATTGGCTAAATTCAGGCAGTATTTGGTTGGAGGGAAATTCATTGTTAAATCTGATCACAATAGCTTGAAACATTTCCTTAGTCAGAAGGACCTAAATGACCAGCAACAAAAGTGGGTCAGCAGGCTACAGGCATATGACTTTGACATTGTTTTTGTCAAAGGGAAGAAGAATATAGTTGCTGATGCTTTATCTAGGAGACCACACTTGTGTGCCTTAGGAGAGATTATAGAGGACTAGAGAGATATGATCACTGTAGAATATGCAAATGATAAGTGGGCCTCTGGGATTATGGATGGCACTAACTGTGATGACAGGTACACTATTGTAAATGACTTGATCATTTACAAGGGGAGGATATTTTTGGTGCCATCTTTTGCTATGAAGCAGAAGATCTTGAGAGCTTTCCATGACTTGCCTATGGCTGGGCATCTAGGATTCTACAAGATCTACTGGCAGGTTAGAGAGAGGTTTACTTGGAAAGGCCTCAAGTTAGAAGTACAAAAGTATGTGCGGGAGTGTCCAGTATGCCAACAGAACAAACATGAGCACTCCTACCCAGGAGGATTATTGCAGCCCTTACCCATTCCCGAGAGGAAGTGGGATTGTATATTGATGGACTTCATTATTGGCTTGCCGAAAGCCCAAGGCAAGGATTGCATCTTTGTGGTGGTTGATAGGTTGACAAAGTTTGCCCATTTCTTTTCCATTTCAGCCACTTATACAGCAGATCAGGTTGCTGATTTATTCTTCAGAGAGGTGTTCCGACTTCATGGAATGCCTAGGAGTATTGTGAGCAACAGGGACAACAGGTTCCTTAGCAATTTTTGGCAGGAGGTTTTTAGGTTGACAGGGACCGAGCTTACCCCCAGCACGAGTTACCACCCCCAGACTGATGGACAGACAGAGATAGTTAATAAGTGGGTGGAGGGATACCTCAAGAATTACATAGCTGGGCAGTAGAAGGTGTGGGTCAAGTGGCTTCATTTGGGAGAGTATTGTTATAATACCACTTACCACATGTCTATCCAGATGACACCATTTACGACACTTCATGGGTATGAGGCTCCCAGTTTCTTGGATCTATTGTTGGGAGACAACAGAGTACCAAAGGCTAAAGACCTCTTGTAGGAGAGTCAAGACATCATGAGGTCTTTGAAAGAGAACATTCAGAAGGCACAGAATTAGCAGAAGCAGTATGCAGACCAACACAGGGTTGAGTGTTCTTTTGAGGTGGGTGATATGGTGTACCTTATGTTGCAGCCATACAGACAATCTACTCTTAAGAGGAGTGGTGCTGAGAAGTTAAAGCCATGATATTATGGTCCATTCAGGATCTCCAGGAGGGTTGGAGAGGTGGCTTATGAGTTAGAATTGCCGGCAGAGAGCAGAGTTCATAATGTCTTCCATGTGTCATGCCTCAAAAAGGCACTAGGGCACAATGTGATACCTTCTATAGAGTTGCCTCCTCTTGATGAAGAGGGGAAGTTGGTTTTGATACCTGAGGCCATCATTGACACCAGGGAACATACATTGAGGAAAAGAGTCATCAGGGAATATTTAGTGAAGTACAAGAACCTACCGGTAGAGGATGCTACATGGGAGAGTGAGCAAATCTTGTTGCATCCAGATCTGAGATTGCTTGAGGCAAGCAATCTTGGGGAGGGCAGACTGTAATGTCCCTTTTTTCTAGTGAGTTAGTCTATACTTGGTTCTCGTAGACTAACCAAAGTGGTTAGGGAACTCTGGGAATTCGTTTGGTCAGTTTCTGACATTCTGGTTGGGACTTACTATTTTTAGTAAGTCACAAAGTTGGCTATTTTGGGAAACTCTTTATTGGAGATAGATTGTTTCACCAAGATCTTTCCAATGGTCTATAACTCATGGGATTTTGTGACTGTTTGGGCTTTTATATTAAAGTCCATAAGTTATACTTTATTATTATATTTGGACTTTAATTAATTAATGTCGGTGACTTTGGAGAAATAAGGAAAAATGCAAAAATAAGTCACTAAGGGATTTGGGTGCCTCTTTGAGGAATAAAAAACAAATTTAAAAATAACATTTCCCTCTCATATGGGTCGACCCACTTGTGGAGTTATAAAAAGGCAAAGAGTGGGAAAAGTTATTCATTCTTGATATTACATTTTATGCTTCTATTTGCTCTACAAATGAGGGTTTGGGGGATTTCTTCCAGCTAGGGCTTTTGGTGATGGAAACCACCATTGGTAGCAATCTTCCGCAGGTGTGAAAGATCACCTAAGGGGATTTTGGAGCAGCCATACTCAGTGGCTGTATTTGAGCTTCATTTTGATACCACCATTGACGGAGATGGAGATAACAAGATATATCTTATTGCAGTTTTGTTGCAGCTGAGGAAGAGTATTAGTGACGGATTGTATTGTAGATTTGAGAAGGGTTGGGACTGCCATTTCTTCATTGTTGGCCGTACTTCATTTTTCTGGCCATACCTCTTCATGTGTAGGTCGTACCACTTCATATGCTAGCCGTACTTCTTGGAGCAGCCGTTTGGAGTTTATTGGGGCTGTTCTTCCTTGCTTATTGGTTGTTTTTGACCTAAGGGTCTATGCTGATAGTTGTAGATTGTTTCCTTGTATTTCCTGATACTTTCAATGCAAAACTCCATTGTCATGTTGCTAGTCTGTCAACAACAGAAATATAAAAATGCTTATTTTGACATGGGTATGTGATGGTTATTCATTTTATGCCATTCTATGAACTGGGTCTTCATTATTTAATTCATATCTATTATAGTTTTTCTGGGTTTTCAGTTGTATGTTATATTCCTTGTATTCTGACATACACACTTCAAGAAAATGAAAACCCCCTTCTGCATCTTCTATCTAGTTTTGAAAGATCATAGAAAAAACAAAAAAATATATCATTAAAAAAGATAAAATCAAAAGAACAACAGGTGTAGGTTATTACATCGAGCTAAGCTTTTCTTACAAGACAAAGGTGACAAAAATCCAGATAATATTATATGCAATGAAGATCTTTAGCCATGGCCTATGATAGAGTGAGTTTTTTCTTCATAACAAATAAAACTCATTTGGAGTTTCAAGCTTGAACTGCAGATTCAGAGAAAATAAAAGAGAACTTTGAGCTTGATAAAACTGTCAAGTTTTATTGTTTTGGTCTCAAATCGGCTTGATTGGTAAACCTATATGGCAGCCCCATGACGTAGGGAAAGCAACAAAGAGAGTAAAGAAGAGTGCATCAGAATGTTTTAGAGCTCGCGGCCAACAAAAAGGATCAAACCCACTTCAATTTTTGATCTGAAATTGCAAATACAAGAGGAAAATGTAGAGCTTAACTGACAAAGAAGCTTACCCATTGTGTGCTGAGGAAGGACACATTTAAACCTCACAATGAGAATCTCAGAGATATTTTGGTGGCGACTCTAGTATAGAGAAGGCATTTGTAGAAGGAAAACAAATGAAATGTATCAAAAATGTAAGTTTGGCCATGACCCTGGAAAGTCAGTCTTCCTTTAAGGATGGAGAAAAATATCAAATTTACAGCTGAGAATGACTCAACTCATAGTTTCCTATCAGAATCCTCAGAAAATTGACTGGTTTCAAGAAAAAATACCCAAGTCTTGAGTATAAACCCTCATTCGTGGTAGTTGGGCAGGAGCAGAATCATTTTCCTCCAAAAGTCAAAAGTACATGGAATGAGCCTGAGATTCTAGGGCAAAAGTTGTTTTGTTTTAGGGTTTGCATAATGCCCTAGAATTGATTGTGATTTTTATCACATTAAGTTTATTTTTTCATTTGCCTAACTAATGCCATCGTGGTATTTTGTCCACCATATGAGTGCCTAGTCATATGACTTACGTTGTTCAATGCCTTAGGCCCTTTTGCCTTTATGCCTTTAGAGCTCCCATTTACATTTGAAGGATAAATTACAGGTCTACATGCCTTAGAGATTTTCTTTTTGCAGGACCATATGGAGGGCAGGCCTTAAAGGCCTTTGTTTTCAAACCATATATTATGCCATGATATATTTTTATGATTTTTATAGAAAATCATATATCCATAAAATGTAATATACTTGGCATGAGTAAAATCAAAGGCCTTGTAATATTCTGCAAGAATCAAATTGAGATAAATCAAGATCAAATTAAGAAAAAGACAAAACTACAAATCATTGTAAAATGATGTTTTAAAGCAATATCTTATAAATTGCTTTAAAATATTCGTTATTTATGTAGTTAAAACAAGTAAAGTAGACAATATCTTGTTTTTTTGAGTTTTCTTTCTTCTGGATGAAATTGAGAAGATATGGACATATTAGAGCTTTTATCGAGCAAATAAAGCATGTTTTGAAGGATATTTTGGTGGGGGTCACTTGACAGGTGTTTTTGGCAGTTTTTGCAATCTTTTTGGAGGTAGTTTAGAGGCTATTTTGATGGCTTTTTTTGGGAGCTCAAAAATGGATCAGGATAACTAGTTTTAGGAGCTTTTCCTGGCTTTTCCAGAGAGATCATTTTATAGGCATATATTGGAGAAAGCTAGCACTTTCTAGGGAGTTGATATGATTGTTTCTTCTCTCTTGAGCATAGGCAGAGAGTTGGTAGACATTTTTGACTAAGTTTTCCATATTTTCATGTACTCCTTCCAGTTCAATACAATAAAACATTCCTATTTCATTTCTTTTGCCTCATAATTACAATATTGATTTGATGTCTCATTGTGATAATGAATATTGTGTCCTTTGTCATGTCTCAATATTGTGAAACAGTTGTGCAAATTTTTCATATAATTTTGGTTGTATGTTGAGTTTAGATTGAGCCTTCATACAGATTACTTTTGAATTGTATGTTCCAGGTGAGGTTGTGAGAGTTCATGTTTAAAGCACTGTTTGTGAGTGAAAGTAATAAGATAGATTAGAATTCTGTTTAAGTTTGGATTCCATTTCAGTTTATCTTCTCACCTTTTTCCTCAGCAATTCAATTAGATTAGAAAAATCATTAGGAGAGCTAGCTCACTCTAGAGGTTCACTCCAAATTTTAGGCAACCCATAGGCCTAGGGGTGCTCCCATGTGTCAACAGATAGTTAAGTTGAATAACTTAGGATAGGGCGCATATCTGATTGATAACAAATACAATGGAGATAACAAACACTCTTACTGTCTTTCTTCACATGTTAATATAAAAAAAATAGAAAAAAGATGTTTCTACAATTCATAAAGTGAAAGGAATCTGAAAAAAGATGTTTTTAATGAAGGAAGATCATACAAATATAATTTTTAATGAATGTAGAAACCTTGACAGAGAAAGCAAACACCACTTCACAGTGAGGAGACAATGCTCATTGAGGCAGGATGAAGTGATTTATTATTATAAGAGTTATATGTGAACCTTCTATCATTGTCTTGAGACAACTCAAAAATTATAGTGGGTATCAAAGCAATTTTCTAGAGAATAGAATCCATGTTAGGTAATAAAAATTTCAAGGGGTTTGAAGACCATTACCACTAAGATGGAGGCATCAAAAGGGTTCATCAAGGTTGAGACTTAAAGTTCCTTAAGGTTAATGAAGGATCTTGTAGGACCAGAGCAATATTGTTGTCTCTTTTAAGAGATACTAAGTTGCACCTCAGAGTGACATTGAAACCCATTTGAAGGCTTTATGAAAGACCTTCAGAACAACCATTAGGACAACATGAATACTGGAGGAAACAATATAAGCCATTGAAGGAAAAAATCACACAGAAAAATAGTGAGTTTTACATACTCTGTCTAGGGTATACAAATAGGGTTTCATCATGAAAAGAGATATGGGTCTAATTACTACAGAAGCAATACTGTCATCCAGAGCAAGAGCTATAAAAGTAGGGTCATCAAGAGAAAGATACAAATAGTTTTCATGCAACCCTAGTAGGGTTTGTCAAAGATAATGAATAGGACCAATTGTACAGTGAAGTAAGAAGAACAATTTTTATCATTTTCATAATTTTCTCATAGTAGTCATGAAGAACATAGATAAACTGAGAATAACCTTCTACCATCATAGAAACTGTAACAAGATGATAAGAGCATACAACCAAGAAAATGAAAGTTAACTGTAACAACAGAAAATATGCCTGAAATGAACAAACAAACAGTCTCTTTCACCATATTTGTCAAAACCCTAGTACGAGCAGCTACAACAAGGCATCTTTTCATCATTTTCTTTCAGAGTATGTAGAAGGAAACAACAAGATCTTAACATTTCTTCCTAGAGAAAAGAAGCATGCACAAAATACCAACTTTTACTATTTCAAAAGACAAAAGAAGCAACTGTTTATAGAAAACCTACCCTTTTTTGTAAGGAGGCCATGGAGTAAACCAGTGGAAGTTGTAGAAGCCTTTGAAAATGCCTTTGACAGGAAGAATGAAACCCTCAAAATTCCTCATGGCAGCATAGTGGAGAGGAGAAGCTTGAAAAAATGAAATAATGAAGTGATTTTAGGGTTGCAAAGACTGTTTTGTTCATAATTATAACCTAGCTTGAATTGCATTAAGTCATTTTTGACTTTTATTTTAGATAATCATTAACACTCAAAAGGAGGCCCATGGTCAGAACTTGTAAGTTATGATGTCTAGGAGGAATGATGGAGCCATGGAGTTATAAGGAGATAATGAATTCCTTTTGACCTTTTTTAATATGATGAATATTGAGACCAAGGGGATATGATAACCTTTAAGTGTTATTTGCTTTGACTTAGGGTTTCTTGCATAATAATGGTAGGTTTGACTGCTCTTTTAAGTCAAGAGGATGAAAAGAGATTATGTTTTCCTTGAAGGGCTATTGTAAGAGAATGAGACTTAAGTAAAATTGTAATAATGTAACTCATCTTATCTTTTGCATGAGTAAAATGAAAAATAATGTATTTTAACACTTATTAAGTGCAATATCTTTATAAATTGCCTTAATATTTGTTATATAAACACCTGAGAAAGAGAAAGAGGCTTCACATAACACCTATTAAAGTAAGTCATAAACCTTTTGATTGCCCTTAATACTTGTTCAAATGAAGTATTTTGCCCTCAAAATCATGCAAAAGAGAAAGAAGAGTTAGACTGAAGCTATAGACTCATGTAGGAGGGGTATCTTTTTCTATTTTTGACTTAGAGTCAAACTGGGCTATTTTTGGCAGTTTTTTGGTCAAACACCTTGAGAAGAGGAGTTCTGAGCTAAAATAGTTCAGTTTGGAGCAGTTGTGGACCCTATTTTTTAGGCTTTTCCCTCTTTCTCACCCAACAACTAGGAATTTCTTTTTTAGACTTTTCATGCATCAGTTGGAGTGCAGTTTGATAGGAGTTGACTTCCCTTTGCCTTTTTTAGGACAAATTTTTTATTATAGGGAAAAAGGCTCATGCTTTTTTCTCAGTTCTTGCTTTTTCTCTTGCATTTGTACATTGCAGAGAGATAAATTAAGTATTGTAGCTCATCTTTTTACATGTTTTATATAGTAGCAGCAATTTATTTTGAGCAATTTCATAGTTATTGCAGAGTTTTCCTTCTATTTATCAATAAAATTAGGTGTTCTTCTATTCAGATTCAGGTGTTTTGTCTCTTTTAAATGATTTGATAGAGATTTATTATGTTTTTATATTAAAAAACCTTTAAGTATTGTCTCATTTCCTTGAATGTAAGTACACAAAGTGCAATTTTACTATAGGTTACAGATTGTACAAGTCATTTCATGCCTTTCTATGAAACATTTTATGTAATAAGATTGTTTAGTTTGAGTTGTATGAACAAATGTATTGAGAATAGTTGTGAATCAGTTGCAAGTTAGGATTCAATCATTGGTTCATCACCCCTTAGGATAGATTTCAGTTTAGTTTATTTAATCATTCTTCTATCTCTTTACCCACAAAGGTACTTCAGAGCTAAGGGGCATTTAAAGGGAGCCGACTATTTCAGAGGTTCATTCTCATCATAGACAACCCACAGTCTAAGAATGTTCCCATGTTGCATAGGATTGCCAAGTTTTTAAGATTAGCATTCAGGACGCAATCCTTCATGACAATAGGTCCAAAGCGCCATTAGGGACTCCCACATGAACTCTCTTCTAGATATTTCATCAAGAGTTAGAACCAGAACACAGGAAATAAATGAGGCAAATCTCCCACTGATGAGTTTAGGTGTTGATAGCATCGAAACTGATATAGTTCGATAGGCACTAAGTCAATCATAGTGGAAGAAGGCCATGGATGCTGATTATGACTCCTTGATGTAGAATTAGACATCAGAATTTGTCGATTTACCTATAGAAAAGAAACCCTTTGACTACAAACGGATTTTCAAAACAAAATACAAGGAAGATGGATCTATTGAAAAATACAAAGCACAATTTTTTGCCACTGCAAAGATCAAAACAATTAGATTTGTCTACACATTGGTAGCATAGAAATGATGGAAGCTTTAGTAAATGGATGTAAAGACTGCTTTCCTAAATGGTGATCTGAAATAAGAAGTATACATGACCCAACCAGAAGGTTTCATTGATAAACATCAACCTCAAAAGGTATTCCATCTCATTAAGTCATTTTTTGGACTTAAGAAAGCCCCTAGGTCATGGTACATTAAAATAGATAGTCAACTATTGTAACATGGTTTCACCCGTAGCCCCTCATAGTCAAATTTGTATATTAACAAGGTAGGCAGAAAGATTGTCATTCTTTTTTTATGTGGATGATCTTATGATCATAGGAAGCTCATACAATCTCATTAATGATGTAAAGAATGATCTAAAAAATCCTTCCACATGACAGACTTGGGGCTACTTCACTACTGTCTTGGCTTGGAGATATGGCAAAAGAAGCATCACATTTTTATCTTGTAGATGAAATATGCCAAGACACTTCTAGAAAAGTATGGGATGTCTGATTGTAAATCTATGTCCACTTCAATGGATAAATTTTTGCAACTCTCTCTATTCTAGGATTCACCTCAAGTAGATGCAAATCTCTACAGGTAGCTTGTTGGGGAGTCTCATTTATTTGACTTATACCAAACCAGACTTATGCTTTGCTATCAGCTATATCTTTCGAGATTTATGGAGGAGCTAAAGAAATGTCATTGGGTTGCAGGTAAGCATGTTTTGAGATAAATCCAAGGTATAGTTGATTATGGTCAGGAATACAAGAAGAACCCTTAGTTATTCTTGCAAGGTTATACCAACTCGGATTATGTTGGATTAGTTGATGACAAGAAGTCAACTACATGATTTATTTTTTATCTCAGATCTGGACCTATCTCGTTGCTTAGTAAGAACCAAATTGTTGTTTCTCTCTCATCCATTGAGGCTGAATATTGTGTTGCATGAGGAGCTACGTGAAGAGATCTGGTTAAGTCACATTTTAGCTAACATGGACATTCTTGAAGAAAAGCCACCTATTCTTTATTGTGACAATTGGGGTGTGTTGAATCTTATGAAGAATCTAGTTTTCCATGAAACAACAAAGCATATTAAGGTTGAATGTCATTACATTGAAAAATAAGTCTTGAACCACCACATCCAGCTATAGTCTCTTGTCAAGGTGAAATTTGAGCTATTTTAGAGGTACATTTGCAAGAACAATGTAATAAGGGGTGAATTCTAGTGTAACATATTACATTGTTTATTAAATCGATTAGACTACAATTATGTTGCTAGTTATGCAGTTATGGTTCTACCGGTTATAGTTATAGATTTCTCAACTATATTCCCCTATATAAATACATTTGTTATCCATCAAATAAAACATCAAGTATTCTACCTTCTAAGAGGTTACATTTTGCCTCATCAGTAACATTGGGAATACAAGGTTGAGACACCTTTTCCCAACACCTTATAAGGAATATTGCATGACTCTTTACTATTTGTAATCTTTTTCAAAATGGTTGACTTGGCATCATTACTAGTGTATGACACAAAGGATGAACTATTCTTATCATGTGTAAATTCTTGAGCACACAAATCAAGTTTTATACAAAGGTTGGTCTGAGAGCTTTAAGGTAAACCAAAAGCCAACATTTAGAAACTAATAGAAACTAGATCTATAAGCCTAGTTTAGATATACATTTGTGAGATCTATTCTATAGTAAAATGAGCTAAATTGTAGTTATGGAAATGCATTAGTCAAAAAACAAAAATTTATAGAATTTGATG
Organism: Cunninghamia lanceolata; assembly: GCA_027924645.1. NCBI lineage: Eukaryota > Viridiplantae > Streptophyta > Pinopsida > Cupressales > Cupressaceae > Cunninghamia > Cunninghamia lanceolata. The sequence goes on from BSBN01000892.1 coordinate 10,872,989, forward strand.
CATTCATTTGACAAACCTTTTTTTTGATACATTTTCCAATAAATTTGGAAACCCTACGAAAATGACATTACATATTGATCCAATAGCTAAATAGTTACATTTATTACATATATTTAGAAACATTGATTTCAACATAGTCATCATTCCCAACTCTTATGGTTAAAATACTTAATATTAATAAGTGCCACATACTGGCAAGTAAGTACCTTGTGTTTCCACTTGTATTTTTATTTCATTGAAAGTGGTGTATATGAATGCACTAAAATAAAAATTTGGAATTTGTAATTAAGGAATGTATTTAGTAAGTGAAGAGGATAAAATATGGTGAAGATGTTAGAATACAAAACAAACATAAACAAAGAACATACCTTCAAATCTTCACTCCATTTTAGTCTCCTTGATAAGGTGGAGGAAATGCATGCACCCAGCTATAAATCCTATCTTTACCCAATACAAATTGAATTTGGATTGCTCAAGTATAAACTGACATAATGAGGGCAAGGCATTGGCTATAATTTGGGGATAATTTAGCTATTGTATGGTGAGAGCATGAGAGCATGAATTCTTAGAGCTTTTGCCTTAGTGTATTGTTAGAGTCAAAATGCTTGGAGAGGCTCTTTACTTATAGATTTTTAGAGGGTTTTAGATCAATGGATGGGGTTCAAAGGTGAGATCCAAGGGATGATATTTCATAGTGAAATCAATGGATAGGGTTTCATCAACAAAGATGGAGGGATCATAATATTTTGTAATTTTTAATTTAGTCTTGGGAAGGCTTTGCACTAATGATGGAGACATGTGAATGAATTAAAAATTCATTGTATGGGTGAGTGGGATGATATGGAACAAGTGCATGAGTTGGAAAGAGTGAGGTGGAGACACATAATAGTTTAATTAATTAAATAATATATTATTTAATTAATTATGGGGAGATGGGTTAATGAGGGTTAGATTAATTAAATAGGGGATTAATTTAATTAATCTGGCTGTAGGAAATCAGTGGATGGGTTAATTAGTAATCCAAATTAATTAAATAGAGGTTTATTTATTTAATTTGGTTGTAGGGGTTTGGTGGGATAGGTTAGTTAATTTTTTATTCAAACCATCACACCACATTCTCCAAAATAGGAGGAGTCCATCTACAGAAAAAACGATATTTGAAAATGAACAGTTAATTAAGTCTAGATAGTTAACACAGATATAGTAGTCCATATCTCGATTACGGACTTTCTGTATCGATCGTTAGTTACCATGATGGCTTGTTTTACGAACACACAACAATCTCCAATTTTATAATCAGCCAAAGCATTTGCCTCCTCCTCAAAAGTTCCTCCCGTGAACAACACAGATGTTTCAGTAGGTAAGAATTATAATTCGATTCTGTTGTCCATTCATCCATTTCTGTCAACAACTGCTGTACTTTTCCCAAAGTGTCATCACTTTTCATGAAAATTGTATACACAGGACACTTCTTACATTTATAGATAATCATTCGTATGATGTTGTGATTAGCGTGGTCATGCAAATTAACCTCAGCGTAAAAAGAATTGTTCTCAATTTCGTTGCCATCCAAAAATTCATCAACTTTATTTTCACTGGACGCCCGAAAGACAAAGAAGAGATGGAGTCTATATTCACTTTAAATTTCAAGACCTTCCTCAACCATTCTCTTTACTTGATCAATACTACCATTGTCACGTAAATCAATGACTAGTTTTTGGCCAGTGTCTGCTGTCAGGCTTTGGAGAGAGATGAATAACTACCCATGATATATTCATTGCGCGTACATGTAAGAAGTTTGCTGTATGCATGTATATGCATATTTTTCTCCAGTTTTTTTATATGGTATCCAAATAGCTCGTTATAATGGAATATTTATGCTTAGATTCTGTACATTTTCAGTCAATTTGCAAATTTGGAAAACATTTGTAATTCCCATTCTATAGCATGGTAATGGGATGATAGCTTTTAACAGCAGAGAGTATACCTCACAAGTTTTTGCCAAAAAGAATTTATCAAAAAATAGACATATTCAACTCGAACTTGCTGTATAATTGACATATTGTTTTTCACAAATTTGAACAATATCGTAGTCTAATCCATAGATTTTGTTTAAAAAAGTCCTCATTTGAATGGGGTTCTGGTGCAGGAGCACCAAGGTCATTTTTGGGTATATAGGGTCATAAAGTGAATTTTGATGTTTTGAGTCTCTAAAGTGAGGTAATAAGGTCATTATGACTATTTTTCATGTAATAAGGTCTAGAAAAGACCATTTTTCTGTTTTAGAGTTTGTTAGGGGGTCAAGTGCTTAAGTATTGTTAAGTTGTCAGTGTGTTATTTATGCAAACTACTTTGTTTTGTCCATTTTAAAGGAAAACCCACGTTTATATCTTCCAAATGGGGTTGGATCAGTTAGAAAACAGTTGTAAAAGGATGTAATAATCCTCCACATGAAGGCACAAGGGGTGGCATGAATTTTGATGAGGGAAATAGCAATACAAACTCTGTTTTTTCTGAAAATTTCCAGAAATTTTTCTATTCCAGGCCATAGTACTCTCTTGTACGGAACATTCACGACCTACAACCACTTGCATCTGAAAGAGGAATGAACTACCTTCATTTTGCACATGGTTTGAGGAAAAAACATTAAGTTTTCTGGAAGTTATCACGTTTTTGCTGAAACTAGTGCAGAAAATCTTGTTTTGGGGGTTTTGAGGTCCTCAATGGAAAAAAATGACTCATTCTTCCTACTGTAACTCTGTGGCTAAGAGGAATGAGTCTTGTAGGTTAGGTTTATATGGTAGGATGAAGGTTTTGTGAAAAGAGAAAGGATTGGTGGAGTTTAACTTGCTGTCCCTGTTGAACTTGAGTGAGGAAGAGCATGAAAGTAGTGGGTTTTGACTAGGGTTTGATGAAATCTTTTGGGGCAGAGATATTTCTTGAATTTTTAAGAATATGCAAGCATAATGCAAAGTGTTTGAACTGGTCTCAAGGTCTGGTAGGGTCTGCAAGCGGGTTTTTCAATAAACCCTTACATAAATTGGGCAAAAAGAGGGTTTTGTGAAATGGGATCCTAAAAGGTGAGTTCCTGAAAACAAGTTGGAAAATTGGAGATTTTGTCACATGGTGAATGCTGCCCAAACAAGTTTAGGTCTGTGGAAAGTTTAAAGGTATGTTCCTTTGTAATGTAGGCCTAATTAGCCCTTTCAGGACAGCATAGAAGGCCATTTTTTATGCATATGGTCCAAAGGAGTCTATGTTGACTTTGAAGTATGTTGTGTAACTTGGTAATGGGTATCTAAATCTCTATTTGGTTTCTGAAGTGTTTTGGAAAGTTTGTGATAAAAAGCCCAAAAATCGGGTCTGCTGTCCTACTAGCCTAGTCTGATTGGAATGTGAAATGTGTGAAGATTGATACTTGGAGGTTTGAAGGTTGTTCAAGTCAGACCAATTTGAGTTTGTTGAATGGCCTAACAACCCTCTCTGCATCAGGTTCTAAGTGTAGCAGTATTATGTACTCAGACTACCAAATAATCCCCAAAAAAAAAATCCAACACTAGTTTACTCTATACTTTGACAGTTATTTCCGAAATGATATTTCGAACGGCAATTTTAAGCAAACAGTGAATCTAACCTGGCTACCGAGTGATCTTGAAGGCCTATTTGAACCCACGGCGATTGTGTTTATGGTATTGTATGATATGCAGAAAAGAAAATGGATTTGTTGAAAACGCTGGTATAGTGCCATGCGCCAATTCATTGATAAAACCCAAAAGAAAAAGATAAAACCGAGAGAAACCACACAAAAAAAAAACAGTTGATTGTACTGAAGATTTGTACGCGTGATCTTTCCGATCTCATTTTGAGTACTTGGTTGGACATGGAGAAAGTGAAGTCTTTTCTATTCCTCATTCCAACTATGCTTGTAATTAGCCGATAGACTTTTATATTTGAGGACTATAGTGCTCGGAAAATTGTCTCACGGCGTAAAAAACATTCACGCCGAAAATTTTTGTTAACTCGTCGGTTGTTCCTATTGGGCGTTTTCCTTGAACCTCCTATGGGTGTAAGTGTTAGTTAATACTCTCTTTTTTATAATATTTATTTGACTTTATTTGATTTTGGTATTTCCATGTGAAATTGCTTTGATTTGATTTTCGATAGAGATTGTATTGATAATAGTATTTAAGGTGTGTATTGATTCAGTGAGTCTGAAATAAGAAAATAAATTGTAATACCCTATCAGAAAAATTAACCAAAATAATTAATCAAGATGTGACAAGTTAATTGGAAAATTTGTCTATTGAATATAAGAATATCTGCCATAACAAATACTAATAGTAATAATTAATTGATCTTTAAAAGGTTATCTAAATAGACAATTTAGTTCCTTACACAAATCAACAAGGCTTCATGTATGGCTGTCCAAAATTTGATAATGCTATTGCTGGACAGAGACTTTCGAAAATCATCCCCCTCAAATGTCAACCTTAAACATTGCCCTCTCATGAATATTTAAGAGCATAGCGATATGCAGAGATTGAATATATACTTAAGGCCCCTCGAAATGTTCAGGTCAACGCAATTTTCTTGATAAATTAAAGGCCATTACCTATGACATATATACCTATTTATTTTTAAATCTGTTTAGTTGGCACGCTTATTTTTCCAGTATTGATGACGTACGAGTTTCAAGGTTTTTTTTAATAAAACTTCAGAGCCACTTCATGTCAGCCCCTTATTGTTTTTAGGTTGTATACACTGTATACAGTGAACAAATCAAACTTGGAAGGTATAACCAATTATCTGTATCTTTCAAGAACTCAACTATTCTATCCAGAACTCAATCATTCTATCTACACCCCGGAGATTCTGCCTTGCAGTTCTTATTAAGTATGTCTGGGTTTCTTTTTCATGCTATAAATAGCGTACGGATCCAGTGTCATACTTGTTCCACTATGCGAAGTTTTTGAGCGGACGATTTTGCCAAAGAAAACGATAGCGAACATTGACATGGAAGGCCACGGCGTTTTTCTGTGAGTGAATTTAGTTTTTAAAGGAACTAGATTTTTGGGGATTCTATATGAAGAGAAGACGAATGATTGTGTGGAAGTTGCAAGACTTTGTTGCGTCGTCATCTACAAATGACAGGAGTTTTCTGTCCGGCAGCAATTGGAGTACATCGAAAATGGTGAGCTTGTCAGGCAACAGCAGCTCCAGTGGCGAATTGAACGGAAACAACAAGTTTCCCACGCAGGCGATTCCGGCGTTTCTGCTCGGCATCCTCTTCACGACGGGGGTTTTCTTCATTTGTTGCCGACGCCGCATTCCTGACGAGAACACTAACGGAGAGGCGGGCGAGGGCAATAACGATGCGGAGGGATTCAATGGGGAAATCACCCCGGGTCTGGAGCAGACGGTCATTGAGAGCTTCCCCGTTTTAAGCTTCAGCGTCGTAAAAGGGTTAGAAGCCCATGTCAAGCAGTCCGGGTGCGCGGTTTGCCTGAGTGAGTTTGAGGAGGAGGAGATGGTGAGGTTACTTCCCCAGTGCAGCCACGCCTTTCATCCCAACTGTGTCGATATGTGGCTCTTCTCGCACTCCACCTGCCCACTGTGCCGCTGCACCCTTCTGCCCGCCGACGACTGCTCCGACATGACGCCCGCCTGGTTAGAAATGATTGGACCAAACAGCTTAACGCAGGGACCGATTACCAGAGATAACTTGGATGATGGCAGCCGGAGCAGTGCTCCTGCTGGCCGTTGTATGAGGGTTGGCGTGTGCAGTAGTAAAGATATGCGTAGGGCGAGATCTGAGAGGTGGGAAAGCATTAGCACTATGAATCGGGCATCCTTTTTAAGGACGCTTTCTGAGCGTTATGTTCCTTTAGTTTGCTGAGTATCAGAGACGGTGGTTTGGTGTTACAGAATGGAGCGTCGTCCTACGATCATGTCAATCGTGCGTCTTCGTCTTGATCCGTGAATTTATAACTCTGGTTATAACGAGGAGGAAGAAGAATTTTAGAGCGGCAATCGCTATTAGCAGTGCTCCCATGTGCGTCTTCAAGGCTATGTAGTGTAATGGCTATGACACTGTGTGACGCCTTCTATTGTAAATTGTTTTTCTAATGGCCGTTCTGAAATATCAATAGCTGTGGAAGCTTCTAACTGATAAAAGAATATAAATAAAATCCATGCGCATGCTTCTGTCAAATCATTGCAGAGTTCAGTGGGACAAGGAACTGGTAAATTCTCTTTGATTAATATGGTTGAGAAGTTCTATAATAATCTTAGGTCGGTTTGGTAATCGGGGGCATTCACGGTTTTAATATTCTTCTAATTAAAAAGATTTAAAATCTTGTAAGTCAAATATTATTAAATGTTATTGATTAAAAATAATTGTTAATATTAATAATAATGTATTGGTAGTTAATAGTTAAGTCAAATATTATTGGATATTATTGATTTTAATAATGTTATTGATTTAAAAAACAATTGCACTTGCTCTTTAGTTTTTTTGGGGCTTTGTCTTTTGTTATTCTGTTCACATGTGTTCTTGTTATTTTATTCACCTATGTTTAAGGCTTTTGATTGCATGTTAAGGCTTTGAGACTTCGTGGGTGTGCCTTTTTACCATCCTACCCCTTTTGTGTGAATATTGTATTATTTATTATTTATTATTTTGAATTAAATACGAAGTATTGATAAAAAATACAATTATTAATATTAATGTATTAGGTAGTTAGTAGTTAAGCATGATTGTAGAAATAATTTTAAAAAAATAAAGATGAGATTGTAGTGTTTCTGGAAAAAACTGTGTAGCTTTTTTGCCTCAACGTTTTGGATCACACTCCGTGATCCATTTTGCATTCTCTGCTTTTCTTCCTGATGATGGATCACAGAGTGTGATCCGAAATGTTGAGGCAAAAAAGCTACACACAGTTTTTTCTACAATCTCATCATCATGGACTGTAAGTGGCAGTTGTTAAGTGGAAAGAGAAAAGCGTTTTTGTTTGTTAAGTGGAATTTACTGTAAGTAAAAAAGGATTCTTAATAAAGAGAAAGAGAAAACTATATGCAAACATAAAAAAAAAAAATCTTTGCAAATGGCATTAAAAGTTTATTTTTATCTTGTTGAGTGAGAGTTGAAGATGGTATGGCAAGATGGTGATTGTTGGGGCTTAAATTTGTTGGTTGACATTGCCTATCAAGCAATTTTTTGTGACAGATATTCATTCAAAATTGCTCTTCAAATATTAAGAGATATTTTTTTTCAAATAATTCATATACAAACTAAATATATATAAAAAAATCTTATATCAATTTTGATAGTTTGTTCAAAATCTCCCGTTTCATGCAATACAATCTTCTTAAAAATTTACTTGTATTTTATGATAAAAATGCCTAAATACAACTATACAACCATCAAATTTAAGCTTGATTGGTTGTTAATTAATTAGCCGATAGGTTTATATGTGGGATATTTTTCTCCCTGAAAATTGTCTAACCCCGGGAAGTTGTCGGACGCCAGTCTGGATTTCCTCTTTCTATGTGTTTATTTATCAGACGCTGACCATTTTTATTTTCCTGTCATTTCTGCTAGTTTTTATTTATTCTTGATGTACCCTCCACATTTTGGCGCTCACATTCTTTACGGGGTATTTTCAGTAGATTTATTCCTTATAGAGGGTTTGGACATCCATCAAAGCATAAAAGAGAGGAATTTTGACAGATGTAGTTGCAACAACCCTGGTAGACATGTATGCAAAATGTGGAAGCATAGAGAAGGCACGTGAACTGTTTGACAGAATGCCTCAAAGAACTGTGCTTTCATGGAATGCAATGGCTACAGGATATGCACAAAAATGCAAATGGCAGGTGTAAAGCTAGACACCAAAACCATTGCCAGCATCCTCCCTGTTTGTGCCAAAATGGGAACATTGGAACATGGTATGGACGTCTATCAAAGCATAATGAAACGGGGATTTTTGTTTGATACTGTAGTTGGAAATGCTCTGGTAGACATGTATGCAAAATGTGGAAGCATAAAAAAAGCTTGTTGCTGACATCTTAAGTTTGAATTATGAAATTAAACCAGGAATGCATATATAAGCATGTTTAGGGTTTCATTTGTAACTGGAAGATAATTATGATATTTTGGCACACTTATGATTTTAGAGCATTCGAGGCACTCATTATTGCAGAGTAGAATATTGTTGTTGTGTTTGTTATTGCAGATTTGGCTTCATCTTCTCATGATATGATGGATCTTCATCTACATGCGAGCTACACCTCCAAGGTGATATCCATTTGTGTTTGAATCAATCATTTATCAAATTTTTTTTGCCTCTGTCAGGCAAGGATACACACTCTCTATTTAACAACAGTGTTGGAAGGCTTGAATGACATTTTGGGGATTAACAAAGGCAAGCTCCTAAACACCACAACTGCCAACCCCTCTCTTGTGATTGCAAGTGACATGTGTCGTATTCTACGGAGTGGAGTTGTAGACGAGTGTCATAGAGTGTAAGGATACCGGATCCAAAAAAAGAGCGGAAAAGAGCAAAATCAGGACAAGGGCGCTAGTCCCTGTGTCCTCCAAATTTGTAGAGCCAGAAATTAAAGGAACAATGATAATCAACATCAGAAAATGTTACGTTGGAAAATGTCCCCTTGGGGGCTTTTCCCTCTTAAGGTTTAGCTCTCGGGTCCTGTTTATGCATTTATAGCATTTTTCATGTTAATTTGACATTTTGATAAGAAAACCCTAAAGTCTCATGGAAAATGGGACTTAGGGGGTGCACTTGACATGATTCGTGCTTGATAAGGGGGAGGACTTGGGTGTCTGTGCCCTAGTCCTGCCCTATTTTAGGTTAGGACCAATTTTGGGGTGTCAGTTTATGACCGTTATTTAGGTCCTATGCCGACATAGTAAGTTACAATTATGAAATTCTTGGTAGAAATGTTTGTAGTTGCATATATAAGCATGTTTAGACATTCATTTGTAAACTAGACGGCAATTTTGATTCAAGAGCTTATGTTAAGGTGATTCAAGGCATTCCTTATGTGTTGCAGAGAAGAATTTGTGTTGTTCTTGTGTTTGTACTTGCAGATTTAGCAATCATCTCCTCATGGCATGAAGAGCATCTTCCTTCCATGAGATCTTCACTACAAGGTGATATCAATTATGTTTTCAATCATTTATCATTTGGATTTTGCTTCTATCTCGTAGGGATACACTCTTTATTTGACAACGGTGTTCGAAAGACTTGAATGTCTCTCTGGAGCTTGATTAAGGCAAGCCTCTAAACACCACAACCCCCAACCCATTTTTCTGTGATTGCAGGTTATAGGTTGCAGGAGTAGAAAAAGTGGAGTTGTAGGAGAGCAGTGCAGACTGTTGGAATTATAGATCAGAGAAGAAAATAGGGACCTAGACTCGAGCGCCCACTCATTAGTCCTCCAGATCCTGCAACAGAAAAATCTCTAGAACAATAGGAACAGGTTGCAGACAATGTTTCCAGATCTCAACAAAAAGTATGGCACTGGACTAGGGCACCCGCTCATTAGTCCTTGATTGTTCTTCTTTCTAAACTTTGAAATCTAGTACACATTTGATTGTCATTTAATATCTCTGTATGCTAGCATTTTCTATGATTTGTTCGTTTGTTTCTGAATTTGTATAATTAGGGTTTTGAGCATAAGTGGACTTAATTAAACAACTAAATCATAAAATTTCAATTTTCCCCTATGTTCCAAGTGACTGAAGGCCTGATAGTAGACTTCCTACTCGGCTGAAGTCCTTGAATGTTTAGAGGTGAAAGGAGGATTCATACAAATTACAAAATCAACCCTAAACACAAATACATCCTCTTAATCAAATTTTCACCTTAAACATTTTGGTGAACCCATGTTTTTAATGAATTTTGCACCTTACTAAGTGTTTTGCTTTAGATTTACATTCATTTCATTCATTCATATCATTGTTCATCTTATTGCATTTAAAAAATTACAAAAAGGTTGAAAATTTTAAAAAAAATTGGCATTTTTTGCTTGCAATTTCAAATAATTTGAATTAGTTAGCATTGAATTTCAATAAATTTCTGTCATTATCATAAGATCTGATTTAAAATATAGAATTTTTTTATTCATCATTCATTTAGATTGCATTTTCACAGTTAAATTGATAAAAATTGCTTGAAATTGTACATTTTTCATATAACCTAGTTTTGCATTAGTTAGGGTTTGTAATCAAAATATCATTTCATATTTTACTACCATTTTAAAGCACTCATTAGGATTTATTTCTAACTGTAGTGTTGCATCATAGTGATTTGCTTGCAAAATTTCATGCCTAGGGTTTGAAAACCTTGATTTTTCATTAGATTTTGGCCTTATAATATAGATTTGCATCCTAGGCATGTTGTAAAGGATTTTTATGCACTAATTGGATGTTATCAGGGTTATTATGTTCTGCCCCTCTAAAATTATTTACAACACCTTTTTATTGGGCTCTTACAGTGGAAATTTGGTGAAAATTACATATTTTGGCTATATTTGACCTAAGGTTTGACCTAGATTTGCACTCGAAGCGTGTTGTGAAAGATTTTATGGCTTTAGGTGACTAATAGTACTGTTATAATCTACTGCACCTCCTAAAATTCTTTACAACACCCTTTTGTTGGGTCTTTGCATTAAGAATTTGTGAAAAAATGCATATTTTAGTGTATTTTTACTAGGTTTTGGCTTGTCATCATTTTAGATTTGCATCAAAAGTGTGTTGTGAAGGATATTATTGCTTTATTGGACTAATATAAAACATATCATTTTCTACCCCTGATCAATTTCCTTACAACACCCTTTCTGTCACTTATTTGCATTGAAAAAAGTTGAAAAAACCAAGCATTTTTGGATCTTAAACATATCCCGCTCCTAGGGTTTGTTCTATTAGTTTGTGCATTTTGTGTTGCATGATCTTGCATGAGCCTTATGAACTACTGCCATAATAGAAAAATTCCTTTAAGAAGAAGCAAAAGACTCATGGGATCTAGTGCCCTTGAAGAAAATGATATTCATACCTCTGACAATTTGTTGAATACCTTCTTTACAAAAGGAGAGACACAAATTTTGCAAGATATTTTACCTCCTACAACCACTATGGAAGATCAAGTATTTCATGATGTTGATGACACTATTGAGGTAGTTGCACATGTACCTGATGAGCAAATAAACAAACTTGATAAAGAGTTAGTCGATTTTCAAACATTTGTTGAAACTGAAAGAATAGTGGAAGAAGTTGTCCCTGTGATTCACCATGTAAGAGAATTGATAAAGGAAGGACAAGATGGCATTGATGTATCCAAGGTTTAACACATATTGTACACAATAATGTCATGACGGTGACTGAATGTGCAAATGGTATAAAAAGCATGTCGTCACCGTCTCATACGCAAGTATCAGCACCTATACCAACTACTGGAATATCTACATTCACATCGACAATTTTAAGAACTAATGCAAATACTTGTAGTAATGCTACCACTGGTATTGGATTATCTAATGGAACTAATTCACAAAATTACAAAGCTATGGGATTTAATTATCACAATTTGGTTTTTAAGGGGATCTCTTCTATGAATAATTATTCTCAACCACCTATCCATTCCACTTATTCTCATCCACCTATTACCTATTTGCAACAACTTTCCACCTATCACTATGTCCAACCACCACCAACCTATTCACAGCCTCTGCTTATCACAACTCAGGCTCAATCACCTCCTCACTTTGGTTCTAATTCCTCGCCACAAACTGCATCTCCCAATGATGCCATCTTAAACCAACTTCTGCAGGGCATAACTGCTTTACAACAAAAAGTGACAAATTTGGCAAATTCTTCACAACCCAATATACCAAATTATCATGCCCATAATCCCGTATCCTATGCAATCTTGAGAACTCCTATGCCTAAGAGGTTTGAGACTCCTCACTTTGAAAAATATGGTGGAAAAGGTGATCTTAATACTCATGTGACAGCATTCACGGCTATGTGTAGTGATTTCTACTTTGAAGAGGACTTGTTAGCAAAACTCTCTCAAAGATACTGCTTTAGAATGGTTTTTCTCTTTACCTCTGAATTCAATACACTCTTTTTTGTAATTGGTTGATCAATTTTTACAACATTTTCAAGCAAATATTGGACCTCAAGTTTTTTTGATTGATTTAGTTAATTGCAAGCAAGGTCTGAAAGAGAAGTTAACTGAGTTTATTAGTCGGTATCAATCTCTTAATGTACAAATTCAATATCAGATGAAGGATGAGGATGTTCATAGGGTGTTTATTACAAATCTACAACCTAACATCCGTGATAAGATCCTCTTGATGAAGTATAACTCCTTTCAACATTTATGCACCGCCCTTCGTGATTATCAACTTTCATCTAGTTAGTATGACAACCAAAACTCATCGGCTCATGTTGGTCAACCCATGGCTGGACCATCACAAAACAACTTTAAGAGGACCAATAATAGGAGTTTCATCAAGATTAATGGACCGAATTCCAATAACTTCTCTCAAGTGTCTGCTATCACTAATCCGAAGAAGGCATCATATCAGCAAAGAAAGTTTACTCCGATATCTGAGTCCTACCATTCTATCATGAATCAACCTGTGAGTAATAATCTTATGAAGCTTCCCCCGATTAAGCCTTTGGATCCTAACAAACCTCAAGGACCTTATTTCAATGCTAATGTCTTTTGTCATTTTCATCAGACACAAGGACACGATATTGAATGATGTATGCATCTTAAACACGAAATACAAGACCTCATCGACTTGAATGTGATACAAGTATTAGGTGTGAATGACAATGTAAATAAGTCGGTTGCTCCACCGAATTAGAATTTACAAATATTTACTAATCCTTTCCCTAAGCATACTAATAACAATATGATGGAACAGGGTCTAGTGGAAGTAGACGATGAGGATTATTTGGAATATGATAACATCATGGGTATAATAGAAGTGGATAAGGAAAAGTTGAATAACCCACCTCATCCATGCAAAAAAGAAATCTATGCTGAGGTTCCTCCTCCATTATCCTTACAAGGATAGGGAGATAACAAAAATGCATCAAAAAGACAAATAGAACAACTGATACAAGTAATTATGACAAAACAAAAGAGCGAGATAGTACAAGATGATTCTTGTTACTATGGTAGATGAAATCAACAATGAAAACTAGCTAAAAATTGAAAAAGAGCAAGACGATTATCATTAGTTGGAAATAATAGTGGTTCTCCTCCTCATAAACAACAAAAGGTCCCAATTACACAAGGAAATTTTAGAAACAAGAATTACATGGATTTTTTGACAATATACAAGACTCTCATAAGAACCACTCGACATTCGCACAAACTTGATCGAATACCTCTCTAAGAGGTTTACAAGTTCTAAAATTTAGTATGATGGCACTACCAAGTAAGTATTTCTAACCCTTTATCTCTCGTGATGTGTTTCCCCCGTGACGTGTTATGTGTTGTTTAGGCCTCCTGGGATGACCCTTGATTCTCTTGTAATGTCTAGGATACTAGGAGACCACCTCTATTGTGACCCTTATTCTATTTTTATCATCATTCTTCTATATTGCTTCTCCTCTATTTTTCACTGTTGTGTGTTGTGTCTTATGGACATAGCGTTGCGTTTGGTGACTTGGGGGCACCCTCCTATGTGATTGTCCCTAAGACACTTGTTTCTCCTCTCTTGATTTATTGTTTCCCTTTCTCGAGCGTTTCTACCTAGTGGGCGGATGACGAAAAACATATTATACTAATGCAGACCTAGCGTCCCTTTAGTGAGAAATAAAAAATTGGACTTAGTTCCTATATGACGATGGGGTTGATACATATTATCCGATACTTGGCTAGTAGAATCACTCCATGCACTTTGTCATGTGATCTTGATGGTGTCTTATCGCACCTACAAAACATAACAATATTGCTTCTTTGTGCACTTTGTCGATCTTGAATCTTGCATTCCTCAGTTCTTTATATGGTTGATCATATGCATTGTTATTTATCATGATTATATGGACACTAACACTTTTCTTGCAGGGATGTGTTTGTGGGAACATTTGGTGATCGTAAAGTACATGTCACGTCTGGGGGGCATGGGCTTTGCGAGAGCTCGTGTTCCCTTGTGTGTTTTCTTCCTACCTTAAACGTGCTTGATATCGGTACCTGATATCAACCACCTTAAGGTAGGGGCATGTATAAAGTAAGCTATTTGTTGTAGATGTTAGCAATGTGCTTGTTCTCAGGTGTAGTCTTAAAGACTGGTGGCGATGAGTCCCTCCTGCACTCTGAGACTTGTTTGCAATCATTTAAGCCCTCATCGTGAGGCAGGAATATCACATCCCTTTTCTATCTTAAGCCCTCATTGTGAGGCAGGGATGGTGTATTTCTCATGGAGAGTGTACATCCTGTCATTTTTAAAAGTCCTCATTGTGAGGTGGGGAGCAGTTCTATGACAAACTCAACCCTTAAGCATGTCTTCAGCGATTGTTGTGGTGAATGTGTGCTTGTAATGTGCCCGAGATGGTGATAAACCTAGAAATAGGAACACTCCATCACTTGTCTACCGTGTTTTCTCCATGTCTTCCAAGTGTGTGTATATTGCGTGTTTGTTCCCAAGCATAGTCTTAAAGACTAGTGGCAATGAGTCCCTCCTATGCTTTGGGATTTGTATGGTGTGCTTGATTTGTTTTGCATGTGTATTGCCCCATATGCAGTCTTAAAGACTGGCGGCGATGAGTCCCTCCTACATTATGGGTGGTGTGTTTACATTAGCACTATGAATCGGGCATCCTTTTTAAGGATGCTTTCTAAGCATTATGTTCCTTTTTACATGGACATTTAGTTTGATGACTATCATTTGTCTTCATCTTGATCTGTGAATTTAGAACTCTGGTTATAACAAGGAGGAAGAAGAGTTTTAGAGCAGAAATCGCTATTAGCAGTGCTCCCATGTGAGTCTGCAAGGCTATGTACTGTAATGGCTATGACACTATGTGATACTTTCTATTGTAAATTGTTTTTTTAATGGCTGCTCTGAAATATCAATAGCTGTGGAATCTTATGAATGATAAAAAAAGTATAAATAAAAGTCCATGTGCATGCTTTAGTTAAATCAGTGCAGAGTTGAGTGGGACAAGGAACGACTAAATTCTCTTTGCTTGATAGAAGGAAATTAATCCCAAGACTATTCTTGAGTTTATTTGGTTGGGAAATTCTATAGTAATCTTAGGTCAGTTTGGTAATCGAGGGCGTCACAGTTTTGATATTGTTTTAATTAAAAAGATTTAAAATCTTTTAAGTCAAATATTATTAAATGTTATTGATTTAAAAACAAAATTGATGTATTGGGTAGTTAATAGTTAAGATTGATTTTAATATTCTTCTAATTAAAAAGATTTAAAATCTTCTAAGTCAAATATTATTAATTGTTATTATTTAAATTTTTTTTTGTTAATATTAATAATGTATTGAGTAGTTAATAGTTAAGAATGAGTGTAGAAACAATATTTATTTTTTGTAAGTAAAGATTAAAAAATAATTGTAAAAGCTAAAAATAATTCCCTTTAAAGAGGATAAATAATTATGCCGAGAGGCGTTCTACACTCACAGCAAAGGCTGAAAGATTCATATTCCTGTAAATAATTAAGATTCAGATTCCCAAGTAAATAAAATTCATAAAATGTGTAAATAAATAAATTTGGAAGCCAAACGGATAGAAAAATAGAAAAACTTGGGCAGTTATGGAGTGAAATCTTGATCACATTAAACAAAAAAAAAAAAATCGTGGAAGCCAAATGGATAGAAAAATAGAAAAACTTTGGTAGTTATGGAGTGAAATCTTTATTACGTTTGAAGAATATGAAAAGTCTAGCAGCATGAAATCTTTATTAGTTTGAAGAATATGAAAAGTCTAGTAGCATAGTCTTTTAAGATATCTCTTAGCGTATTGTAGATATATTTTTTTAAATATAAATATACCAATATAATCAATTCAAAACCTCCCATAATATATTTTTGTGTTTCTTTTTATATCATTTATAGATGTATTTTTATTTATTTATTTGAAGACTTGAAAACAAGAAGTTTAAAACTATTGGAAAACATTGAAAAAATATATTATTTGTTTAGTTAGAATGTTGGGAAAAGTGATTGTTGTTAATTAGAATTTACTGTAAGTAAAAAGGATTTTTAATAAAGGAAAAAGCATTATTGTTTGTTAACTAGAATTTACTATAATTAATAATGATTCTTAATAAAAAGAAAAGATAAAATTATATGGAAGCATCATTGTTTGAATCGGCGTGGAAGATTGTATAATAAGATGATGATTGGTTGTTCATTTCTTTAGTGAAAATGGAGAGGTTAAATGTTCAAAATCCAATGGTATAGATCAATCCTTTCTAATGTTTTATGTTTTTTGAATTTTTATTCATATTTAAATAGTAGAACCGTAATTGTCACACTTAAATAGTTGATCCGAACTAACATTAATTAATTGTTAATTACTTATTTGGCTTCAATAGTTGCGATGGCCTTTGATCATGACTTTTGGGAATAATTAAATACTACTTCCTTCCCAGTGAATATGATAGGCAAGAATCAAGTATACATCTCTTAGCGAGATTGCCAAAACAGTGCAACTAATTGTTGTTATTCCTACAACACTGCAGGTGAAATTCTCATGAGGTGTTGTCCTCTCGTATTAGAGAATTGTCACTAGGGAAAACATCTCTATAAATTTTATGCTCATCATCTTTTAACAAATCATGCTTCCTTTGCAAGAAATATATCATGTTTTCGAAGAAATCAAGAGGCACTATGTGCTATAGAAGTTTCTCTAGAATATCATCGGTAAAATCTTTAAAGAATCTATAGTGAGTTATAAACCTAACCTTTGCTTGTGTCATGAATGAAATCTATAGGCATTGCATGGTTATCATCAGCGTAAAGGTGATTGGACGATAAGAAGATAGACCTAAGAGTATCAAGTGGAATAAAAAAATAACAAGGGTAAAATTCTAAATTTATGCAGACCGTACCTCTCACCTCCACAAAAACATAGAGTTCCAACATTGGCCATTTTCTTTCAAGAGAAGCAAATTGCTACTTTGCATGTCTTAAGGGATTCAAATATACAAGAGGCTAAGAATATTCTTCACTACTTAATTTCTTCAATTGAGTAGTCTTTGTTAATAATTCTTCACAAAATAAATTGGACATAGATCGGGGTTAATGCACTGGGACTAGGAAACACTCATTAATAGACTCATCATTAACCATTTGGAATCCATAAACACTTTTTATGGGAGTTGGTCTCTAATTCAAACTTGTTCGCTCTTGTATGTCACACCGCACAAGATTAGGCTATCAAAGATTGGGATTAGAAACACAAAATCCTTGAGACTATCTTCCTTTGAGATGCACACAACCAAAAATGATGGAAGAACATGGAGATTCATCAGATACCTTTAAAGTGATGGTCGAAGACGCTCTAAGAAAACAATGTGAGGAGATGATGAATGAATTTTATCAACCTCTCTTGCAGAATAGAGGAAATTATCAACCAAACAAACTAGCAATTCTATTTGGTGGTCACACTCCTTTCAAAGTACAAGTGAATTTTGATATCCCAAACTTTGAAGTAAAAATTGATGTAGATGTTGTAGATGATTTGTTATCAAAATTAGAAAAATATTTTTTTGTGAACCACTTCTCTTATGCTAAAAAGATAACGTTCGCTCTCATCAAAGCTAAACTCAATGTGAAACAATCATGGGAGACTAAGTGGGCATCTAGAGAATTCCCTGATTTGGATGATAGTCCCACATTGGGAGATTTTATGGAATACATCAAGAAAGAATATTTCTTGAAGATGCATATGAAGAAACATATATGTGGTGGCAATTGCTTCGACAGAAAAAGGACCAATCCATTCAAGAAAATACCAATACCTTCTATGCATTATCTGCCAAGTGTGGCATCCAAGATACATAAAACATCAAGTTTTGAGATCAACCAAACAACCAAACAAACTAGATATCATCAACCAAACAAACCATAAATTCTATTTAGTGGTCACACTCCTTTCAAAGTACAAGTGAATTTTGATATCCCAAACTTTGAAGGACAAATTGATGCAAATGTTGTAGATGATTGGTTATCAAAATTAGAAGAATATTTTTTTGTGAACCACTTCTCCTATGCTGAAAAGATAACCTTTTTGCCTCATCAAAGATGAACTCCATGTGAAACAATCATGGGAGACTACGTGGGCATCTAGAGAACTCCTTGATTTGGATGATACTCCCACATGGGGAGATTTTGTGGAATACATCAAGAAAGAATATTTTCTTGAAGTTTCATACGAAGAAACATATATGTGGCAACAATTGATAGAACAAGGACCATTCTGTCCAAGACAACACAAATACCTTCCATGCATTATCTTCCAAGTGTGGCATAAAAGATACATAAAACATCAAGTTTTGAAGTATCGTAGTGGACTGCACCGATATATTCAAACTGAGATGGCTTTCTTAAATGTTGAGACACTAGGCACAACCTTCAAATATGCAACAAAGATTGAAGTGAAATTCAAGCAAAAGGGAAAAAGGGATTATCCGACAAGTAAATCAAAAGGGGAAGGCAATAACAAGTTTGTAGGAAAACAATCCACCAAGGGATTCTCATCACAATCATCAACATCAGAACAAGGTGCTAAAAGGACACAAAAAACAAAGGTATGTGGTGTGAAATTCATAAAAGTCCTCAGCATAACACCAAAGATTGTTGAGTTGCTAAGACATTAATGGCAGAAACACATGAAGTAGAGACAGAAGTTGATGAGCAAAAGGATGATGAGTAGATCATTATGGAAGATCCTTATGCCATGCTATCCACTACTAAAATCTTGCCTCACGAAGATTAGGAATGCCTATTCCATTCATAGATGTGGGTAAATGGAAAGGCCTTACTTTTTATTGTTGATAGTGGGAGTCAAAAGATTTTGATCTCTGTTGAGATTGTCAAGAGATTGAATCTATAGATAATACCCCATCCACAACCATATTCGATAGGATGGGTGAGCCAAGGGAAATATATCCAGGTAAGAAATCAATATTATTTATCCTACTCCATCAAACCATTCAAGGATGAGGTGATTTGCAATGTAGCACCTTTGGATGTGTGCTATGTGTTGTTGGGACAACTATACATGTACAAGCATCATGGTATCTATGAGTCTAGACCTCACAATGTTATTGTCAAGTTAGGTGAATGGAAGTATCAAATCCCTGAGGTGAGTCCTGCAAAATCTGCATCTCTAATTAATGCAAAATAGTGTATGCATTTGATTGCTCAAACTGGAGCTTTTGTATTGTTAATGATTCAACTTGAGGAAACAAGGTCAGTTATAGCTAGCACTCATACCAAAATGACCACCACCATCAAAAAAAGACAAATAAATCAAATATTTACAAAATATTAGAATGTATTCACCTCACCAATAGGGGTTCCATTGCACTATCAAGCCAAGCATTTGATTGGTATATTCCTAGGAACACCTTTACCAAACAAGCCACTATATAGAAGATTAGTATTAGAAAATGATGAGATCAAGTGACAAAATCAAGAGTTAATTCAAAAGGGACACATTCGTCCAAGTGCCTCACCATGTAGCAGTCCAATTGTTCTAGCTAAGAAGAAGTATGGATCATGGTGACTATGCATTGATTATCAAGCCCTAAACAAGATCACTATAAGGAATAGGTATCCAATCCCTCGAATTAATGATATGTTCGACCAACTAAGAGGGCTAAATTCTTTACCAAAATTTTCTTGAAATCTAGATACCACCAAGTTCCAATTGGCCCATCAAATGTTTGGAAGACTACTTTCAAATCCAAAGAGGGATTATTTGAATGGTTGGTAATGCCTTTTGGCCTAACAAATGCCCCTGCCACTTTCATGAGAATGATGAATGAGGTACTTAGGCCCTTTATTGATACCTTTGGTGTGATCTATTTTGATAACATACTTCTCTTTAGTAAAATATGGGATGAGCATTCAAGCAACATGTGGAACAAGTACTCTCAACCTTGCAACAACACAAACTCTATGCTAATAAAGAAAAGTGTTCTTTTGGTATGGAGAGTATCCAATACTTGGGATACATTATGGATGGAAAGGGTGTTCATGTTGATCCTATGAAGATACAAGTTATCAAGGATTGGCCCTCTCCTACAAACATTATGTAACTCTGTAGTTTTCTAGGATTGGCTAATTTTTATTGAAGGTTTGTACTTGGATTCTCACACCTAACATAGCTTATAAACCAAATACTTAGAGGAGGAGCCAAAGAAAAATTCATTTTGATAGAGGCATAGCAACAAGCCTTTATAGAACTAAAGAAAAGGTTATGTTCAACAATAGTAATATCCATTCCAGATCTGCAACCTTTTGTAATTGAGATAGATGCCTCTGAATATTCCCTTGAGGTAGTGGTCTTACAACATGACCATCTAGTGGCCTACAATAGTGAAACATTTTCTGATACAATATGCAGGTATCCCACGTATGACAAGGAGTTGTATGTTACTGTTCAGGCTTGTAAACAATGGAAGCTCTATATTTTTGGGAAGGAGACTATCATCCACATAGATCATAAGCCTTTGTAGTTCATGAAAACACAAGGAAAGTTGTAGAATGATTGACATCAAAGATGGTGCACTTACTTACAATAATTCCATCTCAACATTCGCCATAAGAAAGGAAGCAGTAAAAAAGTTGTAGACTTCTTAAGTAGACCTTTGATTATAGTTGTCATCATAATATTGGATTCTTGTGGATACCAGACAACATATTGGTTCAATTTATGTGGCATTGATCCTGATTTTGCTGATGTCTACCATAAGCTAACCGAAGGAAAGCATGTCCCTTTCTTTTACTTATAGGATGACATTCTTTGTCACATGGATCACATATACATTCCTACTATGAAACAAAAAAAGATGATATGGGAAGCACACTACAACCATGTTGCAGGGTACTTTAGAGTAGGGAAGACTATCAAGTTGTACTTCAAAGGTATTTTTATTGGCCAAAAATGCATCATGATGTCACTCTATATATTTGAGCTTGTACTGCATGTGTCATTCCAATGCTAGTGAATCTTGAACAAGGATTATATCTAGCTCTTCCTATTCCTAACGGACCTTGGCAATCAGTCTCAATGGAATTCATGTCTGGACTTCTTACTACCAAAAATGGTCATGATTATGTGTATGTGGTCGTAGACAGATTTTCAAAATGGCCATCATGGTAGCTTGCAAGAAGGGCATCTCAGAAGAGGAAACTACCAAGCATTTCTATATATATGTCTAGGTTTGTTTTGGACTACCATAGAATATAATCTCTAATAGGGATAGCAAATTCATCAGTAATTTTTGGTCTACACTTTAGGCTATGCTTGACACTAAACTAACAAAGTCTACTACATTCTATCCATAGACAGATGGATAGAGTGAGGTGGTAAATGACATGATCATTCACATTCTACTAATGTATCATTCCAAACATCCTCAAACACGGGATGGGAGTCTACCATATGTACAACATAGTTATAATCATGCCATACATAGCTCTATGGGCCATAGTCCCTTTGAAGTATGTTTGGGATACCAACCCTTGGCTCCTATCGATGTTGCCCTTCCACCCAAGATGATTGAGCTATTACCACATGTCAAGAGAGAGGTCGATAGGACATCTGAGTTTGTTGACACGATTTCCATCTTCAGCAACAAATTCATGAGATACTACAACACACCAACCAAAAGTAGAAAGAATGACATGAAGAGCATCGTATACCTCATCACTATCAGGTTGGTGACAAAGTTTGGATTCTCCTCCAAAATAAGTGACTTCAAGGACCTAACAGGAAACATTGAATCCTCTTTGATATGGGCCATACACCATCCTCAAACAGGTTGGTCAGGATGCTTTTGAATTCAATTTTCCACCATTTCTAGGACTCCATCCTATTTTTAATGTTGAATTTCTATGCCCATTATTTCTGCCATTGCTTGACACATCACATGTTGGTGAGCCGTTCAAAGACTAGACTTGAATCCTAAGCCTATTGTTCCATTTACTAATGACTAGATTATCGATGTTCTTGAGAAGACACTAAAACAATCAATCCCTCTCTATCGTGTGGTTTGAGAAGGCCAATTACTATGTCAATGCAAGTGGTTTACTAGGGAGTACATTGCACAACACTTTCCTCATTTGTTACTGAGCATCGATGCAATGGGGCCCATTGCCTCTCAAGGGGGGAGGAATGATCCGAACTAACATTAATTAATTTTTAATTACTTATTCATCTTCAATAGTTGTGATTTCCCTTGAACATGACTTTTGGGAATAAATAAATACTACTTCCTTCCCAGTGGAGAAGATAGGAAGGAATCAGGCATACATCTTAGTGGGATTGCTAGAACACTCCAATTAATTGTTGTTAATCCTACAACACTACATGTGACTTGATCACTAGGTGTTGTCCTTTGGATCTCCAGTCAGATTTAGATTAGTAATAGAGTTATAACTTGAGACTTCCTTGCATGTGTAAAGAATATTAGTTTTTCAAATAAATATTTGTTATATTGTAATGGGTGTAACATTAGTTGTAATCCTTTTTTTAAGACATGTGAAATTTTATACATTGATTATGATTTCAAAAATTTTGAGATTGTATTTGGTTATTAGAGTTTAGTAGGTTAAAAAGGAGGATGGAGGATTCTAGAAGATGGAGGATCTTTTTTGGTTTAGGTATTCACTTGGACAATAGGTAAAATGTTTGACTAGCATTTTTTGTAGGAATAATTGAACTTTTGTTCAATTTGGGGATTGTAGTTATGTTTAGTTTTAGTATCACTTGGTTAAACATTGATGTGGAGCAGTGGTCTAGTAGAGTTATGTTTTCCTATTTCCCACCTCTTGACTGATAGTGGGGAATGTAGATTTTCATGATCAAATAATAAGTGGGTATAAACCTCTAACAAGTGTTTCCTATGACATCAAAGCAAAGACAAAGTGGGCTTAAGTGATATATATATGTGGTTGGGTAGTTGGCCATGAATTCAAATGCACAAAATGGGTGAAATTAAGGGTGAGTGCAAGATCATCATGGGCCAAATAGTGGTAATAGCGAAAAATACATTTTTACTTAGCCAAAAAAGTAAAATAGATATTTGACCTTCTGTATGGGTCAGAAAAAAAGTGAGTTTTGGTTTGGTAATACTGGACTAAAATGGCTATCCGTTAGTAATGGATATCTGTAAGTAACTAATATCTGTTACTAACGGATATCCATTATGAGGTAATAGCTATCCATTTTTAACACCATAATACTGACAAAAAGTTGGTTTTTAAGCAACTCGCAAGTTTACAAAATGCAGAATTGGACAACGAAATGGATATCAAAGAAGGGGAAGTGGATATCATTTATTTAGAAGAAAAATTTTCTCCTAAAATCAAGAACCATATAAAGGTGAAAAAATAGAGCATGAACTAAAGGCTATGCAACTATGTCTACTATCTGCCATTACCCCGAAAGAAACTACCTCAAAGCAACAATGAAAGCATATTTTGTCAACCATTCTTACAGGGAGATAGATCCAAGAAGATCATCTCTGCAATATCATTCTTATAGGGAGATAGACCCAAGAAGATCTTCTCTACAATATCATCGTCACCCCGACCAAAGATACGACAAGGAGCAAAGCTATAGAAATAGTTGGCAATCAAAGGCCCCATAATATTAAAAAGGGAGGAAGGAATATTCAAAAGGCAATGCCGTCATCTACCTCGACAACGGTTGATAGGTCTCAGACAAGAAAGAGGGAACACTTTCAAACAAAAGAAGAAAAGCTCTGAAAATTGGAAACATGTGCATAGAGGTGGACAATATAAGGGAAGGAAGAAATATCTTGTTAAAGATAGGAACACCTGGAAGTTTTCAGGAAAATGGAAAAAGTTCACAAACACAATGACGGCTCCTAGAAAGTAACCCAACAGCTCGTACCAAAAATTCAATGAGGACCCACCCAAGAAGGAGCTGACAGAGTTGCGTATACAAATTCCTGAAGAAATACTCAAGTCATGAAAAGAACACCTACAGAAAACGACTATAATAGGTAAGGTTTTAAAAAATCATTTTTCCATTCTTGACTTTTAGGATTGGATATTACAAAATTGGCCTCCCCTTGAGGAGTTTGTAGAACAAGGAGAGGGTTTTTTCACAGCTACCTTTTTAGGACAAGACGATCGTGAGAGGGTTTTGTAAAGTAATCAATGTGTTTTTCATGGAAGAGGAATATATTTTCAGCCTTGGGAACTCAAATTCAACCCTATAAAAGAAAGCATGACCTTTCTCCCACTCTGGGTCCAAATTTCAAACCTTCCCTTGGAATATAGTGAACTAAATATCCTTATAATGATAGGGAATTCTAGATGGAAATGTTAGAAAATTGAGATACCACAGAGTCACTGTTGGCTTGGAATGGTTAGAATGTGCATGCTAATGGACATTAAACAAGATACCCCAGAACTAGTGAATATGGAATCCATAGAAAAATACGGGAGCAAAAAATCTTCTATGAAGGTTCAGAGCAATGATGCACCAACTGCAAAGGTATGAGCCATGAACACTGTACCTCTTAAGCCAAGGAAACAAAAGCACTATTTAAGGGGATAAATGTGTCTTAGGGTGGAGGAAAGAATGAGACTTGGATTCTACAGAAGTAAGATAGATAAGAAATGAATGAGGATTATCGAGAGAATATAACGGTAGTGCCAAATACAAGAGAGACTTATTTAGGAGGCTCCTAGGAGAGAAATGAAATCTCTAATCTATTGGGATAAAACAAACAATTCTTCAAAGAGTGAAGTGTGGAGCTCAGGCAACAAGACTAGGTTTCAGAGGAGGAGGAGGAGGATGCTGGGAATAGCTAGCAAGCTCATTTCTTGGAAGGGAAGGAAACTGGGGTTGACCAACAGGACCTCCTCCCTAGATGAGAAGAAGACTTAAGGGCCACATCTTCTAACAAAGATTAATAGGGAGACATGGGAGAACAAGGGATATTAGATAAGGTAATATACTGAACTCCTCAAATAGATTAATACCAATCCCAAATCTGAGTAATACTCCCTCATTTGGAAGGTGATACAACATGTTATTTTCAACAAAAAGAGTCTAAGAATGCAACCCTTACAACGGTGTTTCTGAGGAGACAAGGGAGGAAGTTTTGAGAGCACTTGAAGCCTTAAATAAGGGTGCGGAGAAAGCCCTTGAGGTGTAATGCATTCACAAACATGGGTAAATTCAACATAGAAGTAGTCCTCAATGAAGTTATCCTCAAAGTAAGCAATGATATATGTGATGACATTGCAGAGGAAGTACTTTAGGAACAATTAGATGAGGAGGATCAGCTACTTCTTAGAACTTGTCAAACAACCATGGGAGAAAAGGGATGGGAAAAGGTTTCACCAAGATCATCTAGGAAATCTAGAAAGAATAAGAATAGTAAAATAGAGGTGGAGATTGCAGTAGGGATCCAAACAACGATAGATAGGGTGCTAAGATCAAAATAAAGGAGAGTGGGACACTTTCCTTAGATCCAATGAGACTTCTTATGTGGGGACATTAGTGGTCTAAATGCCCCTAATAAAAGGCATCTCATCAAGAGTTATCTTGATGGGGTGGATGGAGATATAGTTCTGCTACAAGAAAAAAAATTGTTAGAAGAAGAAGGACCAAAAATATTCCAGCAATGGAATGGATGGGAGGCAGTTACTTCTTCTATGAGTGGCACTTCAGGAGGATTGACAATACTATGGCACAAGCATATACCTAAAATGGAAACTATAGCATGCAATGGAAATTGGATTCTAGGCAAATTTCCCAATTCCCTTGACTAAAAAGACTTGTGGATTTTCTGGATATACGGTTCGATGGGAATCACTCAAAATACTATGCACTCTAAAAAAGGAGAGACTAATCCTTGGAGGGGACTTTAATGTGCTAGTGGTATAGGATGAAAAAGTTGGGGATATTTCCCTCCTTGCCAAATCAATCGAGGATTTTAAAGATTTCATAATAGACAAGAATCCTTTAGACCATGTATCCAAGAATGGGAAATTCACATGGACAAATGAAAGGAAAATTTTATATTAGATTTTAGAAAGGTTAGATAGATTTCTCATTTCCAGTATGTGTCTCCAATCTTCCAAATATTTCTCCTCAAATATTCTGCTATGGACTAGCTCAGACTACTTCCTAGTAATTCTTTCCATGGGCGAGACTTGCTCTTATCAGCATAAGTATTTCAAATCTCAAGACATGTGGTTTAGGGATCTAGACTTCATCCCCCAGGTACAAGATTGGTGGAATTCATCTCCCTTTACATAGGGTTCAAGAATGTTTCAATTAGCCCATTAAATGAAGTTCATCAGAAGAAAATTATAGCCTTGAATAAGTCACATTTCAGAAATATATTCCAAAAGAAGGTCAAAATTAAAAATGATTTGGAAACCTTAACACAACATGTATTACTATATGAAATGAATGAGGAGTCACACACAAGAGAGAAACTTCTCAAAGCAGATCTTGAAGAAATCATTTTGAGGGAATAACTATTTTGGAGACAAAAGTCAAGGTTGTCATGGCTCAAGGAAGGGTATAGGAACACAAAATTATTTCACATCTCCATGAAAATCAGGAGGGAACATAATCTTATTAATTGCATAAAAAAGACCAGCTATGAATTCATTTCTAATCTGAAAGATATCCAAGAAGAAGAAACTTCCTTCTTCAAAAAGTTTCACATGGTAGATGGAACAAATGGACCCAAGGATCATTCCTTATTAGATTTTCACATCCCTAAGCTAGTCAAGGAATACCACAATGACTATTTGATGAAAGTTTTCTCTCTAGAAGAAATACAAGAAATAATTTCTCCATGCTAGGTGATAAAGCTCTATGGCCTGATGGTTTTAAAGGGACCTTATTTTAAAAATGTTGGTATATAGTGGGCAGGGATGTGCTTCTAACTATTGGGGAGACAGAAAGAATAAAAATATTTGAAAAGAATTTAAGAAAATTGCCATTATTCTCATATTGAAAGTGAAAACACCCTCGATGTTTGAAGACTTCAAGACAATCTCTCTTTGTAATATAGTGTATAAAATCATAACCAAAGCCATGTAAATAAGATTGGCTACTATAATTCCCCTATTTATTTGAGAAGAACAAGGGGATTCATGCCAGGTATAGAAATAGCAGAAGGGGTCATATTGACACATGAAATCCTTCACTCTATTCAAGTTAATAAAAATTCTTCAATGATTATCAAATTAGATATGGATAAAGCATATGATAGAGTCAACTGGGATTTTATGCTAGATGTTCTCTCCAAATTGGGTTTCGCTAGATAGTGGTGTAAATGGGTTTCAATTTGCATTTCAGGTACCTCCTTCATAGTTTTGGTAAATGGTGCATCTACTAGGACATTCAAAGCTTTGAGAGAATTGTGCCAAGGTGATCCTATATCCCTATATTTATTCATCCTTATGGAAAAAGCCTCCACATGGGCAATTAGAGAGGCCAATTCAAAGCAAGTTTGGAAGGGCATACAAATCAACACAATTGAGGAACCCATCATAGATGCACTCTTCGCAGATGATACAATGTTGTTTGGAATATCAATGGTAGCAAAAGATAGATCCATCAAAGACGCTATCAACCACTATTATGAAGATTTGGGACAAGCTATCAAACTCTTCCAGATCTAAGATATTTCTCTTCTTTACAAATATGGAGGTTCATAAATGCATTCTTAGTATATTATATTTTAGAGAAGAATCACTTCCAAACAAGTACCTAGGAATCCCTATGTTTAAGGGTGTCAATAAAACAAATCTATGGCAGAAAACTCTTCAAAATTTACAAAACAAGATAAATTCTTGGAAGGGTAGATGGTTAATTTTAGCGGGCATATTAATCATGATCAAAGTTCTCTGAGTAGGAGTATGAATTTATATGATGATGGCTCTCAAAATACCCAAAGGAGTCATTCTAAGCATGGAAATTTCTTCTAGACATTTTTTATGGTAGGAAGAGTGGATAAAAAGAAAATCCACCTGATAGCATGGGAAAAGATTTGCAAGCTAAAAATTATAGGCGAGGCATGCATTTTTAATCTAAAACTTCAATATCAAGCACTGGGAGCTAAATTGTATTGGCAAATGTACAAAAAACCACATGCTAGATGGATCAAGTTAATATAGTCCAAATACTTGGACACCATGGACAAAGAAAAAATATTCACTACGAAATACCCCCCCCTCCCAAAGGATCAACATTTAGAACTTCATCACAAATAACAAGAAAACTCTATATCCTCATCTATCTTGGATCATTCATAATGGAAAAAAGGAAAATTTATGGGAAGACTCTTGGAATGGATGGCCAAGATTATATTCTAGGACAAACCTTAAGGAAGCTAAGGAACTTCTCAAATGACAATTTGGAGATAATGTTTATAATTATGGGATCTTTAATCAAGATGTAACCAATAAAGAGTTCGAATGGAAAAATTTGGATTAATGCAATTTATCACTAAGGCAGAAAAAATTGTCAAAGACACCCTTGCAAATAGAAAGCTATTCTTCTCAAGTGAGGAGGACAAAATTGTGTGGACATTGGATAATTCAGGCTCTTATATAGTAAAAAAGGGTTACAAATTCCTATCAATCACTTCAAAGATAGATTGGCCCTATAAACTTTGTTGGAACGCTGCCACCTTACAAAAGGTTGGGGTTTTTTCCTTGCTAGAAATCCACAAATAGATCTTAACAGAGGCAAGAATTCACAAGCTTAACATCAGTCTCAACTTCAAATGTGTATTGTGTGGGGAGTGGTGCAGAGGACAGAGGGGGAACAAGACAAATTTTAATGTGTTTGACAAATTATTCAAAAGGAGGATGAACTCACTGTTTTACCAAAATAGGGTTTTGAATGTTCACAAGCCTAGATCAAGGCTCACAAGGAGTATGCCACCAAACACCTATTCTTCTCAATCTTGACATTTTTAGGGCTCTTTGACACCTTGAAGAGACTTCCCAAACCATCCATTAGGGTTTTGTACCTATGCAAACAATACTTCTTTCACAAACCCATTAGATTCCTTGTAGCCCTCAAAATGGGAATAGTCAGCAATAACTTTTGGTAGGGACCTATACTCCACAAAACTAGGTCAGTTTTAGATACCCTTTTGTGAGACCTTTGACATATTCAAAAATGGGTATGAGGTGTTTTTGAAAGAATGCATCAAATTATGACTGTCCCTAGTAGCCTAGAGCCCCAATTAGCCCTAATTTACAAAGAGACTCCTCTAAAATCAACTCACAGAATAGAATAAACCAATTGAACAGGTTAGATCAGTGTCCAAACCAAGGATTTCATAGGTTTTGCATGCCTACAGTCGACTGTACTTGTTTCATGCATGTGTGTTCCTTCAAATGGCTTGATACATTGGTTTATCAAGCCCATTTCAACAAAAATCTTCAAGAATCAATCTCCCTACATTGAAAATGTACCAAACACCTAAGACATGATTAAAACAAGCCATTCCACTAGTCCTTTGGTGAGGAGAGGTAATGGAATGGTTAGAAGACCATTGTTTCAACCAAACCCCTATTTAGGGTTTTAACAGGCCGTTTGTAAAAACACCCCAATATCTCTACTCCACAACAATGTCAAAACCTCCAATCAACCTCAAACAATAGTGAAAACCATCTATTAACAATGCCAGATGATATGGAGTAATGATAGGATCGTGCAGACATAGGGTACGGACTGTAATAGGAAATAACACAGAAAAATGCAGAAAACAGAGAGAATTTTGATTATTTCTTCTTCAAATCTTCATCTACATCTCCAAGATCATGATCATGGCCTTTTTAAACATGTGTACTTCCTATACCAATAGTTGAAAGGTAGTTGTGGTCAATTTTCAACTAAAAACTGCCTTCACACCTGCCAAACTACCCCTTTTGTTATCATGTTACAATGCGATTTGGTGTATTTGTTTACAATGTGAATGCTCCCCTTCATCAAATCATTCCAAAATCACCTAGAATAGACTCATACATGCCATGAATGGCTACAAACATGAAAATGAGATGCACTCCATACACTTATGGAGGATTTGACTGTCCTAGACTAACTAGGACTTGATTGCCTACTTACAACTATTGGCACCAAGGCCTTACATTATTGTCAAATCAATGTGGAATCAGCATGAAATGGTCCAATGGACCTTATTACATCACAAAAACATGAGACAACACCAAAACAAGATGATGAGCTCCTTGAGCCTTTAGGTGCTTTTGCACCAGGGAGCAAGATGAGGACATAGAGCACTTGCTCCTACACTACCCATTTAGCACCAAATGTTGGTAATGAATTATGGAGCATCTTAATTGGTGCACTCCCCTCCCAAGCTCACTACTAGACCTCTTCAAATGTTAGCTGGTATTGAATAATTAGGCCACCTTTTCTTGCCTATGGGAAGTATGCCCCTCGATACTAATATGGTATATTTGGAAGGAAATAAACTTCTAAATATTTAGACATATTTCAAAGTCAGTAGATAGGGTCATCGAAGACATTGAGATAACCATTTCAGAGGTGGTGAACTCAAAAGTGAACTCCATCTATTCAAGCAACACAAAATTCATAAATTGCGACAAAATGGTTCTAAAAAAGTGAAAACTCATAAAACTTCCAAATATCCAGGGAAAGGCTCATGTCAATTTAATCAACTCCAAATTTGCCATATTTGAAACTCAATTTTGATGAAGCATGTAGAGGCAATCCAAGACTTTCAAGGATGGGATGTATCATCAGAGACTTTAAGGGGAATTTGATTGTGGCCAAGGTGATAAAAATTCCATAAGGGATAAATAATCATGCAAAGGTCTTGAACTAGCATCAAAGAACAACATAAAATACATTTGGATCAAAGGAGATTCCCTCATCATCATAAACACTTTAAGGAATAAAAGAGCTCTTAGCTGGAAAATCAACTATGTAATCCAATAGGTCTTAGAATTGCTTATGAAATTTGATAAGTTTAAAATTTTCCACTATTATAGGGAGGTCAATCAGGTAGTTTACTATCTTGCCAACATGGCAATAGACTAGGCCGAGTCAAACAAAGTCTTGTATATAGATCATATACATATTTTAGATTGACTATTGAAATTAATTGAGGCAAACACACCTCATCGTAGCTGACTATTACTTCTATGCACATAAAAATTGTTATACATGAGAGATCTTCCTTCAGATGGCTAGCGTATCAATACGGCTCCATAGTCACTTCACTAGCTACATGGCTTAGATTTGGTAAATATCTCATTAATGGTAGGCACTGTTGGAGTGTAAATATCCCATAGGTAGACTGACAAGGACAATCAAATCAAGCTCTTTCCCCTCCTCGTTATCGAATTACCATTAATGTGGAGGAATCTACCCTATGGAGCATCAATGTTCCACTTCGATGTCTTTTGTGCGAGTTAATGCTAGATGGATAAAATTGTGTTGGTCTAAAGCAATTGTTATTTCACTCATCTCATCTTCATTAATGGTGCCATCTCATCCATTGATGCCCAGTAGATTGAGAATACCGTCATTACATCACCAAATCATATGAGCATCACCCATTTCCTTTTAAAGGAGTATAAAGTTTGAAGTGTAGTTTATTTTTGTATGACCCCTCCATCTTTTAGTTTCTTCTTTTGCCTTCCAGCCTTAGTTTCTCTGTGGTTTTTCTCCAATAGCAGTTTGTTTGAAGAACAAATTGTTCCTCCTTCTCCCTCTAGTTGGGGAACCAATATATCAGGGGGCCCTAAATACTATAATTATAAGGTAGATCTTTGAGATAGATTGTGATAATGTGGAATTTGAGGTCCGTTGCATGCTAGGATACTATCATTTTGAACCTACAGAGAGACATGTCAAGGGGTCAAAAGTAGCCACCACCTTCATTTCAATTATATTTGATATTATACATGATTTGAATATGTGCATGATATAGGCTTTGGTCTTGTACGTCCTTCCTTCTTCAACACAAATAGGTGGAGAACAACTCTCAGAAGCTATGATTTTCAATCAAGTGAGGCTCCAATAGGCGGTATTTTTTGCTTAGATGTCCTTCAATCCTCCCATCATGCTGCCTATGTATACAATGCATTACAATAGGGTCTTCATGGGAACTATTACAATCTTCTAAATCAGGATTTGAATGCAATAGCAAACAAGGTCAAGGAATTATTCAATGCAATGTGCTTCCTTTGCCATCATGCACTAGATCTAGCCCCAAGTCCCCCACGTGCACCAGACACACTAGTATTTTCCCTCCCATTCTCCATCCCTCCATCGGAGGACAACCATGACTCCAACTCAGATTAAGTCCAATTACCTCCATGTTTATCGCTTTCAGAGGCAATAGCAAACAAGGTCAAGGAATTATTCAATGCAATGTGCTTCCTTTGCCATCATGCACTAGATCTAGCCCCAGGTCCCCCATGTGCACCATACACACTAGTATTTTCCCTCCTGTTCTCCATCCCTCCATTGGAGGACAACCATGACTCCAACTCAGATTAAGTCTAATTACCTCTATGTTTCTCGCTCCAATCTTCTCTCATAGTGGTTTTTGGTTCAATGTTTTTGTTTTGTTTTGATAACTGGTTCTTAATATGGTGTTTTTTGGCCTTGTTATTGGACTTGCCCCAAGGGGCTCTAACGATGAATAGTTTGAATCTCTTTTTTCTTGATTTTTAATATATTACAGGTGCTTTTCCACCTTTATTTAAAAAAAAAAGAACCATCTAAAGGTAAGTTTTTGGTTTTTTTCTTTTCTCTTTTTTTTCAAATTTAAATTGACATGTTTTGTATGATTTAGGGTTTCAATTGTTGATTGTAAGCATTAGCTTTTAAATCACTTTTTAATATAATGTAGTGATTTTCATTGTGTTCAAAATGTTTAAATTAAATTGTATATAGTTTAACAAGAAGTTGTTTTAAATCTTAAATTTTAAATAGGTAATATGGATGAGCAAGTTCAAAACCTCAACCCTCCTCCACTGAACCCTCCAATAATTCAAGAGTAAACTAAAAAAAATATTAATGGAATAAATAGGATTATAGAAATTTATTACCACCATGCTCGATTGAATTCAATAACATCTAGATCTTAGAGGGAATTATCACTCATGTTCGAACCCTCACAAGCCAACATGAATCATTTTGGTAAGAATCCAAAAGGGAAAAATATTCTACTTGCTTATCATATGACCAAGTGAAAGATTAGAACATTACCAAAGCCATGTTAGCAGAAAATTTTGTCAACCCTAAAACTAGATTGCATGTTGATATACTTAAGCCTAAGTATTCAATCAAATGGTGCAAACATCAGGGTATCACTGATAATTTTTGGGATCGTTGGTGGATGATTTTGATGTACCTTTTATATTTCTTCCATGAAGTACATGTGGTCTTTATATTAGGTCACAATGTGAACTATTTTGGTTTTATAGAGTTCCAAGGAGTAGGTAAAGGAATGCATCAAGACAAACTTGGGGTAATGTGATAGGTGCAAGGTTCATTTATCCCCCCTCCTCTTGTCCCTTCTCCACCTCCAATTCATCACCCAGTCATTGTTGCATATGCAACACATCAAAGTCTCTTTGCTATACACTCTTTGACTAAGCATTTGATTACACAAACTTTTTATCTAGAAAAACCACATTATACTAGTGGTTGTAATGGATTCGTTGAGATTATTGGACCCTCCTCATCCACACATGTTTGTGTGCCTCATTGTTTCATTATGTGCAATCAATTATGCTTAGGTCCTCTTGGAGAGATTAGTGAGTCACCCCTAAACACATAAGAGTATGATGTCCCTCATATGCCACCTTCACGAGATAAGGCAGTGGGGTCTAGAACTTAAGATGAGGCATCAAGGACTAGAACACAAGCAAAGGCATCAGAAGCTAGAGAAAAAGAGAAGCAAGGTAATCTTTCTTTCAAGTAAAATTTAAAGTTAAATTTCATGGTGTATTTCATTTGAATTTAATATAAACAAAGATTAGTACTAGTATATCTAAGTAGGGTAAGAGCTGATGATAGAGGAGGAGCTTATAGAATTTCATCACGGTACTCTTTCTGCCATTCAATTTGGCCTAGACTTGCTGTTATAAATTTTTCTACACATCTAACCTTTTTCTATTGTACACATTTTATTTTTGTGAGTAATTATATATTAATTTATATCTTGATGTTATTTCACTTTTACAACCTATTCAAAATGTGAATCATATGGCACCTTTGCAAATACACTTTAGTAGAACTCCTTATCATCCTAAGGGACCACCATTCGCTAAAAGATTCTTAGAAGAACAACAAAGGGAGAAGGTAATTGAATTGAATTTTAATTTAATCGGAAATCTAGAGAACTTATAGTTGATTATTATGATTTAACTATGTTAATTATAAATTTATTGCAATTATATGTATACATAGAGTCTTACATTCTTGTCATTTTTCATATAGGAAATCTTAGTTAGTTCATCCATGATGAGTCCTTCTCAATCAATTTCTACTATAAAATTTCTACTACAAAACCCTTTACCATACTTGTTTTAATTTTTTAATCTAGCTGAAGTAGTTATCCATAAGATTGTCACCATAATGTGTAATGAGTTCTTCTTGACAAATGGATCAAGTGACGACACATCTTGTCTTTTTCTTCTCTTCACATAGCCAATAATACCAAATGAATTGGTCAAATTCCAAATATAAAGAAGCCATGACCACCTTTTGTTGACAAGAAACATAGTTAATATCAAAGAATTGCTCCATTTGGCAAAGCCAATTGGTAGGATCTTCACTATCAAACTTTCACATATCCATTTTTGGCATGAAGTTCCTAGTCATAGAATGATTGGAGTGTTGATCCATCTTGAGGTATGATTCAAACTGAAATGCACCCTTCTCCTTAGGAGACTCCTGCTCCTCCAACTCTTCGTGCTATGACTTCCTATGTTTGGGATCTCTAGGATGTTGGCCTCCCACCAAATTTTCCTCCCACTAAATTTTCCATCATTCTCTCAATATTACTTGACTTAGCCATCATTTTATTGATATCACTTGACCTATCCAACCCATTCATTCATTCTAATATAATTAACAAGATTTTATCCTTCATCTCGTTGGTTTCTTTATGAATTTGTTTAAATATATGTTCATTTTATTTATGAAAATTCTCCTTATTTTCTACATCCTCATTTCCTTGAGATTTTCCAAGTGTGACAACATGTTTTTTTTTCTTGTTGCAGTCCCCACCATGATGGGAAAAAATAATTTTGGAATAAATCACATAAAACAAATCTGAAAAATCTAAAATTTTTATTGTAACTTACTAGGACCTATATCTCACTTCCTAGAAAAAATATTCAATTAATTAATTAATTTGTAGCCTTGAGAGAGAAATTGGTGTTAAATCTAATTCGTAATAGCTTCCTCAAATATAATCCAAATTGTAACATGTCATCTCATATTACCCAAAAATAACATTCCCTTTTTACCATCAAGTAAATAAAATATCAAATCATGATTATCATAATCACATGTTTATCTAACATTAATCATTTCCACAATGATTACATAAAGAGTACATATATTTTTTGTAATATTTTGCAACTAAAAATATACAACAAGTTCATGATAGCATGAAAAGAGAGTTTCCTATACATTACAAACATAATGTTTTGCTCATGGCAATAATGTCAAGTTTACAAAGAAGTTGACTATCAAGTCAAATAATAAAATGTACTATTTATGGAGTTTTGGTAGCTATCTTCATAAATCTTAGCTTGTCATTTACTTGGGAAGGAGAGCATCACCTGAGTGATTTTCCTCCAACCATAGACTGATAGTCACCTACACAACTTCCTTCCTAGAAGTGGCCCTACCCTTCATGAAGGGAATAGATATAAAGAACTGATAGGTTTGCCATCTGAGTCTCTAGTGTTGTGTCCTTCATAACTATTCATGGTCATACAACTATAGATCCACTCTAACTATGTATGACACTATTGGAAGATTATGCCATTTAGAGCACAGTGAGCCAACTAATGCATGCAAAGATGGATGCATTACTTTGGCCAAAGATTATATATATACACATTTTGCAATGAACGTAGTTGATTGTTTAGCCACCTCTAACTTGACTTAGAAGTTATCTCATCCAACAATAATTTTTGTTTAATTCATCCCAACTAACAAGTATCTCAAAAGTACATTGACTTTCTTTAACTACTTTGACATCTAGAGTACAATACCAAAATGGTTCACATATAGGTCTTTAGTCTTTTGAAGACGTTTACTTGATGCTATTGAAACAGTAAATCAGTGACTCAATGTCACTCTATTCCATATTATACAATAGTCAAGTTTTGATGTTTCATCTCGAAATAAAAATTAGTTGTGTTTATAATAATAACCTTGCATGTTTTCCTAAGGTTATTCACTAGGTTCAACAATCCCTGTCTAATCCAGTTAGATAATAATTCCTTTTGTTTAACACTTTTATTGATGATAGAATCTTACTATCTATTACTCATTTAGCATTAGAGGAGGTTCATTTCTCGAAACCCCATAATAATAAAGTCTTGATATATAAAGATAGTAAAATATCTAATATATGGCAATAAGAATGGTAAAATCAAAGTCTTGCCACCTTTTATCTCAGTAATAACAAGAACTCTTAAATCGCAATTCTATAATAACAAAGTATACTATTCTTAAATCAACTTCAAAGAATTCCCTTAATACCACTAGTTCGGTGGTTTTATCCTCATACTAAGATAAGGTAGACAAGATACTTATTGAAAAGAATAATAGTAATGTTCATATCAAATAGTAATAATGCTACATGTGATATTTTTCCCAACCTAAAATATTCCAGAATCTCTCCTTCTATCAGAAAGATCTGACTAGAGAAAGCCTAAATAGAAGGAGGTAAAACCTAAAATCCTTCAAAATCCAGTGAATTCCCTTGCAAAAATCCCCAAAATTTCATGTGGAGAATCCTCTTAAAAAATCCCAAAAAACACAAAAAAATTTAAGTTCTTGCTTCAGTTTTTGGCCCCCTTTTGGCCTTTATCGGCAAAAGTTAAGGTTCTTGAACTTTCAGAAAAATACTAAAATTGACTAAGGCATGAAAAAATGTTTCTCCCTTTCTTCATAAAATTTCATGTTTTGTGAAATCTCTTCATGAGTTCACTTTCCTACAGGTTCGCCGATAGGCAATTTTGCCAATAAAGGAAGTAGAGGGCAAAGAAGAGCTTCAACTAAGTAAAAGGGAGGAAGAATAGCTTTATCAGTGATGTGAACCAAAAGTTGAACTTTACACAAGTTCAAAATCTCAGCGGTTCACCGATTCGGTGATTCACTGACAACATGCCGGGAGAGCGAGCTTCACCAAAATGGCTAAGGCATAAAGTGGGAAAGAATTCCTTTATTGGCAAAATGCTCAAAGTTTGAACTTTAAGTAAGGTTCATGATTTCTTTAGTTCATCGATCATGTGATTCTCTGATAAAGGAAGGCCCTAGAAGGATTATTAAATTGGCTAGGTTAAAAGTATGCAACGAAAGCCCTTTTTCTGCAAAGTTCACAAATCATGAACTTCCCTCAAGGTTCAAAATCTCTGTGGTTCGTCGATGGAGTCTTTTGCTAACAAGGCAAAGAAAAGAGATGGCTAGGTTCTGAAATGAAGAAGATCACCAATAAAATATGGAAATCAGCTAAGGTAGGGAAGAAGAGTTTCCCTTTGTCAGGAAATTAGTGGGGGACTGAACTAATGTATTAGAGTGAAGATTTGGCTACAGACGATTTTACTGATAAGGTCAAAAATAGAGTGAATGCATCAGCGAAGAAAAAGGTTCAACAAAATGAGCTTTTGCTAACAAAAGAGAGCTTGGTTTAATATTTAAAGATTTTTATGACAAGGAAAAATAGGAAGCTCAAAAAATGGCTAAGGCACGAAGAAGGAATGCCTTATCAGCAAATTGGTAAAAGGAGGAACTTTTCAAAAGTTAGAAAATCTTTAGGTTCACCTATAAGGTGATTCACCGATAATGAAGAAGGAAAAAGAAAGGCCAAAGCATAAGTTTGAAAAAGTAGCTTTTTGTTGATAAGAGCAAAAAGAGAGAAAGAAGATAGTTCGGTAAAATCAAGTTTTACCAATAAAGAGGCCAAGGTTTGTCAAGGGGAACTTTTTCCAATAAAGAAAAAGACTAAGTAAAGATAGTCGGCTAAAGGCAAGGTTCAACAAGAGTAACTTTTTCCAATAAGGCAAAGGGAGGCACTAGTTCAAAAATTGAAGAGTTCGCCGATAAGGCAAAAATGGCTAAGGGAAAGGCATATCGACAAATCGGCTAAGGAGGGAACCCATTGGCAAATTTGGTTTTATTGTAGTTTGTTGAAAGGGAAAAAAGTTGATAAAGGAAACAAATGAAAAGGTTCTATAAAACAAGAGTTTTCTGATAAAAAGGTTCAATTAACCAAGGGCCATTTTTACCGATAAGGCAAAAGAGAGACAAGCAAGGCAATGCTTCTTAGGATGATGATTTTTCCAATAGAGAAGTTTAGATTGGCAAAAGTGTCTTTTGTTGATAAAGAAAAGGTAGGCCTTGGTTCCTGGAAAGCAAGTTTTTCTGATAGAGGTGAATAACAAGTAGAAAAGAAGTTTAATGGGAGGCAGTTTTGCCAACTAAGCAAAGTAAGGAGCAAACAAAAAAGGTTCAAGAAATGAGAAATTTTCTAATTAGGGAAGGATAGCATTAAGGAAGTAAAAGGTAAAATAGGGCTTGGTTCACAAAGTGTAGAGTTCACTGATAAGGCAAAAATGGACCAAACAGAGCCAATTTTGAAAGGGGCAAATGTGCCGATAAAGGAAAATGACATATGGAGCCTGATAGTTCTATAAGTAGGAAACTTGCCAGTCAAAGGAAAAAATCAAATGCAAGAAGTTATGAATTTAGAGGCACCATGGAAGAGAAAGGGTACAACACTTTGAAGTGTTGTAAAAGCTTGCCTCTCCCTAAATCATGCCATTTTTTCAAGGAGAAGTACCAGTATTAAATTTCTACAGGCCAGGGCTAAATGAGGATGGATGGAATAGTGAAACTCTTCAATGCTAGAGTACAAATATAGCTACGAAATGAATTTGCACAGACAAAATAGGACTTCCAGTATTCCCTCTTGAATATGCCTTCCATCCATTCATGCAAGCGATCTATTTTGTAGGCTTGCAAGCTTGTTAGGGGCATGAGTTCCGTCCCAAATTTGGAGGGTTTTTTTGATCAAGAAAATTTAATGAAAGCATGGGTTGTCCTGGGTAATTGACTAGCTTCCAGTGCCACTATTACAGAGTGCTAAAATTGTTATATATACTTGAAATTGCAATGTATTTCTGTTAGATGTTCTTCTAGGCTATTATAGGTTAGAGAATTCTTGCAACCAGGCCTCTGTAGTGTAATTACAGGAACCAATTAGATTTTATTGATTGTGGTCTTCTACTAAGCCTTTTATCTCTCCAATTGATAGTTCAACTATGAGTGTAATTGACTATTCTGTGTCTATTTCTTTTGCATAATTCTCTCTTCTGTAATGGTTATTTGACCTCCACAATCAATATAAACTAATATTTTTTCCTCTCTCATCATTCTTGCACTATGTCTACTTTTGGATTAGTGTGAGCTATGTATTGTGGACAAAATGGTCCGTTTCATATCTCTATTTTTTCTGCTTTGACATCTGTGTGAATTCATATGAGACTATGTGAGTTCTTCTCAATTTTGAGATTTTTACTGTGTTGATTCAGTTGCAGTTGAACGTCTTAATTTGGTGCATCAACTTTTTAATTTTAGCAATCCTTCTTACCCTTTTCCCCTACAAAATTAGCACTAGATTTAGTTTATTTCTCTTTGCCTCAAGCTCAAATAGAGGAACCAACCTTCTTTGGAGGTCTGATCTAATTTGCAAGGTCCTACAACTTGAGATTAGTCCCATTTTGTCATTGGAATGTTTGGACCAACTTCAAACAGGGTGCAATTTCACATGACAATAGTTTCTAGTAGGCCCAGTGGGACTCTCTGCTCTGAGTAGGAGTTGAGTTGAGGATTCAATGCTATTCTTAATTTTATTTGTTGTTGTGGAAGCATTCAGCACCTAGCGACTATGTTGATCCAGTATCCAGACTATTCAATATTACATGCCTATAGTGTAGACAAGATCGTCTTCTAGAGGTAATTTCCAATTCGTTAAACTTTCTTTTACTGAATCTAGAAGGAGGTTACCTAGATCACCTATGAGAGAAAATAGGAGTGATGTTACATCTCCTATAAGATCTAAGTCTGTGCCCCCTCTAGTCAATTTCCAAGTTAGGTTTCAGTACTCAGGAAGAACCCTACACATACTTGTAATTAATCTAAACATTCCTAATATGGTGAGGAATCTTCCATTTGTTACTTTTAATAGGGGTAGCCCATTGGACCTAGCTCAATATGATGATATCCCCATCTCAACCTTAAAGGCTATACCATTCTAAGTTACTAGTGAGAACTCCACCACCACAGCTGAGCATATCTAAGATATAGCCAGTATTTTTTTGTCCACAATGCCACTGCTGACAACGTGGCTGTGAGACTCTTGGCCTCTTCTTTCAAGGGAAAATCCCTATAGTGGTATAGGGGTCTCTAACCAAATTCCATCCACAACTGAAATGATCTAGGCACTAAGCTATGCCAACATTTTGAGGATAGAAGTGACCACATGTCACTAATGGAGTAGTTGGTTACAATCAAGAGAGCCCCCCATGAATATATGGTGGACTTTAATTATAGGTTCCAGAAGACATGGTACATAATCCCATTGTTAGTAAAGCCCTCCCCAAACACTGCATTTATCTATTATTTAAAATATTTGAACCCTGACATTGTTGTCATGATTCAGTCCATGGGAGGGATACTGCTACCAGACACATATGACACATCAATCAGGGTAGAAAATTATCTGATTCAGGTTGGGAAAATTGCCCCAAGGCCACCAATGCCTATATTTCTAGAGACTCGTATTATCCAGCCCTTGATGGCTCCAGTTCCTACCATAGTCACCCCTATTGCTCCTCTAATTATACCTACAATTGAGTAACTGGAAGATAAAGATGCTCAAATCATAAAATTAACCAATTAGTTGATGCTACAACAAAGATAGAATGCACAATCAAATTGGCCATATCAGCCAGACAATCAAAAATATCAGCCTACTAATCAGACACATCAACCATTCAACTAGAATTACCAATAGAATAGCCCATATTATCAGGGTAATGTACAGAGGTAAAATTAGTCTAGCTACAACAAACCATTGAATGTTGTTTATCTAAATGTTGCTAGTACATTTGGGCCTGTTATGCCCATACACAACAACTTGGCTCTGGATAATGATTGGTGTTATCCATGTAATCAGCCACATGATCAAAATTTGTGTCAAAGCAGATAGTTCATTCAGGCTTTGATAATACAAAATCAATCTATTTCTTTAAAGAAGCAAGCTAGCTCTAGTGCAAAACAATTCCACTTTGATGAACTAGACACAAGATAATTTCAGTGGTATAAATCAAGGCATAGGCCCAATTGCATTCAACACAATATCCAAGAGAAGAGCCCTTGAGGATGCCTCAATCTCTGCAATTGGCTAGCAGACGACCTCTTCTCATATACCCCAAATGATTGCAAGTGAAGGACTAGTAGCCAAGATTCTTTCAAAACAAGAAGAAAGTTTTGCTGGGCAAGTAAATTAAATGCCACAACAGAAGGCTCAAGTCTGCTAGCAAGAAAGAATTGACCCTGTCATCCCCAAAGTATCACTGAAAGGGAATTAGATCCCCTTCAATATTGTTGACCAAATGAAAAGGACCAATATAAGTGTCAAAATGTGGGACACTCTACTGATTCCAACACAAAGAGATTTATTGAAGGAAGCTTTGACAAGCTTCAACCAGCCTGCTATAGATGCAATAAAAGAAAAGGCCACCATACCAACCAGTGTATGCTAGCTAGAAAAGGAGAAAGCAAGCACAAGCAAAACCAGTAAGCCCCCTCCATTCTATTTTTCTTTATTTATTGGTGACAAATTGTTACACAATTGTATGATAGATTCTAGGGAGGGTACCTTTGTCATGCCCAAAAACATAGCTGACAAATTGGCTATAGATTACGAGCCTTTGAACAAAGGGGTAGTGCAATTAGATGGTACAGCTATTAAAATAGTGGGTGTTATTAAAGATTTAAAATTCACATTACATGCATGCCTTGGGTTCTTTGTTTCACAAGATATTTCTATCATTTATCTCCCAGCCTACTTTGGCATATGCCTATTTAGAGATTTCAGAGTCAAAATAGGTGGGTACCTCTCTTCTGATTGGTTCCACATGCTATTCAGAACTAGGTATGGCACCAAAGTAACCATCAAAGCTGAGCCTATTGCCATTGACCACATAGAGCCCTACACTCCTAATATCACCAATATGAATTGCACAATCCACGAGTTAGAGGAGGATGACAACAATAGTAGGCATGAGGCTACCACTCCAGTGGAGGCGATTCTTGACATATTACTTGATGAATGGGCAAACTATTTCTAGTTTGACACCCTTGTTCATGTAGCGGAAATAGGGCTGGGTACTTATTATATCCATGATGATGATTCCATCATCTCGAATATTGAAAAGACAATAGCAGATCCAAGTGGGATGTGGCAAATGTGTTTTGATGGCTCCAGAAGCAGAAATGGAGTAGGTGTTGGGGTGGTATTGATTTCACCCCAAAAGGAAAATTATTTCTCTTCATTTAGATTGCAATTTAGCTATACTAACAATGTAGCTAAATATGAAGCCTTGATTCATGGCATACAACTAGCACAAAAAAGAGGAATAAAAGTTTTACAGGTATTTCGTGATAGCGAGTTGGTTATCCACCAAATTAGAAAACTAAGTGCTTCAAATAATGACTTGTTAAAGTCATACAAACATAGGGTCTGGGACCTGATTGAAGACTTTGATGCCTTCAACATTCAAGCAGTTCCTAGGTAGAAAAACAAGGATGCTGATAGACTGGTCATAGTTGGAGCATAGTTTGACATTCCTCATAATGTCAAATAGAATTCAGATTAGCACTTAAAGGTTGTTGTTAGGCCTGCTATGCTGGATAACATCATAAGTTGGCAGGTATTTGAAAATGACCAACAAATTGTGAATTTTTTACAAGATGAGGTAGAGTATGTTGCCAAGAACCAATCAATATTGCAAGAATAATATGGCAACCAGATAATATAGATAAGAACCAACAAGCTACCCAGGGGACTGATCACTTTAGAGAGCATGTTTGGCATAGATGATCAGCCAAAGAAAGAAAAGATGAATATGTCTATCAAAAAATAGGATTATGAGGAGGTAGAAATTGCATAGGGAAAATTTCTTAAGCATGGCAAGGTATGTAAACAAGCTGAAAGGTAGGGTTTTATTGAGCTTTGCAATTAATTTAACAATTTAATTGCTTGGGATTATAAGGATCTAAAATGTTTTGATCTTGGCTTAATCCAAGATACCATTGAAAAGGACCCTAATGCAAAGCCTATCCACCAAAAACAAAGGCCCATCAACCCCAAAATAGAGCCACTAGTGAGAAAAGAATTTTCCAAGCTCATAGAGGCAAAGATTATTTATCCCATCAAACATTCCTCTTGGGTGGCAAATTTAGTTCCAGTTAGGAAGAAGAATGGGGAAATAAGATTATGTGTGGACTTTAGAGACTTGAATAGAGCCTCCCTTAAAGACCACTACTCGCTTCCTTCTATGGAGAAAATCTTACAAACAATAGTAGGAGCTGGAAACTTTTTACTCCTAGATGGTTATTCAGGCTACAATCAGATTCTTGTAAAAGAATTAGACCAATATAAACTAGTCTTTACCACCAAGTGGGGTTCCTTGGCTTATCAAAAAATGCCTTTTGGGTTGTCAAATATTGGAGCTACTTTTCAAAGAGCAATGGATTTGGCCTTTAAAGGCTTGATTAATGATATTATTTTTGTTGGAGTACGAGAGACACTGAGAGGGGGGGTGAATTAGTGTCTCATAAAAATGACTTGTTTTTGGCAACAACTAATAAACTTTTACTAGCCATAAACTTCAACCCTTGTATGATGAAAACAAAACATTCATTTATAAACTGTAGTGCATTAACAGATCAACTTGTGAACATGAATGAACAAAACAACTGCTGGTGAACTGTGATGAACTATCAGAACAATTTATCATGACAAACAATAGAGGTAGTTTTATTACTTCATTGGACAGAGATGAGTATCAAAATTATTATGTATTAGATGAGCATCATGTAAATAATATGCAATAGTTAAATCATGAAACAATTAACATAAACTCATGAATAGAACAAGTAACCATAACACAGAGATTTGACAAGTGGAAAATCCTCTAGGGACGAAAAACCACTCCACAAAATGCCTCACTGGCTTAATCAAAATGTGCTTCACTAGCAAATTTTGATGCCTCACTGGCTGTTATGACTCACTGGCTATTTGTGCCTCACTAGCTATTTGTGCCTCACTGGCTATTTCAATTAATACAATGAATAATGCAGTTTAATACAGAGGGTTACTCTGTTTCGCTACAATCCAATCCACAACATTTTGGTATAACCTTAATGATAGTCT
Organism: Cunninghamia lanceolata; assembly: GCA_027924645.1. NCBI lineage: Eukaryota > Viridiplantae > Streptophyta > Pinopsida > Cupressales > Cupressaceae > Cunninghamia > Cunninghamia lanceolata. The sequence continues at coordinate 10,917,984 of BSBN01000892.1, forward strand.
AAGATACACACACATCAATCTCCTCACTAATGTTTTTCATCTTATGCCCTTTTATAATTTATCACTACCTTTTTGTTTCTTTCAATAACCAATTTGTATGAGAAGATAAACCATTTGAAGTAGATTCAAACTTAATCAATAACTATCAAGAAAGAGTGGTCAAACTGACCCACTTTGAGAATATAAAGACCTTCGAGTGTCATTACCATACCACAGAGGGTAAGTATCACAGTTTACCTTTTCAACAAATGCTTATAGTTTTGTAACCACCAACTAAATAGGTAAAGACAAAACCTCTTTTTAAAGACTTTATCAGCAGAACCCTCGAAGACAAGTTTGTATGCAGTTTATTACATAAAAGAAACCAAATAGTAAACAGAGAGAAGCTCAAGATCAACAGTTTATCTCAACTGAACCACAAATTACCTCTTATCAATTGTAGCTTAAGATTTTGTAAAAAGAATGAACAAATAAGGAACAAAATCACCTGATGGGCTGACACACAAAACCATCTTGTTGTTGTTTGAAGTCAAGAAAGTAGTCAACAATGAACTAGCTCAATCCTCTATTGAATAGCATAGTCAAATCTCTCAGATACCATTCAACCACATGGAGATACCCACTAAAATTTGCATAACTTTCCATGATTACCATTGAACTTTCAAACCCTAGCTCAGATTTATATTTCCCAAAGTTAAATTTTGCAAAATGAATGACAAAAACTTCATTTTTTCTTGAAACATCATAGCCACTGAGAGTATTGGTTTGCCCTAGAATGGACCAGTCACCAAGAGTTATTCAATCACCTTTTTACCTATCACAAATGCGAAGACCTACCCAATAGGTGAAGCTCATAACAAACTTGATACATTGAGCCTTTTTAAGAGTGGGTTTTAATACATTCATAAGGTAATGCATGTTGACAACTTACAAGAGTGTGGCTTTCAAATAAGGTAAGCCAATATTGACAATAAAAATAAATATCCCCCTTGTGAACAAATCAAATGATAGGAAAATATCTTTAATAACCCTTAGTCATCCTAATGCAATGAACATATGATTACCTTTATAGGATTTATGATCCTTTATACATGTAGTGTACTTAAATACATTATCACATTTACCTTGGTAAAGTATCAACTGATACTCAAGAATCAAAAGTGAATTTGTGCAATAACAAACTGACTAAGCTTATACCAACTAGGATAAAACCATCAGGAGAACATAGTATGCAACTGTGTCAACAATATACTACATGAAATATACCAACCAACTGTGCATGAAATGAAAGTGATCAAGAGCACTTGATATATATACCAACCAACTGTTACCATGAGCACCAACTATGAAGATACCATATCATGTTCATCATGAGATCATAAAGTCTGCCAACTGTCATATATCAAGAACCATGAGAATATGTGATTGTTATCATAGTAAATCATAGTACCATACCATTACCAATAAGCTCTGTCAATACCAAGTCAGAACCCCATCAAGAGATCATCACATCATGAATATCAAGTCAACCATATGCCAATTGTCATGATACAGATACAACTGTCACTGTGCCACCAACACAAACCTGAGATTTTGTACACAAACCTAAGATTTTGTACACAAACCTAAGAGTTTGTGTATTTGACATCAAGGACAACAACTAAGAGGGCAACAAACTCCCTCTTTGTCCTTAATGGAAAAACACAACTCTCTCTCTCCCCCTTTTTGGCATCAAAGACAAAAGGAGGAAGAATTGTGCAATTTCCTCAAAGATAAATCAGAAACCATAAGCCAACATGCTACAAAAATGATAAATAGAAAATAGAAACCATACCATGACTGTCCCATGGAGAAGAAACATCCAGAAAGGCCTGAAATACAACTGCATTGTCAGTACCATAGAAACGAGTATGTATCAAAACAAGGACAACAACTGAAGATGCCAAGTAAAAACAAGAGAAATAACTATCACCAACACCAAGAACCAAACGAAATCATCAAAATGCACAACATATATCAGTGAACAAGTGTCAAGTACCAGGATAATAGTTGAATATACCACTATTCCAATGAATCAAAGTATAAACCAAACACATTATAATGCTCTGTGAAAGATCATTGTAAACAATATCACATCTCTATGTTACCAAAGGAATCATAGTCAAAGAACCAACAAAGAGCCAAAGCACCATGACACTGTCATACACGAAGAAAACTAATCATACTTGGTATCAATTCAACCTCTAGTAAATGAAAGAACTTTTACTTTACTACAATTAATGCATTGTCATATCTTAACACTTTCTTCCCCCTTGCCACACCACCTTTGCACATTTGTTTGCTGTTTTCTCTTATATCTGCCAACTTGGTTTTCTTGATCACCCACATCACACATTAGAAGAAAACAAGATGGTGTGATGTTCAAGCCAACCTTCAAGCTTCATTTTCTGACCTATCAAGTATCATTGATCTTTATGCAATATAATGGTCCATACATTAGCACTTAGTGTAGTTATTATAAACATACTGTCAACAAGAGTGAACTACATTACATTATCACTGCAACATACCAATTACATGCATAAACTTTGTCAAGATTGTCATACCATTGAACATTGTAAAAACTGTCAGAGATTGTAGCCAAATACTGTTGTCATAGTAATTTCTATCACTGTCATAGAACAAAGCAATGAAAAACACTCTCACTATGTGCTATAAAAGAAGGTACTGACACAACATAAATGTGTATTACCATTCACTATGATACTGCAAAAACAAACTGCTTTCCATGCTTTGCACTTATCACTTAATCAAGAGCCAAGAGAACAACTTGTGAACTCTTCTATAAGATCCCATGCATCATTTTTAATATCAAATGTCATCTAACTTTGACAAGCATCAAATATCAAATCAACACTTTGCAATGAACACCATGACATCAATGTAATAACCAAATCTTTGATTATCCTAAAGTAGCACTTATCAACACCAAAGGCATTAACACACTATATGACTGATATGAACTAAACATTAATCTAGCACTGTATATTATTATTCACTGCACTAACAGTAAACCAAGACAGTGAACCAGCCACTGAAGGTCTCCTTTCTAAGATAAAGGGTAATGTGATCAAGAAGAAATTCCTTCTGATATCATGCAAAAGATATCTTGCACTATAAACAATCATCAAATACCAAATTGAACATTGAGCCTTGCAAACATTGGTTCAAACCTTCTCAAGACCCTAACTATCAGGTAACAAACTATTTAGGCACAACAATAGTAGAAAACAAAGTACATCAACCCATAAAGATGAGCCTATCCTAAGATCTCATCATTTAATTATGTTGCATCATAAAGAAAACTCCCAAAGCATGAAGACATAGGCATGATACAGTTTGAGAGCATAAAACACAATCAACCATGTAGTGAAAAACTCTGATCCTTGATATTTAACTTCCAAGACCAATGATATCTCATTGTACTATTCCACTGAACCTTCATAACAGCAATAAGTAAAAATTACTGAACATCAAGAACCACTGTCAGTCATTACATATCAGAACATCAAGAATTACTACCAACAAAAGGTTGTTATGATCAGATTAAGACACTGTCTTGTGACTTATATTGCAACTTCTATGCACTTAACATGATGGAACCTACTCAATCACCTTGTAACCACCATCACAAACATTGATCACAATATAACTTCACAAGCCTACACCTTCACATCCAAAGAACAGTTTGACAAACATGACTGAGAGAAAAAGATATGAATAGTATCTTAGCAAAAATTATTAGGCATGAATCAGAAACATAATAATCAAAACAAGACCAAATAATCTCTTCTTGAAACTTCTTGGGGATAAATGATAGGACATGGACAACTCCCCCTAACTTCATGCCACATGTTATGCAACTGATGATATGAATTGTGAAAAATGTACAAGTTTAGGATTTATCTTCTCTTGACCTTGTTTCTATCCCCATTCTTTTACAAGTTCTTTCTTCCTCCAAACTTTTTCAGCCTCTTTCCTTTTCCAACTTTTCAAACGAGGTGATGCTTTTCTGCAACTATGTGCTTTGTGACCAAGAGAGTTTCACAAATAACAAACTATATTGTAATCATAATCAAATGATTGATAATACCTTTTTGACATTCTTTGAGCACTTATATTATGATTCCACGCAGGATCATATCTTCTATACATTTTACAGTTTCTTTGTATGTGACCAATATTATTGCACTTGTAATACACTGGATCAACATTAGATTGATTTCTTTTGCAATCAACTACTTTGTGTCCAAAATGATTACAGGTGTAACAATAACCATTAAATGAATAATTATACTTGTACATATAGGCTTGTCTTGTTGGAATAGTTCTTCTAAATTTTCTCCTTTGATTTTGTATTTTTCCTTTAGGAGCAACAGCATGATAACTTAAATCAATTTTCTTTCTAGGAGTCTCTCTGACTTTCAAACACTCCCCTTCTCCATACCCTAAACCAGTAGTATTGTTATGATACTTTTGTTTGCCCAACATCTCATGTAACTTGTTTGTGCTTTCTTCAAACTCCTGATATTTCTTGGATAGAATCTTGAGACCTTCATAATCTTTTCCAAAATTGATAATTTCAGCCTCTAATTTTAGATTTTCAGTCCTTTTAATCTCAAGGTCAGATTTTGTATTATCTATTATTTTTTTGTCTTCAATTTTAGTCTTTAGAATGATAATCAATTTATTAGATTCATTAACATGACTCTTTAATTTTGTAATCTGATTTCTTGCATTTTCAAACTCTAAAGAAATTTTTTCAAAATCTAAACATACCTTGTCCTTGGATTCTTTCTCTTGTTGAAGCGGTCTTTTAATCTCCTATTTTCTTTACTAAGTTGCTTTATTGTATCTAAGGCACACATAAGTTCTCCTTCAACATCAACTTCACAATCATCTTCATCAAACTTGTGTTCATATTCATCCACAAAGAGGTCTATTTCTTCATCATTATTCTCAATAGTAAAAACATCTTTTCTTTCATTTAATTCTTGTTCTCCTTCATTCAAAATGATTTCTTCCATTTTATCAAAATTCTCAACTGCAGAACCATTCTTTTTCAAGGGTGACATATGCAATAAATCATTGCTAGGCTTAACTGAGGCTTGTTTTACCATCTTTTGATCAACATCTTTCTTTTCTCTATTTGAGAACTTATTTCTATTCTTCTTACCCATTGTACTCCACTACCAAGAACTACCCAAGCTGATTAGACTTCTATAGGGAACCTAGGCTCCGATACCACTTGTTGGAGTACGAGAGACACTAAGAGGGGGGATGAATCAGTATCTCATCAAAACAAACTTGTTTTTGGCAACAATTAATAAATTTTTACCAGCCATAAATTTCAACCCTTTTATGATGAAAATAAAACATTCATTTATAAATTGTAGTGCATTAATAGATCAACTTGTGAACATGAATGAACAAAACAATTTATCATGACAAACAATAGAGGTAGTTTTATTACTTCATTGGACATAGATGAGTATCAAAATTATTATGTATAAGATGAGCATCGTGTCAATAATATGCAACAGTTAAAGCATGAAACAATGAACATAAACTCATGAACAGAACAAGTAACCATAACATAGAGATTTGATGAGTGGAAAATCCTCTAGGGATGAAAACCCACTTCACAAAATGCCTCACTGGCTTAATAAAAATGTGCTTCACTAGAAAATACAAATGCCTCACTGGCTATTTATGCCACACTGGCTATTTGTGCCTCACTGGCTATTTATGCCTCACTAGCTGTTTGTGCCTCATTAGCTATTTCAATCAATACAATGAATAATGCAGTTTAATGTATAGGGTTACTCTGTTTCGCTACAATCCAATCCTCAACATTCTGGTATAACCTTAATGAAAATGTAAGATACACACACATCAATCTCCTCACTGATGTTTTTCATCTTATTCCCTTTTCTACTTTATCACTACCCTTTTGTTTCTTTCAATAACCAACTTGTATGAAAAGATGAACTGTTTGAAGTAAATTTGAACTGAAGCAATAACTATCAAGAAAAAGTGGTCAAACTGACCCACTTTGAGAATATAAAGACCTTCGAGTGTCATTGCCATACCACAGAGGGTAAGTATCACAGTTTACCTTTTTAACAAATGTTTATAGTTTTGTAGCCACCAACTAAATGGGTAAAGACAAAACCTCTTTTTAAAGACTTTATCAGCAGAACCCTTGAAGGCAAGTTTGTATGCAGTTTATTACTCAAAAGAAACCAAACAGTAAATAGAGAGAGGCTCAAGATCAACTGTTTATCTCAACCAAACCACAAATTACGTCTTATAAATTATAGCTTAAGATTTTGTAAAAAGAATGAACAAATAAGGAACAAAATCACCTGATGGGCCGACACACAAAACCATCTTGCTATTGTTTGAAGCCAAGAAAGTAGTCAACAACAAAATAGCTCAATCCTCTATTGAACATCATAGTCAAATCTCTTAGATATCCTTAAACCACATGGAGATACCCACTGAAATCTGCATAACTTTCCATGATTACCATTGAACTTTCAAACCCTAGCTCAGAGTTATATTTCCCAAAGTTAAACTTTGCAAAATGAATGACAAAAACTTCCTTTTTGCTCAAAACATCATAGCCATCGAGAGTCTAGGTTTGCCCTAGAATGGACTGGTCACCAAGAGTTATTCAATCACCTTTTTACTTGTCACAAATGGTAAGACCTACCCAGCAGGTGAAGCTCATAACAAACTTGATACGTTGAGCCTTTTTAAGAGTGGGTTTTAATATATTCACAAGGTAATGCATGTTGACAACTTACAAGAGTGTGGATTTCGAATAAGGTAACCCAATATTGACAATAAAAATAAATATCCCCCTTGTGAACAAATCAAATGATAGGAAAATATATTTAATAACCCTTAGTCATCCTAATGCAATGAGCATATGATGACCTTTGTAGCCTTTATGATCCTTTATACATGTAATGCACTTAAATATATTATCACATTTGCCTTGGTAAAGTATCAACTGATACTCAAGAATCAAAAGTGAATCTGTGCAATACCAAACTAATTGAGCTTATACCAACTAGGATAAAACCATCAGGAGAACATAGTATGCAATTGTGTCAACAATATACCATATGAAATATACCAACCAACTGCGCATTAAATAAAAGTGATCAAGAGCACCTGATATATATACCAACCAACTATTACCATGAGCACCAACTGTGAAGATACCATATCATGTTCATCATGAGATCATAAAGTCTGCCAATTGTCATTTATCAAGAACCATGAGAATATGTGATTGTTATCATAGTAATCTTAGTACCATACTATTACCAATAAACTCTGTCAATACCAAGTCAGAACCCCATCAAGAGATCATCACATCATGAATATCAAGTCAACCATATGCCAATTGTCATGATACAGATACAATTTTTAGTGTACCACTAACACAAACCTGAGAGTTTGTACACAAACCTGAGAGTTTGTGTGTTTGACATCAAGGAAAACAACTGAGAGGGCAACAATTTTAGCATATCTTGATGATCTGACCATGTATTCTAAGCATGTAGCCGACTACTTAGGTCATTTAAGAAAAGTGTTTGAAGGATCCAGAGAATATGGGATATCATTAAATCCCAAAAAATGTGTATTTGTTGTCCTAGAAAGCAGATTGCAGGGGCATGTAGTCTCCAAAGAAGGATTGGCCATTGATCCTAAAAGAACAAGGGCCATTTTGGTTCTTCCTCTTCCCAGTCACAAAAAGGGTCTGCTGAGTTTCCTAGGAAAAATCAACTTCGTGAGAAGGTTCATTCCAAATTTTGCTTCAATAGCAAAACCTCTCATAGCTATGCTAAAAGGAACACTGCCTTCGCATGGTCCAAAGCAGGCAAGGATAGTTTTGAATCTATCAAATAGGCCATCACACAAGCTCCAATGCTGATAAACACAAATTATGAGAAGGATTTTATCCTTTATGCCTTTGGAGGCTATAATGAGCCAAAATTAAAAATAACATTTCACATCAGGTCTGAAAATGAATTTAAATATCTTCACCAATTTTGCATCAAATTTGACGAAACTAGCTAGCTAGTCTTACTCAGGATTAACACCCAAAATATGAAACTTCACCAAAATATTTTTTGATTGATTTCTTATATAAATAACATGTTATTAGATCTATAATACTGATTTGTAGTAGCAACAAATAATACAACTTCAAACAACAAGATTTGAGAAAAACCCACAAAAACTGCCAACACTGTCAATCACCGAAATACACCAAAAACACTCAAAACTGATATTATTTGATTTTTAGATGGAAATTACATGAAATATGATCTGATACCATTAAATTAACAGCAGAAAACACCTACAACACTCAGCAGCAAATTACACAACCAAATCTTCACAAAAAGCTGAAATACACATTGGGTATTCTAACCCACAAAGCCAAAATCAACACAACACTACCCACAACTTCCAATACTGATCTCTGACATTAGAAAATGGAAATCTATAGCTACTACATAGAAAACCAAAGGAAATAACAATAGCAACTCTTTCCAGCACTTCTGGAACTACCATGGCAACACAAGAAGACCTACACACACAAACAATGGAAACTGTTAGAAACTGCCAGAAACTACTTAATCCTTGAATCTATGTACAACCTCTAGATGAAGTTACTCCTTGTGATTAAAGGGTTTACATCATCTGGCCACCTGAAACTCATGGGTTTTTGTCCACAAGCCTCTTTACTCCAATGGGTTTTCGTCCATTGAAGCCACAATCTGCAAATCTACAAGTTTGAGAGAAAATATCAAATCAACAATAGCCCCAAATCACCAAAATTACATATTTTGTCTCAATATTTCATGGGAGAGAGGGAAATCCAAGATTCCCACATTTTTCTTTGATTCCTTGCTATTTTGGGGTATGATAGTTGTCATAAAGTCCCCCGCCACTTGTGATTTACCAAGATTTTCAAAATCTTCATGCAAATGGACACCTCACCAAACCCAATGCCCCTTTTTGAGTCTCAAAATATTTAATTTTCCTCTTGAAATAGATATTAGTGGACAATATTAAATATTAAATATTTATTCTTCCTATGCTTGCCCAATTAACCCATGAAAGAATAAGATTGGTTAATATTGACCATTAATTAATTATTTTAGAAAGGGGACATGACAAGTCCTCCCTCCTAGAGGTTTCTTGTCCTCAAGGAATGCAAGTTTGGATGGTCAATAATTTTTGGTGCTTCCCATGTTGCATCTTCCACTGGCAAATTCTTCCATTTGATCAAATATTCTGAAATGCTCCTGTTCCTCAATCTTTTATCCCTCGTTTCCAAAATATTCTCAGGTATCAAAATGAACTTCCCTTCATCATCCAAAGGTGGTAAATCAGATGAAGGCACAATTTTCTGTCCAAGGACCTTCTTCAAACAAGAAATGTGAAATACATTATGTATCCTGCTATTTGGAGGAAGCTCCAACTCATAAGCTACCTCACCAATTTTCCTGATAATCCTGTAAGGCTGAAAGAACTTAGGCTTAAGCTTTTCAGCCCCACTTTTCTTCAAAGAGATTTGTTTATATGGCTGCAATCTAAGAAATACCAAGTCTCCCACCTCAAAAAATCTTTCTGTTCTCTTCCTGTCTACATATATATTTTGTTGGTTTTGTGCTTGCCTCAAGTTATCTTTTAGTAACCGTATGATCTCTTGACTATGATTGATAAGATCACTAGCTGCAGGTACTCTACTATCTGTAAATATCAAATCAGCAAAACAAAGTACATCATAACCATAAAGATCTCAAAATGGAGGCATACCGATTGACATATGATGTGATGTATTGTAACAATACTCTCCCAAGTGCAACCATTTGACCCAAGTAGTTTGCTGATCTGAAACATAATTCCTCAAATACCCCTCTATCAACTTGTTAACAATTTTGTTTGTCCATCTGCTTGTGGATGGTAACTTGTGCTCGGTGTGAGCTCTGTTCCTATCAAGTGAAATAGTTCCTTCCAAAAAGAACTAAGGAACCTACTATCTCTATCACTAACAATGTTCTTTGGCAAACCATGCAGCTTAAATATCTCTTTGAAAAATAACTCTGCTACTTGAGAAGCCTTAAATTTTGAAGTGATAGGAAAGAAATGAGCATATTTTGTTGATATATCCACCACCACATATATAAAATCCTTACCTTGTACCTTGGGAAGTCCTGTGATAAAGTCCATGAAAATGCTCTCCCATTTCTGTTCAGGAATTGGAAGCGGTTGTAGGAGACTTGTTGGAAAAATCTGTTCACCTTTGTTCCTTTGGCAAGTAATACACTCTATGATATGCTTGTGGACATCCTCTTTCAAACCTTTCCAAGAAAATCTCTCACAGATCTGCCTGTATGTTTTGAAGTAACCTTGATGACTAGCCAAGGGCGTGTCATGGAAAGCTCTTAAAATCTTTTCCTTGATTTTTGATTCAGGAACAAGGAAAATTTGGTTCTTGTAATAAATCAGCCCATCATTCACTGTATACTTATCATCTTCTACTAAATCATCCAATACATTAGATGCAAAAGTATTTTTGACATATTCAACAATGATAGAATCTTTCCACTCTGTAGAAATAGAAGATAATGAACACAAAATTGGCTTCCTAGAAAGTGCATCCGCTACCACATTTCTTTTACCCGTCATATATTCTATTTCAAAATCATATGCCTACAGTTTGCTTACCCACCTTTGTTGGCAATCATTCAAATCTTTTTAATCAAGGAAATACTTCAAACTATTATGATCAGTTTTCACAACAAACTTCCCACACACAAGATATTGTTTGAACTTCTCTAGTGCATGCATAATTGCCAACATTTCCTTGTCATAAATGTGATATGTTTTGTCTAGATTGTTTAACTTCCTACTCTCAAAAGAAATTGGATGCCCCCTTTGAGTTAGGACAGGCCCAACACCTTCACCTGAAGAATCACATTTAATGACAAAAGGCAATGAAAAATCAGGAATAGCAAACACAGGGCATGAACTCATTACCTCCTTAAACTTGTCAAAAGTTTTTTGAGCTTCTTCAGACCATGCAATGGCTCCCTTCTTAGTCAAATATATTAATGGAATAGAAAGCTGATAAAAACCTTTTACAAACCTCCTATAATAGCAACATAGCCCAAAGAATCCTTTCAACTGTGTAAGATTTGTAGGTGGAGGACAATCAAGTATTGCTTGAATCTTCTGTTGATCTACTTGAACACCCTTAGAACTTATGACATATCCCAAGTAAAGAATTTTAGTTAATTCAAACTCACATTTGGACAACTTAGCATAGAAATATTGCTGCTCCAAAATACCCAAAACTGTATCTAAATGTTCCAAGTGTTCCGTCCAAGTTTTACTGTAGATCAATATATTATCAAAGAAAACCAAGACAAACTTCCTAAGTTGCTTGCTAAAAACATTGTTCATGCATGATGGGAAAGTTACTGTTGTATTAGTGAGGCCAAAGAGCATGACCAAGAACTCAAAATGCCCATAGTGACACTGAAAAGCTGTCTTTTCCACATCTTTGTCTCTCATCCGAATTTGGTGGTATCTCGATCTCAAATCAATCTTAGAAAAGTAAACAGCTCCATGCAACTCATCAATAAGTTCATCTATCCTTGGTATGGGATATCTATTCTTAATGTTTTTCTTATTCAAAGCTCTATAGTCGATGCACATCCTTAGAGTGCCATCCTTCTTCTTCACAAGAACTACAGATGATGCAAAAGGACTAGAACTTGATCTAATGAATCCCATATCTAAGAGCTCTCTGATAGTCTTCTCTATCTCTTCCTTGTAACCCCTTGGATTTCTGTATAGAGTAGTTATAGTAGGTTTGGCATCTTTTTCCAACTCTATAACATGCTAAAACCCTCTATCTGGAGGTAATCCTGGGGGTATATCACTGAAAACAATGCCATGCTTATCTAAAATTTCTTGAATTTTAAAATGAAATTTACCTTTTCTATTTGGAGAGCTTGAAGGTTAGATTAAGCAAGTGGCTGCCCAAGAAACTTGACCTCTTTTGAAAGTTCTCTCCATCTTCTTTGATGTCATGTTGCCTTCTGACTGAAACTTGAACTCTATAGTTTGATAGTTATGATAGTGTTCTCCAATAGAATGCAACCATTGAACACCCAAGACAACATCAGTTTCACTTATACCAACAACATAAAAATCATCACAAACCTTGTAGTCTCCCATAGTGATGCTTAATTGTTTGACCACTCTGGTGCACGGCATAGTGAATCCGTCTGCAACAGTCACATTGAACCCTTCGAATTCTTTAGTCTTCAATCCTCTCTTCATTACTAACCCTTCATCAATAAAATTGTGGGTTGCCCCACTATCAATCAAAACAATCATTCATTGTCCTGCTAACACTCCACGAACCTTGAAAGGATGATATCTTGGTGCTCCTGAAAGTGCAACTAATGAACCTTCTTTTTAGTCTCCTCTTCAATCTTAGGTTTAGAATCCTCTACGTCATGAAACTCCTCATTACCATCTGAGTCTGGATCCTTATCTGAGACAACCTCTATGTAATGGACTTGTCCTTTTCCCAAACACCTATGTCCAGGGAACCAAGGCTCTCTGCAAGAAAAACAAAGTTTCTTCCTCCTAAGCTCATTCCTTGTTTCTTCATCCATCTTCTTTGTAGTATTAGGAGTTGTATTTTTTGGTATACGTGTAGGTGCATGAAATGGTTTCTTCTAGAATCCTCCCTTATGATGCCATGTGTTTGGTTTGGAGGAGTGTGGGAAAGTATTCTTTGGAATTGATGGCTCAAGGGTTAGAGCCCTCTTGATAGCTTCATGTAAAGTGAGAGGTGCAAAAGATTTGACAAACCCCCTAAGAGGTTCAGAGAGCCCTTTGATGAATAGATGTACTCTTCTCTTCTCTGATATTTTAGGTACCATCACTACAATCTTTAGAAAGTCTACTATATACTCACTTACTAAGTTCTTTTTCTTAATTTCGGACAACTGGCTGAAATATTCTTCTTCTTCTTTCAGTTCATACCTGTCAAGAATCCTTTGTTTGAAATCACCAAAGAACTATACCTGATCATGTCCCAAAGTAGTGTGACCATGGTACCACCATTCATAGGCTTCTCCTTCCAAATGCAAAGTGGCAAACTGAACTGCATCCTTCTCTGTCATGGGATTGAGCATAAAGTATGTCTCTATCTTCTGCAACCAAGTTCTATCTGAAATCTTTTCACTTCCATCAAAGAAAGATGCAGGTAACTTACCCAACTTGTGTTTTAGTTCTTTATTTTTGCCTTTCCCCTTCTTTTGAGATTCACCTCTTCTCAGGAACTCTACATATTCTCCCCAAGACATATCATTCTTGATCTCATCTGCCAATGCATTGTTTTTAGTCTCCTCTTTGATCTCAGGTTCAGAATCCTCTGCGTCATGAAACTCCTCATTACCATTTGAGTTTGAATCCTTATCTGAGATAACCTCTATGTAATCAACTTGTCCTTTTCCCAAACACCTATGTCCAGGGACCCAAGGCTCTCTGCAAGAAAAACAAATTTTCTTCATCCATTTTCTTTGCAGTATTAGGAGTTGTATTTTTTTGTATAGGTGCAGGTGCATGGAATGGTTTCTTACGGAATCCTCCCTTATGATGTCATGTGTTCAATTTGGAGGAGTGTGGGAAAGCATTCTTTGGAATTGATGGCTCAAGGGTTAGGGCCCTCTTCATAGCTTCTTGCAAAGTGAGAGGTATGAAAGATCTGACAAACCCCCTAAGAGGTTCAGTGAGCCCTATGATGAATAGATGTACTCTTCTCTTCTCTAATATTTTAGGTACCATCACTGCAATCTTTTGAAAGTCTGCTATATACTCACTTACTAAGTTCTTTTGCTTAATTTCAGACATCTGGCTGAAATATTCTTCTTCTTCTTTCAGTTCATACCTGTCAAGAATCCTTTGTTTGAAATCACCAAAGTTCTATACCTGATCATGTCCCAAAGTAGTGTGACCATGGTACCACCATTCATAAGCTTCTCCTTCCAAATGCAAAGTGGCAAGCTAAATTGCATCCTTCTCTGTCATGGGATTGAACATAAAGTATGTCTCTATCTTCTGCAACCATGCTCTAGCTGAAATTTGTTCACTTCCATCAAAGAAATATGCAGTTAACTTACCCAACTTGTGTTTTAGTTCTTTATTTTTGCCTTTCCCCTTCTTTTGAGATTTGCCTCTTCTTAGGAACTCTACATATTCTCCCCAAGATATATCATTCTTGATCTCATCTGCCAATGCATTGTATTCTCCATGCCATTTGTTAAGGGTCTCCGCATTGAACAAACTAGTAGTTACAAACTCATCTTGTTCAAGTTCCTCTTCAGGTAGGAATAAGGGTTTGTTTGCAGCCTCTGAATTTTGTGTCTCAATTTCCTTCCCTTTTCCATTGTTACTATTGTTTGCACCCAAAGTACTACCACCATTGTTTTCGTTGTTGTTGTTGTTGTTGTTGTTTTGGATCCATTGCATCATTTGCCCAAACATTTCAGCAAGTCTGGTTTGTACCTCAACCATTTGAGTAAATTTCCTTGAAGTATCATCTTCTTCTGCATCTCTTCTATTTGCCATTGTTTCCTCCAATTGCAATTTCCTTTTCACTCTCCTCAAATATCTAATTTCTCTGTCACTCAATATCATCAATCATCTGAATAACCTACAGGCTGGCAAGATCATGCTATGATACCACTGTAATGAGCTAAACTTAAAAATAACATTTCACATCAGGTCTGAAAATGAATTTAAATATCTTCACCAATTTTGCATCAAATTTGACGAAACTAGCTAGCTAGTTTTACTCGGGATTAACACCCAAAATATGAAACTTCAAAAAAATATGTTTTGATTGATTTTTGATGTAAATAACATGTTATCAGATCTATAATACTAATTTTCAGCAGCAACAAATAATACAACTTCGAACAACAAGATTTGGGCAAAACCCACAAAAACTGCCAACACCGTCAATCACCGAAATACACCAAAAACACCCAAAACTTATATTGTTTAATTTTAAGATGGAAAGTACATGAAATATGATCTGATACCATTAAAGTAAAAATAGAAAACATCTACAACACTCAGCAGCAAACTACACAACCAAATCTTCACAACAAGCTGAAATACACATTGGGTATTATGACCTACAAAACCAAAATCAACACAACACTACCCACAACTTCCAATCCTAATCTCTGACATTAGAAAATGGAAATCTATAGCTACTACACAAAAAACCAAAGGAAATAACAACAACAACAACTCTTTCCAATACTTCTGAAACCACCACGGCAACACAAGAAGACTTGCACACACAAACAATATAAATTGCCATAAACTACTTAATCCTTGAATCTCTGTGCAACCTCTGGGTGAAGCTACTCCTTTTGATCAAAGGGTTTGCATCCTCTAGCCACCTTAAACTCATGGGTTTTTGTCCACAAGCCTCTTTACTCCAATGGTTTTTCATTCATTGAAGCCACAATCTGCAAATCTGCAAGTTTGAGAGAAAATATCAAATCAACAATAACCCCAAATCACCAAAATTACATATTTTGTATCAATATTTCGTGGGAGAGAGGGAAATCCAAGATTCCCACAATTTTCTTTGATTCCTTGCTATTTTGGGGTATGATAGTTGTCATAAGTTTTCATATATTGTCATAAAGTCCCCCGCCACTTGTGATTTACCAAGATTTTTGAAATCTTCATGCAAATGGACACCTCACCAAACCCAATGCCCCTTTTTGAGTCTCAAAATATTTAATTTAATATTTAATTGTCCTCTTGAAATAGATATTAGTTGGACAATATTAAATATTAAATATGTATTCTTCCTATGCTTGCCCAATTAACCCATGGAAGAATAAGATGGGTTAATATTGACCATTAATTAATTATTTTAGAAAGGGGACATGACAGAGGCAAAGAGGGTATATTAGTTGTGTTGACACAACAAAATGAGGAGAAGCTGGAATTGTCAATCACCTTCTTCAGTCAGCTACTCAAAGATTATGAACAGAGGTATGATTTTGTGGAAAAACAAGTATTTGTTGTAGTGAAATCCCTAAAATAGTTTAGACATGTGCTTTATAATAGCAAGATATAGCTAATGGCAAACCACCCTAGCGTTAAAGAGTTCCCACTGAGTAGGGATGCTAATGAAAAAAGGGCTAGATGGATAACTAAGGTGATGGAATACGACATAGACATCCATATTCCCAAGCTGGTTTGTGGTAAAGGTTTGTGTGAACAGGCTGCAACAGATGTTGAAGACAAAAATAATGTTGTATGTGTCCTAGGGTAGATGCAACCAGCTGATCTCCACTCCTAGACTGACTGGTATCATGACATGGCCACTTTTCTTCAGTGATGAAGATGCCCTGATGGACTGGACTCAACAAAAAAAATGTATTTCAGACTTTAGTCCATCCCTTACATTCTTGTAGATGGTGTTTTATTTAGAAAGGACATCAATGGGGTTATTCTGAGATGTATTACTCAAGATCAGACTTCTAGAGTTAGAAGAATTTCATAATGGCTCTGCTGGTAGCCATTATTCTCCAAGAACAATAGCTATTAAGATTATGATTGCTGGTTACTACTGGCCTGATTTATTCATGGATACCCATAAATGGGTAAGGAGCTGCAAGGAATGTGCATTTTTTGTAGGTAAACAAAGGCTGACAGCTCTTCCTCTTCATCCAATTCAAACCGACCAGATATTTTCCCAATGGGGCTTGGACTTCATTGGGATGGTTAATCCACCATCTAGTGTTGGTCACAAGTGGATTCTAACAGCCACAGACTATTTTACAAGGTGGATAGAGGTAGTTGCATTGAAGGATGCCACAGAGGCCTCTATTTTAGATTTCCTTGAAGGTATAGTTTCTAGGTTTGGTGTTCCATTCACTATTATTTATGATAATGCTAAGGCCTTTGTAGGTACAAAGATTAGTGAATGGGCATTAAACTATGGCATTTATTTGAAAACATCATCCAACTACTACCCCTAAGGAAATGGCCTGGCTTAGTCCACAACCAAAAATCTGATCAGAATCATCAAGAGGATAGTGGATGACAATCAAAGAACTTGGCACTCCAAGTTGAAGATAGCTCTTTGGGATGATCTGGTCATGAGTCTAAGAGGATAATTGGTAGTTTGCCCTTCATTCTAGTATATGGGAAGGAAGCAAGGCTTCCATTATCATCAGAGTTACCATCCCTTGAGCTAGAGAAGCATCTAGAATTTCTTGAAAATGATATCATGACAATCAAATTTGTTGAGCTCCTGGAGTTTGAAGAGAAGTGGAATGTAGCTATGAAAACCCTTGAGGTACACTAAAAACAAGTCAAGAGGATTTTTGATAGAAAACTAGTTGATAAAGTCTTCCAAGAGGGAGATTTGGTGCTGAAATGGGATGAATATAGGGCCAAGGTAGGAAGACGTTCCAAATTTGATGCTATATGGAGTGCCCCCTACATTATCATGAGTCACAATTAGGCCAATGCTTTTGAACTCTTCAAACTGACTGGTGAGAAACTTCCAATCCTAATGAATGGGATTAATCTCAAACCATACTTCTGATTTTGGTCTTGAGATTCTTGTAAATATTTAGAGTAGATTTGTTTTCTACTTTAGGTTTCCTTTCCTCCAAGTGCTTTTGCATAGGCATCTTTCTCATTAAGAGATTATCTTGCCTTGTTTGTTTTGTTCTTTTTTTTGGGAGGCATTTTTAGTTTGTGTTGTTCATGAGACTACTTTCTCTTGACCCTATGCCCAATGGACTATATAAGGCACTTGGATCCCTATGTTTAGCATACAAACACCCCAGCATAGTCGCCAAAATGTTGTCATATTTTTCCCAACCCAAAATATTCTAGAATCCTTCCTTCTATCAGAAAGATCTGATTAGAGAAAGCCTAAATAGGAGGTAAAACATAAAATTCTTCAAAATCTAGTGAATTCCCTTGCAAAAATCCCCAAAATTTCATGTGGAGAATCCTCTTAGAAAACCTAGAGAAACCTAGAAAAATCTAAGTTCTTGCTTTAGTTTTTGCCCCCCTTTTGGCCTTTATCTGCAAAAGTCAGGGTTCTTGAACTTTTAGAAAAATACTAAAATTGACTAAGGCATGAAAAAATGTTTCTCCCTTTGGTTGGAAAATTTCATGTTTTGTGAACTCTCTTCACGAGTTCACTTTCCTACAAGTTCACCAAAAGGTGATTTTGCTGATAAAGGAAGCAAAGGGAAAAGAAAAGCTTAAGCTAAGTAAAAGGGAGTTAGAATGGCTTTATTGGCAAAGTTAAGCAAAAGGAAAAATTTTCACAAGTTCAAAATCTTAGTGGTTTGCTGATTTGGTGATTCGCTGACAACATGTTGGGAGAGCGAGCTTCACCAAAATGGCTAAGGCGTAAAGTGGGAACAAATGCCTTTATTGGAAAAATGCTCAAAGTGTGAACTTTAGGCAAAGTTCATAATTTCCTTAGCTCATCAATCAAATGATTCTCTGATAAAGGAAGGCCCTGGAAGGATTATGAAATTGGATTAGTTAAAAATATGCAAGGAAATACTTTTGTCAACAAAGTTCACAAATCATGAACTTCACTCAAGGTTCAAAATCTCTGTGGATTGCTGATGGAGTATTTTTCTGACAAGGCAAAGAAGAGATGGATGGGTTCTGAAATGAAGATGATCACCAATAAAAGATGGAAATCCACTAAGGCATGGAAGGAAACTTTCCCTTTGTCAGGAAATTAGTGGGAGACTGAACTAATGTATTAGTTTAGATGTATGAAGATTTGCCGATAAGGCAAAAAATAGATTGAATGCATTGGTGAAGAAAAAGGTTCAGAAAAATGAGATTTTGTCGACAAAATAGAGCTTGGTTTGAGATTTGTAGATTTTACCAACAAGGAAAAATATGAAGCTCAAAAAATGGCTAAGGCATGAAGAGGGAATGCCTTATCGACAAATCAATAAAAAGGAGGAACTTTTCAAAAGTTCAAAAATCTTTAGGTTCACTGATAAGGCAATTCACTAATAATTAAGAAGGAAAAAGCAAGGCCAAAGCATAAATTCAAAAATGTAGCTTTTTGCCAATAAGGACAAAAAGAGAGAAAGAAGATAGTTTGGCAAAATCAAGTTTTACCGATAAAGACACCAAGGTTCGTCAAGGGGAACTTTTGCCAATTAAACAAAAGACTAAGCAAAGATAGTGGGCTGAAGGCAAGGTTTTGCAAGAGTAACTTTTGCCAATAAGTCAAAGGGAGGCCTCAATTAAAAAGTTGAAGAGTTAGCTGATAAGGTGAAAATGGCTAAGGGAAAGGTGTATCGACGAATCTGCTAAGGGGGGAAGCCATTGGCAAGTTAGGTTTTCTTGTAGTTCACCAACAGAGTGAAAAGCCAATAAAGGCGGCAAATGAAAAGGTTCGGCAAAACAAGAGTTTTCTGATAAAAAGGTTTAGTTCATTAGGGGCCATTTTTGCTGATAAGACAAAAGCGAGACAAGCAAGGCAATGGTTCTAAGGAGGATTATTTTGCCGATAGAGAAGTTTAGTTTAGAAAAAGTGGCTTTTGATGATAAAGAAAAAGTAGGCCTTGGTTCGTGGAAAGCAAGTTTTGCCGACAGAGGTGAATAACAAGCAGAAAAGAAGTTTAGTGGGAGGCACTTTTTCTAACTAAGAAAAGTAAGGAGTAAACAGAAAAGGTTTGGCAAATGAGAAATTTGCCGATTAGGCAAGGATAGCACCAAGGAGGTAAAAGGTAAAATAGGGCTTGGTTCATAAAGTACAGAGTTCGCTGATAAGGCAAAAATGGACCTGTGACCAAATTGTGCTTTACAGCCCAATTAGGTTGGGCTGTAACAGTAGTTATCTTTACTGCTTTGAAGAAGCAGAGAGGTTCAAGAGGAAGGTAGAAATGAAAGTTCACATTCACAAGCCAGCCTAGAAGGCCTACTGTCCTAATGGAGGATCATTTTAGTGATCATGTTACCAAGATCATGTACCAGCTAAATTAGAGTTGCTACATGAGCCAAATAAGATGAAAGGATACTCCAGCAAGGTAGGAGATATCCTAGGACTGATAGGAGAGATTAAAGGTAATCTATGAATTGCAAATTGGGTTGCAGTTGTTGTCATTGTTCATTCATTACAGTTTGATACATTTCAAAAGGTACATAAAATATCGCCAAGTTTATTCATGATTATAAACACCTATACCATGCAATAATGTTTAGTTTATGTTTATGCTGTTGATTTACAAGAAGGAAAATTATACACAAGTCATTGCATGAAACAACTATTTATATTCAAAAGAAAGGTGTTTATATGATCCCACACAAGTCATGGGAGTAACTGTATATGATGAAATGCACAATAACAAGTACATTTCAAAGTAGAAGGAAACATATAAAAGATGATAGGGATTCATCATTGCCTGAATGACGAATCCTGTTGATAGCTGCATCAGCTTCATCTTGTCCCAATGATATCACTAGTAAGACCTGTAAAAGGAAAATGAGGAGAAGGTTAGAGTTCAGGGTTTTCTTTCCACTTCTATATGCAATAACATCAAAGTGTACTTGCTAAATTACATCTGATCAACAAGATGGAAAAGAGAGACAAACATCATAAGTAGATAGGCAATCATAAGAAGAAGCAAAAAAGCAGAAACTAGGTAAATGAAAGGAGAGGCTTTAGCCTCTATTTTCTCTAATTTGTTTGTTGACTGTGCAGGAACAAGTGCTTGTGAAGCAATCAATAATGACATTTGCTAACAGAAGTTATAAATGCCAAAGAAGGACATCAGCTCAAAGAGCAAGGTGTGATAGTCATCATCAAAATCATCCAAAACTGTAGCAATAGCTGAGGCATGTGAAAGAGGATAGACTACAATCATACATCATGAAAAACCCTTTTTTTCACTAGGTTTCAATCACCAATTAGTTAAGAAAGTAGTCATACACAGATAGCATACATAGGAACAATCAAGAAGAAAAGAGTAGTCATACATGGAGTGTGCCACCAAGGGAGCATGCATAGAAAAATAAGATAGTCATTCTAGACTAATAGCAGTGTAGGGGTGAACAACAGTCATAAGTGCTCAGAGGGTGACAAAGGAATAATGTAATAGTTAATAGAAAGACTGACAAGTTGAAGGAGTAACCTGCCTTATGGAGGGATAGTCATGTCTAGATAAAAGAAACATAACAGTGAGAGAAAAGAGTTTTGAAAGGTACAATACCATATAAATATTGAAAGGTAGTAGTAGCAACTCTTATTGAGGTCTTCTTTAGCATGCAAATAAGGGTCAAATGGATTAAAATAGTACAAAAGCCTTTTGTCTTCAATTAAGTTCAAATGTTAAGGGACAACCTTTTCCAACATAAATATTGTGCAAAATTTGAAGAAATAGAAAAGACTATAGCAAAGTGCACAGTCACGACAATCATCTATATAGAGAACAATATAGAAGCACATAGAAGTAGTCATGTAAGAAGATCTCAAGAGCAACCATCAAAGAAGAAGGCATGAGGGACAACTTGACAAATGAATAGACAAATATTCACAGGAGGTATGCATCTTCAAGAAGAGACAAAGCCAATGCAAAGTCTTCAAATCACAAGTCACTAGGTAAGAGTCTCAATGAAGAGGTGAATAGGGTTTGTTGTCTCTTGACACACCAATATAGGTAAAAGGAATGCCTATTATATGATATCTCTGCTCATATAAATATGGTATATCTATATCCAAGTTTGGCAGGATCTGAACATTACAGAGGAGAGCTCACAATAGAGAGAATCATATGAAGATCATAAAAATAAAACTCTTGTGAGGATGATGCAGGAACACAAAGAGCCATCAGTAATGATTTATGAAGACTATACTGACAATACTGTTTGTAAGATAGGCTAACTATTGAAAGAGGATAGTCTTTAGAAGACAATGAGGAAAATTGATAGAAGACATGCTACAAAATGATAGTGAAGACACCATCAAAGGCAGAGTTCTCAAATAAGGAGCATCAGTATGTAATAAAGGTCAACAAATAAAGTATAAGGGTCTCACTAGCAACCAACAATGATTGTTTTCCACCATATATGGCTTCTTTTGATGCTGCAACTTATGAATATGCAGAGGACATTCATCCTTGATTGTGATATAAAGAGTAGTCATCAACTACAAAGGAGTAGCAACAAAAAGAGGAGACTTCAAGTTAAACAAGTAGTCTAAAGTCATACATCACTATCATAGATACATTACCATTTAATGTTTTGCTACCTTGAGCTTCTTGAGCCTTTTTCTCAGTCATAAACATGTACTATCAACAACGAAATAAGCTAGTGCTACAACTATGGATGAGTTTGAATAGTAAACAAGTAAGAAAGGAAGAAAATAAACCTCAAAGGACAACAATAAAGATCTTCGATCTTGTCAAGTAAGAGGATTGCCAGCAACAAGCAACAAATGCAAGGAATAGTCATGCTAGGATTGATAGTCTAAAGATGCAAGGAAAATTAGATATGGTAGTGAGTTCAGTGCAGCCAGGACAATGACTCATTGAAGAGATGCAAAACAAAAACCTTACACTCTGCAATACATGCAAAATACATTGATAGGATGTAATGATAGGTTTTTGTTTTCAACATCCAATTGAAGCAGCAGACCATCCAAGAAGCCATCATAAGGAGCAGTCCACCTCTTGATAAACATTAGTTAAGAGAACATTTCCAGCCATGATAGAGAGACAAAGTATGAGATTGATTTCAAGAATAAGACAGTCTGGGAAAACCATTAGCAACTTTGTACTTGCATATTTCATTTGTTACAGACCTTATAAAGAAGTTAAGATTTGGGACAGTAATTAAGTAAGATCAAAAACCCACAGCTACTAAGTACTACAAGATAGTAAGCAAAGGAAAGCTTGTCATAATCTAACAACAGTCTAAAAATTTAACATATTCAATGGAACAGTGGCATGAAACATGAAACTCTATAAGCCTGTTGAGGTCTGCCAAAGAGTACAAACTTTTATATTTCAAAGGGTTTATTGTCACAGAGAGTCCATTGTGAAAAGTTATCGATGACTATGTTAACTAAGGTGTATAATTCAATTGCATTTTGGGTTTCTAGGCTCACATGTTATCTTAAGGAATGTCAAGATTTACAGAGAAGGACTATGTTTTCACTCAAGAATATCAATAGGAGATCTTTGAACTCTGCCAGTAGAAAGACTTGTGTGCAACAATCATATGAAGATCATAAAAATAAAACCCTTTTTATTCTTCTTCAAATAAAACACAATCTGCTATCATATGAAAAGAAAGTTGACAATAGATGCAAGATTTATGCCAGATGAGAGTCCTAGAAGCCAAATAGGGAAACCACTCACAAGTAAGGTAGAGATCTCATAATATATAGCTGGAGTAGCAATTAAACCCTTTCATGTTTTCCCAACACAAGAATAACTTGAACCCTAGTAGGAGATTTTTCAAAGCAGTAACAGAGGGTTTTCAAAAGTATATACAAGGACTATCAAGATAAGATAAAATAGTAGGAACAACTGGTAAGAGAAGCTATTATAAGGATCAATATCCAAATTTTCATCAGAAGTAAGAACATCAAGAGCAAGATAGACTTGGTTTTCATGCAACCCTAGTAGGGTTTGTCAAAAATAGTGAAAAGGAGCAGCTGCACAGTGAGATAGAAAGCACAATTTTATCATTTTCACCTTTTATCAATAGTTATTAGATAAGAAAAAATCATAAAGGAGGAGTAGTCCATCATTATGAAGATGCAATAAGAGAACAGAGCACACACAAGAAGGCCAATGTAGCTTTTGAGAAGAGAAACATAGCAAAGAGTTCCTGGAATGAGAGTCAAATAGAGAGTAGTCAATAAAAGATGAGACTTCTCATATGAAGAATACAACTATAGAGGGAAGATTAAGAATGACAAGATTTAGAACTTATAGTATGCTATAGTGGAAACAAATCTGCAAAGATATCATAGTCTATTATTTCCTTACCCTTTCATGCATTTCCAAGTCTCAGGATGGAATAATGAAGTCTAAAGTGCTAACTAAGAAGAGAGTTTTCAAGTTTTCAAGGGACATACGCTGGAAAGGTAGCAAGTGTGGTTATTACTCACCAGGAATAGCTACAAGGGGACCAACAACCGATAGAAGCTTTCAACCAGGAGCAGCAAGAGTCTCAAAACCCCATGGTGGTGGCGTAGATGTAAAGTAGCAAAAGGATAGAATAGAATATGCAAAAATGAAGACATCTAGGGTTTGTTTTTCCTTTGTTAAAGTTGCCCTAGAAGTGCTCAAAGTACTTTTTATTTTTATTTTAGAAAAATCATTGCAAAAATAAAAAAATTCCCATGGTTTGAAACTTTAAGTCATCATGCCTAATGCAAGAGGGGGCCTATGGTCAAGACATGAGAGTAATGGAAACCTAGTGAAGAATAATGGAGCCGTGGAGTTATAAGGAGATTATTATTTCCTTTTGGCCTTTTCTAATGTGATGAATATTAAGACCAAAGGGTTATGATAACCTTTAAATTATTGGTTGCCTCTACTTACGGTCTTTTTGCATGAGGACAAATTTTGAGTGCTTTTTGTAGAGTCAAAGGGCATGGAGGTTATCATGGATAGCTTGGCGAGTTTGTGTTGAGAAGGTAAATTAAATGAATTATGTAAACTCGTTCCCTTTTTTCATAAATAAAGGCAAAAATAGTGCATTTTAACACCTATTAAGTGCAATACTTTTATTAATTGCATTAATACTTGTTATATAAAAGCCTAGAAGGAAAATAGACATTAACATAACACTTATGAAAGTAAATCACATGTTTGCCTTTAATATTTGTTGAAATAGGTTATTTTTACCCTCATATTATGCAAAAAGAGAAAGAGGAGTTGGATTGAGCTTGCAAACTCATGTAGAGGGAGATTCTTTTCTATTTTTGACTTGGAGTCAGACTGGGCGATTTTTGGTAGTTTTTCGGTCAAGCATCTTTGGAGGTGAAGTTCTAATCTATTTTTGCTCATCTTGGAGCAGTTTTGGGCCCTAATTTTTAGGCTTTTCTCTCTTGCTTGCCCAACAACTTGGACTTGCTTTTTCAGACTTTTCATGCATCCGTTGGAGTATAGTTGAACAAGAGTGGTTTTCCCTTTGCATTTTTGAGATAGATTTTTTGTATTATAGGGAAAAAAGCTCATGCTTTTTTCTCAGTTCTTGCTTTTCTTGCCTTTGTACATTGCAGAGCAGATTGAGTATTGTAACTCAACCATTTTTACAGGTTTTATGCAGTAGCAGCAGTTCATTTTCAACAGTTTCATTGTTATTTTGTAGAGTTTTCCTACTATTATCAATAGAATTAGGTGTTCTTCTATTTAGATTTAGGTGTCTTGCCTCTTTTGAGTGATTTGATAAATATTTATTGCACATTTTACTTCAAAACCTTTAAAGTTTTCTGTCTCATTTATTGAATGCAAGTATTCAAAGTGTAATTTTACTATAGGTTACAGATTGTGCAGGTCATTTCATGCCTTTTTGTGAAACATTTTTGTGGTAAAGATTGTTCAGTTTGAGTTGTATGAATAGGTGTATTGAGGATAGTTGTGAATTAGATTGCAAGTTAGGATATTCAATCTTTGGTGCATCACCCCTTAGAATAAGTTTTTGTTCAGTTTATTTAATCATTTCTCTATCCCTTTTCCATGAAATATATCAGATCTAAGGGGCATTTAAAGGGAGCTAACTTTTCTGGAGGTTCATTCTTAGCATAGACAAACCCATAGTCTAAGAATGTTCCCATGTTGCATGGGATTGTTGAGCTTTTAAAGGCTTAGCATTCAGGGTGCAATTCTTCGTAACAACAGTTTTTGGCACACCCGATGGGACTCTAAATAGTGTTTCAAACCACTTAAACACAATCTTTATTTGTTTTTTGGTACATGCACAGCAGAGTTTCAGCCTTTTGAGGTAAAAACAACATACTTGGTGACTCAATCTTTTGATTTTTTATAGATCCAATGAATATAGCACATGAGAAGGATCCAAACGAGGAGAAGTTCAACTCTGTTTGAGTATCTATAGCTGTCACCCCCAAGAAGAAGAGGTAGAACAACAATAAGAACACCTAGTGTAGCAGCGAGAACTAGATCTACTCCTGCAAATCTCAAGACTGTAGAGTTTGATCAAAGAAATCTATTAATAAATCTTCAAATACAAACTCAACAAGCCCCTTAACCTCCACTAATGGCAAGACAATTGCCTTTTGTTACATTTAATACTGGCAACCCATTGTTGCTTGCAACACATGATGATATTTCGGTGGAAGCCTTGAGAGGCTTGCCTTTCTTCACCAGTGAGGATCAAACTACTCCAATTGAGCATATCAAAGATATGGCTACATTGTGTTCAATGCATCATGTAACACAAGAAAACACTACAGTGAGACTTTTGGCTGCATCTCTAAAGGGTAAGGCACTTCAATGGTTTAGAGTATTTGTTGTCGGTTTGATTACTTCATGGGATCTATTGGGAGAAGCATTGAATAAGCAGTTTGAAGACAAGCTAGATAACCTATCATTGGTTGAATGATTAAGTATAATAAAGAGAGCTCCACGGGAGCACATGGTAGATTTTAACTTCTATTTTTTAAGGACATGGGACCGGATACCAACAGTGGTAAGGCCTACTGCTAATCATGCATTTCTATACTTAAAGATTTAAATAGTGATATTATAGTAATGATTCAATCAATGGGTGCTACAACCCTACCAGATGCTTATGATATGGCCATAAGAACTAAAAACAATCTAATTCAGGCTAGTAAAATAGCCCCAAGACCACCGATGCCCATTTTTCCAGAGGTGCAACCACCTGTCCCATTGCAAATTCCACTCATTGCTACTATACCTACTGTACCAGCTCTAAATTATCAAGTTACATCTCAAACAAACACTGTCTCAACCCCATCTCAAAAGTTTCAAGAGCTTAAAGGGGTGTTTCAAAAATAAATAGAGCTGTTACAAGGACAAGCAGAGCTATTACAAACAACTGGCAAAGAGTTGGTAAATATAAAAAGCAACCAAATCAAATTTATAGGCCTTATCATCCTCCATATCAGAACCAACAATAAAATAACTAGCAAAATAACTAGCAGAATAGACCTTCATATTAGCCTAAAAACCAAGGCCAAAGAAGGAATTTAACACAAGGCCTTATTAGCCCTATAATTAGCCTGATACCAGCCCTTCAAGAGAATTAGTACCAGTGCAAAACAATATGGCACAAGAGTATGATTGGTGTTGCCCATTTAACCAACCACACAACCAGTTAGCTTGCTCAAATGACATGATAAATCAGGCCTTAATAGTGCAAAATAATGCCACTGTCTAGCAGAATATAGTACAAGAAAACTCAGGGCAACATATATCTCATCTTGAACAGGAGCAGCCTGATGCAATATTCATGAATTGGTAGGGTGAATAGTTTTGTGGGGTTAACCATACACAGGGGCAAAACCAATTTGCCCAATCCATAGCAACTAACACGAGAGACAAAAAGAGAGTTGTTGATATAGGACAACAAGCTTAAAGAGGTCAAAATTAGGCCCAAACAAGCCAGCAAGGTGTTGCTGGTCCATCACAGCAGTCAAATGTTCATGTTTTACCAAGAGGATAGCCTAATCCAAATCAAAATCATCCCAGTGGACAACCACAACAAGTACACCAGCACACAACTCATACTACTTCAAGAGGACAGATGAAGGTTGGTTCATTTTCTTTCAATATTATAGACTATATGAAGAAAGAAAATGTAAGCATGTCTATGTGGGATTCATTATCTCATCCAAACCAAAAAGACTTCTTACAAAAGGCCTTATCTAATGTCTCTTTGACCAATGAATCAAGTCAAGACCAATCTAGAGATCAGCCCAGAGTTGTGCTTGCAAATGATCCACTAGTTCAGAAAGAACAACAAGCCAAAGATGTCAAACCAACACCATTTTATGTTTCAGTGGTTATTGGAAAACACTTAGTTCATAATTACATGATCGATTCAGGTGCTAGTAGTTTAGTGATGCCAAAATAGATAGTAGAAAAGTTGGGACTAACTTATGAACCAATGTCCAAAGTTGTAGTACAGTTAGATGGTTTATCCATCAATACCCTTGGAGTAATCAAAAACCTAGATCTTACCTTGCATGCTTGCCCAAATTTTGCAATCCTGCAAGATATATATGTTATAGACCTACCCCCATACTTTGCCTTATGCCTTTCCAAGGATTTCACAACAAAGTTAGGAGGTTATTTTATCATTTGATTGGTCACATATGTGTTTTAGGATGAGGTATGGTACAAGAGTGATTGTGAAGTCTAAAACTATGGCCAAAGACCACATTGACCCTTATGTTCCTAGTGATGTCAATGCCAATTTAACCTATCACATGAAGAGGAACAACTTGTTGTTCATGAGAGTAGCACTCCAATTAAGAACATTGTTGATCCATTTTTAGATGAATGGGCATTTGAGAACCATGAAAATGACCCTTACAAGCAATTGGAGGAGGTTGTATTAGGCATTTACATGATCCATGAGCAAAATCAGCCCCTTCCTAACCTTATGAAAGGAGAAAATCAGTAGGAACAACATGAGGGATAACAAGGTAAAGATTTATGGTAACTGTATTGTGATGGTGTAAGAAGAAAAATAGGTGCCAGTAGTGGAGCTATGCTCATTTCACCTGAAAATGAGAAGTACTATGAAACATTTAGATTTGCATTCAGCTGTACTAATAACACAACATAATATGAGGCACTCATTCTAAAAGGAAGCAAGGTACGCAGAAAATGCTTCCTACACTGATCTACTGAGGAAAGATTTATGCCAATTTCAACTTTTACAGTTACAAATTAAGATACACATTAACAGAAAGATAATAATAACTTCCAAATACAAACAGAAAACTCACAACACAAGATATACATGGGGAAAACCCTTTCAGGTAAAAAACCGCACACTCAAAAACTGCCCAATATATTATTCAAGAATCAAGAAGATTACAATATACTTGTAGAGCAAGCTTTTTATAGGAGTATATCCAACTAGAGATCTAGGAGGTAAATCAACATCTATAAGATTCTTACATACAACCTCCATCTCCAGCTCTTGATATATAGGAGATACAATATAGTACACCGCCAACGGTAATTACAAAACCATGAGCTAAAACCACCCAAAAGTGGTGCCCAAATTATCTCCAATCAAAGATGCCTTGTGATGTGAAAAACCACACACCAACATGTGTAACTCTCTCCTTTACAGCTCTTTTATGTGTCCAACACATTTTTACATTTCCCAAAAATAGAAGGTCCAACTTCCAGAGGCCATAACTTTTGATTCGGGTGTCTGATTGACGAATTGTTTAATGCGTCAGAAAGCTTGTGAAGAGATCTATCACCCCATAACCTGCTACTCTAGTTATCACAATTTTTAGGGTGTTTAGAGAAGTTTTGATTCTGGTAATTGAGTTCAAAGACATTTTTCGGCAATTTCAAAAAATTAAAAACTTTAATATCTCTCAATCCTAATATGATCTTGAGATGAAACTCACCCGAAATGTTCACTTAGCTGTTTCGCACCTTCTGGGAAAAATTTTAGGTCAATTCGAGCTCAATCGAATGACTTATTAAAGATAGTAATTCTCACTATTTTTAGCTCGTTTGGAAACTTTTGGAAACTTTGAAGGTTCCAGACCATTCTCCCAGGTAAAGGGTATTCAAAAAGACCAAAACTGGGAAGAATAGTAATCTTTCAAAGTTACAAGGTTGAGACACTTTTCTTAAAATTCTCCCACTTGTTGAACACCTTGCAAGAGCAAAGGGAGTATCAACACCATGATTTAATTGCCAGGGGTCGAGAGGCCCATAGACTCTAAACACCATCTAAACTTCTCTATGCTTACAGGCTTTGTCAAGGAATATGCAACATTTGTCAAAGTATAAATTATCTCCAAGTTTACCTTCCCATCCTTTACCATGTCATGAACAAAATGGTACTAGACATCAATATGCTTAGTCCTTGCATGGAAAGTAGGATTCTTTGCCAAACATATGGGACTTTAACTATCACAACAAATAGTAATCTTCCCTGCATCAAACCCAACATCAGAACACAATCTCTTAAGCCAAATGGCTTCTTTACAAGCATGAGTTGTTGCCATGTACTTAGCTTCAGTAGTGGACAAATCAACCACAGGTTACCACTTACTCATCCAACTAATAGCACCACCAAACATAGTGAACACATAAGCACTGGTGGATCTCCTGCTGTCAATGTCACATGCCCAATTTGAATCCACAAATCCATGAATACAAAGTGAATGCTGAGATTCTGTAGGATAACCAAGAAAACATAAGGAATTCTCAGAAGTACCCCTCAAATATCTGAACACTCTCTTAACTGCATCCCAATGTACCCATCCAGGAGTAGCCATAAATCGACTAAGGACTCCCACTACTTGGGCAATATCTAGTCTTGTACAAATCATCACATACATCAAACTACCAACCGCACTAGCATAAGAAACTCTGCTCATATCCTCTATCTCAGAAGGAAACTTTGGACAATCTTCAACAGATAACTTTATCCCCATTGTAATAGGAATAGTCAAAGGTCTACAATCCACCATGTTGAATCTCTCCAACATAGTGTTAACATACTTACTCTGGCCTAAACAAAGTTTTCTATTTGCCCTATCTCTTCTGATTTCTATTCCCAGAATGTACCAAGCTGCCCCTAGATTTTTCATCTCAAATTGTGTTGACAACTAAGACTTCAAATCAGAAATCAAACTTTTACCATTCCCAATGAGTAACATATCATTGGCATACAATGCAATAATGAGAATGCGATCATTGTCAAACTAGTAGTAAACATAATGATCTAATTTTGATCTCTGAAATCCAATACTCAACACAAAGGCACCAAAATTCTGGTACCACATCTTAGGAAACTGTTTCAAACCATATAAAGACTTTTTCAACTTGCAAACTAGATTTTCTTTACCTTTCACCACATAGTTCTCTGGATGTGACATATAGATTTTCTCCTCCAAGTCACCATGAAGGAATGTTGTCTTCACATCCATCTGTTCCACTTCTAGATCATATGATGCTGCAAGAAATAACAAGAACCAAATAGGTGTCAACTTTGCAATGGGAGAGAAAATCTCACCATAGTCAATTCCCTCCACCTAAGAATACCCCTTTGCAACCAATCTAGCCTTATATTTCTCAACACTACCATCTACACTGAATTTCTTTTTGAACACCCATTTGCATCCAATTGATTTTCATCCTTCAAGCAAAGGCACCAAGTCCCAAGTATTATTCTTTTCTAAAGAAGCCATCTTCTCTTCCATGGCCTCCTTCTAGGAACCTGCATCTTTCATACCCATAGCCTCTTTCACAATTCTAGGCTCATCAGTGTTAGAAATCAAAGAAAAAATACAACTGGAATCATGCAATGAATAACCAAACCTATCAGGTTGCTACCTCATCTACGTGGACCTCCTCAAAGGTTGAGGTTGAGGTTCTTCATATTCTTCTGAAGTTTCAGAGATACTAGAGCTCTCCTCATTATCAGGTCCAATAGATGGTTTTGGTTCAACTTTCTTAGGGGTGGAAGGAAGCTGAACCACATCGTCTTTCTTCTCTACTTTCTCTAGCTGCAAGACAACAGAAGAAGGATTGAGCTCTCTGAAGATCATGCTTCTTCTATATAGAACTCTCTCAGCTATTGGATCCAAAACCTTGTACCCTTTCACCCTGATGCCATAACCGATGAAGATACACTTTATAGCCTTGTTCTCTAACTTAGACCTCTTCTCCTTAGGCACATGTGCATATGCCTCAGAACCAAATACTCAAATGTGTCTTAAAGAAGGATTTTTACCAGACCATACCTCCATAGGTGTCTTGTCAATGAGCATTGATGTAGGAGACATGTTAACCAGGTAACAAGCAGTAGCAACAGCTTCAGTCCAGAACTTTTATTCAAGACCAGCTCCATTTAGCATACTCTTTGCCCTCTCCATCAACATTCTATTCATCCTCTCTACAACTCCATTCTGCTGAGGGGTATACAGAGTTGTCTTGTGCCTCTCAATCCCATGTTCTTTACAAAACTTATCAAAATCTGTTGAACAAAACTCACCACCATTGCCAGTCCTCAAACACTTAATCTTTCTATCCTTTTGATTCTCTACAAGAGCTTTGAACTCTTTGAATCTATTAAAGACTTCAAATTTACTTCTAAGGAAATACACCCATGTCCTTCTACTGTAATCGTCAATGAATGAAACAAAGTAAACAAATTTTGAAATCGAAGGAACATTAATAGGACCAAACACATCATAATGAATCAAGTCCAACACCTTAGAAGATTTGTGAGAACTGGAATAAAACTGAACATGGTTTTGTTTTCCATAAATGCAATGTTCACAGAAATCAAACTCAAGGTTACAATCATTCATACCCTCAATAAGATTTTTATTTTTCAGGGTCCTCAAACCCTTTTCACCAATGTGGCCAAGCCTTTGGTGCCATAACATTGTCTTCTTAGTTGGAAGTATCATCTCCATAGAATGAGCACCCTTAGGTACCCAGAAAGCACGACCATCGGAAGTAGATGCAATAGTCTTTTTCACTGCTGGTTCGAATGGTGAGGATGAAGACTCTGAAGCTCTCTTCTTCGAAATAGAGGCACTATTGCACTGAATTGCGCATGCATCAAGATAAAAAAGAGTGCCAATTTGAACACCCTTAGCTAACACCATAGATCCTCTAGTCATCTTGCATCCTCCATTTGAAAAATAACTTGCACACCCACATCATTCAACCTACTTACAGAAAGAAGGTTCCATGTTAAACCAAGGATATGTAGAACACCATTGGTTCCCTTCACTCATCCATCAAGGAATCAAATCAAGACTCTTCCACGGCCAACAATCTTCAGGTGAGAATCATCGCCCAAATACACCTTTCCACCATTGTATTCTTCATACTTTGAAAACCAACCCCGATGCGAGGTCATGTGAAAAGATGCACTAGAGTCAATAAGCCACACATCCTCAGATGCATGTGTTGCCAAGGCAACGAAACATGCTTCTCCTTCATCTTGAGAGGACTTGTCAGAATCCAAATCATAATTCTTCTTCTTTTTCTTTTTCTCCTCCTTGTAGAAGTGACCAAGTTTTATGTAGTTCCAACACAGGGCCTTGGACTTTCCAGGAGACTTAGATCTCCCATAGGATTTGGATCTTCCTTTTTCTTCTTTCTTCTTATCCCTTTTCTTTCCCTTCTCTTTAGATCTATCACGAACCACAAGATCCTCCTTAGCTGATTCAGAAGACTTTCTCTGTATTTCTTCAAACAATAGCAAAGAAACCACTTCATCCATCTTGAAGGTGGTAGTGGTACTCCCAATGGCCATAATAAGGTGGTCCCACGAATCTGGTAAGGAACAGAGTAATGTCATACAACGATCCTCCTCCTCCATCTTCACACCAACAGAAGTTAACTGGGCAACAAGCATATTGAATGTATTCAGGTGATCAGTGACAAATCCTCCATCTTCCATCCTGAGAGAATACAATTTCTTTCTCAGGAATAACTTGTTCACCAAGGATTTAGCCTGATAAACATCTCCAAGCTTCTTCCAAAGTTATTTTGCAGTCTTCTCTTCATGGATATTTAGGAGCATTGGATCAGCCAAACAGAGTCTTATCAAACCCTTAGCTTTTCTATATTTAAGATCCTAGTTTTCTTGAGACATTGCTGTTGGTTTTGTACTAGATACAACTTCCCATAAATCCTGATCTACAAGCATGTCCTCTATTTTGAGTTTCCACAACTTGAAATTATTGCCATTAAACTTCTCTCTCTCAAACCTCCCAGATGTGCCGCCATCTCTTACTGGCAACAAAGATTTCAAAATCCTCTGCACAAACTCCCACTCAAACAAAGATCAACTCAAAAACCCTCTACCCAACAACTAGAACAAAAGGTGATCAGGCTCTAATACCAACTGAAAGGAAACAAGGTACGCAGAAAATACTTCCTACACTTATCTACTGAGGAAAGATTTATGCAAATTTCAACTTTTACAGTTACAGATTAAGATGCACATTAATAGAAAGATAACAACTTCCAAATGCAAAGACAAATCTCACAACACAAGATATACATGGGCAAAACCCTTTTAGGTAAAAAACCCCACACTCCAAAGCCGCCCAATATATTAATCAAGAATCAAGAAGATTACAATATACTTGTAGAGCAAGCTTTTTATAGGAGTATATCCAACCAAAGATCTAGGAGGTAATTCAACATCTATAAGATTCTTACATACAACCTCCATCTCTAGCTCCTGATATATAGGAGATACAATACAGTACACTACCAATAGTAATTAAAAAACCATGAGCTAAAACCACCCAAAAGTGGTACCCAAATTATCTCCAATCAAAGATGCCTTGTGACGTACCAAACCACACACCAACACGTGTAACTTTCCCCTTTATAGCTCTTTTATGTGTCCAACATGTTTTTACATTTCCCAAAAATAGAAGGTCCAACTTTCGGAGGCCATAACTTATGATCTGGGTGTCTGATTGATGAACTGTTTAATGTGTCAAAAATCTCGTGAAGAGATCTATCACCCCATAACCTACTACGCCAATTATCACAATTTTTAGGATGTTTAGAGAAGTTTCAATTCTGGTAATTGAGTTCAAAGATTTTTTCTAGTAATTTCAAAAAAATAGAAACTTTAATATCTCGCAATCCTAATATGATCTTGAGATGAAACTCACCTGAGATGTTCACTTAGCTATTCCATACCTTCTAGGAAAAATTGCATGTCAATCTGAGCTCAATTGAAGGACTTACTAAAAATAGTAAGTCTCACTATTTTTAGCTCATTTGGAAACTTCTAGAAACTTTGAAGGTTCCAGACCATCCTCCAAGATAAAGGGTATTCAAAAAGACCAAAACTAGGAAGAATAGTAATCTTTCAAAGTTGCAAGGTTGAGACACTTTTCTTAACACATTCGGGGCTTGGAATGGGCCAAGAAGAAGAATATCAAGTGTTTGCAAGTATTTGGTGACAGTGATTTAGTTGGAAATCAAGTAAGGAACATAAATGTCACCAAAAATTATTTGCTTAAGTCATATAAGCACAAAATATGGAATTTAATTGAAGATTTTGATGCTTTTAAACTGTTGTCCATGCCTAGGAATGGAAACAAATAGGCTGATAAGCTGGCAGCCATGGGAGCTGAGTTTGATATTCCAAAAGAAATAAGAAATATTGATCAATAGCAATATGTAAAGGTAGTTGTGAGACCATCAGTCCCAGATAACAACATCCATTGATATTTGTTTGAAAGTGATGACCAAATTGCAAACTTTCTCATTGAAGAAGCTAATTTTTCAACTAGTAATCAACAAAAATTACAGCAATAGTTTGAAGACAAGATTGTCTAACTCAGGACCAACAAGCTGTCAAAGGGTCTTGTTACTTTGGAGTCAATTTTTAATTTAGATGACCAGTTGAGAAAATAAAAAGCCAACATACTGATCAAGGAGGAGCACTATGAATCAATTGAAATTTTCAAATCCAAGCTTCTCAAGTTAGGAAACGTAGGTACAATAGAAGATAGGCATGCATTTGTGTTGTTATGTTAGGAATTTGATGATATTTTTGCTTGGGAGTATAAAGACCTCAAAGGTTCTAACCCCAAGCTAGCTTAGCATACCATAGAGAAAGAATTAGGTGCAAAACCAGTGAGATAGAAGCAAAGGCCTCTTAAACCCCAGCTAGAAATTTTGATGAAAATAGAGCTTAATAAGCTGATTCAAAGCAACATTATTTTTCCAATCAAACACAATTCTTGGGTGTCCAATTTGGAGCCTGTTTGAAATAAAAATGGTGAAATCAGGCTGTGTGTTGATTTTAGAGACTTGAATAGGGCATGATTGAAAGATCACTATCCACTGCCCTCAATGGAGTAGATTTTGTAGGTTGTTTCAAGTTCTGAAAGATTTTTTTTGCTGGATGGTTTCTCAGGCTATAACCAGATTTTGGTTATGGAGGAAGATTAGTATAAAACATTCACAACCAAATGGGGAACCATGGATTATTAGAAGATGCCATTTGGGTTGTCAAATCCTGGAGCCACTTTTTAGAGAGCCATGGATATGGCCTTTCAAGACATCATGAACAAGTTTGTATTGGTTTATCTAGATGATATTACTTTTTTTTCAAGGGATGCAAAAGATCAATTTTCTCATCTTAGATAGGTCTATGAAAGATGGAGAGAATATGGGGTCTCACTTAACCCAAAGAAGTGTATCTTCATTGTTAATGAAGGTAATCTACTGGGTCATATTGTTTCCAAACATGGGATTACAATTGATCCAAAAAGAGTAAGCATTATTTTAGTCCTACCCTTACCATTCCACAAAAAGGGACTGCAAAGTTTCTTAGGAAGAATCAATTTTGTTAGACGGTTTATTCCAAATATTGCAAGTTTATTGAAGCCTCTAACAGCCATGTTGAAAAAGAATATTGGTTTCAGCTGGACTAGAGAAGGAAAGAACATCTTTGAAGACATCAAAGTAGCTATAGTAGCAACACCCACATTGATAAATATGGACTTTTTAAAGGATTTCCTACTTTATGCCTATGGAGGAACTGATACTATTTCTGTTATGCTAACTCAACAAAACAAGAAGAACCAGAGCAACCAATTACCTTTTTCAACCAAGGGTTAGAGGGCTACAAACAAAGGTACTCATTTGTTGAAAAGTATGTACTTGCATTTATTAGGAGCCTTAAAAAGTTCAGGGACATGCTCTCTAACAATAAAATTTAGATGATGGTTGCCCATCTTAGTGTAAAGAATTCCTTTTAAGAAAGGATTTGGGAGATAAAAGAGCTGGATGGGCACTTGACCAAAGTGATGGAGTATGATGTTGATATTAAAGCTACTAAGTTGGTCAAGGGTAAAGGATTGTGTGAGCAGCTTGCTGAAGGGGTAGAAAATGCCTTAGAATAGTCAAAAGATGCTATTTTAATGGCTAATAATAATGGTGTACTTTCTATTCTAGCTAATAACACTAGTTGGACACATGATCCAATGCATTATTTGTAGATCAAAGAGTGCCCACCAGGGCTAAGTGCTGCAAAAAGAAGGTATTATAGGATACAAGCCATTCCATATGTAATTTTAAAGGATATCTTGTTTAGAAAGGACTACATTGGATTGCTCTTAAGATGTATTAAAAAAAATTAGATTGGCAAAGCTTTGCATGAGTTCCATGATGGACCAGATGGTGGCCACTTTGCAGCCCAAACGACATCCCTAAAGATAATGAAGGTTGTATACTATTGGCCATCTCTTTTTAAAGATGTGCATACATGGGTAAGAAAGTGTGTGAAATGTGTTTTATTTGCAGGCAAGCAAAAGTTGGTAGCCTTGCCCCTACAACCCATTTCAGTTGATCAACCCTTTACCAAGTGGGGTCTTGATTTCATTGGAGCCATTAACCCACCATCAAGTACTAGCCACACGTGGATATTAACAGCCACGGATTATTTTACTAAGTGAAAAGAGACAATAGCTTTGAAAGAAGCTAATGAGACTGTTGTATTAAATTTCTATGAAGACTTAGTAGCAGGTTTGGTATACCAAATTCAATCATTTCAGATAATGCCTTGGCTTTTGTTGGCATGAAAATAGCCGACTGGGCCATTAAACATGGTGTTTACTTAAGCACTTCTTCAAACTACTATCCTTAGGGGAATGGGCAGGCTAAGTCTACTAATAAAAACCTCATCAAGATTATCAAGAGGACAATAGAAGATAATTAGAGGACCTGACATTCAAAGTTGAAATCAGCCTTATGGGCTAATAGAGTGACTCCTAAAAGGTCAACATGTCAATCTCCATTTATGCTTGTGTATGGTAAAGAAGCCAAACTACCTATTTAGTTGAGCTACTAGCTCTAAGCCTCATGAAAGAACTTGAATTCATGGAGGATGGTCATATGGAGGTACAGTTGGTTGAACTATTAGAATTGGAGGAAATAAGGAAACAAAAAACACAACAGTTGGAGATGTATCAGATACAAATGAAGAGGACATTTGACAAGAGGGAAACATTTAGAGTTTTCAAAGAGGGAGACATTGTTCTCAAGTGGGATGAGTTAAAAACTAGACCTAGTAAGCACAACAGTTTTGATGCTATGTGGATAGGCCCATTCATGATTGCTGAATGCAAAGAGCATAATGCTTTTTAGCTGGCCACTATGGAAGGAGAGGTGTTACCTATTCTAGTCAATGGGATTCACCTCAAACACTACTTATGAGGAGCTAAAGTTTGCAAATGTACCATAGTAGAGTAGGTTTTTCAGCTAATAAGCGCTGGTTGCATAGTAGCTTCATTTCAGTTTTATTTTCCAAGAAGTGCTGGTGCACAGTTGGTTGGTCCTATTT
The DNA here is from genome assembly GCA_027924645.1 of Cunninghamia lanceolata. NCBI lineage: Eukaryota > Viridiplantae > Streptophyta > Pinopsida > Cupressales > Cupressaceae > Cunninghamia > Cunninghamia lanceolata. The sequence continues at coordinate 10,956,735 of BSBN01000892.1, forward strand.
GGAGTGAACATTGTTTTGTTTTTAGTTTTGCTTCTGCTGCTATTGTTTTCTAGGAGTTGAGTTTCAGTAAAGTTTCTAAGTTGCAAAGCCTAAGGGAAGACTCTATTGCCAAATGGATATACTGGGCAACTGGCCTTGAGAGTTTTAATAGGCAAAATTGGCGTAGAGATTGCCAAAAATGTGACCAAATTGTGCTTTACATCCTAATTACGTTGGGCTATAACAATAGTTATCTTTGCTACTTTGAAGAAGCAAAGAGGTTCAAGAGGAAGGGAGAAATAAAAGTTTAGGTTCACAAGCCAGCCTAGAAGGCCTACAGTCTTGATGGAGGACCATTTCAACGATCATGTTACCAAGATCATTTACCAACTCAATTAAAACTGCTACATGAGCCATATAAGATGAAAGGATACTCTAGTAAGGCAGGAGATATCCTAGGATTGATAGGAGAGATTAAAGCTAATTTATGCATTACAGATTGCATTGCAGTTGTTCTCATTATTCATTCATTGTAGTTTGATACATTTTAAAAGGTACATAAAATATTGCCAAGTTTATAAATGATTATAAACACCTATACCATGCAATGATGTTCAGTTTATGTTTATGCTATTGATTTACAAGAAGGAGAAATTATACACAAGTCATTGCATGATATAACTATTTATATTCAAAAGAAAGGTGTTTATACGATCCCACACAAGCTGTGGGAGTAACTGTATATGATGCAATGCACAATAACAAGTACATTTTAAAGTAAAAGGAAACATATAAAAGAGGAGAGGGACCCATCATTGCCTGAATGATGAATCATGTTGATAGCTACAACAACTTCAACTTGTCCCGATGATATCACCAGGAAGACCTGCAAAAGGAAAATGAGGAGAAGGTTAGAGTTCAAGGTTTTCTTTCCACTTCTATATGCAATAACATCAAAGTGTACTTGCTATCATACATCTGATCAACAAGATGGAAAAGAGAGACAAACATCAGAAGTAGATAGGCAATCATAAGAAGAAGCAAAAAAATAGAAACTAGGAAAATCAAAGGAGAGGCTTCAGCCTCTATGTTTTCTCTAATTTGTTTGTTGACTGTGTAGGAACAGGTGCTTGTGAAGCAATCAATAATGACATTTGTTGACAACAGTTATAAATGCCAAAGAAGGACAACAGCTCAAAGAGGAAGGTGTGATAGTCATCATAAAAAGCAACCAAAGCTGTAGCAATATTCAATGTATGTTAAAGAGGATAGAGTACAATCATACAACATGAAAGACCCTTTTCTTTCACTAGGTTTCATTCACCAATTAGTTAAGAAAGTAGTCATACACATATAGCATACACAGGAGCATTCAAGAAGAATAGAGTAGTCATACATGGAGTGTGCCACTAAGGGAGCATTCATAAAAAACAAGACAGACATTCTAGACTAATAACAGTGTAGGGGTGAAACAACAGTCATAAGTGCTCAGACGGTGACAAAGGAGCAATGCTACAGTTAATAGAAAGACTTTCAAGTTGAAGGAGTAACCTACCTTATGGAGGAATAGTCATGTCTGAATAAAAGAAGCATAACAGTGAGAGAAAAGAGTTTTGAAAGGTACAACACCATATAAATATTGAAAGGTAGCAGTAGCAACTCTGATTGAGGTCTTCTTCATCATGCAAAAAAGTGTCAAATGGATTGAAATAGCACAGAATCCTTTTGTCTTCAACTAAGTTCAAATGTTAAGGGACAACCTTTTCCAACATAAGTATTGTGCAAAATTTGAAGAAAGAGAAAAGACTATAGCAAAGTCCACAGTCACAACAATCATCTATATAGAGAACAATATAAAAGCACATAGAAGTAGTCATGTAAGAAGCTCTCAAGAGCAACCATCAAAGAAGAAGGCATGAGGGATAGCTTGACAAGTGAATAGACAAATCTTCAAAGCTAGTATGCATCTTCAGGAAGAGACAAAGCCAATGCAAAGTCTTCAAATCACAAGTAACTAGGTAAGAGTCTCAATGAAGAGGTGAATAGGGTTTGTTTTTCTCTTGACACACCAATATAGGTACAAGGAATGCCTACTATATGATATCTCTGCTCATATAAATATGGTATATCTATATCCAAGTTTGGTAGGATCTGAACATTATAGAGGAGAGCTCTCACAATAGACAGAATCATATGAAGATCATAAAAATAAAACCCTTGTGAGGATGATGCAAGAACACAAAGAGCCATCAATAACGATGTATGAACACTATACCGATAGTACTATTTATAAGATAGGCTAATTGTTGAAAGAGGAAAGTCTTTAGAAGATAGTGAGGAAAATTGATAGAAGACATGCCACAAAATGATAGTCAAGATAGTATCAAAGGAAGAGTTCTAAAATAAGGAGCATCAGTATGTAATAAAGCACAACCAACGAAGTATAAGGGTCTCAGTGGCAACCAACAATGATTGTTTTCCACCATATATGGCTTCTTTTGATTCTGCAACTGATGAATATTTAGAGGATAGTCATCCTTGACTATGATAAGAAGAAAGTCACCCTTGACTATCATAAAGAGTAGTCATCAACTATAAAGGAGTAGCAACAAACAGAGGAGACTTCAAGTTAAGTAAATAGTCTAAAGTCATGCATCACTATCATAGATACATTACCACTGAATGTTTTTCTACCTTGAGCTTCTTGAGCCTTTTTCTCAATCATAAACATGTACTGTCAATAGTGAAATAAACTAGTGCTATAGTTATGGATGAGTTTGAACAGTAAACAAGTAAGCAAGGAAGAAAATAAACATTAGAGGACAGCAATAAAGATCTTAGATCCTGTCAAGTAAGAGTACTGTCAGCAACAAGCAACAGATGCAAGGAATAGTCATGCTAGGATTGATAGACTAAAGATGCAAGGAAAATTAGATATGGTAGTGAGTTCAGTGCAGCTAGGACAATGACTCATTGAATAGATGCAAAACAAAAACCTTACACATACAATACATGCAAAATACATTGATAGGATGTAATGTTAGGTTTTTGTTTTTAGCATGCAATGGAAGCAACAGACCATCCAAGAAGCCATCATAAGGAGCAGCCCACCTCCTGATAACCATCAACTAAGAGAATAGTTCCATCCATGACAGAGAGACAAAGTATAAGATCAATTTCATGAACAAGATAGTCTAGGAAAACCATCAGCAATTCTGTACTTGCATCTTTCATTTGTTACAGACCTTATAAAGAAGTTAATATTTGGGACAATCATTAAATAAGATCAAAATCCCACAACCACAAAGTACTACAAGACAGTGAGCAAAGGAAAGCTTGTTATAATCTAACAACAGTCTAAAACTCTAACAACATATTCAATGGAACAGTGACATGAAACATGAAACTCTCTAAGCCTGTTGAGGTCTGCCAAAGAGTACAAACTTTTATATTTCAAAGGGTTTATTGTCACAGAGAGTCCATTGTGAAAAGTTATCGATGACTATGTTAACTAAGGTGTATAATTCAATTGCATTTTGGGTTTCTAGGCTCACATGTTATCTTAAGGAATGTCAAGATTTATAGAGGACTTTTTTTTCACTCAAGAAGATCAATAGGAGATCTTTGAACTCTTCTAGTAGAAAGACCTATGTGCAATAATCATATAAAGATCATAAAAATAAGACCCTTTTTATTCTTCTTCAAAGAAAACACAGTTTGCTATCATATGAAAAGAAAGTTGACAACAAATGCAAGATTTATACCACTTGAGAGTCCTAGAAGCCAAATAAGGAAACCACTCACTAGTAAGGTAGATATCTCATAATATATAGCTAGAGCAGAAATTAAATCCTTACACGTTTTCCCAACACAAGAACAACAAACCCTAGTAGGAGATTTTTCAAAGCAGTAACATAAGGATTTTGATGCAGGGGCATCAAGAGCCCCATAGCAAGAATGGTTGTTATGTCTTGGTTTTAGGTTGATATGATGTTTTGGAGTCTAATAAGGTCACTTATGACCATGTGGGCTCATGTTGATCCATTTTTGGTGTGTTAATAGGGTCTTTGGTTAAAAAGTGTAAAAGTTGTCATGTAACTTTGGCAAATGTCAAAAATCAAGAAATAGTCACAATAGAACTTGTATAAAGCTTCAAGAAAGCTCCAAAACCCTTTATACAGGTCTACAAGACCTCTCACTACATTCCCTTATCATTACTCATGACAAAAAAACAAATCTAGACTCTAAATCGAGTTCAAAGAGAGAGAAGGTGAAATTTGGGAGTTTGATGAATGAAAACCTCAATTTTGTGTGCATTTTCTGAGTCCTACATTGTTTTCAAGTTGAAGTTATGCATTGTACAACTTGGTATGGCCTCATATCAAGGAATATAATAGATGAATGGAAAGATATTTGTTTCTACTTTACAATGCTTTTTGTTTCATTAAATTGCATTGAGTTCTGTGTGAAATATGGCCATTTTGGTGAAGGTTGACCTGTTCTAACAATGTTTTTTAGAATTTGCAGTTTGAAAATGTACTAGTATGGCCATGTATGGTACAATATTAGGATGAAACCAAGTGGAATGGTTGAATATATGTTTCTATCTCTCAATGCTTTTTGTTTCAATCATTTTCATGGACATTTGAATAAGTTATGACCATTTTTGTGAGGATAGGTCTGAAACTTAACTAAGGTTCCCAATTCTGTAATAGTCCATTTTTGACCTAATCCGTACAAAGTAACCCTAACCCATTTTGATATATGTTGAATTAGGGCCAAAAGAGTATTCAGAACAAGTTTCATATTTCTATTTTTAGGTCTTTAGGAAAAGTTATGACCAAAAAGGTTTGAGTTACTGCACTTGAAGGGCTACCAGACTGTGGACAGTAGAAATAAAGAAGATTGGATGAGTTAGAGTCTAGATTTGTTTGTTTGTCATGAGTAATGATAGGGGAATGTAGTGAGAGGTCTTGTAGACCTGTACAAAGGGTTTTGGAACTTTCTTGAAGCTTTATACAAAGACCCTTTTAACACACCAAATATGGATCAACATGATCCCACATGGTCATAAATGACCTTATTAGACTCAAAAACACCCTATCAACCTAAAACCAAGACATAACAACCATTCTTGCTATGGGGCTCCTGATGCCCCTACATCAGTTTTAAAAGTGCATATAAGGACTGTCAAGATAAGGTAAAATAGCAGGAACAACTGGTAAGAGAAGCTATTATAAGGAGCAATATCCTATTTTTCATCAGAAGTAAGAACATCAAGAGCAAGATAGACTTGGTTTTCATGCAACCCTAGTAGGGTTTGTCAAAAATAGTGAAAACAAGCAGCTGCATAGTGAAATAGAAAGCACATTTTTATCATTGTCACATTTTCTCAATAGTTATTAGACAAGAACAAATCATAAAGGAGTAGTCCATCGTTATGAAGATGCAATAAGAGAACAGAGCACACACAAGAAGGCCAATGTAGCTTTTGAGAAGAGAAACATAGCAAAGAGTTCCAGGAATGAGAGTCAAACAGAGAGTAGTCAACAAAAGATGAGACTTCTCATACGAAGAATACAACTTTAGAGGGAAGATTGAGAATGACAATATTTAGAACTAATAGTACACTACATCAGAAACAAATCTAGAGAGATATCATAGTCTATCTTTTCCTTACAATTTCATGCATTTCCAAGTCTCAAGATGGAATAACAAAGTGTAAAGTGCTAACTAAGCAGAGAGTTTACAAGGGACATATGCCAGAAAGGTAGCACGTGTGGATATTACTCACCAGGAACAACTACAAGAGGACCAATAGCCAATATAAGCTTTCAACCAGGAGCAGCAAGAGTCTCAAAACCCCATGGTGGTGGCGCAGATGCAGAGTAGCAAAATGATAGAATAGAATATGCAAAAATAAAGACATCTAGGGTTTGTTTTTCATTTTTTTGAAGTTGCCCTACATGAGCTCAAAGTCTTTTTGACTTTTTATATTAGAAAAATCATTCCAAAAAACAAAAAATGCTCGTGGTTTGAAACTTTAAGTCATGATGCCTAATACAAGAGGAGGCCCGTGGTCAAGACATGAGAGTAATGAAAACCTAATGAAGAATGGAGCCGTGGAGTTATAAGGAGATTATTATTTCCTTTTGGCCTTTTCTAATATGATGAATATTGAGACCAAAGCGCTATGATAACCTTTAAATTATTGGTTGCCCTGACTTAGGGTCTTTTTTCATGAGGACAGATTTTGAGTACTTTTTGTAGAGTCAAAAGGCATGGAGGTTATCATGGATAGCTTGGATAGTTTGTGTTGAGAAGGTAAATTGAATTAATTATGTAAACCCCTTCCCTTTTTGCATAAATAAAGGCAAAAATAATGTATTTTAATACCTATTAAGTGTAATAATTTTATTAATTGCCTTAATAGTTGTTATATAAAAGCATATAAGGAAAGTAGACATTCACATAACACTTATTAAAGAAAAGCACAAGATTGCCTTTAATATTTGTTGAAATAGGTTATTTTTACCCTCATATCATGCAAAAAGAGAAAGAGGAGTTGGACTGAGCTTGCAAACGCATGCAGAGGGAGATTCTTTTCTATTTTTGACTTGGAGTCAAACTAGGCTATTTTTGGCATTTTTTTACTCAAGCATCTTCGGAGGTGAAGTTCTGAGCTATTTTTACTCATCTTGTAGCAGTTTTGGGCTTCAATTTAGGTTTTTCTCTCTTGCTCACCCAACAACTTGGAGTTGCTTCTTCAGACTTTTCATACATTAGTTGGAGTGTAGTTGGATAGGAGTCGTTTCCCCTTTGTATTTTTGAGACAAATTTTTGTATTATAGGGGAAAAAGCTCATTTTTTTTCTTAGTTCTTACTTTTTCCTTGCCTTTCCACATTGTAGACCAGATTGAGTATTGTAACCCAACCATTTTTACAGGTTTTGTGCAATAGAAACAGTTCATTTTTAGCAGTTTCATTGTTATTTTGTAGAGTTTTCCTACTATTATCAATAGAATCAGGTGTTCTTCTATGCAAATTCAGGTGTCTTGCCTCTTTTGAGTGATTTGATAAAGATTTATTATGTTTTACTTCAAAACCTTTAAGATTTTTGTCTCATTTATTAAATACAAGTATACAAAAGTTTAATTTTACTATAGGTTACATATTATGCAGGTCATTTCATGCCTTTTTGTGAAACATATATGTGGTAAAGATTGTTCAGTTTGAGTTATATGAACAGGTGTATTGAGGATAATTGTGAATCAGATTGCAAGTTAGGATATTCAATCTTTGGTACATCACCCTTTAGAATAAGTTTCTGTTCAGTTTATTTAATCATTTCTCTACCTCTTTTCCACAAAATATATTAGATCTAAGGGGCATTTAAAGGGAGCCGAATGTTCTAGAGGTTCATTCTTTCCATAGACAAACCCATAGTCTAAGAATGTTCCCATGTTGCATGGGATTGCCAAGCTTTTAAAGGATTAACATTCAGGATGCAATCCTTCATGACAACAACACCAAATGGAGCCAGTTCCAAATGGAACAAATTCACTGATAAACTAAAATAGAATATGGTACCTAACAGTTCTATTAGCAGAAAACTCGCCAGTCAAAGGAAAAAATCAAATGCATGAAGTTATGAATGCAGAGACGCCATGGAAGAGAAAGGGTACAACAATTTAAAGTGTTGTAAGAGCTTGCCTCTCCCTAAATCACACCACTTTTTCAGGGGGAGGTACCAGTATTAAATTTCTATAGGCCAGGGCTGAATGAGGATGGATTGAATAGTGAAACTCTTCAATGATGGAGTACAAATGTAGCTACAAAATGAATTTGTAGGGAGAAACCATGACTTCTAGAATTCCCTCTTAAATATGCTTGCAATCCATTCATGAAAATGATTTATTTTGCAGGCTTGTAGGCTTGTCAGGGGCATGAGTTATGTCCCAAATTTGTAGGGGTTTTTTGATCAAGAAAATTTAATGAAAGTGTGGTTTGTCCTGGGAAATTGACCAGCTTCTAGTGCCACTATTGCAGAGTGCTAAATTTGTTATATATACTTCAAATTGCAATGTATTTTTGCTAGCTATTCTTCTGGGCTATTGCAAGTTAGAGAATTCTTGTAACCAGGCCTCTGTAGCACACAAAGCAATTGGATTTGATGGATTGCACTCTTCTACTAAGCCCTTTATGTCTCCAACTAATAGTTCAACTATGAGTCTAACTGACTATTCTATGTCTATTTCTTATGCATCATTCTCTCTTCTATAATGGCTATTTGACCTCCACAATCAATATAAACTAATATTTTTGCCTCTCTCATCATTCTTACACTATGTCTACTTTTGGATTAGTGTGAGTTGTGTATTGTGGACAAAACGGTCCCTTTCATATCTCCATTATTTCTACTCTGACCTTTGTTTGAATTAGTATTAGTCTATGTGAGTTCTTCTCAGTTTTGAGACTTTTGTTGTGTTGATTCAATTGCAGCTAAACATCTTAATCTGGTGCATCACCTTTTTAATTTCAGCAATCCTTCTTACCCTTTTCCCCTGCAAGCATTAGCACTAGATTTAGTTTATTTCTCTAATCCTTAAGCTCAGAAAGAGGAACTAGCCTTCTCTAGATGTTTGATCTCATCTGCAAGGTTCCACACCTTGAGTTCAATCCCATTGTGTCATTGGAGTGTTTAAACCAGCTTCAAACAGGGTGCAATTTCACATGACAACACTACACTCTATACTGTCTATTCAAATCATTAACCCATTATTTCTTACCAGGGTTCCATTCAAGGACTATGTGAGCATTCCATGACCTATGATGCCATCCACAGTGAGTGACTCATTCAGTTGTATTAAATGAAAATCACAATTTTTGAAGGTCGACATGTAATTATCATTTGTTGTCGATAGTTAAGTAAACCAACATATAGGTATATATATAAAAGGATCATTGTAACATGCATGGTGAGCTTGTTGGAAACTTATTGGTGTTGTCATTGATGTCAACTCCTAGTAGATAGTTCACTTGGTTTCCAAGTGCTTTTGAGAAAAATTTGATAAAAAGGCATGCAGTGTGACAAAGGTACTCTCAGTGTTATGCTCTGCATTTCTTCCTAATTCAATATATGCTTGTGTAGTTTGGAAATATTGATCAAAGGTGTTCAGAGATGTTATATCCAGATTTTCAAGTTCTAGATCATGTGGAAGTAGAAGATATTCTTGATAGGATATTTGACTGTGAAAGAGGGTTTCTTGGAGAAATGAGAATGCTTTGCATTTCTCCACACTCAGCTTTCCCATCTTGTATTTCAAGGAGAGTGATTATATTACTTGTATCCACCTTCCTATAAATTTTCTAGTGTTGGGATGTTTCACAAGTTTAGTTTTTATGTTGGTTATTAGTAACAGTGTGTTCTGATGTTCATAATGAAGACATTATTTGATTTAGATGGTTACAGCAGTGTTGTAGAAGTCTATGATGATGATAAGTATTCTAGGAAGGTGTGTAAATGCTTTGAAGTGTCTCTCTCTGGTCCACATGATGTTCATGGACTTGGAGAAGCATGGATATGGTCATTAGCTCAGGATTGGCCAACCTAGCTTACTAGCACCATTTGTGGAGGTACCTTGTGGATTGTGGATATGATGAACAACTTGGTGATATAGATTTGAGTCCTTGTTAACCCTTGACATGGTCCACTTACACTTCTCTCCACCACGGAAGTGTTTAGTACCGAACTAAGTGATGTTGCATGTGTATAATGCACATGCTTCATTAGGACTGACCTAATTGAGATAGGTCTTGGTTATAGATGGTATAAATGCAAGATGAAGTTGAGTGGAGCAAGGTAGTTATGAGAATGCAAATGTGAATCAAGGGTAGTAAAGTGTTGTGTAAACTTAAATGTTTATGACTCCAGAATGCAGTGAGCAGAAGGTGTCTACATTTTAGTGTGCTAAAATATGCCAGAGGTAGTGAGCCAAAGGTTGCAGATGGCAAGGAGTGACAGTAGTGGATCTCTCCTATTTATTTAAGATAGTGAATCTCTCTACGGCAGTCTTCTTCTTTCTTCTCTCTTCTAGGCAGTGAGCCTTTCCTCTGGGAAGTGAGCCCTTGGCAGTGAGCCTATTGATTTTTGATGTTGCTATTCATATATATGTGAGCTAATCCTTATTGTGGTTTTACCCTTATTAAGTTTTCCACATAAATCTTGTGTTCTTATGTGTTTAAATGTGTTTACATTGATGCTTCATATGTTTTCATTCCACTAATGCATTTTAGGAGGTTTATGATTGAAATTGCTTTAAGGGTTTAAGCTTTTAATACACAACTGATTCATCCCCCACTCTCAATTGTCCTGTGCATTCTAGCAATTGGTATCAGAGACAAGTTCCCTAAAGAAGCTTAACTACTTGGGGAAGATCCAGATGGCACACAAGAAAGGTATGGGGGTTACAGTGTTCGGTGGAATAAATTATGGTTTTTGGAAGACTAGGATGGAAAGCTTTCTTATCTCACTAGGATATGGCGTATGGAAGATAGTTGACAAAGAGTATACTATACCACCTAATGGTCCAAAGGATTAAGATGAGATTAAAGAATATAAGAACAATGGCAAGGCAAGGAGTGCTCTTTTGAACAGTCTCTCTAATTCTAAATTAGTGAAGGTGATGAGTTATAAAACTATTGATGAGATCTAGAAGAAGATGGAAAGTACCTATGAAGGTGATGACAAGGTCAAGCAAGAAAAGTTGTAGATTTTGAAGGCCAAGTTTGAAACCCTGAAGATGTTAGAAGATGAAAATATTGCAAGCTACATGCAAAGAGTGGACTAGGTTGTCAATTCCATCAATGGTCTTTGTGGGAAGCTGGAGGAAAGTGAAGTGGTAAAAAAGGTACTAAGAAATCTTCCAAAATATTATAGTGCTAAAGTTTCTGCTATTGAAGAAACTCAAATTTTGGATAAGTATTCTAGGGATCAAATGTTTGGTACTCTAACTACTTTTGAGATAAGAGAGTTTGGTCAAGATGATCCTAAAAAAGAAACTACTTTTATGTCTAGCAAGATAGAAAAGAATGTTGAATTTGATTCAGATGACTTTGATGAAGTGGAAGAAAATTTTGTGAGCAGATTGAAAAAGGGCTCTGGAAAATATAGAGGTAAGTTACCTTTTAGATGTTTTAGTTGTGGAAAGATAGGTCATTATGCTTCAAAATGTCTAATCAAAATTTCAAATGACAAATACAAGGAAAACAAATTTAAATAATTCAAGAGAAGTTATTATGTTAAAGAAGATGATAGCATTTCTGATGACGAGTCTGACTATCTCGATGATGATGATGGTAATGAATGCTTGTTTATGGGTTTGAATGTTGGAACTAATTCTAAAAGGGATATGAAGGAAACTGCTCCAGAAATAAAGCATAATATCAAAGGAACTTTGATAACTACTTTTCATGCAAGAGAAGATGAGGACCTCTAGTTAATTTATAGTGGGTGTTCATATTATATGACAGGTGATAAGAACAAGTTTGTGAAGCTTGAGAAGTTTGTTGGAGGTACTGTTAAGTTTGGAGATGATGCATCTACTAAGATCCGTGGAAAAGGTTCAATCAATTTTGATGGAAAGCACAATATAGATGATGTTCTTTATGTCAAGGGTCTGTAACTTAATCTTTTGAGAATAGTACAAATGTGTAGTAGAGGATATAACCTTGTGTTTTAGGATGGTGGCTATGAAATTAGAAAAGAAAACTCTGGAACTTTGATTGCTATAGGAACAAGGACAAAAGGAAATATATATCAGCTTGAAGGTGCTAATCTAGTATGTGCCTTATTACTCAAATTAATGGAAGTTGGCTATGGCATAGAAGAATGTGTCACATCAATTTTAAAAGCCTAGTGAGGATCAACTCTACTCAAGCTGTGAGAGATCTACCAAGTATTAGAAAGCCTACCAATGCAACCTACAAGGAATGTGAGATTGGGAAGCAAACAAAGAACAATTTCAAGATCAAGGAGCATTCTACCACTAGACCTCTGGAGTTGGTGCATACAGATCTATGTAGACCTACAAGAGTAGGAAGATTTCAAGGTGATAGGTATTTCATGTTGTTGGTTGATGATTTCTCTAGAATGACTTGGGTAACTTTTCTCAAAGAAAAATCATAATCTCTAGATAAGTTTAAAGCTTTTAAGGCTATGGTTGAATATGAAATTGATATGAAAGTCAAGTGTTTGAGTTCTAACAGAGGTGGTAAGTTCACCTTCAATTAGTTTAATTGCTTTTGTGAAGATCATGGAATAAAAAGCATTTGTCAGCACCTAGGATTCCTTAGTAGAATGAAGTTGTGGAAAGGAAGAATATGATAGTTCAGGAAACAGCAAGGACAATGATGAAAGAAGAAAATATACCAAATATCTATTGGAGAGAATCCATTCACACTGCAGTCTACATACAAAACAGAGTGCAATCTAGGGTCAATAGTTCAAAGACTCCATATGAACTATGGTATGGAAGAACTCCTACTGTAAAATACTGTAGATTGTTTGGAAGTAAATGCTACATTAGGAGAGATGAAGAGAACTTGGGGAAAGTCTGATACAAGATTAGATAAAGGAATCTTCCTTGGATATTCTATAAAGAGCAAGGCTTAGATGTGCTACAACAAGAGGCTGAAGAAATTAGTGGAAAATGCAAATGTCAAAGTGTATGAAGAACCATATCAAAGTTTAGTGCTATTAGAAGAATATGAATTGGATGAGAACCTTTGCAGAGAAGAAGAAAGAGAAGAAGAAAAGGAAAGGGAGAAGCAAGTTGATGAAGAAGATGCACTGGAGAAGATTCCTAAGACCCCCAAGTATATGCAGAAGAATTATTTTGAAGATCAGATCATTGGAGATAAGACTAAATGTGTTTTAACAAGGAGAAGTATTTCTATAGTAGATGAACAAGTAAATCTGTGCTTATTGTCTCAAATAGAACCCAAAACAGTGACTAAAGCATGCAAAAATGAGCACTGGATCAAGGCTATGGAAGAAGAATTGATGCAGATTTAGAAGAATCAGCCTTGGGAAGTTGTCTCAAGACCAGCAAACAAAAATGTGTTAGGAACTAAATGGGTCTTCTGGAACAAATAGAATGAAAATGGGGAAGTAGTCAAAAATAAGGATAGGCTGGTGTGTAAAGGCTACTCACAAGTGGAAGGAATAGATTATGAAGAAACATTTGCTCAAGTGGCAAGATTGGAGGCCATTAGATTGTTCTTGGCCTTTACAGCTCATAAGGACTTCAAAGTTTATCAGATGGATGTGAAATCTACATCCCTGAATGGAGATTTGGAAGAAGAGGTATACATTGAGCAACTGAAAGCCTTTCAGTTATCAGATGATCTAAATATGGTCTATAGATTGAAGAAAGCATTGTGTGGACTCAAACAGGGTCCTAGATATTGGTATGCAAGGTTGGATAGGTACCTGCTACAACAAGGATTCAAAAGGGCACTGCATGTAGTAATATATACTTCAAAGTTGAAGAAGATCAAAACTTAATTGTGGAAGTCTATGTTGATGATATAATCTTTGGAGGAAATGAAGGTATGTGCAAGAGATTTATAAAAGAAATGTAGAAAGAATTTGAAATTTCAATGTGTGGGGAAATGAACTTCTTCCTTGGGTTATAAATCAGTCAATCAGAAAAGGGCATTTTCATTTCACAGTCAAAGTATGCCAAGGAAATGTTGAAGAAGTTTGGAATGGAAGACTCCAAACCGGTATGTACTCCCATGACTACTGGTTGTAAGTTAAGAAAAGATGATGAATCTCCTAAGGCTGATTAGAGAAAGTATAGATCAATGATTGGTGGACTATTGTATCTGATTGCTACTAGATTGGATATCATGCATGCAGTCTATCTTGTGGCTAGATTCCAAGCTAGTCCCAGAGTCACATGTTTCAGTAGTAAAGAGGATATTCAGATACCTAAAAGGCACTCTGGAGTTTAGTCTATGGTATCACAAGGATATTGATTTCTACTTGAGTGCATATACATATGCAGATTGGGTAGGATGTACAGATGATAGAAGAAGTACAAGTGGTGGTACTTTATTTTTGGGAAGTAGACTAGTCTTATGGTTAAGTAAGAAGCAGGACTTGATGTCGTTATCTACTACTGAAGCAAAATATATTGCAGCAACATCTTGCTGAACACAAGTGTTATGGATGAAGTAGACATTGAAGGATATCAAAGTGTCATATGATGAACCTATTCCTATCCTATGTGACAATACAAGTGCTATCAGCATTTCAAAGAATCTGGTAATGCATTCAAGGACAAAGCATATTTCAATCTGGTATCACTTCCTAAGAGTAAAGGTTGCAAAGAATGAGGTCAAGTTGGAGTATTTGCCTACCAAAGATCAAGTTGCAGACATCTTTACAAAGGCTCTCCCTAAGGATACTTTTGATTATCTGTGACAGAAGTTAGGGGTTATTGCCCCTCCTCTTAACTAGATGCAAAAGTATGTGCATCTATCCATGAAGCATTTCAAGATACATTTTTGGTCCTGGACTGACGTTGAAGGCTACCTCTTAGGGGGAGTAGGTAGTGATACTATTGGTTGGTAGAGTTAGATGGAGCATATCCTATGTCCTTAAGGAGTGTGCAAAAAAAAGTTAGAGTAATGGAGATAGAGTAGATACTTTCTAGTATTGAAGTTGTTGCCCTTTTCCATTGATGTCAAAGGGGGAGAGAGAGTTGAAGTGACTAAAAAACTATTGTGTGGGGAGGTGTGTGAAGAGTAAGAGTTGTTTCTATATGGGGGAGTATTATCGATTGCAGAGCTACTGATTGTTTTTTAAAGAGTTGGTGTTGCCATCAATGACAAAGCGGGAGATTGTTGGAAACTTGCTGGTGTTGTCATTGATGTCAACTCTGAGTAGATGGTTCACTTGGTTTCCAAGTGCTTTTGAGAAATTTTGATAAAAAGGTGTGTAGTGTGACAGAGGTACTCTCACTGTTATGCTCCACATTTCTTCCTAACTAAAGATATGCTTGTGCGGCTTGGAAATATTGGTGAGAGGTGTTTAGAGGTGTTATATCTAGACTTTCAAGTTTTGGATCGTGTGGAAATAGAAGATGTGTTTGAAAGAATATTTGACTATGACAAAGGGTGTCTAGGAGAAATGAGAATGCTCTGCAATTTCTCTGCACTGAGTTTTCCTATCTTGTGGTTCTGGGAGAGTTCTTATATTACTTGTATCCATCTTCCTTTGAAGTTTCCAATGTTGGGATGTTTCGTAAGTTTAGTTTTTATGTTGGTGATTAGTAACAGTGTGTTATGATGTACATAATGAAGACATTCTTTGATTAGATGGTTGTGGCAATGTTGTAGAAGTCTATGATGATGATAAGTATTCTAGGAAGGTGTGTGAATGCTTTGGAGTGTCTCTCTTTGGTCTGCATGATGCTCTTAGACTTGGAAAAGTGTGGATATGGTAATTAGCTCAGGTTTGGCCAACTTGGCTTACTAGCGCCATTTGTGGAGGTACCTCATGGATTATATATGTGATGAGTATCTTGGTGATATAGATTTGAGTCTTAGTTAAACCTTGACATGGTCCACTTACGCTTCTCTCCACCACAGAAGTGTTTAGTGTCGACCTAAGTGATGTTGCATGTGTATAATGCACATGATTCATTAGGACTGAACTAATTGAGATAGGTCTTGGTTATAGATGGTATAAATGCAAGATGAAGTTGAGTGGAGAAAGGTAGAGATGAGAATGTGAATGTGGATCAAGGGCAGTAAAGTGTTGTACAAACTTAAATGCTTATGACTCTAGAATGCAATGAGTAGAAGGTGTCTACATTTTAGTGTCCTAGAAGTTGTTGGAGCCAGTGAGCCAAAGGTTGTGGATGGCAAGGAGTGGAAGTGGTGGATCTCTGTTGTTGGTTTGAGATAGTGAATCTCTCTGCAATAGTCTTCTTCTTTCTTCACTCTTTTTGGTAGTGAGCCTTTCTTTAGCAGTGAGCCTTCTTCTGGGTAGTGAGCCCTTGGCAGTGAGCCTATTATTTTTGGTGTTGTTATTCATATACATGTGAGCTAATCCTCATCATGGTTTTTCCATGTAAATATGGTGTTTTAAAGTGTTTGAATGTGTTTGCATTGATGCTTCATATGTTTACATTTTGCTAATGCATGTTAAGAGGTTTATGATTGAAATTGCTTTAAGGGTTTTAGGTTTTAATACACAACTGACTCAACCCCCCTCTTAGTTGTCCTATGCATGAGCTAACAGAGCTTTGTGAGCTCCTAACCACTATGTTATGTTAATAAGAAAATGATAGGATTAGTATCATTCGCTATGATTGTCATGGTAAGAGCTAATAGCGTCGGCTAAATATAACCATTACCACAATGGTTCACTCCCAACACAAGTTTTAACAAGAACTATCAAGCTCTAAGCTATCATTCAAATTGTAAATGTTAAAAGAACAAAGATATTATTGACCATCTCTAGTCTTAATAGACAACATAACACATCCCCAAGTGGGTTTGATATAACAATGTATCAGTATTACAATTTAAACATAGTCATAATCATATCAACAATAATTAATATTACCTGGATATCGCTTGATATCACTTCTATCAGTATGACCTTTATTTGGCTTTATGTTGATAATCATCTATCTTTTGTTGCTCCACCCTTCAGATGTTTTATTTTCTATGTGTCTCACCCGAGTCTCCCCCAACAAAGTTAGCTCTTCACCCCAAAGTCATGTCGTCACCCAACTGAGGCAAAGGAGAGCATGCCACCAAAATTGGCTATCCCACCAGGCATGACACCGCACGAAGTGCAAACTACACTCTTCCATATTCTCCATCCTCATGGAGTATGGAGTGTGAATAGGAAACCATTGAGT
Organism: Cunninghamia lanceolata; assembly: GCA_027924645.1. Lineage (NCBI taxonomy): Eukaryota > Viridiplantae > Streptophyta > Pinopsida > Cupressales > Cupressaceae > Cunninghamia > Cunninghamia lanceolata. Next base: position 10,973,657 of record BSBN01000892.1, read on the forward strand.
AGTCTATCAAGGCTCACTTCATGGCGAAGAGAAATTCGGGGCTCAAAACAATATCCCCCTTATCCATAAGAATAATATATATAGTCAAAAAAAATATATTTCCTTAAAATAAAATAAATTTGTTGCACTATACAAGAGTTGTATCAAAATTATTCTTGCAACAAAAGTTAATAAGGGGTGAAGGTCTTTGCTTCCTCACCACCCTAGATCGACGTTGAAAGAATTAAGTCAGTCCTTAAAAGAAAATAAGTAAATATATACGAACATCCAATGATTCGAAAAAAAAGGGAAAAATAGGATATCTCTATCCTTAATCTAATCCCTGAATATCTCTTGACCAATGCAATGAAATTGTCATCAGGATCCTTTCCGAATCAACATTTCATCAATGGGCGATATGAGATTAACTCAAGATAGAAAACTAACTGACACATACCTTAACTCACAAAGGTTCACATAAGGGTCAAATTGAGATTTCAAATGGCAAACTAGTCTTTTCAAAATATTTATCCCATTCTCTCTGGTGATACTCTCCTTCCATTCTTGGAGGTAGAATATTTTCCTTGGTTACACTCGTAGTCATACAAACTATGATCAATCATCAATACATCATAAAGCATCATGATAAAATAATCTCAACAACATTTAATCTCATGCCTAATCTAAGCATTAATCATAATACATATAATCAATAATTTATCCTGACATTTTCCACAAACATCAAATCATTAGTTCCTATGATTACTTATCCAGTTTATCACATAAAAGTTAAAATTAAACTTAGTCAAGGTTGGGGATGTAACACAAATAATCTCAAATCTAGATTGTAGTAGCTTCAACATGTCCTCAAAAATCCCAGTAAAAATATTGAAAAGATTCACCAAAATGAGAAAGATATGCACTTCCCAAAGTGACCCCCAAAATTGAAGAAAATGTCACCTTATTTTTTGCCTTCACAGTGCCAAGATCATGCTCTAATACCTCTTGTAATGGAACAACTTTCACAATAGAAAAATATAATAAAAAATACTATGCAAATATTATGCCACTTCGAGGGGGCAACCTCTAAAAGTCTCCAATGAAAAACATTATTCGCAATATGATGATAATGACTAACATCTGCGTCCTATATATACCATACGCAAGACTTGGATATCACCTAGGCCAACTTAGATTCCAAAATATATCACCATGGCCAACCTAAATCTATATTAATGATTATATAACTTAATTGAGAGTTAGAGAAGCCACAAGATGACTACTCATAACTCTATACCAATAAGATTAAGGGCATAACACTCCCATTTGACACAGGCGTGAATGATGTTGGCAAAGGTTAAGGTCTAGCTTTATACCTGCCAATTGCATTTGCTTGAAAGTTTCTAAAGCCTTTTCAACAAATCCATTTTGTGAATATCTTGCAATCAAGGCAATCCATGAGAACACATTTGTTTGAGGCATTCTATCAAATAGTTCACATGCCTTGTCTATACTTTCACATTTTGTATATCCTACAATCATGGCATTCCATGAGGTGACATCTCTTTGAGGCATTCTATCAAATAGTTCATGTGCCTTGATTATGCTTCCACATTTTGCATACATGTCTAACAGAGCATTTCCAACTACAAAATATGACAAAAATCTCCTTTCCATTATGTTTTGATGGATGTCCATACCCTGCTCCAAAGCTCCCATTTTGGCACAAGCTAGGAGTACATTGGAAAATATAAAATAATCGGGCTGGAGACTTGTTTGTTGCATATGGTGAAACAACGAGTGCCTTGTGAGGACACCCATGTCTTATGTACACTGCAATAACCATATTCCGTGAGAGGCTATCTAGTTCTTTTATGTGATCAAACACTTTGGGGGCATCCTCCAAATCTATGCAGTGTGGGAACAATCTGTTTGAGTTTGGTTTTGTTTACGAGCGACAACTGCTGACTGCTAGCTACTCATTGTAATGGCGATGGTTTAAGCGAATGGAAATGAATGTTGGCGTGTTAAATGGCCCCACATGCCACATAAGCAGTCAAAGCTTACAATGTGTGAGATAAGCCGAGACATACTTCTCAAGTTCTTTTTGAAAAACACATTCTTCTGAATGAATATCTTATATTCAATTAAATCATTACACCAACAAAAATGCGTATAAATGGATGCTTTCGAGAGAGATGAATAACTACCCATGATATATTCATTGCACATACATAAGAAGTATGCTGTATGCATGTATATACATATTTCTCTCCAATTTTCCTATATTGTATCCAAATAGCTCGTTATAGTGGAATATTTATGCTTAGATTCTGTACATTTTCAGTCAATTTGCAAATTTGGAAAATATTTGTAATTCTCATTCTGTAGCATGGCAATGGGATCATAACTTTTAACAGCAGAGAGTAAACCAATTCAACTTGTCCGCACTATATCTCACAAGTTTTTGCCAAAATGAATTCACAAAAAAATATAGATATTCAAGTCGAACTTGCTGTATAATTGACATATTGTTTTTCACAAATTTGAACAATATCGCGGTCTAATCCACTGATTTTGTTTAAAAAAATGTTCATTTGAATGGGGTTCTTAAGCGTAACAGTAATATGTACTCAGACTACCAAATCATCCCAAAAAGGAAAATTCCAACACTAATATACTCTATACTTTGACAGATATTTCTGAAATGATATTCATTCAAACGGGAATTTTAAGCAAACAGTGAATCTAACCTGGCTACCGAGTGACCTTGAAGGCCGATTTAAACCCAAGGTGATCGTGTTTATGTTATGGTATGATTATTTTTTCACCTATTTCAAAGAATGCCTCAAAAAGATCTGTTGTCGTAGACTGCAACGATTGCGGGATATGCAGAAAAGAAAATGGATTTGTTGAAAACACTGGTATAGTGCCCTGTGCCAATTCATTGATAAAACCCAAAAGAAAAAGGATAAAACCGACGGAAACCAAAAAAACAAGTTGATTGTATTTTAAGATTAACCGACGGAAACCAAAAAAAACAAGTTGATTGTATTTGAAGATTTGTACGCGTGATCTTTGGGATCTCATTTTGATTACTTGGTTGGACATGGAGAAAGTGAACTCTTTTCTATACCTCATTCTGCTATGCTTCTAAATAATACTGTCTTTTATAATATTTATTCTGCTATACTTATAATTCTGATATTTCCCATATAAATTGATTTGATTTGATTTTTGATATAGACTATATTGATTATAGTATTTAATTATAGTATTTAATGTGTATTGATTCAGTGAACCTGAAATAAAAAAAATAAACTGTAACAGCTAATCAATTTTTTTTTCCTTAATATTTAAAATTAACCAAAATAATTAATCAAAACTTGACAAACTAATTGAAAAATTTATATATTAAATACAAGAATATCTCCCATAACAAATATTAATAACAATAATTAATGAATTTATCTTTAAAAGGGTATGTAAATAGACAATTTAATTTCAACATGCCTTCCTGTATGGCGGCCAAAATTTTTATAATGCTATTGCTGGACGAAGACTTTCAAAAATGATCTCCCTCAAATGTCAACCATAAATAGTGCCCTTTCACGAATATTTAAGATCAACGCCATCTCGAGATGTTCTCGAAATCTTCAGGTTAACGCAATTTTCTTAATAAATTGAAGGCCAGAGCCTATGACATATATACCTATTTATTTTTAAATCTGTTTTGTTGGCACGTTGATATCGCTTTATTTTTACAGTATTGATGTCGTACGAGTTTCAAGGTACCTTGCAATTGTTTTTTTTTAAATTACATAGCCCCGTCCAGTAATGGCTATGACACTGTGTGACGCCTTCTATCGTAAATTGTCTTTCTAACGGCCGTTCTGAAATATCAATAGCTGTGGAAGCTTATAACTGATTAAAAAAATATAAATAAAATCCATGCGCATGCTTCTGTCAAATCATTGCAGAGTTCAGTGGGACAAGGAACTGGTAAATTCTCTTTGATTAATTTGGTTGAGAAGTTCTATAATAATCTTAGTTCGGTTTGGTAATCAGGAGCATTCACGGTTTTAATATTGTTGTAATTAAAAAGATTTAAAATCTTTTAAATCAAATATTATTAAATGTTATTGATTAAAATATATATATATAATTGTTAATATTAATAATAATGTACTGGTAGTTAATAGTTAAGTCAAATATTATTAGATATTATTGATTTAAATGTTATTAGATGTTATTGATTTAAAAATATAATTGCGTTTATTGTTTAGTTTTTTTTTTGGTTTTGTTTCTTGTTATTTTGTTCACTTGTGTTTAAGGTTTTTAATGGCTTGTTTAAAGTTTAAGACTTAGTGGGAGTGTCATTTTACAACCCAGTCCCTTCTTTATGAATATTGTATTATTTATTACTATTTAATTTAAGTTAAATAGGAAGTATTAATAAAAAAATACAGTTGTTAATATTAATAATGTTTTAGGTAATTAATAGTTAAGATTGATTGTAGAAACAATTTTAAAAAAAATAAAGATGAAAAAATAATTGTAAAAGTTCAAACTAATTCTTTTTAAAGACGATACATAATATAATCAATTCCAAATCTGCCATAATATAATCGATTCCAAATCTGCCATAATATATTTTAGCGTTTATTTTTATATTATTTATAGATGTATGTTTTTATTTACTTGAAGACCTTTAAACAAGGTGTTTAAAACTGTTAAAAGTGACTTTGCCACGTTGAAAAAATATATTAGTTGTTTAGTTAATGTCAAGAAAAGTGAAAATTGTTAAGTGGAATTTATTAGATGTAAAAACATTCTAACAAAGCAAAAGGGTTATTGTTTATTAAGTGGAATTTACTGTAAGTAAAAAAAGGATTCTTAATAAAGAAAAAAGAGAAAACTATATACAAACATAAAAAAAATCTTTGCAAATGGCATTAAATGTTTATTTTTATCTAGTTGGGTGGAAGATAGTATGACAACATGGTGATTGTTGGGGCCTAAATTTGATGGTCGACACTACCTACACGCATTTTTTTATGACTATTCATTCAAAATTGCTCTTCAAATATTAAGAGATATTTTATTTCAAAAAATTCATATACAAACTAAATATATAGAAGAAAAATCTTATATAAATTTTGACAGTTTGTTCAAAATCTCCCTTTTCATGTGATACAATCTTCCTAAAATTTTATTTGTATTTTATGATAAAAATGCCTAAATACGGCTATACAACCATCAAATTTAAGCTTTGACTGATTGGCTATTCATTTCGGCAATTTTAAAATAGAAAACTAAGAATAAAGTAGATAGCAACAACATATAGCACAAAAAAAATAGAAATGACAGCACTGCAAAGTCATTTAACAACAAACTGGACTTACACCTAATGACTAGAACACATCTATAGTTGATTGACACCTTGACAATAACACAATGCTATTTAGTTATGAGTTACGCTAACACTCCCCCTTAATGATAACTAAATTTTCATGAACTCCTAACATATCTGTGAGCTATCTACAATAGCACTGTGAGTTGTCTAAAGCAAACTAGTTTACTATTACATTTATTTATGTTGGAACATATATTCCAACACCCCCTCTTAGTGCTACACAACTAAACTTACTAACAACGTAAAAACAGAAAAAAATTACATTATTCAGAAGTTGTTCTTTGAAAGTAGTTCTTAGACCATTAAGACTTCTTCAAGTTGCTCCCTGTTATAGGTATAGTCTCCAAGCTATAATCCAAGTTCCCAACATCATTGGACACCATTTGCACATGAAGTGTGTCATCATCCTCTTAAAGGTATGATGCCGAACTTCTAGATTTCAAATCTCCCCTGAACTATTGGACATCAATCCTCACATGAATGTCTCATAACCCCAATGAGGTATAGTTTCTCTGATCCACAAGCATCTCAGGCTTTTGAACATCTATCTATCCTCTGCTACATCCCTCTATCTTTAAAATGTTGGCTTCTTCAAAATAGAACAAGTGCTTATCTTCAATTAAATCATCATCACTATCAATATTTGGTGGTTCTTCAACAACAGGTATATTTACTTATTCTTTAACTTTCCCTTTGAGAAGGTCACTTGCACAAATTTTACAATTAATTGTTGTATGACCTATTATCCTATAGTAGTAACACTTGATCTCACTCTTACCTAACATTCTCTTTCCCATCTTTTTTTTAGTATGATGCAAGCTCTTGTTGAGTATGTCCTCTTGACTCTCTTGTAGTTGCTCTCTTTTCTTCAACTAAGAGAACTAAAATCATGTTTTCTAAAGTTTGTGAAGGCATCTCACTGAGAGTAAAAATATCATTATTATATTTCTAAGGAAAACTATTTAATAAGGCTCTTGGGTTAGCTATCCACTCAAAGAATTGTAAAATGCTTTAAGTAGCATTTTTGTGGGAATCGTTGCATATCCTTTCGATTTAGTAATTAAATTGTTGTTCTATAATTTAGTTTTGGTTTCCTTTCATTGAGTGTTGATGAGGACTAGTGGTTGGTAGATTCATGTTGTGTTGTTTCCCACCTCTTGAATCATAGGGGAAAGTAGGTCTTTATGATCATACAACATGTAATTTTATACTTCTAATAGGTGTTGCCTATGATAGAGAAGAAAAGGAAAAGTGCAATCATCTAATGTGTATGTGGTTAGGAAGTTGTCCATCAATTGGAGACACACTTGAGGGTTGTGGGTACAATGAATTACAAGGATAATGGTAATTTTAACCAGAAATTTAATGACCATGATAATGTGTAGTTTTAGTAGCTAGGATAGTGAGAGAGGAACTATTTTGGTAACAAGACAATGAAAAGTTTTGGTAGAAAGGATAGTGTAGGAGGAATACTTTTTTTAACTAAGACAAGGAGAAGCTTTATTAGCTAGGATAGTAAAGAAGCAATAATTTTAATGTTGCTCATATTGCATGTGGTATAGATAGCTAGAGGCATGTTGATAAAAGAATTTGAACATGACCATGTTAGGTAGTTTTAGGAAGCAACAAATACTCTTTAGATTGAATGAGGCAATGACATAAGGCACTAGATATACATGAGTGGTAAGTGATGGTCGTAGCGGAATGTAAATACAAGGGCCAGACATTGGGAGTATGCATCTAGGTGTTGACATTGGATGATTACTACTAGGATATAGGAAATTGAGTTTATGAAGTGGAAAGCTAAGTTAGATTAATGGATGCTCTAGATCATCTTGGATTTGTTGTAGTTTGGTTTAATATTATAATGATTATTTCTCTTTTGGATCATGTAAGGTTCGCTAGATGTTATGATTGAAAAGTAAGTTTTCTAATCCTACTAATGTGTTGGGTAGTTAATAGTTAGGTTCTTATGGGAAAAGTGGTTGTAAAAGTTAAAATATGACAAACTTTTATAAACATTAGTGAATAATGTAATTAATTCAAAACCCTAAATATTTGTAGTGTAGGAAAAACTACTCCTTAATCGAATCTCTTCAATTAAGAAAACTCTTCACTAACGCTACACTAGGGTTATGTTATCTATTATTTCATATGTTTAAGAACCTACTCTAGGTCTTACAGAACCACTATGTGTCCCAATCAAAGCAATGCAACCTAACTAGGTGATTGACAATGATGGGAAAACAAAAGGAATGCTGAAAACAAATTGATGTAAATAAAATTTGAGGAAACTAAAGACAAAAGTAAAAGGAGGCAATAATATGGAACCTATAGCCAAAAAGAGAATCTCACTTCCATGTACAATAGTGTGGCACAAGGATGTCTATGCTAGGTGTTGGAGTCCAAAACGTGCCAAAAAGAAAATTCTTTATATCAGTACGAACCTAAATCACCCGCATAACACATATTTCAACACAAAATACCTCCAGTAGTTTCTAGGTAACACGTAACTAGAAATAAAATCACTCGTACTAATAAAATGAAATAAAAAAGTGAGGTGGGAAGTCAAGTAAAACCTTTGTGCATTCAACTAGCCTCCACTTTGAGACAACCTACAAGAGGATATAGAAGGAGGGTTGGGATGCTTAGGGACTTGCCTTAGTCAAGTCCTAGTTTTGGTATTCTAACCTCCACAAGCTAAAATTTGATAGAGAATATAGACCAATGAATAAAATGAATAGTGTGTGCACTCCTATACTAAGTGTGTCTAGGAAAGTAAGAGAAATAACAAAAATAATATTTACTTTCCTAGTATACTAGAAAGAAAGATTCAACATGTAGCTAGTGTAATAAATAGGTGGTCTACACCTAACAACACAATGTAAAAATGGTGGTCTACACCATAACAATAAACAATGCAATGTATGATAGATTTGAATGGAAAAACATTGAATATCAAAATAGAACAATCTTAGCAATGTATGCAAAAGAGGGAAGGCTGTAAAACTCTCATGAGTTCAAAGGCAACACATAGCTTCAAACCCAATAAAAGAGAGCCTCCCAATGAGCACCAAGTAGAACCAAAACCTCCAAGAGCTAATGAAAATGATACCAAACCAGAATGAAGCACCAAAGTCTCAAGTAGCTACTATAGAGATCTAGTTTTCAATAGAAAATGTAAAATATATCCAGGAGTTGTAAACTTGGTAAAACCAATAACTATAATGAGAGAGAGCTTGAGAATTTGAGAGAGATTGAGATAATCCATTCAAAAAATTTCCAAATAGCCAAGGAGAGGGGAGAATTCCAAAATAGGCAGTCAAGAGATGTTCTGTGACCGCAAAGGGTGTTACAAAGAATCATCATAATCACTGAAGATGTGTGGTAATGCTTGAAAATGGATACATGTCAACAAACAGATGCAGGATGCTAGCACGGCATGCTGACGTCCACACGGAGGACTTAGGACCAGGTTAAACTAGCTCTTGGTCAAATAGGACACCTTAGGATCATGTGAGTAACCAATAATCATAATAAAGTTTGAATAAAGTGAGAGAATAGACCAAAATCAAGCAAACCTTAGCTTATATGTAGAGAGAAGGTGCAAACACTAATGCAGTTGTGAAACGTAGCATAAAATTGTAAGGGTATGAATTTTCTACATTACAATAATATATTTTTGTGTGATCTTTTTATATCATTTGGAGGTATATTTTTTCTTTTTTTTTTTGTGTATTTGATATTTGATCATACAAATATATCTCTAAAATTTTTGAACTTATTTAATCAATTTTTACAATATAAAAGACTATTTTATAAAATTTAATGTTCTATTTCAAAGCCTAGAACCAATTTATAATTTATAGTTCTCATAGCTAGGGTGAAATAGTTTATCAACATAAAACATTAATTATACATAATTTTCAAATAATAACAAATATATAATAATACTTGTAAGGAATTTCAAAACTAATATTTGTTTAAAAAATCAAACTATTAATGAGGATATTTTTTTGATGAATAAGTTTTTGTATTACTATTTATAAAATAATATTACACATATTCATAAAAAAAGGAAGGTGGAAGATGACACACCCCAAAGACTAAAGGGTAACAAAAATTAGATCAAAATACATAAACATGTTGCTACCTAATAAAAGCTAAAGCACTAGTAGCAGTAGGAAGAGGAGGAGGAGGGTCTCGACCATCTAGTTTACCCCATATATTAGTGAGGTTCAGAGTACTCGGAAGGGTTCCCAACTAGCATTATCATCATCATTTTTTTTTGTCTTCATTTAGAGCTTGATTTAGGCAAAGTATATATTATATTTTCTAATGAGTGATTTTTTGAAAGGGAGTAGGTGTTGCTTCAAATGCATATTTAAAATGCATAAATCTAATGATGTTTCTAAAACTAGAAATTCTTTATAATATAATTTTTTTATTGTGCTTTTTAATTTATAACTAATGTTCTATTTCTAAAATTATTATTTAAAAAAAAAAAACCATTTAAAAAATCATACTACTATTTACAAGAAAAATGCTCATAGATAGAATGAAAAAGCATGTAGAGATTTATTTTATTTTATTTTATATTACAAGATTTACATTCCATAAATTGTTCATATCTTCATCTATAGTCTATCTCATTTATAATGCTACATATTGTATTAACCTATTTTCCCCCTCACACATTTTATTAAAAAAAAAAAAATTCTTTTCTATTATTATTTTAGGAAATTTTCATGTACTATATAAATCTAAAAATTTGATAACTTCTGCTAAAAATTAATGATATTTTAGATGGGTTTATGTAATTTAATGCTCTTGTATGAATGAACTAATGTGTTTTGTTTCGTTTTCTTTAATTTATTTTTTATTTTTATTTTTTGCTATGTAATCAGAGATATTATTATATTTATCAAAAAAATACAGTCATCAGCCCTTCCATGGCTGGTAAAAAAGTTTCAAACCATTTCCCAGCTAGCCTAAAAACTTCTACCATATGACCACACAGGGACGGGGATATAGATAAGTATGCCAGACTATCACCATACATCAAATTCACATTTATACCCTATAGACCACCAGTATCTACAAAACAAAGGGAAGCCATACTAGTATATCCACTGTGTGACTTAACTGGCGTACTCTGCCAGCTTCCTCCTGAACTCTTCCATCCACTGGAAGTCCATAGTCTCCACCAGCCCCAGCAGCCTCCTGATGAACTCCACTGCAATCATAGCCTAGTCCTTCAACATGATCAAGTCAAAGCCCTTGACATCCAGGATGAAGGGATAAACTTTGATGACTGCCCCAGGATCCACCATGAGTTTCCAATCCTTAGGGCGTGGAACACCAACACCCAGGTGAGCAAATTGTAGAGTCTTACCTAATTCTCCAAGGTGCTCGAGATAGAACAGTGCTCGCATTATTGATTCCACTTCTGCCTTCGCCAATTGTAGCTCCATCAACATAGCCAGGACCCGCGAGGAGATGTCCGTGTCTACACAGTATCACTCATCATTTTCTAGGAATGCCTTCCCTAGTACCAATTTCATCGCTTCCACCAGTAGCTCATCTGACCATCTCAGCATCCTCTGCAAGCGAAGATCAGTTATGCCACCCAGGAACACCATTTGCCGCTTGGTGCTGACCAGACGAATGGGGGTGTCCATCCCTCCACAGCATATGGCAAAGGCAGAGATGATCACGGAAAAGTGAGATGGCATTTGCAGAAAACAGAGATAGAGTTTGTAGAACTCGAGAACCCACCTTCCTTAATATCTTACCACCGAAGGATCTCAAAGGTGTTCCCCAAAATGATGATTCTGCTTCGCTAAATGCCATCCCTATAGGCTATTAACTGCCAACTCCCGTCGGCTCGTGTTGTCACAGATCGGCACTCTGTAATGAGTGCCTCGGCCTTGCCACCCATGATGGTGTGGCAAGGCTCCCTCCCTACCTCCCACAAGCCTTACTCACCCTACAAGTCCTTAAAAAGGAAAATTTTCTCTAATTGTGATCCCATCTGTCCCACACTTTGATAAACTATCTGCTTCAAGGTTTCCTTCCCTCAATATATTGTTGAATGTGACCCTATGAAATCCTGCTACCAGCTCCAGAGCTTGATCCAGAATAGCTTGCAATCTCCAGTTAACTAATTTCTTACTCCTCAAGCCATTGATGACTAACATTGAGTCCCCTTCGATTTCCAAGTTTCTAATGTTAAGGTCCCTACACAGCCACACGCCAAGGAGTAAACCCTGTAATTCTACTTCGTTATTGGTGCCCATTCTAAGAGGAGTAGCTATCTTGCTCACCGCTTCTCCCTTCTCATTCCTAACAATACAACCTGCCCCTGACGGGCCCGGATTACCTCTTGAGGCATTGTCAAAGTTCATTTTTAACCATCCAGCCTTTGGGGGTGACCATCTAATATTCTCTCTGGCTCTTTTCATGCTGTTACCTCCCTGTCCAATCTGAGAAGTTGGGGAGAGCCCCTTCCAGCTTTTAACCATTTCTGCATCCCAACCTGTAAATATGAGATGGGCTGGGTCTTGGTCTGTGAGTCTTGAGTTGACCACTTCTACTAGACTAGCTTCTATTTTGTTAATGAGAGAAAACCAATGCATTCTTTATCTTCAAAGATTCTCCTGTTTCTTTCTTTCCAGATTTCCCAAATCAGGATGCAGGGAGCTGCAATCCAAAGACCTCCAAACATTGCTTTCTGCTGTAGCAAGGGCCATGCTATCAGCCACTCCATCAGATTTCTAGAAGCAGCAGACTTCCATTTAAACTTGTTACACAGCCATTGCCAAACTCTCCCCGTAAAGGGACAATGCAGAAATAAGTGGTCACTATCTTCCTCTACTTTGCCACACAACGAGCACCGTGAAGGCCCCTCAAAGCCCCTCCTTCTCATCCTATCTATTGTTAGGGCCTTGCCCTGTGCAGCAATCCACAGAAACATGCCTGCCTTTGGGAGGCATTGGTTATTCCAATAGAGCTTAGAGGGATTCAAACCTGAGGGCTCATTCGTGACAGCTAAGGCCTTGTATCCTTCCTTTACTGAGTACTCCCCAGAAGCAGAGGCATTCCACTTGAGTCTTTCCCTGCCTCTTCTGAACCTAATGTTGCATTTGGACATCTCATCATTGAACCTAGAGCTCAGGTCGTCCTCAAAACCCAGCCCCTGGATACTTTTCCATGTAGGGGGATCCCTATTGTCGAGAGGGAAGGATAAATAGTTGCATACTTTCTCTCCCCATTCCTATTTGGTAGCAATCATTACTGGGGCCAAATCGACATTCCCTGCAAGAACCTATGCCCCTTCCCAAGAGTCCTCCCAGGACTGGCTTCCCTACCATCCTTGATTTCCTAGGTGAGGTGATCTCGAATTACATTTCTACTCTTCTTAATAAAGTTCCAAATCCTTGAGCCGTCTGGCAACTGTCTGGAAGAGAAAATATTGAGCTCATCCCTATCTAGGTATTTGTTCCTTAACAACCTAACCCATTTGAGGTTGGGCTTATTATGAATAAACTAGACCAACTTTGCCCCTAGGGCTTGATTTTGCCTTAAAAAGTCTTTCACCCTTGCCCCATCTTTTGCTTTCTATTCACAAACTTGTTTCTAGTTAACCAGTGGGAACTTAAACTGATCTGAAGGACCTTTCCAAAAGAAATTCCTCATCAGTTGGTTTAGTTCTTTATAGATTTTTCTTGTCAAAGGTAAGCAGGACAACATATAGATAGGGATAGCTGCTAGAATTGTTTTGATTAGAGTCAGTCTCCTGCTCATGAAAGCCACTTGCTCTTCCACGACTCTAGTCTAGCCTTTATTCTTTCCAAAAGAGGATCCCAGGAGTTGCCCGGGTGGATCCCTTTTACTAAGGGCAGCCCAAGATATTTGCAAGGAAGGGAGCCTTTCCCAAAGGACAGAATTTGAAGGATTCTCTCTTCTCTACCAGGGGAGGTGTTAAAGAAAAACATCTCTGATTTCACTTGGCTGAAATCCTGCCCAGATGCTTTGGAGTAAGAGTCTAGTATCCTTTTGAACCTTAGTGCCTCCCCTTCTTGAGCTAGCCCAAATAAAAGGGTATCATTAGCGAATTGTTGATGGGAGAACCTTGGCATATCTCCTGTGATTTGAATGCCTCTTATTAAACCCTCCTGGCAAGCGTTTGACAGGAATCTTCCCAAAGCCTTAGCCATAATAATGAAAAGGAAGGGAGAAATAGGGTCTCCCTGCCTAAGTCCTCTTGAGGTGTTGAAGAAGCCTTCTGGCGAGTTGTTAAGAAGAACTAAGAACCTTGGGCTTGAAAGCCATTCAAACATCTAATTTAGCCACTCTTGCTGAAACCCAAAGGCCTCTAAAATTTTGAACAAGAATCTCCAATTTACTTTATCATAAGCCTTTCGAATGTCCAATTTAACCAGCATTGAAGGGAATTTGTTCTTTTGAACCAAGTGAATAGCTTCTTGGGCAATTATTACCTCATCCAGAATAGACCTTTCTGCGACAAAACCCATTTGTTCTTCTGATATGATATCCGGAAGAATTCTTTTGACTCTGTTGGCAACTGCTTTAGCCAGAATTTTGTAGACCACATTACACAGTGAAATTGGTCTGAAATCATTGAATGACTCTGGCTTGGCTTTTTTAGGGATCAAAACAAGAAAGGTGTTACCAATCTCTTTTAGAACTTTCCCCTCCTTCCTAGCATCCTCATAGGCTGCCGTGAGATCTTTTCCAATAAAACTCCAATATTTCTGAAAGAACACTGTTGGGAATCCATCAGGTCCAGGAGCCTTGTCTGGTCCAAGTTGAAAGAGTGCTTCTCAGATTTCCTCTTCAGAAAATTTACTGTTGAGCATCAAATTTTGATCTTTAGTTACTAATTTTGTGATGAATCTAAAAAATTCTTGTTGCACCTGAAGCGCTGATCCCTGATCTTCAATCAAGATATTCTGAAAATAATCAACCGCTGCTATTGCCATCTCCTCTGGAATATCCATGACCCTTCCCTCCTTTGTTTTGATAGAGGAGATTATGTTGATCTCTCTACAAACATTTGTTGAATTGTGAAAAAAATTTGTATTAGAATCACCGCCCTTCAACCACACCTCCCTGGATTTCTGTCTCCAAAAGACTTCTTCCTTTGCCAAGATGTCTTCAAGTTTACTCATCAGATCCTTTTATTTAAGATAAGAATCATTGTCCATGCCTTCTTTTATGATTTTCTCATTTAAAATATGAATATCTATCTCTACCTGTCTCTTGGTAAAGAAAATGTTCTTGAAATGATCCTTATTCCACTGTTTCAAATTTATTTTGATGAGTTTCAATTTGGTTACTATATTGAAAAGACCAACACCCTTAGGGTTGCAATTTTTCCACCAATCCTCAACTAGAGATAGAAAGGAGGGGTCCTTAAACCACATATTTTCAAATTTAAAAGGGCATCGCATTGGTCTCCTCTCACCCTATATTTCTAGACTAATTGGGAAATGATCCGACCCTGACTCTAGAAGAATCTTGCTCTCCAGGTAGAAGGGGAATTGACTTAGATCCCCTTTAATAAAAAACCTATCTAATTTTTCTGCAATGTTGCAAAAGCCAAGTCTTCTATTATTCCAAGTATAATTCCCGTTACCCATCTGTATTTGTATTAACTTGTTTCTGTCAACAAAGGCTTCAAAATCTTTTTGCGATTGGAGTTTCCTTCCCACACCTCCTAACTTGTCTTTAGCTCTCAAGATAGCATTAAAGTCACCTCCCAAGAAAATAAAATCCCAAGACCTATTGTTGCACAAATGATCTAATTATGCCCATAACTCCTTTTTCAACCTCTGAGAATTAGGGCCATAAATGTTAATCAGGAGAAAGCTTAAGTTTGAAGCCAGACTTCTTACTTTATTGGCTATCCACCCGTAACTGGAGGCTATTTCTTCTAAAAGCACAGACTGCAGTCTCCATAAAGTCAACATTCTCCCCGAGGGACCTCTCGAATTCACCTTCACCATCTTCCAATGCTTCAAACTCTTGGCAAAGGATTGATTTTCACTTTCATCTAATTTCATTTCCTGAATCATGCAAATATCAGGTTGGATCAACTTTAGTTTGTGCCGTACGAGGCACTTCTTGTTAGGGGCATTCATGCTCCTAACATTCCACGACAGGATTCTCATTGTTGTTTAGGAAGGGCCCCGCCCTTCCCATTTTAGTTTCTCCCTATTTGGGATTTACCCTCTGGATTTATGCTCTCCACAATCTGGGGATGTTTTGTCACTATCCCTTTGGCCAATCCCCAAGATCTCTGGGGGGTTAGGTAGAATCTTTTCATTGGTGGCCTGAAGGGCTGAAGAGTTCACTTCTTTTTCTAAGCTAAAAACTTCCAGCTCTTTGCCTGAGCTTGACAACCAATCCTCTACAGGTGCTTCTTCATCTGATCTGATAGTACCTTCATTTACAACCTTTGCTAATTAAACCAATTCATTCCCTACTTCCAAAAGTGAATCGAAATCCTCCAATTGCATGTTCGGTTTGATTGCCTTAATTGTTTCTGAGATTTTAGAATTAATATTTTGCGAAGAGATTTTCAAATTCTTCTACCCTAGATAGGTTCTGAACTCCTTCTCTTTCTCTGGGGGTTACTTCCTTCGGCCCCTTCTCCTTTCCAATCTCCTTTTTTAAGATCTCTACTTCCACCAAGTCAGGAATCGGATCCGACGAGAGAGTCATTCCCTTTTCCCTTTCAACTTCCATTTCCACCGCTACTTTACCTGCCAAATCAGCCTAAGATTTACCCTCCACCCTCGAATGCTTGCTAATTTTGCCTTGATCCTGCTCCCTTGACCTCCACCCTAATGTGCTCACCCAACTCCCAAGGGGTTTAGATTCATAGATGAGGGACTGGCATAAGACCCCCTAATCTGTAAAAATTTCAAGTTCTCTCCAACGCTAGTCTGGAAAGGGATTTTGAATACATACTCTGATGTGCAAACCTTCCTCTACTGGATCCTTCCATTCTTCTGAACAGATGTATCGACCCAGGTCGTTTCCAATTTCTTCTAAAATCTTCTAGTTCCAAAATTCTATTGGGAGGTTAGGCATTCTATACCAGTCCTGGCTTCGGTCCAACTTAAACTTTTTTGGGTCAAATCCCACAAACCAGTTACATAAATAAAAGCCAAATCTGTTTAGAATCCAAATCCCTTCTAGAATATCCTTTTTGATCTTGATAGAGGGGCAAACCATAAAAAAGAAGCCATTCGCTAGGGTTTTTAGAGATAACTCCTTTCCCCATCTTTCCTGCCACTAGTTTTTAGGGTCCTCTGAATCTAGGTTGAGGCCATACCATTTCCCAATAACTCCAAATTTTTCCAAATATTCAATAGAAGGTTTTAACAGATTAGGGCTTAGCACCATAGTTTTTTTGTTTCCATACCTGGGTTCCGATGATCGAATACCAATGCCTCCCTCTCTGAGATTTGATTTTTGCCATTGGTCATGCCCATGCCTTCTGTTGTTGCTCCAATGGGTCTTCCAAAGTGCCGGATGCTCCCATCTTTTCCAAAATCGCTTCGGAGGGATATATTTATCCAAAAACCTTGAAGATTTCTGCTTTCCACTCTATCTCCAAGGTTCGTGAGAAGCCCTGTCTTGGACTTTACTGAAAGGAATTTCATTTTTCATCTCCTTAGCCCATTATCGGGGCAAATCAGACTCCTTACCTTCTAGGAATCCTTCCTTCCCTGAAGCCCTAGCTTCTACCTTCGTTTCCCTTTGTGGAAGAACTGCTTCCTGTTGCTCCTCAGATTTCCGCTCCATCTCCTTCCTTTTTTAATTTATTATTATTTTAAATGTATGGATAATCTTACAACATGAGTGGAAGAACTATTTCTAAAGTGATATTTGGTGAAGAGTGTCAATGTATTTCTAACACCTTCCTTTAAGTTTGACTTCCCAAATCAATTAACTTCAATTTTTCTCTTTGTTACTAAAAATATTCTTTTGCGAAAACTTTTGTTAATATGTTTTTGAATTTATTTTTTGATGTACATAATTCATTTAAAATATCCATTGTCAATAAGATATTTGATAAACTAAAACTAATCACATTGTGTTTACTTCTTCCATGGAAAATTAGGTTGTCTAACAATGTTATGATAGATTTTATTCTCTCTAGCGATGAAAGAAATGATTGTTTTGGCATATTGAATGCTCCAAAATCATTTTAGTTTTAATAATAGAATGAGAAAAATGAGATCAGATGGAGCGGTTTCGATAGTGGCTAGCGAGCGGCATTGATGAGGGCCGTCACCTCTAGCTGATAGGCTTGTCGTGGGGATGAGCAAAAACTTGTTCTCTGGTCTCTAAATTCTATCAACAACCAAATGACTAATCACTGACTGTAGAGTTCTCTCCTCCTTTGCTTTTCTTGGTGTGTTCCTAGTTGCAGGTATATGGATGGAGATTGGCAGCACCAACAAATGTTTGTTCTTCCTATGCATGAATTGGGAGCCTTGAAATCAAAGGGCACATAAAAATCATAGACTTCATCCCTATTTTTGAAAGTGACTATACAATGGTATAGTTTGGCATCAGGAATGTGTGTGGACAAAGATGGATTCAAGGGTGTGAAGATAGATCGTTGTGTTGGTCTGATTTGGCATCCAATCTGCTCTCCAATATTATGGACATAGTGTAAAATGGACATATGTCCATGCAATCTCCACGGGCCAGGTTGTTGATTACATGTATAATCTTGATAGGTGGAATGAGGCTCTATGTGGCTATGATCTAAACAATGGTGATGCTATGGTTGGTGGGTTGTTCCCAATCTCTATGTTGAGGACTGTTGGCTTACTTAACCTCCTCAGTTGTTGTCCCTGATGACCAAACCACAACTTGGTATAGTTGGCATACTCAGTTGATCATGTTGTTTACAGTTTAAGTTTTGTATAGTCTCAGTTGATTACATTGTTTGACTTTGGTATGGTACCTTTGGCATACACTTCACACAGTTGCATCATGATGTGGTATTATGATTCAGTGGCCATGATGTTAAATATGTGAGCATACAGTTGGCATACACTTGATGCATATACCATGATACATATACTCCTGGTCTTGTTCTTGTTGTGTTCATTTTGGTTTCATTTAACTTTGATCTTAGCTTTGATCTTAGAAAGCTATCATTCTATTGTTCAGCATATACAGTGGGATCTATCATGTTTGGTACTTTGATGCAAGACACATCTTGATGTTGATATTGTATTATATATACTTACCCATGCTCAGTTCTATAATGGTGTTGTTTATACATCATCAGTGGTTGATCTACATATGGTCCATGATTCAATTCAGTTGATGCTCTATGTGTTTGGTATAATGATGACATGCTCTCCTAGCATGATTAATGGTGTTCAATGGCAAAGGCATTTGTCTCATATTTAATGTTCATATGTTGTTGACATATGGTGGACACATTACTAGTACATTATAATTTGTTTGAAGACCTAGACATTTTGATTTGAGTTATCTTTGTTCTCCAAGTAAAGTTACAAGGTCTTCACTTTTCATTTGCCATGTGAATGGGGTTCGAGGAACGGACTTGTGCAAAGTTGTTTTAAAGTTTGAAATAATTCAAAAGGCATAATATCTGTTTGTTTTAGGGTAGTAACCTACTGAACAGATTTTGATGACATGAGGTAGGTAATAGGATCGAAGGAGCCACTTATTATTACCGGCCCATTCTAGGGCACACCGGAAGCACAGGGTCATGATGATATTGGGCAAAAAGGCATTTTTTTATTTTCATATTACAAGGTCAGAGCTTCGAATATGACGGTTTCATCTTAGGGGTTCATTTCCATTTTTTATTTTGCTATAATCATGAAAGATCATGAGATTAGCCAGAATCTTTGGAGAAAATTGTCAAAGGGATCTTCTGAAGTGACAAAAGTGTTTATACTATTGATCATCAGCCTCCCATCGCCAATCAGGTGTTCTCTCTCTATTATTTGCTTTGAATTAAAATGCATAAAGATCATTAAAGATATATGTGGTTGCTTTCAAACTTGAAACTGTTTAAATTTTTTTATGTTGTCAGCTGCTTGAGATCTAAAAATCAGCAGGGTTTGCATTTGGGGTTTGAAAGATAAGCAGAGTTTTGTCATTTGCCTCCGAGGGTTGAAAGTGTTATAGCTATAGTACTACCTATTATTTACTGTCTTCAAACAGCGAAAATGAAATTTTTTCTTTTACCTGTGAGGGTTTTTAAAAATAATTTTGCTGGTCGTAATATCCAATATGATATAATCAAATATATCAAAACCCATTTGTGGGTATGCAATACACTGATGAAAAACTATATTTGCTCAATAAGACTACTTTCTCCTTCACGGGTATATAATGTATTTCAGTTATTTGGTTTAGTTGTGCACATGTATTTTCGGTAGTTAAAGAAGAGTCTTCTTTAACCCTACACACAGTTTGAACATTGTTTTATCATGGATAAAGAAGCAGTTAAAAAGAGTTACGAGATATAACTTCTCTGTTAGTTATGAACGACCCCAGATAGTTATGCTACTATAGTTATGCTTCTTCAAACTATTTGTAGAGAGAAAGAGTGACTTTAACTAAGGATATATTTGACTTTGGTTGGGTTAACTTATGAAATATATAAAAAGGGCTTTGAACAAAAATTATGAGTTGTAGTGTATACACCTGATATAATGTAAATGATGTAGAGTGTGCAAAATTTGTACATGCATTATTGATGTTATATTAGTCTGGATCACAGTGAAATAGAGAGTCCCTCTGTATTTATTTTTCTTCGTGATTGAAGCATGTATTGAAAGGTCAAGTTAGTGAGACAAGAAATGACCTTTGCCAATGAGGCAACTATAGCCAGTGAGGCATTTTGTGTACCCAGTGAGGCTCTGTTAGTGAGGCTTGAATTAATAACCAGTGAGGCCTGTAATCAGTGAGATTCTTTTATTAAGCCAGTGAGACACTTTTTCGAGTGGTTTTCTACCCCAGAGGGTTTCCACTCAAGACAATATTTGTGTTATGGGTTGTTAGTATCATTGAAGGGTTTGATCTTTATGTTCTTTTTCTTATCATATGTCATTCAGTTTTAAAGTTATTCTAAATTAAACTAGTCTGCATGAACACATCATACATCACTGTTTGGAATCATGTTCTCTGCTCATCCTCGTTAAGGTCAATAAAAATTTACAAGTTAATGCTTACCGAAGATTGTTTCATTATGTTGATACATACTTGATATTGGTCTATCGGGATTAGTTGATTGTGATATATGTCAATGCTGTTATGATGTTCATAGCTAGTGTGATATCTCATTTCCATAGAAGTTGTCTTTATTGGAAGAATTATTTCAAGATCCAAATGTTTGGTCAAAATTAGTATACTGCTAATTCACCCCCCTTTCAGTGGTATCGTACTCTAACAAGGACCTCATCAACAACTGAGTGTGTCTACAATTCTATGCAAAAAGGTCTAATTTGTGGCTATATGGGGGGATTAGACAGGGCATTGAATGGCTATAGCCATAATTTTCCCAAGCATTTGGCCACCAGATGTCAGGAGTTATTTATGTCTATTCGTTTCCTTCATTTTCACACCCCTGATTGGGCCCCTCATCTACAGAAGGAAATTATTAATGTGAATGATCTAGCAAAAGATATGGATGCTGTGGATTCTAATCTAGTTCAACCAGTTCTTGCTAGGAGACACAAAGGGACTTCAGGTGTAGCAGTTGATAGATTTAGCAGCGAGGAAGAATCAAGGGTGTAAGGTTGACGGGTTACTTCCCCTGTGTTTGGCGCCATGCTATGTTTTCTGATCTCATTTCTTTCTTGCCTAGGTCAGGATTTATGTTGTGTCTCTCATGATGTTGTAGTTGGGTTTTATTATATTTTTTGGTTGTTTTGGCTCGACAGTGGCTTTTTTAAAATTTTGGCCCAGCATATTTTATGGGTAGTATATGTAATCACGATATATTTTGATTAATAGATGTCTAGGTGGCCTCCACCTTTAAAAAAATAATGTTATGGTAGACATTATTACAAAAAAAATTTTTGCCCCATTTTGGTGCTAATTTAAATTTGATAAAAAAAATTTCATCCAAATTACCTAACATGCTATTGAGGTTGCTACAACATATTCAATTTCTACAATTGTTGACTATGAAATTATGTGTATGTAGTGTACATCTTGTAATGCATATGCATTATAACATAAACACATTATAGAATTTACACATTATCTAAAGTATTATTTTAAAGATTAAAATTACTATCAAAGCACAGTTTATGCACTATGATGCGTACAATTTTTTTTAAATAGAAAGACGGTGGAGCACCTATACTAAATTAGATTAACGAATATATAGTAGCCATACAAAGGACAGGCTAGGAATATATCATCTGGTTCTTAAAAATTAAAAACATAATGCCCACCTACAGTGAACAGGAGAGCATAGGGAACACATATATATAACGATTTACAAAGAACACATGAAAAAATAGTTGACCCTCTAGTCAGAGTTTGAGTGGTGGTGTTCCTCCGGGGGCGGCATGACAAAGGGGAGGGCGAAGGATGGGATTCCTGGAACCTCAGAGGACCGGGAGCCATATTAGGTGCACGAAAACGTAGAAAACAAATCACTTTGAAGATCTCTTTAGCCTTGTCTGCAATCCCTTCAAGTAGATGAAAGTAGTGAGCATTGAGGGTCCGGTTAATGGCATTTGCACAGTCCACTCTAATCCCTTGTTGAAGGCCAATATACAAACAAGCAACATTAAGAGAGCATTGAAGAAGCTGCTGATCAAATATACCTCCAATCAGAGCTGAGCCTTCCTGGAAGTCATAGACCACCAGAGTAGTACGCCATCTCTCTGCATTGAAAAAGGAGTGAACAAGACCAAAGCCAATTGCATGAGTATCTTCCTGGTCCTAAGAAATATCAATGATATTAGAAATGAAAGTCAACGCTATTTTAGAACCCTTCAACAGCCTATCCTCAGCCTGGAAAAGATCATATCCCAGCACACACCGTACTGCGAACTCTACGTTGTCACAATCACTATCAAAAACCTCCCTCAAATACATTGTATTTAGAGCTCCATGATAAGTGGGTTCTCCAACCAGCGGAGGGAGAAAGATACACATGTTCGGTTCCCGGAGAGCCATTTGAGAAAAAAATAATATTAGGAGGTAAGCAAAGGAAAAAGAACTTGACATAAATGAGGAGAACGAGAGCTTATCTAGATTTAAAAGAGAAGAATGTAGGAGTGCTACCTCAACATCACAAAAGAATTATAGCTAGAGCATGCAATCAAGTACCCAGAAAGGTGACGTGGAGGAAGGAGTAAATCCTATCATTTAAAACCTTGAAGAAAGTCTAAGAGCCAATATGTGTTAAAACAATGGAACAACGAAAAAGAAAAGAACAGTAAACAATCACACAGTGCAAAGATATTTAACGTGGTTCACCATATGTATGGCTACGTCCACAAAGCAGGGGAAAACTCTTATATTAGTTTGTTCTCAGATGATGTTTACAACAGCATATACACATGCTTTTATAGATTACAATATCCGCCAAGAGAAAGAGCTGAAAATGAAGAGTCACCACAAAAGGACGAGGTGACCGTTGGGTTTCATATCCAACAATCTCCCACTTGAAACCCAACGACTGCTGCAAACATTCACAGCTATTCCCCTATTTTAAGCCTATTGTCAGAGTTTGACAATGCCGAGAGAAGCGTGGCAGAATTCAAACTTCTCTCGAGGTACAACCTTGGTCAATGCATCAGCCGGATTGATCTTGGTGTCGATCTTCTGAACTTGCAACTTGCCTTCTTCAATCATGCTACGGATGAAATGATACCTCAGCTCAATGTGTTTGGTTCTGTTATGGAATGCCGTATTCTTGGCCAAATGAATAGCGCTGTTACTGTCACAGAAAAGTGTGAAAGTTTGCTGTTTCGAACCCAATTCAGTAAACAAACGCTGCAACCAAACCATTTCTTTTGCTCCTTCAGTGAGAGCAATGTACTCAGCCTCAGTAGTAGAAAGAGCAACTACTTGTTGCAATCTTGAGACCCAACTGATAGCTGCCCCAACAAAAGTGAAAACATAGCCGGATGTAGACCTTCTTTTATCCAAGTCACCCGCCATATCGGAGTCAACGAAGCCTTGTAGCTGTGCAACTTTCCCACCAAAACATAAGGCATAATCTGAAGTGCCTTTTAGATACCTCAATATCCACTTCACAGCTTCCCAATGAGTTTTTTCGGGATTACTCATGAACCGACTCACAACTCCCACTGCTTGGGAAATATCAGGACGGGTGCATATCATTGCATACATAAGACTTCCCACGGCTGAAGAGTATGGAATGTTCTTCATGTAGTCTTGTTCTTCTTGTGTCTTGGGGCACAATGCTGAAGACAAGTGAAAATGATCGGCAAGTGGAGTGCTAACTGGCTTAGCACTTTTCATATTGAATCTGTCCAAAACTTTTTCAACATATTTTTGCTGAGACAATCTGATTTCTTTCTTCTTTCTGTCCCGAATGATGGTCATGCCAAGAATCTTCTTTGCTGCCCCGAGGTCCTTCATTGCAAATTTGTTTCCCAAGAGTTGCTTCAAATCAGCAATGACTCTCATGTTGGTGCTGGTAATGAGCATGTCGTCAACATAGAGTAGCAACAAAACAAATTCACCACTTGGTAAAACCTTGTAGTATAAACATGGATCAGATTCAAAGCGCGTAAACTGATTTTCCATCATGAAGTTATCAAACTTGATGTACCACTGCCTTGGGGCTTGTTTCAGCCCATACAAGCTCCTCTTTAATCTACAAAACAGATTTTCATGCCCTTGCTTGACAAAACCTTCTGGCTGATGCATGTACAATTCCTCTTCTATGTCACCGTGGAGAAAAGCAATTTTGACGTCGAGTTGCTCAAGCTCAAGGTCATAAACTGCTGTCAAACCCAAAACAACTCGAATTGTGTTCATTCTCACAACTGGTGAGAAAATCTCATTGAAGTCCACTCCCTTTTGTTGATCATATCCTTTCACAACAAGTCTGGCCCTGTAGCGTTTTGTGCCGCCTTCTTCCTCTTTGATTCTGTAGACCCACCGATTCTTCAAAGGTTTGCGATCAGGTGGAAGTCGGACCAGATCCCATGTATGGTTTGCCATTAGAGAGTCCATTTCATCCTTCATTGCTGCCATCCATTTCTCACTGTCCCTGTCATTGCAAGCTTCTCGAAATGTATTTGGTTCTGATATGTCAGCAACGAGCAATTGATAGTCATCAAATTTTGGAGGAGGTTTCCTCTCTCTGGTAGACCTCCTCAGTTGTCCCTGTATACAGCCCTCTTTATGTGTAGTGCTTTGTTCAATTTCAATATCACTGCTCTGTATTTCTTTATTTCCCTTTTGAATTACCTGCAACTCTCTCACTGCTGACGATTCCCTTGCTAGCTGCGTAGGAGTCAAAGAACTTTGATTTGGCAGAGAGGACGTTACATGTGGGTTCGCAGTTTGTATTGACTGCATTGGAATGTTTTGCACATTCTTTTTGGACTGTCGACCTCCTTCCTGAGGCCGCGGGTGAGGGAAGCCAGACCGTGGCTGACCATGGGACGGTAATGGCAAGTCTCTTGTTGCCTGCGTTGAAGTGTCAGCTTGCTGTGATATATAGTTATCAGGTTGTAAAGACAATGACTTCAAGGATGTCTGTGGTGCGTAGAACTCCCCTGCACCAGACAATGACTTCGCTGGTTGTCACGTAGTGAAGCGCGTGGGATCCAGAGGAGGGAGTCGTTCAAGTGTATTATAATGTGAGTCCCCCGCACCTTCTACCTAAGGCCGTGGTTCATCTGGCAGTGAGTTATAAGGTGATTCCCCCGCACCATAATTTTGAGATTGCTGTCCTGTGATGGAAGACACTGCCTTTCTAGCCTGCGTGGGAGGAATTCCAACTCTGTATTCAGAACTTTCAATCTAATCATTCACCGTAGTGTAGTTTGTAATAGGCGGCAATGAAATTATGCCATCGTTCAAGCTGGGCCGTAGGTGCTCACCAAATGAGCTTTGACTCTCTGCCTGCGAATGATTTATATTCTGTAGGTGATAAGGAACTGAATCTGTTCCTATATTTCCATCTCTATTATGTATGCCAATTCTAGCATTTGAATGTTGTGCGGGATGCAGAGCTCTCACTTCATTTGATGACTGAAAATTCCCTCCAGCTGCTAGTGACTGATATGGAGACTGTGAATCACACCCACTGAAACTGTCATCTAGCGAAATATATTCTTTTGTAGATGCCCTCTGTTCTTGCAAGGCAGGAAACACTTTTTCATTGAAGACCACATCACGGCTGCGAATGATTTGTTTTGCAACAGGATCCCACAATCTGAAACCGTATTGCTCTTCCCCATAACCGACGAAGATGCATCGTTTCGATTTGAAATCCAATTTTGTTCGCTTTTCTTTTGGAATGTGAGTGAACGCCTCGCAGCCAAAGACCCAGAGGTGATGGTAAGAGATCTTCTTTTCAAAACACTCTTCTTCTGGAATATCAAAATCCAGCTTAGTAGAAGGACTTCGGTTGATCAAATAAACCGCCGTGTTAACTGCCTCAACCCAGAATTCTTTACTCAAACCAGCATTTGAGAGCATGCTACGTGCCCTCTCTAGAATCGTGCGATTCATTCTTTCAGCTGCACCATTTTCCTGAGGTGTAAATGGTACAACCTTGATGTGCTGAATGCCGTTGTCTGCACAAAAAGTATCAAAATCTAAAGAGCAAAACTCCCCCCCATTGTCAGTTTTAAGACATTTAATTTTGCTCCCAATTTGATTTTCAACAATAGCCTTAAAAATTTTGAATTTTGCAAACACTTCTGATTTTCTGTTGAGCATATAAACCCAAAGCTTACAGGTGCAATCATCTAAAAAAGTTACAAAGTAGTTTGCTCCTCCAATGGAGGTTACCTCTGTGGGACCAAAGACATCCGAATGCACGAGTTCCAAGGGTTTTGCCTTCTTGTCGTGTCCAGTTTTGGAGAAGCTGGCCCGCCTTTGTTTCCCGTAAATGCAATGCTCACAAAGTTCCAAATCTGCTAATTGTAAACCAGAAAGTTGGCCTCTTTTGAGCAATACTTCCATTCCCTTTTTGCTCATGTGGCCAAGTCTCCTATGCCACAATTCTGTCCCGCTGTCAACTACAGCCATCACCGCTCCCACTTCAGCGGCACATTCGAGCACATAAAGAGATCCTGATTTACTGCCTTTTGCAACAACTAAAGCGCCTTTAGTTACTTTCCAAATGTTGGAAGAGAAAGTGATGCTGCAGCCTTGCGCATCAAGTTGTCCTGCTGAAATCAAGTTCCTCTTAAGTTTAGGAACATGTCTGACATCATTCAGTAGCCACTTGCTTCCATTCTTTAGTTGTAGCAATATATCACCTTTGCCGACAATCTCGCATGGCTCATTGTCTCCGAGATAAACCTTGCCAAATTTTCCTTCTTGATATGTTTGGAAGGCATCCCGATTTGAAGTTGCGTGAAAGGAGGTGCCGGAGTCTAAAATCCATGAGTCGGCTTCAGCTTCACTTGCTGCCAAGACAAGAGCTCCTCCATCATCTTCAAGAGTCGTGTTAATCTCATTTTCTTTCAGCTGTTTTTGAGCTTTCTTGTAATACCAACAATCCTTCTTGACATGTCCATCTTTTCTGCAAAACCAGCAACCTTCTTTCCATCCTCTTGACTTTGATCTCTTCGCTGATTTAGATCTTCTCCTATTTTGTTTTCCTCGATCTTGGGTTCTTCCCCTATTGCCTAGAACCAAGGCTTCACCGAATATTTTATTTTGTCCTCTCCTCATGTCTTCGTTGAGGAGGGTGGCAGCAACATCGTCAAATTTTAACAATGCTTTCTTTTCCTTGTTTTCAGATCCTCTTCTCCCAGGTGCTGAATTGCTGATCGTCATCACGACATTATCCCAGCTGTCGGGAAGCGAGCACAGGAGTAGCATAGCCCTCATTTCATCATCAAAATTGATTTCTACAGAAACTAGTTGGCTGATTGCAATGTTGAATTCGTTCAAGTGATTTGAAAATGTTTTTCCCTCTTTCATTTTTAGGTTGAACAACTTTTTTAGCAAGAAGACCCTATTGGTTGCGGATGCCATTTCATACATGTCGCAAAGCTTGTCCCAGATCTGCTTTGCCGAGGTTTCTGTTGCAACATTAAATAAGACGTTGCTGGACAGCGAGAGGATGATTGTAGAGGCTGCTTTTTGATCCAACACATCCCATTCGTCATCTGTCATCTTTTCCGGTTTTGCTTCTTTTCCTTTCAGCGTGATAGCTAAGTCTTTTTGAATTAGCACGGCATGAATTTGCAGCTTCCAAAGCCCAAAATTCTGCCCCGAAAACTTTTCTATTCTCCACTTGTCCGCTTCTTCCATTTCTTCGAAATTTGTCACGAATTTCTCAACCAGCTCCTTACCCGAGCTCTGATACCAATTGTTATAACAATGGAACAGCGAAAAAAAAAAGAACAGTAAACAATCACACAGTGCAAAGATATTTAACGTGGTTCACCATATGTATGGCTACGTCCACAAAGCAGGGGAAAACTCTTATATTAGTTTGTTCTCAGATGATGTTTACAACAGCATATACACATGCTTTTATAGATTACAATATCTGCCAAGAGAAAGAGCTGAAAATGAAGAGTCACCACAAAAGGACGAGGTGACCGTTGGGTTTCATATCCAACAATATGGAGCTTGGCAATGCAAGATCGCAACAATAAAGGTGCATAGATGAAACTGCTTTAAAGCTCCAAATGAAGCTCTCGAAAGCAAGAGATGTCATGTCGCATACTATCATGTAATTAAGGTTAGAGGAGAGACTGTGTAGCTCAGCGGATATTTGATCATCACCTATGAGAAGTTACTTCCCCCACAAACTAGATTAAATAAAACGGTCCTTATGAAAGGAAATCTTTGGAGAATCGTTGCAACAACACGTACCTGTCAGGGTTTACATTTATAGTATGGGATGTTTCATGAAGAAGCTCTAGTCGGATGGAATAACAAATCATCTGTAATTAAATTTATTAGACACGCTGGCCCTCCATTCTGAAGAGGGGTAAACATTGAGTTTGGCGCCTCTCGGTCAATTGCCATGTTAGCAAGAAGATCCACCACATTGTTGCCTTCCCTGTAGCAGTGGCTTATTTGATAGTCTTCAAAGTTGCTAAGGAGTTTAAATACTTTGTAAAATGTAGTCAATTCTCTAGTTAAGAACCTCTCTTTTCTTAAGGGCTTTTATAATGATCAATGAGTCACCCTCGATTCAAATGTTAACTACTTTGATGGATATAGCTAGTTTAATGCCATATAGTAGAGCCAATGCTTCTGCCTGATTGTTGGCACTTCAGGAGAATTTTATAATGCGTACAAATTATAATAAAAACTTCTAATAGCATATTTCAATATTTGTAAGTTCCCATCAAGAGGCTTCAATTTGCAAGCCTAAGGGTTGGAACTCATTTTTGGCTCCTAAATTTATTATTTTAGCATAAAATAGTGAATTAAAAATTCATCCTCATCAACTTCACATATTTTACAATGAAATTTCACAAAAACCACCACTAAAATATAAATCTACTTTTTAACTTTCTAGCAATATAACTTTTTATATTATTAATAAATTAATGTACTTATTTTTTATTTTATTTTAAGAGTATTCATATTCCTCAAATATATATCTATTTCTTTTTATTCATACCTTTTTATTTATTTACCTAAATTTTAAAAAAAACTATATCGAGTTGTTCTACACTTCATTCTACACACATGGAAAAATAATATATTTTCGATTACTTTTGTGAAAGTTATATTATGTCCACACTTAGTGGTATGATTTTAAAGGTGAATCCACGTTAAAAAATTTATAGGTGAGTATCTTTTGGAGTTTACATGAACATCAAAGTAAAACTAATTTTATACATTATATTTGTAAATAGCTAAAATCATCCACATTATAACATCACCTAATCCATCTCACATCTGTTCCCTTCAAGTGTTAATTAAATAAAACTAACTATTTATTTAGCCAATCGTTAATGTGCTAGGAGAGCTAGTAGATAATGGATCAAGTTTTAGCACTCTTCTAGAACTGGACAAGTTTCTATTGATGGAGAGGGAAAGAGTGAGGAACACCTTCATATCAGAAAGAAAGTGATAGAGAGATAGGAGAATGCCTTTAGATTAATATATTATAGTAATGCTGACAAGGGAAGAATGAAGTAGAGTCTTCCATTTGAAGCACAACCTAGCAGGTTATAAAGCCAAGAAAATGAATGGTCTTACCACTCAACAAGGGGATCTAAGAAGATAAAGAATGACTACCTCAAAAGAGAATTTTAAGAAGGAGATATGAGAGGAATGAGAACATAAGAGGTTTTTCCCCCATGGGAAATAAGTGGAGGAACTATTAGCAGAAAAAAAGGTGCCTCCATCCCAAGCAGATCTCTTCATGATAAACAAGCATGTTCATGAAACAAATCCTATTTCAAAGGGATTATGACTGAGCCAAGAGGCGAAGCAAGGAGTGGTATTCCACATTGGGAAATTCAAGGAGAAGAAATGAGAGAGCAACCACCAAGTATAGAAACAACCTTTACTAGAGAAAGGGCTTTAGACTGTACCCCAATGTTAACACACAATAGAGAAACTGCTAACACAAAGAACAGAGAAAATACCAACATAGGAGCCAAACCACCCAACATAACCACCCTAAGCTAAATTTTGAGAATTCACTATTTCAACAATAGATGGAGGAGATACAAATTCAAATTCTAGATGCAGTTCTTGAAGGAAGGATGGAAAAAATTAAGGAAATGACAATAATCGATAAGTTCTAGAAAAACCATATCCCCTTCCTTGATTTGCATGAATGGATAGTCCAAAACTAGCCTCAATTCAAGAAAATTGTGGAGTTAGAAAAAGGTTTTTTGTAGTAACCTTCTCCTCAAAGGAAGACTAAGATATAGTCTTTCAAAAAAAGATTAATTTTTCAAATAGCAGGGTTTTACTACTAACCCTAGTAGCCAAATTTCAAGGCAATGAAAACTGATTTGACTTCCTTGCCATTCTAGATAAAACTTAAAAAATTGCCTTTAGAGTACAAGGATGTAAATATCTTAAGATTAATTGGGAAGTCCATAAGAAATTTGCGAAGGAGAGAGGATAATCAGTTAAGTAAACTTGATGGAAGTATCAAAATGTGTATCCTTCTAGAGACTAGAGAAGTATCAAAATGTGTATCCTTCTAGAGACTAGATGGGAGTTTCTAGAAATAATCAAATTACAAACATCCAAAGGCATTTGGGAATATGAAATTTACTACGAAGGTCTTTAGCTTAAATGCTCTAATTGTAAAGGTTTTTGTCACATTGTTCATTTATAGAGTTTGCCACCTAACTCTATATTCTCACACACATACAAGTGACAAATGTACCAACAGTTGAACCAATTGTAATGATATTTTACAATGATTCTCCACATGTTTTACAAGGCACAAACAACTAGATGTAGGGATATATTCACCTCAATCCATTTTCTCAAGATGCATGCCCATAACTGGGTACCCCACCTCCCCAAGGCGATGACAAACAATGAGGTTTCAACTCCCCTAGAT
Organism: Cunninghamia lanceolata; assembly: GCA_027924645.1. Classification (NCBI taxonomy): domain Eukaryota; kingdom Viridiplantae; phylum Streptophyta; class Pinopsida; order Cupressales; family Cupressaceae; genus Cunninghamia; species Cunninghamia lanceolata. The sequence continues at coordinate 11,004,826 of BSBN01000892.1, forward strand.
GAAGAGAATGAATTTCATGGAGCCGACGGGAAGACATGGAGTTAGTCAAGGTGCCAGGGAGGGGGAAAGGGAGGACTAGTAATATCAAGTCATTATTATATTCCCCCCACATGACTGATACTCTTGGGGTGTTGTTAAAATGTTTTTCCTTGGTTTTTCCTATGTGATAAATAATGAAGTAAAGTAAACTATTTTTATTTATTCGATTATGAAATGTAGATACATTGATGTATATAAACTATGGAGATGAGGAAGTTGATAGTTACAACGGTTATACAATTATATGAAGTTGATAGTTGAAACTGCATAACCGGCTTGGCAACCTCCCACTTAAACAATGTAATACTTACAGTTAAACAAGGCATGCTAACATTCCCCCCCTTATTACATTGTTCCTACAATAGTACCAAAGTACCCCCCCTGAATGCTAAAATACTAAACAAAGCTGATTACATAATATGAATACATATTTTATAGAAGATCTTCTCCCAAAGAACAAATCCTGAACCAAGCGAGGCTCCATCATGCTGTCTCATCTACCCTCAAAAAGGCATAGCTTCGAGCTGTGTTCTTGAGCTCTTTAGTCCCAAGCTCTCAAATCACAAAGTCTTGAATTATTCGACAATGGACCCTAAGAGATACGACAGATCTCTGCCATGTTGTCTAGCGACCACGAAAGGGTATAATTCAAGATCATATACTCTTTGAAGCTCGCTGGACAACAATCCATATTGAGCTCAACACCAAACCCCAAACCTGTCTCCAAAACAAAATCTTCACAAAACATACATTCTTCAAATCTGTCAGCTCTATCAGCATCAACAAAGAAAAACAAAACAACCAAAACCAAAAATGCTTCTCATGCAAAGCATCATCCCAAAGTGAGAAGCTAACTTGAGATGATGGAAAATCCTCTGTCCTCCGATGCCGCCTGCCTCCAATATGATCCTGTTACACTTTAACCAACTGATATCTTAGATGAGTATTTGGAGACCTCATCAGGAATAGAAAAAATGGACCTGAAAGCATAAACTATCTTTGACATATGTGTATTCATGATGATAATGTCAAATTGATCTAGTGATATATCCATACACTAATCAAACTTATACCTCCATAAACACAAATATATCCTTAAAACTCCTTATACCTCTTATGTAATTACTATGATGCAAAACAAATTTCAAACCATAGACGTCTTACAAAGCAATCACTTACAAAATCCCTTATTTCTCCAATTATTAAACCCTAAACTCAAATCTGCATAATCCTTGACCATCTGCCTCTGTCACTATCCACTGCAACACCCTCAGTATGAAATTAAATCTCAGAAATGGTTCAAAAACATGAACTCAATGTAGTATTGCATTCCTTTATGACCAAGTTTATATCAAACAATCCTATAGTAATCAACAAAACCATACAGAAGCATAGCGATTGCAAATGTATTTATATTTCTTTAATGAAATAAACTATTCATTCCAATACTCCATGTATTTGAAACCATTCCAACCTTCTTTTACACGAAGATTAAAAACTAGATGAAAACGGTTCAGCCAATGGAAAGAACATTATTAAATGAAGTGGAAGAATAAAAGAACATCAAAAACTTTCCTTTGGAGAGTTCACAACATCCAAAACATGGGTTGCTCTCTGCTACTCCCAATACAAGTCTATATGCAATTACCAATAAAAAATGAGGACCGATTTCATCCCAGACTGATCCTTTTCTCTGAATAACTACTCTATTCTTTTGCTGTTCTACGTGAGTTACTTCTGTAATTTCTTTTATCTGTCTTCCAGGACTGCCACCACCATTTCTAATTCTCTTCCTGTGGAGTTTTTTAAACTGATCTTCATTCCTCCACGAACCTCCCAAACAGACTGTTCTAGAGACTCTTCTTCAAACACAAGCATACTTCATTCAAAAATGGCAGTGATCTTCAGATCCATAGAAGTTGATGGTGTAGAGTGATGGCGTAGAGAATGGAAGACGTCCTTTGTTCTATACACGCTTCAACCATTAGAATCCTCACATAGACCATTACTCAACAACGCCATTTCATCACACAAGAAGCTCTGATACCAAATAATGAAGTAAAGTAAACTATTTTTATTTATTCGATTATGAAATGCAGATACATTGATGTATATAAACTATGGAGATGAGGAAGTTGATAGTTACAATGGTTATACAATTATATGAAGTTGATAGTTGAAACTGCATAACCCGCTTGGCAACCTCCCACTTAAACAATGTAATACTTACGGTTAAACAAGGCATGCTAACAATAAAAACCTGTATCTGATCTTTTTGTTTTGTCTATAAGAACTTTAGTTTCAAGCTCATTATAGGGTCTGACATGTATATTTTTTGGGCTCTGATAGTTTAGAATAGAACTTGCACTAGAAGGAAGCTATCCTTCTCATGTAAATCATTTATGTTATGATCAATATATGTCTAGGTGGTTCACCACCTTTTAAAAATAAATTTTTTCTATTTCTAAAGGGCTATGTTATGGATTATAGATTTCATGTGTAGTAAAGAATTATTAAGAGGATTCATATGATAATGTTTCAAGATGGCAATCTCTTAGCAGATCATTAAGGTAGTTTTCTTGTAGGAACAATAGTGAAATGACACTAGTTGGTGGCCATAAATGTGAAGAAAGTAGGATGTGCTTTTGGACACAATTCTACTAGTCAATCTAACCTATGTGCTAAGTAGGTTGAGGTTTAAGATTCTAAAAATATTAGATCTGTGCTAGCATGAGTCTACTGAGTTAGCAAGGACATGTTCTAAATAATTTGTCTCTTACTCACATTGGCTTTAATAGCTTCCATTAAATACAAAACCATATAGGAAAAAATAAAAAAGGAAAACATTGGAAAAAGCTCCATAGGTAGAGGAAAGAAATTATTGAAAGATTAGAAAAATTACATGAAATTCATAACACAATCAAGCCATTTGTACACTCTATTAGATAGAGCTCTAAAATTGCTCCATGTAAACCAATGTGAATGATTATGGCAGTGACCTATTTTGGGTTCAAAAATCCCCAATTTATTTTGTGTGTAGAACTGAGCCTCTAATTCACTAGTTGTCCATCTCATGGGAAAAATACCATATTTATCACAAGCTATCTTGACCATACTAAAGTCTCCCCATTAAATCCATGTGGCAACAAGAATTGAATCAACAATCCATCATCAGAGAGATCTTTCAAGAACACCATTGGAGTTTATAAACATTAATAACTCCAAAGAAATGACTAACTATCAATGTTGAAAAGAGCCCATAATTCCCTATTAGTTGGGTTACATCTTTGGTCAACTAAATTTGGTTGCCACATAGGGAAAAGAAAAGTTATGACCCCTTCACAACTTGCATCATTGTTACAAGTAGAAGAAAGAAAAAAAATATTAATCTTTTCTTCTTGCAAATAGATAATGTCCAAATATGGAAGTTGAAGTCAACTATCTTGGACAAAATATTTTCTAGGAAGATATGTGAGACCTTAAATATTTAGGAGAAAAAAATCATTGATGAGAATTGAGATTCATGTCCTCACTACCTAGCTCTTCAAGATTTGAATAGTTATTATAAAATAAATCCTCTCTAGACAAGCTACTCTACTGGATAACTAGGGGACTTGCCTTCTTTTATCTAGGATAAATTCTCCCTCTTCCAAATGCCCATATGGATTGTGATAATGATTGTTATAAATTGGAGGGAGGAAATGATGGATAAAATGCCAAAGAAATTAGTTGACGAAAAAGAACCAAAGATAAAAGTATCATTCTAGTGAATTTCGGCTTACCTTTCTCCTTAGAGGGCTTGCCAATATAGGGAGCCACCTCTTTCCCCTTATCTAGTGGGTTTGAAAATACAACACCTAGTTAGTTGGTTCATTGATCATGATTGATGTAAAAAATTTATCTTCCAGAGTATCACCAACAATAGGGTTCTAGTCTCCCAACTATTGTCAAACCCTCTTTTGTTTTATAAAGAGAAGCCTTAGTACTTGGACAAGGAGACCCAGACTTAGTGTAGGGGGTGAGGGGACAATCTTTGATCTTATGACTAATAGATTGGCACCTAAAACAATTATTGGAAGATTAAGATAAAAGATACACTAGTTGTGATGTATTTGTCTAATGTGAATGTCAAAAGTTTTCTTTCAAAGTATTTGAAGAGATCAATTTCAACACAAACTCATTTTCGATGATGAGCCAAGAAGAATCTATCTAGGTCAATGCAAACAACACTAGACTAAGTGACCTAGCTATTATGGGTAGGAACTTTTAGCATGGAAAAGGTAAATCTAGAAACTGTACCCATTAGAGAACACGAAGAGCACTTTTTTCAAAGATAACAAAGTCTCAAGTCTAGGGTGTAAACACTAGAAGGAATGCATAGCCCAAAAAATGATCATGTTTGATGATAGATTTACATGACTAGATTTAGCAAAGAAAAAAGGCAAAAACCCTTTAGTTAGGTTTTCAATTGCATAAATGAGGACCACATGTAGTACCCAAGCCTTTCTAATCAAATCTCTTAGCATGGTTTTAGGGGGGGACTCTCCCAACAAAACACTCTTTTAAAACGAAAATTTTAAGCCATTTATAGGTACTATCAAACTATGGGTTGGAGAGAACAACATTTTGAGATGAATCAAAATGCATACCTCATGGAACACATTGCAAATGAATTTAATGGGTTGCTTGTTTGGTAAAATCCATCCTCATGAACTATCAAAACTTCAACACTAGAAGTTCAACTGCCAATTTGATGAAGCTTGAGGCCACTAAAAAGGAAAACTAATTGCCTGAAGGTACTGTAAGCTAAGGTCCCCCACATTAAATAAATAAAAATAAAGAAACTTCCTAAAAGAATAGTTAGTAAACATCAAAATCTGATGCAAAATAACCTACCATGGCTGAGACTAAAACCCTAACACTGCCTTAATCTAATGTTACTTTTATCATCAATTTTTAATTATGATAAACTTTCCTAAGTATTTTTAAAGATATATTCATTTGAATTGTGTAATTTATAAAGTTGATAAGTAAAATATTTATGTATATTTCAAAAATATGTTTCATCAAAAATGAAATGATAAATAATCTTGATAAAAAAATATATTTTAATTATTTAATACTATTTTAATCATATAACATTGATAATATTTAATAACTATTTAGAAAATAACTTTGTTTAAATGATAAAATGTAAAATGAGAATTCTTAACAATTCTTTTTGTGACAAGTATGGTTAATTTTAAATTTTAGGCTTGCATTCAATCTTAAGTACCTATAGATGGTGATGATAAAAATCCAACAACTTGTAGTAAAACAAAAATAAATAAGTATTATTTTAATTTTGAATTAATCAGGAATAGATAATGGATATATATTATTAAATTCATATTTTATTGCGACAATATGTCAAACCTCTTCAAACATGGGTCCACCACTCATTTTTGTCTCATTTTGGCTTTCAACTTGATTTGGCTTCATGTTTTCTGCCTTCGATAATGTGGTTCAAAATTAAACTAAATTCCAAAAGAATAAAACACTAATTAAATGTAAATTGATTACTAAATTTTATTGGTTAACATTTTAAAGCTTTATTTTCATTTATATTGTTTAATCTAGTTTCCTCTTCATGGGTCCTTTTCTTTTCTTACATGTCTACACCTTTAGGCATTTCTAGTTCCTCTTCATGATTTCTATCTTTAAGTATTTTATTCTCTAAGTTGGAAATCTTTAGTTTTAACTTTTAGGTTGTTTAGTTCTCTATTGTTTATCTTCATGATTCATAGTTTGATATTCTTTTCTATTTTATAATCTCTCAAAACATGTTTACCAAGTTTCTAATGTCTCATTATATCCACTTAGAGACTTATTCCAAAATAATTCTTCTCATATCCAGCCTTTTCCCTAGAAAATTTATCACTTTCCTTCTCTAGACACAAATCAAATTTAACACACTTGTCTAGTATTGCTGAGTTTTGATTTTGGAGGCATATGAATGTTAGATCTTTCTTCCAAATATTTCTTTACCAAAAATGGGGTTCATTCTAATTTGTTGCCTTTTGCATCTAAGTTTATCTATGATTATCCATTTTCAAATCTATATTGTTCTAGGGTTCTTCACTTCCATTGTGTGGATCCCTAAAACTCCTTGATCCCTCCCACTTCCCCCCTAGTTTTAGCCTAATCATGACACATTTCATTCCAAGAGAAAGATAGAGCCATTAAAATTAAAATAAGATGGATGTAATAAAATAAATCTTTAATATGAAGAATTATAAATTGGGTTCAATGTCTTTCAATCCAAGTTTCCTTTTGGAAACCTTTATTTCTCTAGAGGGCTCTTGAGTTCCCCCTATCCCTCCAAGCTATCTCAAGATGCTTACACACATTCCTATTAGACTACACACAATCGTCTTAGACTATCTTAGACTTGAACACATGTTGTGCTCATATGAGACCTAGAATCTTGAATTGATAAGACTTGGATGTGAATGAATCAAAGTCACTTTAAATATAATTTTGGATCCAAATTGTTTTTAAAATAAAATTTAAAAGCTAAAGGACGTTTTAAAGCCCCAAACGTAACAATTTTTTTAAAATAGATTAATCTTATTTTTTATTTTTTTATTTCAAAACTAGCTAAACTTGAGATTACTAGTCTAGGTATCTTTGGGATAACCATGGTGTTGAAGTTGCTAAATTGAGACACCCTAATTATGAGAGGTAACCTTTCCATTGAGGCCAAAAATTATGACAATCTGGTAGCACCCAATTGAACTTTAACTTGATGATCTACTATTGTGTGTTCATCATTGTCTAGCATGTTGGACTACTACCAAAGTAAGATTAACACCTTTATAATGTAAGGTAATCAGTTGAATAACCTAATATAGAAGAAGTTGCATGACAACTACAAAAGGTTTACTCTTCTCACCTAATCTTGTTCTTGATTAAATAATTATCCAAACATAGAAATTTTGATAGGAAATTTAAATCTTGATTATTTCTTTTGCAATGCGAATTTTATAATAACTCCATTTCATTTCTCTATGTGAGTTTTGAGACCTAATTCATTTACCCAATGCCAAACATTAAATTAAATTTAGTTGGAATTTCATGATTGGTTAGATTAGATTTATTAAATCCAATCATTAATGCAAGAGTACTGTAGATTGTTAAAGGAATTGGCAAATCTTCCAGAATGAAAAAAATTTATGCGAATATGGGAATGGAGATAACACACTTCTCTAAGAGCATTGATTGATTATCCTAGATATGAATATATCAGAGTTTTAGCATTTGTAAAATAATATTCTTGAATTCTCCCTATAATTTTGATATAATGCATTTTGTTTTAGGTTCTTAAGGTTTAAGAAATGAAGATTATAAAGGTAATCTTGAGAATTTGTACATAGATTAAGTTATTTGGGTTCATAGGCTCATTTTCATTTCAAGTTTGATTGATTCAAGAGTGTAACCGTAGTTGCTACCTAATTTTTTTTTTTTTAAAATAGAAAGTTTAGGCATGTAATGAATATTTGTGGGTAATATTGGTTATAGTTTGGTAATGTTTTTCTAGTCGTTATTTATCAATATTGATATATGGTTTCATATCTTTCCATGATTTATGATTTGTTGTATGTACACACTAATGGTGATTGCTTTCTATTTTATTAGGTAATTAGTGCACTATTTCTTTATTCAAATTTTGCAAGAGCATTTTTTATGTTATCCAAATGGATACCCTTCAATTTCTTGCACCTACATACTCAAACTATAAAATGTATGAACAATTTACATTTTTCCCATTCTTGTAATCTATATCATATATTTTCTCAATGATATGAAATAATTTTGTTTAGATGGTTGCTATATCATTGGATTCCATGTCTATTCAACAATATAGTACATAATGAGAGTGGACACAAATTATTTTTGGCTTATATTTTCTATAGTTAATACTCAACACAAAGATCTCTCTCTCTCTCTCTCTCTCTCTCTCTCTCTCTCTCTCTCTCTCTGTGTGTGTGTGTGTGTGTGTGTGTGTGTGTGTGTGTTGTGCATTTTATGATGTCTAGTAATATGTTGATTGAATCAATTCTATAGGGGAGGGGCAGGGGCAGGGGAAGGGGGTTCTATCTTAAATTTTTATTTGAATTGAGCCTGAGCCTGTTATTGTGAGAGGTCTCAAATTTGGACATGTTTTTTTTCACTTTACAATTTAAGAAAAAATGACCAATTTTTAGTGGTCAATATGAGTAGTCACCAACTTTGTATTATTATTGAAAATAATATTGTGAATAATACTCATTAGGTATAATAAATACAATAAGGAAGAACATATACACATCAATTGTCAACCAATAACATCATTAGGCACAATAAATACAAGGAGGAACATATACACATCAATTGTCCACCAATGACATCTGCAATCAACATATTACTAGACATCATAAAATGCACAATATATATATATCAATTTTATGATGTCTAGTTATATTACCAAAACAACGAATTGGAAAACCTGCAGGCATTTCAATGTGAGTCCATCTCTTTTCGTCTTCCCTCTCCAGGAGATGAAAAAGAAAACACAAATCCAAATCCTTCATGTACAACTTGTTATAAAGGGCTCTTACAAAAATACAGTGACGCCACGGTACGGTACATCTAACAGTTCTAAAACCGATACTATATTGCCCGACTGCGGTTAATGAGTCGTTGGTAATATCGAATCTTTTCACGTTTACCCTCGGAAATATGCAGTGAAAGTAATACAACCCCCCAAAAGCCCCTACGCAATGATGAACAGAATCAACATTACCCTCCGTGTTAAACTTTCTCCAGATTTGTGTGTGATGATCATAAACGTGTGCGCTCTGCCCATGAATGGGAACTACATAAAACTTGCCATCAACAAAAGCACCAATAGAATGTCTTTGAGGCCGATCGGGATTCATGCGAGGAAGAATGTCGCACTTGTTTTTATCTAAATTAAAAACATAAGCTTCCAGTAGATGGGGACTGAGGGCCTCGTCCCAAAATCCGTGGACGCCGCCAGCTACATAAACAAGACCTTCAGGCAACGGGGACGCTGCGCAGGCATAGGAGTATCGAGGACTAGGCGTGACGGCGCCCAACTGCCATGTGCGAGACGAAAATTCAAATCTCAAAACAATTTCTCTTTCGTACAATCTGTGAACAAACCCCATCACAACTAACTGTTGTTTTGATCTAACGTACACACTGTTAAAACAATGGAACAGTGAAAACAAAAGAGAAATAGAATGAACACAATAATCAATTACATGAGACAACAAGTTTAACGTGGTTCACGATAAACTGGCTACATCCACAGGAGCAGGGGAATAATTTTATTATCTCTATATGAAGTGTGAATACAATGAATGATAACAGCAATACATCTCTCTTATAAAGCAATATCCACAATGGATAAGGAAGACCAAGAGGCAAGAGATTTGGCAGGAGAAATAATGTGTCTTTTGAACTACACAATCCAACAATCTCCCACTTGAAGTCTAATGATTGCTGTTCACTCCCCTACTCCAGTCTCAATGTCACATCTTGACAATGTTGAGAGAAGCCTGGCAGAATTTGAACTTCTCTCGAGTTACAACCTTAGTCAATGCATCAGCCGGATTGATCTTTGTGCCGATCATTTGAACTTGCAACTTGCCTTCTTCAATCATGCTACGGATGAAGTGATATCTCAGCTCAATGTGTTTGCTTCTATTATGAAATGCTGCATTCTTGGCCAAATGAATAGCAATGTTACTGTCACAAAAGAGTGTGAAAACTTGTTGTTTGGATCCCAACTCAGTTAACAAATGCTACAACCAAACCATTTCTTTTGTTCCTTTGGTGAGGGCAATGTACTCAGCCTTTGTAGTGGAAAGAGTAGCTACTTGTTGCAATCTTGAGACCCAATTGATAGCTACCCCGGCAAAAGTAAAAACATAGCCTGATGTAGACCTTCTTTTATCCAAGTCACCCACCATATTAGAGTCAACGAAGCCTTGTAACTGTGCTACTTTCCCACCAAAGCATAAGACATAATCTGGAGTGCCTTTTAGATACCTCAATATCCACTTCATAGCTTCCCAATGAGTTTTTCTGGGATTGCTCATGAACCGGCTCACAACTCCCACCGCATGGGAAATATCAGGACGGGTGCATATCATTGCATACATAAGACTTCCCAAGGTTGAAGAATATGGAATGTTCTTCATGTAATCTTGTTCTTTTTGTGTCTTGGGGCACAATGTGGAAGACAAGTGAAAATGATCGGCAAGTGGAGTGCTAACTGGCTTAGCACCTCTCATATTGAATCTATCCAAAACTTTTTCGATATACTTTTGCTGAGATAATCTGATTTCTTTTTTCTTTCTATCCCAGATAATGGTCATACCAAGAATCTTCTTTGCTGCCCCGAGGTCCTTCATTGCAAATTTGTTACCCAAGAGTTTCTTCAAATCAGCAATAACTCTCATGTTGGTGCTGATAATGAGCATGTCGTCAACATAGAGCAGCAATAAAATAAATTCACCACTTGGCAAAACCTTGTAGTATAAACATGGATCAGATTCACAACGTATAAACTAATTTTCCATCATGAAATTATCAAACTTGATGTACCACTGCCTAGGGGCTTGTTTTAGCCCATACAAACTCCTCCTTAATCTACAATACAAATTTTCATGCCCTTGCTCGACAAAACCTTCTGGTTGATGCATGTACAATTCCTCTTCTATGTCACCATGGAGAAAAGTGGTTTTGACGTTGAGTTGCTCAAGCTCAAGGTCATAAACAATTGCCAAGCCCAATACGGCTCGAATTGTATTCATCTTCACAACTGGTGAAAATATCTCATTGAAGTCTACTCTTTTTTGTTGATCATACCCTTTCAAAACAAGTCTAGCCCTGTAGCATTTTGTGCCACCTTCTTCCTCTTTGAGTCTATAGATCCACCGATTCTTCAATGCTTTGCGATTTAGAGGAAGCTAGACCAAATCCCATGTTTGGTTTGCCATTAGTGACTCCATTTCATCCTTCATTGCAGCCATCCACTTCTCACTGTCCTTGTCATTGCAGGCCTCTCAAAATGAAGTTGGCTCTGATTGATCAGATATGAGCAGCTAGTAATCATCAAACTTTGAAGGAGGTTTCCTCTCCCTAGTAGATCTCCTCAATGGAGGAATTTGATCTTATATTCTACCCTATTCAGTGCTCTGTGCCTGTGAAATGCCCTGTGATTCGATGTTCCCACTTTGTATTTCCAGTGACTATGAGAACATAGGTGGCAGAAATGAATTGTCACTTGGAGAATTTACCTTCTCCCTTAACATTTCTGACTCCCTTACTACCTACATTACATTTCTGGCATGCTGTGATGAATGTAGAGAGAATGGCACAGCTTGTGGTGCGCCAACACCATCCTTAGCTCGTGCAGTATTATTTCCCACTACAAAATCACCAGTTTTGAGCTGCATAAAACATTCAACTAGCAGTGATTGGATATGTAGTGGCTACGTAGAAGTGTCTTCCACATTTTTGTGAAAGTTTTCACCTTCTTTCTGAGGTCGCAGGTAAGAATAGACAGGCAGGGTAATAGTATTTGAATGTTGACCATATAACTGGGCATTATTATATTGTATGCATCTTGAATCAGTATTTCCAGATGGCGTGAGACTTTCAACAGGCTGCGTAGGAGGTAATTGACTTGAATTTAGATTTTTCAAGGGAGACGTGGCATTTACCAATGATGGTGGGATCGCTAATTACTGTGAGGGTGGGGAGGACAGATGCAAACTATTGTGTGATGCATTTGATTCCTTAGCACCACAGTTATTTGAATATATATGTGGCAGAGTCATTTGGCCTTCAACTCATGTGGGAATAACACCCATTTCAAAGGTGTTTGATGGCAGATATGAGCATGAGCACTCATCAACATTAGTAGAAAGTGAACCAAAATTAAGTGGTGGAGGATGCAGGGCTCCCACTTTATCTAATATTTGAACTGTATCTTGTATAGATGACTGAGAAATGCCTCTGACTGCTGGTGACAGATGTGGAGACTGCGAATCACACCCACTGAAACTATCATCCAATGAAATATATTCTTTTGTAGATGTTCTCTGTTCTTGCAAGGTAGGAAACACTTTTTCATTGAATACCACATCATGGCTGCAAATTATTTTCTTTGCAACAGGATCCCACAATTTGAAACCGTATTGCTCTTCCCTATAACCAATGAAGATGCATCGTTTGGATATGAAATCCAATTCAGTTCGCTTCTCCTTGGGAATGTGAGTGAATGCCTTGTAGCCAAAGACCCAAAGGTGATTGTAGGAGATCTTCCTTTCAAACCACTCTTCTTCTAGAATGTCAAAATCTAGCTTAGTAGAAGGACTTTGGTTGATCAAATAAACTGCCATGTTAACTGCCTCAGCCCATAATTCTTTACTCAAACTAGCATTAGAGAGCATGCTTGGTGCCCTCTCTAGAATTGTGTGATTCATCCTTTCGGCTATACCATTTTCTTGAGGTGTAAATGGTACAACCTTGATGTGTTGAATGCCATTATCTGCACAATAAGTATCAAAATCTAAAGAGCAAAACTCCCCCCCATTGTCAATTTTTAGACATTTAATTTTGCTCCCGATTTGATTTTCAGCAACAACCTTAAAATTTTTGAATTTTGCAAACACTTCTAATTTTCTATTGAGCATATAGACCCAAAGTTTATGGGTGCAATCATCTAAAAAAGTTATAAAATAGTTTACTCCTCTAACGGAGGTTACCTCCGTGGGACCAAAGACATCCGAATGCATGAGTTCTAAGGGTCTTGACTTCTTGTCATGTCTAGTTTTGGAGAAGCTGGCCCCACCTTTGTTTCCCATAAAGACAATGCTCACATAGCTCTAAATCTACTGATTGTAAACTAGAAAGTTGACCTCTTTTGAGCAAAACTTTCATTCCCTTCTTGCTCATATGGCCAAGTCTCCTATGCCAAAGTTCTGTCCCATTGTCTACTACGATCATCGCAGCTCCCACTTTAGCAGTACACTCTAGCATATAAAGAGATCCCAATTTGCTACCTTTTGCAACAACTAAGATTCCTTTGGTCACTTTCCAAATGTTGGAAGAGAAGGCGATGCTGCAGCCTTGAGCATCAAGTTGTCCAGCTAAAATCGAGTTCCTCTTAAGTTTAGGAACATGTCTTACATCATTTAGTAGCCACTTGCTTCCATTCTTTAGTTGTAGCAATATGTCACCTTTGCTGACTATCTCACACAACTCATTGTCATTGAGATAAACTTTGTCAAATTTTCCTTCTTGATATGTTTTGAAGGCATCCCCATTTAAGGTTGCATGAAAGGAGGCACCAGAGTTTAATATCCATGAGTTGGCTTCAACTTCACTTGTTGCCAAGACAAGAGCTCCTCCATCATCTTCAAGAGTCATGTTGATCTCATTTTCTTTAAGCTATTTTTGGGCTTTCTTGTAACACCAACAATCCTTCTTGACATGTCCATTTTTTCCATAAAACCAACAACCTTCTTTCCATCCTCTTGACTTTGATCTCTTGGCTAATTTAGATCTTCTCCTATTATGTTTTCATCGATCTTGGGTCCTTCCCTTATTGCCTAAAACCAAGGCTTCACCGGATATTTTATTTTGTCTTCTTCTCATGTCTTTGTTGAGAAGTGTGGTAGCGACATCGTCAAATCTTAACATTGCTTTCTTTTCCTTGTCTTCAGATCCTCTTCTCCCAAGTGTCAAATTGCTAATTGTCATCATGACATTATCCCAGCTATCGGAAAGAGAGCACAAGAGTAGTATAGCCCTCATTTCATCATCAAAATTGAATTCTATGGAAGCTAGTTGGTTAATTGCAATATTGAATTCATTCAAATGATTTGAAAATCCTTTTCCCTCTTTCATTTTCAAATTGAATAACTTCTTTAACAAGAAGAACCTATTGGTTGCGGATATCATCTCATACATGTCACAAAGCTTGTCCCAAATTTGTTTTTTCAAAGTTTCTGATGCAACATTAAATAGGACATTACTAGACAGTGAGAGGATAATTGTAGTAGCTATTTTTTGATCCATCACATCACATTCGTCATCTGTCATCTTCTTTGGTTTTGCTATTTTTCCTTTCAGTGTGATAGCTAGGTCTTTTTGAATTATTAGGGCACGAATTTGTAGCTTCCAAAGTCCAAAATTCTGTCCCAAAAATTTCTCTATTCTCCACTTGTCTGCTTCTTCCATTTCTTTGAAATTTGGCATGAATTTCTCAACCAACTCCTTGACCGAGCTCTGACACCAATTGTTAAAACAATGGAACAGTGAAAACAAAAGAGAAATAGAATGCACACAATAATCAATCACACAAGACAACAAGTTTAACGTGGTTCACCATAAACTAGCTACATCAACAGGAGCAGGGGAATAATTTTATTATCTCTGTATGAAGTGCGAATACAATGAATGATAGTAGCAATACATCTCTCTTATAAATCAATATCCACAATGGATAAGGAAGACCAAGAGGAAAGAGATTTGGCGGGAGAAATAATGTGTCTTTTGGACTTCACAATCCAACACACACACCTAGGATGGACATTTATTGGTAGTTTAAGATCATGTCTAGTTTCTATACAGATTTTCGGCAGCCTTTCCCACCAGTTCCCAAGTGGGTAGTAAATAATTGCTTCAAAATAATCCCTTTCCAATGAAATTTTTTCAAGAAAAACTATTCCCTCCTCGAACACGTTATTCCTCTGTCACTCATTATAAAATTCGGCACTCCTCAGCAAAGCATTCCAGCTCTTGCAGACAGTGCTAAGGTTCTTGTGGAATTTGTATGGAACCTTTATGAGGCATTGCAATACTAAATCTTCTAGAAGACCTGGAATTATCTCCATTGTAATGCAACTCTCGCATAAGCAATTTTAAATAGCCCTGAATCGATCTATATATATAGAATGAAACGGTAACGTCCATTGCACTATACTAAAATAATAATTAAAATAATAATTAGTTTGTTGACAATGGATTTCAAATTTTAATTAATTTTTATCTTAATTAAAAATCCATCGACCATGCTGTGTATATTAGAGCAAATGGAAGCAGCTTTTCGCTCTTCCCTATTTTTACAAACTTTGCGCATTTCTCATTTGGAGAGAAGTGATTGAACTATGACTCATCGACCAAAACCTTTGTTAGGGGAAATCTAAGGATTTTAACGTTCTTTCTTCTTATAGACTAGATGTTTGAAATCCAAATATCAAGTTGATGTCTTTGGGGCTCTTTTTAAAGACCTTAAAGTTTCATTAAAATTCTAGAGGAGGCTATCAAAGTTTCATTAATCAAATTAGTCAAGTTTTAGAGGGAGGCTCTCATCCAAAGTTCGCTTTGCTTCATGCTCATCTTCTAACTAGACCCCAAAACTTTATGTCATATAATTCAGAAAGCAGTCTTGGGTCTATGGTATTTATAATCTCAAGTTTATGATTATAAGGTGGTGCTTAGAGAATGTTTGGACACCAACCAATGCTACTCCACTAAAATCCTAACACGCCTTTAAATCCCCAAATTTTCCCAAATTTAGAGTCTGAATCAAATAAAATAGAAAATTGCAAAGTGATACTTCCAAGGTGGTAATTGTGGATTTTTCATTGCCCCTATTGTGGGGGTGGATTTGCAAGTGACTTGTGATAGGGAAATTTAGAGTCTGAAACAAATAAAATAGAAAATTGCAAAGTGATACTTCTAAGGCGGTAACTGTGGATTTTTCATTGCCCCTATTGTGGGGGTGGATTTGCAAGTGACTTGTGATAGGGAAAAATAAAATGTTAAATTCAAACTTGAACATTTAAAAATTTAAGTATAATTGCACTGAGATAGTTTAGTAATGTTAATGGAATGCTACTTCTTGGGAGCCTTCTGTCAAGTGGACTTATAGGCTATCTGCTTTGTGCAAACCATCCTCCTTCCTTCAAAAAGGATATGTAATCACAAATTAAAATTGAAAACTCTGTAGCACTACATATGGATGACCCCATCCAACTCATTTATAGTGTGGGTTGTTGACATTTGCAACACTATGCCCACTCCATTGATAGGAAAAATTAAAGGGCTTTAAAGATTACATGGATAGCTTTGAATGCATAGGTAGAACAAATCAAATCTCATCATAGGCCCTAAATCCATTGAATCCAAATTGCAAATGCCACTTCCTAATCACTAGACCCATAATTAATCTAGGACTATCACTACATTTTCCCTTTTTTGGAAAATAAGTTATAACTTGAACTTTTGTTGAAAATTCTTTCTCCCTATGGATAATTTTAATTAAGGGAAAAGCTTCGATGTGAACTTGTTTCATTTTTCCTTGGTATAATAATCATTTCATTAAACTCGATGGTTACTAGATCACTCTTGCATATGAGTCCTCTCTATGTCATTATAGAAAATTGTTAGTGTATATTATTATCTCATCCATTGTTTATATGCATATGGATAATTTATATATTATCTCATGCATTGTTTACATGCCTATGGATAAAACATATATTATTTCATGCATTGTTTACATGCACATGGATAATTCCACATGGTTTTAAGCCTACTTAGGTGTGCTTTTTCATATGGAGTTGCATGGAGTTTGCATGCCACAAGTTTTAGTTAGTGGAGTTGTATGTGACTATTCTAGGTGGTAGTTTCTTTTCCTCTCTCTTATAATTGTATATCACATGATCATTGGTAAATGTATTGTGGCAACTTATTGTGACTTATTGGTTTTAATCTTCATTGTATTACAAACTCTTGTTTTTCATAACTTGCAAGTGTGCCATTGTTCATCTCTCATGGCCAACCAATATGGACATTCCTCCAAAAGATCTTGGTTCTCACATGGTATCAAAGTAGATATTTTTGGATTCGTAGCCTAATATATTTTCATAGTTAACTTAGAAATAGAGGTTTGCATAATATCAATAATTTCTATTGTGTTTGTGTGTGGGGAATAAGTTTTTGTAGGACTGGTCTGTAGAGGAGAAGGCATGCTTATCATTTTTTCCTGTTTCATGTGGCATTGAAGGGCGGTTGAAAGCCTGATTCACAAAGGGTGAGGTTGTGGAAGGGTGAACCAAAGGCTTACATGGATTAGAGGGCAACGAAATGCATAATAGGGCACGAGGAGGACTGACAGCCTGTAGAAAAAGGGGCATTCTACCCACGAAGGATGACATTTGGAATTCAAGAGGTCAGAGCAAGGTATTGAGAGTTTTGTCTCACCTGGGAAGGCTATGTGCAAAAAGAAAGGCATTGAAACCCCTGTCTCACCTAGCAAGGTCATGTCCAAAAAGCAAGGCATTGAAACCCCTATCTCACCCACCAAGGTGGTGTCCAAAAAGAAAGGCATCTTCAAAACTACTTTAAATATGTGGCTAAACATTCTAATAAGACTAATTTACAAGTGACTGGAGGCATCTAGCAAGGTGGCCAAGGAAGGCATGATTCACTAGGATTTGTTTGGCGTCTGGCGCCCAACATAGGTCAACAGAGGGTCAAAACCCCTGCACTTGGCATCTAGCATGTTTTCCTCTCAAAATCTTGCCCTTCAAGGTTGAAACTAGATTGTAAGATATTTATCCCTATTTAACCCCTAATTGTGTGGTAGATTCTGCCCTAGTTAGGTTCACCCTTATTTGCAAGGATTTCCCCAGTTTGCCCCTATTTTGTAGGGCACCGAAGGTTTAGCAAGGCATCCAATTTAGATAAAGAGAGCAGGAAGGAGTTAAAATCTTCATAACCTTGCATTGTTCATGAGAGGGCTCCAAGAAGTGACATCAACATTCATCCTCAAATTTCATCAGCAAAAGTCTCAATTTTTTTTTTTAATTTCCAAATTCAATCTCCACTTTTAAAGGTATAATTTTTTATTTTAGAGTGCAAATGTAATTGTCAATGCACTAAAAATTTAAAGTACCAAATCAAGGGGGTAATTAAGCAATTTGGCCCCAAGTTATTCATACATGCATTCAACTTATAAAGTGCCTTTTATGTATCATTATTTTTGGGGATTATATAGGCATCTTGTTATCAATGAACTAACATAAATTTCCAAATTCGTTAAGGGGGTAATATATCTAAGTCAATAATAGGGATAACAAATCATCCCTCTGACATTACTTTGGAAGAAGGAAACTACATACCTTGGTGTGATGCCATCCTAAAGCACTACTGATGGATTCATCTATTTCCACTTTTGTACGGGCTTATCCTCGAACTAAGTACATATTGGTAGAAACCTATTTAGGGAAATTGAAATGATCATGTCTTAGGATTAATTGGTTTAAGTGTTGGGAACCGCACATCATGGGATTTATCAGACATTGAGTGCATTCGCACTCCAGACCACACTATGGGAAATGTATGGAGATCCAAATGAATCTCCATTCCCAAATGATCCCATTATAGACATACTTCTTCATCTTGATGATGTTGATAATCATTTGTATGATGATGATACTAAAGAGGAACTTTGTTATTGGGAAAGTCTTGAATGTGCTAATGACATAGAGACAAATCTCCTCTTATTTTTCCTCTTTGTACACCTGTAGCATTGACAACTTTTCTTCCACCTCCACCTACCACTGTGATAGAGATCTTGGATTCTCGACATGCTACTTTAGATTCCCTCCAATAGGTTCACACTTGTGATTTTGATCAATGAGATATCATCTTATCAAACCCCCATCATTTATTTGTAGAATCTCTCATAATCGATCTTGACAACAACATTGAGGTCATATGTCTTCTCTTTGATGACAATTCACATCGATTTGTATCATCTCTTGGCTTGGATCCTCTTGTTCTATCTCCGCCACTTCATGCTACTATCTTGACACATCTTGAATCACATTAGTTCAGATCTTAGACTTTAGTGGTCGTTGTTCTCATTTCTTGAACGACATAGTCACAATTAAGCATTTGCTTTGAGAAATATGACCAATTTCCAGAACCATATATCCTGACTCCTTCATACATTCCACTTGAATGGGAATTCAATAGTTTGATAGCTCGGGGTTTCTATCTTCCAAAACCACATCACATAGACATAACATGGGATTTGTTTTGTAGCCATATGGCATGTATTGTCATTCCACACATTATTTCTTTGTAGCTTACTCTTCATTAGTTTTCACATGATTTTGAGATGTCACTTGTTTCAGTTGGGCCCGGGACTCCTGATTGATTGTGACTCATTTTCACATCAACATGAAGACAATTGGGGAGTGCTCTAAGATAGGGTTCATCATGAGACTTCCACTTCATCTTGTTTCACCATAGGTAATCCCACAGTAATGAGTCCCACTTTTTGGTCAAGATGGACATTGATATCAACATTTTTAACTAAATCTTCACTTTCTAAGACCTATAGCAGCTAAACCATTAAGATATTTGAGATGATGCAAACTAGTGATTTTTGGTAATTTGTGTGTAGATTCTAAATATATTTTTTAGTTTTTTTGAAATAAATCATGAATCTTTCAATGTCCCATTTAATAACTAGTTTTTAATAGTAAATAACAATTTCAAAAAGTAATGTTTATGTCATCCAACATATCTTTTTTTATAGAAAGGATAAAATTCTATTGGTGTATACCTTTAATCCTAGTTGTATACACATTTGTATTAATCATACTTAGGCATTTTTGGCACATGTTACTTTGAATATGTCAAAGTAGTTGGTCATTTTTTAAAGGTGTCGACTTGCATCGACACCCCACACTATGTTTGTGGGAGGTTACTTGCCACATCTCCATGTAGAGGAGTCATATCCTCTTTTCATGGAGATTTAGGTACCGACACTTGCCTATTTATACTCGCCGCATTTGGTAATACAATCTGGTCAATTCATTGCAAACTCGTGTGCTTGTTGTTTATTCTATGATCTTGTTTTCTACATGGTATCAAAGCTTTCTAGAATAGCTTCGAGCTATCTTTTGCTAGCTGTGCTTCACGCCCCCATTCACACCAGTCTTCATACTTTGAAGATTGTTTATTGTTTTTTTTCCTATGCATGTTTTGCTAGTTTCATAGAGGAGGCTTGATGTCTATGAAATGAGGCTCTGCCTCTTGTTTTTCACTGGGATCTGCACAAAGGTTGACCCACAACCCTTCTTCTTTATTTGTATGGCTTTGAAGAGTTGACTATTAGCAAAACAAGGTGACATTGGATATTGGAGGATCTCTGAGATCCTAAGACAAAGCACATAGCCCCCATGCCTCATGTCTTCATTGGTGTCTCATGGTGGTCTTTGGCACCGTGGCCGACGCCTCTAAATGCCCACACAAGGCTTCATTAAAGGTCTCAATCGGCCACAGAGGTGCCTTCACAACACCCTCACACACCACCCTTGTTCACCCTCATAAGGGCGCTCATTCGAACGGCCCTAGCTCGCCCCTGTTTGGCCTATGCAGGCCCAATTTGCAACTGCAAGAAAGGAGCGATGACTATCAAGCTTTTTTCAATGAATAGGAACACTATTCAATTGACATAAGAAACTCGAGGGGGGGTGATGTCAGCAAGGGGGAGGGGGGCACAATCTCAAAAATTTAAGCCCTTGGTCACATGAGGATTTAGCCCCTGGTCATGCTCAACCCAAGAGGGCTTAATTTTTCTCCTCTTTTCTTTTTTTTTTCTCCATCAAATTTGCATGCAAATTTAGTTTTCTAAAATTTGAATTTTTTTTTGTACAAGTCCTATAACTTTTGCAAATCAACTCGAAATCGAGTCCTTTTTTTTTGTAAAAGTGGATGTTTTTTCATCGTCAATCTAACTAGCCTAAAAATGCACTAAAATTATAGTGTCTTTTTATGTTTTTTTTGGTGACCTAAAGCAATCCTTCTATACTAGTGTAAAATTTAGGGGGGACAACAAATAATCAAAGGGAGTAATAGTGTTCACAATGCACTAAGTTTATAAATTGCCACTTTAAGGGGGGAATTAAGCAAGAGTAATCACACACTCAAACTTATAAAATGCCACCTTAAAAACTGAGTTCAAATAGGAATCTCATTTGTAAAATTGAGGAAACTACTTCTTAACTTGAGGGTAAATAGGGAATTTCATGGCACCTTCAAAATCAAAACTCAACAAATGGATTCTTAGTTCATGTGCAATGGATCACATGTCACCTTACAAAGAGGTGTTTGTGACAATCAAACCATGCAACACCTTCAAAATATTGATGGATGATATCTATTATAATGTTTGTGGTAAGGGAATTGTAAAGTTAGGAAATGGATTTATACATAATTTCATTCTTGAACTATTAAGGAATCATCTCTCTATATATCAACTCATCTATTCTGACAAAATAGTTGAGTTCACAGCCACAACAACCCTAATCAGGGAATCACAAAGTTGAAAACTTGTAGCAGTAGTGAAGGTTTGTCACTTCGACTGCAACTTCATTTTTCACATTTTACATCAGGTGAAGAGGACTCTCATAATGCTACTTCAGAGCCTAGTGTTAATTCATGACTTAGCTCAGTTGGTTGTATATAGCAGGTTGATTGAATTCCAAAAGCATATATGTTGTAAATACACTCATAAAAGTGTCATATAATTGAATGTGTGTAACACATAAAGGGAACTTGGAAAATTGTACTCACACTACTATATAAAGTGTAATGGGGGGGTTGTAACAATTACAACATGAATTGTATAGATTCTCTTCTCATTTGTATGTGCCATTAATGCACATCCTTTTTTTAGACATTCTACATTTTCTGAACCAAATTCCTTGCACACTATAATTTCAATTAGTTTGCTAAATTCTCTTAGAATTAAGGGAAGGGCAGAATCTACAACTGTTTCATGCTCCGGTAGTTCTTCATCTCTTCATCAGAATCAACTTTAGCATCATCTTTGGGGGGATTTCTAAGCCTTTCCTTTTTCTCTCTTTTTGGAGGATAGTTTTTTCCCACTGGGTTTTCTATCTTTCTCTAGTTGTAGAGAGTTTTCATTGTAATTGAGTACCTTATCAGGCTTCATGGTCAGGACTCATTTTTCTTTTGCATTGTTCTTGGGTACCTCACTAGGCTTATAGCCGGGAACCATTTTTCATAAAACTCATCTAAGCTATGCTTAAAGGGGGTGTTGGTATATACCTTTAATCCTAGGCATATACACATTTGTATTAATCATACTTAGGCATTTTTGGCACATGTTACTTTGAATATGTCAAAGTAGTTGGTCATTTTTTAGAGGTGTCGACTTGCATTGACACCTCGTGCTATGTTTGTGGGAGGTTACTCACCACATCTCCATGTAGAGGAGTCATATCCTCTTTTCATGGAGATTCGGGTACCCACACTTGCCTATTTATGCTCACCTCATTACGTAATAAAATCTGGTCAATTTATTGCAAACTCATGTGCTTGTTGTTTATTCCATGATCTTGTTTTCTACAAATTCTAATTTATAAAATATAGATTTTTAACATCAATATCTAGTGCATGGATATTTTTTCATAATTTTTTGTTACATTTTTTTAATTAATTTTTGAAGTTAGGGTAACTATAATTTGGACATAGGTGTATGTCGTCAAGCATAACTTGTTGTATATATATCAAAATTCAATTTATTTTGGTGAAACAAGGACATCAATACCTAGTGCACAAATATTTATCAGAATTTTTTTCTCTATTTTTTATTTTTTCACGTGTGTGGAATAGAGACATTGATTTTTGATGAAAAACCTATGTTAACTAGAAAATAGAAAATAAATATAAAATCAAATCAAACATATTTAAAATCATACTTTTGGAAAGCTTATACTAAGGGATACATATTTACAAAATAGAATTTCTAAATGACTTCATTTGATCCCCCAAAAGGTGAAGCAAAATTTGATTTGTCAGCAATTTGATAGGTGTAGAGGAGACTCCATTGAGGGTTTCATTTAAGACTAGGGAGATTATTTCCAAGAGGATTTAGTCTAATGGGGTTTTATCAAACCCTTAAATTAAAACCCTTTAGATGGAACCCCTCAAGGCTTAAATCATTATTTTTTCCCAAAAAAATGTGATCTCAGACAAAAATCAGGATGTCCCATAAGTGGGACATAGTATTGTGACAACACCTCCATTGGAGTTGTTTCTTCCTAAGGGGAGAAATGGCATTTGCAACAAATGCATCGTTTTCAGCATTCATACATGGGAATTCACTTTATACATAGGGGATAGTTCATTGTGGGGTGGTTACATAGTCTCATTCTCTCTCCTATGGCCATATGACATTGTTTTAATCTTGGTACAAATTTATCATCTTCAGGGGTCTTTCTAGTCGTCTTCATTTTATTTTCTCTTTTGGAGGGAAGTTTTTCCCCACTAGGTTTTCTTCCTTTCTCCACTTTATGGGAGATTGCATTGTACTTGGGTACCTCATCAATCCTAGTTGCCAGGATCTAATTTTTACTTTGTTCCCACCTAAGCTATACTTAAAGGGGGGTGTTAATGTATATTATTATCTCATCCATTGTTTATATGAATTTGAATAATTAATATATTATCTCATGCATTTTTTACATGAATATGGATAATTCATATATTATCTCATGCATTGTTTACATGTGCATGGATAATTCCACATGGTGTTAAGCCTACTTAGGTGTGCTTTTTCACATGGAGTTCGCATGCCACCAATTTTAGTCAGTGGAGTTGCAAGCCACTATTCTAGCCATCAGTTGCTTTTCCTCTCTCCTATAAATCTACATCTTGATCATGGGTAAATGTATTGTGGTGAATTATTGCAACTTATTTCTTTCAATCTTGTTTGTATTACATACTCTTGTTTTTCATAACTTGCATGCATGCAATTGTTCATCTCTCATGGCCAACCGATATTAGTATTCCTCCATAAGATCTTGCTTCTCACAAAAATGAGTTCTACATCACACCAATAGATTGATCTTTATGTAGTCTACAAGATATAACTAAATCCTATATAGAGGACCCACATCTAATCCTACCTCTACAAACTATTGAAAACAAGATTAATAGGAACACAACTCAACCAAAACATCACCTTGAAGCCTCCAAATCAAGAGGGACAAAACCCTACAAATAATTATAGTAAATACATACAAAACTAATAGGCATATTATAACATTAAAAATTGCATACCCTACAATTTCATGTCATATTTTACATCCACCTTAGTGCCAATCGCTACAACATCACTTAGAACCATTTAGACCTAATCTTGGATTACTTTCGCTAGACAAGCTTTTATCAGATTTGTACCAGAGAATTAATGTTGTCATTTTTCAAGGAATGTGTGTTAAATTAGATAAAATTCCCTCTAAACACTAAGCATGATGCACATACATTTGTGCAACATACTGGTGTCCTATGTTGTACATCTCAAAATGTGTTACTCATGCATGTTTCCACATCATAATGTCTCTTGATGGCTATAACACTCCCTCAAATGTGTCTTTTCTATGGTTAGCCTATTCTTGACCACATGATAAGGACAATGAAAAGACATCTAAATGATCTCTGTAACTAGAAGATGGAAACTCACAAAAATCCTATAGATTAATCATCTAAAGCTCTAGTTTTTCTTTATAGATTTATCATAGTGGATAGATTTTCTCCCTTGCTCAGTTATATTCATGAGGCAGTGTATTCAATACATAAGTTAAGAAGTTATTGTTTATCTTTGAAAAATTATGAGTTGGTTATATATTCCTAGACTAAGACAAAAAGAGTCTTTAGTCGTTAATCTATATGACTTAAATGTCAAAAATCTTGTAAATTATGATAGAGGAATATAGATGAGCATGGAAATAGGTAGACAAGCCATTGAGTAGATGATATGACATCATAGACCTGTGATTGCAAGGATACAAAGAGGGACTCAATGTATGTTGCATAAGTCACCTAATCCCTCACCCTATACTTATCTAGTTGTCTAGAAGATAAGGGAGTATTGTATGTCTTTAAGACTAATATTGTATAAACAAGACAGAGTGTTTTCATGTATATATGTTATAAACTGAATTATAAGAATGTTGTCTCCATGTCAAGAAAAGAGTGAGTGAACATATACCTTTATTTATATGAAACTTTAGCCAAAGTAATGAAAAAGTCACTACTTGCATTGTCTGTGAACTATGTGCTAGATAGATAAACAATCAAAGTGGGTAATACATAGCTAGAGCTAGACTAGAGTTGTAAACTTGATTTCTATTAGCTAGGACACTTCACTATTTCTTAGATGGAATAAAGAATAAGTTGATTCTCATTATCTATTACGCTCGTGAATGGAAGGGTCACTTCCACTATGAAGGTGAGTAGGGGACTGTCACTCTATGATTGGAGGAAAAGCACCAAGGTGATGCTCTCTCTCTCTCTCTCTCTCTCTCTCTCTCTCTCTCTCTCTCTCCTGCAGTTGACTACCAAAGACTTCTCAACAAGAAAAACATTACTTATTCTGTAAATTAAATTGTTAAATTGTAAGTTGTAAGAAATGCGACCATTTGATATATTTGAGATTGCTAGTCACATGTGAAGCAACTCTCTTTTAAAACTTCCCTTCCATATCGAATACATCTAGAACCATCCATGAACATATGCTGGTGAGATGCGCCCCCTCTATTCTGACATATAGATAGATCGGTTGGGGCCCGATCTATTGAGTGCATAAAGGACTTCGTATTAGTATGAAATGGAATGAAGGAATTGATTGGACTAGAAAGGATGGTGGCCCAGTGGGTCTAACGAGATTAGATTGGTCAGGGCTCTGATCAAAGCTCATCATGATAGTCTAGTCCTAGTTGCCGGTCAGCCCTATCTATCAAGTGCACATCTCCCATTCCTAATGATCTGTCATCTCCATCCATAGAAATGTATATAGTCAATCAAGGTAGGCAGGATAAAGACCTGCTTTGCCCCATAAGGCCCCTTGAGCTTTCTAATGAATATCTCCCTCTCTTCGATGACTAGAGAGAAATTGATGCCCTTCATCTGCATCGATGGCCATCTCAATGCAGGGTAGCCTCTAAGTTCGAGCGCATAAATGTCCCACCCCTGGCCTATAGATCTAAATTGGGAAACCTACCACAAGGGACGGAGCCCTCCCTTTATGAACGGATCTACGTATATATATATAGTACTTGGAAATTGCAATG
This sequence comes from Cunninghamia lanceolata, assembly GCA_027924645.1. NCBI lineage: Eukaryota > Viridiplantae > Streptophyta > Pinopsida > Cupressales > Cupressaceae > Cunninghamia > Cunninghamia lanceolata. The sequence goes on from BSBN01000892.1 coordinate 11,031,111, forward strand.
TAATATCTTTGATTTTAGTTGTTATAAAAAAAGAACATGAGATTTTTTCTTTAATTGTACTTAAATATATTTAATATTCTAGTTGGGATGTTACGCATGGTATTAGAGCTATCGGGTTTAGTACTTGGACCTTGGAGCTCATTGCGAGCTTTCACAAGATTGGCAAGATATGCTAATGATAAAACATTTATTCTTGTGCCAGAATGGCAGGAAAGAGAAGAATAAGAAAGAGAGCCAAGAAAACAATACTTAGTGACATGCCTAAGATCACTATTAAGAAAGAGCCATCTCCTAAACCAAAGATGAAATAAATAGAGAGCTATACCAAGGAAGTTTGGCTCACTAATTTTGGAACACTAGAAGATGCACTCAAATGTATTTTCCTAGAAAGGAGGAAATGGATTGAGGAGGCAAAAAGGTTGCCAACCCTTACTATTGTTAAGATTAGTAAACCATCTGCTCATCATGACATACCTTTTGGGTGTGGTCAGGATGCACCTGTTATGGGTAAAGAGGTGTTGATAGAATACTCACAAGTACATCCACCCACCAAGTTTGTGTTACTCAATTCTGATGGAGAGGAGGAACATAAGGAAATTGCTCTGTCAAAAAGTGATATGTAGACATTTCTTATACATGAAAAATAGAAATTTTTTGTATTTGAATAAGGATGTAAAAATCTAGAAAGTGAATAAATTAAAGTTTTGACTTTTAGAATAAGCAAATGTTTATGTGATGGATCTATAAGTTTCTATATTTTTGATCTTGTACTTTTATGATAGAGTATAAATTTCTATGCAAATGATTAGGTGTGTTAATGTTATGGAACATTCTAGAAACCAACTAGGAGGGAACCCAGATCGCCGAGATCCTAAGAATGATCTTAAGGAAAAATTAAATCAAATTTTGTTAGTTTTAAATGAAACAAAAGAAAGATTGGAAACCCTGGAATAGGAAGTTAGAGGGTGAGAAACCAATCAAGAACAACACTTTAAAGGAAGAAAAGAATCTAGTTTTCATGGTGAACCAAGAGTAAATAATCTTGACTTACTAAATCAAAATGAGGCAAAAACTATCTCCATTTTAGTTCTGCAAAAAGATTAGTAGTTACAGTTGTAATTAGATTTCCATTCTACAGTTGTTCACCTTCATTTCTAACATAGATTAACCTTTATAAGTTAAGTGGTTGTATGCATATTTTTGGGGCATCACTATTCTTAGATGGCTTTTCCTATTTTGGTATGACTATTCTTAGTAGTTATTGGCCTATATGTATTTCACATTGTGAGCTAATTAATCATCCAGTCCATTATTCATTGCAATCCTTGATTTATTTTCTTTGTATATTCTGTGTTTGTGGTCTCATAGGTTTGAGTGTGCGACTGCTTGAATTTCATGGCTCACCAATACAATCTTCCAACTTGGAGATTCTGGTGAATTCTACATGGTATTAGAGTTATTTTGAGTTTCTTTTGTTGTTTTGGGTCTATTGAGATTTTTTGAAAACACCACTGTATGCATTCAAGCATATGTTTTCTATGTTTGTGTTTTCTACTAGTTTGTGCAAAGTGCACAATTTGATTGAATGATGTTAGTCCTCTCTGTATGAGCGTTCATCTTAATTATCCACTTCATAATTGTTTATAGTGTTGGCTATATAACTTGGGAGATATCTTCTAGCTACTCAATGAGTCCAATTAGTAAATCAAGACCAATGTTCACCAAGTAGTCTGGCACCTTGTTGCCTTCATGAAAGGTGTGGGTAATTTTAAATTTTTTGAAGTACTGCAAATGGGACCTAACCTCCTCTATATAGTCTCTTATCTTCCAACATGGAGGCTCCTTTCTATTTATGAAATTAACAATAATTTTTTAGTCTCCCTCAATTTCAAGAGAATGAACACCATTAATCAGGGCCATTTTAACCCCCCAATAGATAGTTATAGCTTCAGCCTCATTATTGGTTTTGATTACAATGTTTTTAGCATAATTTTCCAACATAATGTAATTTTCATCCTTGATAATACCACCAGCTCCAGCCATGCCAAGATTGCCTTTAGCATAGCCATCAAATTTAGTTTCATCCAACCCTTTTGAGAACATTTTGATTACATATGTTATTGGTGGATAGTTGATGTGTATATGTTCCTCCTTATTGCATTTATTGCAACTAATGGGTGTTATTTCTGATATTATTTTCTTAAATTACAATGTGGACAAAACAAGTCCAAATTTCAGACCTCTCAAAGATACAAGCTCAATTCAAACAAAAATTTGAGACCTTTCAAGGCAATAGGATGAACATCAAAATTTGAGACCTATAAAAGCAACTCTCTCTCTCTCTCTCTCTCTCTCACACACACACACACACACACACACACACACACACACACACAGACAATATCAATATTCTAGAATTGAGATGCTATGAATTGTTAACAATTAACAATTGGGAAAGACATTGTGCAATTTTTTTAAGAAAAAAAACTATTAGTTTTTATTTTATTATTCAACGAATCTTCCAATCAAACAATTTTTGTATTGATTTGTCTGTTATTTAGTTGTGGAGGATAAAAATGCATACTCACTCTTTTATAATCACTCAATTTACTATTCACATTGGACCCTATCATAAATGTTATGTTCTAGCTGTTGTTTTTTTATAATTTGTGTAGACACTAAAACAAACCTATAATCCAACTTTCCTTAACTTGAATCAACCTAGTGATTAATGTCTATCCAACTTTACTTAGCCTAAATCAACTAGTGACTAAGGTCAATCCCTTTCTACTTGTCCTTTCTCAGATTAAACAATGGATTTAGCTTCTTCACTAAATTTCAAATTCCTTTTTTCGCACATCATGAAGACACTTGAGAAAATTTTAGCTATTGTCCATGATCTTGCATGCCACTATTTAGATTGAGTTGCTAGGGTGTAATATTAAAACACAAGTCCTCGGCCATTACTTCACATCAAATCATTGCATTCTAAAAGCAAATCATTACATAAGGGTACTTATTGAAGTAGAAATACTACACATTGATCAACCATCTTAGGCATTCTACATATATTTATCTTATGTACGTTTGATCTTTTGCAAATTAAGAATGAAGCTCGGTTGACATCTTAGAGTGAAGTTCTTCTATTAACCAATGAGGGGCTCATAAATGGGGTTTTCAACATTCCCAATCCCAATCAAATAGCAGTGTATAGGTGTGTAGGTTTCCTAAAGAAGACAACATAAACCATAGATTTTAAAATAGAACTATGCAATCACGAGATAAAATCAGGGTTTTTGTCATGTCATTTAACAAAGTGGAGATGAGTCACAATTTTAAAGCATGTGCACGATAACTATCTAATATCAAACGTCTTTAACTTAATGGTTAAAACTACTCATGACAATTTACTGCATTGTCTGCTATCCTAGTTTGGCAAACCAAGGTAAACACCTTGAACCTTCTACTATATGTTAATGTTTTAATTTGAACTCAGTATTGATCTTTTACTGTGCAACTGTGTTAAAAACAAATAAGCAAAGGCCTGATCGGACAATCCTGACTTTCTTCCAACATTATAAACATCTTATGTGGGCAACTAGGCAAGGCATTCTTCAAATGTAATGCAATCCTTGCCGAAAGAAAATGATAAATATATGCACACTTTTTGTTCAATGCTCTGATGATGCACTAAATTGCCGCAGCTATACAATAATCGTTTCATATATATTATGAATAGTTTGAATGAAATATTCTCTTGAATTTTCAAGAGTTTGGTATAGAATAATGTCTTCTTTTAGAAAATACAGCTTCTGTTTTTATTTTACTAACTACAAATTCTTTGCTAAGATCAAATTGAAAGATATCATTTCTGTTTTTTCATTCAGAACATCAAAATGCTATATTATTGAAATTTGAAGTCTCCGCACTAAAGCGCTGGGACTGAACATTACTTCTACGGGTTTAGTATAAACCCGTGTAATTATTAAAAAACCTTGAGCGCTATAAAAAATCCCAATAATTCACCACTTGAGCATATACCATTTAACAATATGTTTTATCAAATTTGCACAGCATCTGATGAATAACTGAAACAACGAGTTGGAAAACCTGCAGGCATGTCAATGCGAGTCCATCTCTTTTCCTCTTCCGTTTCAAGGACATGAAAAAGAAAACACGAATCCAAGTCGTCCAAGTCGTCGCTGGTTTGAGTGGCTCTTACGAAAATACAGTCACGCCACAGTACAGCACATCTAACAGTATAAGACCTGATAAGAGCATATTGCCCGACTGTGGTTAATGAGTTGCTGGCAATATCGAATCTTTTCACAATTACTCGGTCAGATCCCCACTCAAAGTAATACAACCCCCCAAAACCACCTACACAATTGTCAACAGAATCAACATTACCCTCCATGTTTAACTTTCTCCAAAGTCCTGTGTGAGGATCATAAACGTGTAAAGTCTCCCCATGAGTGGGAAATACATAAAATCTGCCATCAACAAAAGCACCACGACAACATTGTTGAGGCCAATCTGGAATCATGCTAGGAAGAATCTTCCACTTGTCTTCCTCTAAATTAAAAACATATGGTGGGAGGTGATGGGGACTCAGGAGGGAGATGACCGAAAGTCCCTGTCCAATAATGTGGCTGTCCCTTTCCCAAAGTCTGATAATGTCTCTATCCCAATCCCAAAGTCCGTCGACGCCGCCGGCTACATAGACAATACCTTCAGGCGACGGGGACGCTGCGCAGGCATGGAAGTATCGAGTACTAGGCATGACGGCGCCCAGCTGCCATGTGCGAGACAAAAATTCAAATTTCAAAACAATTTCTCTTTCGTATAATCTGTGAATAAATCATTACAACTAACTGTTGTTTTGATCTAACGTACACACACGTAGGAGAGAGATTCTTTGGTAGTTTAAGATCAAGTTTAGTTTCTGTGCATATTCTAGGCAGCCTTTCCCACCAGTTCCCAAGCGGGTAGTAAATAATTGCTTCAAAATAATCCCATTCCTTTGGAAAGTATTCAAGAAAAACTATTCCCTCCTCGAACATGTTATTCCTCTGTCGCTCTTTATAGAATTCGGTGCTGCTCAGCAAAGCGTTCCAACTCTTGCAGACGGCCCTAAGGTTCCTGTGGAATTTGTATGGAACCCTTACGAGGCATTGCAGCACTAAATCTTCTGGAAGACCTGGAATTATCTCCATTGCAATGCAACTCTCGCACAAGCAATTTTAAATAGCCCTGAATCGATCTGTATAAATATAGAATGAAACGGCGTCCATTGCACTATACTAAAATAATAATTAGTTTGTTGACACTGGTTTTTAAATTTTAATTACTTTTTATCTTAATTAAAAATCCATCGACCATGCTGGATATATTAAAGCAAATGGAAGCAGCCTTTCGTTCTTCCCTATTTTTACAAACTTGTGCATTTCTCATTTGGAGAGAAGTTTATTAAAGCTTTAAGAAGTTGGCGCTTGTTTACTATTTGAGGTACTTAAGTTCAGATAATAAATTAGCAATCTGCATTTGATGTGCGATGCCTATTGCCGATAGGCATTTTCATTTAGTCTATTATTAGGGACAACCACAAAATTTGAAGGAAACATTAAAAAAAAAAATTCTTTTTTAAAGGCAATGTACTATAACAAGGAGTGGAAGTACAAAAGGTATTATGATCTTACAGATTGATCCGAGGGCAAATGAAAATCATTGACCTAGGGTATATATAGGAGCTTGAGTTTGCTAGAAATCATGCAAGACATCATTGGATACAAAAATCCTAATACATTTCATTAATGTAAAGTTTGGGTCCATAGACATCTAAATCTTCCAAGTTTAAAATAGACTTTTAATTAGTGAAATCTACGAGGCTTTAAGATTGAATGAGTTTAGGTCTGCTATGGTCTACCAATTCATGGCTTAAAGATCTATGGCATGGGCTTAATATAAAATTTGACCAAAGATGCTTTCAAGTAAAATTGACAATGCTTTAATTTTGAATACGACTTGGTCTACTATGGTCTATGAATTGATGGCTTTAAGATCTTGAATGCGGGCTTAATATAAACTTTAACCTAATATGGTTTTGGGTCCATCCAACAATCTACTAAAACCTCCAAGCCTAACAATATTAGACACGAGAAAGTGACTTTATCAAGGTTAGCAAGATCTTCCAAGTTCACAAGAAACATATGAAACCTGAGATTTGAGTGCACAAACAAATTCTAATTTGATGGGGAGTTCTCATGTCTAGAAGGACTGGAAACTTTAAAATTTGAAATTCTTGGATACGACAAAGTGAACAAACTATGACTCATAGATCGGAAGCTTTATAAAGGGAAATCTAAGGATTTTCACGTTCTTTATGTTAGAAATGAAGGCAAACCACTACAAAATAGAAATATGAAATTATGTTACAAATCTGAATTTTAACAATAGAATGCCAAAACAAAGATTTAAACTAATGTAAATCAACAAAAAAGAAATCAACAAACTCAAAATAATAACACATAACACAGAGATGTACGTGGACAAACCCTTGCAAGAAAAAACTCCACCATAAAAGAGAATACAATGCAATAACTTTTTTCAATCCTACATCAAATCTGACTACACTTATGTACCTATAAACATACAGCTAATATTCTACACTTCTCAATCTTCTATTAAATAAAAAATGCAAGCTTATAGAAGAAGTTTGTTAAACATGGCACCCAAACTTGGGAATATTCAATGCATTATTTTGGGAATCCAACAATCAAGTTATTATTAGCCTCTTACAGATATCATAAAACCACCTTACCGAATATTGTGCCTAAGATAGACAAATCACATGCCCACCTCTGAGAAAGTCAACAATAGGATAAAAATAGTCTCTTACACCTTTTTAGAAGTTTCCATAAGATACTCTATGATAATGGTCCAGTTATAGTTGATTCCTTACAAAATTTAAGGCACTAATATCAGTAGATGGTCTTACACCTATCATAGACCATTAATAAATTTGGATGCCACACATTTACCAATTTACTATCCAGAGGTAAAATAACATAAATTACCATCACCGTAATTAAATAACTACTTAAGTAATTGGAACATTCATCCATTACAATGTTTATTTATAAAATAATGTCATAAGTAATTGAATATATCAGATTAACAAGGTTGATGGCACCTTAATCCTAACACTTTCTTCTTATAGACCAAAGTTTCCCTATATAACTATGTTGAGTAGATGTTTAAAATCTAGAATTTTAAGTTGAAGTCCTTAGGGTCTTCTTTTGGAAAACTTGATGTAGGTGGCTCCTCAATTCTATAGCATTACATTGCAATTCATGGAGTCTTCCAAAATTCTTGGGATGAGGCTCAATTTATAAATTTTTTAGATGTTGGATGAAGGGTCAACATTAGATTGAAAGATCAATGAATGAGGATGCTTGAGAGCTCTCAAGCATGGGGAGAGTGACAAGTGGCATGATGAGATTTGTGGATGGGAGATGTCCTTGGATCAAGGGAAAATCAATGGTGAAAAAGTAAGTTGGATAAAGTGAAGGGATGGGATTGAAGAAGGACAAGAAGGGACAAAAGGACCTTTGTACAAAGGACTTTGGCCATACTTTTGTAAGAGCCCCATGTGGTCATGTATAAGAGGCCATGCCTTTGTACATTTGGAAGAATGTGAGGGGATTAGGATGATTTGAGAGGATTAGGAATGTACAGCCTTGTGATTAGATGGGTAATTAGATTCAGTCAATTTAAGTAAAAGTGGAAAAAATAGGAGAATTAAATAAATATGAAAAATCTTTTTTTAATTTAGGGATAAGGAAAGGGGATGGAGAATTAGATAAATAGAAATATTTATCTAATGTTAGACTATAGGGGTGAAGTGATAAATGATTAATAAATCATTTAAGCTAGGGATAGGTACGAAGTACATGAATAGTGATTTTGACAATAAAATATTGTAAAATCATGGTTTGAAGGGTAATTGGTTAATTAACTATCTAAACATGTGTTTATTCAATTAATATTAAAGAAAATAGTTATCAAGGGACCTTTAGGGATAAATTACAGATAAATAGTGATAAAAAGAGGTATTTGGATGGTTAATTAGATAAATTGGGATTTATCTAGTTACAAGGTTAAATGATGGTATGATTAGGATTGAATTATGTCGAGACAAAAGAGGTGGACAATTTTAGGTGTCCACATTTTGCGCCTCTTTGAGATGGTGTTGCAAAGCAACATGATTTCAAAGAAAGATAAAACATAGTGCTAGGTAGGATAGATGAAGATAGTAAGATTAGGGATAAATATACCCCAACCACTCAAAGTGAGAGTGACAAGGAAGGATGATTGTAAGGATGATGCCTCCTTGAAAGGGCAGGTAGGTTTGGAGAGCATGGGTGCACTCTCAAAAGGATGAAGAGGGTAGGATTAGAAAGAAGAGAATGGAATTTAAAAGTCCTCATGGATGGGGAAGATGGGGTGGATTGGATGCAAGGGATTGGAGGAAGGAGAGGACAGGGGATAAATGATTGGAGGGAAAGGATGATGGTTGATAAAGAAGTGGCTGAAAGGATGGGGGAAATGGATGGATGCAAGATGTGTAAGTGAAGGAGAGGTTTAGCACAAACCTTCTAGAAAATATGTTGGACAAGAAGTTCTCATGAGGGATATAGAGTTTCAACCCAAACCTTCTTGTAAATAGCCTGTACAGAAACTCTCTAGAAAGGTTCACATGGCTACGATGAAGCAAAAATGGAAGAAAGGGATGAATGCAAGTTGATTCTTGACTCCATGAATATACATTATTATGCACTGATAAATGAGAGACATATTTATTTGATATGGCATGAGACATTATGTACCAAGGTATAATGAACTAGAGTGATAATGTATCCCATGTATAAAAGCCAACCAATAGGGTCACAAGCAACCCTATGCCATAATAGTACCATGATATGGAAGACCATGATACCGTTGTGGCATGTAGGTTATAGGGACCACTGGTAATGCAAGATAAAAATATAATACACACAAAAAAGCATGCATGCACAAAAAATGATTCAAAGACAAACATGTTGTTGCCCCTGGTCAAGCTGAAAAGCCAAAGATTGATGGATTGGTGATGTTGGATTGTGTTGTTGACGATAAGAACAAAACAAGGATTGGGAACAATATATCTCGATGATTATAATAGATGATTGGATCAAAGGCTTGTAGCAAGGCTATGAACAAGACCATGCATGTGATTGGATGATTTTGATTATGATTCTTAGCTCAAGATGAATATTGATTAGGATGTTCTTGCGATTTGGATTGTTGGAATATTTAGAGATTTAGGGAGATTTTAATTGATGAGAGGGATGCATTGGTTTACATGTGCGTAGCCTTAAGCTAAATAACAATGACAAGGGAAAGATGAGTCTATTGATGAGGTATGAGAGGATGATTAGGATAAGTAGATAAGGGGATGATGGATAATGGGTAAGAAGGATGAGTGATAAAGGGATAGTGGATAGGTGATAGTGGATAAGGAGTAAAAGGAAAGGATGCAATGATGAATTGATTGTGTGATAGGGGAGGAATATAGTGCTTAGATCATATTCAAGCTATCAAAACCATGGTTAGGGAGAGGATGGGAGGATAGATGGATGGAAGATATATGATAGATGTATGGATGAGTTCATATGTGATGGGGGAGAAGGGAAGCTTTAGCCTTTGGAATTGTAGAAAAACCTCATATCAGTGAGAGGCCGATGGAGGGGATTTGAATAGAGGATGATGGGTTGAGTATGGATGGATGTAGGGATAGATTGACCGGCTGGGTAACTTTTTGGCGGTGTGAATTGGTGATGTTATAAAACCACCAAAGGAACTAGGGGATGAGAGATAGGAGAGGGGAGAGAATCATGGATAGAGGATGGGTGGATAGAGGGAGTGTGGAGGTGGTCTCCAAGGACTATGTCACATAAGAAAAGGATACCCCACTCAAGATTTGTCATGCATGACCAGGTGTTGTGATGGTGGGGAGGGATGGACATTATCCCTATCCTTAAATGAATCACAAGTGGGGAAGGAGGATGGAAGGACAAGAGTATGGATAGTGGATGGAAAGGATGGGAGATAATAGGATAAATGGATAAAGATAGAGGATGGGATGGATATGGGAAGATGATGGGAGAGGATGTAGTGGAGGCGGGATGAAAGGATATACAATGGGATAAGTGGATAAAGTATATTGATGCCCTATAGTATGATAATATTGAAGATTTTTATTGTTCACTTTATGGGTGGAGGCATTCAAAATTATACTTTTGAATCCCATGGGTTGTTTGAAAGCTTTATCTTTGTATGATGTGTGCAGTTTTTGGTCATGATTAGGGATTTTAGGGGATCAGGATTTATGGACGGGAGTGTTGAGGATGGGAGGATAAGGGGATTTAAGGATGGGTATATTAGAAGTTGGGAGGAGTGGAGGAAGTGTGGATTTGGGGATGGCAAGACATTTGGTTTTATGGATAGGATAAGATGGGGACATATGGTTGCATGATTGTCAGATTCATGAATGAAATACAATGGAGGAGGGGGGATGGTGGCATAGGATTTGGGGGTGCGATGAGATGCACTATTTGGGATTAGAAGAATAGATTTTGGAAGGTACATGGGTGGTACCAACATGCTTAGATTGTTTACCTTGGGATATATAACCAAGGCCATGTGTGCATGGATAGAGTTTGACATGGATGGGTTCCAATATGCCTTGTTTGTGAAGGCCTAATCCTTTACCTTGATAGTTCATGTTTTAGAGAATGAAATGTGCAATGGATCTGTGATGAAAAATCATTAACTTTTGTGAAAAGAAGCACTTGATTTCAAGTTGATTTTCAAAAGTTATAGGACTTGCAAGTTTTTGCATTTACAAAAAAAAACCTTCTATAGGCAAATTTTTTTTAAGATTTTGAGAAAATTAATTTTCATGGAAAATTTCTGAGAGAAGAAAATTTTGGAGAAAACTTAAGCCCCCTTGGGCTATGCATGACCAGGGGCTAAAAACCCATATGACCAGGGGATAGATATTTGAAATGGTCTCCCCTCCCCCTCGCTCTTCTTTGATGTTGCAAAAGGGCCAAATGATTTGGAGCTGATTTGGTCCATTCGAGGAGGTGACTAAGGGTGATTTGAAGGGGCATCTTGGTGCCTGTGATAAGGCACTTACAAGGCACCTATGACGATGCCTGTGGAGGTCTCACTGTGGGCGGGTGAATGCAGCATGGGTGCTAGTGTCAATGAGACCTCCCAACACTGCTGTGCAGAGATCAAAGTGCCTATGATAGGTGCTTCATGAACCTCCCTCTACAGAGCCCTTCAAAGGGCATTCAACAAAATACACAGGCCCTTCGGAGGGTATTCAAAGACTTCGCAGCCTGTCCTCTTGAATACAAACAAAAAAACCATTAATAAAAAAATAGAGAACAAGACCTCACAATATGGAGACCGATGTGAATGGGGGTGAGTAGCACAACATGCAAAAGATGGCTCAAAAACTAATCCAAGAAGCTCTGAGACCATGTAGAAAACACCAAGATCATGGAAAAGATAAACAAGCACACAAATTGCAAATGAATCGACCCATTTGTATTACCAAATGAGGTGAGTATTAATAGAGAAGTGTACGTACCCGAATCTCCATGAAAAGAAGATAGGACTCCTCTACATGGAGTTGTAGCAAGTAACCTCCCACAAACATAGCATGAGGTGTCAATGCAAGTTGATACCTCTCAAAATGTCTCAACTACTTTGACAAGTTCAAAGGAATATGTCCCAATATGCCTAACTGTGATTAATAAAAAAAGTGTATGCCTAGTGATTAAAGGTATACACCAACAAGGAGCACTACCATCAAGTTAAAAAATGAATTAGGTTTTGACATAATTGATTTTTGAAGAGATGCAAAGAAAGGCTTCCAAATTTATGAAGAAGGCCCTTGTTATTCATGGTAGATAGAAAGAGGACATGAAGAAAGATAAGTATAGATATATATTATGGTAGATCCAAAATTCCATGTAAGTCCAAGGATAAATGTTGGAGCTATGACAAGACTGGCCATTTTAGAACAAACTGTAAGGAGGAGAAAAAGAAGAAAAAGAGTGATTTTGATGATGAGTTTGAGAAGTACTCCCAGAATGAAGGAGATGCCTTTGTCATGGCCTTGGCTATAAATGCATTATAAAGTGTGTTGTGAATAGACTCTAGTGCCTCTTTCCTCATGACCTCACATCAAGGTTGGTTTACAAAATATGAAGAATATGATGGTGGGAACGTGTACCTTGGAAATGATTCTTATTTAAAGATTATTAGCTGTGAAAGAGCCTTAATTCTACTCTTTGATGGACAAGTGAATGTTGTTAATAATATATTACATATCCTTAGTTTGTAATGGAATCTCCTTTCTCTAAGTCGCCTTAATGATATAGGTGTGGAGATTTTCTCAACTAGAGGGTACAAGATGGTGAGAGAGGATATGGTGCTTTCTTGTTAGGAATTATTAGTGCATGACATAGAATAATGTAATAAATAATAAATTAACATGGTAATGTTAATTTATTAGGTGTTAGTTTTTAGTTAGTTATTAGTTATAGGTTATTTGGTATTTAGTGGTTTGGGTAGTTAATAATCTGAATAGCTTTATAAAGCCATAGAATGTAATCAATTATATTGTTCAAGATAAATGACTAGTTTTTTATTTGGTTGAGCCTTGAGCTCTTCTTCATGTGTCACAATTTCAATATGGTATCAAAGCAAGTGTCATGGATCTCTCTAGTCACCTTCCATTTGCTTGTCTTTCTTATCCAAAGTGGTGCTCAATGATGATGTATTGAGGACCATGTGCAAAATTCATTATTATTTGTCAACCATTCTTGAATTTTTATCAACAAAGGAGCAATACAGACCACATGAAAATTTGCTAGCTTCATCATCCATGTGCATTTCATTCTTGCATTTTATCAATAGAAGTGCAACATCCAAACCATGTGTACATATGTGGCATTCATCATCCATCTACATTTCATTTCTCATATTTCTCCATCTTGTTCCTTCATTTTGTTTCTCTCCTCTCTCCATGTTGTTCATTCTTTTCATAGTTTTCACTCCATTATGTTTATTTCATATCAAAAAATTAGAAAAGTTTTTTAAAAAATCAAAGTTGTAGAAATCTTTGGTGTTGCAGAAAGTTTTTATACTAGGATTACTAAAATAGCAATATATCTCTCATTTCAAAACTAAATGTAGAAATTTATAATATTTGGGAAAGATATTGAAGTGGAGAATAAAACCTAGAAATCGTTTGACAATACAATTAATATTTATTGAACAGTTTGATGAATAGCTAGAGGTAAATTTGTAATATTTTTTAAGCATTATGTAAATTAAGAAATATAGGTTTTGGAGCCATAAGGGTGTAATATATTTTGTATTTGTAACATTGTAATTCAATGCATTATCAGTAGAAACCAACATCCAAAGAAATATTTTTATTGAAGGGGGAAAATATGAGACATATCAATTATTGATACTGCAGCATCAAAATATAGTCCCTATGTCAGCACTAAAGGGGGTGTTAGGAATTATTAGTGCATGACATAGAATAATGTAATAGATAATAAATTAACATGTTAATGTTAATTTATTAGATGTTAGTATTTAGATAGTTATTAGTTATGGGTTAATTGGTAGTTAGTGGTTTGGGTAGTTAGTAAGTTGAATGTATTTATAAAACCACATAATGTAATTAGTTGTATTGTGGAAGATGAATGACTAATTACTGACGTGGTTGAGCCTTGGGCTCTTCTTCATGTGTCACAATTTCAATATTTCTAAGGTGTTCACATTGGCACTATATTTTAGTTTGATGAATTCATAGTTAAATGTAATAGTTATTTTGTTCCTACAGTGAAGAGATTTGTAAAATCTACAACTTCACCATTGGAACCAACAACAAAGATAAGTGTTACATCCACTTTTGATTGTCATACTTTTTGCATATCTAATGGTGCTCATGCTTTGGAGACTAAGCTACTAGTAGATGAAATAATTTTATGTCACCAAAAAATAGGTTACATAGATCAGAAAAGTCTAAGGACAATAAAAAATTAAAATCTTATTGATATCTTAAATCGTTGAACCTCATACTTTAGTAGAATAAATTCTTGTCAAATCGAGAGGTATCCAAAGGATATCTACAAATGGGTGACAAAATGTCCTCCTAATAGGCCCTTATCCTATTGAAAAGAAAATACACATTCATAAATCTATTATTTAAGAATTCAAATGTCTATCTACAAAATTGAAATGTTGGAGTGAATAGAAATGATTAACTATGGAAAATAAATGTTTAAACTGCAAGAAAAAATTAACTATAGAATAGAAAATTACTTACACTAGAAATCAAACTTTAACTATCAAATCACTTGAATGAAATCCTTCTAAATAAAAATGTACTTCCCAATCACACTTATCAGCTAGGAGAGCATTGATTTTAACACAACTAACTATGAAAACTTACACACAACAATATTTATTATAGATTCACCAAAAACATACATAATTTGTAATAGGAATCAACACACATAAATACACAACCTACATGTTAGAAACATACAACTACAATAGGAAAAACATCACATAGAAAATAATTAAAGAAATACTTAGATATCTCTAGAGCTCTATTTTTCCAAGGAGTGGCTAGCTCTTCACAGGAAATGGATGTTAATTAACTTAGAATTCTCAAATCACAAATTCAATAAAACTTACCATCCATTCATTCATCATCAAAGAAATATTTTAAATTCTACAATATCTCATCTTCTATTTTAGAATAACAGAATTTAACTGAATATAACCTTTTCCACAAAATATTAAATTCTTTGATTGATTGTCCAACACCAACATAACTAACTATTTTAATAGAAAATTTCAAACTAGATTCCTAAATTATACCTACATGTTGTACATGCACAAGCTGTTCAAGTCTCTTTAAAATTTGAAAACAAAAAGTAGTAAATAAGTTTGTTGCACATAAATAAAAATCTCTTTTCATAAATTTGAGAAATATTTCTGGTGATTATTTCAACAAAAGTCCTCTCAACTGCTCTGGAACTGGAGTTGTCTTGCAACATTAACATGGAAACTAAATTTGCAGCAACTAGGTTGTGCATGTCTCCAAAGTCTTTGATTAAACACGAGTTTTGAAGCCTGCTATCTCGGTCCTTTTAAATCCTTTCCACCTTCTCTAGAGTTTGCAATTTCTAAATTTGGTGAGAAAAGTTTCTGGAGTCTCCTTGGTGTCAACCAATGTCTTTTGGAGTTGTCCTCTATTTCCTGAAAGTGTCTTCATAGGAATATGTAAAGGCCAAAATAGAACTTTTTCATGCAATTTATCAGTTTTCTACCATGGTTAGTTAGAACAAATAAACTAGATAATAGAAATCTTTTTCTACTCCAAAGAATAAATAATTCTTCTAATTAAACACAATTTAATGTATACTTAGTGGGGAAGAAGGGGGAAATGGGTACTTTGGAAAAAATGGATGAGGCTAAGTATAGAAGAAGATGTCCAATTTTGTCATCTTATATCATCTTTTCTTTTATTATTGTCCTCACACATTTGGCTGCAATCATACTATTTGAACCACGTCATGCTATTTTCTTTATTATCCTCAATAAACCCTTTGTTCCTTTGAACTTTGTTATGTCATTTTAGATAAAGCTAGCTTAAGTATATTTTTATTATTAATGTTATTTTAAATATTTCACATATTGAAGGGTTGTAGTTTAATTGGTAAGGATGAATGTCATCCACTAAGGATGAAATTGTTTGGAAGTACAATGGGGCCAAGTTCCACCCTAGAATTAATTTCATGGTCTAGTTTCTCTAGTTTGTAGTAGTTTAGTGAAAGGATGACTTCTAAGTTAGAGTATGCATATTCATGAGGTTTGACCCCTAGGATTTAAGCTCACCATGACACCTAGATGACTTTGACTGGGTCATTTGCTCATGATAGCTTACCAATTTTAAATATCATACACTTCAACAATCAAACATCAATTTTGAGCAATAAAATAGGACAAATATTTACCATATTTTTGTTGTGAATTATGTGTAAAAGTGCTATTGATTATTTCACCATTGAAGTGGATGATATTTAAGTAGAGTGCTTTTAATTTAAATATACACACACTCATTATAGTGTAATTGTTATTTAGAAAAGAAAAAAATAATTATATAATCTGATTATTTTGAAAAAATATATATATTCCACATCAAGATGGAATAGGCCCTCCTAGTAGACCCTTATCCTATTGAAAAGAAAATGCACACATTCCTAAATATATTATTTAAGAATTCAAATGTGTATCTACAAAACTTAAATGTTGGAGTGAATAGAAATGATTAACTATGGAAAAGAAATGTTGAAACTACAAGAAAACATTAACTATGGAATAGAAAATTACTTGCACTGAAAATCAAACTTTAACTATCGAATCACTTGAATGAAATCCTTCCAAATAGAAATGTACTTCCCAATCACACTTATCAGCTAGGAGAGCAATGATTTTAACACAACTAACTACGAAAACTCTCACACAACAATATTTATGATAGATTCACCAAAAACATTAAAAAACATACATAGTTTGTAATAGGAATCAACACACACATAAATACACAACCTATATGTTAGAAACAAACAACTACAATAGTAAAAACATCACATATAAATTAATTAAAAAAATACTTACATATCTCTACAACTCTATTTTCTCCAAGGAGTGGCTAGGTCTTGAAAGGAAATGGACATTTCTTAACTCAACATTCTCAAATCACAAATTTGGTAAAACTCAACATCCATTCATTCGTCACCAAAAAAATACTTCAAAGTCTACAATATCTCATCTTCTATTTTAGAATAATAGAAAATTGACTCTATCCTTTTCCACAAAAAATTAAATTCTTTGATTGATTGTCCAACACCAACATAACTAACTGCTTTAATAGAAAATTTCAAACTAGGTTCCTAAATTATACCTACATATTGTACATGCATAAGCTATTCAAGTCTCTTTAAAATTTAAAAACAAAACGCAATAAATAAGTTTGTTATACACAAATAAAAATTTATTTTCATAAATTTGAGAAATATTTATGGTGATCATTTCAACAAAAATCCTCTCAACTTCTCTGGAACTGGAGTTGTCTTTATTGCAACATTAACATGGAAACTTAAATTGCAGCAACTAGGTTGTTCATGTCTCCGGAGTCTTTGATTCAACCGGAGAATTTTGAAGCCTGCTATCTCGGTCCTTTTAGAGCCTTTCCACTTTCTCTAGAATTTGCAATTTCTAAAGTTGGTGGGAAAAATCTCTGGAGTCTCCATTGTGTCAACCGAAGTCTTTCAGAGTTGTCCTCTATTTTATGAAATTGTCTCCATAGGAATATGCTGATGCAAAAATAGAACTTTTTCAAGTAATTTATTAGTTTTCTACTATGGTTAGTCAGAATAAATAAACTAGACAATAACAATCTTTTTTTACTCCAAATAACAAATTATTCTTCTAATTAAACACAATCTAATGAATAATGAATAATTAGTGGGGAAGAAGGGGAAAATGGGTACTTTGGTAAAAATGGATGAGGCTAGGTTTTTGCCCCATCACTCTCCCCTAGACCAATTGTCCTATAGGTCTGGGTGCAGAAGAAGATGTCTGATTCTATCATCTTATTTCATCTTTTCTTTTATTATTGTCCTCCCACATTTGGCTGCAACATACTATTTGATGGATGAGGCTAGGTTTTTTGCCCCATCACTCTCCCCTAAACCAATTGTCCTATAGGTCTGGGTGCAGAAGAAGATATATGATTCTATCGTCTTATTTCATCTTTTCTTTTATTATTGTCCTCCCACATTTGGCTGCAACATACTATTTGAACCACGTCATGCTATTTTCTTTATCATCCTCTATAAACCCTTTGTTTCTTTGAACTTCATTATGCCATTTAACAAATTTCCACTTGAATTATTATTATTATTTAACTCAGTAATTAATATTAAATTTTACAATAATTAAAGAATAAAAATAAATTAATAAAGAGAAAGCATAGTTTTTAGTATTCATGTTATTCTAAATATTTTAGATAAAGCTAGCTTAAATATATTTTTATTATTAATGTTATTTTAAATATTTCACATATTGAAAGAATGTAGTTTAATTGATTCAGTTTAATTGGTAAGAATGAATGTCATCCACTAAGGATCAAATTATTTGGAAGTACAATGGAGCCAAGTTCCACCCTAGAATTAATTTCATCGACTAGTTCCTCTAGTTTGTAGTAGTTTAGTGAAATGACGACTTCTAAGTTAGAGGTATGCATATTCATTAGGTTTGACCCATAGGATTTAAGCTCATCATGACTCCTAGATGATTTTGAGTGGCTCACTTGTTCATGATAACTTACCAATTTTAAATATCATCCACTTTGGCCAATAAAAATAGGACAAATATTTACCACATTTTATTGTGAATGAGGTGTAAAAGTGCTATTGGTTGTTTCCCCATTAAAATGGATAATATTTAAGTACAGTGATTTCAATTTAAATATACATGCATTCATCATAGTGTAATCCTTGTTTAGAAAAACAGGAAAAAAAAATTATATAAGCAAGTTATTTTTAATATATATATTCCACATTAAGATGGATAAACAAATCACTTTACTTCTAAGCTGAGTGTCCTGTACTTCCTCTGGGTTCATTAGTGTCCCACAAATGAATTATGGTACCTTATATTGTCGTAAGAGATAAGTCATGTGAAGTTTTAGTACTTTTATTTCTTTTTGTCTACTGTTAGAGTCAATTCTAGTTAATGGCTCTGAATCCTGATAATATATTATTTCTCAGCTTAGCTTTAACTCGATGAAAAAACAAAAGCCTAGTGTTCATCAAATTCGCCAAACAGAATTTCATTGCACTGTGCCGAACATGACATCTAAATACAGCATTTCATTTCCACTGTACAGACCATGACATCTGATTACATTAGGTTTTGTTTATTTCAAGAACAATGCTCTGGCTTTAGCATTCCATTTTCATTTATCCTTTCTAAGCCCGGAAGGCCGAATACTATTTTCAACCATGCGTGTCTCACGTGGTTGCATGCTTTATCCTGGTTGGATGCCAATATCCCTTTAGTATAAAAACCCCATGCCCCCTCACAATTTTCCTCATTTATTTTCATCCCTTCTAATAAAGAAAAATCCATTGTTTGCCGCGTGAAGAGCCTACTCCCCCTGCTTCTGCTTGCCGGTGTGATCAGTCAGCTTACACTCTCCGCTTCGGTATATAACCATAAACTACGCTTTTCCTATCTGTAACGCTAATTGGAATTTAAATTGGGTTCATGTTGTAACTTGTGAGTGGTGAGTCTTAAAAAAAATGAATTCGTGTGGTTCCAGGGAGAAGATGTGATCGTGACATTTGTAATGGTGCAGCACGCCAAAATTGGGCAAGTGTTCAAGATCATGGGAAACAGTGACGAATTGGACAATTGGAGACCTGGGAATGTAGAGAATATGACCTGGACCCCTGGTGACACTTGGGTTTCCTCTACATTATGTTTAATCCTTTTCCTGAATATATTCTACTCTGTTTAATCCTTTTCCTAAATATGAGTTGAGATACACAAGCGTATTGTGTGTTTTTTTTAATCTTATTGTGTGCAATGTAAAAGACATTGAAGAAAGGAGTAACATACAAATACGAAGCTGTGGTTGTGAGCTTTGAGGATGCGGGCAATCCAATATGCTATATGCTGGATGATAACCGCGTGCTAACTGTGCCGGAAGATTATTCCAAGTCTCATTATGTTGAAACAGTGTTTTAGAATGCATCTTGCGGCTACGATTGCCACTCCACCCCCATGTGCGAAGTCACAAAGGAATGGACAATTCTTAACCCTATTTGCCGCACTGTATGAAGATCTCGCAGGGCAGATAGTATTTAGTACAAATAATGGCATTCGACACTGTTTGATGTTTAAATAGAGTTTTTTTTCTCATCAGGCAGATATTATGTTGGTTGTTCACTATCGAACCTGTTTTATAAATTATATTAATTGAAAATAATATTTTATTTAAATATAGTATTACCTTTTATTTAGTTTTGTGTTTGGTAGGGCAATGTCTTAATGTATTTATCTAATTATAAATGGTACAATTTTTGTAAACTTAGAGTAGCTTACTTAATCTTGCCTGCACCTCGCCATAGTCATATATTTATTGTTTATCCTTATGTTTATGTTCATGTTATCCCAATTCAATTGCTTTGGTTGTCTAATTATGATCATTTATTTAATCCTTATCTTTAGGTTCTTGCCAAGTTGTTCTTGCAGCCATACTCTTGATCCTTTTATTTTTAAAATTAAAATTGAACATTTAGTCAACTGACCCAATCTTACATTTTGATGAGAGATTAACTTTTTATAAATCATGTTAATTTGATATTAAATTTCTGTATAAAATTTCTTGCAGCCCTGGATCCTTTTATTTCTAAAATCAAAATTAAACATTTAACCAACTGACCTAATCTTACACTTTGATCCGATACTAACTTTTCACACATCATATTATTAATTTGATATTCAATTTATCTATTAAAAACTTTCATTACATTCAATTCTATCAATACCCTGATTGGAACCCATTTTTTACCTTTATTAAGTGCACATGTCTATAATTTTAAAGATTATTCACATAATTTTTAATTTTTTTGGGTCTAGTTAATGCTTCTATCTCGAGTAATTCTTGTGTCTGTTGTTAGTTATAAAAACACAGATCAGAAATGAAAGACAGAAAAAGGAGAACATCACATAAGAAAAATAGAACCCAATGTTTTAATGTGGTTCACCATATCTAATGGCTACATCCACAAAAGATGTAGAGGATTCTCATTCATAAAACTTCATACAGAAATCTGCATTTCCAATTCTCTTACAACTCTATTCATTACAGCAGCACACACACAACTCCAATACAAATATATTCTCTTCTCTCAGAACACCAACCGTCTACTGTAGATAGAATCATCGACACACAAGAAAGGAATATTGCAGGCCAAGAAATGGCTGTTACAAGAAGGATGGTTACAGAGAATAAAAACAGAGTTTGCAGAAAGATAGAGTTGCCGTTACATTGGGCTTCACACAGCCACGTGCCCAACATTTGTGACTGCTCCACGCAATTTTGTTTGAGTGTTGCCTTTTTCCTAGGTCAATTTAATTTGCAATGTAGTGGTATGCTCTAGACTTGACAGCCGCTGGTAAGAAGTTTATTAAAATAATTTGTAATGTTTTGTTTACAATCTTACCCAGCAGAAGTGTAGACATCCAATGAAAAACAACGGAAAACCAAATTAAGACGCCAGAAAAGGACTGTAATTCTGAAACATTAGCAAATCTGTTTGTTTCTTACTTGACCCAAATTTCAATGTAAAGTAATGCACAAAGTGATTGCTATACACCATTTACATGTCAGATTGGGATGAAAATGTTGGTTCACTTTCTCAGTTACATAGATCCATCCCGTGTATTATTTTAATGGTTTTTCTTATATTGCCGGAAATGTAGGCTGGGCTTAAACAGCACACACTAAGCTTTGACTTGCTTAGGTGGCTGGTGGGCCCCTTCTCTTATTAACACATCAACAAAATAGAGTAAGAGTAAGAGAAAGGGCCCACCAGCCACCT
The DNA here is from genome assembly GCA_027924645.1 of Cunninghamia lanceolata. Lineage (NCBI taxonomy): Eukaryota > Viridiplantae > Streptophyta > Pinopsida > Cupressales > Cupressaceae > Cunninghamia > Cunninghamia lanceolata. The sequence continues at coordinate 11,052,932 of BSBN01000892.1, forward strand.
AAGTAAGTCAAAGCTTAGTGTGTACTTCTCTTATTAACACATCAACAAAATAGAGTAAGAGTAAGAGAAAGGGCCCACCAGCCACCTAAACAAGTCAAAGCTTAGTGTGTGCTGTTTAAGCCCAGGGGGAAATGCATGGTTTTTTAACCAGAATTTCTGAAGAAGAAAATTGACTGACGACAAATGGATGAAAGTAAGTGAAAAGCACCAAACAAGTAAGGGGTAGATCGAAGTGAAAGAAGAAAGGCACCACAAATTTAGATAAAAGAAATTGATATACCCTGATGTGCTCGCTTGTAGTTGTAATCTTGCCATTTCTTTTCTTCTCCCTTAGTGTTAGTCCATCATGTATGCATTTTTATGGGCCTAGCACAAGGGAAGTCTCCATTTCTATGAACAATGCATCCAAGTGCCCAGTAAATCATTTTGTTTTTTGCTTTATAAATTATCTACCACATTAATCTTGGCATACCAGGCAGTGCATATTTAAGCCTGCTTTGCAGCTTGTGTTCTACTAGTTCATGTTAATGAAACTATTGCTCCAAGCATGTTTTAAAATGGTGACTAATCCACTCAATTTTAACCAGTTATTCAGTTTTAGCTAAATAAAATTTTAGGGCCATGTTTTACCTACAAACTTGCACACTTTTTACATCAAATAATAGCAAAATGGTTTATTTCACTTTGCCATTAGACTGGATTCTGGTATACAGGGGTTCTCCCAACTCACCCCCTTACGCAAGAGAACGCATGATAGATGAGGGTCTCTGGTGTTTTATCATTTTTGGACACAGAGTCAGCAAAGAGCGTTTGTAGATGTCGCTGGAGCAGATGTTATCAACTGTCTATGGGTTTTGCAGAGGTTTATGCTGCCTTCAACAAGGATTTTATTTTATCTGTTACACATTCTCCCAGCATAATTTTCCCTTCCCCTTGTACAAAATTCTTCGCAAAGTCTTCTTTTCCCTCTATCTTTTAGCAGTTTCATAGTGCCTTGAAGCTATAAACCTTGGTAGCCCAAAAGAAAAACCTCAAGAGAAAAAATGAAGACGTTAAATCCCCATCGGCAAAAGTTTCAATGTTGCCTGTGGCAGAGGAGATGTCGATTTCCCTCAAGCTAAAACACTAGTTATTCTTACCATATTTTAACAGATTTTTCTCCTAAATTTATCTAGGGATTGCATTGTGTTATGGCTGGGAAGTGTGGTTTGCAGAGGGTACGAGCGTGCTAAGCCGGTTAGGGGTAGGTGAAGCAAGAGTTGAGCATAAATGCCCTAATTGATATGGAGCAGCAGAAAAAACCACTTTTAAAGAATCCCAAAGAATTAATAAAACCATCATTGAATGCGTATGAGCATGAGGGCTAGCCCCTGTTCCAAATTGGGATTACTGGCAAACTACCCAAATTCATTAACACTCTCCGCTTTAAGATATGAAATTCACAACCTTGGTCTTCAGTATTAGGAAATAACGTTTACATTTAATTTAATAAATTGATTATTAGGTAGTTAGTTAGATGGGAAGTTATTTCCATAGACATTTTGTAAATGGGAAAATAAGACTTTATAAGCTAATTGTATGGAATATAAAACACAACCAAAGATTATAATGAATTCCTCTTTATCTTTGTTATTTTTTGCAATGTAAATCTTTAATATTGATCTTCAGTTTTTGCTGCTGTATATTTAGTATGTACACATCCTACAATACAATCACGACATTCCATGATACGATATTATGTGAAATTGTTTTCATTTTTAACTACCATTTTGTATTTTTTTTTGGGACAGTGTATTGTTGGACCCAAAAATCTTCACAACCTTTTTATTTTACTCTAGTTCTTGCACACTTGACCATGCTCCTTGCACACATTAAAATACCCGCCAACTTTGCCTAATATTGCAGTGATTTGTTTTTGAGTCACACTATTCATATCTCATTGCATAGTCATCTTTCAATTATTATTTCATCTACTCATCTTCGTTGCACTTTGAGTTTTCGCAGATGAGATGTTCAGGAATCATTCAATGGACTCTTTAAAGTATGTGTTTATCCTGAGCCCTAAAAATACTTATTAGCTTATTAGAAATAAGGTGAATATGATGTTGGGTGACAATGCTTTGTAAAATGTATAGTCAGGATCATGGCCCTGTGCAATGGCAGTTGACATCCTTGAAGGCAGTCTATATATTCTTTTATATAATTGGCAGACTGTGTTAGAATAGTTAAATCTCCTTTGCCTTGGAGGTTTAGATTGAGAATCTGATAGTCTGCATTATGTACCTAAATGCTTTTGCTGCATTGATGTCATGTCCCAAAACAAGCACAATAACTGTTATTAGTCTTCAAACCATCTTATTGCTAGATATTTTTGTAATACAGGTCATGGTCGGTGTGAAATATTTTTATACATGATGCTGCTGAGCCAAATGTAATACATAGAATACAAGCTTTTATTCTGTAGGTTCCATTTTTCTGGAACTTTTTAAGAAGTAATATTAAAGAAAAAATCTCACCATATGAGTGTCACCAGTTGTACAATAAATCTCCCAAAAACTGTTCAGAGGGTGCTGTAAACTTCTGAAACCATCTTAAAAAATGCTCAGAGGGTGATGTAAACTTCTAGCCCCCTCTAAAACAAATGCTCATAGGGTGATGTATACTTCTAGCCCCCCTCTTGAGTCCTTAACCAGCCACTGAAGGTTCCTGCTAAAAAATGGTTGTTGCTAATTTTTTGGAGAAGATTATTTTTGTTCCTATTAAACATTTTAAAACTTTGCATGGGACCGCCGATTGACGATAAATAGGAGTTGTAGTCCCCTCCATGATTCATATCTTTGAAAATTTTGAAAGGTTTATCAATAAATCGATCTTGTAACAATCGCTGCATTATCTCCGAGTACACCTTGATTAGCATTTTTTTCCAGGTTTTATTTACTTTTAGAGAACAATGAGAAAGACTTTTGGTTATATTCTTTCTTTTCATATAAACAATAGCCTCAGTCTGTCCATGTTAAAAAATTTGGTGGGTAGCTTCACCTGAATAATGTCAGCGATGTATTTGCTTTAATCTTTATGAATTTTAACCTTCTTTGATATAATGAAAAAATAATTCCTTCCTTTCCCTAAGTACGATCATCTTCCAAAGCTCCCATTTTGACACGGGCAGATAGGATGCTGGCAAAAGTCATGAACTTTGGCTTTGCACCTGCTAATTGTATTTGCTTGAAACTTTGTAAAGCATTTTTTAAAAAGTCCATTTTCTGTATATCCTACAATCATGGCATTCCATGGAACCACATTTCTTTCAGGCATTCTGTCAAACAGTTTACTGCCTTGTCTATGCTTTCACATCTTGCATACATGTCTACAACCTACAATATTCAATGTTATGGTACACTCTAGTTTGGGGATTTGAGGCATTCCTTTTACGTTTGCAACCTTGCTAAATTTTTTGGTAATCTATAGTTTTGTTTCTCCAAATTCTATCCATATCAGTATGTAACATGATTCATAGAAGTAGATGCAGTTTCCAGCTTTCAAGCTCGACTTTCTTCTGTGGATAAAAAGATGTTCAATTTATGGGGTTTCTGCCCAATTTTCAACAAAATCCATTAGAAATTTGGCATCATAGTGCTTCTGTATCAGCTCGTCATTAGCAAAATACACAAAATTGACTATAATATGTAATGCATATTTTGATTCTGCCCTGTATCTGACTCTAGACGCCTCTGGCAAAATTCGTAACTTTGAGTATCATATAATGACGATTTTGATTGTATTCTGCTTTGAAAGCAAAACTTAGATATCGATTGTAATATAACGGACATTTCGTTTCTGCATTAAAGTCTCTTTCACAAATTTTACAGCTTTACATATAATATAACGCATATTTTTACCTACCTGTTTCTGGATGGTTCTTAATATAGCTTCCTATGATTGTAAATTTACATTAGGTTGACAGTACTTCAACCTATGAAGTTTTACGTAAGAATAGCCATTGACGCACAGTATACAGTTATGTTAAATGCACTTCTTAGCTTAAGATCCAGTCTAAGATGACAAATAGGACTTATTGTAGCCAATTACGCAAACTAGCCAGTTATGTCTAATTTTTGTGTTGCTCATGATTCTCTATATAGAATCCCAGAGAACTATTTTTCTATTCTTTTGAATGAGATACTCTGAATTTTTTCTTATTGTTGCATTGAATTCATATTTTCTTATTGTTGCCTACTAATACAACCATCAAAGCCATTGGGTGAACATCCTAATATGCAGTTGAAGTTTCAATCTCACATGGTTTCCGACTCCCTTAATTGAAATCATTAGTATAAATTCTTAGAGTTTAGCAGAAATTCTAATAATTTAGTGTAGGCATCCCCTATAATGGGCTCTATTCGAGGGTGGGAGGTGGGTCATAATAGAGAAAACTATTTCATTTAGTGTAGGCATCCCTCGGTGGGCTCTATTCGAGGGTGGAAGGTGGCTGAGCAGAGCCAAATGGCCAGGTTGAGAAAGAATAATGTATTATACGTAACATACATCCCCTCGCCCAACTCGGGGTGGCATAACATTTCTCTTGCAAGCATTTCCATTGGTATGCCTAAACAAGCTAGGCGGTGTTTATTTATATGGCTAGTTAATGTAGACTATCCTTATTTGCATAGTTTTGTTAGTGATGTCATAGTTGTCCTCCTATTGATGGAATCTATAGAGCTATTCTTTTCCACAGCCGTCCCTCATAGTCACTTCACTGGTGGGATTTACAAGAGGATGAAAACACACTACATTGTCTTAGGTTTAGTTATACTTAGTATGAAATTGAAATGGATGAGAACCTTTTGTCAATGTAGGTTGGTTGTTTATGATAGATTAGTATAGTTATGCTCGTTCAAAACATTAATATTTTTTAAACTTTTGAATATTATGAATCAAGATTATATACAATGAAATCTCTCAACTAAATTTAAACATAGATTGGTGTTAGGATATGCATTTTGTAAGCATGTGATTCAACACTTTATGCGAGATTGCCCTATAATCTTGTTGGAAGATTTATGTGTTATGATTCAACACTTAATATGAGATTGCCCTAAATTTTGTTGGAAGATTTGTATGGTGTAATATCAAAATTGACACAAATATAATTAGAGTAAAACTATCAATTTAAAAATAAAACTAAAAAAGCTAATACTTGGAAGGTTTTTGTGATACAATATCAAAATTAATATAAATATATTCAAATTAAAAATGTCAATTTCAAAATAAAATAAAAAAGTCTTAACATGTTTGTAATATTGTTTTTGCTTGCCGATAAGGGCGTGGTTTGGTGGTTAAGTCGCTCGGTTGTAGTGGCGGCCACCAGTGTTCAAACCCCTATTCGGCCAACGAGCTCGTAGGCTTTACGCCTTTGCTAGGCCAACGAGCTCGCGCATTTGAAGTGTTCTTTCTAGGGGATAAGGTCCCCCGTGTTGTGGCCTCACCGGTTCATTGCTCTGGGAAAAAGCATTTGCATGGAGCCAGAGATCGTGTCGCACCAGCATTACCGGTCATGTTAAAAAGTTTACTAGGCGCATTTAAAAAAATAAATAAATAAAATATTGTTTTTTCTTTCTATTTAGTGGAAGAGGAGAAGAACTTACAACCCACAAGTCTCTAGCTTGAAAAACTACATTAGGGGAAAGACCAATATTTTCTCAATGAGCAATGATATAATTTGTTGAACTACTTCTATTCCATAAGATTGCAACCACTCTTTTGTTGGCTAGTGGCCCAGCACACACCTAAAATTTGTCAAACATTCATAGATTTTAAAAAACTTGCCTTTTTCCACCATCTTTATAATTTCTTATCACATCCAATCAATAAGGGCGCAAATTTGTCAAACATTCATAGATTTTAAAAAACTTTCCTTTTGCTCACCATCCTTATAATTTCTTGGTTGGCATTCCTAATATCACAACCAATGAACAAGGTTCCTGCAAGGATAGAAACATTATATACTACAGTTGATTCACAAGTAAGAATGTTTGATTCACATTAAAAAAAAATGTTAGTATCATAAATTAAACATGAACTTCTTATAAATGGACATTAATCCTCAACCCAAGCTCCAAGCTATTGTCTTTAGCTGGGTATTCTTGCCTTACCTAAACTTGCCAAGGTTCTCAATGGAACACTAGAACTTCTTAACCCTTGATCTTTAATAAAAAGACCAAATAGTGGTCTTTGGGAAAGTTCCCACTTGTAATAATTAATGTCATCAGAAGCATCCTATGTTAGTTACCTTCACCAAAGCCCATATATTAAAACTTGACCTATATTCATTGATTATTATCACACCATTTCTAACCTCCAACACGTCTTATTAATGAAATTGTAATGATAAATTATCAAGCATCAAATCTTTGCTAGTATTATTACTTTCATTCCATAAGCTATAATTATGAAGATAATCAAACTGAATACCACTAGTTGTTGATCCAAAAATTTCAGCAAGATAAAATCCAACATTAGTGTGTGGAGAAGAGCTTTCCTCATGTGCATGCTTCTCAATATGGTCATCCTAAAACTCCTCATAAACTATTTGATTCATGACATTATTTTCTTTTTTATAAGAATGCTCTAAATGTATGTCTTCCCTTGTCAAACTTCTAACACAACACCAGATCAACCTGATGACATAAAAGATTTTTCTCACCTTCAAGTTTACCATTATCCTACAAATCTCCCTTATGTAGTATTGATTCAATATTTTGAAGATTTATTGGATATTTTTGAGCAAGAACAACAACCTCACTTTTGCATTCAACAAGTGATACTTCCTCCTCGGCTTCATCAATATTCTTCTAACACATACAATCATTACAAGTCAATAAAGCATCTATTATTACAAAAGAATTTTTACCTTCAGACTATATGGTGGATTCCTCCAATTTTGGCTTCCTTTCAATATCTTGCAAATCTGATTTTTCTTTATGTTGCACCATCACCATTTCTTCCTTGACCCTTTGTGGTTCTGATACATCCATCATCTCTTCTAATTTTATGGTCTTCTTTTCTAACTCTTTTGTTTCTTTCTCTGATGCTTTATCTAACTTTTTGTCAACATTCACTAGATCTTTCTTCAAAAGCATTTTCTTTGTCTCTAGATCCTTCATCCATGCTAGTAGGTCCTTTTGATATTTTTGAAATTCTTGAAATGCTTGCATCATTTCCATCATTGATTCTTCAAATGTCACCATCTTTCTGCATAAAAATAAATTTCTACCCTGCAAACTAGCAAGATCTTAGCTCTTATAACACTGTTATAACACTACTAAATTTTTTCAATTATATTTCAGATTTTAAACTTGCATTAACAAATTTTGCTAACATATCGAAACAAACACATCACAACTAGAAACTAGTTAGCACCAAATAAGTACCAAAATGATCTAGGAAACTCCCACCACTGATATTACTTATATGGAACTAATTTTTACATAAAATAAGACTATTTCAATAGTCACAATGTCATGTTCCCTCGTGATAATATCATGCTCCCTCATAGTATAGATACTAAGATTGTGGTTACCCAAGACAAATCAAGGAGATTATGGTCTTTAAGACAGCAAATGTATTGTTACATGAATTAAATAAATTCAAGAGCCTCGAAGCATTAACATAGTATGAAATGATAAAATCATTAATTAGAACTAATACATATTACCGGGAGCAACGTCTCTTGAGAAGGACAACCGCTGCCACGGACGTGACTCCTCAAATAAATATATAAGGATGGGAAAAAGGCACATCGAAGAAAACAGAGAAAAGGATCAGAATAAGACGCCTATTATAGAAATTAACTAGAACATTAATAGGCAATCAGCATCCATACAATCAGTACAGCAGTCCACCCAATCTTGCTGAAGCAGTCAGAAATCACCATTGAAACATTCAAGTCAGTCATAAACATTTTGATATATTAAGACTGTCATACCACAGCGAGCCAAAAGGTATATCTATCTCTCAACTTCATAATGTTAATTTGCATGTTTTATAACCATACGATGCATTTACATTTCAGTATGTTTTAGATGAGCAATTATATAAGAAAGTAGTATTATAACTGTTATCAGTTAAGGAATAAATCCATTAAATAATATCATGAATTTTGGGAATAAGTGATTTTGTATTAGCCTAATGATTACACATGAATTTAATGAATAATATAGATTCCTTATGTGCATGGATATGAGAATAGATGTAACTTGAAATGAATGTTGTAATTCAATGAATATGATAGTTAAAATCCTTGAACAATTAACTGTATGAAACTGTGAAAGATATGGAACCATGAGGCACATGAATAAACATGAAAACTATGAAGAAGGCATATGAAAAGCCTCATTATGAAATCATGGCACCTTGTGATCCATGGTGGATCACAAGATGAGAAACATGGACAACCTTAGGACACAACTCATGATCCATTCAAGAGAGGTGTTCGAACCTCCTTATTAATCGCCTTCTCGTCCATCATAGTAGGGTGAATTAGGGATGTATATGGAACATAGGTGAACCCCAAGTGGATGAAGAACATCGCATGTTGTGTGAAGTCCCTTGGGCCAAGAGACGAAGAACACCGCATGTAGTGTGAAGCTCTTGGGCCTATGATAATTTATGAGCTCATAATAGTTGTGCCCGACGTGAGGTGACTCTTGATGGAATGAAGAATACCGCGTTTTGCATGAAGTTCCATCAAGCCAAATGGCGAAGAACACCGCATGTAGTGTGAAGCCTTTGGGCCTCCGTAGGGATGAAATGTGCCCTAATATATCTGTACTTAGGTGGAAGACGAGGATGATTAATGAGAAGGAATCAAGAACCCAATCAAGGTGGAGCATGGGAAGTGTATGAACAAATGATAAGTTGGAAACATTATAAGGACATGAATATACAATTTGAATATGGATGAATAGTGATTATATTGTTAATATGATGAAATGAAAAGAAAATGGAACTCTAATGTTCTCTTTTGTGAGTTGAATTATGCAAGGTCAGGGGAAAAATTTGAACTCACCAGAAGGGGACATTACACACAACAACATCTGTAACGAAGCTACAAATCGGAAGCGAATACAACGTAATCTTCACAAAAATGTTGAAATACACAAGATGTATTTCACACAAAATCTAAAGATGAATGCTCCCTCTCCTAGGAATGATCATGAACATTAAAATAATAGAAGAAAACATCTATTACAACAAAACAACATCCGAAAGCATACTGAAATCCATCGCAACTACCAAACCTACAAATAACACCACAATAATGACAATATTTTCTCAAACTAATAGATTGAATGCCCCAACTCGTAAAGTTGATCTAAATGGATATTAGGAGTATAAATAGACTTATATGCAATAGCAATACTTCCCAAAAGACACAACACCAACACTGAAATGAATCTCTACACAAGCATGGAAAATATCTTCTCAAGCATGGATTAAATAAAAAGGGGACATGATATAGAGAGGCACACCCACATAGTCTAAATGGGATAGAGTCTATAAGAAAGATGAAAAAAAAACAAAGGGCCTAGCCCTAACATCACTAGGTAGCTAAAATAATAACAAAAGGAGGATATTTATCATTAGGATTCTAAACATCATTGAAGATTGAGTCATCAATAGGCTCCCAACTAGTGAGAGAACCCTCCTCTTCAGGAGTATCATCCAAGGGTGGCTAGGCATGAATTTGGGAAATGGCCAACTCTAGGCGAGGAAACTTGCGAGAATCAAGCCAACTAGAAGTGTCATGCCAATGACAAGAAGCTGAAGGTAGCCTAGAAGGTTGAGGCCATCCACTTTGTGTTGTATTACTCTAGTACTAAAGGTTGAGAACCATGAGACTAGGAACCTCTATATATTCAAATGATTGAAGACATCTAATCACCTAAAGCGTGACAAGGATAAACAACCATTCAATATGGTTATAAGCCTTTGAAAAAAATTTATTAATGAAAATGGTAGGATGTTGAAAGTGTTGTGCCCATTCCATCCCTTCCCATATTGCAATAATTTTATCTAGGATATATCTGGACTTAATAAAACTATTATTCATAGGATGGACTTGTTGGGGAAGCAAACAGGTCTAAGTTTAAGAGCCAAATCCTTGGGAATAATTTTGTAAGAGACATTCAAAAAGGTAATCAGCCACAAGTTGCAAATATCTTCAAGATCACTAGCTTTATGTATGAATTTAATATTTCCCATGATTAAACTTTCTAAAGACTTTGTATGAAAAGCCTCAAGATAGACCTTATGAAGATCCTCACCCACTATATCCCAAAATGTTTTATAAAATTCATAAGGAAATCTATCCAAACTAGGGGCCTTCTCATTGAATATTAAAAATAGCCTTTCTCAAGTCATCTTTGGTTAGAAGATGATCACAAAGAGTTTTCTAAGAATTGCAAACTTGACAAGGAACCACATTAAGGCCCTAACATAAAGTAGCTAACTAAGTCGAAGTATACTCCTGAGTAGAAGAAACTTTCTCATAGGGCCAGATAAAAGGCACTAAAATACTAGGAAGCTCGTTCAAGAGTTCTTTCCCCTCTTTAATTTTCTTAATGGCTTGAGATGAATTATAGGCACGGAAATCCTAAAAGAATTATTTGGAGACCTTATCACCAATCTTGATCCAATGAAGCCAAACTTTTATTTGGGCTCCCTACGTAGTGTGAGCATCTGCAACGTACTTTTGGTGGCAAAGATGGCCCACTCAAAGTTGGCTAGCTAAATCAAGAAACTACACTTCCAAAGTGTTGGTGGCTTGGAAAAGATACAAGGTAGTGGCCTCGTAAGAGCAAAAATAAAAATGGGGCAACTAATGCCCATAAATGTGAAGGAAGTAGGAAGTGCGAGTTATGGCTTCACTCCACCAACTTATCCAGCTAGTCCCATGTAAAGTACATAGTTCTAAATTCTAGACGCGTTGAATGTGAGAGGACATGGCTTTGTGATTGAGTAATGTTGTGTTGAAGAAAAACTAATTCTTCATAGTCTTTGATTTAGCAACTTGTCACTCAAAACAAAACCATATTGGAAAGTGGTCTAAAAGGACAATGTGTAACAAAGGCTCCATAGGTAAGGAATAAAAGTTGGAAAATAAAAATAGGATTAATCTAACAATATGGCTTGATCCAGATGCTTGACCACTCTATCAGGGATAGCTCTCATATTGCTTTGAGCTTACCATATCATATGATCTTGGTAGTGGCCAAGATTAGGATAAAAAGGCCTAATGTATTATACATGAAGAACCAGGCCTCTCTTTTTCTAGCTATCCAGTGCATAAGCATGGTCCCACATTTATTGTAGGTCATTTTAATCATATTAAAACCTCTACACAAAACCCAAGTGGTAGTAAACATTGAATTAGAAATCCATTTATAGAGGGAAGATCTCTCTATAGCATCATTTGAAGCATAAAAATGAATAACTCCAAAGGAATGATTATTAGTGTTGAAAAGAGCCCACAATGCTTGGTTGGTGGTGTCACATCCTTGGTCAACTAAGTGTTTATGCCATATAGGAGAGAGAAAGGTGAAAAAACCACCCCAACCTACTTCATGGTTACTGCACAAGAAATTTTTGGAAGGCAAAATAACATGGAAAACTACAAAGAGCATGAAACCAAAAATTTTAACCTCTTATAAATAGAGAATATCTAGACTTGGAAACTGTAGTTGAGCATCCCAGATAGAATACTTCCTTGGGAGGTCTGCCAAACCTTAAACATTCTAAGAAACATAATTCATAAATGAGTGTTGAGAATCATCTTCTTGTTATTGATCTCATCAAGAGTAGAATAACTATTCTTCAAAATAGCTTTGTTTGAAAAAAAAATTATCTAGATGTTGAGCTTGACTAGCTATCATTTATTTGCATGAAATATCCCTCTTCTAATCACCTTGGTGGGTTGCAGGACCTCCATAGTGTGACCAAAGGAGGGAAAGCATTTTAGACAATGGTGGTTAGCGACCAAGACAAACCAAATCCTGCTAGTGGAGTTTTTACAAATTTCATGTCACTAGAAGTCTCCTTGGAAGAGGAGAGTTTAGGGTTCCCTAAATTTGGAGGTTTTGAAACATTTTTCCAAGCCTAACCCCTAGAGCTTGAAGAAGGATTGGGGTAGTATTACTATTACCAAAGTTCTTGGATTTGTGACTAACCACTATAGACCGTCCTTCCTCTTTCTTGTGTAAGGTGGCAAATCAGAAGTAAGTTATACAGAAGGTTTTGGACAAGGTGAAACCAAGGGGTAGTTTCAAATATTATGTTTAGAGGATTGCCACTGATAATAGGTATTCAGTAGATTCAAATAGAGAACACGTTGAGTGTATCTTATTTGACAAATCTAGATAGAGAATGATTCTTTTAGGTCCTTGAAAAAATCCACCTCAACATAGACCTACCACTAAGGATGAGTTGAATAGAACCATTCAGTTTTAACACAAACCACAGAGCCTAAAGAAGAAGCTATTTGGCTCAAAAATTCTCGCAAGGCAAGGAAAAACTACAAAACTGAACCCAAATAAGGACCATAAGCTTCTCTTCATTAGAGATGAAAAAGTCTCGAGTTCATGGTTTGAAAAATAGGAATAGACAAGCCAAGGGCCACTGCTAAGGAAAGCCTCAACATGATTGGCTTAACAAAATGAAAAAGAAAAAATCATTTGTAGGGTTTTACATAGCTTCTAGGTGAATCCCATGCGGGACCCAATCCTTGTTGACCTAGGCTCTAAGTATGCTTTTAGGGGAACCCTACCCAAAATATAACCTATCAAGGTAAAAATTTATAACCAATGGCAAGCATGATCAAATTTAGGAATAAGAAGACCAACATCTAGGGGTGTTTTACGAGATGTCCCTTGCGAAACACCTTGGGAATAAACTTCCTATGTTTCTTGGACAGGGATGTCATTGTTTATCACCATTGAACCTTCAACTCCAATAGTAATAGCTATAGAGGAATGAAAGGTAAGGGCCATTTAAAGAGGGTAAAACTCATCTACAAGCATCAAAACTTAAGAAATTTTGCAATAAATGTAGAAAGGAGCAACAAACTCCCACTTTCTAAAGTATTAGGACATACCTTCAACTCTATGAATCAATTTTTTAATTACACAATTTTTTTGCATCCATTGCCTTTGTTTCTCCAAATCCTTCTCTTTCATGGCTACAACTGATGCTTCACGTTGGTGTCATCCACCTCCTAGGAGCACCATCTGTAGAAAATAACCTTCATAGAAAACAAGAGAGACAACACAAGGCCATTTCACCAAACAAGAGTGAATAATTTGAGATACATAATTTACATATTGTACAGGCTTTTAAAGCCATGAGAATGTTGACGGGTAAGAAAACTACCCTACAAGAAAAAACCACCCAAAGTAATTACCCTAAGTGAAAAACTTAACACACTAACACCCCCCCTTAAGTGCAAACTTAGGGAGAATGAAGATACAATATGGGTCTCAGCTACACAACCATGTTAGGTACCCATTTACAATGCACAAAAAATCTTTCACAAACGGAGAAAAGGAGAAAAACCTTGTCGAAAAAAACACCTCTCCAAAAGAGAGAAAAGAAAACAAAAAATGATGCATGGATGGAGGACTCGATCACACCCCCCAAGGACTACATACATCATGTATATACAATCAATAGCCCCCCCATAAGAGGGAAGGAGAGAGACTATGTAGCCCCCCCACAATGTGTAATCACCTGCAAAAATGGTAAGTGCCTGAAAACATAACATGATCCAATGTCGACAAACAACTTGTCTCCCTTTTGGAAGAAAAAAAACCAAGTACAAATGCAGGTAAGCTTCCCACTCCAGATAGGAATTGAAAGAAAGAAGCATGAAAATGTATGATGATGTCTATGCAATCTACTCATGTGTCACCAAGACCTTGGAATATGATGCCACGAACCAATCAAGAACATGCCTAATCATAATAGAAGGTGACAAACAAGGTACCATTGGAAACTAATCTTGAACATTCTCCAAAGACAAAGATGGACTGACAACAGTTGTACCACAACTATCATCAAATAGAAGGGATATACCCTCAAATGTGTCTTCCAAGTCATAAATATGAGATTCTACGAACAAGGAACTACTGTCCAACAAATATGAATCCCAATCAGGAAGACAATGAGATACTGGTTGTGATGAATCATTGGATGTGCTCAATGAATCATCAACACAAAATGAATGGTCCTGCTGAATAGGAATGATAGGAGACTCAATCAATGACTCTACATAATGAATCACTGAAGGTGAAGGTACATCAACTATCCCTCATGGAGAAGGAGTATCTGAAGAACCCTCATAATCCTCATCTGAAGATTCAAAGTATTCCAAAACTTTAAACTCCTGCATAGTAGCATGATCATATGGTATCCTTTCTGAAAAATGAAGAGGCACAAGACAATCTGAAATAGGATCATCTGGGAATAACTGAGTATCAGGATCTTCATGTATTTCCCAAATTTTAGTCCAAAGAATATGAGGACACTCAAAATGATCAATAGAATTCAAAGTGGCATCATCAGTATGCATTGCAATAACTCCTAGGACATGATCCCTTTTGAAATTCCATGCAAATTTCTTACTACCAATACCAGGAAGGGGAACCATATTATATAAATGTGGAAACAAATGAAGCCATCTGAGATGTTTTATGATACCATCTCTCCATTGTTTATAATTTCCCCTTTTCTACATAATAACAACAGGATGAACTAAAAACCCCATAATGAACTATGACAAATCTCCAAGAATACAAAGACATTAACCTTCAGTAACAAAATTAGGTGGATTTACCTACAAAATTAGGAAAACCACCGTTCGGAAAGGCAAAACAGCCCACGAGCAAGTGACACCACCAAAATATAGTTTTTGATCACTCGACAAACCTCCTTATTCGCAACAATCATCAACCACCAAGGTTCCTACATGCAAGAGATAGTCTCTCAACAACTTCGTGAGTCTTACTCATGCTTAAAAAGAAGAATAAAATGATATTTGAAGGGCCAAAAACACCGTTATGCAACCAATGTGGGATAAAGATCCCAGTGCAATGCTCAGCAACTGAACACAAAAGGGCCCACCACACAAACCCTAATCAAATATTTTGCAAGACTTTCTTAGGCTTTGGGAAATTGCTTATGCTCTCTTAGCCACTTCTCATTCTAATTACCAAACAACAAATCGTGGAAGTGAGCATCAGCCGCCAATCTGAGGTTAGGAGAAATAAGGCTTGGAAAAAGAGGTGTATCACCTGACAGTACCCAGCTGCTTCAATTTCACTCAAAATTTGGGCAGTTTACAATGTGTTTGCATACTCCTTCAGCTATTATAGTAAATATTGCATATTTTATTCAAATATTTTATCTTATTCTATCAACTGCTGTTCAAAACTCAGATATTCTCAATAGAACAACATTAAGCTAGTATTGTAATGAATATGTTTTTCACAAATTACACTGTCACTGCTACACACAGATGCTCACCAGGGATGAATGGAGGTGCTTGTTGTGAAAGAGATATGAAGCCACTATACAAAGAAAGGAATTTTTTGTTTGCAAAACTTTACAAAGTTAAAGTTTGCATAAAAATGTATCCAAAAATGCTATAGGTAGGCTCCAAGGAAAAGTTCGCTGCATAGGTGAGTGTGAGCAAAGGTGGCCAAGCAAGTGGAAATGGTGAAGCTTTCTAAAATGAGTTGGCACCTTTCACATTTAGGTAGTATATATGCACTCCAAGCGCGTCCAATCTGATCTAGAATGAATCTGTGCCTTTCAGATCCCAATTTTCAAAGTCCACGCTCTCTGATTTGGTGTCCTCTAGATCGGCCTTTGCACAGGCCATGGGTTCTCTTCAATTCTGCCTTCTACCTCGAATGAACGGTGTTGTTGAGGCCATGTCATGAGGGGATGATAGGGGTTCAAATCCTTGTGAAAAAAACTCACGTCCGACAAAAAAAACTCCTCTTCTCCCAAGCAATCAGCCAGCCAGCAAAGAAACGATGCCAGTGCAATGCCAAACGGGAATGGATGATCTCAGACTCTGATGAAGCAAAGCACCCAAGACATCTAGATATGTTGCAGTGCCATTGCCAAAGAGTGGAGCAATAAAATCCCCCAGATATCTCTTGGCCTGGGAGCACTGCGATAAAAAAATGATCTCAAAATCTTGATGAAAACTCTCAATAGCGAAGAAGGCACGGGTTGAAGGCTCTGATACCGTGTTGGTGTCATCCACCTCCCAAGAGTACCATCTGTAGAAAATAACCTTCACAGAAAACAAGAGAGGCAACACAAGGCCATTTCTCCAAACAAGAGTGAATAAATTGAGATACATAATTTACATATTATACAGGGTTTTAAAGCCATGAGAATGCTGATGGGTAAGAAAACTACTCTATGGGAAAAAAACCACCTAGAGTAATTACCCTAAGTGAAAAAATTAACACACTAACACTTCAGGATCGAATTTAATTGTAAAAGATAGTAGATCTTCAATTTTAAGCTTTAATTTCTTATTTTCATGAAGTTGTCTGATTTGAACTGTCTTTTCTCCATATTCTTGAATTCACACTCCTCTAGTGATTGAGTTTTTTGTCATTTCCTTGGCATGATGCTAAATCTTATATCAATCTAACACAATTTATCAAAATAATAAAATAATGATTGACAAATTATCAAATTAAAAAAAAAGCATGCAATTAGATTATTTTATGTCAATGCAGGAAAAAAAATAGTTAGTTTTGTCAATCATTCAAATTCCTCTAATATAAAAACAATGAATAATAATATCAAATTCAAATAAAATACAAGCAATTAGAATCTTTTACATTAATACAAGACAAAAAGTGAGTTAGTTTAGTCAAACAGTTATGTAATTCCTCAAAATAATGAAATGTGTGATTGTATGTCATAGAATATGTAGAGCACATGGAAAAATAAAGTATGTGGATCCAAAATCAAGGGTTTATCCTCTTTTTTTTTTTCAGATCGATGCTCTATTTTCTATGTAAATCAAAATGTGTGCACATTATGTCTTGCTTTGGGAAATTATAACACTTAGGGTTGGATTTAACTTGCAAATTTAACCCAAAGGGTTGGACATACATATCACATGCTCAAATACATGTTTTGTATAAAACATACAAAAACAAGAAAATGTTGAGGATGCTCTCCATTAAGTTTGCACATTTTTTATGTTATTTTAAAAAATCTCACTATGAAACCAAGCTCTCTATTACCTTTCTGAGCATGTAATATTTTATAAATTTTGAAAACATTTATGTTTCGATGTTCAATTTCTTTTATTGGTGTCTCTATTTTTTTTATCAAAAACTTATGCATAGTTTTTTAATGTCATAGTTCATTTGTTCATCTAAATTTGAAACAAATTAAATTTTTACATTCTAGACTCCAACACACACTCAAAAAAATGATTTTTCATTAGTTTTACCAAAATTAAGGGTTGAGCATGCTCAAATTTCTATTTTCTAGGATGTATCCACTTTCAAAATTAGTGCAAAATCATATATTCATTAAAAAATTAGTAGAAAAAATAGGCATAAAATATGTGATGATAGCCAACTTTGCATCAAAGGTATTTTTGACATATTTATAAAAAGTCAACATTTTAAGGGGAGTAGACTTGACACTATGTTATATTTTTCTAATAAAAATAGGACCACTTTGTGTACTCCCCCTATTTTTTGTTGTCCATTTGATAACAAACCCTTATAATCATTTAGAGACCCGATATAGGAGCACAACCTTTAGGCTAAAACCTCTTAGGCTATGAGCCAAGCACTGAGAGACATTCATTTTGTCAAAGTCACCCGAATCACATCCTACCCTCATCCCTTATGGTGTCAGGTTCATGCACTCATGTGCTCCCCCTATTTGACCCTCTTAATCTCCACTATTTATTTTTAAATGGTAATTTAGAAGTAAATTTTGACCACTAGTAATCTTGTTCTTGTCACATCTTCAAATTTTGATCATGGCTATTTCAAATTTCTTGTCTAAAATGAGTTTTTATTGATTTAAAAAAGGTCACTTTTGACCCCCTTTAGGCCCAACATTTTCACGCACATTCCTTGTGACAACTTAGCACTTTAGCACTATGAAATTATTGAGATAGTCACCTATCCATCACCAATAAAAAATGGCATGTGGTAATGTCTCAAGGGTTTAAACCAATAATTAGAAGCACAACCCAAGAATAAATAAAATCTTGACTTAAAAATAACTTGCTCTCCCTAGAAGAGATTGAACATGCTCTCTTCTCAATGAAACCTAATCAAAGCTTAGGGTTTGATAGGCTTCTAATTGAATTTTATCAAACTATGTGGAATTTTATCAAATATTATTTATATCTTCTTTATCTGAAAGCTTTTTCAGAAATCATCACTAGGTCCATGTATCAAAAAAGCTTTATTCAAACGTACACCTAAAACAAAAAATGAAGACACTATTGTTGATTGGTGGTGGCCTATTACTTTATTGAATACCTCATACAAAAACATTGCAAAGGCATTGACTATTTAGATCAAACTTGTATTGTAGGGTTTTGTGAGTGATAAACAAGTTGGGTTTCTCAAAGGTAGATATATCATTGATCATTTGATTTTGGCATGGGAAACTAGTGAATGGGCTCAACAATTAGGCCAAAACATTTTGCTAGCCAAATTAAATTTTAATAAAGCATATGATGGAATATGTTGGAATTTTATCCTTAATAAATTATAATGGCTAGGCTTTGGTCCTAAAATCTAGGCACATGTTCAAGTGTTGTTGAAGAAGGCCAATGCTCACCTTAATATTAATAATTCTATGTTGAAATCCTTTTTATTTCCAACATTCCATCAAGGAGGGATGCCCTCTACTTCCATTTTTGTATGTGCTTATAACAAATGCTTTAGGTTATCTTCTGCAAAAACATAATGAAATAAAATTCATTTTCAACATGTTAATCCCTCAAAATGTGGTGGTTATCAGCTCACATTTTATTGATGATAATATTTTATTTCTATAGAATTTTGAGGAGTAACTAAAAAATACCATGAATATTCTAAATCTATACTATTCTATATTGGGATCTCAATTAGCACACAATAAAAAAGAAATTCTAATGTCTCAAAATGGTCCTATTCCACAGTGGATTCTTGAAGAATGGAAATTAGTTAAAGATGGGTAGGTTACCAAGTATCTTGGCAAATTTCCTTTGGGTTGGGAGTCTTGCTTTCAGATATGTGAAAATGGCTCCATAAAAAACTCAAGAATAAATCAATTAATTGGGGCAAAAAATTTCTATATTTGGCTGACAAAATTCATGTGGCTAATAGGATTTTCCTTACCACATGTGTATTATTCATCCTATTGGATGCCCTCCAAGAAAGGTTATGAGGAGTTGAATAAATTAATTTGAATATCCATTTGGGCCAAGTGGGATGGTAATGTTGGTTTTATTGCTTCATCTTGGTCTCATTGCATTCAATTACAAAGAGGAACAAACAAACCAAGGGCCACAACTGATGATAACCTCAGCATGACTAGCTTTAGCAAAAAAAACAAAACAACCTTTAGTAAGGTTTTGCACGCCTTCCAAGCAAATGCCATGCAGGACTAAAGCCCTATTGACCCAATCTTTAAGCATGCTTTCAGGGGGGACCCTATCCACAAAATACTTTATCAAGGTAAAATTTTCTAACCAACAACAAATATTATCAAATCCAGGATTTCAAGGGACATACCTTATGAAACACCTTGGGAACAAACTTTTTGGATTGCTTGAGTGGGGTTGACATTGCTTATCGTCATCAAATCTTCAACTCCAATAGCAACAACTCCAAAGGAATGAAAGGTCGGGGCCATTTAAAGGGGGCCAAAATCGCTTGCAGGTGTGGCAACTTAAGAAGTGTTGCAATAAATGCAAAAAGAAGCAACAAACTCTTGCTTTCTAAAATAGTATGACATAAATATATAAACAAAGCCAAAAAACCCTAGTAGAACCCATAAAATGATTTTCAAACCTTCTAATAAAACTATTCATTGAAAGCCTTGAATAAAAATCTCTACTTGATTATCATCCCATATGACCGACCGCATTTTGGGGTATGTCTTTATACCACCCAAACTATTTTTTGTGGAAGTGTTTACTTTTATCTTATGATTAATAGTTACTTTGACATTTTCATATTAAAAAATAAAAAATAAAAAAATAAAAAAACCAATTACAAACTTGGGTCTCAATATAACAGTTGTCAACTAAACATAACACCAT
This sequence comes from Cunninghamia lanceolata, assembly GCA_027924645.1. NCBI lineage: Eukaryota > Viridiplantae > Streptophyta > Pinopsida > Cupressales > Cupressaceae > Cunninghamia > Cunninghamia lanceolata. Next base: position 11,073,300 of record BSBN01000892.1, read on the forward strand.
TTTCACATTGGCAACAAAAAAGACAACATCCACAATTTTTGTATCGAATAAACCTGAATTTAATAAACATCAAATAGCAGAGATTAAAATGCCAGTAAATACACCCGCATTCAGGAGCATCACGGTAAAAATTTTGACACTGACAAGACTTTTTCTTGCCTGTTTCTGTTCTGGCCTTGTTTTGGCAGCTTTATGAGAGACGATGTGATGTAATTGCTTTGTTTCAATATATTTCATGTAAATTTTTTATTGCTTTGTTTAAATATATAAAAAATAAAATAAAAAAAACTTGACACTGATAAGACTTGTTGTTTTTACCAAATTTATTAGAGACGATGTGATGTAATTGAGAGTCTGTGGGCATTATCCACAGAGAATATTCGCAATGTACGACGATAAGATTAAACCACAGTGTACGTGCATGATTGAAAACATGATGTGATCCTTTGGCGCATCGGAAAGGAAATATCAAATCACAAGTGGCTCAAATGTGCCCTTGTTTGATTGATCCTCGTAATACCCCAGTTTTATTCTACGTACGTTTTCACATGTTTGAAATAAAATGACAAGAACGTAAAAGGATAAACATGCAGTACATTTAATAACAATGAATTTGGGCTGATTGAGAAATTACAGTTGGAATCAACATACAATGATAACAATGGTGAGTTAGCAACTCCGAGCGGGACCATCTGCGTTCCCCATACGCCGCGACGAAAACCACATTCTATCGCTTACGAATAAAAGAAAATGGATTTTTATTAGATGTTGGTAGTGATAGTGACTGTAAAATTCCTTTAGATTAATATGGATTTTAAATAGATGTTTGTAATAGAAAAGAAGTCCACATGTTAAGAGGAACAATATCTAACGAATTATGTGTAATGGTCTAATGGTGAAATTTGTAAATATGTTTGAATTCTTAAACATTAATTATATTATTAATAAGTCGTATATTTTTGTGTTAAGTTTGGTTCATAATTTTATATTTATCTATATTTTATTTCAAACACTTTCATATATTCTTCATTTATTGTAGTTTTCATTTACACTCATATCTATATATTTGTTGCATGTACATTATTTATTGCATTTATATTTGCACTTATCCTCATACATTCATTGTTTGACTTAAGATTTGTACATTAATGTCAAAGATGACTTTTGATCCACTCAAGATGAAGCTCTTAGGATGGATTCTATATTCAAATTCCTTAATTCTTGCTCCTTCCTAATAGCCATTATGAGCGATTTTTTTCTCATGTTTTTGTCTTAATGCAAGGAACTAAAGGTCTAGCTTGGGTAAAAGGAAGAAGAGGATTTGTTTTAAGGGGAAGAATGAAAAGTGTCTAGAGGAGAGCCACTACCAGTCTCTAAAGCAATTGCATGGAGTTCGAGTGGATAATTTAATCATCAAGTTAGGGAGGACCAAAGATTGTACAATATCTAAAAGCTGCTTGAAATTACTATCTAGACCAAAATGTACTTTAATGACTTGCCAAGGAGGGCATTGCAATGAAGAGAAATCCCATATATCACTAAACTATTGAATCCCTTTCTTGAAAAGTTGATAAGTTGGTCCAAGAAAGATGATGGCTAGAGGTTTCACATAGAATTAATATTGTTATTCCACCAAATTAAGAAAGAAGAAAAGCTAAGACCTTGCCTCAAAGAAGAACCTAAGTTCCAATCTAACAATTGGCACACTTGCTACCAAGCTTTCCAAATAGATTAAATAGAGAAGGTAAATTTTGGAACTTATAATCCTAAACCCATCTTTCAACCTAGGTTAGATACATGTTGAAAATATTGTCACTCTTATTCTAAGAAAAACACATGAAACTCTCAATGAAATTATTGAAATAGATTTGCACACAATATTTGAAAGTATATATTTGAAGTGTCATAGTTTCTAAATGGATTCACTACTTTTTTTTATATGACTTATTCTACACATTTATTTGTATATCTCAAATTAAATGAGAATTACTTTCAAACTTATGACTCTCTATCGATGAACCTATTACACCTTAAAGGTAGTAGTTAATTAAAATAAATTAAGTTGAATTAAAATATTTTGAATCTTCATCACTTATTTTTCTAAAAGCATTTCAACTCATTTTTGATGGACTATAGAAAAATAATGTCTCTAATAAAGTACATTTTTATGATGTAATGTTTCTCATGTAAATCCATTCGATGACCATTACATTTCCCATGTAGCACATGTAATCAGATTCATCTTTGATTCTCCTCTATATATCATAAAATATATTATTAAAGATGACAGATGATATATTAATGAAAAATGTTTTTTTTTATTAATGAGAATAATGAGTTTGTTAAAGTAGAGTGCATCCACAATTTTTATATCAAATAGCATTGAGTTTAATGAATATTACAAAGCAAAGATCAAAATGTAATAAACACACCCATATTTGACACATGTCCTCACAATATACATGCATTATTAAAAATAAAATGTGACCTTGCATAGTCACTCCTCTCTTCCATGGTCAAATTACATTCTATTTTCATGTAACAGAGGCATCAAAGCACTCTTAGGCTGACTATTGTAGTGATCTAGTTGTGGACAACATTGGTGTGTGTCATGAGAGTCAAGAAATTAAATTGGTGCAATAGTCAGAAATAATTGTGAACAATGATAGGAGTCAAGGGGTTTAATGTGAATTTTTTTGAAAATTATATATGGATTGCTTGAATTTTTATTGCTAGAGAACTTCTTGTTTGTCCAACGTTCTTAGCTTATTCTAGGGTGTCAAGTCCTGTAGTTTCAATTTCAAATTAGGTGAATGTATGTATTGTATATATTGAGTGTCTCAAGGAGTTTATTATGTGTTTTAGGAGAACCATGTTTATCTCTAGTGCTACATTTGAAAGCATGAGTATTATGTGTGACTAGTTGGTAGTGATAATGACTATGAAATTCCTTTAGATCCCTCTTAAGGAGTCTTTTAACTATAATACATGGAATGCATGAATTAGTTCAATGTTTATTCAAGTATGATTGGTATTTAATGTTGTGATAAATCGGTAGTGCATTTGATAAATATATAGAGGAGCTTATATTAGTTGAATGTAGAACCTAGTTTTCTATTTGTTTATTCAACTCTCTCTCTCTCTCTCTCTCTCTCTCTCTCTCTCTCTCTCTCACACACACACACACACACACACACACACACACACACACACACACACACACCTCTAAATTTGAAGCTTAACTCTATCACCCAAAGGGATGAAGGCACAAGTCTCTAGTAATCAACTCTTTGACCACACTAAAGTTTAAACTCAATGAACATCATTATCAATTAGTTTAAATTTGATTTTTTTAATTTTTCCCTTGTATCTAGATTGAAAAGCATTCCCTGGTGTAGGTCTTATGTGATTTTTTATAGGGTTGTATGGTTGCAGTTTTAAAAACCAACACAACCATTCTTAGCTTGATCAATTAGAGGCCTAAGATGAAAAAAATTAAAAAATGGACTAACCAATATAGAAAGAACACACAATCACTATATTCTATGCAAATATTGATCATACAAATCATTATAAATTTTAATTGTAAAGATATGTCATAAAGATCTTAATTGTTATTTAGAATTACAAGTACACTTTTAGACTATTTAGGCCTAGTCTGGAAAGACCATGAAAATGAAACAAACTAAAACAATGTCTAACATACTATGAATTATTTAGAAGACTATATTTTTCCAACCCATAAAATATAGGATGACTTTATAATACATAGAATGTCCTAAAGGGCATCTATTTGATCTTTAACAAGAGATAGGAAAATAAAATTTTATTCCTACATATATTTTATGCATTTAAGCAACAACATCATCCTCCAATAAATTTTGGTAGGGAAATTTAATTACTCATCAACCTAGGATTTTCCAATCAAATTTATGCTAAAGTCTCTCTAAGAATGTGTGTACATTCAATTCAAGCACCACCAGTACTACAAGACATTTTTCATTAAATTTGTTTCAACAACCTTTTTAAAAAGAAGGCTCAATTCTTTGTGGCACACAACAAAACATCTCTCCCTATTATATTTCCATTTCCTTCCCTAGCTACCGAGTTTGCAAATAGCAACTTGACCTTTTCAAATAATATATGCTTCTAGAATTGTTTACCAATCCACCATAATGCTCCTTGCACAACTTCTACTATCTCAAGAGTTAGAGTTAATGATTCAATTGAATCAAAATTGAATTGATCTCTCAAAACCCACCCATTTTCCCAATTTTCAAACCTTTATTTGAATCTTCGGAAACAATAAACATCATATAATGATATGTAAATTGGTCTAGTAGATTCAAATCCTCCATACAAAGAAAAAGTGTTAAAATCCAATGAGATGATTAAAAAATATTAAACAAATTTGAATTGTGCATATTCAAATTGTACTTGGTACATAATAACATAAAATCAGTTATTTCAATATTTTAATTAATGACTTCTCTTTTATTTGGTTGAAAAAATCAAATTTTACTTTTCACAAAATTTCTCACTATTTTATGATTTTTCTTACATTTCTCATCTTGGTTCTATGACATATCTCTATCATCTTGGTTTTGGTACAATATTTTTTCATGAGTATCCACTTCATGTTTCAAAGTTTAGCAGTTTATGGTCGAGTTCATAATTATCGTAATGTCCATAATTTACAACAACAAATCATTGGAGATCTTTTCCTTTTTTGGGGTGGGGGGAGGGGGCATTTTCCTTACCCAAATACTGGCCATCAAATTAAATAGCATCACAATATATGTGTAAATTACTGTGGATAACAATGTTACAGACAAGAAGCTATGTTGCACCCTTCATTTGTTGGAAATTGTTAATTGAGATACAATTGCAAGTTTATCCATGTGTTCATTGTTTTATCTGAGGCCCCCTTTAGAATCTCACAATTTACTTGGTGAATGATCGATGGCTCATACTCAGTACAGGCCAATGCCCACTAGATCAATGATTGCAAGAAGTGGCAAATAGTTGAGCACTTTGATCTCCTACAACCTAACATTGACTTCAATCAATCAAAACCTGCCAAATTTTCAGACTAGGTTAGCTGCTCTGAAACATTTCAGCAATTATCTCTGACTGTCAATCCGTAATCAGCTGTGAAAGTATGTATTCGACTGTCGTCCGTATTCTGCTAGTCTCTCCCTGTTCATCTGCACTGTTATATTCTTTAATCCAATACAAACAAATGCGTGCGAGCACGGCCCATAATTAGGACCATCAGCCATGATACCATCCGTTAAAAGAATTTTGTTTTGTATTGGATTAAAGCATAAATTTACATTTTATTCTTACATTGATATATTTTTTTATTTTAGCAAAATCTATTAAAGAGGATGTGATGTGATTGTGCTTTAAAGGATATTGGCATTATATGAAGACAGGATGACACGTCACTACACTATACATGCATTATATATAACAAGTGACATTTCGGGCGACGGGAGGCAAAATCTACTAGTGCGATCCTAAATGTGACGTTCACTGTAATGTACCAGTTTTAGTCTATGTACGTTTTACGTTTTTCACGTGTTTGGAATAAAATTACAAGATCATAAATGGCTTAGCATTTAGTGTATTTAATGGAATTCAATTGGGAGGATGATAATATTATTTCTTAGCTTAGCGGTCGCCCGAAATGTCTTCATTTCCACTGTGGCGAACATGACATCCAAATACGGCAGGTTTCGTTTATCTCGAGAACAATGCTCTGGCTTAGATTGGACCGCACATTTCATTTTCCTTATCCTTTCGAAACCCCAAAAGCCAGATATTATTTTCAACCCAGGGTGATTGGCTTTACCCTGGTTGGATGCCAATGTGCCTTTCCCTCTTGTATAAAATCCCCATTCCTCACAATTTTCCTCGCTACACTTCTCTTAATCACTTTGAATACAGAAGAATCCATGGCTTTCCGCGTGAAAAGTCTGACCCCCCTGCTTCTGCTTGCCGGCGTGCTCAGCCTGCTTACAGTCTCCGCTACGGTATGTAACCCTAATTTTGATTTTAATTGAATGCATGTTGTAACCTGTCAATGGCGATTCTAACAAACAAATGAGCTCGTGTGGTTGCAGGCGGAAGATGTGATCGTTACGTTTGTAATGGTGCAGCATGTGGAATTTGGACAAGAGTTCAAGATTATCGGAAATAGTGACAAGCTGGGCAATTGGACTCCTGCGAATGTAGAGAATATGACCTGGACCCCTGGCGATGCGTGGGCCTATTCTACGGTATGTAGAATCATTTTCTTGAATATATATTATATTCTGTTTCTTGTTAGTGGAGGAGCTGAACTGAGGTTAGATACAGTAGCTTGTTGATATTCTTCTCCTTGTGTTGTGTGCATCATGACAGACATTGACGAAAGGAGTAACGTACGAATACAAAGCTGTGGTGGTGAGCTCGGGCAATGCAGTATGCTATATGCCAGATAACAACCGCGTGCTAACCGTGCCGGAAGATTATTCCAAGTCTAATTATGTGGAAACAGTGTTTTGGAAGGCATCTTGTGGCTACGATTGCCACTCCACCACCGCATGCAGCGTCACAAGCGACTGGACAATCCCTAACCCCATTCGTCGCATTGCATGAAGTTCCCGCAGGATAGTATTACTATTTAGTACAGATATCCAGATTAGACGCTGTTTCATTTCTATGTAGCGCACGTCCTGTCTAATCAGACAGATATTTAGTGAACGTACTACATAAATTATAATAAATGACAATTATATTTTATTTTAATAAGTGAAAAAATCATATATAATATTAATTATTCTGTTTAAATTAATAATATTGTACCCATGAAAAATGAATCTTTAGTGTAGTTTTGTGTTGAGTTTGAAGTAATGTTTTAGTATTTATATAGTTATAAATGATCATTTTAAAGCATAAAGTTATGTCACAATTTTATCACTCTACTTAAATATCATCCACTTCAATTATACAGCTTGAGTTTCCCTTGAGTTTCCCTTGAGTTTCCCTGTTGGTGAAAAACTTGCCCTCTTGAAATAGAGGTCACAAGTTCAAGTTTCATAACTAAAAGTGGTAAAATATTTGTCTTATTTTTATCGGCCAAAATTGATCTTTGATTGTTGAAGTGAATGATATTTAAGAATAGCCCAATTTTATTATTAAAAAAAGTAATGCAAGTCTAACTTTTTAGTTTGAAATGTAGATATTTTAGTATAGTTTATGACTCCTCTTTTTAAAAAAATTAGTTAGAATAATTTAAAAATATATATAATTACTAATAGTTGCTAAAAATTGATATAAATGATCTAATGGGATATCAAGTTATTTACATCTCATTTCTTTTTTGTTATATTTATTTGTAGTGGAAAAGACACAATTTTGATAAAAGTATTTTTAATAAATATCTGTAGATATATGTCTTAAAATGCGCAACATTTCAATGGATTATGGAACATTTTGATGATTATTTGTCAAATATTAAAAAAGAATCCTTTAGTGTAATGTTTTTTTTTTTTTCAAAATTTTAAATAATTTTTTTCTATTTTTATGTGAATAGTATCAATGTTAACATTTGGTGTTAATGACTAAATGTCATGAAATTAAAAGAAAAACAATAAATTAAAAAATATAATAAAAAATATACTTTTAGAATCTACACATTTGTGTGTGTGCTTTGACTTCATATTTGGTTGCATCTTGTCTTAAGTTTTCTAGTAATTTCCTAACATTTGGTGAGAGACTTTAGTTTCTTATTTTCTTGGAGAATGGTGTATTGCACCTAGAATAAGCTTTGTTTGTCCAGGGCATTTGCATAAGCAAATCCAACTTTTGCGTAGAGAGAAATGACAAGCTTGTTGGATGAAAATATGTTGGTTCCAAGCATATGTCTTAGTTAGAATGTGAGAACGTTTAGGTTGTTGAAAATAAAAATGTTATAGTTTGAATTAGTTTTTATTTGAACCCTTTATGCAATGTATTCAACAAGTGGGAGAAAGATGGAAAAGATGTGTTGTACACCTTGCATGGTAACAATGTTATGTTTTTATGTAACAAATTTCAACATTTTGTTTAAAAAACTTATATTAATAAAAAGTTCAAAACTTGAATCACCATACAAAACACTTATTATTTAAAAATAAATAAATAAATAGTCTTCTTTAAAGAAAACTAAGGACAACATATAATATATTTCCATTCATATAGATAAGTATAACATAGGTGGATGCATATTACATCTTTTATTGTATAACATTGACAATGCAAGGAAACCCCATCTACTACTACTTAGACGATGTTGATGTTATTGTAGCATCAGGAGATATGAAGAGACACCATACGAAGGGACACCATATGAAGAGTCACTGATGCATATGAAGAGTCATATTGATTTGTATATACATAAGACAATGTTCATTCATTTGAGTATTAGTTTTTATTCATCAAATTAGTCTTGTATTTGAATCAAGTTGTAAGCAGATTTATGTTCTTTTTATTCAATATATAAGAGATATATTTGTCTGGGTTTTTCTCCCTCAAGAAGGAGGGTTTTCCCAGGGTACCTTTGTGTTAAAGTGTTATCATTTCTATATTTCTGTTTATTTCAATTCTGATCATAAAACTAACATGGTATCAGAGCAGGTCTAAGAAAAGATTAGATCAGATTTGTTTAAGTAGCGAAGTCTTCCTCTCATCTTAGAGTGTCTATCCAAGCATCGAAAATGGTGAACGGACTCAAGGTTGAAGATAGACTTGATGGTGCATTTAACTTCACCTCTTGGAAGTTCAGAGTTCTTATTACATTGGAAGAGAATGATATTCTTGAGTTTGTAGAGAGTGAAGTACCTAAACCTTCCGATGAGACTGAGAAAATTCAATGGAGGAAGAATGGCACGAAGGCCAAGAAGATCTTGATTGATTCTGTGAAGGATCACCTTGTGCCTATCATCTCCAAGTTGAAGATAGCTAGAGATATGTTCAAGACTTTGAAGGGATTATATGAAATCAATAACACCAGCAGAGCTCTTGCCTTGAGGCAACAGCTACATCACATCAAGATGGCTAAAGGAGATTCAATCATTTCTTTCTTCATGAAGATTATTGAATTAAAGGATCAACTATATGCCATTGGAGATATAGTTGAAGATAGAGACTTAGTCATGTTGGCACTCAATAGTCTTCCTCAATCTTGGGAGCCTTTCATCGAAGGTATCAGTGGAAGATCTGAGTTACTAAAGTTTGATCGTCTTAGAGCTAATTGCATTCAAGAAGAATCAAGATTGGCAGCAAGAGGTAATGGTCGAAGCTCTCTCAATGAAGACAATCAAGTTCTTGTTGCGCAAACTTCCAGAAGGAAAGGAAAAGAATGGAGAAGAGGAAACTTCAAGAGAAATAGAGACAGAAAATTAGATGCTGCCCCTAAATCAAAGAAGAAGGATCTCTCCCATATTCAGTGCTTTAGATGTGACAAGTATGGTCACTATGCTAGTGATTGTCCAACAAGACCAAAACCACATGCCTCTACTGCAAATGTGTATGATGTCTATCCTCAGAAGGAATCAAGAGATAACTCAAGTGGATTCCTATTCATCTCTGCCTTATCAAGCAATGTCCCAACTGATAGTAGCACATGGTTGATTGATAGTGGTGCTTCTCATCGCATTATAGGTTATAGAAAACATCTTTCAGACTTAATAGAAAGAGAAAACCACCTTCAAGTTAGAATCAGAGATGATGCATGCTATTCAGTAAAGGGTGCTAGAGCCACCTCTCTTCACTTAGATTTTGACATCTCTCTCCATTTGAGTGATGTCTTGTTCGTACCAGGTATCAAGAGGAATCTTGTATCAATTTTAGTGTTGGAAGACAAAGGATATCAAGTTGCATTTTTTGATGGAAAAGTTTTTGCTTGGCCAAAGAACTCCAGCATCAATTCAGCCCAAGTAATTGGTGTTCGTCAAGAGAGTCTATATAGACTTTCCACTCATTCAATTCAAGCATCAATGCATGACTCCACCAGTTCAAGTGAGTTATGGCATAGGAGACTTGCTCATCTTCACTTCAGAGCTCTTCCATTTATGGAGAAGATGGTTACTGGCCTTCCGAAACTCAGTCAAGAGCATGATGGTACTTGTCGAGGATGTGCAATGGGTAAGAATACTAAGGGTTTTTTTCATAATAGTGAAAGTAGATGAAAATGCATTCTAGATCTTATTCATTCTGATTTGTGTGGTCAAATGTCTATGGCATCCTTGAGTGGTTTTTTGTATTATGTAATTTTCATTGATGACTACTTCAGAAAGACTTGGATCTATTTTTTGAAATCTATGGAATCTGAAGAAGTGCTTGAGAAATTAAGAGAATTTAAGGCTCAAGTAGAAAATTTGTCCAGGAAAAGGATCAAAGTTCTGAGATTTGATAACGGAGGAGAATACACCTCTAGAGGCTTCCGCAACTTTTGTAGTGAGGTAGGAATTAAAAGGGAGTTTTATGTTGCTTACAATCCTCAACAAAATGGAGTTGTAGAAAGAAAGAATAGATCCATAGTTGAGGAAGCCAAAGCTATGATCCATGACCAAGGCTTACAAACCTCTCTTTGGGCAGAAGCATCCAGAACTACAGTGTATATTCAGAATCGGAGCCCTCATTGAATATTAGAAAATATGACTCCTGAAGAAGCATTTATAGGTATGAAACCTGAGGTTAGTCATTCAAGAATCTTTGGTTGTCTGGTTTATATTCACATGCCTAAAGATAAAAGATCTAAGTTAGAACCATTAGGAAAGAAAGGAATGTTTGTGGGATACAGTGAGACTTCCAAGGCCTACATGATCTACATTCTAGGGCAGAAATAAATTGAGATCAGCAGGGATGTCACTTTCGAAGAAGAAGTTGCGTTCAAAAGATCTAAAGGGTCTTACATGGAGATAGACAATGAAGAACAAGAGACACCTCATGATTCGACTTCTAAGATTCAGAGGGAGTCTACTAAACCAGAAGAGGCTAGTGATCTAGCTGATCCTATAGAACTAACTGATGGACCTAGAGATATTGCAGTAGTACAGAAAATGCCTCGATAAACCATGCAAGAGGAGGAAAAATATGCAGCTCCTTGAAGATCTTTTAGAGAAAGTAAGAGACCTTAGAAGTTCTCAGATTATGTGGTATTGATGAGTCACATCATTGATTTTGAACCTTCTAGTTTTGAGGAGGCATCCAACCAGCAGGTATGGAAAGATGCAATGATAGAAGAATTTCAGTCTATCATCAAGAATGATGTTTGGGATGTTGTACCTAGACCTAAAGGGCAATCTGTTGTATCTTCCAAGTGGCTTTTCAAGATCACGCATGCAGTTGATGGGAGCATTGAGAAATACAAAGCAAGATTTGTGGCTAGAGGACTCTCTCAGAAAGATGGAATAGATTATGAGGAGACATTTGCTCCAGTTGCTTGTTATACATCCATCAGGACTATTATTGCTATTGTAGAAGCTAAGGGATGGAAACTACATCAAATGGACGTGAAGACAACATTTCTTAATGGTATAATTGAAGAAGAAGTATATAATGAGAAACCTGATAGATTTGTGATTCATGGGAAGGAATCTCATGTTTGTAGACTAAAGAAAGCTTTGTATGGCCTTAAGCAGGCTCCTCGTGCTTGGTATGAAAGGATTGATTGATACTTGGTGAGCCTAGGCTTCTTCAAAAAATGATGTAGATTAAAATCTTTACTTCAAGGTAATCAATGGTGAGGCTCTAATATTAGTTCTTTATGTTGATGACTTATTCCTTACTAGAGAAGAACATCTCATTGTCAAATGCAAGAAAGAGTTAACTTCTGAATTTGAAATGAAGGATTTAGGTCTTATGCATTACTTTCTAGGGTTGGAGGTATGGCAAAAACCTAATGAGATTATTCTAAGTCAAGGGAAATACACCATAGATATCTTGAAGAGATTTGGGATGATGGATTGCAAATCTATATCTACACCTATGGAAACAAATTTGAAAAAATTGAGTGAGTCTGCTGCTAGTTCAGATTTGGTAGATCCCACCATGTTCAGGGAGTTGATTGGATCATTGATGTATCTAGTCAATACTAGACCAGATATTTGCTATGCAGTGAGTGCCCTTAGTCAATTCATGTGTGAACCAAGGCAAATTCACCTAGTTGCAGCCAAGCATATCTTGAGATACTTGCATAGTACAGTTGGATATGGCTTGAAATATACTTCCAGTGTAGATCTAAAACTACAAGGCTACTCTGACTTTGATTGGGCTGGGAGTATAGTTGACAGAAAGAGCACCTCTGGATGTTGCTTTAGCTTGGGGTCTGCTATGATTTCTTGGTGCAGTAGGAAGTAGTCTTCAGTGGCACTAAGCACTACAGAGGCTGAATATATTGCAACATGTGTAGCAGTTCAAGAAGTAGTGTGGCTTCAGAATCTTCTTACAGATTTGTTTAGAAAATCATTGGAGCCTACTGCTATTCATTATGACAATCAAAGCTGTGTAAAGCTATCTATCAATCCAGTGTTTCATGATAGAACAAAACATGTGGAAATCAAATATCATTATATTAAAGATATGGTATTAAGGAAAGTTATTCAACTTAGATACATTTGCACTAATGATCAGATGGCTGATATTCTCACCAAGCCTCTCTCCAGAATGAAGTTTGTGCAGTTTCGAAACAAGCTTGGAGTTGTGGAGAATGAAGCCCTTACTGAGAGGGAGTCTCAGCATCAGTGATTTGTGTTATCTGATATAATGCATTCCATCTCTAAGTTAGGAGATGTGGTTCTTTCCACCCTCTAGGAGTAGCCATGGTGGACGTCATGTTGAGTGACTCCATGACAATGTATCTTTTCCACTAATGAGCGTAGCCATTGTGGACATCACGTTGAGAGACTCTGTGATGATTCTCTTGTACTTATGTTTATCCACCCTCTAGGAGTAGCCATGGTGGACGTCATGTTGAGTGACTCCATGATGACATCATGTTGAGTGACTCCGTGATGGGCACATGTACACCAGTTTTCTTCCACTCATTGGAGTAGCCATGGTAGACATCATGTTGAGTGACTCCATGATGATATCACGTTGAGAGACTCCGTGATAAATTCTTCTCACTAATGGATGTAGCCATTGTGGGTGTCATGTTGACATGTCTAGAAAGATATCTCCCTAGCTAAGAGGGAGTGTTGATGTTATTGTAGCGTCAGGAGATATGAAGAGACACCATACGAAGGAACACCATATGAAGAGTCACTGATGCATATGAAGAGTCATATTGATTTGTATATACATAAGACAATGTTCATTCATTTGAGTATGAGTTTTTATTCATCAAATTAGTCTTGTATTTGAATCAAGCTGTAAGCAGATTTCTGTTCTTTTTATTCAATATATAAGAGATATATTTGTTTGGGTTTTTATCCCTCAAGGAGGGTTTTCCCAGGGTACCTCTATGTTAAAGTGTTATCATTTCTGTATTTCTGTTTATTTCAATTCTGATCATAAAACTAATGGACAACAAGCTTAGCATTGGAGAATCTCATACGATGCGGAGAATGGGGTCGAACATGCTGGACTCGCTCTCGTATGGGTAGGGAATGTTGTTACATCGGTAGTCGGCCAATACTTCCACGTGATATTCACCTTTTGATGGCATGGTTACCACGCGGGGTTCATACGGGATACAATAACAGTCGGAGTTTGTTTTACAGTTCCATCTTTTTGTATATCCTCTTATCTTTCTATGCAATCTTATATATATTTTTAACTTTCCATTATTTCTAATGTTCCTCTTTATACATTATCTATACATATTTACATAGGTCTTTCCTTTACTTATTTATCTATCCATTCTTCTAGTCTTTATTATCTTTTTATCTTTTATATACATAGGTAATCCTATATATATATATATATATATATATATATATATATATTCTTTAAATCTTTTATCAATCTTTCCCCTTAGTTCTTGTTCTTTTTATCTCCCTTCTTTATTTTTTATATATAACCTTCTTTTAGGTATTTCCCACTTATATAGTTTTATTTCTTTATATATATATATGTGTTTTTTTAAGTGTTTATTATTTTTCTTCTTTATGTTTCTTCTTTCTTATATATATATATATTGTCAGATTTATGTATATTTATATATTTTGTGGTCTTCTTTGGATGTCTTTTTTTCTTTTTTGACTTATTTACTCTTATCCTTATCCCTCTATTGGTTTCTCTCCTCAGGTTAAACTCCATGCCCACACCCCCCCTCCCCTCTCTCTTTTTATAGAACTATCTCTACAAACACAACTCGTTTATTCTCTTCTTTTCATCTTGATGATGGATCATGGAGTGTGATCCAAAAGGTCGATTAAAAAAAGCAACACATAGTATCTTCGAGAAGCACTTCATTCTTATACCATGGACTGTGGAAACATCATGTCTACACAGTATGCTCAAGAACATGATCTTACAATATCAAAGAGATCGACTAGAACATCAAGATTGCTCACAACTATTCCCCATGGAAATTTACAATTATGGGAAAAGGATAATATTAAATCTTTCCCAATTTTTCTGGAGTAGCTACTGTTTAGAAATTGAAATAGGATGTGAAAAAAAAGAGGGGTTGGAAATAAACAACCCCTTCATAATGGAAAAATATATCAAGTGGTTGCATATATTTCCTTTTTTTATTTTATTCTAAATTAAAATAATTAAAATAATTAAGATAATTTATTTTTGTTTTTATATAGTAATAAAATAAATAGAAAAAATATATATATCCATAAAGTCACTAGCTCCTGGATGCTGCTAGCTAAGCAGCCCCATCGGGACATGCCCTTAATCTATTAGTCTATTGTATATTATGTTTTTAGACTACGTTAGATGCTCTGAAACATTTCAGCAATTATGTATGACTGCCAATCCGCAATCAGCTGTGGTGGAAGTGTGCAGTGGACTGTCGTAGTCTCGTACTGTCTATCTGTACTGTTATATTCCATAATGCAATACAAAAAAATGCGTGCCAGCACGTCCCCCAATTTGGACCATGATACTATCCGTCAAAATAATTTTGTTTTATATTGGATTAAAGCATAAATTTACATTTTATTCTTGGATACCTATGGCTTTTTAGTTTTAGCAAAATCTATTAAAGAGGATGTGATGTGATTGTGCTTTAAAGGATATTGGCATTATCTGGAGACAGGATGACACATGTCACTACACTATATATGCATTATTAAATATAACACGGGATATTTCGGGCGACGGGAAGTGAAAAAGCCAAAATCTAGTATTGCGATCCTAAATGTGACGTTCGCGGTAATGTACCAGTTTTATTCTATGTACATTTTAGGTTTTTCACATGTTTGAAATAAAATAACAAGATCATAGCTGGCTTAGCATTTAATGTATTTAATGGAACTCAATTGGGAGGATGATAATCTATTATTTCTTAGCTTAGCTTTAATTAGATTTGAAAACCTCGAGCTTGTCAAATCCGCCAAAAATTCATTTCTACTTTGGCGAACATGACATCTACATACGGTACGTTTCGTTTATCTCTAGAACAATGCTCTGGCTTAGCATGGACCGCACATTTCATTTTCGTTATCCTTTCGAAACCCCAAAAGACAGATATTATTTTCAACCAACCCCATCTCATGTGGTGGTGGGCTTTACCCTGGTTGGATGCCAATGTCCCTTCTGTATAAAAACCCCATTCCCCCTCACAATTTTCCTTACTACACTTCTCTTAGTCGCTTCGAATACAGAAAAATCCATGGCTTGCCGCGTAAAAAGTTCGATCTCAGCCTGCTTACAGTCTCCGCTTCGGTATGTAACCATAAACTCCACTTTTCTTATCTGTAACCCTAATTTAAATTTTAGTTAAGTTCATGTTGTAACCTGTGAATGGCGATCCTGAAGATTTTTAAGCACACAAATATGACAGCAAATAAACAAAAAACCATAAAAGGATAGATGCAGACACAGAGAATAAACTTTTATTGCTGTTGAAAAACTAGAGAGCTACAGCTCTTTATTACATTATATATATCTTTGCTACAAAGGAATCTAAATAGAAAAAACAGAAAACAACAAACCAAAGATAGCATGATTTACATGCATCATCATGCAACACAAAAGTTGCCAAATTCCTAAAAGTATCTAAATGAAGCTAACTAAGAAAATAGAAATACTAAAATGGAAACTGCACATGTGGCTGTGCCACATCAGTTATCCAACATACTCCCCCTTGATGCGGAGAGGAGTCACAATATGATCTTGAAGCATCAAAAACTGAACCTTTGCAACTGCCTTGGTGAAAATGTCTGCAAGTTGTGCTGTAGTCTTGATATACCTGAGTTCTACTTCTTTCTTTTGCACCAAATCTCTGATAAAATGATATTTCAGATCAAAGTGTTTAGTTCTACTATGATGCATGGGATTTTTTGCCAATTTGATTGTGCTCATATTATCACAGAAGAGCACTGTAGGCTGAACTTGTTTTTCACCAATCTCTTCAAGAATTTTTCTGAGCCATAATGCTTGAGTACCTGCAGAGGTGACTGCAACATATTCTGCCTCTGTGGAAGAAAGAGAAACTATACTTTGTTTCTTTGAACTCCAAGAAACCAAACCAGAACCAAAAGTAAAACAAGTACCAGAGGTAGACTTCCGGTCATCCACACTACCTCCCCAATCAGAATCACTGAAACCAACTAGATTAAAGTCTTTAGAACTGTAGTAATGAATGCCAAAAGCAAGAGTTCCTTTCACATACCTCAAAATTCTTTTAGCAGCCTTCATATGTAATTCAGAAGGTTCTGTCATGTACCTTGAAACAAGAGAAACTGCATAAGCAATATCAGGCCTTGTGTGGGTTAGAAACATTAGACTGCCAACCACACTTCTATAAGCTGTCCCATCAACTCTTTCAGCACCATCCTCTTTACACAACACAACTCCATGAGAAATTGGAGTGGAGGCTGATTTACAATCAACCATATCAAACTTCTTCAACATATCATTGGCATATTTTGTTTGACAAAGGAAAATTCCATCCTTACTTTGATAAACCTCCATGCCTAGAAAATATTGCATAAGGCCTAAATCTTTCATTTCAAACTCATTCATCATAGCATGCTTGAATTCATCCTTCATCTTAGAACTACTGCCCATATACAACAAATCATCAACATATAAACTCACAATAAGAATATCATTACCTTCTTGTTTGTAGTAGAGGGTGGGCTCACTCTTACATCGCTTGAAGCCATTGTGCTGAAAATACCCATCAATCCTAGCATACCAAGCTCTTGGTGCTTGCTTGAGGCCATACAAGGCCTTCTTCAGCTTGTAGACATGATGTTCTTTTCCTTGCACCTCAAAACCTTGTGGCTGTTCCACATAAATTTCCTCATCTAAGTACCCATTTAGGAAGGCACTTTTCACATCCATGTGATGAATGCTCCATTTTTTTTGGGCTGCAAGGGAAATCAACATTCTAATAGTCTCTTGTCGGGCTACTGGTGCAAATGTTTCTTCATAATCAATGCCATACCTCTGTGTGAAGCCTTTAGCAACTAATCTTGCTTTGTGTCTTTCAACACTCCCATCACTATGGTACTTAGTCTTGTAGACCCATTTAGTTCCAAGCTTTTTCTTGTCATGAGGAAGCTCTGTAAGCTCCCAAGTACCATTCCTATGAATAGCATCCATCTCTTCAATGATGATGGCAACATTGTTCCACCTTGGTGTTAGAGACCTCAACACCTTTTTGATCACAACTTCATTGTCCATAGTTTCTCCAAGAGTAGCCATTTTATTAACCACATCTTTTACTCTTACACAATAATCACTCACATTTTAACTTTCTTGCATCTTCAAATTCTCAAATTCTCTTTTTAATGTCTGCAACTTCACAACTTTGACTTGATCACTACCTTGGTAAGCTTCTTTTAGAGTCTTCCAGGCATCTTTAGCTGTCTGTGCACCTGCAATTCTTGGAAATAGGCTCTTATCAAGAGCTATTTGAATGTGAAATAAAGCCTGTGCATTCTTCTTCTTAGCTTCCTTCTTAGCTGTTCTATCATTGGCTGCAAGAACATTCCAATCAGCTGGCTCTTCATATCCTGTTTCTACAATTTCCCATAAATCTTTTCCTATCAAAAAAGTTGTCATCTTGATGCACCAATAATCATAATCAGATCCATTAAATTCTGGGATTGGCAAAGAGTTAGAATTTGACATGATAAATTTTCTAACAAATTAACCTGCTCTGATACCAAATGAAGATTTTTAAGCACACAAATATGACAGCAAATAAACAAAAAACCATAAAAGGATAGATGCAGACACAGAGAATAAACTTTTATTACTGTTGATAAAAAACTAGAGAGCTACAGCTCTTTATTACATTATATATATCTTAGCTACAAAGAAATCTAAACAGAAAAAATAGAAAACAACAAACCAAAGATAGCATGATTTACATGCATCATCATGCAACACAAAAGTTGCCAAATTCCTAAAAGTATCTAAATGAAGCTAACTAAGAAAATAGAAATACTAAAATGGAAACTGCACATGTGGCTGTGCCACATCAGTTATCCAACATACTTAAGCTTCTTACCTTCCTTGTAGGACTTGGACTTGAATTTGGACTTGTACTTGAAACTGAAGAAGTAGATGAGGGGTTATTTGGTGGATGTATAGCACTTGGAATTGAAGTATTAGCTGGCTGCTCATGATCAATATCAGCAATAATACCACCACTCAAAATAGATTTAGACTTCTCAACATGGTCTTTTTGATGACCATAAACTCCCCCTTCATCAAAAAGCACATCTCTTGAAACAAGAATACTATTAGTGCGAGGGTTATACAACCTATAAGCCTTACTTTGCTCACTATATCCAACAAAAATGCATGACTCACTTTTGGGATCTAATTTTTGTCTCTTTTGATCAGCCACATGAACATAGGCTAAACAACCAAAAACTCTAAAATGATTAACATTAGGCTTTTTTTCATACCAGGATTCATAAGGAGTCATCATGTTAAGTGCTCTAGTAGGACTCCGATTGAGAATGTACACTGCTGTAGCAACTGCATCACCCCAAAAAGAATGGTCTAATCCTTTGGTATGTAGCATACTCCTTGCCATTTCCACCACTGTACGATTTTTCCTTTCAGCTACCCCATTTTGTTGAGGTGTGTAAGCAGTGGTGAGTTGCCTTTTGATGCCATTCATATCACAATAATTCCTAAAATCTCTTGAGAAAAATTCTCCTCCACGATCTGTCCTTAAGCATTTGATCTTACAACCCTTTTCATTTTCCACAAAGGCTTTGAACCTTTTGAATGTATCAAAGGCTTCATCCTTGGCCTTCAAAAAATAAACCCAACACTTACGGGAGTAATCATCAATAAAAGTAATGAAATATGATGACTTACCCAAACTCTTTGTCTGCATAGGACCACAAATATCTGAGTGAACCAATTGAAGTGGGTAATGGGCCCTCCATGCATTGCCTTTTGGAAATGACTCTCTTACATGTTTTCCTTTAGCACAACCTTCACAAACTTCCTTGTGTTCCTGAATCTTAGGCAAACCATAAACCAAAGCTTTTGAAGTGAGAAACATCAAACTATGAAAATTCAAATGGCCATATCTGAGATGCCATAGCCAACCCTTATCCTCATATGCCATATTGGCAAGATGGCTGCTATGTTCACCAAACTTCAATGGGAACATCCTATTCTTTGACATAGGCACGACTGTAACCACCCTATTGCCTTGATTTTTATCATAAATTGTACATTTCTGATTTTCAAATACCACCTTATAATTCTTCTCACACAACTGTCCAACACTCAATAAATTATGTTTTAATTGTGGAGTGTAATAAATATCAGTCACACTTTTCTTACCTTCTTTTGTATTCACCTCCATAGCACCTTTAGCTGCAACCTCCAAGGACTTGTCATCACCAAGCTTAATTTTAGATTTGAAACTATTATCCATTGTAGAAAAAATCTTATCATTTCCTGACATGTGGTTAGAAAAACCTGAATCTAAATACCAGACTTCTTTAGAACTATTTTTATCTTTGTCATATGATAAGAATAAATTACCAGGAGAAGCCTCACCATTCTCATTAGCAAAATTAGCACTTCTATTGTTATTACCTTCTTTTAATCTGCATTCCCTTTCAAAGTGACCATACCTATTGCAGTGATAACATTGAACATTTCTTTTATCAAATCTGCCTCTACCTCTTCCTCTTGGACCACCTCTTCCTCCTCTATTTCCTCTTGAAGAATTCTGATTTTGACCTCTACCTTGGCCTTGATTATTTTTTGTGCTTGTGCTAGCATTTTCTTTCTTTGTAATTTGTACTTTGGAAGCAAAAGCCTTTTCATTACTTTCTCCAGATGAATCTCTCAATCTTTCTTCATGAGACATGAGAGATCCAACAAGCTGATCAAACTGAAGAGTAGTCAAATCCTTGCTTTCTTCAATGATGATGGCAACATTGTTCCACCTTGGTGTTAGAGACCTCAACACCTTTTTGATCACAACTTCATTGTCCATAGTTTCTCCAAGAGTAGCCATTTTATTAACCACATCTTTTACTCTTACACAATAATCACTCACATTTTCACTTTCTTGCATCTTCAAATTCTCAAATTCTCTTTTTAATGTCTGCAACTTCACAACTTTGACTTGATCACTACCTTGGTAAGCTTCTTTTAGAGTCTTCCAGGCATCTTTAGCTGTCTGTGCACCTGCAATTCTTGGAAATAGGCTCTTATCAAGAGCTATTTGAATGTGAAATAAAGCCTGTGCATTCTTCTTCTTAGCTTCCTTCTTAGCTGTTCTATCATTGGCTGCAAGAACATTCCAATCAGCTGGCTCTTCATATCCTGTTTCTACAATTTCCCATAAATCTTTTCCTATCAAAAAAGTTGTCATCTTGATGCACCAATAATCATAATCAGATCCATTAAATTCTGGGATTGGCAAAGAGTTAGAATTTGACATGATAAATTTTCTAACTAATTAACCTGCTCTGATACCAAATGAAGATTTTTAAGCACACAAATATGACAGCAAATAAACAAAAAACCATAAAAGGATAGATGCAGACACAGAGAATAAACTTTTATTGCTGTTGAAAAACTAGAGAGCTACAGCTCTTTATTACATTATATATATCTTTGCTACAAAAGAATCTAAATAGAAAAAATAGAAAACAACAAACCAAAGATAGCATGATTTACATGCATCATCATGCAACACAAAAGTTGCCAAATTCCTAAAAGTATCTAAATGAAGCTAACTAAGAAAATAGAAATACTAAAATGGAAACTGCACATGTGGCTGTGCCACATCGGTTATCCAACAGATCCTAACAAACAAATGAACACGTGTAGTTGCAGGCGGAAGATGTGATCGTGACGTTTGTAATGGTCTGGTAGATTCAAATCCTTCATACAAAGAAAAAGTGTTAAAATCCAATGGGATGATTAAAAAATATTAAACAAATTTGAACCGTGCATATTCAAATTGTACTTTATGCCAATTATTTCAATATTTTAATTAATTACTTCTCTTTATGCCAGATAACAACCGCGTGCTAACCGTGCCGGAAGATTATTCCAAGTCTAATTATGTGGAAACAGTGTTTTGGAAGGCATCTTGTGGCTACGATTGCCACTCCACCACTGCATGCAGTGTCACAAGGGACTGGACAATCCCTAACCCTATTCGCCGCATTGCATGAAGGTCCCGCACGATAGTATAACTATTTAGTATAGATATCCACATTAGACGCTGTTTCATTTCTAAGTAGCTCATGTTCGGTCTAATCAGACAGATATTTAGTGAACCTACTACATAAATTGTATTAAATGAAAAATAGTATTTTATTTTAAGAAGTGAAAAAATTATATATAATATTAATTATTTTGTTTAAGTTAATAATATTATAAGGATGAAAAATGATCTTTAGTGTAATTTTGTGTTTAGTTTGAAATAATGTTTTAATATCTTTATATAGTTATAAATGATTATTTCAAAGCACAAAGCTATGTCACAACTTCATCACTCTACTTAAATATCATCCACTTCAATGGTCAAACAATCAATAGTGATTTTACACCTCATTCATAACAAAAAGTGGTAAATATTTGTCCTATTTTTATTGGGCAAAATTGATCTTTGACTGTTGAAGCGGATGATATTTAAGAATAGCCCGATTTTATTATTAAAAAATGTAATAAGTCTAACTTTTTAGTTTGAAATGTAGATATTTTAGTATAGTTTATGGCTCCTCTTTTTTAAAAAATTAGTTAGAATAATTTAACAATATATATAATTACTATTTTGTTGTTAAAATTTGATATAAAAGATCTAATGAGATATCAAATTATTTACACCACATTTCTTCTTTTTTTTTTCCCCTTCATATTATGTACTCAATATTTATTTGTAGTGGACAATCCCTAACCCTATTCGCCGCATTGCATGAAGGTCCCGCAGGATAGTATTACTATATAGTACAGATATCCACATTAGACGCTGTTTCATTTCTAAGTGGCTCATGTTCTGTCTAATCAGACAGATATTTAGTGAACGTACTACATAAATTGTATTAAATGAAAAATAATATTTTATTTTAAGAAGTGAAAAAATTATATATAATATTAATTATTTTGTTTAAATTAATAATATTATAATGATGAAAAATGAATCTTTAGTGTAGTTTTGTGTTTAGTTTGAAGTAATGTTTTAATATCTTTATATAGTTATAAATGATTATTTTAAAGCACAAAGTTATATCACAATTTTATCACTCTACTTAAATATCATCCACTTCAATGGTGAAACAATCAATAGTGATTTTACACCTCATTCATAACAAAAAGTGGTAAATATTTGTCCTATTTTTATTGGGCAAAATTGATCTTTGACTGTTGAAGTGGATGATATTTAAGAATAGCCCAATTTTATTATTAAAAAAAGTAATGCAAGTCTAACTTTTTAGTTTGAAATGTAGATATTTTAGTATAGTTTATGACTCCTCTTTTTAAAAAAATTAGTTAGAATAATTTAACAATATATATAATTACTATTTAATTGTTAAAATTTGATATAAAAGATCTAATGAGATATCAAATTATTTACACCACATTTCTTTTTCTTTTTTTCCCCTTCATATTATGTACTCAATATTTATTTGTAGTGGAAAAATAATAATTTTGATAAAAATATTTTTAATAAATGTCTATGGTCATATGTCCTAAAAATGCACAACATTTTAATGGATTATGAAACATTTTGATGATTATTTGTGAGATATTAAAAACAATCCTTTAGTGTAATTATTTTTTTCAAAATTTTAAATATTTTTTTCTATTTTTATGTGAATAGTATCACATTTGGAGTTAATGACTAAATGTGGTGAAATTAAAAGAAAGATAATAAATAAAATGCACAACATTTCAATGGATTATGGAACATTTTGATGATTATTTATCAAATATTAAAAAAAAATCTTATACTGTAATGATTTTTCTCAAAATTTTAAATAAAATTTTACAATTTTTTATGTGAATACTATCAATGTTAACATTTGGATTAATGATTAAATGTCATGAAATTAGAAGAAAAATGATAAATTAAAAAATAAAAAAAAAATATACTTTTAGAATCTACATGTTTGTGTGTATGCTTTGATTTATATTTTGTTACATGTCTTAAGGTTGCTTGTAATTTCTTAACATTTGGTGATAGACCTTAGTTTCTTATTTTCTTAGAGAAGGGTGTATTGCACCTAAAATAATCTTTGTTTGTCCAAGGGATTTGCATAAGCCAACTTTTGCATAGAGAGAGATGACAAGCTTGTTGGATGAAAATATGTTGGTTCCAAGCATATGTCTTAGTTAGAATGTGAGAACCTTTAGGTTGTTGAAAATTAAAATGTTATAGTTTGAATTAGTTTTTATTTGAACCCTTTATGCATTCAACAAGTGGGAGAAAGATGGAAAAGATGTGTTGTACACCTTGCGTAGTAACAATGTTATGTTGTGGTCATGAAATGAGACGTCGCACTTGGTGTTCGAATATTTTTTCATGTTGCAATGTTGTTTGTAACATAGGAATTACAAATATTATTGGGGTCATGTAAGGAGAAGTAAAAGGACAATTTATTGCAATGTAAAAGGTGTCAAAGTCACATATGGGTGTTTGTGTTTAGTGGTAAAAATGTATCACCATTTCAAAGGTGTGAAAAGTTGTATTTAACTTATGAATCATATGTAACTTATGAAGAGACATACATGAAATATGAAGGGTCATGGCCAATGATCTTGTACCCATTGTTTTATAAAAATTATTAATAATTTCTTATCATCATTATGAACCTAAATTGAAGCTCATATGATTCAAAAACAAAGATAAAGTTCAAGTTGTGTATCTTGATAAAGAGACCACCAATCCATACTAACATTTTCTTATTTCCAGAGTTTGTGATGCTACTACTTGGTAGCCTATTTTTATAATCCTTCTTAATCCATAAAAAAAGTATTCCCCAAGGGTCACACATTTCATAATTCCTTACATTCTTTCAACCATGCATGAGTTGTTATCATCTTTATCATTGTACAACATAATTGCATTTTTCATATGTCATGATGAAAACCTTTATATCATTTATTGTCAGCTAGCCTTCTATCGAACCCCCCACCTTCATTCGAACCCTCACTTTATTCAACCCTATTTACAAATGGTGGGTATTTTACCTTCAAATCAAGGACCTTTTGTTGAAGGTACTCAATAATTTATGACTTCCTAAACTAATTTTATGCCCATAATCATCACCTTTCCAATTGGTAACTTATCACCAAATCACCAATACAATAGAAAAGTTTCTTAAATTGTAAGGGACCAATAACAACAAGTAAAAAACAAATTAAAATTAGAGTGCATACAAAAAACAAGGAAATAGTCACATGCATAGGCTAAAGAAAGCATTTCAGCTCACTTACACAAGCCACCATGAAAAGAGCCTTATAGCTTGACCATAATACTAACAATGGAAATATACATATAGAGGGTCAAGAGCATGATATAAAGGTGTAATTGAGGCTCAATAAAGGTATTCCATAGACCCATTAGATTAAAGTATTGGATTAATTATCAATTAAGGGAACTAAAGGATGAAACAAAGTAATAGAAAGAAAAAACTAGAATAAGTGCCAATAGTAGCTCTAGTTGGGGATTTACACCCCTATAGGTGTAACAAGGATTTATATGAGTTTCTAGGAGAGTAGACTAGGAAGGAATGGAGGAAAGGAAACAAAATGGGCAACACAAGACTAGAAAAACAAAATTATGCATGAAGATTGAGACAAAAGAATAAAAAAACCTCAAAATAGAAACATAACTTATTATTTACAAATAAAATCTTACACACATATAAGATATGGAGGCCCAAATTGAGGAAACCCATTTCTCATATGAAGTTGCATGTAACACAAACTATAAAAATTGTAGATTGAATTATACAAAGAGATCTCATGGCCTAGGTCCATAGGAAAACATCTAATCATAGATTTCCTTTGTTAAATATAACATTCACAAATGAGCTTTCCATTCTATTTTGAGGATCCAATTACTACCTAGCTAGAAAAGAAAATATTCACATGCACAAACTTTTGCATGAGCCCCGTATGGATGAAGAAGAGAGAACATGATTGAATTTAGTACACCTACTCTAAATTGAAAAGATCACTATATACCATATACAAATCATGAATTTACCAACATTATCATAATTTTAGTGTAATTATTTTAGTCCATTATAAAAAACACCCTTTGTTGACAACCATTCTAAACCCCCTTGTTTAAGCTCTTCATGGTATTTAGGTGGATTTGTGTCAATAATTAATCTATGATATTAGGACTAAGGCTCTATTATTGTGTCCTTTTAAACCACAATTATTTCAATGTATAGTGTGTATCAAGCCCTCTATGTTAATTACTAATATTTGATATTCTTATATGGCCTTGTCTCATGCCACTATGTATTAATACTTGTCATTGTGTTAAATGTTTTATATTTCATGTTCTAGCCAAGATTCTAATTTAAATTCATCCCATACTTATTCTTTTTATGTTAATATGTTGTAGTTAGAGTGGCCTTTTGTTGAGATGTTGGCTTCCTTTGACCATCGGATCCTAATTATCCAATGGCTTGTAGGGAGTTTCAATATTTTTGTTCCTTTAATGTCAATGTATCTACCAACCATGAATCCCAATAATTCAAATTTTAATTAGAGTTATGAGGAATTTTATAGATAAATATGAAGGTACTCTCATCATTGGTTGAATAAGTGCTAATGTAGTGGGGTGGACCAACAAGGTTTAATACATGAGAAGCATTTACTTGACCTAAGATCTCATAAGGAAAGTCTAAAGTCTCTTTCCTACATCTAGATTCTTTTTTTAAGATAAAAGAGATTGAGGAGACCACCAAAGCCAAGGTGACTATGTGCCTGATTTTATTGGGAACAATAGAAAAAATTCTTTAATTTAGGCATGTAAGGCATCCTACAACACATGACTATAGCCTTAAATTAATTGTTGAAATGCTTTCTCATGTCTAAGGATTGGATTTAATATTGACTATTATAGACAACAAATGTTCTATCACTAAATCTTTTCCTAGAACATTGCCACAAGATATACCTTTATTGAATTTTATTTTTCTTGGAAAAAATCCACCATGTTAATGTTTGCATTGCCCAAGATGTCTAGAAACCTTTTCAATCACATGGATTCCATTAAAAATCCAAATGATAATGTGTAGCTTTCCCTTTTATAATATTCCTTCACTATGAAAAATTATTTTCTTATCTTGGGTTCTTTGAGTAGAGATACCATGAACACCTTGATAATAGACTGGTCCCTTTAAATGTCTATCACAAATCAACAATCCTGGTCAATCTCCTAAAGATCAATGGTGGAGGCATTGATATTGGAAGAGAAATTGTGCACATATTATTTGGTCATTCTACCATTTCAATAATAAACAAGCATGTGCCCAATTTACAATACCATCCACCCTAAGTAACTAATTGAACTCAGCACTAAGAAATAAAATTAAACCAATCAACTTTTCCATCTAAGACCCACATGGTGTCTTATCATTTATCCACATAACATGTAAAACCATAATAAATAATGTGCATTGGTCTTTTAACCAATAAATATCACCCATACACCTCCTGCATATTCCCTACATAATCCTTTATAGTAATTCCTGATTTTCTAAGCACTATACATGTTAGACAACAAAGGTTACTCACCTTTTAAATCAATGGTATTGGCCCATTGAAGAGGGGACCAAGATACATGTTGTTTTACCCCCATTAGGTCACAACAAATATAATACCATCATATCACCATCCTCCTCTAGCATTTCAATCGATTACTTCACCAAACAAATGGGCCCACCACCAATGATGCACACATTTCAACACATTGATTAGGCTTAAAAAAAAAACTAACCTAGCCACCCATCTAACTCCACAATCAATAAGAAATTGTCACATGACACTCCATTAAACTTCTTATACTTTGAGAAAAGATTGCATGAGACATTAACTTATAGTGAGATTTAAACCATGAAACAATACTAGCATGGATTGTATTGGACCATGATGTAGCTTTGATACGACCATCCAAGATTTTCATTATGGTTCCAATAGTTAGTAATTAGTTACTATATTTATGCAAAGGAGACACCCCAATCTTTTTTAGGAATTTGAGATAAGAAGGAGAAGCCCTAGCAATAAATATAGGAAAAGACAAAACAATCTAATGTAAATGATCAACATATTTGCACCATTTATAAGGCCTAGAATGTTTTTAATTGATAAACCAAAAACCACCACATAACCTAGACCAAAGAAAAGTCTACATCTAAAATCCAACCCTAATAACCTAAAGGTCAATGATCTCCAACATTAAGACTATTCTCCTCATTTAGACCCTCACAAATATCCATGTCAATATAAAGTGCAAAAGTGGAGTGCAAATAAGAATTCATTCTAGGAGCAATGGAATTAACTTTCCTATGAAATTTCTAATAGCGTTTAATTATAAAGGGATATTAGGAAGTCAAATCCAAATTGTCTCTATAGAAAAAGTTTCCAAAGAAGGTTTGGACTTAAGAAACCACAACTTAATAGAGAAAACTTGTCCACATGGATAAATATCACAATCTTTTCTAGGTTAGCATTTATGTCATCATGATCCAAGCAATGGAAGTTACATAGAAGTGTCATTTGTAAATAATGTTCTTCCTCCACAAAAACTTTAGGCCCATCTTAGGAATAAGACATTTAACAACCTAATTCACCAATTCTCTACCAAAATAGGTAGAACTTACATATAAGTGTCATTTGTAAATAATGTTATCCTTTTTCTTTAGAATGTTTTTATCATCATTTCTTTTCTTTACTGACCATGTCTATGTACTTCAGTATTAATGCTGGTTGTTCTCCTCTTACTAACATTTTTTTGTTTCCGAAGTTTGTGATGCTGCTACTTGGTAGCCTATTTCTATCATTATTCTTAATCCATAAAAAGAATGATTCCTCAAGGATCACACATTTCATAATTCCTTATTTTCTTTCAACCATGCATGAGTTGCTATCATCTTTATCATCATACAACATAATTGAATTTTTTATATGTTGTGATGAAAACCTTTATATCATTTATTACCAGCTAGCACCTTCTTGAAATATCAATATAATATATTTCTTAAAGTTAGTTTATGATTATCCTTTCCATTACATTATTACATCATAGAAAAATAGTTATAAATGGTTAAAAAATATAGTTATTTTTTAATATTATTTGGTTTAATAGTTAATTTTTTGTTACAATGGTGGTATCCCTACAATCCAAGCCAACGATTCTTGTCTGACCTTGCCTTGGGCTTACTTTTGTGCCAAGTTTTTGGGTACAAAAAAGGCAAGCTGAGGTGAGACTAATCCACTACAAGTGTGCACACAACCCACAAGCACACACCAAGTAAGCCTAGGAGTGAGGTCAACCTCGAGACCTATATGGGATGAACCCAAAGCCCTTAACCAACTACGTTGCCCATGCGGGCTAATTACTTACTACTTTTTAATGTAGACAAGGTTTAAAGTTATGTTTGATCATTGATAGATAACATTTAAACAAAACATTAAAATACAATATTTTATTATATTAAACATTCATTTTGAAATGTTTTGCACAAATCTTATCCTGTTAACACAATGTATAAAATAGTAAAATCTAATAAATTATATAATTTTTTTAGTCTTAAACATGATTATTATTTTATTTTTCATAAAAAGAAACTTATTAAATGCATTTCGAAACCTGTTATGAAATATTGGTTTTTAGTAGGTTAAGATTAATATATTGTTAGTCCCTAATTTTCATTCAATCGTGTAGTTTTATTTTTTTCCATGGAGATTGTGCAGTGTGAATTATCAAATGAGAATAATATTTTTTTTTAAATTCATTGATTAAGGAGATTTCACTTTAAAACAATATTCAATCATATTTGAAGGTTCACTAGGTCTAATGAATTTGGAGATAAAAACATTCTTCAAAGTTCTATTTCTTTTTTAAAGTCATTTAAGATGAAAAAATAGACTATATCTTATTTAATAGTTTTTAAATCTATTTATGTACCTTCTAAAGGTTTTCAAGAATTTCTTGGTCTCACTAAATATGTGCCACTAATTAGCACACTTTAAGGTTCTTGATTAGTAGATAGGAAGTCTTTAATTTAGTGGGTTACACTAGGACATATTGGGAATTTCCTACAAAAAATTAATGTACAACATATTGCACAAATACACTTATTCATGTTATGGAAAGCATGAATGAAAATGTAATAGTGAAAGGATGCAATATGCAAGGAATTATAAAATGGACATGTTTGATAGCTCAAATCAAGCTAGGATCTTGGTCTAAGAAATGTTTGAAAACCATGACATAAGGATGTGAGGGCATGGAGTGACTTAATAAATGATCCATCAATCTCCCACACATCTACATAATCAATTTCTAGAAAAGCATCTCCGTTCTTAAGGTTAATTAAGGAGATTGCATCCTAAAACAATATTCAATCACATTTGAAGACTCACTAGATCTGATGGAGTCAAAGATAAAAAACATTCTTCAAAGTTCTATTTCTTCTTTGAAATCATTTAGGATGACAAAATAGACTATATCTTGTTTGATATTTTTAAAATCCATTTATGTACCTTTGCAAGGTTTTCAAGAGATTCTTGGGCTCATTGAATATGTGCCACTAATTAACATGCTTTAGGGTTCTTGATCAATAATAAGGAAGTCTTTAATTCAGTGGGTTATACTATGACACATGGAGTTTACTATAAAAATTAACACACAACATGGTGCACAAAAGCACTTGCTCATGTTATTGAAAGCATGAATTAACGAGTAATAGTGAAGGGATGCAATATGCAAGGAATTATAAAATAGATATCCATGATCTATATTTAAACAAAACATATGACAAATAATGTGCATGATGTTTGCATTTTTCTAATTGTTGTATGATAATATTTAATTTAATTGTTTTTTTACATTTCACTTTTAGAATTGCTTATTTTTAAGTTTTTAAGAAGTGTCTAATATCTTGAGTTAGAAATTTTATTTCGTTAAAATGGACACCAATTACAATTTTGTATGTAACAAATTATTAAGGGTTACTTTTTATTTTCCGTACTCACCTCATTTCAACATTTTTGTTTAAAAAAGTTTAAAAATTGAATCACTATAGTTAACACTTATTATTTAAAAATAAATAAATAGTCTTTCTTTAAACAAACTAAGTACTACATATAATATATTTCCATTCATATAAATAAATATAACATAGGTGGATGCAGATTACAGCATTTATTGTATAAGATTGACGATGCAAGGAAACACCGTCTACTACTACTTAGACGACAGGCTTAACGTTGGAGAATCTCATATGACGCGGCGAATGGGGTCGAACATGCTGGACTTGCTCCCGTATGGGCAGGGAATGTTGTTACATCGGTAGCCGGCCAATACTTCCACGTGATATTCACCTTCTGACGGCACGGTTAACACGCGGGGCTCATACGGGATGCAATAACAGTCGGTGAAGGGGAATTTATCTACCACTACGTTCAATTCGTATGTTACTCCTCGACTCAATGTCTATCATAAAACACGCAAAGAAAGCAATAAGAAGATGTTGTAGATGAGCTCAGAAAACTATGTTGCAGAAAAGAAGTAAAGAGGATAAACTATGTTGCAGAAAAGAAATAAACATACCACAGTGAGAACCCAAATGTCACGAGGGGTCAACGTCATGAGCGGAGCGCTACGAGAGTTGGAATTGCCCAATTCGGAACTGTTTCCCACAATCTTCAACATTCCCGCATATTCCAGACGCTGCGGAACTATGAACGTCACGTTCACATCTTCTCCCTGCAAACACAAATACATACCCCATTTGCTTGTTGACATTCCCAACATAAACCCATCTTTTAAAAGTATTATTTTGAGGATAGAAAAAGGAGGAGAAATTCGAATTTATATACCGAAGCAGAGACTGTAAGAAGATTGAGCACACCCACAAGCAGGAGCAGCGAGACGAAGCTTTTGACGCAGGCAGCCATTGCTTTTTCTCTGGTGAAAGCAATCAGAAGAACGAAAATCTGATGTGGGAAATTGTGAGGGGGCGATGGTATTT
Source organism: Cunninghamia lanceolata (assembly GCA_027924645.1). Taxonomy (NCBI): domain Eukaryota; kingdom Viridiplantae; phylum Streptophyta; class Pinopsida; order Cupressales; family Cupressaceae; genus Cunninghamia; species Cunninghamia lanceolata. The sequence goes on from BSBN01000892.1 coordinate 11,105,180, forward strand.
ACATAGAGGTGAGTTTGCATGATTCGGCTAAGAACAATTTCATCACATGAGACGTGCATGGTTGAAAAAATGGGCCATATCTGAAAATAAAACGTGTTGTTTGAAGTAATCGTTGCATGGTCGATTTTAAATTCTAATTAAAAATTATTTTTGGAAAAGTACATCAAGCATAGTCAATATTCGATTTGTACATTACTGCCATTAAATGTAAAGATAAATGTGACCACATGGACTAATAATTCCTTGTGACTCCATGAAAACGATGTTATCGCTCAATTTATGCGTAAATTGCTTTTTCAGTTCCTTTCGTTCTAACTATCACGTGGTATATATGGCCGCACTGACAACTAGACATTACTTTTGCATATCTTTTCACATTTAGTTTATTGTTATCACAACGCATTTTATAATCTTGTAAAGGAAAATCTGAATCAATGCTTTTAGTTGTTTATAATCTTGTAAAAGGAATATATATATATATATTATGAATAAGTGACCATATCTATACTAATAAGAAAATAAAGTACGGATATCCACAAAAAAGGGTGGGTGGTTAAAAGGCACACCCCGAAGTCACATGGGCAGTGCCCAGAAAGTCACAATGTCATGGCCTAAGCCCAAAAATAAGAAAACATAACAGAAATAGTATTAAAAAAGAAGGCCATTAAGCGGCTAAAGCAATACCAGCGGATAGAGGATCATTGTCATCTGGGTTGCCCCATACAGCAGCAGGGTCCGGGATGACGTCAGGAGGAGCCCAACCATCGTCATCCTTTTCTTTTTCTGTAGCGTTTTCTTCACGACGAGGTGAAATTGCTAGATCCAAATGCGGGACCCATTTAAAATTACTCGTGGGCCAACCAGAAGCACCATTAGGAATGGAACCACCAGAAGACCACCCAGAATCTCCGCTTCCTCCCCCCAGAGCTTCGCCATAAGGCCACCCCAAGGTAGCCCGCGGAGGGGGAGAGGACGACTGCCGCTAGTGAGGATGAGAGCCGAGACGAGAAGGAGGTTGAGAGCGGGGGCGAGAGTCCATGGCAGAGCCACTTCTCTACTAGCCCTGTGAAGGTGACTGGCCCTTGGAAGAAGTGGGAGAGGGAGGCACATGAGCCACAGTGCAAGAGGCATTTCCCCAATGGTCCAACAACTCCAGAAGGTGAGAAACTTCAAGCACAACTTTGTTAGCTTGCACTTGAATCTACAGGGGAACATTAGAACAAACAATAGCTTTAGAATATAAAGAAACAACAGTATCCATCTTGCTGTGAGAAAAGATGAATGAATTTCTATCTTTCCACATAGTGAAGAGGATTTCCACCCTGAAAGTGAGCCATATTTGGTTATACTTTGCAGGAATCCTAGGAGAGTCTCCCAATAGAGCCATATGCCAAGAAAAAGGCTCTGGCCAAAATGGCCGAAAGAAAAATCTTAATCAATGCTAACCAACTAAAAGGATAAATTTCAATAATTAATGTTGTTTTAGGAATGTAAAGATAATGGATTACGGTATTTAATCTTAGGAATAAAAATGGAAGATTACTCTTAAATCCTTTTCTTATTTTTATTTACACATGTTTCATCTATTTGTTCATATCTATACATATTTCTATATGTTAGTCATTTATTATCCTTGCCCATGATTCATTCTTATACATATATCTCTATTTTATCAATATATACATATTTTTGTTATTAGCTATTTATTATGCATATAAATGCATTTTTTCTTAAATGTTCCCACTTGATTCAAGAACTTTTTGTCCTATGGCATTTCCATAGGCATGACATCCATCCCATGGTTGTAAACTTGACTTGTTTATGTTTCCTTGTGACATAACAAGAATCCTTGAAAGGTATTTCTAATTATAACCAATCTTGTATAGTATAAAAGGTAGAGTAAGCAAAGATGAATCAAGGGGATCAACAAGTAAACGTGTGTAGATTGCTAACTCATTTCCATTAGTGCATGCCATTTCTATGGTTGTGGACCTAATTCTAATATGCAGACTTGGCCCCATATAATGTGGATGATCTAGTCAAATCCCAAGGTGAACCGCATGTTGTTGTACTCCATTTCTAATCCTAGAATAGTCCAAAACCTAAAATCTTCATCATAATCATACATCCTCAGTCATTGATCTATGTATTCATTCTTTCATAGTCACATAGCATTAATTAATAAATTGTCTATGTCCACAAATAAATGAATTAATCTAAGTTAATTTGTTTTCACATGTGTATGCATTTAATTTGATTAGGCTAGATGAAGATTATAGAAATTTTAAGTTATTTTACAATTTTGTGAAATTATCCAATCTTATATCCTTAGTGTTTAACCTTAGGGATACACCTTCAATATTTTCTAGGGTTTTAGATCTATATTTTCTAATTGTTTGATCATTTTTTGTATCTTTTTTTATTAAGGGTAAAATTGGGTTTTTGAAGGGGTTCCAACCCTTATACAATACAATGAAATGAAGTTGCAAAACTGCCACAAACTAGCATCTCCATAGAGCATAGGAGCCAAAGGACTACACTATCAAAAACCAATCCTAGTGACTGAAACACCCTTGACTTAGGTGTGGAATTTAGAAACACGCTTAGGAAGACCTTTCTTCCTCCTTTGAGTAATAATCCATGAAACAAAGTTGCCATCATCCATGGAGAAAGGGGACAAGGGAGTGGACTACCTCTACTACCCTAATATGCACCTCACAAGAAGGAGGAGACCAAAGACATCTATTCAAAGAAGCATCAACCTAGGAAAACATATTCAATTTTGGATCAAAGGTAGGAGACCCATACCCAACATGATTAGGAACCATGGAGACATCCACCACAAGAGGGGTAGAATTAGCAACTGTAGGAGCAACATGAGCAACAATGGAGGAGGGATGTTCAATAATCCTAGAAGGTTTCAAAATAGTATCACAAAGTAGTTGGTGGAGGTAAGAAAGGAGAAAACTCCTTTGGCAAAGAGACATCATTATTGGGATCAATAGTAAGGTGGTCAGGAAAATAATTTTACCACTAAGAGGTTGAGCTCAAACCCTTGTAGCTAGAGTGGGGGTAGTCTTAAGCCAAGTGTCATGCGGCAAAGCACTAATTACATTAGTAAGGAAAGATCTCATAATAAAGAAGCTAGACCTAAGAATGATCTACCAACTATAAGACAACATTTGTAGGAGGGCCTTGGAAATACCAATGTACACCAAAATGTGAGCATAAGTTGTGTGGATGAAAAGTGTAGTGGTTGAATCCACCATCGAAAAAACATCCGAGAGTATTGTCCCAAAAATAGGAGTCACACCAAAAATGGATAGGAAGGTTAGGAAATCGAATCCAAACTAGCATAACTTATGAATGGATTCATTGAGAGGGTTGAAGGAAGGAAACCGAGGCTTAAGCATAAGAGAATGCTAGCCCCATAACCACAACCAAACATTTATCACCACATCCCTATTGGAGGTAAAGTCAAACACCACAATAAAGAATCCTTTGATATAAGGGTAAAAATCAAGTTTTCCAATAACAAGACGTTGCCAATTCCTAGAAATCCACTATCGTAGATGTTAGTGTAGGAATATTAACACTATTACTTATTATTTAATTAAATAATTATGTGTATATTCCCCACATGGCTTTAAGCCATGTTAGGTCGATAGGTGTCTACTTGGAGAGTCCAATACAACTCTCCAAGCCACTTGTCGACACTCTTTTGCCACCACTCCTTGAGTGTTTGAGTTGACTCCTGAAGTAACTCCAACTCTCAACACTATATGTACACCTCTTGTTCATTGTTAATCTATTGCAATTCACAAATTACTTTCACTCCATGTTGTAATCAGCTAATGCTTAGTTGTTTCTGCCTTCTATATGGTATTAAAGCCTTGTGGATTAGATTGAAGCCATCATTTGTTCATTGTGAACCTCACTCACTTACACACCGATCTTCATACTATGAGGCATTGTTTATTTTGTTTGGTTTTTTTATTTATTATCTGTGTTCCTTGCTTTGTTTATTGTGGAGGTCAAAATTACCACAAAGGGCATTATTTTGTCACACCATAGAGAGGCCAAAGAACGGCCTATGTCGTCAGCTCCAAATGCCCTTGGAAGGGCTTGGCATAGGCCACACAAGGGTGTGCTTTGTCGGCTCAGAAACGCCCATAATTGGCCCCATAGAGAGGAGGCAAGGGCCAAGCAAAGATGCCACACATAGACGTGTTTTTTGTGCCACCATACCACCCTCAATACAGCGTGCAAATTGGCCTCATTCACCCCAGTTTTGGCATGTTTGCTACAACAAACAAAGTTTCGACGGGTGTCATTTTTATTCTCACAGAAGTTGGCACTATTCATTCTAGAATTTGTCAAAAATGCTGAGGTAAGAAACTCAGGGGGGTGATGTAAGCGGGGAAGGGGAGACCAATTCAAAACTTAAGCCCTTGCTCACTTGGGGTTTTAGCCACTGGTCATGCACAGCCCAAGGGGGCTTATTTTTCTCCTCTTTCCATTTTTTTCTCCAACAAATTTCCATGCAAAATCAAATTTTGAAAATTTGAATATTTTTTAATTCTTGAGGAAGGATTTTTTTGTAAATACAAAAATTACAAGTCCTATAACTTTTGCAAATCAACTCGAAATCGAGTCCTTTTTTTTGCAAAAGTGGATGTTTTTTGTCACTGATCTAATTAGCCTACAATCACACTAAAATTATAAAGTGCTTGTTTATGCTATTTTTGGGTGACCTAACACACTCCTATAAAGTGTCAAATTTGGGGGTGGGGGGAAACACATAATTAAGGGGGGGTCTTGTGTCTTCATAATGTATTAACTTTATAAAGTGCCACTTTAAGGGGGGAAATTAGCAAAGATTAATCATGCACACAACTTATAAAGTGCCACCTTATATAAAGTTCAAATAGGAGTCTAATTTGTAAAATTGAGGAAAACAACTTCACAACTGGAGGGTAAAAAGAGAATTTCATGGCACCTTCAAAATCAGAAGTCAACAAATGGATTCTTAGTTCATGTGCAATGGATCACATGTCACCTTGCAAAGAGGTGTCTGTGACAATCAACCATGCAACACCTTCAAAATATTGATGGATGATATCCATTATAATGTTTGTGGTAAGGGAACTATAAAGTTAGGAAATGGATTTGTACACAATATGTTTTTCATTCCTGAACTATTAAGGAATCATCTTTCCATATATTAACTCACATGTTCCAACAAAATAGTTGAGTTCATGGCCATAATAGCCTTAATCAGAGAATCACAAATTCAAGAACTTGCAGCAGTAGCGAAGGTTTGTCACTTCAACTGCAGCTTCATTTTTTCACACTTTACATTAGGTGAAGAGGACTCTCATAATGTGACTTCAAAGCCTAGTGTTAATTCACAGTTTAGCTCAATTGGTTCTACATAGCAGCTTGATTGAACTCCAAAAGCATATATGTTGTAAATACACTCACAAAGTGTCAAATAATTGAATGTGTGTCACACATAAAGAGAACTTGGGAAAATTGTACTCACACTAATATATAAAGTGTAATGTGGGGGTTGTAACAATCACAGCATGAATCATACAGATTCTCTTCTCATTCATATGTGCCATTAATGCACATCCTTTTTTAGACATTGTACATTTTCTAAACCAAATTCCTTGCACACTTTAATTTCAATTAGTTTGCTAAATTCTCTTAGAATTAAGGGAAGGGAAAAATATACAATTGTTTCATGCTCTAGGAGTTCTTTATCTCTACATCAGAATCAACTTTACCATCATCTTTTGGGGGGGGATTTCTAAGCCTTTCTTTCTTCTCTCATTTTGGAGGATAGTTTTTTCCCACTATGTTTTCTATCTCACTCTAGTTTTTTAGAGAGTTTGCATTGTACATGAGTGCGTTCTCAGGCTTCATGGTCGAGACTCATTTCTCTTTAGTGTAAATGGGTACCTCACCAAGCTAGTAGCCGGGACCCATTTCTCTTTAGTGTACATGGGTACCTCACCAAGACTTGTATCTGGGACCCATTTATTTTGTGCCCACCTAAGTTGTGCTTAAGGGGGTGTTAGTGTAGGAATATTAACACTATACTTATTATTTAATTAAGTAATTATGTGTATATTCCCCACATGGCTTTAAGCCACCTTAGGTGGTTAGGTGTCTACATGGAGAGTCTAATACAACTCTCCAAGCCACTTGTTGGCACTCTTTTGCCACCACTCCTTGAGTGTTTGAGTCGACTCCTATAGTGACTCAAACTCTCAACACTATATGTACATCTCTTGTTCATTGTTAATCGATTGCAATTCGCAATTCCTTTCACTCCATGTTGCAATTAGCTAATGCTTAGTTGTTTCTGGCTTCTAATAGTAGATTAGGAAGGCATGATAAAAATTTGTTAAATCTACAAATTAGACCCACTTCAACAAAATATGCCTCATTTTCAATTGCATCTAGCTTGAGAATTACAATAGGGAAAGAATGTGAACAAAGAAGAGGTGATAGCTTCCAACAAGGAGGGTGAGAAGTGGTGATAGAGAAGGACATCCTACTCATGACAATCCTAAATGAATAAGGGACATTACTATTCAATAGGGTCGATCTAGGAGAGGGTTGTTAATGGTAGAGAATGGCATAGAGAAGTCGTCACTAGCACCATAACCCTTCATAAGGTGTGCACTATAGGAGCTCATGTGAGTAATGTCTAACTAAATGGCAAAGAGAATGGATATACAAATATTTAGCATTAGAAAATGAACTAACAAAATTCCCATTATTATTCATAATTTTCTTATAATTAGATAAACTCTTACAAACCTTGTAACAAAAAATATATTGAAAAAAGTATTTATGTAAATAGAATATATTAAAATTCGTGTTTAAATTAAATAGTGTAAGGAAATGAGTGCAACTTATAATGAACATCTAAGAACAGTGGCGTCTTCGGTAACTTCAAATTTCATTAGATTGCCTCAAAAACACTCACAACTATGCCACAAAGCAGAATCAGACATAGTTCATTTCCAACATTAACCCTTAGAGGAAAGTACAAGCAACATTAACTAGTTTCAATAACAAGCATTATACAGTTTCAATAATAGAACCATTAAACATGAAAAATGTAACAGAAGAGATGGACACATATTTATGTGGGGAAAACCCTTTTGGGTAAAAAACCCCACACTCCAAAAGCCTAGATCGCCATTGTATTATTCAGGAACAGAAAATACAATTACAATACAATTCAGGCACTGAGCCTTTCATGGAGATTAACATCCTATTCCATCTGGAGATTATTCGACAGTCACTCCTCTTCTCTCTATCTATCTTGCTCAGTTCCAGGCATCACACTCATCTAGCATTCAGAACTACATGTCCATGCATGAGTGTCGAGACTAATCTTCTTTGTCTCTAATAACCAACTGAACAGAACAGCCTGAACTCTCTCTGTGTCCTCTTCGCACACTTGCCTTCTGTTACAATGCGTTTAATATATCACATTACAGAAGAGAACATTCGGTTTGACTAAGATAACGGACTAGACAGTTACAAAGGACAATCGTTCAATCGATAATATTTGTGATAGACATTGCCAATACAACATTGGCTATTCTATCATTCTGTCATGTCAAGGAGCCACGTCACCACTGTCAAACTAATTCCCAGCATCTCAGCTCATAACCATTTCCATGACTGTTCATATTCGTGAGATCTAATTATCCCACATTCATCAGTCAGTGATCCTTTGATCAGTTTATATACAAGACTACGGGTATACTTAACGTCACACACTTTTGCCTGACACAACCAGTGTTCCACCTGCTAACGGTCTATCACTAAATCATTGGGACCAGCAACCTAGTTCCACCGAAATCATATGGTTCCATCAGTGATCAGGGTCTCGCTGAAATGTTGATGTCCGCCGATGCCAAGACCTCATCGGAGTAACCCAAAGTGCCGGAGAGACTCATACCAAAGTGACATGTCTCGCCGATGTCAAAGCTTCATCGGTGTAACATGAAGTACCAGAGAGACGTCTTCCAACCATGCCGATGTCACTTGTCACGCCGATCATCAGAATGACTCTCACCGACACCAAACCTCCATCAAAGTGACCCTAAGTGCCGAAGAGACTCATACTGAAGTGACATGTCTCACCGATGTGAAACCTTCATCGATGTAACATGAAGTATTGTAGAGACATCTTCCAGCCATCCCGATGTCACTTGTCACGCCGATCATCGGAATGACTCTCACCGACACCAAACCTCCATCGGAGTGACCCAACACATCAGAAGGAGATATCCACAGCATGCCGATAAGGTTTGTCACGCCGATGTCCAACTGTCGGAGTAACACAACACACCGTCTCGCCGATGCAAAGAACAATCCACTGTGAACAATGTGATCACTGAGATACTTACCGATCGCTGAGACTCAGATCAACTCTTGCCAATGCCTAAAAATTTGAGACACATTTACTCAACATTCTCCCACTTGACAAAGGATTTACAAGATTCTATCAACGCTTGAATTCATTGTATCAGCTTAGACACTGCCTCCATTTCACTGTGCTGACAAGATATACAGAAGCATCAATATTATCAACTTCAAAGCTTCATCCTGAACACAACCATGAAGTCATCCTCCAGAAATAAGATAGAACATCAGCTAGAACAACAATCAGAAAACTAATTGCTTCCATCCAACTAAACAATAAACCCACTTGACTGAAAATTGCACTAATGAAGGGGGTAAATCATAAAACACACAACAACAAAAATTGCACACAGAAAATATAACTTTATTTTATTGATTTGGACAACTTATTACATTACAGAAGCTCAAATACAATTAGAGGAATCATGTAACATCCTGCTATGTAACCCCAAAGGGTAAGAGCCAAAAGGGGACAAGATAAATTTTTTTTTTGACATAAGTAAACAACATACACAGGTTCAGTTGTCAATTTGATACATTGATACCATTCATTTTAAACACCAAAGCAAATGTTCCTAATACTATCTGATAAAAAAAAACATGAATCCATAAGCATAAAATATAGGCGGATCCGATACCCACACCAGAATCTATAAAGCAATAAAGGAACATCACATTTCTTCTTATTAAATACAATGATTACAACTTCTCTCTGAAAAGAGTTCAATTACATAACTACATATATAATTACAATGATATATTCCAGAATATGATACAAGTATAATAACATAGTCCTGAGTATGATACAAGGGATGAATGGTTACAATAGTTGAATGAAGTAATGGAAAGAGAGATCATCTCAAACTGGTGCTCCAAAACCTATTCACCAGTCCCCAATGGTGGTGGCAACACCTCCCAACCATGTGGACTCCTAAGAGACCACCCCACTGTGTTCGAAGATAGTCACAAGGGCCAAACGGATGAACAACAACAAGGGGATAAAACATGGCCAACACTCACGTCAGACACAGAGCAGACACAGAGAACATTGCTTACAGTCAAAGTCATAACACAAGTGTACTCATCCAAGTCATAGGTCAAGCACTACTCACGACTGCTAAGGTGCTAGATACTAGAGTGTAATCATATGGAGTGTCATCATGTGTGCTCAAAGGGATGGCACACACGGGACCAAGTACCTCTCATACAGACGAGGAGACTCAATTGTGCCTGAATCCATGCCCCGCAGATGGATGACTTGACACCCCACAGACGGATAGGCCTTCTCGTTGCATTCTTAGCCTTTACAAGCGCTCAAGGTCATGCATGAGGTTTAATTATCTTATTAGTGTTTTTATCCCAATGTTTTAATTTAGTTATCACTTGTTATTATAACTCTACTACTAGTTCCCCTGGCAGCCACTTACGAGCCCTGGGCCCATAGAGAGCCACTCCAGAGGACCACTCTAATTCCTAGACCTTGTTCATCTCGTTTGACTAAACGAGGCATTCAAAAGAGTAAAAACACTGAGTTATAAATTTAAAATAGTAAAGGTGAAAAATATGATCTACAAGACCCAAACTCTCGTGGACAGTGTAATTTGTTGAAAACGGTCTTCTGCCAGTTAGATCAGTTGTTTAAAAACTCCAGTGACCCCAATTTGGTCACGATTCACAAAAGGTATGCATGGATAAAATAAAAATATGGCAAATGGCACTGCAAACCTTCTCACAGCCTAATTTTTAAATATTGACTACCAAACTTAATATAACAAAATAAATTGTTAAAAGACTTACAAAATGGAAATCGTAACTTTCCCTCCTACAGTAGTTCCTTTAAATCCTTGGGTTGTAGATTTTCCCAATTAGAGTTTATGTGACCAATATTAATGCACAAACACAAGTAGATGAATCTAAGGTATTTTATTGCCATAACATTCTTAGACTCAAAGGTGACGATTTCCACAAAGCTAGTTTTAATACATATGCAACTATATATGACGGTTGTATACAGACTAAAAGCATTGAATATCTAACCGTGTGTGCTGAGCAGGTACTAAGAGCTTGAAAACTTCTAACATTTATCAATAAAATCTGCTATAAGCTGCTGCAACAGACCCAAAATAAACTATTCAACTTAGAAATTATATATTCTGTAGTACATAGGAGGTGGTTAAGCTTGAAACACCATTCTAATCTCAAACTTGAAGATATAAAATTTATTAAGTCTGATTTAAGGGTCCAAAATCGCTTATAGAAAGCAATGACTACTTCCAAAACCCTCTAAGCAACCTCACGTCCCTCCTCCCCACCATATTCAATATCTATAAAGGGTAGCAGCTAGTAATATAGTCTCCAATGACTATAATATGGGGAATCGATTCCTCTTATTTCTCCCATAGTTCCTTCCAAAGCCATACACCTTGACTAACCAAAATGACCAAAACAAAAGCCACTCAATAAACTTAATAAGAGTTATAATGGAAATCTCTCTCAGAGAAGCCATCATATAGAAAAAAAAGGTTTCCTGGGAGTTAGATCTCTTCACTCTATCATTATATCCCAATTTTTGTTGTATGGTTGCCCTCAATATAATCTCAGTAAAATTGAACCCTTTTTCTTTTCACTACAATTTATAAATCAGAAACCACGTGATCTTGTTTTTCTTTCTAAAAATTATAAATCAGAATGCACATGATTCTTCATTGAAACCCATTAATCTAAATACTAAGGGAATTGATCTACACAAAGAAATAAATTCATGGATGGAGGAAATGTAAATATCTTGCAATGAAATAAATATTTCTGGCATAAATTTTCCTAAGGCAGTAATGGGGTTTCAGTTTTGTTTGTGCTAAAGGAAGAAGTGCAACAAAGGTATTTTAGTTTTTGTGCTGGGGAAACAATGAACTGAGGAAAATACCTCTATCCTAGCCGTGCTCACCTTCAACACACCTCTAACTGCATTTTGGTATGCTTCGAGTGATTTCCTCTTCCCTTTGCTGCTTTCCTCCTCTCTCTACCATTTTCCCTATTCTTTTCTGCCTCCGTCCTGTCTTATCCTCCCAAAAAAATGCGTTGACTAACTTTCCAAGAGATATTTTCTCGAATCCTTATCCTCCTTTCGTCAGTCACCCACTCGGCAGATATTTCTTCCTCTTGCATTATATTCCCTTCAGATTTGTCTATAGCTATAAACTCCCTCACCAACTTCTCAAAGGGGTCACACGTGGCATGGGATGGAGTTGAAATAAAGTATTATAAAAAATTGACTTTGTTGACTCTATGCAGCAAGGGGCGGTGGTTGTTACAAATCAACCTCCACATGCTACAACAAATTACAACTTCCTCTCGCAAGACTCTATAATCATCTACCTTCTGTAACCCTAAATCAGCTAGCATTTTTCTTTTCCCACCTATTCTTTACTCTATGCTTCCCCCCTTAACTCTCTACTGCCCAGGGTTCCCAAAAATGGTTATTAATAGCCTTTTTGGCGGCCAACAACCTAATTTCAAATTTTGCATCTCCCTCCAAAAATAGGTCAACTTCCGGGAGCCATAACTTTTTCATCCGGGGGTCCGATTGACAAACTGTTTTATGCATTGGAAAGCTTGCAGAGTGTTCTACACGCTAAGAACTAGCTCAGCTAGTTATGGTTATTTTCAGGCCGTATGAGGCTGTTTAGTGCCTCAAACCTAAGTTTGAATTATTTTCAAGCATTTTTTAGGAAACAAAAACTTTAATATCTTTCAGTTCACAAATGATCTTTGCGTGATTTCCTTCGCCAAAGGTCTTATTTTTTAGTTATGAACCTTCCTGTAAATTTTCACTTCAATCCATGCCCAAATGCAAACTTTCTAAAAATAGCAAGTTGCTATTTTTAGTAGTTTGAAAAAACTAAAAATTCTACATCATTATTCAAGCGATTATGGAACCAAAACCACAAATTTTGAAAAGAAATGGAAAGAACATCAACAATTTTGAAACACATCTTTTTTTGGGTGATGCAAGATTGCTCTTACACCACTGGATGCTCCTACATTAGACACCCAGGGTAATTTAAAAAGTGACCTTGTGTTACCCCAATTTCTGACTTGCTTTACTTTTACTTTTTACTTGGGCATAAGTAAATTTGTTGTGATGTTATAGACTTATGACAGGATATGACATGGAATTATATTGAATATCATTTATGAAATCATGGAAATGATTATGTTATGGTCGATTTAATAATTGTATTATGAGGTTTGATTTACTAGTTGAATTTATCGAATAATGATGCACTGATCTCTTATTGTTTGATGACAAGTGAAATAGGATTACAGGTTATCGACTCTTAGAGAAGAGAGAGAGAGTATCTTTTGAGAAGGGAAATATAGACCTTGGAATACGAGTGGTCTATTTGCCAAACGAGTCTAGTGTTAAACGATAATGTGAACCAATGAGTCGTATGAGGTAAGTCTTGTGTTGCTAGTTACTTTTGAATCTACTTCGACGCGTAGTTGATATCTCGATTATCATCTAGTCAAGTCGATGGTGAGTCGACATAGTCGTTTGTAAGGTAAACAACGTCATAGATGTAAAACGGTTGTGTTATTCTTCTTGAGTCACTTGAGGTTTTACTGTTGCTTCTTAACGTCAAGACGTTCTCATCAAGTTTGATGACGCGAATTTTGTCGACAGATTGTGATGGGGAGGTAAACTCGACCCATTCACACCATCTGTAATCCTTAGTGATAAAAAATGAGACCAATAGAGGAGCTTTTTAATAACTTCGGGTAGAGGTTTTTCACAGCTATGTGATAACTAAATGAAATCTAAAACCTTGTTTTGCATTATGCCCAATCCATCGTGATTGTCGTAAAAATGCTTTGGATGTATATGTTGTGAACTCTTTCCTTTTTGGAAATTGACGAATGTCAAATTTGAAGCCAAGGTGAGCTATAACTTGCTTTAGTCATTATTTGGAGGAATATTCTAAAATTGCGTTAGTTATATTTTGGTAAACATGAGGTATTTCCTTTAGTTTTGTTGGACATCGGTTTTCTCGTCAAAGTCAAGTAGAGTTACGCCCAAGTTTAGTTGTTTTTGGACATCTTCCATTTTGAATGTGTCTCCTACCTTCGAGCTTAGGACTTTGAGATATCATTAGTCTAACCTATATTTTCTTCATGAATCAGCCTTTACTCACCCTCTTTTTCAACCTTGGAGACACTCTTGCACTTATTATTCACCACCTTGTAAGAGCATTCGGTTATTAGTGCAAACGTAGAGGTTAAAAAGCCATGATGCTTGAGCAAGTGGGCGAGGTTGTTGTGCCGCAACTACCACATCACGTAGTGGAGCTCCTTATGGAGAGTGGTCGTATTTTTTATAGGAGACGTGTTGGCATTTGTCAAATCAGAAAATCAGTTTTGAGTAGTGGGTCGAATGGTTAAATCTGGTATCCGCCACCTCATAAAGTTTAGAACTCCATCATAGAGATTAACCATTTGTTGAATGGAGAGGGTAACCATTTTCTCTTAGTGGTCGCCTTTCTTTAAGGAGGATGTTATGCTGTGAGGACAGACTCCTTATGTCTAGGCATGGCCATGAATGATGGGCGGTTGCTCCTTTGCAGAAAGTGGGGGATGTTTTAGTGTAGTGGAGAGGAGTCAATCTTGGTGTGCGGTGGGGAGGAATAAGAAAAGGTTTTTTGGAAGTCAGTTTGGGGAGATCGTGCGGGGTATAGAGGTGGAGAAGACTGAGCTTTTAGCTTGAAGCGGATTGACTGAAGAAAGAGCTATGACTAAGCCAGTTTACAAGCAACAATTGAGATCATTTACAGGTTCTTTTCCTTACAATGCAATGATTTCTATCGTTAGGTTTAACTGCAATTTATATCTAGTAGTATATGAGAATCTAGAGCAGAGAAGGGCAGGAAAATACTTATTGTTGTCGGTAGCTGGAGGTTGAATGAAGTTTAATGATGAAAAGTTTCTATTTCCACATATATCCGCATTGCACTACTGTAGCAAAACGTAAGTGCATTGATTTGTCAAATCATGATTGAGATTTTAATGTATCTTAAGCTTACTGCATGTATACACAGTGGAGACGTTAGGAGTGTGAAGTCTATCACTGTAAACTGTCATGCCGTGGCAAGGTAGTTCAACGATATGCTGCTGTGAATATAAAACTCATATGAATAACCTTACTGTTAGTTGAAGATTTAGTAGTGTAAGAATATGAAGTCGACATTTCATTCTAGTCATGGGAATATTTGACTTAAGAGTCTAATAGCTGTTCAGGATTCATGCATGTTCTATTGTGTGAGCAAGAGGATATAAAGGTATATATATATGCCTTGATTTCTGATTATTTTATTTTGCATATCTATGTATATAATAGCAATAGGTCTTGTATTTTTGAACCGAGTGCCTTTAATATCAAAAGGGAGTTGAATCTCGTATGGAAAGCCGAATATGAGATCTTATGTAAACCATTTAATATTAAAGTATGGGTTGATTTACTATTGGTGTATATGTGAATTCAATTGATAATTAGAGAACCTTGAGTAAATAAATACTCAATGCAAAAAGATGAACTGAGATTACAATCTCTGAGTCGAATTTCTCCATATAATGAAACTATTCCTTATTTTTGACCTCGTCTATAGCATGAGAAAGACTAAGAGATGTTTTAACCTCTAGGAGAGAAAGAATATCCTCCATCAACTCTTTTGGTCTATAAATAAAAGATTGATATCTTCCTTTGTGGGCACAAGCTTGGGTGCAACTCTACAATGCCCAAAAGAGCCCTAGCTTAAAAAGTTCAAGTCTCAAGGGCATTCCTGATCCAATTAAGATTGAGAGATCGAATGTCTCCTCAAATATCATCCAATTCAATGGTCAAACAATCATTAGTAAGTATAGTCAAAAATCTTATAGTTCTTAGAAGACCTTTAAGAATCCTTAAACTTTAACTCGGGGCCTTCGAGTTTTCATATTCTATGTTTTGGTTTATTGAGAAAACCTTTCAAAATAACAAAGAGGAAGCTATGTCGAAGGATCGACAGTCGAAGAATTGACAGTCGATGGATCAACAATCGAAGAGCGACAGTCGAAGAAGATTCCTTAAAATGTTTAATTATAAACTTAGGGACGTGAATACTTTTGTTCCATAAATTGGGTTGTAGTAACCTCTTTCTAAAAACAACAAGGTTGGGATTAGTGCCCACTCATGAATTGGGTGAAATAAACAATGGTATGATTTAGAGATTGTTATAACAAGGTATAGCGTTATTTGAAAATTTGATACGCTAGGAAACCCTTCATTTATCAAGTAAATGGAGATGTTTCCATGAGCTTGTAGAGAGATGAGTAAACCTCAACGCCATGTGTTAATGCATGAATATTTTCAAACACCTTGAGGTTATCGAGGTTGTTTTATAGAGCTTATAAGTGGGTGAACTCATTTCATGAGTAGACATTAATGTGTCATGAACCTTGACTTAGTAAATGTTCATATCTATCTTGTTGGAATGAGATTTGTTGATAGTCAACAATGATTAACCTTAGGCAGAGAAAACTTCTTGTTGAGTTACAGGTCAAATCGGAATACAAGCCGTGAGCCTTAGATTTTGCAAACATGCAAGAGGTACCATTAAATGGTTAAGTCAAACATTAAATCATTATACCCTATTATGACAACTTCTCTAAGCTATTACTTGTCGACAAGGGGGTAAATCTTAAATGTTGCAAAGATGCAAAGAGAGAAACCTAAGAATGGATAGTCAATCCATAATGATTAATAGAGCAACGACAGTATCTTGTGAATTCACCTAAGTCAAAAAGACTAGGTTTGAGTTAGGCAAAACTCATCAGTTAAATCTAAATCCTAGAGATGGTAATTATTATATTAAATCATTGAGATTAGATAAAGATCATGATTGAAGGATCAAGTGCCCTGACTATGTATTAGTACTCTTACTTGCAAGAAGGGAATTAGAGTCCTAGATTACATTGCTTAACCTGGGTAAGGTTATCATCTTAGTCGTAATTAATCTATCTATATTTATTATGAGACAATAAGTCATGGACCTCAGGTATTGCAATGATGCAATGAGAATCCTTGTAAAGGAAGAAAGACGAAAGAAAAAGTCTATGGATTGTAGACTGTGAAAGAAAACATGTATTGGGTCAAGAAGACAAGATTGTTGAAATCATCATGACTTCATAAGTTAAACATAGTTGACCAAGTCAAACTGTACGAATATGATCTTATCCAAGTCGAGTTGGAGTGGGTGAACAATACGACATCATTCATTGCGAACGTCAATTTATATTGAAAACTATGGCCATAGTAATGCATATGCCTCTGCATGCATTATCAGTTCACTGTATCTGGATTGCACATCCTATCGGGAATCATACTTAGCTAGAGGGTATCTAGGGTTGTATGATAGATAGAGTTGTGTAAGATACAACACTATGTACTTGGAAAGGCAAATAACCACTAGTCACCTTGGTCTATACTTCTCATGAAGGGAAGGGCCACTTCCGATTAGGAAGGAGTGTGGGAGACTGACGGTCTGTGGTTAGAGGTAAATCACTGGAAAGATACTCTCTCTCTCTAGCAGAAGACATGCCGAGGCTTGCGATAAAGATGTCAGATTTCTAGATGCAGTATATTTCTGAGACTTGTGTTTATGGAGACTAAGTAAAACATTATCTGTTTCAGGTATTTATAATTGGTTTATTTTGTAAACATTGTACTTGAGAAAGACAATAAGGTTGATTGAATTTGTAATGAGATATCTTGTATTTGTAGTTACTCGACTATATGTTGATTAAAAGAAAAATTTTCTGTCTCATTTTTACCTTGTAAATTTACTTTATGGTGAATTTTTGGTTTTTACTATGTTTCTAGAACGTGGATGTTACACCCTGTTATGTTTCAGGTGTTTGTGTGAGAAAATCCCAAATGGTCAACCTCTACCTTAAACAACCAAGAAGAATCTTCAACATGCCTTCCTTTCCATTTCACCAGATATTCTTCATATTGCCTATTCTGAGTACTTCTTCCCACACGGCTATCCAAGATCTCTTCTATCTCCTCTGTTGAAGTATATGCCAGAATACTCCACTGTTCTTCTGTTGGTCCATCCTCTGTTCCACCTTCATGATATTCTGATAAATCAGCAATGTTGAAAATAGGGGAAATGTTGATCCCACTCGGTAGCTCTACCTCATATGCATTTCCTCAATCATGTTTCTTCAAAATTCTGCATGGTCCAAATTTCTTCATTTTCAACTTATTGTATGTTCCAATTGGGAACCTTTCTTTTCTAAGTGAACCATGACATCATCTCCTACCTGGAATTCCTTATATCTCCTCTTTTGATTTGCCTTAGCCTTGTACTGAATATTCATATTATTAATGTGCTTTCTCACCTATTCTTCAAATTATCTGCAAAGTCTTCAGCTTTAGCACTTATTTTTTCTCCTTTGTCCAACTTTCTTAATTTAGAAGTATTTCTTGGGCTATTGCCATATACAATCTGGAATGGTGATTTACCAATACTCCTATTGACATAATTGTTGTAAGCAAATTTAGCCTATGGTAAAATCAAATCCCATCCCTTGGGTTTATCTCCTATTAAGCATTGTAGCAGGTTACCCAAACTCCTATTCACCACTTTGGTCTGTCCATTAGTCTGTGGATGGTGTGCAAAACTAAACTTTAAATCTATCTTCAACTTCTTCCACAATGTCCTCTAGAAATAACCAACAAACTTGGTATCTCGATCTAAAACTATGCTCTTAGGTAGACCATGTAATCTCACCACCTCCCTAAAAAATAACTCTGCAATATGAACCACATCATTAGTCTTCTTGCAAGGAATAAAATGTGCCATCTTTGAGAATCTATCCACCACCACAAAAATGGAATCATGTCCTCTCTGTGTCCTTGGTAAACCAAGAATAAAATCCATACTGATATCATCCCATGGCTTCTCTGGTACCAGTAATGGCTAATATAGCCCTATATTCTGACTTGCTCCTTTCGCCATCTAACATACTCTGCAACTCTGCATAAATTTCCTCACATCCTGCTGCAACTGTAGCCAATAATAATTTTCACCAACAATAGCAATGGTCTTATCTCGACCAAAGTGTCTGGCCAATCCTCCACTATGCTTCTCCTTAATCAGGTTCTCTCTCATGGAACTCCTTGGAATGCACAACTGGCTTCCTCTAAACAACGTGTCATCTTGGATTAAGAAATCCAACCATTTTGTCCTATCCATAATAACAGGTTCCAAACAAGCTTTCTAGGCATCTACAAAATCTGGATCTTTAGGATATAAAGTTTTGAGCTCACTGAACCCAACAACCTCTATCTTCATTTCTGTCAACAAATTTTGTCTTCTACTCAAGGCATCTATAACTCTGTTGGACTTCCCACTCCTGTGCTTCAAAACAAAAGTATAGCTCTACAAAAACTCAACCCATTTTAAGTGCCTTTGGTTCAACTTTCCATGACTATTAAGATACTGCAAAGCCTGATGATCAGTATATAAAACAAACTCCTTTGGAAACAAATAATGTCTCCATTTCTTCAAAGCCTGAACTATTGCATAAAACTCCTGATCATAAACAAAATATTTTTTCTTGGCATCATTAAGCTTCTCACTAAAATAGGCAATGGGTTTACCTTCTTGGCTCAAAACAGCTCCTATAGCATTGCCACTACCATCACAATCTACCTGAAATACCTTATTGAAATCTGGAAGTGCCAAAATAGGTTGCTCTGTGACTTTCTACTTCAATGTATCAAAGATTTTATCTGCTCCTTTAGTCCATCTAAACTCTTTTTTATCCCCTCTCATTGTCTCAGTTAGGGGTGAACAAATGCTACTAAAATGCTTGATAAACTTTCTGTAAAAACTTGCCAAAACATGAAAAGATCTTACCTCGAAAGCACTCCTTAGCATAGGCCATTCAATGATAGCCCTTACTTTTTCTGGGTCCATCTTAAGACTTTCCTTCGAGACAACCAATCTTAGGTATACCAACTCGTTTGCAAAACTACATTTCTTCAGATTGATCAACAACTTCTCCTCCCTCAGGTTCTCAAAAACTCTTTTGATATGCATCACATGCTCATCCCAAGTCTTACTGAAAATCAAAATATCATCTAAATAAATAATAACAAAACTTTCCAAAAATTCTTTCAATACTTTGTTCATGAGCTGCATGAATGTGCTCCCTGCATTAGTTAGCCCAAATGGCATGACTAACCATTCATACAAACCCTCCTTTGTCTTGAAGGCTGTCTTCCATTCATCTCCTTCTCTAATTCAGATTTGGATATACCCACTCGTCATATCAATCCTCGTGAAGTACTTGGCTCCACTCAAACAGTTCATTATGTCATCCATTCTGGGTAATGGAAATCTATACTTGATCATGATCTTATTGATGGCTCGAGAGTCTGTACACATTCTCCACTCTCCATCTTTGTTTGGTGCTAGTCTGCAGGTACCGCACATGAACTTAGGTCTCTCTTTTATCAATCCCTTCCTCAACAACTCCTAAACTTATATGTTCAACTCTTCACTCTCTGCTGGAGTCATTCTATGGGCTGCCTTATTCAGCAAACTAGCTCTTGGTATCAAATCCATTTGATGGCTTATCTTCCTCACTGGTGGTAAACCTTCTAGTACATTATCAGAGACAATATCTTGAAATTCTTTAAACATTTCTAAGACTTCTATTGGTACATCTTCATGTTTCTCTTAACTAATCTTAGGAATCAATGCAAAGCAATGATGCTCATGCTTCATACCCTCCAAAAATTTCCTACCATCTACCAAGCAAATTCTGTCAATACTACATACCTTTTCTTCCACCTCCTTCAAGGGATTCAACTTATGATGAACTCCATCCTTTGTTAGGGAGTATGTGTTTGCATGGCCATCATGGATAGCGCTCCCATCATACTGCCACGACCTCCCCAATAACATATGACATGCATCCATCGGTATGATGTCACACATCAACTCATCATGGTAGTCACCAATCTTGAACTTCACTGAACACTAATGAATATTACAAAGAAAAGATCAAAATGTAATAAACACACCCATATTTGACACATGTCCTTATAATATGCATGCGTTATTAAAAATAAAATGTGACCTTGCATAGTCACTCCTCTCTTCCATGGTCAAATTATGTTCTATTTTCATGTAACAGAGGCATCAAAGTACTCTTAGGCTGAGTATTGTAGTGATCTAGTTGTGGACAACATTGATGTGTGTCATGAGAGTCAAGAAAATGAAATTGGTGCAATAGTCAGAAAGAATTGTGAATAATGATAGGAGTCAACGGGTTATATGTGAATTTTTTTTAAAATTATATATGGATTGCTTGAATTTTTATTGCTAGAGAAATTCTTGTGTGTCCAACGTTCTTAGCTTATTCTAGGGTGTCAAGTCCTATAGTTTCAATTTCAAATTAGGTGAATGTCTGTATTGTATATATTGAGTGCCTTAAGGAGTTTATTATGTGTTTCAGGAGAACCATGTTTATCTCTAGTACTACATTTGAAAGTGTGAGTATTATGTGTGACTAGTTGGTAGTGATAATGACTATGAAATTCCTTTAGATCCCTCTTAAGGAGTCTTTTAACTATAATACATGGAATGCATGAATTAGTTCAATGTTTGTTCAAGTATGATTGGTATTTAATGTTATGATAAATTGGTAGTGCATTTGATAAATATATAGAGGAGCTTATATTAGTTGAATGTAGAACCTAGTTTTCTATTTGTTTATTCAACTCTTTCTCTTCCTCTCTCTCTCTCTCTCTCTCTCTCTCTCTCTCACACCTCTAAATTTGAAGCTTGACTTTATCACCCAAAGGGATCAAGGCACAAGTCTCTAGTAATCAACTCCTTGACCACACTAAAGTTTAAACTCAATGAACATCATTATCAAATAGTTTAAATTTGATTTTTTAAAATTTTCCCTTTTATCTAGATTGAAAAGCATTCCCCGGTGTAGGTCTCATGTGATTTTTTATAGGGTTGTATGGTTGCAGTTTTAAAAACCAACAGAACCATTCTTAGCTTGATCAATTAGAGGCCTAAGATGAAAAAATATTAAAAAATGGACTAACCAATATAGAAAGAACACACAATCACTATATTCTATGCAAATATTGATGATACAAATCATTATAAATTTGAATTGTAAAGATATGTCATAAAGATCTTAATTGTTATTTAGAATTACAAGTACACTTTTAGACTATTTAGGCCTAGTCTGGAAAGACCATGAAAATGAAACAAACTAAAACAATGTCTAACATACTATGAATTATTTAGAAGACTATATTTTTCCAACCCATAAAATATAGGATGACTTTATAATACATAGAATGTCCTAAAGGGCATCTATTTGATCTTCAACAAGAGATAGGAAAATAAAATTTTATTCCTACATATATTTTATGCATTTAAGCAACAACATCATCCTCCAATAAATTTTGGTAGGGAAATTTAATTACTCATCAACCTAGGATTTTCCAATCAAATTTATGCTAAAGTCTCTCTAAGAATGTGTGTACATTCAATTCAAGCACCACCAGTACTACAAGACATTTTTCATTAAATTTGTTTCAACAACCTTTTTAAAAAGAAGGCTCAATTCTTTGTGGCACACAACAAAACATCTCTCCCTATTATATTTCCATTTCCTTCCCTAGCTATCGAGTTTGCAAATAGCAACTTGACCTTTTCAAATAATATATGCTTCTAGAAGTGTTTGCCAATCCACCATAATGCTCCTTGCACAACTTCTACTATCTCAAGAGTTAGAGTTAATGATTCAATTGAATCAAAATTGATTTAATCTCTCAAAACCACCCATTTTTTTTCAAACCTTTATTTGAATCTTCGGAACTAAGTTGATTTGAATAAACATCATATAATGATATGTAAATTGGTCTAGTAGATTCAAATCCTCCGTACAAAGAAAAAGTGTTAAAATCCAATGGGATGATTAAAAAATATTAAACAAATTTGAACTGTGCATATTCGAATTATACTTTGTACATAATAACATAAAAACAGTTATTTCAATATTTTAATTAATTACTTCTCTTTTATTTGGTTGAAAAAAATCAAATTTTACTTTTCACAAATTTTCTCACTATTTTATGATTTTTCTTACATTTCTCATCTTGGTTCTATGACATATCTCTATCATCTTGGTTTTGGTACAATATTTTTTCATGACTATCCACTTCATGTTTCAAAGTTTAGTAGTTTATGGTCGAGTCCATAATCATCGTAATGTCCATAATTTACAACAACAAATTATTGATGATTTTTTCCCTTTTTTTTAAGGGCATTTTCCTTACCCAAATACTGGCCATCAAATTAAATAGCATCACAATATATGTGTAAATTACTGTGGATAACAATGTTACAGACAAGAAGCTATGTGACACCCTTCATTGGTTGGAAATTGTTAATTGAGATACAATTGCAAATTTATCCATGTGTTATTGTTATATCTGAGGCCCCCTTTAGAATCTCACAATTGACTTGGTGAATGATCGATGACTCATACTCAGTACAGGCCAATGCCCACTAGATCAATGATTGCAAGAAGTGGCAAATAGTTGAGCACTTTGATCTCCTACAACCTAACATTGACTTCAATCAATCAAAACCCGCCATATTTTCAGACTAGGTTAGCTGCTCTAAAACATTTCAGCAATTATCTCTGACTGTCAATCCGTAATCAGCTGTGAAAGTATGTATTCGACTGTCGTCCGTATTCTGGTAGTCTCTCACCGTTCATCTGCACTGTTATATTCTTTAATCCAATACAAACAAATGCGTGCGAGCACGGCCCACAATTAGGACCATCAACCATGATACCATCCGTTAAAAGAATTTTGTTTCGTATTGGATTAAAGCATAAATTTAGATTTTATTCTTACATTGATATATTTTTTTATTTTAGCAAAATCTATTAAAGAGGATGTCATGTGATTGTGCTTTAAAGGATATTGGCATTATATGAAGACAGGATGACACATGTCACTACACTATACATGCATTATATATAACACGTGACATTTCGGGCGACGGGAGCCAAAATCTACTAGTGCGATCCTAAATGTGACGTTCACTGTAATGTAACAGTTTTATTCTATGTACGTTTTACGTTTTTCACATGTTTGAAATAAAATGACAAGATCATAAATGGCTTATCATTTAGTGTATTTAATGGAATTCAATTGGGAGGATGATAATCTATTATTTCTTAGCTTAGCGGTCGCCCGAAATTTCTTCATTTCCACTGTGGCGAACATGACATCCAAATACGGCAGGTTTCGTTTATCTCGAGAACAATGCTCTGGCTTAGCATGGACCGCACATTTCATTTTCCTTATCCTTTCGAAACCCCAAAAGCCAGATATTATTTTAAACCCAGGGTGATGGGCTTTACCCTGGTTGGATGCCAATGTGCCTTTCCCTTTTGTACAAAATCCCCATTCCCCCTCACAATTTTCCTCACTACACTAATATTTAGTGAACGTACTACATAAATTATATTAAGTGAAAATAATATTTTATTTGTGAAAAAATTATATATAATATTAATTATTTTGTTTAAATTAATAATATTGTAATGATGAAAAATGAATCATTAGTGTAGTTTTGTGTTTAGTTTGAAGTAATGTTCTAATCTTTATATGGTTATACATAACCATTTTAAAGCATAAAGCTATATCACAATTTTGTCACTCTACTTAAATATCATGATTTTAATGGTCAAACAATCAATAGTAATTTTACACTTCATTCATAACAAAAAGTGGTAAATATTTGTCCTATTTTTATTGGCCAAAATTGATCTTTGATTGTTGAAGTGAATGATATTTAAGAATAGCCCAATTTTTATTATTAAAAAAAGTAATGCAAGTCTACCTTTTTAGTTTGAAATGTAGATATTTTAGTATAGTTTATGACTCCTCTTTTTAAAATAATTAGTTAAAATAATTTTAAAATATATATAATTACTAATAGTTGCTAAAAATTGATATAAACAATCTAATGGGATATCAAGTTATTTACATCGCATTTCTTTTTTGTTTTCAATTCATATTATGAACTCGATATTTATTTGTAGTGGAATTTTTTTTTTTTTTTTTTGATAAAAGTATTTTTAGTAAATGTCTATAGTCATATGTCTTAAAAATGCACAACATTTCAATGGATTATGGAACATTTTGATTATTATTTATCAAATATTAAAAAAGAATCCTTTAGTGTAATGTTTTTTTTTTTTTTTTCAAAATTTTAAATAATTTTTTTCTATTTTTATGTGAATAGTATCAATGTTAACATTTGGTGTTAATGACTAAATGTCATCAAATTAAAAGAAAAACAATAAATTAAAAATTATAATAAAAAATATACTTTTAGAATCTACACGTTTGTGTGTATGCTTTGACTTTATATTTTCTTACATCTTGTCTTAAGTTTGCTAGCAATTTCTTAACATTTGGTGATAGACCTTAGTTTCTTATTTTCTTAGAGAAGGGTGTATTGCACCTAAAATAATCTTTGTTTGTCCAGGGGATTTGCATAAGCAAATCCAACTTTTGCATAGAGAGAGATGACAAGCTTGTTGGATGAAAATATGTTGGTTCCAAGCATATGTCTTAGTTAGAATGTGATAACCCTTAGGTTGTTGAAAATTAAAATGTTATAGTTTGAATTAGTTTTTATTTGAACCCTTTATGCAATGTATTCAACAAGTGGGAGAAAGATGGAAAAGATGTGTTGTACACCTTGCGTAGTAACAATGTTATGTTGTTATGTTGTGGTCATGAAATGAGACATTGCAGTTGGTGTTAGAATATTTTTTCATGTTGCAATGTTGTTTGTAACATAGGAATTACAAATATTATTGGGGTCATATAAGGAGAAGTAAAAGGACAATTTATTGCAATGTGAAAGGTCACAAAGTCACATATGGGTGTTTGTGTTCACTTGTAAACATGTATCACCATTTCAAAGGTGTGAAGAATCGTATGTAACTTATGAAGAGACATACATGAAATATGAAGGGTCATGGCCCATGATCTTGTACCCATTGTTTTATAAAAATTATTAATAATTTCTTATCATCATTATGAACCTAAATTGAAGCTCATATGATTCAAAAACAAAGATAAAGTTCAAGTTGTGTATCTTGATAAGAGAGCACCAATATATACTAACATTTTCTTGTTTCCAGAGTTTGTGATGCTACTACTTGGCAACCTATTTTTATAATCCTTCTTAATCCATAAAAAAAATATTCCCCAAGGGTCACACATTTCATAATTCCTTATTTTCTTTCAACCATGCATGAGTTGTTATCATCTTTATCATTGTACAACATAATTGCATTTTTCATATGTCGTGATGAAAACCTTTATATCATTTATTGCCAGCTAGCCTTCTATCGAACCCCCCACCTTCATTCGAACCCTCACTTTATTCAACCCTATTTACAAATGGTGGGTATTTTACCTTCAAATCAAGGACCTTTTGTTGAAGGTGCTCAATAATTTATGACTTCCTAAACTCATTTTATGCCCATAATCATCACCTTTCCAATTGGTAACTTATCACTAAATCACCAATACAATAGAAAAGTTCCTTAAATTGTAAGGGACCAATAACAACAAGTAAACAACAAATTAAAACTAGAGTGCATACAAAAAACAAAGACATAGTCACATGCATAGGCTAAAGAAAGCATTTCAGCTCACATACACAAGCCACCATGAAAAGAGCTTTATAGCTCGATCATAATACTAATAATGGAAATATACATATAGAAAGTCAAGTGCATGATATAAAGGTGCAATTGAGGCTCAATAAAGGTATTCCATAGACCCATTAGATTAAAGTATTGGATCAATTATCAATTAAGGGAACTAAAGGATGAAACAAAGTAATAGAAAGGGAAAACTAGAATAAGTGCCAATAGTAGCTCTAGTTGGGGATGTGCACCCCGTATAGGTGCAACAAGGATTTATATGAGTTTTTAGGAGAGTAGACTAGGAAGGAATGGAGGAAAGGAAACAAAATGGGCAACACAACACTAGAAAAACAAAATTATGCATGGAGCATGAGACAAAAGAAGAAAGAAACCTCAAAATAGAAACATAACTTATTATTTACAAATAAAATCTTACAAACAAATAAGATATGGAGGCCCAAATTGAGGAAACCCATTTCTCATATGAAGTTGCATGTAACACAAACTATAAAAATTGTAGATTAAATTATACGAAGAGCTCCCATGGCCTAAGGCCATAGGAAAACATCTAACCATAGATTTCCTTTATTAAATATAACATTCACAAATGAGCTTTCCCTTGTATTTTGAGGATCCAATTACTACCTAGCTAGAAAAGAAAATATTCACATGCACAAGCTTTTGCATGAGCCCCTTATGGCTAAAGAAGAGAGAACATGATTGAATTTAGTACACCTACTCTAAATTGAAAAGATCACTATATACCATATACAAATCATGAATTTACCAACATTATCATAATTTTAGTGTAATTATTGTAGTCCATTATAAAAAAACACCCTTTGTTGACAGCCATTCTAAACCCACCTATTTTAGCTCTTCATGGTATTTTGGTGGATTTGTGTCGATAATTAATCTACGATATTAGGACTAAGGCTCTATTATTGTGTCCTTTTAAACCACAATTATTTCAATGTATAGTGTATATCAAGCCCTCTATGTTAATTACTAATATTTGATATTCTTATATGGCCTTGTCTCATGCCACGATGTATTAATACTTGTCATTGTGTTAAATGTTTTATATTTCATGTTCTAGCCAGGATTCTAGCTCAAATTCATCCCATACTTATTCTTTTTATGTTAATATGTTGTAGTTAGAGTGGCCTTTTGTTGAGATGTTGACTTCCTTTGACCATTGGATCCTAATTATCAAATGGCTTGTAGGGAGTTTCCATATTTTTGTTCCTTTAATGTCAGTGCATCTAGCAACCATGAATCCCAATAATTCAAAGTTTAATTAGAGTTATGAGGAATTTTATAGATAAATATGAAGGTACTCTCATCATTGGTTGAATGAGTGCTAATGTAGTAGGGTGGACCAACAAGGTTTTAATACATGAGAAGCATTTACTTGACCTAAGATCTCATAAGGAAAGTCCAAAGTCTCTTTCCTACATCTAGATTTTTTTTTTAAGATTAAAGAGATTGAGGAGACCACCAAAGACAAGGTGACTATGTTCCTAATTTTATTAGGAACAATAGAAAAAATTCTTTAATTTAGGCATGTAAGGCATCCTACAACACATGACTATAGCCTTAAATTAATTGTTGAAATGCTTTCTCATGTCTAAGGATTGGATTTAATATTGACTATTATAGAGAACAAATGCTCTATCACTAAATTTTTTTCTAGAACATTGCCACAAGATATACCTTTATTGAATTTTATTTTTCTTGGAAAAAACCCACCATGTTAATGTTTGCATTGCCCATGAC
The DNA here is from genome assembly GCA_027924645.1 of Cunninghamia lanceolata. NCBI lineage: Eukaryota > Viridiplantae > Streptophyta > Pinopsida > Cupressales > Cupressaceae > Cunninghamia > Cunninghamia lanceolata. Next base: position 11,133,239 of record BSBN01000892.1, read on the forward strand.
GTCTAGCAAACCTTTTCAATCATAGGGATGCCATTAAAAATCCAAATGATAATTTTTAGCTTGCCCTTTTATAATATTCCTTCACTATGAAAATTTATTTTCTTATCTTGGGCTCTTTGAGTAGAGATACCATGAACACCTTGATAATAGATTGATCCCTTTAAATGTCTATCACAAATCAACAATCCTGGTCAATCTCTTAAAGATCAATGGTGGAGGCATTGATGTTGGAAGAGAAATTGTCCACATATTATTTTCTCATTCTACCATTTCAATAATAAACAAGCATGTGCCCAATTTATAATACCATCCACCCTAAGTAACTAATTAAACTTAGCACTAAGAAATAAAATCAAACCAATCAACTTTTCCATCTAATACCCATGTGGTGCCTTATCATTTATCCACATAACATGTAAAACCATAATAAATAATGTGCATTGGTCTTTTAACCAATAAATATCACCCATACACCTCCTGCATATTCCCTACATAATCCTTTACAGTAATTCCTAATTTTCTAGGCACTATACATGTTAGACAACAAAGGTTACTCACCTTTTAAATCAATGGTATTGGCCCATTGACGAGGGGACCAAGCTACATGTTGTTTTACCCCCATTAGGTCACAACAAATAGAATACCATCATATCACCATCCTCCTCTAGCATTTCAATAGATTGCTTCACCAAACAAATGGGCCCACCACCAATGATGCACACATTTCAACACATTGATTGGGCTTAAAATAAAAACTAACCTAGCCACCCATCTAGCTCCATAATCAATAAGTGATTGTCACATGACACTCCATTAAACTTCTTATACTTTGAGAAAAGATTACATGAGACATTAACTTATAGTGAGATTTAAACCATGAACCAATACTAGCATGGATTGTATTGGAGCATGATGCATCTTTGTTATGACCATCCAAGATTTTCATTATGGTTCCAATAGTTAGTAATTAGTTACTATATTTATGCAAAGGAGACACCCCAATCTTTTTTAGGAATTTGAGATAAGAAGGAGAAGCCCTAGCAATAAATATAGGAAAAGTCAAAACAATCTAATGTCAAGGATCAACATCTTTGCACCATTTATAAGGCCTAGAATGTTTTTAATTTACAAACCAAAAACCACCACATAACCTAGGCCAAAGAAAAATCTACATCTAAAATCCAACCCTAATAACCTAAAGGTCAATGATCTCCAACATTAAGACTATTCTCCTCATTTAGACCCTCACAAATATCCATGTCAATATAAAGTGCAAAAGTGGAGTGCAAATAAGAATTCATTCTAGGAGTAATGGAATTAACTTTCCTAGGGAATTTCTGATAGCCTTTAATTATAAAGGGATAGTAGGAAGTCAAATCCAAATTGTCTCTATAGAAAAAGTTTCCAAAGAAGGTTTGGACTTAAGAAACCACAACTTAATAGAGAAAACTTGTCCACATGGGTAAATATCACAATCTTTTCTAGGTTAGCATTTATGTCATCATGATCCAAGCAATGAGATCACCAAATCTCTACCAAAACAAGTGTAAGTTACATATAAGTGTCATTTGTAAATAATGTTCTTCCTCTTCAAAAACTTTAGGCCCATCTTAGGAATAAGACATTTAACAATCTAATTCACCAATTCTCTACCAAAATAGGTAGAACTTACATATAAGTGTCATTTGTAAATAATATTATCCTTTTTCTTTAGAATGTTTTTATCGTCATTTCTTTTCTTTACTGACCATGTCTATGTACTTCAGTATTAATGTTGGTTGTTCTCCTCATACTAACATTTTTTGTTTCCAAAGTTTGTGATGCTACTACTTGGTAGCCTATTTCTATCATTATTCTTAATCCATAAAAAGAATGATTCCCCAAGGATCACACATTTCATAATTCCTTATTTTCTTTCAACCATGCATGAGTTGCTATCATCTTTATCATCATACAACATAATTGAATTTTTTATATGTTGTGATGAAAACCTTTATATCATTTATTACCAGCTAGCATCTTCTTGAAATACCGATATAATATATTTCTTAAAGTTAGTTTATGATTATCCTTTCCATTACATTATTACATCATAGAAAAATAATTATAAATGGTTAAAAATTATAGTTATTTTTAAATATTATTTGATTTAATAGTTAAATTTTTGTTACAACGGTGGTATCCCTGCGACCTAGGCCAACGATTCTTGACTGACCTTGCCTTGGGTTTAGTTTTGTGCCAAGTTTTGGGGTATAGAAAAGGTTTTCTGAGGCGAGATTAATCCACTACAAGTGTGCACATAGCCCACAAGCACACACACCAAGTAAGCCTGGGAGTGAGGTCGACCTCAAAACTTATATGGGATGAACCCAAAGCCCTTAACCAACTACACTGCCCATGCGGGCTAATTATTTACTACTTTTTAATGTAGACAAGGTATAAAGTTATGTTTGATCATTGATAGATAATATTTAAACAAAACATTAAAATGTAATATTTTAATAAATTAAACATTCATTTCGAAATGTTTTGCACAAACCTTATACTGTTAACATAATGTATAAAATAGTAAAATCTAATAAATTATATAATTTTATTAGTCTTAAACATGATTATTATTTTACTTTTCATAAAAAGAAACTTATTAAATGCGTTTCAAAACCTGTTATAAATTATTGGTTTTTAGTAGGTTAAGATTAATATATTGTTAGTCCCTAATTTTCATATAATTGTGTAGTTTTATTTTTTGCCATGGAGATTGTGCAATGTGAATTATCAAATGAGAACAATAAATTTTTTTAAATTCATTGATTAAGGAGATTTCATCTTAAAACAATATTCAATCATATTTGAAGGTTCACTAGGTCTAATGAATTTGGAGATAAAAACATTCTTCAAAGTTCTATTTCTTTTTTAAAGTCATTTAAGATGAAAAAATAGACTATATCTTATTTAATAGTGGGAGAGGAAGGCACACGAGCCACAGTGCAAGGGGCATTTCCCCAATGGTCCAACAACTCCAGAAGGTGAGAAACTTCAAGCGCAACTTTGTTAGCTTGCATTTGAATCTACAGGAGAACATTAGAACAAATAAAAGCTTTAGAATATAAAGAAACAACAGTATCCATCTCACTGTGAGAAAAGATGCATGAATTTCTATCTTTCCATAGAGTGAAGAGGATTTCCACCCTGAAAGTGAGCCAAATTTGGGTATACTTTGCGGGAATCCTAGGAGAGTCTCCCAATAGAGCCATATGCCAAGAAAAAGGCTCTGGCTGAAATGGCCAAAAGAAAAATCTTAATCAATGCTAACCAACTAAAAGGATAAATTTCAATAGAATTAATGTTGTTTTAGGAATGTAAAGATAATGGATTACAGTATTTAATCTTAGGAATAAAAATGGAAGATTACTCTTAAATGCTTTTCTTATTTTTATTGACACATGTTTCATCTATTTGTTCATATCTATACATATTTCTATATGTTAGTCATTTATTATCCTTGCCCATGATTCATTCTTATACATATATCTCTATTTTATCAATATATACACATTTTTGTTATTATCTATTTATTATGCATATAAATGCATTTTTTCTTAAATGTTCCCTCTTGATTCAAGAACCTTTTTGTCCTATGGCATTTCCATAGGCACGACATCCATCCCATGTGTTGGTGTTTATTTTTGAATCAACAGAGGGTTTGCCAGTTCCAATGCATAGGCAGATTTGGCCAATGAATACAGGAGGTTGCATGAGCTTCCTCCCCTTCACTTTTGGTTCTGCCGCACCAAGGGGGGTATCCCTATAGCTAAAGATTTAACACTTTGACTCACCCAATGACATGAAGATTTAGCTTTGTGATAATAGGCAGAATACTCTCATGTATGGACCAAGATTTGAATGACAAATCACAAGTTTAGCAACACTCTTGGACATGTGTGTCTGTGTTGGCAAGAGACACTATATGGATTCATGATTATTGTCATTGATGGAAACAAAGTTCATCCCACACATCCGTAGGTCATGGTATGTCTCTACCGGAAGTCAGAGTGAAGAATGTTGTGGTCTGATAAACAGGAACAGAGCATGTGGCGAGGTCTGACAGATAGGTCCGGATCCCTCAGAGAAAGTATCTTGGTCAAGTATAGATTTGGGGAAGTCAAGAGGAGTATCTTGACTGATATATTCCAAGGTTTGAGCCTCTGGTGTGAAAAGGATAAAGAGATATGAATGTTTGAGTGTCAGGTTCTCATGTGACAGTGTGAACAGAGCAAGAACTGACTAGCAGAACTTCAGATATTATTCCAGATGTGTTGCTGATGTTGGTAAAGGTTATGAAGGCATGAATTATGTTTAGCCGACATGATTAATGATTTCCACAAGTATATCATTGATCCGCATTACCTGGTGTGCAAGGATTCAGCCGACAGATCAAAGTTTGTGAAAAGATTGACTATTCCGGGTGCCGACTAGCAAGGTGATGAAATCACTTGTGCAGATATATATACATGATGGATTCAGCTGTGAGATGTGTTGTGGTTGTATGTGATGAGCGAATAAAAGCAGAGCAGAGCAGAAGCAATAAGGAAGGTCCGGTATGTGAAAGGAAAGTAGCATAAGAGAAGAGGAAAGATGAAGTGCAATAGATCAGTGTACTGAGCCTAACCGGAACTGAACCCCAGCATATGTGGATGCTACCAATCAGTTCATGTATTGTATAACACTCCTTTTGTAGACAGTGTGTCTCTTGTAGGCAGTGTGCCTTCTTGTGAGTAGTGTGCTCGGGCAGTGAGCCCTAATTAGCAAGTGCCATTTTGTATTTCCATTATTCTAATAGAGAATACAATCTTGGGTTAATCACCCCATGGTTTTCTCCCTTAACAGGGTTTCCACGTCAAAAATATTGTGTCATGTGTATTCCCATTTCATGGTTATGTTTGCTCATTTGAATTAATGTTACATTGATTATTAATAAAGTTCAGAAAGTAGAAATAATTAGGATAATTGATTCACCCCCCCTCTCAGTTATCAACAATTAGTATCAAAGCAAGGTTCCTCCTAACAGAGCCTAACAGCTTGAGGAAGATCTGGGAATTCAAATGGATGCATATGGTTTAAGGGGGCAACTCAAGACTGCCCTTGATGATCTTGAACAGTCAAACTCTGAAGTCAATGAATTAAAGGAAAGACTCAAACAGGTTGATGATTTCATGAGAGAACTAAAAGAGAAATTAAGTCTCTCTATGAAAAAGAGAAAGGAGCTGTTTCGGCAATTGGCAAGACAAGGTGAAACAAATAATGCAAATAAAGAGCTGAATAAAAAAACTGAGTTGTGTGAAAAGTTATCAAAAGAAATCATTATGGTAAGACATGAAATGGAATTAGAAGTCATGAAGTTTACCCAAGAAGTTGAAGAGAAAAGAAAAACTGAAGATAATCTAAGAGAATCTCTCAAGGAGAAATCAGAAGATTGCCACCAGATGGATAGAATTATCAGACATCTTGAATCTGATCTTGAAGATGCTAAAGATAATGAAGAAAAACTTGAGGATCAAATTGTCTCTCTCAAAAGGGATCTTCAAACAACAAATGAGTATAAAGAGAAATTCAAGATAAGTTCTGCTCAACTTGAAGTTCTTCTTGGAAGTCAAAAGAAGGTAGATGACAAGTGTGGTTTGGGATATGAGAAAGGAGAAAGCTCCGGATCCAGTCAGAAGAATTTTGGATCAGAAAATCTAAGGAACAAGCCTAGAAGACCTCCGGTAAGACAACCTAATGCTCAAAGATATCCATCCTTCAATGGATACTGCCACAACTGCAATCACTTTGGTCACAAAGCTAATCAATGCAGAAAGAGAATGAATCAGACTAATTCATCCTTCTCCGGATAGTGTTTTAACTACAAAAGGTATGGTCACAAATCTCATGAATGCAGAAATATGCAAATGAACAAATCATTCAATGGTACATGCTTTGCATGCAATAGAATAGGTCATATGGCTAATCAATGTAGATCAAGAGGATATCAGTCAAATATGCAAAGAAATGTTGTTTGCCAAATCTACAATAGATCCGGTCATAGTGCAAAATTTTGTAGAAGCAAAAATCATAACAAAAGAGGTCCGGTATATCATAATCAGAATCAAGATAAGGGTAAACAAAAAGTGAATGCAGATGAAGTTAAAAGTGAGATGAACAAGATTTGGGTGAAGAAAAGTATAGAGAATGTAGAGGTTGGATCTGCACCAGACTCTGGTGCTGATATTCCTTCCAGAAATTAAAAAGTGAGCTCTGGCTTAGGGGGAGACACAAAGAAAACTTTGTTCCCCCAGCCAGTCAACCGGTGCCGGAACTGGCACAAGAAGAGTTGCGGATTGAAGGGTTCATAAGGGAAACATCCAAACAAACTTTAGTTAAGATTTGGAAGATCCGCATGATGTTTAAAGATCAGGACTGATCTAGTTCTTCAAGTCATCCGAACAAGGCCAACCGGAATAACTTAGGTCGAGCATTTATTGCAACTTGACAATAGGGTTTGCGAAGCAATATAAGGGTTTTCTCATTAATCACTTGTTCATTCTACATTCAAGAAGAAGAGAGAAAAGGAGCTCTGCAAAGATCAAGACGATTCTTCATACAGCTCAATCCAGATTTCATCGTGTGCCCTAAACTGCGTAAAAGGTATTCTTCATTCTTGATATCCTTCAGTAAGATTCTTTGATGATGGCTACTCTGAATATAGTAAAGATTTCTGATAGACCTCGCCCCACATTTAAGAAACATCCATACAAATCCTTGGAGGTAGATCCCCTAGGAGCATTTTCCAGTGTTCCGCATGGCATTTTGCACACTGAAGATATTAGGGTTTACATACACACAAATGTTGAAGAGTTTGGGGAATTCCAACTAAGAGATATCTATCACAAACAACTGTTAGATGATTCATTTGAGCTCAAACCCCAATACAAGGGCCTCTCGAATAAGCACTTTGTACAATACATACATTTCCCCTATTTTACTGAGGATGAATGGGTCAGGTATATTTTGAGCAGAATACATGACAACTTTATGTGGTTAAATGGACCATTCAAAATCACAAAAGATGCCATCAGGGCAGTTACCGTATTACACTCATCCGGTGGGATTCCTGTTCTTAAAGCTGTGAAGAATCAAACTGTGAGTGAGGCTACTGAATCCAAGTTTGAAAAAAGAGCAATGACAGTAGATGACATCTTTGATCCGGATGTCAAGTATGCCTCCATGATCATTAGATATAAAATATATCATTCTAGCAAGGAAAATTCAGTACTTGGAACAGCCATCTACACCACTTATGAAATGCTAAGAAAGGATGCAGACTATGATCTTTGTTAGCTTCTCTTAAACCAACTCTTGGAGAATCTGAAGAAAATAAAGAAAGATAAAAAGAATTCATTCAAGTATGGTGGATTAATATTATGCTTATTCTTCTACTTTATGAATGAGCTTCCCGGATCTAGTGGCTGGGTGTGGGGGAATGATAGACCAGTGGCTATCCAAATTAGAGATTATTTGCATGGACTTGGTGATAACAAAGCACAAAATACAGCTCTGTGGGGTATACTTCAAGAATTTTCAGAACATGATGCAAGCAAGAGAAAGGATTCCCCAGTCTCTTGTTGAAAAATACAAAGATAGTTTGTTTTATGGTAGAGACTGAGTAGTGCCTAATGAAGGCAGTAGAACCAAGAACTGTATGGATCATGCCCATGGGGTATGAAGTTGATGAACAAATTGTAGAGCTGCATGTTCAACACATGCTAAGTCAGCCAAAGGATCCAAAGGTAGAAAGGTTTGGAACCTTTGAGGAGCTGAGTATAAAGATTCATGTAGAACTCAGAGAACTTGAAATCAAGAGGAAGGTGAGAAAAGAAGTAGAAAATATTGCCCAAGCCCTTGGCATCTCAAAGGAGGCACTTGATGCCCACAAGAAAAAGAGGCAAAGGGCTGAGGAAGAGAAGAAAGAGGCAGAAAAGAAAAGCAAGGAAAGTGCTCCGGTAGAAACCCAACCCAGACCAGATCATCAAAGAGATCTGCACCTATCACAGCCAAAAGCTCAAAAACATCAAAATCAGAAGTCCAGGCATCCAACAAAGGAGAGAAAAGATCAAAGACAAAAGCCACAAGGGCTTATGCCAGTCAAAGAGACGAAGAGGAAACCGAATCAGATGAGGAGATAAAGAAACTGAAGAAGAAGAAGAAATCATCTGGTGAACACTCTACCGGTCAAGGAGAAGAGAAGGAAGAGGAATTTGTTGAAAAACCCACTCTATCCTTAGATGTTGTAGTAAAAGCAGTCACTGTGGATGGAAACCTGCAACCCTTAACAGAATTCTATGATGATTATAATGAAGCAGATAAACAGATTCTGGAGGAATCCATAGTTCAGTTTTTGAGCCCTTACAACAAAGCTTTTATTGAAATTATCTCTCTAATACCCAAAAGCTTAGAGAAAAGGATTGAAATGAGGAAGAACAATGCTCAAGTAAAAGACCTCAAGATCTGGGAACAGGTCGCCATTCAGCTCTTCCCTTCAATCACTCCGCAGCAAATGAATATGATCTTTAAAGAGTGCAAGGATGAGTTCCAGAGCAAAGCTAGGATGAATCAGCTCATGCTTGGTGAAACTGATAGAGTGGCAAAAGAGACTGAAGAGATTCTCTGAAATACTCTTAAAAAGTTCAACATTTCCATCACAGAGGACTCTGGTAAAGACAAGGGCTCAGAATCCTCTATTCCAGAAGAGGTGGCTCATGAACAAACAAATATCTCTCCTCCGGTTTCCCCTACAGCTTCCAGATCTAAAGGAGAAGATAGAATACAGGAGAAAGAAGTAGGAGTGAAGGAAAAAGAAGTTGACAGTACCAAGGTTGCAGAGGAAGAGAAGACCCCAACAAAGGAAACCACAACTAATAGTGGTAAGAATGTGGAAGGAGAGAAATCTCCAAGGGACAGTCCTAAGAATGCAGAAGAGAAGAAACATCTGTCTTCAGCAAGAGACACTGCAAAAACTGTCCAAGAATTCCTGAACAAAGAAATAATGGACATTGATGAACCAGAGCTTCTACAAGGACCATTTAACTTTGATTCTCTTTCTCTGGTACAGACAATGAAGATTGCTTCATTTGCTAATGCCAAGGCTAAAGAAAAACTCCTAAAGTCTCACATGGAAGACTGTGAGTTGATAGAAGCTACTTCTGGAGTGCTTGAAAAGATTATACCATCGTTTCAGAAAGATCCCACAGCCTCCTCTTCCAGTAATCTCAAAACTCTGGTCAACAGTGTTAGTACACATTTTAATTCTCTAGAGAAGACAGCTGAAGAAAAGGTCCAGAAGGAGTTTTTGAATAAGAGATTCTCAGAGATACAAGGGTTGATCATTGATGATAGAAGGAATATGAATATTCGGATAAAAATCTTAGAAAATGCTCTTATAGATGGCGGAAAAGTATACAAATTTTGTATTTCATGGTCCAAAGCAATAGTAGAGATTGAGAAGAAAATAAAAGAGCAAGAGGATAAACTACTAAGTTTGTCTCAAAGTTTTGATCCTCTCTCTTCCTCCATAGTCAATCAAGAGTGTCAGACTATTGCAATCACAAATGCAATAAAGAATTTTGAGAAGGAAAAGAAGAACATAATTAGCCAGATGGGTGAACTCAAAAGAATCATTATCCCTAAGTTAGAGGCCATGCATGAGGCCATAAGTGATGCTCAGACTACCGCCCAAACCAATGATCCGACAGATCTTAAGAGGGCAGAAGCTTTTGTGTTTTTGTTGAGTGGTCACATTTCAATTTTGGATAGAATGAAGCAAAGTTGGGCTACAGAACTCATCCAATTGAAGACATCCTTTGCAAACATTCTTCAGTTTATGTGAGTATGTAATATGTGGCTAAGTATAGTTAAAATTTTTGAAACTTTTGGTATGCGGACCCTACCCTTTGCCATTTATGTCAAAGGGGGAGTGAAGAGCAGTGAAAAATGAGGAATCCAACTAAGGGGGAGCTCTGGAAAATGTATATAAAAATAGAGCATCAGCCAAGGGGGAGCATAGTGTAAACACTTAGTCATTTTTCACTAAGTGTTGCCATCAATGCCAAAGGGGGAGATTGTTGGCAAGAGACACTATATGGATTCATGATTGTTGTCATTGATGGCAACAAAGTTCATCCCACACATCCGTAGGTCATGGTATGTCTCTACCGGAAGTCAGACTGAAGAATGTTTTGGTCTGGTAAACAGGAACAGAGCATGTGGTGAGGTCTGACAGATAGGTCCAGATCGCTCAGAGAAAGAATCTTGGTGAAGTACGGATTTGGGGAAGTCAAGAGGAGTATCTTGACTGATAGATTCCAAGGTTTGAGCCTCCGGTGTGAAAAGGATAAAGAGATATGAATGTTTGAGTGTCGGGTTCTCATGTGACAGTGTGAATAGAGCAAGAATTGACTGGCAGAACATCAGACATTATTCCGGATGTGTGGCTGATGTTGGTTAAGGTTATGAAGGCATGAATTATGTTTAGCCGACATGATTAATGATTTCCACAAGTATATCATTGATCCACATTACCTGGTGTGCAAGGATTCAGCCGACAGATCAAAGTTTGTGAAAAGATTCACTATTCCGGGTGCCTACTAGAAAGGTGATGAAATCACTTGTGTGGATATAGATACATGATGGATTCAGCTGTGAGATGTTTTGTGGTTGTATGTGTTGAGTGAATAAAAGCAGAGTAGAGCACAAGCAGTAAGGAAGGTCCAGTATGTGAAAGGAAAGCAGCATAAGAGAAGAGGAAAGATGAAGTGCAGCAGATTAGTGTACTGAGCCTAACCGGAACTGAACCCCAACATATGTGGATGCTACCAATCAGTTCAAGTATTGTATAACACTCCTTTTGTAGATAGTGTGTCTCTTGTAGGCAGTGTGCCTTCTTGTGAGCAGTGTGCTCGGACAGTGAGCCCTAATTGGCAAGTGCCATTTTGTATTTCCATTCTTCTAACAGAGAATACAATCTTGGGTTAATCACCCTGTGGTTTTCTCCCTTAACAGGGTTTCTACGTCAAAAATATTGTGTCATGTGTATTCTCATTTCATGGTTATGTTTGCTTATTTGAATTAATGTTACATTGATTTAGTAAAGTTCAGAAAGCAGAAATAATTAGGATAACTGATTCACCCCCCCTCTCAGTGATCAACAGTCTGGTCAGGTATGAGAGCATGCAGGGGTCCTAATCCTACTGCTACAACTAACAGATTGGAAATGTGAATGGATGGTTTGGTGGTTTGGATGCAAGACAGGGGTTTTGTAGCATAACTACTTCATAAGGGTAGATCGGTGCCTATCTCAGGGCAAGGAGTCAACTAGACGTATACATAAGAATGAATTGCATTTTGGATTCAAGTTTCAAGGGGTTAGATTGATGCTTGCCTTACAAACATCACCCAAGAATAGGTATTTAACTGTCTCTACTTACAAAGATCCTAGCTGACATACAACCTTCTCCATACTTAACCTAAGACAATTTAATCCACTCCTTGAATGGAAGTCACAGATTAAACATGCAATATAGAAACCTGTATCCTAGAATCTATGAACCCTTAGCAACCAGATTCAGAAGAAGGAAGGCATGCAACAAAGGAGACAGACAGTTAAACACATGCACAATGCATTTTTCATATGAAACAACAATGAAACTGAGAACATTTGCAATGTACATTCAGATGCAACTCATAAACTCCAAAGAGATACAACAACCATGAAAATGCTCTATTTTTCGTTATTTACACAAAAAAATGCCCAAGTCTTCAACCACCACAATGAGTAACACAATTTGGCTTTTATACCAAGACTGTGAACTCAGCAAAATTAATTACATGGCTTCTCAAAAATCCACCAAATACAACGCATCTTCAGATTGGTTCTTAAAACAGTTAATGCAGTAGAGGGACAAGGAGGAGGGAGCAGGTATGTTCAGGAAAAGTGCCGCCACATGGAGATCCTCTTCCTAAATCAGGTGGTTTAACCTATCAACTCGACCCATACTTCTCTGCACAACCGCCATCAATGCCCAACTACCCGCAGCTCCCCTCAGAAATGTAGCAACAGATGCATAAAAGTTTTCCCACTCAAAAACGTGGCCTCACACAAAGAAACCATTCGCTGTTGCGAAATCCAAACATGACTGTCAATTTCCTCCCTGTCACTGAGATCCACGGCCCCAAAAAAAGTTGAGAAGTCGCCAACCAATCAGAACGTGCCACGTAGGCACCTCGCTCCTCTATCGCTGACTTTTCCTATTCTCATTTTGTCCTTCTCGGCCTTGTATATGCATGTTCAAATGCATATACAATCAACAGTTTAATATACAAGGCGGACCCCAAACTATAATAGAGCAATTTGGAAAACTACTTCAGGTCTGACTTGTATCTCCGTTTTGCACCTATCGCATTGTACACTTGCATATACATGTAATATACATACAAGCCTCAGATTTAAAAAATTATGAAACATGTTGCATCCGCCTTGAAATCCGGCTTGTATCTTATCCAATGTATAACCACCTTGCATATTGCATATACAATGCACATCATATACAAGTTGCGGATTTCAAAATTTTATGAAGCGGATTGGAAACGCTTTGAAATCTAGCTTGTATCTCTCTTTCCTTGTATATGCAAACACCTTTGCACCTTCCCTTTTGTATATCGAGCATACATTCGACTTTGTATGTCCGTGGGCCCTACTACATGCATATCGGCCGCACAGTAGCAAATGTATGTCGGGCTCTTTGTATATTTTTGAATGTATATGACCTTTGTATGTTTAAACATACATTCACCCCTGCATACAAACAGTGAATATCCCTAGAATATTTAATGTATATTCCGCCCCTGCATGTCTTCCTTTGTATCTCCTGCTTGTACATTCGAACATACAACAAAATATACAAGCAACCCAATATACAAACCGGGAATATTTCAAGAATCTACGAAAGATTCCCTCCTTGTACATGCACCTTTTGATCTTGATATGCATTTGGAAATGCATACAACAACAAAATATTCCTGAGAATCTATGAAAGATTCCCTTCTTGTATATGCTCCCCGATATGCATTCAGAAATGCATATAACTGATGTTTTCATCATTTTTGGAGGCCGACGGAGATTTTGCAAGCTTGCCAATGCATATTCAACCTGTATGTATATACAAACACCCTTGTATATATAAAGTGACATGCATATAAATGATTTTTACATTTTTTAACACTGCAGAGGCCAAAAGTGTTAGAAATTTTGGATTTTTTGGGAAGGTGCCTACATATTTAAATGCTTGAAACCTAAATATTTATGCAGGCACCACCAATGGCTCTGTCTGGGGACACATACCTCTTGCAGGCATGGCGAGAAGCTCAAAATCTCAGGTTTCGCAGATTGGGCCTTATTCATTGGGCAACAGAGTCTATCATACCAACTTGCACACAAATTATATTTTCAAACATTATTTTTGGCGGCCCTGGGCACCCAAAAATGAAGAACCACAGTCTTTTCCTATCAAATGCCTAATTCTAAACTAAATAACCCCAACCACAACTAGAAACATTAAAACAATCTGCCCACATGCTGATCTTATCAATTACATGCTTCACCATTTTTGAAAGTTTGCCACTGTTAGTGTAGCTTCTGTCACTCTGCTTCTTACAATCAGAGATATAACCATACACATTATAATATTCCTCAGCATTAGGTAACATATGTATGTTATAATCCTCAAGCAATATATCCTCATATTATAGTTGGCAATATTCATTATCTACCTGGCTGTTGCATATAACCAAACACATATCTAGCTAATCCAAAAATTGGAAAACACTCAGAAAATATAGGACCCTCAATATCATTTATATCACCTATTAACATTGAAAACCAAACCTAATCCACACAGCCATCATTGCACATGTCTGAACCAACTGATGCTGAGCATTCATCATCCACAGTTTGCAAATCAATATCATCATTTTCAAACAGAGGGTTAATTATGCACTAATGAATGTCATAACTCACAATATCAACTGCATCCACAGGCTCATCATAAAGGGGATTCATACTTATTACAAAGGTCTCTGTTTCTTCTTCATGACAATCCATTTATTTTTCATCATTGACAAATCCAGTCATAAGAAGAACAAACCTGACCCATGAACTGATCATGGATATCATCTTCATCATTTTTAACATCTGATTGCCCCACATACAAAATTTCTATTACTTCAATGCACTCTGAAGTTGAACTATATGCATCTTCTTCTAGCTCTCTAATGCTTCTTGATAAAATTGATACTGACTCTTGATCCATATGATCACAACTTTGCATAACTAGATCATTTAAACATGAATGCTCTTTGTTTAGGACTGGCATGCAAATATTACTTGAAAAATTATTACAATCAACTTCATTTGCTGGGCAAATTAGGACATCCTCCTCTATAATAGAAACATCATCAACTTGAAATGATGCAAAAACTAGGATAGCAAGGGTGTGAGTATTTTGACATTCATCTCCAACATTTAAACTATATCCCTCATTAGCATTGGGGGCTACAGGGCAACAAATTTTTTTAGAGAAATAACCCTTTTGAATTCCGTACCTCCAATTGTTTTCAATGTCAATTGCAAACTGATGTGCCTGATGCAAAGTGGTGGGCTCTTTATCTCTCAATCTATAGCTCATTTTCCTATCAAATGCTCCCAAATAGACAATTAGGTACAGTGCATCATTAGGTCTCATGCATTCTGGTATTCTATTCAATGCCCTCATAAATATGAGGTTAAAAGTTGGGATCAACTCATCTTCTTCAATATGGATATACATAAAATCACTAATAACTGCATAATCAGAAATTCTTTCACCATATTGTTCTAGAAATGCAGATTTAAATTCATGCCAAGAGCTGACAGAGTAAGCTGGAAGGTAGGAGAACCAGTCCCTTGCATCTTTATCTAGAGATTGAACAAATAATCTCATAACTACATCTTCATGGTTAATCTCAAAATCATTTACAACATTTATAAACTACTACAAGTGTCTCTCAGCTGATTCATCCTTTGCACCATTGAATTTGGGCAAAAATTTTCTGATTTTAGATGGAAAAGCATTTGGATAGCCACAAATGCCATCAAAGTCTATGGGTTTATATCTGTCAATGCTGAAACTTCTTTTACTACATGGTTGGGACTGATTATTATACATGGTTGCATTTGACACCTCACAAGGGTGCATGGGCTGATAATACATCTCTGTGTGTTTCTGCAACCCTCTTTTCAACTCAGATTTTCAATTACAACAATGACCTTAGGCCTTTAAAATTCAGACTGTTGTTTCAACTTTCCTAAAGTCCTCTATATGAGTCTTTTCAACAATATTGCATACTTCTTTTGAAATGCAAACTAGGTTCTCACAAAAGTATGCAATCTTTCACTAACATTTCCCTTTTAACTAGTGCTATTTCACCAAATAGGAAACCTTTCAAAACTTATGAAAATACCTAGATATGTTGCAGCAACTACAAATTCAACACCTCTGGTGTCCTCTTATCAAGTTCTTTATATGCAGAGTCGCCACCTCCTTGGCAGAGGAATAAGCTTGAAACAGCCCGAAGCTAAAAATTGATTTCTTTCTAGGTTCTCCCACAGCAGAGCCACACACATAACGTTTCAAATTTTACTGTAACAAACACCGCCAGGTC
The DNA here is from genome assembly GCA_027924645.1 of Cunninghamia lanceolata. Taxonomy (NCBI): domain Eukaryota; kingdom Viridiplantae; phylum Streptophyta; class Pinopsida; order Cupressales; family Cupressaceae; genus Cunninghamia; species Cunninghamia lanceolata. The sequence continues at coordinate 11,149,028 of BSBN01000892.1, forward strand.
TGCTTTTTCAATCTTTTAGACTCACACCTTCATGGATATGACATTGTGTCCCTAGCGGAGTCGCCATCTGTTGGTGTTTATTTCTGAATCAGCAGAGGGTTTGCCAGTTCCAATGCACAGGCAGATTCGGCCAACGAATACAAGAGGTTGCGTGAGCTGCCTCCCCTTCACTTCTGGTTCTACCACACCAAGGGGGGTATCCCTATAGCTAAATATTTAACACTTTGACTCACCCAATGTCATGAAGATTTAGCTTTGTGATAATAGGCAGAATACTCTCATGTATGGACCAAGATTTGAATGACAAATCACAAGTTTAGCAACACTCTTGGACATGTGTGTCTGGTCAGGTATGAGAGCATGCAGGGGTCCTAATCCTACTCCTACAACTAATAGATTAGAAATGTGAATGGATGGTTTGGTGGTTTGGATGGAGGATAGGGGTTTTGGATCATAACTACTTCACAAGGGTAGATCGATGCCTATCTCAAGGCAAGGAGTCAACTAGACATATACATAAGAATGGATTGCATTTTGGATTCAAGTTTTAAGGGGTTAGATTGATGCTTGCCTTACAAACATCACCCAAGAATGGGTATTTAACTGTCTCTACTTACAAACATCCCAGCTGACATAGAACCTTCTCCATACTTAACCTAAGACAATTTAATCCACTCCTTGAATGGAAGTCACAGATTAAACATGCAATACAGAAACCTGTATCCTAGAATCTATGAAACCCTTAGCAACTAGATTCAGAAGAAGGAAGGCATGCAACAAAGGAGACAGATAGGTAAACACATGCACAATGCATTTTTCATATGAAACAACAATGAAACTGAGAACATCTGCAATGTACATTCAGATGCAACTCATAAACTTGAAAGAGATACAACAGCCATGAAAATGCTCTATTTTTTGTTATTTACACAAAAAATGCCCAAGTCTTCAACCACCACAATGAGTAACACAGTTTGGCTTTTATACCAAGACTATGAACTCAGCAAAATTAATTACATGGCTTCTCAAAAATCTGCCAAATACAATGCATCTTCAGATTGGCACTTAAAATAGTTAATGCAGCAGAGGGATAAGAAGGAGGGAGCAGGTATGTTCAGGAAAAGTGCCGCTGCATGGAGATCCTCTACCTAAATTGGGTGGTTGAACCTGTCGACTTGACCCATACTTCTCTACACAACAGCCATCAATGCCCAGCTACCAGCAGCTCCCCTCAGAAATGCAGCAACAGATGCACAGAAGTTTTCCTGCTCAAAAACACGGCCTCACACAAAGAAACCCTTCGCTGCTGCGAAATCCAAACATGACCGTCGATTTCCTCCCTGTCGCTGAGATCCACGGCCCCAAAAAAAGTTAAAAAGTCACCAACCAATGAGAACGTGCCACGTAGGCACCTCGATCCTCTATCGCTGACTTTTCCTGTTCTCATTTTGTCCTTCTCACCCCTGTATATGCATGTTCAAATGCATATACAATCAACAGTTTAATATACAAGGCAGACCCCAAACTATAATAGAGCAATTTGGAAAACTACTTCGGGTTTGACTTGTCTCTCCGTTTTGCACCTATCGCATTGTATACTTGCATATACATGCAATATACATACAAGCCTCGAATTTAAAAAATTATGAAACATGTTGCATCCACCTTAAAATCTAGCTTGTATCTTATCCGATGTATAACCACCTTGCATATTGCATATACAATGCACCTCATATACAAGTTGCAGATTTCAAAATTTTATGAAGCGGATTGGAAACGCTTTGAAATCCAGCTTGTATCTCTCTTTCCTTGTATATGCAAACACCTTTGTACCTTCCCTTTTGTATATCGGGCATACATTCGACTTTGTATGTCTGCAGGCCCTACCACATGTATATCGGCTGCACAGTAGCAAATGCATGTCGGGCTCTTTGTATATTTTTGAATGTATATGACCTTTGTATGTTTAAACATACATTCACCCCTGCATACAAATAGCGAATATCCCTGGAATCTTCAATGTATATTCTGACCCTACATGTCTTCCTTTGTATCTCCTGCTTGTACATTCGAACATACAACAAAATATACAAGCAACCCAATATACAAACCAGGAATATTTCAGGAATCTACAAAAGATTCCCTCCTTGTACATGCACCTTTTGAGCCCGATATGCATTTGGAAATGCATACAAAAACAAAATATTCCTGAGAATCTGTGAAAGATTCCCCTCTTGTATATGCGCCCCGATATGCATTCAAAAATGCATATAACTAATTTTTTCATCATTTCTGGAGGCCAACAGAGATTTTGCAAGCTCGCCAATGCATATTCGACCTGCATGTATATACAAACACCCTTGTATATACAAAGTGACATGCATATAAATGATTTTTGCATTTTTTAACACTGTAGAGGCAAAAAGTGTTAGAAATTTTGGATTTTTTGGGAAGGTGCCTGCATATTTAAATGCTTGAAACCTAAATATTTATGCAGGCACCACCACCATGGTTGTAAACTTGACTTTTTTATGTTTCCTTGTGACATAACAACAATCCTTGAAAGGTATTTCTAATTATAACCAATTTTATACAGTATAAAAGGTAGAGTAAGCAAAGATGAATCAAGGGGATCAACAAGTAAACGTGTGTAGATTGCTCTCATTTCCATTAGTGCATGCCATTTCTATGGTTGTGGACCTAATTCTAATATGTAGAATTGGCCCCATATAATGTGGATGATCTAGTCAAATCCCAAGGCGAACCGCATGTTGTTGTAATCCATTTCTAATCCTAGAATAGTCCAAAACCTAAAATCTTCATCATAATCATACATCCTCAGTCATTGATCTATGTATTCATTCTTTCACAGTCACATAGCATTAATTAATAAATTATCTATGTCCACAAATAAATGAATTAATCTAAGTTAATTTGTTTTTACATGTGTATGCATTTAATTTGATTAGGCTAGATGAGGATTATAGAAAGTTTAAGTTATTTTACAATTTTGTGAAATTATCCAATCATATATCCTTAGGGTTTAACCTTAGGGATACACCTTCAATATTTTCTAGGGTTTTAGATCTATATTTTCTAATTGTTTGATCATTTTTTGTATCTTTTTTTATTAAGGGTAAAATTGGGTTTTTGAAGGGGTTCCAACCCTTATACAATACAATGAAATGAAGTTGCAAAAATGCCACAAACTAGCATCTCCATAGAGCATAGGAGCCAAAGGCCTAAACTATCAAAAACCAATCCTAGTGACTAAAACACCCTTGACTTAGGTGTGGAATTTAGAAACACACTTAGGAAGACCTTTCTTCCTCCTTTGAGTAATAATCCATGAAACAAAGTTGCCATCATCCATGGAGAAAGGGGACAAGGGAGTGGACTGCCTCTACTACCCTAATATGCAACTCACAAGAAGGAGGAGACCAAAACATCTATTTGAAGAAGCATCAACTTAAGAAAACATATTCAATTTTGGATTAGAGGTAGGAGACCCATACCCAACATGATTAGGAACCATGGAGACATCCAACACAAGAGGGGTAGAATTAGCAACTGTAGGAGCAACATGAGCAACAATGGAGGCGGGATGTTCAATAATCCTAGAAGGTTTCAAAATAGTATCACAAAGTAGTTGGTGGAGGCAAGAAAGGAGAAAACTCCTTTGGCAAAGAGACATCATCATTGGGATCAATAGTAAGGTGGTCAGGAAAATAATTTTACCACCAAGAGGTTGAGCTCAAACCCTTGTAGCTAGAGTGGGGGTAGTCTTAAGCCAAGTGTCATGTGGCAAAGCACTAATTACATTAGTAAGGAAAGATCTCATAATAAAGAAGCTAGACCTAAGACTGATCTACCAATTATAAGACAACACATGTAGGAGGGCCTTGGAAATAGCAATGTACACCAAAATGTGAGCATAAGTTGTGTGGATGAAAAGTGTAGTGGTTGAATCCACCATCAAAAAAACATCCGAGAGTATTGCCCCAAAAATAGGAGTCACACCAAAAATGGAGAGGAATGTTAGGAAATCGAATCCAAACTAGCATAACTTATGAATGGATTCATTGAGAGGGTTGAAGGAAGGAAACCGAGGCTTAAGCATACGAGAATGCTAGCCCCATAACCACAACCAAACATTTATCATCACATCCCTATTGGAGGTAAAGTCAAACACCACAATAAAGAATCCCTTGACATAAGGGTAAAAATCAAGTTTTCCAATAACAAGACGTTGCCAATTCCTAGAAATCCACTATCGTAGATGTTAGTGTAGGAATATTAACACTATTACTTATTATTTAATTAAGTAATTATGTTTATATTCCCCACATGGCTTTAAGCCATGTTAGGTGGATAGGTGTCTACTTGGAGAGTCCAATACAACTCTCCAAGCCACTTGTCGACACTCTTTTGCCACCACTCCTTGAGTGTTTGAGTTGACTCCTGAAGTAACTCAAACTCTCAACACTATATGTACACCTCTTGTTCATTATTAATCTATTGCAATTCACAAATTACTTTCACTCCATGTTGTAATCAGCTAATGCTTAGTTGTTTCTGGCTTCTATATGGTATCAAAGCCTTGTGGATTAGATTGAGGCCATCATTTGTTCATTGTGAACCTCACTCACTTACACACTGATCTTCATACTATGAGGCATTGTTTATTTTGTTTGGTTTTTTTATTTATTATCTATGTTCCTTGCTTTGTTTATTGTGGAGGTCAAAATGCCCACAGAGGGCATAATTTTGTCACGCCATAGAGAGGCCAAAGAACGGCCTATGTCGTCAGCTCCAAATGCCCTTAGAAGGGCTTGGCATAGGCCACACAAGGGTGTGCTTTGTCGGCTCAGAAATGCCCATAATTGGCCCCATAGAGAGGAGGCAAGGGCCAAGCAAAGATGCCACACATAGGCGTGTTTTTTGTGCCACCATACCACCCTCAAAGTGGCATGCAAATCAGCTTCATTCGCTCCAGTTTTGGCACGTTTGCTACAACAAACAAAGTTTTGACGGGTGTCATTTTTATTCTCACAGAAGTTGGCACTATTCATTTTGGAATTTGTCAAAAATGCTGAGGTAAGAAACTCAAGGGGGTGATGTAAGCGGGGAAGGGGAGACCAATTCAAAACTTAAGCCCTTGGTCATATGGGGTTTTAGCCATTCATCATTCATAGCCCAAGGGGGCTTATTTTTCTCCTCTTTTCATTTTTTTCTCCAACAAGTTTCCATGCAAAATCAATTTTCAAAAATTTGAATATCTTTTTATTGCTGAGGAAGGATTTTTTTGTAAATGCAAAAATTGCAAGTCCTATAACTTTTGCAAATCAACTTGAAATCAAGTGCTTTTTTTGCAAAAGTGGATGTTTTTTTGTCACCGATCTAATTAGCCTACAATCATACTAAAATTATAAAGTGCTTGTTTATGCTATTTTTGGGTGACCTAACACACTCCTTCTATAAAGTGTCAAATTTGGGGGTGGGGGGAAACACATAACTAAGGGGGGGTCTTGTGTCTTCATAATGTATTAACTTTATAAAGTGCCACTTTAAGAGGGAAAACTAGCAAAGATTAATCATGCACTCAACTTATAAAGTGCCACCTTATATAAAGTTCAAATAGGAGTCTAATTTGTAAAATTGAGGAAAATAACTTCACAACTGGAGGGTAAAAAGAGAATTTCATGGCACCTTCAAAATCAAAAGTCAACAAATGGATTCTCAGTTCATGTGCAATGGATCACATGTCACCTTACAAAGAGGTGTTTGTGACAATCAAACCATGCAACATCTTCAAAATATTGATGGATGATATCCATTATAATGTTTGTGGTAAGGGAACTATAAAGTTAGGAAATGGATTTGTACACAATGTGTTTTCATTCCTGAACTAATAAGGAATCATCTCTCCATATATTAACTCACATGTTCCAACAAAATAGTTGAGTTCATGTCCACAATAGCCTTAATCAGAGAATCACAAATTCAAAAACTTGTAGCAGTAGCAAAGGTTTGTCACTTCGACTGCAACTTCATTTTTTCACACTTTACATTAGGTGAAGACGACTCTCATAATGCGACTTCAGAGCCTAGTGTTAATTCGTAGTTCAACTCAATTGGTTCTACATAGAAGGTTGATTGAACTCCAAAAGCATATATGTTGTAAATACACTCACAAAGTGTCAAATAATTGAATGTGTGTAACACATAAAGAGAACTTGGGAAAATTGTACTCACACTAATATATAAAGTGTAATGAGGGGGTTGTAACAATCACAGCATGAATCATACATATTCTCTTCTCATTCATATGTGCCATTAATGCACATCCTTTTTTAGACATTGTACATTTTTTGAACCAAATTCCTTGCACACTATAGTTTCAATTAGTTTGCTAAATTCTCTTAGAATTAAGGGAAGGGCAAAATATACAATTGTTTCATGCTCCAAGAGTTCTTTGTCTCTACATCAAAATCAGCTTTAGCATCATCTTTTGGGGGGGATTTCTAAGCCTTTCTTTCTTCTCTCATTTTGGAGGATAGTTTTTTCCCACTGTGTTTTCTATCTTACTCTAGTTTTTTAGAGAGTTTACATTGTACATGAGTGCGTTCTCAGGCTTCATGGTCGGGACTCATTTCTCTTTAGTGTAAATGGGTACCTCACCAAGCTAGTAGCCGGGACCCATTTCTCTTTAGTGTACATGGGTACCTCACCAAGACTTGTATCTGGGACCCATTTATTTTGTGCCCACCTAAGTTGTGCTTAAGGGGGGTGTTAGTGTAGGAATATTAACACTATTACTTATTTAATTAAGTAATTATGTGAATATTCCCCGCATGGCTTTAAGCCACCTTAGGTGGTTAGGTGTCTACTTGGAGAGTCTAATACAACTCTCCAAGCCACTTGTTGACACTCTTTTGCCACCACTCATTGAGTGTTTGAGTCGACTCCTAAAGTGACTCAAACGCTCAACAATATATGTACACCTCTTGTTCATTGTTAATCTATTGCAATTTGCAATTCCTTTCACTCCATGTTCTAATTAGCTAATGCTTAGTTGTTTCTGGTTTCTAATAGTAGATTAGGAAGGCATGATAAAAATTTGTTAAATCTACAAATTAAACCCACTTCAACAAAATATGCCTCATTTTCAATCGCATCTAGCTTGAGAATTACAATAGGGAAAGAATGTGAACAAAGAAGAGGTGATAGCTTCCAACAAGTAGGAGGGTGAGAAGTGGTGATAGAGAAGGACATCGTACTCATGACAATTCGAAATGAATAAGGGACATTACTATTCAATAGGCTCGATCTAGGAGAGGGTTGTTAATGGTAGAGAATGGCGTAGAGAAGTCGTCACTAGTACCATAACCCTTCATAAGGTGTGCACTATAGGAGCTCATGTGAGTAATGTCTAACTAAATGGGAAAGAGAATGGATATACAAATATTTAGCATTAGAAAATGAACTAATAAAATTCCCATTATTATTCATAATTTTCTTATAATTATATAAACTCTTACAAACCTTGTAACAAAAAATATATTGAAAAAAGTATTTATGTAAATAGAATATATTAAAATTCGTGTTTAAATAAAATAGTGTAAGGAAATGAGTGCAACTTATAATGAACATCTAAGAACAGTGGCATCTTCGGTAACTTTAAATTTCATTAGATTGCCTAAAAATCACTCACAACTATGCCACAAAGCGGAATCAGACATAGTTCATTTCCGACATTAACCCTTAGAGGAAAGTACAAGCAACATTAACCAGTTTCAATAATAGAACCATTAAACATGAAAAATGGAACAGAAGAGATGAACACATATTTATGTGGGGAAAACCCTTTCGAGTAAAAAACCCCACACTCCAAAAGCCTAGATCGGCATTGTATTATTCAGCAACAGAAAATACAATTACAATACAATTCAGGCACTAAGCCTTCCATGGAGATTAACATCCTGTTCCATCTGGAGATTATTTGACAGTCACTCCTCTTCTCTCTATCTGTCTTGCCCGGTTCCAGGTATCACACTCATCTAGCATTCAGAACTACATGTCCATGCATGAGTGTCGAGACTACTTTTCTTCATCTCTAATAACCAACCGAACAGAACAGCCTGAACTCTCTCTATCTCCTTCTCTTCGCACACTTGCCTTCTGTTACAATGCATTTAATATATCACATTACAGAAGAGAACATTCAGTTTGACTAAGATAACGGACCAGACAGTTACAAAGGACAATCATTCAATCGATAATATTTGTGATACGTATTGCCAATACAACATTGGCTATTCTATTGTTCTGTCATGTCAAGGAGCCATGTCACCACTGTCAAACCAATTCCCAACATCTCAACTCATAACCATTTCCATGACTGTTCATATTTGTGAGATCTAATTATCCCACATTCATCAGTCAGTGATCCTTTCATCAGTTTATATACAAGACTACGGGTATACTTAACGTCACACACCTTTGCCTGACATGACCAGTGTTCCACCTACTAACGGTCTATCACTAAATTGTTGGGACTAGCAACCTAGTTCCACCGAAATCATATGGTTCCATCGACAATCGGGGTCTCACTGAAATGTCGATGTCCACCGATGCCAAGACCTCATCAGAGTAACCCAAAGTGACATGTCTCGCCGATGTCAAAGCTTCATCGGTGTAACATGAAGTACCAGAGAGACATCTTCCAACCATGCCGATGTCACTTGTCACGCCGATGGTCGGAATGACTCTCACTAACACCAAACCTCATCGGAGTGACCCTAAGTGTCAGAGAGATTGATACTGAAGTGACATGTCTCACCAATGTGAAACCTTCATCGATGTAACATGAAGTACCGTAGAGACATCTTTCAGTCATGCCAATGTCACTTGTCACGCCGATCATCGGAATAACTCTCACCGACACCAAACCTCCATCAGAGTGACCCAACACATTGGAAGGAGATATCCACAACACGCCGATAAGGTTTGTCACGCTGATGTCCAACTGTCGGAGTAACACAACACACCGTCTCGCTGATATAAGTAAACAACATACACATGTTTAGCTGTCAATTCGATAGATTGATACCATTCATTTTAAACACCAAAGAAAATGTTCCTAATCCTATCTGATAAAAAAAACATGAATCCTTAAGCATACAATATAGGCAGATCCGATACCCACACCAGAATCTGTAAAGCAATAAAGGAACATCACATTTCTTCTCATTAAATACAATGATTACAACTTCTCTCTAAAAAGAGTTCAATTACATAACTACATCTACAATTACAATGATATATTTCAGAATATGATACAAGTATAATAACATAGTCCTGAGTATGATACAAGGGCTGAATGGTTACAATAGTTGAATGAAGTAATGGCAAGAGAGATCATCTCAAACTGGTGCTCCAAAACCTATTCACTGGTCCCCAATGGTGGTGGCAACGCCTCCCGACCATGTGGACTCCTAAGAGACCACCCCACCATGCTTGGAGATAGTCACAAGGCCCAAATGGATGAACAACAACAAGGGGATAAAAGATGGCCAACACTCACGTCAGACATAGAGCAGACACGAAGAACAGTGCTTACAGTCAAAGTCATAACACAGGTATACTCATCCAAGTCATAGGTCGAGTACTACTCACGATTGCTAAGGTGCTAGATACTAGAGTGTAATCATATGGAGTGTCATCATGTGTGCTCGAAGGAATGGCACACACGGGACCAAGTACCTCTCATACAGATGAGGAGACTCAATCGTACCTGAATCCACGCCCTGCAGATGGATAGGCCTTCTCGTTGCATCCTTAGCCTTTACAAGCGCTCAAGGTCATGCACAAGGTTTAATTATCTTATTAGTGTTTTTATTCAAATGTTTTAATTTAGTTATCACTTGTTATTATAACTCTACTACTAGTTCCCCTGGTAGCCACTTATGGGCCCCGGGCCCGTAGAGAGCCACTCCAGATGACCACTCTAGTTCCTAGACCTTGTTCATCTTGTTTGACTAAACGAGGCATTCAAAAGACTAAAAACACTGAGTTATAAATTTAAAATAGTAAAGGTGAAAAATATGATCTACAAGACCTAAACTCTCATGGACAGTGTAATTTGTTGAAAACGGTCTTCTGCCAGTTAGATCAGTTGTTTAAAAACTCCAGTGACCCCAATTTGGTCACGATTCACAAAAGGTATGCATAGATAAAATAAAAATATGGCAAATGGCACTGCAAGCCTTCTCACAGCCTAATTTTTAAATATTGACTACCATACTTAATATAACAAAATAAATTGTTAAAAGACTTACAAAATGGAAATCGTAACTTTCCCTCCTACAGTAGTTCCTTTAAATCCTTGGGTTGTAGATTTTCCCAATTAGAGTTTATGTGACCAATATTAATGCACAAACACAAGTAGATGAATCTAAGGTATTTTATTGCCATAACATTCTTAGACTCAAAGGCGACGGTTTCCACAAGGCTAGTTTTAATACATATGGAACTATATATGATGGTTGTATACAAACTAAAAACATTGAATATCTAATCGTGTGTGTTGAGCTAGTACTAAGAGCTTGAAAACTTCTAACATTTATCAATAAAATCTACTATAAGCTTCTGCAACAGACCCAAAATAAACTATTCAACTTAGAAATTATATATTCCGTAGTACATAGGAGGTGGTTAAGCTTGAAACACCTTTCTAATCTCAGACCTAAAGATATAAAATTTATTAAGTCTGATTTAAGGGTCCAAAATCGCTTACAGAAAGCAATGACTACTTCCAAAACCCTCTAAGCAACCTCATGTCCCTCCTCCCCACCATATTCAATATCTATAAAGGGTAGTAGCTAGTAATATAGTCTCCAATGACTATAATATGGGGAATCGATTCCTCTTATTTCTCCCATAGTTCCTTCCAAAGCCATACACCCTGACTAACCAAAATGACCAAAACAAAAGCCACTCAATAAACTTAAGAAGAGTTATAATGGAAATCTCTTTCAAAGAAGCCATCGTATAGAAAAAAAGGTTTCCTGGGAGTTAGATCTCTTCACTCTATCATTACATTCCAATTTTTGTTGTATGGTTGCCCCAATATAATCTCAGTAAAATTGAACCCTTTTTATTTTCACTACAATTTATAAATCAGAAACCACGTGATCTTGTTTTCTTTCTAAAAATTATAAATCAGAATACACATGATTCTTCATTGAAACCCGTTAATCTAAATACTAAGGGAATTGATCTACACAAAGAAAATAAATTCATGGATGGAGGAAATGTAAATATCTTGCAATGAAATAAATATTTCTGGCATAAATTTTCCTAAGGCAGTAATGGGGTTTTAGTTTTATTTGTGCTAAAGGAAGAAGTGCAACAAAGGTATTTTAGTTTTTGTGCTGGGGAAATAATGAACTGAGGAATATACCTCTATCCTAGCTGCGCTCACCTTTAGCGCAGCTCTAACTGCATTTTGGTATGCTTCGAGTGATTTCCTCTTCCCTTTGCTACTTTCCTCCTCTCTCTGCCATTTTCCCTATTCTTTTTTGCCTTTGTCCTGTCTTATCCTCCTAAAAAAATGCGTTGACTGACTTTCCAAGACATATTTTCTCAAATCCTTATCCTCCTTCCGTCGGTCACCCACTCAGTAGATATTTCTTCCTCTTGCATTAAATTCCCTTCAGATTTTTGTGCATCTATAACTCCCTCACCAACTTCTCAAAGGGGTCATCACGTGGCATGGGATGGAGTTGAAATAAAGTATTATAAAAAATTGACTTTGTTGACTCTATACAGCAAGGGGCGGTGGTTGTTACAAATCAACCCTCCACATGCTGCAACAAATTATAGCTTCCTCTTGCAAGACTCTGGAATCATCTACCTTCTGTAACCCTAAATCAGTTAGTGTTTTTTTTTCCCACCTATTCTTGACTCTATACTTACCCCCTCAACTCTTTACTGCCTAGGGTTCCCAAAAATGGTTATTAATAGCCTTTTTGGCGGCCAACAACCTAATTTCAAAATTTGCATCTCTCTCCAAAAATAGGTCAACTTTGAGGAGCCATAACTTTTGATCCGGGTGTCCGATTGACAAACCGTTTTATGCGTCGGGGCTGTTTAGTGCCCAAAACTTGAGTTTGAATAATTTTCAAGCATTTTTTAGGAAACAAAAACTTTAGTATCTTTCAGTTCACAAATGATCTTTGTGTGATTCCTTCACCAAAGGTCTTATATTTAGTTATGAACCTTCCTGTAAATTTTCACTTCAATCCATGCCCAAATACAAACTTTCTAAAAATAGTAGGTTGCTATTTTTTGTAGTTTGGAAAAACTAAAAATTCTACATCATTATTCAAGCGATTATGGAACCAAAAACACAAATTTTGAAAAGAAATGGAAAGAACATCAATAATTTTGAAACACATCTTTTTTTGGGTGATGCAAGATTGCCCTTACACCACTAGATGCTCCTGCATCAGACACCCAGGGTAATTTGAGAAGTGACCCTGTCACGTTTCAGGTGTTTGTACGAGCAAAACCCAAATGGTCAACCTCTGCCTTAGACAACCAAGAAGAATCTTCAACAGGCCTTCCTTTCCATTTCACCAGATATTCTTCATATTGCCTATTCCGAGTACTTCTTCCCACACAGCTATCCAAGATCTCTTCTATCTCCTCTGTTGAAGTATATGTCAGAATACTCCACTATTCTTCTGTTGGTCCATCCTCTGTTCCACCTTCATGATATTATAATAAATCAACAATGTTGAAAACAGGGGAAATGTTGATCCCACTCAGCATCTCTACCTCATATGCATTTCTTGAATCATGTTTCTTCAAAATTCTGCATGGTCCAAATTTCTTCATTTTTAACTTATTGTATGTTCTATTGGGAACCTTTCTTTTCTCAAGTGAACCATGACTTCATCTCCTACCTGGAATTCCTTATATCTCCTCTTTTGACCTGCCTTAGCCTTGTACTGAATATTCATCTTATTAATGTGCTTTCTCACCTATTCTTCAAATTATCTGCAAAGTCTTCAACTTTAGCACTTATCTTTTCTCCTTTGTCTAGCTTTCTTAATTCAGAAGCATTTCTTGGGTTATTGCCATATACAATCTAGAATGGTGATTTACCAATACTCCTATTGACAGAATTGTTGTAAGCAAATTCATCCTATGGTAAAATCAAATCCCATCCCTTGGGTTTATCTCCTACTAAGCATTGTAGCAGGTTACCCAAACTCCTATTCACCACTTTGGTCTGTCCATCAGTCTGTGGATGGTGTGAAGAACTAAATTTTAAATCTATCTTCAACTTCTTGCACAATGTCCTCTACAAATAACCAACAAACTTGGTATCTCGATCTGAAACTATGCTCTTAGGTAGACCATGTAATCTCACCACCTCCCTAAAAAATAACTCTGTAATATGAACCACATCATTAGTCTTCTTGCAAGGAATAAAATGTGCCATCTTCGAGAATCTGTCCACCACCACAAAAATGGAATCATGTCCTCTTTGTGTCCTTGGTAAACCAAGAATAAAATCCATACTGATATCATCCCATGGCTTCTCTGGTACCGGTAATGGCTGATATAACCCTATATTTTGACTTGTTCTGTTTGCCATCTAACATACTCTGCAACTCTGCATAAATTTCCTCACATCCTGCTGCAACTGTGGCCAATAATAATTTTCACCAGCAATAGAAATGGTCTTATCTCGACCAAAGTGTCTGGCCAATCCTCCACTATGCTTCTCCTTAATCAGGTTCTCTCTCATGGAACTCCTTGGAATGCATAACTAGCTTCCTCTAAACAACATGCCATCTTGGATTAGGAAATCCAACCATTTTGTCCTATCCAAAATAACAGGTTCCAAACAAGCTTTCCAGACGTCTGCAAAATCTAGATCTTCATGATACAAAATTTTGAGCTCACAGAAGCCAACAACCTCTATCTTCATTTCTGTCAACAAATTTTGCCTTCTACTCAATGCATCTACAACTCTGTTGGACTTCCCACTCCTGTGCTTCAAAACAAAAGTATAGCTCTACAAAAACTCGACCCATTTTAAGTGCCTTTGGTTCAACTTTCCTTGACTATTAAGATACTGCAAAGCTTGATGATCAGTATATAAAACAAACTCCTTTGGCAACAAATAATGTCTCCATTTCTTGAAAGCCTGAACTATTGCATAAAACTCCTAATCATAAACAAAATATTTTTTCTTTGCATCATTAAGCTTCTCACTAAAATAGGCAATGGGCTTACCTTCTTGGCTCAAAATAGCTCCTATAGCACTGCCACTACCATCATAATCTACTTAAAATACCTTATTGAAATTTGGAAGTGCCAAAATAGGTTGCTCTGTGACTTTCTGCTTTAATGTATCAAATCTTTTATTTGCTCCTTTAGTCCATCTAAACTCTTTTTTATCCCCTCATTGTCTCAATTAGGGGTGCACAAATGCTACTAAAATTCTTGATAAACTTTCTGTAAAAACTTGCCAAACTATGAAAAGATCTTACCTCGAAAGCACTCCTTGGCATAGGCCATTCAATGAGAGCCCTTACTTTTTCTGGGTCCATCTTAAGACCTTCCTCTAAGACAACAAATCCTAGGTATACCAACTCCTTCTTTGCAAAACTACATTTCTTTAGATTGATCAACAACTTCTCCTCCCTTAGCTTCTCAAAAACTCTTCTGATATGTATCATATGCTCATCCCAAGTCTTACTGAAAATCAAAATATCATCTAAATAAACAATAACAAAACTTTCTAAAAATTCTTTCAATACCTTGTTCATGAGCCACATGAATGTGCTCGTTGCATTGGTTAGCCCAAATGGCATGACTAACCATTCATACAAACCTTCCTTTGTCTTGAAGGCTGTCTTCCATTCATCTCCTTCTCTGATTCAGATCTAGTGATACCCACTCTTCAGATCAATCTTCGTGAAGTACTTGGCTCCACTCAAACAATCCATTATGTCATCCATTCTGGGTAATGGAAATCTATACTTGATCATGATCTTATTGATGGCTCGAGAGTCTGTACACATTCTCCACTCTCCATCTTTGTTTGGTGCTAGTACTACAGGTACCGCACATAAACTTAGGTCTCTCTCTTATCAATCCCTTCATCAACAACTCCTGAACTTGTCTATTCAACTCTTCACTCTCTGCTGGAGTCATTCTATGGGCTGCCTTATTTGGTAAACTGGCTCCTAGTATCAAATCTATTTGATGACTTATCTTCTTCACTGGTGGTAAACCTTCTTGTACATTATCAGAGACAATATCTTGAAATTCTTCAAACATTTCTAAGACTTCTACTGGTACATCTTCACGTTTCTCTTGACTAATCTTAGGAATCAATGCAAAGCAACGACGCTCATGCTTCATACCCTCCAAAAGTTTCCTACCATCTACCAAGCAAATTATGGCAATACTTCATACCTTTTCTTCCACCTCCTTCAAGGGCTTCAACTTATGACGAACTCCATCCTTTGGTAGGGAGTATGTGTTTGCACGGCCATCATGGACAGTGCTCCCATCATACTGCCATGACCTCCCCAATAACATATGACATGCATCCATCGGTATGATGTCACACATCACCTCATCGTGGTAGTCACCAATCTTGAACTTCACTAAACACTATGGTCCTTCTACAACCATGCAATCCAATATGGATGCAGATGCTTTCTTCTTGTCAACTTGAACTTGTCAACCATCTCCTCTGAAACAAGATTATCAGTGCTTCCATTGTCAATAATAATATCACAACAATTACCGTCACATTTGTACCATGTGTGGAATAAACTCTTCCTTTGATTGGGTTCTTTCTCCTCATTCAACAAAGTTATTCTAACAACTAGGGTTTCTCCCCTTTTAACATCTTCAGAGCGCTTAGATTGCGCATCTTCATCCACATGTGTGACTTGTGCATTACCTTCAGGTCTTCTATTTGTCCTTCCTTGATGTTGTGGACACTCATATGCTTGATATCCTTCTTCTCCACATTGGAAATAGGTTCCTTTGAAACTTCCTCTTCCAGATCCTTGTCCAGGTCTCCCTCTTCCTCTTCCTTTTTGCTCACCATTGTTTTGGTCATGAGGGCAGTAGGTATTATCTCCTCTCTGATTTTGACTGGTGCCGGCTTCTTCACTTTTATTTGAATCTTGATTTCACCCCCCATAGGGTCTTCTACCAGTCCTTCTGCCTTGACCTCTTCCCCTTTGCTTACTGCCAAATTTTTTATTCAGCTTCTCTTCCACCTTCAGGGAAAACTAGTATGCATCTTCTGTGGTGGTCATTCTAATCAAGCTCAGCTCCTCTTGAATACTCAGCCTCAACCCATTAATGTAATGGGCTACCTTCTCCTTGTTGAGATCTACATGACTTGTCTTGATAGTAATTTTATAAAACTCTTCTGTATACTCCTTAATAGACTTGTTACCTTGCTTCAGTCCTTGCTTCTTCTTCAATAGCTCCATCTCATAGTCAATAGGAATGAATCGCTTCTTCAATTTCTCTACCATCCAATCCCATCTGGTGATCTTTCATTTTCCTCTTCTATTCCTCTCTAATTGGACCTCCTTCCACCAAATACTGGCGTGGCCTTTCAACTTTGTTTTTGCAAACTTGACCTGATCTGGGTCCTCCACATCTTCATACTTGAAATACTCTTCCATGTCATTGATCCAGTTAATAAGTTGTTCCGGATTCAAATCTCCAGAATATGTAAAAACTTTGATCCTGGGCCTCTTTCCGATCTTAGAAATGACCCTCAATAACCTAACTTCTGTAGGATCTCCTACAGCTTCTTGTTCTTCCTCAGATAGCTCCTCTTATGTTTCATCCTCATTTTCTTCTCTTATTCTTAGCTCAAACCCTCTTCGTAGCTCCTCTTGCAATGCATCGATTTGTCTTTGCAAGGCTCTAAAACCCTCTTCCGTCAAAGCATTCCTCCCAATATGATTTATTCGTGGAGGCATCTTGTTCTCTGCAACAAACCCACAACCTCAGGTCCTGGTGCAAACTGCCTCCCGATTGGTGATCTGTCTACACACTCAGGAACCCTTGCTCTGATACCACTTGATGAAGGGGGTAAATCATAAAACATACAACAACAGAAATTGCACATAGAAAATAGAACTTTCTTTTATTGATTTGGACAACTTATTACATTACAAAAGTTCAAATGCAATCAAAGGAATCAACCCTCCACATGCTACAACACATTACAGCTTCCTCTTGCAAGACTCTGGAATCATCTACCTTCTGTAACCCTAAATCAGCTAGGGTTTTTATTTTCCCACCTATTCTTGACTCTACGCTTCCCCCCTTAACTCTTTGCTGCCCAGGGTTCCCAAAAATGGTTATTAATAGCCTTTTTGGCAGCCAACGACCTAATTTCAAAATTTGCATCTCCCTCCAAAAATAGGTCAACTTTTGGGAGCCATAACTTTTGATCCGGGTGTCCGATTGACCAACCATTTTATGTGTCAAAAAGTTTGCAAAGTTTTCTAAGCACTAAGAACCCACTTTGCTAGTTCTAGCCATTTTCAGGCCCGTATAGGGTCGTTTATTGCCTCAAACCTGAGTTTGAACAATTTTTAGGTATTTTTTGGGAAACAGAAACTTTAATATCTTTTAGCTCGCAAATGATCTTTGCATGATTCCTTCGCCAAAGGTCTTATTTTTTAGTTACGAAGCTTCCTGTAAATTTTCACTTCAATCCATGCCCGAATGCAAACTTTCTAAAAATAGCAGGTTGCTATTTTTAGTAGTTTGGAAAAACTGAAAGTTCTACATCATTATTCAAGAGTTTATGGAACCAGAACCACAAATTTTGAAAATAAATGGAAAGAACATCAACAATTTTGAAACACATATTTTTTGTGTGATGCAAGATTGCCCTTACACCACTATATGTGCCTGCATTAAGCACACATAGCTAGTGCTAAAACATCCAACCACTCATACCTTGAAGGTATTCACATCAGCAGACTCATGCCACCTACATATACACCCATCAACTGCAAATACAAGCTCCATGTGTCAACTAGTCAAAGAAGACCAAACACATTCAAGAACTCCCACTGCATGGGTAATGTAGATCTAAAAAAGATCATGGCATACAAAGTCTACCAATAGCACAATATGGTAGGTGTAATAATACCATCATGTACTACAAAGGAATCATCCACAATGATATGCAAAACTTGTAAACAAATATCTTGCAAGAACAATTCTTCCCACCAGTCCAGAACTCTCCCAAATTCTCCACACCCAACAAAGGAAAGAGATAATAGAACCTCCATGTCATCACCCAAGAACATAAGTGAAAACACATGACCACAAGCTAGTGATCACAATCAGCTCCAACAAAACCTCAAACCAGTGTAGTGTGAAACAAAACATCCAGGAAGAGAACCAGGACCATAGAGAGAAACATTGCACATCATATACCTGTAGAAAATCCTTCTACATACACCTCTAAGTGCCAACTATGTCAAGTATGATTTCCTCTTCAAAACCCCAAAGAGAATAGCATAACAACACCCAAACAAACATTCAATCTCAAGAGATCAAATTCAACAAATGTAATCATGCAACCAACATGGATGTAAGCCTCTCAAACCAAAGAATATCAAACTAATCCATTTCCCATTTCAAGAAATTAGTCCATGAAACCATTTCCTAATAGTCCTCATTAATGAACAATATATTAAACTCAAATGCACAAGGAGATAACCATCCTATCCATCTCTCACAATGAATCCTCTAGAACCATTTATGAGCAGTTCAAGATCCATGTCTATGAAAGAAAGCATAAAACACCTGAGAGAAACTACCAAGTAGACCATGAGCAGGGATAAGAATGCTCCTCCAAGATATACAAGCCGTCATGACTCCTTCAAGAGCAATCTCTTCATAGGTCTCTGTTGAACTCACTTCCAACCAAGGTGTAGGCTCCTTGGACTTTCTGCTAAAATCTTCATCAAGAGTAACAACACTTCTCTCTTCTCAAGAAAATTACAGTCTCACCTTATTCTCTATGTACCCATGAGCATCTACAAATAATCATTTCATGCAAAACTTCAAATGCATCACTGCACCAATATGAAGTAATCAAGAAAAAGATCAATGCACCCAACACACAGAGAATCACCAGACCATTGTCAAAGCTCCAATCATCTGAATTAGGAACTTATCATCACATCATGATCTTACCATCCGCCTTAGCAGATTCCATGCTTCAGGTGAACATAATTATGGTCTCAACAGCAATGTATCATGCCAAAACTAAAATGCATAAATCAAGAAAATACCATGACATGAAACAAACCAAACTCTAAACCAACATCACATGTCAAGCACCACCAACACCTCAGCCAAGGATTTCATGAATCCTCCATGGCTCCAAGATGTTACACATCCTCAAATAATGCCCCTATAAATGTGAAAGAACCCTTCTACAGCAACAGGATCTAAGAGCTCCTCCTAGTAACATCTGCAACACTAAAGAAGATCATTCACCACTAAGTGATGAACACACAGTAAATGCTAAAGCTCCCACTGAATTGTGACAATCGAGCTTTCCAAGCATCATGACCAAACTTCTCCTAATCTGAAAATCCTCTAGGTCCACACATTAACATGTCCATGTGACAATAAAACCAAGTGGCACCAAGATCTCCAAAACAAGGAAATACACTATCACTGTCAATAGCTTACACAAACCTGTGTATCCAAGCTATTCATGACATCATGATACACATGCTCTAAGTCCCCTTAACCAACTATTCAGGTACTTTACAACTTCCATCCTCTCATCCTGAGGAGGTCACACCAATGCACAAGTGACCCCAGACAAGGCCAACTAACAAATCTGCATAAACATTAAAATAATCTTGTGGATATAGACAGTCCACTTCTGAGTTATCCCACTGCAGCCAATGGGTAGCTAATCCACAAACTACATAACTCGTAGATCCAATCAATATAACATGCAAACCCACTATCACACTGGAAACTACAAAACTGAGATCGCAAGGAGTAGAGAATAATGTAGACAACATGACTCAAACACCAAATTACTTACAAGTCTGATTCACCAAATATGTCCACAACTTGAGCACCATAGTCTAGAAAACCAAAATCATTACCACAGAAATGCTGAGTGTCATATCACATGTCAGCACTCCCATGTAGAGAAAGCATTTCACCTCCTCACATCATGTACGGAGCATGCAAAACTGTAACTATATCATCCAGCAACACCCCAAAAGCTAGGATCTAGAAAAATAGCTTGACTGTAGCTTCACAAAACCAAAAGTTTTTCTTGATGGTGTAAAACCTGCAAAATCACTGTCATAAGAAACACCCATGCACATCCACTCCACTTCACATCTAGACAACTCAAAAGTTTGCAACATAAATTCCATAACAGTTAAAACTAGAATAATGGATCATCATGAATATGCATAACCATAGATTTTAGGAAAAACTATGAAACCGCTCAAAACCAAGGAACATGATTCTGAGACATGCAAGTACAAAGCATCCATTAAAGGAAACAACAGTTCAAGAACTTCAGGCCCACTTGTAGGCCAATTCCACAACCACGAACATGCACATGCATCCGAGGGAGACAGGCTATTACAAAAGGTCTCAGACCATCCAATGATCAACTCCATAGCCTACATGCAATCAGGGTACTTAAGAACAAAATGTCTTTCAATACCAGGAAAGAATACCCAGTATAAACACATTACTCCATGGTTGAACAACAACACAGGCTTCTCCATATCACCAAGGAGCCTCTCACACAGATGCCCAATATGAAAGCTTTGTTGCAGCACAACTACGAAGCAAAGACTGACACCCCATGCATCAAGATTATTTCACTGTCAACTAGGAGCCTCAGACCACATCATTTCAATATGCCAACTCCAGTTTCTCAATCTTCACCATCCTTCAAGTGTCTGCTGTATAATGAAAACAAGATCAACTGTAAGACTTCACTCGAACAAGGATCAACTATCAATTGATTCCTTCAGATTTCCTCAAGCTTTCTAGGCTAAGAAATCTTTACAGAAGAAATACCAAGAACCAGAAACACCAAGAATAAATATATCCTAGCAGAAGGATCTGATACCACTTGTAAGGAAATGAGTGCAACTTAGAATGAACATCTAAGAATAGTGGCGTCTTCGGTAACTTCAAATTTCATTAGATTGCCTCAAAACACTCACAACTATGCCACAAAGTAGAATCAGACATAGTTCATTTCCAACATTAACCCTTAGAGGAAAGTACAAGCAACATTAACCAGTTTCAACAACAAGCATTATACAGTTTCAATAACAAAACCATTAAACATGAAAAATGGAACAGAAGAGATGAATACATATTTACGTCAGGAAAACCCTTTCGGGTAAAAAATCCCACACTCCAAAAGCCTAGATCGCCATTGTATTATTCAGCAATAGAAAATACAATTACAATACAATTCAGGCACTAAACCTTTCATGGAGATTAACATCCTATTCCATGTAGAGATTATTCAACAGTCACTCCTCTTCTCTCTATCTGTCTTTTCTGGTTCCAGGTATCACACTCATCCGGCATTCAGAACTACATGTCCATCCATGAGTGTCGAGACTACTCTTCTTCATCTGTAATAACCAACCGAACAGAATAGCCTGAACTCTCTCTATTTCCCTCTCTTCACACACTTGCCTTCAGTTACAATGCATTTAATATATCACATTACAGAAGAGAACATTCGGTTCAACTACCATAACGGACCAGACAGTTACAAAGGACAATTGTTCAATCGATAATATTTGTGATACGCATTGCCAATACAACATTGGCTATTCTATCTTTCTGCCATATCAAGGAGCCATGTCACCACTATCAAACCAATTCCCAGCATCTCAGCTCATAACTGTTTCCATGACTATTAATATTCGTGAGATCTAATTATCCCACATTCATCAATCAGTGATCCTTTGATTGGTTTATATACAAGACTACAGGTATACTTAACGTCACACAATTTTGCCTGACATGAGCAGTGATCCAACCACTAACGGTCTATCTTTCAATCGTTGGGACCAGCAACCTAGTTCCACCAAAATCATATGGTTCCATCGATGATCGAGGTCTCTCCGAAATGTCGATGTCCATCAATGCCAAGACCTCATTTGAGTAACCAAAAGTGCCAGAGAGACTCATACCAAAGTGACATGTCTCGGCAATGTCAAATCTTTGTCGGTGTAACACGAAGTACCGGAGAGACATCTTCCAGCCATGTCGATGTCACTTTTCACTCCGATCGTTAGAATGACTCACCAATGCCAAACCTCCATCGAAGTGACCCTAAGTGCCTGAGAGACTCATACCGAAGTGACATGTCTCGTTGATGTCAAACCTTCATCAGTGTAACATGAAGTACTGGAGAGACATCTTCCAACCATGCCGATGTCACTTGTCACGTCGATCATCGGAATGACTCTCACCGATGCCAAACCTCAATCGGAGTGACCCTGTTAGAGTGGTGTAGATACTGAGAGGGGGGGTGAATCAGTATCTAGGATAATTTTTCTTTTAAACACAACTACAGATTCTGACTTGCAAGATATTTTTAACAGAATCAACTATATGCTCATAAGATAAAACAAACTATATAATTGTATAGAGAAAACTAAAATATTCAATATCAGATCGAAAGCATACCGCAAAAACAAAGTGACACAGTGATTTGTCCTGAGTGGAAAGCCCCTGGCATAAAACCACTCGAAAAAAGTGCCTCACTGGCTTAGAATAAAATCTCACTGATTTACAGGCTTCACTGGTATTTACAATATTGCCTCACTAGCATCTTTTACAAAATTATCTTAAGAAAATTTAAATATAGTATCAATAATGCACATACAATATTTTTTTTATTCTACATCATTCATATTATATAAGTAGTCTATTTATATATCGTGTACAAGAAGATAACAAATTTGTGTCTCTGTGTTTCAGGTAACAAAACTACTTTCTGGAGGTTCCATAAACGTCACATAATTTCACACAATTTTGCTGTGGAAAGAAATAAAAACCATTTTTGTCTTAACTGTCATACAATTTTGCCATTGAAACTCATTGTGATATCAGTTATAAACCATAACAAAAATAGTAACTCTTTTAACCGGAACAGAGTAAGCTTGGAGAGCTGTTATCCAAACCCTAACCAGGGTCGAAACCATAAAAAAAAATTGCCATTATACTTCAAGACTTTGTTCTTAAAAAAAATTGTAACAATAATGTCGTTCCATTTTGAAACCCTAACAAGGGTTGAAACTCTGCTTTATCATAAACTACAGATGGCTAGTAGTAAACACAATATTCTTTACACAGAGAAAAATAGATTTCAAAAGACATATTTCCCCTTTTTTTCATGTCAGCGTAAAACTGTCAAAGTAAAAACCATATGCAATCATAACTGCCAGAAACAAAAAATCATAACTATATCACCTATTTCCTGAAGTCAACTGGAGCTGTAGAATCCAAAACCTTTTCTCCTCATTGTTGCAGCGCAGGGTATGAAACCCTAGATATATCTGAAGCTCACTTCGTTATCAAAAGAAGAAATAATATCATAGAATACCCCCTTTTTGTTTTTCTTTACTATAGATCATGTAACCAGTGCTACAGGTAACCTTAGGAGAACTAGTAGCTTTTACCTTGCAAAATGCCTTAACAAACCTGTTCGGGAGGTCAGTATTTTTAGAGTATGCCGCTGAAGAATATGAATAACAAGTAGTGCCACGAGGAAGAGTTTATGAATTTCATTCAACTATGGTGAACAACTTTGCAACCATAGATCTTAGCTCATTAATAGGAATGACAACTATTGCCATGTGTGTCAAAAGACATAACAATAGAACTTCACCAATGTGAAACTGATTAGAGAACCCAACCAAACTACTGATCAAGTCATTAGTGCACATGATAACGTCTTCTACAAGAAGTCAACTGAGCAATAGGAAACATGAACCTGTGTGCCAAAGATAGATGGTATGATAATGAAATGCCAATTAAAAAACACAGTGCTGACCAACAATACATTAATACCTGATATTGCTGTATGATCAAAACCTATTGTCAATATCATCAAAGGACAAATATCATTAGAGGAAATATCATGAAACCAACAGTCATGAAACCAGCACTTACAAATACCATCAAAGAATATCATGTATCCAGCTGTCACAAATACAATCACAAATACCATCAGAGAAGTCCACAACATTCACAATATCCAACATGTGTGTTTGAGCATCAGGGACAACAACAATACTCCCCCTTTGGCCATGATGAGAAAACACACTATAACAGTAGATCCTTCTCCCCCTTTTTGTCATCAAGACAAAGGGAAGACATAAGAACAGAGCAACCATACGAAGATTTGCATAGCACAACCAAAAATTGTCAGGGTACAAAGAAAAAGAGTCAAGAAGCTCCCCCTGAAACCAAGAGCGGAGAAATATTAATGCAGAGAGGATAAAGAGAGAACCCCAAGCTTATCTCGGAGACCTTCAAAAATAGCTCTGGGAAGTGGCTTAGTAAATATATCAGCCACTTGAGCAGTAGAAGAAACATAGTCCAGTATGACATCATTGAGGAGAACCTTATCACGAAGAAAATGATATCTGATATCAATATGCTTGGTATGAGAATGCATCACAAGATTTTTAGAGATATTGATGGCACTGACATTGTCACATAGAATTCTAATAGGCTTACAGACAGTAACCTTGTAATCATTCAAAGTCTGAACCATCCAAAGAATCTGAGTGCAGCAAGATGTGGCTGCAATATATTCAGCCTCAACTGTAGACAGAGAAACAGAGTCTTGCTTTTTGCTATGCCAAGCAACTAGTCTTCCACCAAGAGAGAAAGCACCACCTGAAGTGCTTTTTCTATCATCAAGATTGCCTACCCAATCAGCATCTGTGTATGCTGTCAGTGTGAAATCTGAATGTCTAGAATACCAAAGTCCATAATCAAGAGTTCCTTGTATATATCTAAAAATTCTTTTTACTGCATTTAGATGAGCTTGCTTAGGAGCAGATTGAAAATGAGCAACTAAATAGACAACATGCATTATGTCAGGTCTAGTGGCAGTTAAATACAACAAGCTACCTATCATAGACCGATAAAAAGTATGATCAATATCAGGCTTGTCAACTTCAGCATTTAATTTGCAACCAGTTTCCATAGGTGTACTAACAGGATTACATTCATCCATCTGAAACCTTTTCAACATTTCTTTTGCATATTTTGTTTGAGAAAGAAATATACCTTCTTGGAGTTGAGAAACCTGTAGGCCAAGAAAAAATGAAAGTTCACCCAGCATTGACATTTCAAATTTTGCTATCATAACCTGTGGAAAATATAAACTAAGTTCATCATCATCACTGCCAAAAAATATGTCATCAACATATACAACCACTATCAAGATGTGATCATTTTTAGTCATAAAATATAGATTACTATCAGCTCCCCCTCTAGTGAAGCCTTGTGATTGTAAGTGTTTATCTAATTTGGTGTACCAAGCTCTAGGAGCTTGTTTAATCCCATAAAGAGCCTTTTTTAATCTGCAAACATGATGTGGTTTGTCCTTGTTAACAAAACCTTCTGGCTGATCCATATAAATCTCCTCTTCTAAGTCTCTAGTTAAAAAAGCTATTTTAACATCCATTTGATAGACCTTGAAGTTTTTGTAAACAGAATATGTAAGAAACATTTTGATTGCTTCTAGTCTCGCTACAGGAGCGAAAGTTTCATCAAAATTGATACCTTCTATCTGCGAATAACCCTTACAAACCAGTCTAGCTTTATTTTGGACAACTCCATTTTCATCAAGTTTGTTTCTGAAAACCCATTTAGCCCCAATAATATTTTTATCTTTAGGCCTTGGGACAAGTTCCCAAGTGTTATTTTTCTCTATTTAGGCTAACTCATCTAACATAGCCTGAACCCATAAGTCATCTTGACTAGCTTCAGCATAGGTTTTAGGTTCTAGTTGAGACACTAAATAAATATGAGCCTACTGATTTGCTTGTGCAGTTTTTCTTCTAGTTTGTATGCTAGAATCTAAATCACCAATAACATGTTCACTTGGATGATTCTTTTGTAACAATATTTTAGGAGTATAAATAGAAGTTTTAGAAGGAGTATTAATTTGAGGACTTACTAATTGTCCTTGTGGAGCTTCAGGATCTGATTCTTCTTCAGATTTTTCTGACTCTTCTTTTGTACTTGGCTCTTCTTGAATGATTTCTTCAACTTGCTGAAACTGAGGTTGTTGTTCTTTGTGCAAATTCTCAACCACTTTGACATTAGAGCTTTCAACTATTCTCCTTAACCTCTTATTATAACATTTATAGGCCTTGCTATGAGTTGAGTATCCTAGAAAAATCCCTTCATCACATCTAGATTCAAAACTTCCTAGATGATCTTCTCTCCTTATATAACATTTGTTGCCGAAGATTTTAAAATATGATATATTAGCCATATTACCATACCAAAGTTCGTAGGATGTGTACCTGGTTTTGACTCTTATTTGTACCCTGTTTAATATATAAATTGATGTATGAACTGCTTCTTTCCAAAAAGTATTTGATAGTCAAGCATCCTAAAGCATAGTTCTAGCCATCTCTTTTACTGTCCTATTCTTTCTTTCAGCCACCCCATTTTGTTGAGGTGTTCTAGGAGCTGAAAATTGTCTCTTTATACCATGTTTTTCACAATATTCGAGAAAAGCAGTGGAAGTATATTCTCCTCCATTATCCAACCTTAAACATTTCAGTTTTAAATTTGTTTTTCTCTCTACCATACTTTTAAAGATCTTAAATTTTTCTAAAGCCTCAAACTTATGCTTTAAAAAAGTAACCCAAGTCATTCTTGTGTAATCATCTATGAATAACATAAAATATCTTTCGCCATTCAAAGATTTTATTCTTGTTGGACCACATAAGTCAGTGTGAACTAACTATAGAGGTTCTATAGCAAATTGCTCTTTAGACTTATGAACATTTCTTGTTTGTTTACCTTGTTGGCATTCTTTACAAACCAGATTTTTAGGCTTAGATAGAGCAGGCATGTGTCTAACATTTTTGTTATGACTGATTTTAACTAAGTTATCATAGTTTATATGCCCCAACCCCCTATGCCAGAGTTTACTTTCTTCAATTTGACTCATAAAGCATAAGTTGTTTTTGCATTCATTAGTAGATCCATGCAGATTATAAATATTACCTTTAGTTCTCAAACCTGAAGCAATGACCTGTTTGGCATTTTTGAGAATCTTGCAGTCTTGTGATGTAAAAACTACATCAAAACCACTATCACAAATTTGACTTACACTCAACAGATTATGAGTTAGTCCTTCAACAAAATAAACATCTTCTAGAGATGTGTTATTTTCTAAGAGAACTGTACCTTTTCCTGTGATCTGTAAACAATAATCATCACCAAATTTAACTGACCCACTTGTGCAATTTTCAAATGAAATAAATTTACTTCTATCCCCTATCATATGATGGGAGCATCCACTGTCTATAACCCAGATTTCATTTTTCATTGCATGAAATGCAACTTCAACTATCATAGCCTTGCTATTTTTGGGCACCCATTTCATTTTGAGTTGCTTAGTAAGACAAACAATATCTAAGTTACAAAACTTGGCAATATGTCCAAGTTTTTTGCAATTGAAACATCTTATCTTGTTTAGAAAATTAAAAGTCCTGTCTTTTAGAAAATTTGGCTGCCTTCTAAAAATAAACTTGCAGTCAGTTGCTCTATGTCCATACTGATAACAATAAAAACAATACCCAGTGAATCTAAAAGACATTTTACTTTTGAACTGATTATCATTAGAGCATTGACCTTTTGAAAAGCCTAGCCCAGTCATATCATTATACTCTTTCTGTTTCCCTAGCATATAAGCAAGTTTATCACTGTTGTTACACATTTCAAGTTCTCTTCTAAGTTTGACTATTTCAGCCTCCTTGGATTTTAACTGTTCTTGAGAATCTAAGAGTATTTTTCTATTTTCCTCAAGACTTACTTTTAAATTAGAAATTTGTTTTTCTTGATCAGATATTAACTTACTTTGCATTCCATTTTCTTTTTTAAATCTTCTAATTTCACCAAAAGTAGATTTTAATTCTCCTTCTAAGTCAACCTCATTTTCTGATATTTCTACTTGTTCTTCTTCTGAAACACCAGTAATTGCTGCCATAAAAAGAGTTTCATCTATTTCATTAGAGGATTCCTTTGACACGCTATCAGTTATTCCAGCAATTAGACTTCTTTTCTTGAAAGTATTTTTCTTGTTAAAATTGAAAGACTTTTTCTTATATTGTTTCTTGTTATCTTCTTGTTCACTGTCAAGCTCTAGATTAGGACATTTTGCTGCATAATGCCCTATTTTTCCACAATTGAAACATTTAAAAGGTAATTTTCCTTTATATCTACCTAATCCTCTTCTAAGTTTTCTAACAAAAATAGATTCATCTTCACTAATATTTTCAGTTTCATGACTAGTTTTAGTTTCCTTTTTCACAGTTTTAAAAGCAGCTTCTTTAACTTCTTTATTGGGATTTTCATTTTCCATTCTCATTTCATATGCAGTAAAGACTTCTAGAATAGAATCAATAGTTATGGTTTTCGGATCTTTATCTTCAACCACAGAAGTTTTGGAGTCATATTTGGGAGTTAGAGTCTGTAAGACCTTTTTAACTACAATTATCTCTTCTAATTTTTCCCCTAGTCCTCTAATACTGTTGACAGTTTCCTGGACTCTTTGAAGATATTCAGCTATCTTTTCATCATCTTTCATTCTCATTCTTTCAAATCTTTCCCTAAGAGCTTGTAACTTAGCCTCTTTAATGCTTTCATCTCCTTCATAAATATTTGAAAGTTTATCCCAAATACTTTTAGCTATTTGACATTCCATAACCTTATTTAGAACTTCATTTGTTAAACCACAACAAATAGCACTAGTAGCTTTTGAGTCACAGTCAAGTGCTTTTTTTCATCAGCATTGGATGGTTTGCCTGTAACAGTACAACTAGTTTCAATGGCTTCCCAAACATCATATCCTAAAGCTTTGATATGACGAGTCATTCTGTATTTCTAGAAAGTATAATCTGTACCATCAAATAATGGTGCCTTGGATGAGGAAAGACCATCTTGAAAAGACATGGTTCCCACTCAACCAGGAATCCCTTAGGCGGATTAGGCCTTAACAATATAGGGTTTGGCTCTGATACCACTTGTTAGAGTGGTGTAGATACTAAGAGGGAGGGGGGTGAATCAGTATCTAGGATAATTTTTCTTTTAAACACAACTGTAG
Organism: Cunninghamia lanceolata; assembly: GCA_027924645.1. NCBI lineage: Eukaryota > Viridiplantae > Streptophyta > Pinopsida > Cupressales > Cupressaceae > Cunninghamia > Cunninghamia lanceolata. The sequence goes on from BSBN01000892.1 coordinate 11,178,501, forward strand.
ATTCTAACTTGCAAGATATTTTTGATAGAATCAACTATATGCTCATAAGATAAAACAAATTGTATAATTGTATAGAGAAAACTGAAATATTCAATATTAGATCAAAAGCATACCATAGAAACAAAGTGACACAGTGATTTGTCCTGAGTGGAAAGCCCCTGGCATAAAACCACTCGAAAAAAGTGCCTCACTGGCTTAGAATAAAATCTCACTAATTTACAGGCCTCATTGGCTAACAATATTGCCTCACTGGCATTTACAATATTGCCTCACTGGCATCTTTCACAAAATTATCTTAAGAAAATTTAAATACAGAGGGATGCTCTGTTTCACTGCATTCCTTACTGATATAGTATCAATAATGCACATACAATATTTTTTTATATTCTACATCATTCATACTATATAAGTAGTCTATTTATATATTATGTACAAGAAGATAACAAATTTGTGTCTTTGTGTTTTAGGTAACAAAACTATTTTCTGGAGGTTCCATAACCATCACATAATTTCACATAGTTTTTCTGTGGAAAGAAATAAAAACCATTTTTGTCTTAACTGTCATACCATTTTGCCATTGAAACCTGTTGTGATATCAGTTATAAACCATAACAAAAATAGTAACTCTTTTAACTAGAACAGAGTAAGCTTGGAGAGCTGTTATCCAAACCCTAACCAGTGTTGAAACCATAAAAAAAAACAACTACCATTATACTTCAAGACTTTGTTCTTAAAAAAAAATTGTAACAATAATGTCATTCCGTTGTGAAACCCTAACAAGGGTTGAAACTTTGCTTTATCATAAACTACAGATGGCTAGTAGTAAACACAATATTCTTTACACAGAGAAAAATAGATTTCAAAAGACATATTTCCCCTTTTTTTCATGTCAGCGTAAAACTGTCAAAGTAAAAACCATATGCAATCATAACTGCCAGAAACAAAAAATCATAACTATATCACCTATTTCCTGAAGTCAACTAGAGCTGTAGAATCCAAAACCTTTTCTCCTCATCATTGCGGCGCAGGGTATGAAACCCTAGATATATCTGAAGCTCACTTCGTTATCAAAAGAAGAAATAATATCATAGAATACCCCCTTTTTGTTTTTCTTTACTATAGATCATGTAACCGGTGCTACAGGTAACCCTAGGAGAACCGGTAACTTTTACCTTCAAAATGCCTTAACAAACCTGTTCGAGAGGTCAGTATTTTTAGAGTATGCCGCTGAAGAATATGAATAACAAGTAGTGCCACGAGGAAGAGTTTATGAATTTCATTCAACTATGGTGAACAACTTTGCAACCATAGATCTTAGCTCATTAATAGGAATGACAACTATTGCCATGTGTGTCAAAAGACATAACAATAGAACTTCACCAATGTGAAACTGATTAGAGAACCCAACCAAAGTACTGATCAAGTCATTAGTACACATGATAACGTCTTCTACAAGAAGTCAAACTGAGCAATAGGAAACATGAACCCGTGTGCCAAAGATAGATGGCATGATAATGAAATGCTAATTAAAAAACACAGTGCTGACCAATAATACATTAATACCTGATATTGCTGTATGATCAAAACCTGTTGTCAATATCATTAGAGGACAAATATCATCAGAGGAAATATCATGAAACCAGCAGTCACAAATACCATCAGAGAATATCATGTATCTAGCTATCACAAATACAATCATAAATAGCATCAAAGAAGTCCACAACATTCACAATATCCAACATGTGTGTTTGAGCATTAGGGACAACAACAGACCCAACACATCAGAAGGAGATATCCATAGCACACTGATAAGGTTTGTCACGCTGATGTCCAACTGTCGGAGTAACACAACACACCGTCTTGTCGATGCAAAGAACAATACACTATGAACAATGTGATCACTAAGATACTTGCTGATTGCTGAGACTCAGATCAACTCTTGCCAATGCCTTTAAATATGAGACACATTTACTCAACAAATAGTTGTCATTAGACACATATAAATGTTTTAAATTAGTATCATGTTCAAACATTTTTTAAATTAGCTCTATGTCATTTAATTTTTTTTTACATTCAAATGTTTTGGAATTGCTTATTTTTAAGTTTTTAAGAATTGTCTAATTTGCCCATGTTTGATATGTTTTTCCCATCCAAAAATAAAAATGCCTTGATTTAAAAATTTTAATTCTTTAAAATGGATACAAATCGTGATCTTGTATGCAACTTTTTATTAGCGGTTATTTTTTATTTTCCACAATCTCATCATTTCAACATCTTTGTTTAAAATATTTATACTAATGAGAAGTTTAAAAATTGAATCACCATACAAATTCTATACATTAGTAAGAAAATATAGATTTTGAATTGCAAGAGTAATTGGCATATGGAAAAAAATAAAGTTAATCACTCTAAATATAAATTTCAAATATAAAAAATTATCTAATATATTATTATATTTTATAATTAAATTATATAAATTTTTTAAGAGATCATTTGCTAATATTTATCTCAATCATATTTCAAAGATCTTTTTTTATTTAACATTTTTATAATTAGGCCCAATGTCCAAAAATGTGGATCTTTATTTGACAAGAGGAAAGAGCTAACCCACTAGCAAGGGGTGGATCATGATCATCTAGCTTTTCTGAAACATCAACGGGATTTAGATTATCAAGAATAGCCTCTAAATGAGTAATCACACCTTTTTCATTTTCACTCTCTATTTTTTAATGAATATGTAAGATGTTGATCTTTTTCATTAAAATAATATAAAATACTTATTCATTTAAAAAACAAAACAAAAAACCGCTCTTGTTATGAAAACTAAAGATGACATTTTTTTACACCAATAAGCATTCCCTTAGTTAAGGGGACCACATAAAATACATAGATTGATGGTCCAGATTAAAAGGACTACCATCAAAATGATCTTAACCATTCATTTCTAAAACAATGACATAAACAACAAAAAAACTTAAAAAATAAAAAAAATCTCAACCTTGCATTCAATATTATTTACTCTATTTAATTTATGTCTTGTCTTAGCAACTTTGAAAATAACTTATTGTCATGGTGTAAATGCTTGGGTAAGCTTTTACTAATTAGTCAACTAAATCTACACCTTACACATTACACATTTGCACTTTGATTTGCACCTTACGAATCTGCAATTTGAGAGAATTGGATTGTCCTCTCAACAAATCAGATTGTAAATCATATCTTCCTAGTGATATCCAGTCTTTTGTAATTCATTCTCTTGATCATAGCCAATAGCTAGAAAATAATATTTTATTTCTTTTTGGTCATCCTTCAGGATCTTTGGAGCCCATGCAAAAGCTAAAATAGCCAGTCCATTCCATGTAACAATGATCTTATCATCTAGGAATGGATGAGGGCGACAAGACCTTCTTAGAAAGAGATTTTCCCTACATGTCCCAAGAACCTAAGAGTATTCATCTACATTCATGCATAACTTTGATTCCATTTCTAGAATCCCTTCATGCTCAATCAATACATTTTCCCATCAAATTCATTATGGGACTCTTTCTAGAAAGGACACAATTCCCTACAGGTTTTACATAATAGTGTTTCATAAAAATCTTTGCAATCTCCTTGCCAAGAACCTCTTCTATCTTTTCACTCATCCAAATATAAAAAAGCACATTCTTTTTTTGTTGGTGCTCCTTCACTCTGCACTATCAGCATCCTCTGTAAATTATATTCCACCTTTGTGTTTTATCATATCCCTTAAATAATCCAGTATGTCCCACGAAACGAAGGAATAAATGGTATCCTTCCGGATAGAAAATGTATCCAAATACACATTCACAAGTTCTCCTTGATCATACAACATTTTCTCAAAATGAGGAACATGCTAGTGTTCATGCATTTTGTATCTATGAAATCCCTCTCCTATGTGATCATGAACCCCTCCTCTAGCCATGCAACATAGACTAAATAAAGCCATCTTCAGGACCTTGCTGGCTGGGGTCTCTTTTCCAATTTGATCCAATCTCTTATATCACTGTAGCATCAATTATATTTCTACTGGTCTAGGAAATTTGGGTGCAAACCCAAACCCTCCATATTTTGAATCATAACTTTTTCCAAGATGGTTAGCACATAGTTGAACAGATTGTTGAGGTAACCCCTCTGTCAATTCTTGTGAAACTATTGAAGTAGATAATACTTCTGCAAGTTATCGAATTACACTGTCCCCACTATCATGGAGCAAACTTTTTTTAGAATCCCAAGCCTTTTTAACTTGCCTAAAGACTGTCTTGAAACAAGGTATGCCATATTTATCATCAAGAGGAAAATATGTTCCACCCATCATTGGATTCAAATCAGGGATCAGAAATATATTTAGAGACTACCTACCACCTCCATAAATCATTTTCACATGTGTCATGTACACCTTATCCACATCTGGCTGCTCCTCTCTATCAACCTTGATGCTCACAAACTAGTCATTCAATAACTTTGCCAAATCTTCATTTTCAAACGACTCCACCTCCATGACATGACACCAGTGATAGTTGATGTATCCAATTGATAAAAATATATTTGTTCTCTCTACCAAATTAGATTGTTATCAAATTTTACAAATGAGAGAGAGTTGGCATTCTTTTAGAACATAGTAGGCCAATCCATAGATTTTGAATGTCTTAGTTTCAGGGGAGATAATGATGCTCAAGCTCTATTTAAATAGATCATGCCAATGAGACAGGATTTATGACTTGCATATTGGCGAGTGACAGAAAGAACACCATCATATTAGCCAAACTTTCTCATTTTGTCAACATGTAGTTAGGTATGATAGGGAGTTGATGGGGAGGCCCTACTTTTGACTATGAGAAAAAAGAGTTGTAATTCCCCACTATGCAACCCTAAAGATAAGTTTAACCAAGCAATAAAAATGATGAATTTTTTTTTTCTATAGAAGTGGTAATAAAAAAACATAACATGGTCTAATAACAACAAGTTAAACTAACATCTCTAGGGATTACATAGCTGCATTAATGAAATATAACAACAACCAACAACATACATAGTTTAATCAAATACACCAACTAGCATCTTTCATTACGACATCCAAATACATCAAGAAGTTTGCAGTAAGATTACAAGTACAAAATAGTATATCTTACAAGAGGAATTACATAGTTTCAATGATACAAAAACTCTCTTTCTGGATACATCAATTACATAAGGATTTCTTTTGATAAAAAAAATCTAAATACAAATAGTACAAATGTCCTTCTTCGATACAGGTACAAAACTAGAATCCAAATAGATACATCTTCTTTACACACGAGCCACGATGCCAGAAAATGAATGGAATAAAGCACAACCACCTGACCATGTGGAACCCTGAGGTCCACCTCCGTGCTAGGAGATAACAATGAGGTTCCACTAAGTCAAAGATCACAAGGTATAAACAAGCAGATACAAAAATGACATAGAAACATAGATCAACAATGGCTAACACTAGTCCAGAGGCAACATCAAAAGATAACAAAAAGGAAGTAACTAAGCTGCAGTAGGAAGAGTGTCATCGCATGGTCTTAGCATGGGTTATCCTGGCTATCTCTCTCTAGAAACCAGCGCCCATCTATGGTTATCCTGGTAGCCTCTCCCTAGGCACCGGCCCCATAGGGTGACACATGCAGAAGTGACACATCCTCTCATGAAGACAAGGAGGTCGATCTTGCCAACCAAGCCTTCTCATCCCATCCTTAGCCTGAGAAAGCACTATAGGCATGGGTGATGCATCATAATTATCTTATTATGTGTTTAACTACCCAACCCATCTAGGTTAATTATTATGTTATCACTTGATTACAACTTTCATAGGGTTATCCAGACAGCCACTTTGGGCACCAGCCCCACCATGAAAGCCACTCTCCTACATAATATTAGTACCCCTAACAAGATAAAAAAAATAGAAATCACTAAAATGACATGCATGATAATGACATTGCAAGGCATCTATCCTCTTGCATACAAATCATATCTCAAGGACCAACTCTTGAATCATTGTCCCAAAACTTCCTGTTGAAACAGTCACGATAACCATAAACAACATGAAACTAGAGCAAGGCATGGCTCATCTTGCTCCCAAATTACAACAAATTACATAAACCAACACAATATTTTATTCCATGCTCAATACAATAATAAACCCCAACATTCAAGAAGGACTCTACAACCACATCATGAACATGACATCAACATGAGTTCAAGACAAAACCACAAGAATAGGTACTCTGAGCAAGGCATTACCCATCTTGCACATGTATCATACCAACATGAATAAGAAACTATATTTCAAGAATACATTTCATTCAACTCAAAAGATGCACACAAAGCCAACTCCCACACAATCACACCCTCCTAGGCCTCTGGAAACCACTTTCCCCAAAGAACACATCACAATCACTTCCAAAACACATCATAAACCAAAATCCCTCATCAATACTTCAAAAACAAAACCACACATGTAACATATGATTTGATGCACTAATAATAGTCTTAAAGAATGTAACATTATTCCAAGCATGACAAATCATCTAACAACATAAGATAGCTCTATCCCAACAATTTAGAACAATAATAACTTGAAAGGGTTACCAACAGAAAATTTAGTCAAACAAGATACTACCCGTTATTGGACTAAACCTCTTTCTACACTAATGTGGATCTTATTAAAATTCTTGACAACTTTGTGATTTCTATTCAAAATAATTGCATAAACAAAACATAAAGGATCATAAAGTAGATTAAAACCGACCATCCATTTAAATCTTTAGAAAGTATATGAGTTAAATGCTAAATGTTTTATACTATATAAAACTCATTAATTAAATAAAACTTGGTAAATAAATATTCTAATTAGTTACTAATTGAATAATACTTTTTAATATTCTTATATTTAAAATATGCAACAAAAATATCAGTATCCACACCCAAAATTTAAATCACATCTACATTCAAATCTTTTAAATGAGGCATAAAATAATAAATCAATAAATTATTTTAAAAGGATTTGATTTTTTATTTATAAAGTAATGCTTAAATATAACATATCCCTAAATAACAGGGATGAAATAAAATAATACTTAAATATAACACATCCCACAATAATAGGTATTTGATTTCTCATAAATAAAATATCACTTAAATATAACAGATCCCAAAATAATAGAGATTTGATTTCTCATAAATAAAATAACACTTAAATATAACACATCCCGAAATAATAGGGATTTGATTTTTCATAAATGAAATATAATAATACTTAAATATGACACATCACTAATAATAGGGATTTGATTTGAAATATAAAAATACTTAAATATAACACATCCTAATAATAGGAATTTGATTTTTTTATAAAATAAAAATACAAAAAAAAATAAAACACATCCATAAAATTATTCTTCCCTATTAAATAGGGAGTTGACATCACATCATCAAAATAAAAAAAATAAAGTCAAATTAAAACTATTATTATGCTCTTAACCATACAATTACTAGAAAACTAAATACTCATATAACATCTCTTAAACCAATACTAATATGAGAATATAATACTAAATAAACTACATAATTTTACAAATGGATAATAAAATTAATATGTATCTAACTAAAAGAAATCTTCTATTTCTACCACAACACATTATTTCTTTTTTTTTTAATAATACAACTAAGAAAATCTGCCAATTTAATTAGAGATAATATTGATTTTAGAAAGTTGCTAATTTTACCAATGAGCTCATTTATATAAGAGAAATTAGGCAAGAGATATATTTTAATATCATAAAATTTTTATGTCGAGCTCTGGCTGATGGCCATGGAAAGACAAAGGTTTAGAGGAATTTCATATCAGGTAAAAAATAAATAAATGCTTTGATCAAGGTTCTAAAACTGCATTGTTTCCTGGTGAATCTACCTACAATTTGCTTCAGCAATGGTTTATGTTTCAAGATATTGCCATAGCAATTGAGGATAGATGAAGAATATCAAAGAGTTATAAATAGGTAAAAGAATTTCATTGTTTATATCACTAAAATCCAAATCTGAAATTCCTAGATTCCCCTAAAATTTCTTGCAACTTTTAATAATTTTTACAGGAAAAATTTGAGAAGTCTTCTTAGAGCCTTACAGCTGCCAAGAGGATGGAAGAACTCAACATAAAATAAATTGTCAAGTGAAAATTTCTTGGTAAAAAAATTGCATGAATCTCAACTTAAATTCATAAGCAAGGTTGAAGTTTCAGGCAAAGGAAAGACTTGCAAAAATGAGCCCTCCCCTTAGCGGATATGCTAAGTTTGAAATGTGTTTCAAGGCATTAATTAATGGATGAGGAAGTCATACAATTGCAGCCAAGTAGAAGAGAAGATAGAGAGTTTAGATTAAAAAATGTATCTTAATTGGTTACATCATTGCAGGCACTGACAGTTTTCTAACAAATGGCATGAAAAATTAGATGAAATGGTTTGATTGAAAGCACAAATCGATAGTTGGAAAGAAGGAACTAGGTTCGTACTAATGACCATCTGCTAAGAAGTATTTTTTTGAGGTAAATAGAAATATTCACCCTCCAGAATAGATGTCAAAGAAAGGAGAATTACAGATATAAAATAAAATTGTTCAATAGGCATTGATTGGCATGAAGCCGTTGATAGAAGAAAGTTGATTTCAATAAAAGTGAACATTGCTAGAGTACTATTGTCCAATAGCCAATGTGAAGACAACGATGGGGAAAAATTGATGTGCAAGATTATCTCAAAACATATAACCACATGCAACCATGGATTCCAGATAGGCAACAATTGAGAGAGAGAGAGAGAGAGAGAGAGAGAGAGAGTTTCCATTCAACAATAGATATACTCGGATTAAATTCAAACTTTTGAGTCTTCTTCCTTGATTTCTTCCTCTTCCCAATCCTTCTGTGTATTTTTTTTCTCCAAAATTTTCTGTGTTCCCCTCAAATAATCTTTCCAAGAACCAAAAATAGACCAGGATAATAAATTCCTAAATCCCCCAATCTTCCATTACTGACATCCGCTATCCAAAATTTTAAATGCATTTCTACCACCACTATCTGGAATATTTTCAAATCTTGAAAATTATTTCCAGCAAACACTTCCTCAAAACAATTAATAACAATATCAAAATAATATCTTCCAGCCCAAAATTTAATCAATTACTAAAGTATCAAATATTAATAATTGATTCAATATCTTTATTATCATCATTATTATTAACTGTAAATACCACCAATAGGAATAATTTTTCAAATTTTTGACAACCCACTCCAACAATAAACTAATGGCAAAATAAAATAAAATCTCACATGTCAGATAAAACCAATAAAGTACTAAATATTAATAATATTATTATTATTGCTAGTTTTTAAAGCTACTAATTTAATTTAATATAAAAATCAACTAATTAATATTCTCAATTTTCTACATTAATTAAATAACTAATATTTATGTATATATATAAACTTATTATTATTATTACTATAGCAATTAATAAATCTCCAACAAACACACATTGACTATATAACCAAAATGATCAAACATCAACACATCTATACACAAAGATCACTTATTCTATAAAAATGAACCAAACGACTATAATCAACAACTTAATACCTTGGTCACTAAGTTCAATAAAATGAACCTTAAACTATAATAAACAAACAATAACAACCACATACCATAGGATGACCAATACTTGAGGAGAAGTACCAATCGAGTGACAACTACACCCATGATTGGAAATACATGGATGACGACAAACTGAAGACATTGGCTGATAGAGGGAACCACAATTTATCTCCCATCCACATTATCCATTGGTGTAAAGGCATGCTCAGACCTGCTAAATCAGGTGGAGTTGATGCCTGGTACCTGCAATCCTACAGTAAACAAAGGTGTCGAATACAACATATATATAATCATCCAATAGGCACACTGTGACAGGGAATCGCAGCATAGTAGGGTACTCAACATGAGTAATATTACATTGTCCCTTCACAAAACACATCACAAATATCCATATTAAACAAGTTTATTAGTAACTAAACAACCAGATAACACAGTCAGATAGTCACATAATTCATGTAGTAAAACAAATTTACATAATCAATTAATCCATAAATGATCACATCGTAAGCATAATGTATTAATCATAAACATCAATAGTGCCATCATAATAACCATCAATGAGTGTCATCAACTACATCAAAATAGTAAACCTACCTTCAACCTATCTAACATACCCTATGTATTCTGAGTATTTTACCTTCATCTTCATGCTTCATAGTCTAACCACCTAGACATACAAGGTGAAACTAGAGGGGCACTACATCCTCCCCACCTAAAACTTGACTTCCTCCTGGAAGTCACAGACTAGGGTGGAAACATAACATATTAGTATTGCAATTTCCTATTGCTGGTGTTTGTTCTTTCTCTCCGAATCAGCAGAGGGTTAGGCAGATCCTATGCATAGGCAGATTCGACCAACAAACACAGGAGGTTGCGTGAGCTACCTCCCCTTCACTTCTGGTTCTGCCGCACTAAGGGGGTATCCCTATAGCTAAAGATTTAATGTTTGACTCACCCAATGACAAAAAGATTTAGCTTTACAATAACAGGCATAATACTCTCATTTTTGAACCAGGATTTGGGTGATCGATCACAAGTTTGGCAATATTCTTGGACATATTTGAACGGTTAAGGATGAGAGTATGCAAGGGTCCTAATCCTACTCCTACAACTAACAGGTTTGAAATATGAGAGGATTTGTATTAAATTTTGGATGCAAGACAGGGGGTTTTGGATCATAACTACTATACAAAGGCAGACCGGTGCCTATCTCAGGGCAAGGAGTCAACTAGATGTATACAAGTGAATGATTTGCACTGGCATTCAACTTTCAAGGGGTTAGGACTTGGTGCTTGCCTTACAAACACCACCCAAGACTGAGTATTTAGCTGTCTCTACTTACAAATATCCCAGCTGACATACAATCTTCTTCATACTTAACCTAAAACAATTTAATCCACTCCTTGAATGGAGGTTAGAGATCAAGCATGTGATACAACAAGACTATATCCTAAAATTTAAGAAACCCTTAGCAACCAGATTCAAAAGAAGGGATACATACAACAAATGGAGACAGACAGTTGAATACATGCAATCAAACATTCTTCATATGAAAACAACATGAAACTGAACATATGTGCAAGGTGCACTCAGATACAACTCATAAACTCCAAAAGAAATAGAACAGCCCAGAAAATGCTCTGTTCTTCACTATATTTTCCAAAAAATGCCCAAGTCTTCAACAACCCTAAATGAGTAACACGGTTTGTATTTTATAGCAAGACTGTGTACTCAACAATAATTATAATGGTCTTTTTCAAAATTTCTCCAGATACATTGCACCATCAGAATGGTGCCCAAAACATTGAATGCAACCAATAGGTAGAGAAGGAAAAGCAGGTGAGATCGGGAATGTGTAGCCGTTCGAAGATTTTTTCATTAAAAATGGTGGTTGGCCGGTCAATCCATCGACCCATGCCTCTGCAAGATTTTTGCCATTAATGGCAACCTACCCGCAGCTTCTCTCGAAACTTGCAGCAGCTGCATGCTTAGAAATTTTCCCTCCTGAAATGCAACTGTAGATGCATAGGAAAATCCTTCACTAAAAATTTAAAACAGGGTCGTCGATTTATTTTCTCCCGCCGAGATCTGCGGCCTCAAATCACTTTGAAAAGTCGCAAGCCAATTAAAATGTGCCATGTAGGTGTCTTTTTGCCATCGTTGACTTTTCCCTATTTCATTTTACCTTTTTTGCCTTTTGCCATTTTCACCCATTTCTTTGTATATGCAATTGCATCCGAGATTGTATATACATACAATCACTCACATACAAAGGGCGGACCCGAAATCCTTATAAAACAAACTGAAAACATATTCAGGTCCAGCTTGCATCTCCTTCCTTGTATCATTGCTTTGCATATTGCACATACAAATGCAATATACATACCACGAACCCCAAATTTTATAAAGCACATTGAAATCATATTCCGGTACGGGCCTTGCATATAACTCTTTGCATCTTTCATTGTATATCGGCATATAGAAGCACCTAACATACAAGCTGCAGACCCCACCACTAAATTTGCCAAATTTGACTTTTAAGTCGAGTCCAGCTTGTATGTCGCGAATGTATATAACCAATGTATATCGCATATACAAATGTAAACAGACAAGGAAAACATACATTCACCTTTGTATGTGCAGATCCTACCTATTGTATATCAGTCTTGTATGCATCGGGCCTTTGTACCTGCGACTTGTATATCGCTCTTACACATTTCGATGTACATTCTGCTTTGTATGTCTGCTTTGTAGATCAAACACATACAATCCCCTTTGTATGCTGGTGGGTCCCACCCTTTGTATATCGGCCCTTTGCACATTTCCTTTGCATATGGCAAATGCATATCGCATATACAATGTGACTTCTATATGAGATACAAAGCCTTTGTATGTGGGGCAGACCCCACCAAATGTATCTCCCCCTTTGTATGTTTGCATGCGTCGGCCATCGGGGAGATCCTTTGTTCGGCTGTCGATGTGCTTGTCTAGCCGATGATCCCTTTCACTGTAGCGAATGTATGTTGGCCTCTTTGTATATCACCCTTGTATGTTTGAATTTCTAAACCCCTTTTTTTTACATTCAAGCAAGGAATATTCCCAAAATCTGCGATATACATACAACCATTTTTGCACCCTTTGAAGCCGATTGAACATACAAACCGTCTTGTATGCCCGAATGCACATTTGAACCTTCATGTATATACAAATGACCATGCATATACAAGGACACATGCATACCACTATTTTTTGCACTTTTCAACTGCGAAGGCTGAAAGACTTAGAATTTTTGGATTTTTCAGAAAAGTGCCTACGGATTCAAATCCTCAAAACCTAAACTTGTAGCAGGCACCAACAGCTAGCATACGCATCTATATCAAACAATTATTCATAAGATAGGCACAATCATTCAATAAAGACAAGAAGAACATCAATTCTTTACCTTTAAGGCGTATCATGTGATCTACTTGTATCTAATCACACATATTTTGAAAGTTTCATACGATTTAGAGAATTGCATTCACATATAATCATGGGTAAAATACATCTCATATCTTATTTCCACTATGCTTTCATCTATTTACCAACATACACCATACAATTCTCCATGGAGTCCTCCCTTTAACATACTATCAGAGGTTCGACATGAACATGATAGAAACAACACTAAACACAAATCAGGGCCAATAGAATCAAACATTTGGAATAGCCATAATAGAAAATAAAAAAATAAATGCAAACCCAAGTGGGAAAATAATCAAATTCAATCTTAAGTCACAAAATACCAGCAATTTTCAATAATAAATCAAGTATAAAGAAAACAGTTCTAGTGACCATTCCTATAAGAAGAAGGTTCAAAGAAAGAAAACTCACTATTAACCCCTAACAACACATGAAACAACTGTTAAAAATTTTAAAACAACCAAATTACACAACAAATTCACATCACGATGTGACTAATTTTAGCCACAAAAAGGGACTATCCGCTACACAACACTCAAGGACACAAGGTCCAAAATGCATTAGAGAACATACACCAACACTCAAACAATTAATTTAACCACATCCTCTTATCTAAACAACTTCTATCTTTAATACAATACAATTTCTTTTTACTAAACTATGGAAATATGCAATTGCTTCTTATGCAAGAAAATATAAAGGAATGTATGATATCACACATAGGAATAATTCAAAACTATAATTGACTTACATTATCACATTCCTGATCTCATAGGCCCAACACAAGCTCCTGTTTGATCTCCTCATACAGTTATTACCCAGGCATATACAATGATAACTTTCATAAGCCATAATAGATCTTCCACATGCGGTCATGACCAACTAGGAAATAGATGTCAGGTTATCAACAACCACGTTAAGATACCCCGCACATGACAACATTACATAACCACATGACTCACCAAATGATTAAATCATTCCAATACTTAATTACATGCACTAACAGTAACCATGCTTCTTTCTTATAATGCATTAGAGGGACCACAAGAGAAAATCAAAGCCTCAACAAAACAACAAGCACTAACATATAGGGAAGGCATATTATCAAATATATCATCACATTATCATAGAAGAGGAAGAGAGAACACATAGACACATAAGTAAACAAGACATGATCAAAGGACAAGTCTATAAACTTATCAATCTTATAATGTCATACTAATGCACACAAGTGAAAGGTACCATCATCAACACACCACAAAGAGAAAATCATTTAACCTAGAGCAACAACAACAATACAAAGGTCTCAATGTTGCAACTTGGCTCTAATACCAAATGTAATGCCCCGCCATGCACCCCTAAAGATAAGTTTAACTAAGCAATAAAAAGGGTGAAATGTTTGTTCTTTTTCTATAGAAGTGGTAATAACAAAACATAACATTGTCTAATAGCAACAAGTTAAGCTAACATCTCTAGGGATTACATAACTGCATTATTGAAATATAACAATAACCAAAAACATACATAGTTTAATCAAATACACCAACTAGCATCTTTCATTACGACATCCAAATACATCAAGAAGTTTGCATTAAGATTACAAGTACAAAATAGTATATCTTACAAGAGGAATTACATAGTTTCAATGATACAAAAGCTCTCTTTCTGGATACATCAATTACATAAGGATTTCTTTTGATATGAAAGATCTAAATACAAATAATACAAATGTTTGTCTTCGATACAGGTGCAAAACTAGAATCAAGAGAGATACATCTTCTTTACACATGGCCACGATGCCAGAAAACTAATGGAATAAAGCACAACCACCTGACCATGTGGAACCCTGAGGTCCACCCCCATGCCAGGAGATAACAATGAGGTTCCACTAAGTCAAAGATCACAAGGTACAAATAAGTACAAAAATGACACAGAAACACAGGTCAACAATGGCTAACACTACTCAAGAGGCAACATCAGAGGATAACAAAAAGAAAGTAACTAAGCTATAGTAGGAAGAGTGTCATCGCATGGTCCTAGCATGGGTTATCCTGGCTATCTGTCTCTAAAAACTAACCCCCATCTATGGTTATCCTGGTCGCCTCTCCCTAGACACCGGCCCCATAGGGTGACACATGCAGAACTGACACATCCTCTCATGAAGACAAGGAGGTCTATCTTGCCAACTAGACCTTCTCATCCCATCCTTAGCCTAAGAAAGTGTTATAGGCATGGGTGAGGCATCATAATTATCTTATTATGTGTTTAACTACCCAACCCATCTAGGTTAATTATTATGTTATCACTTGATTACAACTTTCATGTGGTTATCTATGTAGCCACTTTGGGCACCGAGCCCACTATGAAAGCCACTCTCCTACATACAACTAGTACCCCTAACAAGATAAAAAAAATAGAAATTACTAAAATGACATGCATGATAATGACACTGCAAGGCATCTATCCTCTTGCATACAAATCATATCTCAAAGACCAACTCTTGAATCACTATCCCAAAACTTTCAGTTGAAATAGTCATGATAACCATAAACAACATGAAACCAAAGCAAGGCATGGGTCATCTTGCTCCCAAATTACAACAAATTACATAAACCAACACAATATTTTATTCCATGCTCAATACAATAATGAACCCCAACATTCAAGAAGGACTCTACAACCACATCACGAACATGACATCAACATGAGTTCAAGACAAAACCACAAGAATAGGTACTCTAAGCAAGGCATTACCCATCTTGCACATGTATCATACCAACATGAATAAGAAACCATATTTCAAGAATACATTTCATTCAACTCACAAGATGCACACAAAGCCAACTCCCACACAACACCCTCCTAGGCCTCTGGAAACGGCTTTCCCCAAATAACACAATGCATGACACCATTAAAATGCAATGGTCACACATCATAAACCAAAATCCCTCATCAAAACTTCAATAACAAAACCACAGATGTAACATATGATCTAATGCACTAATAATGGTCTTAAAGAATGTAACATTATTCCAAGCATGATAAATCATCTAACAACATAAGATAGCTCTATCCCAACATTGTAGAACAATAATAACTTGAAAGGGTTACCAACAGAAAATTTAGTCAAACAAGATACTACCCGTTATTGGACTAAACCTCTTTCTACACTAATGTGGATCTTATTAAAATTCTTGACAACTTTGTGATTTCTATTCAATATAATTGCATAAGCAAAACATAAAGGATCATAAAGTAGATTAAAACCGATCATCCATTTAAATCTTTAGAAACTATATGAGTTAAATGCTAAACGTTTTATACTATATAATACTCATTAATTAAATAAAGCTTGGCAAATAAATATTCTAGTTAGTTACTAATTGAATAATACTTTTTAATATTCTTATATTTAAAATAGGCAACAAAAATATCAATATCCAGACCCAAAATTTAAATCACATCTACATTCAAATCTTTTAAATGAGGCATAAAATAATAAATCAATAAATTATTATAAAAGGATTTGATTTTTTTATTTATAAAGTAATGCTTAAATATAACATATCAGATGAAATAAAATAATACTTAAATATAACACATCCCACAATAATAGGTATTTAATTTCTCATAAATAAAATATCACTTAACTATAACACATCCCGAAATAATAGAGATTTGATTTCTCATAAATAAAATAACACTTAAATATAACACATCCCGAAATAATAGGGATTTGATTTTTCATAAATGAAATATAATAATACTTAAATATGACACATCACTAATAATAGGGATTTGATTTGAAATATAAAAATACTTAAATATAAGACATCCTAATAATAGGAATTTGATTTTTCTATTAAAAAAATACAAAAAAAAAATAAAACACATCCATAAAACTATTCTTCCCTATTAAATAGGGAGTTGACATCACATCTTCAAAATAAAATAAAATAAACTCAAATTAAAACTATTATTATGCTCTTAACCATACAATTACTAGAAAACTAAATACTAATATAACATCTCCTAAACCAATACTAATATGAAAATATAATACTAAATAAACTACATAATTTTACAAATGGATAATAAAATTAATATTTATCTAACTAAAAGAAATCTTCTATTTCTACCACAACACATTATTTCCTCTTTTTTTTTAATAATACAACTAAGAAAATCTGTGAATTTAATTAGAGATAATATTGATTTTAGAAAGTTGCTAATTTTACCAATGAGCTCATTTATATAAGAGAAATTAGGCAAGAGATATATTTTAATATCAAAAATAATTTATGTGGAGCTTTGACTGATGGCCATGGAAAGACAAAGGTTCAGAAGAATTTCATATCAGGTAAAAAAAATAAATGCTTTTATCAAGGTTCTGAAATTGCATTGTTTCCTAGTGAATCTAAGTACAATTTGCTTCAACAATGGTTTATGTTTCAAGCTATTGCCATAGCGATCGAGGATAGATGAAGAATATCAAAGAGTTATAAATAGGTAAAAGAATTTCATTGTTTATATCACTAAAATCCAAATTTGAAATTCCTAGATTCCCCTAAAATTTCTTGCAACATTTAATAATTTTTACAGGTAAAAATTGAGAAGTCTTCTCGGAGCCATACATCTGCCAAGAGGATGGAAGAACTTGGCATAAAATAAATTGTCAAGTGAAAATTTCTTGGTGAAAAAAATGCATAGATCTCAACTTAAATTCATAAGCAAGGTTGAGGTTTTAGGAAAAGGAAAGACTTGCAAAAAGGATCCCTCCACTTAGCGGATATGCTAAGTTTGAAATGCGTTTACAGGCATTAATTAGTGCATGAGGAAGTCATACAATTGTAGCCAAGTAGAAGAGAAGATTGAGAGTTTAGATAAAAAAATTATCTTAATTGGTCACATCATTCCAGGAACTCAGTTTTCTAAAAAATGGCATGAAAAATCAGATGAAATGGTTTGATTGAAAGCACAAATCAATAGATGGGAAGAAGGAACTAGGTTTATACTAATGACCATCTGCTGAGAAGTATTATTTTGAGGAAAATAGAAATATTCACCCTCCAGAATAGATGTCCAAGAAAGGAGAATTACGGATATAAAATAAAATTGTTCAACAGGAATTTATTAGCATGAAGCCGCTGATAGAAGAAAGTTGATTTCAATAAAAGTGAGCATTGCTAGAGTACTATTGTCTAATTGCCAATGTGAAGAGAACAATGGGGAAAATTTGATGTGCAAGATTATCTCAAAACATATAACCACATGCAACCATGGATTCCAGTCAGGCAACAATTGAGAGAGAGAGAGAGAGAGAGAGAGAGAGAGAGAGAGAGAGAGAGAGTTTCCATTTAACAATAGACATACCCGGATTAAATTCAAACTTCTGAGTCTTCTTCCCTAATTTCTTCCTCTTCCCAATCCTTTTGTGTATTTTTTTCTCCAAAATATTCTGTGTTCCCCTCAAATAATCTTTCCAAGAACTAAAAATAGACCAGGATAATAAATTCCTAAATCCCCCAATCTTCCATTACTGACATCCACTATCCAAAATTTTAAATGCATTTCTACCACCACTATCTGTAATATTTTCAAATCTTGAAAATTATTTCCAGCAAACACTTCCTCAAAACAATTAATGACAATATCACAATAATATCTTCCAGCGCAAAATTTAATCAATTACTAAAGTATTAAATATTAATAATTGATTCAATAACTTTATTATCATCATTATTATTAACTATAAATACCACCAATAGGAATAATTTTTCAAATTTCTGACAACCCACTCCAACAATAAATTAATGGCAAAATAAAATAAAATCTCACATGTCAGATAAAATCAATAAAGTACTAAATATTAACAATATTATTATTATTGCTAGCCTTCAAAGCTACTAATTTAATTTAATATAAAAATCAACTAATTAATATTCTCAATTTTCTACATTAATTAAATAACTAATATTGATGTATATATAAACTTATTATTATTATTATTACTATAGCAATTAATAAATCTCCAACAAATACACATTGACTATATAACCAAAATGATGAAACATCAACACATCTATACACAAAGATCACTTATTCTATAAAAATGAACCAAATGACTATAATCAACAACTTAATACCTTGGTCACTAAGTTCAGTAAAATGAACCTTAAACTATAATAAACAAACAATAACAACCACATACCAAAGGATGACCAACACCCGAGGACAAGTACCAACCGAGTGACAACTACACCCATGTTTGGAAATACATGGATGACAACAAACTGAAGACATTGGCTGACAGAGGGAACCCCATGTTATCTCCCATCCACATTATCCATTGGTGTAAAGTCACGCTCAGACCTGCTAAATCAGGTGGAGTCGATGCCTAGTACTTGCAATCCTACAGTAAACAAAGGTGTCGAATACAACATATATATAATCATTCAACGGGCACACTGTGACAGGGAATCGCAGCATAGTAGGGTACTTAACATGAGTAATACTACACTGTCCTTTCACAAAACACATCACAAATATCCACATTAAACAAGTTCATTTGTAACTAAACAACCATATAACACATAGTCAGATAGTCGCATAATTCACGTAGTAAAACAAATCTACATAATCAATTAATCCATAAATGATCACATCATAAGCATAATGTATTAATCATAAACATCAACAGTGCCATCATAATAACCATCAATGAGTGTCATCAACTACATCAAAATAGTAAACCTACCTTCAACCTGTCTAACATACCCTAGGTATTCTGAGTATTTTACCTTCATCTTCATGCTTTATAGTCTGACCACCTGTACATACAAGGTGAAACTAGAGGGGCACTACAAGAGTCCCTTATTTCTCTAGCATTGTTACCATTTCCAATAATAGACTCTTCCCCAAAAGGAGTAAAGATAACATTTGCATATGAAAAGGTTCTACAAAAGCATCATCGTTGAAACTTTGTAGTCGAAGCTATTAGAACTCTTTATGCTTGACTACAAGGGGCCTTTAGGAGAGAATGAATGAATCTCATCCTTTTATGTCATTGCCCTTCTATAATCACTATTAACGGACATAAATGTCTATAGAGACTAATTTAACTCATCACTTCACTTCACTTGGTAGAAGGAGATTTGATAGTTGAGCAATTTATTTAACACAACGTGAGCAACCATACTGGTATTTTCATTGCGATAAATGTTGTAATTAGTAACTTAATTTTAATATCTGGATATTGATAAGCTTGAGTAGAGATTGACTGCTCCTTTTACAAGCCATTGTATAAATTTCAAAGAGATCTATATGGATTGGCAAGAGACAATCTCTATCAAATTACTTCTTCTTAATCTCAAATAATGCAATAATTCTTTCAATCTAGAAGTAATTTACAGCAATGGTTTGATTTAATGACCTTGTTGTGATACTTAGCATTGCAAGTAGTGGCTTTAAGAGATCATAATCTCAAACCATGCACAAAGAGTTGATATGTAGATTAGTATTTTGAAATAACAGGACAAAATAACACATGTAGAAACCTATTTGGGGAAAAATCATGTGATGAGTATCATTAGAGAACTTCCCGTGCTTATAATGTTGTCTAGTTTAAGAAGGGGCATAGCAGTATAAATATTAAAAGTAGCATTCTTGTATGTTTTCCATCATAATAATGTCAAACGTTAATGTTATAAAAGAAAAAATACACCCAAAGAAAAATGTAACCCAACGGTGTAAACATGGCATTATATTCATATTGAAAAAGAGAATATAATGGTGGTAAAAATTAGTAAACATTATTCTCCATATAAATTCTCAACACGCAACCCATCAAGGACACCACTATTCAAGGTCCACTTAGATCTTCAATCATCTAAATTTTATAACTAGATAAAACCTTAAATGTTCATTGCCTTCCAAATAGTACTACAATTGCATTTTGAGCTTTCTTTTCTTCTCTTTCATTTTAATTTATTTGTTTTATTTTGTCATTATGGTTTTATGTTTTGAAAAACATAAAACTAGTTCAAATACATGATATTTTCATAGTATTAACTTAGAATACAATGAACTATGTAAAGGATAAATATGATATGAATGAATGGGTTTGGACTAGACTTAATTAGTAATGTATTGATCAAACTTGGCAAATCTCTAAACTAATATAATTTATTGCTATACAACATTTCCACAGTGATTAATTTGATGCAAAATATTTCTATACAAATATTTATTAGAAGCACTCTCAAATTAATAAAAATTAATATTAAGGATGAATTTGAATGGCTCATCCTTCCCCTTAACAATTGCTACTACTTGGAGGAAAATGGATGTGCCACATGTAATCATGGAGATTTTTTGTAGGCTTCTTTTGTATGTTTGTCGATAACCCCTAGTAGATACTACCAATGTCCTCTTTAGTTATTGATAGTGAAATGGATACCCCTCAATCCATAATTCTCAATAAAAGAGGAGGTTTATTCATGCACTTATGGTTTATGTTCCCTATACTAAAAGACTATTAAATTGATACATAATGATTATCCTCTCAAGATAAAAAAAAACTAAAGGGTTAACAAGAAAAAACATTAATGTTAAGTGACTTCATTTTATTTTTGAATTGACATAGTAAAATGTGTTTCTAACTAGTGATGATGTGTTGACAAGGTGTTGGTGGTGTTACATCAAGGATAATGTTATAAACATTGACTTGAATTTAAATTGTTTCATAATTAGTTCATTGGGTTTCAATTAGTTTGGTGGGTTCTAATGGCTCAAATGACCCACCAATTGACCAATCTTGACTTTGCTTGTGGAAATCAACACATTAATTCATCCATAATTTCATTTGCTAAACTAAGACAAAATCATGAAATCATTGAGAAAGCACACATACTCTTCTTAACAATGTAGAGGAACTTTATTTATACATGATAATGTTTATCACAATTTCATTTTTTAATTTTTTAGAAATTAATTTATCACATAATAAATAATGAACATAGTGATTTCTTTATAGTTAATAATGTTTATCATAACTTCATCATCTAGATATAAGGGTTCTATGTGATTTAGATGACTTTTAAAGGGAAAACTTTTGTTGGTGTCCTATTACCCCTTATCTTATCCCTTGTAAGGAGATCATTTTGTAATGAATTTATTTTTTGCGAGAGAAAAATTAAGTAAACATTCATATCAAATTCACAAGATATCAATGATAGAATAATAGATAAGTGTGCAAACAAAAGTAATATTTATGGGAGGAAATTCATATCACATTCACAAGATACCAATGATAGAAGAATAGTATATAAGTGTGCAAACAAAATTATGAAATGATGAATTATTAGAGTGAACCACTTCAAAAAGGCAACCTGTAAAAGTCTTATAAGAAGGAAAAAAATGAAATATGATGAGCAACTACTTACTACCTCCTATATATAACATATGCTAGATACATCATACTTAATTAAAGGAGATGAAAGAGAATCGTTGTCCAATTATCCCATTTATTCTATTTTTGATGCATATGTGGAGGTTGAATAATGATACTTGATCCTTTGTTTTATTATTTGTTCCCTCTACCAAATATTTGGAGGTTACCTACAATATTTTCCCTTTCCAATCCCTTATGACACATCATGTAATAGAGATTTCTAGTTTCCCCCATGCTACTCCATTGAAATTCACTTTGATATTCTTGCTTGGTGGGGGATTTCAGTTGATGTTAATTTGTTTCTTTCTTTGGGTCAACCTAGATGACCCATAAACAAGAGGAGCAGCAGGAGACTTCATATTTTCCTACTTCTTATTTATTTTTGTATTCCAATGACTAAAGATTATTTTCTTTTGGAATTGCTCTTGGACTCTAATATTTACAAAATCACTTATTGTAAGATCTAGTTTTAACAAGGCTAGAGTAAAGTGTAAATGAGTTGTAATATCTAGTTCTAGCCACTTTAGACTTCAACAAGGCTTTTATTGTGAAGTGTGATGCTTCAGGAAATGGTATAGGAGAAGTTCTCTATTATGATATTTCTTGGAAATAAATGCAAAATTAGAAAAGTAGTAAACCACTTCGACGGGTGACCTCCAATAATTAGAAGATAATATATTAATTTAGTATTAAAAGATATGATGGTTTGGTAGATTCCTCCTCGTCCTTATTTATATGCATAACTATGTAGAGACACACCTCTTCATCCTAACTAAGTCATCTTAAGGAATAACTAATACTAATAAATGAAATTGCAAAGGTTAAGCATGCCACAAGTGCTTATCCTTATAATAATTAGGAATATAGACTATTAGGATCATAACATTCCCATCCCTTTAAAAAACTTATTTCCCTCAATGCTTAATAACTCTAGAATCTTTTCTATGAATTGTTCGTCATTCCATGTTTTACTATATATGAAGATGTCATTAAAGAATATTGGAACACTATTTTTTGAAGAAATGGGTTGAATACTAAATTTTTGAGGCTTTCAAAAGTTTATTGTATTCTAAATGTAGTCTTATTTATATGCTCTTCCTTTAGTTGAATTTTATTATAATCTAAATGTAAATCTAACTTTGTAAAGAAAACTATATTATTCGATTCATCTACTAATTCACCAATAATAGAAATATGAAACATATCTTTAAGAGTGGGCTTGTTGAGCTCCCTCTAATATGGGCACATTCTCCAAGACTCGTTATTTTTGTTAACCATACTCATTGGGGACAATTAGGCACTTTTATTGAGATGAACAACACTTCTTGGTATTAATTTAATGGCACAATCATGGTCTTCAAGACTATGGGTAAACCCTATTAGGATTAAAGTGCCATCAACCTTGTAAATCGTATGTAATTTATTATTCTTGTTGTTTGTAAATCACCGATAAGGGATGAAAGTTTTCGCCAAGTAGCGATCTTGTTTCAGCCGCATGCTTAATCTTGTTACTTGACGGATGATATTTATCCAGGGGGTGTAGGGGGGTACCCCCTGTAGGGTCTGGGGAACCATTCTCATGACAGGGGTTTAGGGGTAGCGCCCCTAAAAGCCACATTATATATATATATATATATATATATATATATTGCATTGTAAATCTAGATAGTTCATCATTAAGTCATAGCTCTGATAGTAGTGGTTATGTTGGCTTTTCTTGCCCTAAAAGGTAACCCATTTATGAGGATATTATATTATGGTTGTGTAGAGGTAGAGAGTTGAGACCAAAAAATAGGTGATGCTTGATTGAAGACTAAAGAGGAGGTTGTTAGTGATGTATTGTAAACTCTATTGAAGTCAATATAGACTGGTACATCTCTTCTTGTGTGGAGTTTTTTCTTAAAAGGGTTTCTCCACGTAAACAATCTATTATGTGTTAGTCCTTCTATTCCTTTATTTCTTTGTATTGATGATTTGATTTCCTATAATCTCCATTTAGTTCTGTACTAGATTAATAGTTACAATTGTAATCAGATTTCCATTCTATAGTTATTCACATTCATTTCTAACATTTTGTGTCAAAGCCTAGCCAGTTTTGTGTCTTGGGTGGAAGTGTTATAAATTTTTGAGCTCTAGTGGGAGTTTTGGTTGAAACTTATTTTGCATATTTATGTAGAAGCCATGGCTGCATCCTCATCCCGATTGGATGTCAACAAATTCAATGGAATTGGTTATGAGCTATGGAAGTTAAAAATGGAGGATCTGCATGAAGAGAGAGAATAATGATGTTAGTCAAGATGATTGGGACAAATTAGACAGAAAGGAAAGAGGAACAATCTAATTGTTGTTAGCCTATTACATTGTTGGTTACTTGGTGCAGGAGCACCTACCTGACAGCTGGCCTCCATGAGGCAGTTAGTAGTTTAGGTCTTGTTTATGTTTCCAAGAAGGTCTGTTAAGACCAAATGCATGTAATAAGGTCATGCTGATCGTGATAAGATCATGCTGACCAGGCTTTTACTATTTTTAGTTAAGTTTGTTAGAACAGCTGTCATGATGTATGATCGGTTGGATCTCCCAGCCGCCTGGAGAGTTCCCAGCCGCTTGGAGTCGGGTCAGTAGTACTCGTAGGAAAATCTATTTAAGCTTGAGATCGGTTGATATTGGATATACAGACAGATATCATCGATTGAGCTAGGTTGCAGAGAGTGAGACTGAGAGAGAGATTGATCATTGTATTGCATCTTTTGAAATCAAATAAAGTGATCCTGTTTGTGTTCTTTCTCTGGTTGAATTCTATTGCTTGATCGATTTGCTGGTTTGAGAGGTTTCATGGATTTACTGATCCATTCCACCGGTTGATCCGTTTGATCGGTGGAATGGTAATGTACAGTAGGGTAGGTTGTAGTTTGTTTTCTATTCGCATGCAGGTGTGCAGGATCACCGTCGACAGATGTTGAAGACCCTAGCATGGGTATGTGCTAGGTCGAGCTGATAAGATAGAGTGTGGAAGATCACCTTGAGGTTGGATCGGGTCGTCCCCGGAGGATCGGCGAAGTGAAATTTCGCTAAGGCTGGAAATTGGTCAAGACGGCATCATCAAGATATTTCTGCAAATATCCTGCAGTCGGGTTAGGCATCATCATCCAGACAAGTGGAGGAGAAGAGCATGATGTTGTCGATTGCATGAAGTGCAAGTGCGTCGGGGTGATCATCATCAGGAGGAGCGTATCGGCATCAGGATCATCTATCGGGAGTGCCCTTCATCCGCGTATCGCGAGCAGATGCGGGAGTGAAAGTTCGTGTTTTGACTAAGTGTTGAAGAGGTCATCAGGATATTGGGTGACGTCATCGTCATCAGGATATTAAGATATCCCCCTACGCGAGTTTATCCTGCTGTTGTTAAGTGCTTGGGTATCGGCAGAAGGCTGTATTAACATCATCAGGAGGTTTCGAGAGAACCGGATAAACTATATCATGATGCTGTTGTTTGTATCGTCGGCTAGCGGAGCATCGAAGGGAAGGTGCTGAAGTGGTCGTCATCAGGATATTTGAAGCAACCGGATATTTAATATCCTGCTGACGAAGGTGATGTCGCGTATCATGATGATGCCGCTAGTGTTTGGAGCCCGATGAACAGTGCAACAGGAGGATGTTTGCGCCCGTTGAACATCATGATGATGATGATAGGCGGAAGACGGAAGAGGTGAACAGTAGTCGGCAGGAGGATAATCGTGATTGTCCGAAATATGATGATGATGCGGACAGTGTAAAGCGGAATATGATGATGATGGCGAAGATGATGATGATGAGGTTGGGCTGCAGACATCCATGCTATATGCGAAGGTTATAGTGTGGATGCCTCTGCATCATAGTGGTATCAGAGCTCAGCAAAAGGTCTGGGCTGTTGTGTGTTGATTCTGTCACCGAAAGGGCAGAGGTAGAGATAGAGTTGATTGTGTTGTGTGTTGGTTGAGAGGTTGACAAAATGCCTCCGAAAGGTAGTGGTACTGCAAGGGAATTGCAGGAGATGAAGGAGAAACATGCTAGAGAGATGAGGAAGATGAAGGAGCTTGCTGAAGCACTTCAAGCCAGGCTTACAGCCCTGGAAAAGAACAAAAAGAGGGAAGTGGAAGACAGTGAGTCTGAAGAAGATGAAGATACTGTTGAAGAGTATGAAGAGGTAGCTGAAGATCTGGATGCTGAAGACCAGAAATTTGTCAAACTGTTAAAGGCAATGCAGAATGATAAACCTAAGGTAAAGGTTGATGTTTCCAAATATACTGGAAGTTTGAATGAAGATGAATTGTTGGATTGGATTGCTGCACTTGATAATCACTTTGAATGTGAAGATGTTGCTGAGGATCAGAAAGTCAAGATTGCAAAGACCAAGTTAGGAGGTCATGCTTTGGTATGGTGGGATTATGTACAATCCGAGAGAAGGAAACAAGGGAAGTCAAAGATCACTTCATGGGATAAGATGGTAGCAAGGATCAAGGGTAAATTCTTGCCAAGGGATTATGAAATCCAGATGTTTAAGAAGCTGCAATTTTTAAAGCAGAAAGACAGGGATGTGAAAGCATATACTGAGGAATTTTATCTGTTAAGTATGAGATCTGGTCATCATGAGAATGAGGTAGAAAAGGTGGCTAGGTACTTGGCTGGTTTGAGATTTAACATACAGGATGAGTTAGTTTTAGCTAACCCTAAGAATGTGGAGGATTGTTATCAAATGGCAATCAGGATTGAAGAAAAGATGAATAGAGGACATGATAAGTCCATGAGAGGAAGAGGAAACCATAGGGGAAGAGGAGCAGCCCCTGCACAAAAGCAAACCAATGAGGGTCAAGAAGACACTGGTAAAGGACAGGGACAGTCTGATTTCAGGGGTGGATGGAAAGGTAATAGAGGAAGATTTGGAGGTGGTAGAGGTTCTACTACATTTTTAGGAAAGTGTTACACCTGTGGTGAGTTTGGTCATCCATCTTTCAAATGTCCAGAAAACAAAGGTTCATCATCCAGAAATGATAGAACTAGTGACAAGAGAGTACAACTGGTACAAGAAGAGAAAGTAGAAGAAAGTGCACAGAGTTCAAACAGAGATCCTGCTAATGTTGGATATCCAGAGAGTGGAGAATCATTGATGTTAAGGAGAATTAGTTTGCAGGCATCAAAGGATATGATGCAAAGGAGAGCTCTTTTCAAGACCACATGTAAGAGCAAAGGTAAGGTATGTAAAGTTGTCATTGATACTGGTTCAACAGACAACATGGTATCTCAGGAAATGGTGGATAAACTGAAGCTGGAAAGGATTCCACATCCACACCCTTACAAGGCATCTTGGGTGAGTGATAGTCAATCACTTTTTGTCTCTGAACAGGCATATGTGGATTTCCAGATTGGAGCATATCAGGATAGAATTTTGTGTGATATTTTGCCTATGGAATGTTGTCACCTACTGTTGGGTAGACCATGGCAATTTGACAGAAGGGTACTGTATGATGGGTATGCTAATACCTACACCATCAAGAAGGATGGGAAGATTATTAAGTTGATACCATTGCAGGCAAAAGCTGCAGTACAGAAGGCAGCCCAAATCATTTTAATGGGAAAGAAGGAATTTGTGCAGATGCCTAGAGGAGCAGGCATAAAGGCAGTTCAGGACACTGCAGGGAAAGGAGTTGTTACAGACAACAAGCTGAAGAACGTTTCAGTTGTGACTGACAGAGGTCAGCAGCAGGTTCAGAAACAGGGGTGCAACCAACCATCAGTTGAGAAGAATGACAAGGATGTTGTCATAGTTGGGACTATTGCTTGTCCTATAAAGATTGACAGGAAGATAGAGTTGAACATTTCAGAAGTTCAAGAGGCAGTTCAGACAGAGGTTCTGGTCAGACAACCTGGCAAACACAGGGTATGTGAGAGAAAGACCTACATCCACAGGCATGAGGATTTACTTGCCAGAAAGCAAGTTACAATGCAGAAGACTTGGAGCAGCCAAGAGCCAGCAGAGGCCAAAGCTGGAGCAGATCAGTATATTGCACAGGCAAGGTGTAAAGGTGGAGGACTTCCACATACTAAACTCATGGGACATGAGTTCTTTTCTGTTGGGGAGTATGGTGCAGGAGCACCTACCTGACAGCTAGCCTCCATGAGGCAGTTAGTAGTTTAGGTCTTGTTTATGTTTCCAAGAAGGTCTGTTAAGACCAAATGCATGTAATAAGGTCATGCTGATCGTGATAAGATCATGCTGACCAGGCTTTTACTATTTTTAGTTAAGTTTGTTAGAACAGCTGTCATGATGTATGATCGGTTGGATCTCCCAGCCGCCTGGAGAGTTCCCAGCCGCTTGGAGTCGGGTCAGTAGTACTCGTAGGAAAATCTATTTAAGCTTGAGATCGGTTGATATTGGATATACAGATAGATATCATTGATTGAGCTAGGTTGCAGAGAGTGAGACTGAGAGAGAGATTGATCATTGTATTGCATCTTTTGAAATCAAATAAAGTGATCCTGTTTGTGTTCTTTCTCTGGTTGAATTCTATTGCTTGATCGATTTGCTGGTTTGAGAGGTTTCATGGATTTACTGATCCATTCCACCGGTTGATCCGTCTGATCGGTGGAATGGTAATGTACAGTAGGGTAGGTTGTAGTTTGTTTTCTATTCGCATGCAGGTGTGCAGGATCGCCGTCGACAGATGTTGAAGACCCTAGCATGGGTATGTGCTAGGTCAAGCTGATAAGATAGAGTGTGGAAGATCACCCTGAGGTTGGATCGGGTCGTCCCCGGAGGATCGGCGAAGTGAAATTTCGCTAAGGCTGGAAATTGGTCAAGACGGCATCATCAGGATATTTCTGCAAATATCCTGCAGTCAGGTTAGGCATCATCATCCAGACAAGTGGAGGAGAAGAGCATGATGTTGTCGATTGCATGAAGTGCAAGTGCGTCGGGGTGATCATCATCAGGAGGAGCGTATCGACATCAGGATCATCTATCGGGAGTGCCCTTCATCCGCATATCGCGAGCAGATGCGGGAGTGAAAGTTCGTGTTTTGACTAAGTGTTGAAGAGGTCATCAGGATATTGGGTGACGTCATCGTCAGCAGGATATGACGTCATCGTCATCAGGATATTAAGATATCCCCCTACGCGAGTTTATCCTGCTGTTGTTAAGTGCTTGGGTATCGGCAGAAGGCTGTATTAACATCATCAGGAGGTTTCGAGAGAACCGGATAAACTATATCATGATGCTGTTGTTTGTATCGTCGGCTAGCGGAGCATCGAAGGGAAGGTGCTGAAGTGGTCGTCATCAGGATATTTGAAGCAACCGGATATTTAATATCCTGCTGACGAAGGTGATGTCGCGTATCATGATGATGCCGCTAGTGTTTGGAGCCCGATGAACAGTGCAACAGGAGGATGTTTGCGCCTGTTGAACATCATGATGATGATGATAGGCAGAAGACGGAAGAGGTGAACAGTAGTCGGCAGGAGGATAATCGTGATTGTCCGAAATATGATGATGATGCGGACAGTGTAAAGCGGAATATGATGATGATGGCGAAGATGATGATGATGAGGTTGGGCTGCAGACATCCATGCTATATGCGAAGGTTATAGTGTGGATGCCTCTGCATCATTACTACATTGTTCGGTCAGTTCAGTTCGTTATAACTATCAACTTATTATAACTGTCAATTCCCACAGAATTTATATACATTGTTTTGTATCTACAAATCATCGAATGGATAAAGCATTTACTCTTTCTTCATTTGGTATCAAAGCGGTCAATTGATCCTGTCTCTGTGCAATGTAGAGGAGAATTGAATCATTGTCTGACATGTAGCAGCAGGTGTAACAAGAACAAATTTGGATGGACTTATAGATGTGATAACATACCGTGCAGGCTTCGAGTGGATTTGGGGTGTGTCAAGGTTGATATTGATGTTCTCAGAGCATGGTATTTCAACCATGAAACATTGCAAAGGCCCAAGAAAATTTCCTATGAGATGAAGGAAACACGCCTGTTGTAGCAGTAAAAGTATTTGCAAAAGTAGGGTTTCTCTTATACGCAACTACCCATTATTCTATCTTCATTTTAGCAACACAGTTGATCACTTGGTCTATCTCTATTAGAAGTTCTATGGCACAGTAGCAGTAGCAGGAATTAATTATTGTTGTAATGTTTTAGGTGGTTGAGAAGATTTAAATATTTTAGTGCCAGTCAAATGCTTAAGAAAATACGTTTTAATAATGTGTAGAAGAGGCATTTCACTAATTTGAAAAAGGTGTGTGTAAGGTGTTGATTCATTTCAGAAATCTTGAAGGCATGACTATACCAGGTATGGTTATAAAGACCATTTGAATGATTTTGCATATGCCTGTGAATTGAAATTTGTAAGTCAGTGTGATAAGGCATTTTTTGGTCACATTATTTCTTTTCTAATTTTTTTTTTTGTGATGGAGATTCCATTAGACAAATACTCTGGATTTAATTTTCATACTTGGAGAATGAAAATTCAAATGCAACTAATGAATAAAAATTTATGGGGAATAGTAAGTGGAAAGGAAAAAGCACCTACATATGCAAATAAGTTATTAGATTGGAGTAGTAGAGATGATAAAGCCAAGGCTATAATTGGTCTTGCTCTTTTTGACACTAAATTGCACCACATTGATTTGGATAAATCATCAGCTAAAATTTGAGATAATCTGAATAAATTGTTTGGGGCAAAAGTCGTTAATGCAAAGTTTTCTCTACAACTTCAATTATTTAGATTTAAGATGGAAGATGGAATAACAATGTCAAATCATATAAGTAACTTGTAGTCTCTCATTAGACAGTTAGTAGAGATTAGGGTTACAGTAGATGATGATGATGCTAGGGCCATCCTATTAAATAGCTTGCCTTCAAAATACAACAATGTTATTTTTACACTCAGTCCAATACCTTCACAAACTCTAGAAGGTATGATTTCTGCTCTTCTATCAGAAGAGAAGAGAACAACAAAAGATTTAGAAGATGATCCTTAGGAGAAAGCATTATTTTCAAGAAGAAATTACAAGAGATCAGAGAGAATCAAATGTTTTTATTGTAAGAAAAATAATCACATAGCTTGGGATTGTAGAACTTGAGCTACTGATGTTCTTAAAGGAAAGGTCAAAAATGAAGGAAATCTTACTTGCATTGAAGATGATAAGGATCCACCAGTTATTGAGGATGAGGATCCACCAGATGGTGCTATTAATTTATATGAATATGCCCTTTAAGCAGGGTCAAATTGGAGGCAGGCGACATCGGAAGATGGAGGATTTTCCATTATCTCAAGTTAGCTTCTCGCTTTGAGATGATGCTTTGCATGAGAAGCATTTTTGGTTTTGGTTGTTTTGTTTTTCTTTGTTGATGCTGACGGAGCTAATAGATTTGAAGAATGTATGTTTTGTGAACATTTTGTTTTGGAGATAGGTTTGGGATTTGGTGTTGAGCTCAATATGGATTGTTGTCTAGCAAGCTTCAAAGAGTATATGATCGAGAATTATACCCTTTCATGGTCACTAGACAAAGGTAGAGATTTGTCGTATCTCTTAGGGTTCATTGTCGAATAATTCTAGACTCTGTGATTTGAGAGCTTGGGACTAAAGAGCTCAAGTATACAGCTTGAAGCTATGCCTTTCCGAGGGTAGATGAGACAGCATGATGGAGCCCCGCTTGGTTCAGGATTTTTTCTTTGGGAGAAAATCTTCTATAAAATATGTATTCATATTATGTAATCAACTTTTTTCAGTATGTTAGCATTCAGGGGGGGTCCCTTGGTACTATTGCAAGAACAATGTAATAAGGGGGGAATGTTAGTGTATTACATTATTGGTTACTACTGTTAGGGTTAGCCGGCAGAAGATATCAATTAAATGCAAATAAAGACTAAATAGAGAAATGGAAATACATAGAATTAATAACAGCGAGAGACAAGATTTAACGTGGTTCACCCAAACTCGGGCTACATCCACCAAACAGAGAGTCCAATATTATTATCCAGTAAATCAAAACAATTACAATCAGCAATCCCTGCAACTCAATACCACTGTAAATGCTACAATACAATACACAAACCCTAACCCTTGGCCGCTTTTTATCAAGCCTTTTTGTCAGTTACAAAAATTAGTGTTTTCTTATGTCGGTCATAAAAATAGGATTTTTTTAAGTCGGCCCTAGGATTTTTTAAGTCAGCGAGGATACATGGCTAGTGTACAGTACTTTCTTGATCAGTCGCCACCTACCAACAATCTCCCACTTGGAGACTGATCAGGCTCCACACCAAATAATCTCCCACTTGGAGACTGATCAGGCTCCACACCAAACAATCTCCCACTTGGAATACCATAGCCCAAAGGAACTGAAGGACCTCTATTAATTAAATATACAGCAGCTTTGATAGCCTCTGCCCACATGTTTTAAGGTAGTCCATCCAGCATGCAATCTCATGGTCCTTGCACGCTCCATTATTGTCCTATTCATGCGTTCAGCCACTCCATTTTCCTGTGGAGTCCCTGGAACCATTTTCTACCTACGAATTCCATTAAAGGAACAATAATCTTCAAATTCTTTGCTGCAATACTCACCGCCATTATCAGATCTAAGACATTTTAATCTTTTACTTGTCTCATTTTCAACCAAGCTTCTCCATTTCTTAAATGTTTCAAATACATCAGATTTCTGTCTAAGGAAATAAATCTAGACCTTCCTAGTTGCATCATCTATGAATGTAACATAATACCGAGAGCCACCGAAAGAAGATACCTGAGCTGGTCCCCATACATCTGTATGCACAACCTCCAACCTTTCATTTTTCTTTTACTTCCCATCTCTGAGAAAACTGACTCTCTTTTGTTTTCCATACACACAACTTTCACAGAAATCCATATTAATACATTTCAGACCTGGTAAAACTTACTTAGAATGAAGTACTTTCATACCTTTTTCACTCATATGCCCAAGTCTGTTATGCGACAGTGTTGTTTCAGAACCTGCAACAACTTTTCTAGTCTCTTCCTGCAAACCTGCAGCAACTGTTCCTGAACCTGTTTGTTTTTCCTCTATAACATCTAAAGTAGAAGGAACACTATGACCTGTACAAAGATATAAGGTGCCTACTTTCACACCTTTTGCTACTACTAAGGCACCTTTTGAAACCTTCTAATTTTTATCAGTAAATGTAACAGTGCAACCTTGTTCAGTTAGCTGCCCTGCTAAAATTAAATTCCTACTGAGCCTTAAAACATGCCTCACCTCTTGTAGTAGCCAACGATTCGCATTCTGTAACTTAATCTTAATTCTTCCCTTTCCAACAATCTGACAGGGTTCGTTATCTCCCAAATAAACCAGCCCAAAATCTCCTTGGACATAATCAAGAAAATAACTTTTATGGGGCGTAGCATGAAATGAGGCCCCTAAATCTAAAACCCATGAATCATCAGCATTATCTAGGGAAAGAATCAAAGCGTCATCTTCAGATTTATTACTTACCACATTTGCTTCCTTATTGCCTTCTTGTTTGTCTCCTTCTTTATTTTTCTAAGACCAGCAATCTTTTTTCAGATGACCTAGTTTTCCACAGTACCAGCAATCCTTCTGTCCTCTGGTTTGGGAGCTTTTGTCCTTTGATTTTCCTCGTGACTTCCCATGACCTCCAGAACCTTTTCCTCTCTCCCCTGCTTTCTGCATTCAATACACTGCCTGATTTGGATCCACCTGAGCTTTTCTTACGAATTTCCTCACTCAGAATAACACCAACAACATCATCAAATTTTAGGGTATTTGAACCAGAAACAGAGTTACTAACCGCCATTACCAAACTATCCCAGCTTTCAGGCAATGAACATAATATTAAGAGAGCTCTAACTTCTTCATCAAATTTTACATTTACAGAAGTCAATTAACTGACAATCGTATTAAATTCATTTAACTGATCTATCACAGATCCACCTTCAACCATTTTCAGATTAAACAAACGCTTCATAAGAAATACCTTATTTGAGGCTAAGGGTTTTTCATACAATTTTGCCAAAGCTTTCATCAGACCATCTGTTGTCTTCGCTTCCATTATATTGAATGCCACCAATGGTGCCAAGCACAACCGAATGGTTCCCAGTGCCTTTCTGTCAAGAAGATTCCAATCCTCATCAAACATTGTTGCTGGTTTCTTGGCTACTCCTTCCAATGACATCCATAAATCCTTTTGATAGAGGTAATCCTCCATCTGCATCTTCCATAACTGATAGTTCTACCCATTGAATTTATTGACCTTCAATCTTCCCTCGTCCACCATTGCTCCCACTCAACCGTGAGACTTTCTTGCAGACGATTATCAAACACAACCCACTTTGATACCACTTAGATACATGGCTAGTGTACAGTACTTTCCTAATCAGTCACCACCTACCAATAACTACATTGTTCGGTCAGTTCAATTCGTTGTAACTGCCAACTCATTATAACTGTCAATTCCCTCAGAATTTATATACATTGTTTTGTATCTACAAATCATTGAATGAATAAAGCATTTACTCTTTCTTCATTTGTGCCTTGTAGACTTTGTCTTCTTGAATGTCTCTACTAAGAAGACTACACATGCTTTATGAAAGTAATTGGGTGAAATCTATCAAGCCAAGATGCTGGTAAATTAATTATATCTCAAAAGAAAGTTATTTTCCCTTAAAATGAAGGAGGGCAATTCAATACCTGAGCCCTTGAATACATTTAATTTGATTATGAGTCAATTAGCTTATATGGATGTTAAGATATATGAGGAAGATAAGTGTATTATGCTTCATTATTCTTAGCCTGAGTCTTGGGAGAATTTCATTCTTGCTATCACTTCTAACCTCGAAGATCCAAAGATGGATGCCCTTGTTGCAACTATGCTATCACAAAAAATGAGGAATAATGCTATGGATAGCTTGGTGGATGCTCTTAGTGTCAAGGGGAGGTCTAAGGAAAGAGGACCAAAAGGAGATCAAAAGGCTGGTCTAAAACTCTTGGGAAGAAGAATAGAGTTAAGTGTTGGAACTGCGATAAGAGGGGGCATGTGAAGAAATAAAGTAGAAACCCAAAGAAACAGTGGGATTCCTCTACTAAAAACTCCTCAAATGTAGGTGATGAAGTTTTAATTTATGCATGTAATGTTATGTCTAATGAACCGTGGTTGATTGACTCAAGTTTCTCGTATCATATGATATCTCATGAAGAATGGTTCTCCACATATGAGAAATATGATGGAGGTAATGTGTACCTTGGGGACAAATCTACATATCTAATTGTTGGTTGGGGAAAGGTATAGTTGTGTTTTAGTGATGGAAGTAAAACCCTCCCTAGTGTTTTACATATTCTTGGATTAGATAGAAATTTATCTTTATTTCAAAGTTGAATGATTCGGGAATGCATATAACATTTAATAAACATGGTTGCAAATTGATGAGAGGAATCTTGGTGATAGCCAGGGGAACAAAGATGGGAACTTTGTTTAGGCATGAGTATACTATAGTTTATATATTGACTAATGTAAGTGAAACCACTAAAAATACATGTCTATTGTGGCACCTTGGGTTGGGAACTAGGATAGGAACTCTTTTATCCATTGTTGTAGCTTATGATGTTGAAATTGAGAAAATAGATGTTAAGACTACATTTTTTCATGGAGATATGGAAGAAGAAATTTAGATGCAATAGCCTACAGGTTTTGAGGTAAAAGGGAAAGAACACTTGGTACATGCAAGTTAAACAGATCTCTTTATAGTTTAAAACATTCCCCTAGAATGTGGTACCAGAAGTTTGACTCATTTGTTTTGGAATTGGACTTTGTTAAAAGTGAAGAGGATCACTATGTCTATATTCGATGTATTGATGATGATATTCTGATTATTACCTTGTATGTGGATGACATGTTATTTTTAGTAACACTAAGGGTATGATCAGTGAGTTGAAAGCTCAACTTTTAGGTGCATTTGACATGAAAAATCTAGGTGTAGCTAAGTATATTCTAAGAATGGAGATCAAAAGGGATTGAGGTAATAGAAATCTTTGGTTATCACAAAGTAAGTATTTGAATACTATTTTGCATAGATTTAGCATGCAAGATTAGAATCTAGTTAGAATTCCTTTACCAGATGGTCCTAAGCTTTCATTAGACATGTGTCCTAAGATAATGATTTAGAGGATATGTTTTATATGCCATATGCTAGTGTTGTAGGATATTTGATGTATGGAATGGTTTACACCAAAATAGATATTGGCCAAGCAGTGGGAGTTTTGAGTAGGTTTATGTTTCACCTTGGTAGACAACATTGGAATTATGCAAAGAGGGTGTTAATATATTTGCACGGTACTTCAAATTATTGTTTGGTTTATTTTGGTACTAACAATGTGGATAAGATATTAGACATACATGGTTTTTTTTATGTAGATTGGGTAGGTGACTTGGATAGTCGAAGGTCTAGTAGTGGCTATGTGTTTAGTTTGTTTAGAGGAGCCATGAGTTGGATGAGTAAAAGGAAGCCCACCATTTCTTTACCCACCACTAAAGTAGAGTATATGGTTGCTACTCATGTCTCTAAGGAGGTAGTTTGGATACAAAGATTGTGTACAGGTATTGGTTTTGACTGCAGGATTATTCAAATTGGTTGTGATAGCTAGAGTGCAATATGTTTGGCCAAGGACACCATGTATCATGCACAAACTAATCATGTGAATGTTCAATACCATTTTGTTCATGAAATGATATCTAATGATCAAATTGAGCTAAAGAAGGTTGACACTTAGGAGAATGATGCTGATTCACTTACTAAACCTGTGAGCACAAAAATGTTTACATAGTGCAGGAAGGCCATGGGCCTTGTTCCTAGTACTTAGATGTTTTATGTTTTCTATGGGTGTATTTATAATGTATGATGTCAAATGGGAGAATGTTAGGATTAATGTTCCATCAACCTTGTAAATCCTATGTAATTTATTATTCCTATTATTGTTTGTAAATCATCCATAAGGGATGAAAGGTTTCACCAAGTAGCGATATTGTTTTAGCCGCATGTTTAATCCTAGTTCTTGATAGATGATGGTTATCTAGGGGGTGCAGGGGATACAGGGGTACCTCCTGTGGGAACCAAGGGACCATACCCCCGGTTGGGGTTAGGGGACAGATCCCTCGAAAGCCTCATTTTATATATGTTTTCATTGTAAATCTAGATCCTTCATAATTAGGTCACAGATCTAATCGTAGAGGTTATGTTGGATTTTCTTTCCCTACAAGACAACCCCTTTATGAGGATATTGTATTACAGCTGTGTAGAGGTAGAGAGTTGAGATAGAAAAATAGGTGTTGTTGGATTGAAGACTAAAGATGAGGTTATTAGTGATGTATTGTAAACTCTATTGAAGTTAATATAGACCAGTGCATCTCTTCTTGTGTGGATTTTTATCTCAAAATGATTTCTCCATGTAAACACTATGTTATGTGTTCATTCCTTCTATTACTTTATTTCTTTGTATTGCTGATTTGATTCCCTATAATCACCATTCGGTTCTGCACTAGATTAATAGTTACAGTTGTAATCAAATTTCCATTCTATAAATTTCACCTTCATTTTTAATAGACCCTTGGGTTAGTGAAATGCATATTGATAGTGTTGAATGATCTCTTCAATCTTTAGTTGATCTTGAGTTTTCACATCTTGTGCTTCTACAAAATGTAGTTGTGCCCTATGCTATTAAAAACCTTACTTAAGTGATTTCTCCATTGTATGCGAGCTAATAATTTGACTTGGAGGTGACTTTATCCCTCTAAGTTTGTACCTTTTCCCATGTGTACTAAAAGACATGGATAAATCTTGAAAATTGAAAGTTACTTTTCCTAACCATTTAATCCATTGTACACCCAAAACTACATCTACTCCCCCAATTAGGATAGAGAACATTTGTGAATCTACTTGATAATTTCCCATTAAGAGTTATATATCATGACATTTACCTCCACAAGAGAGTTATTTCCCATTAGCTTCACCTCCATCTCCTAGTTATTTATTTGATCCTTGGAGGAGAATTCAACATGGTTGAGCATGCATCTGATTGTAGTCAGAATAGCTCCTCTAACCTACCCAAATTTGAACTTGATGCTTAGAATTTGGCCCAAAACTCCCTTGGCATTTAGGACCCCATATTGGGCAAAGTTGATTTCAAAAAACCACATTGGTATACTTGGAAGAATTGTTGGCAATGTTTCTTAAGGAAGACAACTGGATTGCATCTACTTGTCCCCTAACTACCATATTATATTACATCCACTCTTGGTCATCTTATTCATCTTAACCTTCTAGCCACTGTCTCTAACCATCTCCCTATCTTCACCACCCTCTCCTTCACCAATTTGACCACCTTCCCCAATGAGATTCCATATAAAGTAAATTTTTCCCACCTTTTGTAGTAGGATTGCATTTATGGCATCCTTGCCACTTCAAATGTTGAATCTAAGCCCCAAAAGGATAGATGGATTAGATGGTGGGAGACAACTATTGCCCATTGCCTGCTATTTTTTGTGATTATAGGAGATGAATTGCTATTAGGCATCATAGGCTTGAGAAATCTCTCAAAATACAGCTAGAACATGGATAATCTCTATTGTCCTCCAACCCCGATAAAGTTACCATTCAACAATCATTTTCCCATGCTGAAAATTTACTTAGACAATTGGCTATTTATAAAGGTAAAGGAGCCCAAATTCATGCTCACCTTGAATGGATTAAATATAGATATAGGGGAATGAAAATTTTCTTTCATTTTCTACAACATAAACATAAGTAGGAAAAAAATTTAATCATAAAATTTTCTAATGGCACTCCATAATCCAACCATGCTGACATTATGAGAACCTTCCATGAGTATTACAAACACGTTTTCATTGATGATTCTACTAGAGATCCTCTTTTTCCCATCATTGAAGAGAGTGTTGCAAGCTACATATCTTGGAAAATATACCCTTATTATATTCATTTCCTAGACCACCGGTTAAGTATTGAAGAAATTAACAAAACCCTATATGCTATGGCTTTAGAGAAGAACCATGGATTGGTTGGTCTTATAGTGGAATTTACCTGAGCACTCTGGCATTGCATATGGGAAGATTTATATCACATTTATCATGAAGGACTTGAAATTAGATCTCTAAGGCTAATTATTAATCTAGGGCTAATCAAACTCATTCCTAAAGGTAAATATGATGACACTATTAATGAATGAAGGCCCATCACCTTACTTAACACCTACAAAATTATATCTAAAACCTTGGCTTGTAGGATTAAACCCACCACCCAAGAGATTGTGAGACTTGAATAGACTATATTTTTAGGTAATAGAATTATTCTAGACAATGTGGTTCTTTCTTGGGAGAGTGATGAATGGGAACAACAATCTAGCCAAGATGCCCTCATTATTAAGCTTGAATTCAATAAGGCTTATGACCACATATATTGGACATTCATACTTAATATTCTAAAATGGTTGGGATTTAGACCTATGGTCTATAATCATGTTAGAATGTTGTTCATTGATGTTAACACTAGAATAGTCATCAATGGTTCTCTCTCTTTTGAATTTCCCTTGCAAAAATCCGTCTGCCAATGTTGCCCTCTTGACCCATTCCTCTTCATCCTTGTTGCTAATGCTCTTGGTTATTTTTCTAGCATGCCTTGTCCACCAAACTTATTCAAGGTATTTCACTATCCCACAACACCCAAGCCCTTAACTTTGACTTTTCTAATAATAGTATGTTGTTTATCCAAAACTTGGCTACTAAACTTACACACTCATTAGATATTTTTGAATTGTTTAACATCTCAAGTTCTGAATTGGCCATGCTTAAATCTAAATTCATCATGACCCACCAAAGTCCTCATCCCCTTGGATTCCTAGTGAATGGATGGAAATTAAACATGGCATGATCACTC
Organism: Cunninghamia lanceolata; assembly: GCA_027924645.1. Lineage (NCBI taxonomy): Eukaryota > Viridiplantae > Streptophyta > Pinopsida > Cupressales > Cupressaceae > Cunninghamia > Cunninghamia lanceolata. Next base: position 11,219,088 of record BSBN01000892.1, read on the forward strand.
ATTATCTTCACATCCCTTTAACATTGGTGTCTTCCTCAAAGATATGTGGAATTGATTCATGACCAAAAAAAAATTCTAAATTGAACCAACTATTTCTTGTGCATGGCTAGTTGTATCCCAGTTGCCAACAAAAATCTCCTTTCCAATTATGTGTATATCTTGTCTTGCTAGGTTTCCTCCAAGACTTGTTATAAACAACCAAATCAATTGATTAGAATCTTTATTTGGGCTAAATGTGGTAATAAGAAAAGCCTTCCATCCACATCTTGGATTCATTGTATCCAACATAAACATGAAGGGGGTTTTGGAATTATTGATCCTTTTACCTAGGGTATTTGGATTGGGAATTATTGATACTTTTACCTAGGGTATTTGGGTATTTAAATATATTATTTGATATTTAGTGGGGTAGTCACCTTTGAAACTCTTTGTTTTCTTTTGTATCCATTCTACATTAGCCAACCTTTCTTGGAGTAGGATTAAGTGGTGGGACAAACTCCTTCTCACTCCCCCTTTTAAAACTCATGGATCTCCTCCATTTAATTCCATCTAGAAAGCCTAGCAAATCACCTCCAAATATCTGTACTAGTATGAAAAATCTCTGAGTCACAACCTAAGCTTTGCCACCTCTTCCATTTGGTGGAACCATTTAATTCAACATGAAGATAAACCCTTGGGCCTTAGCAAGGAACTCAAATTCAAACACCCTTTTAAAAAGGACATTCAAGCATTCAGTGACTTGCATTCAAGCATTCAGTGACTTGTGAGATCCCAATACTATTACTTGGAAGACTTGGCAACATCTCAAAATGTAGCTCAACCTTTCCCCGGTTAACAAATAACCCATTCTTCAAATTCAACAACTTGTTCCATTGAAGCTTTCTCATCTTTTTTCCTTACCTTATCATGCTAGTTTGTGGAAAGATAGGAGGTGGATTGATTATTTTAATATTACATTTTTCTCTCTTATAAAAATCTATAGGTAGCTCTTCCCTTCTATATCCATATCCCCCCACCTTAATGATTTATAGGAATGTAAGTTTTCTCACTCAAGATGGAATAAATTTATCTCCCTAATATGTAAATCCAAAGTTGATGCCTAGTCCTAATTGATAGCATAGAAAATTTTCTATCTTAAACTTCCTATTGGTAGTTGGCTAAAATTCATCCACCCCCTCTGTCTTGTGATTTTTGTGTAAAAAAAAAGACTATAAAGCATGCCATTTGGTACTATCCACATGCCTGCAACTTGTGGTTCTCCCTCTTTTTATCTTTCCTAGCCCTTTTGCCCAAGATGTGGTCTCGAAAATCTACCTTTCTTGGTGCATCAACCTTGCACAATACCCTTTCCAATGCTTTAATATATGTCATCCTCAAGTGCATTTGGAAATTTTGTAGCACAATTGCCTTCTTAAACACTTTTCTTCCCATCCAAGTTGAAACTCAAATAGTTTGTACACATCTATCCCTCCATGTTACCAAATTTTCTTCTTCTCTTCATAACCCTTTGCCTGAAGTAGATCTCAAAAATATTTTGTACAATCTTCAAGCACAACATTAGAATGTTCTTAAAGTGCAATCTTCACAAAAGGTGTAGTGATTCTTCAGCTAGAGGACCTCTTTTGTTGTTGTTTTGTTCCAAGCTATGATGTGGTTTGCAGGTGGATTCATCTATGTTCTTGATGGCTATATTATTAGCCTCTTGACTATATATTAGTGAATATCGTAGCTAATAAACTACCTAGTAGTGTTTGTAATTTTGTTAGTTGTTGCAGATGTATATTCCAAAAAATTTACAAATTTATATGTAAATTGTACTATAAAGAAATTTATGAATAAGTTCTTTTGAGGGATGGATGCAATGTTGATAAAGTCAATCATATTCCCTTTTTTAATGTAATGGAGAGTAAAAATGGTGAATATGATAAGTTCCCATAGTCTTACAATCCACAAGAATAACATGACACTTTGAATGAAATTTCAAGTTTCATTTAATAGATAATTAATAATAGAGCACACCATTCTATGTAATACACATATTTTGAGGCTTATAAAAGTTTCCAACAATAGTATATGTTAACAAGGTTTATTTTATATTCCAACAAAAATATTTGATTTAGTTGAAAAATAATTTGACAACATTTTTAGATGTATGGAGCATGTTTATCATATCTTTTCATAAGAGGCTGGTTCTTATAAATCATTTGAAATGTAAAATGAAGTAAAATAATTAGATAAACTCTTAAAATATTGTAACACAAATATATGCTGAAAAAAATTACTTATGTAAATAGAATATATTAAATATAGTTTTTAAATTAAGTAGTTGTCATTAAACACTTAAGAATGTTTAAATTAGTATCATGTTCGAGTATTTTTTTAATTGGTTATATGCCATTTAAATTTGTTTACATTTTGATCTTTTGGAATGCTTATTTTTAAATTTTTAAGAAGTGCGTAATTTGTCCGTGTTTGATATGTTTTTCCCCATCTCAAAATAAAAACACATAGTGTTAAAAAAATCTTTTCTTTAAGATAGACACAAATCACGATCTTAAATATAACTTTTTATTAGGGGCTACTTTTTCTTTTCCATACTCACCTCATTTCAACATCTTTGTTTGAAATTTTTTTATTGATAAAAAGTTTAAAAATTGAATCACCATACAAATTACATATTAGTAGGAAAACATAGCTTTTGAATTGCAAGAATAATTGGTATATGGAAAAAATAATGTTCCCTCTAAAAATAAATTTTGAACATAAAAAATTGTCTAATATATTATTCTTTTTAATAATAAATTTATATAAAAAAAATTTAAGGGATCATTTATTAATATTTATCTTAATCATATTTCAAATATATTTATTTATTTAAAAGTTTTATAATCACACCCCATGTCCAAACAAATAGAGCTTTAATTGACAAGAGGAAAGAGCTGACCCACTAGCAAGGGGTGGGGTGGATCTTGATCAACTAACTTTTCTAAATATCAACAGGATTTCTAAGATTATCAAGAATAGATTTTAAAGGAGTAATCACACCCTTTTCATTTTCACTCTCTATTTTTTATGAATATATGAGATGTTGATCTTTTTCTTTAAAATAATATAAAACACTTATTCATTTTAAAAAAAACCTGCTCTGGCTATGAAAACTAAATACAACATATATTATATTTCCATTGATATAGATAAATATAAATATAACAGAGGTGGGTGCAGATTAAAGCATTTATTCTTTAACATTGACGATGAAAGGAAACACCGTCTACTACTACTTGACGACAGGCTTAACGTTGGAGAATCTCATACGACGCGGCGAATGGGGTCGAACATGTTCGACTCGCTCCCGTATCGGCAGGGAATGTTGTTACAATCGTAGCCGGGCAATACTTCCACGTGATATTCCCCTTCTGACGGCACGGTTACAATGCGCGGTTCAGTGGGTTTACAATTACAGACTTTGTAGATTAATTGAGGCAATTCAGGTACAACCGCTACGCGCAATTCGTATGTTACTCCTCGAGTCAATGTCTATCATACAAGACGCAAAGAAAATAAAACCAAAATATTCAATAAGAAATTGTTGTCGGTGAGCTCAGTCCCTGCGTTATGAAGAAATAGGGTAAACTATGATGCAGAAAAGAAATGAACATACCACAGTGAGGACCCAAATGTCACGAGGGGTCCACGTCATGACCGGAGCGAAAATAGCGTTGGAATTCCCCAATTCGGAACTGTTTCCCACAATCTTCAACACTCCCCGATATTCCAGATGCTCAGGAACTATGAACGTCACGTTCACATCTTCTCCCTGCAAATACAAATACATACCCCATTTGCTTGTTGACATTCCGAACATAAACCCATCTTTTAAAAGTAGTATTCTTAGGATAGAAAATGGAGGAGAAATTCGAATTTATATACCGAAGCAGAGACTGTAAGAAGATTGAGCACACCCACAAGCAGGAGCAGCGAGACAAAGCTTTTGACGCAGGCAGCCATGGCTTTTTCTCTGGTGAAATCAATCAGAAGACAGAAAATATGATGTGGGAAATTGTGAGGGGGCGACAGAGTTTATATAGAGGTGATTTTGCATTCGGCTAAGAACAATGTCAGCATCACATGAGACGCGCGTGGTTGAAAAAATCGGCCATGTTTGAAAAAGAAAACTTGTAGTTTAAACTAATCGTTGCATGGTCGATTTTAAATTCTAATTAATAATTATTTTGGGAAAAGTACATCTAGCATATTCAATATTCGATTGTACGTCAAGGGCAGTGATTGTAAAGATGAATGTACATTAATGGAGTAATAATTCCGTGTGACTCCAGGAAACAATTTTGTCTGCATGTGATTTATACAGTAAATTGCCTTTCATTCGAAGTATCACACGGTATAAATGGCCGGGCTCATAACTAGACATCACTTTTTATTACTTTTGCATATCTCGATTTCACATTTATTTTGTTTCTATCATAAGACCACACGTTTAATACTCTTGTAGAGGAATAATAGGCTAATTTAAAAAATGGATACATTTGAATATAATTAATGTTATTTTAGGAATAATGATGAAAGATTATTCTTTAGTCTTTTTTCTATTTCTATATATTATTATTATTATTATTATTATTAGGTTACTATTGCATCCCTGTATGCAATTTTCTATTTTATTTAATCAATCATGAGATGGAATAAAAAAATTTCTAGGAAAATTCTATAGTTGAAATTTTATTTTTATTTTAACTAATTATTTAAATGTTATTTTTCTTTCTTCCTATTGGTTTAAATTAGAAACAATAAGGAGGAAAAATAATATTTTTTTTCAAAAATAAAAATAATGTCATGAATATTTAATATACTTAGTATCTACTTAATAGCTATTTAATTCGGTCGTAGATTTGTAGATTTCAGTATTGGCGTATCTGTGATCAAATCTTAGTCATCATGAATGCTTACCTTGGGACTGGCGGTATATACTTGAGTGGGCCTTCAGGGCAGTGGTAGACCACTATTGGGTTAGCCACAAGAAAGAAAGCTAGAGTTAATGCGTTTCACTATAGACCAGCACAGTTTTCTTATAGTGTTTCCAAAACTGGTTTTGCTCTGGGAATTGAGTGATTTTCAATGAAATTGTACCTCTACATTTGAAATTTTGGTCTATGTAGAAACTTTTGAGAAGAATGTGTCTAGTATCTATGACGCTTCATGTTTTCAAAAAATAAAAAAGTGATGTGACAAGCAGATGGAATATGACCAAAATATTTGCTTAAGTATTTGAACAAGTGCAAGCTTCTAGCTCTCTTTTCCCTGTTGCCATTTCAATGCCCTCTTCCAAACAATAACTGCTATAGGTTTTTAGATGAAGACTCCACATTTTGTAGTTCTCCTGTTAGGGAGGTTTGATTGGGCCACATTAACTGAAAAAAATAGGCAACATAGCCTCCCTCAACCCAACGCTATGTACCGTTTTTAACTATGATTTTCTAATTTTTCTGGATCTAAAATTCTAAATTTTAGTAATTGTTTCTTTTTTTGATGCTGAGTACTGAATTTCTATAAGAAAGTCTGACCCTTGTTGATGATTCTGTTACCTTAGCAGCTGTCAAGATGGGTTTGACTTTTACTAAGCTTTTCCAACGAATTTACCAAGAAGGAGATGCGCATTCTAATGGTAGGGCTTGGTGCAGCTGGTAAGACTACCATTTTGTACAAGCTCAAGTTGGGAGAGATCGTCACCACAATTCCAACTATTGGTAATATTTCTTTCCTCCATTGAGTAGTAATTTGGGGCTATTGTTTTTTTACGATGATTTAAGGAAGATACTTTTGTTTGTGGGAATAATTTTTTTGAAACTTATAAATATGCTAGTATGAAGTTCACAGAAGTTTCGCTCTATGTCTATTGAGGTTGGGTTCTCTTTTTATTCTCTTGTTTCAAATTTACAATATAATCACAAAAAAGCAAAGCCTCATCTCCCCTCCCCAAATCCCCTACAAAGTAGAATATTCTGTACTAATATGCAGTTGAACTCATTCAGATATGTTAATGGTTGTTTGGCACTCTCTCTATGGCTAGCCTCTATTTTTTCCCCTCTTCTTTATGTAACATCACGCGGAGTTCCATTTGAGCTCATTGAAGCTGTATATGTAACATGCGGTCCTTAAGAGATTATTTTTATTTATGTAAGGTTGTAAGTCCTTGAGACAGGCCTTTGAATGGAAAAGAACCTTTCATATATGTTTGATATCGCAAACTTGGTGATAAAAAATCACTATTATGAGTGATTTTTTTGTCTTTGTAAGAACATTAGGGATTATGTTATGCATCATCTTGTTCCACTCCTGGCTATGACAAGTTTGGTATTAGATTTTCAAATTTACAGCTCCCTAGTTCCTTTTATTACAGTAAAATATTTTGCATTACCTTTTCCATCCAAATGTATCTTGAAGATTGAGAACTTCATTCCTTATTATCTACCTGAATGTTGAAAGGGGTATGCTTTCCTAAAACCGTGATAATGCTCATCCTCTTCAAGATCAATCAGCCATTGCTTCCTAAGCCTACAGTTCTTTATGAATTGTGAGCATTTCCATGCTCTAGGAAGCATGGCTGGAATCATGCGCTTTAACCATAGTATCAACTTGGGTGTTCAGTTATCTAGTTATGCTAGATTGGGAATCAAATTTGTTTTTTTCTTAGCTTCATAATAGGCAACCCAAAGCACTTGGTGGAGATCAACTTCAACATCTTGTCTGACAGGACTGCTGTATCTTTGTTAAATAGTTATCCCAGAAGGATAGCTAGTTGATTGCTGAAATATAAAAAGTTTGGTTTTTCACCAGTTGCTACCCCAAAACACCTTAATAAAAGAAAATATAATCACAAGGACAATAGACTATAAAATAATTTTTTTTAAATGGAATTCTTTGAGTACATGTTTGCTTTTGAGTAGAGGGCATGGACTTCAGTTGGAAGCCTTCTGAGTATATTATAATAATTAGGTTTGTTATGATTTATATGATTTGATATATGTTGATCATTCCTTGATTATATTACGATACATGTCTTGATTCAATATAATCAAGCTTTCCAAGTTAATAGAGACAATATAATCAAGGATCCTCTCCTGTGACCACCTATTAATGCCCACCTAAAAATTCCACGAGGTTGGTAATTTACAGCAAATTTTAGGGACCTCAATAAGGGATGGGTATTTCCACTGTTATATATATATATAGACTCTGCATTAGGGTTATATATGTAGACTAATACCTGTCACTCTTTCCTAGCAAACTATAAATACCACTAAACATAGAACAAAAAACATGGTTCAGATTAATTCAGGTCATAACTAGAAATAGAGTGGAAGCTTGAGGAGCCATCTCCATTGTCTTTTTTCTCAAAGAAGTTTTGTTAATTTAAATGCAGTGGTGTTTCTTAATTACTAATAGAAGTTCATGGATTTGGATTCAAAAGTATTTACAATTATAAATATATTAATAGAGTTATAGCCAGGGTACAGTGCTACTCGTTAGCTATTGGTAGCCTGTTGGACATGTTTTACTAGTTGTTGGGTTTTTTTATTAAAGGGATCTGCACCTTTATTTGCACCTTACCGTAATCAAAAACAAAGTTTTAGCTAGGAATTACTATAATAATTAGAGAACTCATTTCCAAGTTGGTGATAGACAAATACAAGCCACTTCTCAACCTTACTGCATTCACTTCAATAAATCCACACTTTAAAAGAGGCACTTTGAAATGATAGATAATGCCCATTTTGTAATGCATAAAAAATTTGAATGCGTAGTTTTGAATCAAATCACTCAATGAATGTTGGGATTCCAAGGTTACATTAAGAACATTAGAGTAACTGATAGTGATCTTTTCTAGATTATGCCCACCAATGTATTCTAATGAAATATAGACATAGAAGAATATGAAGGCAATTGATTGTAGAAAATGGAATTTGTTTTCCATTGCAATCCACCCTCTTCTTCCACTTCTACTTCTTGAACAGTTGATCTACCACATTTCACTTTTTCATTCTTACATTTACACTGCATTGTATAACTGAAAATATGCAATGATTTATATTTAGAAAGTCGTTGATTAGGAAAAAGCAAGAATTTGTGAAGATTGTGTACAACAAATCATATTATGTGTTTTACTATTAATAAGTTTGAAAAGATATGAAGTCTAGCCCTGCATCATGCATGGATGTAGTAGATAGGATGTCGTCCTTATTTTAGCAAGATTGGATTTTTAGAGTAGTAAAATCTTACAACCTTACCTCTAAAGACAACAAGCCAATATGTAGAAGTAGCTTGTCAGATATAAAATCATTCTTACCTTTTGTCATAACCATGTTGGATTTTAGGTATGGAATTCCCATCTTAGGAGGAACTCAAGCACTCCAAATGGAAGAGAAACATCAGAATTGATATTAACAAGTAATTCACTAAGGAATGACTTTGGCCTGGCCAATGTAAAGGGCCAATGCATGAAATTGAGCTTAAATGTAGTATATCCAACTCTCTTTTCTCATTTTTTTTACATAGCAATTTCACTTTCCAATGAAGTCTTTGGTACCATTTCTTCCTCTCCATTACATTTAGTCTCAAATGATGCTATTAGCTAATAGTTTAAGAATAATAGAAAACGTGCATCTCAAAAATGATTTTGTTTTTGAGTATGGTAAATAGGTTTGGAAGGACTTCAAACTTCATGCATCTGCAAGATAAAGCATTAAAAACAAGAAGGACCAAAAGACTATGACAAGCTTAACCTCAGACAAGGCTAAGAAGGAGGAATAGAAACTGCCACAAAACCAAGAAACAACAAAAGTGCTTCCCAAATGAAAGCAACAAGGACCAAAAGTCATTGGTCAAGACACACAACCCAAGACTAAAACTCTACAATCATCTGACAGAGGTTTGAAACCAAATTTTTCTAGAAAGCTCTCAAAAGACCCCAAAAGTTTCATGGATCTGATCAAACATCTATTTTTTGGGATGGATCAGGGCCAGCCGTCCCATCCAAGATGATTTTTCCCAAAATCCTATGTGTAATTGTTACCATTTTTTCACCACAGCTCAAAATTGGTAGAGCTAATGCAAAAAATTCATTTTTAGAGTGAAGGTTAACATTCTTCTATTATAAGTTATTTGCATAGTTATTGTGTTTCAATGATAATTGCAGTGTTGTTCAGGGTAAGAAAGATAAGGTCATAGCCATCATTGTCTTGAAGGTTTTCAATCTTTGAAGTTGTCTTCTGTTCCTACTCCTAATCTCGACATGAACCTGCAAAAATGTGGGAAGGTCTTATTAGATCTCCAGTTATGAGATCTCTATATCCTATTAGAAGAGGCAGAACACTTTGTTTATAATGCATTGATCAATGAACATCATCCACATGCAAGAAGAGCTGAGAAAGAAACAATCATGAAATTTCAATGTTTTATTCTAATTTGTTTGTTTCATGTACAGGTATAGGTTAAGTCATGTAGCTGATTGAAAACAAATTAGCATGTGGAATAAAATGGGCTCCCACAAGGGTTGAGCCCAACATGCTACCCCCAAGTTTTAAGAGGATTGTGGAAAGAGTCTGAAAGAGAAATAGTGTCAGATAAAGACCCTGCAAAATAAAGATAGATGTCACATGTTTTGATCCTATATCAAAAAGTATGATTTGGGTTCTTGATATTTTTGGGTATGAATCAAATGACAATAAGATACAAAAACTCTTTAAATTTCTCACTAACCCAGTTTGTAGTTTTCGAGGAACCGTCAGAAGAACAATACACAACAAAATGAAGATACAATCACGTGTTTTAATCATATCTCAAAAAATATGATATGGGTTTTTGAGATTTTGGATAGAGATGATAAGAGAATAAAGTGCAAAAAATATTTAAATATCTCACTAACCCAGTTTGTCAATTTCAAGTAATCTTCACAATGGCGGACCCTCTTTCTTTTGAAAATTTGAAGCTGCAAAAAATTATTGTAAAATAATATTTAAAGCAATATCCTATAAATTGCTTATAAATATTTATTATTTATGCAATTAAAACAAGTAAAGAAAACAATATCTTTTTTTTTAGTTTTCTTTCTTTTGGGAAGATATGGGCAAAAATAAGCCTTGTAAGATTAGGCAAATCAAAAGGAAAAACTGCAGAACCTATTGTAAGACAAATATTAAAGCAATGTTCTTTATAAATTGCTTTTAATGTTTTGTCATTTCACGAAGTTAAAACTATTAAAACAAATCAAATATCTTTTTCTGGATTTGCTCTATTTTGAGGTAGATGAGGACAATAAAAAAAACTGAGCTTTTATTGAGCAAATAAAGCTTGTTTTAAAGCAGATTTTGGTGAGGTCTACCTTGAGGAAGATTTTGGCAGCTTTCATAGATAGATTGGAGGTGATTTGAAAGCTTTATTTTTTGGCTTTTCAGTGGAGCTCGAAAATGGACCAAATTTGCTATTCTAGGAAGATTTCTCAACTTTTTCCTTGAGAGATCTTTAGAGTTATAAATAGGGGAGAAAGACTTAGTTTTTGGCAGTTGATATCTTTGTTTCTTCCTCTCTTGTTCATTTGCAGAGAGCTTTGTAAACATTCTTTATACTTAGATGCTCAGTTTCTATTCCTTTCAGTTTTAATAAAGCAGCAGAGTTCTCCTCTTTCATACTTTCTAATTCATTTTGTAATCAATGATATTATGTCCCATTATGATTCAACCTTAGAATCATTTTCATATGTCTCATTATTGTAGGATTGAGTGCGAAAGTTTTATGTAATACAGGTTGAATGTTATGTTTATCCTTGGTTAGTGGGTTGAAGTTGTGATAAAACTTGTGTTTTTCCTTCATGCAAACCTCTAGCTTTCAAGCTTTCATGTGAATTACTTTTGTATTGCATTGTTTTTTGGTGAAATTGTGAGAATAAAAGGCTTTGTGAGACTGATTGTGAGTCAATAGATAAAATTTTGGTAAAATATCCTTAGGTTTTAGAATTTAATTTTCAGTTATCTTCTTACCCTTTCCTCAGAAAGTCTTTTAGATTAGGTGATTTATCAAGGGAACCAACCCACTCTGGAGGTTCACTCCAAGTTTTAGGCAACCCACAGGACTAGGAGTGTTCCCATGTGTCAATAGGTAGCTAAGTTGATAGCTTAGCATTGGGTGCATATCTGATCGATAACAGTTTTTGGCATGCCCGGTGGGACTCTGAAAGTGATTTCAGAGAAGTTTTATACCATCATAGCTGTTGTTCTAGTATATGCAGCAGTATTGCAGCCTTTGGAGGCTTTCACAATATACCTGGTGACTCGTTATCTCTGGTCTTGCATGCAGATTAGTGTTATCATCTTATGAAAACCAAATCCAGTTCTAATCTTTTTGAGTATTTACAGCGGTCTCCGCTAAGAAGAGGTGGATCAGCAAGTAGAACAACTAATTCAGCGAAGAGATCAAAATCAACACCTCCAACTTCAACACAAAGAAGCAGAAGTCCAGTGCTGATAGTTCAAATACCCATAATGGCTAGGCAGTACACATTTACTGCCTTTAACGGAGGCAGCCCACTGCAACTTGCTTAGCGCGATGATATTCCAGTTGCAGCCCTTAAAGGACTGCCATATTTCACCAGAGAAGACCATACTACAACTGCTGAGCACATTCAGGATGTGGCAACCCTTTGTTCCGTACACAATGTCACCCAAGAAAATGTGGCAATCAGACTTTTGGTTGCATCATTGAAAGGGAAAGCCTTGCAATGGTTCAGAGGACTTGCTGAAAATTCAATAACATCGTGGGATCTACTGGGAGATGGATTGCACAAGCACTTCGAAGATAAATTTGATCATCTCTCATTGCTGGAGCAATTGAACACCATCGAAAGGGCATCCCACGAACACATGGCAGATTTCAACTACCGGTTTCAGAGAACCTGGGATAGAATCCCCACAACAATAAAGCCCTTACCAAGGCATGCATTTCTATTTTACCTTAAAGCTTTGAACACTGAAATTTATGTAATGATCCAGTCTAGGGGAGGAACCACCCTTCCTAATTCTTTTGAGATTGTTGTCAGAGTAGAAAACTACCTCATCCTTCAAGGAAGATAGCCCCAAGGCCTCCCCTACCCATTTTCCCGGAAATCCAGCCATCTGTACCAATAGCAGTGCCTCCTTTGGCTGTTGTCCCACCTGTTCCAGCAATAACTTGTCAACCTATAACCCAAGAAAATCATTCCCCAGCTCACCTCCAAGAAATCCAAGAGTTGAAAGGCATGATTCAGTCCATGGGCAAAACCTTTGGCAATGAATTTGTTAATATTAAAAAGTAGATTGGTCAAGAAACTAAGCCTTACCAAGCCCCGTATCAACCCATTCAGCAATATAGGTAGCCATTTCAAGATAATCCTCATGGTTAAAGAAGAAATTACAACCCTCGACCTTTCCAATCTTACAACCCAAATACTGCCAGTACTTCAAGGGAGCTTATACCCACACAGAATAACTTAGCCCAAGATAGTGATTAGTGTTATCCATATCACCAACTGCATAATCAAGCTGCGTGTAAAAATGAAGAAATTAGGCACTCATTGGTGCAGGAGCACCAAGGCTCAATGTAGCCTGTACATAGCCTTTTTGGTTTGTCAATTTTGAGTTTGCAGCTTGTGTTTTGGTCTTTGGAGTTTTTCGAGTTTTCTTCAAGTTTTCTTCGAGTTTTCTGTAAATGCATTGGCGGAAGAAGCATTTTGTTTTTGATCGGCCTTTGAGTCAAGTGAAAATTCAAGCTAATGAATGTATGTTGAAGGCGTTCGGCATTTTGTTCAACGGTTGAACCGCGCCGTTGAACCTCTTCGTTGAACCCCGCAGTTGAACCTCACGCCAAGGTTCAAAGGGTTCATTAGAATCGTTGATCACTTTGTTGATCGGTTGAACCGCGCCGTTGAACCTCTTCGTTGAACCCCGCGGTTGAACCTTGTGATTGAACCTCGCTGTTGAAGTTCAATGGTTCAACGGGTTCATTCATATTGAATGGTGGAGTTGAAATTGCCGGTCATTTTTATTGGAGGTTGAACCTCACTGTTGAACCTTGCGATTGAACCCCACTGTTGAGGTTCAATGGTTCAGCGAAAGGAGTATGTATCGGGGTGATAAAAGGCATCGGTACAAGTTTCATTTCTTGTGCTGACGATGTATTGTCACACCGATAGAGAGGAATGAAGGAAGCACATCGGCATAAGGTAAAGTATCAGGATGACCTGAAGAGCGCCGGCTGATAGACTAAGTCTTACCGATGGTCAACAGATCAAAGTGTGCATCGGTGTAAGAATTAAGATTGGTGAGTGGAAAGAAAATTGTGCCAACGGTGATAGCTCTTGCCGATGGGAGTCTATGGGATACAAAGGTCATCGGGGTGAGATGATATATCGGCGGAAGAGATTTTGGGCAGGCTGATAAAGAGAAGTCTTGCCGATAGGAAAGCATATGCATGTTTCGGTGAGACACTTAATTTTATCTTGCCGATAGCATAGAATTGAACTGACAGTTAGAAAACGAACAGGCCTGGAAACTGAACCGTCCTATAACAGACATGAGCAAATATTTAAGATGTAGCATTCTTTCTGTAAGAGAGTTCAGCAAAAGAATCGAAGAAGGGATTTTTGATGTAATCATAATTTTTGAATAAAAATAAAGTATAGCAGTTCGACCATTTGTGCATCTCTGTTATGTTTTCAGTTTACTATTCTGAAGTAGATTAGTCATTTCTGTTTCTACAATTTTGTTCTTTTTTGCACACCATGACTCTGTATTGATGATTCCTCAAGTTCCACTGTACAGTATGGAGGCCATCAAGCAGAGTCATGCTTTTTGTTTGTTTTTCTTTTGTGGGGTGGTCGGATTGTCTATTAGAGGCAATGCATGCTTGTTCTAGGCAAGCTCAGTAAGGAGTCCAGCTAGATAGACAAGTAGGAAAATAGACTTGCAGGGGTGGAAAATAGAGAGAAAGAAAGTGAGCACCAAGCAGTCCAGACCCTTGAACAGAGTGAGAAGGGTGGGCAACGGGCTCAGAAAGTTATGTGCCATTGAGGCAGTATCTTGGAAGTAGTGAGGACAAGGTATGTGTCCCACACCAAGCAGAGAAATAGAGTTTTCCATCTCTACAAAGAGTTGAGGATTTTAGTTGACATTTTTGTGTAGAAAGATGTCTTTTAGCACTTTGAATTGGTAGGAAGGCTAGTGTTGTCAAACAGTCTTGTATACCTACAGGATGCAGAGTAGGCAGCCTAGAATCCTCCCTATCAAATTGGTATCAGAGCAGTAAGATTTGGGTTATTCCTAGATAGGAATAGAAGAGTTGTATGTCATCACCGAGTTCAAGTGAGTCTGTTAGTTCATCCAAGAAAATGGTGACTAATGCAGAGTTAGCAAAGAAGGTTGAGGATCAAGAAGAGGAGAATAGACTCCTACAAGAAAGACTAGCAGAAATGGAGAGTAAGCTAGGCTTAATGTTGCAAAAGACTGAAGAAGTCAGCCAGAGAGTTAAATATTCTGAGGATAAGGGGAAAGGTGTGTCTATAGAAGATGAAGAGCCCACACCTGATCCTAAGTTGGAAGAAGAACCATTCTTGAAAGCGTTGAAAGCAATGAGTGGTAAAACATTGGAAGGGGTACCACTTTTCAGTGGGAAAATGGACCCAGATTTGGTCATGGAGTGGATAGAAGGACTTGAAAATCACTTTGAATGTGATGGGGTAAGCGAGGCACAGAAAGTAAAGGTGGCCAAATCTAGACTCAGGGGAGCTGCCTTAACCTGGTGGAAATTTGTGCAGACTGAAAGAGCAAAAGACGATAAGAAGCCCATAGCTACTTGGAAGGGAATGGTAGCTAAAATCAAAGAAGCATATATGCCAGAAGATTATGAAATACAGCTGCACAGAAAGAGACAGAATCTAAGACAAAAGGAATTAGATGTCAGTGCATACACCGAAGAATTCCAAAAGCTATGCTTAAGGTCCAAAGTAATGGAGGATGAAAGCATAAAGGTAGCAAGGTACCTTAATGGTCTAAAGTGAAATATACAAGAAGAAATCAGTTTGTTGTGTCCTACAACAGTGCAAAAATGCTATCAGCTGGCACTGAAAGTGGAGGAAAAGAACAAGAGGAAACAAGACTCAAATAGCAGAGGAAGAGGAAGAGGCAGAGATAACAGAGGACACAGAGGAGGTTTTGGTGGAAGGAAAGCTAACAATAGATCCCAAGCAGAATCCAAACTCATAGAGCAGAGTGGGGAGTCGAGTGGTAGAGGAAACCACAGAGGGAGATGATCTAACAGAGGAAGGTCAGGAGGATTAGGCAGAGGATCATATTTCACCAACATGAAGTGTTACAACTGTGGCAATCTAGGTCATCCAGCATATAGGTGCCCAGAAGAGGCCACATCCTCTTCTCAAGGAGGTGATAAGAGGAATCACTATGTCCAAGATAATGCATCCAGCAGCCATGTGCCTGAGGTCAATCTGAACTCAGAAGATGGAGAGAACCTGATGATAAAGAGAACCTTGATGAAGGAATCAGTAAAGTCTGAACCAAGCCAGAGGAGAGCACTATTCAGAATCAAGTGCAAGATTTTGAATAAGGTATGTAAAATTATCATAGACTCAGGATCTACTGATAATATTATTTCTGATGAGATAGTTAGAAAACTGAATTTGAAAAGAATTACTCATGCAAACCCATATAGAGTCACATGGTTGAATAAGGGTCAACATGTGGTAGTGAATGAACAAAGTTGGGTAGAGTTTAGTATAGGTGGCTATAAGGATAAGGTATTATGTGATATACTACCCATGGATGCATGCCATCTCTTATTGGGCAGACCATGGCAGTATGACCGAAAGGTAGTACATGATGGTGAGAAGAATGCCTATTCTTTTCAGAAAGATGGTGTCACCTATAAGATTCAGTCATTGGAGGATGAAGATGCAGTTCAGACAAAGAGTCCTAATATCTTGGTTGTGAGTGGAAAAGAGTTTCTGAATACTCTTAAGGAGGATGGTATTGGTTATGCCATCATAGTGAAACCAAAAGAAGGACAACAGGATAAGAAGACAGAGATTCCCAAAGAAGTGCAGCCTATACTAGAGAAGTATAAAGGCATAATCAGTGATGGTACACCAGCCACATTGCCTCCACAGAGAGCAATAAGCCATCAGATAGACTTGATTCCAGGGGCATCTATGCCAAACAAGGCACCTTACAAGATGACTCCAGATCAGCACAAAGAGATTTCCAGGCAAGTGAAGGAGTTGCTAGATCAAGGATTGATCAGGAAGAGTATTAGTCCTTGTGCAGTGCTCACAGTGTTGGCACCCAAGAAAGGAGGATCATGGAGATTGTGCACAGATGCCAAAGCCATAAACAAGATAACTATAAGGTATAGATTCCCAATTCCCAGAATTGAAGATCTCATGGATTGTATTGGAAAAGCAAAGTATTTCACCAAGATAGACCTGAAGAGTGGTTACCACCAAATAAGAATCAAGGAAGGTGACGAGTGGAAGACAGCCTTCAAGACCACAGAAGGACTGTATGAATGGCTTGTTATGCCATTTGGTCTATCAAATGCACCCAGCACCTTTATGAGACTCATGAATGAAGTCCTAAATGATTACATTGGTAAATTTGTTGTTGTTTTTCTAGATGATATTCTAATTTTTAGTCAAACCAAGGAAGAACATCTAGAACATGTAAATACTGTTTTACAAAAATTACATGATGAACAACTAACCATCAATCTGGAGAAGTGTGAATTCATGAAGCAGGAATTGGTATACCTTGGTTTTGTGGTGTCCCAGGGGGAATTGAAGATGGACAAGTCCAAAGTAGAAGCCATATTGAGCTAGCCTACTCCCAGAGCAGCCACAGAGGTAAGAAGTTTCCATGGCTTAGCCCAGTTTTACAGAAAGTTTATCAGAAATTTCAGTGGAATATGTGCACCCATGTTGGATACCATTAAGGGTGGAATGAAAGCAAAATTTAGATGGACACCAGCTGCAGATGGAAGTTTTGAAAAGTTGAAGAAAGAGGTAGCAACACAACCTATTTTGTTGTTGCCCAGTTTTGATAAGCTATTTACTATTGAATGTGATGCAAGTAATATAGCTGTAGGGGCAGTGCTAAATCAGGAAAACAGACCTGTAGTATTTTTCAGTGAGAGGCTGAATGAAGCAAAGAGTAAGTACTCTTCGTATGACTTAGAGTTGTATGCTCTAGTCCAAGCATTAAGGAAGTGGAGACATTATCTCCTGCCTAAAGAATTTGTGGTCTACACAAATAACCAAGCTCTGAGTTTTCTAAACTCATAGGATAAGTTAAGCAGCAGGCATATCAAATGGATGGAGTACCTGCAATCTTATACCTTTACAATTAAGCATAAGAAGGGGCAGCTAAACAGAGTTGCAGATGCTTTGAGCAGAAGATTGCTCACAGTGCAGGAAGTGCAGTTGAAGAGCATTGGGATTGAAGATTTCAAGAATCTTTACCAAGATGATGAAGATTTTGCTAAGGCATACAAAGTATGTCAAGATTTTGAGAATCACTTTCATAGTGAGTTTGCAGATTTCACCTTATAGCAGGGATTGCTATTCAAAGGTGGACAATTATGTGTGCCAAGGGGATCTATGAGAGAAAATCTCATACAGGAGAAGCACAATGGTAGTCTGAGTGGCTATTTCGGTCTAAACAAGACACTGGAGCTAGTCCAAAGGTTCTATTATTGGCCAAGGATGCACAGAGACATCAGAAGGTATGTAGAGCAGTGTATCGTATGTCAGAAGGCCAAGGGAACCACTTCAAATGTAGGACTGTACCAACCCTTACCCATTCCTTCCAGGCCATGGGAATGTGTAAGCATGGACTTTGTAGTTGGTTTACCTAAGACTAAGACTGGTTATGATAGCATATATGTAGTTGTGGACAGGTTTAGCAAGATGAGTCATTTCATTCCCTGTAAAGTGACTCATGATGCCAGTCATATAGCACACTTGTTTTTCAGAGAAGTGATTAGAATTCATGGACTTCCAACAAGTATTGTGTCTGACAGAGATGCTAAATTCATGGGGCATTTCTAGAAAACATTGTGGCAGAGATTGGGAACCAATTTGTCTTTCAATTCAGCATATCACTGTTGTGTGGTTACACAACACGCCCCATTTTGACTTGGCAAAACAGGGACCCAACTTTTGTTTTGGCTTGTGTTGTCTGTTTCTGGTGGTTTGGTAAAAATAAGTCAGGTGCATCATCATCATGAAGGTCAGGATGAGGTAGGTCATCATCATGAGGTTAGTTTGTCAAAGTTCATATTTTGTTTCTATGACCTCATGGTTAGAAAGAGCTTGAAATTCCATGCAGGTTTGCCTTTTGCATCACTTGAAAATTCGTCCATATGAGGGAGTTGTAAGCAGTCAAAGTTTTGGTCAAACCTGATAATTGCTGTATGAACATCATCATCATGATATTTGAAAAGCCCCCCGATAATATCCTGAGGTTGAAACATCCGGACGTCAATTTTAAGTCGTAATAATCCTTTCCCGTCAGGCGGTCTTTTGTATCGCCAAAGTCATCATCATGATCCTACTCTATCACCTGATAAAAATCATGCAGTCCCGAAACATCCGGACGTCAATCTTAAGTGCTAGTGTGTTTTACCCGTCGAGTAACCTTGGAAACATTGCGAGCATCATGATATTCCAACATCACCCGATATTATAATATCATGCTGATATTATAATATCACCTTACTTAGAGAAATCTGCCATCTGCATAATTTGCGCGCGCACGACAGTCTTGGTGATCATCATCATCATGATATTTCAGGACCCGACATTTCCTAATATCCTCCTGACCTCCTTTTGCGTGATCATGATGATCACCTTATCTTTCGAAATGGAGGGCAATTTTTTCCTTGCCGAAACCTTGTTGAACAAGATCATCATGATCTTGTTAGTCTTTCCCGACAGTTCGTAGTATCATCCTGCTGACAAGTATAACCTTTTGCAAATATGATGATGACGATGACGTCACCATCACCTTTCTCCTTCGGCAGGATATTTTCCAAGGCGTGATCCATTTCGCCAGTATGATGATGACGATGACGTCATGTTCGAAGATTAACACAAGGCCGGGATATCCTGATGACGTCATCGGGACTTTCAGCAGGATCATATTTTAGGTCGCCCAGTGCGAATATGATGATGCTGATGATCATCATCCTGATCTTTTTGAGAGGATCACCTTGGCCGCGAAAAGGGCCATTTTGTGTGCACCACCTGATCGTCTTCCTTAGAGGTGACCCGATATTCCATTTACCTCCTGATCTTAACGAAACATGACGGTGACGTCATCCCTTTGCATTTTAACCAAGCCTGATGATGACGATGACGTCATCATGATTTTCCTCAGCGGCAGGATCATTTTCCAAGTCCTCCTGTTTGTCTTCATCATGATGATGATGACGATGTCTTTCTTTCCCGAATATGCAAAAACAAAACATCCTGATGCGCTTTTCCTCAGAGCATTCGGAGGCGAGGAGCATCATATTTCACAATATCCTGCGGCTAGATACAAGACATGTAGTTGGTCATCCTCATGATGTTTGGCGTCGGTATAACTGTTGCCGTCGGCCTAAGGTAAAACTGTCACCCTGATCGTATGTAATTTCGCCGGTGCAAGTATGATGATGATGCGAGGCCGGATTCTAAGGATGGTTGAAAGGCGGTTATTTCCTTGTATAATCTGAGATCATCATCATCATATTTCGAACCCGATATACAAGAAAATGGGCGGGAAAATTTGAAACGATAGAAATTTGAAAGCCCGACTGCCTGATTTTGGTCAACGAGGGTTGACCTGGTTGTTTTTATGCTGTTTATGCATTTAGTGCATATTTTCGGCAGGTAGAGCCTGATTGCCTGTGGCTGCGTTGAGAGGTATGTTTAATGAAATGTTTTCTTCCTGTTGTTTATCCACATGATGATGAACTTAATATTTGTCTGTTTACTTGCAGGAAGACCTGATGATGCTGCTGAAGCTGAACATTGAAGTCATGATGCTGCTGAAGCTAAACATTAAAGTCATGATGCTGCTGAAGCTGAACATTGAAGTCATGATGCTGCTGAAGCTGAGCGTTGAAATCATGATGATGCTACTGAAGCTGAGCATTACAAAGTTACGCATGGAGTCAACATGGGCCAGACATGAGGAGGATATTGTCAAATATGCTGTTCGCCAGCTGGAGACCAAATCAAGTTGAAGATGCTGGAATATTATGCGCCAGCTGTACATTTGTTAACTGACGAAGCATGTGCTTTTCATCTGGACCGTTGTTTGTTATGAGAGGATCCTGATCCTTGGATCATTGTAACCGTTTTCTGGCAGTTGCTCTATATAAGAGCCATAGCTTGTCATTTTAAAAAAGGGGGAGGATATACATTAGAATACACAGACGCATCTGGCGCAAAAAGTCAATTACTGTAGAATCAATTAGGAGATCGGATTACTGAGACTAATGAGGATAGAATTGTTGAAATGTCAAGGTTCTTTCTTCAGATCACTGTAAATGTACCTGTTCTTGAGCATACTGAATGAAGATGAAGTTCCAGATTACATCTTAATTGTAAATTTTACGTAATCTTCTGTTGATTTCTGGATATGTACTGGTGAATGCTGTGTTCAACTGGAAGCGCTTTCATTTCATTACATGTTGTTGTCAACTTTCCTTTGAAGCTTTGCACTAGATCATGCAGATTTGTGGAATGTCCTGGTGAAGTATGATTTCTAGTTTTCCTTCTTTTCATTGCAAGTATGGGAGCTTGTATGTGAATCAGTGATCTAAGTCCAGTAATTTTGGGAATCTCACTCTCTACCCCTTTTCCTTTTTCAATTTCATTAATTCATCACCATAACTGCAAATCATGATAAATAACAAGCAGAAACAGTGAAATATGCTGAAATCTCGTAGGTAACTGAAGATCCTTAGCATATTTGGTTAAATGCATGTAGTATTGAAAATATCATGCAAAGAATCATAAATAATGGTAGAAATCATGCAAATATCAGCCTGTATGCACATTATTTGACTAAATTTACAGTGCAGAGGTAGAATTGTTGGAGACTTATGCAGAGCGAACATCCAGAGCAGGATATTTGAAGATGATGATGATGAACAGTGCAGAAACACGTAAGGCCCCTGAATGGAAAACAGCAACACACATCAACCACTGAGTAACGTCAGTAGATTAAGACCTAATCAACGGAGACTTGGGATCATGAATTCTTTGAATTCATCGTATCTTTCAAGATGAGTAAAGGTTGTTGTGTAACTTTTATTCTATGTTTGCGAATGACTAACA
Organism: Cunninghamia lanceolata; assembly: GCA_027924645.1. Taxonomy (NCBI): domain Eukaryota; kingdom Viridiplantae; phylum Streptophyta; class Pinopsida; order Cupressales; family Cupressaceae; genus Cunninghamia; species Cunninghamia lanceolata. Next base: position 11,240,524 of record BSBN01000892.1, read on the forward strand.
TCATGACCAACATAAATTGGCGCTAGAAGGAGGGCCATCCAGAAGATCACGTTCATCATCAGTACTTTCAGGTTTGATGACGCTCAGAGTAAGGTAACTTCAGATCATTTGTGAATTTCATCATATTGCGTAAATATTTGCTGCAATAAGTTTGTATATGCACATTCTATGTAAAGATTTCCAAATCTCACATAAATATTGCAAGCTTTACAGTAGATTTCTTTAAATTCACTAAATATTGGCCAAAGATGCATAAATTTGTTCAAGCTTTGAGAATTTGAGCCTTAGACACGCGAGATCTGGTGCTACTGGTCGGAATATCCCACTATCCTGTCATATTTGCAGTGTCTTCGCAAATATTGCGCGAATATTCAGTCTGATTTGCAAGTTGACCGCAAATATCACCTCGTCCGGTGGAATCCAGCCAATATTTGCAAAGTTTCAGCTAATTGGCCTCCAAATCGAGAAATCCTGGCTCACAGGATAAATACCAGGTCTAGACATAGTGAAATTTTCGAAGAATTGCCTGTCAGAGGTTTTAGACCTAAGACTGTAGACGTTCACCATACTCCAGAGTCTAGTGCGTCCAGAACTTCACCAGGACCTCCTCCTGTAACTCCTGTTGGTTTGCAAATACCTTCCGGTATACCCGTGACACCTTCTGTTCAACCTCAAGGTATACCTTTAGTCCAACCTCAGCCAACTGCACCACCAGTTCAGCCCCCTCAGGTTGCAATGTCGTTCTTTGCAGCGGAATCACCATTGACCTTTAATGCGTATCATGAGTTACCAAAGTATCCAGACAAACTTTGTCCAAAATACCATCCTTATCAGGATGCGGATGATCATATCAGGACGTTTAAAGAAGCTTGCTGCAGAGCCAGAATAGAGCATCAGGATGTGGTGTGCAGATTATTCCCTTTTTCCTTAGGGGAAGAAGCTTATAATTGGTTCATCAGTCTTGGTCAATCTTCTGTAGGTTTGTCGGCTGTCTTAGAGAAGGCCTTTCTTGACAGATTCAAGGTCCCTATTGATCCATCCATGAATTACCACCTGTTTGCCACAATCAAGAGATTTGAGCATGAACCTATTGCAAATTTCAATGCTAGGTTCCAGAAAATGTTGTCCAAGCTAGTTACCCCATATGTGGTGGCTGATGATGCTGCTAGGAGTATTTATTATTCAGCCCTGGATCCATTAACCGCCATGTTCATCAGGAGAACACATCCTGAGATCACCACATTGACAGGAGCTTTTCAAGAAGCTATCAAGGTAAATCAGCAGCTGATACCTGCTCCTACTCCTAATATAGCATTCCCTGCTTTGCCTGGCATGCAGTCACAATATCCAGCACAGTATCCTGCAGCTTATCCTTCGCAATATCCTGCACAATATCCAAATGGAGCAGTGATGCCCCCAGCAATCATGCCTGCACCTTTGCAAGTACCTCCATTGAGTATCATGCCTCCTCCTAATGGAAATGGCCAATTGCCACAATATCCTGCACATACTCAGACACCCCAGGGTACAGATCTATCTCACAATAACCATGGATCCTCCTTTTTCCAGCCTCAGACTGAAAATGTAGTGGCCAAAGCTCAAGAGGAGAAAGAGGAAATCAAAGAAATTGCTGCTCAGTTGAGAAAACTCACCACAGAAGTAACACACTTGAGAAATCAAGGGTTTTATTCACAGTCAGGTCAGAATAGGAGTTATTCCAATGACAGACTAAATTACCCTGACAGAGGATACAACAATAACTTCAACAGTAGTGCTGCAAATAACAATAATCCTCCTAGGCAGCCCAGAGTGTGGAACTCCAGGCCAAATAATGGTTCATTACCATCACCCCTAGACAATCAGCCTCCTGGTGAAACCAAACAGACTACTAGAGTCAATCTTGCTGAGGCAGCCCTTACCAATTGGTGCAGGATTCACAACACCAATGCACATGCAGAATTAGATTATCCACAATTTAGGATTGCTGCCAGCATCTTTCAGACTGAAGTGTCTAATACTTCTAGAAATCCACCTCAGGCAGAAGGAAATGAAATAGTTCCTTGTGGATATGACTCAGCTTTTGTGCTGGAAACATACACTAATCAGCCTCATCAGGAATATAATCAGACCTGTGAAGAATCTGCCTTAACCTTTGAAGCAAACTATGTCTTCCCTTTTGAGGATGAAAATGAACCTACAAGAGAGCATGAGGAAGTACATGCATACCAGCAGCAATACCCTGGTAAGCATAGTTATAACCTGAGGAGTAATGCCAATAGACCTGCCGGTCCATTGACATCATCTCTACCTCCAAACAACTTCAACACACCTCCTGACCCTAAGGCTAGCAATAACCCTAGGTTCCCTAAGGTGAATGCTCAGTACTTGTCTCCTCAAAACACAGTAACAAAAGTCGCAGGTACACCTCATGAGTCTGACAGGTTAGTCAGCTATTTGGCTGATGAAATGAAGAAAATCAAGATCAGCCTGTCCTTATCTGAGTTACTGAAAACCCCTGCCATAAAAAGGGCATTCATGAAGTCGCTGGATGATCCTGCTTCTAAAGAGGATAATCACCTTTCGAGTCAATCCCATAGCAGAGACCATACTGCTAAAGATAATACTGTCAAGCCCAAAGTGTCAGCCACAGTCCAAGCTGCTGAAACCTCTCACATGACCTTGTACAGAGATAAAACTGAATCACTTCCGTTTCTCCTCACCATAAGAATGTTCAGTAAGAATTTGCACAACTGTTTAGTTGATTCGGGAGCCTCAACTAATGTTATGCCTTTGTCAATATGCAACGCATTAGGACTGCATCCTGCTAAATCCTTAAAGAAGGTCACTCAACTAGACAAGACAGAAGTAAGTGTCGTAGGAGAACTCACTCACATTCACATGCAGCTAGCGTCTGATCCTAGGATCCAGTATTACATTGACATTCAGGTAGTTGACATACCTGATACATACGGGATGTTGCTTAGCCGGGACTGGTCTAAAACGCTTAACGGATACATGTCCACAGACTTCAGTCACATGTGGTTGCCATGGAAAGGTATACCTAATCAGATCAGGATTGATGCTGAGCCTAGGATGAAACATATGATCACGGAATATAACAGAACAAATGAGATCATGTATGTAAACGTAGAACCTGGAGTTTATCACATCAGGCCGCAAACTGTCCAAATAGAAGAGGTCCTGATGCTTGATGTTCATCATCATCATGATGATGATTATCATGAGGATTTGCCAGTTGCAGAACTTAATAATGATCCTGATAATGACAACGAAATAGATCGCTTCAGGGATTTTCAGATGCATTTATCTACTCAGATAAAATGTTGTCAATTATTAAATATACCTGCTAATGATATTTTGATTGACGGATGGTGCAGATTACATGGCGAAGCACACTCGGAAAAGACTTGTGAACCATGCTTAGACATGATCATACTGGAGCAGACGTATAGTGAAGCATCATCATCATATTCCGAGGTGAGTGCTACATCTGATGATGATGATGATACTAATTTTTATTTGTCTTCTGCAGGAACAGAAGAGTTGACGGATCCTGATGAGGATCATATCCGAAAAACAGAGGAGATCCTGGTGTCCAATCAGACGAATGATGCGAGAAAGGAAAAGATCACTCCTGGTAGTGATTGCTTCATGGAACCAGATTATGAGTTGTTTGATGAGGACAAAGGCAGTGACCTGACGAAGTTCGAAGAATTTCTGGTCAAAGAAATAAAAAAAATGACACAACAGTGTAGATCTCCCCAGGAGGTTTTAATTAAAGGTTGGTGTAGGCTGCATGAGGCGCCTCACTCAGAAACCACTTGCTCACTGTGCTTACACATTTTGAAGAAGCATGCAGCTATATGTGCTGAACATCATCCTCCTGCTAGGATGGAAGAAAAAATAGAAAAGCCGTCAGGCTCATCAGATAAAGGAAAGAAGAAGCTTGAAGATGACACACCTAAGTTAAGGTGGATATCAGGCGGAGCAGCAGCCAGAGCTGCAAAGAAAAAGGAAAGCTCAAGCAAATGTCCTGCTGAAGATATGCCTTGGATCCTGAGGTTTGATGGATCCAAATCCAAGCAGGGTTCTGGGGTAGGAATTGACCTTGTTGATCCATCAGGAAAATCCTATTTAGCAGCTTACAGATTACAGTTCCCCTGCACCAATAATGTCACAGAGTATGAAGCTCTGATTCATGGACTGTTGTTTGCCCATAAGAAGAAGGTGAAGATCCTGCATGTCTTTGGAGATTCAGAACTAGTTGTGAGACAAGTAAGGGGAATTTACTCTTGTAACTACAGAAAGCTGTCAAATTACAGACATCGTGTGTGGGACCTGATTGAAGACTTTGATGCCTTCAACATCGTTCACGTGCCAAGAGAACAGAACCAAAGGGCATATGCACTTGCTCAGGCCGCCAGTACACTGGAACCACTGTCCATATCTGGTCTGAAGAGATTTTCAGTAGAATTGGTGTCAGTACCTTCGGTACCTGACAATGTGACTAATCTCCAAGTGTTTGATGATGATCAGCACATCCTGGACTTCATATCAAACAGAGATGTATTTGAAGCTCAGATCATAGATGAAAATGGTATGGAGGATCATGTCTGGGAAGAAGATGAGATATTAGAGTTGCCTAGCAACACAATTCCCAAAGGTATGATTGAATTAGAAAGAGCCTTTGATCTGGATAATATGCTCAAACATAAGGATCTGCCTAAGGCAGATGGAGGTCAATATTCACAGGTGAATATTGGACAGGCTAATGACAAGAGGAATGTCTTGTTGGGTAAGGTTTGTACACCTGAAGAGTCAGAAGGAATAACTCAGGCCCTTAAGGATTATATACATGTAATTGCATGGACTTATGACGAGTTGAAGACGTATGACACTTCTGTCATAACTCATACTATACCTCTCAAGCCAGATGCAAAACCTTTCAGACAGAAGCAGAGGCCAGTCAATGCTCTGCTTGAGCCCATCATCCTTGAAGAGGTCAAGAAATTGTTAAATGCCCGGATAATATTTCCTGTAAGGCACTCCACTTGGGTGGCAAATCTGGTACCAGTCAGGAAGAAGAATGGAGACATCAGATTGTGTGTGGATTTCAGGAACCTGAACAGAGCATCAGAAAAGGATAATTATCCTTTGCCCTCTTTGGATGAAGTTCTGCAGATGGTAAATGGAGCCAAGATGATGTCCTTCTTGGATGGGTTTTTAGGGTACAACCAAGTGATGGTGGACAAAATTGACAGATTAAAAACTGCCTTCACCACGAAATGGGGGATATTCGCATATAGACGTATGCCGTTTGGACTGATAAATGTTGGAGCTACATTCCAGCGAGCAATGGACATAGCCTTCAGAGGCTTAATAGGAAAATGTATAGTCATCTACATGGATGACCTGACAGTGTTCTCCAAAGAAAGAGGAGATCATGTTGCTGACCTCAGAAATGTACTGAAGAAATGTGAAGAATATGGAATATCTTTGAATCCCAAGAAGTGCATATTCGGGGTCACAACAGGAAAGTTACTAGGCCACCTGATCACAGAGGATGGGATTATCATTGATCCTAACAGGGTGGAATCTATTATGAAATTACCACTTCCAGGAAGCAAAAAGGAGCTTAAATCTTATTTTGGTAAGATAAATTTCGTGAGGAAGTTCATCACTGGCTTTGCTGAGATTGTCAGACCACTGAATGCCATGTTGAAAAAAGATGCACAAATTGACTGGACACCAGAAGCCAGAGCTGCTTTTGAAGATATAAAGAAGGCCATTTCAGATGCTCCTGTCCTCATTAGTCCAGATTATACGAATGATTTCTACATCTACTCATTTGCTTCAGAACATACTTCTGCAGCAGTGTTAACTCAAAGAAATGAAGATAAAGAAGAGAAACCAATTGCCTTCATGAGCTGTCCTTTCAGGGATGCTGAGTTGAGATATGTAGATGTTGAAAGACAGGCACTTGCATTAGTCAGAGCAGTTAAAAAGTTTAGACATTATATACTGAGAAGCAAAGTGATTGCTGTGGTACCAGATGCAGCAGTAAAGATGCTGCTTATGCAGAGTGAACCTGGTGAAAAAAGGGCCAAATGGATTACGGTACTACAAGAATATGACATGGAGATCACACCCATGAAGCTAGTACGAGGACAAGCTCTGAGCCAGATGATATCTGAAACTGATCCAAACATCATCAGTCAGCAGTATGTAATCGATGAGAAAGATAATAAAGAATGGTATTCAGACATCAGGCACATCCTGATCACTGGAAGATGTCCTTCGAGGATGCAAGCCTCACAGAGAAGAGCTTTAAAGATAAGATCCCATAAATATATGATGAAGGGAGGAGCCCTGTTTAAAAAGAATTATGAAGGGATATACCTGAGATGCTTAGAGAAACCAGAAGCCAATAAAGTCTTGACAGAGTTACATGACAAGTTTGGAACTGCCCACGGATCAGCGTTGGCCACCACACATGCAATCCTCAGAGCAGGATATTACTGGCCTACAATTTTTAAAGACACAGCTGATCATGTTAAATGTTGTCATGTTTGCCAGGTTGCTGCCAACAGGGAAAAATATGCTGCACAACCGTTGCAGCCAGTGATGGAGGAGCGCCCATTTGCACAATGGGGCATGGATTTCATAGGACCAATCAATCCTCCGTCTTCTTCAGGCCAGAGGTATGTCCTAACAATTACTAATTATTGTACCAGATGGACTGAGGCTATCAGTAGCAAAACTTGTACTGCTGATGATGTCATTGAATTTCTGGAAAGCAACATTGTCACCAGGTATGGGATTCCTTATGCATTGGTAAGTGATAATGGTTATGCCTTCATTTCCACTAAATTGTCAAGTTGGGCTTTTGATCATGGGATTATACTTAAGTTCTCATCCAATTACTATCCCCAGGGAAATGGATTAGCAGAATCCACCAATAAGAATTTACTGAGTATCATAAGAAAATTGATAGAGAAAAATCCCAGGGAATGGAACTCATTTCTGAAATATGCCTTATGGGTAGACAGAACTAGAATGAAAATTGCATTAGGAAACTCACCCTTCCAGCTAGTATATGGGGTAGATCCTATCCTCCCTGTAAACTTGAAAATTCCTACTCTGCAGTTTGCCCAAGACTATCTAGGCATAGATAATAAACAGGAAGTCAGGTTGCTTCAGTTGATGCATCTGGAAGAAAAACGAAGCCAAGCGATTGACCAATTTGCAAAACATCAGGCTGTTGTCAAACGCTGGTTTGACAAGAGAGCCAGAATTAAAGCTTTCAGGATATCAGATTTAGTCCTGATGTGGGATAAAGCCCATGAAAGGAAAGGTGATCATGGTAAGTTCGATAGACTATGGATAGGTCCCTTTCAGATTTCTGAAATTTTAGGAGACAGCACTTATAGGCTTAAGAACCTGACAGGTGAGGATGTCCCGTTGCCAGTCAATGGACAATTCCTCAAACATTATTTCCAGGCCTGAGTAACTTCATGACAGTCTTGTGTATCATATTGTATATTTGTATAGTTGTTTGTACAGTTTGCTTGTTGTTGTTGTTGTTTGTTGGTTGGGACCTTGTTCTGGTAAGTCAGGATGATGCACTTCATCACCTAAGAAAATAACTAAATTGTTAGGATTCAAGTGATGAGATCAAATTTAGATATAGATTGTAATTCATTCTGATAAATACTCATGATCAGGTTTATGATGTCTTTTCATCAGGGTACTTTTTCTTGTCCAAAGTGAATCAAACACAATGAAACACCTAACAGCCTTGGGTTTGTTGAAGATATGAGTATAGGTGTTAAGTGAAAAATCTAAAGGGACTCCCTTGCTACCAATACAATCTCCAACCTAAAGCTGCAAGTGACTACACCTTGTACAAATGAGCAGACATGATGATATCAAATTTAAATTTTTAAAGGAAAATCAGAAACGAAATAAAATTAGGCCATCTAAGTAACTCTACCGGGGCTATGGACGCCTGCTGGCAGTGGGGCTCTACTTAGGGAGATTGTATAGATAACCTTGCCGGGGTTATAGACACCTGCTGGCAGCAAGGCTCTATCCAGGTTGGCTATGAGGGATGATCTCCAACTATGTAGTTTAACACCAGTTACTTATGTTTTCAACTTACTTTCAAGATGAGGATAATTAATCATCTGCACACACATGATCCTTTGTTAGCTTTATCACCATAATGAAATTTTATCATTCAAAGATCATGATGATTTTACTTAGACAGAATTAGAACACTATAGATGAATATGATCATATCACTTGAATTATTTGAATTTTGTTGTTTTCTTTGGTGGCAAGTTGTTGTGTGGTTACACAACACGCCCCATTTTGACTTGGCAAAACAGGGACCCAACTTTTGTTTTGGCTTGTGTTGTCTGTTTCTGGCGGTTTGGTAAAAATAAGTCAGGTGCATCATCATCATGAAGGTCAGGATGAGGTAGGTCATCATCATGAGGTTAGTTTGTCAAAGTTCATATTTTGTTTCTATGACCTCATGGTTAGAAAGAGCTTGAAATTCCATGCAGGTTTACCTTTTGCATCACTTGAAAATTCGTCCATATGAGGGAGTTGTAAGCAGTCAAAGTTTTGGTCAAACCTGATAATTGCTGTATGAACATCATCATCATGATATTTGAAAAGCCCCCCGATAATATCCTGAGGTCGAAACATCCGGACGTCAAGTTTAAGTCGTAATAATCCTTTCCCGTCAGGCGGTCTTTTGTATCGCCAAAGTCATCATCATGATCCTACTCTATCACCTGATAAAAATCATGCAGTCCTGAAACATCCGGACGTCAATCTTAAGTGCTAGTGTGTTTTACCCGTCGAGTAACCTTGGAAACATTGCGAGCATCATGATATTCCAACATCACCCGATATTATAATATCATGCTGATATTATAATATCACCTTACTTAGAGAAATCTGCCATCTGCATAATTTGCGCGCGCACGACAGTCTTGGTGATCATCATCATCATGATATTTCAGGACCCGACATTTCCTAATATCCTCCTGACCTCCTTTTGCGTGATCATGATGATCACCTTATCTTTCGAAACGGAGGGTGATTTTTTCCTTGCCGAAACCTTGTTGAACAAGATCATCATGATCTTGTTAGTCTTTCCCGACAGTTCGTAGTATCATCCTGCTGACAAGTATAACCTTTTGCAAATATGATGATGACGATGACGTCACCATCACCTTTCTCCTTCGGCAGGATATTTTCCAAGGCGTGATCCATTTCGCCAGTATGATGATGACGATGACGTCATGTTCGAAGATTAACACAAGGCCAGGATATCCTGATGACGTCATCGGGACTTTCAGCAGGATCATATTTTAGGTCGCCCAGTGCGAATATGATGATGCTGATGATCATCATCCTGATCTTTTTGAGAGGATCACCTTGGCCGCGAAAAGGGCCATTTTGTGTGCACCACCTGATCGTCTTCCTTAGAGGTGACCCGATATTCCATTTACCTCCTGATCTTAACGAAACATGACGGTGACGTCATCCCTTTGCATTTTAACCAAGCCTGATGATGACGATGACGTCATCATGATTTTCCTCAGCGGCAGGATCATTTTCTAAGTCCTCCTGTTTGTCTTCATCATGATGATGATGACGATGTCTTTCTTTCCCGAATATGCAAAAACAAAACATCCTGATGCGCTTTTCCTCAGAGCATTCGGAGGCGAGGAGCATCATATTTCACAATATCCTGCGGCTAGATACAAGACATGTAGTTGGTCATCCTCATGATGTTTGGCGTCGGTATAACTGTTGCCGTCGGCCTAAGGTAAAACTGTCACCCTGATCGTATGTAATTTCGCCGGTGCAAGTATGATGATGATGCGAGGCCGGATTCTAAGGATGGTTGAAAGGCGGTTATTTCCTTGTATAATCTGAGATCATCATCATCATATTTCGAACCCGATATACAAGAAAATGGGCGGGAAAATTTGAAACGATAGAAATTTGAAAGCCCGACTGCCTGATTTTGGTCAACGAGGGTTGACCTGGTTGTTTTTATGCTGTTTATGCATTTAGTGCATATTTTCGGCAGGTAGAGCCTGATTGCCTGTGGCTGCGTTGAGAGGTATGTTTAATGAAATGTTTTCTTCCTGTTGTTTATCCACATGATGATGAACTTAATATTTGTCTGTTTACTTGCAGGAAGACCTGATGATGCTGCTGAAGCTGAACATTGAAGTCATGATGCTGCTGAAGCTGAACATTAAAGTCATGATGCTGCTGAAGCTGAACATTGAAGTCATGATGCTGCTGAAGCTGAGCGTTGAAATCATGATGATGCTGCTGAAGCTGAGCATTACAAAGTTACGCATGGAGTCAACATGGGCCAGACATGAGGAGGATATTGTCAAATATGCTGTTCGCCAGCTGGAGACCGAATCAAGTTGAAGATGCTGGAATATTATGCGCCAGCTGTACATTTGTTAACTGACGAAGCATGTGCTTTTCATCTGGACCGTTGTTTGTTATGAGAGGATCCTGATCCTTGGATCATTGTAACCGTTTTCTGGCAGTTGCTCTATATAAGAGCCATAGCTTGTCATTTTAAAAAAGGGGGAGGATATACATTAGAATACACAGACGCATCTGGCGCAAAAAGTCAATTACTGTAGAATCAATTAGGAGATCGGATTACTGAGACTAATGAGGATAGAATTGTTGAAATGTCAAGGTTCTTTCTTCAGATCACTGTAAATGTACCTGTTCTTGAGCATACTGAATGAAGATGAAGTTCCAGATTACATCTTAATTGTAAATTTTACGTAATCTTCTGTTGATTTCTGGATATGTACTGGTGAATGCTGTGTTCAACTGGAAGCGCTTTCATTTCATTACATGTTGTTGTCAACTTTCCTTTGAAGCTTTGCACTAGATCATGCGGATTTGTGGAATGTCCTGGTGAAGTATGATTTCTAGTTTTCCTTCTTTTCATTGCAAGTATGGGAGCTTGTATGTGAATCAGTGATCTAAGTCCAGTAATTTTGGGAATCTCACTCTCTACCCCTTTTCCTTTTTCAATTTCATTAATTCATCACCATAACTGCAAATCATGATAAATAACAAGCAGAAACAGTGAAATATGCTGAAATCTCGTAGGTAACTGAAGATCCTTAGCATATTTGGTTAAATGCATGTAGTATTGAAAATATCATGCAAAGAATCATAAATAATGGTAGAAATCATGCAAATATCAGCCTGTATGCACATTATTTGACTAAATTTACAGTGCAGAGGTAGAATTGTTGGAGACTTATGCAGAGCGAACATCCAGAGCAGGATATTTGAAGATGATGATGATGAACAGTGCAGAAACACGTAAGGCCCCTGAATGGAAAACAGCAACACACATCAACCACTGAGTAACGTCAGTAGATTAAGACCTAATCAACGGAGACTTGGGATCATGAATTCTTTGAATTCATCGTATCTTTCAAGATGAGTAAAGGTTGTTGTGTAACTTTTATTCTATGTTTGCGAATGACTAACATCATGACCAACAATCACCCACAGACAGATGGTCAGACAAAGGTGGTAAATATGACATTGGGCAACCTGTTAAGGTGTATAACCAAAGAATATGGACAAAGTTGGGATCTTGTCATTCATCAAGTAGAATTTGCCTATAATGACAGTGTGAATAGGACTACTAGTAAGAGTCCATTCGAAATAGTCTATGGAATGCATCCCAGAGGTGTATGTGAGCTTAGGAATATGGGAAACATGGAGAACAGAGGTGGACATGCAGAGGATTTTACACAATCCATAAAAGAAGTACATGAGCAGGTGAAGAAAACTTTGACAGAGAACACACAGAAGATCAAGGACAGAGTAGATGCCCATAAAAGGGATATTCAGTTTGAGGTTGGTGATCTGGTTATGGTGCACTTGAACAAAGCCAGACTACAAAAAAGAATGCCAACCAAACTACAGATGAGGAGAATTGGTCCTTGCAGAATCCTGAACAAGTATGGAAATAATGCCTACAAAATTGAATTGCCAGAAGATTTGGCAATCTCACCAGTGTTTAATGTCTAAGACCTGGTGAAATACAGGGTTCCTTAGTCAGCAACAAATGGATCCATTTCAGAGAAGGAACAGACAGTCAGAGATGTGACTTTGCCACTAAAACCCAAACTATAGGCAGAGCGAATACTGGATTCCAGAGTATAGAAGCAAACTAGACATGGTGTCTACATGGAGCATTTGGTCAAGTGGAAGCAGTTGCCTGAAGCAGAACCTACCTGGGTTGCAGAATCAGAGTTCAAAAAGAGGGGCATTGATTTTGCCTCATTGTCACCGGAGGTGACCTAGCTTCTTTCTGCATAGGGGGAGTATGGTGCAGGAGCACCAAGGCTCAATGCAGCCTGTACATAGCCTTTTTGGTTTGTCAATTTTGAGTTTGTAGCTTGTGTTTTGGTCTTTGGAGTTTTTTGAGTTTTCTTCAAGTTTTCTGTAAATGCATTGGCGGAAGAAGCATTTTGTTTTTGATCAGCCTTTGAGTCAAGTGAAAATTCAAGCTAATGAATGTATGTTGAAGGTGTTCAGCATTTTGTTCAACGGTTGAACCGCGCCGTTGAACCTCTTCGTTGAACCCCGTAGTTGAACCTCATGCCAAGGTTCAAAGGGTTCATTGGAATCATTGATCACTTTGTTGATTGGTTGAACCGCGTCGTCGAACCTCTTCGTTGAACCCCATGGTTGAACCTCGCCGTTGAACCTCTTCGTTGAACCCTACGATTGAACCTTGTGATTGAACCTCGCTGTTGAAGTTCAATGGTTCAACGGGTTCATTCATATTGAATGGTGGAGTTGAAATCGCCAGTCATTTTTGTTGGAGGTTGAACCTCACTATTGAACCTTGCGATTGAACCCCGTTGTTGAGGTTCAATGGTTCAACGAAGGAGTATGTATCGGGGTGATAAAAGGCATCAGCACAAGTTTCATTTCTTGCGCCGACGATGTATTGTCACACCGACAGAGAGAAATGAAGGAAGCACATCGGCATAAGGTAAAGTATCGGGATGACCTGAAGAGCGCCAGCCGATAGACTAAGTCTTACCGATGGTCAACAGATCAAAGTGTGCATCGGTGTAAGAATTAAGATCGGTGAGTGGAAAGAAAATTGTGCCGACGGTGGTAGCTCTTGCTAATGGGAGTCTATGGGATACAAATGTCATCAAGGTGAGATGATATATCGGCAGAAGAGATTTTGGGCAGGCCGATAAAGATAAGTCTTGCCGATAGGAAAGCATATGCATGTTTCAGTGAGACACTTAATTTTATCTTGCCGATAGCATAGAACTGAACCGACAGTTAGAAAATGAACAGGCCTGGAAACTGAACCGTCCTATAACGGACATGAGCAAATATTTAAGATGTAGCATTCTTTCTGTAAGAGAGTTCAGCAGAAGAATCGAAGAAGGGATTTTTGATGTAATCAAAATTTTTGAATAAAAATAAAGTACAGCAGTTTGACCATTTGTGCATCTCTGTTCTATTTTCAGTTTACTATTCTGAAGTAGATTAGTCATTTCTGTTTCTGCAATTTTATTCTTTTTTGCAAACCATGACTCTGTATTGATGATTCCTCAAGTTCCACTGTACAGTATGGAGGCCATCAAGCAGAGTCATGCTTTTTGTTTGTTTTTCTTTTGTGGGGTGGTCGGATTGTCTATTAGAGGCAATGCATGCTTGTTCTAGGCGAGCTCAGTAAGGAGTCCGGCTAGATAGACAAGTAGGAAAATAGACTTGCAGGGGTGGAAAATAGAGAGAAAGAAAGTGAGCACCAAGCAGTCTAGACCCTTGAACAGAGTGAGAAGGGTGGGCAACGGGCTCAGAAAGTTATGTGCCATTGAGGCAGTATCTTGGAAGCAGTGAGGACAAGGTATGTGTCCCACACCAAGCAGAGAAATAGAGTTTTCCATCTCTACAAAGAGTTGAGGATTTTAGTTGACATTATTGTGTAGAAAGATGTCTTTTAACACTTTGAATTGGTAGGAAGGCTAGTGTTGTCAAACAGTCTTGTACACCTACAGGATGCAGAGCAGGCAGCCTAGAATCCTCCCTATCACTCATGGTGCAGATTAGTTATGCAAGTTCAGAAGGTACCCCTGGTGAAGTTTCAGCTCAGCCAAATAATGTTGACGTGGCCTTGATGAACTGGCAAGAGAGTGATTTTTGTGGTATAAATTACCATCAAAGCCAAAATCAACAACATACACCTGTTTCAGCCAACACAAGGTTAAAATAGAGGGTTGCAGACCTTAATTAGCACGCTGTAGTGGTACAACAATAGTCTGTGAGAGATACATTTCAAACTTTTCCATCACAAATTGTCCTTGTACCACAACAAAAAGTGCAAATTCTACAAAGGGATCAAACTACACCAGTAAAGGATCAGTCTAAAGTACAACAACATCCTTCACAAAGGCAGAATGATGCTGCTGCTGTAAAAGAATGGCAAAAGGTAAATCCTATTTCTTTCAACATAGTAGATCATCTTAAGAAATCTACAGTGAGCATGTCAGTTATGGATGCATTGTGCATTCTTGGCCAAAAGAATCTACTACAAGAAGCATTGGCTAAGCTTTCAATTTCTGAGTGTTCTAATCAAGGAAAAGCCAAAGTTGTGCTTGCCAACAACTTAGAAATCAAGACTGGACAACCAACAAATGAGGTAAAACCTCCTCCCTTTTACTTAAGTCTGATAATTAGTGACAAACTTATTCATAACTGCATGATAGACTCCAGGGCAAGCAGTTCAGTCATGCCCAAAAGTCTAGTTGATTCACTAGGATTGATTTATGAGCCCCTTGCAAAAGGAGTTGTCCAATTAGATGGGTCTACACTTAGTACTACAGGAATAATCAAAAATTAGCCACTTACACTACATGTGTGTCCAAATTTTACCATCCATCAGAACATTTACATCATCGATCTACCACCTAGTTTTGCAATATGCCTTTCTAGGGAATTCACTGCCAAATTGGGTGGGTTTCTATCTTCTGATTGGTCCCACTTATTTTTCAGAACAAGATATGGTACGAAAGTAACCATATAGTCTGAACCACTTGCAAAGGACCATGTTGAGCCCTATGTTCCCAGCCCAATAAATGCTAACCTCTACATCACCCATGGGTAGCATGATAAACCCATGAGCGTAGATCCCAATGCACCTATAGAAGACATAAACTTAGATGATTGGGTAGTTGAAGATCATGAAAGTGATCATTTTTTGTCACACGGATGAGGTAGAATTAGGCATCTATATGATACGAGAACCTGATGCAGTGATTCCTAATCTGATTAAGGACCAAAGTCAGTTGGAACGGCAAGAAGACCAGCTTTGGAAGTTGTACTTTGATGGATCAAGGACCAAAACAGGTGTCGGTGGAGGGAATATGTTAATCTCACCCGAAGGAGACAAATACTATGCAGCCTTGAGGTTCGCCTTTAGCTGCACAAACAACATGACTAAGTATGAGACCCTGATCCATGGTTTAGAGTGGGCCCAGAAAAGAGGTATCAAATCTATACAAGTTTATGGAGATTCTGAATTGATCGTTAATCAGGTTAGAAATCTAAATGCTACTAAAAATGACCTGCTGAAAAAGTACAAGCATAGAGTGTGGGATTTAATTAAATTTTTTGATGCCTTTAATCTGTTTTCAATTCCTAGAAATCAAAATAAGTATGCAAATAAGCTTGCATCTTTGGGATCTCAATTTGAGGTTCTTGATCAGATTCAGAACATTGAAGTACAACCATATGTCAAAGTAGTTGTCAGGCCTTCTGTACCTAACAATAGTGTTTCCTGGCAAGTATTTGACAGTGATGAGCAAATCTTAATTTTTTTGAGTGTAGAGGCTAAATTTGCAACTAATAATCAGCATAAATACCAGCAATAATTTGAAGACCAGATTGTACAGTTCAGATCAAACAAGCTATCCAAGGGACTAGTAACACTAGAATCAATGTTTAACTCAGATGATCAATTCAGAAAGGACAAGTGCAGCATGACGGTGAAACAAGAACACTATGAGGCAGTGGAGATTTTCAAAGATAAGTTGTTGAATCTCAGAAAGGTATGCACTAAAGGTGAACAACAATCATTTATTCAATTATGCCAAGATTTTTCTGATGTTTTTGCATGGGAGTATAAAGACTAAAGGGGGTTTGATCCTGGTTTAGCCCAGCATACCATTGAATTAGAGCCTAATGCCAAACCTGTTAGGTAGAAACAAAGACCCCTGAATCCAAAACTTGAGCATTTAATGAAGGCCGAGTTAAATAAACTGATTGAGAGCAGTATCATATTCCCAATAAAACATACCTCCTGGGTTTCCAATTTGCTCCTAGTCAGAAAAAAGAATGGAGAAATCTGACTTTGTGTCAATTTCCATGATCTGAATCAGGCCTCATTGAAAGACCACTACCCTCTTCCTTCCATGGAACAAATATTGCAAATTGTTTCTAGTTCTAATAGATATTCCCTGTTAGACGGTTACTCAGGTTACAACCAAATTCTTGTCAAAGAGGAAGACCAATATAAAGCAACATTCAAGAACTAAGTGAGGTACCATGGCATACAGGAAGATGTCATTTGGTTTGTCCAATGCAGGGGCAACCTTTCAACGGGCAATGGACATGGCCTTCCATGGCCTTATGAACAAAATAGTGTTGGTGTATTTAGATGACATAACTATTTTTTTCAAAGATGCTAATGATAATTTTGACCACTTGAAGCAAATTTTTTAGAGGTGCAGGGAGTTTGGGGTTTCATTGAACCCCAAAAAGTGCATATTTGCTTACAAAGCTTTCTTGGTAGAATTAATTTCATGAGAAGATTCATTCCAAACATTGGAACTTTGTTACAATCTCTTACGGCCATGTTTAAGAAGAATGTGTCATTCAGCTGGACTAAGGAGGGAAAAAGAAGCTTCGAGCATATTAAAGAATCCCTCATTGTTTCCCCCACCCTCATTAATCCTAATTATGAGAGGGATTTTATTTTGTATGCTTTTGGAGGAGCTAGCACCATCTCTACAACATTATGTCAGCAAAATGATGAAGGATTGGAGCAGCCAATAGCATTTTTTAGCCAGGTACTGCATGACTATGAGGTAAAGTACTCTTTTGTGGAAAAACATGTTTTTACTGTTGTTAGGAGCCTCAAGAAATTTAGACACATGCTGTCTAATAACATAATTTACTTAATGTTTGCTCATCCTACTGTCAAGAGTTTTTTATTAAACAGAGATATAAATGACAAGAGAGCTGGTTGGATAACCAAAGTTATCGAATTTGATGTTGTTATCAAAGTGACCAGGCTAATTAGAGGCAAGAGCTTATGCGAGCAGCTTGCTGAAAGTGAAGAAAACAGTTAAGAACATTTAGAGGACATAGAAACAATACTCAATAACAATGTACCAGCCACTTTACCAGCTCCTACAATCAGCTGGGTGCAGCAGGTGATGCATTACTTACAGTCTGATCAATGCCCCAAAGGTTTGGATAGGGCAGGAAGAAGGTATTTCAGGCTACAAGCTACTCCTTATGCTATCATTGATGGTATTTTATATAGGAGATATTTTAATAGTGTATTTTTAAGATGTATTAGACCTGATTAGGTTGAGAAGCTGTTAGAAGAATTTCACAATGGACCTTCAAGAGGTCACTTTGCAGCTAGAACAACTGCTTTGAAGATTATGCAGGCTGGTTATTACTGGCTTGACTTGTTTAAGGATTCTTCTGCTTGGGTGAGAAGATGTGAGAAGTGTTCATTGTTTGCCGGTAAACAAAGGCTTGTTGCCTTACCTCTACATCCTATTAAAGTTGAACATCCATTTGTAAAATGGGGTCTAGATTTTATAGGACCAATAAACCCACCTTCAAGTGCAAGGCACAAGTGGATCTTGACTACCACAGACTATTCCACCAAGTGGACCGAGGTTGTTGCTTTAAAAGAAGAAAATGAATCTGCTCTTCTAAGTTTCTATCAAGATCTAGTATCAAGATTTGATACACTAGACTCAAACATCTCAGATAATGGTTTAACTTTCATTGGATTAAGAATTTTAGATTGGTCTATCAAAAATAATATCTTTTTGAATACTTCTTCTAACTATTACCCACAAGGTAATGGGCAGGCCGAATCTACCACCAAAAATCTGATAAGGATCATCAAGAAGACTATTGAAGACAACCAGAGAACATGGCATGAGAAGTTCAAGTTGGCTCTTTGGGCTGACAGAATTACACTCAAGAGAGCTACTGGTTGTTCTCCATATGTACTTACTTATCATTCTATAGATTGCCTATTTCAGTTGAATTACCAAATTTGACTTTCATCAAAGAGCTCTCTGGTGGATTCCTCCAATTTTGGCTTCCTTTCAATCTCTTGCAAATCTGATTTTTCTTTATGCTGCACCATCACCATTTCTTCCTTGACCCTTTGTGGTTCTAATACATCCATCACCTCTTCTGGTTTTATGATCTTCTTTTCTAGCTCTTTTGTTTCTTTCTCTGATGCTTTATCTAACTTTTTGTCAACATTCACTAGATCTTTCTTCAAAAGCATTTTCTTTGTCTCTAGATCCTTCATCCATGCTAGTAGGTCCTTTTGATATTTTTGAAATTCTTGAAATGCTTGCATCATTTCCATCATTGATTCTTCAAATGTCACCATCTTTCTGCATAAAAATAATTTTCTACCCTGCAAACTAGCAAGATCTTAGCTCTAATAACACTATTATAACACTACTAAAATTTTTCAATTATATTTCAGATTTTAAACTTACATTAACAAATTTTGCCAACATATCGACACAAACACATCACAACTAGCAACTAGTTAGCACCAAAAAAGTACCAAAATGATCCAGGAAACTCCCACCACTGATATTACTTATATGGAACTAATTTTTATAGCAAATAGGACTATTTTAATAGTCACAACAACATTTGCAACAAAAGTTACAAATCGGAAGTGAATACAAAGTAATCTCCACAAAAATGTTGAAATACACAAGGTGTATTTCACACAAAATCTAAAGATGAATGCTCCCTCTCCTAGGAATGATCATGAACATTAAAATAATAGAAAAAACACCTATTACAATAAAACAACATTCAAAAGCATACTGAAATCCATCGCGACTACCAAACCTACAAATAACACCATAGTAATGACAATATTTGCTCAAACTAATAGATTGAATCCCCGAACTCCTGAAGCTGATCTAAATGGATAGTAGGAGTATAAATAGACTTATATGCAATAGCAATACTTCCCAAAAGACACAACACCAACATTGAAATGAATCTCTACACAAGCATGGATAATATCTTCTCAAGCATGGATTAAATAAAAAGGGGACATGACATAGAGAGGCACACCCACATAGTCTAAATGGGATAGAGTCTATAAGAAAGATGAAAAAAAACAAAGGGCCTAGCCCTAACATCACTAGGTAGCTAAAACAGTAACAAAAGGAGGATATTTATCATTAGGATTCCAAACATCATTGAGGATTGAGTCATCAATAGGTTCCCAACTAGTGAGAGAACCCTCCTCTTTAGGAGTATCATCCAAGGGTGGCTAGGCATGAATTTGGGAAATGGCCAACTCTAGGCGAGGAAATTTGCTAGAGTCAAGCCAACTAGAAGTGTCATGCCGATGACAAGAAGTTGAAGGTGGCTCTCGAAGGTTGAGGCCATCCACTGTGTGTTGTATTACTCTAGTACTAAAGGTTGAGAACCATGAGATTAGGAACCTCTATATATTCAAATGATTGAAGACATCTAATCACCTAAAGCATGACAAGGATAAACAACCATTCAATATGGTTATAAGCCTTTGACAATTTTATCTTAATGAAAATGGTAGGATGTTGAAAGTGTTGTGCCCATTCCATCCCTTCCCACATAGCAATAATTTTTATCTAGGATATATCTAGACTTAACAAAACTATTATTCTTAGGATGGACTTGTTGGGGAAGCAAATAGGTCTAAGTTTGAGAGCCAAATCCTTGGGAATAATTTTGTAAGAGACATTCAACAAGGTGATCAGCCACAAGTTGCAAATATCTTCAAGATCACTAGCTTTATGTATGAATTTAATATTTCCCATCATTAAACTTTCTAAAGACTTTGTATGAAAAGCCTCAAGATAGACCTTATGAAGATCCTCACCCACTGTATCCCAAATTTTTTTATAAAATTCATAAGGAAAACTATCCAAACTAGGGGCCTTCTCATTGGATATTAAAAATAGCCTCACTTAAGTCATCTTTGGTTAGAAGATGATCACAAAGAGTTTTCTAAGAATTGCAAACTTGACAAGGAACCACATTAAGGCCCTAACATAAAGTAGCTAACTAAGTCGAAGTATACTCCTGAGTAGAAGAAACTTTCTCATAGGTCAGATAAAAGCCACTAAAATACTAGGAAGCTCGTTCAAGAGTTCTTTCCCCTCTTTAATTTTCTTAATGGCTTGAGATGAATTATAGGCACGTAAATCATAAAAGAATTATCTGGAGACCTTATCACCAATCTTGATCCAATGAAGCTAAGCTTTTATTTGGGCTCCCTATGTAGTGTGAGCATCTGCAACCTACTTTTGGTGGCAAAGATGATCCACTCAAAGTTGACTAGCTAAATCAAGCAACTACACTTCCAAAGTGTTGGTGGCTTGGAAAAGATCTAAGGTAGTGGCCTCGTAAGAGTAGAAATAAAAATGGGGCAAGTAATGCCCATAAATGTGAAGGAAGTAGGAAGTACGAGTTATGGCTTCACTCCACCAACTTATCCAGCTAGTCCCATGTAAAGTACATAGTTCTAAATTCTAGACGTGTTGAATGTGAGAGGACATGGCTTTGTGATTGAGTAATGTTGTGTTGAAGAAAAACTAATTCTTCATAGACTTTGATTTAGCAACTTGTCACTCAAAACAAAACCATATTGGAAAGTGGTCTAAAAGGACAATGTGTAACAAATGCTCCACGGGTAAGGAATAAAAGTTGGAAAATAAAAACAGGATTAATCTAATAGTATGGATTGATCTAGATGCTTGAGCACTCTATCAGGGATAGCTCTCATATTGCTCCAAGCATACCATATCATATGATCTTGGTAGTGGCCAAGATTAGGATAAAAAGGCCTAATGTATTATACATGAAGAACCAGGCTTCTCTTTTTCTAGCTATCTAGTGCATAAGCATGGTCCTACATTTATTGTAGGTCATTTTAATCATATTAAAATCTCTACACAAAACCCAAGTGGTAGTAGACATTGAATTAGAAATCCATTTATAGAGGGAAGATCTCTCTATAACATCATTTGAAGCATAAAAATGAATAACTCCAAAGGAATGATTATTAATGTTGAAAAGAGCCCACAATGCTTGGTTGGTGGTGTCACATCCTTGGTCAACTAAGTGTTTATGCCATATAGGAGAGAGAAAGGTGAAAAAACCACCCCAACCTACTTCATGGTTACTGCACAAGAAATTTTTGGAAGGCAAAATAACATGGAAAACTACAAAGAGCATGAAACCAAAAATTTTAACCTCTTATAAATAGAGAATATCTAGACTTGGAAACCGTAGTTGAGCATCCCAGATAGAATACTTCCTTCATAGGTCTGCCAAACCTTGAACATTCTAAGAAACATAATTCATAAATGAGTGTTGAGAATCATCTTCTCGTTATTGATCTCATCAAGAGTAGAATAACTATTCTTCAAAATAGCTTTGTTTGAAAAACAATTATCTAGATGTTGAGCTTGATTGGCTATCATTTATTTGCATGAAATATCCCTCTTCTAAGCACCTTGGTGGGTTGTAGGACCTCCATAGTGTGACCAAAGGAGGGGAAGCATATCAGACAATGGTGGTTAGCGACCAAGACAAACCAAATCCTACTAGTGGAGTTCTTACAAATTTCACCTCACTAGAAGTCTCCTTTGAAGAGGAGAGTTCAGGGTTCCCTAAATTTGGAGGTTTTGAAACATTTTTCCAAGCCTAACCCCTAGAGCTTGAAGAAGGATTGGGGTAGTATTACTATTACCAGAGTTCTTAGCTTTGTGACTAACTACTATAGACCATCCTTCCTCTTTCTTGTGTAAGGTGGCAACTCAGAAGTAGGTTGTGCAGAAGGTTTTGGACAAGGTGAAACCAAAGGGTAGTTTCAAATCTTATGTTTAGAGGATTGACAGTGATAATAGGTATTCAGTAGGTTCAAATAGAGAACACATTTAGTGTATCTTATTTGACAAATCTAGATAGAGAATTATTCTTTTAGGTCCTTGAAAAAATCCACCGCAACATAGACCTACCACTAAGGATGAGTTGAATAGAACCATTTAGTTTTAACACAAACCACAGAGCCTAAAGAAGAAGCTATTTGGCTCAAAAATTCTAGCAAGGCAAGGAAAAACCAGAAAACTCAACCCAAATAAGGACCATAAGATACTCTTCATTAGAGATGAAAAAGTCTCGAGTTCGTGGTTTGAAAAATAGAAAATAGGAATAAACAAGCCAACGACCACTGCTAAGGAAAGCCTCAACATGATTGGCTTAACAAAATGAAAAAGAAAAAGTCATTTGTAGGGTTTTACATAGCTTCTAGGTGAATCCCATGCGGGACCCAAGCCTTGTTGACCTGGGCTATGAGTATGCTTTTAGGGGAACCCTACCCAAAATATAACCTATCAAGATAAAATTTTATAACCAATGGCAAGCACGATCAAATTTAGGAATAAGAAGAACAACATCTAGGGGTGTTTTAGGAGATGTACCTTGTGAAACACCTTGGGAATAAACTTCCTAGGTTGCTTGGACAGGGATGCCATTGTTTATCACCATTGAACCTTCAACTCCACTAGTAATAGCTATAGAGGAATGAAAGGTAAGGGTCATTTAAAGAGGGTAAAACTCATCTACAAGCATCAAAACTTAAGAAATTTTGCAATAAATGTAGAAAGGAGCAACAAACTCCCACTTTCTAAAGTATTAGGACATACCTTCAACTCTATGATTCAATTTTTTAATTACACAATTTTTTTGCATCCATTGCCTTTATTTCTCCAAATCCTTCTCTTTCGTGGCTACAATCGATGCTTCATGTTGGTGTCATCCACCTCCCAGGAGTACCATCTGCAGAAAATAACCTTCATAGAAAATGAGAGAGGTAACACAAGGCCATTTCACTAAACAAGAGTGAATAAATTGAGATACATAATTTACATATTGTATAGGCTTTTAAAGCCATGAGAATGCTGACGGGTAAGAAAACTACTCTACAGGAAAAAACCACCCGGAGTAATTACCCTAAGTGAAAAACTTAACACACTAACACCCCCCATTAAGTTCAAACTTAGGGAGAATGAAGATGCAATATGGGTCCCGGCTACACAACCATGTTAGGTACCCATTTACAATGCAAAAAATAAATCTCTCACAAAGAGAGAAAAGGAGAAAAACCCTGTGTTGGTTTTTCTTCTGAATCGGCATTAGGGTTTGCCAGTTCTAATGCACAGGCAGATTCAGCCAACAAAATACAAGAGGTTGCATGAGCTCCTCCCCTTCACTTCTGGTTCTGCTGCACCAAGGGGGTGTCCTTATAACTAAAGATGTGACCTTGACTTGCTCAATGACTAATAGATTTAGCTTGACAGCAATAGGCAGAATACTCTCATGTCTGGACCAAGATCTGCATGGTAGATCACAAGGTTGGCAACATTCTTAGACATATGTGTCTGGTTGGGTATGAGAGTATGTAGGGGGTTCCTAATCCTACTCCTACAACTAACAGGTGGAGGTGATGAAATGGGTGGACATAATGTCCTAGATGCAAGACAAGGGGTTTTGGCTCATAACTACTGACCCAGGAGCAGACTGGTGCCTATCCATTGGGCAAGGAGTCAACTAGACGTATACAACAGATGGTTTGCAACTTTCACTCAAGTTTCAAGGGGTTGGACTTGATGCTTGCCTTACAAACATCACCCAAGAGTGGGTATCTAACTGCCTCTACTTATAGATATCCCTGCAGACATACAACCTTCTCCATACATTGACCTAAAACAGTTTAATCCATTCCTTGAATGGAAGTTACAGATCAAGCATGCAGTATAGATATCTATACCCTAGAATCTATGAAACCCTTAGCAACTAGATTCAAAAGAAGGATGACATGTAGCAAATGGAGACAAATAGATAGACACATGCAATAAGCATTTTTCATATAAATCAACATGAATTTGAACATATGTGCAAAATACACTCATGTTGCAACACATAAACTCCAAAATGGATAAAACAGCCAAAATCATGCCCTGTTCTTCGTTATTTACACAAAAATGCCACAGGCGTTCAATAACCAACAAATGAGCAACAAAGCCCTGCTTATATAGCAAGGAGGTGCTCAGCCTTAACCACCAGGCAAACTCAAAATTTGCCAGATACAGTTCATTCTAAAAATGGTGCTCAAACATTGAATGCAGCAGGTGGGAGAGGAGACAGGAAAAGATCTCAAGCCTTGCGCCACTGCCCATGGATGTACATCTTCAATCGGGTACTAGATCCATCCACGCCATCGCTCATACCTTTGCAACAACTGCCATTAATGGCGCACCAACCCGCAGCCTTGGGAAATGCAGAATACTGTGCATCGCAAACCTTTCCCGCCAAAATGTATCATCCTGATATTTCAAATCATGCAGGATCAAAATATCCCACATGCACCCCGCGGCAACCCTCCTTAACACTTTATATACTAGGTCATGAGCATATATGATGTCGGTACTTTTGCTCCCGATGACACTAGTATAAGCCTTCATCATCATCATCCTCCAGCATGATATCCGGATACTCAAATATCACCCTGACGTCAGCACCATCATCTACATGATAACCCCAACCTGATATTCACCCTCATTGGCACAACCTGATGCATCGGAAGACGATCCTCCTGCTTTGCCGATACCAAATGTCTAGCTGATGAACATCCTGATGACATCACCATCATATCCTACTGATGTCATCAGTATATCTGCCTATCGCGCACCTCCTCATATCCGGATGACATCATCGTCATATTCGCAACATTGGGGGATCTCCATAAAATGACTAATGTTAGAAATATGACCCCCCGGACCTTGATGACGTCACCACCATATCGGCATTGGGATGATATTCGGAAGATAACCAGATATTTGAAATATCATCCTGATGCACAAAAATCATGTTGCACTATAGCTCCACTATAAGATCGGGGTGATATATGAATATGGCGGATATTTGAAATGATCACCCCCCACTAGACAATGTATGAAGCCGATAGGCGGATATCTCTCTTCAGAAATATCATGCAGACAGGCAGAAAAGTGGATATCACCCTAACATAAGAATGACGTCAGCATCATCAAGGTGAGAAAACAACGAACATGAAGTGATAAAATAGCATCAGGATGATCTTAACAAAGATCACCCGATGTTCAAATATCATGACCCTGCAGAAGATCAAGTCATACTTAGGACTTTGCAGCAACATCATCAGGATGATCTTAACCAAGATTACCTGATGTTAAGATATCACCCCGGAGTGAAAGATCAGGTTGACAGAAAATATGATGATGACCCCCGCGAGAAACAAAAAGGGTGATAACCGAAAACATGATGATGATGACCTCCTCCAAAGAAAATATGATGCTGAAGTTGAAAAATGCTGAGGAGGCCCAGAGACTTAGAATATTTTTTGGGTTTTTAGGGAAAGTGCCTACATGATACCCCAAACATAAATTATTACTAACACCCTGTGGGAAAAAAACCCTCTCCAAAAGAGAGAAAAGAAAACAAAAAATGATGCATGGATGGAGGACTCAATCACACCCCCCAAGGACTACATACATCATGTATATACAATCAATAGCCCCCCATAAGAGGGAAGGAGAGAGACTATGTAGCCCCCCCACAATGTGTAATAACCTACAAAAATAGTAAGTGCCTAAAGACAGAACATGATCCAATGTTGACAAACAACTTGTCTCCCTTTTGGAAGAAACAAAACCAAGTACAAATGCAGGTATGCTTCCTACTCCAGATAGGAATTGAAAGAAAGAAGCATGAAAATGTATGATGATGTCTATGAAATCTACTCATGTGTCACCAAGACCTTGGAAGATGATGCCACGAACCAATCAGGGACATGCCTAATTATAATAGAAGGTGACAAATAAGGTACCACTGGAAACTAATCTTGAACATTCTCCAAAGACAAAGATGGACTGACAACAGTTGTACCACAACTATCATCAAATAGGAGGGATATACCCTCAAATGTGTCTTCCAAGTCAGAAATATGAGATTCTACAAATAAGGAACTACTGTCCAACAAATATGAATCCCAATCAAGAAGACAATGAGATACTGGTTGTGATGAATCACTGGATGTGCTCAATGAATCATCAACACAAAATGAATGGTCCTACTGAACTGGAATGATAGGAGACTCAATCAATGACTATGCACAATGAATCACTGAAGGTGAAGGTACATCAACTGTCCCTTGTGGAGAAGGAGTATCTGAAGAACCCTCATAATCCTCACCTGAAGATTCAAAGTATTCCAAAACTTCAAACTCCTGCATAGTAGCATGATCATAGGGTATCCTATCTGAAAAATGAAGAGGCACAAGATAATCTGAAATAGGATCATCTGGGAATAACTGTGTATCAGGATCTCCATGTATTTCCCAAATTTTAGTCCAAAGAATATGAGGACACTCAAAATGATAAATAGCATTCAAGGTGGCATCATCAATATGCATTGCAATAACTCCTAGGACATGATCCCTTTTGAAATTCCATGCAAATTTCTTACTACCAGTACCACGAAGGGCAACAATATTATATAAATGTGGTAACAAATAAAGCTATCTGAGATGTTTTATGATACCATCTCTGCATTGTTTATAATTTCCTCTTTTCAACATAATAACAACAGGATGAACTGAAAACCCCATAATGAACTATGACAAATCTCCAAGAATACAAAGACATTAACCTTCAGTAACTAAATTAGGTGGATTTACCTACAAAATTAGGAAAACCACCGTTCGGAAAGGTAAAACAGCCCACAAGCAAGTGACACCACCAAAATATAGTTTTCAATCACTCGACAAACCTCCTTATTCGCAACAATCATCAACCACCAAGGTTCCTTCATGCAAGAGATAGTCTCTCAACAACTTCGTGAGTCTTACTCATGCTTAAAAAGAAGAATAAAATGATATTTGAAGGGCCAAAAACACTGTTACGCAACTAATGTGGGATAAAGATCCCAGTGCAATGCTCAGCAACCGAACACAAAAGGGCCCACCATGCAAACCCTAATCAAATATTTTGCAAGACTTTCTTAGGATTTGGGAAATTACTTATGCTTTCTTAGCCACTTCTCACTCTAATTTCCAAACAAAAAATCATGGAAGTGAGCATCAGCCGCCAATCTGAGGTTAGGAGAAATAAGGCTTGGAAAAAGAGGTGTATCACCTGACAGTACCCAGTGGCTTCAATTTCACTCAGAATTTGGTCAGTTTACAATGTGTTTGCATACTCCTTCAGCTATTACAGTATATGTTATGAATTTTATTCAAATAGTCTATCTTATTCTATCAACTGCTGTTGAAAACTTAGATATTCTCAATAGAACGGCATTAAGCTAGTACTGTAATGAATATGTTTTTCGCAAATTACACTGTCACTGCTACACACAGATGCTCACCAGGGATGAATGGAGGTGCTTGCTATGAAAGAGATATGAAGCCACTGCACAAAGAAAGGAAATTTTTGTTTGCAAAACTTTACAAAGTTAAAGTTTGCATAAAAATGTATCCAAAAATGCTATAGGCAGGCTCCAAGGAAAAGTTCGCTGCGCAGGTGAGTGTGAGTAGAGGCAGCCAAGCAAGTGGAAATGGCGAAGCTTTCTAAAATGAGTCGGTACCTTTCACATTTAGGTAGTATATATGCACTCCAAGCATGTCCAATCTGATCTAGACTGAATCTGTGCCTTTCAGATCCTAATTTTCAAAGTCCACGCTCTCTGATTTGGTGTCCTTTAGATCGGCCTTTGCATAGGCCATGGGTTCTCTTCAATTTTGCCTTCTACCTTGAATGAACACCGCTATTGAGGCCATGCCATGAGGGGATGAGGGGGTTCAAATCCTTGTGAAAAAAAACTCACGTTTGACAAAAGAAAACTCCTCTTCTCCCAAGTGATCAACCAGCTAGCAAAGAAATGATGCCAGTGCAATGCCAAACAAGAATGGATGATCTCAGACTTTGATGAAGCAAAGCACCCAAGACATCTAGATATGATGCAGTGCCATTGCCAAAGAGTGGAGCAGTAACATCCACCAGATATCTCTTGGCCTGGGAGCGCTGCGATAAAATAATGATCTCAAAATCTTGATGAAAACTCTCAATGGCGGAAGAAGGCGCGTGTTGAAGGCTCTGATACCGTGTTGGTGTCATCCACCTCCCAGGAGCACCATCTGCAGAAAATAACCTTCACAGAAAACAAGAGAGGCAACACAAGGTCATTTCACCAAACAAGAGTGAATAAATTGAGATACATAATTTACATATTGTACAGGCTTTTAAAGCCATGAGAATGCTGATGGGTAAGAAAACTACTCTATGGGAAAAAACCATCTGGAGTAATTACCCTAAGTGAAAAAATTAACACACTAACACTTTAGGATCTAATTCAATTGTAAAAGATGGTATATCTTCAATTTTAAGGTTTAATTTCTTATTTTCATGAAGTTGTCTGATTTGTTGTCTTTTCTCCATATTCTTGGATTCACACTCCTCTAGTGATTGAGTTTTTTGTCATTTCCTTGGCATGATACTAAATCTTATATCAATCTAACACAATTTATCAAAATAATAAAATAATGATTGACAAATTATCAAATTTAAAAAAAAGCATGCAATTAGATTATTTTATGTCAATGCAGGAAAAAAAATAGTTAGTTTTGTCAATCATTCAAATTCCTCTAATATAAAAACAATGAATAATAATATCAAATTCAAATAAAATACAAGCAATTAGAATCTTTTACATTAATACAAGACAAAAAATGAGTTAGTTTAGCCAAACAGTTATGTAATTCTTCAAAATAATGAAATGTGTGATTGTATGTCATCGAATATGTAGAGCACATGGAAAAATAAAGTATGTGGATCCAAAATCAAGAGTTTATCCTTTTTTTTTTTTTAGGTCGATGCTCTATTTTCTATGTAAATCAAAATGTGTGCATATTATGTCTTGCTTTGGGAAATTATAACCCTTAGGGTTGGATTTAACTTGCAAATTTAACCCAAAGGGTTGGACATACATATCACATGCTCAAATACATGTTTTGTATAAAACATACAAAAACAAGCAAATGTTGAGGATGCTCTCCATTAAGTTTGCACATTTTTTATGTTATTTTAAAAAATCTCACTATGAAATCAAGCTCTCTATTACCTTTCTGAGCATGTAATATTTTATAAATTTTGAAAACATTTGTGTTTCGATGTTCAATTTCTTTTATTGGTGTCTCTATTTTTAATCAAAAACTTATGCATTGTTTTTTAATGTCATATTTTATTTGCTCATCTAAATTTGAAACAAATTAAATTTTTACATTCTAAACTCCAACACACACTCAAAAAAATGATTTTTCATTAGTTTTACCAAAATTAAGGGTTGAGCATGCTCAATTTTCTATTTTCTAGGATGTATTCACTTTCAAAATTAGTGCAAAATCATATATTCATTAAAAAAATTAGTAGAAAAAATAGGCATAAAATATGTGATGATAGCCAACTTTGCATCAAAGGTATTTTTGAAATATTTATAAAAAGTCAACATTTTAAGGGGAGTAGACTTGACACTATGTTATATTTTTCTAATAAAAATAGGACCACTTTGTGTACTCCCCCTATTTTTTGTTGTCCATTTGATATCAAACCCTTATAATCATTTAGAGACCCGATATAGGAGCACAACCTTTAGGCTAAAACCTCTTAGGCTAAGAGCCAAGCACTAAGAGACATTCATTTTGTCAAAGTCACCCGAATCACATCCTAGCCTCATCCCTTATGGTGTCAGGTTCATGCACTCATGTGCTCCCCCTATTTGACCCTTTTAATCTCCACTATTTATTTTTAAATGGTAATTTAGAAGTAAATTTTGACCACTAGTAATCATGTTCTTGTCACACATTCAAATTTTGAGCATGGCTATTTCAAATTTCTTGTCTAAAATGAGTTTTTATTGATTTAAAAAAGGTCACTTTTGACCCCCTTTAGGCCCAACATTTCCACGCACATACCTTGTGACAACTTAGCACTTTAGCACTATGAAATTATTGAGATAGTCATGTATCCATCACCAATAAAAAATAGCATGTGGTAATGTCTCAAGGGTTCAAACCAATAATTAGAAGCACAACCCAAGAATAAATAAAATCTTGACTTAAAAATAACTTGCTCTCCCTAGAAGAGATTGAACATGCTCTCTTCTCAATGAAACCTAATCAAAGCTTAGGGTTTGATAGGCTTCTAATTGAATTTTATCAAACTATGTGGAATTTTATCAAATATTATTTATATCTTCTTTATCTGAAAGCTTTTTCAAAAAGGATCACTAGGTCCATGTATCAAAAAAGCTTTATTCAAACGTACACCTAAAATAAAAAATGAAGACACTATTGTTGATTGGTGGTGGCCTATTACTTTATTGAATACCTCATACAAAAACATTGCGAAGGCATTGACTATTTAGATCAAACTGGTATTGTAGGGTTTTGTGTGTGATAAACAAATTGGGTTTCTCAAAGGTAGATATATCATTGATCATTTGATTTTGGCATGGGAAACTAGTGAATGGGCTCAACAATTAGGCCAAAACATTTTTCTAGCCAAATTAAATTTTAATAAAGCATATGATAGAATATGTTGGAATTTTATCCTTAATATATTATAATGGCTAGGCTTTGGTCCTAAAATCTAGGCACATGTTCAAGTGTTGTTCAAGAAGGCCAATGCTCACCTTAATATTAATAATTCTATGTTGAAATCCTTTTTATTTCCAACATTCCATCAGGGAGGGATGCCCTCTACTTCCATTTTTGTATGTGCTTATAACAAATGCTTTAGGTTATCTTCTGCAAAAACATAATGAAATAAAACTCATTTTCAACATGTTAATCCCTCAAAATGTGGTGGTTATCAGCTCATATTTTATTGATGATAATATTTTATTTCTATATAATTTTGAGGAGTAACTAAAAAATACCATGAATATTCTAAATCTATACTATTCTATATTGGGATCTCAATTAGCACACAATAAAAACAAATTTATAATGTCTCAAAATGGTCCTATTCCACAATGGATTCTTGAAGAATGGAAATCAGTTAAAGATGGGTAGGTTACCAAGTATCTTGACAAATTTCCTTTAGGTTGGGAGTCTTGCTTTCAGATATGTGAAAATGGCTCCATAAAAAACTCAAGAATAAATCAATTAATTGGGGCAAAAATTTTCTATATTTGGCTAACAAAATTCATGTGGCTAATAGGATTTTCCTTACCACTGTGTATTATTCATCCTATTGGATGCCCTCCAAGAAAGGTTATGAGGAGTTGAATAAATTAATTTGAAAATCCATTTGGGCCAGGTGGGATGGTAATGTTGGTTTTATTGCTTCATCTTGGTCTCATTGCATTCAATTACAAAGAGGAACAAACAAACCAATGGCCACAACTGATGATAACCTCAGCGTGACTAGCTTTAGCAAAAAAAAAACAACCTCTAGTAAGGTTTTGCACGGCTTCCAAGCAAATGCCATGCAGGACTAAAACCCTATTGACCCAATCTTTAAGCATGCTTTCAGGGGGGACCCTATCCACAAAATACTTTATCAAGGTAAAATTTTCTAACCAACAAGAAGTATTATCAAATCCGAAATTTCAAGGGACATACCTTATGAAACACCTTGGGAACAAACTTTTTGGATTGCTTGAGTGGGGTTGACATTGTTTATTGTCATCAAATCTTCAACTCCAATAGCAACAACTCCAAAGGAATGAAAGGTTGGGGCCATTTAAAGGGGGCAAAAATCGCTTGTAGGTGTGGCAACTTAAGAAGTGTTGCAATAAATGTAAAAAGAAGCAACAAACTCTTGCTTTCTAAAATAGTATGACATAAATATATAAACAAAGCCAAAAAAACCCTAGTAGAACCCATAAAATGATTTTCAAATCTTCTAATAAAACTATTCATTGAAAGCCTTGAATAAAAATCTCTACTTGATTATCATCCCATATGACCAACTGCGTTTTGGGGTGTGTCTTTATACCACCCAAACTATTTTTTGTGAAAGTGTTTACTTTTATCTTATGATTAATAAATACTTTGGCATTTTCATATATAAATTAAAAATATATAAAATATAAAAATATAAAAACCAATTACAAACTTGGGTCTCAACATAACAGTTGTCAACTAAACATAACACCATTTTCACATTGGCACCAAAAAGACAACATCCACAATTTTTGTATCGAATAAACCTGAATTTAATAAAGATCAAATAGCAGAGATTAAAATGCCAGTAAATACACCCGCATTCAGGAGCATCACGGTAAAAATTTTGACACTGACAAGACTTTTTCTTGCCTGTGTCTGTTCAGGCCTTGTTTCGGCAGCTTTATGAGAGACGATCTGATGTAATTGCTTTGTTTCAATATATTTCATGTAAATTTTTTTATTGCTTTGTTTAAATATATAAAAAATAAAATAAAAAAAACTTGACACTGATAAGACTTGTTGTTTTAACCAAATTTATGAGAGACGATGTGATGTAATTGCGAATCCGTGGGCATTATCCAGAGAGAATATTCGCAATGTACGATAATAAGATTAAACCACAGTATGTGCATGATTGAAAACATGATGTGATCCTTTGGCGCATCGGAAAGGAAAAATCAAATCACAAGTGGCTCAAATGTGCCCTTTCGTTTGATTGATCCTCGTAATACCCCAGTTTTATTCTATGTACGTTTTCACATGTTTGAAATAAAATGACAAGAACGTAAATGGATAAACATGTAGTACATTTAATAACAACTAGCAATCGCACAACTTGTGCAATGGGTATGCCAATAGACTTCTCCAAGAAGCATCTATTTCTTAAAATGGGAAGAGCAATAATTTAAGCGCAATTTTCCCATGCGTGACAAGTCCACTCAATGTACATGTGGAAAGCAACACAACATGCAAGAATAGGGAATGGAGCATAGGGAAGCACGTAAATAGACAAGAGTAGTATGGAGGGAAGGCTTCAATTGCCTTGATGTGTGGCCCTCCTTTTTAAAGATGCAATGGGTATTCAAGTTTCAAAATGTGTTGTATTTGTTAGTTTTGCTAGAAATTGTAGGTTGCATATATAAGCCTTCAACAATCTAACCAAGGTCCAAAACTGAAAGCACAAAAGGGAGAGCAAAAGATTTAAATCAACCATTTGCCAAGAAAGCAATCACATGGAAAAGGTACATAAGCGTCGAATGTCTGTGCCGACCCAAAAGACACAACAAAAAATGTTACAAAATGCAGCACAACCAAATGCATAAGTAGAGAAGACCGCTATGGGAAGGAGCCTTCAAGATCCCTGAGACGTGACTCCTCCTTTTTCCTAAGAGAGACATAGGCATTGGCCTGCATACGAGCGTAACATTGGAAGGTGAAAGCGGGCGAGATCCGTATGTATTGCAAACGACGAACACGGGAGACAGCTGTGAAGAGCAAACCCTGGCGTTCTGTATGACCAATGTCTATCGTGACCTTGTCAAGAGTAAGTCCTTGGGCTTTGTGGATGGTTAAAGCCCACGCCATCCTGAGCAGGAGCTGTCTTCGAGAGCCACGAGTCACAGGAACAATAGGAACAAGTCTCGTGTCACGTGAATCCCAAGGTGGCCCTGCATAGTTGTCAAATCTAACAACTACGAAGCTTGGCAAGTCTGGAGGATTAAAACCATTTGGGTAAACAATGGCCACAACAGTTCCAAGCGCCCCATTTACAAGTCCAGCAGCCACCCACAAATTTGAGGTGAGCATAATCTTTTGGCCAACAAACAAATGAATTACGGAAGGTAACTGCTCATCTTCCAGGTCTACAACAAACTGCCCTCTTGCTTGTTCAGCATTGCACTGTGCAATTGGGACCCCTAATGATTGTAACATATGCTTATTATGTTGAGCAACCAAGGTGTTTGTTGGGAACAAGTGTATGGAGGATCGAAATGCGGGAAGCCCATTTGCACCCAAGAATGTATCAGTCCGTGACATCAAGAGTTCCCAATCAGGCAAGCATGCATCAGCATTCCTAAGATTAGCAGGGAGTTGACGGAAACGGACCTGCGCCTCACCACTACCTTCTTGACGGAAAACATCCTTCAATGTAACAATAATTTGGAAGGAGCGCCACAAAGCTGCACCATACAAGTTGCATGCATATAAGGGAATGTCTCTAACAGGTGGCAATTGACCCAAATCACCAACAAGGATAATGGACCAGCCACCAAAGGGAATCCGACTATACATGGGGAACGCTTCACGGAGATGGCTATTAATACGAGAAAAGAGCCTTGGCACAATGAAGCTCATTTCATCAATCAAGATGTATTTAACAAAGTACATGCTTTCCTGGAATGTTGCTAATGCTTGGCCTTCTAGCGGGTCCATATCTTTCAATGGTATGCGCAAGGCGGCATGAATGGTGGATGCATTGATATTGAATGCCGCAACACTAGTTGGAGCAAGCAACAATAATGATGATTAGGATGAAGGTAGACCCTGAAACAGTGCATCTTTTAACATATGAATTAAGTATGACTTTCTAGTACCAGCAGTTCCTTGAACAATCATCCTAAGTGGATCCTTGCTTTTGGCCGTTTAGAAATGTGATAGAATAATATCAAAGGCAACACGTTGCCCTGTAGACAAACTACCCACTCCAAGATGGAAATGTGTTCTCAAAGCGTCTGCAAGATGGTAGGATGCTCGACTAGCTTCAATGAAATCAACAGCAACTAACTGGAGGCTCTGAGCGATTGAACAACTACTCCAATCATGGGAAATATCAAAGTCACGCCTGCCAAGCAAGTCAAGTTCATCGAAACCAATATTGCTGGCCGAGTATAGGGAAGAAAGAAGTTGCCACTCTTCATCTCTATCCATAGTGAATGCATCAACTTCACCAAGGGGGTCCTCATCATCAGAACTAGATGACTTGTCTAGATTTCTCTGAGAAACATGCCATACAGTGTAAGACCCTTGTAGCCGCTCCCATCTGGCCACAATCTCATTAGCAGATGATCCAATGTCACTTTCAACAGAATGAAATTTTGTATACAAGAGAAGCTCACTCCAACAAAAGGAAACAAAAGCTTCAAAACCCCTAGCAGGAATGCTTGTGAAGCGAGGTTTCACTTGAACAATTGTTGGAACAAGGCATTTAGTCCATTGATTGTTTCTACATGAAGCTGTAAACTTCTAGTTCTTTGCAACCTTTATTAATGTAAGATGTTCGAGAGCTTCTGGACGTGCCATGTATGCAGAAACAAATGTCGAATTGATAAGGTTGGCATCATCAGAAGGGTCCACCCGGCATAATTGTTGCCTATTCACATTCAAGGAAACAAAGGGTCTACTACAAACAACGAAAGATAATTTCAACAAGTGGCAACATTCTTGGGTACTGATATCACAGTTAGCTACAGTTTCAATCAGGGACTTACAAAAAGCAATAGTTGCAGGCCTATCAGTTTCAACATTAGCAACGATGCGAGAGAGCATGTCATGGTAGGTCTCTGATCTGCGCTCAGACTTTGTAGCGTATTTTGCAATATAGTTGAGGACTGCATGGCGAGATAGGATGGGCTAGCAATCTACATTTGCTCTACATATGGAAAGCATGGCAGGGTTATGAATATTCAATCTATCATCATTGCGAGCCAGGACATACTTGGCATCGCCATCTTTTGAAACAACCACTGTCGAAACAGCTTGCAAATCCCAAGGATCCTTGTAGCGGCACAAGTATGAGGTTCCTTTCTTAGCTAAGCATGTATCTTTTGTGCACTTAGTATGTCGTTGCACACGATTGACTAGTTCAGCATAGTCCATGGAAGAATTAGCTGCTAAGATTCTCTCTGTGTCCAACAAACAAGGGTCATCTAAAATGGAGCAATGGAACATCAATGAACTCACAACAATTCTACATGAGTTCCAAGCAGACACATAGTTGTTGATGTAATCAACAAAACCTTTCACATTTTGTTCGTCCTTCCAATTAACTATCTCCATGGCAGGTGCACGGTCAAGCCAAAGGAAGCCATGAATGTGGGCAGAACCTCTATGCTGCCACTCATACCTACCAGAAGTGAGGCCAGTCAAAAGGGAATTAGGAAAAATAGCAAAACAACCAAAACAAGATTCATTATATATAGCAACTAACCTATACCAATAGTCCTTTGCCTGTAGAAGCTTCTAAAGCACCTCGTCACGGAAGATATTGAAGTGATGATGCATGTACATTGCAGCCAAATGTGGATTGTGGATAATATTCTGCACCCTCCATTTATGTGCAATAGCTGGTTCAAGGGGAGGAGCCCCAGGCATGACAGCATGCAAGTTTGGCCACTTTGTATCAGCCGCACACAATGTGAAGAATAGAGTAGGGCAACCAAGTTGCATAATCATATCAGAAAGCTCTCCTCTAGACTTTGTCCAAAAAGGATGAGTGCCACGCAAGGATGAGCCAAAACTCATCAAGTATTCTACAAGCTTGTCATCAGGAAAGTCACACAAGCGTTGACATAGCTCACCAACAGTAGATGGGAGGCTATCCTCCCATTCCTTTTTCACATAGACAGAAGCAGTGGACTGGCTATGGTGCCACATCATTAGGTTATACACAAAGTAACAGAAACGAGGGTGCTGGCCAAACCTATTATCATGGTATCTCATCAGGTGCAAACATATTCGTGCATTTTCACTTCTCTCAACCATGGCTGCCCGTAGCTTGCAACTCCTGTAGGGTAAAGTGTTGGGAACGCCATTGCAAACAAACCCTCTGTGTTGTACTCGTTAACCAGGGCCATCGAGCTAGTCAGCCAATCAACAATATCGATGGTTCGACTAGACCCCAAATGCAAGAGATCACGAACCTCCTCCATATCCCTTCGTCGAGGAGGTAGAGTACCCACA
This sequence comes from Cunninghamia lanceolata, assembly GCA_027924645.1. Lineage (NCBI taxonomy): Eukaryota > Viridiplantae > Streptophyta > Pinopsida > Cupressales > Cupressaceae > Cunninghamia > Cunninghamia lanceolata. The sequence goes on from BSBN01000892.1 coordinate 11,277,950, forward strand.
AAAGAGGAGTGTTGCCTAGCCTCCTCATGGAGATGGTTTGATCCCTCCTCAGTAGCGGGATGAGGGCCAAGGGTTGGCTTTGGAAGATTAGCGAATGAGTGGACCAACATGCTTGATATATCAGTAGGGATTGCTGGTAAAGATGAGATGGCAGTTTCATCCAGCTGGACATCTTTGTAGTACTAGTCATGAGCAATTTTGAACTTCAAGGCTTCAAGGACGCGTGATCAGCTAACATAGAAATTGTAGTTTCCTTGGCTCTCACTATGCTTTCTCACAACTATGACATCTAATTGGTCAATGCATCTTGGCAAGTGTGTAGCAATACTAGTAATGTCCTGTGGGAAGCTTAGTGTATGTGCACTATATTTTAGTTGTCCACCCCATGCATGGAAAACTTGCAAGATTGGATTCACTCGTGCAATTAACATCTCCTCTACTTGTGTTAACACTTGTAGGCAATGTGGCTGGCTTCCAGGATCCATATTATTCCACTTGGAGAATCGATTTCCATTTTTCTCTACAAGGCAACGAGAACAAGCATTGGAATTCTGTGAATGTCGAACCTGGATGCCTGGATAACATTCCATGCATATTGAGCAGGTAGACATAGATGAGAGGTGATCTATCCGCTACTGAAAGCATTGTTGTGCCACATCAAATAGTGCAGGAGCAGGGCCAGAACTACTTTCCGGGTGAAGCCTAGCATCCAGCCCATCTGATTCTGACAACCAGGGATAGTGCACCGAGCCTTGTCAGGGCAAGTTTGGTCCTATATGCAATGAAGAAGGTGTCGTATGGATATTAGACTGAATGTCGAGTCCATTGATGCTAGTGGGGAGTCCATGGTGCATTGATAACCTCCTCTTTTCATGCCACACTCTATTAAGACCATCCTTTTGTGCTGCGTAATGAAGACGCCGCAACTCGTTCCTTCGAGAAGGCATCATCGAGCCACTACTAGATGCAACATTGGCCACGTCCGGGTGGTCCATAGCAAATTGGAGTGATAACCTGAGTGAAGAGAAGTGGAAAATTTAGGTAGAAGGAATGGCATGCAAGGAGAGCATGTAAGAAAAGCACTACAAACTTTAGAGATGAGCAAACTATAGGGGAAAGTATAAAACAACTGAGTCTAGCAATAAATAGTACCAACAATAACAAGCAATGGCAAAATACAAACCAATATATCAATTTTGTAAGAACATGCATTGGAACGACAATAGCTAGCTTCAAGCAGGTGACAAAACTACAATCAATTTATTGAGCGAGGAAACAATGCAGATATAATGAGCAAAAACATTATGCTTATATTGATGCGTAAGTAGATAAAAGGTCAGCTACTTTGTCAAACCTCACAATCACATGCCGTATAGATGCTCATCTTATAGCTAAGGGTTCTGGTGTATAGGCAAGGCCCTACCGTTAGATATCAAATCATAGGAACGATGAAATCCATAATTAAAGCTATATCTATTTTACCTCACATGCATTGAACTTTAGGTATGTATGATGGTATTTTTTTTCTTACAGATATCAAAGTACATGATGGAATCCATAATAAAAATCTATATATTTATTTCCTTACACATATTGAACTGTAGGTATGTATGATGAAATCCATAGGAAAAATCTGTCTATTTTTTCCTTACAAATATTAACCAATAGATCAACTATGGAAGAAGATGAATTGAAATCACAAGCATTGTTTTCGAGTATAAGGCAAAACCAATTTAACCAAGAAAACAAAATGAGAATGGGAACAACAAATATTATAATTCAAGACAATCTACAATAGGGCTTCCATAGATGTGAACACTATATCATGCATGAAGACTTGACATAGGTACATATGAGACTGGACAAGGGCCTGACATTAAAACATTGTGGTATCAACATAGAACAAGGCATATTTACAACGAAAATTCAAAAGGAGTCCCAAAGATTTCAATATTCAATGGTCCAAGCCACACAGACAAGGCAAGGGAAACTATCTAAAGCCTTTGGATCTATACAAGCGAGGACAACTTCGAGATTTCATTCAAAAGTCGGTTGCTTTCATCCACAAAGGAAATATGTTCAACCCTAGTCACAATAGCACTGATCCTCTCATCATCATTATATGTTTCACGTTTGACAGATAGTCTAAACACAAATTGATGTGAAATGATATTCTTCAAAATCTCTTGAACCACTTCATCTTCAGTTAGCAACAATTGCAAGTCCATGGTAGTGACACCCATCAACACATTCCCAGTTTGGTCAAAAGCAGTAACCCAATGCAAGGCACCTGTATGGTCTTGTAATTCAAGTTTGAGCATATAGTTGTAGTCACAATCAGTGAGGTCTTTGGAACATTTTGGGCAATGCCAAAGGCTATCTGTTTGTTGCACAACCTTTTTCTTGCATTTTTTCCCGTCAACAACATTTGGGCAAGAAAGGTAGAAGAAATTGTCCAGGTGTAGCTTGGTCACAGTGGCACGAACAACTACAGCCTCGGTCTTCTCAAAGCAAGCAATGGATTGAGCACCTAAGATGAAAGCTCAACTATCATGATCACAAGAATGAGCTCCTCCCTGTGTCAAGCACGATGCAACATTCAATGAACCCTCTAAGCTCCACAAGGACTTCAACGTTGTGGCCTCCTTGATGTCGGGATTTATAGAGAGCTCTATGGAACATAAAGTGTTAATTGTCTTTCCATTCCACACAACCACCTCTAACCAAAAGGATGGGAGGAAGCTACTGGGAGTGCATATCGTACAACTACTTCCCCTTGACCTCAGCATGGGTTCCCCAAAGAGTCACGTCTATGCTGAACCATGTAGCATCAACGAGGTGAGCGACACATTTAGCTATCTCTGTGCCATCGCGCTTACGGATGGTCGATGTGGTTGAGACAGTCTCCATAATACCAAGAACATCAACCAAGGAATTGGCAGCCAGCAACTGGAGATCTTTAATTCAAGTGAATTGGAACTTGTGGGTGGGTATGTTGGACACATCAGAGACACAAGAGATAATTGTTGAAGAAGGTTGCAAGAAGACCTCCCATGGATTTGAAGAGTGAGAGTAAGCAGGGTTTGCTGCCTTAACACGGCCATTAGAGATGTCAATAACCATAGTGGCCTCGACAACATCAAAGAAGCGATCAACTGCATCATTGAAACATGTCAAATGTAGTTTGCTCCTAGCAAAGTCGATAATGTCGAACCCAAAGACCTTCCCATGACCTCTAAGATTACTGAAGTGCGAGATACCCTTAGATAAGACTCGGCCCCGTATTGTCCATGAGTGTTGGTAAGGAGTAAGTGCACCAATTGGTATAATTGCATGACCCGTACTAGATCCAATAGTAGTAGGCTAGGAGCTTGAACCATGCGGTGATGAAGCAATGCCTGAAGAAGGAATGCCCGCCTTGGGGCCCTCCAAGTTCAAACCTATAGGCATAGAAAGAAGCAAGCTAGGTGCACCAATAGTAGCAGCGTGAATAGATAGAACTTTTATCGAGCTAATAACAATTGACCTACATTTTGCAAAGGAGAGATAGTCAAGAAGTTGGAAACCACAACATGTGCAGATGGAAAAGACAATGACCATTTAGGGGTGGATTTAATGACTTCCATACATCAATCTATTGACGTGCTGGCATGCATATCCTGTAAGTTGCAAAATGGACCCCTCAACAAGGCCTCCTCCAACAACCAGCTCATTATATTTAGAGGGGAGGAGAGCATCATGCATGTGAGTTCCGTCAGAAAGGCGCACCTGATAACAAAGGGGAGAGCTAGGTTTAGAGGTGATCAAGTTTAATGAGGCAACTTACAACGTTGGGCACAAGCCAAAGGAGCCACTAAGCAAGCTACTAATTGCCCCGTCGGTTAAGTTGGCATCCATGGCGGGGCAAAAGAGAAAAGAGAGACAAGCCTGCAACCAAACCAAGCAAATATCTAATGAGGAGCGGGCCAAGCAGAATAAAGGATAACAGGTTCAACTGGTTAAGAGCAAGAAAGCACCACATAGTGTGTAGAAATGCCAATTTGACGCCAAACACAGTAGAGCCCATATTAAACAGTTAATGCAAAGCAACTGAATGACCATAGCAATTCCATGAACAATTTTAAGAATTGTAAAAGTGATTTGGGAGAATCTCAAGACCATACCAACTTTCTAAAATTCAAGGGGTAAAATCCAGACCAATGTAAAAGAACAAAAAAGTAGTAGAGATATCAGACTAAAGAAATGTATTCTCATGATGCTACTGCAAAATTGGCCTTACGGAATTAAAAAACAATACTACTTTTCAACAAATTCAAGTGAAAATAATAGCATCCAATCAATGAAGTTTTTCTAAATGAATACTAATGCAGGAATGAAATGCTAAACCAAACACAAACATTCAAAGGAAAAATCACTCCTTCATTCCCTATCATCAAGATCTTTGATTTCATATTTGATTGCACTCAGATTTTTATCAGCACAAATCCAACAAGAAGTTAAGATGAATGGATAAAAGTTGTATGAAAAATCCAATTTCCTCACGATGAAAAAAGAGAGGGTTTATATAGATTTTTGGGAGAAGAGAAAGCACGAAAGTTGCCATTTTTGCAACAGAAAATAAATTGAAGTTAACTTATGAAGATTGGAGAAAGTTTCCAAAATCATGTGATAGAAGATAGAGATGCTAAAAGGAGAGAGAGAAGAGTGGGTTATCGATAAAAATGAGTTAATAAAAATGCAAGCAAGAGAATGATCAGCACACAACCATGGTAAACAAACTTTATTACCTTTACTATTATGGAACTTAAACAACACAATTCCAACAAAGAAGAACCCCAACAAGCACAGCTAAACCAAAACTAGTTATGTTCCAAAAATGTATGTGAGATTTCACTTGCAACATAATCACCATGGTGGATCATAAACAACAAAAGACAAATTTATTTACAAGACCATTTACACATGAGTCTTTTATTTACAAGACCATTTATATATATAAGCCTAAACACATAAACAATTTTCTTACAGATTTTACATGTTTAGAAGCAATTGAGCCATTGAGAACCATCGATGCTCAGCCTATTTACAAGTAAACCAAGATATAGACAAGGGAAGGCTGCCTAAAAATTAAGATAAGATGACATATGCAACACTACATGCTAGCCATATATTCTGCTAGCGCACGCAATATTTTGACCGATGCACCCCCTCCATACACCTAGTCATAATAGAGCTCTTTAAACCAAAAGAACAAATGATCAAGTTTGTCATACACACATTGGAGATCAACTAAGGCACCTTGGAATGCTTGCATCTCAGCCTCTTCTAGCAAATGTTTAGGAAGAGAAACATTCCTGGCATGGTTAACAATTGTAGAGAAGGACTATGACAATGTGAGGGAAAATTCATGCAGACCCAAAGGTGCATCCGCATCAGGTGTTGGGGCAAAAGTCAGCTCTTCATGAAGCGGGCCCGTGACACTCCGATTTGAGCTACTACTCGAGATCTCCACAACCTCTACATGTTGAGGAGCTGCCATTTCCCAAGCTTATATCTAGAAACAAATTTTCAAAAGCAACAAAAACATTTAAAAAACTCAGAAACAAAGCTTACATGGTTATTAGTGACAACATATCAACATGTCTCTATATATAGCTTGCAAAGCAAATTCAATGCAATGACTTCCAATCTACCAAGACATTTAAGAACATTTAAACTATGTCTTTTTCCTCAAGGATCACAAAGGGAATGTATTTTTTCTATTTTATTAATGCAAGATTATATTTGTTTTCAAATTGAAGCATTCAAAAGTTGTTGCCTCTTGTGAAAAGAAGCTTTCAACATAAAGACTTAAATTGAAGCCACGGATAAACGTTAGAAATATGACAAACTCCAATCACAAAACCAATCGAAGATAAATATTAAAATTAAATTAAAATGTATGGGGAAAAAAAGCTCAACTTCCTTGTATTTGATGACACAATTAAAACTTAAATTAAAGCTAGGGACAAACGCTAGGAATATGAGAATCTCCAACAGCAAACCAAATCAAAGATAAATATTAAAATAAATTTAAATTGTTGGAGAAATTATAGTTGGAATCAACATACAATGATAACAATGGTGAGTTAGCAACTCCAAGCGGGACCATCTGCGTTCTCCATACGCCGCGACGAAAACCACATTCTATCACTTACGAAGAAAAGAAAATGGATTTTTATTAGATGTTGGTAGTGATAGTGACTGTAAAATTCCTTTAGATCAATATGGATTTTAAATAGATGTTTGTAATAGAAAAGAAGTCCACATGTTAAGAGGAACAATATCTAACGAATTATGTGTAATGGTCTAATGGTGAAATTTGTAAATATGTTTGAATTCTTAAATATTAACTATATTATTAGTAAGTCGTATATTTTTGTGTTAAGTTTGGTTCATAATTTTATTTTTATATATATTTTATTTCAAACACTTTCATATATTCTTCATTTATTGTAGTTTTTCATTTACACTCATATCTATATATTTGATGCATATACATTATTTATTGCATCTATTTTTGCACTTATCCTCATACATTCATTGTTTGACCTAAGATTTGTACATTAATGTCAAAGATGACTTTTGATCCACTCAAGATGAAGCTCTTAGGTTGGATTCTATATTCAAATTCCTTAATTCTTGCTCCTTCCTACTAGCCATTATGAGCGAATTTTTTCTCATGTTTTTTTCTTAATGCAAGGAACTAAAGATCTAGCTTGGGTAAGAGGAAGAAGAGGATTTGTTTTAAGGGTAAGAATGAAAAGTGTCTAGAGGAGAGGCACTACTAGTCTCTAAAGCAATTGCATGGAGTTGGAGTGGATAATATAATCATCAAGTTAGGGAGGACCAAAGATTGTACAATATCTAAAAGTTGCTTGAAATTACTATCTAGACCAAAATGTACTTTAATGACTTGCCAAGGAGGACATTGCAATGAAGAGAAATCCCATATATCACTAAACTATTGAATCCCTTTCTTGAAAAGTTGATAAGTTGGTCCAAGAAAGATGATGGCTAGAGGTTTCACATAGAATTAATATTGTTATTCCACCAAATTAAGAAAGAAGAAAAGCTAAGACCTTGCCTCAAAGAAGAACCTTTCTAATCTAACAATTGGCACACTTGCTACCAAGCTTTCCAAATAGATTAAATAGAGAAGGTAAATTTTGGAATTTATAATCCTAAACCCATCTTTCAACCTAGGTTAGATACATGTTGAAAATATTGTCACTCTTATTCTAAGAAAAACACATGAAACTGTTAATGAAATTATTGAAATAGATTTGCACACAATATTTGAAAGTATATATTTGAAGTGTCATAGTTTTTAAATGGATTCACTACTTTTCTTATATGACTTATTCTACACATTTATTTGTATATCTCAAATTAAATGAGAATTACTTTCAAACTTATGACTCTCTATCGATGAACCTATTACACCTTAAAGGTAGTAGTTAATTAAAATAAATTAAGTTGAACTGAAATATTTTTGAACCTTCATCACTTATTTTTCTAAAATCATTTCAATTCATTTTTTATGGACTATAGAAAAATATTGTCTCTAATAAAGTACATTTTTATGATGCAATGTTTCTCATGTAAATCCATTCGATGGCCATTACATTTCCCATGTAGCACATGTAATCATATTCATCATTGATTCTCCTCTATATATCATAAAATATATGATTAAAGATGATAGATGATATATTAATGAAAATGTTTTTTTATTAATGAGAATAATGAGTTTTATAAAGTAGAGTGCATCCACAATTTTTATATCAAATAGCACTGAGTTTAATGAATATTACAAAGCAAAGATCAAAATGTAATAAACACACCCATATTTGACACATGTCCTCACAATATACATGCGTTATTAAAAATAAAATGTGACCTTGCATAGTCACTCCTCTCTTCCATGGTCAAATTATGTTCTATTTTCATGTAACAAAGGCATAAAAGTACTCTCTATTGTAGTGATCTAGTTGTGGACAACATTGATGTGTGTCATGAGAGTCAAGAAAATGAAATTAGTGCAATAGTCAGAAAGAATTGTGAACAATGATAGGAGTCAAGGGGTTATATGTGAATTTTTTTGAAAATTATATATGGATTGCTTGAATTTTTATTGCTACAGAACTTCTTGCATGTCCAACGTTCTTAGCTTCTTCTAGGGTGTCAAGTCCTATAGTTTCAATTTCAAATTAGGTGAATGTATGTATTGTATATATTGATTGCCTCAAGGAGTTTATTATGTGTTTCAGGAGAACCATGTTTATCTCTAGTACTACATTTGAAAGTATGAGTATTATGTGTGACTAGTTGGTAGTGATAATGACTATGAAATTCCTTTAGATCCCTCTAAAGGAGTCTTTTAACTATAATAAATGGAATGCATGAATTAGTTCAATGTTTGTTCAAGTATGATTGGTATTTAATGTTATGATAAATTGGTAGTGCAGGGTAAGTGCAGGAAGATGGGGGGCCAAAAATGGGTCTTAAGTGGCCACTTTTTTTCTGAAATCAGGAAATACTGGCCTTGGATGAGAAATTGAGCATAGTTACACTCAAAATTTGGAGATGCAACCAAAACAATGTTCGTAGCGCTCTGAGTCTACTTTCTAAACTACTATTTTATTTTGAAAATGGCATAGATTAACGGGTTCAAAAGAGGGAGCCACAGAAATTGGTGTTGTTTCTGTCAAAAAACATAACATAGCATGTTTTGTGATCCCTCAAAAGGTCAACTTTTTTTTAGTATTTTTAAAATCGCTTCAGTGAGAAATTAGCTAATAGCATGTAGTTTATGCTCGATTTTTCTGATAATTTTTTGATGAATATTTGATTTTTTACTAATTTTCAAAGTGGACACATCCGAAAAAATAGAATTTTGGCCGTGCTACCCCTATAAATTTTAAAAACTAATTGAAAATTATTTTTTTATTTTTTTAATATTTGTAGAATGGAGTCTAGTTTCTAAATATGTAATTTTTTTGAAATTTGAATGAATAGTTAATTTACAATGAAAAAAAGACCAAACAGTGGTTTTTGCCTAAAAACGGACACACAAACAAAAGAAATTAAAGAAGAAAGGCTTAACATTGTTAAAATGTGAAAAAAATTACATCGTCAAATAGCTAAGAGAAAGCCTAACATTACCCAAGTGTTTGATTTGTTCGACCTTGAAACACGTGCAAATCTGAGGGTTAGCACGAACGAAATTATGTGAAATTTTGAAGAATATGGAAAAACACGTCTGTGACTGTTCATAAGGCACTCCATGCCTTTGGGTTGGAAATCCAAAGCAAATCCCAAGCCCAAGGCTTGGGATTCCCAAAGCAAGACATAACGCACTCACATTCTGTTTTGCTTTGCATTTTTTCTTTCTCGCAAGTCTATTGTTTGTCATGTTTAACATAACACGAGCACGTTATAACGCACTCGCGTTATGTTCCCCTTAAATTTTTTTACGTTCAAGGCTATTAATCATGAGGGTTAAGGGATAAGGGATAGGGTTGGAGGGTTTAGGGACAAGGGATTAGTGTTTAAGGTATAGTATCGAGCCCATTGAGGGTCTAGGAATAGGGATAGCATTTAGAGTTTAGGGATGAGGGATTAGAGTTGAGGGATGACAGATTAGGGTTGAGGGTTAGGGTTTAGGGATAGGGTTGAGGGTCGAGGGATCAGAGTTAAGGGTTGAGGGATTACGGTTTGACATTGAGGGTTGAGGGTTGAGGTTCAAGGGTCAAGGGTTTAGGGATAGGGTTTAGGGTCGAGGGATTAGGGTTAAAGTAGAGTGTGGAGGGTGTAAGGATTAGGGATAGGGTTGGAGGGTTTAGGGATAAGGGATTAGGGTTTAAGGTATAGTATCGAGTCTATTGAGGGTTTAGAATAGGGATAGCATTTAGGGTTTAGGGATGAGGGATTGGAGTTAAGGGATGATGGATTAGGGTTGAGGGTTGAGGGATTAGGGTTTAGGGATAAGGTTTAGGGTTGAGGGTTGAGGGATTAGGGTTTAAGGTATAGTGTTGTGGGTTGAGGGTTGAGGGTTTAGGATTAGGGTTTAGGGTTGACAGATTAGCATTTAATGTCGAGGTTAGGGTTAGAGTGTCAAGGGTAGAGGAATTAGGGATAGGGTTTAGGGTTGAAGGTTTAAGGATTGAGGGTTGAGGCTTTAGGGATGAGGGTTTAAGGCTTAAGATATAGTGTCAAGTGTTGAGGGTGTAGGGATAGGGTTTAAGTTTTAAGGGTTAAGGGTTGAGGGATAGGGATTAGGGTTTAAGGTATAGTGTTGAGGGTTGATGGTTTAGGGATAGGGTTTAGGTTTGAGGGATTAGGGTTTAGGGTTGATGAATTAGGGTTTAATGTTGAGAGTTGAGGGTTGAGGGTTGAGGGTTGAGGGCTGAGGGATAGGGTTAATGGTCAAGGGATTAGGGTTAAATAAGAGTGTCAAGGGTAGAGGGATTAGGGTTAAAGGTATAGTATCGAGCCTGTTGAGGGTCTAGGAATAGGGATAACGTTTAGGGTTTAGGGATGAGGGATTAGAGTTGAGGAATGATGGATGACAGATTAGGGTTGAGGGTTGAGTGATTAGGGTTTAGGGATAAGGTTTAGGGTTAGGGTTGAGGGATTAGGGTTTAAGGTATAGTGTTGAGGGTTTAGGGATAGGGTTTAGGGGTGAGGGATTAGAGTGAAGGGTTGAGGGATTAGAATTTGACGTTGAGGGTTGAGGGTTTAGGGTTTAGGGTTTAGGGATAGGGTTGAGGGTTGAGGGATCAGAGTTAAGGGTTGAGGGGTTAGGGTTTGACGTTGAGGGTTGAGGGTTGAGGTTTGAGGGTCAAGGGTTTAGGGATAGGGTTGAGGGTCGAGGAATTAGGGTTAAAGTAGAGTGTGGAGGGTATAAGGATTAGGGATAGGGTTGGAAGGTTTAGGGATAATGGATTAGGGTTTAAGGTATAGTATCGAGTTTGTTGAGGGTGTAGGAATAGGGATAGCATTTAGGGTTTAGGGATGAGGGATTAGAGTTGAGGGATGACAGATTAGGGTTGAGGGTTGAGGGATTAGGGTTTAGGGATAAGGTTTAGGGTTGAGGGCTGAGGGATTAAGGTTTAAGGTATAGTGTTGAGGGTTTAGGGATAGGGTTTAGGGTTGAGGGATTAGAGTGAAGGGTTGAGTGATTAGGATTTGACGTTGAGGGTTGAGGGTTGAGGGTTGAGGGTTTAGGGTTTAGGGTTTAGGGTTATGGTTGAGAGATGAGGGATCAGAGTTAAGGGTTGAGGGATTAGGGTTTGATGTCGAGGGTTGAGGGTTGAGGTTTGAGGGTCAAGGGTTTAGGGATAAGGTTGAGGTTCAAGGGATTAGGGTTAAAGTAGAGTGTGGAGGGTGTAAGGATTAGGGATAGGGTTGGAGGGTTTAGGGATAAGGGATTAGAGTTTAAGGTATAGTATCAAGTCTATTGAGGGTTTAGGAATAGGGATAGCATTTAGGGTTTAGGGATGAGGGATTAGAGTTGAGGGATGATGGATTAGGGTTGAGGGTTGAGGGATTAGGGCTTAGGGATAAGGTTTAGGGTTGAGGGTTGAGGGATTAGGGCTTAAGGTATAGTGTTGAGGGTTGAGGGTTTAGGATTAGGGTTTAGGGTTGACGGATTAGCATTTAATGTCGAGGTTAGGGTTAGAGTGTCGAGGGTAGAGGGATTAGGGATAGGGTTTAGGGTTGAAGGTTTAAGGATTGAGGGTTGAGGCTTTAGGGATGAGGGTTTAAGGCTTAAGATATAGTGTCAAGTGTTGAGGGTGTAGGGATAGGGTTTAAGTTTTAAGGGTTAAGGGTTGAGGGATAGGGATTAGGGTTTAAGGTATAGTGTTGAGGGTTGATGGTTTAGGGATAGGGTTTAGGTTTGAGGGATTATGGTTTAGGGTTGATGAATTAGGGTTTAATGTTGAGAGTTGAGGGTTGAGGGTTGAGGGTTGAGGTTGAGGGACAGGGTTAATGGTCAAGGGATTAGGGTTAAATAAGAGTGTCGAGGGTAGAGGGATTAGGGTTTAAGGTATAGTATTGAGCCTGTTGAGGGTCTAGGAATAGGGATAGCGTTTAGGGTTTAGGGATGAGGGATTAGAGTTGAGGGATGACAGATGACGGATTAGGGTTGAGGGTTGAGGGATTAGGGTTTAAAGTATAGTGTTGAGGGTTTAGGGATAGGGTTTAGGGTTGAGGGATTAGAGTGAAGGGTTGAGGGATTAGAATTTAACGTTAAGGGTTGAGGGTTTAGGGTTGAGGGTTTAGGGATAGGGTTGAGGGTTGAGGGATCAGAGTTAAGGGTTGAGGGATTAGGGTTTGACGTTGAGGGTTGAGGGTTGAGGTTTGAGGGTCAAGGGTTTAGGGATAGGGTTGAGGGTCAAGGAATTAGGGTTAAAGTAGAGTGTGGAGGGTATAAGGATTAGGGATAGGGTTGGAGGGTTTAGGGATAAGGGATTAGGGTTTAAGGTATAGTATCGAGTCTGTTGAGGGTGTAGGATTAGGGATATCATTTAGGGTTTAGGGATGAGGGATTAGAGTTGAGGGATGACGGATTAGGGTTGAGGGCTGAGGGATTAGGGTTTAAGGTATAGTGTTGAGGGTTTAGGGATAGGGTTTAGGGTTGAGGGATTAGAGTGAAGGGTTGAGGGATTAGGATTTGACATTGAGGGTTGAGGGTTTAGGGTTTAGGGTTAGGGTTGAGAGATGAGGGATCAGAGTTAAGGGTTGAGGGATTAGGGTTTGATGTTGAGGGTTGAGGGTTGAGGTTCGAGGGTCAAGGGTTTAGGGATAGGGTTAATGTTCAAGGGATTAGGGTTAAAGTGGAGTGTGGAGGGTGTAAGGATTAGGGATAGGGTTGGAGGGTTTAGGGATAAGGGATTAGAGTTTAAGGTATAGTATCAAGTCTGTTGAGGGTTTAGGAATAGGGATAGCATTTAGGGTTTAGGGATGAGGGATTAGAGTTGAGGGATGATGGATTAGGGTTGAGGGTTGAGGGATTAGGGTTTAGGGATAAGGTTTAGGGTTGAGGGTTGAGGGATTAGGGTTTAAGGTATAGTGTTGAGGGTTGAGGGTTTAGGATTAGGGTTTAGGGTTGACGGATTAGCATTTAATGTCAAGGTTAGGGTTAGAGTGTCGAGGGTAGAGGGATTAGGGATAGAGTTTAGGGTTGAAGGTTTAAGGATTGAGGGTTGAGGCTTTAGGGATGAGGGTTTAAGGGTTTAAGGCTCGTCATTACCAAACTAGAATGCGCTCGTGTTATGACTTAATTTTTTTTGAAATTAATTTGGCCACTTTTTGGCCCCCCATCTTCTTACACTTACCCTGCATTTGATAAATATATAGAGGAGCTTATATTAGTTAAATGTAGAACCTAGTTTTCTATTTGTTTATTCAACTCTTTCTCTCCCTCTCTCTCTCTCTCATACCTCTAAATTTGAAGCTTGACTCTATCACCCAAAGGGATCAAGGCACAAGTCTCTAGTAATCAACTCCTTGACCACACTAAAGTTTAAACTCAATGAACATCATTATCAATTAGTTTAAATTTGATTTTTTAAATTTTTCCCTTGTATCTAGATTGAAAAGCATTCCCCGGTATAGGTCTCATGTGATTTTTTATAGGGTTGTATGGTTGTAGTTTTAAAAACCAACACAACCATTCTTAGCTTGATCAATTAGAGGCCTAAGATGAAAAAATATTAAAAAATGGACTAACCAATATAGAAAGAACACACAATCACTATATTCTATGCAAATATTGATCATACAAATCATTATAAATTTTAATTGTAAAGATATGTCATAAAGATCTTAATTGTTATTTAGAATTACAAGTACACTTTTAGACTATTTAGGCCTAGTCTGGAAAGACCATGAAAATGAAACAAAATAAAACAATGTCTAACATACTATGAATTATTTAGAAGACTATATTTTTCCAACCAATAAAATATAGGATGACTTTATAATACATAGAATGTCCTAAAGGGCATCTATTTGATCTTCAACAAGAGATAGGAAAATAAAATTTTATTCCTACATATATTTTATGCATTCAAGCAACAACATCATCCTCCAATAAATTTTGGTAGGGAAATTTAATTACTCATCAACCTAGGATTTTCCAATCAAATTTATGCTAAAGTCTCTCTAAAAATGTGTGTACATTCAATTCAAGCACCACCAGTACTACAAGACATTTTTCATTAAATTTGTTTCAACAACCTTTTTAAAAAGAAGGCTCAATTCTTTGTGGCACACAACAAAACATCTCTCCCTATTATATTTTCATTTCCTTCCCTAGCTACTGAGTTTGCAAATAGCAACTTGACCTTTTCAAATAATATATGCTTCTAGAAGTGTTTACCAATCCACCATAATGCTCCTTGCACAACTTCTACTATCTCAAGAGTTAGAGTTAATGATTCAATTGAATCAAAATTGATTTAATCTCTCAAAACCCACCCATTTCCCCAATTTTCAAACCTTTATTTGAATCTTTGGAAACAATTTGATTTGAATAAACATCATATAATGATATGTAAATTGGTCTAATAGATTCAAATCCTCCATACAAAGAAAAAGTGTTAAAATCCAATGGGATGATTAAAAAATATTAAACAAATTTGAATTGTGCATATTCTAATTGTACTTGCTACATAATAACATAAAAACAGTTATTTCAATATTTTAATTAATTACTTCTCTTTTATTTGGTTGAAAAAATCAAATTTTACTTTTCACAAATTTTCACAAATTTTCTCACTATTTTATGATTTTTCTTACATTTTTCATCTTGGTTCTATGACATATCTCTATTATCTTGGTTTTGGTACAATATTTTTTCATGAGTATCCACTTCATGTTTCAACGTTTAGTAGTTTATGGTCGAGTCCATAATCATCGTAATGTCCATAATTTACAACAGCAAATTATTGATGATCTTTTCCCATTTTTTTTAGGGCATTTTCCTTACCCAAACACTGGCCATCAAATTAAATAGCATCACAATATGTGTGTAAATTACCGTGGATAACAATGTTACAGACAAGAAGCTATGTGACACCCTTCATTTGTTGGAAATTGTTAATTGAGATACAATTGCAAGTTTATCCATGTGTTCATTGTTTTATCTGAGTCCCCCTTTAGAATCTCACAATTTACTTGGTGAATGATCGATGGCTCATACTCAGTACAGGCCAATGCCCACTAGATCAATGATTGCAAAAAGTGGCAAATAGTTGAGCACTTCGATCTCCTACAACCTAACATTGACTTCAATCAATCAAAACCTGCTATATTTTCAGACTAGGTTAGCTGCTCTGAAACATTTCAGCAATTATCTCTGACTGTCAATCCGTAATCAGCTGTGAAAGTATGTATTCGACTGTCGTCCGTATTCTGCTAGTCTCTCACTGTTCATCTGCACTGTTATATTCTTTAATCCAATACAAACAAATGCGTGCGAGCACGGCCCACAATTAGGACCATCAACCGTGATACCATCCGTTAAAAGAATTTTGTTTTGTATTGAATTAAAGCATAAATTTACATTTTATTCTTACATTGATATATTTTTTTATTTTAGCAAAATCTATTAAAGAGGATGTGATGTGATTGTGCTTTAAAGGATATTGGCATTATATGAAGACAGGATGACACATGTCACTACACTATACATGCATTATATATAACACGTGGCATTTCGGGCGACGGGAGCCAAAATCTACTAGTGCGATCCTAAATGTGACGTTCACTGTAATGTAACAGTTTTATTCTATGTACGTTTTACGTTTTTCACATGTTTGAAATAAAATGACAAGATCATAAATGGCTTAGCATATAGTGTATTTAATGGAATTCAATTGGGAGGATGATAATCTATTATTTTCTTAGCTTAGCGGTCCCCCGAAATGTCTTCATTTCCACTGTGGCGAACAGGACATCCAAATACGGCAGGTTTCGTTTATCTCGAGAACAATGCTCTGGCTTAGCATGGACCGCACATTTCATTTTCCTTATCCTTTCGAAACCCCATATATTACTGTTTAGTTCAGATATCCACATTAGACGCTGTTTCATTTCTAAGTAGCGCATGTTCTGTCTAATAGGACAGATATTCAGTGAGCCTACTACATAAATTATAATAAATGAAAATTATATTTTATTTTAATAAGTGAAAAAATCATATATAATATTAATTATTTTGTTTAAATTAGTTTAGCCGATAGGCTTTTAGTTGTGAGCATTAGAGTGCTCGGAATTGTCTCACGCCGTAAAAATAGGTGGAAAATTTTCTAAACTCATCGGTTTTTCAATCGGCGTATTTCTTGAACCTCCTATAGGTGCAAGTGCTAGTAATATTGTAACCATGAAAAATGAATCTTTAGTGTAGTTTTGTGTTGGGTTTGAAGTAATGTTTTAATATCTTTATATAGTTATAAATGATCATTTCAAATCATAAAGCTATGTCACAATTTTATTACTCTATTTAAATATCATCCATTTCAATGGTCAAACAATCAATAATAATTTTACACCTTATTCATAACAAAATGTGGTAAATATTTGTCCTATTTTTATTGGCAAAAATTGATCTTTCACTATTGAAGTGGATGATATTTAAGAATAGCCCAATTTTATTATTAAAAAAAGTAATGCAAGTCTAACTTTTTAGTTTGAAATGTAGATATTTTAGTATAGTTTATGACTCCTCTTTTTAAAAAAATTAGTTAGAATAATTTAAAAATATATATAATTACTATTTAGTTGCTAAAATTTGATATAAAAGATCTAATAGGATATCAAGTTATTTACATGGCATTTCTTTTTTGTTTTCAATTCATATTATGAACTAGATATTTATTTGAAGTGGAAAAAAACTAATTTTGATAAAAGTATTTTTAACAAATGTCTATAGTCACATGTCTTAAAAATGCACAACATTTCAATGGATTATGGAACATTTTGATGATTATTTATCAAATATTAAAAAAGAATCCTTTAGTGTAATGTTTTTTTTTCAAAATTTTAAATAATTTTTTTCTATTTTTATGCGAATAGTATCAATGTTAACATTTGGTGTTAATGACTAAATGTCCTAAAATTAAAAGAAAAATAATAGATTAAAAATATAATAGAAAATATACTTTTAGAATCTACACGTTTGTGTGTGTATGCTTTGACTTTATATTTTGTTGCATCTTGTCTTAAGTTTTCTAGTAATTTCTTAACATTCGGTGAGAGACTTTAGTTTCTTATTTTCTTGGAGAAGGGTGTATTGCACCTAAAATAAGCTTTGTTTGTCTAGGGGCTTTGCATAAGCAAATCCAACTTTTGCGTAGAGAGAAATGACAAGCTTGTTGGATGAAAATATGTTGGTTCCAAGCATATGTCTTAGTTAGAATGTGAGAATGTTTAGGTTGTTGAAAATAAAAATGTTATAGTTTGAATTAGTTTTAATTTGAACCCTTTATGCAATGTATTCAACAAGTGGGAGAAAGATGGAAAAGATGTGTTGTACACCTTGCATAGGAACAATGTTATGTTGTTATGTTGTGGTCATGAAATGAGACATCACACTTGGCGTTAGAATATTTTTTCATGTTGAAATGTTGTTTGTAACATAGGAATTACAGGATTGGATTTAATATTGATTGTTATAAACAACAAATGCTCTATCACTAAATCTTTTCCTATAACATTGCCACAAGATATACCTTTATTGAATTTTATTTTTCTTGGAAAAAAATCCACCATGTCAATGTTTGCATTGCCCAAGATGTCTAGAAACCTTTTCAATCATAGGGATACCATTAAAAATCCAAATGATAATGTGTAGCTTGCCCTTTTATAATATTCCTTCACTATGAAAAATTATTTTCTTATCTTGGGCTCTTTGAATAGAGATGCCATGAACACCTTGATAATAGACTGATCCCTTTAAATGTCTATCACAAATCAACAATCCTGGTCAATCTCCTAAAGATCAATGGTGGAGGCATTGATGTTGGGAGAGAAATTGTGCACATATTATTTGGTCATTCTACCATTTCAATAATAAACAAGCATGTGCCCAATTTACAATACCATCTACCCTAAGTAATTAATTAAACATAGCACTAAGCAATAAAATCAAACCAATCAACTTTTCCATCTAAGACCCACATGGTGCCTTATCATTTATCCACATAACATGTAAATCCTTAATAAATAATGTGCATTGGTCTTTTAACCAATAAATATCACCCATACACCTCCTGCATATTCCCTACATAATCCTTTATAGTAATTCCTGATTTTCTAAGCACTATGCATGTTAGACAACAAAGGTTACTCACCTTTTAAATCAATGGTATTGGCCCATTGAAGAGGGGACCAAGCTACATGTTGTTTTACCCCTATTAGGTCACAACAAATAGAATACCATCATATCACCATCCTCCTCTAGCATTTCAATAGATTGCTTCACCAAACAAATGGGCCCACCACCAATGATGCACACATTTCAACACATTGATTGGGCTTATAATAAAAACTAACTTAGCCACCCATCTAGCTCCACAATCAATAAGCAATTGTCACATGACACTCCATTAACCTTCTTATACTTTGAGAAAAGATTGCATGAGACATTAACTTATGGTGAGATTTAAACCATGAACCAATACTAGCATGGATTGTATTGGACCATGATGTAGCTTTGATATGACCATCCAAGCTTTTTATTATGGTTCCAATAGTTAGTAATTAGTTACTATATTTATGCAAATGAGACACCCCAATCTTTTTTAGGACTTTGAGATAAGAAGGAGAAGCCCTAGAAATAAATAGAGGAAAAGAAAAAATAATCTAAAGTCAAGGATCAACATCTTTTCACCATTTATAAGGCCTAGAATGTTTTTAATTTACAAACCAAAAACCACCACATAACTTAGACCAAAGAAAAATCTACATCTAAAATCCAACCCTAATAACCTAAAGGTCAATGATCTCCAACATTAAAACTATTCGCCTCATTTAGACCCTCACAAATATCCATGTCAATATAAAGTGCAAAAGTGGAGTGCAAATAAGAATTCATTCTAGGAGTAATGGAATTAACTTTCCTAGGGAATTTCTAGCCTTTAATTATAAAGGGATATTAAGAAGTCAAATCCAAATTGTCTCTATAGAAAAAAATAGGAAGTTAAATCCAAATTGTCTCTATAGAAAAAGCTTCCAAAGAAGCTCCTGTTTTGACTTAAGAAACCACAACTTAATAGAGAAACCTTGTCCACATGGGTAAATATCACAATCTTTTCTAGGTCAGCATTTATGTCATCACGATCCAAGCAATGAGATCACTAAATCTCTACCAAAACAAGTGCAAGTTACATATAAGTGTCATTTGTAAATAATGTTCTTCCTCCTCAAAAACTTTAGGCCCATCTTAGGAATAAGACATTTAACAACATAATTCACCAATTCTCTACCAAAATAGGTAGAACTTACATATAAGTGTCATTTGTAAATAATGTTATCCTTTTTATTTAGAATGTTTTTATCATCCTTTCTTTTCTTTACTGACCATGTCTATGTACTTCAGTATTAATGCTGGTTGTTCTCCTCTTACTAACATTTTTTTTATTTCCAAAGTTTGTGATGCTACTACTTGGTAGCCTATTTCTATCATTATTCTTAATCCATAAAAAGAATAATTCCCCAAGGGTCACACATTTCATAATTCTTTATTTTCTTTCAACCATGCATGAGTTTCTATCATCTTTATCATCGTACAACATAATTGAATTTTTAATATGTCATGATGAAAACCTTTATATCATTTATTACCAGGTAGCATCTTCTTGAAATATCGATATAATATATTTCTTAAAGTTAGTTTATGATTATTCTTTCCATTACATTATTACATCATAGAAAAATAATTATAAATGGTTAAAAAATATAGTTATTTTTAAATATTATTTGATTTAATAGTTAAATTTTAGTCAAATAAAAATAGGGTAATTATTTACTACTTTTTTTGTTACAACGGTGGTGTCCCCTTGACCTAGCCAATGATTCCCGTCTGACCTTGTCTTGGGCTTACTTTTTGTGCCAAGTTTTGGGGTACAAAAAAGGCGAGACTAATCCACTACAAGTGTGCACACTGCCCACAAGCACGCACACCAAGTAAGCCTGGGAGTGAGGTCGACCTCGAGACCTATATGGGATGAACCCAAAGCCCTTAACCAACTACGATGCCCATGCAGACTAATTATTTACTACTTTTTAATGTAGATAGGGTATAAAGTTATGTTTGATCATTGATAGATAATATTTAAACAAAAAAATAAAATACAATATTTTATTATATTAAACATTCATTTCAGATTGTTTTGTACAAACCTTATCTTGTTAACATAACGTATAAACTAGTAAAATCTAATAAATTATATAATTTTACTAGTCTTTAACATGATTATTATTTTATTTTTCATAACTAAGAAATTATTAAATGCATTTAGAAATCTATTATAAAATATTTGTTTTCAGTAGATTAAGATTAATATATTGTTAGTCCCTAAATTTCATATAACTGTGTAGTTTTATTTTTTGCCATGGAGATTGTGCAGTGTGAATTATCAAATGAGAATAATAATTTTTTTGAAATTCATTGATTAAGGAGATTTCATCTGGAAACAATATTTAATCATATTTGAAGGTTCACTAGGTCTAATGAATTTGGAGATAAAAACATTCTTCAAAGTTCTATTTATTTTTTAAAGTCATTTAAGATGAAAAAATAAACTATATCTTGTTTAATAGTTTTTAAATCCATTTAGTACCTTTGTAAAGGTTTTCACGAGTTTCTTGGTCTCACTGAATATGTGCCACTAATTAGCACACTCTAAGGTTCTTGATCAGTAGATAGGAAGCCTTTAATTTAGTGGGTTACATTAGGAAATATTGAGAGTTTCCTACAAAAAATTAATGCACAGCATATTGCACAAATAAACTTACTCATGTTATGGAAAGCATGAATGAAAACGTAATAGTGAAAGGATGTAATATGCAAGGAATTATAAAATGGACATGTTTGATAGCTCAAATCAAGCTAGGATCTTGGTGTAAGAAATGTTTGAAAAGCATGACATAAGGATGTGAGGGCATGGAGTGACTCCATAAATGATCCATAAATCTCCCACACATCTACATAATCAATTTCTAGAAAAGCATCTTTGTTCTTAAGGTTAATGAAGGAGATTGCATCCTGAAACAATATTCAATCATATTTGAAGACTCACAAGGTCTGATGGAGTCAAAGATAAAAAACATTCTTCAAAGTTCTATTTCTTCTTTGAAATAATTTAGGATGACAAAAGAGACTCTATCTTGTTTGATGTTTTAAAATCCATTTATGTACCTTTGAAAGGTTTTCAAGAGATTCTTGGGCTCATTGAATATGTGCCACTAATTAACACGCTTTAGGGTTTTTGATCAATAATAAGGAAGTCTTTAATTCAGTGGGTTACACTATGACACATGGAGTTTACTACAAAAAATAACACACAACATGGTGCACAAAAGCGCCTGCTCATGTTATTGAAAGCATGAATCAACAAGTAATAGTGAAGGGATGCAATATGCAAGGCATTATAAAATAGATATCCATGATCTATATTTAAACAAAACATATGACAAATTATGTGCATGATGTTTGTATTCTTCTAATTGTTGTATGACAATATTTAATTTAATTTTTTTTTACATTTCATTTGTAGAATTACTTATTTTTAAGTTTTTAAGAAGTGTCTAATTTTCCCATGTTTGATATATTTTTCCCCATCTGAAAATAAAAATATCTTGAGTTAGAAATTTTATTTCTTTAAAATGGACACCAATCACAATTTTATATGTAACAAATTTTTAGTGGTTACTTTTTATTTTCCATACTCACCTCTAAAAATTTTATATTAATAAAAATTTCAAAACTTGAATCACCATACAAAATACTTATTATTTAAAAATAAATAAATAAATAAATAGTCTTTTTTAAAGAAAACTAAGGACAACATATAATATATTTCCATTCGTATAGATAAGTATAACATAGGCGGATGCATATTACAGCATTTATTGTATAACGTTGACGACGCAAGGAAACATCGTCTACTACTACTTAGACGACAGGCTTAGCATTGGAGAATCTCATACGACGCGGCGAATGGGGTCGAACACGCTGGACTCGCTCCCGTATGGGCAGGGAATGTTGTTACATCGGTAGCCAGCCAATACTCCCACGTGATATTCACCTTTTGACGGCACGGTTAGTACGCGGGGTTCATACGGGATACAATAACAGTCGGAGTTTGTTTTATGGTTCCATCTTTTTGTATATCCTCTTATCTTTCTGCACAATCTTATATATATTTTTAACTTTCCATTATTTCTAATGTTCCTCTTTATACATTATCTATACATATTTATATTTCTAACGTTCCTCTTTATACATTATCTATACATATTTACATAGGTCTTTTCTTTACTTATTTATCTATCCATCCTTCTAATTTTTATTATCTTCTTATCTTTTATATACATAGGTAATCATATATATCCTTTAAATCTTTTATCAATCTTTCCCCTTAGTTCTTTGTTCTTTTTATCTCTCTTCTTTATTTTTTTTTACATTTAACCTTTTTTAGGTATTTCCCTCTTATATAGTTTTATATATATGTGTGTGTGTTTTTAAGTGTTTATTATTTTTCTTCTTTATGTTTCTTCTTTCTTATATATATATTGTTAGATTTATGTATATTTATATTTTGTGGTCTTCTTTGGATGTCTTTTTTCTTTTTTGACTTATTTACTCTTATCTTTATCCCTCTATTGGTTTCCTCTCCTCATATTAAACTCTGTGCCCATAACGCCCCTCCCCTCTCTCTTTTTATAGAACTATCTCTGCAAACACAACTCATTTATTCTCTTCTTTTCATCTTGATGATGGATCACGAAGTGTGATCCGAAATGTCGATCCAAAAATGCAACACATACAATATCAAAGAGATCGACTAGAACATCAAGATTGCTCACAACTATTCCACATGGAAATTTACAATTATGGGAAAAAGATAGTATTAAATCTTTCCCAATTTTTCTAGAGTAACTACTGTTTATAAATTGAAATAGGCTGTGAAAATAAGGGGGTTGGAGATAAACAACCACTTCATAATGAAAAATATATCAAGTGGCTGCATATATTTCCTTTTTTTATGTTATTCTAAATTAAAATAATTAAAATAATTAAGATAATTTATTTTTGTTTTTATATAGTAATAAAATAAAAAGAAAAATATAATATCCATTAAGTCACTAGCTCCTAGCTCCTTGATGCTGCTAGCTAAGCAGCCCCATCGGGGCATGCTCGTAATCTATTAGTCTATTGTATATTATGTTTTTAGACTACGTTAGATTCTCTGAAACATTTCAGCAATTATGTATGACTGCCAATCCGCAATCAGCGGTGGTGGAAGTATGCAGTCGACTGTCGTCCGTATTCTGCTAGTCTCGGACTGTTTATCTGTACTGTTATATTCTATAATGCAATACAAAAAAATGCGTGCCAGCACGTCCCCCAATTTGGACCATGATACCATCCGTCAAAAGAATTTTGTTTTATATTGGATTAAAGCATAAATTTACATTTTATTCTTACATTGATATGGCTTTTTAGTTTTAGCAAAATCTATTAAAGAGGATGTGATGTGATTGTGCTTTAAAGGATATTGGCATTATATGGAGACAGGATGACACATGTCACTACACGATACATGCATTATTAAATATAACACGTGATATTTCGGGCGACGGGAAGGGAAAAAGCCAAAATCTACTAGTGCGATCCTAAATGTGACGTTCGCTGTAATGTACCAGTTTTATTCTATGTACGTTTTAGGTTTTTCACATGTTTGAAATAAAATGACAAGATCATAGATGGCTTAGCATTTAATGTATTTAAGGGAACTCAATTGGGAGGATGATAATCTATTACTTCTTAGCTTAGCCTTAATTAGATTTGAAAACCTAGAGCTCGTCAAATCCGCCAAAAATTCATTTCTACCGTGGCGAACATGACATCTACATACGGTAGGTTTCGATTATCTCGGGAACAATACTCTGGCTTAGCATGGACCGCACATTTCATTTTCGTTATCCTTTCGAAACCCCAAAAGACTTGGGGTTTCGAAAGGATAACGAAAATGAAATGTGGGCAGCGTCTACGGGGCATTCAGGTTGCACCGATGCCATAGACAACTTCCCAGCCTAGTTTTAGGTTTTAACTTGTAGTTTTTAGTTTTAAAATTTTCATTACATTTTAATTTTAATTTAAAATATGAATTTAAAAATGTTTAATTTTTTTTTTTAATTTTAAATATTAATATTATATTTTTATTTATATTTATTTTATTAAGTATTTTATTAAATATAAATATGAATTTATAATTTTAAATATTAATATTATATTTTTATTTTTTAAAAATTTTTATTGATTAGATAATATGATTATTAATAGTTTAAAAGTCTTGTTTAATATGGTCATTTGTCATTTTTTATTTTTATTATCTATATATATATATATATATATATATATATATATATATATATATATATATATATATATATATAGTAATATAATTTAATATTAAATTATAATATTATGTCTTTCCTGCCATTTTTATATTAATATATTCATCTATAATATAATAGAATATATTTATTAAAACTATATTGGTATATCATTATAATAATAATAATAATTATTATCTAATTTACAAATATATTTATTAAAATTAGTTTTCAAAGCATGCAAAATCAAGTTATAATTTTATCACATTGATAATTAAAAATAACAAAAGAAATAAGATTTTTTTAAATATAAAAAACAAAAATATAAATTCATAACGTTTTAAATAAATAAAAAGAATAAAAAAAAAGAAGTTAAAAATAAAAGAAAGCATATAAAAAACAAGTCATAATGGTATTCAAGTTGAAACTAAAAATTAAAAAATTATATATATCCCTTACAAACCTTACACATTTTTTAAAAGTTAGAAAACTACAAAGTAAAATAGAAACATAATATTTTTTTTATTTGTAATAAGATAAAAAAAAAATTACATATCAAAACTTATAATTAAAAAAGAAAAAAGAAATAATAATAAAAATGAAAAATAAATAAGTCATTGTTGTTATATTTGGTTACCATATACATAACAATTGTATATTAAAATATATAAAAAGACATTTTGATATACAAGAGTTAATTATTTAACTGATTTGATATGAATTTAACTATATTTTATTTCTTCTTTTAATATATAATAATGTAAAAGAATATATAATAATGTATAATAGAGATAATATAATAGAATTTAAAATATAAAAAATAAAAAATAATACACTTTATAGAAATTTAATTTTTTGAATTTTCTTGAATTTAATTTACAAGTTTACAACTAGATTTTTATAAACCATTCACTAGTTCTAAATTTTTTTTTTTTAATGTTTTCTTGACAATAATATTAAATATTCATTCAAGGAGAATGTTCTAGTCTCAAACTTCACAATATAACTATATTAAATATATTGTTATAATATATTATATAATAATTATATATTATTATATTTAATATATACACTTGAATATATTGTGTGGCTTGATAGATAAAACACATATATACACTTTGTCACAACCCGATCTTGTGTTGAAAAAATGTAACAAATATCTTCATATTTTTTGTATACATATTCTTAAGTTTCATAGGTTATGGATTCATCTGTTAGGAATTGCAATTTGCTAGCAAAGTGTTTAAAGAAATATCATAACCTGCGAGAAAAGTTAATAAGATGTACAAGATTTCCAGTTTCACAATCAAATATCTATCAATCATGTGATGATATTTCAACAAGTAATAAGTGCCACGTAGTGGCCAGTACCTTGAGGATATTTCAACAAGTAACAAGTGCCATGTAGTGGCCAGTACCTACCTTGTAGATAGTATTTGTTTAGTTGTAATTTTTTTGTTGATTAGGTATTGGTTGTATAGACAAATTGCATTCCAATAATTGAAAAATAAAATTTTCAAGAATGTTGAAATGTCTTGGGTAAATAAAATTGAAATCTCAAAAATAATCTAATTTGGTAAAAATAAAATAGGACTAAAATATTTCCTTAACTATGAAACTAAACTTTACAAAGCTTATTAAATAACACAAATATTTCCTTAAAATGTAATAATACAAATTGAAATCCTAAATTTTTAACTCTAGTAATAAAATTGAAATTCTAAAAATAATCTAATTTTCATAAAATAAAATGTGTAGAACCCTAACCCTAGTTGGGTGTGGAGAGATTTGAAATATCTGCCTAAAATATTAAAATGTAATAATATTGAATACTATTACAATTTAAAATGTATTAAAATATTGTAAGTTTGAAGAATAATTACACAATATAATAATAATAATATATTCATATTTAGATCACTACAGTATTTTATCTTAGTCACTTAATTTTTTTGTTTAAGTAATAATAGTAAGTACTTTTAAAGAACATGATTTTAATTATTTTAATTAATCTAATATTGTGGTAAATAAAATTAAAATCTCAAAAATAATTTAAATTGATAAAAATAAATTAGCACTAAAATATTTACTTAGCTATAAAATTAAACTTTACAAAGTCTATTAAATAACACAAATATTTCCTTAACTATAAAAATAAACTTTACAAAGCCTGCATATTTGTATTATGTGGAGAGCCCTGGCCCTTGTATAGAGATTTGAAATGTCTACTTAACATATTAAAATGCATTAAAATATTGTATGTTTGAAGAATAAAATAAAAAATGTAATAACATGGCAAAATATTTTTCATGATATTGTAGATTTTTTATTTTAGTAAATAAAATTGAAATACTAGATTTTTAACTCGAGTAAATAAAATTGAAATCTAAAAAATAATCTAAGTTCATCAAATAAAATGTGTAGAACTCTATATTTTTAATAGTATTATTAATATTATAACTTTGTCCTTTTGACAAAAAGTAATTTTTACGTTTAGCTAATGAAGCAAAAGAATTTAATTCATAAAAACTGACGATTCTTCCTTCTCATAATTATTGCCATCCATTTAAGCATGACTTAGACAAAATTTGTGTTCATAATTTGTTTACTTGCCACATCCTCCCCTCAAACTTAAATTCTCTCCACATTTATAGCTTTTTGTTGCACTCTCTAACAATCAGTAGAGAACAAGTCATTTTTTTTCAGCGAATGACAATACATATAAATCATTTTTCAATATTTTTTTGTTAAAATTTTATCATATTGACATAGGAAAAGTACAAATTTAAATCAAATTTGCAAACAAGAAAAATAATCCTACATTTTAATTGGTTTACAATCAATAGATTAAATTCTAGATAAGTGTGATTGTAATGGCCTACTCGTAAAGATTATTATGAAGCTTTTGATTACATAGATAAACATTCTCTTCTCTAACTATATTTTATAATTATATGAATTATTATAAATATATAATATAATATTATAATATAGATTAAATATATTATTAAAATATATTATATAATAATTCTATATGAATATATTTAATATATTATAATAATTATTATTACAGTTAGGGTGAGGATTAAGGTCATGTTTAAAATTAGGGTTAAAATAAAGTTTTAATGTAATTGAATTATTGAAAAATTAAAGAATGAACTATATTTAAAAATTATAATATAGAAAACTATTTTTATGTTGGCTAAATATTGCTATAAGTTGGAGTATGACATATAGTCACTTAAAAAGTTAAAAGTTAATAATATTTTATTTTTAACATTGAATTCAAGTGTAAAATTGCTTTGGATTTAACTATGTGTGTTTTTAAATCAAGTTTTAATCAGGCTTAATATCCAACATTAAGAAGAAGATAACACGATATAGATTGCAATGGAACCTCTTAAAAGGAAGGGAGGTGGCAAGAGAAAAAAAAACAAAGAGTAGGATGGGAGAGGAGTTAAAAGGAGTAGTAAATAGGATTAAATCACAAAAGAAATTAGATGAAAAGACATAATGAAAAAAGAAAGTGTAGGTTTAAACTTCATAAAAAACTATCAATATAAAGATGACAATATAAAGACAATCATAATATTATTTTAATATGCATATATATGCACAAAACATGTACTACATTGGATGTTTATATAAAAAATAGAATAAAAATGTTAGAAATAGGATAATTTGATAAGAATTTAATTGACGATGTGAAAATTTATTTCAGAATTTAGGGTTGGTATAAACTTTTAATCTAATTAGGGTTAAGGTAATGTACCATATTATGGTTAAGGTTAGGGTAAATTTTGTAAGGATCTAGATGTTGTAATGTACTTTAGATATATATTTTTTAAAATTATATTTATACAATTTATATAAATAACTTAATTATATATTTGTAATGTACTTTAAATTAAATATAAAATTAAATATATAAGTAATTATAGTAATTTATACTATATATCATTTTAATATATTAAATCTATTAAATTAATTATATATAACTAATTATTTTAATATGGATATATATTCATAAAATATGTACTAAGGTGGATGTTTATATAAAAAAATGGAATAAAAATGTTAGAAACAAGATAATTTGATACGAAATTAATTGACGATGTGATAGCAGTTATTTCAGAATTTAGGGTTGGTATAAAGTTTTAATCTTGAAGTAATGTACCATATTATGGTTAAGGTTAGGGTTAGGATTAGAGCTAGGACTTGAACGAAGGAAAGGTTTAGATTTAGGATTAGAGGCCAGATTTGTTGGGGAGAGATTAGAATTTGAGTATAATATTTTTCAATAGATTGTTTTTTTTTTTAATTATTATATTTCCATCATCTTTCATTATAAAATGAGGCATACAACTTTAACTTAACAAAGTTATTTCCATACAACTTTAAATACATGTAGTTTGACTAATTAGAGAAGGGAAAACGATAAAAAGGAGCACATATAACATTTAATGAAATTAATTAATTTTTAATAAATTACTTTTTTCATCTTTAGATTAGGTTTTTACATTTTTCATAAATTAGTTTTTTTTGTTTTAAATTAGATTATATTTTTAATTTTTAATTTTTAATAAATTAGATTTCATTCAATTGTCATCATCCAAGTTTTTAATTCCAATAGCTTAGTTTATTTTTCTATTTATTTTATTACAATTTATAATTAACATCGTATTAGATGGTTGCATTTCTTGGAACAATTTTTTAAGATTTTCTTGAAGTTCATTGGATTTCAACTTTTTTTTTGGCTTGAAGTGACCCCTGTGACATAGGTTATATCCAAAATCACTCTCTATCACTATCATGGTATGTGGAAAGATTATGTCTCTTGTTAACTTAAAATGATTGTTTATTAACAATAATACTTCTAACCTTACTTTTTCAAATAAATCAATGCCAATCAAGCAAGATTTTGTTTCATTCTTTACAAACCTAAGTAAAAGCAAAATTCAAAAAACAAGTTTGTGAGTTATAAAAATTGAAGAAAAAAATTATAATTAAGTTCTAAAAATAAAAATAATAAATATATATATTTTTATTTAAAAATGACAAATGACCATATTAAACAAGACTTTTAAACTATTAATAATCATATTATCTAATCAATAAAATAAATAAAAATGAAAATATAATATTAATATTTAAAATTATAAATTCATATTTATATTTAATAAAATATTCAATATAATAAATAAAAATAAAAATATAATATTAATATTCAAAATTACAAATTTATATTTATATTTTCTATTTTAAACATTTTTAAGTTCATATTTTAAATTAAAATTAAAATCTTATGAAAATTTTAAAATAAAAAACTACAAGTTAAAACCTAAAACTACGCTGAGAGTACGGTTGCTACAATTATTATTGCCTTTTGCCTTATCGGGCGTGGGAAAGGAAAATAAATTTACGTGCAATAAGTGGTTTGTTGAAATTGGATTGGCTGTATGTTTAATCTGGGTAACTTGTCTGAAATCAAAAGCTGTACAAATAAACATTTAGTTCGCATAGTGGCGATGTTGACATGAAATTTGGAATATTTTAGTGCTACGTAATCTCCGTATGTTTTCCATTCGTCAGATGTCAATAAGAAATCACATCTGGCTTTGAGCATTGAATACCAGACAGCATAAGCCGTATATTCATTTCAAAGATGTAAACATACAAAATCATGTGTAGATCATGAAAATGCACGCTCGTAGTTGCTATCTTACCATTGTTCATTGTATGTCGACCGCAAACAACAATCGCTTTCAAAGTAATACATTTATTGCCATAACATCCACTTAATGCTAAGCTGTCTTGTTATTTTATTCCAAGCACGTGAAGGTGGTCGCACATTTCATAATTTCTCATTGATTTCAGCCATGGTTTCAATCTTTATCATCGTAGAAAATAATTGACCATAGACACATGTTGAGGCTTTTTTCATATGTCGTGACAAAAACCTCGTTACATCATTTATGACTGGGGAGCATCTTCTCTTAACATCAATGTAATATTTTTTTTCGACGGATGTTTGTGATTATCCTTTCCCTTACATCATTACAATATAGAAAAAGTTACATCATTACAATATAGAAAAAGTTACAAATGGTATACTAGCACTTGTACGCATAGGAGGTTCAAGGAGTACGTCATAAGAACAATCGACGAGCTTAGAAAATTTTTACTCTAGGTAAATAGACTATTGGAGGGCTTTACATCCACAAGGTTTAGGCGAAGAATATTATCTCTAAACATTATGGAAGAAGGTTCCAACCTATCCAAACCCCCATTCTTCTCATCTAGACTAACAATCGCATTAAAATCCCCTGTCATAACCAATGCAATATTACTATTATTATTAATTATTATAATATTAATAACATATTTATATTAATAATAAATTGTTCACAACTATAATCTTCATCCATGTAGTATAATTATAATACATTAAACTTGTAAGAATCTATTCTTCTCAAACTTCTTCCCACCTCCTCTCTAAAATGTTATTTCATGCCTCATCTATCCACAACAAAACACATACTATTATTACAAGACTAAAAAGGTACCCGCCACTACGTGGCACTTGTTCATATTAATATTTAAAATTTTATTCATTGTATATATTAATTATAAAATTCTTATTTTAAATAATAATATTGTTCATATACAATTTTGTTTTACAAATTTATATAATATATAAGTCTAATGGAGAGTGTTTATATCTTTTTAACTTTTAAAGTCTTTTTAAAATATATTAAAAGATTAAATATTGAGAAATGATATATAATATTAATTTTTGTAGTATAATATATTATTTTTAAGTAGATTTCAAATATTTAAAATAAATTCTTCTTTTTATTATATTATTTGTCCAACATATTTTAGAAATAAAATTAAAAATTATATTAAGAATACTTTATATCAAAAATAGATAATGTTAAAAGAGAACCACCTCACCAATAAACTATTAGTTTCGTATTGATATTTGAAGCTAGGTAATGCAATCAACCATTGACTTGTGTTTAAATTTAATCTCGTTTATCTAATGTTAAGTCTTCATAATTAATATTATAATAAACTACTTTCATTCATTCCCATCTAGTTAAAAACTCTTTTCTCATTTTTTACTCAATTTTGATAATGCAACAATATTTCATCACCCAACATATAGTGAAATAATTTTATTTATTACATGCTAATTTCCCTTTAAAATTACCTTTTTTTTTTATGCCTTATTGCATGGCATAAACCCATTGGGGAGTGGAATGGAAGGAACTAAGACCACTTGTCCTGTATAGCATTATGCAATTCAATAATTTCTTTTCACATGGCAAATTTCAATTTTATTTATATACTGACCTTCATTAGGATGAAACAAAACATGTTGTTTCCTCACATCAATATAAATTTGGCAAATTTGGGCGGTTGGGTGGGCACCCAATCCACGAACTCCAGGATGGGTCGATTCCATATGCCAACATGATGGCATTTCAATCCTCGGGAGAATGAGTCCGGTTGTATAAAAGACAAGCCACGCGCTCCAATTCGGGACAGTCTTCTCGCTTTGAAATGATTGCAGACATCATTTTTGGGACTGGCAAAGAAGCATCCAAATGGTTTCTCTCTCTCTTTCATTTATATTAAGACTGTTCATGTAGGCGAAGTTAGAGTGGCATTTTCTGCATAGCAAAATGGATGGAGGCTCTGGCTTCATAGCAAAGATCTCGATTTATGGTCTGCTAAACATGGGCTTAGCGACTCCTCTCCAACTGGAGAGCTCTGTCCGTCAGATGGCCTTTAAAGGTGTCATTACGGACCAAAGGCTCAAATGCATACTGCGGAGGCATGAAGGGTTGTTACTCTCGGCGGTGAAGATTATTTTGGGGAAGGACTTCCTGGCAGACGATGAATTTTATAGGGTCGACACTCACGTTTCATCCCGGTTCCTAGCCTCCATTCTAGATGCAGGAGTGTCAAAGGAAGCAGCGAAAGGTTTGATGATGAAACTCTTCAAACCAGAATTTCTTGGCGGCATCGACCACACTCTAAGAGCAGTCATCTCTGGGGTGGGAATCCCACGCCCAAATGACATCTTGGCCTCATAGGACACTCTGGCGGTGATGAAAATTTCCCCCCTCATGCTCGACCTGAAAGGAATGGCACTGATCGAGCACCAGGATCGAGTTCTTCAGGTATACAGATTCCTTCACAATTTGTTGACTGTGGATGGGCACATTGGGGAGAAGGATTGGGAAGGCACACTTCAATCAATGGCAAGGGAGCTCGACCTTCTCTAAGAGCCCGATCATTGACATCCTTAGCTCCATAAAGTAAGCCCCAGTAGGAAGACAGCATATAGCTTTGTCCCTGTGTTCAGAAAGTTGTTTTGGTTTTTTAGATATAGTATATACTAGGTCTTCATAAAATCTACCTGGACAGTTAGTTTTTAAAAAAACTGTAGGTAAATGGCTTATAGGCACTTGTGTGTAAATTTCTATTCCATATCAATACAAATATACATATTTACGAATAAAAAGAAATATAAATATAAATTTGGCAAATATCACAACCAATAGAGTTTGCATTAAGTATTAAAAGCTTCATTTTATTATTACTTTTAAATTGACCTTTTTCATTTTTTTCCATTCTAATTTTCAAAATTAATTTATCTAAATGACTTTTTAAATTTTATTTTCTTTTTTACCCTAACTAAACTTTTTTACATATTGATAAATTGCACTCTTTTGTTAAGCTTGATTCATAAGTTGACTTTTATTTTTTTTAATTTACATTATTTTATAATTTTTGGTTATTATAAAATTACTTAAACATATTTATGCTTTAGTGACATTCATTAAAAGTCGTGAAATAGCCTTATTACCCAGATTTGTCATCTTTGTGCTCTAGATAGTAGCTATTTATACCATATTGACTAACAATTAACTCGACCTCAACTATGCCACCAAGCTTCAACTTGGAGATCAAACTTCACCCTAACAATTAAAATATTCTTTGGCCTAGTAAAATTGTCATACACTCATCTTCTAACAAATTCGTGTTAAGCCACCTTATGTCTTCGATCTCTAGGTGTTGTTAAGCCGACTCAAGAATCACATTGTGATAGCTCATCCATAGATAACTAAACAATTTCTATTATTACAATAGTACAAAGGCAAGTACTAGCCACTACGTGGCACTTGTTTTATATTACAAATGGTGTGTAAAATTTGATAATACTAATAAACTAGGATGGTAAAGTTAAATGCTAGAAACTTTAGAAGAATTGATATTGGGATTAGTTAAAAGTTTAAAATCTCAAGTATGACAAGAATCCTTTGGTTGGATTAGACACACTTTCATATGGAACTTACTGAGTTGATTAGGTAAAAATTTATCTATTAATTAAAATAGATTCCCATATCAAGAGTGAATGAGAAATAAATTTTACTTCTAAATAAACAAAATTTAGTACAATAATTCTACTAAATACCCATCCATCAACTCATATAATTATTAAATTTTGAGAATAGTAGAGATCAGTATAAAAGTGAAACGTGAAAAGTAAAGTATAATATAAAATTTGCTATTGCTATTATAATTTAAGGCTTGCTATTATATTTGTAGTATATGGAAGACTAAAAATTATATAGAAATTAGTAATATATATATATATATATATATATATATATATATATATATATATATATATATATATATATATGTATATATATATATATATATGTATATATATATATATATATGTATATATATATATATATGTATATATATATATATATATATATATATATATATATATATATATATATATATATATATATATATAAGGGTAAAGTAATGTACGTTGTTCTTAAACATCGTCCACTTCTTTAGCCAATAAAAATAGGACAGATATTTAACAATGTATTTACACAGTGGATTCATTCCCTTCAAGCAGTACTCTCACTGAGTATTGGTATGCTATTCCTTTGTTCAGTGTATATCATAACACAGAAGAATAAAAAAGAAGAACGATCATTAATAAACTCATAGTTTAGTTCTAATAGGAAGAAATATGGTAGAGTATGTTGATTTTTGTTTTGCTCAGAGCAATGAAAGAAAGTATGCTATCAATAATTGTGAGCGGAATACTTATTAAACAGAAGGGATGTTGTTAACCACAAGATACATGCGCGGTAATGAAAATAAAGTGTGCCTTATCGGGCGTGGGAAAGGAAAATAAATTTACGTGCAACAAGTGGTTTGTTGAAATTGGATTTGGCTGTACGTTTTATCTGGGTAACTTGTCTGAAATCAAAAGATGTACAAATTAACATTTAGTTCACATAATGGCGATGTTGACATGAAATTTGGAATATTTTAGTGCTACGTAATCTTTGTATGTTTTCCATTCATCAGATGTGAATAAGAAATCACATCTGGCTTTGACCATTGAATACTAGACAACATAAGCCGTATATTCATTTCAAAGATGTAAACATACAAAATCATGTGTAGATCATGAAAATGCACACTCGTAGTTGCTATCTTACCATTGTTCATTGTATGTCAACAGCAAACAACAATCGCTTTCAAAGTAATGCATTTATTGCCATAACATCCACTTAATGCTAAGCTGTCTTGTTAATTTATTCCAAGCACTTGAAGGTGGTCACACATTTCATAATTTCTCATTGATTTCAGCCATGGTTTCAATCTTTATCATCATAGAAAATAATTGACCACGACACATGTTGAGGCTTTTTTCATATGTTGTGACAAAAACCTCGTTACATCATTTATGACTAAGGAGCATCTTCTCTTAACATCAATGTAATATTGTTTTTCAACGGATGTTTGTGATTATCCTTTCCCTTACATCTTTACAATATAAAAAAAGAGTTACAAATGGTATACTAGCACTTGTACCTATAGGAGGTTCAAGGAATATGTCGATAAGAACAATCAACGAGTTTAGAAATTTTTTTCTCTAGGTAAATAGACTATTGGAGGGCTTTACATCCACAAGGTTTAGGCGAAGAATATTATCTCTAAACATTATGGAAGAAGGTTCCAACCTGTGCAAACCCCCCATCTTCTCATCTAGACTAACAATCGCATTGAAATCCCCTATCATAACCAATGCAATATTACTATTATTATTAATTATAATAATATTAATAACATATTTATATTAATAATAAATTGCTCACAACTATAATCTTCATCCACATAGTATAATTATAATACATTAAACTTGTAAGAATCTATTCATCTCAAACTTCTTCTCACCTCCTCTCTAAAATGTTATTTCATGCCTCATCTATCCACAACAAAACACATACTATTATTACAAGACTACAAAGGTACTCGCCACTACGTGGCACTTGTTCATATTAATATTTAAATTTTATTCACTGTATATATTAATTATAAAATTCTTATTTTAAATAATAATATTGTTCATATACAATTTTGTTTTACAAATTTATATAATATAGAAGTCTAATGGAGAGTGTTTATATCTTTTTAACTTTAAGGTATTTTTAAAATATATTAAAAGATTAAATATTGAGAAATGATATATAATATGAATTTTTATAGTATTATATATTATTTTAAAGTAGATTTCAAATATTTAAAATAAATTCTTCTCTTTATTATATTATTTGTCTAACATATTTTAGAAGTAAAATTAAAAATTATATTAAGAATACTTTATATCAAAAATAGATAATGTTAAAAGAGAACAACCTCACCAATAAATTACTAGTTTCGTATTGATATTCCAAGCTAGGTAATGCAATCAACCATTGACTTGTGTTTAAATTTAACCTCGTTTATCTAATGTTAAGTTTTCATAATTAATATTATAATAAACTGCTTTCTTTCATTCCCATCTAGTTAAAAACTCTTTTCTCATTTTTTACTCAATTTTGATAATGCAACAATATTTCATCACCCAACATATAGTGAAATAATTTTATTTATTACATGTTAATTTCCCTTTAAAATTACCTTTCTTTTTTTGTGCCTCATTGCATGGCATAAACCCATTGGGGAGTGGAATGGAAGGAACTAAGATCACTTGTCCATGTATAGCATTATGCAATTCAATAATTTCTTTCCACATGGCAAATTTCAATTTTATTTATATACTGATCTTCATTAGGATGAAACAAAACATGTTGTTTCCTCACATTAATGTAAATTTGGCAAATATCACAACTAATCGAGTTTGCATTAAGTATTAAAAGCTTCATTTTATTATTACTTTTAAACTGAGCTTTTTCATTTTTTTCTGTTCTAATTTTCAAAATTAATCTATCTAAAATGACTTTTTTAATTTTACTTTCTTTTTTACCCTAACTAAGCTTTTTTGCATATTGATAAATTGCACTCTTTTGTTAAGCTTGATTCATAAGTTGACTTTTTTAGTTTATTTTATTTACATTATTTTATAATTTTTGGTTATTATAAAATTACTTAAACATATTTATGCTTTAGTGACATTCATTAAAAGTCGTGACATAGCCTTATTACCCAGATTTGTCATCTTTGTGCTCTAGTAGCTATTTATACCATATTGACTAACAATTAACTCGACCTCAACTATGCCACCAAGCTTCAACTTGGAGATCAAACTTCACCCTAACAATTAAAATATTCTTTGGCCTAGTAAAATTGTCATACATTCATCTTCTAACAATTTCGTGTTAAGCCACCTTATGTCTTCGATCTCTAGGTGTTGTCAAGCCGACTCAAGAATCACATTGTGATAGCTCATCCATAGATAACCAAAACAATTTCTACTATTACAATAGTACAAAGGCAAGTACTGGCCACTACGTGGCACTTGTTTTATATTACAAATGGTGTAAAATTTGATAATACTAATAAACTAGGATGGTAAAGTTGAATGCTAGAAACTTTAGAAGGATTGATATTGGGATTAGTTAAAAGTTTAAAATCCCTAGTATGACAAGAATCCTTTGGTTGGATTAGACACACTTTTATATGGAACTTACTGAGTTGATTAGGTAAAAATTTATCCATTTATTAGAATAGATTCACATATCAAGAGTAAAATAGATTCACATATCAAGACTAAATGAGAAATAAATTTTACTTCTAGGTAAACAAAATTTAGTGCAATAATTCTACTAAATACCCATCCATCAACTCATATAATTATTAAATTTTGAGAATAGTAGAGATCAGTATAAAAGTGAAAAGTGAAAAGTAAAGTATAATATAAAGTTTGCTATTGCTATTATAATTTAAGGCTTGCTATTATATTTGTAGTATATGAAAGATTAAAAATTATATAGAAATTAGTAATATATATATATATATATATATATATATATATATATATATATATATATATAAATATATATAAATATATATATATATATATATATATATATATATATATATATATATATATATATATATATAAAATTTGCTTTTATGTATAAGGGTAAAGTAATGTGTGTTATTCTTAAACATCGTTCACTTCATTTAACAAATAAAAATAGGACAAATATTAAACACAGTAGATTCATTCCTGTCGTATCCACATCCGCATACAAATGCATGCATTCCCTTCAAGCAGTACTCTCACTGAGTATTAGTATGCTATTCCTTTGTTCAGTGTATATCATAACACAGAAGAATAAAAAATAAAAATGATCATTAATAAA
Organism: Cunninghamia lanceolata; assembly: GCA_027924645.1. NCBI lineage: Eukaryota > Viridiplantae > Streptophyta > Pinopsida > Cupressales > Cupressaceae > Cunninghamia > Cunninghamia lanceolata. The sequence goes on from BSBN01000892.1 coordinate 11,316,328, forward strand.
CTCATAGTTCAGTTCCTGCAATAGGAAGAAATACGGTAGAGTATGTTGATTTTTTCTTTGCTTAGAACAATGAAAGAAAGTATGCTATCAATAATTGTGAGCAGAATACTTATTAAATAGAAGGGATGTTGTTAACCACAAGAGACATGCGCGGTAATGAAAATAAAGTGTGCCTTATCGGGCATGGGAAAGGAAAATAAATTTACGTGCAATAAGTGGTTTGTTGAAATTGGATTGGCTGTACGTTTTATCCGGGTAACTTGTCTGAAATCAAAAGCTGTACAAATTAACATTTAGTTCGCATAATGGCAATGTTGACATGAAATTTGGAATATTTTAGTGCTACGTAATCTCCGTATGTTTTCCATTTGTTAGATGTCAATAAGAATTACATCTGGCTTTGAGCATTGAATACCAGACAGCATAAGCCGTATATTCATTTCAAAGATGTAAACATACAAAATCGTGTGTAGATCATGAAAATGCACACTCGTAGTTGCTATCTTACCATTGTTCATTGTATGTCGACAGCAAACAACAATCACTTTCAAAGTAATGCATTTATTGCCATAACATCCACTTAATGCTAAGCTGTCTTGTTATTTTATTCCAAGCACGTGAAGGTGGTCGCACATTTCATAATTTCTCATTGATTTCAGCCATGGTTTCAATCTTTATCATCGTAGAAAATAATTAACGATGACACATGTTGAGGCTTTTTTCATATGTCGTGACAAAAACCTCGTTACATCATTTATGACTAGGGAGCATCTTCTCTTAACATCAATGTAATATTTTTTTTCGACGGATGTTTGTGATTATCCTTTCCCTTACATCATTACAATATAGAAAAAGAGTTACAAATGGTATACAAACACTTGTATCCATAGGAGGTTCAAGGAATATGTCGATAAGAACAATTGACGAGTTTAGAAAATTTTTTGGTGTGAATTTTTTATGTTGTGAGACAATTTTGAGCACTATAATGTTCATGTATAAAAGCCTATCAGCTAAATTATTAGGTTTAATAGTTAAATAAAATTTAGATCAATAAAAATAGGATAATTATTTACCACTTTTTGATGTGGATAAGGTATGGATTTATTATTGATGATGTTTCAGTTAGGTATGAAGCTAGTATCTAACTATATTAAACATCTATTTTAAAGTACTTTGCACAAATCTTAGTGTAGAATCTTAACAAAACTAAATTATAAATTATTATTTTTTTTAAAAGAAGGGGAAATTTTTTTATTCAATCCAAATCGAGATACAAGGCAAAAGCCACAGGCTCAATAAAAAGGAGAACCGCCAACAAACCAAACAACAACACTACATAGTTCTGTCTTCCAATAAAACTCTCTCCAAAATCCCTAGATAATCAGAAGGTAACTCATCCCTACCACTGACATCCCAACCATCCCCTTTCTCTGAGGCCCACTTCGCCAAGCAGTCAGCCACACTATTCCATTCTCTAGGGATGTGACAGAAAGAGACAGATTCCAAGGAACTGCAAACACTTAAAATCTGTCTGACCATCGAAGCTAAATGCCAACTAACACCATCCAATCTCTGGTTGTTCAACATATCCACAACAATCTGAGAGTCAGACTCACAGATAATCCTCCTCTAGCCAAGAGAGCAACCCCGCTCAACAACAATCTTAATAGCAAGGGCCTCCATCAGGTTATTAGAGTAATGCCCTTTGTAGACAGAGAAGCAAAAAACAACATCACCATCTTTACTTCTACCAATACCCCCAATACCAGCATGCCCAGGATTCCCATGAGAAGATCCATCAGTATTAATCTTCAGGACCCCATATGGAGGAGGCGCCCACTTCCCATCACGACAGACCCGTTTCTTAACACGACGGGGCATAATACCAGCAATGCAACCCCTACTATTAACACCCAGGCTCAGATCCCGCACAACCGCAACATCCCTAGGATTAATACTTTCAGACATATCACATTTAGCAGAAATAGTCTCCTGAAGCCTACTGATAATCTTTGTCCACAGTTGACCACTATCTAATCTAGAATCACAAAAAACTCTACGGTTCCTTTCCAGCCAAAGGTTCCAAAGAATGAAAATAGGCCCAATGATCTAGGCCACCTGGAGAAAAGACATCTTTGTAGGAGGCTTGCCCAGGCTCTCCCAAAACTCAATAAGAGAGGAAGCATGAATGCAACCATGATGCCAAGCCTCCCACCATCTGTGCCAAATCTCACGAGAAAAGGGGCAGTGAAAGAACAAGTGGGAAGAACATTCTTCACTGCACAAACAAAGAAAACAAATGGAAGGTCCCTAAAACCCCCGTTTGTGAAGATTCTCCCAAGTGAGACATTTCCTCTGGGCAACCAACCATAAAAAGAAGTTACACTTGGGCCAAGAAAAGTTGTTCCAAACCTTCCTCCACCAGGGCACCTCAGCAGGACCATGTAAATTCCTATCAAGCACAGCATAACCTTGAGCAACAGTATAATTACCTTTTGGGCTAGGACTCCAAGCCAACTTGTCCCTCTCATTCAGAGAGCTACAAGGCCTACCCTCCAACACCTTACCCAAAGCAGCACGATCCTCATCAGAACCACCCACAGGCCACTCCTGTGGATCCTTCCAGCAAGACACCTCCAGTTGACAATACGCTTAACTGTTTTAAAATGCTCCACCTTAATCCAACCAGCATCAGAGAACATCTGGCAAAGAGGCAGAAGCTGAGGGAAACTAGAAAGAATGGGAGGGTGACCATCCCAAGAGTCCAGCCAAAAAAGAGCATGATCAGAGCCATTATTACAGATCCAAAAGAGCCCATTCTGAACAAGCTGAGCTCCCTTCTTAAGAGTATCCCAAATGCAAGAACCTTTGCCCAACAAAGCAATCCACGACACATCCTGGCTATCAACATCAGGAACATACTTGAAAGAAAGAATCTTGGCCCAATCCTGATCCTGGTTGTTGCACCATCTCCAGTACAGCTTAGCCGCCAAAACCGTAATCACAAGAGCCACAGACCTAAGGCCAAGGCCCCTAACATGCTTCATCCTACAGACAGACTCCCACTTGACTAAACTCCACTTCGAGGAAAGGAGGTTACCCGACCAAAGGAATTGCCAGGAAAGAACATCAAAATCCCTCACAAAGGAGGCAGGAGGAATCTGCACACAACACCTATACATAGGGAGAGACTGCACCACAGCTTTTAGGAGGATCACTCTACCAGCAGAAGAGAGCCATCTATAAGTCCAATGACTAACCTTACTGTAGAACTTATCCAAAATCCCCTACCAAAAATCTCTACGTTGAGGTCCCAGAGCCAAAGGAATCCCCAGGTACATCAGGGGAAGAGAGCCAATTTGGAATCTAAGAATCCTGGCAATCCTGTTCTGAATGAGTCGAGGAGTATTAAAGAAATAAATGGAAGATTTATCATCATTAATACTCTGACCAGAAGCTTTCAAGTAGATGTCTAACGTTCTCCTAAAATTCACTGCCTCACTAATTCTAGCCAAGCCCATCAGTCCAGTATCATCCACATATTGAAGATGAGAATAGGGAGGGAGATCATTGTTCCAGCTCCAGCCGTGAATAAGACCCTGCCGCACCTAAGATTTAATAAATCTACCAAGACCCTTCGCCATGATAATGAAAAGATAAGGGGACAGAGGGTCCCCTTGCCGAAGTCCCCGAGAAGCACTAAACCAATCTGAAGATTCCCCATTGATGAGAATAGAGAAGGAGGACAAGGTCACACAACTGAGAACCTAGCTCACCCATTCCTCTTTAAAGCCAAAGGCCAAGAGGATATTCTGAAGGAACTCCCAGCTCACCCGATCATAAGCTTTAGCCATGTCAAGCTTAATGAACATCGCCTTCTCCTTAGAGGAAGCCATAGAAAGAATAACCTCTGTAGCAATCACGACACCATCCAAGATTTGTCTCCCTTCCACAAAACCTCCCTGCTTAGCAGAAATCAAAGCACCAAGGAGAGGTTTGAGTCTCTCAGCAATCAACTTGGTGATGATCTTGTAGACAACATTGCATAAAGCAATAGGCCTGAAATGATCCATCCGATTAGCCCCCTCCTTCTTAGGTATGAGAGCCAGAAAAGTAGAATTCAAAGACTTAAGCATTTGTTTGTTCCTAAGAGATTCCTGAACCACCTCAAGGAGATCAGACTTTATTATTTCCCAAAATTCCTGGAAGAACTCAATCGGAAACCCATCTGGGCCAGGAGCTTTGCCTTTTTTCATACTAAACACAACTTTCTCCAATTTAGGTAACAAGATTGGACACAAAAGAGTCCCGTTCATCTCATCCGAGACCAAGCAAGGAATACAATCCAAAATAGCCCTCTCCTCAGATCTAGCAGCAATATCCTCCCTAGTAAAAAGATTAGAAAAATAGTTGATAGCTTCCCTGGAAATTTCACCACAGGATGAGAGTTGAGTCCCATCACTCGAGACAAGAGTGGAAATAGAGTTCCCCTGCCTACGGGCCTTAATCAAGTTATGAAAAAAAGTCGTGTTCCTGTCCCTCTCCTGAAGCCAATCAATACAAGATTTTTGCTTCCAGAAAATCTCCTCCTGAAGTTCCCACTCTTCTAAGCCCTTAAGGGCCAAGGACTCAGCATTCAAAAGGTCAGAGGATAGCCCATGGTCACAAACCTGACGAGTGACACTATCCAGCTTGGACTGAGCAGCAAGCTTCTGAGCATGCAGGTTCCCAAAACATTGTTTATTCCACCTCTTAAGCCTATACTTCACATGTTGAAGCCGTTTACTAAAAGTGTAAATGGCCCTCCCATGGGCAGGAAGCCCTTCGTACCACCAATCCAGCAAAAGATCCCGAAGAGATTGATCCCGTAACCACATCAATTGAAATTTGAAAGAAGGATTTTTAGTGACCCCATAAGAGGAGACACAGAGTTTGATAGGCCAGTGATCGGATCCCCTCCAATCCAAGATTTCAGAACTGGTAGTCCACCCACTGCTCATCTAATAACAGGAAACCAAAAATCTATCGAGCCATTCTAAGATAGCCTCACCACCACACCTCCTATTATTCCAAGTAAAAACTCCATTGATTGGCTTCATGTCAACAAGGTTAAGGAAACCAATATTATCTCTGAGCAAAAGAGAAGGATCAAGCCTGGCTAACCCTCCTCATTTTTCATCCATACTAATAACAACATTAAAGTCACCAACCAAAATCCATGGGAGAAACGGGTCCAGAGAATGGACAAAATTGATATGATCCCAAAGATGTGTCTTACTTGGAAGATCAGTAGGAGCATAAATATTGTAGAAAAGACATCTTTTGCCAGTTTCAAAATTGAATGCAACCATAGAGATGGAAGACCGACTAGAAACCCACCATAAGGGGGAGACTTTCCTTAGGTTCCAGAAGCAAGCCACCCCCCAGAACTGCCCAATGCCCCCACCCCCTGCCAGTAGCCTTGGGGCCAGATATGTAGAGCACAATTATTCAAACCATCCACTGTAAGCTTGGTTTCCTGCATAAAGACCACATCCGGAGCCTAAGACTCAATTAATCTACGAATAGCCTTTTGTCTAGGGATGCTATTCAACCCCCTTACATTCCATGATAAAACTATCATTTAGGGGGATGGGAGAAGTGGGAATCAATGGGTTTCACAGACCCAAACTCAACCAAAGTATCACCCATAATCTTAACCTTCTCTTGATCAGTCTTCCTTCCACTCCTTGACTGTTTATCTAGAGGCCCTTTTTAAAAGATTTTTGTTGCAAGCCTAAGGCAGGAGGAGCCTTAGCACCCTTCATGTTGATAACTGAGAGGGGGGGTGAATCAGTTATCCTAAACTTTCTTCAATTCAAACATTTAGATTCACTTAGTTATTCATTAGCATAGCAATTAATCATCCATGGAAGCATAAAGCATAAACATCAGAGCAGATAAACATCAACACATTGAACACCAAGATTTTGATGTGGAAAACCCGGTTAAGGGAAAACCATGGGGTGATTAACCCAAGGATTATTCTCTATTAGAAGAATAAGAAAAAGATGGCACCTGCCAATTAGGGCTCACAGCCCGAGCACACTGCTCACAAGAGGCACACTGCCTACAAAGAGACACACTATCTACAAAGTGATAAGAATCACAATCTTGAACTGGAGAATGACATCATTACCATGTCTGGATCAGTTCCATTTAAGCCCAAAAACCCCTGCTCTGCTTTTCGTACTTCTCTTCCCTATGCCACACACATCCACACATGACACACTTCAAACTAAATTCACAAACCCTTATTTATACAAGACATCGACTTAGGAACAATCATCTAAGTCAGCAAACATCCACAATAACATTCGCAAGGTGTGTAAAACATCCAGTCAGCCTATCTCCGGAAGAACACCAACAACAGGTGGTCATTACATCAAATCCAAACTCTAACTTCAATGTGGACCACCAACATGAACTGGACATGATCCAATGATCATCATAACCTTCCCTGAATCAATAGGAACATCCACACTTCATCAGCTTACCGTAATTCTTCTCTTCTTCATCCGAAGCTTCAAGAACACAGTCAGTCGCCACTGTCACAATGCAAAAGATACTTTCAAACCTCAAAACCATTCACAAATTGAGATGGTACATCACAAGGACATCCCAAACATTCCTTCCAATCCGCAAAATAGGAAAATACAATTTTGGATCACACCGGACCTTTTTGTGACCCTCTGTCACCTCTGAACACCTGTCGGAACCGGTTTCACACAAACAGCCATAACTTCTTTAGTTCTTTATGCGGACCTCTAAAATCTTAACTGGAACATCTCAAGACTTATATCTGTAAACCTTTAATCTGCATCCTCTGATCCTCAACCTATACAGTACTTTTGCCTTCTTCTCATCACTATTCTTCACTGTTCCAGATGGAGACTGATTTCCTCAATAACAACAGCACACAACTCATCCAATCCTTCTTACCAATGCAATATGAGTATGTTGACATCAATGACAACACTGGTTAACCTCATACTTGCAACAATCTCCCCTTTTGTCATTGATGGCAACATATGATGGGAAAACCATCAAGACAAGAACTTCTCCTTTTTGTCACAGCTCCCCCTATTAGCAACATGTCTTCTCTTCCTTTACTGCTCCCCCTTTGATCATCAACCACTTGTTTTTCACATGTCTTCTCTCCCCCTTTGACATCAATGGCAAAGGGCTCATACTTGCAATTTCAACATATCAGAATCATACTAGCTGCTCCTCCTTAGTAGCAGCTCCACAATATCAATCCGGATCACAAGATATGTTTGTGATATTCACTAGACTGATGCATAACAGTGCATCCTAATGCATCACTGGAGGGGCCATGACCCCTAACTTCTCCCTGAGATACTCAAAAGAGTCCTTGGGAAGAGGTTTAGTAAAGATATCTGCAATCTGATCCTTGGAGGGCACATACTCCAATCCGATTTCACCCTTGTTCACTTGTTCTCTCAAAAAGTAAAATTTGATAGATATATGCTTGGTCTTAGAATGCAATACCGGATTCTTGGAAATATTTATTGCACTTGAATTATCACAGAAAATTGTGATAGGCTCCTCATATTCTACTTTCATGTCTCTTAACATCTACTTCATCCATAGGATTTGAGTGCAGCTGCCTGCTGCTGCAATATATTCTACTTCAGTTGTAGATAGAGATATTGCCTCTTGTTTCTTGCTTAGCCAAGAAACCAATCTCTTTCCCAAGAAGAATGCTCCACCACTGGTGCTCTTCCAGTCATCCACATCTCCTGCCCAATCTGCATCTGTATATGCATGAAGAGAGAAATCCTGATCTCTAGGATACCATAGGCCATACTCAACTGTCCCCTTTACATATCTAAAAATCCTCTTGATTGCCATAACATGAGATTCTCTAGGGTCAGCCTGAAATCTTGCCACAAGACCAATAGCCTGCATTATATCTGGTCTAGTCTGAGTGAGATACAATAATCCTCTAATCATTGATCTGTACTTGGTTTGATCTGTCTTAGGAGAGTCATCATCTTTGCTCAACTTACATCCGGTTGCCATAGGAGTGTTCATTGGCTTTGAATCTTCCATTCCAAATTTCCTCAACAGTTCTTTCACATATTTGGTCTAAGAGATAAAGATACCTTTCTTTGTCTGAGTAATTTGCAGACCCAAGAAGAAATTCATTTCACCAAGCATTGACATTTCAAACTCACTTTTCATTTAATTTGCAAAGGTTTCACACAAACTATCTCTTCCTCCAAAAATGATATCATCAACAAATACTTCAACAATCAAGATGTTTTTATTATCTATTTGGAAATATAGATTACTGTCAACAGTACCTTTGTTGAAACCAATTTGCACAAGATGCTTATCCAACCTTTCATACCATGCTCTTGCAGACCATATCATCATGATCAGACAATTGAAATCCATCCGGTTGTTTAATGTAAACTTCTTCTTCCAAATCACCATTTAGAAAGGCAGACTTGCCATCCATCTGATATACCTTGAAGTCTTTGAAGGCAGCTTATGCAAGAAATAATCTGACTGCTTCAATTCTTGCTACAGAGCAAAGGTTTCTTCAAAATCAATTCCTTCTATTTGAGAGTAGCCTTTGCAGATCCATCTGGCTTTGTTTCTGATTACTTCACCAACCTTATTTAGTTTGTTTCGGAAGACCCATTTGTTTCCAATCACATTCTTGTTTCTAGGTCTGGGAACAAGATCCCAAGTGTGATTTTTCTCAATTTGCATCAACTCTTCCTCCATTGCTTTGGTCCAGTTTTCATCATTGCAAGCTTCATTTATTGTCTTAGGTTCAATCTTTGAAATCAGACAGTATTCATTTGAATTTTGAGTGATTCTCCTCCTTGTTTGTACCCCTTTGCTTTTGTCACCTATGATCTGATCTTCAGAGTGATTTAGAGTTACATACCTTAGAATTTTGGGAGTATCTTGCACTGCTGCTTCTTGATCATGCTCATTCAGACCTATCTCTTCTTCCTAATTTACCGGATCAGTCTGACTCTGACTTACCGGAGAGGATTGAGCTCCTTGAACCTGAACACCATCTTGATCATCTTCATCAAACTCATAAAATCTTGTTGGCTTCTCAATTCCTTCATCAACTTTCACATTAGTACTTTCTATCATCTTTCTCAGTCTCTTATTGTAACACTGGTATGCTTTGCTTTGAGTGGAGTAACCCAAGAAAACTCCTTCATCACTTCTAGCATCAAACATCCCTAGATCTTCATCTTTTTTAATATAACACTTGCTACCAAATACTCTGAAATATCTCACAGTAGGAGTGATGCCAAACCAAAGTTCATAGGGGGTCTTACCGGTATTGTTTCTGATTTGAACTCGATTGAGGGTGTAGACTGCAGTGCTAATAGCTTCTCTCCAAAACATCTAAGGAACATTTGCTTCCAACATCATTGTCCTGGCAGCTTCCTGGATGGTCCAGTTCTTTCTCTCAACTACTCCATTCTGCTGTGGAGTCCTAGGAGCAGACAACTGTCTCTTTATACCATGCTTCTCACAGAAGTCTATGAACTCACCGGATGTGAATTCACCACCTCTATCAGACCTCAGACACTTCAGTTTTAATCTGGTTTGATTCTCTACCATAGCTTTGAAGATTTTGAACTTTTCAAAGGCTTCTGACTTCTCTTTCAGAAAGGTGACCCACATTATCCAGGAATAATCATCAATTAGTAACATGAAGTATCTATCACCTTGCAAACTCTTGACTCTTGTTGGACCACATAGATCAGTATGAACTAATTCCAATAATCTGGTAGAGGACTGATCTTTGCTTTTGAATGAAACTCTACTCTGTTTACCTAGCTGACATTCTTTGCACAAACCATTTGTAGGTTTTACCAATTTTGGAAGATCTCTAACAGCCTGAGTATTGCTTATCCTAATGATGTTATCAAAATTAACATGACACATCCTTCTATGCCATAACCAGCTCTGATCAACTTGAACAAGCAGACAACTTTTATCAGTACCAACCAAGTGAAAGATATTACCTTTAGTTTGAGTACCGGATGCAATCTCTGTTCTGAATCTTTCTAAGATTCTACATTTTCTATCTTTGAATCGAAGATCATAACCTTTGTCCACCAACTGTCCAACACTGAGAAGATTATGCTTTAGACCTTCAACATACAACACATTACCAGTTTGGTTTCTTCCATTAAAAGATATAGTTCCTCTTCCTTTGATTCTACCAGCTAAATTATCACCAAACTTTACCACTCCCCCTTCATATCTTTCCAACTCTAAGAACTTGTTCTTGTCACCTGTCATATGGTGAGAGCATCCACTGTCAATAACCCAATCATCCTTTTCTTGAACTTGGGCAGCCAAGGCTCTTTCTTCACCCTTATGATTGATAGATATTGGATCTTCTTCCTTGATAGAAATAAGCACCCATTCATTTCTGGATTTGTCTCCTATCTCTGATTCATCATCTGTTACTCCTTCATTATCAGCTTCTTCATGAACATAATAGCAACTCTTTTGAAACCTTTGTCTGTTAGAATCTGACCTTGTAGATTCAGACATCTTGAGGCAAAGTGACCAATCTTATTGCAGTTGAAGCATTTAAAAGGTAATTTTTCTTCATACTTACCGGATCCTCTTGGCAGTCTTTTTGCAATGAGGGCTTCAAGTTGAGCTGTTTCTGCTTCTTCCTCTTCCATATCTTTCCTTGCTTGTTCATACCATGACAGCTTCCTTGAGGAGTTCTCTCCCGGATCGAATCTCTATTTTCCTTTCACATAGGCACTGGCTTTGAATGCAGATTCAGTCTTGGGGTGATCATCTCCAAACTCAGTCATTTCAAATGCAGCCAGTTTGCCAGCCAATTGCTCTCTTGTGACAGTTGTATGGGCTCTGAATTCATCAATGGCAGCAACCTTGATTTTGTAGGCAGCAGGAAGAGATCTTAGAATTTTGCAAATAATCTCATTTTCATCCAAAGTTCCACTAGCATTCCTGATTCCACACACTAGCTCATATACTCTTGGCATAAAGGCAGTGATATTTTCATCATCTCTCATTTTCAATCTTTCAAATTTCCCTTTGAGACTTTGCAATCTTGCACTCTTAACAAACTCATCTCCTTCATGCAGAAGTTCCAGTTTAACCCAGATCTCATATGTAGTTGGTAGGTCGATAACATTTGAGAGTTCTGAGTCAGTCAAAGCGCATAGAAGAGCTTCTCTAGTCCGCAGATTGTTTTCAACATCTATGATTTCATTCAGAGTTGTCGGACCACCCTGTGGAGGTACATAGGGTTTTGTGACCATGGATAAGTATGCCTTTCCCATGCACTCCAAGTGACATTTCATGCGGCCTTTCCAAAGAGTGAAGTTGGTTCCATCAAACTTCGGACTGTCCTTCTTATATGATGACATCCTGGATCTCCTCAAGCGGTTAAGCTCTTTTTAGAGGAACTTGGCTCTGATACTAATTGTTGATAACTGAGAGGGGGGGTGAATTAGTTATCCTAAACTTTCTTCAATTCAAACATTTAGATTCACTTAGTTATTCATTAGCATAGCAATTAATCATCCATGGAAGCATAAAGCATAAACATCAACACATTGAACACCAAGATTTTGACGTGGAAAACTCGGTTAAGGGAAAAACCATGGGGTGATTAACCCAAGGATTATTCTCTGTTAGAAGAATAAGAAAAAGATGGCACCTGCCAATTAGGGCTCACAGCCCGGGCACACTGTTCACAAGAGGCACACTGCCTACAAAGAGACACGCTGTCTATAAAGTGATAAGAATCACAATCTTGAACTGGAGAATGACATCATTACCATGTCCGGATCAGTTCCATTTAAGCCCAAAAACCCCTGCTCTACTTTTCATACTTCTCTTCCCTATGCCACACACATCCACACATGACACATTTCAAACTAAATTCACAAACCCTTATTTATACAAGACATTGACTTAGGAACAATCATCTAAGTCGGCAAACATCCACAATAACATTTGCAAGGCATGTAAAACATCCGGTCAGCCTGTCTCTGGAAGAACACCAACAACAGTGGTCATTACATCAAATCCAAACTCTAACTTCAATGCAGACCGCCAACATGAACAGGACATGATCCAATGATCATCATAACCTTCCCTGAATCAATAGGAACATCTGTACTTCATCAGCTTACCGTAATTCTTCTTTTCTTCATCCGAGGCTTCAAGGACACAGTCTGTCACCACTGTCATAATGCAAAAGGTACTTCTGGACCTCAAAACCATTCACAAATCAAGATGGTACATCACAAGGACATTCCAAACATTCCTTCCAATCTGCAGAATAGGAAAATACAATTCCGGATCACACCGGACCTTTTTGTGACCCTCTATCACCTCTGAACACCTGCCGGAACTGGTTTCACACAAACAACCATAACTTCTTTAGTTCTTTATGCGGACCTCTGAAATCTTAACTGGAACATCTCAAGACTTATATCTGCAAACCCTTTAATTCGCATCCTCTGATCCTCAACCTATATAGTACTTTTGCCTTCTTCTCATTACTGTTTCGGATGGAGACTAATTTCCTCAATAACAACAGCACACAACTCATCCAATCCTTCTTACCAATGCAATATGAGTATGTTGACATTAATGACAACACTGGTTAACCTCATACTTGCAACACTTCACAGGATCCACAGATCCCTTCGTAACTTGGGGACAAGGAGCCAACCCAACAGTACCCACTGGAATCTGTGACTCCTGGAGGCCACCAATATTCTGAACTTGAGAAGGCAAGTCCAAAGCCGGCTGATAGACCTGTTGAACCCTTGACAATAAAATCAGCTCCTCCTTCTTTGCATCCACCTCCTGAATCTCTACCTGACCCTTAACCCCAGAAGAAAGCTCAACTGGAATACCATCTTCTTGGACTACGCTATCAAGAACCTCAAACCTATTAAATGTGCCATCATTCTGTCTATCCATCCAGGATCTCTTCTTGCCTTTGCCTTTATTACAGGATTTAACTGAGATAAATCCCTCCTTATCAACAGGCCCATTAGACACTGGAGCTTTCCCCTTGTCCATCCTAGGAGGTCCAGAGGTAGACCAGGGGGAAGATTTCAATCTGGGACATCTGCAGTGTAGATGACCATATTCATGGCAAATTCTACATTTGAATGGAAGGGTTTCTGTTCAGTGAATATTTTGTCGTTAACTCACTAACGGCAAAATGGGTATATCAGCCACAGCTATGATGAGACAAAGTCTCTCCTCTCAGCAAGGGGAGGTTCCCTCTAATTACTTGACTTTTGCAAACCAAACAACTTATAAAATTTATGTACACTAAAAACTATGTTTGTGGTGGTTCGATCTCATCTCATTCTCTTTTTTCAGAATAGATGTTTATACTTCAAACTCTTGATAAAGAACTTATAAATTATCACAAAATCACAGAAACACAAAGTTTTCTGTTACCTCACTTACTACTTGTAAACAGAACTATTTGAAGTAGAATGTAGCCCAAAGTCTTCACTCCTCTTCAAGATGATAAAAGTAAATCGAATATAACAACTTACAGCACAAAGTCTCCAAACTATTGTATTCTCACAAACATGAACATATAACCCACAAATGATTTGATAACACAAAGTCTATCGGAATCAAATTAAGAGCGCTCTTCAATCACTTGAAACAAACTCCACACTTCAATTATTATCAAATAAGATTATGATAGCAAGACGTAAGAACAAAACTATCACAACACAAATAATCCCAAGACAAAGATTGGTATTGAACTTGCTTTCTTGTATTAATAAATATTTGAATATTGATTTTCACAAAAAGCACAAAGTCTTGATTTGCTTCTCAATTCACTAGAGTTTTCTTGCAATAGACAAAAGATAATATTTACAAAAGAGGCCCCCTTTATTTATAGGGAAAAACCTTGAGAAAATTTAGGAAATCTACAACTACTTTGACTTATTCAACAAGAGAGTCCTATTTGACTTATGACTTCTCTTGTTTCACATGTAATTACATTTTGGAAAATTACATGTGTAGATGACCGAAACAAAATTCAATTTACATAACATATGAGAAAAACAAGCTAAGGCACTAGCTTCCTCCATCTTTTTTTCTCAGGAAGTTCTGGTACATAGTTTGAACGACTGACATCTCGCATGCATCTGGTTTCGTTGTGTTTTCAGAGATGGTGTGAGCTTGGAGAATTGAATCTTTCACCACCTTTACTGCCTTTTCATGCTTGTCTAAATTATCCTTCAGGTTCTCCAGAGTCGAATGTTGATCATACAGGCTATCCATTGAGAGCACTGAGGGAGCTTCCTCTTCAAATTTCTTTTGTACCATTTCTTCAAAAGAACTTATCATTTCCTGTGCTGTGAGGAAACTATGATCTTCCCTTGTCAAGGTGCAAGGAAGTTCTTCTAGCCGGTGTAGGAGTGTGACATCACTATCTTCGCTGGCTTCTCGAGCTTGGCACAGATCTTCAAGTAGACTCTTTATTATGAAAATACGATGAGCTAGAGTCTCCTTAGTCTTAAGATATGATTCCCTATTGGTGATGACCCCAATGGTGATCAGGTTCTTTATCTTGATCTTCTTCATGTCTATCCACTCTTCTAGGCTTTCTTCCTGATCTTACAGCTCTTGTGAAAGTAGATCTACCAGATTGTCCAGCTCAGCTTTAGCTTTGTCCATTTTCTCTTTCCTTTCCATAGTAGTTTTTAGCAGAACTCATCCTTGAGCCAACAACCACTCCACTACATCCCCCACTATCTTGCCTCTAGCTTGGGCTTTTTCAACCTTCTGTATTAGGGGATCTTCCACTGTCACTACCATTGGTTCTACTATTTCTGATGACTTCACTATTTTCTGAAGGACAGCAGCTAGTTGTTCTGCTTTTGCTTTGTACTGCTCCTTCTCCTTCTTGGCTTCATCATACTTTTCAAGTAGGCTACTGGCAGTGGTCTGGAAATCTGCCTTGACACCTTCATGAGTCACTTTACCCAGTTCAACCCTTGAGATGACATAATTACTCATGTCAAAAGTGTCAACCGTGGCATTTTTAGGAGGTTTGGCAATCTCAGCATATCTAATTCCCTTTTCAGTGACCAGCCTAGAAACAGTCTTAGGCTTCTTTTTCTAGTTCTTTGCTTTCACGGGCAACCGCTTTTCAATGTCAATCTCATCAGGTGAGATGGCTTGCTTCTTCCTCTTTGGAGTATAGGCAGATAGCCATGGAGGAAGTACAGATGTGTTAACAGCTGGAGGAGGATCCACTACTTGCTTGGCTGTATCTATATTCGTGCCAGTGACAGTGACAATTGGACTTGTGTTGGTAAACACAACACCTGTTTCAACAACCTTTTGTGAAGCATCCAGAAGGTTCTCTAAAACAGTTTGTTCCCCAATATCAAAAGAAGGGGAAGATAAGCTTGGAATGGAACCAGAAGAATCAAAAATAGTTCCAAAGCTAGCTTTCATGGATGGAGGAGTATTGTCAGAAGAAACAACAAAAATTGGAGAAAGAGGAACATTTGAAATTGCTGGAAAAGCATTAGAAACTAGAACATGAGGAAGAGGTGTAAGAACTTGTGTCTTGGAGGGAAGATCTTTCATAGGAGTCTGAGGGGAACCATCAAGTCGCTCTACCTCTGTATCTTCATCTTCACCTTGTTCAGCTTCATCAGATACCTTTGTCTTAGACCTTTGAACATTTTGTTCTTCATTCTCAACATCTTCAACTTCCATCTGATCATCATTAGTATCTTCAACATCTGACTTAGTGGCGTCAAAAACTTCTATGGTTTCCTTCTTCTTCCCTCCTTTAGATACAAATTTTATCTTTGGTTTGTGTATCTTGGAGGAAGAAGGGGTGTCACTCCTATTTTTAGTTCGGTTCTCTACCTTCTTACCTGTTTGCTGATGTGTTTCTTCTTCAGACCCTGTAAGGAACTCTTTCAACTTAATTCCCTTACTTTCCAACCACAAGTTGGTGTTTGCCAGTATTGGTTGGAATCTTTTCCTGATGGATGTCTCCTCTTTGACTGACCATTTCACCTCTAGGAGAGGTGAAGCCTCAACATTTTGTACCTCATATTTGTGATCTAGGACATCCCCATCATCCTCCATTCCATCTGGAATATCAGTGAGTCCTAGTTCCTCAATTTGACTTAGGTGAAGCCTGCAGAAATCCAATTTTCTGATCTCATTTTGAGTCCTGAGATCTGCCCATATATCTTCAACCATTGGCACATGAAAAGTTGACTTCCTCTTGATTTTATCTTGAACCCTTCTGAAGTCAAAATGATTTCTTTTCTTGTAGGTCTTCATGGTGACCAACTGCAACTCGGAGTCAATTATCTTTGCTTTGTTGGCAGATTGAACCGAGTACCTCCCAATTTCAATGGGAAACTTTATACCTGACTTCTTCAGCTCCATCTGTTTGTTGTGTACCACAATCATTTGTCTGCAAAGCTCCATAAGAACAATGCAATCACTAGGATACCGTGGTAGCATGTAAGGGTAACCAGGATAGTATCCTACTTGAAGATATGTGAAGGTGGAAAATTGCAAAAATAAGCAACCAAAAGAATTTACAACCTGCCAGGCTTCATCTGAGACTCTATTCTAAACCAGTTCACCATCCCACAAGCACATGAAAACTGAGAAGAAAGCATCATTGACTCTTCTGAAATGATGAATTGACCCCTTCAGAGTGATTTGGGTGTAATATTCATACACTGGGACCAATCTCCTATCTCCTACTTGGGTTAAACCTAGAAAGTTCCTCATGCTTGTAGTAGCATAGACAAGATAAGAGGTCATGTAAAATTTGAAGGTGGTGTTGACCCTTATCAGTTGCTCATGCAAAGCATTGCTGATCTGTTCACCCCAGAATATCTTCTGATTACCCCATAGAATCACCTTGATGTAAGTGTACATCCAGTCCTGGAATTTGGAAGCGAAAGGGAGTCCTCTGATGCGACTCAAGAGAGTAATCAAATCACACACTTCCTCCACAAAATCACTCCTGTGAAGGTCCTTTGGCCATTTGGTTAGATTTCCCCTAGGAATCTTAAACCATTTGCTGTTTATATGCCTCCTAACAGATTCGACATCATTATCATAGTCCTGTTGACCCTAAGCAAAGTCAATCCATCCAACGTTTTCAATTGGTGGACACATGAAGATTTTGTCCATAAATTCTGCATCTAATCTCATGATTACATTCCCCTGTGAGTCCGTCACAGCTCTATATCCCTGTTGTAATGGCTGGCCACTTGTAGAACAAATTTAGGATTGTGTGCACTGACTGGAAACGATGCAACCAAATGAATATTGTTGTCAATAATTTTCTGCATAGGCTTGGAGGGATTTGCTTGTTTAGTTCTATCTACGAACTTGGCCAAGTCCACATGCCCAATTTCTGTGTCTTTGATTTCATCAACGTTTGACTGCACTGCCGTTACCAGGAAGACACCCTGGTACTTGTACTTCATGACTCTGGCCTTTGATGTAGATGATTCTGACATGAGCTCTGGAGAGAACTGTGAATTTGAACATGATGAACGTTGATTGAGAACTACAAAAACCATGATCTTGCAGTTAGGGGAAAAATTGGATAAACTAGGTCAACTGCGATTTGACGATCAAGGCCAGGAAGGCATGCGTTTGAAGGGCTTGAGTACGCAAATCAAGGTGAAGGAGAAAGTGGGCTTTTAGTTTTGAAAAGTGAATTTTCCAGTGTTGGGAAAAATCAGGAAAATGTGCTTGAGCAGGTGATTTGGCCGCCATTGCAGGTAGGGAGAGTTATCAGGTGCAAGAGCGGGTGAAAATGCCGCTACTGCATGTATTTTGGGAGTTTTGGTTTAACATGCACGAGCGGTTAATATTACCGCTATTGCATGTAATGAGGTTTGGAACTTCAAGTGTTCGGGTGGGTGTATCGGCCGCTACGGCAGGGAAGTGACCAAACAAGTTTTGGTGTAGGAGCGGGTGTATCGGCTGCTGTTACATGTGAATCAAAACTTAAAGTTGAAGATACTGGAGCGGTGATTTTCACCGACACCGCATGTGGGATTGACACTTGTCTTTGCAGTGTTCGGTCGGCGATAGACGCCGACACTGGATAGGGTATTTCGGAGTATTTTGTGTAAGGGCAGAAAAATCCGCCGACATTGCACATAACGGAAGTTGCAAAGTTAGTAGAGTCGGGAAACTTCGCCGATGTCACATAATGGTTTATGGCAAAGGTTTTGTGGGCCTAAGCGGTAACCCTAGGACACCTCCGGCATATGAGTGAAAATAAGTCTGACACATATCACAAACAAACCTTACTCAACAAGAAAATGCAATCATGAAAATAGCCAAAAACAACAAAAACCTAGCAAAAATCTTAAACCAAATATACAAACAAACAATGAGTAAGGGGGAATGGAAACAAAAAGAACCTTACCCGTAAAATCGACTGAAAACCCTAAGTGCCAATCTGCGACTCGAAATCTGCTAGCACGCGATTAAGTGGTTGAAGATGGTATGAGCGAGCGAATAGGCTAAATGGTTTTTTTTTGAAATAACAAAATGAGAAGAGACCACGGGTTTAATAACACCTTAAAGGTTGAAAACAAAACTTAAATGCCTGGCACGAGTGGCCATTAATGGCACTCGACACCCAAAATCCCGGAGATCTCACTCGAGTAGCGGTTTCGGTCGCCGATGCACAAACATAAACAAACATGAGACGGCGGTGAAAATTACCGCTATTACAAGGAAAATAAAGAAAAACATGTAATGGTGGTGAAATCTGCCGCCCTTATTTGTTAAATATAAAAACATATGCACAAGCGGCAATAAACGCCGCCTTTACATATGGAATAAAAACAAGGTAAGAGATATGTAGGAGCGGCATTTTTAGCCACTCTTGCATATCAAGACTCAAAAACTTACTAACTTCTAAAAATGACCTAAATCGACATTTTTACCGATTTACAACTTGAACGATCTTCGCACATATTGAGAAAATGATTCAAAGAGATGTCATAAACTAGCCTAGGATGTCAAACAACTTCGTACGAGATCAAGAGGATCTTGTCTCGATCCACGAGCTTAGAGTGTAGATTCATGAAATGGACAAGTTTCGTGGGGGGTTGTCTACAAAACGAGCGTAGCAGATTTTGAGAACAACAGCTGGCTCTAACTGGGGAAATTCCTTCAATTGAACTTTGAAATGATTGAAGGAAGTAGAATCCAATCTCTAAGTGCCTTCATCCATGCCATTGGGCTATAGAGTTAAGCTAAAAAGAAAAAGACACAAAAGACTAAACGAAAGTGCAAAAATAAAACACAAAACTATACAAATGTACAATTTTACTTATCTAATACTTCAGAGATTGAAGTGCTTCAGATGTTGTCCACTGTGAGGCAACGAGAATGGTGTTCCATCCTGATACTCCAGCAAGAAACTATTTTCACCATAGAATTGATGAATGGTGAATGGACCTCTCCATAAGGAATCAAATTTTCCATGCATTCCTTTTGGTTCTCTCCTCTTGTCCCACAACAAGACTTGATCTCCAATCTGAAACTCATGAGCCTTTGTCTTCTTGTCAAAGAGTTTCTTTACTTGATTTTGGTGCTCAGCAATACGGTCCACCACCATAGTGCACTGCTCCTCAAGTTCAGTCAAATACATGATCCTTTTATCAATAGAACTATCGAAAGTTCTATCTTCCAATGCCTTTACCAACCTCAATGCTGGTAATTCCAAGGTAATTGGTATCTCCGTATTCAGACCATATAGAAGCTGAAATGGCGACATGCCTATCGCCCTTTTGGGTGTAATTCTATCTGCCCATAAAGCATCAAACAATGCCTTATGCCAAGTTCTCTGATTCTCATCGACCAGTTTCCTGATAATAGTGACCAGATTCTTATTGCTTGATTCTGCTTGACCATTCCCTTGCGGATAATAGTCTGAAGAATGGGAAAGAATGATCCCATGCTCGTAGCAAAACTCAGTAATCTCATGAGAGGAAAAACAAGTAGCACTGTCTGCTACAATCTTGTTTGGAACTCCAAACTTGGAAATAATGTTCTCCTTAAGAAAACTACATACCACTTCAGAAGTAGCATGTTTGACTGGAATAGCTTCCACCCATTTGGTAAAATAGTTTGTTGCGGTGAGAACATAGTTATGTCCTGCACTTGATGATGGGTTCACTGCGCCAATGAAGTCAATACCCCATTGCTGAAAAGGCTTCTCAATCACCACTGGTTTTAGAGGTAAGGCTGCCAATTTTGGTTTCCCAACAAACTATTGGCATAACTCACACCTGCGTACCCAATTGTACGCATCTTGGAATAGTGTGGGCCAATAGTATTGAGCTCACAGAATCTTGTGAGCCGTTATAGGTGCTGAAAAATGTCCTCCACAAGCCAAATTGTGGAAAGACTCCAAAAGTCTACTTTGTTGCACTTTATCCACGTAATGGAGAAATACACCATCAAGACTTCTCTTGTACAAACCATTGTCCCAAAGGACGTAGTTAGCAGCTTTTAACTTGACAGTTCTTTTTTCCTTATAAGACAAGTGAGAAGGACACTCACCATAGGTAAGGAAATGAGCGATACTGGAATACCACTCGTCAGTTGTAGTAACAAAAAGGACAGTTGGCGTGTCCACAACTTCTTCTTCTTCGTCCCCTATCTCTTTTGGAATATTATCTCCTATCAATTGACACAAACCTTTACCATGCACAAGCTTGGTTGGCTTGATATCCAGATCAAATTCTTAGATCTTAGCGATCCAATTACCTCTCTTTGTTCTGAACTCCTGTTGAGTTAGGATAGATTTGACTGTTGTATCAGGCACCATGACAATAGTGTGTGAGTTTAGAATATAGAACTTGAAATGCTTCACCGCTTTGACCATGACATAGGCATGCTTCTCCATATTCGAATACTTCAATTCGTGAGCTTTGAGAGGACAACTCATAAATGATATGGGGGATTCAACACCTTCTTCATTCTGCTGAACCAGAATAGCTGAAAGTGTGTGTTCTGAAGCGTAGCTATAGACTACAAAATCCTTAGTGTAGTCGGGACAAACAAGAACTGGAGCATGAGCAATAGCTCTCTTGATATCCTCGAACGCTTCCTTACCCTTCGCAGTCCAACAGAAAGTGGCCTTACCCTTCATCATATTAACAATGTGATGGGTTTTTTTTGCAAACTCAGGAATGAACCTTCGCAAAAAATTCACCTTTCCAAAGAAAGAGTGAACAACAGTCTTACTTGCAGGTAGAGTAAGACTTTGAATAGATTTAACTCTCTCTGAGTCAATCTTAGTACCTTCCTGGGATACAATGTGTCCGAGAAGCTTACCTTCCGTCACCCCAAAAACTAACTTCTTGGGATTGAGGGAAATACCATTTTACTGACAGTGCTCCAGCACTTGTTGTAAATGATGCGCGATCATGACGGTTTTTGGAGAAAACAGTCAAGTCATTGAGATACACCACGATGAACTTCCCCATCTCATCTCTAAAGGCAAGATCCATTGCTCTCTGAAATGTGGCGCCAGCATTGATCAGACCAAAAGGCATTCTGCGATATGCAAATGTGCCCCATGGTGTGGTGAAAGCAGTTTTAAACTAATCAGCTTCATTGACCTCCACTTGGTTATACCCCGAAAAACCATCTAACATAGATAGCATTTCTGAACCAGTCATTGTTTGCAACACTTGGTCCATGATGGGCAAAGGGTATTTATCTTTCAAGGAAGACTGGTTGAGATTCCTGAAATCAACACAGATACAGATTTCTCCATTCTTCTTCCTTACAGGTACTATGTTTGCAATCCATGTGGAATGATGGATTAGAAAAATTATCCTTGCATTCAGCATCTTTTGAATTTCAGAAAGAATCATACCTGATATCTTTGGATTGTATTACCTCTGCTTCTGCTTGTGAGGCAACGATCCAGCTTTGAGGGGAATTTCGTGTTGAACCTCCTTAGGCTTAAAAGACTTCAGGTCGTCATAGGAGTAAGCCAAAACATCAATGTAATGGTGAAGGAGGGTAATGAATTTGAATCTTTCATCAACAGTGCAACATTTTCCAATGTTGACCATCTTAGGATCTGCTTCTGAACCCAAATTGACCTGCTCAAATTCCATAGAGGAACTTGAATCCTGTTGTTGTTGCTGCTGCTTGATATACCTGTCATGTTTATCAAAGAGTTTCTTAAGGGAAACCAAACCTTTTGGGATTTTATTTCCTTTCAATTGTAGAAATTCTTCGCCGGTTTGTGAGTCTATCTCTGAAACATATTCCCGCGGTGGCGATTCACTCCCTTCAAAGTAAAGCTCATCAAAACTATCCATCTTTTCTAGGAAAGTAATGATTTGGTTATCACCATTGAACACCTGCCAATGGTCAGTGTTATTAGGTACACTTGGTCGGAAGACCAGCTCAATAGTGTACTTGTTTCCTTTGAAATCCTTATGAGGCACCATGAGAGTGGCAAAAACAGCCAATGAATCTGCACGATCATTGAACTCTCTTAGCACTGCAGAAATGTTGAAAGCATCAAAACCTTCAATGCAATCCCATACGCGATTGTGATAGTGTCTCAGTCTTTCATTTTTAGTTTGGTACAAATTCCTTACTTGACAAACCACCAATTCGGCGTCCGCTTGAGCATGAAGGATTTTAACACCTCTAGCACGAGCAGCTTCTAATCCAAGCAATAAGGACTCGTATTCGGCGGTGTTATTGGTATTGTCAAATTGTAACTTATATGAAAAAGGTAAGATATCACCTTGTGGCGATATCAAGACCACTCCGGCTCCAGAACCGGTAGAAGAATAGCTGCCTTCAAACTCTAAAATCCAGACTTCATCAAAATTTGATTTCTTGGACTTTCTTTGGTCAGGAGACTCCTCTTCATCAGTGAGGGAAGAATCTGGTATTACTATACCCTCACCTGAACTTTCATCTAAAAACTCTTCTGAGTCTCCATCTGACATATCCGAGCTATCACCCGATGTATTCTCATCTGATGAACTGGAACCATCTTCTATAGACAGGAAATAGTTACCCATTCCCGAGGACTCAAACAAAATTTGAGCTTTGGGATTTGATGTTTGGGTAACTATGTAGATTGGAATTGAACTTGCTTTCTTGTATTGATAAATATTTGAATATTGATTTTCACAAAAAGCACAAAGTCTTGATTTGCTTCTCAATTCGCCAAAGTTTTCTTGCAATAGACAAAAGATAATATTTACAAAAGGGGCCCCTTTATTTATAGGGAAAGACCTTGAGAAAATTTAGGAAATCTACAACTACTTTGACTTATCCAACAAGAGAGTCCTATTTGACTTATGACTGCTCTTGTTTCACATGTAATTACATTTTAGAAAATTACATGTGTAGATGTCCAAAACAAAATTCAATTTACATAACATATAAGAAAAACAAGCTAAGGCACTAGCTTCTTCCATCTTTTTTTCTCAGGAAGTTCTGGTACATAGTTTGAACGACTGACATCTCGCATGCATCTGGTTTCGCTGTGTTTTTAGAGATGGTGCGAGCTCGGAGAATTGAATCTTTCACCACCTTTATTGCCTTTTCATGCTTGTCTAAATTATCCTTCAGGTTCTCTAGAGTCGAATGTTGATCATACAGGCTATCCATTGAGAGCACTGAGGGAGCCTCCTCTTCAAATTTCTTTTATACCATTTCTTCAAAAGAACTTATCATTTCCTGTGCTGTGAGGAAACTATGATCTTCCCTTGTCAAGGTGCAAGGAAGTTCTTCTAGCCGGTGTAGGAGTGTGACATCACTATCTTCGCTGTCTTCTTGAGCTTGGCACAGATCTTCAAGTAGACTCTTTATTATGAAAATACGATGAGCTAGAGTCTCCTTAGTCTTAAGATATGATTCCCTGTTGGTGATGACCCCAATGGTGATCAGGTTCTTTATCTTGATCTTCTTCATATCTATCCACTCTTCTAGGCTTTCTTCCTGATCTTGTAGCTCTTGTGAATGTAGATCTACCAGATTGTCCAGCTCAGCTTTAGCTTTGTCCATTTTCTCTTTCCTTTCCACAACAGTTTTTAGTAGAACTCATCCTTGAGCCAACAACCGCTCCACTACATCCCCCACTATCTTGCCTCTGGCTTGGGCTTTTTCAACCTTTTGTATCAGGGGATCTTCCACTGTCACTGCAATTGGTTCTACTATTTCTGATGACTTCACTATTTTCTGAAGGACAGCAGCCAGTTGTTCTGCTTTTGCTTTGTAATGCTCCTTCTCCTTCTTGGCTTCATCATACTTTTCAAGTAGGGTAATGGCAGTGGTCTAGAAATCTGCCTTGACACCTTCATGAGTCACTTTACCCAGTTCAACCCTTGAGATGACATAATTACTCATGTCAAAAGCGTCAACTGTGGCATTTTCAGGAGGTTTGGCAATCTCGGCATATCTGATTCCCTTTTCAGTGACCAGCATAGAAACAGTCTTAGGCTTCTTTTTCTGGTTCTTTACTTTCACGGGCAACAGCCTTTCAATGTCAATCTCATCAGGTGAGATGGCTTGCTTCTTCCTCTTTGGAGTATAGGTAGATAGCCATGGAGGAAGTACATATGTGTCAACAGCTAGGGGGGATCCACTACTTGCTTGGCTGTATCTATATTCGTGCCAGTGATAGTGATAATTGGACTTGTGTTGGTAAACACAACACCTGTTTCAACAACCTTTTGTGAAGCATCCAAAAGGTTCTCTAAAATAGTTTGTTCCCCAATATCAAAAGAAGGGGAAGATAATCTTGGAATGGAACTAGAAGAATCAAAAATAGTTCCAAAGCTAGCTTTCATGGATGGAGGAGTATTGTCAAAAGAAACAACAAAAATTGGAGAAAGAGGAACATTTGAAATTGCTGGCAAACCATTAGAAACTAGAACATGAGGAAGAGGTGTAAGAACTTGTGTCTTGGAGGGAAGATCTTTCACAGGAGTCTGAGGGGAACCATCAAGTCGCTCTACCTCTGTATCTTCATCTTCACCATGTTCAGCTTCATCAGATACCTTTGTCTTAGACCTTTGAACATTTTGTTCTTCAGTCTCAACATCTTCAACTTCCATCTGATCATCATTAGTATCTTCAACATCTGACTTAGTGGTGTCAAAAACTTCTGTGGTTTCCTTCTTCTTCCCTCCTTTAGATACAAATTTGATCTTTGGTTTGTGTATCTTGGAGGAAGAAGGGGTGTCACTCCTGTTTTTAGTTTGGTTCTCTACCTTCTTACTTGTTTGCTCATGTGTTTCTTCTTCAGACCCTGTAAGGAACTCTTTCAACTTAATTCCCTTACTTTCCAACCACAAGTTGGTGTTTGCCAATATTGGTTGGAATCTTTTCCTGATGGATGTCTCCTCTTTGACTGACCATTTCACCTCTGAGAGAGGTGAAGCCTCAACATTTTTTGCCTCATATTTGTGATCTAGGACATCCCCATCATCCTCCATTCCATCTGGAATATCAGCGAGTCCTAGTTCCTCAATTTGACTTAGGTGAAGCCTGTAGAAATCCAATTTTCTGATCTCATTTTGAGTCCTGAGATTCGCCCATATATCTTCGACCATTGGCACATGAAAAGTTGACTTCCTCTTGATTTTATCTTGAACCCTTCTAAAGTCAAAATGATTTCTTTTCTTGTAGGTCTTCATGGTGACCAACAACAACTCAGAGTCAATTATCTTTGCTTTGTTGGCAGATTGAACCAAGTACCTCCCAATTTCAATGGGAAACTTTATACCTGACTTCTTCAGCTCCATTTGTTTGTTGTGTACCATAATTAGTTGTCTGCAAAGCTCCATAAGAACAATGCGATCACTAGGATACCGTGGCAGAATGTATGGGTAACCAGGATAGTATCCTACCCGAAGATATGTGAAGGTGGAAAATTGCAAAAATAAGCAACCAAAAGAATTTACAACCTGCCAGGCTTCATCTGAGACTTTGTTCTGAACCAGTTCACCATCCCACAAGCACATGAAAACTGAGAAGAAAGCATCATTGAATCTTCTGAAATGATGAATTGACCCCTTTAGAGTGATTTGGGGGTAATATTCATACACTGGGACCAATCTCCTGTCTCCTACTTGGGTTAAACCTCGAAAGTTCCTTATGCTTGCAGTAGCATAGACAAGATAAGAGGTCATGTAAAATTTGAAGGTGGTGTTGACCCTTATCAGTTGCTCATGCAAAGCATTGCTGATCTGTTCACCCTAGAATATCTTCTGATTACCCCGTAGAATCACCTTGATGTAAGTGTACATCCAGTCCTAGAATTTGGAAGTGGAAGGGAGTCCTCTGATGCGACTCAAGAGTAATCAAATCACACACTTCCTCCACAAAATCACTCCTGTGAAGGTCCTTTGGCCATCTGGTCAGATTTCCCCTAGGAATCTTAAACCATTTGCTGTTTATATGCCTCCTAGCAGATTCCACATCATTATCATAGTCCTGTTGACCCTGAGCAAAGTCAATCTGTCCAACGTTTTCAATTGGTGGACACATGAAGATTTTGTCCATGAATTCTACATCCAATCTCATGATTACATTCCCCTGTGAGTCCGTCACAGCTCTAGTATCCCTGTTGTAATGGATAGCCACTTGTAGAACAAATTCAGGATTGTGTGCACTGACTGGAAATGATGCAACCAAATGAATACTGGTGTCAATGATTTTCTACATAGGCTTGGAGGGATTTTCTTGTTTAGTTCTATCTACGAACTCAGCCAAGTCCACATGCCCAATTTCTGTGTCTCTGATTTCATCAATGTTTGATTGCACTGCCGTTACCAGGAAGACACCGTGGTACTTGTACTTCATGACTCTAGCCTTTGATGGAGATGATTCTGACATGAGCTTTGGAGAGAACTGTGAATTTGAACACGATGAATGTTGATTGAGAACTGCAAAAACCATGATCTCGCAGTTAGGGGAAAAATTGGATAAACTGGGTCAACTGCGATTTGACGATCATGGCCAAGAAGGCATGCGTTTGAAGGGCTTGAGTGCACAAATCAAGGTGAAGGCGAAAGCAGGCTTTTAGTTTTGAAAAGTGAATTTTCCAATGTTGGGAAAAATCAGGAAAATGTGCTTGAGCGGGTGATTTGGCTGCCATTGCAGGTAGGGAGAGTTATCAGGTGCAAGAGCAGGTGAAAATGCCGCTACTGCATGTATTTTGGGAGTTTTGGTTTAACATGCACGAGCGGTTAATATTACCGCTATTGCATGTAATGAGGTTTGGAACTTCAAGTGTTCGGGCGGGTGTATTGGCCGCTATGGCAGGGAAGTGACCAAACAAGTTTTGGTGTAGGAGCGGGTGTATCAGCCGCTGTTACATGTGAATCAAAACTTAAAGTTGAAGATACTGGGGTGGTGATTTTCACCGACACCACATGTGGGATTGACACTTGTCTTTGTAGTGTTTGGTCGGTGATAAACGCCGACACTGCATAGGGTATTTCGGAGTATTCTGTGTAAGGGCAGAAAAATCCGCCGACATTGCACATAATGGAAGTTGCAAAGTTAGTATAGTCGAGAAACTTCGCCGATGTCACACAATGGTTTATGGCGAAGGTTTTGTAGGCCTAAGCGGTAACCCTAGGACACCTCTGGCATATGAGTGAAAACAAGTTTGACACATATCACAAACAAACCTTACTCAACAAGAAAATGCAATCACGAAAATAACAAAAATAGCAAAAACCTAGCATAAATCTTAAACCAAATATACAAACAAACAATGAGTAAGGGGGAATGGAAACAAAAAGAACCTTACCTGTAAAATCGACCGAAAACCCTAAGTGCCAATCTGCGACTTGAAATCCGCTAGCACGCGATTAAGTGGTCGAAGATGGTATGAGCGAATAGGCTAAATGGTTTTTTTTTTGAGAAGAGACCACGGGTTTAATAACACCTTAAAGGTTGAAAACAAAACTTAAATGCTTGGCACGAGTGGCCATTAATGGCACTCGACGCCCAAAATCTTGGAGATCTTGCTCAAGCGGTAGTTTCGGTCAACGATGCACAAACATAAACAAACATGAGACGGCGGCGAAAATTACCGCTATTACAAGAAAAATAAAGAAAAACATGTAATGGCGGCAAAATCCGCCGCCTTTATTTGTTAAATGTAAAAACATATGCACAAGCAGCAATAAACGCCGCCTTTACCTATGGAATAAAAACAAGCTAAGAGATATGTAGGAGCGGCATTTTCAGCCGCTCTTGCATATCAAGACTCAAAAACTTACTAACTTCTAAAAATGACCTAAATCGACATTTTTACCGATTTACGACTTGAACGATCTTCGCACATATCGAGAAAATGATTCAAAGAGATGTCATAAACTAGCCTAGGATGTCAAACAACTTCGTACGAGATCAAGAGGATCTTGTCTCGATCCACGAGCTTAGAGTGTAGATTCACGAAACGGACAAGTTTCGTGGGGGGTTGTCTACAAAACGAGTGTAGCTGATTTTGAGAACAATAGTTTCGTAATCTAGCTATTGGATCTAGGAGGAAGAACCCGTGCAAATTTCCATAGAGTCTAGTAATGGATTATTCAAATTAACTTCGACACAAATACGAGCAAAAGAAATTACCTTACGATCTTGGGTCTGTGAAGCCGATCCAACAGGTTTCCCAAGAAGCAAAGAGATTGAGTGGAGGATATCTTCCCTCCAGAATTCCAACAGAAGCCTTGGCAAATGAACCCACACAGGCACCCGTGAAGGGATATCTTTAACAGAGTTGAAGCCCATATGCCAAGGCTTGATGAAGAGCCCAACCTGGTTAAAGAAATAAGGGCCACCTTCAAAAGCCCTATTCCTATCCGACATGCTTGAAAAAATAACCAGGAAATAGTTATTAGCCGCTAAAAGAATCTCCATATCTCCTTCAGGGTTCCAAACCCGACGTGCCCAGGATTCCAACATAGGAAGAGAAAGACGAAGGCCCAAAAATTTGCAAATAAGAGCATGCTTGCACCAGTAATCAACATCCTCTGAAACCTGCTTAGGTTGAATAACCAAAACCGGTCTATCTTCTGATCTCTCCAAACATCCATTTACTTTTTTAATTCAAAACGACCCTTTTGATGAGGAGGTACCCTCTCTAGAAAGAGGAAACTCAGTCTGATCCTTGTTACTGGCATGCATCAAAGAGGATGGATCTACCATCTCCAAATCCAGGGAAGAAGCAAGACCCTGATTCTCCATGGCTAAATGAGCCCAAAGACTAATCAGAAGAGGGAAAGAGGCAAGGCAGTTGGCCCAAATGCCCAAACTACCACACACCCCTCGTCTAAGAGACCCACGCACCAGACAGCAGCCAGAAAAATGCCCAGCTATAGAAAGGAGGAGATCAAACACCTGTCCAAGCCCCTCCAAACCCCTGCGAACACAGAAACCCCCCCCCACGAGCACAAAACGGCCACTGACGCTCTCAGAAGACAGACGAAGCAAGTTAGGGCACGCGGGCCCTAGCTCGCACTAGAGCTCCGTGAAACGCCATCCTTAAAAAATCAAATTATAAATTATTATTAGTACCAAAGGTAATCTTTAATTTATTCTTCGTAAAAAAACATATTAAATGTATTTAGCTTGTAATTAAAAAATATTAGTTTTTAGCCTTAAGATTATTATATTGTTAAACACTAAAAAAAAAAGATTTATACCTTCCTTAATATGTAGATGTGCTCCAAATGACTTGATGATGAAGTTGTGATGCTGGTTCTTTGAGATCCGTGTAGCATGTCTTTTCTCTCCAAGATGACTTGAAAATAGTTTGAGGGATGTTAAATTTATAGATTTTTTATGGGGAGGATCAACAATTGAGATTGATTTGAATGAGATCAACAGATGAGAATGATTGAGAGGAGAGGGTGAATGAGAGACCTCCAAGTGGCATCTTGTGGTTGATGAACATGACGAAACATGGAATGTGAGGATATGGACAGATAGGATTTTCTACAAGAAGATGGAGGGTGAGGATTAAAAGATACCATTTGGGACCTTGTGTAAGCTCTCAGACATATGTGAGAAGGATTATGAGGATTTTTTATTATGACAAGTAGGACTTCTCACACATGTGTGACAAACCTAAGAATATGTGATTGTGACATGTCATTAATCTCACACATGTGTGAGAATCACATATGTAAAAAAAGGTGGAGATTAAAAGGTTAATGAATGGCTAAGATGAAAGTTGATTTAGGTTAGGATTCATGTGGATTTATGGAGCCTTGTGAAAGTGATTAATCTGTCAAATAAACATGATTAGTTTATTTTACTGAGGGGGAAAATGGGTGAATTAAATAAATGTTGGTTATTTATTTAATTTTTGGAGGTATAGACATAGAAATTGATGATTTAATTAAATAAATGTTGATTTATTTAATTAAATGATAAAACATTAGATGAAGTGTCAAAATTATTAATTAATTAAAATAATTATGAAATTTATTTAATTAATGCTAGGAAGATGATCAAATGGGTTAATTAAATAAGTAATTTATTTAATTAATGGTAGAATAATATGGATGAGGGATAAATATAGTGGTGTTAGGATGTGGTTAGATTTAGGTGTCTACAAGGGCATACCGTGATGAGGTTTTGTGTGACCTTGCAATGATGGATGTGTGCCATCATCTATTGAGAAGATCGTGGCAATTTGATGGGGATACATTGTATAATGTGAGAGTTAGCACATACATGATTTGAAAGGATGGATAAAATCATAAGACGATGCTACTAAGGGTAAGCAAATGATAGTTTAACAATAGTGTTGGTGTGTGTGTTGGGGAGGGATGGTATGCTCTGATTCTAAAGATGTGCAGCATTGCTAGAATAGGTGGCAACACCACAAATGCAAAAGAAGTAGCATAGAGGAAAGAATGCGAGAATGAGAATTTATAAAGGTGGAACATCTAGAGGATATAATAGATGAATAAAAGGATGAGGAGATATATTGAGGAAAATACGATAGAGGAAAGAATAACAAATTGGTATGTGGTGGCTAGAAAAGAGGTTGATATATGTGAGGGACTAGTTGACAAGAGCAAGTGGGTTGTGACTAAATATTGGCCAAGGATATATAGTGTAGAGGATTATTGGTGGAAAAGAGTGAAAAATAACATGGAGAAAGTAATACTTAGGGTGGATCACTTGAGGCATACCTGAGAACATGGAAAGAGTGGGTTGAAGAAGCAACAAAATAGAATCTCTAGGAAAGGGTGGTGGATTACCTTGAAAAATGAGGGGCACATTTTTTATTTTCTCTAGGAGTTTGATGAAGACACATCCTTGGGCATCCTAAAATGTAGTATCATGTCTAAGGGAATAAGATGTGTGGTCTAATTTACGTAGTTAGTTAGTGTGTAAAGTTCATGGTTAGTAGTTTGTGATGGTAAAAGTAAGCACATTTCACCACATTGAGAAATTAGCTTCTGTTATTGTGGCAGTAGTTTTGTATGTGGTTTTTCTATCTTTAGTTAAAGTTTTATGTTCATTGGGTGGGTGGAGGTTGAAAACTTAGTTTGTAGAGTGACTGTGGGTTGACCATGTGTGTTGTTAGAACTATTCTTATTTTGTAGAAGTTTTATTTTGAGTTTGTTCCAAAGAATAATATTTTTGAGATGTTTAGTAGCCATTATGAAGGTCTATGGTGTGCCACATGGAGAGTCTCCACCATTGGACTATTGTAATATGTAAGTTTGTTATATCTTGTCACTGACACTTTTCATGTGGCCTCAGGATTTGCACCAATTTGGGGTTGGTGTAGCTCATGTGACGAGCTTGATATTGATATAAATAAGAGGTTTTTAATTGGTCTAAAGCAATCAAAGAAGACTGGGATGGAGTATGTGCATAGTAGGTAAGTTTAGCAATAAGGGAGCAAGATCTGAGTGATAGAATATAATAGTACTAATATGATGACAACTACAATCTAAACGTACCAATTGTGGCATGTAGGAATGTTTCTTTGAGGTATTGATTAGAGTACTTCTATTAAGTCATGTTGTATCCCATGCAACAAGTTTGTGATAAGTCCTAAGGTTATTTTTGATTGGAAATAATTATGTGGTCACTAGTAGTGAATCAAAAAATGGTGGTACATAGTTAGTGGCATTTGTGTAATCTTGGTAATATTATATAAATAAATGACTATGGCCTAGTACGTAAGAGGGAACATTTTAGTAACTATGGTTGTAATTCCATGGTAATATTACAAGCTATCTATTTAATGATTATATTCTTATGTTTTGTGGTAATTTATGGTTGAGTCTTTGTTGTGGGCTGCATGGTTGGAAAATCTTACTTGGACTCTCCTACTATGACTACATCAAAATTTAGTAGTGCATAAATATCATTAAGCAATCTAATTTTTAGAGATTCATAGGACAAAATCTAGAGAGCATCACAGGTTGAGTTCATAGGCATAGATCAAGTTTACATTCAACAATTAGATCTGGAACTGTAAAGGTGAACCAAAATATTGGTTGGCATGCCCCTTTTAAATTGAGATGTATTTTTCACAAGAACTATCATTTTCATCTACTCTCAAATTCAAGAATCAAGAAAAGAATCTAGAATTTTATCACACTTATCCTAGTGCATATGAATCTCCTAGAAATTGTTCTAGAATCCAAGAGCATGTTTAATGATTTCTAATTTACTACCAACTTGTTAGAAAACCCATTAGAGTATGATATAAAATATCATTAAGCTATCTAAATTTTAGAGAATTCATAGGATAGAATCTAGAGAGCATCATGGGTTAAGTTCATAGGCATAGATCAAGATTGTATTCACCAACTAGATCTAGAACTCTGAAGATGAATCAAAATATTGGTTGGCATACTCATTTTAGATTGAGATGTAGTTTTCACAAGAACTATCATTTGCATCATCACTCAAATTTAGGAATCAAGGAAAGAATCTAGCATATTTTATCACACTTATCCTATAACATATGAATCTCATAGAAATCATTCTTAAATCAAAATGCATGTTTAAATATTTTTTACTATTGAGGTATTTTCAATATTACCAATTTATTAGAAAAATCATTAGAGTATGACATAAAATATCATTACGCTATCTAAATTTTATAGATTTCATAGGAAAAAATGTAGAGAGCAACATGGTTTTTGTTCATAGGCATAGATCAAGTTTGCATTTGCCAACTAGATCTATAACTCCAAAGGTGAACCAAAATAGAATAGGGAAGAATATTCTAATTCTCATTCATATACATGACTATTTAGCATATTTCAAGCTTCTAAGGCACACTAACTTCACCATTGTCACCAATAAAAACACAATCTTTGATCATAAAGAAAGGTATTATGTTTCCTTATCTATTTCCATTTATGGAATGTTTGTTCTCACTATTTGATATTGTTTGATTAGATCCTTTCTATTCCACTTTGTCTACACACCACATTCAATCCTAAGATTAATTTGTACTTAATTATGTATATTTCCCTAGTTATTTGAAGGAACATCATTTGTCCATTTTATTTCCCTAATTAGGTTTTATATTTGTATTTTTTTCAAATCTGACTAGTCATTATCTTTAGTGCTTCATTAGTTAATATTTTTTCTACAATTTGGTGATTGCAATTATTCTTTATACTCATACTTATCCTACCCACCCTTGACATAACCTAGGGTTTATATTTTTGGAATATTTTTAGATTTGGTTTGTCTCTAGTATTCTATTCCCATCCATATTATTGTTTATGACAAAGCCTCCATGAAATAAATATCCTCCACTGAGAAGGAGCTTTCTCTTAATCCATAATATGTCTACCCATTCCAATGATAGGGAATTATTTAATTGTAGTTATATTCAGTTAAATGGAGGTGACGATTATGGTCATGAGGCACATGTTCAAAAGGAAGACTTTTATATACAACTTGCTATTTTGGCTAATGTGTAGAATCATGAAAATCTAGTTAATATGCATGCTTCACACATTATTTGACATGTGTGCATATTAAAGAAAAACACTAGAAGAAATTTATTCTAAGCTTGCATCATTTGTTAAGATTAGTGCATCTATCCCTACCTCTTCCATAGGAATCCCACCTATCCTTACCTCTACCATAATTGCTATATCTACCATTGATTTGAATCCACTACTGGCATTCCACTTAGTACCATTACAACAAAATCTTTCTCACACCTTTTTCATCCTCTACTACTAATCCCACTAATTCATCTCTTACCCAAGTCAAATCCATCTATAATATCTCCAAGCCTATAATTCCCTTAAGAAAATCTATCATATCATTTCTTTAACCTTATTGGATCTCATAATGGTAGCTTCCACTTTTGTAGAATTCTCTCATCACTAGTATAAAGTGGAAAGCAACATAGGTAGAGAGTCAACAAACTCATTCTCAAAAGGTGGACAATCTTGGGTAACTTTATAACAGAGGGAATTATCTTCATCTACTTCAGTCTTAACAAAGCCTAAGAGGGTGCTTATTGACTCCTAGGTAAGATAATAGAAAAGCTACAAGTTATATTTTGACAAACCATGCCATTATGTCAATTAGAAAAAATCCTCTAAGACCTCATAAAAAGTAGACAAACAACAAGATAGCATGTGAAACTAAAGGTATGAAATAAATTTGTAAATTCAACAAGATAAATTCAATCATAATTTGTATGCACACATACTATCGACAATACTACAAGAACACATCTCTTCTTGTAAGAAAAACATAGGCTTCCACAAGATATATCAAAGTTTATAATGTTTATTTGTGTAAGTGAGTAGGAATTCTAAGTGTATAAGCCTCTAAAAATGATTCAAAACTAATATTGTTTAAGGTTGGGAAATGACTGTGACAATGAATCATACATAGGAAAAACAAGTAACCAGGAAACTACTCTAAACTAGAAAAAAAGATTATCATTTTAATATTTAGATTGTGGAGAAAAAGAAAAGTAGTATATATTGGTACATTGTTCCTAGGGGAAATTAAAATCAAACAATCACTACCACAAAAGTACATGTGCAATTTGAAACTAAAAACTAGGTAAGGAAATGACAAGCATAAACATTGTAATATGACTAGCATGTGCAACCTATAAATAACAAGAGATTTCAATGATTGAACATTATTCATGCATGAATTATTGAATAAACTGAATCCATATGGTGTTCAAATAAGAGAGAATTCACAAGTGTTTGAATAGTTTTACATCCTTTGTGTAGGTTAACCAATCAACACACTAACAAGATGGAAAATTCAACTTCAAAGATAAATACTTCATATCAACCTCCTAAACACACCTTGAAAATCATATAGACATTTAACAACAAAGGCATCTCTACATTTAATATATTCTTGTTAAGATTACACCAAGTATTTAAGATTGAAAATTTAACCTGAATTATAATGTTTGGTGCCCTAGATTATTCATAGATAGAGGACATCATTATATATAACAAGGTTGAGCCCAAAACCAACTATCATCTTTTTCAAAACAAAAAATAATTTATATAGCATTTTGTGTCTTATTCTTGTAGCATAGGGAAATAGGAATTTACTTATTTTAGTCAAATCTAGATTTTTCCCACCTACTCTACCTATTTAGCATTACATTTTAAATATTTAATAGTTATAGGCATTTACAAGATTAGATCTAGGAAAAATATGCATCTGAACCTATAAAATAATGAAATTAAAGCTTACAAAACTCTCCTTTATGCCTCCAATGTATTAGTAACTGGGTCTCCATGTTCTAAATCCACACACAAAATGT
Organism: Cunninghamia lanceolata; assembly: GCA_027924645.1. Lineage (NCBI taxonomy): Eukaryota > Viridiplantae > Streptophyta > Pinopsida > Cupressales > Cupressaceae > Cunninghamia > Cunninghamia lanceolata. The sequence goes on from BSBN01000892.1 coordinate 11,352,257, forward strand.
TCTTGTAGCAATAACTCTTACCATTTTATCATATCGTCTACCTCAAATATCTAATCATACCCATTTCATTTAAACAACTTTCTATTCCCATATTTGACAAACTTTTTGAACACACAAAATTAGTCACATGTAAGAAAAATATCATCCAAAATTAGGAAATCATGCAAATAATGTGAGGAATCATTAAAATTCATACAAAAGTCTATTTTCCCATGAAATCTAAGGAAGATCATATTTTAAACCAATTTTATACATCACTACAACAAAAGAAAATTATAAATCCCTCATCATTAAATCAAATATTTTGGGATCTAAAAGCTAGCATCAACATGCATGAAAGGACAAAGCATAAAAAATTAATGCTCTATGCCAACCACTTCAACACATAGAAAATCAAATATTACATTATGATGTTTGTATGTGGGAAAAATCCACCTTGACAATAACTATTCTTGCCACATCCTACAAATAGTAAATAATCTCTAATTGTTGAGATAGTTTGCCTTAATCCACACATATATATGTTTTCATTTCGAGAGAGAACAAGTAATAGACCTTTATCGTTGTTGTTTATAAATACAAGACATGTCTAAAATATAGATATGCAATTAGGGTTTTTTTATGGATTGGGTTAGGATTAGGCTTATAAATAGGGTTATATATAGGGTTAGGCTCATTAATCAATGGAAAGTGTAATCTTATGGTTATGGCAAGAATTAGGGTTTGGGATAGGGTTAGAACCAAGGTTAGATAAGAATTAGGATTTTGTTTAGGGATATAGTTAGTAAAAGAACACAAAATCTAACAAGAATGAGCTGATTAAAAAATTAAAGTATTTGATTATGAAAAGAAGGTGTACATATAGGTTACAGATGTTGAGTCGACTTAGAAGTCAACTTTGTTAGTACTAAAATTTATTATATATTACTTATTGTAAGTAATATAATTAGCACATGGCTTTAAGCCACCTTAGCTGGCTAGGTGTCGACTTGGAGAGTTCAACACAACTCTCCAAGCTATGTGTCAACATCCTTTTACCACTTGGTGAGTGGAGTTTTGAAGTCAACTCCTAAGTTGATTCTTGTATCATTTATGGTATGCACCCAAATTTGTAGATTCTAGTGCCGCCTCATAGATGATCGATTTGGCAAGTGAGGTCTATGCTTCCATTCTAATGCCCAAGCCTCTCACATGGACGCCATTGCTAAAATTGGCCAATAGGTGAATTGGATCCTTCCCTAGCTCATCTATGGCTCGATTAATCCTTGTGAGTTTTCTTTTGCGTGCATTCCACTTGCATTGGTGGATTGGAGCAAAGGAAGGTGTAGAATTGTAGGTTGAAGGCATGCAAATAGTAAGGGAGGGTAGCTCAGGCTCGTGGCCTTCATATATAGGCATTTTTTTTATGTAGGACACATAGCCTATAGGGGATTTTTTTACAGACTTGTCACCTTTTGTGTAGGGTCGAACTAGCCCAAAACCAATTTTTATAGCTTGATTCTCTTATTTGTAGGGTCAATATCTTGTGTGGTCATGGTGGGCTTGTGGACACCTTGTGTGACTAGGCATGAACATAGAGAAGCCATGATGGGCTCATGGAAGGGTTTACATTCCTAAAACACAATAAGAAAGGGTTTTTGTGGTGACACCAATCAAAATTTGGCCAAATTTCTTCCTCAAATCATGACTTTACACAAATAAAATGATATGCACTACTATACTCTGCCATTAATGGCACATTAAACTGCAGTATAAAGCCCAAATATTGCTCATGAATAGTTCATTTTGCATTCTAAGTCCCTTGTATCTTAAGCTCTTGCGTTCACTGAGCAATTTGCAGTAGTTTGTGGTGATTCGATTAGCCTTTAAGCTCATTTTTTTCAACGCATCTGTTCTTCCTTGTCTTCGGTTCTTCAATTCATAGGTCGGCATCTCTAAACATGTTTTTGTATTGAAATGCCAAGGATTGAAGGGTTTAAATTTGGTATAATTTCTCATGGTTAAAATCCTTGTTTGAGTTTCATTTTGTCAGCTCTGAATTTCAATTTAGGGTTTTATTTGAAATATGTGCATGCATATTCAAGAGAATACATTTTGGTTTTGATTTCCTATCAAGAGTATAAGGGTTTAACAATTGAGCAATCTTCGTAATCATTAGTTTTGATCTTAGATAGAAATCACCCTGCATGAAATGTTTAAAAACTTAGAAAATCGACCTCAGGCACACTGTGATAAACCCTAAACCCATTTTGTGCTAAAACTTGAATGTGGTGGATAAATCCTTCAAGACTGAAATCTCCTACAATCCAAAACCATTAAATTCTCTTGCAAAGGTTAAAAAGAACAATTAGCACTAAAAATCCTTGTCACAAGACTTGTGCTAAAATTGGACTTCATTAAACATATCTTATAGCCTCCAAAAGCTTTGAAAAAGACAACCTTATCAATTCCTTGCAAAATGAAAGCTTAGCACTAAAAGTTCAAGAGATGGGACATGCGGTAAAAAAAATTCTCACTGGACATGTCTAGTGGGGTGCTGCCACAATAATGGGTTACACTTTTTGGGACATCCTGATTTTTGCTGAAATCACATATTTTTAGAAAATATAATGATTTAAGCCTTGAAAGGTTTCATTTAAAAAATTTTAATTGAAGAGGGTTTGATCAAACCCTCTTAGATTCAAACCCCCTCGGATAGAACCCCTCTAGTTTTAAACCATACCTATAATGGAGTCTCCTCTACACCTATCAAAATGCTAATAAAAAACCACTTTTGATTTACCTTTTGGGGGATCAAATGAATTCATTTAAAATTTATGTTTTGTATGTAGTCCTTATTATAAGCTTCCCAAAAAGTATAATTTTAAATATATTTAATTCGATTATTATATTTATTTTTTATTTCTTGTGAATGTAGGTTTTTCACCGAACATCAAGTTCTCTATTCTACACACATGGAAAATTAGTAAATTAGTGAAAAAAAATTCTGAAAATATCTATGCCCTAGGTATTGATGTCCTTGTTTCATCAAAAAAAGAAAAATTGAATTTTGATACATACAGAAAAAGTTATGTTTTACGGAATACGCCTATGTCTAAATTATAATTGGTTTGACTTCAAAACTTAATTAAAAAAAAAATTAACAAAACATTATGAAATCAAATGCATGCCCTATATATTGGTGTTACCAATCTATATTCAAAAGAATTAGAATTTTATCCTTTGTAGAAAAAATGTTATGTGCTACATAATACACATCACTTTAAAAAAATGTTGTTTACTATTAAAAACTAGTTATCAAAGGAGATGCAAAAAATTTTACAATTTAACTCCAAATTTTTTTAAAAATATATATTTAGAATCTACAAACAAAATCTCACAAATCACTATTTCGTATCATCTTCAAATTCTTAACGATTTAGTGGCTATAGGTGTCAAAAAGTAAAGATTTAGTTCAAAATGTTGATTTCAATGTCAAGTTTGGCCAAAAGTGTAACCCATTATTATGGGATGACCCAGTGACACCCAAAAACCCCACCGATCCCATGCCAGTCCCCCACTGAGGTGTTAAGTTGAATTTATTCTAAAAATAGAGCTTGCCGAAGTTGCGCTAAAAGTATCCCTCACAAGACATATCCTATGACCCTACAAACTTCCGCTTATCCAGTCAGTCAATAAACCCCCATCGAAGACACCAAATGCTCTTTGTGCTAATATTGCATCTTTCCAGATATATCTAGTCACCTGTTAAAGTTCTTCTGATCTGGTGACAACCAAATCCTCCGTTATGTCCATTGATTGCTAGAAACTTCTCCAAGCTATTAAAGGTAAAGCTACACTAAAATTCAGGCTCTCTGCATACATCCTGTGATGACCCAAAATCCTGCTAGGTTCAGTGAAGCTGCAAATCCCCGCTAATTGCATAGATGAGTAAATTTGAAGGTTTTTTCTAACAGAAAAGGCATGTTTTGTCAAGTGATTTACATAGGATGCATAATACAATGGTAATTTGCACATTTTTATTTGAATTTGGGAAATTATGCACATGATATAAGCATCTATTGCACATATTCAGTGAGGCCATCAAAGCGCACTGGACTATTTTTTCACTATTTCTTTCTATAAGTTTGTGTAATAAATGTTAGTAAATGGAATATCATGCATATCCTGAGCTCCTTAGATAAATTTTAAGGGTTTTGAGGCATGGATAATGATTTTCTTTAAAAGTTCTTGACTTAGGATGTAAACTGCAATCATCCAATTGACTAGAAACCTAAGTCTAGAATTCCTAGGACAACAAGCTACAAGATATACTTATTAGGTCCTCTCCTACAAGTTAGATGTCTTCTCATGTAGTCAACATGAAGTATGAATTTAAGGGAATCCCACTAGTAACAAAGATCACTTCAGCATGGCGGAACATTGGAGATACTGAACTCAACCACATAGACATAGAGGAATTCAGGATCAGAGTCATAGGCCCTAACCCAACTCCACTAGATAGGACGATTAGAGACAATGGGATAGTAGAAGCTGCTGCCTTCCCAACTTTAGTGCAATGTTTAGAACTAATTGTAGCATGTGCAAATAGTTATGACTAGGCCACTAGAACTATAAGGACCTAGGGAGGAAAGATTCTAGTGGATCTCAGTGCCTTGTCCATAGCAGAGATTTTTGACATCCCTCCTTTCCCAAAGCTTACAATGTTGGATAAGGAGGAGAATGAGAAGATGTATAAGAAAGACCTAGAGGCTTACAGGAAGAAAGTCAATGAAGGCTGGATGAAGAACAAAGGGATGGCCATATCCAATTTACCTCATACATTGTATAGGAGTGATTTCAAAGAGGAGATTGGGGATTTGGTGACTTTACTCAACAAAATCATGGGATTGCCTACTACCTCCACTTTTGAGGGATGTATGTTTGTGTATATTGAAGAAATTCTGCATGGACACAAGACAATTCATTGGGCCCAGATTCTAAGTAACAATATTCATGAGTCATTTGTCAACTTCCAAATAGATGAAACCTTTAGATGGACCTCATATATTGTGTATGCCTTGGCAAGAACTATAGTGTATCTTGGTCTGTCCAAGTTAGGAGAGGTTGGTAATAGAGATGGTCAGCTCAAAGTTTATGAATGCTACCCTCAACTATAAGTCTCTCAATTCTTGGTGCACCATAATCGAGTTAATGACGCATTCACTATACATCAATCAAGTTCCCCATACTTCTGGGAAGGGGCAATTATTCTTGCACCACCTTAGGAGCAACAAAGCATTCATATACAGAATTACAACTGCTAAATCTACATTACTATCATAAGAGAAGACACTTTGATCCCTTTAGTGTCATGGAGAAGTATGTGAGCAAAAGATTATTTCATAAGGAGCATTTAGAGGACTTTTGGGTTAACTGTCAAGATGACTATGATGCATTAAGGAGAAAGTATTCTAGGTTGCCTCTTGACTTTATCAAAAGATTTAATATTGTAAGAGTCCCAAAGTAGCTAATAGATGGCAATAATGTAATCTAAAGAGGCCCTTGGGAGGCTCTTTTTAATTAGCGTATTCCATTTCTAAACTGGCTGGTAGACTCTAAAGAAAGTTCTCTAGATATGGTGATGAAAGAACCAATTAGGTTCAGCAAGATGTGGGTGCAAGCTCAAGTTGCAGCCTTGAATCATAATGGGGTAGCTCTAACCTATGCAAAACAAGAACAAGAAAAGGTTAGCAGCGATGATGAAGATCAACCTTTAGAAACAAAAGATGTTGCAGGACAAGGGGCAACCAAGGAAACTAATGTAGATAGTGAAGAACATATTCCCTTGGTAGAGAAAGGAAAGACTAAGAAAGATGCCCCTAAACCACAAAATAAAGATCTTCCTCCTTTGACAAGAACAAGGGAAGCAAAAAAGAAAAGATATGCCAAGTGGAAAGGGAGAAACTTCAAAGGTAAAGAATCCAAAAGTGTCAACCACTACTGCATCCACTATTGCCTCTATTGTGGACACAACTACCTCTGCTTCACCAATTACTACAAATGTCACAATGCCAGCTCCCTCCACTCCTTCATTTACCATTGCAATTGCCTCTATCTCATCTTCATCCACTCCTTTCACATCATCCTTGCCATCTCTTAGTCTTTTTGTTGCAAGTATGTGTCTAATCGGTGTTGTCATTGATGTCAACATATTCTTGTTTTCATTGATGTTAACTGTATCTTATTCTATTACTTGTTTAGAAGACTTGTATGTTGAGGATATTGAGAAAATTAGCCTCTCCAGAAGAAACAAGTGAGTTACAAAGAAGTGCAGTACAGACAGTGAGTTGTATGCTGAAGAACAGTTTGGTAAACCTCTCCGCATTTATTCCTTCTTGAAGATCATGATTTGAGGATTGGAAGTAAGTTAGAAGTATGTTTGAGGATGCTACATTCTAGGTTTGAGCCATCCACATGAAGATCTGAGTGAGTTGTGTTCACTAGAGTGAAGCCTGCTTTTTCTGTGAGTTCAGTTGAGACAAGAAGATAGTATTTGGCTCCGCATTTCTCCACAATAAAGTATTTTGCTCTATGGTTCTAGAGGGAAGTTTGGGATGATGATAAGTGCCTACAGTTGTAATGGTTTGTGGTTTGGTGGTCCACAAGCTATCTTTCTTGTATGACAGTTGAAGATAGTAAAGTTCATGTGCCCTGGTGAGAAGATTCCTATGGACAAAGTGGTTGAGGTTCGTGTAGTTGTTCCTAATGATTATAACATGCTTGTGGATGTCTCCTAATCATGTTCCTATCTGGACTTTGGTCCATGTTAAGAAATTGGGATGGTGTGTGAAGATTGTTCCCAGATAACGTAGCATATAACCAATCTTAGCCGACCTGGTTGATCCCAGTGATTGTGGAGATCTCTAGAAGATTGTGGAAGCGTGTTGTGGTGTGGAAGATTGTGTTTGAGTCCCATCTAAAGCATGGCATGATCCACATTTCATTCCCTTTGCATTATATTGCAATAGGTTAGGACCTATTTTGTAAAGGTTTGTAATAGCGACCTTAGAGATTATTCCAATGGTTGATGCCGACCTTGATGATCATTCCTAGGTTGATGTAGTGTATAAATACTTGTAGTTGAGTCATGGAAAAGGTGTCCTTGAGCAAAAATGAGAATATATTAAAAAAGGTCCAAAGGCATAGTAGAGAAGAGGTAGAGGAAAGAAGAGGAAGAGCAGAGTAGAGCAGAGCAGGGGAATTATTGTACTTCAGTTGCAAATATAGAAATGTGTTGATCGTGGCAGTGAGTTTGGCAGTAAGCCACCAATTGGGTTTAACAACCCTTAGGGTTAACATCCCTTATTGTAATCTTACTAGGTTTAGGGTTGAGGTAGTGAGCCTACTAGACCTAGTTTCTCTTCATGGCAGTAAGCCAATATGTTTAGGCCCGTGGGGTGACCAAACTTGAACATCACTATTTAAAGATTGCAATATATATTGAGAGTTAATCCTCTCCATGGTTTTTCCCCACCTTGGGGTTTTCCACGTAAATCTGGTGTCTCTTGTGTTTGATGTTGTTAAGTTTCTGATTTCATGCACTCATTGTTAAATCATAATAATTGTGGATAAGTGATGAATGTTTAATTGCAGAAAGTGTTTAAGTTTTTGTGACAATTGATTCACCCCCCTCTTAGTTGTCCGGCGCATATCAACAATTGGTATTAGAGCAAGGTTCCTTTGAAGAAAGTTTAATAGCTTGAGGAAGATCCAAAATGTCTTACAAGAAGGAACCACCACATTTTGATGGAACTAATTATGTTCTCTAGAAGGCTCAGATGAAAAGCCATCTTCTTTCTCTTGGTGTCAAAGTTTGGAAAGCTGCAGAAATAGAATACACCATACCTCAAAATGGTTCGACAACTGAAGATGAAATCAAAGAATATGAGATAGATATCAAGGCAAGGGATGCTCTTCTAAGCTCATTAATCGACTCAATATTGATGAAAGTGGTGGATCTTGAAATTGCGAATAAGGTATGGGAAAAGTTGAAAATTTTGTATGAAGGAGATGATTATGTGAAGGAAGCCAAGTTACAAAGTCTGAAAGTGAAATATGAAAGCTTGAAGATGAACAATGATGAAAACATATCAGCATTTATGTAAAGAGTTGATGAACTTGTTACAAGTATAAAAGCCATAGGCAGAACTCTCAAAGAAAAGGAAATTGTTATGAAAATACTTAGATCTCTGCCCAAGTCCTACTGTCACAAGGTGGCCGCAATTGAAGAATTCATGCAAGTAAAAATAGTTAATAGGGATCAGTTGCTTGGTAAGCTTACTGCTTTTGAAATGAGGGAGTTAGATGATGCTCTTCCAAAAGTTGAGATTGCCTTCAAAGCCAGTACTCTTGAAAGTACTTCCAGATCAGAAAAGTATAAGGTAGAATCTGATGATGAGATAGATGAAGTTGAAGCCAATTTTGTGGACAGGCTGCAAAGAGGATCTAGTAAGTATAAAGGCAAATTTCCTTTCAAATGTTTTTCCTATGGGAAAGTAGGTCATTTGTCTTCCAGATGTCCTGAAAAAATTGAAAGAAATAGAAGAAGATATGAGAAGACGCCTAGGACCCAAAAGAAGTGTTATTATGTTGAAGATTTTGATGATGATGAAGGAGTATCAGATAATGGTGAACCAGATAATGCTAATTCCTCTGTAAATGAATGCTTGTTCATTGCTATTAAGGAAGATCTTGTGTCTACTAATTCTTCTAGTTGTATGAAGGAAGAAAAACTAGTGGAAAGTGCTTTGGTTGCTCAGGTCATTGAGGACAAAGATGAATGGGTTATTGATAGTTGTTGCTCTCACCACATGACTAGTGATGAAAGTAAGTTTGTAAGTTTGGAAAGATATGATGGTGGACTGGTTAGGTTTGGAGATGATACATTTGGTAGGATTTGTGGAAAAGGATCTATTTCTTTTGATGGAAAGCATAATACTAAAGATGTCTTGTATGTGAAAGGATTAAAGCATAATCTTCTGAGTGTGGGTCAAATGTGTGACAAGGGTTATGACTTAAGCTTCAAGGACAATGGATGCAAGATCAGGGAAAGCTCTGAAATAGTCATTACAACTGGTAAGAAGACCAGAGGTAATATCTATCACTTTAAAGGAACCGATAACTATTGCTTGTTGACTCAGATTGATGAGAGTTGGTTATGGCATAGAAGGTTGTGTCACATAAATTTTGACAATATTATGAAGATAAGTACTGCACAGATTGTTAGAGATTTGCCTAAGCTTGTGAAGCCTTCTAATCCAATTTTCAAGGAGTTTCAATTTGAGAAACAGACAAGAACAAGTTTCAAAAGCAGGGATTGATTAGTTGGAGGACTACTTGAGCTAGTGCATATAGATTTGTGTGGACCTACCAGAGTAAGAAGTTTGCAAGGAGACAGGTATTTCATGCTGCTCATTGATGATTATTCTAGAATGACTTGGGTCACCTTTTTGAAAGAGAAAGCTAAAGCTCTAGATAAGTTCAAGACATTGAAGGCAATGGTTGAAAATGAGATGGATTTGAAAATCAAATGTTTGAGATCTAATAGAGGAGGAGAGTTCAAATCAAATGAATTCAATTTCTTTTGTGAAGATCATGGACTAAAGAGACAACTATCTGTGCCCAGAACTCCACAACAAAATGGAGTTGTTGAAAGGAAAAACAGAACGGTTCAAGAAGCTGCTAGAACCATGATGAAGGAAGCTCATCTTTCGGAAGCATATTGGAGAGAAGCAATTCACACCGTAGTATATATCCTAAATAGAGTTCAAGTAGAAGGTAACAATTCAAAACTCCCTATGAATTGTGGCATGGTAGAGTTCCTACTGTGAAATATTTTAAAGTTTTTGGTAGCAGATGTTGTATCAAAAGAGAAGAAGATTTAGGCAAGTTTGATGCTATATGTGATGAAGGGATCTTCCTTGGTTACTCCACCAAGAGCAAGGCCTACTGGTACTATAATAAGAGGCTAAATAAAATAATTGAAAGTACAAATGTTAAAGTTGATGAATTTAAGGAAAGGTCATCAGAATCAAGTGGATATGAGTTAGATGATCCATATTTTTCAGAAGTGGTGCAGCATGACACAGATGAAGAAGAACAAGCTCTAGTAAGTGCTACCAAAACTCCAAGATATGTAAGAATCAGTCATTCTAAAAATCAAATCATAGGAGATAAGAGTAAAGGGATCTTAACCAGAAGAAAAGTTGTAGAAGACCAAGTGAATTTCTATCTGATCTCTAAGATTGAACCTAAAACTGTGGATGAGGCTTCCAAAGATGAGAATTGGATAAAGGCCATGGAAGAAGAATTATTGCAGATAGAGAAGAATCAGACTTGGGATCTTGTTCCCAGACCAACAGACAAGAATATAATTGGTACAAAGTGGGTCTTTAGAAACAAAATGAATGAGAATGGTGAAGTGGTAAGAAACAAACGAAGATTGGTATGCAAAGGATACGCTTAGGTTGAAGGAATAAACTTTAAAGAAACTTTTGCTCCAATAGCAAGGATTGAAGCAATATGGATGTTTCTAGCTTTTACAGCATACAAAGATTTCAAGGTTTATCAAATGGATGTGAAGTCTGCCTTCTTAAATGGAGAGTTGGAAGAGGAAGTCTATATTAAACAACCAGAAGGATTTCAATCATCAGAACAAGGTGACATGGTATGCAGATTGAATAAAGCATTGTATGGATTAAAACAAGCTCCCAGGGCATGGTATGCACGGTTGGACAAGTACTTGATATAGATAGGGTTCAGTAAAGGTATGACAGATAGTAATCTCTACTTCAAGATTAATGATGAACAAACCTTGATTGTTGTAGTTTTTGTTGATGACATTATTTTTGGAGGCAATGAAGGTATGTGCTTAGTTTTTACAGGAGAAATGCAAAGTGAATTTGAAATGTCTATGTTTGGGGAGATGAACTTGTTTTTAGGTCTATAAATAAGTCAACCAAATAAGGGTATCTTCATTTCTTAGACTAAGTATGTGAAAGAGTTGTTAAATACATTTGTGATGGAAGACTCTAAACCAGTATGCACACCTATGATAACTAGTTGTAAGTTGAGCAAAGATGATAACTCACCCTTGGTAGACCAGAAAAAGTATAGATCTATGATTAGAGGATTACTGTATCTGACTCAAACCAGACCTGACATAATGCATGCAATGTGTCTTGTGGCAAGATTTTAGGCAGAACCCAAGGAATCACATGTGATGGCAGTCAAGAAAATTCTGAGATATTTAAAAGGCACAATAGATTATGGTTTGTGGTACCCCAGGGACAACGACTTTGTTCTCAGTGGATATACTAATGTAGACTGGGCCAGAGATGTGGATGACAGAAAAAGTACAAGTGGAGGTGCATTCTTCTTGGGAAAAAGATTAGTATCTTGGTTGAGCAAGAAATGGGATTCAATACCCATGTCTACTGTAGAAGCAGAATACATTGCAGCAACATATAATTGCACTCAAGAGTTATGGATGAAGTAGACTTTGAAGGACATTAGAGTTGTGTATGAAGATCCAATTACAATATTTTGTGATAGTACAAGTTCCATCAACATATCAAATAATCTAGTTATGCATTCAAGGACAAAGCACATATCCATTAGGTATCATTTTTTGAGAGAAAATGTGACAGAGAATGAAGTGAAGTTGGAGTATGTTTCTACCAAGGATTAGATTGCAGACATTTTTACCAAGCCTCTGCCTATGGATACTTTTGAGTATCTTAGAGAAAAGTTAGGGGTTATCACCCCACCTACTCTAAACTAAGATGCACAATAGTGCTTCAGTCCAAAGGTGCTCAGAGGTCTAGATTGATGCTTTTTAGGGCTACATCTCAGGGGGAGTAGTCAAAGAGTTCAGAAGAGAGATTAGATCGGAACAAAAGAGTGCAAGTATGTGCCCTTTGCCATTAATGTCAAAGAGGGAGAGAAGTCATGTGAAAAACCTAGAGTGTAGATGTATAAAAGAAAGGGGAAGAATTTCAGAGAAAGAAAGAAGTGCAAGTGTGTAAAGAGAAAGGGGGAGAATCGTGTCTTGATGGCTGTTGCAGTTTTTCACATCATATGTTGCCATCAATGACAAAGGGGGAGATTGTTGCAAGTATGTGCCTTATCAGTGTTATCATTGATGTTAACATATTATTGTTGTCATTGGTGTCAACTGTATCTTATTTTATTACTTGTTTAGAAGACTTGTATGTTGAGGATATTGAGAAAATTAGCCTCTCCGAAAGAAACAGGTGAGTTACAGAGAAGTGTAGTACAGACAGTGAGTTGTATGCTAAAGAACAATCTGGTAAACTACTCAACATTTATTCCTTCTTAAAGATCGTGGTCTATGGATTGGAAGTAAGTTAGAAGTATATCTGAGGATGCTACATTCTGGGTCTAAGCCGTCTACATGAAGATCTAAGTGAGTTGTGTTCACCAGAGTGAAGCCTCCTTTTTCTGTAAATTTAGTTGAGACAAGAAGACAGTATTTGGTTCCGCATTCCTCTGCAATAAAGTATGTTTCTCTGTGGTTCTATACAAAAGTCTAGGATGATGATAAGTTCCTACAGTTGCAATGGTTCATGGTTTGGTGGTCCGCAAGCTATCTTTCTTGTATGACAGTTGAAGACAGTAAAGTTCATGTGCTTCGGTGAGAAGATTCATATGTATAAAGTGGTTGAGGTTTGTACAATTGCTCCTGATGATTATAACATGCTTGTGGATGTCTCCTAATCATGTTCCTATTTGGACTTTGGTCCACATTAAGAAATTGGTATGGTGTGTGAAGATTGTTCCCAGATAACGTAGCGTGTAACCAGTGTTGGCTAACCTGGTTGATCCTAGTGATTGCAGAGATCTATAAAAGATTGTGGAAGCGTGTTGTGGTGTGGAAGATCATGTTTGAGTCCCAACTAAGCCATGGCATGATCTGCATTTTCCCTTTGCATGATATTGCAATAGGTCAGGACTTATTTTGTAAATGTTTGTAATATTGACCTTGGAGATTGTTCCAATGGTTGATGGCGACCTTGATGATCATTCCAAGGTTGATGTAGTGTATAAATACTTGTAGTTGAGTCATGGAAAAGGTGTCCTTGAGAAAAGATGAGAATATATTACGAAAGGTCCAAAGGCAGAGCAGAGAAGAGGCAGAGGAAAGAAGAGGAAGATCAGAGCAGAGCAGGGGAATTATTGTACTTCAGTTACAAATATAGAAATGTGTTGATTGTGGTAGTGAGTCTAGCAGTAAGCCACCAGTAGGGTTTAATAGCCCTCAGGGTTTAACAACCCTTATTGTAATCTTGCTAGGTTTAGGGTTGAGGCAGTGAGCCTGCAAGACCTAGTAGCTCTTCATGGTAATAAGCCAGTATGTTTAGGCCCATGGAGTGACCATGCCTGAACATCACTATTTAAAGATTGCAATAAATATTGAGAGTTAATCCTCTCCATGGTTTTTCCTCACCTTGGGGTTTTCCACGTAAATCTGGTGTCTCTTGTGTTTGATGTTGTTAAGTTTCTAATTTCATGCACTCATTGTGAAATCATAATAATTGTGGATAAGTGATGAATGTTTAAATGCATAAAGTGTTTAAGTTTTTGTGACAACTAATTCACCCCCCCTCTTAGTTGTCCGTGCATATCAACACTTTCCACACCACTTTCCATCTCTTCTGTGCTGTCATCCTCTCCTCCCCTCCTTTTACTGGATTTGCATCATTTGCTAACATTTCTAAAATGTATGTACCTCATGTTGTAGTTGATTCTTTGATGGCCATTAACAATTCATTGACTAAGCCATTTAATGCCCCTACCCAAGTACCAATGCCTATAGCTCTTCCAGTTCCCTCATTGCCAGGCATCAAGAAAGTATGTGCATAATTTGACTCTCATGAAGATATGAATAAGGATGACACTACACAAAACCTCCATGTAGATTCCAAGACTGCATATATCATAAACATAGAATATAGTCCTGATAAGGGGGTCAATGATTCAGTTTTAGAAATTGTACAAAAAATTGTAACATAAAATATACAACAATTGGAGCATCCCGAATCACCAGTCAAAGATGTTGAATTTGATGAATAGATGGAGCAAGCAGAGGACAGGGGAATAGATCAGGCCTTGAGGGAAAAAAATGTTAATGGGGATGATTCTTTGAATAAGGGAGATAGTGACATTGACTCTCCTAAACATTCTTCTACTGCACCAGATTGGTTGCAAAAGAGATTAAGTAATAAGCCTCTAGAGGTAGAAGTAATGTCCTTAGACTTGGACACCTTTTTGGCTAGATTGGAGAAACCAAAGAAACAAAATAAAGCTAATGTCCAATCTAAGATTTACAAGGATGCCACAGGTTCTCGCATTGCAAAAGTGGTAGTTCCACCAGCACAGGCCAACAAAGAAGATGTAAGACCTGAAGATTACATAGTCCCAACCATCAACTTGGGGCCAACATAAAGAGAGGAGGAAATTGATGAATTTAGAGGGTCGGTATCTAGCATTCTGGACAGAATGAATAAAGATGAGCCGACCAAGCAACAACTGAAGCAACAAAATGAAGAACTCAGGGCTTGTATTAAATTTTTTATGAAGCCTATGAATGCAAATGGAGACCCAGAGGCAGCTCCTACTCTTCTTTCCAAAGAAGAGTTGGCAAATTTTGATAATATCAAAACAACTGTAGCAGCTACTCAAGAGTGGTTTCATAAAGTATATACTGAACGTTGTGAAGTAATTGACTTTGTTGCAAGATTACATAAGGATTTTTGTATTTTGAAGGACGCATGGGAAGAGGGAAATGGTGACTGCATAAGTTATGAATATTATTACTCCCATATGTATCCTAGAATATGAGCCATGGCTAGACTTCCTAATAAAGTCTTGCTAGAAGAAGGCATTCTGATGCAAGACAGATTGGAAAAACTTGACCAGTGGTCAGAATTAGTTGCACTGAAGAAGGAATTTATTGATAGAGCTAAAGAATCTTTTGGTATAGCAAGAACTCAAATTGTCAAAGAAATATATAAAATAAATGATGTATTAAGTGCTTGCACCAATTCTAATCTCAACGACATGACTCCAGTAAATTTGCAAGAATGTAAAAATAAGTTGCATCATATTATTCATGGAGAGTCACCACTAAATCTGATTGGAAAATTGGAAAAGGTTAGCAACCTCAGAGTGGCATTCGTGGAGTTTAGACGAAATAGGCGGTCAGGGGATGCTGTTTACTGCAAATTTTCATGGGAAGTAGATAAACTAAAGTTCAAAATAAACTATATCAAAGATCTTGATCCTGCAGATGTAAATCTAGCATTGGCAGCCCTTACAACATACAACAATAAAGAGGTAGAAAAGATTAAAGTCAATTTGGATGATGACGACAAATAGAATATTCTAGCTAAATTTTGAAATCCCGTCACTCCATATTGGGTCTAGATTTCAAGGGTCATGTAACCTTATTTTGACTTTATTTTGTCTTGTAAATTGGCTTATCATCATATACATCCATATAGGTAGTCATTTTGTCTTGATTCAATGTATTTCAAAGCTGTATTTCATCTTTTTCCTAAAGGACAAATGTAAATCCAAGTTTGTAACAAACTACTATACCACATTTAATGTAATGTAAATCTAGGCCATTGGTGTTGAGTTAATCTCCACCGTCCATCAAAAACTTGGTATGGTGCCTTCTCTATAAAAGGGCCAACCCATTCTCTCATTGTAACAGACTCTTGATAGTGAATTACTTAGACTAAGCCAAAATTCTGATTAATACAAAGCAAGCTTTGCAGGTTGCTGGGAATTTGCATGTTGTGTTATCTATTTTGGTTTTCATGGTTTACTTCAGATCTACAATTAATTAATCTTGCTTTCGCAATGTTGAATGAATATTGAAGGTATTTGATGAAGACTTTGGTCCATACTATTAGTTCTTGATGATTGTAAGTTATTGTGCATAGTTAGCCTGGGCCTTTACATTGAGATTAGTTCGATTGCATCTCATAAGTTAAATTGCACCATAATCTGGGTATTTAATGAATGAATGTAGTTTGAAAATCTAAAGCCTTCATTGAAGATTGCATCATTTTCTATAGCATTGTGGTTTCTAGAACCTGGTAAAACAAAAAGTGATTAATAAAAGTGTTTGTCTACCAACAACATTCCCTTGATTATGATTGTCACTTAGGACTTCTTTTCTAAACCCTTAATCCTTTTGCATTTTCTTTATAAACAATTGTGAGATTTAGATTTCTAAGCAACAATTACATTCTAAATCTGCTAAAAGTATCATAGGGTTTTGCACAATTTGATGTTATAGTTTCATCAAACCCTTTTATTGCATGTAAGTCCCTTGTTGGTACAACTGATACATTCCACTAAAGTTATTCTTGCAAGCTAAGACCTAGATGTATAAACCTTTGCACAGTCCTATCGAGGATAAGATACCTTTCAAGAGAGGTGAGATACCCTTGTATTTCATCTGCATTGCTGTGTCCTAAAAACACCATCAACAGAATTGGTGCTAGGACTTGAACCAGTTTAAATCTCATATACACTCTTCTATTTCAAAAAGCAATCCTGGGGACTAGACAGACGCATACCAGGTCCAGTTCAGTTAGAGAAGAGTTGCTATCCTTGACCTAGTTCAGAAAAACTAGAAGAGAGCAAGGAGTGCCTAGGACTCCTAGAGCGTAATCCATCCCAAGAAATCTAGTCTCAGCTCCACTTAATATCCCCAACATGGCTTTCTTTGCTACCAACAATCCATCTTCGATCAACTTCAATGCCTATGATGATCTTCCCAAAAACTCAGATAAGTGTTGCACTAAGTTCTGTCCCAATGACCCTGAGAGAACTGCTAATGAACATATAAAGATTTTTTAAGGTAGCATGTATATGCAGTAAGTGCAATATGAAGACATGATCTATAGATTATTTCCTTATTCACTACAGGATGAGCCATATTACTGGTTTGTCAATCTACCTACAACCTCTATTGATTCATGGTAGGCACTGAAGGATGCATTCTTGAACTGATTTTGGATGCCCACAACCCTTGCAGACCTTTATAGATCTTTTGTGGAGATTTGTAGGGTGATGCAGAGGCATCCACACTATATCATTCGCATATAGCATGAATGTCTGCAGACCAACCTCATCATCATCATCTTCGCCATCATCATCATATTTCCTAAAGCCACCAACATCATCATATTTCGGCTTTACTCTGTCAGCATCATGTTTCCGAAAACCAACAGCATCATCATCATGTCCGACCAGCGCGAACATCCTCCTGACGTCCACTGTTCACCTCACCGACAATTTCCGTCTTCTCTACCTTCAACATCATCATGATGTTCAACAGGCGCAAACATCCTCCGGTTGCACTGTTCATCGGGCGCCAAGCTTTAACATCACCTTCGTCAGCAGGATATTCAACATCCGGTTGCTCCAAATATCCTGATGACGACCTTCAACACCTTCCCTTCGACGCTCCACTGCCCGATGATACAAGCAACAGCATCATGATATTCAACAGGATAACGAACATCCGGTTCTTCCCAATTATCCTGATGATGACAAACCCTAACTCCTCGCACCGTTCACTCGATGCTGACGTCACCCGATATCCTGATGACGTAGATCCTGATGACGATGACGTCACCCGCAGTTTCACAATATCCTGCTGCTCCGAAATGTCCTGATGACGTATGTCATGATGATGATGACGTCATATCCTGATGACCTTCTCAATACTTAGTCAAAAAAACACAACTTCCACTCCCGCATCTACTCGCGATATGCGGATGTTTGGCATTCCCTATATGATGATCCTGATGCCGATACACTCCTCGGCTCCTCCTGCTGATGATCACCCCAACGAACTCACTCTTCATGAAATCGACATCATCATGCTGATCTCATCCACTTATCCGGATGATGATGTCCGAACTGTCTGCAGGATATTTGCAGAAATATCCTGATGATGCCGTTTCGGCAAACTTCTGCACTTAGCGAAATCTCACTTCGCCGATCCCCCAGGGATGACCCGATCCAACTCAGGGTGGTCTTCCAACTCAGTCAGCTTATCAACTCGACCTAGCACATGAGGATGCTAGGGTCTTCAACATCTCTTGACCGCGATCCTGCACACCTGCATGCAAACAAACAAACTACTACCTACCCTAATGTACATTACCATTCCACCGATCAGACAGATCAACCGGTGGAATGGATCAGGAAATCCATGCAGCCACGCAAACCAGCAGATCGATTATACAAAGGAGATCAACAGAAAACGAAACAGGATCTTTATTGATTCAAAGATGCAATACAATATGATGTTCCTCACACAGAACACTCAACTCCTCTGCGCAATACAATACTAGACTGCCGATCGATTATCTACAATCAACCGATCCCATGCTTATAAAGATTTCAATATGAGTACTACTGACCCAACTCCAAGTGGCTGGGAACTCTCCAAGCGGCTGGGAGATCCCACCGAACATACATCATGCCAGCTGTTATAACTAACTAGCTAAAAATAGCAAAAGCCTGGTCAGCATGATCTTATCATGATCAGCGTGACATTATTACATGCAAATGGTCTAACAGACCTTCTTGGAAACACAAACAAGACCTAAACTACTAACTGCCTTATCATGACCAACTGTCAGGTAGGTGCTCCTGCACCATACTCCCCAACAGAAAAGAACTCATGTCCCATGAGTTTAGTCTGTGGAAGTCTTCCACCTGTACACTTTGCTTTGTCAATCTTCTGACCTATTCCAGCTTTAGCTGCTGCTGTCTCTTGGCTGCTCCAAGACTTCTGAACTGTAACTTGCTTTCTGGCAAGTAAATCATCATGCCTGTTGATGTAGGCCTTCTTCTCACATACCCTGTGTTTGTCAGGTTGCCTAACCAGAACCTCGGGCTGAACTACCTCTTGAACTTCTGAAGTGTTCAAGTCTATCTTCCTTTCAACTCTTATAGGACAAACAATAGTCCCAACTATGACAACATCCTTGTCATTCTTCTGAACTGGTGGCTGTTTGCACCCCTGTTTCTGAACCTGCTGCTGACCTCTGTCAGTCACAACTGAAACTTTCTTCAGCTTGTTGTCTGTAACAACTCCTTTCTCTGCAGTGTCCTGAACTGCCTTCATGCCTGCTCCTCTAGGCATCTGCACATACTCCTTCTTTCCCATTAAAATGATTTGAGCTGCCTTCTGTACTGCAGCTTTTGCCTGCAATGGCATCAACTTAATAGTCTTCCCATCCTTCTGGATGGTGTAGGTATTAGCATACCCATCATACAGTACCCTTCTGTCAAATTGCCATGGTCTACCCAACAGCAGGTGACAACATTCCATAGGCAATATGTCACACAAAATTCTATCCTGATATGGTCCAATCTGGAAATCCACATATGCCTGCTCAGAGACAAAAAGTGATTGTCTATCACTCACCCAAGATGCCTTGTAAGGGTGTGGATGTGGAATCCTTTCCAGCTTCAGTTTATCAACCATCTCCTGAGATACCATGTTGTCTGTTGAACCAGTATCAATGACAACTTTACATACCTTACCTTTGCTCTTACATGTGGTTTTGAAAAGAGCTCTTCTTTGCATCATATCCTTTGATGCCTGCAAACTAATTCTCCTTAACATCAATGATTCTCCACTCTCTGGATAGCCAAAATTCTCAGGACCCTTGTTTGAACTCTGTGCACTTTCTTCTTCTTTCTCTTCTTGTACCAGTTGTACCCTCTTGTCACTTGTTCTATCATTTCTGGATGATGAACCTTTGTTTTCTGGACATTTGAAAGATGGATGACCAAACTCTCCACAGGTGTAACACTTTCCTGAAAATGTAGTAGAACCTCTACCACCTCCAAATCTTCCTCTATTACCTTTCCATCCACCTCTGAAATCAGACTGTCCCTGTCCTTTACCAGTGTCTTCTTGAACCTCATTGGTTTGCTTTTGTGCAGGGGCTGCTCCTCTTCCCCTATTGTTTCCTCTTCCTCTCATGGACTTATCATGTCCTCTGTTCAGCTTTTCTTCAATCCTGATTGCCATTTGATAACAATCCTCCACATTCTTAGGGTTAGCTAACACTAACTCATCCTGTATGTTAAACCTCAAACCAGCCAAGTACCTAGCCACCTTTTCTACCTCATTCTCATGATGACCAGATCTCATACTCAACAGATAAAATTCCTCAGTATATGATTTCACATCCCTGTCTTTCTGCTTTAAAAATTGCAGCTTCTTAAACATCTGGATTTCATAATCCCTTGGCAAGAATTTACCCTTTATCCTTGCTACCATCTTATCCCATGAAGTGATCTTAGACTTCCCTTGTTTCCTTCTCTCAGATTGTACATAATCCCACCATACCAAAGCATGACCTCCTAACTTGGTCTTTGCAATTTTTACCTTCTGATCCTCAGCAACATCTTCACATTCAAAGTGATTATCCAGTGCAGCAATCCAAACCAACAACTCATCTTCATTCAAGCTTCCAGTATATTTGGAAACATCAACCTTTACCTTAGGTTTTTCACTCTGCACTGCCTTTAACAGTTTTGCCAATCTCTGGTCTTCAGCATCCAGATCTTCAGCTACCTCTTCATACTCTTCAACAGTATCTGCCTCTTCTTCAGACTCACTGTCTTCCACTTCCCTCTTTTTGTTCTTTTCCAGGGCTGTCAGCCTGGCTTGAAGTGCTTCAGCAAGCTCCTTCATCTTCCTCATCTCTCTAGCATGTTTCTCCTTCATTTCCTGCAATTCCCTTGCAGTACCATTACCCTTAGGAGGCATTTTGTCAACCTCTCAATCAACACACAACACACAATCAACTCTATCTCTACCTCTGCCCTTTCGGTGACAGAATCAACACACAACAGCCCAGACCTTTTGCTGAGCTCTGATACCACTATGATGCAGAGGCATCCACACTATATCATTCGCATATAGCATGAATGTCTGCAGACCAACCTCATCATCATCATCTTCGCCATCATCATCATATTTCCTAAAGCCACCAACATCATCATATTTCGGCTTTACTCTGTCAGCATCATGTTTCCGAAAACCAACAGCATCATCATCATGTCCGACCAGCGCGAACATCCTCCTGACGTCCACTGTTCACCTCACCGACAATTTCCGTCTTCTCTACCTTCAACATCATCATGATGTTCAACAGGCGCAAACATCCTCCGGTTGCACTGTTCATCGGGCGCCAAGCTTTAACATCACCTTCGTCAGCAGGATATTCAACATCCGGTTGCTCCAAATATCCTGATGACGACCTTCAACACCTTCCCTTCGACGCTCCACTGCCCAATGATACAAGCAACAGCATCATGATATTCAACAGGATAACGAACATCCGGTTCTTCCCAATTATCCTGATGATGACAAACCCTAACTCCTCGCACCGTTCACTCGATGCTGACGTCACCCGATATCCTGATGACGTAGATCCTGATGACGATGACGTCACCCGCAGTTTCACAATATCCTGCTGCTCCGAAATGTCCTGATGACGTATGTCATGATGATGATGACGTCATATCCTGATGACCTTCTCAATACTTAGTCAAAAAAACACAACTTCCACTCCCGCATCTACTCGCGATATGCGGATGTTTGGCATTCCCTATATGATGATCCTGATGCCGATACACTCCTCGGCTCCTCCTGCTGATGATCACCCCAACGAACTCACTCTTCATGAAATCGACATCATCATGCTGATCTCATCCACTTATCCGGATGATGATGTCCGAACTGTCTGCAGGATATTTGCAGAAATATCCTGATGATGCCGTTTCGGCAAACTTCTGCACTTAGCGAAATCTCACTTCGCCGATCCCCCAGGGATGACCCGATCCAACTCAGGGTGGTCTTCCAACTCAGTCAGCTTATCAACTCGACCTAGCACATGAGGATGCTAGGGTCTTCAACATCTCTTGACCGCGATCCTGCACACCTGCATGCAAACAAACAAACTACTACCTACCCTAATGTACATTACCATTCCACCGATCAGACAGATCAACCGGTGGAATGGATCAGGAAATCCATGCAGCCACGCAAACCAGCAGATCGATTATACAAAGGAGATCAACAGAAAACGAAACAGGATCTTTATTGATTCAAAGATGCAATACAATATGATGTTCCTCACACAGAACACTCAACTCCTCTGCGCAATACAATACTAGACTGCCGATCGATTATCTACAATCAACCGATCCCATGCTTATAAAGATTTCAATATGAGTACTACTGACCCAACTCCAAGCGGCTGGGAACTCTCCAAGCGGCTGGGAGATCCCACCGAACATACATCATGCCAGCTGTTATAACTAACTAGCTAAAAATAGCAAAAGCCTGGTCAGCATGATCTTATCATGATCAGCGTGACATTATTACATGCAAATGGTCTAACAGACCTTCTTGGAAACACAAACAAGACCTAAACTACTAACTGCCTTATCATGACCAACTGTCAGGTAGGTGCTCCTGCACCATAGGGCTAAAGGGGAACTAATAAGTTCCTTCAATAATCAATTTCACAAGGCTTTTAGTTGTCTCCAAGATCCTTTCGCACTAACCCAGCTAGCTACTCTCCCAATCTACTATGCAGCCTTAGACAAGCTTACTTCCATGTTTGTTAGAAGAGCTAACCCTACCTCGACCACTTTGGCACAAGCATACACTGAGGTTGTTACTATTAACTCATAGTTAGGACAAGATGCAGTAGATCCTCTGAATCATATGGGTCCTATAGCCATACAAAATCAAATACCACTAATCAATCAAGCTCTGACCCATCAAACCCCAGTGATGAACCCTATTCTAGTCCCTGTAACAACACAAGCCTTAGTCATTCATCTGGGAGTCCCAATTTTAGAATTACCACATGCACAAATGCCTTTCCTCCAGTCAGCTGAAGCTACCAAAGCTAAGGACTATAAGGATGATATTAGGGAATTGGCAGAACAAATGAAGAAATTGACAGCTGAAGTCACACATCTAAGGAACTAGAACACTTACTTGCAGTAGAGGAATTAGAGCTAGAATTAATATCAAAACTAGAATTACCAACGACAGAATCAAAATTGGAACACCAAGCCAAATAATGGTAGAGTGCCCTCACCATTGGAAAATCAGAATACCAAAAATCTTCCACCGGTCAAGTGATGTTGGCAGAAGCAGCATTATCTTCATGGTGCAGGCTTCATAACACAAATGCACACTTTGAATTGGATTATCATGAATTTCAGGTCGCGTCCAACATTTTCTAGAGGGAGGTTCAAAATGCAGAAGCACAAGAAGCTCCACCTATAGGGTATGAACTAGTACCCACTCAGAGGTATGATACTACTTTAGTGCTAGATAGTTATGTTTTTACTTTCCAAGACAAAAATCATCCCGAGGAAGAAGAATATGATGAAGTGCATGCCTATCAATAATATAATAAAACCCCATACAATCTCAGAAGTAGCAAGCCAAAAGGGCCTTTTACCACTTCCATTCCTCTAAACAATTACCAAATCTCACCTGATCCCAAGGCCTCCAATAACCTTGAGCCTCCCAAGGTAATACCCCAAGTTGTGAATTAGAGTCAACCAGTTGAAATGTCTCAGAGGTCTGAAGTAGCGAAGTTAGGACAATATGTAGTGGATGAGCTAAAAAGATGAAGGTCAGTCTGTCAGTATTTTAATTGATGAAAGTCCCAGAAGTTAGGGCAGCCTTCCTCCAGGACATTGGAACAAATGTTAGGACTAACCCTTCCTCTAAGGAGATCCCACCAATGGAGAACATTGATAAAGGAAAAGACAGAGTCCATGTTACAGATGTAGAACAAAAGGTAACTTTGTACAAAGAGAAAAGAGAGTCTCCTCCCTTCCTGTTGACCCTCAAGATATTTGGTAAAAATCTCCATAACTATCTAGTAGACTCAGGAGCCTTCACCAATGTAATGCCTTTATTAGTTTGTAAAGCACTAGGTCTAACTCTTGCTAAATCTTCTAGAAAGGTTACCCAGCTAGACAAAACTGAAGTCAATATCATGGGAGAGCTGAATCGCATCCACATGCAACTTGCATCAGACCCAAGAGTGCAATAGTATATATATATCCAAGTCGTTGATATTCCCAACACATATGGCATGCTATTGAGCAGGGACTAGTCCAAGACATTGAAATGGTTATATGGCCACTGACTTTTCTCATATGTGGATGCCATGGAAGGGACTAGCTAATCAAATTCGTATCGAAAGGGAGCCTAAAATGAAACATATGATCATAGAATACAACCAGACCAACAAAATTTTATACTCAGAAGTAGACTTGGGAGTTTATCTTCCTCGAGTGAACCGGGTAGAAGAAATACTCATACTGAGTTGTAGTAAGTACCCTGACCCACCTCTTACCAAGGGTCAAGAGAGTACAAAGGCTTATGTTCAAACAGACCAAGGGTCCTCCTTTGATGATCAACCTATGATTTTTGAAGGGTTTAGAAGCTTTGTGGCTAAGTTTTTGTGTGATCAATTAGTAGTTGGGAAAAAGATACAAATAGAAGAACTATTGCTACCCAATTGGTGTCACATCCATGAGGCGTCACATTCAGAATTTACCTACTCCTTGTGTTAACATGCAGTATATCAAGTCCAAAAATGCTTGAAGTTGACCTCTGCTTAGGATAAAGAGAAAATTGGGCCTATCCAGAAGACTACACCAAAGGAACTCACTCCAGAAAAAGAGGTAGAAGGTTCTCAAATCTAGACATTAAGATTTCATGGATCAAGATCTAAGCAAGGTTCTGGGAGTTGATAAGCCCTATAGGGGATTCCTACTTGGTTGCATACAGGCTACAATTTCCCTACACAAACAATGTTGCAGAATACAAATCCTTGGTGCATGGATTGCTGATGGCACTCCTGAAAAAGGTGAAAGTAATCCAAGTATTTGGTTATTTAGAGTTGGTGGTCAAGCAAGTCAGGTGGCGGTATTCATGTCATGATAAGATGCTGAATTGGTACCGAAATAAGATATGGGATCTAATAGAGTGTTTTGATGGTTTTAATATCCAAGTGATCCCAAGAAAATAGAATCATGTTGCTACTACCTTAGCACAGGTTGCAAGTTCATTAGAGCCTCTGGCCATGTCTAATTTAAAGAGATATACTGTTGAGTTGGTACCAACTCCTTTTGTGCTCACTTTCAAGTCTTTGAAGATGACAAACATATCATTGATTTTCTTACATCTTCAGATGTGTTCACTGCTGAGATCATTGATGATGAAGAAGTAGAGCCAACTGAATTGGATGTGGAAGGAGTTTTGAAACTGAAGACAAACACAATCCAACATGGTATGGTAGAGCTAGAAAGATATTCAACTTAGATAAGTTTGGAACTGAAAATAAATAGGCTGATTCAATTGGAGGAAAGTGTGAACCATACAATTTAGGTATAGAGGAAGAGTCAAAAATGTATTCATTGGAAAAATTGTACCCCTAAGGAAAGGGAAGGAATTAGGGTAAAAGCACAAAGGCATGTCACACTTTCAGCCAACTTATCAGCACAAGTGAATTTAAGTATTTCTAACTACAAATCATTTTTGGTCAAACATATGATCTTCTAAGATTCATTCTAGCTAAGTTAGATATGTCCACAACTTTTCCAACTAAAATTGTTGCCTAAATGCATATGTAGCACAAAAATGAGGCCAATTTACCAAAAAGAAATTTATTTGAAAAACTTGATATTTCAACAACTACTCGTGTAAATAACATTTAAAAAAAAATATAAACATACCCTTTTGTAAATCTATAATTTTAGTTTTCAAAAATATATATATTTTAATAGTTTAATTATTATTTATATTTTCCTTTTTATTTTTACTAAAAGTAGGTTATCAGTACAAAACATTAGGTCAATTACCGTGTCAACGAAAAACAGTAAAACTTAATTAAAGAAATTTTAAAAAATGTGATGCACTAGATAAAAGATTCTATATCAAGATGGTATAATTTTTTTTCTAGTTTAGATAAATAGTTAATATGAAAGTTGACGTCGAATGGAAACAACTATATTTTAATACACGCACATTTTAATATTTATTTAAAAATATGTATTCATCAAAATTGGAAAAAAATATATCCATGCACTAAAGTTTCAAGTTATAAATACACACAAAATAATGAAGAAAATTTTTTTTACTATATAAAGATTGGTGTCTCATGTAACTTCATTTTTCAGCGTTTTATCAACAACTAAATTATAGAGTCAATTTATTAAAAATTATATTCAAATAATTTTTTTAATTTTAAAAAAAATACAAACATAAAATATACTAAAAAATAAATATTTTATTAGTTTACATCATTTCAAAATTCAAAACATATGTCACTTTTTAGTGATTCAAGTTTAAAAATTGGATCAGTGTTGGTCGCTTCCTTTATAAAAGTGTGACATAGCTTTGTACTTTTACCCATCAGTCTGGCACTAAGGGATTACCATGATGTTATTACTTGGAGCTATGAAGACTTGAAAACATATGATACATCAATTATAACTCATACCATACCTCTCAAGCTAGGAGTAAAGCCATTTAGGCAAAGATAGCAGCCAGTCAATGCTCTCTTAGAACCATTGATTTTCAAAGAAGTTTAGAAATTATTGATAACAAGGATTATCTTTCCTGTGAGACTTTCCACATGGGTGGCTAATCTGGTACCGGTATGCAAGAAGAATGGTGAGATAAGACTGTGTGTGGATTTCAGGAATTTAAACAGAGCTTCAAAAAAAGACAAATATCCATTGCCATCTATTGATGAAGTATTACAAATAGTTAATGGATCTCAAATGATGTCATTCTTAGATGGGTATTTAGGTTATAATCAGGTGATGGTTGAGTATGGTGATAGACTTAAAACTACTTTCACATGTAAATGGGGAATTTACGCATACAGGAGAATGCCATTCGACCTGATAAATGCAGGGGGAACATCCCAACATGCCATGGATATTGATTTTAAAGGCTTGGTGGGGAAATGTATAATCATTTACATGGATGATCTGATCATATTTTCCAAGAAGAGGGGTGACCACATTTCTAATTTACGAAAGGTACTACAAAGGTGTAGAGATTATGGAATTTCATTAAATCCTAAGAAATGTATTTTTGGCATCACTGAAGGCAAGTTTCTTGGATATGTGATCTCTGAAGAGGGTATATCAATAGATCCAGATAGAGTTCAGGCTATACTTAAGATCCAAATCTGAGCTATCAAAAAGGAATTAAAGTCTTATTTTGGGAAGATCAACTTCATTCAGAAATTCATTATCGGGTTTGCTGAGATCATCCAGCCTTTAAATGCAATGTCAAAACATCATGCTAAGATCGAGTGGAAACCAGAAGCCAAAGCCATCTTTGTAGAAATTAATCAAGCAATAACCAATGCTCTAGTACTGGTGAGTCGTGACTATACTTTACCATTTTTCATACACTCCTTTGCTTCAGAACACACCTGTGTAGTAATGCTGACATAGTGAAGGGGAATTGATGATGAATGACCAATCACTTTTATGAACACCCCATTGAAAGATGCAGAACATAGATACCCAAATGTAGAGAAATAGGCCTATGCAATAGTCAAAGTAGTTAAGAAATTATGTCTTTATATTCTGAGGAGTAAGGTGATTGCTGTAGTTCCTGATGATGTGGTCAAAGCATTACTAATGCAAAATGAATTAGGTGAGAGAAGAGGGAAATGGGTCACGATACTACAGGAGTTTGATCTAGAGATTCAACCTATGAAGGTTTTACAAGGACAAGCACTTACCAAGACCATGGCAGAGACAGATCCTGAGTTGGTATCTCAGCAGTATGTATTGGAGGATATCTCAAAAGATGAATGGTATGGTGATGTTTTGTTTTACCTCCCCAACTAACGATGCCCTCCTCACCTAAATTCAGTATAAAGAAGAGCTTTGAGGCTAAAAAGAAACAGTTTCATGGTTAAGGGATTAGTCCTATACAAGAAAAATCATGAAGGAATTTATCTGAGATGTCTGGACAAAGCAGAAGTGACTCAGGTTTTAACCAGTTTTCATGAGATGTTTGGGATAGGCCACGGTTTAGCTCATTCTACTACAAACCAGATCCTTTAGGCTAGATACTATTGGCCAACATTGTTCAAGGATGCCCATCCACATACTCGAACTTGTCATATATTCTAGACTACTACTACAAGGCAAAGAAATGTTGCTATGCCATTACAGCCGGTGGTGGAGGTATGTCTATTTCCATAGTGGGGCCTTGACTTCATTGGTATGATCAATCCACTTTCTTCTGTGGGCCACATGTATATTCTAACTGCTACTAACTATTGTACAAGATGGTTTGAAGCACAAGATTGTAAATAATGCACAACTGAGGTGGTAATTGAATTTGTTGAAAAACACATCATTACAAGGTTTGGCTACCCCTTTTCTCTTGTTTGTGACAATGGTCCTACATTTTCTTTTTAACATTTTTCAAACTAGACCTTTGACGATGGAATTGTGCTGAAATTTTCATCTAATTATTATCCCCAAGGGAATGGAGTAGCTAAGTCAACAAACAAAAACTTGCTTGAAGTCATTAAAAGGTTGCTTGATAAAAACTCCAGAGATTTGCATACTCAACTTAGGTTTGCCTTATGGGCAGACAGAATTAGACATAAGGTTGCCTTAGGTACTTCACCTTATTACCTAGTTTATGGATTGGAACGTATTTTTCCCATCCATTTATGAATTCCTATGTTGTAATTCATACAGGACCACCTGGAGTCAGATGATAAAATTTTAGACTGCTTAACTTAGTTGTTACACTTAGAAGAGAAATACGATGTTGCAATAGAAAACTTTGCCAAACACCAAAGGTATAGTAAAGCACTGGTTTGACTAGAGAGCCAAGATCAAGGCTTTCTGCATTTTTGATTTAGTCCTATATTGGGACAAAGACCATGAAAAAAAAGGTGAACATGGGAAGTTTGATAAACTTTGGCTAGGCCCCTACCAAATAGTTGAAATCCTAGGGGACAGTATGTACAAATTGAAGACACTCACTGGTGAGAAACTCCTGCTGCCTATAAATGGACAGTTCCTAAAGCACTATTTCTAAGCTTAGGAGGCACCTTTGCCTTATTTTGTGTACATAGTTAGTCTTTTCCCACTTGTTTTGCTTTGGGTAGGTTAGTTTGCTATTTGATTTAGTTTCTACTTTCTGCTTTTGCTTTTCCTTAGCTGTTAAGAGGTTGTTCACATTTCTTAGGTTAGTTGCTTTTATTTCTTTGCTTTCATTTCTTGTTTCTATTTTCCCAGGGTTCTCCATTTCTTGAACGTGGTAGTAGCTATGCAGTCCTCCAAAAGGTCCTCTTTGGGTAAAGTAATCTAGAGCATTTCTTTGAGAAACTTCAGTTTCCCACTCAAGTCTTCCTATGGATTGTATTGTTATTCTTAGATGGTATGATGCTTGTTTATAGGAAATGAGTCATTAGTTTGGTGCACTTGAAGTGTTTTCTAGTCATATATCTCTCACCTCTTTAAATAATCCTAAAATTTCCAAAGGAATCTTGGTGATCTTGGGTTAAGTGAAAAATCTATAGGCTCACCTTTGCCACCACTATGATTCCCAGCCTAGTGAAGTTGAAGCAATTCATCACCCATGTGATATTTATCATGTGCTACAAGGGTATGTGGTACATTCTAGTACTCATATCAAGAGCTAAGCTCAAATGTATTATCAAATGAATACTCTGCTAAAATCAATACTTCATGATATTGTCATAAATCATTCAATTATCTGGAGGAGTCAAGTAACTCTATCAGGGGCTATGGACACCTAACAAGCAGTAGAGCAATGCTTGAGGGAATCATAGAGACAACTCTGTCGGGGCTATAGATGCCTGCTGGCAGTAGAGCAATGTCTAGGTAGTTTAAAAAGTGTGTATATTTATGTAGCTTAATGCAGGGGAACCTTAAAAATCTTGGCTGTGGAAGGATGGGAATGAATGCAACTACACACACTCAGACTTTTAGGTTATAGATAGTTGTACTGAGTTAGTGATCTTTGTTTTTTTGATATGTATCATGCTATCCAGTCTAATATGTGGGAAATACAGAGATTCTAGGTTCAAAACTATTGTTTATCTTTGAAATGCTCTGGAGCATTTCCCCAGTAGACTCGCCATTTGTTATGCCCTGCACACACACCCCATTTTATCAAATGGAAACCCCTTTTTCTGCTTTGTTTGAAGTTTGGCTTAGTCTCTGTCAGTTCCTTTTTAAGGTAATGATGAATTTGCAAGGTCAAATATGTCCACATAAGGGGCAAACTATCATCCATCAGGTGAAAACATGCTCAAAGTCCTTAAGAAATTAAGTTAAGTCAAGACAGATCCTTTTGTCATCAAATTCTAAGGCTCCAAATGCCTTTTGTGCTAAAACATGCTGTCATTGCACTTTGTGCCAATATCCAGTGACACTGGATATCCACGCTAGCACTTAATAAATGATTTTGCGCTAAAAACCTAAGGCACCAGACTTGCACTAAAAACACCTCTCACTAGACATGTCTGATGACCGATAGAATCCCTTCTTATCCGGTGTCATTTGAAGACTCCGTCGACCGGTGCTAAGGTCAACTGTGCTAGAAAAGAATGTGACTAGATTTGCACTAATATCGCATCTTTCTAGATATATCCGGTCTCCATAGAAATCACTACAAGCTCTGGTCAACCCTAAAAGCTCTGCAAGGCAGTGGGTGTGAAACATGCTGTCGCTGTACTCCACCATTAATGGCACATTAAACTGTAGTATAAAGCCCAAAAATCCCTCATGAACAATTCATTTTTCATTCTAAGTCCCTAGTATCTTAAGCTCTTGCATTCACTGAGCAATTTGTAGCAATTTGTGGCAATTCAAATGGCCTCCGAGCTCATTTTTTTCAACACATCTAGTTCTTCCTTGTCTCCAGTGCTTCAATTCACAGGTCAGCGTCTCTAAACATGTTTTTGTATTGAAATGCCGAGGAATGAAGGGTTTAAATTTGGTATAATTTCTCATGGTTAAAATCCTTGTTTGAGTTTCAATTCATTAGCTCTAAATTCTGAGCTAGGGTTTTGTTTGAAATTTGTATGTGTATATTCAAGTGAATACATTTTTGTTTTGATTTCCTGTCAAGAATATGAAGGGTTTAACAATTAAGCAATCTTTGTAATCATTAGTTTTGCTCTTAAATGGAAATTTCCCTGCACAAAACATTTAAAAACTTAGAAAATCAACCTCAAGCACACTATGATAAATCCTAAACCTATTTTACGCTAAACCTTGAATGTACTAGATAAATCCTTCAAGACCGAAATCTCCCACAATCTAGAACCATTAGATTCTCTTGCAAATGTTAGAAAGAACGATTAGCACTAAAAATCTTTGTCATAGGACTTGCACTAAAATTGGACTTCACTAAACATATCTTATAGCCTCCAAAAGCTCCACAAAACACAACCTTAGTCGATTCCTTGCAAAATGAAAGGTTAGCGCTAAAACTTCAAGACACGGGACATGCACTAAAAATGATCTCACCGGACATGTCCGGTGACACCCATATGTTAGAATCTAAAAAGATTATTAACCTAGAAAACTAGTGCAAAGAATAGATATCTAAACTATGAATGTAAATGATACGAAATTAAAATAGCAACATAGAGTTAGTCTCCAAGAGAGTAATGCAAATGCTAGAAGAAAAATAGCATTAAGAGGATGCAAAAGCAAAAGATATGTAAAATACAAGCCAGGTAGCATGCTTATATAGACCATGGAAAGGGAGGAGGTGGCAACACTGATCAATGAGGAGCAACCATCTATTGGACTAAAGATAGCAAAGTATCTTCTCAAGATAGCTAATGGATGCTCACATGTAAGAAGGTGACACTTCGCAACCACTCACCTAATAAGACATGCTTTATTAACCTAAGCGAGATTAATACAAGTGTAGGAAAAACCTAGGAATATAGGGAAAATAAATAACCCAACTAGGAAATAAAAACCTACACTAACACCCCCCCATAAGCGAAGCTTAGGTGGATGTAGAAATGGGTCCCGGTAAATCAAGCTTGATGAGGTACCCATGTACATAAAATTCCCCTCCAAAGAGAGAGAAAAGAGACCCCCCCAAAAGTAGAGCGAGTCAGGACTCCAAGTGAGAGGAAGAAGGCCCCCCAGAAGATGAAGCATCCCGTACCCCTAGCAAAGCTCGCAAATGAAGGAACTTGCTCTGAGTGAAGGGTTTGGTGAAGATATCAGCAACCTGCTCAGAAGTCAGACAATAGCGAAGGTCGATGACATGGCCATGGATGAGCTCTTGGATGTAGTGCATGTGGACCTATATGTGTTTGGTCCACTGATGATGGACTGGATTTTGTGAGATCTAAATGGCACTCTGGTTGTCACAAAATAGGACTGATGGCCATCTGATCTGGATACCAAACTCAGTGAGAAGATTCTAAAGCCAAATGGCCTCAGTGGCGGCATTCACAGCCCCCCGATACTTAGCCTCAGTAGAAGATAGAGCAATAGTAGACTGCTTCTTGCTCAACCAACAAACAGGACCTGAACCAAGTGAGAAGCTATAACCTGAAGTAGACTTGCGATCCTGAGAATCACCCGCCCAATCTGAATCTGTGTAGCCCACCAAGTCAAGCTCAATGCCCACTGCATAATGAATCCCAAAACTGTGAGTACCCTAAATGTAGTGAAGGATCCTCTTGGCTGCTTTCCAGTGCAGCTCATGAGGCTCCTGCATGAATCGAGAGACTGTGCCTATAGCATATGAAATGTTAGGTCTCATATGAGTCAGATAAATGAGACTCCCAACAAGTTGTCAGTATAAAGAGCCATCAACAAGTGGAGAAGAACACTGACCCTCAAGTTTGACTCCAGAAAGAAAGGGAGTTGGAGCAATCTTGCAGTCAGCCATATGAAACCTCGAGAGCAAATCTAGAGCATACTTGGAATGTGTGATGGTGATCCCGGAAGAAGACTGAAAGATCTCAATCCTGAGAAAGTAATGCAACAAGCCCAAGTCAGTTATCAAAAACCTGTCATGAAGGGTAGTCTTGATAGCCACAATGGTGGATGAAGAACTCCCTGTGATCAGTAAGTCATCAACATACAAAACTAGAAATAGGAGTGAATCATCCTACTATAGAATGTAGACATTGGGATCAGAATGGCACTGAGTAAACCCAACTGATAGAAGGAAGGAGTCCATCTTGGCATACCAGGCCCGAGAAGCCTGTTTGAGGCCATAGAGAGATTTCCAAAGATGGCACACAAGTGAAGAATTCTGAATGAACCCCTGTGGTTGCTCCATGTAGATCTCCTCCTGAAGGTCACCATGAAGAAAAGCACTCTTCACATCCATCTGGTGTACTTCCCAATGATTAGCTGTAGCAATGGCAAGAACAAGTCAGATGGAATTCATTTGGGCAACTGGCGTAAAAGTCTCAGAGTAGTCAATCCTAGGAACCTGGGAGAATCCTTTGGCGACCAAGCGAGCCTTATGCTTGTCAACTGACCCATTTGCTACAAATTTTGTCCAATACCTCCACTTACATCTAACAAGTTTTCTTCCCTTAGGAAGAGGGACAAGATCCCAAGTGTGGTTCCTCATCAAGGAACTATACTCCTCCTGCATAGCTGTATCCCACTTATGAATACCAGAAGCCTCATGAAAAGACTATGGATCTGAGGTAGTAGCAATGAAGACATGTGGAGCATCCTAGAACTGTGAATGAGTCTGCCTGGTGTCTGATGGATCCCCAACCCAATCACCTACAGACTTCAAGGTCTGTCTAGCCCAAAGTGGACCAGAAAATGGAGAATCTGGAGGAGAATCATCAACCTCTGAGTGATGACTAGGAGAGGAAGGAGGTGAGTCCTCTGAATCGCTCTCTGCATTGGAAGTGGAGGTAGAAGACTGTTCAGGTGAATTTGACTCATCAGAAGATCTGTCATGTATCCCAAGTGACTCCAATGTCAAAGTAGAAGGAGTTGGAGAAGTGATAGAAAGTGATCTTGAAGAGCCCTCCTCAAGCTGAACACTCCTCTCAATGACCAACTCATGTGTAGTAGGGTGGAGGAACCGATAACCCTTCACACCATCAGGATAACCTACAAATATGCAAGTGTTAGATTCAGGACAGACAACTAAGAGGGGGGGTGAATCAGTTGTCCAAAACTTGCTCCTTACTTAAACACTTAAATCCACTTTATTTTTTAGTAGCATAATAATTAATCAACCATAAAAGCATAAAGCATTAACACAAGAGCAGAAACACATCAACACATGAGACACCAAGATTTTGACATGGAAAACCCAGTCAAGGGAAAAGCCATGGGGTGATTAACCCAAAGAGTATTCTCTGTTAGAAGAATGGAAAGAACAAAATGGCACATGCCAATTAGGGCTCACTGCTTGAGCACACTGCTCACAAGAGGCCCACTGCCTACAAGAGACACACTATCTACAAAGTAACAAGTATCACAAACTTGAACTGGAGAATAGCATCTTTACCATGCTTGGATCAGTTCCATTTAAGCCCAAAAACTTCTGCTCTGCCTTTCTCTCTTTTCCTCACTATCACACACTCATCCAGACAAGACACACTCTGGAATGTCTTCACAATCCCTTATTTATACAAGACATCGACTTAGGAATAATCATCTAAGTCAGCAAACACCTACAAGAACATTCGCAAGACTTGTAATACATCTGGTCGGCCAGTCACAAGAAGAACACCTTCATCCGGCGGTTATTCTTCAGATGCGAACTCTAACTTCAATGTAGACCACCAACATGAACTAGACACGATCCAAAGATCACCACAACCTTTCCTGAATCACCAAGAACAACCACACTTCATCTGCTTACTGGAATTCTTCTCTCCTTCATCCAGAACTTCAAGAACACAGTCTGTCATTACTGTCACAAAGGAATAGGTGCTTCTAGACCTTCAAACCATGAACCAATCGAGTTGATACTTCACAAGGACATCCTCAACACTCCCTCAAATCTACAGAATGGGATTATGTATTTTTGAATCTCACTAGACCTATCTGTGTCACTCTGTCACCTCCGAACACTTGCCAGAACTGGTTCTACTTGAGTAGCCATAACTTCTTCAGATCTTCATGCGAACCTCTAAAAACTTGACTGGAGCATCTCAAGACTTATATCTACAAACCTTTTAAACCGCATCCTCTGATCCTCAACCTATCTTGGACTTTTACCTTATTGTCATCACTGTTCTTCACTGTTCCTGATTGAGACTATTTTTCTCAATATCCTCAGCACACAGCTCATCCAATCCTTATCATTAATGCAACAGGAGTATGTTGACATCAATGACAACACCAGTTAGGCCCATACTTGCAACAATCTCCCCCTTTGTCATTGATGGTAACATACGATGTGAAAAACTATCAAGACAAAAACATCTCCTTACTGTCACAACTCCCCCTATCGGCAACAACCATTCACATGTCTTCTCTTCCTTTATTGCTCCCCCTTTGATCATCAATCACTTGTTTTTCACATGTCTTCTCTCCCCCTTTGACATCAATGGCAAAGGACACATACTTGCAATTCCACCGCTTCAGAATCATATCTATTGCTCCCCCTGAGTAGCAGCTCCCCATCAATCCAGATCACAAGATGTGACTGTGATATCCACCGGATTGATGCACATCAGTGCACCTTAGTTCATCACCAGAGGGGCAATAACCCCTAACTTCTCCCTGAGATACTCAAAAGAGTCCTTGGGAAGAGGTTTAGTAAAGATGTCTGCAATCTGATCCTTGGAAGGCACAAACTCCAGTCTAACTTCATCCTTGTTCACTTTCTCTCTCAGAAAGTGAAACTTGATAGATATATGCTTAGTCTTAGAATGCAACACCGGATTCTTAGATATATTTATTGCACTTGAATTATCACAGAAGATTGTGATAGGCTCCTTATACTCTACTTTAATATCTCTTAGCATTTGCTTCATCCACAAAACTTGAGTGCAACTACCTGTTGTTGCAATGTATTCTGCTTCAGTTGTAGACAGAAATATTGCCCCTTGTTTCTTGCTTAGCCAAGAAACTAATCTTTTTCCCAAAAAGAATGCTCCACCATTGGTACGCTTCCGGTCATCCACATCTCCTGCCCAATCTGCATCTGTATATGCATGAAGAGAGAAATCATGATCTTTAGGATACCACAAACCATACTCAACTGTCCCTTTTAAATATCTAAAAATCCTCTTGATTTCCATGACATGAGATTCTTTGGGATCAACCTAGAATCTAGCAACAAGACCAACAACCTGCATAATGTCTAGTCTAGTTTGAGTGAGATACAACAGTTCTCTAATCATTGACCAATACTTTGTCTGATCAGCCTTAGGAGAATCATCATCTTTGCTTAATTTACATCCGGTAGACATAGGAGTATGCATTGGTTTTGAGTCTTCCATCCCAAATTTCTTCAACAATTCTTTCACATATTTAGTCTGAGAAATGAAGATTCCTTTCTTTGTTTGAGTGATTTGTAGACCCAAGAAGAAATTCATTTCACCAAGCATGGACATCTCAAACTTATTTTTCATTTGATTTGCAAAATTTTTACACATACTATCTCTTCCTCCAAAAATGATATCATCAACAAAAACTTCAACAATCAAGATATTTTCATGATCAAATTTGAAATACAAATTACTGTCAGCAATACCTTTGTTGAAACCAATCTTCAAAATATGCTTATCCAATCTTTCATACCAGGCTCTTGGGGCTTGCTTTAGTCCATACAGAGCTTTCTTCAACTTGTAGACCATATCACCATGATCAGACAATTGAAATCCATCCGGTTTCTCAATGTATAATTCTTCTTCCAAGTCACCATTCACAAAGGCAGACTTGACATCCATCTGATATACTTTGAGGTCCTTGAAGGCAGCATAAGCAAGAAATAATCTAACTACTTCAATTCTTGCCTCCGGAGCAAAAGTTTCTTCAAAATTAACTCCTTCTATTTGAGAGTAACCCTTGTAGACCAATCTAGCTCTATTTCTAATTACATCACCAACTTCATTCAGTTTGTTCTGGAAGACCCATTTGGTTCCAATCACATTCTTGTTTCTAGGTCTGGGAATAAGATCCCAAGTGTGATTTTTCTCAATTTGCATCAGCTCTTCTTCCATTGCTTTAGTCCATTTTTCATCATTGCAAGCTTCATTTACTGTCTTAGGTTCAATCTTTGAAATCAGACAATACTCATCTGAGTCTTGAGCAATTCTTCTTCTTGTTTGCACACCCTTGCTTTTATCACCTATGATCTGATCTTTAGAGTGGTTCAGTCTTACATACCTGGAAACTTTGGGAGTTTCCTGCACTTCTAATTCTTGATCAGGCTCATTATGACTCATCTCCTCTCCCTGAATTGCTGGATCTATTTGATTTTGAATACTGGAAGGAGTTTGGGCTCCTTGAATCAGAACACCATTCTGATCATCTTCATCATATTCATAAAACCTTGAAGGTTTCTCAATTCCTTTATCAACCTTCACATTTGTACTTTCTATCATCTTTCTCAGTCTCTTATTATAACACCAGTATACTTTGCTTTGAGTGGAGTAACCCAAGAATATTCCTTCATCACTTCTAGCATCAAACTTGCCTAGATCTTCATCTCTTTTAATATAACATTTGCTACCAAAGACTCTGAAATACCTCACAGTAGGAGTGATGCCAACCTAAAGTTCATAAGGAGTCTTACCGGTATTGCTTCTGATTTGAACTCGATTGAGAGTATAGACTGCAGTACTGATAGATTCTCTCCAAAACATCTGAGGAACATTTGCTTCCATCATCATTGTCCTAGATGCTTCATGGATGGTTCGGTTCTTTCTCTCCACTACTCCATTATGCTGTGGAGTCCTAGGAGCAGACAACTGTCTCTTTATACCATGCTTCTCACAAAAATCTATGAATTCACTGGATGCGAATTCACCACCTCTATCAGATCTCAGACATTTCAATTTTAATCCGGTTTCATTCTCTACCATAGCCTTGAAAATTTTGAACTTCTCAAAAGCTTCTGATTTCTTTTTCAGAAAGGTAACCCACATCATCTGGGAATGGTCATCAATTAATAGCATGAAATATCTATCACCTTGTACACTCTTGATTCTTGTCGGACCACATAGATCACTATGAACTAAGTCCAATAATCCGGTAGAAAATTGATCCTTGCTTTTAAATGAGATTCTGCTTTGTTTCCCCAACTGACATTCTTTGCACAAACTATTTGTAGGTTTTACCAATTTTGGAAGATCTCTTATAGCCTGAGTATTGCTTATCTTGATGATATTATCAAAATTCACATTACACATCCTTCTATGCCATAGCCAACTCTAATCAACTTGTACAAACAGACAACTTTTACCAGTACCAACTAAATGAAAGATATTACCTTTTGTTTGAGTACTGGATGCAATCTTTGTTCTAGAACTTTCAAAGATCCTACATTTTCCTTTCTTGAACCGAAGATCATAGCCTTTGTCCACCAACTATCCAACACTGAGAAGATTGTGCTTCAATCCTTCAACATATAGTACATTACCGGTTTTGCTCTTTCCATCAAAAGAAATAGTTCCTCTACCTCTGATTCTACAAGCAGAATTATCACCAAACTTTACCACTCCTCCTTCATACCTTTCCAAATCTAAGAACTTATTTTTGTCACCTGTCATATGGTGAGAGCATCCACTGTTAATGACCCAATCATCCTTTTCTTCAACTTGGGCAGCCAGAGCTCTTTCTACAACTTTATGATTGACAGATTCAGAGGGCATTGGATCTTCTTCCTTGATGGCAATAAATACCCATTCACTTCCAGATTTGTTTTCTATTTCTGATTCATCATCTGTTACTCCTTCATTATCATCTTCTTCATGAACATAATAACAATTCTTTTGGAACCTTGATCTGTTAGGATTTAGCCTTGAAAATCTTTCCGGACATCTTGAGGCAAAATGACCAATCTTATTTCAGTTAAAACACTTAAAGGGCAATTTTCCTTCATACTTACCGGATCCTCTTGGCAGTCTTTTTGCAATGAGGGCTTCAAGTTGAGCTGTTTCAGCTTCTTCTTCTTCCATGTCTTTTCTTGCTTTTTCATACCATGACAGCTTCTTTGATGAATTCTCTCTCAGATCAAACCTTTGTTTACCTTTGACATAGGCACTGGCTTTGAATGCAGATTCAGTCTTGGGGGGGTCATCTCCAAACTTTGTCATTTCAAATACAGCCAATTTTCCAGCCAATTGATCTCTTGTGATGGTTGTATGGGCTCTGAATTCTTCAATGGCAGCGGCCTTGATTTTGTAAGAAGCAGGAAGGGATCTGAGAATTTTTCCAACAATCTCATCTTCATCCAAGACTCCACCAGCATTTCTGATTCCACAAACAAGCTCATTTACTCTTGGCATAAAAGTAGTGATGTTTTCATCTTCTCTCATCTTCAGATTTTTGAATTTTCCTTTCAGGCTTTGTAACCTTGCACTTTTGACATACTTGTCTTCTTTGTGCAGAAGCTCCAGTTTTTGCCAAATCTCAAAAGTAGTTGGTAGGTCAATAACATTTGAGAGTTCTGAATTAGATAATGTGCTTAGAAGAGCCTCTATAGTCCGTAGATTGTTTTCAGCGCCTGTGATTTCATTTAGGGTTCTCAGACCACCCTGTGGAGGTACATATGGTGTTGTAGCCGTGGTCCAGTATGCCATTCCCATACATCTCAAGTGACATTTCATGCGACTTTTTCAGAGATTAAAATTGGTTCCATCAAACTTCAGACTATCCTTCTTGTAAGACGACATCCCGGATCTCCTCAAGTGGTTAAGCTCCTTTTAGAGGAACCTAGCTCTAATACCAATTGTTAGATTTAGGATAGACAACTGAGAGGGGGGGTGAATCAGTTGTCCAAAACTTGCTCCTTACTTAAACACTTAAATCCACTTTATTTTTCAGCAGCATAATAATTAATCAACCATGAAAGCATAAAGCATTAACACAAGAGCAGAAACACATCAACACATGAGACACCAAGATTTTGATGTGGAAAACCTGGTCAAGGGAAAAACCATAGGGTGATTAACCCAAAGAGTATTCTCTGTTAGAAGAATGGAAAGAACAAAATGGCACATGCCAATTAGGGCTCACTGCCTGAGCACACTGCTCACAAGAGGCCCATTGCCTACAAGAGACACACTATCTACAAAGTAACAAGTATCACAAACTTGAACTGGAGAATAACATCTTTACCATGCTTGGATTAGTTCCATTTAAGCCCAAAAACTTTTGCTCTGCCTTTCACTCTTTTCCTCGCTACCACACACTCATCTAGACAAGACATACTCTGGAATGTCTTCACAATCCCTTATTTATACAAGGCATTGACTTAGGAATAATCATCTAAGTCAGAAAACACCTACAAGAACATCCGCAAGACTTGTAATACATCCGGTCGGCCAGTCACAGGAAGAACACTTTCATCCGGTGGTTATTCTTCAGATGCAAACTCTAACTTCTATGTGGACCACCAACATGAACTAGACACGATC
Organism: Cunninghamia lanceolata; assembly: GCA_027924645.1. NCBI lineage: Eukaryota > Viridiplantae > Streptophyta > Pinopsida > Cupressales > Cupressaceae > Cunninghamia > Cunninghamia lanceolata. The sequence continues at coordinate 11,393,044 of BSBN01000892.1, forward strand.
CAAAGATCACCACAACCTTTCCTGAATCACCAAGAACAACCACACTTCATTTGCTTACTGGAATTCTTCTCTCCTTCATCCAGAACTTCAAGAACACAGTCTGTCATTACTGTCACAAAGGAATAGGTACTTATGGACCTTCAAACCATGAACCAATCGAGTTGATACTTCACAAGGATGTCCTCAACACTCCCTCAAATCCACAGAATGGGATAATGGATTTCCGGATCTCATCGGACCTATTTGTGTCACTCTGTCACCTCTGAACACCTGTCCGAACTGGTTCTACTTGAGCGGCCATAACTTCTTTAGATCTTCATGTGGACCTCTGAAAACTTGACTGGAGCATCTCAAGACTTATATCTACAAACCCTTTAAACCGTATCCTTTGATCCTCAACCTATCTTGGACTTTTACCTTATTATCATCATTGTTCTTCACTATTCCTAATTGAGACTAATTTTCTCAATATCCTCAGCACACAGCTTATCCAATCCTTATAATTAATGCAATAGGAGTATGTTGACATCAATGACAACATCGGTTAGGCCCATACATGCAACAACAAGGTCTGCTCTGCGGATCCAAGGCCTTACGTTTCTTTGTAGGAATGTGGGCCCATGCAAGAGAACCAAAAACTTGAAAGTGCTTAACTGATGGTTTCTGATTGCTCCAAGCTTCAAAAGGAGTGACTCCTTTCAAGGCTCGGTGAGGAACACAGTTCTAGATATAACAAGCATAGTTAATGGCCTCTGCCTAATACTATGGTGCAAGAGATCTAAAGTGAATCATGCAGTTCGCCATTTCCTTCAAGGACCTATTCTTCCGTTTTGCAACACCATTCTGGTAAGGATTGTATGGAACTGAATGTTGCAAATCAATCCCCTCTGAAGTGCAAAACCTCTCAAACCGATGGTTGACATACTCACCACCATTGTCAGTGCACAAAACTTTGATGGCTTTCCCAGATTGCTTCTCTACAAAAGTTTTGAAGTCCTAAAAATGATCAAATACCTCTGACTTCTGTTTGAGAAAGTACACCCAAGTATATCGAGAAAAGTCATCAATGAATGTGAGGACATATCGGGCCCTGCTGAAAGAAGGATGCTAAAATGGACCAGCCAAATCATTGTGAACTAACTCCAGTATTTGTGAAGCTCTCCATGCCTTCCCTTTCTCAAACTTTTCCTTAGGATGCTTACCAAGAATGCAACCTTGGTAAACACCACCTAAAAACTGAACTGAAGGCAACCCTGTGACCATGCTCTATTGGTTGAGCTGCTGCAAGTAGTGGAAGTTAAGATGGCCAAACCGCTCATGCCATAATCTACTCACATCATTAGAATGAGTGAGAAAAATAGTCGAAGGAGGATCAGGAACAAAGTGAGAAAATAGATAGAGCCGTGACTGATGATCTGCTCTCCCAACTGCAACTATAGAACCACTGTGCAACTCACAAATCTCCACTGAATCAGGAGTGAACTCAACCTGCTTGCCTGAACCTGTGTGAGTGATCTGGTATACCGATAGGAGATTAGTTGATAAGAGGGCACACAAAGAACATCATGGAATGTGCCATCCCCCACATCAACAGACCCTCTCCCACACACCTCAATAGGAGTGTCATCACCCATCAAAATAGAAGGCATAGTATATGGCTCCAAAGATGCAAGTTCTTCCTTAGATGAAGCCATGTGGTGCAAAGGACCCGAATCAAGAACCCAAGTGGATGGTGAAGAAGCAACTCCAACAAGGTCCTTGCCCTTTCCTTTCCCATTGCTATTTTCTTTTGCCTTATTAGATCCCTCATTAGAACTCTATTTGATAGACTCAGGAACATTGATATTATTCTTCTCAAGAATGTGTGTCAAGTGATCGATTTGTTTCTTCAGACATTTTTGTTTATCATGATCGGGTCTTTTACAATAGGCACATTGGACCCTCTCTTTCTTAGGCTTGTCACCCTTGGAAGATTGAGTCTTATTAGTTGCTTTTGAAGCAACCAGTATCTGATCCTTCTTCTCCTTGCTATTCTTCTGTTTCTTATCCTTACTATTGTTGTTACTACTTTTTTCCTTTCTGTTCTTTTGTGCCTTGGTTGGCAGCCAAGGCATGTGACTTAGAGAACTTAAGAGTGCCCATTTGGATTAGCTTGTCTTGTTCCCGAGTGAGATTGACAACAAAATCATCTAAAGATGGCATGGTGAATTAAGTACCAAGTGCACCCTTAGTAGCATAGAAGGTAGAAACAAACATAGAATATTCTGAACTTAGCTTAGAGAGAATACTAAAAATTAGTTGTTCATCTTTCTTTTCAATTCCACATTATTTTAACTACAGCCTTAATGATTTAAATTTAGTGAAGAAATCTTGGATTGTGTTGAAATTGCTTGGACTTAAACTAATTAGTTTATTTTCCAACATATGACCCCTCATTGAATCTTGTGTGCCAAATAGTTTTTCTAGCTTTGTCCAGATTTCATTTGGTGTATTCAAAGACTCAATGTGCAAGAGCAAATCAGGAGAAATAGACAGACACAATGTTCCATATGCTTCATCACATTTGTTAAACCACTTAGGCTTATCTTCATCTTTAGCAGGTTCAGTTTCAAGTCCCATAGTTATCCCATTTAGTCCAGCTTTCCTTAAGTGAATTGTCATGTGTGATTTCCACTCAAAGTAATTGTATAGAGTTAGGATGGGTAGATTTGTTTGATCCATGATGAAGAAATGTAGAGAAGAAATGCCGAAAAGAAGAGAACCCAACCAAGACAACCCCACCCTTTTCACTCAATCAAAGACCCCCCCCCAAGAAAATATGATTTGGCACTTTATATTAGTGCATTTATAATTGCCACTAGAAAGAAATATTAAGTAGTCTTGATTTCAATGCATTACAAATCCTTCATGAAGAGCATATGCTGAAAATACAACTTTAGCACAATGCCCAAGGAAATAAACAACACCACTGCAATCTACTCGAAAAATCATGTACTTTCAAAAAATGAATCGCCTTGATACGAGGTCGTATGTAAAAGTTATGATCTTCTGAAGTTCCCAAAATGAGAACTGTGCAATGTCACGACTGAGAATCTGTAATTTCTAAAAAATATTGGCATCAAAATCAAAAAACGTCTACACTAATGCATAGAGCACGAAAAAATAGCCAAAATTAAAAAATATTTCGTGGGAAAAGGAGTCCGTATGAGCAAGAACGGAGCATTTCAAATCTGCCTTCAAAACTGCAACTGCCAACGGAGAAGGGTCCTGTTGTAGCTTTCTGAGCGCATTTCCTCAAAATATATAAACTACATACAAAAATGAAAAGATACCCAGATGGTTTTTCTATGCTGCGAACAAAACCCAGAAGGCATTTTTCTTGCTGATGTACAAAAGATGTTGATCCGGTGTAAACAGAATGCCTTTAGCTATAAAAAATGACCCTAGCAACCAAAAAATGACATGAAAAGGCTAAATCAACTACATAAGACAAGAAATGGCATGCTGAAACCTACAATATTGATTGAAAACACCAAATATGCAAGCTGGTTGTCAAATTTGAGCTTGAAACCCCGGTTTCGCAATTGTATATGATGATCTCCGATTTCAGTGAAATGAAAGTCAAATCTGACTTTCTCAAGCCTCCTGGACATGTTGGAATAGCTGGAAATGCTACTAGTATAACCAGAAATGCCGCAATCACCCAGATTTCATAAAACACATGTGCAACCCTAGAGATTACAAAAGTTTCCGTCAAACTTTTCTGATTCTCAAGATCATCTAAAGATGTAAGAGAAGAGCATACATGGTTTTTCAAAAAACTACAATAAGCTTAATTAGCCCCCCCCAAATCTCTCAAATGAGGAAACTAAAATCTACTTTTGCACATAGAATAGCTCTGATACCATGTTAGAATCTGAAAAGATTATTAACCCAGAAAACTAGTGCAAAGAATAGATATCTAAACTATGAATGCAAATGATACGAAATTAAAATAGCAACATAGAGTTAGTCTCCAAGAGAGTAATGCAAATGCTAGAAGAAAAATAGCATTAAGAGGATGCAAAAGCAAAAGATATGTAAAATACAAGCCAGGTAGCATGCTTATATAGACCAGGGAAAGGGAGGAGGTGGCAACACTGATCAATGAGGAGCAACCATCTATCGGACTAAAGATAGCAAAGTATCTTCTCAAGATAGCTAATGGATGCTCACATGTAGGAAGGTGACACTTCGCAACCACTCACCTAATAAAACATGCTTTATTAACCTAAGCGAGATTAATACAAGTGTAGGAAAAACCTAGGAATATAGGGAAAAGAAATAACCCAACTAGGAAATAAAAACCTACATTAACACCATAAACCCTGCTAATGTCATGCCAGTCCATTTCCCCATGGAGGTGTTAAGCTGAGTTTGCGCTAAAAATAGAGCTCACCAGAGTTGCACTAAAAGTATCCCTCACAAGACATATCTTGTGACCCTACAAACTTATGATTATCCATTTGGTGAATAAACCCTTGCTGAAGACACTGAATGCTCTTTGCGCTAATAATGCATCTATCCAGTTATATCCAATCACCCATTAAAGTTCTGCTAATCTGGTGACAACCAAATCCTCCACTATGTCCATTGATTGCTAGAAACTCTGCCAAGGTATTAAAGGGAAAGCTACGCTAAAATTAAAGCTCTCAGCATACATCCTATGATGACCCAAAATCCTACTAGGTACAATGAAGGTGTGCAAATCCCTGCTAATTGCATAGATGAGTAAATTTGAAGGTTTTTTCTAAGGGAAAAGGCATGTTTTGTCAAGTGATTTACATAGGATGCATAATACAGTGGTAAATTGCACGTTTTTATTTGAATTTGAGAAATTATGCACATGAGATAAGCATCTATTACACATATCTATTGAGGCCATAAAAGCCTGCTGGACTATTTTTTCACTATTTCTTTCTGTAAGTTTGTGTAATAAATGTTAGTAAATGTAACATCATGCATATTTTGAGCTCCTTAGCTAAATTTGAAGGGTTTTTAGGCATGAATAATGATTTTCTTTAAAAGTTCTTGACTTAGGATGTAAACTGCAATCATCCAACTAAGTAGAAACCTAAATCTAGAACTCCTAGGACTGCAAGCTACAAGATATACTTATTAGGTCCTATCTTGCAGGTTAGATGTCATCTCGTGCAGTCAAAATGAAGTACAAATTTAAGGGAATCCCACTAGTAAAAAAGATCACTTCAGCATGGTAAAATATTGGAGATACTAACCTCGGCCACATAGACATAGAGGAATTCATGATCAGAGTCCTAGGCCCTAACCCAACTACACTGGCTAGGAGGATTAGAGACAATGGGATAGAAGAAGTTGTTGTCTTCCCAACTTTAGTGCAATGTTCAGAACTAATTGTAGAATGTTCAAACAGTTATGACTAGGCCACTAGAACTATAAGGTCCCAGTGAGGGCAGATTCTGACAGATCTTAGTGCCCTATCCATACTAGATATTTTTGACATCCCTCCTTTCCCAAAGTTTACCATGTTGAATAAGGAGGAGAATGAGAAGATGTATAAGCAAGACCCAGAGGCTTGCAAGAAGAAAATCAATGAAGGCTGGATGAAGAACAAAAGGATAGCCATATTCAAGTTACCTCATACATTGTATAGGAGTGATTTCAAAGAGGAGATTGGTGTTTTGGTGACATTACTTAACAGAATCATGGGATTGCCTACTGCCTCTACTTTTTAGTGATGGATGTTTGTGTGTATTGAAGAAATTCTACATTGAGACATGAAAATTCATTAGGCCTAGATTCTAAGTAACAATATTCATGAAGCCTTTGTCAACTTCCAAACAAATGAAACCTTTAGATGGACATCATATATTGTGTATGCCTTGGCAAGAACTGTAGTGTATCCTAGTCTATCCAAGCTAGGAGAGTTTGGTAATGGGACTATTGCCTCTATTGTGGACACAACTACCTCTGCTTTACCAATTACAGTAAATGTCCCAATGCCAGCTCTCTCCACTCCTTCATCCACCATTGCAACTCCCTGTATCTCATCTTCATCCATTCCTTTCACATCATCCTTGTCATCTCTTGGTCTTTCCACACAACTTTCCATCTCTTCTATGCTGTCATCCTCTCCTCCCCCTCCTTTTACTAGTTTTGCATCATTTGCTAACATTTCTAAACTATATCTACCTCCTGTTGTAGCTGATGCTTTGATGCCTATTAACAATTCTTTGACTAACCCATTTAATGCCCCTACCAAAGTGCCAATGCCTACACCTTTTCCAGTTCCCTCACTGCTAGGCATTGAGAAAATATGTGCAGAATTGGACTCTCATGAAGATATGAATAAAGATGACACTGCACAAAACCTCCTTGCAAATTTGAATACTGTAGATATCATAAACATAGAAGATAGTCCTGATAAGGGGGTCAGTGATTCAGTTTTAGAAATTACACAAGCTGTAACATAAAATCTACAACAATTGGAGCATCCTAAATCACCAGTCAAATATGTTGAATTTGATGAATAGATGGAGCAAGCAGAGGACAAGGGAATAGATCAGGCCTTAGGGGAAGAAAATGTTAATGGGGATGATTCTTTGAATAAGGGAGATAGTCACATTGACTCTCCTAAACATTCTTCTGCTGCACCAGATTGGTTGCAAAAGAGATTAAGTAATAAGCCTCTAGAGGTAGAAGTAATGTCCTTAGACTTGGACACCTGTTTGGCTAGATTAGAGAAAACAAAGAAACAAAAGAAAGCCAAAGTCCAATCTAAGATTTACAAGGATTCCATAGGTTCCCACATTGCAAAAGTGGCAGTTCCACTAGCACAGGCTAGCAAAGAAGCTGTAAGACCTAAAGATTACACAGTCACAACCATCAACTTGGGGCCTGCATCAAGAGAGCAGGAAATTGATGAATTCAAAGGGTTGGTATCCAGCATCCTAGATAGAATGATTAAAGATGAGTTGACCAAGCAACAACTGAAGCAACAAAATGAAGAACTCAGGGCTTGTATTAAATTTTTTATGAAGCCTATGAATGTAGATGGAGAACCAGAGGCAACTCCTGCTCTTCTTTCCAAAGAAGAGTTGGCAAATTTTGACAATATCAAAATAACTATAGCAACTACTCAGTTGTGATTTCATAAAGTGTATACCAAAGGTTGTGAAGTAATTGACTTTGCTACAGAATTACATAAGGATTTTTGCATTTTGAAGGCCGAATGGAAGAGTTAAATTATGACTGCATAAGTTATGAAGATTATTACTCCCATATGCATCCTAGAATATGAGCCATGGCCAGACTTCCTGATAAAGTCTTGCTGGAAGAAGGCATTTTGATGCAAGATAGATTGGAAAACCCGAGCAGTGGTCAGAATTAGTTGCACTGAGGAAGGAAGTTTTTGATAGAGCTAAAGAATCTTTTGGTATAGCAAGAACTCAGATTGTCAAAGAAATATACAAATTCTAATCTCGATGACATGACTCCAGTAAATGTGCAAGAATGTAAAAATAAGCTGCATCATATTATTCATGGAGAGTCACCACTCAATATGATTGGAAAATTGGAAAAGGTCAGCGACCTCAGAGTGGCGTTCGTGGAGTTTAGATGAAATAGGAGGTCAAGGGATACTGTTTACTACAAATTTTCACGGGAAGTAGATCAGCTAAAGTTTAGAATAGACTATATCAAAGATCCTGATCTTGCAGATGTAAATCCAACACTAGCAGCCCTTACAACATACAACAACAAAGAAGCAGAAAAGAATAAAGTCAATTTGGATGATGATGGCCAATAGAATATTTTGGCTAAATTTTGAAACCCATCACTCCATATCAGCTCTAGATTTCAAGGGTCATGTGACCTTATTTTGACTTTATTTTGTCTTGTAAATTGGTATATCATCATATACAACCAAATGGGTAGTCATTTTGTCTTGATTCAATGTATTTCAAAGCTATATTTTGGCTTTTTTCTAAAGGACAAACATAAATCAGAGTTTGTAACAATCTGTTGTGCCACATTTGATGTAATGTAAATTTGGGCCATTGGTGTTGAGTTAATCTCCACCGTCCATCAAAAACTCGGTATGGTGCCTTCTCTATAAAATGACGAACCCATTCTCTCATTGTAATAGACACTTGATAGTGAATTGCTGAGACTATGCCAAAATTTTGATTAATACAAAGCAAGCTTTGTAGGTTACTGGGAATTTGCATGTTGTGTTATCTATTTTGGGTTTCATGGTTTACTTTAGATATGTAATTAATTAATCTTGCTTTTGCAATGTTGAATGAATATTGATGGTATTTGATGAACACTTTGGTCCATACTATTAGTGCTTGTTGATTGTAAGTTAATGTGCATAGTTAGCCTGGGCCTTTACATTGAGCTTAGTTCAATTACATCTCATAAGTTAAATTGCACCATAATCTAGGTATTTAATGAATGAATGTAGTTTGAAAATATTAAGCCTCCATTGAAGATTGCATCATTTTCTGCAACATTGTGGTTTTTGTAGCCTGGTAAAATAGAAAGTGATTAATAAAAGTGTTTGTCTACCAACAACATTCCCTTGATTGTGATTGTCACTTAGGACTTCTTTTCTAAACTCTTAATCCTTTTGCATTTTCTTTATAAACAATTGTTAGATTTAGGTTTCTGAGCAACAATTACATTCTAAATTTGCTGAAAGTATCATAAGGTTTTGCACACTTTGGTGTTGTAGTTTCATCAAACCCTATCATTGCATGTAAGTCTCCTTGTTGGTATAGATGATAGATTCCACTAAAGTTATTCCTGCAAGCTAATACCTAGTTGTATAAACCTTGGGAATTTGAATGTTATGTTATCTATTTTGGGTTTCATGGTTTACTTTAGATATGTAATTAATTAATCTTGCTTTTGCAATGTTGAATGAATATTGAAGCTATTTGATGAACACTTTGGTCCATACTATTAGTGCTTGTTGATTGTAAGTTAATGTGCATAGTTATCCTGGGCCTTTACATTGATCTTAGTTTGATTGCATCTCATAAGTTAAAATGCACCATAATCTGGGTATTTAATGAAAGAATGTAGTTTGAAAATCTCAAGCCTCCATTGAAGATTGCATCATTTTTTTTAGCATTGTGGTTTCTGTAGCTTGGTAAAATAGAAAGTGATTAATAAAAGTGTTTGTCTACCAACAGCATTCCCTTGATTGTGATTGTCACTTAGGACTTCTTTTCTAAACCCTTAATCCTTCTGCATTTTCTTTATAAATAGTTGTTAGATTTAGGTTTCTAAGTAGCCATTACATTCTAAATCTGCTGAAAGTATCATAGGATTTTGCACACTTTTCTGTTATAGTTTCATCAAACCCTATCATTGCATGGAAGTCCCCTTGTTGGTACAGCTGATACATTCCACTAAAGTTATTCATGCAAGCTAATACCTAGTTGTATAAACCTTGGGGCAGTCCTATTTAGGATAGGATACCTTTCAAGAGAGGTGAGATACCCTTGTATTTCATCTATGTTGCTGTGTGCTAAAAACACCATCAACAGAACCTACTACCTCTCACTGAAAGCTTGTAGAATATTCATAGGATATATATGTCTACACCTTCCATAGTGATGATGAGAGTCCACTCCAATATCTTGAATTTCAAGTTATCTATTAGCTTGCTATTTTTTCCATCAACTGTAAATCTTGGCATAGGATTTCCTTGAGGTCCAAACATTCCTCTATAGTCAAGGTAGTTGCACTATGTCCTTGTACACCCATATTTGCTAGATAGTCCTCTGCTTTATTGGATTCTTGATAGATATGTTTCAACGTGAAGTTCTAGAGCTGGTTCGGTTTTGAATAGATAATATTTACCCATCCCTTCAAGGCCCATGAAGTACACTCCTTCTCCTTAATAAAATTTATGCAAAGGAGAAAATCTCCCTCAATGTCTATCTCTAATAAGCCTTTGTCTATGCAAAGGTTTAGACCGGCATCCAGAGCAAAAAATTCAACTTCATTATTCGACCCGTCTTGCAGTTTTAATGATTGTACCCACACAAGATGACCTATATGATCCCTTAAAATACAACTAACTCCCAAGGCCCCTGGGTTTCCTCATGAGGCCCCATCAAAATTCATCTTTAATCTTCCCTATAGGGGAAGGTTCCACTTGGCACCTTCATGTTTACTCTTGAACTACAATTAGATTTATGCTCTACAATTAGATTTATGCACCTTCTGAGGAATACTAAATCCCATCAAAATTTTCATTAATTCATTGTTTGTGTTTGAGAAAGCTCACTGTGATTGGTTTTGGATTCTTGAGTTTAGTAGCTTCATTATGTTGTTTTCTATCATAATGGTAACTAGATCCACCCCTCTTTCCTCGTTATGGAGAATCCTTCTGTTGCACTCTTTCCATATGTACCATAGTAATAGAGAAGGACTACAACCTAGATATCACTCCAATTTGAATTCTTAAGCGGCGACTAACTTTTGAGCCAATAGAAAAGGTCCTACTGCCCAGGGCTCGACCAATTCAATTTTTGATAGAGCCAATCCTAGCATTGGCTAGCAAATAGACAGCTCCAGAGTAGATGGTCAGCAGTCTCTTCATTTCCCATGCACATGACATAGTAGTAGGGCCCTCTATTCCTATGGTCTTCAAATGATCTCTATTAAGTACTTTATTATGCAACACAATCCAGCAAAAGGCCCTAGCCTTAGGGAGCACTGCTTTGCTCCAACACAGGTTAATAGACCATAAACCAATCAATGATGTTCTCTAAATCTCATAACCTAACTTTACCAAGTATTCATCAGATTTCTCCCCACACCAAGTAATCTTATCATTTGATCCTAAAAATATCATCTTTCTACCTTCGATCACCTTTTTCAAATTAGAGAAGGCCAATGCTCTAACCCTGCCATCATCCATCAAAGACCAATTCCATGAAGGTTGTCCAAGAACATTCTTATCAGTCACATAATCTCCAATGGTTCTATACCCCCATTCTACCATCATTTGAGCAAAATTCCTCAACTATTCTAACTCTAGGAGAGACTTGTACCCATTCCAGGAGTATGTCCAGAATTTAGTTGACAAACCATCATTTACCTGCCAAGTTAAGTGTTCTGTGATGATCGGTCTACACTAACACATGAATTTTAAAATGTGCAAACTAGTAGGAGGGTTCGCTATTGTGAGAATTCTACTTGGATCCTCACTATCCAATTATTTGGCACAGAAAATCCTGCACCATAACACCTCTAGTATGGAGAACATGTTCCATATCAGCTTGGCTCCCAAAGCTTGATTCTGGACATCTAAGTCTTGAATGGCAACTCCACCATGTTGGTAGGTGGCAACTAATCAGGAAAGTACTGTACACTAGCCATGGTTCGGGGGTGCAGCCCCCGAATTTTTTTTTTAGAGCCGACATAAAAAATCCTATTTTTGTAATCAACATAAGGCTTGGTAAAAGTGGCTAAGGGTTAGGGTTTTGGTTGATATATTGTATTGTAGCATTTGCAATGGTATTGAGTTATAGGGATTGCTGGTTGTAATCAGTTTGATTTATTGGATAATAATATTAGACTCTCTGTTGGTGGATGTAGCCCGAGTTTGGGTGAACCACGTTAAAACTTGTCTCTCACTGTTATTATTTTTGTGTATTTTTCATTCCTCTATTTAATCTTTATTTGCATTTAATTGATATCTTCTGCCGGCTAACCCTAAAACACCATTAGTTTTCTCCTCTTTGACCATGTTCCAGTTTAAAAGAAGGAATCCTTTTTTATCATTTGAACCTTCCTAGAGGAACTTCTTCATCATGTTTTCAAAGAAACTTTCAATTTCATTGTCATTCTCATGCACGACATCATGTAAGTGGGAATTGTTACTAAGATAGCTTTAATCAACATAATTCTACCAAGAAGGGTCAACCACCTTCCCTTCTAGTTTTGGGACTTATACTAACAGTTATCTATTATATTTTTCCAATGCTCCATCTTTATCACTCCATTTATAAGAGGCACTCCTAGATACTTGCTCGGAATATGTCCAATACTAAATCTAAAGAGCCTTGCAATATTTCTCTATAGGGGCTTTTTAACATTAAAGATTTTTTTTTTACTTTTCCAAATTGATTACCTCCCCTGAAGAAGTCGAATAACTCTCCAAAGTATCCTTTATCGCCATTGCTTCCTCTATAGATGCTTCTCCAAAGAGGACGGTATCATTTGCAAACAACTGGTTTGTTAGTGCTGGGATGTTCCTAGCTCTATGGATGCCCTTCCACCTACCTTCTTCAAATTTGATTCTAATTTTCCTACTTAGAACCTCCATCATTAGCACAAAAAGGAATGAAGACAATGGGTCTCCTTGGTGTAGACCTCTACTGCTCTCGAAAAATCCACATGGAGAGCCATTAATTAGGACATAATATCTTAGAGTGGAGATGCAGCTGAACACCCAATCCAACCAAGGTTTATCAAATCCAAAGGATTTTAAAACCAACATGAGAAACTACCAACTCACCCTATCATATGCCTTCCCTATATCAAGTTTTAGTATCATTGCTTTTGATTTGTATTTATTAATTGAATTAATTGCTTCATTGGCTATGATAATGCCTTCATAGATGTCTCTCCCCGGCATGAAGCCTATTTGCTCCAGTGAAATAAGGTTAGGAAGCAGAAGCTTCAATCTATTTGCCATATCCTTAGAGATGATTTTGTAAATAGTATTGCATAGAGAAATTGACTTGAAATCTACAAAGGATTCACATACTTCCTTTTTGGGAATGAGGGTAATCAATGTATTATTCAACTTCTTATAAAATTTCCTCTTTTTTCTATAATCTTCTACCACAGCCAAGATATCCTTACCCATAATGTGCCAACACTTTTGATAGAAGATTGCTAGGAAACCATCCAGGCCTGGGGATTTGTCTAGGTGGAGCTCAAATGCAGCCTTAATTTCATCCAAAGTGAAAGGTGCCATTAGTGCTTCATTGTCCTCCTGAGATACCACTCTACGAATGTCTATATTGATGTATGTTGTCTAAAGATCTTCCACATCGAAAGGTGCCAAGAGTCATTTGGAGAAGTCCTCCCCTTCCGACCTTATTTCTGAATTGAGTGTGAGATCAGCTCTCGTCGAGGACCGAATGGATTTAATTTTGTTTCTAATTCTTTTAGATTTTACTGTATTATGGAAGAATTTTTTGTTGAGGTCACCATATGATAGCCACACCTCTCTAGACTTGCTTCTTGAATAGATTTCTCCCTTGCTAAAATTTTTGCATGCACAGCCGACAACCTCTTCTCTTCCATAAATTCCTTATTGGACATCCCATTGGATATCAGTGAATTATTCAGCTCCTCTAGTTCTATAGCGTTTTGGTCCTTTTCTATGAAAATATTCTTGAAGGAGGTTTTGTTCCATTCTATCAGTTTGCTCTTCATTTCAGACAATTTTTCCACAAACATGTAGCTTTTATTTCATGTCCTCACTCTAGTTTTAGACCACCATTCCTCTAAGAGTTGAGTGAGATCATCTCTTCAAAACCATTTGTTCTTAAACTTAAAAAAGATTCCCATTGGGCACATGTCACTTTTAATGCTTAATTCCACCTAGAAATGATCTGATCCCGAAATTGGAAGAATAGAAGCCTCCCATAGGGTTAGAGATGCTAGCCAATTTGCATTCAAGAGGTATCTATTTAGCCTTTTAGACATGTTTGCAAACCCCAATCTTCTATTGGTCCAAGTAAACATGTCATTCTTTGTTTCTACATCAATTAGCCCATTCTCTTCAACAAACATCCTAAACTCCTTGTGATAATCCACCACTCTTTTCTTTGAGGTTTAGAATAGCATTGAAGTCATCACCCAATATTATTTTTTCTTCCACATCCATTCCTAGCTGCACTGTTAAGACTCCCCATAGTCGTGCTTTATCTTCCAACTTTATGGGCCCATAGACATTAAACAGAGTGAATGAAGCATCTGAATTATTCTCCCTTACCTTAATTTTCATCCAATAATGGTCACTTTTTGTAATTTTTATTAACACCTTCTTTCAATTCCAAAGAGTGATTAAGCCTCTAAAGCTTCCTCTAGCCTCCAAACATGAACCTTCCCACTCCCTACAATGGGAGATGAATTGTGTAGATTCTGAGAGATTCAATTTAGATTCTTGTAAACAAACAATGCATGTGTTTGATGTTTCTATTTGGTGGTTACATAAGAAATTTTGTTAGGGGCATTTAAGCCCCTAACATTCCATATTATAATATTCATGGCTCCCTAAGGGAGGGGACTCCTCCCTTAGTTCTCAATAGGTAGTCTTTAATTTTATGGAGACCTTGCTCTTTGGCTATCTCCTCTCTTTTCCGCTTATTGGTTTTCCTTCTAGATTTCATTTGAAGAGGGCCATCCAGGCAACCCAACTTCATTAATGTTTGACTAATACTCCTAGGCTCCATAATATCTAATTCATCCTCAATTAGCTCCTCCAACTCTAGCATTGCCTCATCTTCCTCTTCCACACTAGACCCCTTTCCCTCAAAAAAATTAGTGGCAAACTATTTTAGATGGGATATCATCACATCCGTTCCCTTGTTCCACTAATTTGTTTCATGGAGAGCTTTAATCTCCTTAATCCTAATGGAGGAGGCTTCACATTCCCTATTGATAAAGTTATCTAAATTTTCACTTGCTAGGATTGCCCACTTATCTTCATTTTTATAAATTAAGAGAAGCACCTAAACTAAATGTTGAACAGGGAGCCTCTTGGGCATTGAAGCTTCTTGGTTCTTCATGGGTAGGGAGCCCTTAGCCTCCATCGCTATCAGAAAGCCCTCTATATTCTTTGTCTTTTCCACACTCGTATCCTCCTGGGGGAATCTTTAGTTGGTTTCTCATCAGTTCTCTCATTCATCCTCATCTCCACCTTTGAATTGGAGTCCACCCTAATTTCTTCTTCCTACTTTGGTAATGAGTTTCTGATCACATCCTCCCTCCTCAATGGCCTCCTCGAGCAACTCACTTCTCAGGTGCTTTCGACTTCGGCACCTCATGCAAAATTTTTTTTTCTCCTCCACCTCAATTCTTTGCTCCCATATCCCAGCCAAAGTTTTGAGTCTAATTGTCTTGGGGATATCCTTAATGGCTATCAGTTTGATTATTACATAGAAAATAGAGTCTCCTTCTCCCATATCAAGATCGATTGCATTCCCCAGTTTGTCACCAACTATATATAGATAATTCTCATACCAGTACTCAAAGGGAAGGTTGTATAACCGTACCCATTTCAGCTTCGTGCATGGGTTGGTTTCCCTACGGCTAAAGTTAGGGCACCGCTTCTATGCATACACATAATCCACGTTGAATCTCCATGGGATCCTCTCCAAAACTTCGTTCATGCCTTCTTCATTCTCAAAATCCACTGTGAAAAACTGCTTCAGGAGAAAATTAACTACAGCTGCCAATTTCCAATTCTCCATCATGCAATTTTTTGTTTCCCCATGATCCTTCCAATCAATGTTGTCTTGCTAAGAGCATGTGCATCTTTGTCTACACTGCGTGAGACATCCATCTCTACGGATTTGTACTGAGACTCAATTGGAGGTCCATTTTCTCCCTCACATTTAATAATCATAATTATATATTATATTATATAATAATTTGAAATCTTTATATATATTTAATAATTACAATTATATATTATATTATATAATAATTAGAAATCTTTATAATTCTTGTTAGGGTTAGGTTTAAAGTTAGGGTTCCATGTATGGTTAGGGTTATAGTTATGATTTACATTAGTGTCAAAGTTAGAACATTTATCTATATAGAAATATATGCTAAGTGTAATGTTAGTACAACTTTTTAGAATTAGGGTTAGAGTTATGGTTTAAATGAAGGACAAAATTAGAATTAGGGTTTTTTTAGGGATTGGGCTAGGATTAGGCTTATAAATAGGGTTAGATATAGAGTTAGGCTTATAAATCAATGATAAGCGTAATCTAATGATTATGGTAAAAATTAGGGTTTGGTATAGGGTTAGAACCAAGGTTAGATAAGGATTAGGGTTTTCTTTAGGGATATAGTTAGTATAAGAACACATAATCTTCTAAGCATGAGCCGATCACAAAATGAAATCATTTAATTATGAACAAGAAGGTGTATGTATAGGTTAGAGATGTTGGGTCAACTTAGAATTCAGCTTGGGTCAAATTAGCACATGGCTTTAAGCCACCTTAGGTGGCTAGGTGTCAACTTGGAGAGTTTGTCACAACTCTCCAAGCTATGTGTCAACATCTTTTTGCCACTTGGTGAGTGGAGTATTGAAGTCAACTCCTAAGTCGACTCAACCTCCTAACTCATCCTCACCTATTTGTACTTGATTTTGATGCTAGCATTCTATTAGTTGATTCTTGTATCCTTTATGGTTCGTGCCTAGATTTGTCGATTCTAGCGTAGCCTCACAGAGGTTCAATTTGGTAGGTGACATTTATGCTTCCATTCCTGTGCTCAAGCCTCTCACATGGTTGCCATTGCTATAATTGACTGA
Organism: Cunninghamia lanceolata; assembly: GCA_027924645.1. NCBI lineage: Eukaryota > Viridiplantae > Streptophyta > Pinopsida > Cupressales > Cupressaceae > Cunninghamia > Cunninghamia lanceolata. Next base: position 11,409,644 of record BSBN01000892.1, read on the forward strand.
CAGGTGAATCGGATCCTTCCCTAGCTCATCTATGGGTCAATCAATCCATGTGAGTTTTCTTTTGTAAGCATTCCACCTGCATTAGCAGATTGGATCAAAGGAAGGTGTAGAATTGTATTTTGAAGGCGTGCAGATAGTAAGGGAAGGTAGCTCAGGCCCATGGCCTTCATACAGAGCCATTTTTTTTAGGACAAACAACCTGTAGGGGAATTTTTTTATAGACTTGTTGCCTTTGTGTAGGGTCGAACCAGCCCAATTTTTTTTTTTGCATCTTGATTCTCTTATTTGCAGGGTCGATATCTTGTGTGGTTGTGGTGAGCTTGTGGACATGTTGTGTGACTAGGATGAACACAGAGAAGCCATGGAGGGCTCGTGGAAGGGTTTATATTCCTGAAGTGTAGCAAGAAAGGGTTTTGGAGGTGACATGAAACAAAATCTAGCCAAATTTCTTCCTCAAATCATGACTTTGCAGAAATAAAACGAGCCTACAATTACCAAACCGACCTTCAACCTACAAAATCAACTTCAATCTACCATTTCTCTATAATTTCTAGTTTTTTGTGTTGTATCGGGACTTGAATATGCCCTTTATGTTATTTTGAAGGATAGGAATTTCTATTCATGCACTCAAAATTGGAAAATTTGTTGATTAAAGGGGGGGAAGCTAAATATTTCCTCTTTCTTATTTTCTTAATTCCACTCTATTTTTCTCTCTCAAAATTTTGTGGGTGGGTAATTTTGAAAATATTTTTATGTGCAAATTTGTGTAAGCATTAAGGTTCTCTATCTATTGGCGACAATTCCACACTAAGTTATGAAGTGACTCTTTTTGTCTCCATGTGCTATAGATATACACTACTATATAAAGTGCCACCAAAAAAAATCAAGTGGGAGGATCAAAATAGTCATGGGAGGGTTTCATTGAGTTGTTTTAATCACTCCTACATTTCTCATTTTTTCTTTCGAGCTATCTAAGTTTACAACCAATATCTAAATCATGGACCCTAATCCATAAATTAAGCCTCTTAAACCCTTTAACTACCATGAATATAAGTTGAATGTCCAACTTGCATTGAAAAACAAAGGGTTTTATAGAGTCACTATGGGAAGTGAGAAGGAACCTCATGCAGTCAAAGATAAAGAAAAGTGGTTTAACAAATCTAACCAAGCCTTTGGCTTTCTATGCTTAAATCCATCTCAAGAGCTTCTCTTTTATGTTGAGACCTTGAAAAATCACCAAGAAGTGTGATGAATGCTTGAAAAACGTTTTGGGAAGGTTGCTGAATTAAGAAGTCATGAAATGGAAAATGAGCTAATAAGATTAAGTCCTAATAACTTTAAAACTTTACAAGACTATTTTACAAATTTCAAATCACTTAGGTTGTAACTCAAAGAATGTGGGATAGAAAAGAAAGATAACCAGCTCATCTTATCAACACTTTCTAATTTGGGTCCTTAATACTTTGTCTTTGTTTAAACTTTCTACTCCACAAAAAGAGCCCTAGGAACAACATAGACCATGCCTTCTCTTGATGACTTTATTGTTGATCTTACTAGGGAGAAAGACATGCTTTTCTAGATTGCCACTAGAACCTCCTATAAATCACATAATCTTGTTGTAGAAAGTGGAAAGTCACAAGAAAAAAACAAAGATGAGAGACGCAAGGATTCAAAAATATAGGGAGAGAAAAACCCACAACTCCAAAACAAGACAAAAAGAAAGATTGGAAATGCTCCTATTGTAATAGGCCAAGACATGAAACCAAAAAATGTATGAAGAGAAAGATCAACAATCTCACTCAACTTCTTGAGGAGAATAACATAGTTGTATCTAAATCTTCATCTTCATTATCATCAACATATAATTTTAGAAACAAAGAAGAGAAATCAAAGGACATAACACTTGTAGTATCTGTGGTTCTAGAATCTAAAAAGGTGGCTCCTTGATTCAAGATCTTCCCACCATATGGCTTATTTACCATATCAATTCATGTCTTTGCATCCAGCTTACATAATGGAAATTTTGATAGACAATAACACATCCTTACAAATGTGTGGAAGAGGAACTATTCAAATTGGAAATGGATATTTCACCAATGTCCTATATGTTCTAGGATTGACCAAGAATATCCTCTCAGTATATTAAATAGAAAATAGTGATAAAGGGAAGACAAATCATAGAAGTTGGAAAGAAGATAACTCTTCTCAACTCTATACATTTACAAAATTTTCTCTTGATGATTACTCTTCAGTGGTACATTCACTAGCATCCATTATTGATAGTTTATCTCCTCCACCATCTCCTATTTCTACAGAATTAAGAGATGCTTCTTAAAGAGCCTTTAGAAATTCTACATAACAACTTATCAGTAGCCAACTGTGATTGCAGGACTTCAACTTGTATCATGTTTTTCTATAGTGTCTTGTACATTTTTATTTTTCTCCTTTTTTGGAGGGTAGTTTTTTCCCACAAGGTTTTCTACCTTTCTCTACTTTATAGGAAATTTCATTGTACATGGGTACTTGATTAGGCCTAGTTGCTAGTTTGTTGGTTCAATTCTAGTCGAAACCCAACTAAAGGTGTCATTGTTTGTAGGAAACAATGCCATAGAAAAGGGGGATTGTTTTGAGGCAATTGGAAGGAGGTGTGAAGGCCAATGCTAAGGCATTGGAGTTGATAGCATGCCATTTCCTAAGAGTGAACCCCATGCCACAGCATCGAGCCCATGGTAGAGGGCACACCCAAAAGGCTGATTAAAGGCTTGTTTGGTAGACTCTGGTAAGGGTTTATTTTGCACAGAGGAGATGAGATTGGGAACGTTTGTCTTGATATGCCACAGTAGGGGCATCTTGATACGCCATAATAGACCAACCTACAAGTGGCCTTTATGTTGAGGCATTGAGATCTATAAGGTGACCCTCACAAGTGTTGAGATTTGTTGATTCTTGAAAGAGGATGTCCTTGGAAGGTGCAACCAAGGTCCCACAATACACAAAAAGTTGTAGCCAGAATGAGGAGAAATACATTTGTACCTTGAAAATAAAAAAAAGGGCAAGTGCACCCCAATTGAAACTTTATCTGAGCACCCTCTTCCTTTTGGGCTCAGATCTAGTGTTTATTTTGTAGAAGCATTTTTTCTGGGCACATTTCACCTTTTTTGGGTTGCCATTTCTGCAAATCTATGAGGGCATTTTTCATTTGGCATTTCCACCCCAAAACTCATCAACCACAAGTTTGCAGGGTTTCTGCCAAGGTTGCCATCATTGTCTATGTCTCTTTCAATGAAATATTTCTTTGTCATTTAAACAGTTGTAGTTTGCCATCTTGGAGGTTGACATTTCCCACATTCATCTTGCCATTTTGTTGCAGGGTTGAAGCTCCTATGGTTTCAAGTTGTGGCCTTTGGTTGCTATTTTTTTTCCAAATCCATCGTATGCCTTTGTGGTGTGCATCCAGATCTGCAGATTCTAGTGTCACCTCACAGAGGATCGATTTGGTAGGCAAGGTCTCTGCTTCCATTCTAGTGCCCAAGCCTCTCATCTGGCCGCCATTGCTAAAACTAGTTGCCACTGCATTTTCTAGGCTTTTCTACCCTAATTTGTCCCTTAGACCTAATTGGGCCTCTAAATATTTTGGTTTTTACTAATTTTGCAAAGCATTTAAAATTGTGTTTTAATGTTATATATAGGCATTTTTTTTAATTGTCTCAACCACTAAGCAATATAAAAATACAAAATAGGGGGGGTTGTTAGGACCCAAAATAATAGAAACACAAAACTCTAAAACATTCCTAAAACATCTAGGCAAGGGATTGTCGTCAGGGTGATAGGAAGAGGTTTATCAACAAGTTTTGGGTGATCTTGGCCAACTAACAGGAGTGCGTAGACTCCTCTGCACTTCGAGCTTAGCTTAAACTTTGGAGGGATATTACAAGGGGTTTTATACCTGAGTAGGTATTAAAATCAAACTAGATGAACAACTAAAAATAAGAACAACCAAACCCAGATTGTTCTCTTAGCCCCAAATGTGTCACTAAACTAAGAAAAGTTGGTTGTTGTATGATCCCTATATAGTTGATAAATGCAATCCTATACAATGAGGATGCATGAAGACTACTTCTGCTTCTAAAAATAAGATTTATAGTTTTTGTTTTGAAGATGGGTGATCTAAAGCTACTCAAACTGGTGCCTATCCATTGGGTTGTAGAGTCTAATATAAAACAGAGGAAAATAATCATATAAAAGTGTATAACTGCCTACTTGACATATCAAATGCAAAGAAATCACTACCAGATTACTGAAAAATACTTAAGAATCAGACACCATACCATGTTTTTCCCTATGCAATACTGAAATGATCGTTCACAGAGCTTGGGAATGAATTAAGAACTATCACATTCATCAAATCAGAGCTTACTATCACACCACGAAATGTAGTAAAAGAAAACTAGAACTGTGATTACAGTTTACTAAGAAAAACACCTATAGTAGTGGAGAAAAACAATAATATGATACAAAGATTTGAATTGTATTACATACATTTCATGATTGATTTATGTATATACATTGCCTGCACAATATCCTCTATTAATCTGCCTCCTGGATCTCACAATCCTAAAAAAGAAAAATGCCAAAATGACCAACCCTTAATACCAATCTCATCCTTGCATATATAGAAATTAAATTCAAGTTGACTGTAGTCCCCTAGGCGCCACACCTAGCAAAGGACTTGTTGCAAGTATGTGTTAACTGTGTTGTCATTGGTGTTAGCTGTGCTCTTGTTTTAATGCATGCTTATGTCAAGTTAGTTGCTTTGTATTGGCCTATATAAGTGTTGAAGATAATGAGTAAGTGATCTTGATATTGAGTTTCCAAGTGCTTTTGAGAAAATTTGCCCTCCTAGTGGAAACAGTGAGTTACAGAGTATCTTTGCTTATAAAAGAATAGTCCTTGGCTCCGTATATTCTATAAATTGAATATCTTTGTCTACAGTTTGAAAGTTATTTAAAGGGATGTCTAAAGATGCTATGTTTCAACTTTGAGCTTTTGGTATGAAGATTTGAGTGAGTTCTGTTCACTAGAGTAAAAACTATTTTTTCTGTGAATTCAATGATGACAGAGAGAATGTATTCTACTATGCATTTCTTCGCATTCAAGTTTTATGGTCTGCAGTTCTAGATTTAAGTCTAGGATGATGTTATGTGCCTTCAGTGCAAATGGTTCATTGATTTAGTGGTCCACAAGTGATCTTTTCCTTATGACAATGACTGACAGTATTGTTTAAGTGCTCCGGTTTGAAGAATCTTATGGATAGAGTGTTTGGATGTTGTGCAAAAGTTCTTGATGATTAGAATGTGATTGTGGATGTCTCTTGATCATGTTCCTACCTTTTGTTTGGTCCACAAAGAGTAATTTGGATTGTGGAAGAAGCTTGTTCCTAAAATTTTTAGTGTTAACTCCAGTCTTGGCTAACCTAGTTTTTCTCACTACTTGCGGTGATGCCTTGAAGACTGTGGAAGGGTGTTGTTGCATGGAAGATTGCATTTGAGTCCCAGCTAAGGCATGGCATGATCTGCATACATCTTTTCCTTAGCAAATTTTTTTTTAGGACTAGACCTATTTTATTGTATTTTTGTAATGCCAACCTTGGAGATTGTTCTAATGGTTGATGATTGTAATGCCGACCTTGATGTACATTCCAAGGTTGATGAATTATATAAATACCTGAAATGAAGTCGTGAAAAAGGTATCCTTGTGAAAAGATGCGAAGATAAGTGTGAAGTGTAAGAAGAGTAGAGTAGAGAAGATATATGTACTTCAATGGAACTAAACCCTAGCATGGAGTAGATGCTACTATATCAGTTCACCAACCCTTGGCAGTGAGCCACCCCTAATAGTGAGCCACCGAGCCACCTCTTGGTAGTGAGCCCTAACTTTTGCAGTGAGCATTTTGGGTAGTGAGCCTCTGATGTTTGGTATTGCTATTACATATTATATTGTTAGCTAACACTCACTGTGGCTTCTCCCTTATAGGGTTTTCCACGTAATACTCTGGTGTCTTATGTGTTGAATGTGCAACTGTGTAAAGTTTTTGATCTCATGCTTTCATGGTTAAGTGATTGATGTGTTGATGTTCATAGAAGGTTAAGGTTTTTGTAACAACTAATTCACCCCCCTCTCAGTTGTCTTGTGCATTTCAACAGGACTACACCCACATTGCATTGAAGTCCAATTCCAATCTATCAGTTGATTTGCAAATTTGAATCGAGACCCATGTCCTGTAGCCTCTGCAATCAATCTTTTAAGATTATTTGTACTCAAAATGTACCCTGAGAAATAATGAGGGAAGCTTCTAATCCTCTTCTCCCACCTGCAGCCTCTGACTTATCTGATTTGTCCCCTGTGCATTAAAGAATTTCACTATTTGAACAACTTGCACAATCCTGGCTTGCAACCCATTAATGTTGAGTACAAAATCTGCATTTATGTATCCCTGAATTCATAGCATGCATTTAGGGAATTAACCATTTCCAATATTGACAGCATTCCTAGTGTATCGTCCTCCTCTATTTTGAGGCATTTGACTTCTGTCTGTACCACTTTAGATGTAGGGTGCCAAAATCCTTAACCCCATCAACTGCATTAAAAGCATTAAATTTAGCCACCCATTTCACATTAATGGTGTACTCAGACATTGTCGGTGCATTCGTAGGTGATTGGAGGAGTGTGGAAGGCCAGGATGCAAACCTATGAAAAGTTAGACTTTCGGACCTCAGTGTTTTAGCCTTCATCCCTCTTCCATTGTTTTTCCCTTCCTTAGTCTTCCTTCTTTTGTCAGACTTTAGGCTTTAGGCATTCCACATTTTTCCTTCCACAAGGAAGAAGAAAGAATATAAAACCTCAACCCCCTGAAGTCTACAACACTTAGTATATTCCTCAAGATTTAGGCAAATTTTGGCCTTTCGGCCTTATGCATTGCACCTGTCCAAAGAAGAAGAAAGAAAGCTGAAGCCCCAACTCCTATCCTTTGAAATAGTTAGTAAAATTTTGAAAACCCCAGTGAGGTAGCCTCTAGACCTTTTCCCTTCAGGTCGCAACTACCATATGTCCACTTTCTGTTGTTCTGCCAGCCAGCCAGCAGGCCCACCAAAAGGCTTCAAGGAATGGCAGAATACCTTATAATTATTGGGGGTCAGTCGTCAAGGCCTCCCCATTTAACCTTCCTCAAAGGAAGGAAGAAGAGAAGAACTCTAACCTCTGCCACATACTTCACACTTAGAATATTTTTGAAACCTGTTGGACTTCAGACTTTGGGTCTTCCTCCCGACACTTGCCATTAGGAAGATGGAAGGGAGGAACTCTGACCTCCAAAACTCTACCGAACACTTAGAATTTTCAACACTTAGGCAATGTTCGGGGCCAAAAGGGGAAGCATAATGGAAGGAGGAAGCCTGAAACTCTGACTTCCCACAAGAAGAGAAAACACAAGGGAACCTTAGGATATTAGGACTTAGCCAAATTTTTTGAGTTTCCTACCTTGTATTTTTCAAATGGAAAACACATGAAAACATATGAAAAATTTCTCTGATTGGTTATAAACTATAGGTTCTAGTGGGATTCATATGAGACTTGAGGGAATATAGGCCATTTTGAGGACTGATTTTTTTGGGCTCCAATAGTGGCTCCAGTTGGGGATGTGTGACAAGCAATGTCACAACAAGAATTCAGATCTCTAGGTAGACCAAGAGGGCACAAAACATAAAAAAACACACACAAGGGAAACACCCACACAAACGTATTTACAAACAAGGCTTATATACAAGGCAAAATACAGTCATAAACTTTAGAGCACAGAATAATATTAACTGTATTCAAAACTCAAGGGAGTTGTTACCTATGAAAAATAATGCTTTATATGTTGTCCATGAATGGGCAACTCCAAAAGCATTCCTTCTAGAGTCATCAAGCAGTAAACATTCATCTCTAACTTCTTAGCTACTTCATATGGCCCAAGCCATAATGGGTCAAATTTTCCATGTTTCTCCTTATCTTCAGATTTGGCATCCCAAAGAAGAACCAAATCACCAACCTAGAAGCATCTTGATACAATACTCTTATCAAACAAGATCATCATCTTCTGCTTATAATTCAATATCTTATCATGGACATCTCTCCTTTGTTCTTCTAATTCAGTCAACTACAATATCCTTTGGGACATTACATCAAACTAGTCCTCTTCTGTATCATGCAGCAACTGACAGACTGGTAGCTCTATGTTGATCAACATTTTCACTTCTGTCCCATACACTAGTTCAAATGGGCTCCTTCCAGTAGCTCTTTTGAAGTTTATCCTATCAACTGATAGGGCAAACTTTAGTTTATCATCCCATCTCCTTTTATTCTGAGCCAATGTCCTATTTATGATCTTCATTAGGCTTTTATTACTGGATTCAACATGTCCATTGCTTTGGGAATGACAAGGGGACAAATGCACTAGATTTATGCCAAACTTAGAACACATATCCAGCATCTCTTGAGACCTAAAAAACATGGCATTATCAACCAAAATTTGGGCTGGCACCCCAAATCTAGTGATTATTTTGCGAGTTATGAAGTCAATAACCACTTTGGATGTTGCATTACAAGTGGGTATTGCTTCTACCCACTTGGTGAAGTAGTCAGTGGCCACAAGAATCCATTTAAAACCATTGTTGGATTTTGCTATATTTACCCAATAAAATCAATTCCCCACTGCTCAAAATGTGCATCAATAGCAAGGGGAAAAAGGTGCAATGCCCCACCAAATTTCATCTTGCCAGCAAAATGTTGGCAAGCATCACATTTTTTGATTATTTGAGCCACATCTTTAAATAAGGTGGGCCACCAATACCCAGCCCTAAGGATTCTATGGGTAGTAGTTTTAGCTTTAAAATGCCCCCCACAAATGCCACAATGACATTCATTCATTACAGCTTTAGCTTTCTCTTGATTCAAACATTTGAGAAGTATATGATCATGATTTCTCCACATAAGCTCATTCTAGAGTAGAACATACTTTTGAGTTTTCAATTTTAGAGTCCTTTTCTGACTTTCATCCATACCTAGTGGATAGTCCATGCTTTCAAGATAAAATACAATATCTCTGTACCATGCATTGTCATATAATGAGAAATGAGGAGAGTTGTATTTACCTTTGTTTCATTTATTTAAGTAGCCTCAAGGTTAGAATTAGCCATCAGCCTGGCTAAGCCTTGGCCTCTTACCAATTTGGTGACTTGTATGTGAATATCATACCCTTAGATCCTATTGATCCATCTGCACCTCTTACCTGAAGCCTCTTGTTGCATGAATATATCTTTCACTGCTGTGTGTGGCACATATGCCATAATCTTGGCCCTTATGAAATAGGGCCTAAAATTTTTTGTAGCCTTGACCAATGTATAGGTGTGCTTCTCCATAATGAAATAATTTAACTCAACAACCTATAAAGATTTACTACAAAGCCCTATGGGATGCTCATATCCATCTTTATTATTTTGTAGTTGTTAACAATTTTTCCCCTACAGCTCAAATTGATAGAGCTGAAACAATTTTTTCCATTTTAAGGTGAAAAGTTCTTAACATATTTGGTCATTGCATAGTTTAAAGTGCTTGAAAAAGAAAGAGTTTACTTTTATGATGCCATGTGTTATAATAGAAAGGAAAGAATTTTAGCTTGTCATTCAATAATTTATAGCATAAAGGAGAGTACATGAATTATAAAGAGTTACTTTCATCCATTTTACAATGTTAATTCATTTTGCAAAAGAGATATACACAAAACTGAACAAGTGTTGCATTTACATTCACTGGAAAGAAAAGAATGATCAAATGTCCCACACAAGCCGTGGGAATAGCTGAACTAATGCAACATAAGGAATATACTATGCATCTAAAGATAAAGAAAGGAAAAGAGCATTTAAGAAGAGGCATATCCATCATTGCTCGATTAAAGTTTTGAGTTGATCTTCATTACAACTTGCTTCTCCACGCTCCCAATCTTTGAGTGAACCTATATCATGATAGGAAGAATTGTTAGAGCTCTGGATATGAGTCTTTCTATGTGCCCTATCTACAAAAACATAGTACATTGCCTATGATGCACTAAGTCAGTTGACAAACATTAGATATATGCAAGAGAGCCTAAAAAATAAAACATCACGGGAGCATTGAGCTTCATTGTTTTTATCTAACATGTTTGTTCATTGTGCAGGTGTAGGAGAAATCATGTTGCTGATTCATCTTTGAAGACATCATAGCATGTGGTGCAAAAATGGGCTCCCACAAGGGTTGAGCCTAGCATGTTGCCCCTAAATCTCAAGAGGGGATGATATAGTAACTCATATTCAAAATGCTCAAATAGAAACATTTTCAGCTAAAGGAGTTATTTATGAAGTGGCTTCAACAGTCAAAGGCATTGATCATTCATGACAACCAAATCAAAAAATGTAATAAGGCAACCTTTTATTTTGAAATGAAGTCACAAATGAGCAATGAGCTCATTCAAAACTACTCAAATAAGGTGCCAAAATTGAATAAAAGTGCATTATTAGCATCATGGTGTTACTACATCTATTTGTTGTCTCATTATCATTTCTTGATGTCTACATCATATATACATTTGAGGTTCCATCCATTCAAAAGTGCTTAGGGACAGTCCATAAATGAGTTGAGTTCATAATCAAATGCTTTTGAACAACAATCAATACACAAGAACAACAAAAACATCAACAATACAAAAGTAATCATAAATGCCATTAAGCATTGGAGATCAATCCCAAGGAATATCCTTGTAGGTATTACGAAGTGTTGCACATATTTTGTGGATAATCGATGGAATTAAAACAATTGTAATAACCCCAAGGGCAAAGTGGAGCAACAGTCACTGAACATTATGGAGCAGCCACTTATCCACAATATAAAGACAATCATAACTCTCATGGGACAATTTTTGGGAGGTAGCCACATGGCATAGTGATCTTATAGGCATGTAGACATTGGTTTACTCAAAAAACTATGCTAAGAGCTTTGTAATCATATATTTTGATGCTCCCAATAGAACAAAGCAATGGTAAGAGATGGTGAATAGCATCATGTTTTTCTAGAAACAGTCATCAATAATACATCATACTATCATAAGAGTATGATCACAACAGTCAAAGTATGTGAATGCAATTAGAACAGTCAACATAATATGACAGTATGAGATCTTCATACTTTGTATAGCTATAACTGTAGATGGTGCTCAAAATGATTATTCTATATATCTATGCCTCACTCAGTTAGGTTCAACCAAATGCTTCTACTCTTCATAAGAGGCTTCCCAAGTGAGCAATTGAGATACATGACCAACCTATAGCAAGCATTCAAAGAATATTTTGAAGGTGATGGTCATATGGTGGTTAGGGTTCCTCGAACTATCACAAACATCATTTCTTTTCTTTTATTCACATCATGCTCTAAGATAAGAAAATATATGCAAAATTCTAAGATACAGTCAAAGAACCAAACGATTTAGAAACCTTGGAAGTAGAAGTGGATCTATATTTTGGCAGAGATAAGATGATGGTTGAAAAGATTACAAGTTAGTAACAGTGTGAAAAAGCCTCGCATTTCACTGGTAATTTGACAGCATGGAACATAATAACTTTGAACAGAGAATGGTATTTCTTTTCCTTCAAAGTTAGAAGCAAATAATTACAAAACCCTAGTCACAATATTCTATTTGTGGCCAAGAAAGTGTAGAGAGCTACAACCAACAATTAACATAGTGATAATCACTTTTGGTGCAGCAAGGTACAGTCAATACTCCATTTTCATTCATGATCTTATCAAGAAGCTGATTGTATATTTCTGAAAAGAAAGTAAACAGAGCATCATAATAGTGCTAGGGATTTTGAGCCTAGCTTGTCTAAGGTTTAAATGGACTAACATAAGTGCAGAAAATAAGAGATCTTCATGCTTAGGAAAATACCCAGAAGCTGAAAGGCCATGGCCTAGCATGGAGAAAGTTCTTTTGTAATCAACATTTGCCTTTTTCAAAGAATGGTTGAAACCCTCAGAAGGATACATAGACAAGGTGGATAAAGCTCCAGGGGTTGAGCCATGAACATAAGATGAATGCCAAAGGTAAAAAAAAGAAATGAAAAGCCATAGCCTGCTACATTCAGGAACAAAACCATAGTCGAGCAATGTTAAATCATCAACTACAGAGATAAATATGTATCATGCTGAGTAAAATTGAGGATATACAGCCATGAACCTGCATAAGGGTTTTAGAAACAAGTACATGAAACAAAATCAAATAGTCATCATTTTATTCACCATTGAGCTCAAATCGAGCTTATTTTTACAGAAAATAAAGAGATAAAATGATGAAATCTTATCCACATTTTTGCTGTAGAAAGATGCATTCAAAATCATAGCATGAAAGCTTCAACACTCTAGTGGTGACCTCATACACAGAATAAAGATTTACCAGAAGAGAAACCAATATGAAATGCATCAGAAAAGGGTTATGGCCGTAGCTAAGAAGGCCAAGTAATGCTTCCAAATCCAGAACAATGTTGTATTTTATGACAGAGAATAGTTTACCTTGCATTTTCCTGTAAAGATCTTCAAGAAAATCCTTTGAAATAGAAGAAATGGAGGAGTTTTGAGCTTCAAACCCTAACTCCATGGCGGCCAGGCAGAGCCAACTTCTCCAAAAGTTCAAAGTGCAAATGAGGCCGAAACTTTAGGGCTTAGGTTTTGTTTTAGGGCTTTCTAGTTGCCCTAATTTGAGTAGGATTTTTTTATCATATCTTTTAAAAATTAAAATACCCACTAATACCTTCATGGTATTTTATTCCAGTTTGAATATATGCCTAGGCTTTACGCCTTAGTTTTGTTTTACAACCTTGGGGAAAAATTTAACCATAGGATATTTTATGATTTTTATAGAAAGTCAGAATGCCCAAATAGAGAAGTACTTAATACTTGGCAGGATTTGAATCAAAAGCATATGTTTGCCTTGTATTATTGCAAAAATTTAGAAAAATAAAGCAAAGTGAGGTGGGTCCACGACTCATGTTTTTTGACTCTTTTTGTAAGTTAAAACTGCAAAGATCATTGTAAGGCCTTATTTAAAGAAATGTTTTATAAATTGCTTTAATAAGTGTCAATTAAAATGCAGTTAGCAAATCAAGTATAGAAAAATCCTTCTTTTTCTGAGATTGTTTCTTTCTGGGTGAAATAGGGAAAAGGTGAGAAAACTAAGGTTTCTATTTCAGTTTCCATCCAAGTAAAACCTTATTTTCAGTATTCTTTTGGTGGGTCTACTTGACAGGGAATCTTGATAGCTTTTCCACTCAGTTTGGAGGTAGTTTGGGCACTATTTTGGAGGCTTTTCTATGGAGCTCGAGAATGGCTTAGTAGGTTGCCTTTTTGGGAGTTTTTTGCTGAGTTTTTTCCATTCTCAATCTTGGAAACATTTGGAGATATATGTTAGAGAAAAAACTTAGTTTTTCTTAGTTCAGATTGCTTCTTCCTTTCTGGTCCACCTACAGAAAGTTTTGTAAGTTCAAAATTTGTACTCAGATTATTCATTTTGTATACTCCTTTCAGTTTAATAAAATTAGCAGAGCATTCCTATTTCATATTTTGTCTGATTTTCTAGTAATGGTTTGAAGTTTTATTGTAATTCTAAATGTTGAATCCTTTTCTATGTCTCATTATTTACAATTTGTGTGTATAAGTTTCATGTAATATAGGTCGTGTGTTATGTTTAATTTGGTTAGTGGGTTAAAGTTGTGATAAAACTTTTGTTTTTCCTTCATGCAAACCTCTGGCTTTCAAACCTTCATACAAATCACTTATGTGTTGCATTTTTCATATGAGATTGTGAAAGTTAGTGTTTTGGGAGCTGATTGTGAGTGGAGTTAGTGAATGAGTTAAAATTCTAGTGTATCACCCATTAGGAGTTTAGGATTTTCATTTTTAGTTATCCTTCTAAACCCCTTTTCCTCAGAAAGTTCTGTAGTTTAGGTGATTTGCTAGGGGAACCAATCCTTTCTAGAGATTCACTCTTTCCGTAGATCACCCACAACCTAAGAGTGTTTCCATGTTTCAACAGGATAGTTAAGTTTAACTTGGCTAGGGTGCAATCTTAATTGACAACAGTAGTAACATAACAGCAATAGTATAAAATAAAGCAAAGGAAAAGAGATGGAAAGGCTTGGAATAGTCTGGACTTACCAGCACTGGTGCATTTTTAGAGCCTCCTTTATATCAAGAAAGGCTTCAACAGATTCCTTGTCCCACAAGACAGATTGTCACTTCTTAAGCATCTTATAAATGGACTTTGTCTTCTCAGCAAAGTTAGGGATAAATCTCCTTACAAAATTGACTTGACCAAGGAAGGACTGAATACCTTTAATTGTTTTGGGCTGGGGAATGAGGTCAATGGCCTTAACCCTATCTAGATCAATTCTAGCTTCCTCTTTTGACACAATGTGTCCCAATGGCTTTCCTTCTTCAACTCCAAACTAACATTTTTGGGATTTAAAGAGATCCCATACTCTAAACACCTTTCAAAAATCAATTGTAAATGTTTGCAATGATCATTTCTATCCTTTGAAAATGCGGTCAAGTCATCCTAGTAAATAGCCATGATCTCATCAATAAGGCCAACAAAGGCCACATCCATTGCTCATTCAAATGTAGATCCTACATTTTTAAAATCAAATGGCATTCTCAAATACACATATGTACCCCAAGGAGTGGTAAATGTTATTTTGTACTATTCTAACTCCTTGACCAGCACCTGGTTATAACCTAAAAATCCTTCCATCACTGACATTAGTTCTGAACTAACCACCTTCTACAATAAATGATCCATGCTTGGAAGAGGATATTTATCCTTGAGGGACTTAATCTTTAGATTTCTAAAGTTAACATAGCCTAATCTCCCCAATTTTCTTTTTAACTAGGGTAAGATTAGACACCCCTCTTTCATTTTTAGTAGTTCTTTTTGCATCTTGGGAGCTATTGTAGGATTTATAGGCTTTTGTTTCTGCCTAAATGGTTTTGCATTAGGTTGAAGGGGGATAGTATCTTGAAACAAATCCTCCCTATAAGCTTGCAAATCATCATATGACCATGCAAAAAACCTTCTTAATTTCCTTAGTAAAGCAATCATCATTTGCTTTTCATGATGTTTGAGTTTCTTGCCAATGTAAACCATCTTTGGTGATTCTTTGGTTCCAAGGTTAACACCTTTTAAACTGTCTTCTTGAACTAGTTTAACATTTCTCTTCCAATAGTTAGCACTATCAAACATCCTCTCCAATGCTACTAGTCCCTTGGGAATGGTATTGGTCTTCAACTGTACCACTTCATTGCCAAATAATGTTTCCTTGCCATTTTCCATTTCAACCATTGGTTTCCAGTCAATTTCTTGACTTTCAAATTCATCCATACAGTTTAAAAAACTAAAAGTTTGAGTGCTATCATTAAATACTTGCCAATTGTATATATTATCTAGAATGGTTGGCCTTGTAAGCACTTCAATGGTTTGATGATCATGAAGAAAATCACAATGAGGATTATACCTGGACGCAGCTACAACAAAGGCATCTACTTCATTTTTTGATTTGTCAAAGAACTCAATACCATGGTGTCAAACAACTCTATGGTATCCCATACAACATTTTTGTATGCTTTCAGCCTCTTGTCTTTGGCAATAAACATCTTTCTGATTTGCTATACAATAATATTTGAATATCCATAAATTTTTAGACATTGGACACCATGTTTATGAGCCACATTCAGGCCTAGCAGTAGTGCTTCATATTCTGTCACATTATTAGTGCATTGAAAATCTAGTCGAAAAGACATGCATGATTGTTTACCATCTAGGGATGCTAAAATAATCCTAGCACTAGAACCATCTTTTGAGCATGCACCATCAAAGTACAACGTCCACACATTAGACATATCATGAAGTACAACAACTGGGTCAAAAGGTGAATTATTTACATCAAGATCATCATCAGTACATTATGCCATAAAATGATCAATTTCAGTATCAAAGAAATTCACATGATCATCCTCTATTTTTTATCTGTCTTTAATGTGTTGCTCTTCTACCTTCTTCTCCCTGTGTAATTTTATTTCCACACCCTAGACAGGAATGGTTGCATATGATAGGTCCATATGGATACTTCCACCCATGGAAGAAACTCACTTCCTAGATAACAACATGCCCTATTTGGCTGGGCAATCTACAATAATTATGTCCATGAGGAAAGACTTGTCTGGGTAGGAAGTGAGTTTGACCTCAATATCCTTGACCAAACCAATGACATTGACCTCCCTAGAATCCATGACAAAACACTTGCCAAAAGATTTGGACACTTTCAGCCCCAATTCATTCATAATTTCTAGCGGCATGACATTGTTGGATGCCTAAAAATTGAGCATGCAATTATGTAACAGTCATCCATTTATAATTAAAGCGGTGTAGAAGGGGTCAACTCCCATCTTTCTATTAACCATGCAGGATCCTAAGTAGACCTCTACTATTTCCTCATTTCCTACACCCTCATCATTACCGCTGGGAACAACTTCAGGTTGCTTTTGTGCATCTACTATAGTAATAAGAGATTTTGCTCTATCTCTATGTTTAGGGATTCTGAGCAGTTTCAATATTGGCACAGAGATCCTAATTTGGCTAAAAACTTGAGCCATGTCAATAGGGAGATAATTGGGCAAAAAATTATCACTTGAAGCAATTATATCATTTTCTGGAGGAATGTAAGGTATAACTTGATTGGATGAATTATCCTTACCTTCTTCCTTTTCCTTTTCCTTTTCTACCTCCTTTGGTGTTTGGGGTTGATCACGATTGTAACCACCTTTGGGGAAATGGACCCCCAAAATAGGCATAGTAATTGGAGGCTAGACTAGTGTTGGATTCTTTTACACATATTTGTGTTTTATTGTTGGGGATGGTGTTGGAACCTGTAGACATTAAAAATTGACTATAGATCGTATTCCACACATCAAGAAATTTAATTAATTAATTAATTAAATATTCCTTAATCCCTCTCATAAATAATAAATTAAAATTAATAAATTTAATTTATTATTTAATCTATTCTTAATCCTAAGGTTGAATTAATTTTAATTAATTAAATCTTCTTCACTTTTTTACCTTCTCGAAAATAATAAATTAAATTAATAAATTTAATTTTTTATTTAAACTAAAACCCAAACCCAAATCTATTTGCAAAAATAAAATAATAATCCAAACCCTAACTATATTTTACATACCATACTATTCAATTAACCATTTAACTATCCTCGAACCACCCAAACCGTTTTACCAAATGTTAATAAAAACCAGCTATTTTCATTTTACCGCCCTTGGGAATTTTCACATCGGAGTTATGCTAAAGTTTTGAGCAACCACATCTTCACACATTCGGTCAATTATTAGCTAACACTTGCAGTTGGTTTTTAATCTTTTGCATGTTATCATTTATCTTTGTTTGGTGCATGAGGTATAAATTTTTAGGGGTTTCAATAGTTTCTAATCCTTTTAATAAAAATTTATATTTTATGTGCACAAAATGATAAACTCGACGTGAACATGCTACTGATAATCATTTGTGTGTAAGTTCTTGTGTTGAGTTGTGCAGGTTTTTGGGGGATTTTGGAAAATGTTTATCTACAAGATCTTTTATTTATTTATTGGTTTATTCACTAGTTTTCAACTATTATTTTCTTTTCATTAGATCTCTGTTCATTGGTTACTAGATTTCTAACCATTTGTTTCCAGTTTAATGGTTGTGACGTAACATCTTTGTGCCAAAAATTGTTTGTTATTGTGTTGTTATTACTTGGAATTATATCAAAGTTATATGTGAATATATATTGTTATTTCCAAGACACAGTTAGTTTGAGTTTCAAGAGCTTGACACTTTAATTTACAAAGCACCAGTGGTATAGTACACTGCATTTTTCCTTTATTCATGCACCACATTTTGCTTTATAATATGCTATAGGCCTGATGTTTTGGTTTCGAATAGAGCATTAAAAAAAAAAGAAAGAGCATTTTGGCTTATTCTCTAAATATTTGAAACCCTTTATGTATATGTTGGACACATTTATATATGCATGGTGTATTGTTTTTAAAGTAATTCATAAATTTATAAATTGCAGAAGCCTTTAACAACAATCGATGCTGTAACTTTATGACAGGATTTTAAGATTTTAGTATATAATGTCTTTATCAAGTTTTGTATGGGCGAACATGTTTCAAAATTTCTATTTCAAAAGT
The DNA here is from genome assembly GCA_027924645.1 of Cunninghamia lanceolata. Classification (NCBI taxonomy): domain Eukaryota; kingdom Viridiplantae; phylum Streptophyta; class Pinopsida; order Cupressales; family Cupressaceae; genus Cunninghamia; species Cunninghamia lanceolata. The sequence continues at coordinate 11,428,005 of BSBN01000892.1, forward strand.
TTGTGATGAAGTATTTTTCTGATAAATTTTATCAACTTCAGTTCAATTTATGTACAGTAAAAATTCATTCCACATGCCTCGATACATGTGATACACAACTAAGACTTGCACGCCAAGCCCGAGTAACTATGCTTTTTAAACTATAGAGGGTGACCATCTCTTGCTCTCCGTGTGTATGTGTGTATGTCGTTCAACCAAGCTTCTAATCATTGTGTGTTTAAACATGATGGTTTCTTGAAAGATTGACATGTGACTTATAATTTTGGGTGTATTCTCTACAACATTTTTAGAATTCTTCACTCTCAAATTCTCTCACTCTACCTATTGTTTGCATCAATCCCTAACCAATTCTGTAACTGTCACTATTTTAGCATTTTAATTCAGGCAGTTTGGACTTGCTAACGATTAGTGGGATTGCTTGTTGTTGGTATCTATCACTGATAATTGTTATTATATCTATCTTTATCATTGAACACATAACAAGCATTTAAGTCACAATAGTTCTAGCCTTCAGATAGATCATTTCAACCTCCAGCAATTATAATAGTTGTTAGTGGTCACATGAGAATATTCAATGGTTAAAGGTTGAATCAATAATTTACTACCACACACTCCTTAAGATTGTATTTGAAACTGGTGAATGATGCATTGGAGTCCTTCGAAATGTTTGATGTTAAAATTTAGGCTAGATATTATCATTAGAGGTTTTGATTATCATTATTGTTGACAGTGCCTTTAGTGGTCAAGTTAGTCACAGGGATAAAGCTTCAAAACAATGATGTAAATAGTTCATCATTATAGCAGTTCATTTGATATTTGATATTTGATATTAATATTTCAAATCCTTTATACATGCAGTGACATCTGTTGTAAACATCCATTTTTTTTTTGGAATGATGTATGTGACTGAAATGATAGTTTTTCAATAGGCTCAAAAATTATAGTATAGTCTGTGGTAACAGCTATTGAAATCGAGATTGAGGTAAAAAAGGATGGTGATTAATAACTTCTAGAATGTTACAATAACTTCTAGAACATAATTGTCAAATGTGATCAGCTAGAGATCAAATCACCAACATTAGTGTTAACAGTGTCATGATCGTGCCAATTTTTAACTCTCGGAGGTTGTCTTGATCAAACATTCATAACTTTTGCATTTCTCATCAGATTTTCACAATTTTACAAGCATTGGAAAGGTAATTAGGTGAGCTACATTGTGGAAGAAACCATTTTTTCAGAAACATATTGGATTTGTAGGTATAATCATTTGAAAATTAGACTTTCATTTTGCAACATCAAACATTTATCTTACTCGCAATGTATTTAACATTTTGTGTGGGTTTTTGCAGGATCATTTGTCTTATCTTAATGTTTTTCTTGTAACTTTACAGCTGTCCAAGATAAAATATTTTACAAACTACTAATACATTTGTTGTAGAATCCTTCTGTGATTGCATTTTAACATTAGGAACATTTCAATTGGTCCTTTAAAAAAAATCTAATTGCTTGATGTGTCTGGTGCATTTGCACATTCTATTAGTAGATCCCAAGATAGAACAAAAGTATCCTCTCCCCTTGCCTCTCAAAGGATCTTAGGTGTAAGAGAAATCGTTCTATCTTCTTTTTATTTTTTAGAAGAGCCTACTTTAGTGGGAAAAGAGGTACTCACTGCAAGGGATGATTGTAAGCAGTGCTTTCAATTTAGTCCACTATATAAATGGTTTAGGTGAAAGTCAAAGACTTCTTGGTGAAGTATTCTTATTCCAACAGTTCCCCAGTATCCATACACTTGTGTGTGAGATATGTGTTGGAAATGAGGAAGATAACTGAGAGGGGGGGTGAATCAATTATCACAAAATTTCTTTAAATTATTCTTTTCTTATCTTAATAATCAGTGCAACATCAAAGCATATAAGAACAGAAATAAAATCAACACACATGACACAAGGATTTTATGTGGAAAACCTTGTTAAGGTAAAAACCACGGGGTGACTAACACAAGATTGTATTCTCTGTTAAAAGAATAAGAAGTACAAAATGGCACTTGCCAATTAGGGCTCACTGCCCGCGCACACTACTCACAAGAGGTACACTACCTACAAGAGACTCACTATCTATAGAACTTATAGAAGGTAATTAGATGTATGAACTGATGAGAGACATCTACAAATGCTAGAGTTTAGTTCCAGTTAGGCACAATATACTGATCTAATGCACTTCATTCTTCCTCTGCTTTAGTGTTTTTGCTCTTTTACATATCGGACTTGTATTGCTGCTTCCACACTTATCCCTACTTTTCTTCACACTTTATTTCATCCTTACTTCATATCACACACCTACATATTGGAATCCATCTGGTATATATATCCGCATCAAGGATTTCATCAACTTTCTAGTCGGCAACAAGAACACTCAAGATATTTACAAATTACTGATCTGTCGGCTGAATCCATGTTTGATTCATGATGTGTATCAAAAGCATAGGCATAGAAGTCATTAATCATGTTGGCCAAAAATGTATGATCCCCCAAATAGCTTGATCAACACATTTTACTCATCCAGATTGAAGTCTAATGGTCTGCTGATCAGTTCTTCTTCTGTCTGCTCTACTTGACTCGAACCCGATGCTCAGATGCTCATATCTTTTCCATGCTTTACTACCAGAGGATAAATATATGGAATATAGTAGTCATGATACTCCTCTTGACTTATCCAAGACTGCAACTTGCTAAGTTAGACCATCTGAAAGATCTGGACCTGATTGTCAGACCTTGTTGCATACTCTGTTCTAGTTCACCAGACTAAAACAATCTTCAATCTAACTTCTGGTATAGGCATACTATGTACTATGGATGTGTGGGATAGACTTTGTTTCCATCAATTACAACACTCATGAAGCCACACAATATCTCTTGCCAACAATCTCCCCCTTTGGCATTGATGGCAACTCTTAGTGAAGTGTCGCAGTAAACTCCCCCTTTGACATCAATGGCAAAGGGCAGAATCTGAACATCAAAATTTTGAAAAAATTAGTCTATACATGGCCGCATAAGTATATATACATGTTATACTTACATATACTTAAGTATATCCATAAAAGTAGCCTTCAACTGTACAAACTCTATGGCCCAACTCTGCTTCATCCTGTCCAAAATGGAGATGTGACCACTGAACAAGAATGCATATGCTTTTGCCCTCCTTAGATCTGTCGCATCACTAGTCTGGGCTATGGTCTAAGCATCTGTCAAGGCCTCATGCATTGCCTCTAAATTAGGGATAATTGTCCCTCTGAGTTCACTCATCCTGTTTATTATATTCTTCTTTTCTTTGTCTAGTCTCTTTATTTCATTTATAATGACAATGGCCTGGCATTCTTGATTCATTAAAGAGGTAGAAAGGGGATCAAAATTCTGAGATAAACTTGATAGTTTACCTTCTTATTCTTTCACCTTCTTTTCAATATCTTCTGTCACTTTGGGCCAAGATAGATAAAACTTGTACAAGTCCCCACCATCTTTAAGAGCATTTTGAAGGCTCTTTATTCCAATGTTCAGGGTCCTCCTATCATTAGCAATGAGTCCCTGTACTTTAGTGAATTTTTCTCCCAGAAACTCCTTCCAGAACTTTGCGTCTGTTAATTTTTGTAGAGATTCAAAGTGAGTGCTAACATAATTTACCAATGATTTCAGGTTGCCGGATGGTGAAGCCAAAGTATCCTTTTGGAATGATGGCATGATCTTCTCTAGCATCTCGAATGCCATCTCCAACAGTTCACAATCTTCCATGTGAGATTTTAGGAGTTTTTCTTTTGCTTTGGCTTGAGCAAAAGATGCTATTTTCAATGTCTGGACCGGATAGAGAGAGTCAAAATTTAGTGGCCCTTGAAATAACTCAGGTTCATCTATCTCCATCATTTCTTTGTTCAAGAAATCCTTCACTACCTCTATAGTGTCTCTTGCCAGTGATTGAGTCTTCTTTTCTTTTGAGGTATCAGAGCAGTCAATATTAATCTCTTATACTTGTACTTCTTCTTTTCCTCTAGCTTCTTCTTCTTGATTTACTTTCTCCTTTTTTCTTCCTTCTCCTTCAACTTCAAAATCTAGAATGTTAGCAGTAGGGTCTGGAGGAGAGATGTCACTAGTGTTTATTGCTTCATGAACTTCCTCTTTCAGAATAGAGGAGGCCAAGTCCTTAGACTTCTTTTCATCTAGCTCGTTTGATCCTTCTATATCTTTTTTAGAAGATTCTTCATTGGTTACATTTAATCCTTCAACATCCATGGTAGAAGGTTCTTCATCTATTTCCTCTACAATAGGAAGATTGAATCTTTTGAAAGCATTCCAGAGGATGTCTTTTGTTTCTTTTTCTACTTGGTCAGTTTCTCCAAGCATACGTTTATTCATTCTTGCTTTGCTCTAGAATTCATCCTTACAGTCCTTAAAGATCATGTTCATTTGTTTTGGGGTGATGGAAAGATAAAGCTGAATTGCTATCTGTTCCCAGATCTCTAAGTCTTTTGCTTTTACATTTTCTTTTCTCAGTTCAAGTACTTCTTCTAGAGTTTTAGGAATTAAGGATATAATTTCAATGAAAGTTGTATTGTAAATATTCAGGTACCTGACAGTAGCTTCTTCTAAAATCCTCTTGTCTGTATCATTGTATTCATCATAGAACTCTGTTACTGGCTGTAGGTTCCCATCCATAGTGACTGCCTTGATGATGTCATCAATGGAAAGAGTTGGCTTTTCACAAATTCTTCTACCTTTTCTTCCTTATTTTTACTGGTAGAGTATTCTCTAGATTTTTTCTTCTTTTTCATTTTCTTGATTTCATCATCAGATTCTATTTCTTCATCATCCTTGAGGCTTGTATATGATCTTGTGGCTTTGGTCTTTGTCCTCTTTCTCATTTTCTAGATGTCTTGACTTCCAGTTTGGAGGCCCTTGAGCTTTTAGGAGTGGCAGGTGTAGAGCTCTTGGAGGATCTAGTCTAGGCGGGGGCTTGTGCTGGAACATCTCCTTTCTTTGCTTCTTGTTTCTCTTTCTCATCCTTCTCCATTTTCTCCCTATTTGCATCTACTACCTCTTTTGATATGCCAAATCTTTTGGCAATTTCCTCAACTTCCCTTCTAACTTTCCTCTTTATCTCCAGTTACCTTAGCTCATCATGTATTTTTACACTTAGTTCTTGAAAGGTTCCAAACCTTTCTGCCTCAAGGTCCTTAGGCTGGCTCAACAGGTGTTGAATATGTAGCTCCAAGATTTTCTCATCGACCTTGTATCCCATTGGCATTATCCACACTGTTCTGGGCTCAACTGCCTCCATTAGGCATTGATCAGTGTCAACCATGAAGCACACTATATCCTTGTATTTCTCAACTATGGATTGAGGTATCCTCTCTCTAGCTTCCATCATGCTTTGGAAGTTCTTAAAGTAACCCCAGAGAGCTATGCTTTGAGCTTTAGCATCACCAAGTCCATACATATAATCTCTAATCTGGATTGCAACCCGTTTGTCATTTTGCCAAACCCAACCACTTGATTCGTGTAGCTCATTCATGTAATAGAAGAATAGACATAGTATTAATGAACCACATTTAAAGGAGTTCTTCTTATCCTTCTTGATCTTCTGTAGGTTTTCTAACCATTGATTTAAGAGAAGTTCACATAGATCATAATCTACATTTTCCCTCAACATCTGATATGTTGCATATATTGCAGTCCCAGACACAGAATTGTCCCTACTAGAATGATAGATCTTATAGCCAATTATCATTGAGGCAAATTTGACATCCAAATCTATGATGTCATCTATGGTCATTGCTCTCTTGTCAAACTTAGATCCACTGGCTTCAATTACTGTCTGATTCTTGACAGATTTGAGTGCAGGTAACCCACCGGAAGAGAGTAGTCCAGTTACTGCCCTGATGGCATCTTTTGTTATCTTGAAGGGCCTCATTAACCACATGAAATTATCATGCATCCTGCTTAGGACATACCGGACCCAATCATCTTGTGCAAAATAGGGAAAGTGTATGCAATGTCCAAAGTGTTTATCCCAGATGGCCTTGTATTGAGGTTTGAGTCCAAAACTCTCATCTATTAGTTGTTTATGATAGATGTCCATCAACTTAGAGTCTCCAAATTCCTCAATGTTGGCATGGATATAGACCCTAACATCTTCTATGTGCAATACCCCATGCGGAATGCTAGAAAATATGCCTAAACGATCAACATCTAGAGGCTTATAGGGATGTTTCTTGAATTTTGGGTGCAGCCTATCATTGATCTTTACAACCATTGGAGTATCCATCTTGCAAAAGATTCAGAGAGATTTTTAGAATGGAAGTACCTTTTTACAGCTTAGGGTTTGAAATAGGAGCCAGAACAAATCGCTGGTTGAATTCAAATTCCCAGTTGATCTTTGAGTGGATTGTAGAAACTTCATTGTAGAGTTCTTATCTTCTTCGTGAATTCAAGTGTGCAAATGATGAGTGAAAGAACCCTTTTATTCTTGCGCAAACCCTAATTTCATTTTACAATAAATGCACAACTTAAGTTATCTGGTTACCCTGTTTTAAGAGAGATCTTTTTGAATTATTGTGCTGATCTTAGAATCATTGTCAATGAGGATTAACAATGTATCTTCTTTTCTTCAGTCATGCCATGGGTCTACAGATCAAAGTATCTCAATTTTGAATCATACTGGATCTGTCTGTGAAAATCCTGCTTTACCGGATGGCTGTCAAACCGGATCAATTTGAACGGTTAAACTCTTGCAAAACTCCATGCGGATCTTTCATATTTTTACCCAGGGTTATTTAGATATCTTTCTGAGAACCCTTTAATCCACAGCATTCCATGTGCCAAATTTAGGCACTAATTGACTAGCTGGGGGAATTTGTTTTTCTCTGTGACTCCCCCTAAGCCAGAGCTCATTTGTTTAGTTTCTGGAAGGAATATCAGCACGAGATTCCAGTGCAGATCCATCCCAAATATTTTATGTACTCTTCTTGACCCAAATCTTGCTAATCTCCCTTTGAACTTCATCCGCATTCACTTTGACTTTACGCTTATCTTGTTTTTGATTATGATGCACCGGACCCTTTTTATCTTGATTTTTACTTCTACATAATTTGGCAATATGATCGGATCTCTTTCAATTGTAACAAACAACATTTCTTTGCATATTTGATTGATATCCTCTTGATCTATATTGATTAACCATATGTCCCATTTTATTGCATGCAAAGCATCTACTATTGAATGAATTGTTTATTTGCGTATTTCTGCATTCATGAGATTTGCGACCATACCTTTTGTAGTTGAAACATTGTCCGGAGAAGAATGGATTAGTCTAATTCATTCTCTTTCTGCACTGAGTTGCTTTATGACCAAAATTGTTGTAATTGAAGCAGTATCCATTGAAGGATGGATATCTTTGAGCATTTGGTTGCCTTACAGGAGGTCTTGTAGGCCTATTTCTTTGATTTTCTAATCCAAAGTTCTTCTGACCGGATTTGGAGCTTTCACCTTTCTCATATCCCAAGCCATGCTTATCATCTACCCTCTTTTGACTTTCAAGAAGAACTTCAAGTTGGGCTGAGCTTATCTTGAATTTCTCTTTGTATTCATTTGTTGTTTGAAGATCTTCTTTAAGAGTGTCTATCTGATTCTCAAGTTGTTCTTCATTGTCTCTAGCTTCTTCAAGATCAGATTCAAGATGCCTGATTATTCTGTCCATTTTGTGGCAGTCCTCTATCTTCTCCTTGAGGGATTGTTTTAGATTATCTTCAATTTTCCTTTTTTCTTCAATTTCTTGGGTGAATCTCATAACCCCTGATTCCATATCATGCCTTACCATGATAACCTCTTTTGACAGCTTCTGACAGAGCTTGTTTTTCTCATCTAGATCTTCATTAGTATCATTGGTTTCACTCTGATTTGCTAATTTTTGAAGTAGTTCCTTTCTCTTTTTCACAGAGATACTTAGTTTTTCTTTTAGCTCATTTATGAAATCATCATCTTGTTTGAGTCTTTCTCTCAAGTTATTGACTTCAGAGTGGGATTGTTCAAGATCATCTAGGGCAGACTGAAGTTGTTCCTTCATACCATATATATCAATTGAGATTCCCAGATCTTCCTCAAGTTGTTAGGCTCTATTTAGAGGGACTTAGCTCTGATACCAATTATTGGAAATAAGGCAAATAACTAAGAGGGGGGGTGAATTAGTTATCACAATTTTTTTTAACTTATTCTTTTGTTATCTTACTAATCAGTATAGCATCAAAGCATAGAAGAATAGAAAAATAATCAACACACATGACACAAGGATTTTACGTGGAAAACCCTGTTAAGGGAAAAACCACGGGGTGACTAACCCATGATTGTACTCTCTGTTAAAAGAATAAGAAGTACAAAATGGCACTTGCCAATTAGGGCTCACTGCCCGAGCACACTACTCACAAGAGGCACACTGCCTACAAGAGACTCACTGTCTACAGAAGTTACATAAGGTAATCAGATGTATGAACTGATGAGAGGCATCTGCAAATGCTAGAGTTTAGTTCCGGTTAGGCACAATATGTTGATCTGATGCACTTCATTCTTCCTCTTCTTTAGTGTTGTTGCTCTATCACATACCAGACTTGTATTATTGCTTCCACACTTATCCCTTCTTTTCTTTGCACTTTATTTCATCCTTACTTCATAGCACATAGCTACATACTGGAATCCATATAGTATATATATTTGCATCGAGGATTTCATCAACTTTCTTGTCGGCAACAAGAACACTCAAGATATTTACAAATTACTAATCTCTCGACTGAATCCATGCTTGATTCATGATGTGTATCAAAAGCATAGGCATAGAAGTCATTAATCATGTCGGACAACAATGTATGATCCCCCAAATAGCTTGATCAACACCTTTTACTCATCCGGATTGAAGTCTAATGCTTTGCCAATTAGTTCTTCCTCTGTCTGCTTTGCTTGACTAGAACCTGATGCTTAGATGCTGATATCTTTTCCATGCTTTACTACCGAAGGTTAAATCTCTAGAATATAGTAGTCATGATACTCCTCTTGACTTATCCAAGTCCACAACTTGCTGAGTTACACCATCTGAGAGATCTGGACCTGATTGTCAGACCTTGTTGCATACTCTATTCTTGTTCACCGGACCAAAAGAATCTTCAATCTGACTTCTAGTATAGGCATACTATGTGTTGGTGCCTAAATTGACTGTCAGTTTCTGAGCAATTTTCATGCAGGCACCTTCCCAAAAAATCTAAAAAGTTCTGAGTTTTAGCACCCCTTAGTGTTTTTCGGCATCCGCATTCATCTTTTTGAGGAGGTGGTCTTCTTGTTTTCTCCATCGGCATGAGTTTGCATGTGTCTTGGTGATCATGTCAATAGCATGGTCTGTTCTTTGTATATCACCGTGACTTTGTGCTATCGGCGAAGGAGTTTCATGCTGGGCCGATGGCATATGTTTGGTTGATGGATGTCTATCAGCGAGAGTAGTATTGTCGGCCGAGGAGTTTTTTTTGTGGCATCGATAGACGAGTGTCTTGCGGATGGAGTATTATTTTTGAGGTTTGAACCTCGCCGGTGTACCTCAGTATTGAACCTCGCCATTGAACTGATTCATCGGTTCAATGGGTTTGCGGGGTTGCTTTTATGTTGCCGACAGAGTTGGTATCGGCGTTGAACTTCTCGGTTGAACCTCTCTTTTGAACCATTGGGTTGAACCGGTTCAAGGTTCAATGGTTCAAAGTTTTATGTTTTTGGTCTTATCGAAGTGATCGGCTTCATCGGCGAAAGATTTCTTGAGTGCTCCGATTGTTTTGGTCTAGTCGATGGATGTCCATCAGCGAAGCAATTTTTTGGGCCGCCAATGTAAGGTGTTTGGCCGATGAGGAGTCGTCAGCGTGTGTCTTGCCAAAGGGGCTTTCATCAGAGTGATTTGCACTATTGGATGGATGGTGGAGAGCTAACCTGAAGTTTCACCTCTGGCCGATGGAGGGTTAGCGGTTTGTAAGGCTAGCCATTGGGGTGACTTATACTATCAGCCAGGGAATTTCTTGTTGTTCCGAGGGATGGTGGTCTCGCCGAAGACCTTAGATGTTGTGTTCATCGGCGTAACATTTGTGATCGGCGGACGATTTCTAGGTTGGGCCGACAGTTAGGGGTTTTGCTGATGAAGAGTCATCGGCGTACGTCTTGCCGATGACCTGGATTTGAGTAGGCATCGGCATAACATTTGAGATCGGCGGGGAAGCTTTTGGGTTGGCCGATAGACTATCTCTGGCCGATACAGGGGAATGTGATGGTGCGGTCGGTGAGACTTTTGATGTCGGGGTGAGTTTTTTGGGCTGAGCCGATGGTGTTAGTCTTGGCGATGGGCTTTTGGAGAAGGCTTGTGCATTGAGTGCAGCAAAAGGGGCTCGACATTTGTTATGCAAGTGACTATGCTTTTAAACTACTAAGGTGGTCTTCTCACTATGCATGTGGGATTAATTTCCTTGCATTTTTTAAACTGCGATAAAACGCGTTTTGGCAGGAGATTCTTGTTTGAATGCTGCGACGGTTCCCAAGTAGGCCATGGGTGGTTGAGCCATAAATGGCGATTGTAGCAGGGGTATGGGCGATGGTACACATGATCAGGTTGCCTGATTTTTGGATGAAGACTTCTAGATGGTAGCACAGGGCTCGAGGCCACCCTTGTCTACTTTCTGTCTGATGCAGCAATAACTTTTGAGCACCATTCCTTCTGAGGACTGTATCTGGCGGGTTTTTGTCAAACCATGTAATTAATTGCTGTGGGTACACTTTCTGGCCGATATAGGCAGACCGTGTTACCATTGTTTAGGTTGTTGAAAAGTAGACATTTTTGGCTCTGTAATGCAATACAGCTGATTTGGTTGCTCTGTGCAGCAAAACTTGTGAGTTTATGTATCTCCTGTTGTATGTTTTTGCATGAATCCACTGATTTCATGGTTAATCTTATATGAATAATGCTATGTTTGCATGTGTTGTGCTAATTCTGTCTCCAGTGTTGCATGTATCTTTCTTCTGAGTCTAGGTATTCAAGGAATGTCTAAGATTCTAGAACATAGAATTCCTATGTTGAATGTTTAATCTCTTAACTTCTGCTCAAGAGGTAGATTAAATTGTTCTCAGATTGAATATTAGGAAGGATATACTACAGTAGGGATGCCATAAGTATAGATAGCTTAACACTCTGTATTGGGAGATATTTGTAAGGTAGATATCACATGTGTCCCCCTGAAATCTAGTTCTAGTTGTTCATGCTGATCATTCACAGGTGTATGTATACTGACTCCAAGCCCTGGATAGGCACCGATCTAGCTTTGTGTTTGTGTTATATACCATGTCCAGCTTTGCATCCAAATAGAAAATCAAAATCAAACTCCAAAGCAACCATTAGGATAGTAGAATTAGTTTTAGGATCCAAGTCCTCTGTCTACAACTGCAAATAGGCCCAAAGCTAGCCCCTTTGCTCTTATCTTACAGTTTTGGTCTACTTACAGGAGGACTTATCTGCTTTCTGTCAGCATCCCAGCCTTTGTATGCATATCCTCATGGATGTTGAGTAGGGAATACCCCCCTAGGTTTTGCAGAGCCTGAAGAAGAAGAGGAGATAAAATATAGAGTCTATCTCCTACACTGTTGGCCCTTGGCCCAGAGATCTTGTTGATCATTGATGGCTACCTTGTAGGGAAATCTGGGAGTAAGCATCCAGTCTGGGAAAAAACCAACACTATGTACTGCGGATATGTGGGATAGACTTTGTTGCCATCAATAACAATGCTCATGAAGCCACACAGTGTCTCTTTCCAACAGTCTCCCCCTTTGGCATTGATGGCAACACTTAGTGAAAAATGGCTAAGTGTAGCAGTAAACTCCTCCTTTGGTGATGCTCTGTCTTTTGCATTATTTCACTAAAGCTCCCCCTTAGCTGGATTCCACATTTTTCACTACTCCTCACTCCTCCTTTGACGTCAATGGCAAAGAGCAGAATTTGTACATAAAAAAATTGCAAAAATTAATCTATGCATGGCTGCATAAGTATATATACATGTTATACTTACATATACTTAAGTATATCCGCAAAAGTGGCCTTAAACTGTACAAACTTTGTGGTCCAGCTTTGCTTCATCCTGTCCAAAATGGAGATGTGACCAGTCAAAAAAAATGTATATGCTTATGCCCTCCTTAGATCTGTCGGATCACTGGTCTGGGCTATGGTCTGAGCATCTATCAAGGCCTCATGCATTGCCTCTACCTTAGGGATAATTATCCCTCTAAGCTCACTCATCTTGTTTATTATATTCTTCTTTTCTTTGTCCAACCTCTTTATTTCATTTATAATGACAATGGCCTGGCATTCTTGATTCATTAAAGAGGTAGAAAGGGGATCAAAATTCTAAGATAAACTTAATAGTTTACCTTCTTGTTCTTTCACCTTCTTTTCAATATCCTCTGTCACTTTGAGCCAAGATAGACAAAATTTGTACAAGTCCCCACCATCTTTAAGAGAATTTTCAAGGCTCTTTATTCCAATGTTCAGGGTCCTCCTATCATTAGCAATGAGTCCATGTACTTCAGTTAATCTTTTTCCCAGAAACTTCTTCCAGACCTTTGCTTCTGCTAATTTTTCTAGAGATTCAAAGTGACTACTAACATAATTTACCAATGATTTCAGGTTGCTGGATGGTGAAGCCGAAGTATCCTTTTGGAATGATGGCATGATCTCCTCTAGCATCTCAGTTGCCATCTCCAATAGTTTACAATCTTCCATGTGAGATTTCAGGAGTTTTTCTTTTGCTTTGACTTGAGAAAAAGATGTTATTTTCATTCTCTGGACCGGATAGAGAGAGTCAAAATTTAGTGGCCCTTGAAATAACTCAGGTTCATCTATCTCCATAATTTCTTTGTTCAAGAAATCCTTCACTGACTCTGTAGTGTCTCTTTCTAGTGATTGAGTCTTGTTTTCTTTTGAGGTATTAGAATAGTCAACATTAGTCTCTTCTCCTTGTACTTCTTCTTTTCCTCTAGCTTCTTTTTCTTGATTTACTTTCTCCTCTTTTCTTCCTTCTGCTTCAGCTTCAAAATCTAGAATGTCAGCAGTGGGATCTAGAGGAGAGATGTCACTGGTGTTTATTGCTTCATGAACTTCTTCTTCCGAAACATAGGAGTCCAAGTCCTTAGACTTCTCTTCATCTAGATCTTTTGATCCTTCTATATCCTTTTCAGAAGATTCTTCATTGGTTACATTTAATCCTTATACATCCATGGTAGAAGGTTCTTCATCTGTTTCCTCTACAATAGGAAGATTGAATATTTTGAAAGCATTTTGGAGGATATTTTTTGTTTCTTTTGCTACTTGGTTAGTTTCTCCAAGCATAAGTTTATTCATTCTTGCTTTGCTCAAGAATTCATCCTTACAGTCCTTATGAATCGCTATCTATTCCTGGATCTCTAAGTCTTTTGCTTTTGCATTTTCTTTTCTCAGTTCAAGTACTTCTTCTGGACTTTTAGGAATTAAGGATATAAATTCAATGAAAGCTTTATTGTAAATATTCAGGTACCTGACAGTAGATTCTTCTAAAATCCTCTTGTTTGTATCATTGTATTCATCATAGAACTCTGTTACTGGCTGCAGGTTCCCATCCATAGTAACTGCCTTGATGATGTCATCAATGGAAAGACTAGGCTTTTCAACAAATTCTTCTTCCTTTTTTTCCTTATTTTTACTGGCAGAGTATTCTCCAGATGTTTTCTTCTTCTTTATTTTCTTGATTTCCTCATCAGATTCTGTTTCTTCATCATCTTTGAGGCTTGTATATGACCTTGTGGCTTTGGTCTTTGTCCTCTTTTCTCCTTTTCTAGATGTCTTGACTTCTGGTTTGGTGGCCCTTGAGCTTTTAGGAGTGGCAGGTGTAGAGCTATTGGAGGATCTAGTCCGGGAGGGGGCTTGTGCTGGAACATCTCCTTTCTTTCTTTCTTGTTTCTCTTTCTTAGCCTTCTTGATTTTCTCCCTGTTTTCATCTACTACCTCTTTTGATATGCCAAATCTTTTTGCAATTTCCTCAACTTCCCTTCTAACTTTCCTCTTTATCTCCAGTTGTCTTAGCTCAACATGTATTTTTACACTTAGTTCTTGAAAGGTTCCAAACCTTTCTGCCTCAGGGTCCTTAGGTTGGCTCAACAGGTGTTGAATATGTAGCTCCAAGATTTTCTCATTGACCTCATATCCCATTGGCATTATCCACACTATTCTGGGCTCAACTGCCTCCATGAAGCACAGTGTATGCTTCTATTTCTCAACTATGGATTGAGGTATCCTCTCTCTGGCTTGCATCATGCTTTGGATGTTCTTAAAGTAACCCCAGAGAGATGTGTTTTGAGCTTTAGCATCACCAAGTCCATACATATAATCTCTAATCTGGATTGCAACTGGTTTGTCATTTTGCCAAACCCAACCACTTGATCCGGGTAGCTTGTTCATGTAATAGAAGAATAGACACAATATTAAGAAATGATACTTAAAGGAGTTCTTCTTATCCTTCTTGATCTTCTGTAGGTTTTCTAACCATTGATTTAAGAGAAGTTCACATGGGTCATAATCTACATTTTCCCTCAACATCTGATATGTTGCATATATTGCAGTCCCAGACATAGAATTCTCCCTGCTAGAATGATAGATCTTATACCCAATTATCATTGAGACAAATTTGACATCCGGATCTGTGATGTCATCTATGGTCATTGCTCTCTTGTCAAACTTAGATCTAGTGGCTTCAGTTACTATCTGATTCTTGATAGATTTGAGTGCAAGTAACCCACCAGATGAGTGTAGTCTAGTTACTTCCTTGATGGCATCTTTTGTTATCTTGAAGGGCCTCATTAACCACATGAAATTATCATGCATCCTTCTTAGGACATACTGGACCAAATCATCTTCTACAAAATAGGGAAAGTGTATGCAATGTCCAAAGTGTTTATCCGAGAGGGCCTTGTA
Source organism: Cunninghamia lanceolata (assembly GCA_027924645.1). Taxonomy (NCBI): domain Eukaryota; kingdom Viridiplantae; phylum Streptophyta; class Pinopsida; order Cupressales; family Cupressaceae; genus Cunninghamia; species Cunninghamia lanceolata. The sequence continues at coordinate 11,443,056 of BSBN01000892.1, forward strand.
TTGAGGTTTGAGTTCAAAACTCTTATCTATTAGCTATTTATGATAGATGTCCATCAACGTAGAGTCTCCAAATTCCTCAATGTTGGCATGGATATAGACCCTAACATCTTCTACGTGCAATACCCCATGCAGAATGCTAGAAAATACGCCTAAAGGATCAACTTTTAGAGACTTATAGGGATGTTTCTTGAATTTTGGATGTGGCCTATCAGTGATCTTTACAAACATTGGAGTAGCCATCTTGCAAAACATTCAGAGAGAGATTTTTAGAATGGAAGTACCTTTTTACACCTTAGGGTTTGAAATAGGAGCCAGAACAAATCACCAGTTGAATTTGAATTCCCACTTGATATTTGAGTGGATTGTAGAAACTTCATTGCAGAGCTCTTCTTATCTTCTTCGCGAATGCAAGTGTGCAAATGATGAGTGAAAGAACCCTTTTATTCTTGCGCAAACCCTAATTTCCTTTTACAATAAATGCACAACTTAAGTTATCTGGTTACCCTATTTTAAGAGAGATCTTTTTGAATCATTGTTAGCGAGGATCGACAATGTATCTTCTTTTCTTCAGTCATGCCATGGGTCTATAGATCAAAGTATCTCAATTTTCAATCATACTTGATTTGTTTGTGAAAATCTTTCTTTACTGGATGGCTATCAAACCAGATCAATTTGAAAGGTTAAACTCTTGCAAAACTCCACGTAGATCTTTCATATTTTTACCGAGGGTTATTTAGATATCTTTGTGAGAACCCTTTAATCCGCAGCATTCCATGTGCCAAATTTAGGCACTAATTGACTGGCTGGGGGAATTTGTTTTTCTTTGTGACTCCCCCTAAGCCAGAGCTCATCTATTTAGTTTTCAGAAGGAATATTAGCACCAGATTCCAGTGCAGATCCATCGCCAGTATTTTATGTACTCTTCTTGACCCAAATCTTGCTCATTTCTCTTTGAACTTCATCCACATTCACTTTGCCTTTACCCTTATCTTGTTTTTGATTATGATGCACCAGACCCTTTTTATCCTATTTTTTACTTCTACAGAATTTGGCAATATGACTGGATCTATTTCAATTGTAACAAACAACATTTCTTTGCATATTTGATTGATATCCTCTTGATCTGCATTAATTAGTCGTATGTCCCATTCTATTGCATGTAAAGCATCTACCATTGAATGAATTGTTTATTTGCATATTTCTACATTCATGAGATTTGTAACCATACCTTTTGTAGTTGAAACATTGTCCAGAGAAGAATAGATTAGTCTGATTCATTCTCTTTCTGCATTGAGTTTCTTTATGACCAAAATTGTTGCAATTGAAGCAGTATCCATTGAAGGATGGATATCTTTGAGCATTTGGTTGCATTACCAGAGGTCTTCTAGGCTTGTTTCTTTGATTTCCTAATCCAAAGTTCTTCTGACCAAATCTAGAGCTTTCACCTTTTTCATATCCCAAGCCATGCTTATCATCTACCTTCTTTTGGGTTTCAAGAAGAACTTCAAGTTGGGCAGAGCTTATCTTGAATTTCTCTTTCTATTCATTTGTTGTTTGAAGATCTTGTTTAAGAGTGTCTATCTAATTCTCAAGTTGTTCTTCATTGTCTTTAGCTTCTTCAAGATCAGATTCAACATGCCTGATTATTCTATCCATTTTTTGGCAGTCATCTATCTTCTCCTTGAGTGATTGTTTTAGATTATCTTCAATTTTTCTTTTTTCTTCAATTTATTGGGTGAATCTCATAACCCCTGATTCCATCTCATGCCTTACCATAATGACCTCTTTTGACATCTTCTGACATAGCTTGTTTTTCTCATCTAGATCTTCATTAGTATCATTGGCTTCGCTCTAATTTGATAATTTTTGAAGTAGTTCCTTTCTCTTTTTCACAGAGATACTCAGTTTTTCTTTTAGCTCATTTATGAAATCATCATCTTGTTTAAGTCTTTTTCTCAAGTTATTTACTTCAGAGTGGGATTGTTCAGGATCATCTAGGGCAGACTGAAGTTGTTCCTTCATACCATATATATCCATTGAGATTCCCAAATCTTCTTCAAGTTGTTAGGCTCTGTTTAGAGGAACTTAGCTCTGATACCAATTATTGGAAATAAGGCAGATAATTGAGAGGGGGTGAATCAGTTATCACAAAATTTCTTTAACTTATTCTTTTGTTATCTTAATAATCAGTGCAACATCAAAGTATATAAGAATAGAAATAAAATCAACACACATGACACAAGGATTTTACATGGAAAACCCTTTTAAGGGAAAAGCCACAGCGTGATTAACCCAAGATTGTATTCTCTATTAAAAGAATAAGAAGTACAAAATGGCACTTGCCAATTAGGGCTCACTACCCGAGCACACTACCTACAAGAGACTCACTGTCTATAGAACTTAGAGAAGGTAATCAAACGTATGTACTAATGAGAGGCTTCTATAAATACTAGAGTTCAGTTTTGGTTAGGCACAATATATTTATCTGATGCACTTCATTCTTCCTCTACTTTAGTGTTTTTGCTTTGTCACATACTGGACTTGTATTTCTGCTTCCACACTTATCCCTGCTTTTCTTCATACTTTATTTCATCCTTACTTCATAGCACACACCTACAAACTAGAATCCATTTGGTATATATATCTGTATCAAGGATTTCATCAACTTTCTAATCAGCAATAAGAACACTCAAGATATTTACAAATTACTAATCTGTCGATTGAATCCATGCTTGATTCGTGATGTGTATCAAAAACATAGACATAGAAGTCATTAATAATGTCGGCCAACAATGTATGATCCCCCAAATAGCTTGATCAACACCTTTTACTCATCCAGATTGAAGTCTAATGCTTTGCCAATGAGTTGTTCCTCTGTCTACTCTACTTGACTAGAACTTGATGCTCAGATGCTCATATCTTTTCCATGCTTTACTACAGGAGGCTAAATCTCTTGAATATAGTAGTCATGATACTCCTCTTGACTTATCCAAGTCCACAACCTACTAAGTTGCACCATCTAAGAGATCCGGACCTGATTGTTGGACCTTGTTGCATACTCTATTCTTGTTCACCGGACCAAAACAATCTTCAATCTGACTTCTGGTATAGGCATACTATGTATTGTGGATCTGTGGGATAGACTTTGTTGCCATCAACAACAACACTCATGAAGCCACATAGTGTCTCTTGCCAACAATCTCCCCCTTTGGCATTGATGGCAACACTTAGTGAAAAATGGTTGTCGCAGTAAACTCCCCCTTTGCTGATGCTCTATCTTTTGCATTATTTTACCGGAGCTCCCTCTTAGCTGGATTCCACATTTTTCACTACTCCTCACTCCCCCTTTGACATCGATGGCAAAGGATGGAATCTGCAAATCAAAATTTTGCAAAAATTAATCTATACATGGCTGCATAAGTATATAGACATGTTATACTTACATATACTTAAGTATATCCGCAAAAGTGGCCTTCAACTGTACAAACTCTGTGGCCCAGCTCTGCTTCATTCTGTCCAAAATGGAGATGTGACCACTCAACAAACATGTATATGCTTCTGCCCTCCTTAGATTTGTCGGATCACTGGTCCGGGCTGTGGTCTGAGCATCTGTCAAGGCCTCATGCATTGCCTCTAACTTAGGAATAATTATCCCTCTGAGTTCACTCATCCAATTTATTATATTCTTCTTTGCTTTGTCCAGCCTCTTTATTTCATTTATAATGACAATGGCCTGGCATTCTTGATTCATTAAAGAGGTAGAAAGGGGATCAAAATTCTGAGATAAACTTGATAGTTTACCTTCTTGTTCTTTCACCTTCTTTTCAATATCCTCTGTCACTTTGGGCCAAGATAGACAAAATTTTGACAAGTCCCCACCATCTTTACGAGCATTTTCAAGGCTCTTTATTCCAATGTTCAGGGTCCTCCTATCATTAGCAATGAGTCACTATACTTCAGTGAATCTTTTTCCCAGAAACTCCTTCCAGACCTTTGCTTATGCTGATTTTTCTAGAGATTCAAATTGAGTGCTAACATAATTTACCAATGATTTAAGGTTGCCAGATGGTGAAGCCGAAATATCCTTTTGGAATGATGGCATGATCTTCTCTAGCATCCTGGATGCCATCTCCAATAGTTCACAATCTTCCATGTGAGATTTTAGGAGTTTTTCTTTTACTTTGGCTTGAGCAAAAGATGCTATTTTCATTGTCTGGTCTAGAGAGAGAGTAAAAATTTAGTGGCCCTTGAAATAACTCAGGTTCATCTATCTCCATCATTTCTTTGTTCAAGAAATCCTTCACTACCTTTGTAGTGTCTCTTTCCAGTGATTGAGTCTTCTTTTCTTTTGAGGTATCAGAACAATCAACAATAGTCTCTTATGCTTGTACTTCTTCTTTTCCTCTAGCTTCTTCGTCTTGATTTACTTTCTCCTCTTTTCTTCCTTCTCCTTCAACTTCAAAATCTAGAATGTCAATAGTGGGATCTAGAGGAGAGATGTCACCAGTGTTTATTGCTTCATGAACTTCCTATTCTGGAACAGAGGAGTCCAAGTCCTTAGACTTCTCTTCATCTAGCTCTTTGATCCTTCTATATCTTTTTCAGAAGATTCTTCATTGGTTACATTTAATCCTTCAACATCCATGGTAGAAGGTTCTTCATCTATTTCCTCTACAATAGGAAGATTGAATCTTTTGAAAGCATTCCAGAGGATGTCTTTTGTTTCTTTTGCTACTTGGTTAGTTTCTCCAAGCATAAGTTTATTCATTCTTACTTTGCTCCAGAATTCATCCTTATAGTCCTTAAAGATCATGTTTATTTGTTTTGTGGTGATTGAAGGATAAAGCTAAATTGCTATCTATTCCCAGATCTCTAAGTCTTTTGCTTTTACATTTTCTTTTCTCAGTTCAAGTTCTTCTAGACTTTTAGGAATTAAGGATATAATTTCAATGAAAGCTTTATTGTAAATATTCAGGTACCTGACAGTAGCTTCTTCTAAAATCCTCTTTTCTGTATCATTGTATTTGTCATAGAACTCTATTACTAGCTGCAAGTTCCCATCCATAGTGACTTCCTTGATGATGTCATCAATGGAAAGAGTAGTCTTTTCAACAAATTCTTCTGCCTTTTCTTCCTTATTTTTACTTGCAGAGTATTCTCTGGATGTTTTTTTCTTCTTCATTTTCTTGATTTCCTCATCAGATTTTGTTTCTTCATCATCTTTGAGGCTTGTATATGACCTTGTGGCTTTGGTCTTTTTCCTCTTTTCTCCTTTTCCGGATGTCTTGACTTCTGGTTTGGTGGTCCTTGAGCATTTAGGAGCGGTGGGTGCAAAGCTCTTGGAGGATCTAGTTTGAGAGGGTGCTTTTTCCAGAACATCTTCTTTCTTTGCTTCTTGTTTCTCTTTCTCAGCCTTCTCCATTTTCTCCTTGTTTGCATGTACTGCCTCTTTTGATATGCCAAATCTTTTGGCAATTTCCTAAACTTCCCTTCTAACTTTCCTCTTTATCTTCGGTTGTCTTAGCTCAACATGTATTTTTACACTTAGTTCTTGAAAGGTTCCAAACCTTTCTGCCTCAGGGTCCTTAGGCTAGCTCAACAGGTGTTGAATATGTAGCTCCAAGATTTTCTCATCGACCTCGTATCCCATTGGCATTATCCACACTGTTCTGGGCTCAACTGACTCCATTAGGCATTAATCAGTGTCAGGCATGAAGCACACTATATCCTTGTATTTCTCAACTATGGATTGAGGTATCCTCTCTCTGGCTTGCATCATGCTTTGGAAGTTCTTAAAGTAACCCCAGAGAGCTGTGCTTTGAGCTTTAGCATCACCAAGTCCATACATATAATCTCTAATCTGGATTGCAACCGGTTTGTCATTTTGCCAAACCCAACCACTTGATATGGGTAGCTCATTCATGTAATAGAAGAATAGACATAGTATTAAACAACCATACTTAAAGGAGTTCTTCTTATCCTTCTTGATCTTTTGCAGGTTTTCTAACAGTTGATTTAAGAGAAGTTCACATAGGTCATAATCTGTATTTTCTCGCAAAATCTGATATGCTACATATATTGCAGTCCCAGACATAGAATTCTCCCTGGTAGAATGAAAGTTTTTATACCCAATTATCATTGAGGAAAATTTGACATCTTGATCTGTGACGTCATCTATGGTCATTGCTCTCTTGTTAAACTTAGATCTGGTGGCTTTAGTTACTATCTGATTCTTGATAGATTTGAGTGCAGGTAACCCACCGGACGAGTGTAGTCAAGTTACTACCCTGATGGCATCTTTTGTTATCTTGAAGGGCCTCATTAACCACATGAAATTATCATGCATCCTGCTTAGGACATACCGGACCCAATCATCTTCTGCAAAACAGGGAAAGTGTATGCAATGTCTAAAGTGTTTATCGCAGAGGGCCTTGTATTGAGGTTGGAGTTCAAAACTCTCATTTATTAGCTATTTATGATAGATTTCCATCAACTTATAGTCTCCAAATTCTTCAATGTTGGCATGGATATAGACCCTAACATCTTCTACATGTAATAACCCATGCAGAATGCTAGAAAATGCGTCTAAAGGATCAACTTGTAGAGACTTATAGGGATGTTTCTTGAATTTTGGACGCAGCCTATCAGTGATCTTTACAACCATTAGAGTAGCCATCTTGCAAAAGATTCAGAGAGGTATTTTTAGAATGGAAGTACCTTTTTATGCCATAGGATTTGAAATAGGAGCCTGAACAAATCGTTGGTTGAATTCAAATTCCCAGTTGATCTTTGAGTGGATTGTAGAAACTTTGTTGCAGAGCTCTTCTTATCTTCTTCATGAATGCAAGTGTGCAAATGATGAGTGAAAGAACCCTTTTATTCTTACACCAACCCTAATTTCCTTTTGCAATAAATGCACAATGTAAGTTATCCGGTTATCCTATTTTAAGAGAGATTTTTTTGAATCATTGTGCTAATCTTAGAATCATTGTCAGTGAGGATTTACAATGTATCTTATTTTCTTTAGTCATGCCATGGTTCTAAAGATCAAAGTATCTCAATTTTCAATCATACCAGATCTATGTGTGAAAATCCTGCTTTACCTGATGGCTGTCAAACTGGATCAATTTAAACGGTTAAACTCTTGCAAAACTCCATGCTGATCTTTCATATTTTTATTGAGGATTATTTAGATAGCTTTCTAAGAAGCCTTTAATCTGTAGCATTCCATATGCCAAATTTAGGCACTAATTAACTAGCTAGGGGAATTTGTTTTTCTCTGTGACTCCCCCTTAGCCAGAACTCGTTTGTTTAGTTTCCGGAAGGAATATCAGCACTAGATTCCAGTGTGGATCCATCCCCAATATTTTTTGTACTCTTCTTGACCCAAATCTTGCTCATCTCCCTTTGAACTTCATCCACATTAACTTTGCCTTTACCCTTATCTTGTTTTTGATTATGATGCACCAGACCCTTTTTATCCTGATTTTTACTTCTGTAGAATTTGGCAATATGACCAGATCTATTGCAATTGTAACAAACAACATTTCTTTTCATATTTGATTGATATCCTCTTGATCTGCATTGATTAGCCATATGTCCCATTCTATTGCATGCAGAGCATCTACCATTGAATGAATTATTTATTTGCATATTTCTGGATTCATGAGATTTGTGACCATACCTTTTGCAGTTGAAACATTGTCTGGAGAAGAATGGATTAGTCTGATTCATTCTCTTTTTGCATTGCATTGCTTTATGACTGAAATTGTTGCAATTGAAGCAGTATCCATTAAAGGATGGATATCTTTGAGCATTGGGTTGCCTTAACGTAGGTCTTCTAGGCATGTTTCTTTGATTTCCTGATCAAAAGTTCTTCTGATCGGATCCAGAGCTTTCACCTTTCTCATATCCCAAGCCACACTTATCATCTACCCTCTTTTTTCTTTCAAGAAGAACTTCAAGTTAGGTTGAGCTTATCTTGAATTTCTCTTTGTATTCATTTGCAATTTGAAGATATTGTTTAAGAGTGTCTATCTGATTCTCAAGTTGTTATTCATTGTCTCTAGCTTCTTCAAGATCAGATTCAAGATGCCTGATTATTCTGTCCATTTTGTGGCAGTCCTCTATCTTCTCCTTAAGGTATTGTTTTAGATTATCTTCAATTTTCCTTTTTTCTTTAATTTCTTGGGTGAATCTCATAACCCCTAATTCCATCTCATGCCTTACCATAATGACCTCTTTTGACAGCTTCTCACATAGCTTGTTTTTCTCATCTAGATCTTCATTAGTATCATTGGCTTCACTCTGATTTGCTAATTTTTGAAGTAGTTCATTTCTCTTTTTCATAGAGATACTCAGTTTTTCTTTTAGCTCATTTATGAAATCATCATCTTGTTTGAATCTTTCTCTCAAGTTATTGACTTTAGAGTACGATTGTTCAAGATCATCTAGGGCAAACTGAAGTTGTTCCTTCATACCATATATATCCATTGAGATTCCCAGATCTTCCTCAAGATGTTAGGCTTTGTTTAGAGGAACTTAGCTCTGATACCAATTGTTGGAAATAAGGTAGATAACAGATAGGGGGGGTGAATCAGTTATCACAAAATTTCTTTAACTTATTATTTTGTTATCTTAATAATTAGTGCAACATCAAAGGATATAAGAATAGAAATAAAATCAACACACATGACACAAGGATTTTACGTGGAAAACCCTGTTAAGGGAAAAACCACGGGGTGACTAACCCAATATTGTATTCTTTGTTAAAAGAATAAGAAGTACAAAATGGCACTTACCAATTAGGGCTCACTGCCCGAGCACACTGCTCACAAGAGGCACACTGCCTACAAGAGACTCACTATCTACAAAACCTACAAAAGGTAATCAGATGTATGAACTGATGAGAGGCATCTTCAAATGCTAGAGTTCAGTTCTGGTTAGGCACAATATACTGATCTGATGTACTTCATTCTTCCTCTACTTTAGTGTTGTTGCTCTATCACATACCAGACTTGTATTGTTGCTTCCACACTTATCCCTACTTTTCTTTGCACTTTATTTCATCCTTACTTCCTATCACACACCTACATACTAGAATCCATCTAGTATATATATCCGCATCAAGGATTTCATCAACTTTCTAGTCGGCAACAAGGACACTCAAGATATTTACAAATTACTGATCTGTCAGCTAAATCCATGCTTGATTCATGATGTGTATCAAAAGCATAGGCATAGAAGTCATTAATCATGTCAGCCAACAATGTATGATCCCCCAAATAGCTTGATCAACACCTTTTACTCATCTGGATTGAAGTCTAATGCTTTGCCAAACAGTTCTTCCTTTGTCTACTCTACTTGACTAGAACTAGATGCTCGGATGTTCATATCTTTTCCATGCTTTACTACCGGAGGCTAAATCTCTTGAATATAGTAGTCATTATAGTCCTCTTGACTTATCCAAGTCCACAACTTCCTGAGTTACACCATCTGAGAGATCCGGGCTTGATTGTCAGAACTTGTTGCATACTCTATTTTTGTTCACCGGACCTGATTGTCAGACCTTGTTGCATACTCTGTTCTTGTTCACTGGACCAAAACAATCTTCAATCTGACTTCTGGTATAGGCATACTATGTAATTCAGATGTGTGGGATAGACTTTGTTTCCATCAATGACAACACTCATGAAGCCACACAGTGTCTCTTGCCAACAATATGTTAACCCCATTCTTTCCTCTTGAAGGATTGATGTAAGTGGTTGGGATAGTCTCTTAAGTGAGTCATTGCCACATGAATAAGCATCAAGTCCCCAAATTCTAACTAGACACCTTAAGTTAGAGGCCTACCCAAATTGCGTGAGTTCTTGGTGTCTTGTTCAATGCAAGAGGATACATTCTCTGAAGATACTCACCATATGTCTCCCCTAAGATGAGGTAGAAATCCTCAGCTTAGCATAAGCTACTTGTTGGCTTTCTAAGGAGAGGGTGATCAGGTTATCCTTCTAGTCCTTGAGGCCCCTACATGTCCTCTCTTGCAAAGACAAAAGTGTATACACCCACATTAGGTGTTTCTACATTGGCATTGAAGGAGAATCTCAATTGTGGGCTTCAACAAGCTGTCATTGGCCATTCACTTTAGGTAGATTAAGCATTGTTTTCAAGTATATTCAATTGTGTCTAGACCTATGGAAATTTGGCCTTAAGGGGCTATTGAACATACACATAATATTTATACTACTTCCTATCAAACATTTGGCCATTGTGTTTTTGTACTTGAAGTGTATTCTTGTCACCATCCTTCATACAACTCAAACAAACTAAAAACAAGTAAAACTGTCACTTTTCACCAACCTTGTGCTTCTGATCCTTTTTCTTAAATAGAGAAGTGAACACATAGTCTTATCCTTTTTTTGGGCATCATTCTTCAATTCTGATCTTCCAGGGTTTTATTCTTTAGTCATTGCATAATCCAAAGCATCCCAGTCAGTCATATCCATACTTTTCAAACAAAATCCTTAGTTTTCATCTAGGTTGCTCTCTTTGGTCTTCAATCAAGCATTAACTATCATATTGCTTTACCACTTAAGGTCTATCATACTTGATTTGGGAAACATATCATTAGGATAGGGTAACTTGCTTGGAGTTTATAATCTCCTACTTTAGCATACCCCATCTTGATCATTGTCCTTTTGTCTATCCATCATAGCACAAGTAATCATTGCCTTCATAATTATTGTTAGACCTAGAGTTACCTACTTCAGAGTTGTCATCGACCCACTTGAAGTTTCATCACATCACACTCATTTAGGTTGTCTTCATATCCAAAAGTTTGCATTACATTACAACCTTGCATTCTTCTATCTTATCACTAGTTCTAGGTCAAAGATCAAAATTACCACATGCCCCTTAAGACAAGAACACAAACAAGAAGAGAAATGGAACAATATAGAGAAAGACATTATGAGAATCTTCATGAGGAGGAACACATATCCAATGAACATATAAAGCAAGCACTCAATGATAAAAAGTTTCTCAAACTCTTAAAAAAAGTGATCAAACTAAATCCAAAATCTTATTTTAAAGTCATTGTTGATGAAGGGATAAAAATACCTGATGAGTTTGATGCATCTTTACTCATACTGAATGCTAAAACTAGATCTAGTGGATCTAAAAATACTAAGACACACAATGATGACAACGTGAAGGATCATAGACCTTTTTATTTGCAACCAAGCTATAAGAGTTCTACAAAGGTATCAAAGCCAACACCTACAAATGATCCCATCTTGGATGAAATTAGAGCACTAAGACAAGAATTGGACACTCTAAAAAATGCTAAAACATCATCCTACAAGTTTTCTACTCCAAATATATCAAAGCCAAAACCATATATCCTCTACAGTGGGTCAAAATTCACTCCTAATGTTGATGAGAACTTTGTAGATCATGACACATATTTTGATACTTATGAACCATATATCCCCCATCATCATGTCAACCTAGTTCCTCCATATCAACCAATCTCATGATTATTCCTCCACAACATGAGCATGCTAGTAGTAGTCACTCCTCGCATCAAGATAAAGAATCCTTAAGCCATCTTAATGCTACTCTTGACAAGGGAGATACCACCTTAAGTTTGGAATCACACACCAATCCATCTATTAGTCCCCCTCATCCATCCATCCCTATGGAGCCTCCATCATAAAATCCTTCCAACCTTCCAAATCCTAATCCATTAAGCCAATCCCCAACACACTTAATGTTTAAACCATTTGTAAAGGGTGATTTTTGGATGTTTAGGTTTTTGGTAGTTTTGTGTATGTATCCTCCTTTCATCCTTTCATTCAAGGACCTAGGGTCGAGTTGCAATGTACTATCATACCCTAGGTAACTATTGAGATGTAGGGAAACTTGGATTTTTATGATTAGATTTACAATTTCCTTCTCTTGTGCTCAATTGTACCTTAAAACCCTAATTATGCAAATACAATAGTAAACAAATGAATTACGAAAAATGCTTCTGCAGAGAGATGTAAAATATCAAATAATTGTGCACCTATTTTTGGGGTTCCAAGGTGGAAAAGTCAGGGACTAAAGAGGGGGCACCCAAGTCCAAGGACCTGCTTTTTGTCAAGATTTGGAAACAAGGTCTGCAACCTGTATCTGTTGTATCAGAGATTTTCCTGATGCATAAATTTGAGGACTAAATAGCAGGCACCCAAGTCCAGATAACTATTTTTTTCATTGATCTGCAATTATGACACTCTGTTGTACCCTCTTGCAACTTCACTTTGTCTACAACTCCAACTTGTAACCTGCAATCATGAAAACTTTGGGAGGGGGTTGTGGTGTTTAGAGGCTTGCCTCAGTCAAGCCCCAGAGAGACATTCAAGCCTTACGAACACCGTTGTTAGATAGAGAGTGTGTTCCTAGGGAGGCAAAGGCAAAAACCAATGATAAATTCTCAATAATCACAATAGATATTACCTTCTAGTGTAGATCTCATGGGAGGAATAAGCTCTTCATTCCATGAGAAGATGGATGCTCAAATCTGCAAACACAAACACATTGACAACACAAATTTGCTCTTGCAACATAGTGAAAGCCTTGAATCACCTTTAGAATGCATAAAGTTTACAAATGAATGCCTAAACATGCTTTTATATGCAACTACAAACATTCCTGCCAAGATTTCATAAATTCAAACTTACCGTATCGGCCTAGGGATGAAATAATGGTCATAAACTGACACTAGAAATTTGGGCCTGACCCAAAATAGGGCAGGACTAGGGCGCAGGTGACCCTGTCCTCCCCCCCTATTTTGGGTAGGGTTAGGTTTAAGGGGTTCCCCTAGGTCCCATTTGTCATGATACCTAGGGTTCATTCCATCGGGGTGTTGAATTATGATGTAATATGTCCTAAATGCACACTAAAGACCCGGGAGCTAAACCTTTTGAGGGAAAAGCCTCCAAAGGGACATTTTCTAATATTACATTTAGCCACCACTTTAATGTATGTATAGACATGAGGCCAATACATGCATTAAAGTATGGTCAACAAACATAGCAAACATGCCAAGCATGGAGAAGACAAGCTAAGCACATTGAAGATAATGATAGGCACACAAAACATGGAGAAGACTGTTACAATCACGCAAAACATAGAAAATATAGTAAATGCATAGAAGACACATTAATGCATGGAAGACAGAGATGATTTCTTTTCTTTTCTTTTTCTCATACATATGAAATGTAGATGCAAGTACAGGAAAGTAAACAAACCTCCCATAATACATGATGCACTCATCATGTGGGTCTTTAAACTATATATATGGGGCAACACACACGCAAGACACACAAAACCTCCCAAAATGTAGGATACACTCATCGTGTAGGTCTTTAGACTATATATGAGGCAATAGACATTCCAAACAAAGCAAGCATTTCAAACACACACTTTGAAGACATAGAGAAAACACGGTAGACAAGCGATGGAGTGTCCCTGTTTCTAGGTTCAACACCATCCTAGACACATTACAGGCACACACCAACGATTGGGCTTTGACACAACAATCACTGAAGACACTCTTAAGGGTTGAGTTAGTCACAGAACTGCTCACCGCCTCCATAGAGGACTTTTGAAAATGACAGGATGATGCAATCTGCTACTAGAAATACACCATCCCCACCTTCGCAGAGGGCTTAAAAAATAGGATATGCTTGATATCCCGCCTCCACAGAGGGTTTACATGATTGATTGATTTATTGCAAACAAATTCAAGATGCAGGATGCACTGATCGCGTAGGTCTTTAAACTACACTTGAGGACAAACACATTGGTAACATCTACAATAGACAACTTACCTTATATATGCCCCCACCTTAAGGTGGTTTATATCATGTATCGATATCAAGCACGTTAAGGTAGGAAGAAAACACACAAGGGAACATAGTCTTTCACAAAGCCCATTCCTCCCAGAGGTGACATGTACTTTACAATCGCTAAATGTTCCCACAAACACATCCCTGCAAGAAACATGTTAGTGTCTACATTAAAAAAAAAACATCAATGCATATGAAATCTGAGGTATGCAAGATTCAAGATAGACAAATACACAGACCAACAATACTGTTATGATTTGTAAATGAGACAGACCACCATCAAAATCACTATGCGAAAAGAATGAGTACTTCCACTAGCCAAGCGTCAGATAAGATATACAACCCCATCGTCATATTAGGAACTAAGTCCAATTTTTGATTTCTTGCGAAAGGGACGCTAGGTCTGCATTAGTATAAATGTTTTTCATCATCTACCTACTAGATAGAAACACTAGAGGAAGGGAAACAATAAATAAGAGAGAAGAAACAAGTGTCTTAGGGAGAACCATGTAGGAGGGTGCCCCCAAGTCACCAACTGCAACGCTATGTCCGTAAGACACAACACACAACAATGAAATCAGAGAGAGAGGCAATATAGATGAATGATGATACAAATAGAAGGTCACAATAGAGGCGGTCTCCTAGTATCCCAGACCTTACAAGAGAATCAAGGGTCATCTGAGGAGGCCTAACAACACATAACACATCACAGGGGAAGCACATCACGAGAGAGATAAAGGGTTAGAGATACTTACCTGTATGGACAACCAATCTAACCTTTGTCAACAATTAAACCAATGCCATATTTCCATGGGTTAGGTGAATTGTCATCTTTCTTCTTGTCCACTTCTATTAAACTAATTATTTCATCATAGTTTAGATAGTCATCTTCAACCTCATAAGGTTCATTAAGAGAGTTTTCATACTCATCATTCTCAATGTGGTGTGTTAAGTCTTCTACTACCTGAGGGTGTGTATTCATGAGAGATGTGTAATTGTCTAAATCATATCAAGGCATGACATTATGTTGTACAATATGTGCTAAGCCTTGACCAACATCAATACCATCTTGTGCTTCTTTTATCAATTTTCTTATGTTGTGAATCACAGGTATAGCTTCTACTGCTATCCTTTTAGTTTCAACAAATGCTTGAAAATTGGCTAGGTCATTATCAAGTTCGTTTATTTGCTCATCAGTTACATGTGTTATCACATCAATAGGATCCTCAACATCAGGGAATATTGGTTCTTCTATTGTAGTTGTAGGAGGCATGATATCTTGCAAAAATTGTGTCTCTTCTATTGTTGGAAGTGTATCAATGATTTCAGTGTCTTATATCAACATATCCTCATGGGAAGAATCATTTTTGAAAGAATTGTTAGAGGACAGGATTATATCATCATCACATGTAGTATATATGGGAGAGGTGTTATCACCATTATATTTTGTAGTACTACTCATCGAGATGAATTTTGTTAAGCTCTTTAATATTGTAGAATATTCGCTCATGAGGGTTAAAAATTGGTCAAAATCAAGGTCTTTGATAAATGCATGCAAAGATACCATTGAGAAATGACATGAAGGTGTCATGTGCATATGTTCAAATCAATGCAAAATTAGATTTTGAAAGCTTTTCAAAATTGATGCAAAAGACAAGTGCAAAGTTATATGCAAAAATGACCTAAATGCTTGATTTTTTGTACTTTTTTCAATGCAAATAAGTGAAAGAAAAGGTGTTGTAAGGATTTTGATCAGGGACAAAAAATTATATGTCTAATATTAGTCCAATATAGAAATAAGATCCTTCACGACACACTCTTGATGCAAATCTAAGATGATGCCAAGTGAAAATACACTAAAATATGTGATTTTTCACCAAATCTCAATGCAAAAGAGCATGACAAAGGGTGTTGTGAGGAAAATAATGATGGACAGAAACTTATATTAGTAACAACAGCCACTTGATGCCAAAATATCCATCACAACATGATTTTAGTGCCACTCAAGGTCAAACCCTAGTGAAAATATAGCAAAAATAGCATTTTTCACGATTTTTCAACTCCAAGACCTAGCAAAATGGGTATTGTAAAGAATTTAAGGAGGTACAAAAAATAATAGCAATGATATCAGTCACCTCAATCCATAAAATTTCTCACAACATAGTTGGAGTGCAAATAGGCCAAACCCTAGGGCAAAAATGTGTAGTTTTTCACCAATTTTTTACTACAAAAAAGGTATTGTGAAGATTTTTAGGAGGGATAGAAAATGATTACCCTGATAACAACCAATTAGTGCAAAAATATCTTTAACAACATGCCTATGGTGTAAATTTAGAGAGTCGATAAGGCCAAATCTAGTGAAAATCAATATTTTTGAAGCCCTAGGTTTGAGATCTTGACACAAAATGCTATATGAATGTTTTGAAATATGATTTATGATGAAAATGAAATACACTCAGATCTGAAAATTATTTCCAAATCCTAACATGCAAAATGCAAGTGCAATTCTAATGAAAATGCTAGTTTTTGTTGACTTTTTCTTTGCAAATATGCAAATTTTTCAAATCTAAATACAATTTTGTTCCAAAATGTAAAACTATAGCCAAATGCAATTTTGAATGAGTCTCTAAAATTAGTAGAAAAATTAGAAACAAGATTTTACCTACA
Organism: Cunninghamia lanceolata; assembly: GCA_027924645.1. Classification (NCBI taxonomy): domain Eukaryota; kingdom Viridiplantae; phylum Streptophyta; class Pinopsida; order Cupressales; family Cupressaceae; genus Cunninghamia; species Cunninghamia lanceolata. The sequence goes on from BSBN01000892.1 coordinate 11,459,612, forward strand.
AACCCTAGATTTTGAAATTACTAGGTTATATGCAAAATTCATAATTTTCAACAAAACCCTAGCAATTTTATGATAAAAATGTAATGCAAATTACTAATTTTTTGTAATTTTTTGCAATTTAAATCAGATCTAATGCAAAAATTAGAAATTTGATGAAATTCAAATTAAATCATGCAACATGCAAACCTTAAAATGCCATTTTTTTCCCAATTTTTCTAATTTTTTAATTTTTTGTAAATTTTCCAATACAATAAGATGAATGACTATATCAATGAATGAAAATCAATGCAAATCTGAATCAAAACACTCAGAAGGTGCAAACAAGTCCAATAACACAGGTTCACCAAAATGTAAAGGGAGATTTTTGGATGTTTAGGTTTTTGGTAGTTTTGTGTATGTATCCTCCTTTCACCCTTTCATTCAAGGACCTAGGGTTGAGTTGTAATGTACTATCATACCCTTGGTCACTATTGAGATGTAGGGAAACTTGGAGTTTTATGATTAGATTGATAATTTCCTTCTCTTATGCTCAATTGTACCTTAAAACCCTAATTATGCATTTATACGATAGTAAATAGATGAATTATAGAAAATGCTTTTACAAAAATATGTAAAATATCAAATAACTGTGCACTTGTTTTCGTGGTTCTAAGGTAGAAAAGTCAGGGACTAAAGAGTAGGTGCCCAAGTCCAATGCCCTACTTTTTGTCGAGATCTAGAAACAAGGTCTGCAACTTGAATCTGATGTATCAGATATTTTCCTTTTGCAGAACTTTGAGGACTAATGAGCGGGCACCCAAGTCCAGGTAGTTGTTTCTTTCACTGATCTGCAATTTTGACACTCTATTGTACCCTCCTGCAACTTCACTTTGTCTACAACTCTGACCTATAACCTGCCATCATGAAAATTTTGGGAGAGGGTTGTGGTGTTTAGAGGCTTGCCTCAGTCAAGCCCTAGAGAGACATCAAGCCTTCTAAACACCGTTGTTAGATAGAGAGTACGTGCCTAGGGAGGCAGAGGCAAAAACCAAATGATAAATGCTCAATAATCACAATAGATATCTCCTTATAGTGAAGATCTCATGGGAGGAAGAAGCTCTTCATTCCATGAGGAGATGGATGCTCAAATTTGCAAACACAAACACATAGACAACACAAATCTGCTCTTACAACATAGTGAAAGCCTTGAATCACCTTTAGAATGCATAAAGTTCACAATAGCCATCTCTAGTTTAAAAATGAGTGCCCAAACATGCTTTTATATGCAAATACAAAGATTCCCACCAAGATTTCATAAATTCAAACTTACCGTGTCAGCCTAGGGTCCAAATAACAATCATAAACTGACATTAGAAATTTGGACCTAACCCAAAATAGGGTAGGACTAGGGCACGGGTGCCCAAGTCCTCCCCCCTATTTTGGGTAGGGTTAGGTTCAAGGCCCCCCCTAGGTCCCATTTGTCATGATACCCAGGGTTCATTCCATCGGGATGTTGAATTATGATGTAATATGTCCTAAATGCACACTAAAGACTCGGGAGCTAAACCTTTTGAGGGAAAAGCCCCCAAGGGGGCATTTTCTGACATTACACCATCAAATCTTCCACATAAGCCCAATCCAAGTCTTGATCTTATCATGACCAATCCTATCTTCTCTCCATCTAATCCAAATCCCAATCCTATTATATCCAATCCTCTTGTCCATCCACCTGATTCTAATCCCACTCCTATCACAACCAATCCCATTATCACTCCATTGGATTGCAATCCTACACCTTTCACTCTCATTATCCATCCATTATATTGTGCATCTACCTGTTTATTAATGAAGGATATGATCCATTGGATACTAGAAAGGAATCAATCATCACCATCATGCCATCAAATGCCTATCCTTGAAACTATCCAAGAACCTTCCAATGTCATGCCTATTTCTCCAATCCCATCATGTAATTCACAACCCATTGAACCTATTGAAAACTTACCTACAATAAGCCCAATTAACTCCCCACCATACATTGAATCTATCCAAGAAACCTTTACTTCCATTTCCATTCAAAATCAAGAGCTATGTCAAGAGTCTAGTCCTAAGCACATGTGTGGAAACATTAACTCCTTATTCAAATCAAGATAAAAACCCTTCTATTCAACCCATTCATAACCTATACCTTTTTTATGATCAAGATAGTATCTATGATGATGAGCCTATCCATGAGCAAAATGATCCCATCCTTAACACACTTAATCCTATTTATGATCAAGCTCCCATATATGATCATAATCCTATCTATGATCAAGAAAACCATGATGATGCTCTTAGTCTACTTTATGCATTCCAAGACCATGAGATTTTCACTCCTTTCACTCATGGTCCCAATACTATCCATGATCAAGAAACCTCCACCACTCCTATCCATCATTCCACAACATCCATTTCCCTTGATGAGATGTTTGGTCCCCACAAGCACATAGATAAACAAACAAATGGCTTGGAGCTTCATGAACATAATGAGCATAATCAAGATCCTAATGATCTTTTATCATCTGTTATAGACCATATCACAAATCCACCATCATATCCTATTGGTCTTACTACCTTTATTCTTGAATGGTCTTCCCTAGGAGAGCATCAACCATTGTCTATCACCACACTTTCTCCATCCAATAATGAGCTCAAGTCTAGTATCCTAAACTCACATAGTCCCACTGTCCATCGTATACTCCAAAAGATGAACTATCAATGTAAAGGCCTAGACCTTCATGAACAAGGTATTTTGGAGCCCATCAACGTCAAAGTCCATCTACACTCATATGGCCTTGGATATACACCCCAAAGAAAACAATCTCAATATGTTGGTACTTCTTCCATTCATCCTAAATCCACCACATTCCATCACACCTCCAAAACATATGTTGCCATTCCACCTCCATTATCATACAAATGTCAAAAGCATGTGACCATACACCTCCCGCCATCTACTTTACCTCCACTCCTTCCAAATCCTAATATTCCCATCATCCAATCCCCTTATCACTTTAGCCACAAATCCATTCATACATCTTGTTCCTATAAATCCCCTACAATTCCTACTCATGATCAATGAATGCACACATCGAATAAGCATGAAGCTATCACAAACACCCCCATGGGATTCAAAAATAAAAATTTTGATGCCTCCACCAATAAAGAAAAAAATCCTAATGATCCTCATGCCATAAGGCACCAAAGAAAAGAATCAAATCAAAATCAAAATTCAAAAATTTTACCCAAGTGCACATCTCAAAAAGACAATTTCAAAACCAAAATGGTGTGGGTCCCTAAGCAAAAAGCACCTAGTTCAAATGGAGCATCCACACTCCTAAAATCCCAACCATCCTACTCCCCATCACAAAATCCTAAAATTCATAAGTCCATTTAGGTCCCTAAAGGCCTAGATAGGAAATCCCCTTAGATAACATCTCCATTACTCCCAACTCGGGTGCCCCTTCCAATAAAAAGCTTCAAAATCCAATTCTATGTGTGCAACCATTGGTCTTGGTTCCCTTACACTCAACAACATTCCCACATATCTCCATCTCCCCATCCTCCATCTACTATCCTACTTATTTCTTCCATCATGTCCCTATGGTCCATGCTTTTGCATAAGTCCTTCTATCTATCTCTTTATCTCCATCCTAAATCCATTATCCTTCCATACTAATCCCCATCATAATCCACTATCCCTGATTCGTACATAATCCACTATCCGCCCACCCTTAATATACTATCTCCTTACTTTATTTCCCTCTCATGCAATCCTATACCAACATCCATGAGCCTAATACTACTTGACATGGTCTGTAAGTGACATCTATCCATCATGGGACATTACCACGTTGCTATGGGAACAAAATCTTGAGTCCCTACCTATTCCATCCAACTATCCCCTACCAAAGTAAAAAAAAAAATCAAAATAGTAAAGAGAAATCATTCATCCAATGGTGAAAACCATTTTTTATGGTGCCTTGGATAAGTACCATGATGAAAACCTAGCAAACAAGCGTCGTGTGTAGGTGATTATCTACGTGATTTACACTTGGGGGCATGTTGTCTCATCTATCCCATCTCATATCCTATCCTATCATTTTCCATCCCATCTTGTCATTCTTACCCATCATATCTATCATACCTTCCTCGTTGCACCATCCATCTTCCCTTCATCCTTTTGATATTGATGAGTGTACAAGAAAAATGTTGAAAAATTGCATTTGACACCTCTTGTCATACTCTAAATTTCATTCATCCAATTTTAAGCATATCCTCCATACATACATCTACTACTAAGTCCATTCATCCCTTCCAAACATTATCCCTATCATGCATCCTAATAAGCATCACCTCGCCAAATCCTAAAGGCATAATATCTAGAGTGGGGCCATGTTAATCCTATGCGATGTAGTCCTTGGAGATCACATCCTAGGATTCCTCCATCTATCATATATCTCCCATCCATTATCCTTCTATTGCAAATACTTTTATCCATCCATACTCATAACTTTATCCTATTGTCCATCCTTTTATCCATCAAATCCTACATTTATCCTATGACACATCCTTTTTATCCACCCATCCAATCCCACATTTATCCCATTACCAGTATTTTTAATCCTACTTTACTTCTATTGCCACTCCTCTTATCCATCAATCCAATCCTTTTGTCTATCCCATTTATTATTTCTCATCCTTATCCTATCTTTGGTTTGGTTTTCCCTTGTCATTGTTATCTATCCAAAGGCTATCCAAGCACAATCCAATGATAAACATCCAAAACAAACCAAAAATCCAAAACAAAAAATCAAAACATTTGAAAATACAAATAAAAATTAAATATCCAACAAAAAAAAAACCAAGCAATAAAAATCCAAATCAATCAATTCCATCAACTCAATCAAATCATCAATTCAAATTAATCCATACATCCAAATCAATCAAATCATTTCAAGAAGCAATGATATAAATGCAAGTCATCCTTAATCCATACCAATCAAGTCACACAATCTAGCCAAATTATCCAATCACATGCACGGTCTTGTTCCTAGCCTTGTTGTAATCCTGATCGATCAATCATCATCATCATCGTCAATGGGATATATTGTTCCCAATCCTAGTGTTGTTCTTGGGATATATTGTTCCCATGCCAACAATATGATGCTCATGTTGTTCTTGGGATGAATCATTCCCACATCAACAATGCTATCAATCAATCATATCAATTGTCTTATACATGATGTTGCATCGTTGAAACTAGACCAGACGTCTTATATGACATGTTTCATTTCTTGAAACTAGACACTATCAATCATCAATCATTATTAGCATCAGTCAATACAATCAATCATCAATTTTCAGCTTGACATGGGCAGTCACCTTGTTTGTTTTTGAATCATTTGTGCATGCTTTTCTTGTTTTTCTTGTGAATGTTTTATCATTATTGCCTTGCATCTGCATGAGTACTTGCAACATACCCACCACTTTGTCATCATGGTCTTTCATATCATGGTGGCTTAGGCATATGTTTGCTAGTGACTTTCTACCTTATTCGCATTTGACACATCATCACCTTGGTTTTTATATCATGGTGCATAACGACAGGTGCTATATCAAACATTAGGTTGCTCAAAGTTTAATCCGCATAACTCCACCTCCTTCCGTTCATTTCCTTTTTCCTTTTTCAAGAGCCTATCCATCTCCTTCATCCCTACATATCCTCTTGAGGGGGCATTATCTAATGATCCTTCATTTCTATGAGCCCCATTCCAACTTACCCAAAATTCGAATCCAAAACCTATGTTTTAATCTTCTTTGAAATGGCATTGCTTAACAACATCATCTTAAAGAGGGGAAAATGTAGACATTAAAAATTGACTCTAGATCGCATTCCAAGTATCAAGAAATTTAATTAATTTTAATTAAATAATTAAATATTCCTTAATCCCTCTCATAAATAATAAATTAAAAATAATAAATTTAATTTATTATTTAATCTATTCTTAATCCTAAGGTTTAATTAATTTTAATTAATTAAATCCTTTTCACTTTTTCACCTTCTCGAAAATAATAAATTTAATTTATTATTTAAACTAAAACCTAAACCCAAATCTATTTGCAAAAATAATTATCCAAACCCTAACTATATTTTACCTACCATACCATTCAATTAACCATTTAATTATCCTCAAACCACTTAAATTGTTTTACCAAATGTTAATAAAAACCAACTATTTTCATTTTATTGCCCCTGGGAATTTTCACATCGAAGTTATGCTAAAGCTTTGAGCAACCACATCTTCACACATTCGGTCAATTGTTTGGTAACATTTCCAGTTGGTTTTTAATATTTTGTATGTTATCATTTATCTTTGTTTGGTGCTTGAGGTATGAATTTTTAGGGTTTCCAATAGTTTCCAATCCTCAAGAAAATCTATCCTATTATCCAATCACATCCATGGTCTTGTTCTTAGCCTTGTAATCCTGATCGATCAATCATCATCATCATCGTCGTCAAAGCGATATATCATTCCCATTCCTAGTGTTGTTCTCGGGATATATCATTCCCATATTAACAACACAATCCTCATGTTGTTCTTGGGATAAATCGTTCCCACATCAACAATGCTATCAACCAATCATATCAATTGTCTTATACAGGATGTTGCATCATCAAAACCAGATTAGGCATCTTATACGACATGTTTCATTTCCTGAAACCAGACATTATCAATCATCAATCATTATCATCATCAATATGAAACGTGTACATGAAAGTTATACTTTGTCAGCATGAATTCTTTACACAAACAACAATGCTAAACTATACAATCCTTCACGAACATTCATATAGGTTTGGACCTATTATTGAACCACTTAGAATAATGATCCACATAATATATCTTTACCGCACATTGATCCAACTGTGTGGCGGCCTTATACTTGAGTATACACTCAACCATATTGTCTATCATATCACAACTCCCAATGTGGAATAAACAAGACTTTGAAATTCATACTAAGCATTCAATATGCATTACTAAACATACCTTCATAACTACGGATCATAATATTCTTGTATGGCAAGATGCGGACCTCAGAACTACTGAATTTGTCTTTGTGAAACATTGTCAAACTAAATGCTGATACTTAGAAGCTTGTAGATGATCTTTTGGTGAACTTTAGAATCTGCAAGTCTAGAATTAGATACTTCTCATATGTGTTTACAACACCTCCAAACCATAAATTGAAGCAATCAATACTAGAGGTATGCAGAGTGAAATACTCAGGTGTTCTGCACTATTTCTAACTGAACTTCATTTATCTGGACTTAGGCAATTCATAGTATGGCTTTCAAAGATTGTCAAGACATGAAACTTGGAATATAATATTGTATAATAACTATGTGTAACATACTAGAACTACACACCAAGATCTTCATCTGTGTAGGAGTACCAATCAAATCTCTATTACCAGCTTAGTAAACTGCCAACACTTAGTTAAATTAGCGAAGTCAAACTTTCCAGACCAACATTGTTGTACACAAATTGTCTCAGGAACTGTTTCCAATTATGTCAGGTTGTTGCCATCAAAGACAACATCAAATCTCCAACATATTAGCAGTGTCTCTTGACCATGTTGCCAATAATCTCCCCCCTTGGCATTGATGGCAATAGTTAGTGAAAAATGCTCATATTGCTCCCCCTTACCATTTATACTCTATTTTTCTTCTTCCCTTAAGATGTTTGGCCATTTTTCACTGGTTCTTGTTTTCCCCCTTTGACATCAATGGCAAAGGTATATGTACAAGTAACAAAATTGTATCAAAATTGTAAAATTGTTATACTTGGCCGCATATGTATAGGTGCAATCATATAGCTTAGTTACTAAAAGGTGGAGAGGATGTTTGAGTATATGACTTTCAATTGAGCTATCTCTCCATCCCATTTGGCCTTAACACTATTCAAAATTTGAATGTTTCCATTCACTTGAAACACTAATTCCTCTGCTTTTTCTACTGTGATAGGCACATCAGTTATTGCCTTTACCTTTGTTGTCTCTACAATAAGACCACTCATAGAATCAATCTTGGATTCTATTGTTTCTCTGAGTTGGCACATTATGTTCTTAGTGGCCTCTTTCTTATTCTGCAGACTATTTATCTTTGCATGAATGCCTTCAATTTCTACTTTCTTGTTGATGATGGAGTCAGATGCATTATCAAAAGTATCCGAGATCTTTATTAGTTGAAGCTCCAAGTCATCTATTTTCTCCTTTATTTCTTTTGTTGTCTCAGGCCATGTTATACAAAATTTGTATATATCACTAGCATCCTTAAAAGTAGTATCTATGTTTTTGATGCTATTGTCTAACAAAATTGCATCTTTAGCTAGCTTATCCTTCAACTCAACTAACCTTTTATCATAAATTTCTATTCTAACCTTATTGTCAATAGCTATTTCAAAAGATTCAAAATGTGAACTTATAGAATTTATGAGCCTTTTGAGTTGCTCAGATGGTGCTAGAGATGTATCTTTCTGCAGTCCAGGCATCAATTTCTCCAAAACATTATATGCCTTGTCAATGAGCTCACTGTCCTAAATGTAGGACTTCAAAATTTCTTCTTCATCCTTTGCTTGGACAATTGACCCTAACTTCAATTTTCATAGGGGTGACATTGAATCCAAGTTTATTGGACCTTACAGTAACTCAAGAGAATCCTATTGAAATGCACAATACAACTGAGAGGGGGGTGAATCGTTTGTCTCAAAACTTTTAGCCACTTAACATGTCAAATGCTTAATCACTGTTATTAAGATTTAACCATGAAAGCATGAAACAAGAAACTCAAAACCATAACACATTCAACACATTCAACACTAGATTTTTTACATGGAAAACCCTATAATGGAAAAACCATGGTGGGTGCTAGCCCAAAAAAATAAATATGTTATAACAATACTGAAAAATAAAGGCTCGCTGCCTTAGGGAACAATAGTTTGTCAACTGATTTGATAGCATCTACCACATGCCTATGTTCAGTTCCGTTGAAGCACAATGTGACTCCTCTACTCTTCTCTTCTTACACCTTTTACTTATCTTTACATTTCTGCACAAGGATCTCTTTTTCACAGCTTGATTACATGTTTTTATACAATTCATCAACCTTGGAATGTACATCAAGGTCAACATTACATTCATCAACCATTGGAACAATATCTAAGGTTGGCCTAACAAACATACATAGGAATAGGTCAAGACCTAAACAATACTTGCTAAGATAAAGATGTATGCGGATCATGTTATGTCTTAGTTAGGACTCAATTGAAATCTTCCATGCCATGATACACTTCCACAATCTTCAATGCATCTCTACAAGTAGTGAAAACAACCAAGTCGGCCAAGACTGGTGTTTACACTAAGTCTTCTAAGTCTTCTATGAACAATCTTCATCCATGATCCAGATTTCTTTCTATGGACCAATCCATAGGTAAGAACATGATCAAGGGATATCCACAAGCACATTGTAATCACCAAAAACATCCACACAACCTGTCAACACTTTATCCATAAGAATCTTCAAACTGGAGCACATTAACATAACTGTTATCCACTATCATAAAGAAAATATCGCTTGCGGACCACCAAATCATGAACCATTGGAGTTGAAGGAACTTATCATCATTACAAACATGATTCCAAAACCATAAACTATGAAATTTTAATGTGGAGGAATACGGAGCAAAATACATTCTCCCTGTCACTAGCAAATGTACAGAAAAAAATAGTTTTCACTCTGGTGAACATAATTCACTCAAATCTTCATATTGGAGGCTCAAACTTGGAACATAGAATATTTAGACATGCCTCTAAATAAATTCCAATCCACAGATAAATATATTCATTCTATGAGAAATGCGAAGCAATTTGCTGGACTATACTTCTGTAGACAAAGATACTCTGCAACACACTATTTCCACCAAAGGAGTAAATTTTCTCAATATGCTCAATATCAGGATCACTTACTCATTATCTTCAACACTTACATAGGCAAATGCAAATAATCTAACTCATTACAAGAAAGCATCAAAACAAGAGCACAATTGACACCGATGACAACACTGATATGTTGACATCAATGACAACACCAGTTAGGCACATACTCGCAACAATTTCCCCCTTTCTCATTGATGGCAACATATGATGTGAAAAACTGTAAGAACCATCAAGACAAGATTCTCCCCCTTTTTATTTATATATCTGCGCTCTTTCTCCCCCTAAGTTTTTCACATGATTTCTTTCCCCCTTTGACATCAATTGAAAAGGGCACATACTTGCACTTTTTCTACTCTGATTCATCTGAACTTTCTCTACTACCAACACTTTCTTTATCAGGAACACATACTAGAAACATCTAGCTACTCCCCCTAAGAGGTAGCCCTCAAAACATCAATCCAGATCAATGAATGAAGCTTTATGCACCACTAGATTAATGCATTCTTATGCATCTTAGTTCAAAGCAGGAGGGATAATAACCCTTAACTTTTCTCTGAGATACTCAAAGGTATCCTTAGGTAGAGGCTTAGTGAAAATATCTACAATTTGATCCTTTGTAGGCACATATTCCATCTCTACTTCATTCTCTATCACTTTTTCTCTAAAAAAGTGATACCTTATTGATATATGTTTTTTTCTTGAGTGCATCAATGGATTCTTTAAAATGTTTATAGCACTTGTACTGTCACAAAAGATTGCAATTGGATAATCATACACTACTCTTATGTCCTTCAAAGTCTATATCATTCATAGCACTTGAGTGCAACAACATGCTACTGCAATGTACTCTACTTCTGCAGTGGATAAGGAAATTGAATCTTGCTTCTTACTTAACCATGAAACCAATCTGTTACCCAAGAAGAAGGCACCTCCACTTGTACTTTTCCTATCATCAACATCTCTGACCCAATCTGCATCTGTATAAGCACTGAGAGTGAAATCATTATCTTTTGGATACCATAAGAAATGATCTAATGTGCCTTTCAAATATATCAAGATTCTCTTGACTGTTGTCACATGTGACTCTCTAGGATCCTCTTGAAATCTTGCCACAAGATAAACTACATGCATAATATTAGGTCTAGTTTGTGTTAGATAAAGCAATCCTCCAATCATGGATCTGTACCTTTTTTGATCAATCCTAGGTGAATCATCAATTTTTCTCAATTTGCAGCCAGTCACCATGGGAGTTCAGACTAGTTTAGAGTCCTCCATTCCAAACTTCTTCAGCAACTCTTTTACATACATAGACTAAGAAATGAAGATTCCTTTATCTGATTGAGTAATTTGTAGACCTAAGAAGAAGTTCATTTCACCAAACATATGTTACAAGTATGTACCTAATCAGTGTTGTCATTGGTGCCACCTATGTTCTATTATATTACTTATTTAGAAGACTTGTGTGTTGAGGATATTGAGAAAATTGACCTCTTTGTAAGAATCAAGTGAGTTACAGTGAAGTGTAGTATAGACAGAGAGTTGTATGTTGAAGAATAGTCTGGTAGTCTGCTCTGCATCTCTTTCTAGATGAAGGTCTTGCTTTGTAGATTGGAAGTTATATAAAGGGTTCTCTGAAAATGATAAATTTGAAGTTTGAGCCTTCGATGTGAAGTTGTGAGAAAGTTGCATTCACTTGAGTAAAGCCTACTCCCTCTGATTATTCTCTGGTGACAGGGAGAAAGTATTATGCTTTGCATTCCTCTGCAATAAAGTATTTTCCTCTGCGGTTCAAGAGGGAAGTCTGGGATGATGATAAGTGCCTACAATTGAAGTGGTTCATGTTTTGGTGGTCTACAAGCTATCTTTCTTTTATGACAATCAAAGACAGTGAAGTTCATGTGTTTTAGTGAGAAGATTCCTATGCCTAAAGTGGTTAAGGTTTGTACGGTTGCTCCTGGTGATTATAACATGCTTTTGGATGTCTCTTGATCGTGTTCCTATCTTGACATTGGTCTACAGTAAGGAATTGAGATCATGTTTTGAAGATTATTCCCAGATAATGTAGCGTGTAACTAGTCTTGGCCAACTTGGTTATTTCCAATAACTTCAGAGATCCCTTGAAAATTGTGGAAGCATTTTGAAGTGTGGAAGATCATGTTTGAGGCCCAGCTAAGGCGTGACGTGATTTGCATATATCTTTACTTCTTTTCTTTGAATAATGTTGCAATAGGTCAGGACCTATTTTTTAAATGCTTGTATTGCCGACCTTGGAGATTGTTCAAGTGGTTGATGATTTTAACGCCAACCTTGATGATCATTCCAAGGTTGATGAAGTGTATAAATACTTGCAGTTGAGCTCTGAAAAAGTTTTCCTTGAGTGAAGATGGAAAGATAATAAGAAAGGTCCAAAAGGTAGAGTAGAGAAGAGGTAGAGTAGAGAAGAGGTAGAGCAGAGAAGAGGAATTGTTGTACTTCAATCATAGACATAAAAATGTGTTGATCGATGTAGTGAGCCACCAGTAGGGTTTAATAGCCCTCTGGGTTTAACAGCCCTTATTGTAATATTGCTAGGTTTAGGGTTCAAGCAGTGAGCTTGCTAGACCTAGTTGTTCTTCATGGCAATGAGCCAGTATGTTTAGGCCCATGGAGTGACTAAGCCTGAATATCATTATTTCAAGATTGAAATATATATTGAGAACTAATCCTCTATGTGATTTTTCCCCACCTTGGGGTTTTCCACGTAAAATCTGGTGTCTCTTGTGTTTGATGTTGTATCTGTGGTTAAGTTTCTGATTTCATGCATTCATTGTTAAATCATAATAATTGTGGATAAGTGATTGATGTTTAATTGTAGAAGTTTTTAATTTTTTGAGGCAAAATATTCTCTGATACCAATTGTTGATATGTCCTAGACAATAGTGCAATATAGACAGGAGTTACAGTGAAGTGCAATATAGACAAAGAGTTGTATGCTGAAGAATAGTCCAGTAGACTGCTTTGTATCTCTTGTTGGATGCAGATCTTGGTTTGTAGATTTGAAGTTATTTAAAGGGATGTCTGAAGATGCTAAATCCTGAGTTTGATCCTCTGATGTGAAGTTGTGAGAATGTTGCATTCATGAGAGTAAAGCCTGCTCCTTCTGATTATTCTTTGGTGATAGGGAGAAAGTATTATGCTCCATATTCCTCTGCAATAAAGTATTTTGCTCTGCGGTTTTAGAGGGAAGTCTGGGATGATGATAAGTGCCTACAATTGAAGTGGTTCATGTTTTGGTAGTCTGCAAGCTATCTTTCTTTTATGACAGTCAAAGACAGTGAAGTTCATGTGGTCTAGTGAGAAGATTCCTATGGATAAAGTGGTTAAGGTTTGTACGGTTACTCCTAATGATTATAACATGCTTGCAGATGCCTCCTGATCATGTTCCTATCTTGACATTGGTCCGCATTAAGGAATTGAGATCATGTTTTGAAGATTGTTCCCAGATAATGTAGTGTGTAACCAGTCTTGGCTGACTTGGTTATTTCCAATAACTTTGGAGATCCTTTGAAGATCATGGAAGTATGTTGAAGCATGGAAGATTGTGTTTGAGGCCTAGCTAAGGCATGGCATGATCCACATATATATTTACTTCTTTTTCTTTGCATAATGTTGTAATAGGTCATGACCTATTTTGTAAATGCTTGTATAGCCGACCTTGGAGATTGCTCCAATGGTTGATGATTGTAATGCCAACCTTGATGATCATTCCAAGGTTGATGAAGTGTATAAATACTTGTAGTTGACCTATGAAAAAGTTGTCCTTGAGCGAAGATGGAAAAATAATAAGAAAGGTCCAAAAGGTAGAGCAAAGAAGAGGTAGAGCTGAGGGGAATTGTTGTGCTTCAATTACATACATGAAAAGGTGTTGATTATGGTAGTGAGCTGCTAGTAGGGTGTAACAGTCCTCAAGGTTTAACAACCCTTATTGTAATCTTGTTAGGTTCAGGGTTGAGGCAGTGAGCCTGCTAGACCTAGTTGTTCTTCATGGCAATGAGCCAGTATGTTTAGGCTTGTGGAGTGACCAAGCCTGAACATCAATATTTCAAGATTGCAATATATATTGAGAACTAATCCTCTCCATGGTTTTTCCCCACCTTGGGGTTTTCCATGTAAAATTTGGTGTCTCTTGTGTTTGATGTTGTATCTGTGGTTAAGTCTATGATTTCATGCATTCATTGTTAAATCATAATAAGTGTGGATAAGTGATTGATGTTTAATTGCACAAGTGTTTAAGTTTTTGGGACAACTGATTCACCCCCCTCTCAATTGTCCGTGGCATATCAACAATTGATATCAGAGCCAAGATCCTCTGAAGAAACTTAACAGCTTGAGGAAGATCCAAAATGTCTTACAAGGAAGAAGCACTACATTTTGATGGAACGAATTATGCTCTCTGGAAGGCTTGGATGAAAAGCCATCATCTTTGTCCTTGTTACAAAGTATGGAAAGCTACAGAAACAAAATACACCATGCCTCCAAATGTTCTAATGACTAAAGATGAAATAAAAAAATATGAGATGGATGTCAAGGCAAAAGATGCTTTGCTAAGCTAATTAACTGACTCAATACTGACAAAAGTTGTGGATCTTGAAACTGCAAATGAGGTATGGGAGAAGTTGAAAAATCTGTATGAAGCAGATGATTCTGTGAAAGAAGCCAAGCTACAAAGTCTGAAAGTGAAATATGAAAGTTTGAAGATGAAAACGTATCAGCCTTTATGCAAAGAGTTGATGAACTTGTCATAGGGATAAAAACTATGGGGGGAACTCTTAATGATAAGGAAATTGTGATGAAAATTCTTAGATCTCTGCCCAAGTCTTACTATCACAAGGTAGCTGTAATTGAAGAATTCATGCAAGTAAAAGAAGTTGATAGGGATCAGTTGCTTGGTAAGCTTATTGCCTTTGAAATGAGAGAGTTTGGTCATGCTCTACCAAAAGTTGAGACGACCTTCAAATCTAGTACTCCTGGAAGAACTTCTAGATCAGAAAAGTACAAGGTAGAATCTAATGATGAGTTTGATGAAATTGAAGCCAACTTTGTGGATAGACTGCAAAGAGGATCTAGTAAGTATAAAGGAAAATTACCTTTCAAATGTTTTTCTTGTGGTAAAGTAGGTCATTTTGCTTCCAGATGTCCTAAAAGAATTAAAAGAAATAGAAAAAGATATGAGAACAGGCCTAGGATCCAAAAGAAGTGTTATTATGTTGAAGATTTTGATGATGATGAAGGAATATTAGATAATGGTGAACCAGATAATGCTAGTACTTCTAGAAATGAATGCTTGTTTATTGCTATTAAGGAAAATCCCATGTCTACTAATTCTACTAGCTATGTAAAGGAATAAAAACCAGTGGAAAGTGCTTTGGCTGCTCAAGTCATTAAGGACAAGGATGAATGGGTTATTGATAGTGGCTACTCTCACCACATGATTGGTGACAAAAGTAAGTTTGTGAGTTTAGAAATATATGATGGTGGACTGGTTAGGTTTGGAGATGATACAGCTGGTAAGATTTGTGGAAAAGGGTCTATCTCTTTTGATGGCAAGCATAATACTGAAGATGTCTTATATGTGAAAGGATTAAAGCACAATTTTTTGAGTGTGGGTCAGATGTGTGACAAGGGCTATGATTTAAGCTTCAAGGACAATGAATGCAAGATTAGGGAAAGCTCTGGAATAGTCATTACAACTGGTAAGAAGACCAAAGGTAATATCTATCACTTGAAAGGAACTGATAACTATTGTGTGTTGGTTATGGTATAGAAGGTTGTGTCACATAAATTTTGACAACATTATGAAGATAAGTATTGCACAAGTTGTTAGAGATCTGCCTAATCTTGTGAAGCCTGCTAATACTATTTGCAAGGAGTGTCAATTTGGGAAACAAACAAGAGCAAGTTTCAAAAGCAAGGACTAATCAGTTAGAGGACTACTTGAGCTAGTGCATACATATTTGTGTGGACTTATCAGAATAGAAGTTTGCAAGGAGACATGTATTTCATGTTTCTTATTGATGATTATTCTAGAATGACTTGGGTCACCTTTTTGAAAGAAAAAGATGAAGCTCTAGATAAGTTCAAGGCATTAAAGGCAATGGTTGAAAATGAGGTGGATTTGAAAATCAAATGCCTGAGGTCAGATAAAGGAGGAGAGTTCACATCAAATGAATTCAATTTCTTTTGTGAAGAATATGGAATAAAGAGACAGCTATTTGCACCTAGAATTCCACAACAAAATGGAGTTGTTGAAAGGAAAAACAAAATAGTTCAAGAAGATGCTAGAGCCATGATGAAGGAAGCTGATCTTCTAGAAGCATATTGGAGAGAGGAAATTCACACCGCTCTCTATATCCTAAATAGAATCCAAGTAAAAGGTAACAGTTCTAAGACTCCTTATGAATTGTGGCATGGTAAAGTTCCTACTATGAAATATTTCAAAGTTTTTGGTAGCAAATGTTATATCAAAAGAGAAGAAGATTTAGGCAAGTTTGATGTTAGATGTGATGAAGGAATCTTCCTTGGTTACTCCACTAAGAGCAAGGCCTACCAGTGCTATAATAAGAGACTCAATAAGATCATTGAAAGTGCAAATGTTAAAGTTGATGAATGTAAGGAAAGGTCTTCAGAATTAGGTGGATATGAATCAGATGAACCAGATGTTTCAGAAGTGGTGCAACATGAAGATAGCTTAGATGTGTTTAGGTGAAAATTAGATTTGTTTAGTTTAGTGTTTAAATCCTCCTTTCATCTATTACATTCAAGGACCCTTGGATCGAGTGGTAGAGCACTATCATGTCCTTGGTCACTTACAAATGTAGGGAAATTTGGATTAGGGTATTTGATTATCAATTTTCCTTCTCTTATGCTCAATTATCCATCAAAACCCTAATTATGTGAAAACGATAGTAAATAGATGAATTATGGAAAATGCCTCTACAAAAAGATGTAAAATTATAAATCACCATGCACCTATTTTCAGGGTTTCGAGGTGGAAAATTCAGGGACAAAAGAGCGGGTGCCCAAATCCAAGGCCCTACTTTTTGTCAAGATCTAGAAACAAGGCCTGTAACTTGTATCTGTTGTCCCAGAGATTTTCTGTTGTAGAACTTTGAGGACTAATGAGTGGGCACCCAAGTCTAGGTAGCTATTTCTTTCACTGATCTGCAATTCTGACACTCCAACATGCCCTCCTACAACTTCACTTTGTCTGCATCATCAACCAGTGACTTGCAATCATAAAACTTTGGGAGGGGGTTGTGGTGTTTAGGAGCTTGCCTTAGTCAAGCCTTGGAAGGACAATTAAGTCTTCCAAACACCTTTGTCAGATAGTGCCTAGGGAGGTAGAGGCATAAAACCAAATGAAATAATGATGAAAACACAATATAATGTCACCTTGTAGTGAAGATCTCATGGGAGGAAGATGCTCTTCATTCCATGAGGAAATGGATGCTCAAATCTGCAAACACAAACACATAGACCACACAAATATGCTCTTGCAACATAATGAAATACTTGAATCACCTTTAGGATGCTAAAATCACATGAACATAATCTAGTTTACAAATGAATGCCTAAACATGCTTTTATATGCAACTACAAACACTCTCACCAAGATTTTCGTAGTTCAAACTTACCGTGTCAGCATAGGACCCAAATAATGGTCATAAGATGACACCCAGAAATTGGGGTTGCCCCAAAATAGGGTAGGACTAGGGCATGGGCACCCAAGTCCTCCCCCCTATTTTGGTCAGGGGTTATCTTAAGTAGTCCCCCTAGATCCTATTTGTCAAGACACTTAGGGGTTTTCTCATCAAGGTGTTGAAATATGATGTAAAATGTCCTAAATGCACACTAAAGACCTAAGAGCTAAACCTAAATAGGGAAAAGCCCCCAAGGGGACATTTTTTGATGTTACATTTAGCTCCCACTTTAATGTATGTATAAACTCAAGGCCAATACATGCATTAAAGTACGGTCACAAACACACCAAGCACGGAGAAGACACGCCAATCACATAGAAAATACTAACAAGCATGCAAAACATGGAGAAGATAGTTACAGTCATGCAGAACACAGAGAAGATAACAAATGCATAGAAGGCACATTAATGCATAGAAGACAAGTATGATTTCTTTTTCTCATATATATGAAATGCAGATGCAAGTACTGGAAAGTAAACAAACCTCCCATAATGTAGGAAACACTCATCGCGCTGGTCTTTAGACTACATATAAGGGGCAACACACATGCAAGACATGCAAAACCTCCCAAAATACAGGAAGCACTCATCATGCTAATCTTTAGACTGCATATGGGGCAACAAACATGCCAAACAAAGCAAGGACACCAAAAACGTACACTTGAAGACACAGAGAAAACACGGCAGACAAGCGATGGAGTGTTCCTATTTCTAGGTTCAACACCATCTCAGGCACATTACAAGCACACACTGATGATTTGGCTTCACCACAACAATCACTGAAAACACACTTAAGGGTTGAGTTAGTCACAGAACCACTCCCCGCCTCTGTAGAGGACTTTTGAAAATGACTGCATGATGTAATCTGCTCTGAGAAATACACCATCCCCGCCTCCATAGAGGGCTTAAGAAAAAGGATATATGCGATATCCTACCTCTATAGAGGGCTTACATGATTGATTGATTGCAAACAAACTCAGGATGTAGGAAGCACTCATCGCGCTAGTCTTTAAACTGCATCTGAGGACAAGCACATAGCTAACATCTATAACAAACAGTTTACCTTATATATGCCCCCACCTTAAGGTGGTTGATATCAGGTATCGATATCAAGCACATTAAGGTAGGAAGAAAACACACATGGGAACACAAGCTCTAGCAAAGCTCATGCCCCCCGGAGGTGACATGTACTTTACGATTGCCAAATGTTCCCACAAACACATCCTTCAAAGAAACATGTTAGTGTCTACGATATCATGATAAACAACAACATCAAAGCAAATGATTAACCACACAAAGATCCAAGGTTATACAACGAATTCATAGTTTGAGGATAATCGTGGGGCTATATCACGAAGCTCTCTGAATTGAGTACCACCAAGGCTAGATTTAAAGACAAACAAAGGTGCACAGAGTAGCAGTATTGTTAAGGTTTGTAAATGAGATAGAAACATCATCATAGTCACTACGCAGAAAGCCCGAGTGCTTCCACTAGCCGAGCGTCAGATAAAATATACAACCCCATCATCACATTAGGAACTAAGTCCATTTTTTGATTGCTCTCGAAAGGGATACTAGGTCCACATCAGTATAAATGTTTGTCATCATCCACCCACTAGATAGAAACACTAGAGGAAGGAAAACAATAAATAAGAGAGGAGAAACAAGTGTCTTAGGGACGGTCACATAGGAGGGTGCCCCCAAGTCACCAACTGCAATGCTATGTCTGCAAGACACAACACACAACATTGAAATAAAAGAGAGGTAATATAGAAGAATGATGATACAAATAGAAGGTCACAACAGAGGCGGTCTCCTGGTATCCCAGACCTTACTAGAGAATCTGAGGTCATCCCAGGAGGCATAAAGAACACATAACACATCACGGGGAAAGCACATCATGAGAGAGATAAAGGGTTAGAGATACTTACCTGTAGGATCTTTGTATTATCTTGTAGAACTTGCGAACCTCTTGGAGAGGTACTCAACATGTTGAGTGCAAAATTTGAGTGGTTCTTATAAGAGTTTTGTTTATTATCACATGATACTTGCTTTGTAATTCCTTTTGTAAATATATCTTTTTGTCGCTTATGAGGAGGGGAACCATTTTTTTCTCTAACTGCTGATAGTCCTCTAACTCTTTTCCAATTTTTATCAAGTTTTCATTGTTGAATCTTTCTAGCACGGTAATGGGATAAGTGCAGAAAGATGAGGGACCAAAATGGGGTCTTAAGTTGCCACTTTTTTTTGAAATTAGGAAACATTGATGTTGGATGAGAAATTGAAGATAGGTACACTAAAAATTTGAAGATGGAACGAAAACAAGAGTTGTAGTGTGCCGAATCTAGTTTCTAAACTACTATTTTTTTCCAGAAATGGTTGAGATTAAGGGGTTCAAAAAGGGGGAGCACACAAATTTGTCTTGTTTATCTGAAAAAACATAACATAGCGTCTGGTGTGCTCCCCATAAAATGTTAACTTTTTTTTAGTATTTCAATAATCGCTCCAGTGAGAAATTATGTAACACAATGTAGTTTATCCATGATTTTTCTGATAATTTTTTAATGAATAATTGATTTTTTAGTAATTTTTAAAGTGGGCACATCCTGAAAAACAAAAATTTGAGCGTGCCCCCCCCTAAAATGTTTGAAAACTAATCGAAAATCAACTTTTTTTGGGGGAATTCATGTATAATGGAGTCTAGTTTCCAAAAATATAACTTATTTCAATTTTTGATGAATGATTAAAAAAAAGTCAAAAATACTAGACACTGGTTTTTGACAAAAACTGGACACACTAACAAAAGAAATTCTAGATGAAACACTAAACATACTCAAAATGTGAAAAAAATTATATGTTTAGATAGCTAATAGAGAGCTTAAGATTATGGTGGTATTTTTTTGAGTTTTCATTGAAAAAGGTGCCAGCTTGATGGGGAGCATGCTCCAGTTTATCTCCAGATTTTGCTAAAAATTGATAAAAACACATTGAACAAAGTTGAGCATAATGCGAGTGCATTATAATGCAATCACGTTATGATGAGCATAACTGGCAATACACATGCCAATTGCATTTGCTTGAAAGTTTCTAAAGCCTTTTCAACAAATCCTTTTTTTGCATATCTTGCAATCATTGTATTCCATTATAGAACATGTATTTGAGGTGTTACGTCTTACAATTGACATGCCTTGTCTATGCTTCTACACTTTACATACATGTCTACAAGGGCAGATGCATTTCCTATCATCTCTCTTTCTATTTCTCTCCTCTCTCTATGTCCTACCCTTTCTTTGAGTCTCTGCTTCCCCCCACTCTACCTCCCACCTTCTCTCTCACTCTCTTCTTCCCTCCCCTATCTACATTCTATTGTCTCTCTCACTCTCTACTTCCCTCTCCTATCTACCTCCTACCCTATTTCTGATTCTTTGCTTTCCTTGCCTCTCTACCTCCTACCTTCTCTCTCACTCTCTTGTCCCCCTCGCTCTCTACCTCTTATCCTCTCTCTCAGTTTCCACTTCCCTCCCCTATCTACCTCCTACCCTCTATCTCTTCTTCCTTGCCCTATCTACATCCTATGGCGCTCTCCCACTCTCTACTTCCATCTTGTCTCTACCTCCTATCCTCTCTCTCACTCTCTACTTCCCTCCCCTCTCTACCTCTCCTCATTCTTTGCATCCAATGAAATTTCATAAATTATCTTGTTTCCATTTCATTGAATCCCAATTTATATCCTCATCCATCTTTACATGTCCTATTTTTCTTACATTTCCATGTTCTTTGTCAACAAGGGAGAGTGAGAGGGAGGAAAAGGGAGAGAGGATAGAGATGGAGGGGAGAGAAACCTGGGAGAGCTACTTGGTGATAGGGAGAGAGAGATAGAGGGTCCTAGTTTTCTTGTTTTGGAGAGAGAGAGAGAGAGGGTGGGTCAGGTTTATGAGTTTAGGGTTACTTAAGTTTAGGGTTTAGGGGTTTAGGGTTTTGGGTTAGGGTTTAGGGGTTTACAGTTGCTTAGGTTTATGGTTTATGGTTTAGGGGTTAGGGTTTATGTGTTATGGATATAGGGTTGCTCAGGTTTAGGGTTTAGGGGTTAGGGTTAAGAGAGTGAGAGTGAGGGGATTGATAGATATTGGGAGAGATCTAGGGAGATAGAGGTTTAGAGTTGCTTCCAAGGTTTATGGTTTAGAGGTTTGGGGTTTAGGGTTGCTTATTTTTAGGGTTTAGGGATAAGGGGTTAGGGTTTAGGGGCATTATTTAGGGTAACTTAAGGTTTATGTTTTGGGGGTTAGGGGTTAAGGTTTAGAAGTTTAGGTTAGGGTTTAGGAGAGAGGACCGATAGGGAGATATAGAGGAGACCGAGGGGAGACACAGGGAGATAGAGGGTGAGGGACATGGCTAGAGACATAGGTAGAGAGATTGAGAGGTAGAGGGATGATAAAGATGAGATAGGGTTTAGGGTTTATCGTATTTGGGGTTGATCGGGTTTAGGGTTTAGGGGTTAGGAGTTTAGAGAGGGAGAGATATGGAGATAGAGGGTGAGGAACATGGCCAGAGACATAGCCAGAGAGATTGAGAGGTAGAGAGATGATAGAGACAAGGAGATAGGGGCTTAGGGTTGATCGGGTTTAGAGTTTAGGGGTTAGGAGTTTAAAGAGGGAGAGATAGGGAGATAGAGGGTGATGGACATGGCCAAAGACATAGGCAAAGAGATTGAGAGGTAGAGGGATGATAGAGACAAGGAGATAAGGGTTTAGGGTTGATTGGGTTTAGGGTTTATGGTTGGTATATATGATGTATAGAATGGTGTAAATGACTAACATATTGGTGCTTATGTTCTGATGGCTCCTGTGGCTGGCAGAGGGTAGAATAACACCTGTGACTGGCTAGTGTAGAATGATGTTTGTTATTGATAGGTAGGTGCTACTAAGGAGCATATTGGCACATATGATATACAAAATGGTGCAAATGACTAATAGATTGGCACTATGATCTTCTAATGGCTCCTAGTGAGGTATTTGTTTTATTTTGATTATTTTTGGGATCGTCTGAGATGGAGCTTAGATTGATTTGGGATGGAGTTGGGATGAAATGGATTGGTTTAGGGATGATGAGAGGTGAAAAGGACTAGATTAGGAATGATTTGGGAATGATTAGAATGGTTTTAGGTTGAAGTGGTTTAGTGTTGATTATGGAATGATTAGAATGATTTAAGAATAGTTTAGGGATGCTATTTGAGATGAAATCCATGTTGATTGGAAAATGATTAGAGATGAACTTAAATTGATTTGGATGTGATTTGGGATGGTTTGAAGTGGTTTAGGGCTGATTAGAAGTGGTTAAGGGATGATTAGAGATGAAATTGAATAGATTAGGGATGATTTGGGATTGATTAGGAATGAATTTGGTTGGAATGAAAGCTTAATGTTTTCATGTTTTCATGTTATAGAGATTGGGAGAGATAGGGAGATAGAGGTTTAGGGTTATTTCCAGGTTTTATGGATTAGGGGTTAGGGGTTTAGGGGTTTAGGGTTTCTCATTTTTAGGGTTTAGGGGTTAGGGGTTAGGGTCTAGGGGCATTATTTATGGTTTAGGTTTTATGGTTTAGGGGTTAGGGGTTAAGGTTTAGAGGTTTAGGTTTATAGTTTAGGTAGAGAGGTAAATAGG
The DNA here is from genome assembly GCA_027924645.1 of Cunninghamia lanceolata. Classification (NCBI taxonomy): domain Eukaryota; kingdom Viridiplantae; phylum Streptophyta; class Pinopsida; order Cupressales; family Cupressaceae; genus Cunninghamia; species Cunninghamia lanceolata. Next base: position 11,483,034 of record BSBN01000892.1, read on the forward strand.
GAGATACAGAGGAGACCGAGCCTAGGAGAGATATCTATGTCTCCTCTATCCCTCTCTCTAACTATACCTACCTCTCTATCTCTCTCTCCCTATCTCTCTATCTTGCTAGATCTCTTTTGATCCCCTCTAACTCTGCCTTTCTATCTCTCTCTCCCTCACTATTTGAGGTTTACATGAGTTTAGGGTTTCTCAAGTAAATATGGATTAGGTTTTAGGGTAAGGGTTTAGGGGAATTATTTAGGCTTTAGGGGTTTAGGGATGCTTGAGTTTAGGGTTTAGGGTCTAGGGGTTAGGGTTTAGGGTTTACAGGTTAGGGGTTTAGGGTTTCTTGAGTTTAGGGGTTAGGGTTTAGGATTTAGAGAGAGATTGAGTGAGGGGACCAATAGAGATTAGGAGAGATGGGGAGATAGAGGTTTAGGGTTGCTTCCAAGTTTTATGGTTTAGGGACCTTAGGGGTTTAGGGGTTTAGGGTTTAGGGGTTAGGGGTTAGGGTTTAGGGTTTATGGTTTAGGGGTTAGGCGTTACGGTTTAGAGGTTTAGGTTTATGGTTTAGGTAAAGAGGCGAATATGGATATATAGAGGAGACCAAGCCTAGGAGAGATATCTTTATCTCCTATATCCCTCTCTCTAACTATACCTACCTTTGCTTCTAGGTTTTATGGTTTAGGGACCTTAGGGGTTTAGGGGTTTAGGGTTTCTAGATTTTAGGGTTTAGGGTTAGGGGTTAGGGGCATTATTTAGGATTTAGGGTTTATGGTTTAGAGGTTTAGGTTTATGGTTTAGGTAGAGGGTAGAAGAGGGATCCCTATCTCTATCTCTCTGGACATATGGATCCCTATCTCTTAATCTATCCCTCACTACCTCTCTCTCCTCCTGTTTATCTCTCTCCCCATCCTTCTATCTCTTGAAATCTCTCTCCCTATGTCTCTAGACATCTCTTGATCTCTTTCCCTATCGACCTATCTATCCTCATAACGCCATCTCTTAATATAACCCTCTCTATCTCTCTCTCTATATTTTCCTATCTATCTCTCCCTTGCTAGATCTATATCCCTATATCTCCACTCTCTATATGTATGTATCTCTATATTTCTCCCTCTATAGACCTATTTCTCTATCTCGATCCCCATCTCTCCCTTTCCCCGTCTCTATCTCTCCATGTCTCCTGATCCCTCTTTATATATAGGATAGAGAAATGAAGAGAGAGAGAGAGAGAGAGACTCTCTCATGTAGATACAAGGTTACCTTTATGTTATCATGCTTCCTAGAATGCACTTGTGTTATAACGTGTTCGCGTTCTTGGAAGCATGGAAAATGGTAAAAAAGCATGTGGGATCCATGTTTTAGACCCCACATGCCTATTATTCTTGCTTTTCATGAGTATATCAGACAAGAAAATGCTTTTCATGTTGGTTGACTAATTGAGAATCATTTTTATATGAATCCACCACCTTTTTTTGTTTTTTCAATGTAGAAGAAGTGATTTTTCATGTTTTTGGAGAAAATTTGATTATTTAAACTAAAAGTTTCATGTTTCATGTGTGATTTTGTTTCAAAGATAATTACCATTGATATATAGATTGAATTTGATGATATATGTTTGTTTTTTACATAAATTTTACTAATCCTATTCTAGAATTATATAGAATTCATAATCAAACTTGAGAAAAACAAGAATTTGAGGATTTTGAAGCCATCTTTTGGAGAATTGGTCAACTGTAATATCGAATTATAAGGTATTTTCAATTTTAATTCACATATATATGTTCTTATGTTCTTTGTGTCTTTAAATGTCTTTATGTCTTTATGTTTTTTATGTTCTTTATGTTCTAAGAAATATGTGTCTAGGTATATCAGTTAGTTCAGTCAAAGAGAATCCAAATTCCTCATGTTTCCACCTTGTTTCAGCCCTTCATGCCTTTATTTCACCTATTTTCAGCTATACAAGAGAAAAACATTATCAAATACTTCATAAAATAATTTTAGTGAACAATTGTTTGTCATACTCATATTCGAGTGTATACATGGAGCCGAAATTGATTTTGGAAGACTCTTAATATTTGCCCTAGGATGATATAGAAGGATTTATTCCTTAATACATGCATAATTCAATTCATTTAATAGAACCATGCATGAAATGATAGTTTTCTTACAAAAATGGAGGAAATGAGCACCACAAACTATCTAACAAATTGTTACAACTCACTTTGATACCACTCAATCCATAAAAAATATGATGGAGATTATGTATTTACTTCATGAACATAACAAAATTTTAGAGAAGAGAGTTATATATGTAAATATATGGACATACAAGCATCATGACATAAGATGATACAAAGGGAGTTACAAGGAGATAAAACACTAAAAAGGAGGTTTTCATGAGTGTAGGACAGTCATGTAAGTCTATATAATAGCCCACTATCATAGTCTATATAATCCTGTTGCCATGTATGATCCTCCTTGCATTTGAAGGTCATTTTACAATGCTATGAAATTTATAATTTATTACAAAGTGGTCCTTATTGCATCTATGTACAATGAAATTCATACATTTATATACTATTTACAATGAATGTGTAAATAGTTCTCTTCCTACAACTATGCACATGCTATAGTTGAGATAAGAGTTTGTGCACATTACAATAATTAAAACCATCACTGTTATGCTACAACATGCTACAAGTCATCTATGTTACATGCTACAACATTTATGTTACTATGGAACACAAATGTGCATGCTTACAACACCCAAAACATGTCATCACTAGCTCTTACATTCTCTATTTTCCTTGTCCTTTCTTGACCTCCAAGTGGCCATACTTCTCATACTCACCCATAGTGAGTGAAATATACTACTTTCTTGCTCTACAAGTGAAAAACTTGAACACAACTCAATCCATAAGAAAAACTTGGAGTGCTAATCAAATGCCCCTACAAAATGAAAGCAACTCACACTTATCTCCTTTACAAATCAAGTAAATACTCTATCCAAGTATCATTACATACTAACATCATTCAATGTTGATGTAGACTCATGTGAGATCTATTCTCTCTTTGAATTTGATGTTTTAGTGTGCTTTTTTTTTTCCTTTGTGGTTGCTTACTCTTGTGTTTGTCATTTGGGTGAATCTCTAGATGAATCTTCCAACACTTGTCATAACAATATCCTCCAAGCTTGAAATAAGACCAATAGTTGTTATCTTTGTACATACTCAAATCAACTTGTTTGTTATCTTCTTTGAGTTTGTTTTTTCCTTTCTCTTCCCTTAGTTTTGGAGAATTATTTATTTTTCCATCCTTGCTATGGAAAATATGCTCCTTAGTGGTGTTTGCTTTGTGCATCATTCTACAATTTACTACTTCATCTTTCTACTTCTTAGAGATACAACCATTCAATTTTCCCCTTTAGAATGTTTGAAATAGGCTCCCAAATGATGCACTACAAGGTGACAACAACTTGGTTTTACAAAGTTTCACAAACTTGTGTTCTTGATTTGACTCACAAACTCTCTCAATGACCTTTCAATGCATTAAGTCTCCAACACACAACTAGGGTACAGACCTTCATATGAACTAGATGAGGCATCTAACAAGATTATGTTCACCAACTAGAACCAACTAAACCACTCTTCAAGTCACAAGGATCCCCTCTTAGCAACCAATCTGCCTAAGCCCTCAAATCCTAGTAGCCCTACTTAAGGGGTTTTTCTAACTTATCTTTACCATAAGGTTTCAAACCCAAACTTAAATGAATGTTTAGAATACCCATTACCAAGTTGCATAACATATATTAAACTCAGTATAGACTCCTTTGGACAATATGCCTCAAAACTGACCTTATTCGCTGTCTTAAAAGGGTTAATTAGGCCTATATTAGAAAGGAACTTGCCTTCAAAATTTCCACATACCCCTAAACTCAGTAAACAATCCCTAATCAGGTTGCTAAACTCTCAAATCCACACTCACATTCAAGTGGCATGATCATTTATGATGCAGACACAAGAAGGAATTCAAAGCATTGATACCATATTTCACAAATCAACTCAACCATAAACCAAAATCTTGCAATGGCCCAACTAGGTGCTTAAGGGCATCATAAGGCATAAGGGCTCCAAGCTATTCCCCAACCCTAACACAAGCATACACCATGTCAATATAATGTATTCAAACCAATTTTGTCACTTTTAGTGCCTGGAAACATCAACCAATGTGTGATCCAAAAATCACTCCTTAAGGCCTAATGGCCTTCCAAACTTGAAAAATGTGCATAACTTTGTGTAAACTCAGCCAACCCAAAAACCAAAAAGTATTTAGACACCCATTATGGAGTAGAACAACATATCAAAAGATTTCATGCCCTTGTTTTAGGAAAAATGTGAGTTCTATGACTGGCCCTCTCTAGAAATAGGCTTAATTTGGTCCAATTAACAAAGCAAGTACCCTAGGATCATTCAAAAACTACTCCAAACACAAAAACAATAGATCTATATGTCACAAAACTTCAAACCACCATTGGTTAGTATAGTCATGCTCATCTAGGGTGCAAACTAGAAAACCCTTCATTTCTTCACAAATAAGGGGGTCTTAATGAAAATCTCTTATCCACTCCAACCTAGAACAAACTAACACCTGATTCACCTTTAAATAGGTGTGCATAGGCTATAGAAACACTTACTTGGCTAGGTTGCATTAAAATTCACAAAGAACCACTATTTAGCCACCCTTTCCACTTGGAAAATGCATGAAAATGCCCTTAGGGCATTACACAAAACCCTCTTAGACTCCTTCCTTGCAAAAAAAACTTCCACATTCATGTTAGAGACATCAAACTTAGCCTATCCACCAAGCCACATGTTTATACAGTAGGTGGATAGGTAAATTAGCCATTTTTTTTTCTCTCAAAACCCTTATTCTAATAGTCCACTGGGTAGTTTCAGAAATTCAATTAGAAATCCCTCTAAACATAATGAAAAACCCTCAAAATAGGTGCAAATGAAAATTAACACATACACCTAACTCATTCAATGAATTTTAAGACTTGACAGTATGGTACAGGGCCTAGGTACGGTCTGAAACAGTGAATTTGTAGGAAAAAAATAAGTTACAGCAGAAAAATAGGGTATAACTTCTTATTTCTTCCTCCAAGTTCATCCTCCTCTCTTCTATTCAAACTAGATTCAAGTGTTTATGTGTGTTCAAATGCATACTCCATGACTTATGTATGTTCAATTTATCTTTATATGAGGTGTCTTATTTAGAAGTTTGTAAAACCTTGTTATTCATTCTGATTGTGCTATTCATTGTCATTATAAAATTTCTAAAGATCATTATCTTATTCTTCATGCTTGTAGAAATCATCATCATGCCAAGGAAATGAGCAAATACTATAACACTAGAAGAGCATGAAGCTGAGAATGAGAGGAAAAGAGAAAGAATGAGGCAAATTCAGGAAAGTAGGATATTGTCAACCATACAAGAAGATATTCCACCATTGCCAATTGAAGATGAATGTGACACGTCTAACAAAGCTAAGATAGAGATGGAATTGGCGGAACAAAGGGAACGAATACAAAACCTTCGTGCAATGAGGAAAGTTAATCTCCAAGTTGGAGGCACTCCATCGTCCACAGGTCAAGTTGAAGGAACACCATCATTATCTTCTTGAATTGGAGACACTCCATCTTTCACAGGTGAAGTAGAAGGTACATCTACATTTTCTTCTCAAGTTGGTCACATGCCATCATTCACACCTCAAGTTGAAGGTACATCATTTTCAACCTTTTCACCTCCAATCAAAGGTATGTCATCTATCCCATCTCATGTAAATATTGAAGAAATTCCTAATGTTTAGTCTACTTTACCAAATAAAACACCTCCTAGAATTTTGCATAGGAGGCCTAAGTTTCTGAATGATATTGATGAGAATATATTGGAGCCCATGCAGGATAAGATTCCCATTCACACTTGCCAAAGATATGCAAATAAGATAAGAAAATTATTCTTTGAGAATTTAAATGAAACTGGAAGATGTCAACTCTTTGTTGAACTGATGAGAAATTTGAAATTTAGGCCCACTATGAAGATTCTTGGCCTAAGAACATCAAATGCCTCAAATGAAAACTTAATTGTCAAGAATCTAATGAGTGCGTATGAGAGTGTGGGTTCCACCTCACGCACCAAGGATAGTAATGTCACACGACATGTCATTACATCGACAATTGTAAGCCAACAAACAAAAAAAGCTCACCTCATTAGAAAGACAAGTCGAGCATTGAAAATAAATAGAAAAACTCTAATGAGAGCCATTGGAAGACCTCAAAGAGTTGAGGATCCAAATGCTAATGAATTATGGGAATTCTCTAAGAGACTCCCATGGAAAGACAAAGTTGTTGTCGAATCTTTGAGATCACTAATTGAAGACCTTTGGAAGAATTACACAAGGGTATTTCCGAATCAAAGGGATGTGGTAAGAAGGAGAATTGGTAGTCGAAACCATGAGCCACATCCAAAGCATTTTTTTGATATGACTCAAATATAGTTTTTTGGTAAATTTATAAAGAAGTATCCTCAAATTAAAATTTCTCAAAGATATTTTGAAATGCTAAAACCTTTCTTTGCCAAAATAAATCACACATGCACTACTTGTTGTTCTAGATTACATATTGACTTTTCTAACCACTTTGATGTTTATCGGTCTATATGTTTAGATTTGCATACTAACAATGTTTTGCAGGATTGTGGCATACGTACCCCACCAACTACCTCAAGAGACTTCATATCAATAATTTTATGTGATAGAGAGGAAGGTCAAATATTCTACAGGAAATTATGCTTGGATGGCACATGTTAGCATTGCGGTGGCTTGCAACGTATGCCAATATGTGAACATATGGAAAGAACACATGTGGTTGGAAATGAACTAGTAGAGTTTAGCAAGTATAAAATAGTGGCATACAATACAAGAGATGGTAAAGAAGCAAAGAGGTGTGAATATGTTATTCAAAAGATTCTGGTGTATCAGTTTATGCCTATATTTTGTGACAACATAGTGTATGAGTATGTAAGACATGCCCATAGAGCTCGATGGTTGGACTTGCAATTCAAGTTATGCAAGGACACATTTCTAGTTTGTAGCATTGTTTTAATTGTCGACTTTGTAGAGAACTACAATCTACAGCCACAATGTGAGGTGCAATAACAATATTATAACTTGACATGGGTTTCTATATTTGTGCACATTGCATTCATTCATGTGAATGATAGTACAGAGTATGACAAAAAGATCATAAGGGAGTATCATTTTTATATAGGAAATGATTGCACACATTCAGTAGAGTTTGTGCAAGGTTGTTTTCAGGTGTTCTACAATGATCTAGCTAGAAGGGGCATATCATTTAGTTAGCATATCATATGGTCGAATAACTATGCATCACAATTCAAGAACTCGCAAAATTTCTATTGGTTGAGTAGGAGGCATAATATTACAGGTGTTCAGCATATGTGGAATTTTTGTGAGGCCGGCCATGGAAAGGGGGAGCATGATGGTGCAGGAGCATGTAACAAAAGAGCCATAGCACGAGAAGAGTTAAAGTATAAAGACAATGCAAAGTTGATAGATGCAAAATCAATCGTCGAGTGGTGTAATGCTTCGATGGGTATAGGTAATGAAGGTAAGTCTTCAGTTCATATATTTTTTTGGTTGATAGATGATACTAACATTGCACCATATGAGGACTATTGTACACTAACAGGATCAAGTAAGCTACACTCTATCAGAAGCTCAATTGCAGGTTAATGGAGTATACATACGCAGAAGATGGCATGCTTTTATTCTCCATGTACAATTAAATCCTGGAATGAGTACGAGTTAAGGGAGTGGGTTGAGGAATGACAGTTTAATTATCTTAGCCCACTTGACACGTATCAACCCTCGACGGCACTGGAATTGATAGAGATGGAATCGTCAGTTGACTTTGACCACATATCAGACCTAGTTCAACCAGGTACTATATCTACTTGCATAGTTAAATTTGAAATTCCTAATGTTATCTTAAACTTTGTAGTATTTTTGTAATGTTGACTAATTTCATCTAATTTGCTGCACATATCATTGTAGGGCATGTTTATGTAGTTATTGTAGATGAAGATAATGAAGAGGGAACAAATTATTACTTGTGTTGTTGTGTTAAGGCCAAAAAGAAATTGGAGGCCCTAGTTACAGATGGAGAAAACATCAAATACCCTATAGGCTCAATGGTTGTTACTAGAACATGGCTTAGAAGGTACCCACATAAGAGTGTTAATGTTTGGCTGTTTGAGGACTTTGACACACATCAGAAGATTCTTCATTACTCTAACCTTGTCGTGGCAACCAATGTTCATTTGATACAATATTGAGGTAGACCTTTCAACAAGACCCTGTGAAAGGTGTGTGACTCTGACCATGAGGCCATACTTGACACAATAAAGAGTAGAGAAGAACTAGATGGTTTGTTGGATTAATTTATAAGTATGCATAAAACTTTCCTAGATGGTTACTTGTAATTTGCTTTGTATATAAATAGTAGTATGAATTGCTTCCCTCCAGTATATTTATGTTTAGTCAATTTTTCTTTTTGATGCTTCTCACAGGAGGTCACAACTCCAGTCCATCCAACTACGAACAAAGAAGCTTGAGAAAAGATGATGAAGAGTGATCATCAGATGGCGGTAAGTGATCGATTACATAAGTGATGTTATATATTTCATGTACATTTTGTTATAGTAATGTGCATATTGTTTGATTGTATTAACAGGTGGAGCTACATGAGCTTCAACTATTGAAGAGGTCTACTCAATGACAGAGAGAGGATAAGTCATGGATATTTTTGTATATATACCTATATGGCTTTGTATGCAAACTAGATGTTATGTTCATGACATTATGTATACGACAGTTTATATTAAATATTTAATATGATGATAAATTATCCTTGAGCAGTGGTATGAAATATGGGCAGTGAAGGCCTCATGTTTCATTTGATTTGTTTTCTATGGTATACATTTGATGTTTGCATCATCATCATGTTATGCTTCATGGGGTTAGATCTAAGTAATGGATGAAGTTGATCCTAATTGGTCTTAATCCTGTTCACTCATGTTTGGAAAGATGCTAGGAGTGACATTTTGCTTTCCATAGCTCATGGGGCCGAACAGACTTTGCCAACATGTCAGGGTGGGCCAGTAAATTCTAGGGAAGGTCTTGTTTCATGTGCCAAGCATTGCATTTGTTCAGGGCAAAGGCTATCGGCAAAGTCCCTTAAGCTCCCAAAGACAAAAAAATTCCCAAACTTTGACTAGATAGTTCTCAGAATTCATGGCAGCTGGGAACGTTTCATTTGGACCTACAAGTGTATGTGGACTCCATCCACAATAACCTCTCTTAGTTTTGCTCAACTCCAGTCTGTTTGACTATGCTGAAATCAAACACATTCTTGCAAAATGCTTTAGTTTCATGCAGTGGAAAGGTGCTAGGAGTGACATTTTGCATTCCATAGCTCGTGGGGCTGAATAGACTTTGCCAACACATCAGAGTGGGTAGGTAAATGCTAGGGGAGGTCTTGTTTCATGTGCCAAGAATCGCAGTCGTTCGGGGTAGTAGGCTATCGGTAAAGTCCCTTAAGATCCCTAAGACAAAAAAACTGCCAAACTTTGACGAAACAGTTCTCAGAATTTGTGGTAGCTGGGAATGTTCTGTTTGGACCTACAAGTGTATGTGGAGTCCCTCTACAATAACCTCTCTCAGTTTGGTCAACTCCAGTCCATTTGACCATACTGAAATCAAACACATTCTTACAAAATGCTTCAGTTTCATGTAGTGCAAAGGTGCTAGGAGTGACATTTTGCATTCCATAGCTCGTGGGGCCAAACAGACTTTGACAACAAGTTAGGGTGGGTAGGTAAATGCTAGGGGAGGTCTTGTTTCATGTGCTAAGCATCGCAGTCATTTGGGACATTAGGCTACCGACAAAGTCCCTTAAGATCCCTAAGATGAAAAAACTGCCACACTTTGACGGGATAGTTCTTAGAATTTGTGGCAGCTGGTAACGTTCTTTTTAGACCTACAGGTGCATGTGAAGTCTATCTACTATAACCTCTATTATTTTTGGTCAACTCTAGTTTGTTTGACAGTGCTGAAATCAAATGCATTCTTGCAAAATTCTTCAGTTTCATGCAGTGGAAAGGTTGCCAGGTGCCATATTTTTTGTTCTGCTTATCGTGGGGCTGAATGGATTGTGCCAACACGTCAAGGTGGGTGGGTAAATACTAGGGGAGGTCTTGTTTTGTGTGCCAAGCATCCCAGTCATTCTGGCCTGCAAGCTACCGAGACCTAGCACTTTTTGAGTTTACCGATAGACTGCCGCTCTGAATGAATGAGACACTTGGCGCATGAAACGAGACCTCCCAAGCATTTATCCAACCACCCCAATGTGTTGGCACAGTCCATTTGGCCCCACGATGAGCAGAACAAAAAATATGGCACCAGCCAACATTTCCATTGCATGAAACTAAAGCATTTTGCAAGAATGCATTTGATTCTGGCATGATCAAATGGATAGGAGTTGAACAAAACTGAGAGAGCTTATTGTCAACAAACTCCACATGCACATGTAGGTCCAAACAGAATGTTCCCAGCTGCCACGAATTCTAAGAACTGTCACATCAAAGTTTGGCAATTTTTTCATCTTAGGGAGCTTAAGGGACTTTATCGGTAGCCTACTGCCTCGAATGACTGCGACGCTTGGCACATGAAACAAGACCTCCCTTAGAATTTACCCATCCACCCTTACTCATTGGCAAAGTCCGTTTGGCCCCATGAACTATGGAATGCAAAATGTCACTCCTAGCACCTTTCCATTGCATGAAACTGAAGCATTTTGCAAGAATGTGTTTGATTTCGGCATGGTCAAATGGACTGGAGTTGACCAAAACTTAGAGAAGTTATTTTAGACAGACTCCACATGCACCTCTAGGTCCAAATGGAACATTCCCAGCTACCACAAATTTCAAGAACTGTCCCGTCAAAGTTTGGCAGTTTTTTCATCTTAGGGATCTTAAGGGACTTTGCCGGTAGCCTGCTACCTTGAATGATTGTGATGCTTGGCACATGAAACAAGATCTCCACTAGCATTTACCCACCCACCCTAATGCGTTGGCAAAGTCTATTTGGCCCCACGAGCTATGGAATCCAAAATGTCACTCCTAGCACCTTTCCATTGCATGAAACTGAAGCATTTTGCAAGAATGCATTTGATTTTGGCATGGTCAAATAGATAGGAGTTGAATGAAACTGAGAGAGTTTATTGTAGATGGACCCCATGTACACCTATAGGTCCAAACGAAATGTTTCCATCTACCATGAATTCTAAGAACTGCTCCATCAAAGTTTGGTAGTTTTTTTGTCTTAGGGATCTTAAGGGTCTTTGTCAGTAGCTTGCTGCCCCGAATGACTGCAATGCTTGACACATGAACGAGACCTCCATTGGAATTTATCCATCCACCCTGATGCATTGGTGAAGTCTATTTGGCCCCACGAGCTATGGAATGCAAAATATCACTCCTAGCACCTTTCCACTATATACATGTTCACAACTTTTGTAAAATGAACTCAAAATGACTCTATTGACCTTGCACATGGTCTATTATGACCTTATTAGACCAAAACAAACTCAATTACATGTGAATCAAACAACCTTCAAAGTGCCTAGTCTCAATCTTCATACTTTTCATGTCTCAATTAGGCCTAATCTTGTAGGATAGCAGACCCTATTTTTGGGGTTTTTCTCTCAAACTTTCCAAAATACCTCCCAAACTAAATATAGATTTATATACTCATTTCCAAGTTACATAACATATCTCAAAACCAATAGTGACTCCTTTGGACCATGTACCTCAAAATGGCATTTTTTACTGTCTAAAATAGGCTAATTAGGCCTAGTTTGTGAAGAAACATACCTCTAAATATCCAACAACCCCCTAGACTTGATGGGACAACATCTCCCATGTGTCCAAACTCTCAAAACCACAATTAGTTTTAGGAGAAACCCTCACTAACATACCAAACCCCAAAAATCCTTAATCTAGGCCAATTTGAGGAGGGTTTATTGAAACTCTACCTTCCACACACTCTCAGACTTTGCCAACACTTGGAACACTTAAAAAATAGTCTACATATGCTTTAGGAACCATCTCCTAGTACTTTCCAACCTTCTTTTAACAAACCCTATCCTAAAACTAGCCTTTCTTGCTTGGAAACAAGGCAAAACTTACCTAGGACAACACCATAGTTTGGTCAAACTCCATCTCTTGCTTCCCTGACTTCATGGGCATCTAAAATACATCCAAACCAAACCATTCCACTGAACACATATGCAAAGTATGCAAAGTGTGGAAGCATATACTTTATGAACATGAATTGTTTAACCTGATGCCTCAAAGAAATGTTGTCTCATGGAATGCAATGATTGCAAGATATGCATGAAATGGATTGTTTTGGACACGAGGCTCCAAATTCATCATAGATTAGTTTGAGACTAGGCCTAATTAGGCCTCCTTTACAAGGCAAGTACTATGCCAATGCAAACCCACCACACCAAACCACTTGGGAACCCTAGCATGCATGGAAAAGGAACCAAATTCACTAGTTTTGGCCTTTGAAAAACTTGTTAAGGTACTATTGTATGGACTGCACCCTCTTTTTGCCTAATACATGGTCATATTAGGCCATTTCATCCTCATACTCTGTTATATTCTTGTTTCTTGACCTAGGGCTTATTGTGAATAGTGATCTTGCCTTATTCCATCCCATTCCACCAATATAGATTGATTAACTTGGTGGAATGGCAAAGAAATACATAGTTTTTAGCCTCAAAACCCTAGTTCAGGGTTTTATGATAGTTTCTAGAAAAACATGATTTTCTCCCTCTAAATTTAATGAAAATGCCTTAAACAAGATGCAAATGAAAGGTCATTCACTCCCCTTCACAATGCAGTTGGTTTTAGACCATGACAATACTGTACGGATGAGCAGTACATCCTGAAATAGTCCAATTTTAGGAAAAAGTAGTAGAAAACTCAATTTTATTCAACTTTGCCCTTCAAAACGTTCTTCACCAACCCCTCCTCGGTGTGTTTGAAGGTTTTTATACATGTTTACAATAGTTCCAGTCGATCATAACTAACTTTCAACCTATTTGATCATTGGGTAACCTCCTTATTACATGATTTGTTAAGTTGACAAAGTAACTTCTTACCACTGCTTGCATTATTAGACTTTTTGTTTGACAACAACATAAAACATGACTCCAAACACAAATGACATTGGTCATTTGACGTTATTACATGCAAAATGATGACACAAGACCATCAACTTGTCCTATGATGTCCTAGGACCTTGTTATGACATGCTCCTAGCCAAGATTGGCTATGGCTAAGGTGCTCTTGCACCATGAAATATGATTCCATGGTGTTGAGTCATCCTTCTTACCTACTACATCACCCTTGTAGACATGTATGCAAAGTGTGGAAGCATAGACAAGGTATGTGAATTGTTTGACATGATGCCCCAAAGAGCTATCACCTCATTGAATGTAATGATTGCAAGATAGGAACAAAATGGATTTTTTGATAAGGCATTAAAAACTTTCAAGCAAATACAATAGGCGGGTGTAAAGAAAAATTCCACAACCTTAGCCAGTATCCTCCTTGCCTATGCCAAAATAGACATCCATCAAAAGGATAAAACATATGGGAATTTTGTTAGATGTTGTAGTTGCAACTGCCCTCAGAGACATGTATGCAAAGTGTGGAAGCATAGACAAGGCACGTGAACTGTTTGGCATGATGCCTCAAAGAAATGTCACCTCATGGAATACAATTATTGCAAGATATGAACAAAATGGATTTACTGATAAGCCTTTAGAAAGTTCCAAGAAAATGCAATTGGCAAGTGTAAAGCCAAATTCCAAAACCTTAGAAAGGGTATGTTTGGAGCACGGTATAGACATCCATCAAAGCATAAAGGATATAGGAATTTTGTCAAATGTCATAGTTGTAAGTACCCTGCAAGACATGTATGCAACTTGTGTGTAAGCATATAAACGAACATGAATTGTTAGACGTGATGCCTCAAAGAAATGTTGTCTCATGGAATGCAATGATTGCAAGATATGCACGAAATGGATTTTTTTATAGGCTTTAAAAACTGTCAAGCAAATGCACAAAAATAAATTTCAACCATTTATGCAAATTTTGGCACATCTAAAACCAAATTACACAACCTTAACTAACTTCCTCCTTGCCTATGCTATAATGGGATCCAGAGAACATAGTGTGGACAACCATCAAAGCATAAATGATATAGGAATTTTCTCACATATATTGTATTTGCAAAGTTGCCCTTGTAGGCATGTATGGAAAGTATGGAAGTATAGATAAGGCATGTGAACTATTTAAAATAATGCCTCAAAGAAATGCATAGTTTGACAGAAATCAATGATTGCAAGATATGCACAAAATGGATTATTTGAAAATGATTCATAAACATTCAAGAAAATGTAATTGGCACTTGTAAAACCAAATTCCTGTAACAATAATTCATTATCAAATTAAATATTTAATATAAACTATCATATACATAATGTCATGAACATAAGATCTAGTTTATATAAAAAGCCATATAGGCGTGTTCAAACAAAGCCATATAGGCAAATATACATCAAATTAACATACAAAATTATGTATACAAAGCCATTTAGGCATACAAAATAGTTCCCAAAAACTAGTTTCCTATGGACTTTTAGGAAATAATCAGTGGCTCTTCTTTGAATGTGAAGATGGAGAGCTAGTCAGTGACACATCATCTCTCTGCTGTCGAGTAGACCTCTTCAAATAAAGTTCATCTAGCAGCACCTTTTAATACAAACAAACAATATGCGCATTAGTATAGAAAATGTATGAAATGTATAACATCACATATGTAATTGATCACTTACTGCCAACTGATGATCACTCTCCATCATCTTGACTCTCTTTATTTGTAGTTGGACAAATTGGAGTTGTGACCTCCTGTGAGAAGCATCAAGAAGAAAAATTGACTAAACATAAATATTATTTATGTACATCAAATGACATGAGATAAAAAAGAAATACAAAATTATGGTATTTTCATGTTATTGGCTCATACCTTAGTCAAAGGATTTGTAGGCATCATGGCTGCATCAATGCCTATTTGTGTTGACTCACAAAGATGAGGAGTCTCCACTGTATCTAGCATCTGAAAATCAAGTTCAAGATTATTAAAACAAAATAAATACATAACATTATTTTAAAAATGCATAATGATTAGAAATGGTTAAATTTACCTCCATAAAAGTGGTGGTTTGGCATCCAGGGGACCAAGGAAACTTTGGAGGTGCTGGTGACTATTGAAATCATCAAATCAAGTCACAAAATAATATTACCATTGACATATCTACAATAATTATGAATATGTGATAAATTACATACTTGTTGATTTGACCTCCGCTCATAAGCCGCCAATGGATGGCAAACAGAGGCAAGATGAAGACTCTGACCTTGGAATTTCATTATGCAAACAATTACATACATTATTTTTTATTTATAATATAGCTAATCATATAAAATTAATTACAAATTTCATATAACAATATACTAAATCAAGAGGAAACTTGTAACAAATTACCTGAGAGTCAATACCAAATGTATGCTATAAGAGATCATCACTGAGAACAAGATCATCCAATATGTCCTACCCCTATGTCGCATCATGTTGCCCCTATGTCGCAGCATGCTGCCCCTGTGTCATAGAGTCCTATCGTGCCTCCTACGTCCCATAATCACATAGGTTCCCACATGTACTGCACAAATGTGGGGACACATGATGCCTACTACTCTCACCCTCATCACCCTGGGTAAAATCATCCACATAATGTGATAGAGTTTGGGTGAGAGTAGTCAGTGAATGTAAAGTCTCCAGCTCAACACTCTCCTTCAAAGCCAAAGGGAGTGACCTACGTTCTGGCCTCACTTGGGGTATAGGCACATGTTGTTCATCTCGTTGAGCCCCGGGTCTATCTTGGGCAGAACCACCACCTCTACCCTAGAACTCACGAATGTCAAAATAATTCAGAATCTTGTTGAGGACGAACTCACAATAGAGTTTCCTCAAAAAATATTGTGGTACCTCATCATTGTTACATGGCCGCCAATCAAAGACCATGTGCCATCTATCCCAAAAGTTTTGGGATATGTCTTCATTCCTGCACCAATGTATAGAAAACCGTTTGCAACTTTCCTCTAATGTTTGGCCAGTTTTTGGATTAATAAATTGTGCACATAATTGAGATTTTGTAATTTTTTCCTTCTTCACTTGTTCATATGACAACTTGTCAGCATAATATTGCCAACTCCTCTCTCTATAGTCTTGGAATTCGGTGATTTGTTTCGTCACCAAATCTGTGTGGGAA
Source organism: Cunninghamia lanceolata (assembly GCA_027924645.1). NCBI lineage: Eukaryota > Viridiplantae > Streptophyta > Pinopsida > Cupressales > Cupressaceae > Cunninghamia > Cunninghamia lanceolata. The sequence continues at coordinate 11,499,563 of BSBN01000892.1, forward strand.
ACAATCTCCTGTAGTGATTTTGCAAGTGCCCTCCTATGCTCAGTGGTTCCACTTGGATTGTTTAGGGTTTGAATAATAGTTTCAAGATGTTTCTTGTTTTCTTCTATTATCCCTAATTAGTGTTCTTGATTATCCCTTACATGAAAATGAGGTGAAGGGGTTTTGAGGGTTTGGAGGGTTTTGGGGGTTGTTTTCACCCTCCTCAATTGGATTTAGATTTTTTGCTTCTCCAATAACTATAAATGCAATATAAACATAAATCAAACATTGCAAAACTAAAAAATTGTTCTAAAACTAACAAAATCAAACAACCCCTACCTTCTTTCTGTGTTGGACCCTCCAAATTTGTACGATGATGTCTTTGGCGGTGAGGTGGCATTGTGAATTTCTTGTTTTCTTACATGCACTTAATTGAATCTCCTATTTTTCAACACACTCACATTTTGCTTGGTTTCTTTGTTGCTGTCAAGAGAAAAGCCCATCTCCTTGCATTTACCCAACGAGAATCATCTTGTACCATCTTACTCGTCGGTATCGGTTGTTATTCTTGCTTTTCTAATGTATTTTGATGACCTCCCAATCCATATAAGGATCACGGAGGAGGAACCTTAGCATAAATTCCATTCCTTTGTGGACAAGGTGGATTGTCCATTGGTTTCTTATCTAATTCAATCATTCCCATGATGTTATCATAGTCCAAGCAATCATCCTCGTCTATTCCACTAAACCCTATCCCAATATATTGGTTTCAGTATGCTTAGGGAAAGGATTAGTGAACATTTGTAAGTTCTGATTCGGTAGAGCAACTAACTTGTTTCCATTATCATTCACCCCTGATACTTGGATGATATTTGAATCAATAAGGTTTTGTATCTCATGTTTAAGACACATACATCATTTAGTGTCATGTCCTTGCGTTCGATGATAATGACAAAAGGTATTAGCATTGAAATAAGGTCCTTGCTTACTAGGATCGACATGCTTGATTGGGGGAAGCTTCAGAATGTTATTATTCATAGATTGGTTCATGATGGAATGATAAGACTCAGATATCAGAGTGAACTTTCTTGGTTGATATGATGATTTCTTTGGATTAGTAATAGCTGAAACATTCAAAAAGTTGTTCATATTCGGTCCACTAACCTTGATGAAGCTCCTGTTATTATTATTCCTCTTAAAGTTGTTTTGTGATGATCCAACCATGAATTGAACAACTTGAGCCAATGAGTTTTGATTTTCATACTGACTAGACGATAGTTGATAATCACAAAGGGCAGTGTATAAATGTTGAAAGGAGTTGTACTTCATCAAGAGGATCTTATCACGAATATTAGGTTGTAGATTTGTAATAAATATCTTCTGAACATCATCATCTTTCATCTGATATTGAATCCGTGCATAAAGTCCTTGATACCAACTAATGAATTCAATCAACTTTTCTTTCAGACCTTGTTTGCATTGAACCAAGTCAATAAGAGTGACTTGGGGTCCGATATTTGCTTGAAAATGTTGTAAAAATTGATCAATCACCTACAAAAAGGAGTGTATTGAATTCGGAGGCAAAGAGCAAAGCCATTCTAAAGCAGTATCTTTGAGAGATCATAGGAAAATTTTTGCGAACAAATCCTCGTCAAATTAGAAATTGCTATACATAGTTGTAAATGCTGCCACATGAATATTATGATCACCTTTTCCACCATATTTTTCAAAGCGGGGAGTCTCAAACCTCTTAGGCATATGAGTTCTCAAGATTGCATAGGAAAGGGGATTACTAGCATGATATGTTTGTAGACTAGGCTGTGAAGAATTTGTCAAGTTTGTTACCTTTTGTTGTAAAGTAGTCATGCCCTATAAAAGTTGGTTTAGGATAACATCATTAGGGGATGCAGTTTGTTGCGAGGAATTGGAACCAAAGTGCGGAGGTGATTGAGCTTGAGATATGATAGGTGGAGGCTAGGAATAGGTCAATGGTAGTTGGACATACTGGTAGGTGGAATATGGTTGGGAATAACTATGTGTGATGGGAGGTTGAGAATAATTATTCATAGGAATAGTCACATTATGGACCAAGTTCTGATAATAAAATCCCACAGCTTTGTAATTGGTGCCATTAGATACTCCAATACTAGTGGTAGCATTACTACAATCATTTACATTAGTTGTTAAGATTGTTGATGTGAAAGTAGATATTCATGTAGTCGGTATAGGTGCCAAAACTTGAGTATGCAACGGTGACACCATGTTGTTAATAACTTTTGCACATTCACTCACCGGCACAATATGTGTTAAACCATGAATAACATTAATTCCATCTTGTCCTTCTTTTATCAATTCTCTAACATTGTGAATCATAAGTAAGGCCTCTTTGGCTATCCTCTCAGTTTGCACATATTCTTGAAATTCGGCAAGGTCTTTATCAAGCTTATTGACTTGTTATGTAGGTACATGCCCTATTATCTTAATAGTATCCTCAAAATGATGAAATATTTGATCTTCCATAATGGTTGGAGGATGTATAATATCTTGCACAATTTGAGTTTCTCCGTTTGTAAAGAAGGTGTTCAAAGGATTAGTAGAGGTACGAATGTCATTTTCTTCAAGAGCACTAGATCCTATTAACCTTTACTTCTTCTCAAAGGGATATTGTTTTTAGAATAGCATGTCATAAAGATTATACAAAAGCATACAACACACAATGCACAAACTGAGAGAACACACCCTAAGAGAAGGATATGATTAAAGGTAAAAAATGCTTGATATTTTGTACTTTTTCAATGCAAATGAATGGAAGAAAGGTGTTGTAATGATTTTGATTAAGGGAAGAAAATTATATGTCTGATTTCAATCCAAAATAGCAATAAGATTCTTCACAACACACTCTTGATGCAAATCTAAGATGACGATAAGTCAAAATATAGTGAAAATATGTCAAAATATGCAATTTTTTCATCAAATCTCGATGCAAAAGAGCATAAAAAGGGGTGTTGTGAGGAAAATGATGATGGAAAGAAAATTATATCAGTAATAACAGCCTCTTAATGTCAAAATATCTGTCACAACATGCTTTTAGTGCCACTTAAGGTCAAACCCTAGTAAAAATATAGCAAAAATATGCTATTTTTCACAGTTTTTCAACTCCAAGACCTAGAAAAAGGGGTGTTGTAATGAATTTTAGGAGTTTTAGAAAATAAAATAAGTTATATCAGTCACCTCAATATATAAAATTGGTCACAACACACTTGGAGTGCAAACTAGGCCAAACCCTAGGGCAAAAATAGCAAAAATGTGTAGTTTTTCACCAAATTTTCAATACAAGAGCTTGATAAAAGGGTGTTGTGAAAATTTTAGAAGGGGAAGAAAATAACTACCCTGATAAAAACCAATTAATGCAAAAATACCCTTCACAACATGCCTATGGTGCAAATTTAGAGAGTCGATAAGGTCAAATTTAGCGAAAATCGATGTTTTTCAAGCCCTAGGTTTGAGATCTTGACACAAAATGCTATATGAATGTTTTGAAGTCTGATTTATGATGAAAATGAAGTGTAATAAGATCTGAAAATGAATTCCAAGCTCTAAGATGCAAAATTCAAGTGCAAATTTAATGAAAATGCATGAAAATTGCTAGTTTTTTGTTGAAATTTTCTATGCAAAAATGCAAATATTTGAAATCTAAATGCAAATTTACACTAAAATGAAAGACTACAGACAAATTCAATTTTGAACGATTCTCTAAAATCAATAGAAAAATCTGAAAGAAGATTTTGCCTACTAACCCTAGATTTTGGAATTACTAGGTTATATGAAAATTGTCAAAATTTCTACAAAACCCTAGCAATTGTATGATGAAAATGCAATGCAAATTATTGAATTTTTGTAATTTTCTATAGTTTATATTAGATCTGATGCAAAAAGCATAAATTAGGAAAAATTAGAATGAATTGATGCAAATTAGTAACCCAAAAATGCCATTTTTTCAAAATTTTCAATTTTTTTTTTGAATTTTTCTCAATGCAATAAGATGAATGACTATATGAATGAATGAAATCAACCCAAATCTGAAGACAAACACTTAGTAAATTGCAATTAAGTCCAAAAACATGGGTTCACCAAAATGTTTAAGTGAAAATTGGATTTGTTTAGTTTAGTGTTTAAATCCTCCTTTCACCTATTACATTCAAGGACCCTTGGATTGAGTGGTAGAGCACTATCAAGTTCTTTGTCACTTACAAATGTAGGGGTGAATTTGGATTAGTGTATTTAATTATCAATTTTCCTTCTTTTATGCTTAATTATCCATCAAAACCCTAATTATGTGAAAACGATAGTAAATAGATGAATTATGGAAAATGCCTCTACAGAAAGCTGTAAAATTACAAATGATTGTGCACCTATTTTCAGATTTCTAAGGTAGAAAAGTCAGGGACAAAAGAGTAGGCACCCAAGTCCAAGGCCCTACTTTTTTTTGGGATATGGAAACAAGGTCTGCAACATGTATCTGTTGTCCCAAAGATTTTCCTGTTGCAAAAATTTGAGGACTAATGAGCATGCACCCAAGTCCAGGTAGCTATTTCTTTCACTAATCTACAATTCTGACACTCCAACATGCCCTCCTGTAACTTCACTTTGTCTGCATCATCAACCTGTGACCTGCAATCTTAAAACTTTGGGAGGGGGTTGTGGTGTTTAGGAGCTTGCCTTAGTCAAGCCTCGGAAGGACACTTAAGTCTTCAAAACACCTTTGTCAGATAGAGAGTGCGTGCCTAGGGAGGTAGAGGCAAAAAACCAAATAAAATAATGATGAAAACACAATATAATGTCACCTTGTAGTGAAGATCTCATGGGAGGAAGATGCTCTTCATTCCACGAGGAAATGGATGCTCAAATTTGTAAACACAAACACATGGACTAAACAAATCTGCTCTTACAATATAATGAAAGCCTTGAATCACCTTTAGGATGCAAAAATCATACGAACACAATCTAGTTTGCAAATTAATGCCTAAACATGCTTTTATATGCAACTACAAACACTCCTGCCAAGATTTTCATAATTCAATCTTACCGTGTCAGCATAGGACCCAAATAACGGTCACAAGATGACACCCAAAAATTGGGACTACCCCAAAATAGGGTAGGACTAAGGCATAGGTGCCCAAGTCCTCCCCCTATTTTGGGCAGGGGTTATCTTAAGTAGTCCCCCTAGGTCCTATTTGTCAAGACAGTTATGGGTTTTCTCATTGGGGTGTTGAAATATGATGTAAAATGTCCTAAATGCACACTAAAGACCTAGGAGCTAAACCTAAAGAGGGAAAAGCCCCCCAGGGGACATTTTCTGATGTTACAAGATGAATAAGAACAAGCTCCAGTAAGTGCTACCAAAACTCCAAGGTATGTAAGACTTAGTCATTCTGAAAATCAAATCATAGGAGATAAGAGAAAAGGTGTAACGCCCCGCATGAACACCTTAGAGAACAACACATCTACGTTATGCAAAACGGAATAATTTTTTTTTTTTAAAAGAATAAAGTAACAAAGTAATGTTTAACACATCACTACACATCATTAAACTATCAATTTGTTACTCTAAGATTTCATGGTTGCATTACTTAACAAAACAATTAACATAATCTAACATACCTCATTAACTAACATTAATAGATCATTCTAAACCTATTGCATTTAATCAATAACATTTACATCTCCATAACATTAGATGAGTAATCATTAGGATCTGGTACATAATTACAATTTCTTCTCACATATGAGTACATCATTACATTGTTACATAACACATTCTGAATACATACATTATAACTCCTCTGATACATAGACAAGTACATGAATACAAATTACTTACTTCATATCTGGTACAAGATCTGACAGCTGATACACAAGATACAACATCCTCGCACACGAACAATAGCAAGGGAAAAACCAATGGATAAAAGCTCTTCCACCCGACCATGTGGAACCCTGAGGTCCACCCCCCGAGCTAGGAGTTAACATAAGGTTCCCACTACAACAAACGGTCAGGTAGATTGTAGACTATAAGAACAAGACAAGACATAACTCCAACAACACAAGTCAATAACAAAAACAACTTAACAACACTTCCAGAGGCAAGCACATAACGAATGGGGAGAGTACAACTAGGGAATGCTAGGCTGCAGTAGGGAGGAGTGTCATCACATGGCTTGTCATGGGTTGTCCTGGTAAGCCTTCCTAGGCCTCGGCCCCCATCTTGGGTTGTCCTGGCAGCCTCTCCCGACTCCCGGCCCCCATACAACGCTCATGCGGAATCAACATACCTTTCATGAGGACAAGGTAGTTGATCTTGCCATTCCAGGCCTTCTCATCTCACCTCAAGCCTAAACAAGCACTTGAGCCATGAGTGAGGCATCCACTTATCTTTATTTAGTGTGATTATCTACCCAACCCCCTAATTCATTATTTAGGTTATCACTGAGTTATCAAACTCCCACATGGGTTGTCCTGGACACCACTTTGGGCTTCGGCCCCCATTGAGAGCCACTCCCCTACCTGCAACTAGAAAACCCTACTCAACAAGTACAACAACCATCATCATGACAACGATGATACATGAACCATGCAAGGCATTTAACCATCTTGCATAACAATTATCCTGATATGAACATGTATATGTAACACTGCAAGGCATTCACCATCTTGCATATCAACTTAATTACAAGTACATACTCTCAAACATTTTCCATAGCTTCCAAGTGAAGCAATCCAAAAATCACATAATCCTTTTACATTTCCTGATGCCTCCCCATTCACAAAATCCAATTCAAAAATCCATTACAAATAAATACAATTAAATGGTCAACAAGTCATCCATAAGGGAATTATTACCACCCCTAGGTACATTCACAAATCAGATCATGCATCATTCACGTTACCCTTTGCCTCATACATGACTAGAGACAACATATCATCATATATTCAATACACATAAAAACACTATACTTGAAAACCAATCACATTATCCTATGCCTCTGGACTGACAACCTAACAACTTGCACAGTGGACCCCATTACATCCAACAATCTCATAACAATGTTAATAAACCCACTATCGAGACTATTTAACCAAACTTCAATTATCAAAACCTTCATAATGAAGTTGTAATAAGATTGTTACCAGAATTGAATTAATCAACAATAATCATAACAATTTAAATTAAACTTTTAACTATATTTCTTTATAGTTCAATAAATTAAATCTATTAACTTAACTAAAATATTAATCTACATTTGATTTTGCACTTTTAAAACTAACAACCATAATATTTATACAATTTCCCATTAGACTTCCTCCCATACATTTTCTAGACGGCTTGGAGATGACAACAATCTTATTTGAATTAATAACAATAACATAAATAATAATATTAACAATAATAATAATAAAATCAATGGGATACAAGATAGTGAATATTTTTCATCGAAAGAACATTAAATTAACATTGTAAATAAATTTAATAAGACAATCAGTTATTCAACAATGCCTCTAAAATACTATAACCTACTTTAGTGTAAGTAAATTATACTAACCCTATTATGCATATCATCATAATCCAATGTAAATTTTGACAGTTTGTTTCAAAATCTCTTCTGCCACATGATATGGTCCTTGAACAATTTCAGCTGTATATTACAGTTAAAATAAATGTTATAACTATGGTTTCATGTCCTTCTTACTTAGTTTGTAGATCATACTTCTATAAATTGATACCCCTAAATGCATTAACCTACAGGTGACCATTACATACAAGGTTGGTTGTCAGCTTTCTTGAGGACACCCTAAGTCAAAATAATCATTACTTCATATCTACACAAGTCAGCTGAGACTAGTCCCCCTAGAATGTTAGACATTTCTGTAACAAGGTTACCTAGTGTAAATGACGATACTAACATATAAATGCAGATTGGAGAAGCTAATCTCATTAATTCATTGGTCCAACTACATGCCATAGCCCAATTTGTCTACTACTACCACCGTTTGATAAAGAAGGATATATCACTTCGCTTCCTAGAATTCAATTAGGCTAAAATTCAACAAGGTATACAACAGGCAGAAAACTTTAAACCTGGCAGGAATAACAATTCATAAATGCTTAGATGCGGGGTGCCCCTCTGAATTAAATTCTCCTAAACATTGGACATTAAATTTGCTAAACCTTCAGATGCACTCAAGAGCTTTAAAGAGAATCCTCTCACGTATCACATTTTATTCGCTTTGACTCGATTTCATTTTATAAACAACGGCTCCACCAATTCCCTTCAAACGGCATCTTCGAATCACGCCTTGAATCACATTTGTAACCCTTATCGCATCATACTTGCAATCAATTCATTATTTTTAATGTTAGGCACAATGATTACATATCTCACATGACTCCTGCAAATGTTGTTGTTGAGGCTGTGGTGATGGGGAATAATATAACTAGAGGTAAGATAAAGACTTTTCATTGCAATCAATTGCCATCCACAAACATTTGATGTGTGCCAAACAAGGGCAGGTGCATCCAGCCTAAATGTGATTAAATCTGGTCTGAAATATTATATCGTACTAGGGCTAATATAAGAAACTATATAATTTTTTTTATTTACTATTCATGTAATATCAAAGAAGAACAAGGAGCTTGAATAATCACATTGTTTAAAAAGTAGATTCATTCTGATTGTGTGTGGGGTTGTGACCTTGGAGTGCATGATAACTATTTACACGAGTTATTTGGATGACAACTTAAAGTGATATGGCGTTCATCAAGGAGCCAATCTGTTCAAAGATTTCCATGGTCGTAGCCATAGCCAAACCGTCAAGTAGTTGCAAACTCTTCTTCTACGTCACCTCCTCTCAAAACTCCAAATTGCTGCTTTTTTTGCTGAAAACGCATTGATCTTACTGGCTTCTGTGCAGAAATACTTTTTGGAAATCATTAGCCTTATTTTGACAAACGAATGAATTTGGGTGAGAAGTGATGTTACCTAGCAATAATGATGCACAATGTGTACCCCATGCTCAGCAGCAACGACCCCAAATTGATGTAGTTGAGATAATGAAACAATGGTAGCTGAGAAAACACTATTACGATTGCACCTACTATGATTATAAAATGGTTCGATTTGAGGCATTTGTGTGGCTTTACATTTGTTACACAATTACAACCCCAAATCATGTGAAGAAATAGAAGAGATGCGATTATTGTGTTGTGTTCTAACATTTAAGAAGGCTACCTCCATATAGTGGGCGCTAAGAAGGATGCACCCCAAGCCCACTCCCATGTTGATTGGGGTCAAAATGGAGACCTCCAGATAAAGCAACTAGTGCCTATGCACACAATTAATCACACATTTAAGTAGATAGTGAACGATGTGAACGTGGGTTGTGGAGAGAGGATATGAATTTATCATAAACATCTCTAGCAAGCTCTCTGAAGCGAATGTGTCAATGGCCCTACCTATAGCAGTTATCAAGCACTTTGGACATGAGGAAATTGTTGTAGAGAGTGACTATTGCAACAGTGGAGGGAAAAACCTCATGCTCATCCCATACCACGAAGGCATAAGGCAGCATCAAAATAATCAATCCAACTATTGCAGTCATCAAATGAAACACTCTTTTCATATAGCAGACATATCCCATCCATAGCCGCGGGAGTTTTACGCAAGGTTGGGGAAATTAGCTGGAAAGATGAAGACAGCCGTAAGAGATATCATCATATGGTATGCAATGGACGCAGGATATACACCTAATAAATTCATTGCAAAGGCTTTAGTCATCCAAAGAAGAATTTGACAGTATCAACTCTCAAGCCTAGGCAAGGGCGAAAGCTCTTGGGTGGCCACTGCGAATGTTTTGAGAAACAAGCCTAAACTTTTATCATCATTTACAAATTTTAAAGCAAATGCACTCGGCAGGAATGAATTGGATCTTTCAGAGTATAATGACCACAGAATATACTTAAAAATGATTTGAATGAGTAGAGGAATGCGCAGAATAAGAATTTCATTAAGGAAACCCTAGATATAGTGCAAGATGAGAAAGTAATATTAACACAATTTAAAAGAACCTGTATACGCTGCAATGACCTCAATCTGTTCTTCGCAGCTCCGTCTTTGTTCCCAAATCTCCAATTCCACTTTTTCCTCCCCTTTCTCTCCTTCTCTCTGCTTGTTTTATAGTATTCCCTACCCTAATTGTTTGTACTCCACCATTAGGGAATAAACACACGATCCAATGCAAACCGAAAATACAGCTTACTATCATTTAATATTTTAATAACCTTACAATATAACCCCTATTCTTTTATTTACTCAAGGGTAACTTTCATTTAATATAATACAACTTATAATTTTTACTTTATTTAATTTAGTATTTTATATAGATATTTAATATATAACAACTCAAATATATATTACTTTATTTAATCATTTATTTACTGGGCCACATATACCTTCATGTTTATTTTATTAATTATAGAACAATTCCACCACTTATAATGCCACTTTATAACTAATTTATCTCCTCTATTATTTATTTTTATTTATTTAATATTTAATATATATATATATTTGTTATATAACAACTAATAATTATTTATAAATCTATTTAATAAACATTAATCAAATTTATCTATTTATATACCACAATTAACCAATCACAGTCATGCAATTACTCGACCATCAAGCATGCAGAGAAAGAAAGACGACAACCCATAGAGACAAACGAAACTGAGAACAATGACTAGACGCAAAACTGAAGACTTATCCTCTACAAGGATGACGAATGACTGGGGAATCTTATGCTAAATCCGATCAACAATTCCATTGGCCAGGGCATGCTCAAACCTACTAGTTCAGGTGGAGTCGATGCCCGGTACCTACATCCTACAGCAAACCTCAAGGTTAAACATATATATACAAACATGAAGTCATGCACACCGTAAACAGAAATCGCAGGGTGGCAGGGTACTCGGACACGAGTAATGCGACACTGTTCTATTCACATAAATACATCAACAATTAAGTATTCAGTTGTCTACAAGAAAATAGAATAATCAATAACAATACGATCTAGTATAACAATTATTGTTAAAGTATCATAACCCTGATTAAATATCACATTAAACTTAGAAATAACATTAATCCATTATATCAAATATGTCCATCCACTACAAAACATAAAATATCAATGATCTAATATCATCAATCGTAATCCTAGAAATAGGTCCATAAACAACTCAACGTAATAACAAAGAATCCATGTCATGATATCTAACCCTACTAGGAATACTATCAGTCTGACGGAAGCAAGGTGAGGGGCACTACAAAAGGGATCTTAACCATAAGAAAAGTTGCAGAGGAACAGGTAAATTTTTGTCTGATTTCTAAGATTGAACCTAAAACTATGGATGAGGCTTGCAAAGATGAGAATTGGGAAAAGGCTATGCAAGAGGAATTGATGCAGATAGAGAAGAATCAGACTTGGGATCTTATTCCCAGACCAGTAGATAAGAATGTTATTTGCACAAAGTGGGTCTTCAGAAACAAGATGAATGAGAATGGTGAAGTGGTAAGAAACAAAGCAAGGTTGGTATGTAAAGGATACACTCAAGTTGAAGGAATAGACTTTGAATAAAATTTTTCTCCAGTGGCAAGGATTGAAGCAATAAGGATGTTTTTGGCCTTTGTAGCCTACAAAGATTTCAAGGTTTACCAAATTAATGTGAAGTCTACTTTCTTAAATGGAGAATTGGAAGAAGAAGTCTATATTGAACAACTGAAAGGATTTCAGTTATCAGATTAGGGTGACATGGTATATAGATTGAAGAAAGCTTTAAAACAAGCCCCCGGGGCATGGTATGCACGGTTGGATAGGTATCTGATACAGATGGGGTTCAGTAGAGGTACTACAAACAACAATCTCTACTTCAAGATCAATGATGAACAAATTCTAATTGTTGCAGTCTTTGTTGATGATATTATTTTTGGAGGTAATGAAGATATGTACTCAGTTTTTGCTAGAGAAATACAAAGTAAATTTGAAATGTCCATGTTTGGAGAGATGAACTTCTTTTTAGGTCTATAAATAAGTCAATCAGATAAAGGTATCTTCATTTCTCAGTCTAACTATGTGAAAGAGTGGTTAAAGAAATTTGGGATGGAAGACTTTAAACCATTTTGCACACCTATGATAATTGGTTGTAAGTTAAGTAAAGATGATAACTCACCCATGGCGGACCAAAAAAGGTACAGATCTATGATTGGAGGATTACTTTATCTGACTCAAACTAGACCTGACATAATGCATGCAGTATGTCTTGTGGCAAGATTTCAAGTAGAACCCAAGGAATCACATGTGATGGCAGTCAAGAGAATTCTGAGGTATTTAATAGGTACAATAGATTATGGTTTGTGGTACCCTAAGGATAGTGACTGATGCAGAGTTGCCATGGGGAAATTTTCACATCCGCGAGAAAATGCTCACAAAACGCTTCCATAGTTTGCATACAAAAAATTGACTCATTATCACCAGTTTGCTACAGTGCAACCTATACCAGTTTATCTCCACAGCTAGTCACAAAGTGTATCAGGCTGTTGTATCTCTTCCAATGTAATTTAAAATGTACATTCCCCAACATGCAAGACTTAACCTACGTTCCCGGTGAATCTTGGTGCCCTTACCTATTTCTGTCAGTTGACACTTGAATCCACAGAAGGTGTATGTCTCAACATACAATTGCTAAGTGCAATCAGAACATACAAAAGACAACCCCTGATCGTTTGTTCCCTCTACCTCCATGGCCGGTAACCTTATGTATCTTAACTCAATGCATCTGCGAATGTATATTTCGATATACATTCAAACATACAACTCAAAATATGCATCCACTGAATATTCCTCTAGATTGTGCTTTCTAGGAAAAGGTTGACCGCTGACCTTTTTGTATCGACCCGATGTACATTCACTATGTACATTCGAACATACAAAATGCCTTATACATTTACAGGATACTCACAAACATGCAACTGCAATATACACAGGGATTGCACCCGATATACATTTGCGATATACACTGAGATTGTATATCAATACTTTGCAACATCCACAACATACAAACCTGATGTGCGAATGATAGATACACATAGACTGATACTCAGATGTGATAGCGATATATGCATGAATTGTCTGCGACAAACAAATGTGATATACATAGGAAATGTATATCCGATCTAGTTTTCCCTTATATCTTCAAAACATGCATTTTCAACATATTTTAACACCCGATATGCCTTGCGATATATGCACAGACTGTATCTTCCACATACAAATGTGATATACTCACAACTTGTATATCTGATGGAACACTATGGAATTTTGCTATTTTGATCCGCTAAAACCCTTGCGATTTCACAGATCTATTTCTCCAGTAAACATGCAGTCCTCTACACTTTGTCAACCTAGCACACACCCATGCTAGGACTCTTCAAAACATGATGTAAGCAATCTAGCCAACCTAAACACAGACAAATGGGAAACAAAACAAAACAAAACGTAAACTGATATATACAACCATTCCACCGATTCGAAAAATCTAACTGGTGGAATGGGCTACGAATCCATCTCGATCTCAAATAGAAAATTGGTTGCACAGTGAATTCTAAATGCTAGAAAATAACACAAAGCCGGATCTCTTTATTGCTTTCAAAATGTATACAGATATCTAATTTCTCAACTCCACAATTCAACTTCATAATCTTTGTTCCGTCTAACAACAACTATATCTAAAAATGACCCTATCTAGGGTATTTATCTCCTCACTAAGAGTAGTACTGACTTGACTCCCAGCGGCTGGGAGACAATTCCAAGCAGCTGGAGATGCTAACAAACTAACAAACTCTTAACAAACTAACAACCTTGTCACGACAGATCGACAAGCTTGCACAGAAACCTAGATGTAAACTACTATAACAGATATTGGTCAAACTGACCTTATTACATCAAAATGAACTGTAAACAGCTAAATGTTAGGTGCACCTACACCATACTCCCCAAGAAAAGAAATCTCAAGTCCACTTGAGATGAGAGTTTGCAGGTCTACACCGTGTTCTCTGATCTGATCGGCAGTCATCGAAACTGCATCTAAATCAGGCTGCCCTTGCCAAGCTACCAAGTACTCCATGTACTCTTTGTTCCTTGTCTTCTTTGATATTCTTGAGTCTAAAATCTTCTGCAAATGTGGTGGATCATGCTTAGGAATATCATCATCTATTGTACCCTGTAATAGTTCCTCCTCTACATCTGGATTATGCTTGTATGGAGTTAAATCACATACATTGAAAATAGGGGATAATCCAAGATCCGAAGGAAGTTGGATCTCATAAGCATTATATCCACACTTCTTCAGAATCTGACATGGTCCAATCTTCCTCTGCATGAGTTTGGTATATAAACCTTTTGGGAGCCTCTCCTTCTTCAAATGAACCCACACTAAATCTCTAGCATCAAATTATACATCTCTCTTCTTCTTATCAGCATAGGCTTTGTACTTCAATGTGGTTTGTTGGAATTGGTTCTTGACCTGACCATGTACCTCCTTGATGGCTGATGCAAAGGCTTCTCCATCTACACTAATAGATTCTCCTGCAGGCAAATCTCTTAACTTCAAAATACCTCTTGGATGAATACCATATACCACCTGGAAAGGTGATTTCCCTGTACTCCTATTGACAATTTCATTATAGGAAAATTCTGCCTATGAGAGGATGTTATCCCACTTCTCTCCATGCTGCCTTGTTAAACACCTTAGTAGATTTCCCAATGAATGGTTAACCACTTCAGTCTATCCATCTGTTTGAGGATGATAAGCTGATGAGAAGGATAAATTTGTACCAAGCTTCTTCCAAAGAGTCCTCCAAAATGGCCAATAAATTTCACATCTCTATCAGAGACTATGCTTAATGGCAATCCATGTATCCTCACTATTTCCTTGAAAAACAGGTCTACAACATATGAAGCATCACAAGTGGTTTTGCATGGTAAGAAATGTACCATTTTACTGAATCTGTCCACTACAACAAAAACACTATCGTATCCCTTCCTTGTTCTAGGTAAACCCAACACAAAATCCATACTTATGCTTTCCCATGGCCTAGAAGGAATGGGTAGTGGCTGATATAAACCTGCATTAGTGGATCTCCCTTTTGCTTTCTGACATATCACACATGCTTCCACAAATTTTCTAACATCTGACTCTAGCTTTGGCCAAAAGTAATGCCTCTTCACCAGATCTAGAGTCTTATCTAAACCAAAATGTCCTGCCATGGCTCCACAATGCTTCTCCCTAATAATGTTAGTCTCATAGAACATCTTGGAATACACAACTATCCACCTTTGAAATGTAATCCATCCTGTATCAGAAATTTAGAGTATTTAGCATGATATTTGTCTCCAAAAGAAGTACATACTTTGTAGATCTCTCCAAAGTCTTCATCAGCATCATACATAGTCTGTAAGGAATTAATACCAACACTCTCCAACTGTATCTGATTTATTATTTGAACCCTCCTGCTCAAAGCATCTACTACCTTTTTCTTGACCCCTTTCTTGTGCTTGAGTGTGAAGGTGAAAGCTTGCAAAGTCTCCACCCACTTCATGTGCCGATGGTTCAGTTTCTCTTGACTGTTTATGAAACTAAGGGCCTGATTATTTGTAAACATTATGAATTCTTTTGGCATTAAGTAATGCCTCCACTTTTTGAGTGACTGGACTAGAGTATACATCTCCAAATCATAGGATGAGTATCTCTTCTTAGCATCATTGAGTTTATCACTAGAAAATGTAATAGGCCTCCCTTCTTGACTGAGTATTGCTCCAATTGCCATGTGGCTTGCATCACATTCCACTTGAAAAATCTTGTTGAAATCAGGAAGTGCAAGGACTGGCTACTATGCCACCTTTTTCTTCAATGTTTCAAATGAATCATCTGCTTCCTTTGTCCAACTGAATCTGCACTTTTGTCCTCCTTTTATGGTGTCAAGCATGGGTGCATAGATATGACTAAACCCTCTTATAAACTTCCTATAGAAGGTTGCTAACCCATGGAAACTTCTGACATCATTCATGGTTCTAGGAGTTGGCCAAGACAATATGGCACTAACCTTTTCTTGATCCATTTTTAGTTTGCCATGTGAGATGACAAAACCCAAGTAGATGATCTCCTCCTACATGAACAAACACTTCTCCAAATTGATCATTAACTGCTCTTCATGTAACCTTTTGAAGACCAGGTCTATATGTTTGAGATGTTCTTCCCTTGTATTACTGAAAATCAGAATGTCATCTAGATATACTATGACAAACTTACCTATAAATTCTCTCAAGACCTCATTCATCAACCTCATAAAAGTACTAGGGGTGTTGGACAAACCAAAAGGCATGACCTTCCATTCATATAACCCCTCATTGGTTTTAAATGCAGTTTTCCACTGATCTGATGATAGCCACTTTTCAAATCTATTTTTGTGAAATATTTGGCACCTCCTAAGCAATCAAGTAAATCTTCTATCCTAGGGATTGGGAACCTATACCCGATTGTTATCTTGTTGATAGCCCTTGAATCAATGCAAAGCCTCCAAGTGCCTTCTTTCTTTGGTGCTAGTACAACTGGTACTGCACATGGACTTAAACTCTTGCCAATTAGGCCTGTGTCCAACAATTCCTCAATCTGTCTTGCTACCTCTGCATTCTGATCTGGTGCAAGCTTTTATGTTGCCTTGTTTGTAAGTGTAGACCCAGGGATTAAATCTATGCAATGACTGATGTCCCTTATAGGTGGTAGGGATCTTGGCATTCCATTAAAGATGATGCCTATGTATTTGTCCAATAGTTCTTGGACAACTGGGTCTATGAACCTTTGTTTCTTCTCTTCCTTGACTTCTTGTTACTACTCCTTGTTCACCTTTAGGCATGGAATTAGGGCATATGCAACTGCATCTTCAGCTACTATCTGCTTCATGAATTGTTTACCTTCTACCATCATTACCTTGATTTCTTTTCCTTTTGATTCTACCTCCCTTTCTATCGATGGTAGTAACTCTATCACCTTACCATCCTTGGTGATTGAATAGGTGTTCTTAACCCCATCATGGCAAGACTTTGGGTCATACTACCATGGTCTTCCAAATAGGAGATGGCAAGCATCCATCTTAGCAATGTCAAACAGTAACCTATCCTTGTATGTTCCAATTTGAAACTCTACCCAAGCCTGCTCTTCTACAACTGTTTGTTGACCTTGAGTTAGCCATGAAATTTTGTATGGGTAGGGATGTGGCAGTCTTCTAAGCTTAAGCTTTTCTACCATTTCAACAAACACAAAATTTTTAGTAGATCCAGAGTCAATCAGAACTTTACATACCTTTCCTACTTCCTTGCAAGTAGTTTTGAAAAGAGACTTTTTTTGTGGGGGTTCTCTGTTAGGCACCTTCATGGTGGTCATTACTCTCCTAATCATCAAAGCTTCTCCTTGCTCGGGATAGCCATAGCTGTCAGGAGCATTCACACTTTGATAAGTGTTTGAACTTGTCGCACTTTGGCAATCAGATTCTTGGATCAGATTTTTCCTCCTTTCTCCCATTGAACTTGTTGCTTTTTCTGGACATCTACTGGCTATATGGCCTTCTTGATTGTAATTGTAACATCTGATAGGTCCTCTGCCTTGAGATCTCCCTCTAAATGGTGGTCTTCTGCCCCTAAAGTTCCCTTTTTGATTGTAAATTCCCCCTTGAGTTTGACTCTTGTCTCCCTTGCTGTTCTCTTGATTGGATTCACCTGGATGTCCAAATCCATTTCCTCTGCCTCTGAAAGGACTTCTTCCCCCTCTTTGTTGTCTTCCTCTTCCTCTATTGTTCTGTTCTTGTCTTCTCTTTAGTTTCTCTTCCACTTTAAGTGCTAATTGGTAGCACTTCTGAACTGTATCTAGATTATGCAGATTTAGGTCTTCCTGGATGCTAAATCTCAACCCATTGAGATGCCTTGCTACCTTCTCTTCCTCATTCTCTCTCACCTTCATCTTGAGACATAGTTTCATGAACTCTTCACTGTATGCACTGACATCTAACTCCTTCTGTTTCAAATTGTGTCTCCTCTTATGTAATTGGATATTGTAATCCAATGGAACATAGGCTTCCTTCACTAAAGCCATCATCTTCCTCCATGTAGCAACTCTGCTCTTTCCTTCTTTCACCCTATCATCTTGGATAAAATTCCACCAGGTTAGTGCAGCCCCTTTCATTTTGGACTGAGCCGTCTTCACTCTTTGGTGGTCTAGTATTTCCTCTGTTTCAAAGAAATGATTCAAGGAGTCTATCCACTACATCACTGAATCAGGATCCATCTTACCTACAAATACTGGCAGGTCTATTTTTATGTCCATGGTACTTCGCTCAATGGATTTGAGGGCATTTAGTAAGGGTCTCTGGTCTGCAGGAAGATCTATCTCTTCCTACCTAGGGATCTCTTCTTCATCCCTGTCTTCTCGTTCACCAGAATATTCATTTCCCTTTCCTACTCTGTCCCTCAACTTCTCTAACTCATCTTTCAATTCCTGATTCTGAGCTCTAACCGCTTTGCTCTCTGCCAATTGCTTCTTTACTAAAACCGCCAACTCAGCATTAGTCATCCTTGCTGGGTACTCTTTTGACCCTTCTCCTTCGGACATCTTGTCACCTTCTTCTTCTTCCCAAAAGACACAACCTTGGCTCTGATACCACTATGATGCAGAGCTACCATGGGGAAGTTTTCACATCCACGGCAAAATGCTCACAAAACGCTTCCACAGTTTGCATCCAAAAAATTGACTCATTATTACCGGTTTGCTACAGTGCAACCTATATTGGTTTACCTCCACGGCTAGTCACAAAGTGTATCGGGCCGTTGTATCTCTTCCAATGTACATTAAAATGTACATTCCCCAACATGCAAGACTTAACCTACGTTCCCAGTGAATCTCAGTGCCCTTACCTGTTTCTTCCGGTCGACACTTGAATTCGCAGAAGGTGTATGTCTCAACATACAATTGCTAAGTGCAATCGGAACATACAAAAGACAACCCCCAATCGTCCGTTCCCTCTACCTCCATGGCCGGTAACCTTATGTATCTTAACCCAATGCATCTGCGAATGTATATTTTGATATACATTCAAACATACAACTCAAAATATGCATCCATCAAATATTCCTCCAAAATGTACTTTCCAGGAAAAGGTTGACCATTGACCTTTTTGTATCGACCTGATGTACATTCACTATGTACATTCAAACATACAAAATGCCTTATACATTTGCGGGATACTCACAAACATGCAACTGCAATATACACAAGGATTGCACCTGTTATACATTTGCAATATACACAGAGATTGTATATCAATACTTTGCAACATCCACAACATACAAACCTGATGTGCGAATGACAGATACACACAAACTGATACTCGGATGCGATAGCGATATACGCATGAATTGTCTACGACAAACAAAAGTGATATACATAGGAAATGTATATCTGATATGGTTTTCCCTTATATCTTCCAAACATGCATTTTCAACATGTTTTAACACCTGATATGCCTTGCGATATACGCACAGACTGTATCTTCCACATACAAATGCGATATACTCACAACTTGTATATCTGATGGAACACTATGGAATTTTGCCGTTTTGATCCGCTAAAACCCTTGCAATTTCACAGATCTATTTCTCCAGTAAACATGCAGTCCTTTGTACTTTGTCAACCTAGCACACGCCCATGCTAGGACTCTTCAAAACATGATGTAAGTGATCCAGCCAACCTAAATATAGACAAACGGGAAACAAAACAAAACAAAACCTAAACTAATCTATACAACCATTCTACCGATACGAAGAATCTAACCAGTGGAATGGGCTACGAATCCATCTCGACCTCAAATAGAAAATTGGTTGCACAGTGAATTCTAAATGCTAGAAAATAACACAAAGTTAGATCTCTTTATTTCTTTCAGAATGTATACAGATATTTGATTTCTTAGCTCCACAATTCAACTTCACAATCTCTGTTCCATCTAACAACAACTATTTCTAAAAATGACCCTATCTAGGGTATTTATCTCCTCACTAAGAGTAGTACTGACTTGACTCCTAGCGGCTAGGAGATGCTAACAAACTAACAACCTTGTCATGACAGGTTGACAAGCTTGCACAGAAACCTAGATGTAAACTACTATAACAGATATTGGTCAAACTGACCTTATTACATCAAAATGAACCATAAACAGCTAAATGTTAGGTGCCCCTACACCAGTGACTTTTCTCTTAGTGCATATATTGATGTAGATTGGGCTGGAGATGTGGATGATAGAAAAAGTACAATTGGAGGTGCATTCTTCTTGGGAAAAAGGTTAGTATCTTGTACTTCAAGCACAGACATAAAAAGGTGTTGATTGTGGTAGTGAGCCTGGTAGTGAGCCACCAGTAGGGTTTAATAGCCCTTGGGATTTAACAACCCTTATTGTAATCTTGCTAGGTTTAGGGTTGAGGTAGTGAGCCTGCTAGACCTAGTTGTTTTTCATGGCAGTGAGCCAATATGTTTAGGCCAGTGGAGTGACCAAGCCTGAACATCATTATTTCAAGATTGCAATATATATTAAGAGCTAATCCTCTCCATGGTTTTTTCCCACCTTGGGGTTTTCCACGTAAAATTTGGTGTCTCTTGTGTTTGATGTTGTATCTGAGGTTAAGTTTATGATTTCATGCATTCATTGTTAAATGATAATAATTATGGATAGGTGATTGATGTTTAATTGCAGAACTGTTTAAGTTTTTGGGACAACTGATTCACCCTCCCCCCCTCTCAGTTGTCCAGGGCATATCTTTACACACCTACACTCTTTGTCTATCTAAGTTTATGGATTGGAAGTTATTTAAAGGGACGTTTGAAGATGCTAAATCCTGAGTTTGAGCCTCTGGTGTGAAGTTGTGAGAAAGTTACATTCACCAGATTAAAGCCTACTCCTTCTGATTATTCACTGGTGATAGGGAGAAAGTATTATGCTCTGCATTCCTCCACAATAAAGCATTTTTCTCTAAGGTTCTAGAGGGAAGTCTGGGATGATGATAAGTGCCTATAATTGAACTGGTTCATGTTTTGGTGGTTCACAAGCTATCTTTCTTTTATGACAGTCAAAGATAGTGAAGTTCATGTGTTCCAATGAGAAGATTCCTATGGCTAAAGTGGTTAAGGTTTGTGCAGTTGCTTTGGTGATTATAACATGCTTGTGGATGTATGTTGATCATATTCCTATCTTGACATTGGTTCACATTAAGGAATTGAGATCATGTTTTGAAAATTGTTCCTAGATAACGTAGCATGTAACCAGTCTTGGTTGACTTGGTTATTTTGAGTAACTCTAGAGATCCCTTGAAGATTGTGGAAGTGTGTTGAAGTATGGAAGATCATGTTTGAGGCCCAGCTAAGGCGTGGCGTGATCTGCATACATCTTGACTTCTTTTCTTTGCATAATGTTGCAATAGGTTAGGACCTATTTTGTAAATGCTTGTATTGTCGACCTTGGAGATTGCTCCAATGGTTGATGATTGTAATGCCAACCTTGATGATCATTCCAAGGTTGATGAAGTGTATAAATACTTGTAGTTGAGCTATGAAAAATTTATCCTTCAGTGAAGATGGAAAGATAATAAGAAAGGTCCAAAAGGTAGAGAAGAGAAGAGGTAGAGCAGAGAAGAGGTAGAGGAGAGTAGAGTAGAGGAATTGTTGTACTTCAATCATAGACATAAAAAGGTGTTGATCGTGGCAGTGAGCCACTAGTAGGGTTTAACAACCCTTATTGTCATCTTGCTAGGTTTAGGGTTGAGGCAGTGAGCCAATATGTTTAGGCCCGTGGAGTGACCAAGTCTAAACATCATTATTTCAAGATTGTAATATATATTGAGAGCTAATCCTCTCTATGGTTTTTCCCCGCCTTGGGGTTTTCCATGTAAAATCTGGTGTCTCTTGTGTTTGATGTTGTATCTGTGGTTAAGTTTCTAATTTCATGCATTCATTGTTAAATCATAATAATTGTGGATAAGTGATTGATGTTTAATTGCAGAAGCGTTTAAGTTTTTGAGACAATTGATTCACCCCCCTCTCTGTTATCTGAGGCATATCAACAACATAGAAATTTCAAATTCATTTTGCATTTCCCTTGTAAACTTCATGCACATACCTTCATTTCCTCCAAAGATAATGTCATCAACAAAGACTACAACAATCAAGATTTGATTATCATTGATTTTGAAATAGAGATTGCTGTCAGCAGTACCTTTACTGAACCCTAATTGCACCGAATACTTGTCTAATTATGCATACTAGGATCTGGGGACTTGCTTCAATCCATACAAGGCCTTCTTCAATCTACACACCATGTCATCTTTGTTTGATAACTGAAATCCTTCTGGTTCAACGTAGACTTCTTCTTCCAACTCGACATTCAAGAATGTAGAATTAACCATCCATCTAATACACTTTGAAATCTTTGAATGCTACAAAGGCCAGAAACATTCTTATTGCTTCAATCCTTGCCACCAGAGCATAAGTTTCTTCAAAATCTATCCCTTCGACTTGAGAATATCCTTTGCATACCAGTCTTGCCTTATTCCTTACTACTTCTCCATTCCCATTCATCTTGTTTCTGAAAACCCATTTGGTGCTAATCACATTCTTTTCAACAAGTCTAGGAACCAGTTGCCAAGTTTGATTTTTCTCTATTTGTATTAGTCCTTCTTCCATAGATTTTACCCAATTTTCATCATTGCAAGCTTCACTAACATTTTTAGGTTCAACTTTTGAAAGTAAACAATAATTCACATGCTCTTTTGCAACTCGTTTCCTTGTGCAGTACTCCTTTGTTTTTGTCACCTATGATCTGATCTTTAGAATGATTAATCCTTATATACCTGGGAGTCTTAGCAATGCTTTCTAGAGCCTCTTCTTCATCTTGACTATCTTCTTGTTCAATTCTTTCTTCATTCACTATAGCAGCAGGTTCATCTAAGTCATATCCACTCAATTCTGATATTCTTTCCTTTTCTTCATCAACCTTCACATTAGCACTTTCAATGATCTTTTTCAGTCTCTTATTGTAGCACCAGTAGGCCTTGATCTTAGTAGAGTATACAAGGAAGATTCCTTCATCACATCTAGCATCAAACTTGGCTAGTTCTTCTTCTCTTTGGATATAACATTTGCTACCAAACACTTTGAAATACTTTACCGTAGGAAATCTTTCATACCAAAGTTCATAAGGTGTTTTAGAGTTGGTACCTTTGACTTGAACTCTATTTAGGATGTATACAACAATATGTATAGCTTCTCTCTAGTACACTTCTGGTAGGTTAGCTTCCTTCAACATAGTCCTGGTAGCCCCTTGAATTGTCTTGTTCTTTCTTTCAACAACTCCATTCTGCTGAGGAGTCCTAGGTGTAGACAACTGTCTCTTTATTCCTTGTTCTTCATAGAAAATATTGAATTCATTCGATGTGAACTCACCTCCTCTATCAGACCTTAAGCATTTGATCCTTAACTCTAGCTCATTCTCAACCATTGCCTTGAAAAATTTGAACTTATCTAGGGCTTCTGATTTTTCTTTTAGAAAAGTGACCCAAGTCATTCTAGAATAATCATCAATAAGCATCATGAAATACCTATCTCCTTGCAAACTTCTTATTCTTGTGGGACCACATAAATCTATATGCACTAGTTCCAGCAATCCAACAACAAATTGTTCTTTGATTTTGAAACTTGTTCTTGTTTGTTTCCCAAATTGACGTTCCTTGCAAATGGTATTAGCAGGCTTCATAAGTTTAGGCAAATCTCTTACAGCCTGTGTAGAACTTATCTTCACCAAATTGTCAAAATCGATAAAACACATCTTTCTATGCCAGAGAAAACTCTCATTAGTTTGAGCTAATAAACAATAATCATTAGTTCCTTTCAAATGATAAACATTACCTTTAGTCTTCTTACCAGTGGCAATCACTATTCCAGAGCTTTCCATGATATTGCATCCATTGTCCTTGAATCTCAAATCATAACCTTTGTCACACATCTAACCAACACTCAAAAGATTGTGCTTTAATTCCTTCACATATAGAACATAATCAGTATTGGTGCAGGAGCACCCCTCTGAAATAAAGAATAAGTCTAATTATAGTATGTTTTACATTATGATGTAATAAGGTCCATGTGACCAATTCTTATGTTTTAAGTCAATCTAGGTTTATGTGCAAGTCAGTTAGAAGTTTGTTATGCTAGCTGTCCTCTCCCAGCCACTTGGAAGTCTCCCAGCTGCTGGGAATCGACTCTGTACTACTCGTGAGGAGTAGATATATATGACCTAGCTAATTTTGTTTTAGATATATAGTTGCATAGGAGAAACAGAGACGTGTTTTGGAGATCAGACTGAGCATTGTGATACAATGGGGCTGTGATATTTGTATGCATTCCTGTTATTGAAATAAAGAAGATCCTGTTGTTTCATTTGTCTGATTTTTGATTTATCTATGTAGTTGATTTCGATTTTGTAGGTGAAATGGATTCATTCATCCATTCCACTAGTTGATTCTCTGAATCAGTGGAATGGGCATGTACAATAGTTTAGTTTTCTTTTCTATTTTTATGTTCATGCATTTCATGTTTTTGGGATCGATTTGTAGCATGCTATGTTCTATCCTAGCATCCTCATGTGCTAGGGTTTGAAGGATAAAATCTAAGTTAAGATTGCCCAGAAAATAGATCGGCCCAATCTCTATGTTTTCCGCGTGAAATTTGTGAAGTTTCAAGGGTTTTGGTTGAAATGTACATTTGACGTATATACAATGTTTGTATGCAACATACAATCTGTGTGTATATCACATTTGTATCTGTGTGTATATCACTAAATAGATCAGGTGTTAAAACATGTTAAAAATGCATGTTTCGAAGGTACAGAGGTGAAGCAGCCTGGATATACAATTCCTGTGTATATCACTTTTGTTTGTTGGGGACAATTGATGTGTATATCACTTTTGCATCCGAGGGTCATTTTGTGTGTATCCATCATTCGCATATCGGGTTCGTATGTTGTGGATTTGGTAAAGGGTTGATATACAATCTCTATGTATATCGCTATTGTACATCGGGTCATACAAGTTGTGTGTATACACCTTTTGCATAAAATTCATGTGTATACTGCAATTGCATGTTTGATACAGATCCTACGTATTCATCAAATGCACCTTATATTTTGCATATACGGAATGTACATTTCAAATGTACATTGAAGTGATACAAGCAAAGTCAATGGTCAACCGCTGTCGGAGGGAATATTCCTAGCTATATTCTGCAGATGTATATTTTGTGGTTGTATATTTGATTGTATGTCCAAATATACATTCCGCTGATACAAAGGATTATATACAAAGGTAGTCAGCGGGTCAAACATACATTGAGGGCATATCCAGAGGAATATTCGGTGAATGTATGTTTTGTTTGTATCTAGCACTTGTATATTGGAAATATACATCGCGCTTATACATTGTCGAAAGATACATCGGGTGACCGGTAGCAAAGGTAACAGGAACCAGTGATAAGAGGTTAAAGTTTGTATGTTGAGGAATGTACATTTTAAATGTACATTGGTGGAGATACAAGTCCTAGATACAAAAGTCGACCGACAGTGAGAGTGGAGGTGACCAGCGCTGAAAGGTCAGAGTTTGCATGTTCTATGTAAAGGAAGCGACATATACAAAGGGACCGCGGGTTTGGCAGGTAAATGTTTGTAAAGGCTCAGAATTAGGCATTAAAAAATGAGTTGGAGAAGTTGAGGGACATAGTAGGTTCTGGTAAAGAAGAAGATAGGGAAGAAGAAGAGATCCTTAGGTGGAACGAGGAAGATGTTCCTACAGACCAGAGACCCTTGATAAATGCCCTTAAATCCATGGAGAGGAGAACCATGGATGTGAAACTGGATTTTCCAGTGTTTACAGGAAAGATGGATCCTGATTGGGTGATGGAGTGGATAGACTCCTTAAACAATTTCTTTGAGACAGAGGAGATACTAGAACACCAGAGGGTAAAGATAGCCCAATCAAAAATGAAAGAGGCTGCATTAACTTGGTGGAATTTCATCCAAGATGACAGAGTACAAGAAGGAAAGCGTAGAGTTGCTACATGGAAGAAGATGATGGCTTTAGTGAAAGAAGCCTATGTCCCATTAGATTATAGCATCCAATTGCATAAGAGGAAACAAAATTTGAAGTAGAAGGAGCTAGATGTCAGCTCATATATAGAAGAGTTCATGAAGCTTTGTGTCAAGACAAAGGTAAAAGAGAGTGAGGAAGAAAAGGTAGCCAGATACCTTAATGGATTGAGGTTCAACATTCAGGAAGATTTGAATCTGCATAACCTAGATACAATTCAGAAATGTTTTCAGTTGGCATTGAAAGTGGAAGAGAAGTTAAAGAGAAGACAAGAATAGAACAATAGAGGAAGAGGAAAATAGCAAAGAGGTGGAAGAGGTCCTTTCAGAGGTAGAGGACATGGATTTAGATATCAGGGAGAATCCAGTCATGACAACAGCAAGGGAGATAACAGTCAAAACCAGAGAGGAAGTTACAATCAGCAAGGAAACTTCAGAGGCAGAAGACCTTCAGAGGAAGATCCCAGGGCAGAGGATCTATCATATGTTATAACTATAATACAAAAGGCCATATAGCTAGCAGATGTCCAGAAAAGGCAACAAGTTCAACGGGAGAAAGGAGAACGAATCTGATCCAAGAACCTAATAGCCAAAGTGCAACAAGCTCAAACAATTTTCAAAGTGTGAATGCTCCTGACAATTATGGATATCCAAAGAGTGGAGAATCTCTGATGATGAGGAGAATAATGGCTACCATGAAGGTACCTGACAGAGAACCCCCAGAAAGAAAGTCTCTTTTCAGAACTAATTGCAAGGCAGGAGGTATGTAAAGTTCTAATTGATTCTAGTTCTACTGAAAATTTTGTATATGATGAAATGGTAACAAAGCTTAAGCTTAGAAGATTGCCTCACCCATCCCCATATAAGGTCTCATGGCTTACCCAAGGTCAGCAAACAGTTGTAGAAGAGTACGCTTGGGTAGAATTTCAGATTGGATCATATAAGGACAAGTTGTTGTTTGATATTACCAAGATGGATGCTTGCCATCTTTTATTTGGTAGACCATGGCAGTATGATTTGAAGGCACGCTATGATGGTGTTAGGAACACCTATACAATCACCAAAGATGGTATGGTGACAGAGTTGATCCCATGGACAGAGAAGGAGGAGAAATCAAAAGGAAAGGAGGTGAAGGTAATGCTGATGGAAGGAAAATAGTTGATGAAAGAAGTAGCAACAGAAGGTGCAGTTGCATATGCCCTAA
This sequence comes from Cunninghamia lanceolata, assembly GCA_027924645.1. Classification (NCBI taxonomy): domain Eukaryota; kingdom Viridiplantae; phylum Streptophyta; class Pinopsida; order Cupressales; family Cupressaceae; genus Cunninghamia; species Cunninghamia lanceolata. Next base: position 11,527,079 of record BSBN01000892.1, read on the forward strand.
TTCCATGTTTAATAGTGAATAAAGAACAACAACAAGAAGTCAAGAAAGAGAAGAAGCAGAGGTTCATAGACCCAGCTGTCCAAGAGTTATTGGATAAGTATAAAGGCATCATCTCTGATGGAATGCCAAGATCCCTACCACCTGTAAGGGATATCAGCCATTGCATAGATCTAATCCCCAGATCTACACTTCCAGACAAAGCAACATACAAGCTAACTCCAGAACATAATGCAGAAGTAGCAAGACAAATTGAGGAATTGATACACATAGGTCTAATTGGCAAAAGTTTAAGCCCATGTGCAGTACTAGCTATACTAGCACCAAAGAAAGAAGGCACTTGGAGGCTTTGCACAGATTCTAGAGCTATTAATAAGATCACAATCAGGTATAGGTTTCCAATACCTAGGATAGAGGATTTACTTGGCTGTTTGGGAGGTGCTAAGTATTTTACAAAAATAGATCTAAAGAGTGGTTATCATCAGATCAGAATTAGGCCAGGAGATGAATGGAAAACAACATTCAAAACCAATGAAGGGTTGTATGAGTGGAAAGTTATGACTTTTGGTTTATCTAATGCACCTAGTACTTTTATGAGATTGATGAATGAGGTTTTGAGAGAATTCATGGGAAAGTTTGTCATAGTATATCTAGATGACATTTTGATTTTCAGCAACATAAAGGAAGAACATCTCAGACATATAGATTTGGTTCTCAAGAGGTTACACGAAGAGCATTTGATGATAAATTTAGATAAGTGTTTGTTCATGCAGAAGGAGATCACATATTTGGGTTTTGTCATTTCCCAAGGCAAGCTGCAAATGGATAAGGAGAAGGTAAGTGCCATATTGTCTTGGCCAACTCCAAGGACTATGAATGATGTCAGAAGTTTCCATGGGTTAGCAACCTTTTACAGAAAGTTTATAAGAGGGTTTAGTCATATTTGTGCACCGATGCTTGATACTATAAAAGGAGGACAAAAGTGCATATTTGCTTGGACTAAGGAAGCAGGTGATTCCTTTGAAACATTGAGGAAGAAAGTGGCAGAGCAGCCAGTCCTTGCACTTCCAGATTTTACCAAAAATTTTCAGGTCGAATGTGATGCAAGTCACATGGCAATTGGAGCAGTACTCAGCCAAGAAGGTAGACCAATTGCATTTTTTAGTGAGAAGCTCAATGATGCTAAAAAGAGGTATTCATCATATGATTTGGAAATGTATGCTCTAGTCCAGTCACTCAAGAAATGGAGGCATTACTTGATGCCAAAAGAATTCATAGTATTCATAGATAATCAGGCTTTGAGTTTCATAAACAGCCAAGAAAAACTGATTCACAGACATATGAAATGGGTAGAAACTTTGCAAGCTTTTACTTTCACATTGAAGCATAAGAAAGGAGTCAAAAATAAGGTAGCTGATGCCTTGAGCAGAAGAGCTCTAACAGTCAACCAGATCTAGTTGGAAAGTGTTGGCATTGATTCATTGAAGACCATGTATGATGATGATGAAGATTTTGGAGAGATATATCAGGTATGTACTTCTTTTGTAGATAAATATCATGCTGAGTTCTCTGAATTTCTGATCCAAGATGGATTGCTATTCAAAGGCGGACAGTTGTGTATTCCACGGTGTTCTATGAGGTTGAACATCATAAAAGAGAAACATTGTGGAGCTATGGTAGGACATTTTGGTTTAGACAAGACTCTTGATGTTGTTCGAAGACATTATTATTGGCCTAAATTACAATCAGATGTCAAAAAATTTGTAGAGACATGTGTGATATGTCAGAAAGCAAAAGGAAGATCAACTAATACAGGTTTATATCAGCCTTTACCATTCCTTCCAGACCATGGGAAAGTATAAGTATGGATTTTATGTTGGGTTTACCCAGAACCAGAAAAGGATATGATAGTGTTTTTGTTGTAGTGGATAGATTTAGCAAAATAGAACATTTCTTGCCATGCAAAACCACTGCTGATGCTTCATATATTGCAGATTTGTTTTTCAAAGAAATAGTAAGAATACATGGATTGCCATTGAGCATAGTGTCAGATAGGGATGTGAAGTTTATTGGTCATTTCTGGAGAACTCTATGGAAGAAGCTTGGAACAAATTTGTCTTTCTCATCTACATATCATCCTCAAACAGATGGACAGATTGAAGTGGTAAATCATTCCTTAGGGAATTTGCTCAGATGTTTGACAAGACAGCATGGAGACAAGTGGGATAATATCCTATCTCAGGCAAAATTTTCCTATAATGATATTGTCAATAGAAGCACAGGGAAATCACCTTTTCAGATAGTCTATGGTATACATCCAAGAGGTATTTTGGAGCTAAAAGATCTACCTACAGGAGATTCTATTAGTGCAGATGGTGAAGCTTTTGCAGAAGCCATAAAAGAGGTTCATGATCAAGTAAAGACCCAGCTACAACAAACTACCTTGAAGTATAAAGAATATGCTGATAGAAAGAAGAAAGATGTATAGTTTGATGTTGGAGATTTGGTATGGGTTCATTTGAAAAAAGAATGACTTCCTAAAGGTAAATATACCAAACTCATGCAGAGGAAGATTGGACCATGTCAGATTTTGAGAAAGCATGGACATAATGCTTATGAGATACAACTTCCTTTTGATCTTGGTTTATCACCTATATTCAATGTATGTGATTTAACTCCATACAAGCCTAATCCAGATGAAGAACACGAACTATTATAGGATACAGCAACTGATGACATTCCAAAACATGATCCACCATAGTTGTAGAAGATTTTGGACACAAGAGTGATCAAGAGGACCAGGAACAAAGAATATCTAGAATATTTGGTGGCTTGGCAGGGAAAACCTGATTCAGAAGTAGTCTGTATGACTACAGAACAGATCACCCAACATGGTTCCAAACTACATAGTCTCATCTCAAGTGGACTTGAGATTTCTTCTTCTGGGGAGTATGGTGCAGGAGCACCCCTCTGAAATAAAGAATAAGTCTAATTATAGTATGTTTTACATTATGATGTAATAAGGTCCTTGTGACCAATTCTTATGTTTTAAGTCAATCTAGGTTTATGTGCAAGTCAGTTAGAAGTTTGTTATGCTAGCTGTCCTCTCCCAGCCACTTGGAAGTCTCCCAGCCACTGGGAATCGACTCTGTACTACTCATGAGGAGTAGATATATATGACCTAGCTTAGTTTGTTTTAGATATATAGTTGCATAGGAGAAACAGAGACGTGTTTTGGAGATCAGACTGAGCATTGTGATACAGTGGGGCTGTGATATTTGTATGCATTCCTATTATTGAAATAAAGAAGATCCCGTTGTTTCATTTGTCTAATTTTTGATTTATCTGTGTAGTCAATTTTGATTTTGTAGGCGAAATAGATTCATTCATCCATTCCACCGATTGATTCTCTGAATCGGTGGAATGGGCATGTACAATAGTTTAGTTTTCTTTTCTATTTTTATGTTCATGCATTTCATGTTTTTGAGATCAATTTGTAGCATGGTATGATCTATCCTAGCATCCTCATGTGCTAGGGTTTGAAGGATAAAATCTAAGTTAAGATTGCCTAGAAAACAGATCGGCTCGATCTCTGTGTTTTCTGCGTGAAATTTGTGAAGTTTCAAGGGTTTTGGTTGAAATGTACATTTGACATATATACAGTGTTTGTATGCGACATACAATATGTGTGTATATCACATTTGTATCTGTGCGTATATCGCTAAACAGATCAGGTGTTAAAACATGTTAAAAATGCATGTTTCGAAGGTATAGAGGTGAAGCAGCCTAGATATACAATTCCTGTGTATATCACTTTTGTTTGTTGGGGACAATTGATGTGTATATCTCTTTTACATCCGAGGGTCATTTTGTGTGTATCCGTCATTCGCATATCGGGTTCGTATGTTGTGGATTTGGTAAAGGGTCTATATACAATCTCTATGTATATCACTATTGTACATCAGGTCATACAAGTTGTGTGTATACACCCTTTGCATACAATTCATGTTAATACTACAATTGCATGTTTGATACAGATCCTGCGTATCCATCAAATGCACCTTATAGTTTGCATATACCAAATGTACATTTCAAATGTACATTGAGGTGATACAAGTGAAGTCAATGGTCAACCGCCGTTGGAGGGAATATTCGTAGCTATATTCTGCATATGTATATTTTGTGGTTGTATATTTGATTGTATGTCCAAATATACATTCCGCTGATACAAAGGATTTTATACAAAGGTTGTCAATGGGTCAAACATACATTGAGGGCATATCCGGACGAATATTCGGTGAATGTATGTTTTGTTTGTATCTAGCGCTTGTATATTGGAAATATACATCGTGCTTATACATTGTTGAAAGATACATCAGGAGACCGGTAGTGGAGGTAACAGGAACCGGTGATAAGAGTTTAAAGTTTGTATGTTGAGGAATGTACATTTTAAATGTACATTGGCGGAGATACAAGTACTAGATACAAAAGTCGACCGACAGTGAGAGTGGAGGTGACTGGCGCCGACAGGTCAGAGTTTGCATGTTCTATGTAAAGGAAGCGATAGATACAAAGGGACCGTGGGTTCGGCAGGTAAATGTTTGTATGTATCATCGTGACAACAGTCATTGGGATAGCTCAGTTTGGAGAAGCTGATAGACGAAGTCTTGTCGATAGGCACATAAACAAAAATGCTCATGGGTATTAGGGTGAGATGTATAGGAGGTGCCGATAGTTATTGTCACACTGATAGGGTATATCGGTAAGATAGTTAGACAGCTCTTGCCGATGAAATAAGAAATATCAAATTCCACCATTCCATTGAACGTTCCCGGCTGTGGCTCTGCATCAAGTATTGTGCTTTCTAGCAAAAGAAATAGATCCTCTTCCACAAATCTTACTAGTTGTATCATCTCCAAACCTAACTAGTCCACCCTCATACTTTTCAAAACTTACAAAATTAATTTTGTCACCAGTCATGTGATGTGAGCATCCACTATCAATAACCCATTCATCTTTGTCTTTTACAACTTGAACAGCTAAAGCTGCTCGTCTACCTCTACTTGTAAAGCACCCCAATCTAGTACATGTGAAACATCAGGTACATATCCCCTCAAAACTGATACATGAAATACATCGTGGATACGTGATAGGCTAGGTGGCAAGGCTAAACGATAGGCTAGAGGACCTATCTGCTCCAAAATCTCAAAGGGACCCACAAATCAAGGTGCAAGCTTAGAGCCCTTTCCATAACAGATTGGACGCTTATGTGGTTGCACTCTCAAAAATACCTTATCACCAACTAAGAAGCTTCGATCCAATCTCTTGGCATTGACATACTTCTTTTGGCAATCTTGTACATCCTGTAGATGCTGTCTAATCAAAATCACATGTCTCTCCATGTCTTGTACCATCTCGAGACCAATAGCTACTCTATCCTCAATTTGATCCCAACTCAACGGTGTCCTACAAGGTCTACCATATAATGCTTTGAATGGTGCCATACCCAAAAACCTGTGGTGACTGTTATTGTATGCAAATTCCACCAGATATAAATAATCCTTCCATCTAGACTGCTGATCCATCACATACATCTGCAACATGTCCTCTAATACCTGATTCACCCTCTTTGTTTGTCCATCTATCTCAGGATGATATGCTATACTGAAATTAAGCTGTGTGCCTAAAGCCTACAGTAATGCAGTCCAAAATGCTAAAGTGAAGACTGAATCCCTATCTAAAATGATCCAATGAGGAATCCCATGAAGTCTAACAACGTGATCCAAGAAGACCCTCGCCACTATAGGAGCATTATAATTAGTTTGCACAGGAAAAAAATATGCAACCTTGTTCAACTTGTCAACTGTCACCATGATGGCATCATCGCAACGAGATGACAAGGGTAGACCAACTATGAAATCCATGGAAATAGTGTTCCATTTCCACTCAAGTATCTCATGGGGGTAAAGTAATCCTATTGGATGTTGATGCTTGGCCTTGACTCTCTGACACTCAAGGCATCAAGAAACAAACTCTACAATGTCTCAGTGCATACCTTCCCAATGATATAACTGTCTAAGATCTACACGCATCTTCTTCACCCCTGGATGTGCTACATATGGTGCTCTATGAGCCTCTGTCAATACCACTATCTGTAGATCTCCTGAAAGAGGTACATAAATCTGACCTCGATGCTGTAGTAACCCATCTGCATCTAGTGAGTACCCTGCAAACTTGCCCTTAAGGGCCCTCTAAGACTATAACTCCTACTGAACCTCTCTGTACCACCCATCCTCTGGCAACTGCTGGAGGATATGTCCTCTCAAGTCTATACCCACAGTCATAGCCCTCATCTCATGTCATCTCCTACTCAAGGCATCTGCAACCAAATTCTCCTTGCTTTGATATAATGCACATCAAAGTCATACTCACAAAGAAATTCCATCCATCGTCGTTGACGAGCATTAAGGTTAGGCTGTGTAAATATATACTGAAGGCTACGGTGATCTGTATGTAACTCAAATCTATGTCCCAAAAGGAAGTGTCTCCACCTAGTCAAGGCATGAACCACTGCTGCAAGCTCCAAATCATGTGTGGGGTAGTTCATCTCATGGGTCTTAAGTTTTTGTGACTCATATATGATCACTTGACCCTCCATATTTACTGCACCAATACCCTCTATAGAAGCATTTGTACACACAACAAAGTCTGCCATCAGATCAGGTACTACTAAAATTGGTGCACTAGTGAGATGCTCCTTGAGAGCCTAGAATGCTCTCTCACACTGCTCTATCCACTCAAACCTCTTCCCTTTTTGCTGAAAGGAGGTGATGGGATGTGCAATCCTAGAAAAACCCTCAACAAATCTATGATAATATCCTACTAAACCTATGAAACTCTTGACCTCAGTGACACTAGTAGGTGTGGGCCAATCCATAATAGCCATTATCTTTGATGGATCTACTGAGATACCATCGCCAGACAAGTTACCATAATGCTGGTTCTCCCTCAAACACTGCAAAACCTGGCATAAGTGCTCCTCATGCTCCTCCTCTTTCTAAGAATATATCAAAATATCATCCAGAAAGACCAATACAAACCGATCCAAAAATGTATAGAATACCCCATTCATGAGACTCATGAACACTGCAAGGGCATTCATCAACACAAATGGAACCACTGTGAACTCATGGTGCCCATACCTAGTCTGAAATGCTGTATTATGGATATTTGCTTCTGTAATCCTCAAGTAATGATACCCAGACTTAAGATCTATCTTCAAGAATACCCTGGCACCCTGCATCTGGTCAAACAAGTCATCGATCCTTGGTAATGGGTAATGATTCTTCACTGTCACTTTGTTCAGTTGTCTGTAATCCACACATAGATAAAGGGACCCATCCTTCTTCTTAACAAAGATGACTAGTGTACCCCATGGAGAGACGCTAGGACAAATATGACCCTTCTCTAATAACTCCTCCAACTGTAGCTTGAGCTCACTAAGCTCATGGGTAGTCATCCTGTAAGGTGCTCTAGATACTAGCTCTGCTCCTGGCACAAGGTCTATGTGAAAGTCTATCTCACGACGAGGAGGCATCCTTGGAAGCTCTAAAGGAAATACATGTGCAAACTCCCTAAGCATAGGGTTATCATCTAAGGTAGTCTCTCGTCCATCCTCTGATCTATCACTCAATGATATGGCAAATAACTGACAATCCTTCCGCATGCACCGCTTAAGCTGCATATCAGAGATCATGCAAAAGGAGATAGGTCTCTAGACTCCCACAAGCTCAACTGAATCACCATAATCATCAATGCACTCAATGGTCTTATGTCAACAATCTAACTCAGCACGATGGGCATCAAGCCAATCCATACCTAGTACCACTCCATAAGATCCCAAAGGAGTAACTCGAAGATCCACTGATGTGGTGAAAGTTCCAAGTCCCAAGGCACAACCCCTAACCACTGAGTCTACTAACACCTTGGTCCTTGAAGATAACTCAACCTCCCACCTATCGCTCTGCCTAGATGCCACCAGCCTACAACGCTCCACTATAGATGGGGAAATAAAAGAATCAGAAGCTCTAGAATCAAATAAAACAGAGATGGGATGTCTGCTAATAGTACCTGAAGCCTCAATAATAGTGGCATGATGCTCAGCTTGATAGTTCTCAACTGCTGCAAAAACTCAATGGGATCTACCCACATCTCCTACTGTCTGCTCAGAACCACCTGCCCGTTGACCTCCTAATGTTGCAAACCCATGAGGGCACTCTCTAGCCAAGTGCCCAAAACTGCCACAAACATAGCAAGGCCCCCTAGTCTGAACTTGAACTGACTGGGTCCTGCTAGACTGCTGTGCTCTAGGTCTGCTAGAACTAACATGACCACCTCTAAAGGACTGTTGAGAACGGGCTGGTTCTACATTCTATGTTGCAAGTATGGGTCTAACCAGTGTTGTCATTGATGTCAACATACTCATGTTGCATTGATGAAAAGGATTGGATGAGCAGAGAGGAGCAATAGAGACAGTGAAGTGGAGATCCCAGCTAAGATGTAGATTAGAGGTTACAGTTCAAAGGGTTTGTAGATATGAGTCTTGAGATGATCTAGTCAAGTTTTCAGAGGTCCGCATGAAATTCTGAAGAAGTTATGGCCATTCAAGTAGAACCGGTTCTGGCAGGTGTTCAGAGGTGACAAAGTGACACAGATAGGTCCGGTGAGATCCAGAAATGCATTATCCTATTCTGTGGATTTGAGGGAGTGTTGAGGACATCCTTGTGAAGTGTCAAATCGATTGGTTCATGGTTTGATGGTTCGGAAGCGCCTATTCCTTTGTGATAGTGATGACAGACTGTGTTCCTAAAGTTCTGGATGAAGGAGAGAAGAATTCCAGTAAGCAGATGAAGTGTGGATGTTCTTGGTGATTCAAGAAAGCTTGTGGTAATCTTTGGATCATTTCTAGTTCATGTTGGTGGTCCGCATTGAAGTTAGAGTTCACATTTGAAGAATAACCATCAGATGAAGGTGTTCTTCCTGAGACTGGCCAACCAGATGTATTACACATCTTGCGGATGTTGTTGTAGGGGTTTGCTGACTTAGATGATTATTCCTAAGTCAATGCCTTGTATAAATAAGGGATTGTGAAGTCATTCCAAAGTGTGTCTAGTGTGGATTAGAGTGTGGTAGAGAGGAAGAGAGTGAAAGGCAATGCATAAGTTTTTGGGCTTAAATGGAACTGATTCAAGCATGGTAAAGATGCTATTCTCCAGTTCCAGTTTGTGATACTTGTTACTTTGTAGACAGTGTGTCTCTTGTTGGCAGTGGGCCTCTTGTGAGTAGTGTGCTTAGGCAATGAGCCCTAATTGGCATGTGCCATTTTGTTCTTTCCATTCTTCTAACAGAGAATACATTCTTGGGTTAATCACCCTGTCGTTTTTCCCTTAACCAGGTTTTCCACGTCAAAATCTTGGTGTCTCTTATGTTGATGTGTTTCTACTCTTGAGTTAATGCTTTATGTTTTCATGATTGATTCACCCCCCCTCTCAGTTGTCTATCCTATATCCAACAATTGGTATCAGAGCCAAGTTCCTCTAAAAGGAGCTTAACCGCTTGAGGAGATCTAGGATGTCATCATACAAGAAGGATAGTCTAAAGTTTGATGGAACCAACTTTAATTTTTGGAAAGGTCGCATGAAATGTCACCTGCAATGTATGGGTATGGTGCACTGGACCATGGCTACAACACAGTATGTACCTCCATATGGTGGTCCGAAAGCTGCAAATGAAATTACAGATGCTAAAAATAATTTGCGGACTATTGAAGCTCTTCTAAGCGCTTTATCTGATACAGATCTTTCAAATGTTGTTGACCTACCAACCACTTTTGAGATTTGGCAAAAACTAGAACTTTTGCATGAAGGAGACAAGTATGTTAAATGTGCAAGGTTACAGAGTCTAAAAGGGAAATTTAAAAATCTGAAGATGAAAGATGATGAAAATATCACTACTTTTATGCTAAGGGTTAATGAGATTGTTTGTGGAATTAGAAATGGTGGTGGAGTCTTGGATGAAGATGAGATTGTTGGCAAAATTCTTAGATCCCTTCTCGCCTCTTATAAAATCAAGGCCTCTGCCATTGAAGAATTCAGAGCCCATTCGACTGTCACAAGAGATCAATTGGCTGGTAAATTGGCTGCATTTGAAATGTCTGAGTTTGGAGATGAATCCCCCAAGACTGAATCTGCATTCAGAGCTAGTGCCTCTGTAAAAGGTAAACAAAGGTTTGATTTAGGAGAGAATTCTTCTAGGAAACTATCATGGTATGAAAAAGCAAGAAAAGACATGGAAGAAGAAGAAGAAGAAACAACTCAACTTGAAGCCCTCATTGCAGAGAGACTACCAAGAGGATCCAATAAGTATGAAGGAAAATTGCCCTTTAAGTGTTTTAACTACAATAAGATTGGTCATTTTGCCTCAAGGTGTCCGGAAAGATTTTCAAGGCCAAATCCTAACAGATCAAGGTTCCAAAAGAATTGTTATTATGTTCATGAAGAAGATGATAATAAAGGAGTAACAGATGATGAATTAGAAACATGAAACAAATCTGGAAGTGAATGGGTGTTTATTGCCATTAAGGAATAAGATCCAATGCCCTCTGAATCTATCAATCATAAAGTTGTAGAAAGAGCTCTGGCTGCCCAAGTTGAAGAAAAGGATGATTGGGTCATTGATATTGGATGCTCTCATCATATGACAGGTGACAAAAATAAGTTCTTAGATTTGGAAAGCTATGAAGGAGGAGTGGTAAAGTTTGGTGATAATTCTGCTGGTAGAATCAGAGGTAGGGGAACTATTTCTTTTGATGGAAAGAACAAAACCGGTAATGTACTGTATGTTGAAGGATTGAAGCACAATCTTCTGTGTTGGACAGTTGGTGGAGAGAGGCTATGATCTCCGGTTCAAGAATGGAAAATGCGGGATATTTGAAAGTTTTAGAATAGGGATTGCATCCAGTACCCAAACTAAAGGTAATATCTTCCACTTGGTTGGTACTGGTAAAAGTTGCTTATTTGCTCAAGTTGATCAAAGTTGGTTATGGCATAGGAGAATGTGTCATGTGAATTTTGATAATATTATCAAGATAAGCAATACTTAGGCTGTAAGAGATCTTCCAAAATTGGTAAAACCTACAAATAGTTTGTGCAAAGAATGTCAGCTAGGGAAACAAAGCAGAATCTCATTTAAAAGCAATGATCAATTTTCTACCGGATTATTGGACTTAGTTTATACTGATCTATGTGGTCCAACAAGAATCAAGAGTGTGCAAGGTGATAGATATTTCATGTTATTAATTGATGACCATTCCTAGATGATGTGGGTTACCTTTCTGAAAGAGAAATTAAAAGCTTTTGAGAAGTTCAAAATTTTCAAGGCTATGGTAGAGAATGAAACTGGATTAAAATTGAAATGTCTGAGTTCTGATAGAGGTGGTGAATTCATATCCGGTGAGTTCATAGATTTTTGTGAGAAGCATGGAATAAAGAGACAGTTGTCTACTCCTAGGACTCCATAGCAGAATGGAGTAGTGGAGAGAAAGAACCGGACCATCTAGGAAGCTTCTAGAATAATGATGATGGAAGCAATTGTTCCTCAGATGTTTTGGAGAGAAGTTTTCAGCACTGTAGTCTATACTCTCAATCGAGTTCAAATCAGAAGCAACACTAGTAAGACTCCTTATGAACTTTGGTTTGGCATCACTCCTACTATGAGGTATTTCAGAGTTTTTGGTAGCAAATGTTACATTAAAAGAGATGAAGATCTAGGCAAGTTTGATGCTAGAAGTGATGAAGGAATATTCTTAGGTTACTCCACTCAAAGCAAAGCATCCGGTGCTATAATAAGAGATTGAGAAAGATGATAGAAAGTATGAATGTGAAGGTTGATGAAGGAATTGAGAAACCTTCAAGGTTTTATGAATATGATGAAGATGATCAGAATGGTGTTCTGATTCAAGGAGCCCAAACTCCTTCCGGTATTCAGAATCAAACAGATCTGGTAATTCAGGGAGAAGAGATGAGTCATAATGAGCCTGATCAAGAATTACAAGTGCAGGAAACTCCCAAAGTTCCCAGGTAAATAAGACTAAACCACTCTGAAGATCAAATCATAGGTGATAAAAGAAAAGGTGAGCAAACAAGAAGAAGAATTGCTCAAGACTCAAATGAGTATTGTCTGATTTTAAAGATTGAACCTAAGACAGTAAATGAAGCTTGCAATGATGAAAACTAGACTAAAGCAATGGAGGAAGAGCTGATGCAAATTGAGAAAAATCACACTTGGGATCTTGTTCCCAGACAAATGGGTCTTCCGAAACAAACTGAATGAAGTTGGTGATGTAATCAGAAATAAAGCCAGACTGGTCTGCAAGGGTTACTCTCAAATAGAAGGAGTTGATTTTGAAGAAAATTTTGCTCCAGTGGCAAGAATTGAAGCAGTCAGATTATTTCTTGCTTATGCTGCCTTTAAGGACTTCAAAGTAGATCAGATGGATGTCAAGTCTGCCTTCCTAAATGGTGACTTGGAAGAAGAAGTATACATTGAGCAACTGGATAGATTTCAATTGTGTGATCATGGTGATATGGTCTGGAAGTTGAAGAAAGCTCTGTATGGACTAAAGCAAGCCCCAAGAGTCTAGTATGAAAGGTTGGATAAGCATCTTTTGAAGATTGGTTTCAACAAAGGTACTACTGATAGTAACTTGTATTTCAAAATTGATCATGAAAACATCTTGATTGTTGAAGTGTTTGTTGATGATATCATTTTTGGAGGAAGAGATAGTATGTGTAAAACTTTTGCAAATGAAATGAAAAATGAGTTTGAGATGTCCATGCTTGATGAAATGAATTTCTTCTTGGGTCTACAAATCACTCAAATAAAGAAAGGAATCTTCATTTCTTAGACTAAATATGTGAAAGAATTGTTGAAGAAATTTGGGATGGAAGACTCAAAACCAATGCATACTCCTATGGCTACCGGATATAAATTGAGCAAAGATGATGATTCTCCTAAGGCTGATCAGACAAAGTACAGGTCAATGATTGGAGGACTGTTGTATCTCACTCAAACTAGACCAGACATTATGCAGGCTATTGGTCTTGTTGCTAGATTCCAGGCTGATCCCAGAGAATCTCATGTCATGGCAATCAAGAGGATTTTTAGATATCTAAAAGGGATACTTGAGTATGGTTTATGGTATCCTAGAGATCATGATTTCTCTCTTCATGCATATATAGATGTAGATTGGGCAGGAGATGTGGATGATCGGAAGAGTACCAAAGGTGGAGCATTCTTTTTGGGAAAGAGATTGGTTTCTTGGCTAAGCAAGAAACAAGAGGCAATATCTCTGTCTACAACTAAAATAGAATACATTGCAGCAGCAGGTAGTTGCACTCAAGTTTTGTGGATGAAGCAGATACAAAGAGATATTAAAGTAGAGTATGAGGAGCCTATCACTATATTCTGTGATAATTCAAGTGCAATAAATATATCTAAGAATCCGGTGTTGCATTCTAAGACTAAGCATATATCTATCAAGTTTCACTTTCTGAGAGAGCAAGTGAACAAGAATGAAGTCAGACTGGAGTTTGTGCCTTCTAAGGATCAGATTGTAGACATCTTTACTAAACCTCTTCCCAAGGACTCTTTTGAGTATCTCAGGGAGAAGTTAGGGGTTATTGCCCCTCTGATGATGAACTAAGGTGCACTGATGTGCATCAGTTTGGTGGATATCATAGTAATATCTTGTGATCCAGATTGGTGATGGGGAGCTGCTACTCAGGGGGAGCAGATGGTATGATTCTGAAGTGTTGGAGTTGCAAGTATGAGCCCTTTGCCATTGATGTCAAAGGGGGAGAGAAGACATGTGAAAAATAAGTGGTTGATGATCAAAGGGGGAGCAGTAAAGGAAGAGAAGACATGTGAATGGTTGTTGCTGATAGGGGGAGTTGTGACAGTAAGGAGAAGTTCTTGTCTTAATGGTTTTTCACATCATATGTTTCCATCAATGACAAAGGGGGAGATTATTGCAAGTATGGGTCTAACTGGTGTTGTCATTGATGTCAACATACTCATGTTGCATTGATGAGAAGGATTGGATGAGCAGAGAGGAGCAATGGAGACAGTGAAGTGGAGATCCCAGCTAAGATGTAGATCAGAGGTTGTGGTTCAAAGGGTTTGTAGATATGAGTCTTGAGATGATCCAGTCAAGTTTTTAGAGGTCCGCATGAAGATTTGAAGAAGTTATGGCCACTCAAGTAGAACTGGTTCCGACAGGTGTTCAGAGGTGATAGAGTGACACAGATAGGTCCGGTGAAATCCAAAAATGCATTATCCCATTCTACAGATTTGAGGGAGTGTTGAGGACATCCTTGTGAAGTGTCAAATTGATTGGTTCGTGGTTTGAAGGTCTGGAAGCACCTATTCCTTTGTGACAGTGATGACAGACTATGTTCTTGAAGTTCCAGATGGAGAGAAGAATTCCAGTAAGTAGATGAAGTGTGGATGTTTTTGGTGATTCAAGAAAGGTTGTGGTGATCTTTGGATCATTTCCAGTTCATGTTGGTGGTCCGCATTGAAGTTAGAGTTTGCATTTGAAGAATAACCACCGAATGAAGGTGTTCTTCCTGAGACTAGCCGACCGGATGTATTACACATCTTGTGGATGTTAGTGTAGGGGTTTGCCAATTTAGATGATTATTCCTAAGTCGATGCCTTGTATAAATAAGGGATTGTGAAGTCATTCCAAAGTGTGTCTGGTGTGGATTAGAGTGTGGTAGCAAGGAAGAGAGCGAAAGGCAGTGCAAAAGTTTTTGGGCTTAAATGGAATTGATTCAAGCATGGTAAAGATGCTATTCTCCAGTTCAAGTTTGTGATACTTGTTACTTTGTAGACAATGTGTCTCTTGTAGGTAGTGGGCCTCTTGTGAGTAGTGTGTTTGGGCAGTGAGCCCTAATTAGCATGTACCATTTTGTTCTTTCCATTCTTCTAACAGAGAATACATTCTTGGGTTAATCACCTCGTGGTTTTTCCCTTAACCAGGTTTTCCATGTCAAAATCTTGGTGTCTCTTGTGTTGATGTGTTTCTACTCTTGAGTTAATGCTTTATGTTTTCATGATTGATTAATTATTGAGCTACTGAATAACAAAGTGGATTTAAGTGTTTAATTAGAAGCATGCTTTGAACAACTGATTCACCCCCCCTTCTTAGTTGTCTGTCCTGAATCCAACATTCTATGTTTGTGGTCATTGATCTGTGCGCTGGCCCTACACCTACTATGCTCTAGAATTTCCACCCTGCGCCCTCTGTTGTAGCTTGGTCCTATGTCCCTAATGTTGTTGCTGTTGTTGTGCATGCCTTGAAGGTGTAGGAGTGGACCTAAACCCTCCCTTCTATGGGAGTGGAGGCTTGCGGAAACTCTGATCCTACTGAAACTGATTACGGTTCCTTGAGGAGTCTCGTGCCTCCTAGGTCTTATTTTGTATCTCCTCTGCAATATAGGCCTTCTCCACAACATCCTGTATGGTCGAGGGATCAACCATGCGAATAAGACCTGCTATACTAGCATTCAAGCCTATGATAAAATGGTTAACCTAGAGTTTCTCATCTCGAAGGTCATCCACATATGGAACTAAATCAAAGAAGTAGCCCTCATACTGTGCCACTGTGAGTCCACGCTGCTACAAGTCATGAAACTCATTAATATGCCATTGTCGATAATGCTTAGACATATATCTCACTGTAAAATGCTCTAGAAATGTATCCCATGTTAATGTGTCAAGCTGTAAATAACACTTCCGCTCCTCCTGACACCACCAAGTAGAAGTAGTACCACACAAAAGATGGATGCCCACACGTGCTTTTAGATTGTTGTCGAAATCCCCCAAGACAAAACACCGGTCTAAACTGAGAAGCCAGGCTTCTACCTCAACACCATCTGTCAACCTTGAAAAGGTAGGAGGTTGCAAGTGAAGAAACTCCCTAATCTCATTCATTGCAACTCGAGGTGGTCACAATACACCTCCTGGATTGTACTGCTGAACTTGAGGTGGCGACTCATGGTGAGTTGACTCCTCACCATCACTATCTAAAAACTCTATATGAACATGAGGAGGACTCCTACTACGCTCTCTATGTCCTGACACATGCCCCCCCATGGAATGATGTTAATGCTTGGCATGTGAGGCCTCCCCTATAGGTGGTAAACATTCCTGGACAATGCCAATCAACTGCTATAGCACTTGAAGGATCTGGGGTCTGAGGTCTTGATGTGGCTGCTAGTGTATGGACTCCAATGTAGGTGATACTGAACATCTCTCTCGAGAATGTGGCCCCTCAGCGGTACGACTGCTTCCATGTCCTCTCCTAGTCCTATCCATCTTGTATGTGTAAGTTGTGAATGTCAACTACTAATGTTTTAAATCTTATGTGCCTAAAGTCCCTGTGTTGAACCAACACTCTAATACCAAATGTCATGCCCACATTTGCATGTGGACAATTGTGTAATACACGAAAACCTAATATGTGCACTTAGTTGCATCGTGCAACGTCAAACCAAGCATGCCACACAAGGCAGAAAAAAAAAGATTCAATAGGCGGGTGTAATGAAACTCCCTTCGTACACCCTATGTAGATGAAGGTAACCTGATAGGGTTTGACGTCACATTACATATGCCATGAGGGAAATAACTCATAAATTAATTCCCTCCTAATTTATTATTTTTTTCTAGATGAATATAAAAAAATAGCCTTGTGATTTCAATTCCTATCATACTATGGATTAAACAACATTAATTCGTTAATAATGAAAAAAAATTATACAAGTTTGCCATTGTCAATTGAATCAAACAAATAACTCTCTTTTATCTCCATTTTACAACTTTTGAGGAAAATTAAATAAAATATGGCAATCTTAATATAATTAAATAATTCCTATTACTACTTGCTTTCAAAGAAATATATATTTTATTCTATTTGCTTTTGTTTTTTTTTGTAGGGAACAATAATTGATAAATAAAAATGCAACAATTTCATTCTATTCTAAACCCCACTAATCTTCTTTAAACTAATCACATAAAAAAAAAAAACCCAAATTTATTTAACATTCACTATACAAGAATGGAATTAAAATAAATAAATAATAAAACACTCTAATTATAAAATAACTACATAAAAAAAAAATACAAGCTTCATTACTGTAGATTAGATAATGCAAACAATGTAAAATGCTAACTAAATACAATAAATACAAAGTTATACCTCACATGAAGACCCAATCTCATCAAGGGAGGAGGAAGCTTGCACCCAAGAGCTCCTAGATTAGATAACCCTATTTGATTCAAATGTGGATTGCTCTTTCTTTCAACACAAATATAGATGAAGGATTAGAGGATAGATAGATTAGAGATTTGAGAGAAATTTAAGCATGGTTTTGATGCAAGAAGAAGTTGTTATGAATGGCTTGGGTGTGGGTTTCATTTATAGATTTTTGAAAAAGGAATGGAGGGTGAGGATCAAAAGATGAGATCAATGGCTCTCATTTTTTGTGAATCTTTAATTCATAATGGATGAATTAAAAATTTAATAGTGGAGGATAGTGGGTTATGACAATTGAATTAAGAATTCAATAGTGGAGGATAGTGGGGGACAATTGAATTAAGAATTCAATAGTGGATGCTAGTGGGGAATAATTGAATTAAGAATTCAATAGTGGAGGATAGTGGAGAACAACTGAATTAAGAATTCAATTAGTGGATGATAATTTAATTAAAGATTCATTTTTGGATAATGGAGGAGATTAGCTAATTAAATATTAAGAATATTTAATTATATGTGCAACATGGTGAGGTGGAAGAGATGAGGTGGATTGATGAGGTGGATTTTGTGAGGTGGATTTAGGACTTAGGATAGAGGGAAATTGAAATAATAAATATTGCATATTTATTAAATCAATTGGCTAAGGTTTTAGACTATTGAAATAATGAAATTAATTCAATTTTGAGGATAATATGATGGAAAATAGGGTAATGAAGGGATAATTGGCTAAGGTTTTAGACTATTGAATTAATGAAATTAATTCAATTTTGGGGATAATATGATGGAAAATAGGGTAATGAAGGGATAATTAATTAAATAAAAATTTAATTAATTGGTTAGGAGGGAAATTGACATGTTTAGGATGTCGGGAGTCAGTTCGATGGTAGAAGACATTTTTAGGTGTCTACAATTACATTAACTATACTAATTGAAAATAAAGTAAACAATAATAGAACATTCTAATTAAATGTCACTAAAGGATAGCATGATAATTTCTTTTCTCAACTAATAATCAAATTAAATTCTATTCTCAACTAAAAATCAAATCAAAACAACTAAGCTAAATTAATTTACACTAAACACCATTAGTCACCACTAAATTTTAGGGCAACACTGCTAATTAAAAGTTAGAATTATAAAAGAGTATGATACACTCATTTCCTCTCATTTTATTTTGCTAGTTTGGAGAGAGCAAGGAGGTAAAGAGGAAGAGAGGAAAATGCTTCACAAATCTGTAGCTTACTTTTCTCAAAAGGAGGATTTTGTGAGTAGATTTTAGCATTTTTACTTAGCTAGGGTTTCCATATGAACTATATTTGTTTATATATTTTTGTAAAATGAACCTACAGTATGGATGAACAAAATGTATAACTCTGTATGCATTTCTAGTTTAAAACACAAATGAGAGTTTATGTTTTAAATGGCACCCAAATGTATATTTACACAGCAATATCTGTTAAAAAAAATGCAAGTATATAGATTTTTTTTATGTTTCTTCTTTACAACAACAATCTGTATCTTGAACATTGTAAATCCTCTTTTTATTTTTTTTATTTTTTTAGTTTAACTTGAAATCTCAGACATGATATAGTTAATAGTAATTATTATAAAAAAATTTAGCAATGAAATTTAAAACAAAAACTATAATGAAATTTTAATTTTTTAAAAAAAATTTAGGTTTTCAAGGCCTTGTGCAGGGCACGACCCTCTGCAGGGTCCACGGCCTGCACAGAGGCCGTAGCGCATGGGGAGGGGCAAAGCACTGTGGGGAATGGGGTCTCCTACCCCATTTCCTCCCTCTACTCTGTACCCTAAATAAAACTAATATATATAATTTGTAAGTTGTTTCTATTTTTTTAACCATGAAAACTATATAATTTTTAATGTATATTTTATTTTATACTTATAAATATTATAATCTTAGTATGTACTAGGGCTTAGATTTTTTTATGACAGTTATCTATTTAATTGTGCCCTTCAAATATTATGACATGTAAAATATATAAAAATCAAATAGGTATATCATCATAATTCTATATAAATTTTGACAGTTTGTGCAAAATATTTCTTTTCATATGATACAGTCTTTTTAAATTTTAGATTGTATTTTACAGTTAAAATGTCTAAATATAGTATACAAGTATCAAATTTAAGTCCTTGTATGTATATATATTTGTTTCTTTTCTGTGTAAAAACAGTAGTATTTTATTTTCTAATATGCATATTTTATTTAAACTTATAAGAAAAACTTTCTTTGTATAACTATTAGTTAGTTATTTATTTATTTAAAATAAACTTTTTTTTTCTTTAAACTATCTATTTTCTATTTTACATAAAATAGGAGGGATCATAAAACAAACAATCATTTTCCTGGTTTTCAATAATGTAGAAAATTTCTCTTCCATACAACAATAAAGGTATAATTATAATTTTATAAAAATCATTGGAATACATTTAATAAGTAAGAGAAATGATTTTTACTATTTTTTTTCATTTCACAATGTACCCCCATACACTCTCTCACTCACATAATATAAAAGACTTTTCATCAAAAGGATAAATACATTCTTTCTTTTCATCTACTATATATGCTCCAAAGCAAATGAAATGTTATTTACACATGTAAGAACTTAACAAGAGGCGACAATTTGAAAGACGCGTAACTAAACTTGACACATTCAAGGAATATTTACAAAACACACAAACAAGTATACCATTCATTTCACACAAAAGGATCACATAATCCCAACCATGGCATACACAACACAAAGGATCCAATAGTGAATCCAAAATAGGGGGAGTAGAGTAGGAAACTCTACCTTGGGGAAAATGTAAACCAATACACCAAATAAATCACATATGTGCTTCTTCAACATTCTTCACAACCTCCAAAAACCTTCATAACCATTGTATCACTAAAAATCCAATACTCCATAGCAAATGGCACTCATGCCACACAAAAAGAAAATATGACACTCTTGCCAAATCTCTCTCTCAAGAGAGTGAATTTTTCCCCAAGGAGGATTCTTACCTCCCTCAACCCCTCACATGGGTTTCTCACAACCAATTTGGGGAGCCAACCCAACACATTATACCCAACCCAACAACACTCTACAAGCCATCAAACAACAATAAAGAAAATGAAGAGTAAAAAACAATACACACATACTCTCATTTTTTCCATTTCTATTTACATTCAAGAACACACATTAATCTACAAAGAAAGAAGCCTACCTCACAAAAGTCTTTCCAAAGGGTTGGTGAAGCACAAATTTGGTGAAGTCCCTCCAAGAAATCTACTAGCCTTCTTCAATCTCCCAATCTCTTACACTCAAACTCTCAACTTCCAAGGGAAATTGATTTGCCAAGTGTTTTCTTCCTTTGCAAAGAGGGTATATGTAATGGATGACATGTTACACATCCTCTCCAAATGAGAAGGTGCCACATGGAATCCACCTCATCCTTCTCCACTAATACTCACACCCCAAGGAGTGATTTGACTCCTCATGGCTCTCACACATGTGTGAGGCCTAGGGGAGAGGAGTGTACTTGTACACTCTTCTCCAAATTTCTTCCTAAGTTGGCTCCCACATGTGTGGAGCCTTGGGATGAGATGGTACTTGGTCAAATCCTCATCCCCTAACCTAGGAGATTGGAAGGAGATGGTGACAAGTCCACCATCTCTCTTCCCCAAACTTACGCCACGTTTTTTTCAACGCATTTGGGAGTGGTCTAAATCACCCAAATCCCAACATTTCAAAGCCCAAAAGACTTCCAACCCCAAGGTATATGACCTAGGGACTTAAAATGAATAAAATACTCATGAAAAGACCCTTCAAACCTCCTCTAAAGTGTCCCCAATTTTAAATTCAAAAATAAGACACACAACCAACCAACTCACCACCCATGCCAATTCACATTTACACAAATGTTTAAAACTCAAATAATCTCAATAAATAAATCACATTACCCATTACACATTTACAAAAGTCTTTAGTCCCCATATAGACTAATGTTAGGCATAAATATATATACATAGCTGAAGCAACTTGAATTAAATTCCAATATAATCACATTCAATGCAAACATCTTCACTCTAATGATAATCAAAATCCATATGAATGTAAATTACATATCAATACAATTTCAATCACAATTTCACAATATCTCGTAATGTCATCACCTATGCCCCATAATGGTCTATCAACACATATATCCAATTTAAATTCATCTCAACTTATCTGAAGACATAATCCATAACACATAATTAAACAACATATATGGTAAATCAAAACATATCTCCATCACATAATTTCAACTATGATAAAGATATCTCATGATTAGGTCACTATCATCAAATGTAAGAGATTAACTAATCTAATAAAATGAACAATGTCTACTATAGTCTATCCAAACATCATAATCCAAAATCCATTGTTTAGTATCTAGGTATCCCAATAATAATAAGTCCAATTTCCAAACGTAACAACCATAACACGTCTAATAGAATAACTCAGTAATCATAATAAATGGGCCTCACACTTTCTTCCATTGGTTTTTCTTCCTTCACATAGCTAGCACGATTAGTAGACACAAGTTCTTTAATAGAAATAAACAAGCACTCATTTGCACTAGTACTAGCATCATCAGACTCATCATCTCTTACACCATCATCATTATCTCTAACATAGTAGCATTTCTTTGGAACTCTAGGTCTGTTCTCAATTTTTTTTCTATTCCTTTCAATTCTTTTAGGACACCTAGAAGCATAATGACCAACCTTACCACATGTAAAACATTTGAAAGGTAATTTGCCTTTGAACTTATCGGTACCTCTTTGCAGTCTTTCAACAAAATTGGCTTCAATTTCATCAAGGTCATCAATAGGCTCCACCTTGTACTTTTCATCTCTGGAGATCTTCTCTGAAGTGCTAGCTTTGAAAGTAGTCTCAAATTTCAGCAAGGCATCATCAAACTCTCTCATTTCAAAGGTTGTAAGCTTT
Organism: Cunninghamia lanceolata; assembly: GCA_027924645.1. Taxonomy (NCBI): domain Eukaryota; kingdom Viridiplantae; phylum Streptophyta; class Pinopsida; order Cupressales; family Cupressaceae; genus Cunninghamia; species Cunninghamia lanceolata. The sequence continues at coordinate 11,549,456 of BSBN01000892.1, forward strand.
CTAACCAACTGATCCTTAGGGACTTCTTTCACAGTCATAATTTCTTCAATTACAACTACCTTGTGACCATAGGACTTAGGTAATGACCTAAGAATTTTCATCACAACTTCCTTTTCATCTATAGTTCCCCCCATACCTTAGATTCCATTGACAATTTTATCAACCCTCTACATGTAGGTTGTTATGTTTTCATCTTCGCTCATCTTTAAACTTTCATATTTCACTTTCAGACCCTGTACCTTAGCACTCTTTACAGATTCATCCCCTTCGTATAGATTTTTCAGCTTTTCCTAGACTTCATGAGTAGTTTCCAGATCCATGACCTTTGTCAAATTAGTGTTAGACAAAGCACTTAACAGAGCATCTCTCACCCTTATATTTAACTCATATTCTTTGATTTCATCTTGAGTTGTAAGACCATTCTTAGGCATGTTATACTTTGTTTCCATTGCTTTCCAAACTCTATAACCAAGACAAAGAAGATGGCTTTTCATTCATACCTTCCATAGAGCATAGTTCATTCCATTAAACTATGATGCTTCCTTCTTGTAAGACATCCTAGATCTGCCTCAAGTTGTTAGGCTTTCTTCCAAGGAACCTTGCTCTGATACCAGTTGTTGAAATGCACAAGACAATTGAGAGAGGGTTGAATCAGTTTTATTAAGACTTAACCATGAAAGCATGAAATAGGAAACTCAAAACCATAACACATTCAACACCATATTTTTTATGTGGAAAACCCTATAAGAAAAAAACCACGGTGGGTGTTAGCCCACAAAAATAAATATGTAATAACAAAATCAAAAAATAGAGGCTCATTGCATTAAGGCTCCTTGTCCAAAATTCTCACTGCAAATGTTGAGGCTCACTGCCAAGATCAGCTCACTACCAAGAGTTTGTGAACTGATTTGATAGCATCTACTCCATGCCTGAGTTCAGTTCCATTGAAGCACAATGTGACTCCTCTTCTCTGCTCTTCTTACACCTTTTGCTTATCTTCACATTTTTGCACAAGGATCTCTTTTCTACAACTTCATTACATGTTTTTATACAATTCATCAACCTTGGAATGTACATCAAGGTCGACAATACATTCATCAACAATTGGAACAATCTCCAAGGTTGGCCTAGCAAACATACATAGAAATAGGTCAAGACCTAAACAATACTTGCTAAGATAAAGATGTATGCAGATCATGTTATGTCTTAGCTAGGACTCAATTGCAATCTTCCATGCCACGATACGCTTCCACAATCTTCAATACATCTCCTCAAGTAGTGAAAACAACCAAGTCAGCCAAGACTGGTGTTACAACTAAGTCTTCTATGAACAGTCTTCATCCACGATCCAGATTTCTCTCTGTGGACCAATCCATAGGTAGGAAAATGATCAGGGACATCCAAAAGCACATTGTAATTACAAAGAACATTTGCACAACCTCTGAACACTGTATCCATAAGATTCTTCAAACCGGAGCACTTGAACATAACTGCTATCCATTGTCATAAAGAAAAGATTGCTTGCAGACCACGAAATCATGAACCATTGGAGCCTTATCATCATTAGAAACTTGATTCCAGAGCTGCAGATTGTGAAATTTAAATGTGGAGGAATGCGGAGAAAAATGCATTATCCCTGTTACTAGCAGATGTACAGAAAAAATAGTTTTCACTCTGGTGAACATAACTCACTCAAATGTTCATGCCAGAGGCTCAAACTTGGAAAATAGCATCTTCAGACATGCCTCTAAATAACTTCCAATCCATAGATAAAGATATTCATTCTACAAGAAATGCGGAGCAATCTACTGGACTGTACTTCTGTAGACAAAGATACTCTGCAACACACTATTTCCACTGGAGGAGCAAATTTTCTCAATATCAGGATCACTTACTCATTATCTTCAACACTTAAATAGGCAAATGCAAAGCATCTAACTCATTACAAATTAGCATCAAAACAAGAGCACACTTGAGACCAATGACAACACTAATATGTTGACATCAATGACAACACCGGTTAGGCACATACTTGCAACAAATCCAAAATCTGTGCATCTTGCTATTTTTCCAAAAATTCTCTAATAGTGTCAATGGGATCTTGAGTGGCAGCAGTGTCTCTTTCCACTCCTTCTTTGTTCTAGTCCATAATTTCTTGTTCATCAGTTTTGTGTTCTGGAGGAGGGCTCTTCTTAGCTTGTTCATCTTCCTCATTTCCCTGATCAACATTTTCATTTTTCTCTAGAGGGGCTTCAACATTCTTAGGAGATTTATCCTCTTCTTGTTCCTTCATCTCTTCATCTTTTCTTGGGCTTACTGAAGGAGTCTTTGTTTGATTCAACTCTTGCTTAGAGTTGACTTCCGGAAGGGGATTGTCATCACCAACATTTGTTTCTTCCTTGTCATAGATTCTTGGGATGTTGAACTCTCTTAAAATGTCAAGAGTCACTTTCTCTATGCCTTTAACCAGCTTTTATGTATCTCCAGACATTAGGGTGTTAATCCTTCTCTTTATTTCAAGCATTTATCCAAGTGTCTTGGTGACCTTGGTTTTCTCCTCAGTACTTATATCTAGACATAGCTTTAGCAAGGTATATTCTCTTAACTCCACATCTTTAGTCATTGTTGCTTTCTTCTTAGTAGAAATTATGCTTTCCAAGCTATCCAGGAGATCGGTGATTACCTCAATGAGGGCTTTGTTGTACATCTCCAAATATCTGACCACAACAGTCTCAATGATGTCTTTATCCACATTACTATACTCATCATATAGTTGTGCTATAGGCTTTAGTTTTCCATTGACTGTCATAGCATTTAGGACATCTTCCAAATTTATTATTACCTTTGCAATCTCAGGCTCTTCTTGTCTTAGCTTTTTCTTGCTTCTTCTCTTATTAGAGAGCTTTTCTTGTTTCCTCCCAGAGGTTTCAATAGCCAAGCTTTCATTTTCTTCACTTCCTCATCTGATTCAGTCTCTTCATCATTAGCTCCTATACTAACATGCATCCTTTTGGCTTTTGTTTTCTTTCTCTTGTGCTCTTTTGCAGTGGTTTCCTTTGCAGGTACTTCCACACTCATAGAAGGTGTGGGACTATAGGATGCAGATGTAGTGGAAGTTGAACTTCTTGTTTTCCTCTTTGTTGTTGCAGGCTCCTTTGTTTTCTTATCAGGCTCTTATGGAGCCTTTTCCTGTTCATTTTGCTTCTCTTCATTAGCTACCTTTTCTACTTCTACACTTGTCCTTGTTTCTATAATTTCTTCTTTTGTGAATCCCTTGCTTTGGACATATTCCTCCACCATTGTCTTGACCTTCTTTTGAGATTCTAGCTTTCTTAATTCTACATGTACTTTAACAAACATTTCCTCATAAGTGCCAAATCTTTCTTCTATGGTGTCCCTGGGTTTGCTCAACATGAGCTCAACATAACCATCCAACACATTTTCAGCTACTTCATAACCCATTAGAAGGATCCAAACTATCCTAGGCTCCATGGCTACCATCATGCATTGATCTTTATTGACAATGAAACATATATCATTTTTGTATTTTTCAACTATTGATTCTAGTATCCTTTGCCTAGATTGCATGGCCTTTTGAAAGTTCTTGAAATAGACCCATAGGGTTGCATTCTGTGCATCATGGCTTCCTATGCTATTTAAATGATTTCTGATTTGTATGGAATCTGGTTGGCTACTAGACCATAACAAATTCTTCATTCCCAGTAATTCTTGCATAAAATAGAGGAATAGGCAGATGATTAACGTACCAAACATGAATGGATACTTATGCTTCTTGGTCTTCTTCAGATTTTCCATTAATTGTTGTTGGAGCAACTCACAGAGATCATAATCAACATTCTTCTTGATCATCTCATAGGCAGTGTAAATGACTGTACCAGTGATAGAGTTCTCCCAGTTGGTGAAATATAAATTGTAACTAACTACCATTGATGCGAATCTCACTGCATGATCTCCAATTGTGTTAACTCTCAATACCCTTTTGTCGAATTGAGCAATTGTAGCTTTCATTATGATGCTATTCTTCATAGATTTCAACACAGGCATCGTCCTAATGGAGTTGAATCCTGTTATGGCCCTTATAGCATCGCTTGTGATTATAAAGGGTGTGTTAAGCCACATGAATTCATCATGAATTTTTCTTAGTACATACCGGACCATTGCATCCTCTGCAAAAGTTGGGAAATTTATGTATTGCATGAATTTATTTTCTTCCAATGCCTTGTACTCTTCCTTCAATTCATAACTACCATCACACAGATGCTTTAGATACAGTTCTCCAAGTTTGTTGTCACTATGTTCATCTAGGGCAACATGGATGTAAGCCCTAATGTCTTCCTCATCCATCACACCATAGGGTATTTCCAAAAATGCACCTTTAAGATCGACTTCCATGGATTTGAATGGGTGTTTTCTAAATTTTGGTTGGGGTCTTTTAGTGATCTCAATTACTTGTGGTGTCATCATTTCTCTGTAATAGTAGGGTTTCAAACTGTAAATACCTCTTTTGTTGAATTAGGGTTTTCTTTGCTTTGAATCACTGGAAATTACTGATGTCACTTAGGGTTTCACTTCTGCTCTCCTCAGACACTTGAAGACTCAAATGCAAAGTAATTAATCCTTTAGATGAAACCCTTTTTATTCTTTGTTTGCAAAAACCTAATCGTCATAAATGCTATTCTCCAAAAGCTATCAAACACTTCATTGTTGAGCACAATCGGTCAAGATTGCCCTGTAATGTGTTGCATTAGATCTTTTTTTTCTGGTAACTTCTTCAAATGATTCATCAAATACTTCTTTGACTCATACCTTAGTGTTGGATCTTAGCACCCACTATTTGGCTGGGGGATCAGGATATGCAAAAAAGCTCCTCTTGAGCCAGAGCTCCCAAATTAATTCTCGAAGGAAGTATCTACACCAAAGGCTAATGTGGATTCATCCTTAACCTCTCTTACATCCTTCTTAATCTATATCTTGCTCATTTCCTTCTTGATTTATGCTAGATCAACCTTGTTCTCTCCTTTATCTTCCCTCTGTTCTGTTTTCCTCTTCTCTGCAGGATAGTTTCTTTTCACATTCTTGCTTCTACAGAATTTTGCAACATGTTTAGGTCTATTACAATTGTAGCAAACAATATTCCTTTATCCTTGGTTCCTTCCATTGATTGGATTCATTCTTGATCTGCATTGGTTAGCCATATTCCCAAATCTATTGCATGCAAAGCATTTTCCATTGAAGGATTGAGTATTCCTTACATTGTTGAAACCATTCCTTGTCAGACTTCTACATTCACTTGTTTTATGACCAATTTTCTTGCAGTTCAAACACTAACTAGAAAATGATGGAACATTTTGATTCATTCTACTCCTACACTAAGTAACCCTATGACCAAACTTATTGCATTTAAAACAATAGCCATTGAAATATGGCTACCTTTGAGAATTTGGTTGCCTGACTAGAGGCCTTCTAGGTCTGCTTCTTTGATTATGGATCTAGTTACCTTTGTCTTTCTTCATCTTAGTGTTAACTGGTCCTAATTTAGAACTTTCTCCTTTTCCAAATCCCAAGCCTTGCTTATCATCTGGACTTTTCTGGCTATCAATCAACTCATCAAGCTTTGCAGAACTTATTTTGAACTTTTCTTTGTAGCTATTAGCTATCTTGAAATCATGTTTCAAAACCACAACATCTTTTGCTAACTTTTCACATTCCTTAGACTTGCTTTTCACAACTTGATTTAAATGCTCCTCAACCTTTGCTTTTTCTTCAATTAGCATTGATAAACTACTTAGGGTTTCATTTGCTCTTTTCAATTGTTCACTTAGCTCTTTTCTCCTTTCCTGGGATTTTCCTTCAATTCTTGGATATTTGCTTTAGACTTGTCAAGATCTTCAAAAGCAGTTTGCAGTTCTTCATTGCTAACATAAATGCAATCGTCAATTGTAATGCTACCTAGATGAATTGCTTCCAGAGGGGTAAGATATTTTCTAACTACCATGTGTTCACTTTCCTAGATCTTCCTCAAGCTATTACACTTCTTCTAAAGAACCTTGCTCTGATACCAATTGTTGAACACAAGGAATATTGAGAGGTGGGGTGAATTAGTATTCTATAAAACCATTCCTTCACATGTTCTTTAATCCATTTACCAAATTTAATAACATGAAATCGGAATAAACATAGGAACAACAACCATAAAGTCATAACACATAGATACCAGGATTTTTACATGGAAAACCCAAAAAGGGAAAAACCACGATGAGTGTTAGCTCACAATATATTATAATAGCAATACCAGATTACAAAAGGCTCACTACCATAGGTCTCATTGCCCAAGGACTCACTATCCAAAGAAATGCTCACTGCCCACTGAGAAAGAAAGATAGAAGAGAAGAGAAAATGGCTCACTGCCAAGAAAGAATTGTTACAATTGCATCTATTGAATTCTAGAATACAATTCCATTGATAGCTCACAATACAGTGTCAAAGCTCTTCATCAAGTCTGCTCTATTTCTTAGCCCTGTTCACATATATTTTATTCTTTTGTCCTCTGCGCTCTTACTGTACTTTCCTAATCACAAGTGTAGACACCCAAAATTGTCCCAAATTTGTGTATGTCTTGCAACACCTAGTCAAATACATCACTTAGACATCATGTAACATTTTGTCTTAAAACCGACTCTTAATCCCATTTATCCACTTAGCCAATTAATTAAATAAATTTTATTTATTTAATTAATTTCCACATCATATCCTAATCCCACTATCCAATTAATTAAATAAAATTTATTTATTTAATTAATATCCAACTCATATCCCAACTAATTCAAATATTTTATTTGAATTAAGTTCTCACATTTCATTAAAAGCTGACTTTCCAATTAATTAAATAAATTTTATTTATTTAATTAATTTATCTTATTATTTAGCCGACATGTGTGCCTCTTTCATTTAAAAAAGATAAGTGGTACTATAGCCTTTTATTTAATATCTTTTATATGTAGTACTTTTTATGTACACAAGCACACATGAGCCCTATCCTCCCTCCACTTGTCAAATGACTACAACTCCCTTGAAGAGTGGGATAACCAAATCAATCCTAGCCGTCCACATCAATTAATTAACTTTTTAATCTTAGCTGTCCATTGGAACCAAGCCTTTCCTATAAATCAACCCCCTCATAAGCCATTAGCATGCATTGAGCCTCAAGTACCATTATTCTATCAAATTTTCAAAAATGCATTGATCCTCAAGTATCCATATGTTGTCGAAATATCATTAGAGCCTTTGCATCCTTCATCTATCATTCATTCTATCATCTTCATCTTAATGTTATGCTGCAGAAGTGAGCACCCAACATTCTTCCAACAATAATCCTTCAAAATCTTGCATGCTCATGCGAGGTGGAGAAGAGCAATGGAGATAAATCAAGTTTGACATGGAGATCAGTTTGCATTTACATTTGTTATTTTGATTTTCATGTTGTCTTGTGCTTCATTGTGCATTGCTAGGGGTTTTATCATTGTTGTTTATTCATTTGCCCTAATTTACAATTTTACCCTAACTACATTTGGCACGCCCGGTGGGACTCACTTCGCTTGATTTTTTTGTAGGTTTTTCTAGTAAAAATTTGCATTCATATAACCCACATTGTTGAGTTTTGTAGGTTTAATTAACTTTTTGTTGCAGATCTGCTACTTTTTGGACAAAACCCTAGGTTTTAAAGATTTCATCATATCTTCCAAATGGCTATGAATTTTTCTACAATATTTTAGCAGAATTTTGTCCATGATATAAGGAAGCTATAGCAGAAAAAATTTGGGTTTATTGTGATTTTTGTGGGATTTATCATGTTTTTATGTTTTTTCATAAAATCACAATTCTAGGCGTAAATGAGCGAATTTTTTAGAAATTTTTATATTTCTGGAAAGCCCTCAAAATTCTAATGGGGGTCTATTTTTACAGATTTAATTTAGAGTCATTTATAGTGCAAAAAAATTAGATCTTTGCCGACTATACTGTTTCTATAAATCCGCATTTCTAGGTGCAAAACAGGGAATTTTTCTGATTTCCTTACATTTTCAGAAAGCTCTCTGAAAATTAGTAGGGGTCTCTTCTTTGATTTTTTAATTTTTGAACCAAAAATGTATCGAAATAATCAAATCTAATTTGGCTATGCATCTAAAATTATAATTTTTCTTGCCTGATGAGCTTATTTTTTTATGCTTGCATTATAATATCATTTTTTTTATGTTGTAGGTGATCATAAGGCGCTGGAGCAGCATTGAAATCAACATCTACAACAATTTGGATAGCGAATCAACCAGGTGCAATCATTTCATTTCTCATCTTCTAATCATTGTTTGCAAACACATTTAGATTTTGGGCATAAAATAAACAATTGTTTGCAAATTCACATCAAAACATTGGGATAAAACAAACCATTGTCTTTCATCACATTTGGATTTGGGCTTTAAAACAAACAAGTGCTTGCATTGTCTTCCACACATTGAATTTATAAGGTTAATGAACCCCATGCGAGTGTGACCAAGTAAATGTGTATGCTCTCTCCTCGCGTCCCAACACGAACTTGGAGATCAAAAACATTTACTTGTGTTGCTTTTATTTAGCCTTAGAGAGGCCTACCTTGGTATCCACCCCAAGGGAACGACCTCAAGCGGTACTTTCATCCGGTCCGCTATAAATATTAGAGGATAAGGTGAAAGCCAAGTCTAACCAGTATTAGCGCTCACCATATAGTGTTAACTCAAAAGGAGGTGTACCTTTATGTATATTAAAAGTCCTAGTAGGGTTAGTTAAAGTCTTAAATGGCTTGCTGGATGCTCGTGGGGTGCCGGTCCCCTGGATTTTCACTAGAACCTCCTTGTGATAGTGGCCTTGCCTTGACTAGGACTTGTTGAAGTGTCTTCGTGTGCTTGCTTAACCATCATCACATTCTTCCAAACTAAAACTTGCTTATGTGCCTTGCGTGAGTGATTCATGTGTGTATATGCATAATCATTTGTTTGAATATTGTCATATCAAGCTCTAAGCACTCAAACACATAAAGACAAGTCATCCTACACATTCTTCCAATAACATTCAAACCCAATCACTTTCATCCCAAACATAGCCTAGTTATCATCCAACCCTTCATATCCACATCATCCAAACAATCCACATCATCATCCAAATCCCTAAACAAGCACTTGCTAAAAGGACTTAAGACAAACACTTAGGTGACAACATGTCTACGTTAGAAGACCCAACAATCAAATTCCAAAGATTCCTCCAAAATATTTATCAAGGATTACAACCCCTAAACCAAGACGCCATTGAAATATTACAATTCTTCATCCAAGAAGCTCAACCCCATGCAAGCCAATCACCTCAACTGCATCACTCCATAGCCCAAGTCTAACACCTTTTAGCCACTAGTCAAGCTCGACAAGCACAACAATCCTTAGCCATTCACTACCAACCTAATCCACGTCATAGCCACATGTCATATCCATCCACTTCATACCAGCTTAATCCACCTTATAGCCACATGCCATATCCATCCACTTCCTATCAACTTAATCCACCTATCCACCAAGTCAATGCCACGTCAACCTATGAACATCCACCTCAAGCTTAACCAATCCCTCATGCCACCATTCCAATGCACTACCAAGCACCATTGATAGACCTAAGTCCACCTTTCCAACAAGAACCATATGCAAGTCCAAGTAGTCCCTTGTACATAAATCAAACAAGCCCAAGTTATCCTATGCAAGATCTAATAACCTTTGACAAGGGAGATACCAATCTAGAGTGGCCACCACCATCCAATCAAATGCCAACACATGAGCCAACAAGTCCTATCCCAACACCACCATGTGATCCCATTCCCAGTCCATTAATCCATTTATCTTCCAAACCACCAAGCCCTCCATTACCTTCATCACCATTGCATTCTAATCCTTCACCAAAGGATGCAGCTGAGATAGTTTTACAAAGAATGCTTGAAGCAAAACTCATTGAACTTCCTGAAGTCAAACCATGTGAAGAAAGTCCATATGATGAACATGATTATTGTGCATACCATAGGACCAAAGGCCATAATACAAATCAAATGCCCAATATTTGTCTCAATTGTTTACAAGGTGTACCTACCTATAATAAGAAATCATGCCACATCATCCCAATCCCATGTGTCACACCCATCTAGTCCACATCCTAATCCATCAAACTCCATTATCCTTCCATCTAATCAAAATCCTAGTCCTACGCTTACAACATCATCCTCTATTATTGCTTATCCATTATATTTCCCATCCACTCATACCCTTGCAAAGGATGTGATCCATTGGCTACTAGCAAAGAATACAACACCCCCAGGTCAAACACCCATTCATGAGCCTACCAATGAACTTCCAAAGGTCATGTCCAATCATATAATCCCATCATGTGGTCCACCTATCCTTGAGCCTATCCAAGAGCCTTCCATTAACATACCTAGCCCTTCAAGCCCATCATGTGACATACAAGCCATCAAGCCTATTCAGGAGTCTCCTATCATTAATCCAAGTCAAGAGTCATCATGTTCTCATGTTGTTGACCAAGAGCCTATCCAAGAGCCATCTACTTTTATTCAAGCAACCCAAGAGGTATGTCAAAGGTTTAATCCTAAGCATGTGGAAACATTAATCCCTAGTCCAACTCAAGATCAAAACACTTTCATTCAACCCATCAATAACATCTACCTTCTTTATGATCAAGATGATACCTATAAAGAAGCTATCCATGAGCACCTTGATCCTATCCATAATCTTATATCCATCCATGAGCAAGATATCCAAATTGCTCCTAGTCATCCGCCATCTAGCCCTATCCATAATGAATAAACATCCACTTGTCATGATGAGACACTTGTCCCCCAAGTAAGCATAAAAGATCAAACAAATAACTTGGATCTTAGTGAATACAATGCTAATCAAGATCCTAATGATCCTCCTTCCACATCTACCATCAATCCCATTTCAAATCCATCATGTCCTATTGGTCTTACCACCCTCATCCATGAATGTTCTTCTTTAGGACAACAACAACCTCTATCCACTTCACCTTCTCCACCCAATAAAGAGCTCAAGTCTAGTTCTCAAAACACATCTAGTCCCATAGTCCATCGTATCCTCTAAAACATGAACTACAAAGGTAAAGGTCTAGGCCTTTATGAACAAGGTATTTTAAAGCCAAACCATGTCAAGATTCATCCATGCTCATATAGCCTTGGATACACACCCCAAGGCAAACAAGCTAAAGATGCTGGTAATTCCTCCATCCATCCTAAGTCCACTTTCCATTGCACCCCCCATCATCTACCCAAGACATATGTAGCCATTCCATCTCCATCATCCTATAAATGTCAAAAGCATGTGACCGTACATCTTCCACCATCTAATTTGCCTCCACTTTTATCAACTCCAAATATCCCTCCATCCACCTTGCCACCGTTGCTTCCAACACCTAACATACATATCATTCATAAGTATCCTTACATCCCTAATCATGGCCAACAAATGTACACATTGTCTAAGCATAAAGCTTCCAATCATTCCATCCACTCCACCCACCCTATGGGATTCCAAAATAAACATTTGGATGCCTTTATCTATAAAGCTAAAAATCTTACCAAAAATCCTAAAGGTCTTCATACCTTAGGACATAAAGAATCAAAATCAAAGCAAAGTTCATCTAAACAACTATCTAAATCCCTACCTCCAAATGTAAAGCCCAAAAGCAAAATGGTTTGGGTTCCTAAGCAAATAGCTAGCAAGTCAAATGAGGCATCCTCATCCACATCTCAAGAATCCCAATCACATATCTCCATCCAAAAGCCTACTTCCATCCAAAACTTCCATTCCCTTCAAAAGTCCCACAAGTAAAGCAAAGGCACTAAAAATACTAAATCTATGTGGGTTCCTAAATCACTTAATCAACCATCTCCTAAGAAAATAACTCCATTGCTTCCTACACCACCATCCAATCAAAAGCTTCAATGTTTATCACGGTGTGTGCAACCGTTGATCATGGTTCCCTTCCACTCCGCAACACCTTCACATAACTATATCTTCCATCCATTATCCTACATATCTCCCCCATGCTATCCCTATGGTCCATGCTTTTGCCTAAGTCCTACATAAATCCACACCATAATCCACTATCCCCATCCATCTATCCTTGCATGAATCTTTCATAATCCACTATCTACCTAATCCATCTCCCATCCATGGAATCCTTTATCAACATCTATGAGCACACTTGACATGGTCCATGTGATGACATCCATCTCTAACGGGACACTATCAACCCTCATAGCACTAGCCACTTGAGTCCCTCCTATCCATTACCATGGTGAAAACCTGGCAAACAGGCGCCATGTGTAATTGTCAACCCATCTAAAAGAAAAAAAGTTAAAAATTAAAAAGTAAAGAGAAATCCCTTCATCCAACGGTGAAAACCTGGTAAATAGGTGCCTTGGATAAGTACCATGATGAAAACCTGGCAAACAGGCGTCATGTGTAGGTTGATCTTCTATGTCACTTACACTTGGGGGCACATTGTCTCATCGAACCTATCCATTTCCAAACTATCTATCCCTGTAGACACCCAAATTTGTCCCAACTTTGTCCATGTCCTACAACACCTTGTTAAAACATTATCCTAGACATCATGTAACATTTTGTCCTAATCCCACTCTTAATCCCATTTATCCATTAAGCCAATTAATTAAATAAATTTTATTTATTTAATTAAAATCCCCATCTTTATCCTACTTAGCCAATTAATTAAATAAATTTATTTATTTAATTAATTTCACATGCATAATCCCATTTATCTTATCCCCATCCCAATTAATTAAATAAATTTTATTTATTTAATTAATTTTCACATCATATCTTATCCCATCTTATTCATTTATCCTATTAATTAAATAAATCTTTTTTATTTAATTAATATCTAACTCATATTTCAGCTAATTCAAATATTTTATTTGAATTAAACTCATCTTTTATCATATTCCAACACTTGTCCAGTCAATCATGTGTTGTAATACAACTTTTATCTAAAATCTTTCACATGCACAACTAATGGGACCTAATTTTAGTATTTATCTACACAAGCACACCTAAGCCTCATCCTCCTTTGCCACATGTCATATGACTACAATTTCTTGATGTGCAAGGAAACCTAACTTAATCCTATCCATCCATTTCACCTAAAGCCCTAATTGATCCTAGCCATCCATTGGAACCAAGCCTTTCCTATAAATCAACCCCCTCACAAGCCATTAGCATGCATTGAGCCTTAAGCACCCTTATTCTGTCAAATTTTCTAAAAGGGCATTGATCCTCAAGTATCCACATGCTGTTGAAATATCATTAGAGCCTTTGCATCCATCATCTATCTCCTTATCAACGTTATGCTGCGGAATCGAGCAATCAACACAACAAAGCAATCAATCAATCAAGCTCATTTTGCATCTTCGAGGTATTGAATTATTTGGGTTTAGGTTATGCATTTCAATTGTTTGATCATTTCCATTTATAAATCCAAATTTTTCGATATACATTTGGCACGCCTGGTGGGACTCACGTCCCTGATTAACCCTCCTGTTTGAGTTATTTTTGTGAAGATCAGATTTCTTGGAGCGTCAATCATTCATTTTTGCAGGTTTATGCACTTTGATTTGTAGGTTGAATATATTTTATATTGCTGATTTTTTTTGATTTATGACCAGATCTGTTGCAGAGGGTTTTTTGTTTTACAGATGTCCTGTAAAAAGGAGATCTTAGATTCATTGGAAAGAGGACTTCGAGAGTTTTCCGAAAAGTGGTTACATTAAAGATTTGGCTCAGTATTCAAAGAGTTATGACGATTTGAAGTTGACCCTACGATTCTAATTTTTCAGAAATTTTCGACGCGCGACTTTTTGCTGATTTTTTTTAATTTATGACCAGATTTGTTGCAGAGGGTTTTTTGTTTTGCACAGGTCTTGGAAAAAAGAGATCTTAGATTCGTTGGAAAGAGGACTTCGAGAGCTTTCCGAAAAGTGGTTACATTAAAGATTTGGCTCAGTATTCAAAGAGTTATGATGATTTGAAGTTGACCCTGCGATTCTAATTTTTCAGAAATTTTTGATGCGCAACTTTTTGCTGATTTTTTAAATTTATGACCAGATCTGTTGCAGAGGGTTTTTTGTTTTACACAGGTCCTGTAAAAAGGAGATCTTAGATTCGTTGGAAAGAGGCCTTCGAGAGCTTTCCGAAAAGTGGTTACATTAAAGATTTGGTTCAGTATTCAAAGAGTTATGGCGATTTGAAGTTGACCCTGCAATTCTAATTTTTCAGAAATTTTTGATGCGCGACTTTTAGAAAAAAAAATCATATCTTCCAATCTAGCGAACCAAATCACATTTTATTTTTTGTAGTGACTTGTAAGTGAATCAAAGGAGCTGGAGCAACATTTGGATCAATCATAATAGCAACTTGGAAAATAATTTTTATGAGGTGCACTCATTCTAATCTCTCATCTCTAATCATTATTTGATCACACATTTAGATTTTGGGCATAAAACAAACAACTTGTTTGTCATCACACTTGGATTTGGGCTTTAAAATAAACAATTGTTTGCAAATTCACATCAAAAAATTGGGCTAAAACAAACCATTGTCTTCCATCACATTTAGATTTGGGTCTAAAAAGAACAAGTGCTTGAACTGTTTGTTACACATTTCAAGTTTCTAAGGGGAAATTAACAACTGCGAGTGTGAATCAAGTGACAACTCACTTGGTTTGCTTTTGTCATACCCTTCTTAGGAGGCCTGCTTGGAGACACATCACTCCAAGGGACGACCTCAATCGAGGCTGAATCGAAAGACACCCTCATTGGGAGTTGGAATCTTATCACTCTTGGCTAAGCCCCAAAGAACTTTATACCTTTGGGAAGTGAAGGTGAAGGGTGGGTTACCCCTTTCTCCTGGCTGTGTGGCAGGATTTCACTTTCAATTCCATAGTCAACCTTGTGCAATAGATAGCCTAAGACCTAATTGGCTATACCCACTTGACTACACATTAGGCTTGTTGATGTGTCTTCCATGTGTGCTTGCATAATCATCACATTTCATTTTCAAAGTCAACAACTTGCTTATGTGTCTTGCGTGAGTGATTCATGTGTGTATATGCATAATCATTTGTTTGAATATTGCCATATCAAGCTCTAAACACCCAAACACATAAACAAATCAATCTAAACACATCATCTAAACATTCCACATCATCATCCAAATCCCTAAGCAAGCACTTGCTAAAAGGACTTAAGACAAACACGTGGTGACAACATGTCTACACTAGAGGACCTAGAAATCAAATTCCAAAGATTCCTCTAAAATCTTTATCAAGGATTACAACCCCTAAAGCAAGACGCCATTGAAATATTACAATTCTTCATCCAAAAAGCTCAACCCCACGCAAGCCAATCACCTCAACTACAACACTCCATAGCCCAAGTCCAACACCTTTTAGCCACTAGTCAAGCTCGACAAGTACAACAATCCTTAGCCACTTCCTATCAACCTAATCCACCTTATAGCCACATGTCATATCCATCCACTTCCTATCAACTTAATCCACCTATCCACCAAGTCAATGCCACATCAACCTATCAACCTCCACCTCAAGCTTATCCAATCCCTCATACCACCATTCCAATGCACTACCAAGTCCATCCACAAGGCAATCAAGTGATATCACAAGAACAACATGCAAGTCCAAATAGCCCTTTGTACATAAATCAATCAGGTCCAAGTACACCTTTTCAACAAGACCACCAAGCACCATTGATAGACCTAAGTCCACTTTTGCAACAAGAAGCACATCCAAGTCCAAGTAATCCCTTGTACATAAATCAAACAAGCCCAAGTTATCCTATGCAAGACTTAATTACCTTTGACAAGGGAGATACCAATCTAGAATGGCCTCCACCATCCAATCCCATACCAACACATGAGCCAACTAATCCTATCCCAACACCACCATGTGATCCTACTCCTAGTCCATTGGTCCATCTACCTTCCAAACCACCAAGCCCTCCATTACCTTCATCACCATGTCATTCTAATCCTTCACCAAAGGATATGGCTGAGAGAGTTTTACAAAGGATGCTTGAAGCAAAACTCATTGAACTTCCCCCCATCAAACCATGTGAAGAAAGTCCATATGATGAACATGATTATTGTGCATACCATAGGACCAAAGGCCATAATACAAATACATGCCCAATATTTGTTCCAATTGTTTACAAGGTATATCAACATACAATAAGAAATCATGCCGCATCATCCCAATCCCATGTGTCACACCCATCTAGTCCACATCCTAATCCATCAAACTCCATTATCCTTCTATCCAATCAAAATCCTAGTCCTACGCTTACAACATCATCCTCTATTATCATTCATCCGTTATATTGCCCATCTACTCATACCCTTGTAAAGGATGTGATCCATTGGCTACTAGCTAGGAATAAACTATCTCCATGTCAAACACCAATTCATGAGCCTACCAAAGAACTTCCAAAGGTCATGTCCAATCCTATAATCCCATCATGTGGTCCACCTATCCTTGAGCCTATCCACGAGCCTTCCATTAACATACCTAGCCCTTCAAGCCCATCATGTGACATACAAGCCATCAAGCCTATTTGCAAATCTTCTATCATTAATTCAAGTCAAGAGTCATCATGTTCTCGTATTGTTGACCAAGAGCCTATCCAAGAGCCTTCCAATTCCATTCAAGCAACTCAAGAGGTATGTCAAAGGTTTAATCCTAAACATGTGGAAACATTAAGCCCTAGTCCAACTCAAGATCAAAACACTTTTATGCAACCTATCAATAATATTTACCTTCTTTATGATCAAGATGATACCTATGAAGAACCTATTCAAAAGCACCTTGATCCTATCCATAATCCTATATCTATCCATGAGCAAGATATCAAAATTGTTCCTAGTCATCCGCCATCTAGCCCTATCCATAATGAGCAAATATCCACTTGTCATAATGAGACATGTGCCTCTCAAGAACACATAAGCACAGAAGATCAAACAAATAGCTTGGATCTTAGTGAACACAATTCTAATGATCCTCCTTCCACATCCACCATCAATCCCATTTCAAATCCATCATGTCCTATTAGTCTTACCACCTTTGTCCATGAGTGTTCCTCCTTAGGACAACAACAACCTTTGTCCTCTACTTCACCTTCTCCATCCAATAACAAACTCAAGTCTAGTGTTCAAACCACACCTAGTCCCATAGTCAATTGCATCCTCCAAAACATGAACTACCAAGGTAAAGGCCTAGGCCTTCATAAACAAGGTATTTTGGAGCCAAACCATGTCAAAGTTTCTTCATGCTCATATGGCCTTGGATACACACCCCAAGCTAAACAAGCTAAAGATGTTGGTAATTCCTCCATCCATCCTAAGCCCACTTTCCATCACAAACCACATCATATACTTAAGACATATGTTGCCATTCCAACTCCATCATCCTACAAATGTCAAAAGCATGTGACCATACACCTTCCACCTTCGAATTTACCACCCCTTTTACCAACTCCAATTATCCCTCCATCCACCTTGCCACCATTGCTTCCAACACCTAACATACCTATTATTCATAAGTATCCTTACATCCCTAATCCTGGCCAACAAAAGCACACATCGTTTAAGCATAAAGCTTCCAATCATTCCATCCACTCCACCCACCCCATGGGATTCCAAAATAAACATTTGGATGCCTTTATCTATAAAGCCAAAAATTCAACTAAAACTCCTAAGGACCCTCATGCCTTAGGGTATCAATATGAAAAGTCTCTAAATCATCCATCTTCTAAGCAAAGTACCTTCAAAAAGCTATCCAAGCCCATACCTCCAAAAGCAAAGCCCAAAAGCAAAATGGTTTGGGTTCCTAAGCAAATAGCTATCAAGTCAAATGAGGCATCCTCATCCACATCTCAAGAATCCCAACCACCTATATCCATCCAAAAGCCTATTTCCATCCAAAACTTCCATTCCCTTCAAAAATCCCACAAGCAAAGCAAAAGCACTAAAAATACTAAATTTATGTGGGTTCCTAAATCACTTCATCAACCATTTCTTAAGCAAACATCTCCATTGCTTCCTACACCACCATCCCATCAAAAGCTTCAATGTTTATCACAGTGTGTGCAACCGTTGGTCATGGTTCCCTTCCACTCTGCAGGACCTCCACATAACCACATCTCTCCATCTTCCATCCATTATCCTGCATATCTCCCCCATGCTAACCCTATGGTCCATGCTTTGGCATAAACTTTTCATCCATCTTCTTTCCATAAGCCAATATAATCCACATCGTAATCCACTATCCCCATCCATCTGTCCTTGCATGAACCTTCCATAATCCACATCATAATCTATTATCCACCTAATCCATCTCCCATCCATGCAATCCCTTATCAACATCTATGAGCACACTTGACATGGCCCATGCGAAGACATCATCAATCTCTAATGGGACACTACCACCTTTCATAGCACTAGACACTTGAGTCCCTCCTATCTATTACCATGGTGAAAACTTGGCAAACATGTGCCATGTGTAATTGTCAACCCATCTAAAAGCAAAAAAAAATTAAAAAAAAAGCAAAAAAAAAAAAAAATCAAAAAATCAAAATAGTAAAGAGAAATCCCTTCGTCTAATGGTGAAAACCTGGTAAACAGGCACCTTGGATAAGTACCATGATGAAAACCTGGCAAACAGGCGTCATGTGTAGGTTGATCTTCTAAGTCACTTACACTTGGGGGCACATTGTCTCATCCAACCTATCCATTTCCAAACTATCTATCCCATTATATCATTTACCATCCTACCATCCTTAGCCATTACATAAACAAGCCTATCCTATTGAACCCATTTATCCATTCATCCATCCTTCTACCTTTTGATTTTGATGAAGACATAGGGGCAAAATCTTGAAACATGCTTTGGATATCTCTTGGTATACCTCATACCTTCCTAATCAATCTATATTATCATTATCCACCTATCATACACCTTGTCATGTAAAACCCATCATGTCATCCCTTGGTCATAAGCATTACCACCTAGAATGGGGCAAGTTCTTCCTATGCGACATAGCCTTTGGAGATCACATCCTAGCTTCCTTATGATCCATCCAATATGGCATACCCTTATCATGAGCTTTCAATCTTATAACTTATCCCCATCTGTTTATCATGAGCTTTCCACTATAGCCTACCTGTCCAACTCTCATGAACCTTCCATCCCATCCAACTCTCATGATCTTGCCGTCACATTTACTATGAGCCCATCTATCCTTTTATCCATCCTTGCACCTAGACTTGGTTTTCTCCCTTGTCATTGGTATCAAGCACAAAGGCTACCCAATTGTAAATCCATTGGCGTTTTCCAAAATATCTCAAAAATCCAAAAAAAACAAAATATTCAAAAATCCAAAAAATCAAATATCCAATGAAAAATCCAAGCAATAAAACCAATCATATCATCCATATCAATCCACTCCATCAACATCAATCAAAATCATCATCATCATCATCAATTCTTCCTATCAATAACATTCAATCATCCATTTCAACCAATCACCTCTTCCAATCATATCAATCCAATCAATCTAAGCAATGATCTCAAAATTCAAGTCACACTAATCCATATTAAGCAAGCTAATCCATCAAGGAACATTATCCAATCACATCAACAAGTTTTTGATCCTAATCTTGTCATGAGCCCAATCAATCAAATCATCAATCATCATCAATGGGATATAGCTTTCCCACATCCTTGTGTTGATCTAGGGATATAGCTTTCCCTGCAATGACAACACTATCTATCAAAACAAAACAAACAATCAATTATTGGTTTATGACTTGACAAGGGCAATACCTTGTTTATTTTATATCCTTTGTGCACACTAAGAACACTTGCTTATACTTAGATTGAGTGGACACTCTTATCATCACACCATCACTATCATCATTCTAAACAAATCCAATCATCAAAACAATCAACCCAGCAATAGCAACCATCACAACCAAAGCACATCAAGCCAACCATCAAAACAAATCCTATCAATCATCAACATTAACACTAAAGCAAATCAACTCAAGCACATCAATCTAGCCATCAAAACAAATCCAATCACTTCAGCAAGTCAAAAGAAGCTCAATCCACCACAAATCATCCATCCTTCATCAAATCAATCTAATCAACATTTCATCATCTTCCAACCATTCCAAACAAAGATCCAAATGCAAGCCCATCCTTAATCCATACCAATCATGTTAATTAATCAAGCCAAGTTATCCAAACGCAATCCATGGTCTTGATCCTAGCCTTGTTGTAAGCCAAATCAATCAATCAACTAGCCAACCAACTCAGCAAACAACCTTGTGTTGATCTAGGGATATAGCTTTCCCTGCAATGACAACACTCTCAACTATCAACAATCAGCAATTAAGCATTGGTTTACAGCTTGACAGGGGCAATATCTTGTTTGTTTTTGAATCATTTGTGCTTGCTTGCTTGCTTGCTTGCTTGTGTGTGTTATCTTTTTATCTTGCATTTGTATCACATCTATATCATTCCAGCTAATATTCATATCTTGTGTATGTTGGAATAGCTTTTTGCACTATCCTTTGCATCTAAGGTCATATCATACCTTTTGTGCATTAGGACTTCAATGCTCTAAGTTTACTTCCTCATATGTTAGACAAGGTTGTATTATGCTGGGGCACGAGACACATCGTCACCCTGGTCCTTATACCTTGGTGCATAACGTCTAGTGCTCTATCAAACATCATGGTTGCTCACCTTCATTGCAGCATAACACATCATCATTTCTTCTATCCATTCCCTTATCTTTCTTGACCAATCCATTTCTTTTCAAGAGCCTACCCGTGTTTGTCCAACCCGCTTAACCTCTCGAGGGGGCATCATCATCCTATCTTTCTATTCTCATCCTATCTTATCATCATCATCATCATCAGCATCCCTATCAATTATCCATACTTTAACTTCTTTGAAATGATGTTACTCGACATAAATCTTATCATCCCAAACATCATCTCAAAGAGGGGCAAAATGTAGACACCCAAATTTGTCCCAACTTTGTCCATGTCCTACAACACCTTGTTAAAACATTATCCTAGACATCATGTAACATTTTGTCCTAATCCCACTCTTAATCCCATTTATCCATTAAGCCAATTAATTAAATAAATTTTATTTATTTAATTAAAATCCCCATCTTTATCCTACTTAGCCAATTAATTAAATAAATTTATTTATTTAATTAATTTCACATGCATAATCCCATTTATCTTATCCCCATCCCAATTAATTAAATAAATTTTATTTATTTAATTAATTTTCACATCATATCTTATCCCATCTTATTCATTTATCCTATTAATTAAATAAATCTTTTTTATTTAATTAATATCTAACTCATATTTCAGCTAATTCAAATATTTTATTTGAATTAAACTCATCTTTTATCATATTCCAACACTTGTCCAGTCAATCATGTGTTGTAATACAACTTTTATCTAAAATCTTTCACATGCACAACTAATGGGACCTAATTTTAGTATTTATCTACACAAGCACACCTAAGCCTCATCCTCCTTTGCCACATGTCATATGACTACAATTTCTTGATGTGCAAGGAAACCTAACTTAATCCTATCCATCCATTTCACCTAAAGCCCTAATTGATCCTAGCCATCCATTGGAACCAAGCCTTTCCTATAAATCAACCCCCTCACAAGCCATTAGCATGCATTGAGCCTTAAGCACCCTTATTCTGTCAAATTTTCTAAAAGGGCATTGATCCTCAAGTATCCACATGCTGTTGAAATATCATTAGAGCCTTTGCATCCATCATCTATCTCCTTATCAACGTTATGCTGCGGAATCAAGCAATCAACACAACAAAGCAATCAATCAATCAAGCTCATTTTGCATCTTCGAGGTATTGAATTATTTGGGTTTAGGTTAAGCATTTCAATTGTTTGATCATTTCCATTTATAAATCCAAATTTTTCGATATACAATCCCATTATATCATGTCCTACCATTACCATACCATCCTACCATCCTTAGCCATTACATAAACAAGCCTATCTTATTGAACCCATTTATCCATCCTCCCACCTTTTGATTTTGAAGAAGACATAGAGGCAAAATGTTGAAACATGTTTGGATATTTCTTAACATACCTTCTTTTCAAACCCAGTCCTATCCATTGACCATTTATCCATCCCATCCAAATCCAATCCATCGTGTCCTCCCTTGGTCATGAACTTTGTCATGTAAAAATCCTAAGCATTACCACCTAGAATGGGGTAAGTTCTTCTTATGCAACATAGCCTTTGGAGATCACATCCTAGCTCCCTTATGATCCATCCACTATGGCATATCCTTATCATGAGCTTTTCGTCTTATAGCTTATCCCCATCTGTTTATCATGAGATTTCCACTATAGCCTACCAATCCATTTAATCATGGGGCATGCATCCATCTCTTATATGGCCTATCCTCTTATCTATCCATCCAACTCTCATGAGCCTTCCATCCAATCCCATTCATCCATCCTTGCACCTAGACTTGGTTTTCCCTTGTCATTGGTATCAAGCACAAAGGCTACCCAAATTGTAAATCCATTGAAATAAAAAAACAAAAAAAAAACCAAAACATCCCAAAAACATGAAAAAAAAAAATCTCAAAAATCCAAAAAAAAATCAAATATTCAAAAAATTCAAAAAATTAAATATCCAACGAAAAAATCCAAGCAATAAGATCGATTCAATCCCATCATCCAAAACAATCCATTCCATCCACATTCAATCAAAATCAAATTGTCATCATCAATTCTTCCTATCAATAACATTCATTCATTCATTTCAATCAATCACTTCGTCCAATCCTAGCACTCAAATCAATCTATGCAATGATCTTAAATCCAAGTCACGCTAATCCATATCACGCAAGCTAATCAATCAAGGAACATTATCCAATCAAATCAACAGGTTTTGATCCTAATCTTGTCATAAGACCAATCAATCATCATCAATCATCATCAATGGGATATAACATTCCCACATCCTTGTGTTGATCTAGGGATATAGATTTCCCCACAATGACAACACTATCTATCATCATCAATCAAATAATCAATCATTGGTTTATGACTTGACAAGGGAAATACCTTGTTTGTTTTACATCCTTTGAGCATACTGAGAACACTTGCTTATGCTTAGATTGAGTGGACACTATAATCATCACACCATCACTATCATCATTCAAAACAATCCAATCATCAAAACAATCAACCCAGTAATAGCAAACATTACAACCAAAGCACATCAAGCCAATCATCAAAACAAGTCCTATCAATCATCAACATCAACACTAAAGAAAATTAACTCAATCACATCAAATCCAATCAAAACAAATCCAATCACTTTAGCAAATCAAAAGCAGCTCAATCCACCACAAATCATCCATCCTTCATCAAATCAATCTAATCAGCATTTCATCATCTTCCAACCATTCCAAACAAAGATCCAAATGCAAGTCATCCTTAAGCCATACCGATCAAGTTAATCAATCAAGCCAAGTTATCCAAGTGCAATCAATGGTCTTGATCCTAGCCTTGTTGTAAGCCAAATTAATGAACCAATCAGCAAACCAACTCAGCAAACAACTTTGTGTTGATCTAGGGATATAGCTTTCCCCGCAATGACAACACTATCAACTATCATCATCATCAATCAACAATTAATCATTGGTTTACAGCTTGACAGGGGTAATACCTTACTTGTTTTTGAATCATTTGTGCATGCTTGCTTGCTTGCTTGTGTGTGTTATCTTTTTATCTTGCATTTGTATCATATTCGATGTCATTTCCAGCTAATATTCATATCTTGTATTCAGACAAGGTTGTATTATGCTGGGGCATGAGACACATCATCACTCTGGTCCTTATACCTTGGTGCATAACGTCTGGTGCTATATCAAACATCATGGTTGCACACCTTCATTGCAGCATAACACATCATCCATTTCTTCTATCCATTCCCTTATCTTTCTTTTGTAGCCAAGCCATTTCTTTTCAAGAGCATACCCGTGTTTGTCCAACCCACCTATCCTCTCGAGGGGGCATCATCATCCCATTTCATCCTCATCCTCATCATATCTTTCTATCATCATCCCATATCATTTTTCTCTATCCATACCTTATCTTCTTTGAAATGATGTTACTCGACATAAAGCTCATCATCTCAAACATCATCTCAAAGAGGGGTAAAATGTAGACACCCAAAATTGTCCCAAATTTGTGTATGTCTTGCAACACCTAGTCAAATACATCACTTAGACATCATGTAACATTTTGTCTTAAAACCCACTCTTAATCCCATTTATCCACTTAGCCAATTAATTAAATAAATTTTATTTATTTAATTAATTTCCACATCATATCCTAATCCCACTATCCAATTAATTAAATAAATTTTATTTATTTAATTAATATCCAACTCATATCCCAACTAATTCAAATATTTTATTTGAATTAAGCTCTCATATTTCATTATAAGCCGACTTTCCAATTAATTAAATAAATTTTATTTAATTAATTAATTTATCTTATTATTTAGCCGACATGTGTGCCTCTTTCATTTAAAAAAGATAAGTGGTACTATAGCCTTTTATTTAATATCTTTTATATGTAGTACTTTTTATGTACACAAGCACACATGAGCCCTATCCTCCCTCCACTTGTCAAATGACTACAACTCCCTTGAAGAGTGGGATAACTGAATCAATCCTAGCCGTCCACATCAATCAATTAGCTTTTTAATCTCAGCTGTCCATTGGAACCAAGCCTTTCCTATAAATCAACCCCCTCATAAGCCATTAGCATGCATTGAGCCTCAAATACCATTATTTTGTCAAATTTTCAAAAATGCATTGATCCTCAAGTATCCACATGCTGTCAAAATATCATTAGATCCTTTGCATCCTTCATCTATCATTCATTCTATCATCTTCATCTTAATGTTATGCTACAGAAGTGAGCACCCAACATTCTTCCAACAATAATCCTTCAAAATCTTGCATGCTCATGCGAGGTGGAGAAGAGCAATGGAGATAAATCAAGTTTGACATGGAGATCTGTTTGCATTTACATTTGTTATTTTGATTTTCATGTTGCCTTGTGCTTCATTGTGCATTGCTAGGGTTTTTATCATTACTGTTTATTCATTTGCCCTGATTTGCAATTTTACACTAACTACAACAAGAATCATCTTAGATTGCACACACATCAACTTTGCAATACATACTCCTCTCCAATATTGAAATATAACAAGTAAATATATCTACAACAAGATTTAATTCAGAACTGGGTTGGCATGCCAAATATGAAATGTGTACACAAAAGTTATACTCTGTTGGTCTGAATTCTTTACACAAACAACAATGTAAAACTATACAATCCTTCATGAACCTTCATATAGGCCTGGACCTATTATTGAACCACTTAGAATAATGATCCACACAATATATCTTTACTGCACATCAATCCAACTGTGTGTTAGCCTTATACTTGAGTATACACTCAACCATATTGTCTATCATATCACAACTCCCAATGTAAAACACTCAAGACTCTGAAATTCATACTAAGAATTCAATATGCATTACTAAACATACCTTCATAACTACAAATCATAATATTGTTGTATGGCAAGATGCAGACCTCAAAACTATTGACTCTGTCTTTGTGAAACACTATCAAACTAAATGCCAATACTTAGAAGCTTGTAGATGATCTGTCGATGAACTTCAAAATCTGCAAGTCTAGAATTTGATACTTCTCATATGTGTTTACAACACCTCCAAACCGTAAATCAAAATAATCTATACTGGTGGAATGCGAAGTGAAATATTAGGTGTTCTGCATTGTTCCTGACTAAACTTTGTTTATCTGAACTTAGGCAATTCATAGTATGGCTTCCGGAGATTGTCAAGACATGAAACTTGGAATATAACATTGTATAATAACTATGTGTAACATACCAGAACCATACACAAAGATCTTCATCTGCAGAGGAGTACCATTCAAATCTCTGTCACCAGCTCAGTAAACTGTCAACACTTAGTTAAATTAGCTAAGTCAAACTTTCTGGATCAAAACTGTTGTACATAAATTATCTCAGGAACTGTTTCGAATCATGTTAGGTTTTTGGCAGCAGTGTCTCTTGACCATGTTCCCAACATCTTCATACCTTGGTGCATAACATCATGTGCTATATCAAACATTAGGTTGTTCAGAACTAAATCAGCACAACTCTATCTCCTTCCCTTCGTTTCCTCTTTCAAGAGCATATCCATCTCCTTCGTCCCTGCATATCCTCTTAAGGGGGCATAATCTAATAATCCTTCATTTTTATGAGCCCCATCCTCTAGACAAAAATTTGAATCTCGAATCCAAAACCTATGTTTTAATCTTCTTTGAAACGACATTGCTTCGCAACATCATTTTAAAGAGGGGCAAAATGTAGACATAAAAAATTATCCCCTAATTATTCATCCCTAATTATCCCTAAGTGTCTTTAATTACCCTTAATTAATCGTCTCTACACATAAAATTTAATTAATTTTAATTAAATAATTAAATTTCCCTTTTTAATATCCCTTCCCGTAAATAATAAAATAAATCCAACAAATTTATTTATTATTTACTCCACCCAAAAAAAAACCTTACCCTAAAACCTAATCCTAAAAATAAAAAATAATTAAAAATAAACCCTAACTATGTCATACCTACCAAAAATCTATTCAACCACCCCAAAACCATTTTACCAACTTTTATTTAAACCTACCTTTATTCCTGATTTCATCCCCCTGGAGAAATTACACCAAGTTATGTTGGAAAATCAAGAGCAGCCAAATTTCAATCTACATTTGGTAACATTTATCTTTATTTGATTTCAATAGTTTATCATTATCTTTTCTGTTGCACTGAATATGAATTTTTAGGGTTTTGTAATGATTTAAAATCTCGTTCAAGAAAATTTATATTCTCCTACAACCAGAACCCTTTTGTTTTTAGGGATGTTTCTCTTGGGAGTGCTACTCTTCTTTTGCTCCTTGTTCCCATTTCATGTGTCCTTATGCTCATCAAATATCTACTGTTTCAACTCTTTGGCAGGGATGTTCTAAATAGGGAAACTCTTGTTCCTTAGCTAGTAGCCTCCTTGGACTTGCAAGATGGCCACATGGTGCAGGAGCACCTTCTCTATGGTGCAGGAGTCATGTTTTGTTTTTTGTTTTCAATAAGGCTTTTTAAGCCCCATCATGTTTGTAATAAGGTTTTGTGTCAATTTGGTCAAGTTGATGTAATAACACAAGGAAAACATGCCATTTTCTTGTGAGAGGAGAACCCCAACGGCTAACTATTTTTCAAATTAGTTTTGCACAGCTCGAGGAATGTAACTGATGTTCCAAGCCTTCTATAGGCAAAGGAGTTGGATGTAATTGGGGAGGAGCATGAATGAATGAAGATCTGGATTGTTTGGGTGTGTGAAAACATTGTTTATTTTTGAATTATTTCCTGTAACAGTCATTCTGTATGGATAGTTGTTCATCTGAAACTGGTTGGAGATGTTCAGGCATTGATAGTAGTTTAGTGTCTAGAAGTATTGTAGTTTTGTGAGTTTTTGTTCTTTTTGAGACTATTCTGAAAACCTAGAAACTAGGGTTTTGGTGAACAAATGGAGTGTTATTCCTCTGTCCACTAAAAGCAAGATTCTCATTTTCAGTGTGATGGAGGAATACAATGTAAGTTTTGTGTTTTCTGTAGTTGTGATCAAACACCCAAGGACCCAAGGAGTCTGGGCATGAGTCATCTAGGCATCTCTATGTGACAAGTCGTTGAGACAATAGGAAAGGTGTTGTTGTGGAGTGACCAAATTGATGGGGTGATCGAGTGTTTGTAGAGGAGTGCAGATCTCTTCTGTTCTGTTGAGTTCTTGTTGAATGTCTATGAGTTGTAGGGTAATCAAAGTGTCATTGGCGTGAAACATCCCTCGGGGAAGCTATTGAAAGTTACACCGATCAAGGTGTTAGGCTGACAGAAGGTGTATCGGTGGAGAAGGACTTTAGTCTCACCAAAGATACACTACAAATGCATATCGCAAATGTATGTCGAGATTGTATGTTGAGAATATACATTGCATTGGATACAAAAGGTGACTGGCTGTAATGGTGAAATCAGGGTAAGGATACATTGGTTTACCAGTAATAACAAGTCATGTTATGTATATACAATAGTTTGGCTTATCGGGAAGAGTGGTAGTATTGGGGGATGAGTGCAAGATCTCGTTGACGGAGGAAGTCTTGCTGAAGACTATATAACATATCGGCATTTCAGGTGAAAGCCTTAAGACTTCGCTGATGTTTGGAGTCTCACCGATGACAGTTGTTTCAGTGTATCGACAGACTTTGATTTGAGTTCGCCGACGTTTGGAGTCTGGCTGATGGGGTCATGACTAATTGCTACAGGTAAAACAAGTGGAAGCTAACCGCTATCAGGGTATCAGTAGGAGGCCAGAAGACGCGACCAATAGGAGAAGTCTCTCTGAAGACAAGGAAGTTGAGTTGTCAGAGAGAGTTGGTAGATTGGTCAGAGAAGTTACAAGGTGGCCAACGGGATATGTTTGGCCGACAAGGTTTGGTTGCCAAGACATAGGTCACATCTCACCGATCAAGTTTATTGATCAATTTGAACTCTTCCACTGAGCACTCTGCACCACCACATTAGTCAATGCCTTCATATCCTCTTTTGAGGGCTTGGACTGCTGAAATTTTTTCTGCATAAGGTCCTTTAGATACCCAAAACTGTGGGCTGGCAACTGATATATTTTTAGACCTTCATCATAATCATATTGAAAAATATGATCATTTTCCTCATTATTACAATAATCAACATCATACCCATCAATCTGTTCATAGCCCTTAGTATCAAATTGATTTATCTCTTCCTCATAGTATTCAGCTGCACCTTCTTCATTTGGGAACTCTTCTTCTCTACTCAATGAATGAGCCATTGCACAATTTAATGGATCAAAGGGCAGAAAACAAGCTTGACACCATAGAGAATCATCTTGGATATTAATTTTATCTTTTCTCAAAGGATCAGGGGTGTCCCTTTCAGGCTGCTTGAAACTCACATGCCTAGGAGCAGCCTACCTATCATTCTGTTATGGTCTCTTAGACTAATCAATATTATAAGGCATGTTATGAAGCCTCTGTCCTCTATTAAAATGTGTTGTAGCAAGCTGAGGTGGAAACACTTTATCATTTCTGGCAACCTTATAACTCAGATCATTCACTACCCCCATAAGTTTGTCCAACTTCTCATCAGTAGTAAGGGGTTTGTTGAAAACAATCTTGTCAGGCTGGGACAATTTTACATCAGCCCTTTTAATATGCTTGCCTGAATCTCTCATATTGCTCTCAATATTTATTGCTATAGCATTATCCTGTCTTAATGTTTGTGGGTTCTTGTCCCTCAAACAATAACCAAGCTTTGAATCAAATGCACCACAATATAAAACTAAACACATTGATTCATTAGGTTTCATATGAGGAGGTACCTTTCTCATAGTCATTATGAAGCGGCTATTAAACTCACCTACTATATCATTGATGGACTTTTTTATTGTTGTCAGCTCATGAATGGAAAATTTGGGGTCAATCTTATCCCCATACTGCATCCTGAAAACTCTCATGAACTCCTCCTAAGAATCAATGCTATTGTCAAGGAGTGCCTTGTATCACTCTTTTGCACTTTCTTCCAATAAGTGGTTGGATAACCTCATCATCACATCTTAATCTTAAATCTCATACTCATTAATAGCATTAATAAAATGTCTTAGGTGTTCCTCACTAGTGACAGCGTTGTTACCCTGAAATCTTGGAATTTTCCCTCTAATCTCAGTTGGTAATGGATTAATAAAATCAAGCTATTTTTATCTTTCAGCTCCTAGTGGATGCCTCTGTGCTTGTCTTCACTGAGCATGGCCAACAGGCTAAATGTTTCCATGCTGCTGGTTAACTTGATTTTGTGGTGGCTACATTTTGATGTTGTGAGTAGGGGCCTGATTTACACCCCGCTATCCCATATTATGTTGTTGTCATTGTCTCTGGTTATTATGTTGATTGTGTGGCTATTGATATTGCTACTATTGTGCATGTTGTTACTGTGCATTCTAGTTCAAACCTTGCTGGGCTATTTGAGCTACTAATCAACCAAGGCTTGCACCTCCCACTATCTATTTCTAAGGCGATCAAACAGATCCAACTCATCTTGGATCCTTCTTTCTCTTTCTTCATCATTATCATGTTGTTGCTGATTTTCCTCATTATGAATGGTATCGTGCTAACTTTCAAGTGACCTTATGGGAGAATCAAGATGACTGGCATAATAATAAACTTCATCGTTATTACTAGGCATCCCATATGTTCTCAAAGAGAAGCATCTTTACCTCTTCTAGCAATAACATTATCATTTCTTCTAACATCATAGTTATCTCTATTTTGTCTTCTCTTTCTTCTCAGCATGTTATCAGCAGAATCCTCAGAAGTATAGTTGTACTAGCTTTTGAGGTTAACAAATATATTGTCTTGGGCATTCCTTGTAGGTACCACATGGGGTCTCTTTTCTCTAAATCTTTTCCTTCTATTTCTAGCATTACTGGATGATTCCTCACATCCAGAATGTTGCTGGTTTCGTCCTCTATCCATATTGAAACATTTTTCACATTGAAATTAATTTTGGGTTAACAAGTAGAATCACCACTTCCCTGCTGGGAAGAAAATTTGAACAAAACTGTATTTCAATATCAGCAACCAGAACTAAAACATTTCACTTTTACTAAGGATTTTGAATTTGTACAAATGGTTGCTCCCTGACAATAGTGCCAATCTATTGGGACCCAAAA
The DNA here is from genome assembly GCA_027924645.1 of Cunninghamia lanceolata. Taxonomy (NCBI): domain Eukaryota; kingdom Viridiplantae; phylum Streptophyta; class Pinopsida; order Cupressales; family Cupressaceae; genus Cunninghamia; species Cunninghamia lanceolata. The sequence continues at coordinate 11,580,613 of BSBN01000892.1, forward strand.
TAATGGCAACACAAAACTCTAAAACATTCCTAAAACACCTAGGCTAGGGATTGTCATTAGGGGGATAGGAAGAGGTTTATCAACAAGTTTTGGGCGATCTTGGCCAACTAACAGGAGTGGGTAAACTCCTCTGCACTTCGATCTCAACTTAAACTCTGGAGGGATATTCCAAGGGGTTTATATCTGAGTAGGTATTAAAATCAAACCAGATGAACAATTGAAAAAAAGAACAACCAAACCCATATTGCTCTCTTGGCCCCAAATTTGTCATTGAACTAAGCAAAGTTGGTTGTTGTATGACCCCTATATAGCTAATAAATACAATCCTATACAATGAGGATGCATGAAAACTACTTATGCTTCTAAAAATAAGATGTATAGTTTTTGTTTTGAAGATGGGTGATCTAAGGTTTCTCAGATTGGTGCCTATCCATTGGGCTGTAGAGTCTAATGTAAAATACAGGAAAATAATCATATAAAAGTGTATAACTACCTTCTTGACGTATCAAATGCAAATAAATCACTACTAGATTACTAAAAATACTTAAGAATCACACACCATACCATGTTTTTCCCTATGCAATACTAAAATTATCATTCACAAATCTTGGGAATGAATTAAGAACTATCACATTAATCAAATCAAAGCTTACAATCACACCACGAAATGTGGTAAAAGAAAACTAGAAATGCAATTAAAGTTTACTAATAAAAACACCTACAGTAGTGAAGAAAATAATAATCTAATACAAATATTTGAATTGTATTACATACACTTCATGATTGATTCATGTATATACATTGCCTACACAAGATCCTCTATTAATCTGCCTCTTTCACAATCGTTCTGAGAAAAATGCCAAAATGACCAACCCTTAATACCAATCTCATCCCTGCATCTATAGAAATTAAATTCAAGTTGAGTGTAGTCCCCCAGGTGCCACACCCAGCAAAGGACTACACGCATGTTGCATTGAAGTCCAATTCCAATCTATGAGTTGATTTGCACGTTTGGATTGAGACCCATGTCCTATAGCCACTACAATCCATCTATCAAGATTAGTTGAACTCCAAATGTACCCTGAGAGATAATGAGGGAAGCTTTTATTCCTCTTCTCCCACTTGTAGTCTCCGACTTATCTGATTTATCCTATGTGCATTAAAGAATTTCACTATTTGAACAAATGCACAATCCTGGCTTGCAACCCATTAATTTATAGTACAAAATCTACATTTATGTATCCTCGCAATCGTGGCATGTGTTCAGGGAATTAACCATTTCCAATATTGACAACATTCTTAGTGTATCATCCTCCTCTGTTTTGAGGCATTTGACTTCTATCTGTGCCACTCTGCATGTAGGGTGCCAAAATCCTTAACCCCATCAACTGCATTAGAAGCATTAAATTTGGCCACCCATTTTACATTAATGGTGTACTCAGATGTTTTTGGTGCATTCCCAAGTGATTGGAGGAGCGTGGAAGGCCAGGAAGCAATCCTCTAAAAGGTCAGACTTTTGGACCTCAGGCTTTTGGCCTTAATCCCTCTTCCATTGTTTTTCTCTACCTTAGTCTTTTTGCTTTTGTTGGACTTTGAGCTTCAGGCATTCCACATTTCACCTTCCACAAGGAAGAAGAAAGAATAAAAAACCCCAAACCCTGAAGTCCGCAACACTTAGTAAATTCCTCAAGCTTTAGGCAGACTTTGGCCTTTTGGCCTTTCACCTTGCACCTATCCAATGAAGAAGAAAGAAAGCCAAAGCCCTGACTCCTACCCTCTGAAATAGTTAGTGAAATTTTGAAAATGTTAGGGAGGCAGCCGTCGAATCTTTTCCCTTCATTGTAACTACCACATGTCCACTTTTTGTTGTTCTACCAACCTATTGGCAGGCCCACCAAAATGCTCTACAGAATGGCAGAATACCTTATAATTGTTAGGGGTCAGTTATTGGGCCTTCCCCATTTTGCCTTTCTAAAAGGAAGGAAGAAGAGTAGAACTCCAACCTCCACTACATACTCCACACTTGAATATTTTTGAAGCCCATGAGACTTCACACTTTGGGGCTTCCTCCTGACGCTTGCCATTAGGAATATGGAAGGGAGGAACTCCAACCTTTGAAACTCCACTGAACACTTCAAAATTTCAACACTTAGGCAATCTTCAGGGCCAAAAGGGGAAGCATAATGGAAGGAGGAAGCCTGAAACTCTGACTTCTGACCAAAAGAGAAAACACAAGGGAACTTGAGGATATTAGGACTTCGCTAATTTTTTTGAGTTTCCTACCTTGTATTTTCAAATGACAAACACATGAAAACTTATGAAAAATATCTCTAATCGGTTATAAACTATAGGTTCAAGTGGGATTCATATGAGACTTGGGGCCAAAACAGACCATTTTGAGGATTGATTTTTCTGGGCTCTGACAGGGGCATTTTAAATATTTGAGAAAATAGCTTTGTAAAAGTTAATGGTTTTTAACCCTTGTATCTTCACCAGACGAAGACGAAGGGTGAGGCCTGGGTTGGCAGGAGGCCAATTCCCCCTCACATATAAAACCATTATAATCTTCTTTCCTTGATAACTCTAATGAGTGGTTGGGCAGTTAGGCTTATCTCTTCCATTAGCTTTTTTTCTGAGTTTAGTGCAAATGTATTAAAGTAGGCCATTTATGAGAAAATTGTTTCTGTCATAACTTTTGATCGGTAGCTCAAAATTGAAAACCATTTTTTGCAAAAGTTAATGTTTTCACATTTCCCATATATTAGACCTACTTGCATTGTAAAACACACTAAGTTATAAAGTCCCAAAACTGGGGGGTCACCTAATCAGTCAGGGTTTTCTAATGTATTGATTTCTATTGTCTAAAGGAATTAACCTATTTGTAATCATGGGACATGAAACTCACTCTTTTTTAATCAACCTAAACAAGGGTAATTATAAGTCTTGGTGTGATGGCATCTTGAAACACCTCAGGTACCATAATCTAATGCCATATCTATATGGACTTATCCCTGAACTAGGTAACCAATCTTAGAAGAATAAGTGGTTTAATAATAGTGATCATATTTGTGGATTAATCAACTTACATATACCAGATGTCGATTTGTATACCATCATGGATATTGAATGTCCACATGCATTATGGATCAAAATTTTGGAAATACATGGAGACTCATGCATTTCTCCCTTTCCGCATGATCCTTCTATGATCACAACACGCATCCTACATCATGATACAGATACAGAATGTCTAGTTCACAGAGGAAATCATCATTCCACCACCATATCTTGTTGCTTCATCAAATTTCAGATTCACTTCTTTGAAAATATCCAGCACTTCTTTGAAGCAAGATACATATATCAATCATCCTAGTATTGCTGATTGGGACGGATTTCTACCTAACATTGCTTGTCTATTTGTAGAGTCCTACATTGTTGACTTGGAAGCACACATTAAGGATATTAGTCTTCTCTTTGATGACAATTTTGATGAAGCTACATCTCCATTATCCTCTTTTGATATGCATGCTCTACGTCTGTCTATGCATGGTTCCAGATTGTAATCATATTCATCTATTAGGCATGCACCTGATTTGATTATGGCATCCTTTGACATCACAATGGTCATCATAATCCTTTGATCAGCTTTAACATGATTAAGGACCATACATACATCTTCCAGCATGGGAAGATATCCTGCATCTTCAGTTGGTTTCATTTCTTCCTAAGGGAAGGATCATTGTTTGACATTCTTGGAACTACATCTGCATCCTTTGTTGACTATCTAGCCTTATTGCAACATGTGTATTATGAGGGGTCTCATAGACCTTCTATCATTTTCTCTTCTATGGGGGAATCATATATTGTACTAAGTGAAAGAAGTAGTACTTCTTCATTTTTATAATTTTCATGCATCTTTTCTATCTTTTGGAGGGTAGTTTTTTCCCATGAGGTTTTCTACCTTTCTCCACTTCACAAGAGATTACTTTGTACATTGGCACATCACTAGGCCTAGTAGTGAGGACCCATCTCTTCTTGTACACACCTAATCTATGTTTAAGGGGGGTGTTAGTGCTAAACTTTATTATATATTACTTATTCTAAGTAATATAATTAGTACATGGCTTTAAGCCACATTAGGTGGCTAGGTGTCGACTTGGAGGGTTTGACACAACTCTCCAGGCTATGTATCAACATCCTTTTGCCACTTGGTGAGTGGAGTGTTGAAGTTGACTTCTAAGTCAACTCAACCTCCTCACTCATCCTCACCTAATTGTACTTGCCTTTTTGGTTGTTATTCATGGTGAATGTTGTGGATTTGGATTGCATACAATTTCTTTGTTGTGATTTAGAATCTTTGTTCTTGTGTTTGCATCTCCTTGATTTTGGAGTTCTCACAAACTTCAACACTCAAATAGATGTTGAAGAATACTGTCGACATGTGTTTTTGTAGAGTTGTGTTGAACTCTCTAAGTCGACACACAACTTACATAAGTAGGCTTATGACACGTGTATTTTGCCCATGTGAGGTAAAATAGGATAGGTAAAATATACACTAACACCCCCCTTAAGCATAGCTTAGGTGGGTAAAAGAAGAGATAGGTCCTAGCTGCTAGGTCTGGTGTGGTACCCATGTACAAAGAATCTCTCGTGAAGTGGCGAAAGGTAGAAAACCCTGTGGGAAAAAACTATGCTCCAAAATAGAGAAAAGATGCATGAAATTTATACAAATGAAGAAGTAATACTTCTTTCACTAAGAACAATATATGTTTCCTCCAATAAGAGAGAAAATAATAGGTCTATGAGACCCCCCATAATACATGTCCTATTGTAATGAGGTTGAATAGTCAACAAAGAATGCAAATGTAGATCCAAGAACATCGAACAATGTTCCTTCCCTTAGGAAGAAATAAAACCATCTAAAGATGTAGGATATCTTCCCATTCTAGAAGATGTATGTATGATCTTGAATCATGCTAAAGCTGATCCAAGGATGATAATGCCCATTTTGATGTCTTTGAAGAATGCTTAGGTGTCTCCATGTCGATGCCAAAGGATTCCATAATAAAATTAGGTGCATGCCTAATAGATGAAGATGATTTATAAAAACAAATGTATTTTTATTTAATTTTTTTTTTAAACCATGAATTTATATATTCCAAGTTTAAAATGTATAAATTTTATGCATTTAACATTTCAGTGTACAAGTAATTAAATTTATATTTCTTTTTTGTAACTGTGGATCTAGTTCAAGTAAATACTCATATGGATCAGTTACTATAATATGATTTTTTACTAGAACAATTTTTGCAAAATGAACCCCCACCTCAAACCCCCACCCCAAAACTCCCCAACAACCCTACCCAAAACCCCCAACCTCCCCTACCCAAAGTCTCCCAATGCCCTTCACCTCCAAACACACCCCCACAAAACCCCCACCCTACCCATCTGATGGGGCTCGCTTGTGAGCAACTATAAATGACAACATAGCCACATTATAGGAAAAAGATTATTTTTTTCCAAAATGAGCCAAACATGCTCCCACATGTTGCATAGTTTGTATCTCTGATTCAAACCATTGTTGATTCTGTTAGATCAATTGGTGCATCTATCTAGATACATTTTTTCTTTGGACGAAGGAGAGGAGGCAATTCTATTCATATGGACTATCATATAAACAAATCTTTGATTTATGTATTTCCAAGCATACCCTAACCCTATATTTTATTGACCCTTCAACAAATCAATCCATCCATCCAAATAAAAAATAATAATTAAATGGTGTATGCATCCTCAAATAGAAACAAAATTTTGGGAGCAATTCTAGATGGTATTTGACCATTCACCACATGCCAATTCTGAGGTGATTTTATATTTTTTGGGAAAATTATGGGATAAGTTTGAAATGGGTTTAAAACCTAATTATTTTAACATCAAGTCATTCCAAGGTGTTAGTGGTGGCATGCCACAACATAGGCCAGGGGCATGTGTCAATCCAAATCAACATGTGCACCCTCAACCCATCGTTGCTCCTTATTGTTGTGTGGTTACACAACACGCCCCATTTTGACTTGGCAAAACAGGGACCCAACTTTTTTTTGGGCTTGTTCTGTGCTTTTTGGTGGTTTGGTAAAAGTAAGTCATGCAGATCATCATGCAAAAAGGCTGGGTAGATCATCATCATGAGGTCAGTTTGTCAAAGTTCATATTTCATTCCAAAAACCTCATTTTTGAATAGAGTATCAAATTTCATGCAGGTTTGCCTTTTATATCACCCTGATATTCATTAGGATGTAAAAGTTATGAATGGTCAAAGTTTGAGTCAAACCTGATATTTCCAAGGGGAGAATCATATTTCATAGCATTAGTCATATTTCAAAAGATCACCCGATCTAATTTATCTCCCAATAAATCATGCGGCCCAAATATCTGGATGTCAATTTTAGGTGATAGTAGCCTTTACCCGTCGGCAGCCTTATGCATTTCGTGAGGATCATTTTTTTTTCAATGTAACCCGATATTTCCTAATATCCTCCTGCTGCGAAATATCCCCCTAAGCCAATATCCTTATGATGTCATTCAAGTCTGATAATAAAGAAATGATATGATGATGACATCATCATCACATTTACTTCTTGACAGGATATTTCATAAACATGATCCTATTTTCATAACATGATGATGACGTCATGATGCCTTGCCAATACACTGAGCGAATATCAGGATGACGTCATCTCAATATTCTGAAAGAGAGACATATAAATTTGTCTGATCATCATCATCATTTAACATCACCTGATATATCGAAATATCCTCCTGATGTGCTAAACATAACCAAGGGATGAGTTGATCACTTGATCTCGTCGCGATAGTTTTTTTCTCTCGAAGAGGATGATCACATTATACTCAGGATGATATTTGCAAATATCCTCCTATCATTTGAATATCATCCTGTCATACAAATATCACCCTGCTCTTGTTGCCGCCATTAGCATTTAATGCGCGCAGACATGGTAGGTAGTTCCCGCCGACCATTAAACCCGATGAGGCAGCTGGTGAAATCCTAACTTTCTGTGCAGAAGATCAATGAACAAAATCTAATCTATCAGGGTTTGCCCTAAATTTACCCTAATTGCAAGGTTAAAAGGTAAATCTAACATCATTTTTACATTTACCTTGCGAAGAAATTACTGTTACAGAGCACCAGCTTCCATATCCTCAGACAGGCAATACAACGACGAATCGAGCTTACAGGTAGTAAGAAGTGCGTGATCATCAGTAGAATTAAGAGCTTTTTTTTCAAAAGTCCACTAGTATAAAGGGAGATTTGCATATCCAGGTAAGTAAATGAAACCCTCATCATGTTGTTTCTGTGATAATCAGGTATGGGTTGTTAATCTAAAGTTTTGGTTTATGCATCCACATGATGGGCTTATGCTGAATAAATGTAGTAGGCATGATGAATATTAAAGAATAAATTGCTATATGCATGCATATGGGTACCTATTGTAAGACAAGATTTTGTTAGTTGCAGGCACCCATGGCTGATAAGAGGTTGGCTAAGTGTGAGGCTGAATTTAGTAAGCCTATGTTTTCATCCCAGGGGGGCGTCCTGTTCAAATATGGCGCAATTACAGATACCCATCAGGGGAGTACCAATTTGGAAGCCTGGTCAGCTAAGCTGAATGATGAGAAGAACAAAAGCCCTGTGCTGGATGCTGTATTCATGTCGGGGATGTGGAATGCTGCTGGTTTCCCGTACTCCATGGAGTCCCCGGAGCTGGTCATCGAGTGTGCCAGGAATTACAATCCAGAGACCCGGCAGGTGATGAAGCATGGGAGGATATATGTAGACCTATCCATCAAGAGTCTTTCCAGGACATTTGGACTGCCATTGGCCAAGAAGGTCAACAGTGTGGACCTAAAGAAATCAGAGAGAATATGAGAATAACAAGAAACAAGCCAGGAAGAATATGTACCAATGGAGGGCTGAGAACAACACATATCCTATAGCCGCCAAACTTCATGTGCACTTATTCAAATATGATTTTAGTGAGGAGTACTAGTACATGATTGCACTACTGAGCAGAGTCATAGGCCAGCCTGATGCTGGTAGTTTTAAGGACTGGATGTATGGTGTGATCATGATGTGCATATATTCAGATATCAAGCCATTGTGGGGCCAACTAATAAGTGATGCTCTGCATGAGCAGCTGATGAACCTAGGAGGTTCAAATTATGCTTTTTATATGACATCATACATGGTTTACTCTTGTGCTTATAAAGGCACATTTGATGCATTAGTTATAGATGGAAAGCTTACAGGCACAGTTAATGCTGTGCATATTTGAGATCATCATCCCCAGCTGCAAAGTGCAAATACTGATGGAGTTTATAAGGTAGAGCTCCATAATGTTAAAAACATACAAGGATGCAAAGAAGCTACCTCTAATTTTGTTTCCAGTCACCATTGGCTGGTACATGTGCCCTGATTCAGAGAACATAAAGAAGGTGATGGTCACCCTGAATAAAATGAAGTTACAGCCTTTTCCACTGATAAGACCATATGGTCCTTACGGCAGGATGTAGAAAATAATAGGAAGGCCTATTCATTAGAGGCACCTAGAAGACTTCTAGGCTGACTGTGAAGATGAAGCAGAAGCAAGAAGAAGAAGATATCAAAGGCTAACACTGAATCAAATCAGAACCTTTGATTGCATCCCCATCCCTCAACAATTGAAGAAGGATGATGGCAGGATAATTGCAGATGAGTATGAGCAGAAGAAAATATATAATGATACCATCTCTACACCTGACCTCACCATACAAGAGGACATATCCTTAGACCCCTTCATTGCAAGGACCATACAGCTAACCCAAGCCTGGGTTGATGAACAGATAGAGGCTTTGAAGAAGAAAGGTGTTTCCATTACTATGGACAACAAAAAGAAGGGGTAGGAGATTCCTGATGGGGAGTATGATGATTTCATAAATGAGAAAAGAAAGTCTAAGGGAGATAGGCTCCCTTCACAACAACAACAGAGCAAAAGACCCACAAGGGGCAAGAAAATAGATAATGGACCCAAAGGGGTTATTATTGAACGAGCAGTGTTCATAGCTGAGGAGGTAGCAGCAACATCAGGATCAAGATCCGCATCACCTCCATGGACAAGAAAACAAAAGTCCAAGAAAGGAAAGAAAGTAGAGGCTGGAACTACTGAGACCCATGAAGAGGGTCAATCCTCAAGGAAACCAGATGAAGAGGATATCCCCATGGAGGAAGAGCCTGAGGAAGAAGAGGCTCCTTTATTATTCAAAAGGAAGAAGAGGTCTCCACAGGTGGTGGTGTCTACCCCACCTAAGAAACAAAGAACCTCCATGAGAGATGAAATAAGACAACTCCCTACATTGTTACAAGGGGCAGGTAGTGAAGTGCATAGGAAACTTCAGCACAATGTTCCACTTCCTACCATCGTCAAGTTTAAGATCGAGCTCGCAGAAGAGCAGATGAAAGAAACCCCCCAGACACATGCAGAAGGTCATATCTCACTGGAGGAGATAATAAATTTGTCTGATGATGAGGTTGTGCAAGAAGTGGCTTCACAAAAGATGGAAACCCTTGCTGCAGGTACACACATGACCCCTCACAATACTCCACCAGTTCAAACTATACTAGAGGAGATAAAGCAAGTGGAGACTAAGAAAGAAAAGAGCCCAGAGTAGATAGCCCAAGAAATGGGGCTAGATACACTGATTGCAGAGGTGACAAATCCTGCGGTGATAGACATAACAAAGAAACAGGATGTGAATCCTGAACATCCAACAGGATCACCTGACACAGGGCAACCTGCAGAAGAAGTAAGGATGGCAGAACTAGAAGGTCATGCTTCAGAAATAAGCCAACCAAGTGCACAAGATGCATCAGTGGAACCTGCTATAGTAGAGGTTCAAGAAAAGAAAGATGATGAGAAAGATGTGGTAGAGGATCCTACTGCCAAAGTTCAGGAAGAAAGTAGCACAGGTGCAGAAGAGATAATGGCTTCAAAACAAACGCCAGCACCTAAGGACGATTCCGCAATATCCAGTGCAATGGAGATGCAACAAGAAGAAGAAAAGTCAAAAGTGGATGAGGTGATAATAGAAAAGGATCATGATCATCATGATCAACATATAGATACATCACAGGATCCTCCACCTCAGAAAGATGCTCCTCCAGAGAAGGAAGTTCCTCAACAAGAGGATGTGCAACAAGATCAACAAAGTGAGCATCATGAAGAAGAACTAAGGAAATCACCTTCTCCATCACATCTGCTGACTGAAATAGGAGATAAAGGTGACCATCATGATGATGCAGAGAAACATGATCAGGTACCTCCATGGTTGGAGAAAGAGGTAAATGCAGAGGTAGAATTTGAAATTCAAGAATTTGATGTATCTACCTTATTTACTAAGGATATAATAAAACCCAAGAGGAAGGCCAGAATGACTTCGGCCATCAAAAGAGATCCAACAACTGGGAGAATGACTGCACAGATTGCAGTACCTACTGTAGAAAGAGAAAAAGGTAAAATTACCTTAGATGAGTTTCAGATCAGCACAGTGGACCTAGGATTTGCCAATGAAGACCAAGAGGGTCAAGAGGGCAAAGATATTATTTATTATTTAATTTAGAAGGTGAAAAGAGAAGGAGAAAAATAAGCAACACAAAGAGCACATTGCTCAGTTGCATGCCTACATAGGAAGGCTGACCAATACTGAAGATACTTCAACTGAACATGCAGTCCCATTGACTGCTATTTCTCAAGAGGAGGTGAATAAATTAGATCTCATGAAACATGAGGCATCTATACTAAGGAGATGGATGTCATCCACATTAAATGATGTAGAGGAAGTAGTAAAGGCCTCTTTGAAGAGGTGGAATACTCTCAGTGACTCCAGGTCAAAGGTAGATAAATTGTAGATGCAGACAGGCAAAAGGTCTTATAGATTGGAAAAGATATTAGACATCCTAGGAGAAATAAGGAGGATAAATCCTCAGTTGCTTATCAACAAGTAGGTATTGAATAGTAATACTACTTTGTTAGTTGATATATGGTATACGGACATTCTATTTGAATGTGGAGTGCTTAGAAGATGCAATAATAAACTAAGAGATATCAGCATGAAGTTGCATGATTTAATGTCTGTTGAGGTAGAAATGTTGGAAACACTGGAAGGAAAAGTGGAAGGGAAAGTAGAAAATCAAGATGAGGAGTTTGCCATCAAAGCTTTACATGGTAACTTCCAATCAGTAGCTGATGATCCACTTGTCCACTTGACAAAAGAAGTCATAGACAAAATAATGAGAATCAAAGTCAAGGTGGAAAATTACAATGAGACGCTACAAGACAGGAAAGACAAACTAGATGGTAGTAGACACAAATATGAGGCACACAAGCATGCCATCATCAAAGCAAAGACTCAGGATGGGGGAGAAGTAGATAAAATTGTGCAGTTATATGAACAGATCCGGAGCAGCAGGCAGCCTCATATGCGAAGTCATCATCATCAGGATGATGATGCACATGAATCAGATAAGGTCGATTATGATGCAGCATAAAGTAAATATCAACATCAGATACTTAGTGGAAATAAGTTTTTTAGATAGTTGCCAGCTGGCAACTTGTGCCATTTTGTAAGGTTGACATAGTCAAAGAGAAATCTTGACCATAGATATTCATAGACAAATCAAGATCGTTGATCTTTTGTAACGGATTCCTCACCTTGTTCTATAAAAGGTGCTGGAATGCCTCTTTTCTAATATTTGAAACTTAATTGAAATCCATCTACTGAAGTATTCAGGGCTCATTTCAAAGATTTTTGTATACATCTATATCTTTACATACTTAATGAATGAGAAGACTTGTTTGATTACAATTCATAGTAAATCTTGAGTAATCAGTGTGTGAATTCTGGATATATGCTGTGATTTGCTGCGTCCCTTGGAGTGCATGTCTACTTGCATATGTTGCTTTCATACAAATTCCTTTGAAGTTAGCATCAACTGTATCTCGCTATGGAATGTCCTGGTGAACATATGGTTTGGTTTTCTTCTCTTCATGACTATATCTGATGTGCATGTGGTTCAATAGCTAAAGGTTCAACATTAATTTGAAGTATTTCTTTCAATTTCTTTTAAATTTCAAAGCATTTCACTATCACAATTGCAAATAACTGATAATCTTAAGCAAATAACACAAAATATGCAGACATTTCATAGATAATTGCAAATATTTAGCATATTTGAAGCTAAAGCATGCATAATTGGTAAATATCATGCAAAGATTTGAATATCCCTACATCATTTGATCAAACAACTGTATAAAATGACCTCTCTGTGAAGAATCTTTACAGAAACAGTGTCATGATGATGAACTTTACGTAAGGCCCCAAAATGGAAATAGCAACACACATCAACCTCTGAGTAACATCAGAAGATTAAGACCTAATCACCAGAGACTTGGGATCATGAATTCTCTAAATTCATCGTATCTTTCAAGATGAATAAAGGTTGTTGTGTAACTTTTATTCTATGCTCGTTTATGACTAACATCATGACCAACACTTATTCACCTACTATTCATGAACCCTTTCACCAATAGGTAGTGGTACCATGATTCAAAGCATTGAGCACACTCTCAAGAAAATTAACTAACCAAGCTACCCTCCTAGAAACTAAAGTCAGCGCTAGAGATTGAATGGAGGAGATGGTGCCACTCCTAGCACCTCACGCATGTTGAAACATTGTGATATACATCCCACTTTTGTCATAATTGCAATCACCCATATTTTGGTCCTACTGGTGCATCTACGATGGGTGCTATCATAGAGGAGTCTTTCTTAGCTACACTATTCACTCCTATAGAGTTATACCACATTTTATGTACATGCTAGAATGTACATATTAAAATTAATAAATATAGATCTATTTTAAAATATCAATTATCAATTTATTTAGTGATTATATATTATGTTTTTTGGTGTAGATGACTAGCTCAACCACAACATCATTTGGTGTTGATGGCCGTACAACTTGGCACACCTTATACTGTAGACCAATAAATTTCCCTTAACCATCTAGAGTTCATTAAATATCTTTAATTGGTTTCTTAAAATTAGATACATTTTAATAATATGTAATAATTCAAATGTGAATCATTTTTACAGCAACTGGGAGGTCACAACACTTCCATATTATACCAATTAGAAGATATGGTGAGTGTTACTTCAACATCAACTACTATGCCCAAGTCATACCTGGTGTGTAGTTAAAAATTACATTTCTACTTTAAATTCACTTGAAGTATAATTTTGTAATTTTAAATTCATCAAGTTGAAAATATAAACAGGTACATATATGTAGGATGATAGCACTATTGGGGCAGCAACATGCCCTACCATTGATGATCCAAAACATATTCACGAAGTCATCCATAGCCTTTTAGGTCCTCCTAGTAAATCCAATGCAATTTCTAGGTCTTTTATGGTTGCATTTTGTAAATACTCTAGCCTAATTCATGTTTTATTTAAATATAGGAATTAGCAACTAAGAGTTTTTGTACAGAATTGATAGCTATACTAGGATAATAGGAGGAGGGAGATGATGAGATGTAGTATGCATGCACACAAGTCTAGATTTAATATATAATTTCATGGTTTTATTTTAAATTTATTTGATTTAAATAATAATGATGCAATTTTGACATTTATTATTTGAAGCTTCTTTTTCGTGTACAATGTGATCTACCATCTATTTCACATGGAACCAAGAGGCCTCTTCAATTTGATGATGATAAAACTTAGTGTGTAATTTTGCATTTATCTCATGGACTATGAAATTTATTTCATGGACTATGACTATTTTCATATTATTTCATTGACTATAACTATTTCAATATTTTTCATATACTATTTCAATATTTATCTCATAGACTATTTTAGTATCTATTTCATAGACTACCTCAATATTTATTCAATGGACTATGTATGTATATGTTTTTATTTCATAGAGTATTTACTTAAAATCACACATCTAATTGTAAAATTGCAAGTGCTAATTCTAATTATAAGATGAAATTACAGTTACATGCCCTAATTGCAAGTCCTAATTTTAATTCTAGGTTAAAATTACAATTTAATGCCCTAATTGCAAGTCCTAATTTTAATGTGACAATCAAAATCATTAACAAACATTAAATTCCTAATTGCAAGTCTTAATTATAGTTCTAAGATGAAAATGCAACTACATACCCTAATTGCAAGTCCTAATCCTAATGTGGTAGTCAAAAATTATAATTAAACATTGAAGTCCTGATTGCAAGTCCTAATTCTAATTCTAAGTCAAAGTTACAATTTCATGTCCTAATTGTAAGCCCTAATTCTAATGTGATAGTCAAAATTACAATTAAACTTTAAAGTCCTAATTGCAAGTCCTAATTCAAATGGCCCATTATATAAATGTTGTAACAAATATAAGAAAAAAACTTGAATTGTGAACTTAAATGTAGAATTTAATTTTTTTTATTTACACCATTGATCGGTTTGCTTAAATTGTACTATCTTAAATGGGTTAGAGTAATTTAATTTAGAGAAGAAAACCTAAAGTTGTGTTGAACACACCAGGATACTAAGAGGGCGGATGAATCAGTATCTAAACATACTTCAAATCCTCCAGAGTAGATTAAAACTTAAGCATTACAACATCAACATAAACACAAAAGTTTAACACAAATGTACATCAACACATAAGACCAAATATATGTGGAAAAACCATGGTGAGGATTAAATCACAATATATGAAGCTCAAAATTACAACTTTGTTTTAGGGATACAACCCTAGGAAGCTACTACTCCCTTCTGACTTCGTTTTAGGGCTAAAACCAAAGAAAGCTACTACTCCCTGAAGAATTTGATTTAGGGTCACTCCCAAGGAAGCTACAACTCCCTCTAGACTTTGTTTTAGGTTCACTCCCAGGGAAGCAACTACTTCCTGCACTAAGAACAAAATCAGAAATGATTATACTATCGCAATCCTTCTACTGTTTAAAAACTAACATTGAAGCACACACCTGTGATGATTACAATTTTGCTTCTTCTGATGATTTTATCAATTAGGCACACTCTTTACTTCCCTCTTGTCACAAAAATGTCTTCAAGATGAATCAAGATAGCCTCTAACACTTCTTCTCTTTGTCCTTTAGTCACAAATCACAATGCGTATGATATTCATACTCTGCTCTTCACTTTCTGATGCAGGAGCATCCAATGGTGTAAGGGCAATATTGTATCACCCAAAAACAAGTTAATTCAAAATCATTGTAGTTGTTTTCATTTCTTTCCATAATTAGTCTTTCTGGTTCCATAATATCCAGAATAATGATGTAGGACTTTCAGTTTTTCCAAAACTACTAAAAATAGCAAACTGCCATTTTAGGAAAGTTTGCATTTTGGCATGAATTGAAGCGAAAACTTATAGAAAGTTACATAATAGAAATATAAGACCTTTGGCAAAGGAATTAGGCAAATATCATTTGTGAGTTGAAAGATATTAAAGTTTTTGTTTTCTGAAAAGCCCCTGAAAATTTCCAAAATGAGATATGAGGCACTAAAACATCCCATAACATCCCAAAAAGTTGATGGAAATCTATTTATGAATTTCCAGCATGATAGTTCACATCGCGAGATTTCCAGTGCTTAAGATGATTTGTCAATCAGACAGCCGGATCAAAAGTTATGCTTCCCGGAATTTGACCTACTTTTGGAGGGAGTTGTAAATTTTGAAATTTAGCTGGAGGCCGCCAAAAAGTTCTATTTATGACTATTTTGGGAACCCTGGGTAGTAGTAGAGTTAAGGGGGCTATTGTAGAGTCAAGAATAGGTGGGAAAACAGAAACCCTATCTGATTTGGGGTTCTAGAAGGCTGAAGATTCTAGAGTCTTGAGGTTGGGAAAGCTCTAATGTGTTGCAGCCAGTAGAGGATTCATCCTCTGATTGTAATTGAGCTTCTGTAATGTAATGAGTTGCCTAGATAAATAAAAGAAATTTCTATCTTCTGTGTTCAATTTTGGTTGTTGTGTGTTTTGTGATTTACCCCCTTCATCAAGTGGTATCAGAGGAAGGGTTCCTGAGTGTGTAGACAGATCGCCGACCGTGAGGTACTTTGCATCAGGACCTAAGGTTGTGGGTTTGCTGTGGAGACCAAGATGTCTCCACGAAGAAATCATGTTGGGAGGAATGCTTTGACAGAAGTGGGTTTTAGATCCCTACAAAGGCAAATCGATGCATTAAAAGAGGAGCTACGAAGAGGGTTTGAGTCGAGAACAAGAGAAGAAAGTGAAGATGAAGCTGAAGAAGAGCTATCTGAGGAAGAACAAGAAGCTGCCAGAGATCCTGTAGAAGTTAGGTTGTTGATGGCCATTTCAAAGATTAGAAAGAAGCCCAAGATCAAAGTTTCTACATATTCTGGAGATTTGAATCTAGAACAGCTTATTGATTGGATCAATGACATGGAGGAGTATTTTGAGTATGAAGATGTGGAGGACCCAGATCAGGTTAAGTTTGCAAAAACAAAGTTGAAGGGCCATGCCAATATTTGGTGGAAGGAGGTCCAATTAGAGAGGAACATAAGAGGAAAAGGAAAGATCACTAGATGGGATCGAATGGTGGAGAAATTGAAGAAACAATTCATTCCTGTAGACTATGAGATGGAGTTGCTGAAGAAGTTGCAAGGACTGAAGCAAGGTAACAATTCTGTTAAGGAGTATATAGAAGAGTTTTATAAAATTACTATCAGGATAGGCTATGCAGAGCCCAACAAGGAGAAGGTAGCCTGTTACATTAATGGGTTGAGGCTGAGTATTTAAGAGGAGCTGAGCTTGGTCAGAATGACCACCATAGAAGATGCGTACCAGTTTTCCCTAAAGGTGGAAGAGAAGCTAAACAAAAGATTTGATGGCAAGCAAAGGGGAAGAGGTCAAGGTGGAAGGACTGGTGGAAGACCCTATGGAGGCCATAATGAAGATCGAAAGAAAAGTGAAGAAGCAGGCACCAGTCAAAATCAAAGAGGGGATAATACCTACCGCCCTCGTGACTAGAACAATGGTGAGCAAAGAGGAAGAGGAAGAGGTAGACCTAGGCAAGGACCTGGAAGAGGAGGTTTCAGAGGAACCTATTTCTAATGTGGAGAAGAAGGGCATCGAGCATACGAGTGTCCATAACATCAAGGAAGGACAAATAGGAGACCTGAAGGTAATGCACGAATTGCACATGTAGATGAAGATGCACATTCTGAGCATTCTAAAGATGCTGAAAGGGGAGAAACTCTAGTTGTCAGAAGAACCTTACTGAATGAGGAGAAAGAACCAAATCAGAGGAATAGTTTATTCCACACAAGGTACAAATGTGAGGGTAAGTGTTGTGATATTATTATTGACAGTGGAAGCACTGATAATCTTGTTTTAGAGGAGATGGTTGACAAGTTGAAGTTGACAAGAAGAAAGCATCCACATCCATATCAGATTGCATGGTTGCAGAAGGACCACCGAACTTTAGTCAATGAGCAATGTTTAGTGATGTTCAGGATTGGGGACTACCATGATGAGGTGTTGTGTGATATCATACCGATGGATGCATGTCATATGTTGTTGGAGAGGCCGTGGCAGTATGATAGGAGCACTGTCCATGATGGTCATGCAAACACATATTCCCTAACAAAGGATGGAGTTCGTCACAAGTTGAAGCCCTTGAAGGAGGTGGAAGAAAAGGTATGTAGTACTGCCATAATTTTCTTGGTAGATGGTAGAAAATTCTTGGAGGGTATGAAACATAAGTGTCATTACTATGCATTGATTCCTAAGATTAGTCAAGAGAAATGTGGAGATGTACCAGCTGAAGTCTCAGAGATGTTGGAAGAATTTCAAGATATTGTCTCTGATAATGTACTAGAAGGTTTACCACCAGTAAGGAAGATAAGTCATCAAATGGATTTGATACCAGGAGCTAGTTTGCTGAATAAGGCAGCCCACAGAATGACCCCTGTAGAGAATGAAGAGCTGAACAGATAAGTTTAGGAGTTGTTGAGGAAAGGAATGATAAGGGAGAGCCTAATTCCATGTGCGGTACCTGTAGTACTAGCACCAAAGAAGGATGGAGAATGGAGGATGTGTATAGACTCTCGAGCCATCAATAAGATAACGATCAATTATAGATTTCCATTGCCAAGAATGGATGACATCATGGATTGTTTGAGTGGAGCCAAGTACTTCACGAAGATTGACCTGAGGAGTGGGTATCACCAAATCCATATCAGAGAAGGAGATGAATGGAAGATAGCCTTCAAGACTAAGGAAGGTTTGTATAATTGGTTAGTCATGCCATTTGGGCTAACCAATGCACCGAGCACATTCATGCAGCTCATGAACAAGGTACTGAAAGAATTTTTGGGAAGTTTTGTTATTGTTTATTTGGATGATAATTTGATTTTCAGTAAGACTTGGGATGAGCATCTGATGCAAATCAGAAGAGTTCTAGAGAAGTTGAGGGAAGAGAAGTTGCTGATTAATCTAAAGAAATGTAGTTTTGCATAGAAGGAGTTGGTATACCTGGGATTTGTTGTCTCAGAGGAAGGTGTTAAGATGGACCCAAAAAAAGTAAGGGCTATCATTGAATGGCCTACACCAAGGAGTGCAACGGAGGTAAGATCTTTTCATGGTTTGGCAAGTTTTTACAGAAAGTTTATCAGGAATTTTAGTAGCATTTGTGTACCCCTAACCAAGACAATGAGAGGGGATAGAAAAGAGTTTAGATGGACTAAAGGAGCAGACAAAAGCTTTGACACATTGAAGCAGAAAGTTGTAGAACAACCTATTTTGGCACTTCCAAATTTCAATAAGGTATTTCAAGTAGATTGTGATGCTAGTGGTAGTGGTATAGGATCTATTTTGAACCAATAAGGTAAGCCCATTGCCTATTTTAGTGAGAAGCTTAATGATTCCAAGAAAAAGTATTATGTTTATGATCAGGAGTTTTATGCAATAGTTTAGGCTTTAAAGAAATGGAAACATTATTTGTTGCCAAAGGAGTTTGTTTTATATACTGATCATCAGGCTTTGCAGTATCTTAATAGTCAAAGAAATTTAAATCAAAGGCACTTAAAATGGGTTGAGTTTTTGCAGAGCTATACTTTTGTTTTGAAGCACAGGAGTGGGAAGTCCAACAGAGTTGCAGATGCCTTGAGTAGAAGGAAAAATTTGTTGACAGAAATGAAGATAGAGGTTGTTGGATTCGATGAGCTCAAAAGTTTGTATCCTAAAGATCTAGATTTTGCAGAGGCTTGGAAAGCTTGTCTAGAACCTATTACTCTGGATAGGACAAAATGGTTGGATTTCATAATCCAAGATGGCATGTTGTTTAGAGGAAGCTAGTTGTGCATTTCGAGGAGTTCCATGAGAGAGAACCTGATAAAGGAGAAGCATAGTGGGGGATTAGCTGGACACTTTGGTTGAGATAAGAGCATTGCTATTGTTGGTGAAAATTATTATTGGCCACAGTTGCAGCAGGATGTGAGGAAATTTGTGTAGAGTTGCAGAGTATGTCAGATGGTGAAAGGAACAAGTTAGAATACAGGTCTATACCAACCACTACCTGTACCAGAGAAGCCATGGGATGATATCAGTATGGACTTTGTTCTTGGTTTAATAAGGACACAGAGAGGACATGATTCCATTTTTGTGGTGGTGGAGAGATTCTCGAAGATGGCACATTTTATTCCTTGCAAGAAGACTAATGATGCGATTCATATTATAGAGTTATTTTTCAGGGAGGTGGTGAGATTACATGGTCTACCAAAGAGCATAGTTTTAGATTAGGATACCAAGTTTGTTGGTTATTTCTAGAGGACATTATGGAAGAAGTTGAAGATAGATTTGAAGTTTAGTTCTACACACCATCCATAGATTGATAGACAGATGGAAGTGGTGAATAGGAGTTTGGGTAACTTGCTACGATGCTTAGTAGGAGATAAGCCCAAGGGATGGGATTTGATTTTACCATAGGCATAATTTGCTTACAATAATTCTATCAATAGGAGTACTGATAAATCACCATTCTAGATTGTATATGGCAATAGCCTAAGAAATGCTTCTGAGTTAAGGAAGCTAGACAAAGGAGAAAAGACAAGTGCTGAAGCCGAAGACTTTGCAGAACATTTGAAGAATTTGCATGAAGAGGTGAGAAAGCACATTAATAAGATGAATATTTAGTACAAGGCTAAGGCAGATTAGAAGAGGAGGTATAAGGAGTTCCAGGTAGGAGATGAAGTCATGGTTCACTTGAGAAAAGAAAGGTTCCCAATTGGAACATACAATAGGTTGAAAATGAAGAAATTTGGACCATGCAGAATCCTGAAGAAGCATGATTTAGGAAATGCATATGAGGTAGAGTTGCCAAGTGGGATCAATATTTCCCATGTTTTCAACATTGCTGATTTATCAAAATATCATGAAGGTGGAATGGAGGAGATAGAAGAGATCTTGGATAGCTGTGTGGGAAGAAGTACTTAGAACAAGCAATATGAAGAATATCTGGTAAAATGGAAAGGAAGGCCTGTTGAAGATTCTTCTTGGTTGTCTAAGGTAGAGGTTGACCATTTAGGTTTTCCTCACACAAATATCTGAGACGTGGCAGGGTCACTTCTCAAATTACCCTGGGTGTCTGATGCAGGAGCATCTAGTGGTGTAAGGGCAATCTTGCATCACCCAAAAAGAAGTTAATTCAGAATAATTGTAGTTGTTTTCATTTATTTCTATAATTAGTGTTTCTGGTTCCATAATATCTAGAATAATGATGTAGGACTTTCAGTTTTTCCAAAACTGCTAAAAATAGCAATCTGCGTATTTTGGAAAGTGTACCTACCATTTTAGGAAAGTTTGCATTTGGGCATAGATTGAAGTGAAAACTTACAAAATTTACATAACGGAAATATAAGAGCTTTGGTGAAGGAATCAGGCAAAGATCATTTGTGAGTTGAAAGATATTAAAGTTTTTGTTTTCTAAAAAGCCCCTAAAAATTTCTGAAACAAGATATGAGCCACTAAAACATCCCATAACATCCTAAAAAGTTGATAGAAATCCATTTACAGATTTGCAGAGTGATAGTTCACATCGCAAGATTTCTGGCACTTAAAACGGTTTGTTAATCGAACACCCGGATCAAAAGTTATGCTTCCCAGAAGTTGACCTACTTTTGGAGGGAGTTGCAAATTTTGAAATTTAGCTGGAGGCTGCCAAAAAGTGCTATTTATGACTATTTTGGGAACCCTGGGCAGTAGTAGAGTTAAGGGGGCTATTGTAGAGTCAAGAATAGGTGGGAAAATAGAAACCCTAGCTAATTTGGGGTTCCAGAAGGCTGAAGATTCTAGAGTCTTGAGGTTGGGAAAGCTGTAATGTGTTGTAGCCAGTAGAGAATTCATCATTTGATTGTAATTGAGCTTCTGTAATGTAATGAGTTGCCCAGATCAATAAAAGAAAGTTCTATCTTCTATTTTCAATTTCAGTTGTTGTGTGTTTTATGACTTACCCCCTTCATCACTTTCATATTTTCATTTATACAATCATACCTTACCTAGAGTTCAATTTTAGTTGTTGTGTGTTTTATGACTTACCCCCTTCATCACTTTCATATTTTCATTTATACAATTATACCTTACCTAGACCAAATAGGTCACAATATATACATGACATTACATTGATTCACTACAAGTTGGCCAATACAACAAGAATATTACATTTTACAAGTTGGCTAGAGATCACAACATGAAACATGCATAGGGCATGCCCTATCATTAACAGCACACTATTCCAGAAGAAAACACACATCTTGTGGATCCCAATACATGCTTAGTTTGGTCCTAAACATCCTTCACATCATCATTCTTCAAGGAATAACATCCACACTTCACAAATTTGAATTAGGCCACTCTTAAGCAAGAACACATGAAGCTTGTAGCACAATGGCCATTTCAACTTGGCAGTACTCATGAGAGATTGAACATTGCTTGCACTTCTTCTAGATGAGTCAGCATGACCTATACAACATCTCCAAAAATTCCTTAAACTCTACACAACAACAACATGGTGGTGCATACCTTTAACATTCTTCAATCGGCCAGACAGAGGCATAGCCTGGTAATATCATCATTCTAGACCAAAACTAGTTCTGGAGAGAGTAGAAAACCACATTATGGAGCAATGAGAGACAACATAAGATCATCAAGACCATCTACATCATTCAATGTATCATTTCAAGCCCCAGCAAGTTGGCGCACATAATCAACATATGTCCTGAGAATAGCTAGGCATCCAAAACTATTTGTATCACAACTATCATTTGAATACTAAGATTGTAGACCTCCAAAACACTGAAAAAACATATGGATGAACTCATACATTTCTATGAACATATCCTCAAAAATGCATAGCCATATCTATTAGTGCGGAGGAATGCAGAGCATTCCAAATAGTCTTCATCATCTCTTGATTTTGCTAGAGCATAGAGTGGAACTCTATCTTTCATAACTTTCACTACGGAGGGACAAATTATTTAAAACTTTGGATGTAGTACCTTTACATCATACTAAACTTAACTTATGAACTGCATGACCATATCTTCAAATACGGAGGAATACAGAGCATTTTACCAAATAGTCTTTCAAGAAACTCTCTATGGTAGAAACCTTCACCAACTTAAAGAGGCCAAAACCTTCATATAATGGCACATACATCCTTAGGAACAATAGGAAGGATCATACAACATGCCATAGGTCATTAGTATCATCTTCTCATCCTCAACATAGCTTAATGTATCATCATTCATCTTAGTGCTTCTAATTCCCATCTTAATCATTCATCTTGAAATCATCTTTGCTAACCAAAAGCATGCTCAAAACAACTTGACTTGACACTGATTAGGGCATGACATCTAACCACAAACATTAGAAACCCACTATGAACATCAGGAACATCACTAAATATCAACAAACCTGAACATCAACATCACCTCTATATCTCACTACATCTCTGTTACCATACTGATATATCATCATCATAACTTGAATGTTGACCTTACTCTAAGTGTTGACATAAATGACAACACAATGAATACACATATTGCTAACAAGTTGTCTATCTATATGTTCAAAATCACATTTGGAATTATAATACCAAGTTAATTTTTTATGAAGAAATGAGGACTTGTCTATTTCGTGAGGTACCTATAAGTTGTCAAAGGGAACTAATTAGGCTTACAAATGAATTATTAAACTAAAATTTTAATGTATTGTGAAGTGTGAATTATGTTGGAAACAAGGATCAAATGGAAGGATATGAGTACAGGTGTGAGTCACGAGAGCTTAACAATCGTAATGTAGACAGCAAAAATTGACCATATCTTTCCTACACCTTTAGCAGGTCCTGAATACCCTTTTTATCTACATATCTTCTCCAATTTTTTTTTATGAATAGGTGACCATATCTATATTAATAATAGATAAAAATACACATATTTACAAAAAAAAGGTGGATGGTAAGAAGGTAGATGTTGAAAGTCAAATGGGAAAAGTCCAGAAAGTTAGAGTGTTGGGCCCAACCCAGAAATTAGAAAACATTACAAAAATACTAAATAAAAGGCCATTAGGTGGCCAGAACAGTGCCAAAGGATGGTAGATCCTTATCATCTAGGCTACCCCATACAACAGCGGGGTCCAGAGTGACGTCAAGAGGAGCCCAACCATCATCATTTTTTTCTATTTTTGTATTTTTATGTTCACGATGAGGTGAAATTGCCAAGTCCGAATGCGGGACCCATTTAGAATTATCAATGGGCTAACCAGAACCACCATAAGGCCACCCAAAATCTCCACTTCCACCCCTTGGCAGTCTACCAAAAGGCCACCCTAGGCCAACTTGCGGAGGGGGAGAGGACGACTACCTGCAAGGGAGGGAACTGTAATGAGGAGGATCCTAAATATAGGGGTGAAAATCCCTCATAGAGCCACTTCACTGCTGGCCTCGTGAAGGTGACTGGCCCTAGGAGAAAGCAGGAGAGAGAGGCATGTAGGCCATAGTGCAAGGGGCATTGCCCCAGTGGTCCAGAAGCTCCTAAAGGTGAGAAACCTCAAGTGCAACTTTGTTAGCTTGCACTTGAATATGCAAGAGAAGATTAGAGAAAATAATAACTTTAGAATATAACTTAGAGACAAAAGTATCCATCTAGTTATGAGAAAATATGTAGGAATTTTCATCTTTCCAAATACTGAAGAGGATTTCGACCCTAAAAGTGTGCCAAATCTGAGTATACTTTGCGGGGATCCTGGGAGAATCTCCCAATAAAACCATATGCCAGTAGAAAGGCTATGGCTGAAAGGGCTCAAAGAAATTGTGGATCCAATTCCACAATTGCTAGGCTCTTGTACATAACTAGAAGAGATGTTGAAATGACTCAGCCTACCCACATAAAGGGCAACAAGGGTCCTGAACCCCTAAGTGAAAAAGCTGAGACCCCACTAGTAAGCCTTGGAAAAGAATACACCAAGCAAAGTGGGTGAGTTTTGGCTCCACAATTGCAAACCATGCAGATGAAAATCTTTTATGCCAAACAGACACCGAGGACTAGAGGTGCCATCGCTGATTAAGGGCGTCGATCATGGGAAAATGAGGCAAAATCCATTGATAACCAAGCTGAGGCTTGTAATTTTTGAAAGGGGTTTCTGGATACCATTTCCATTCCTTCCACTAGGGTTTGGTAGAACAGATACCCACCTTATGAAGTATATCAGCCAAAATGGCACTCACCAGGCCATTGTAAGTTTCATGCTCATGGTTTTGAAAACTGAACTAGGCATGGAAAGCTTCCCATGACATAACACACATGCTGAGTCTATGCATTATATCTTGGAGGGTCCAGATACCCTTCTTTTGGAATCTGAGAGCCTTAAGCCAAGGAAGCTTGGCCAACGACTGACCTGTACTAGAAAAAAGAGGAGAGCACCAAATATTCTTCTATTTAAATGAGAGCCCATCACGAAAACCATTCCCTGACTAGTGGAGCTAGAGTTTGACCACCTCCCAGGCATGCCAAATGCTTTTGGCAACAAAGGTACCCAAAATCTAAACATGCTCCCTCATAATAAGAAGGGTTGGAAGGCAAAGTCCCTTCCAAGAAGGTCTATGAGTGGGGTAGCCTGCTTCAATACTATTCCAGAGGAGGATTTTCTAGGACTCACTACCAGTAAGAGCACGTATGATCTATTTGATACAAAAAGCAATCCCTTGACATTGAGTAGAAAGAAGGCCAAGGCCACCAGAATCTTTAGGGAGGTAGCAAAACTCCTAGGCAACACGTTGAAAGCCGCGATGATATTCAGAAGATGCCCAAAGAAAATCTCTGAGTAATTTTTCCAACTTAGCATAAGAGACCTTAGAAGGGGCCCAACATGAAGAGTAATACACATGAGTTACTACTAAAAATTTGGAGCATACCTAGAATTTCCCAGCTAAAGAGAGCAGTTTGGTAACCCAGAAAACTAATTTTTGCTCAATTTGAGAAAGAACTACTTGCCAGAGATTAGCAGAAAAGGCATGAAAGGTGAAAGGGATGTCAAGAAATTGAAAGATTTTGCTAGGAGTAATCCAATTCCACCCATATTGCTAAATCTTGAGAGGACTGCGAAGAACTGATTATCGATAACACAAGGTTTTGTGCCACTAAATGGCAGAATCAGAGGCCAAGCAAAAGGTCTCAAGAAAATCAAGAGTGGCTTTGACAGTAGTTTCTTCTTCTAGTAAGGTAAGGAAGGAATCATTGGCAAAGTGGCCATTGACAAGATGCGCTGATGAGTTAGGTAATGAGATCCCTTGAACAAGCTCTTGGGAAACAAAATGAGAAAGAAGATAGCCAAACCCTTCAGCAGCCAACATATGAAGTGAGGGGCAAGTGGGAAGCCTTGGTGAATGTAGCAGAATAGACCAAAGGACTAGGATTGGTGGCCATTAATGGTGATGCAAGATGAAGCATCAAAGAACAAAATGTTAATATATTGTATGAAATTTGGGCCAAATCCCAACATAGATAGCATGGCTAAAATGAAGGGCCATTTGATGCAGTCATAATCATTGGGAAAGTCAATTTTGAGGAAGATGGCCTTTTGATTAGAGTTTCATGCTCACTCCATGCCTTGCCAGATAGCAATAATGTTGTCCAAGATGAAACTGGATTTGATAAAACTATTTTGTTTACGGCACACAACTTGAGACAAAAGGTGGCGGATTTTTAGAGCAAGGCCTTTGGCAATTATTTTGTAGGAAACATTGAGGAGCATAATAGGCCACTAGTTACATATATCCTTGAGATCACTAGATTTAGGTATGAATTTTATATTGCCTTTATTCATAATATTACCTAAGGAATTAGAATGAAAGGCTTCAAGATAAAATTTGTGCAGATCCTTCTCTACACAATCCCAAGGAGCTTTGTAAAATTCATAGGGAAATCCATCAATTCTCAGAGCCTTGTCATCATCCATAGTACAAACAGCTTCTTTGAGGTCTACAATTGTGAGCAATTGTTCACAAAAAGCTGTCTAGGCTAAGGAAAGCCTATTTGGCACAACAGTAAGGCAATCCTGGAGCACATTCTTCCACCCCGGAGTATAGTCTTGGGCTATAAAAACTTGCTCATAGTGCTTAACAAACGCCTGGAGAATATCAAGTAGTTTTGAAAAAACAATATTATCTTCTTTGATTTGCTTTATGCCAGGTGAGGAATGTCTAGTTTGAAGAGCCAAAAAGAATTCTTTCGAGGCATGATCCCTAATCTTGAGCCAGTGCAATTTGGCCTTGAGTTGTGCCCCTCTGGCTGCATAGTTATTAGCAACTTGCTTATGATGTCTTAGCTCTGCAACCATGACTTGTAGATAAAGGGAGAAAGGGTTGGTTGCTAAGGCCTCAGTTACAGTGCAAAGATTAGCCATTGTTGCTTCATAAGACCGTCTGCGAAAAATGGCCAACTGACACCCATAGATGCGAATAAACCTTGCAGTCCATATGATAGCATCATTCCACCACTTGATCCAGGCAGTTGAGTGGGGCGGTGATGCAGGAGCATCCCTGGTTCAAGAGTAATCTAGCATCAACCAGAAACATTTGCATTCGATTTTGTTTGCAATTCATTTCTTTCATTTTCCAACTCAATTCAAAGTAGTTTAGTCAGAAGCAGTTTCATTTTGTGGTCTAGTTTTGGCAATTCACACCTTACGGATCTAGACTTAGCATCTAATTTCATTCATATACATCATATCTAGAATTCAGAGAATTTGGATTAGTTACCAGAAATATATCGCTATCAGAAGTTGACTATTTTCTCAGAGCAAAAGCATTCTAGCAGTTCTTGATAATCAACCGAAGGAGAAGGCTTGCGGATCATTCCTTGACTTGCAGATCTCAACGACACATCATTCAATGTCCTGTGGTTCATGGTCAACCTTCCCCAAGGGTCCGCAAGTTGTTCCATTCATTTGAGGAAGTGTTCTATGCATTTAGGTCCAACCTATCTATGAACACGTTACAACTCTTCATTAGAGTTTGTGACCTTCCTTAGCTGATATGGAGGAATCTATTGGTTTGGAGATGATATATAAAGATGTAATAGATCCTTAGGATAGTAGTTCATGATATAGTGATAGCTAATAATTTAGATTTTGGTACGAAGGGAGCTTCAAAGCCTTATCTTGTGCATGTATGTACTCAGGCCTATGAGTCCTAATTCTAAAGCCCGCATGTTGCCAACCATATTGTATTTGAATTATTTGATATGCTTAATGACTGAATCTACATTTGTTTTGTTTCTTTGAGTTGTTTCTGTTGTGTTTACTCTTGCTTCATAGTCCAGACAGTTCATTATGTGAACTCTCCTACTGTGACTGCACCGAGTGGTATTAGAGCCAGGTTCGATTCTTTGGAGTGAATTGGCAAAGGGGATTGCATGAGATCTTGTTGTAAGAAGATCGCTAATCTGAGGTAGGTTACTTGTGTGCAACTAATTACCGATTGAGAGCCAATTGTCTCTCGTAGCCTGATCGCTAAACATGAGGTAGTTTTCACTTGATATTAATAAGAATGTCACCACAAAGAGTTCCTCCTATTGGTACAATGGCTAATAGAATGGATGAGATGATGGAATTGATGAGAACAATGCGAATTTGATTGGATGCTATTGAAGAAGATAGGTGAAGAGGGTTGACACTGAGACCTAATGTTGAAAATGATGATGAGGAAGAATTTCAATCTACTGAACAAACTGGCGAAACCCTAGAAGGTAATGAAGAAGAAGAATCAGATCAGATAAAGATGTTGCGAGCTATTTCAAAGATTAGAAAGAGGCCTAGAGTTGATGTGCCAAACTATATTGGTAATTTGAATCTTGAAGAGTTGATTGACTGGATAAATGACATGGAAGAATACTTTGAATATGAAGAAATTGAAGATCCAGAGAAGATGAAATTTGCAAAGACAAAGTTGAAAGGACATGCTGCTATATGGTGAAAAGAAGTTCAGTTGGAAAGAAATAGAAGAGGAAAAGAAAAGACTACAAAGTAGGATTGGATGGTGACAAAGTTGAAGAATCAGTTTATACCTGCTAACTATGAGTTTGAGTTGTTGAAAAGATTGCATAACCTGAGATAGAAGGAGAAATCTGTGGAGTACACTGAAGAATTTCATAAGATGATCATAAGGACAAGACATAGCGAAGCAAACAAGGAGAAAGTGGCTAGATACATCAATGGACTGAGATTGAACATTCAAGAAGAGCTAAGTTTGGTAAGGATGACATCTTTGGAAGAAGCATATCAGTTTGCCTTGAAAGTTGAAGAGAAACTGAATAAAAGACATGATCAGAGGCAGAAAGGTAGAGAAGGTAAATTTCAGAGAGGGAAAACATTTTTTGGATATGATAGATCATTAGTGGAGTAGAACAAGTTTGGCATCCCAGTTAGGAAGGATGACAAAGATAACAATGCTTACAAGAGATTACATAAATTTTTACTGGAGAGGAAACCCTAGTGCACACCGGAATGAAGGATACAGAAGAGAAGAAAGAGGATTTGATAAGAGGACATTTAGAGGTACTTGTTTCAAGTGTGGAGGTGAAGGACATAGAGCATTTGAATGTAATTAGGGTAGTACAAGTAAGAGGACAAAAAATAGTGGAAGAGAAGCCTATGTTGAAGAAGACCCTGTTGACTCACCCAGTTCTATTGGTAAACCTGAGAAAGGAGAATCATTGGTGATGAGGAGAGCATTATTTCAAATAGAAACAAATGAGGAACCATCACAGAGGAAAAGTTTGTTTAGAACTAGATCCAAATCTAAAGGTAAGTGTTGTAAAGTTGTAATTGATAGTGGTAGTTTATATAACCTAGTTTTAGAGGAGATGGTGACTAAGTTGAAGTTGGAAAGGTTGAAACACCCTAAGACCTATCAGATAGCATGGATCTAGGATGATCATAAGGTACTGGTGAGTGAACAATGTTTGGTGAAATTTCATATTGGATCTTATCGTGATGAAGTCTTGTGTGATATTATGTCTATGGATGTTTGTCATATCTTGTTGGGTAGACCTTGGCAGTATGATAGAAAAGTTATACATGATGGGAGAAAGAACACATATACTATAACAACAAATGGGAAAAGAATTACTTTGATTCCTTTGGAGGATGATACTAAAGATGTCGTATGTGGGAATGCTAGAATATGTTTTGTAGATAGAAGGAAATTTTTGGATGGTTTGAAATAGGAAAGTATGTGTTATACCTTGATTCCTAACAAGCCTGAAGCATTGAAGAAAGAAACTGAACCGGATGAGATAAGAGAGTTGCTGACAGAGTATGAAAACATCATATTAGATAATGTACCTGAAGGATTACCACCTATAAGGAGTATCAGTCATCACATGGATCTTATACTGGGAGCAAGTTTGCCTAATAATGAAGCACATAGAATGAAACCGGCAGAGAATGAAGAACTGAATATACAGATACAAGAATTGTTAAGGAAAGGTTTGATCAGAGAAAGTTTGAGTCTGTGTGCAGTACCTGCAGTGCTAGCACCGAAGAAGGATGGAGAATGGAGAATGTGTACTAATTCTAGAGCAATAAACAAGATCATAGTTAAGCATAGATTTCCTTTACCTAGGATGGATGATATTATGGATTGTTTCAGTGGAGAAAGATATTTCACAAAGAGATAGATTTGAAGAGTGGATACCATCATATCAGAATCAGAGAAGACAATGAATGGAAGACCGCTTTTAAGACAAATGAAGGACTGTATGAGTGCTTAGTGATGCCTTTTGGATTGACAAATGCACCTAGTACTTTCATGAGATTGATGAATGATGTCTTAAAGAAATTCTTGGGTAAGTTTGTGATCATATACTTGGATGATATTCTAATTTTCAGTAAGACAAAAGAAGAACATTTATGGCATAATAGACAAGTTTTGTAGAGGTTGAGAGAAGAGAAATTGCTGATAAACATCAAGAAGTGTAGTTTCATGAAGGAAGAATTGGTATATTTGGGATTTGTGATTTCTGTGGAAGGATCGAAGATGAACCCTGAGAAAGTGAGAGCAATTGTTGAATGGCCTACACCAGAGAGCATTGGAGAGGTTAGATCATTTCATGCATTGGCTAGTTTCTACTAGAAGTTCATCAGAAATTTCAATTCAGTTTGTAAGCCTATGACAGAGACAATGAGAGGTGAAAGAAAAGATTTTAAGTGGACATCTAGAGAAAATAAAAGTTTTGAGTTGTTGAAGCAGAAAGTGACAGAACAACCAGTTTTGGAATTACTAGATTTTAATAAGGTATTTCAAGTTGATTGTGATGCAAGTGGAAATGCAATTGGAGCAGTGTTAAGTCAAGAAGGTAGACTAGTAGCATATTTTAGCGAGAAGTTGAATGATGCAAGGAAAAGATATTTAGTTTATGATCAAGAGTTCTATGCCATAATTCAAGCCTTGAAGAAGTGGAGATATTACTTGTTGCCTAAGCAGTTTGTGTTGTATACAAATCATCAAGCTTTGCAATATTTGAACAGTCAAGGTAAGTTGAATTAGAGACATATGAGATGGGCGGAGTTCATGCAGAGTTATACTTTTGTGTTGAAGCACAGGGGTGGTAAATCAAACAAAGTTGCTGATGCCTTGAGTAGGAGAAGAAACTTGTTGACAGAGATGAGAGTTGAGGTGTTGGGTTTTGATGAATTGAAGAATGTGTATGAGGGAGACACTAATTTTGCAGAACCTTGGAGAGCATGCAAGAAACCTATTGTGATAGATAGAAGTAAGTGGTTGGACTATTTCATTCAGGAAGATATGTTATTCAAAGGAAGTCAGTTGTGCATACCTAGAAGTTCAATGAGAGGTAATCTAATCAAGGAGAAGCATAGTGGTGGATTGGCAGGACATTTTGGCATTGATAAGATAGTGGCTTTGGTGAGTGAAAATTACTTTTGGCCTTAGATACATAAGGATATTTAGAGATTTGTGTAGAGTTGTAGAGTTTGTCAAGTTGCAAAAGGGAGTAGTCAGAACACCAGATTGTATAAACCTTTGACAGTTTCGGAGAGACCTTGGGAAGACATAAGCATGGGTTTTGTAATGGGATTACCTAAGACATAGAGAGGACATGATTCAATATTTGTAGTGGTTAACAGATTTTCAAAGATGGCTCATTTCATATCTTGTAAGAAGACAACTGATGCAGTGCATGTAGCTGACCTATTTTTCAAAGAGATCGTGAGATTGCATGGATTACCTAAGAGTATAGTTTTAGACAGAGATAAAAATTTTGTTGGATATTTTTGGAAGACACTTTGGAAGAAGATGAAGATAGATTTGAAGTTTAGTTCTACTTTTCATCTACATACAGATGGACAGACAGAGGTAGTGAATAGGAGTTTGGGAAACTTGAGATATTTGGTTGGAGACAAAGTCAGAAGTTGGGATTTGATTCTTTCACAAGTGGAGTTTGCATACGAAAATTTAGTAAATAGGAGTACTGGAAGAACATCTTTTGAGATTGTTACTGGAGTGAATCCTAGAGGAGTAGCAGAATTAAGAGATATCAGTACATAAGAAAAGAGAAGTGCAGAAGCAGAAGAATTTGCAGACCATATGAAGACAGTGCATAATCAGGTAAAGAAACATTTGGAGGATATGAATAGTAAGTACAAAGAGAAGGCTGATGAGAGGAGAAGACAAGGAATTTGAAGTTGGAGATGAAGTAATGGTGTACTTGAGAAAAGAAATATTTCCAGTTGGGACATATAACAAGTTGATGACGAAGAAGTCTAGACCTTGTAGGATACTCAAGAAATTTGATTTAGGAAATGCATATGAAGTGGAATTACTAGAAACATTAGGTATTTCACCTATTTTCAACATTGCAGATCTTAATCAGTATCATGAAGTAGAGTTCAGTGACAGCATGGTAGAAGACTTGAAGAAGCAGTTACCACAACAAGCACTAGAGCAGATAGAAGACATTTTGGACAGTAGAGTTGGACACAACACTAGAGGAAAACAATACAAAGAATATCTTGTGAAGTGGAAAGGTAGACCAGAGGAAGATTCATCATGGATTTCTCAGGCTGAGGTGGGCTATCTTGGTTCTCCCCTAGCCCCAATAAAGTGAGGGAATCACTTTTTCTATAACCCCGAATGTCTAATGCAGGAACATCCTTGGTTCAAGAGTAATCTTGTATCAACCAAAAAAATTTGCATTTCAGTTCTTTCATTTTCCAGTTCAGTTCAAAGTAGTTTAGTTAGAAGCAATTTCAGCTTATGGTCCAGTTTTGGCAATTCACACCTTACGGATCTAGACTTAGTATCTACTTTCATTCATCTACATCATATCAAGAATTTAGAGCATTTGGATCAATAACTAGAAAGATATTGCTATTAGAAGTTGACTGTTTTCTCAGAGCAGAGCATTCTAGCAGTTCCTGATAATTAGTTGAAGGAGAAGGCTTGCGGATCATTCCTTGACTTGTGGATCTCAATGACACATCATTTAATGTCTTATGGTTCATGGCCGACCTTCCCCAAGGGTTCGTACATTGTTCCATTCATTTGAGGAAGTGCTCTATGCATGTAGGTCCAACCTATATGTGAACATGTTACAAATCTTCATTGGAGTTTGTGACCTTCCTTAGCCAACGTGGAGGAATTTGTTGGTCCGGAGATGATATATAAAGATGTAATAGATCTTTAGGAAAGTAGTTCATGATATAGTGATAGCTAATAATTTATATTTTGGTGTGAAGGGAGCTTCAAAGCCTTATCTTGTGCATGTATGTATTCAGGCCTGTGAACCCTAATTCTAAAGCCTGCATGTTGTCAGCCATATTGTATTTGAATTCTTTGATATACTGAATGACTGAATCTGCATTTGTTTCATTTCTTTGAGTTGTTTCTGTTGTGTTTACTCTTGTTGCATGGTCTGGACAGTTCATTCTGTGAACTCTCCTACTGTGACTGTACCAGGCTGTTTGCATTCCAGATTCTAGATAGTGTTGATGTGGGCCAATGTGGGCTAGTGACTCAGCAAATAGGTATTAAAAAAAACTAATTCCTACTGGCATGGGGATATCTTACTTGCCATTCAATACAAAATAAAATAGGAAAGTGGTCTGGCAATGTCACATACACTAATGGCTTAACTGGGAGTGGTGAAGAGCTGACAAAAGAGAAAAATGATTGAGCCAAGATCATAGCCTGATCAAGGTGTTTAAATATCCTATCAGACCCATCTCGATAATTGCACCAAGTGTGCCAAAGAGAATGAGAACGGTAGTGGCCAATGTTGGGATTGAAAAGACATAATTTATTACACATGTAAAACCATGCCTCTCTTTCACCAGCTACCCATCAAAATGACAGAATACCATCCTTGTCGTTTGCCATCTCAACCATATGAAAATCCCCACAAAGAACTCAGGTGGCATCAAGCAATGATTTAGCAATCCATCGCTAGAGAAGAGATCTTTCAATAGCATCATTCAAGGCATAAATATTAATAATCCCAAAGGAATGATTATCAATGTTCAGAAGAATCCAGATAAGTTGATGTGTAACGTTAGACCCATGAGCCACCACCGAAGCGTGCCACTGTGGGGACAAAAGAATGATTGCTCTGCCATGCCCGGCTTCATGATCTGTACAAAACATTTGACTAGCTAGCCTAATAGAGCGGCAAGCTGAAGAAAGCAAAAGACCAGCAACTTTCACTTTTTGAAGACACAAAACATCAATACTAGCATACTTCTGAAGAGTATCCCTAACAAAATACTTCCTAGAGAGGTCGGTTAGACCTCTAACATTCCAAGAAAAAAAATTCATGTTAGAAACTCCACCATTTCATTGGAATCTGGCTCTTCCAGAGAGGAATAGTGATTTTGCAAAAATTCTAGTCGGATTGTCCCAATCTGAATGGGAGGAGATGAATGTCTCTGTTTCTCTTGAACATATTCTCCTACTTCAAGAGGGTGAGAAGGGCTGCAAGAGTACCTGTGATTTCCTGACACGGGAGGAGACTTAGTTGGCTAAGTTATCATAATTGAAATAGGTTGGGATGTAGCCAAAGGCCTTGGATGAGTTGAAATGCTAGGAGAGACCTTGTGGGTTTCCTTCCCCTTCCCAAAAGGGTTTGAAATTTCTTTTGTTGGCATAGGGGTTTTGGTAACCACCCTGGAGCCATGGGACTTATTTTTCTGGTTGGTAACTATTTAGTGGAAAATTGGATTTGTTAATGTTTTAGAGTTTTGATGTTTGAATCCGCCTTTCCACTTTGCATTCAAGGATCTAGGGTCAAGTGGAAATTCACTATCATACCCTAGATTGCTATGAGATGTAGGGAAGCTTGGATTAGGGGATTTAATTATCAATTTTCCTTCTCTTATGCTCAATTGACCATTAAAACCCTAATTATGCAAATACGGCAATAAATTGATGAATAACTAAAAAAGCTGTTGCAGAGAGATGTAAAATATCAAATCACAAAGTACCTATTCTTGGGGCTCTGAGGCAAAAAATTTAGGGACTAAGGAGCGGGCGCCCAAGTCCAGGTACCAGTTTCTTTGCAGGATCCTAACCTTCTTTCGACACTGATCTGCACTGTAACTTCTGTTTCCATAAATTCAACTGTGGAGGACACAGAAGCGAGCGCTTAAGTCCTAAAAAGGCTTCGGTGTCCTACTTCTCTTCAGATCCTGAATCCTTGATGTCTGCTGATCCTTCCTGCAACTCTACTTTTTCTAAATGCAACACCTGTAACCTGCAATCACAAAACTTTGGGAGGGGGTTGTGGTGTTTAGAGGCTTACCTAAGTCAAGCGTCAAATGACACTTAAGTCTCTGAACACCGTTGTCAGATAGAGAGTGCATGCCCTTGTGAGGCAGAGGCAAAAACCAAAGGAATTGATAATGAAAACACAATATAATGTCACCTTGTAGTGAAGATATCATTGGAGGATGATGCTCTTTCTTACATGATGAACTGGATGCTCAAATCTGCAAATACAAACACACAAACCACACAAGTTAGCTCTTGCAACATAACAAAAGTCTTGAATCACCTTGAGAACACCATAGCTTGCTAGTAGTCATCTAGTTTACAAATGAATGCCTAAACATGCTTTTATATGCAACTACAAGCACTCCCACCAAGATTTTCATAATTCAAACTTACTAAGTCAGCAAAGGACCCAAAAATTGGGGCTGCCCCAGAATAGGGTAGGACTAGCGTGTGGGCACCCAAGTCCTCCCCCCTATTTTGTGTAGGGTACAACTCATGAGGTCCTCCTACGTACCATTTGTCATGTTACCTAGGGCTCATTCCATCGGCATGCCAAATTATGAAGTAAGATGTCCTAAATGCATGTAAAAGACATGGGAGCTAAACCTAAAGAGAGAAAAGTCCCCAAGGGGACATTTTTTGATGTTACATTTAGCCCCCACTTAATGTATGTATAAATGTGAGGCCAATACATGCATTAGAGTAAGGTCACAAACACAACAAACATGCCAAGCACAGAGAAGACACGACAATCATATAGAAGATAGTAATAGGCACACGAAACACGGAGAAGATAGTTACAGTCACGTATAACATGGAGAAGATAGTAAATGCATAGAAGACACATTAATGCATGGAAGAGAGGCATGATATCTTTTCTTTTCTTTTTCTTATATATATGAAATACAGATGCAAGTACTAGAAAGTAAACAAACCTCCCATAATACATGATGCACTCATTGCGCAGGTCTTTGTATATATGGGGCAACACACACGCAAGACATTCAAAAACCACCCAAAATGTAGACTGCATATGGGGCAACACACATGCCAAACAAAGCAAGCACGCCAAACACACACACTTTAAAGACACAAAGAAAACACAGCAGACAAGCGATGGAGTGTTCCTATTTCTAGGCTCAACACCATCTCAGGCACATTACAGGCACACACCAACGATTGGGCTTCGCCACAACAATCATTGAAGACATGCTTAAGGGTTGAGATAGTCACAGAACCACTCCTCGCTTCTACAGAGGACTTTGGAAAATGCAAGCCCACCTGCATCATAGAGATGCCTTATAGTGAAAAGGAAGCATGGCATACAACCCCATCCGCATCACGGAGACGCCTTATAGTGAAAAGGAGGTATAAGCTCAAAAGTATACAACCCCACCCACATCATGAAGACACCTTATATTGAAAAGGAGGTATACGAAATAGATTTCAAGATAGATTGGTTGATTGCAAACAAACTCAAGATGTAGGAAGTACTCATCACACTAGTCTACACCTGAGGACAAGCACATTGCTAACATTTATAACAGACATCTTACCTTATATATGCTCCCACCTTAAGGTGGTTGATATCATGCAACGATATCAAGAACATTAAGGTAGGAAGAAAACACACGAGGGAACATAGACTTTCACAAAGCCCATGCCCCCCAGAGGTGACATGTACTTTACGATCGCCAAATGTTCCCACAAACACATCCATGCAAGAAACATGTTAGTGTCTACAAAATCAACATCAATGTATATAATTAACCACACAAAGTGCCAAGGTTATATTACAAATTCAGAGTTCAAGGATAACCATTGGCTATATCACGAAGCTCTCTGAATCAGACACTACCGAGGCCAGATTCAAAGACAAAATAAGATGAATAGAGTAGCAGTATTGTTAAGGTTTGTAAGTGAGATAGAAACATCACCAAAGTCACTACGTGGAAAGCACGAGTGCTTCCACTAGCCAAGCGTCAGATAAAATATACAACCACTTCGTCATATTAGGAACTATTTCCATTTTTTTAATGCTCTCCAAAGGGACACTGAGTCCGCATTAGTATAAATATTTTTCATCATCCGCCCGCTAGGTGGTGCAGGGGCACCTAAACCACAGTGGCCTCCTTAAGGCATTTAATTTCTTTATGTTCCTTTTTACTGTTTTCAAGAAGGTCCTAAGTTGACCATCCATGTAATAAGGTCTGTTTGACCAATGCATATGCATTCTAGTTGTATTTAGGTTCTGTTGTAAAGTCCCAAGGGACACTTGGCAAGTTTGTAAGCATGGGGTTGTTAGGCAGTTAGAGGTTGTTAGAGCTCCCAGCTGCTTAGAATGATCTCCCAGCCGCTTGGAGTGGAGTTGGTACTATTCATGATGAGTAGATAAATACCCTAGGTCAGATCGATTGTGGGAGATTATCATATATTGTAGAGAAATTAGTTGTGCAACTGTGAAATCAGATATCTGTATGCATTTCTGAAAGTAGTAAGAAGATCTTTATTTGTGTTATCTTTCTGGTTTTTGAATTCACCGTGTAATCAATTTTCTACTTTGGAATCAAAATGGGTTCTTAGCCCATTCCACCGGTTGGATTACTTCGTAATCGGTGGAATGGTTGTATGTATTAGTTTATGTTCATGTTTTGCATTTTTTATTTGTTCATTCCATGTTCACAGGATTGGTTACAGCATGCTTAGATAAGCCCTAGCATCCTCATGTGCTAGGTTGGCAAAGTGCAAAAGTCTGTATGTTTGCGGAAGAGATAGTTCTGTGCAATCGCTAAGCATAAACCAGGTTAAAACTGTGAAAAAATGTGTGGTTTCAATAGATATACAAATTGTGTGTATATGTCTTTTGTATGCAGGATATACCTTCTGTGTGTATATCACAAAGCATATTAGGTGTGGAAACATGTTGAAAATGCATGTTATGAATATACAAGGTTAAAACATATCGGATATACAATTCCTATGTATATCGCAATTGTATGACGATATATTTCTTGCGTATATCGTTATCGCATGTTCCAGTGTATATCGCAGTTGTCTATCATGGTTGCATGTAGCAAATGTACATTGTAAATGTACAAGGCAATCGACATACAAGGGAGAGAGAAAGCTAATCGGGTACATACAAGGAGGTCAACGTCAGTCAAGGGTTTGTATGCAAGCGGAGGAATGCATCTTTAGGTTGCATGTCTCAGTTGTATGTTGGAACATACAATAGGTTGGATACAACAAAG
Organism: Cunninghamia lanceolata; assembly: GCA_027924645.1. Lineage (NCBI taxonomy): Eukaryota > Viridiplantae > Streptophyta > Pinopsida > Cupressales > Cupressaceae > Cunninghamia > Cunninghamia lanceolata. The sequence continues at coordinate 11,619,309 of BSBN01000892.1, forward strand.
TCAATGGTCAAATGTATGTTAGGCAGAGCAAACAGTGATTGTATGTTATGTGTTTGCATATCGCGAATGTATATTGGAATATACAACGCATGTATACAAGTGGTGACCGGCAAGGACGGTGGACATAACCGGCGATCGTAAGTCATGCATTGTATGTATGTTTGTTTAGCGTAAAGGAAAAGGTGGTAGATGCAATTGGGTCATAGGCACAACAGGTAAAGGTTTGTATATACATGAAGGAATGTATCTCGTGATAGATACAAGTGCTATAGTGGTCGGAATAAGGTATTTTGGCTCAGCCGATGGTGTTATGTGTTGCTGATAAGCAAGGAAAAAGAAAATTATATACAACGAAGTTTGCATGCATGTTAAATAATGCATAAACATACATTTGTAAATGTATGTTAGGGTTTTCATGGATGCTCTACATCATAGTGGTATCAGAGATCAGCAAAAGGTCTGGGCTATTGTGTGTTGATTCTGTCACTGAGAAGGCAGAAGTAGAAGGATTGAGAGGTTGACAAGATGCCTCTGAAAGGTAATGGTACTGCCAGAGAGTTGCAGGAGATGAAGGAAAAACATGCTAAAGAGATGAGGAAGATGAAAGAGCTTGCTGAAGCACTTCAAGCCAGGCTTGCAGCCTTAGAGATAAACAAACGAAGAGAAATGGAAGACAGTGAATCAGAAAAAGAAGATGATGATGAAGAGTATGAAGAGGTAGATGAAGATTTGAATTAGGAAGATTAGAGATTTGCAAAACTGTTAAGGGCAGTTTAGAATGATAAACCTAAGGTAAAGATTGATGTTCCAAAATACACTGGAAGTTTGAATGAGGAAGAGTTGCTTGATTGGATTGCTGCACTAGATAATCACTTTGAATGTGAGGAAGTTCCTAAGGAGTAGAACCTAAAGATTGCAAAGACCAAATTGACAGGTCATGCTTTGGTATGGTGGGATTATGTACAATCAGAGAGAAGAAAACAAGGTAAGTCAAAGATTTCTTCATGGGACAAGATGGTAGCAAGGATCAAAGGTAAATTTTTACCCCAAGATTATGAAATTCAAATGTTTAAGAATCTTCAATTTTTAAGACAAAAAGAAATGGATGTGAAGGCATATACTGAGGAATTTTACAAGTATGCGGTCTGGCCATCATGAGAATGAGGTTGAAAAAGTTGCTAGATATTTGGCTAGTTTGAGATTGAATATACAGGATGAATTAGTTTTTGCTAAACCTAGGAGTGTGGAAGAATGTTATCAAATGGCAATCAGGATTGAGGAGAAGATGAAAAGGAGACAAGACAAGTCCATGAGAGGAAGAGGTAGCCATACCAGAGGAAGAGGATCAGCTCCTACAACAAGGCAAGCCAATGAGAATTAAGAAGAGGCTGGTAAAGGACAAGAATAGTCTTACTTCAAGGGTGGATGGAAAGGAACAAGAGGCAGATTTGGAGGTGGTAGAGGTTCTAATGTTTTTACTGGGAGATGTTATCATTGTAATGAAATTGGTCACCCATTTTTCAAATGCCCAGAAAAAACAACAAGTTCAATGGGAGAAAGAAGGACAACTCTGGTCTAAGAATTTGATTGTCAAGGTGTGACGAGCTCAAACACTTCTCAAAGTGTGAATGCTCCTGATGGTTATGGGTATCCTGAGAAAGGAGAAGCATTGATGTTAAGGAGAACAATCTTGAAGACATCCAAGGACATGTTACAAAGGAGAGTACTTTTTAAGACCACATGCAAAAGCAAAGGTAAAATATGCAAGGTAGTAATAGATTTTGGTTCAACAGACAATATGGTATCTCAGGAAATGGTGGATAAGTTGAAATTGGAAAGGATTCCACATCAAACTCCTTATAAAGCATCTTGGGTAAGTGATAGTCAATCACTTTTGGTATATGAATAGGCATATGTTGATTTTCAGATTGGAGAGTATCAGGATAGAGTTTTGTGTGACATATTGCCCATGGAATGTTGTCACCTACTGTTGGGTAGGCCATGGCAATTTGATAGGAGAGCATTGTATGATGGGTATGCTAACACCTACACCATTAGGAAGGATGGGAGAACTTTTCGGATGACACCATTGCAGGAGGATCCTGAAGCAACGAAGACAGCCAAGATTATTTTGGTAGGTAAGAAGGAGTTTGTGAAGATGACTACAATAGAGTCCCAAGAAGTTGAGGATATTTTAAGGAGAGGAGATCACAGTTTGAAGATATTTCAGTTTTGACTAACAGGGATCAGGTAGATCAGCAGAAGGTTAAGAAGTAGGTTTGTACACAGCCACAAGCTGATTGGAAAGACAAGGATACTATGATAATAGGGACTATTGTTTGTCCTCTAAGAGTTGAAAGACAAACACATTCTGCCATCGCAGTAAATAAAGTTCCCAATGTAGGTGTTCAGACAGAGATGACAATAAGGAAGAATGGCATGAGTAGAGCCTATAGTGCTAGGCATGAGTATTTGGTTCCATGGCAGTAGGTTGCAGTCTAGCACTCATGGAGCAGACATGAGATAGTAGCTGATATAGGTAGATCAAGTCACAGAATTAACTCATGGGGCATGAGTTCTTTTCAAGGTGGGGAGTATGGTGTAGGGGCACCTAAACCACAGTGGCCTCCTTAAGGCATTTAATTGCTTTATGTTCTTTTTTTACTATTTTCAATAAAGTCCTAAGTTGACCATCCATGTAATAAGGTCTGTTTGATCAATGCATATGAATTCTAGTTGTATTTAGGTTCTATTGTAAAGTCCCAAGGGACACTTGGCAAGTTTGTAAGCACAGGGTTGTTAGGTAGTTAGAGGTTGTTAGAGCTCCCAGCCACCTGGAGTGGAGTTGGTACTATTCATGATGAGTAGATAAATACCCTAGGTCAAATCAATTATGGGAGATTATCATATATTGTAGAGAAATCAGTTGTGCAACTGTGAAATCAGATATCTATATGGATTTCTGAAAGTAATAAGAAGATCTTGTTTGTGTTATCTTTCTGGTTTTCAAATTCACTATGTAATCAATTTTCTGCTTTGGAATTGAAATGGGTTCTTAGCCCATTCCACTAGTTGGATTACTTCATAATCAGTGGAATCGTTGTATATATTAGTTTATGTTCATGTTTTACATTTTCTATTTGTTCATTCCATGTTCGCAGGATCGGTTACAGAATGCTTAGATAAGCCCTAGCATCCTCATGTGCTAGGTTGGCAATGTGCAAAAGTCTATATGTTTGTGGAAGAGATTGTTCTATGCAATTGCTAAGCATAAAGTGGGTCAAAACTATGAAAATCTGTGTGGTTTCAATAGATATACAAATTCTGTGTATATCACTTTTGTATGTGGGATATACCTTCTGTGTATATATTGCAAAGCATATTGGGTGTGGAAACATGTTGAAAATACATGTTATGAATATACAAGGTTAAAACATATCAGATATACAATTCCTGTGTATATCATTATCGCATGTTCCTGTGTATATCACAGTTGTCTATCGTGGTTGCATGTAGCAAATGTACATTGTAAATGTACAAGGCAATCGACATACAAGGGAGAGAGAAAGCTAATTGGGTACATACAAGGAGGTCAACATCGGTCAAGGGTTTGTATGCAAGCAGAGGAATGCATCTTTAGGTTGCATGTTTCAGTTGTATGTTGGAACATACAATAGGTTGGATCCAACAAAGTCAATGGTCAAATGTATGTTAGGTGGAGCAAATAGTGATTGTATGTTATGTGTTTGCATATCACGAATGTATATTGGAATATACAATGCGTGTATACAAGCGGTGACCGATAGGGACGGTGGATGTAACCAGCGATCGTATGTCATGCATTGTATGTATGTTTGTTTAGCATAAAGAAAAGGTGGTAGATGCAATTGGGTCACGGGCGCAGGTAAAGGTTTGTATATACAAGAAGGAATGTATCTCACGATAGATACAAGTGCTACAGTGGTCAGAATAAGGTATTTTGGGTCGGCTGATGGTATTATGTGTTGCCGATAGGCAAGGAAAAAGAAAATTATATACAACGAAGTTTGTATGCATGTTAAATAATGCATAAACATACATTTGTAAATGTATGTTAGGGTTTTCGTGGATGCTTTGCATCACTAGGTCTAAACACTAGAGGAAGGAAAACAATAAATAAGAGGGGAGAAACAAGTGTCTTAGGGATAGTCACATAGGAGGGTGCCCCCAAGTCACTAACCGCAATGCTATGTCTGCAAGACACAACACACAACAATGAAATTAGAGAGAGGCAATATTGAAGAATGATGATACAGATAGAAGAAGGTCACAACAGAGGTGGTCTCCTAGTATCTTAGACCTTATGGGAGAATCTAAGGTTAGCCCAGGAGGCCTAAACAACACATAACACATCACGGGGAAGCACATCACAAGAGAGATAAAGGGTTAGAGATACTTACCTGGTAGCATCATCATTAAGAACATACATATCTAGGATATCTCTCATGTTGTTTTGATCTTGTTTAATTAACATTAAGTGTGGGATGATGGGAAGCTTTCTTTTCTTTAAAAGGATTATATCCAACGCCGCTCAAGAGTAATGTGTTGAAGTGGATTCTTTAGGTACTCGAATCCCTTGTTGATTTAGACCACATCCCTTACCTTCATATTCATAGTTGTTATAAAGGATTTTAAATCCTTGACCATAAAGGGATGTCATTTCCTTAGAATATGGTGAAGCCTAATAAGTGTCATAATTTGTGGTATAAGTAAGAGTATTGTTTTTATTTTCTACCAAGGGGACATTAGGTTTATTAGGGGCTTCAAAAGATTTCTTGGGTGAGATCGATGCCACTTTGATGTGTCAAGGCTATTAATTTTATATTCCCCTATATTGCATGGATTAAAATCTAATGAGCCCTAATTATAACCAAAGAGTCCATTCGATGGTATAGAATCTTTCACAACATCATTTGTGGCTAGAGATTTTGATGATTTAGCTTGTAAATTGTTTAAGCTCATATGATTGTAAACTGGTTTTTGTGTTTCAATATGTAAATAGTTATTTGGTTCAGGATTAACATGAATAGTATGAAGTTTACCTTTGAATATAAATTTGATTAAATGATGCAAGGTGGAAGGAATTGCCCCCAATGCATGAATCCAAGGTCTACCAAGAATCATGTTGTAAGATAAAGAACAAGGCATGACATGAATCCTATTTGTATAGGTAGAGTTATAGTGCCCATGGATTGTCGTCCAACATTATCAAATCCATGAATGCTAATGCCATTTGGTGTGATTTGTGATGTGTCAACCTTGATTTTGTGTAGTAGGTCAATGCTACAAACATTAAGAGTCGATCCATTGTCAATCATAACTCATTTTACCAATGTTTTGTTTATTGTGACAAAGATTATAAGAGGATCATATTGGTTTTGAACTTCAATTGACGGTAATTCCTGTGGTTGAAAGAGAATATCTATTTTTGTCACATGAATACTATCCAATATGGTTGATACATCATTAGGCTTAGCAGTAGGTGGGATAATCACCTTTTGCAAAGCTTCTTGGAGCATTCCATGGTATGTAGGCAATGTTTGTATTAAATCCCAAAGAGAGATCTTAGCCAGAGTTGTGCGAATCTATTCGACAAGATCATCCTCTTGACCACTTTATGAGTAAGACAAGGTGGTAGAGGGAGCATAGGTTGAGAACATGGAAGAGAGACATGCACATGTGGTGCTTAGTTACTTTTCTTGTTATTACAAGTGTTGTATGTGTGAGCAATCACATTTTGCACACCCTGATTTCCTTGAGCAATTTGCTTTGCATAGTCGTAGATGTAATCTGAGGGTCTACCTTGAATAGTAATCATCAGCTTTAAGAAAGAGGGTGCACTAGGTGCCCCTCAAACAATCATCTTAAGAATACTGATACAAGGTCTATTAATGATGATTGAATTAACATTGTTTCCTTCTTGGTTGCACCCAACATCCCTCCCTAAATTATTTAATGTGAGAGACCTTTTCTCATCCACTAATGCTACATCTTGGCCAGGGAGAGCAATGGGATGAGAGGAAGGTACATCATCATCATCATACACAATGTCAGAAAAAGGCTTTTTACTCTCATCTTTCTCATGAGTGTTCCTAGAGATGAATTTGGTTAAATCTTCTAATATCAAATGATGTTCACTCATGAGGATTAGGAATTTGTCAAAATCAAGATCTTTGATAAATGCATGTAGAGATACCATAGAAAAATGACATGAAGGTGCCATTGCATTGTTTTCAATGTAAACTCAGATTTTAAAATCTTTTCAAATTTGATGCAAAAGACAAGTGCAAAAGAATGTATAAAAATGACTTCAAATGCTTGATTTTTTGTATTTTTTCAATGCAAATGAATGAAAGAAAAGGTGTTGTAAGGATTTTGATCAAGGAAAGAAAATTATATGTCTGATATTAGTCCAAAACAGAAATAAGATCCATCACAACATACTCTTGATGTGAATCTAAGATAATGTCAAGCAAAATACAGTGAAAATATATCAAAATAGGTACTTTTTTCACCAAATCTTGATGCAAAAGGGAAGAAAAAAGGGTGTTATGGGGAAAATGATTATGGAAAGAAAATTATATCAGTAATAACAGCCATTTAGTGTCAAAATGCCCAACACAATACACTTTTAGTGCCACTTAATGTAAGACCCTAGTGAAAATATAGCAAAAATAGGCTATTTTCCATGGTTTTTCAATTCCAAGACCTAGGAAAATGGGTGTTGTAATGAATTTTAGGAGGTGAAGCAAATAAAATCAATGATATCTGTAACTCCAATCCATAAAATTGATCACAACATGCTTGGAGTGCAAACTATGTCAAACCCTAGGGCAAAAATAGTCAAAATGTGTAGTTTTTCCACCAAAATTTCAATACAAGAGCCCATTAAAAGGGTGTTGTGAAGATTTTTAGGAGGGGAATAAAATTACTACCTTAATAATAGACAATTAATGTAAAAATACCCTTCACAACACACCTATCATGCAAGTTTAGAGAGTCGATAAGGCCAAATTTAGTGAAAATCAGTGTTTTTGAAGCCCTAGGTTTGAGATCTTGGGAAAAAATGCTATATGAATGTTTTGAAGTATGATTTATGATGAAAATGAATTATTCTCAGATCTGAAAATGAATTCCAAATTTTAATATGCAAAATGCCAATGCAAAATTTAATGAAAATGCATGAAAAATGCTAGTTTTTGTTGAAATTTTCAATGCAAAAATGCAAATATTTTAAATCTATATGCAAATTTACACTAAAATGCAAGACTACAGTCAAATTCCAATTTGAATGAGCCTATAAAATTAGTAGAAAAATCTGAAATAAGATTTTTCCTACTAACCCTAGATTTTGGAATTACTAGGTTTAATGAAAATTGTCAAAATTTCTACAAAAGCCTAGCAAATTAATGATAAAAATGCAATGCAAATTATTGAATTTTTGTGTTTTTCTATAGTTTATATCAGATATGATGCAAAAATCATGAATCAGAAAAATTTAGGAAGAATTGATGCAATTTAGTAATCTATATGAACATGCAAGCTAGGGTTTTCAAATTTTTGCTAATTTTTCAATTTTTTTGTAATTTTCTCAATGTAATAAGATGAAAGACTACATGAATGAATGAAATCAATCCAAATATGAAGATACAAACTCAGAAAGTTGCAATTTAAGTCCAAAAACATGGGTTCACCAAAATGTTTAGTGGAAAATTGGATTTGTTAATGTTTTAGTGTTTTGATGTTTGAATCCGCCTTTCCACTTTACATTCAAGGATCTAGGGTCGAGTGGAAATTCACTCTCATACCCTAGATCAATGTGAGATGTAGGAAAGCTTGGATTAGGAGATTTAATAATCAATTTTCCTTCTCTTATGCTCATTTGACCATTAAAACCCTAATTATGCAAATACGGCAATAAACTGATGAATAACAGAAAAAACTCTTGCAGAGAGATGTAAAATATCAAATCACAGAGTACCTGTTTTCTGGGCTCCAAGGAAGAAAAGTTGGGGACTAAGGAGTGGGTGCCCAAGTCCAAGGTACCAGTTTCTTTGCAGGATCCTAACCTTATTTCGATACTGATCTGCATTGTAACTTATGTTTCTAGAAATTCAACTATGGAGGACACATGAATGAGTGCCCAAGTACTGAAAAGGCTCCGGTGTCCTAATTCTCTTCAGATCCTAAATCCTTGATGTCTGCTAATCCTTCTTGCAACTCTTCTTTTTTTAGATGTGACACTTGTAACGTACAATCACAAAACTTTGGGAGGGGGTTGTGGTGTTTAGAGGCTTGCCTCAGTCAAGCCCCAGAGGACACTTAAGTCTCCAAACACCATTGTCAGATAGAGAGTGCATGCCCTTGTGAGGCAGAGGCAAAAACCAAAGGAAATGATAATGAAAACACAATAAAATGTCACCTTGGAGTGAAGATATCATTGGAGGAAGATGCTCTTCATTCCATGATGAAATGGATGCTCAAATCTGCAAATACAAACACACAAACCACACAAGTTAGCTCTTGCAACATAATAAAAGTCTTGAATCACCTTGAGAACACCATAGCTTGCTAGTAATCATCTAGTTTACAAATGAATGCCTACACATGCTTTTATATGTAACTACAAGCACTCTCGCCAAGATTTTCGTAATTCAAACTTACTGTGTCGACAAAGGACCCAAATAACAGTCATAAACTAACACCTAGAAATTGGGGCTACCCCAAAATAGGGCAGGGCTTTGGCGTGGGTGTCCAAGTCCTCCCCCCATATTTTGGGCACGGTACAGCTGAAGGGGTCATCCTAGGTCCTATTTGTCATGTTATCTAGGGCTCATTCCATTGGGATGCCAAATTATGAAGTAAGATGTCCTAAATGCATGCAAAAGACCCAGGGGCTAAACTTAAAGAGGGAAAAGCCCCCAAGGGGATATTTTTTGATGTTATAGTAACCATTGACCATTTTTGATCTGGTTTGGAAGAAACAGCTTCTCATGATGGAGATGAAGTACGAGGGATTGCTAGAGGACAATCCTTAATCTTATGTTCAGCAGAATGACACCGAAGCAGGTGTTTAGTAAATTAAAATAAGTGACTTTCTAGGTATGCCGAAGAGCACAAATTTAAATATCAATGGACTCTTTCAAATCCTATGAAAGGTCCACTTCAACACAGACTCACTTTTTAGGGAGAGCTTGAAAGAACCAATCAGGTTCAACACAAATAACTCTCCCTAGGGAGGAAGCAATAGCTTGCAAAAAATGCAAGCAAGGCAAGGTAAGACCGGGAAACTCAATCTAGATTGGGACCCATAACTTGGTGTCATCTATGATAGCAAAGTTCTGGGTCCATGGTTGGAAGACCAACAATGAGGACCGAACATACCAAGGACCATGATTCAGGATTGCCTGAACATGACTGACCTCCGCAAAGTAAAAAAGATAAAAGCCCTTTGTCAAATTTTGAACCATATCAAGGCAGACCCCATGAGGGACCCAGGCCTTTTGAACCCAATATTTAAGCACACTTTCAAGGGGAGTCCTTAAAACAAAATAACCAACAAGATTATGTTTCTCTAACCATTGACATACAGAATCAAAATCCTGGGTGGGTAACACCACATCCGCAGAAGAATTGAAAGACATACCTCATGGAAAACTTTCAGAACAAATTTCTGGGGACGCTTGGTCAGGGGAAGAGCCATTGAGCAGATTCATTGAATCACCAACACCAATAAGAACTACTGGGTTAGAACTAGTTGGAGGCATTATAAACCACTAAAACCATAGTAAATGCGATCGTACACATAGAGTAAATGAAAAATATTGTGCCTAAGGCATGGTATGATGCAAGAGAGCCCAATATAAACTGTATACGTAGGAAAACCTAGTAGAGCTCATTCACCTTCACTCCATCAATCGACCAACCTCCATCTTCTCCAAATTAATTAAATAATCTAACTATTTAATTAATTTCCCCTCTTCATCAATACAAATCCCAATAAATAATCCTTTCATTTTATCATTTCCTCACCTTTCTATAATCCTCTCACATAAATAAGCCTTTTATTTATTAAATCCTTCATAAATCCCTAATAATTGCCTAATAATGTCCTAATTAAGACTTAATCCTAATTAATCCCTAATCCAAAACTACCTCATAACTACCCAACTACCTATAGAACCCTTTATATAAACCTATCTCCCCCAATCCAAAAGGGGGAATCCTCTAAGCAAGTATATGCTATCAAAATATTTCTTCTTCCAATCTTCTCCTATCCAACTAAATCCTTCATTATCATTAGTTACTGCCAATCTTTGAAGGTAGCCCACATTCAATCCATGATCAATCGAAGAACAATCAAACAAGGTATTAGGTGCACTTGTGTCGTTCGATCTTGTGTGTAAGAATTTAGTTATTGATTTGAGGATTCTTAGGTTGTATTGTTTAATCTTCTTATATTTTCATTAACTAATTTTTTAGCATACATTTCTGGCATGCCCTGTGGGACCCCACTTCCCTTCATCTAATATTTTTTGTGAAGTTTTCCCCTTTTTTTCATCATTTTTGTGCAGGTTTGTGCCTTTTTGAGCAAAAAACCTAATTTTTAAGATTTCATCATATCTTTCAAAATACTTTGATTTTCCAGAAGATTTTAACAGGTGTTTAGTGATCACTTGGGGAGGCTACACAAGAAAAATTAGGTCTTTATCATCCGTTTTGAGTGATGTATCACAATTTGGAGTTTTTTCATAAATCAACGATTCTAGGATTATATCAGAGATTTTTTTTATATCTTTATAGTTTCAAAAAGCTCTTAAAATTTTAGCAGGGCTGTATTCTTTATGATTTCATTTTTGAGGTTAAATTGGGGGCCAAATAATCAAATCTTTGCAAACTATACATTTTTCATAAATCTGCATTTGTGGGCGGGTCATCCCACAATAATGTGTTACACTTTTTGGCCAAACTTGACATTGAAATCAACATTTTGAACTAAATCTTCACTTTCTGACACCTCTAGCCACTAAACCATTAGGAATTTGAAGATGATGCAAACTAGTGATTTGTGAGATTTTGTCTGTAGATTCTAAATATATATTTTTTAAAAAATTTGGAGTTAAATTGTAAAATTTTTTGCGTCTCCTTTGATAACTAGTTTTTAATAGTAAACAACATTTTTTTAAAGTGACGTGTATTCTATCGCACATAAATTTTTTTCTACAAAGGATAAAATTCTAATTCTTTTGAATTTAGATCAGTAACATTGATATCTAGATGATGCATTTGGTTTCATAATGTTTTGTTGAATATATATTTTTTAATTAAATTTTGAAGTCAAACCAATTATAATTTAGACATAGGCGTTATTTTTCCAAAACATTTTTTGTATGTATCAGAATTCAATTTTTTTTGTTGGAATAAGGACACCAATACCTAGAGGTCATGTATCTTTTAGAAATTTTTTCTCTATTTTCCTATTTTTTTGTATGTGTGAAACAAAGACCTTGATGTTCATTGAAAAACCTACATTCACAAGAAATAAAAAATAAATATAATAATCAAATTAAATATATTGAAAATTATACTTTTTGGGAAGCTTATAATAAGGACTACATACTTACAAAACATAAATTTTAAATGAATTTATTTGATGCCCCAAAAGGTAAATCAAAAGTGGTATTTTATTAGTATTTTGATAGGTGTAGAGGAGACTCCATTATAGGTATGGTTTAAAACTAGTAGGCTCCTATCCAAAGGAGTTTGAATCTAAGGGATTTTGATCAAACCCTCTTCAGTTAAAATCCTTTAAGTGGAACCTTCAAGGATTAAATCATTATATTTTGTAAAAATATGTGATTTCAACAAAAAATAGGATGTCGCAGAAAGTGTAACCTATTATTGTGGTAGCACCCAGGCACATATCAACAAATTTTTTAGGTTTCTTTACATTTTTGAAAAAATATTGAAAATCTAATAGGGGTATGTTCTTTGGGATTTTATTTTGGAGGCACAAAATATAACTAAAAAATTAGATCTATGTTGACTATGAAAATAAAATCTAAAATTTCAATCCTGATGAACATGTCCTGTATTGTTTCATTATAGCATTACTTGCTAATCTTTTCAAGGGCTTGATTATTAGGTCTGATACATGTTTTTATTTTAGAAAAATTGTTCTTCAAATATTATCTTTTCAATCTAACATTTGTTTTTTGGAAGCACCATTTTCAAAGCTTATACCTTCTTTGCTTGATGGACTTGATTTGCAACTTTGAAGAATACACCTTATCATCAGATCTTAAGTGAATTCCCAGGTGCACTTGAACATAAATTTATTCATCCTTAATTGATCAAAATCATTATTTTTAATCTCACATTTGGATTTGTGCTTAAAAAAATGTTAAATTTTCATTCTCACATTTGGATTTGGGCTTAAAATGAATCATTGTTTCCAACATCACATTTATTTTTTTTTTGTGGGGGGGGGTATAAAAGAACAAGTAATTTATTTGCTTGGTAGAATTGAATTTAATTTTTGGTGTCTATGCTCTTCCCTTTTACTTAGTGTGATCTTGGGAATCAAAAACATCCCTTAGTCCCATTTACTTTCACATCACACTTTTCATTTTCTAAAGGTTAATAAATCTTGTTTGTGTGAATCAAGTGTATGTGTATGCTCTCCTCTCACACCATTAGTGATCTTAAGGATCAAAAGCATCTCTTGATCTACTTTTGTCACCCTTTATTAGGAGGCCTGCTTGGAGACACACCACTCCAAGGGACGACCTCAACTCTAGTGTTCTGACAGACTATAAAAAGAGGGGAGTGAATTGAAAGACACACCTCTTGGAAGTTAGAATCTTGTCATTCTAGATAAGCCCCCAATAATTTTATACCTTGGGGAATTGAAGGTGAAGGGTGGGTTACCGTCTTCTCCCAGCTATTTGGCATTACTTCACTTTCATTTCATAGAATTGAGGCTCAACGTACCTTGTGTATATAGAGGACACCCTTAGAGAAATTGTGCATCCTAGATTAAGACCTCTTGACTGAACCCAATTGACTAATGTTAGGCTTGTTGATGTGTCTTCAAGTGTCTTCATAAATCACAACAATCAATTTCAAAAATCAAGTATATCATTATCTCTTGTGTGTGATCATATGCATGTACATGTGAAATTTTTTTTTTGCAAATTGCCTCAACTCAATCCTCCAACAAAGCTAATCCACTCAACCTATTCAAGTCATCCACATCCAATTAGTCATTCAATCCAACCTCATTTCCTAATTAACCATTCCATCTTAATCATTCCTCATTATCTTCATCATTATTATTCACCTATCATAATCATCTTTTCAATTCTAATCGTCATCCTAATTATCATCAATAACCATCTTAGTCATCAAATCCAATCCATTTCCCACCTAATTCATTTGTCATATTCCCATCCTTGAACCAAGTCCAATCCTCATTCGTAAAAGTGGTTATGATCATCAACAACCCACTATCACTCCAAGAATATGAGGAAATTCAAGATCTTAGACATATCTATGATGGTCTTTATCCTACCACTAAGGTAAAGTTTAGAGATAGTTTCCATCATGTGTCCTTAGCACATCTCATCATTGGAGATTCTTATGATGATGTCACCTCAACATCACCATCCTATATGCCATTCCCATCAACTTCATACAAACCTTCATCTCCTCATGACCCAAGAAAATCTAGAATATAAAACCTTACTGATCAATTTTGGGATGTGATTGAAACTTTACATGAGGAACAACGAGAAGAAGAGGAATTTATTCAAAAAATAAAACATGCATGTAAGCAATTGAGTCCACTTGATCAAGCTCTACTTCAAGAGCGATATAGACATCAACCTATAGAGTCATTCCTATTTAAAGATTCACAAGATCATTCTTATCATCCTACCACATCAACACCCCAACCCTATAAGTCATATCCATCCACCTCATACAATTCTTCATCACAAACAATCTACCACTCATATCAACCCAACTCATCCATACCCCAAACCTATTCAACAATAACCTTACCTCAAACCTCACAAGTTCAAATTCCTACCCATGCTTCATCTTCACACATACCAAATCCCCTCACCTCATATCTTCAACAACAAATCCAAAAAAAAAACCCTCCTTCAACAACAACAAATCTTAGCCCAAAAATCACAACTACAACCTTCATTTAACACATCAATCACCATATCTTTATCCAGACAACAACAACAAATTCCATCTGATCCTGATCCTAATCCATTGGTCCACTAACCTTCTAATTCATGAATCCCTTCATTACCTTCATCACCATGTTCCTCCAATCCTCCACCAACATCCCACTCTCAATGGGATGCAAAACTTCAAGAAATAGAACAAGAATATGAGAAATGGCCTCTTGTTAAAGCACAAATTCAAAAAGAGTATGATCATCTCCCTATAGTACATTTTCTCTCATCAACATCCCAATCCCATGAGTCACCCCCATCATCATGCCAACCTAGTCTCTCAACATCAACCAATCTCATGAATATTCCTCAATATCCATCTCAAAATCCTCCACAACATGAGCATGTTAGTACTAGTCACTCCTTGCACCAAGATCAAGAATCCTTAAGCCATCTAAATGCTACCTTTAACAAGGGAGAAAGTTTAGAATCATACACCAATCCACCTACTAGTCCCCCTCATCCATCCATCCATCCATCCATATGGAACCTCTATCATATAATCCTTTCAACCTTCCAAATCCTAATCCATTAATCCAATCCCCAACACATTTAAAGTCTAAACCATTAAATTTTCCACCTAAGCCTAATCCAATTGTTGATCCTATCATATCCAATCATATCATCCCTCCACCCAATCCAAATCCCAATCCTAATCCTACACCTTCCACCCTCATTAGACATCCATTATATTGTGCATCCACCCATATACTAATGAAGGATGTGATTCATTGGATACTAGCAAGGAATCAACCACCACCCTCATTCCATGAAATCCATATCCTTGAAACTATCCAAGATCCTTCAAATGTCATGTGTATTTCTCCAATCCGATCTTGTAGTCCATGAACTATCAAGTCTCTTGAAGATCCACCTACCATAAGCCCAATTCATTTCCCACCATACATTGAACCTATCCAAGAAGCCTCCATCCCTATCCAAACTCAATATTTATGTCAAGAGTCAAATAGAAAGCATGATCAACCTTGCTCCTCACCACTTCAAGATCAAATTATCCACACTTCTCCAAACCAACTTACCCAAGATCAAGATCTTCTCACCCCTTCCACTCATGGTCCCAATACTATCCATGATCAAGAAACATCTACCACTCTTTTCCATCCTCCACCTAGTCCTATCCATCATCCCACAACATCCACTTCCCTTAATGGGACACTTAGTCCCCACAAACACATAGATGTTCAAACAAATACCTTGGATCTTCACGATCATAATGATAATCAAGATCCTATTTCCCCTTCACCATCTCATATTGATACAATTTTGAATCCATCAACCTATCAACATAGTCTAGCTACTTTGATCCATGAGTGTTCTTCCTTAGGAAAAGAACAACCTTTGTCTACCACCTTGTCTTCCTCATCCAATAAGGGACTTGTGTCTTGTGTCCTACAAAATAAGCATCCCATTACACATCGTATATTAAAAAAAATGAATTATCAAGGTAAATTTTTAGGCCTTCATGAGAAAGGTAACTTGGAATCCATCCATGTCAAAGTCTCTCCAAAATTGTATGGTATTGGTTATATATCTCAAGGAAGTCAAGCCAAAGATGTTGGTACCACATCCTTGCCTCCTAATACCACTTCATCCAAGCCTAAGCTAGGTGCACCTCATCGCACCCATAAAACATATGTTGCCATCCCTCCTCCATCATCCTATGCACCTAAAAAGCATGTGACCATCCATCTTGCTTCATCCACTTTAGCTCGACTTCTTCCAACTCCTAACATTCTTCCATCCACTTTACCGCGACTTCTTCCAACTCCTAACATCCTTCCATCCACTTTACCTCTACTCATTCCAACTCCTAATATTCCCATCCTCAAATACCCTTATCACTTTAGCCACAAATTCATTAATCCCTCCATCCATACATCCCATTCCTATAAATCCCCTACAATTCTATCCCATGATCAACAAATGCACTCATCGACTAAACATGAAGCTATCACAAAAACCCCCATGGGATTAAAAACTAGAAATTTGGATGCCTCCACCCATAAAGCAAAAAATCCTAATGATCCTCATGCCATAGGACATCAATGCAAAGAATCAAAGAGAAATTAAACCTCAAAAAGGCTACCGAAGTCTACATCTCAAAAAGATAATTTCAAAATCAAAATGGTTTGGGTTCCTAAGAAAAATGCACCTAATTCAAATGGAGCATCCATAGTCCTACAATCCCAAACATCCCTCTCTCCATCACAAAATCATAAAATTCATAAGTCTATTTGGGTCCCTAAAGTCCTAAATAGGAAATTCCCTAAGAGAACATCTCCATTACTCCCAAATCCTCCTTCCAATAAAAAGCTTAAAAATCTAATTCAATGTTTGCAAACATTGTTCTTAGTCCCCTTCCACTTGACAATATTCCCACATACCTCTATCTCCCCATCTTCTATCTACTATCCCACTTATTTCTTCCATCATATCCCTATGGTCCATGCTTTTGCATAAGTCCTTCTACCCATATCTGTATCTCCATCCCAATCCACTATCCATGATCCACACACAATACACTATCTATCCATCCATAATATACTATCTCCTTACTCCATTTCCCTCTCATGAAATCCTCTACCAACATCCATGAGTATAATACCACTTGAAATGGTCTATGAGTGACTTCTATCCATCATGGGACATTACCACCTTGCTATGGGAACAAACTCTTGAGGATCTACCTATTCCATCCAACTATCCCCTACCAAAAAGAAAAAATTAAAATAGTAAAAATAAATCCTTTATCCAATGGTTAAAGCCATTTTTATGGCACCTTGGGTAAGTACCATGATGAAAACCTAGCAAACAAGCATCATGTGTAGGTGATTATCTATGTGATTTACACTTGGGGGCATGTTGTCTCGTCTATCAATCTCATCCTATCTATCCCATATCATATCCTATCCTATCATTTTCCATCATATCTTTCCATCCTTACCCATCATGTCTATCATACCTTACTCATGTGACCATCCATCTTCCCTTCTTCCTTTAGATCTTGATGAGGGTAGGGGCAAAATGTTGAAAAATGCTTTTGACACCTCTTGTCATACTCTAAATTACACCCATCCTCCATACATCCTAAGTCCATTCATCTCTTCCAAGTATTATCCCCATCATGCATCACCTTGCCAAATCCTAAGGAATAATATCTAGAGTGGGGGCACATGTTATTCCTATACGACGTAGTCCTTGGAGTTCACATCCTAGGATCCTTCCATCCATCTATCATATATCTCCCATTTATTATCCTTCTATCTTCAATCGCTTTATCCATCCATACTCCTACCTTTATCCTATTGTCCATCCTTTTATCCATACAAATCCTACATTAGTCCTATCACCCATCCTTCCTACACATTTCCTATCCATTTCTTATCACTACTCCCTTCACCTATTCATTTATCATTAATCCCCCTTTCATTCATTATCTCTTCAATCATCCATCCAATCCAATACATTCATTAGCCTAAATCGTCCAACTTTTCCATCCTTGTTTCTAGACTTGGTGCTCCCTTGTCACTCATTATCATTTAGAGACCACAATCCTATTCAGATGCAATCCAATCCTAATCCACTGCAATCCATTGCACACCCACCCAAAGCAATACAATGCATTGTCAATATAAAGCAATTCAAACAAAGCCTCATCCCAAACATTCCAACGCAATAATCCCAATCTTGGTCCTAAAGAAGTTACCTCATAGTAAGTATCTCTAGTCCATGCCAATATTGCCACGAAATCTATCCTATTATCCAAAAGCACTCCATTAGTCATGTTCCCAGCCTTGTTGCAAATCTCAATCATCATCAATCAAAACATTGATTTTCATCATCAATGGGATATATCGTTCCCACATCGTTGTGTTGCTCTAGGGATATATTGTTCCCCACAATGACAACACTATCGAACCCAATCAATCAATCTAATCAATCAAAACGTCATCATTAGGATATATTGTTCCCAGTCCTCATGTTGTTCTTGGGATATATCGTTCCCACATCAACAATGCTATCATCATCATCATCATCATCAATCCAATCATTGATTATCCATCCAAACTCCTAAATTTATCCTATCACCCATCCTTTTTATCAACCCATCCAATCCTACCTTTATCCTATTGTCCATCCTTTTAATCCATCTAGTCCTACTTTCATCTTATCACCCATACTCTTATCCATTCATAAAATCCTAGCTTTATCTTATGACCAATCCTTTTATCCATCCCATCCATTATTTCTCATCCTTGCATCCTATCTTCATCCTTTCCTTTTGGCTTGGTTTTCCCTTGTCATTGGTATCTATCCAAAGGCTATCCAAGTGCACTCCAATGCTACACATCCAAAACAAATCAAAATATTCCCAAGAATCCAAACAATAAATCTAAATGCAATTCATCCTTAATCCATACTAATCTTGTCAACTAATCTAGCCAAATTATCCAATCACATCCATGGTCTTGATCCTAGCCTTGTTGTAATCTTGATTGATCAATCAATCATCATCATCATCATCAATGGGATATATTGTTCCCACATCCTTGTGTTGATCTATGGATATATCGTTCCCTGCAATGACAACACTATCTTAATCCTTGTGTTGATCTAGGGATATATCGTTCCCTGTAATGACAACATTATCTTAATCCTTGTGTTGATCTAGAGATATATTGTTCCCCACAATGACAATACTATCCAACCCAATCAATCAATCCAATCGATCATCAGTTTTCAGCTTGACGGGGGCAATCACCTTGTTTTTTTTTTAATTATCTGTGCATGATTGCTTGTTGGCTTGTGTGTGTTATCATTTTATCTTGCATTTCTATTGCATCTTGCATATCCTCTAGCTAATATTCATATCTTATGTGTGTTGGAATAGCTTTTAGCATACCAATCATCCTTTGCATCTAAGGTCATTTCATACCTTTTGTGTACTTGGACTTAAATGCTCTAAGTTTCCTTTCCCACATGTCTAGACAAGGTTGTATTATGTTGGGGCATCCGTTTTTGCACACAACACATCATCACCCTAGTCTTTATACCTTGGTACATAATGTCAAGTGCTACATCAAACTAGGACTGCCTTCTACAACTTATCAGAAATAACCAATAACCAATATCCCTTATCCTCATTCATATATATTTCCTACCCATATCCTCCCAAAACCACCAATTACCCATCTTATTAGGACATTATTTGCCATGTCTCCCTCTTTCATCTGTTCTCCATTTCTTTCAAGATTTTTTTTATGAAAAAAATTATGAATTTCTTGCCAAAAAAATTCTCAAGGGGGCATCCATCATCCTCTTTCCACCACTTGTAGGCCAACTAGGGCATCTTATTTTTATCTTTGACATGTTTCTACCTTTGCCAAAACATCGTATCAAAGAGGGGCAAAATGTAGACACCTAAAATTGACCATATCTTTCCCACACCTTTGGTAGGTCCTAAATACGCTTTTTACCTACATATCTTCTCCAAATTAATTAAATAATCTAATTATTTAATTAATTTCACCTCTTCACCCATCCAAATCCAAATAAATAATCCTTTCATTTTATCATTTCCTCACCTTTCCATAATCCTCTCACATAAATAATCCTTTTTATTTATTAAATCCCTCATAAATCCCTAATAATTGCCAAATAATGTCCTAATTGAGACTTAATCCTAATTAGGCCCTAATCCAAAACTACCTCATAACTACCCAACTACCTATCCAACCCTTTAAATAAACCTATCTCCCCCAATCAAAAAGGGAGAATCCTCTAAGCAAGTATATGAGCTGTCAAAATATTTCTTCTTCCAATCTGTTGGTTTTTTCTTTTGAATCAGTAGAGGGTTTGCCAGTTCTAATGCACAAGCAGATTCAGCCAACTAATACAGGAGGTTGCGTGAGCTGCCTCCCCTTAACTTCTAGTTCTGCCGCAACAAGGGGGCTATCCCTATAGCTAAATATGTAACATTTGACTCACCCAAAGATGGAAATATTTAGCTTGACAACAACAGGCAGAATACTCTCATGTGTGGACCAAGATGTACATGATACATCACAAGTCTGGCAACGTTCTTGGACATATTTATCTGGTTGTGGACGAGAGTATGCAGGGGTCCTAATCCTACTCCTACAACTAATAGGATGGAAGTTATGAAAAGATGGATTTTAAGCTTTGGATGCAAGACAGGGGGTTTTGGGTCATAACTACTAACCCAGGAGCAGACTGGTGCCTATCTTAGGGCAAGGAGTCAACTAGACATATACAATAGAATGGATTGCAATTTGGATTCAAGTTTAAAGAGATTAGATTGATGCTTGCCTTACAAATATCACCCAAGAATAGGTATTTAGCTGCCTCTACTTACATATATCCCAACTGACATACAACCTTCTCCATACTTCACCTAAAACAATTTAATCCACTCATTGAATGGAAATTAGAGATGAAGCATGTGATACAGAAATCCATACCCTAGAACCTGAGAAACCCTTAGCAGCCAGATTCAAAAGAAGGAAAAGCATGCAACACATGGAGACAAGCAGCGAAACACATGCATAATGCATTTTTCATATTAAACAACATTGAAACTAAGAATGTCTGCAATATACATTCATGATACAACTCATAAACTCCAAAACGAGATAGAACAACAAGGAAATGCCCTATTTTTCGTTATTCACACCAGAATGCCCAAGTCTTCAACAACCTCAAATGAGTAACACCATCTGCTATATACAGCAAGGAAGGTGTACTCAGCATTAATCACATAGCAATTCAAAATTTGCCAGATACAATGCATCATGAGAAGATGGCGCTCAACATTGAATGCAGTAGGTAGAGAAGGAGACATGGTGGTTGGACTTGAGCCTTGCACCGCTGCCTGGGGATTCACATCTTCAATCAAGTACTTGATCCATCCATACCTTCGCCCATACCTTGTAACATCCGCCATTAATTGCATACCAACCCGCAGCCTTGTGAATGCAGTGGACTATGCGTTTTGCAACTTTTCCTACCAAGAAATATGACCCTGATTATTCAAATTATCCCACATTCACCCCGCAACAACCTCCTCGACACTTTATAAGCTACGCCGTGAGCATATATGATGTCGGTGATTTTGCTCCCAATGACACTAGCATATACCTCATCATGATCCTCTTGCATGATAATCCTGATATGAAATATCACCCTGATATTTCACATTGCCCTGATGACCGCATCACTCGATATTCAATATCATCTTGATGACCAACCTCATCAGCGCATTCTGATGCATTGAAGAAAAATCCTCCTGCATACTCGAACCATACACCTCACCGATGAACCATCCTGTACATATTCATGTCATCATCACATTCATATCCTCATCAGCGATCGGGGGGATCCTCAGGAAAGCTGCTGATAGTAACTGTCATGCCGAAGACCTCATAATGCACCCCACCGATCCCGATGACATCACCATCATGTTGCAATATTGGGGTGATATTCGTAAGATCACCTGATATTTGAAATATCACCCCCCCACAAAAATATCAGGGTGATGGACAAGTAGATATCACCCCCCATATAAAACTGACATCTGCAACATCGGGGTGATAAAACAGCATCGGAGTGATCTTGACTAAGATCACCTGATATTTGAAACATGACCCTGCGGAAATATTAGGCCGATATCTGGAAATATGATGACCCCCCCCAAGAATATCAGGTCAGGCTAAAACATACTAAGGGGGTCAAAAGACTTAGATTTTTTTGGATTTTTTGGGAGGGTGCCTGCAGATTTAGATGCTTGAAACCTGACTGTTCATGCAGGCACCAACAGTGGCTCTATCTGGGGACACATGCCTCTTGCAAGCATGGTGAGAACCATAGATCTCTGGGATGTAGACCAGTCCCTTATCCATTGGGAATAGAGTCAAATTCTTATCTACATCACCAATGACACTTGGCGGCCTAAGGCCACCAAGAAAGAAAAAACCTGTACCTCCCTTTGTCAAATACCCTGTTTTCATCTGATATCACTGGATCAAGCCTGAAGATGCTGCCATGATTTATCCACAAACAACTCTTGCAATTTGCATATTCAACCCTCTTATTTAGCTTGTCACTGTCATCCTTATGCAAACAACTGTTATTCACACCAAATCCTGTGGACAGGGAATTCTGCATATTGCTCATTTCTCATTTTTTCTATATTTTCTAAAAACTTGTATGCCATCTGCATACTTGTTAGCTTCAAAATATATGCCAACACAGGCTAAAATATCAGGTCTGAAGGCTTCAGGGATTTGTGAAAGGGCTACTGCAAATCTATGACTAAAATCAATACTAGGCTCTTCATCTTATTTTCTGATTTCCATTAATCTTGCAACAAGATCAGCAGGTTCTATTGATATTTCTTCCCTAAAACAGTCAACAATTTCATCCCAACAGGGAAAGGATCTCTTTGGAAAGCTCAAGTACCAATCTCTAGCTTTTGCATCAAAGGATCTAACAAAAAACCTCATCCACATATCCTCATCTCTAAATGAGCGATTCTCCATAAAGCTATGAAAATTTTAGATATATGTACCCCCATCACACACACTGTGTCCACTAAATCTAGGCATCTGATTATAAATTTTAGCAGGCATACACTCAACTTGATAATCAACCCATGACAAATCTAGTTGGTCATACAAATGATCAAAAGGGCTAACAAGAGGTTTAACATTCTGACTAGCAGACACAACAAGGTTACTATTTAACTGAGCATGCCTAGCCTCTAAGGATATCAACCTATTTTTTATCTCTTCAATTCTTTTACTCAACATTTCATCCCCCTCTTGACTGAGTATGGGTGAAAACATATTTAGATACATATAACTTTCATTCTTAGACATCCTTTGTCTGCCTAAGACCTAAGGCTTCCCCTGGCATCTAACTTATGCAATAAAACAACAAATACAAGTGGGAAGAAGCTAGGTACCTTTTCTCATCTAGATACTGAAATCTTGAACAGAACATTCTTTTATCTCAACAACATACATCAACCTTTCATGTGCACTAAAAACAGAGTCACCACCTCTCCAGAGAGGATAAAATTTTCAAACCATTGAAAGCTCATCATATATTTTTTTGAGTTCATTCCACCAGTAGAGCACCATATTCACATGAAAGACTCCCTAGCGGAGTCACCATTTTGTTGGTGACTCGAATGGGCAAAACTTCACTAGAGACTATAGGATAATACTTTCAAATTAGCTCCCTAGCAGAGTCACCATTTTGTTGGTTTTTTCTTCTGAATCAACAGAGGGTTTGCCAGTTCCAATGCACAGGCAAATTCAGCCAACTAATACAGGAGGTTGCATGAGCTACCTCCCCTTCACTTCTGGTTCTGCCGCACCAAGGGGGGTATCCCTATAGCTAAAGATGTAACATTTGACTCACCCAATGATGGACACATTTAGCTTGACAACAACAGGCAGAATACTCTCATGTGTGGACCAAGATGTACATGATACATTGCAAGTCTGGCAACATTCTTGGACATATTTATCTGATTGTGGATGAGAGTATGCAGGGGTCCTAATCCTACTCCTACAACTAACATGATGGAAGTTATGAAAAGATGGATTTTATGCTTTGGATGCAAGATAGGGAGTTTTGGGTCATAACTACTAACCCAGGAGCAGACCGGTGCCTATTTCAGGGCAAAGAGTCAACTAGACATATACAAGAGAATGGATTGCAATTTGGATTCAAGTTTCAAGAGGTTAGATTGATGCTTGCCTTACAAACATCACCCAAGAATAGGTATTTAGCTGCATCTACTTACATATATCCCAGCTGACATACAACCTTCTCCATACTTCACCTAAAACAATTTAATCCACTCCTTGAATGAAAGTTAGAGATGAAGCATGTGATATAGAAATCCATACCCTAGAACCTGAGAAACCCTTAGCAGCCAGATTCAAAAAAAGGAAAAGCATGCAACACATGGAGACAAGCAGCTAAACACATGCACAATGCATTTTTCATGTTAAACAATAATGAAACTGAGAATGTCTGCAATATACATTCATGATGCAACTCATAAACTCCAAATTGAGATAGAACAACAAGGAAATGCCCTATTTTTCATTATTCACACCAGAATGCCCAAGTCTTCAACAACCTCAAATGAGTAACACCATCTGCTATATACAACAAGGAAGGTGTACTCAGCATTAATCACATGGAAATTCAAAATTCGCCAGATATAGTGCATCATGAGAAGATGGTGCTCAACATTGAATGCAACCGGTAGAGGAGATAGGGTGGTTGGACTCGAGCCCTGCGTCGCTACCTGGGGATTCACATCTTCAATCGGGTACTTGATCCATCCATGCCTTCGTCCATACCCTATAACATCTGCCATTAATGGCATACCAACACGTGGCCCTAGGAATGCAGTGGACTGTGCGTTTTACAACTTTTCCCGCTAAGAAATATGACCTTGATTATTCAAATTATGTGAGAACAAATTATCTCACATTCACCCCGTAGCAATCTCCTTGACATTTTATAAGCTAGGCCGTGAGCATATATGATGTTAGTGATTTTGCTCCCGACGACGCCAGCATATACCTCATCATGATCCTCCTGCATGATAATCCTGATATGAAATATCACCCTGATATTTCACATCACCCTGATGACCGCATCACCTAATATTCAATATCATCCTGATGACCAACCTCATCGGTGCATTCTGATGCATTGGAGAAATATCCTCCTACATATTCAAACCATACACCTCACTGATGAACCATCCTATACATATTCATGTCATCATCACATTCGTATCCTCATCGGCGATCGGAGGGATCCTCAACAAAGCTACCGATAGTAACTGCCATGCCGAAGACCTCATAATGCACCCCACCGATCCTGATGACATCACCATCATGTTGCAATATCAAGGTGATATTTGTAAGATAACCTGATATTTGAAATATCACCCCCCCCACAAAAATATCAGGGTGATGGACAAGTAGATATCACCCCCCATATAAAACTAACGTCTGCAACATCAGGGTGATCTTGGCTAAGATCACCCGATATTTGAAACATGACCCCGCGGAAATATCAGGTCGATATCTGGAAATATGATGACCCCCCCCAAGAATATCAGATCAGGTTGAAACATGCTGAGGGGGCCCAAAGACTTAGAATTTTTTAGATTTTTTTGGAGGGTGCCTACAGATTTAGATGCTTGAAACCTGACTATTCATGCAGGCACCAACACAATCTTCTCCTATCCAACTAAATACTTCATTATGATTAGTTATTGCTAATCTTTGAAGGCAGCCCACATTCAATCCACGATCGATTGAAGAACAATCAAACAAGGTATTGGACGCACTTGTTTCATTCTATCTTGTGTGTAAGAATTTGGTTATTGATTTGATGATTCTTAGGTTGTATTGTTTAATTTTCTTATATTTTCATTAACCAAATTTTGAGCATACACGTACACTCCTGCAATACAAAATATGAAAAGCAATAATAAGATGATCTATTAGCTCACATGAACAAGTACATATAGGCACAAGTCTCCTAAGAATAGACATGCTGGAAATAGGAAAGAAATCTTGAGAATAGTAGTAGCCTTAAGATAGGCATGCAACTACTTAACTCAAGATAAATGACCCTAGACACTTGTTCTAAACATAGACATGCTAATTAAAGCATTGAGACTCCTAATCTTATGATGTGCTGAAATAGAAAAGCACAAAATCTAAAAGACTAAAAATAGCCCTATCGTAAGTGATCTTAATATAAACTAACACCCCCATTAAGCAAAGCTTAGTTGAGGAAATGAAGATGGGTCTTGGCAACTAGGCCTGATCAGGTACCCATGTACAATCCAATACAATGCAATCTCTCATAAAGCAGAGAAAGGTAGACAACCTCACAGAACAAAACTGCCCCCAAAAGAGAAAAAATAAAGTGGAGAAGCTAGAAAGCCCCCACTAAGGATGATGTTGCTAATGAAGTGGACCATACCCTAAAAAGAGCTTGCAAATGAATGAGCTTTCTCTCAGTGAAGGGTTTTGTGAAGATGTTAGAAACCTACTTTGATGACTAGAAAAAGACTAAGTTAATGATCTCTGCATGCATAAGCTTTAAAATGAAATGTATATGAATCTTGATGTGCTTGGTCCACTACTACTAGAGTAGATTCCTGCATATCTGAATTGTGCTCTAGTTGTCACAATAGATGACTGTGGGTTGTTGGAATGGAATACCAAACTTAGTGAGAATGCCTTAAATCCAAAGTAGTTGCGTTAACAAATCCCCTGTATTGTTCTTCTATCAATGATAAAGCAATATCATTCTTCTTTTTTATAGACCAATTAATAGGACCAGAACCAAGTGAGAAACTATAACCAGAAGTGGACTTATGATTTTGAGTATGAATAGCTCAATCTGAATCTACGCATCCAACTAAGTTAACCTGAATGTCATATGTGTAATGAATCCCAAAGCTAAGAGTCCCATGAATGTATTGAAGGATCCTCTTAACTACTTTCTAGTGCATCTCATGAGGCTCTTGCATGAATCTCAAAACCATGCCAACTGCATATGAAATATCTGGCCTGGTATCAGTCAAATAGATGAGACTGTCAACTAGTTTTTGATATAAAGTAGCATCAACCAATGGTGTAGTATAATCAACCTCAAGTTCAATTCTAGATAGAAAAGGAGTAGCAGATGGCTTACAATCAATCATGTGAAACTGAGCAAGAAGATTGAGAGTGTACTTAGGCTATGCTAAAGTGATCCCTGAGTCTGTTTGTGAAATCTCAATGCCAATGAAGTAATGTAGTAAGCCTAAGTCTGTCATTCCAAACTTGTCCTGAAGAGTTGTCTTCACTACTTCAATAGCTGATGTAGAGCTCCTAGTGATCAAAAGATAATCAACATAAAGTATCATTATCAACAACGAATCATCTTATCACAAAAGATAAATGTTGGGATCTAAGTGGCACCTAGTAAAACCTAAAGAAAGGAGGAAGGAATCCATCTTGGCATACCAAGCCCAAGGGGCCTGTTTGAGGCCATAGAGAGATTTCCTAAGTCTACATACTAAGGAGGAATCCTAAAGAATCCATCTGGTGCACTTCCCAAGCATGTGCTATGGTAATAGCAAGCGTGAGTTGTATGGAAGTCATCTTGGCCAAGGTGCAAAGGTCTTTCTGTAGTCAATACTAGTAACTTGTGAAAACCCCTTAGTTACAAAATGTGCCTTGCACTTATCAACTGACACATCTGCTACATACTTGTTCTGATAGATCCATCTGCATTGAACCATCTTTCTTCACTTAGGAAGAGGTGTCGAATCCCAAGTGTGATTTCTCATTGAGGAATCATATTCTTCATTCATAGCATCATCCCACTCAAGTATGCTTGAAGCCTCTTTGAAGGTCTATGGATCAGAGGCTAAGGCAAAGTAAGCATGTGGCCCACTTTAATCATTTGACCATGTACATCTCCCATTTGCTAGATTCCCTACCCATGTCCCTGCACTTTGAAGTGTCTACCTTGCCCAAAGCGGTTGTGATGCGGGTGAATTAGGTGTCAAGAGATCAACCTCCAAAGCAATCCCATAGGAGGATGAGGATGAAACCCCATCATGGTCCTCATTGTCAGAACTGGAAGAAGGAATCTCTATCTTAGGAATCAGTTGTAGATGGTCTGAGTCATTAGAAGATGTATCATCAAATTTGAATGATTCCATGAAGGAAGGAGGAATGTCAAGTGAAGAGTCAATGGGACTTTCCTAGAACTTGGCACTCCTCTTGATGAATAGCTCATGTGTGGTCAGATGTAGGAGATGATAACATTTCACACCTTTTGGATACCCTACAAAGATGCAAGGTTTGGACTGAGATTCCATTGCCTTGTGATTCTAAGAAGGTATTCATGCCATAGTTGGGGATTTGAAGATCTTGAATTGCTCAATTGAATCTTTCCTTCCTTTCAAGCTTCAAAGGGTGTGATACCCTTCAAGGATTTGTGAGGAAATTTGTTATGAATGTAACATGCATAGTTGATTACTTCTACCTAGTACTATGGTGTAAGGTTCTTGGAGTGTATCATACAATTTTCCATCTCTTTCAAGGTTCTATTCTTACGCTCTGCAACTCCATTGTGTTGAGGAGTATAAGGAACTATAGGCTAAAAGTTTATTCCCTCTGTTGTGCAAAACTACTCAAACCTATTATTAACATAATCTCCTCCATTATCTATTTGAAGAACCTTGATGACCCTCCCTGGTTATTTGTCAACAAGATCCTTGAAATCTCGAAAGTGGTTGAAGACTTCAGACTTCTACCGATGGAAGTAGACCCATGTGTACCTAGAGAAGTCATCTATGAAGGTGAGGACATATCTAGCCTTGGTGAAAGATAGATGAGGAAAATCCCTAGATACATCGTTGTGAATAAGCTCCAAGATCTATGTCACTCTCCATGAATTTCCTTTGTCAAATATTTCTTCAGGATGCTTCCCAAGGGTACATCTCTCACAAAGACCTTTAGAGAATCTGAATCTAGGCAATCTTGTAACCATATCATCCTATCTAAGATGTGGATTAACTTGTCTTGATCTCTGGTTAGGTTAGTAATGAAGTCATCTAGAGATGGAATTTTCCAAGTGGCTCCGAGAGCTCTCTTGGTGGAATAGAATGTAGACATGGATATAGAGTATTCAGGACCTAGATTGGAGAGAATTGAGAGAACTAGTTGGTCCTCTTTTTTTTATCAATTCCACATTCTTTTAACTACAACCTATTAGGTTTAAACTTGGTGAAAAAGTCTTCTAATGTGTTAAATATGCTCAGACTCAAACTAATTAACTAATTTTTTAGTTCATGAGCTCTCATCTTGTCTACCTTCCCAAAGAGCTTCTCGAGGCTGAGCCATACCTCGTTGGGAGTTGACAAAGATTCTAAATGAAAGAGGATCTCTGGAGAGATGTTGAGACATAGACAATCGAAGGCCTGATCACACTTGTTAAATAATTTAACTTTAGCATCGTCATCAGATGGTTCCATTTTAGTGCCCATTGCAACCCTGTATAACGCTTTGTTTTTTAACATGAGCTAAAGTTTAGATTTCTAGTCATGATAAGTAAATGGGGTTAACAAAGAAATATATTGGTTAGACTCCATGTTAAAATAAATGCATAAAAGAAGAAGATAACACAAACCAATAAAACACCGTGTGATTATTTTGAACAAACCCCAGTTTTGGCACTTTATAAGTAGTGAATGGGCAAAATTTACCTTTTACATGATTTAAATGCACTTTTAGTTTAATTTTCCAAAAAATATTTAGACAAAATAAACTTTACAAGGGGTAGAACTTTTAATTTTGTAAAAAAAGCTTTTTAAATCGAATTTAAATATAGCTTTTCTTAGCTAAAAGAAAGCCCTAAATTTTTTTAAAAGCATAAATCTAGCTGAATGAGGCCAAAAATAAGCCCTAACTAGGTGAAATCTACAAGGAGAGTAAAAAATTAGGCAAAAAGAAGGCCAATTTACCTCTAATGTAGCAGGATTTATGGTTTGTAGGGGCAATTTGCTTGATTGGAGGGTCAAAAAAACTTTCTTTGAGCAGATACAAGGGGCAACGTTTGATTTTCTTTTTCCTTGGGCAGTTGCAAGTGATCCCATGGTCTATGATGAGGCCTGTGGCCCTTCAAAATAGGGGCACGACCCTTCTAATCTATAAAAGACTAGTAAAAAAATGCCTTCTACAAAAAATGCCTTTAGATTTAGAAAAAAAAATGCCTCTAGATGCAGAAATTAATAACTCTAAAGCAGGAGGCTGATGACAGCATGGTTCAGTGGTTAAGTAGCTCAATTGTAGTGGTGGCCACCAGAGTTCAAACCCTCGCTGGGCCAATGAGATCGCAAGGCTTTACGCCTTTGCTGGGCCAACGAGCTCGCAGGTTTGAAGTGTTCTTGCTAGGGGATGAGGTCCCCCATTTTGTGGCCTCACCGGTTCATTGCTCCAGGCAAAAGCATTCTCGTGGAGCTAGAGGGCGTGTCGCACCAGCGTCACCGGTCACGTTAAAAAGTTTACCAAGTGCATTATCTTTTTTAAAAAAAAAAACAACTCTAAAGCAGGATAAATGCCTCCAAAGTAGACCATGAGATTTAGGCCCTAAAGATCAACTTTTTGGTACACAAAAAATGCCTCTATCTACATGGGATCGGCCCTTCAAATTCAACTTGATACTCACAAATTGGAATGCTATGCTCAAAGGATTTGATAATACAAATTACCAAATTCACAACCTCACCAAACATGCTCTGATACCATGTTGGAAATGAGGATCGAATGGAAGGATATGACTATTGGCATGAGTCATGAGAGCTTAACAATCACATACTCCTACAATATTGAAACAAAGAAATATACAAAGCAATTTAATGAAATGATCTATTAGCTCACATGAACAAGTACATATAGGCACAAGTCTCCTAAGAATAGACATGTCGAAAATAGGAAAGCAAGCTTGAGAATAGTAGTGGCCTAAACATAGGTATGAAACTACTTAACTCAAGATAAGTGACCCTAGACACCTATTCTAAACATAGACATACTAATTAAAGCACTGAGGCTCCTAATCTTGGCATGTGCTGAAATAGAAAAGCACAAAAGCCAAAAGACTAAAAATAGCACTATCTTAAGTGAGATTAATATACACTAGTAAATTACTTTATAACATCAAATGGATTAGGGAATACTAAATAGACATCATCTTTTAGTATAATGAAAGAAGAGATTGTGGCCTTAACTAGAGAAGAATTGTTTACAAATAGAATTAAATAAAAGTGCACTACAATCAAAATATGAGTAATAATAATGCATCAATCTTTGATATTACTCATTGTGTGTAAAATTTGATAATACTTATAAACTAGGATGGTAAACTTGGATGCTAGAAACATTAAAAGGACCAATATTTGGAGTAGATTAAAGCTTCAAATCTTTAGTATACCAAGACATATTTGGTTAGAATAGAGACTGATGAGAGGCAAATTGGATGGGAAAGGATAAACAAACTAGACAAGGTTTAATTCACCCCAAAAACCCAAAATCAAAGGTCTTTACACAAAAGTGGGAACAACAAAAAGGAACTCATGGACCATCAAGGAAAAGTTGATTTGGGGTGTTAGAGGACCCATTCCACTCATTGGTTAAGGCAGATCACACTTAGGAGCAACACTTCCTTCACAAACATCAAAAATGGCTTGTAGCCCTAAAAACAGACAACAACCCTAATAACATTTTACACTTACCTTCAAAAACAAATCTTAGACAATTTTAAGATACCTAATATGGTCCCCCATTACATATCCAAGAATGGGTTTGGGTTGTTTTGGAAGGTATGCCCTAACCAATAGCCCCTCCTAGTGTTTTAGAGCCCCAAATAGGCCTAGTTTGTGAAGCAAGTACCCTTGGGTGAAGGATTAGAACTCTCTTGACCACTTAGACATGTCAGTGACCTCCCAAAACCATGGAATCCAATCTTCATTTTATGTTATGGACGACTGTCACCAAAATCCATACTACTGTTGCTTCTATCCAACACTTAGCACATGGTTTTGCTAAGTTTTATTAATGAAATCCTAGTAATAATAGGTCTCTGCCCACAATACCATTACAAGACATTGAAACAAACATAAAGGAACTCATTCCATTGATCACAGAGTTTGATGAGTCAGTGGAATGAAAGAAAATATCAAATTACTGTCAGAACCCTAGTTAAGGGTTTCCCAAACCACTTGTAGAGAAAGGAGGAATACAATAGTATAAAGGAAAGTAAAGAACTCAAAACATATGCAATTGAGAGGTGACTCACCAAAATATCTTTCCAACATAATCACTAGCCACCACTTGACTGTACATAGTCGGGGTACGTATAGAAACAACAAGGAAACAATAGAATTCAGGCAAAACTTGTTATTTCTTATTGATTTCTTCACCAAATAATGCTTCTCTCTCATACAATGGCATCTACAGAGATTTATAAACCTTCCTTGAGGTTATTGCATAGTTACAAAGTAGTTTGGTCGATGGAGTTATGTAACATCATCGGGTACTCTGTTTTCCTAACTGCAGTAATTGTTTCCTATCTTGTTTAGTAGAGTTACATTGGTTTAGGAGTTTGAAACTATCCCCAAACAAGATTACAATGCAATTAGGCTTTAAACTGGACCTTAGACTCCTTGACACCATTTTGGACTTCTTCTATGCCTTAACAAGGCTCACAAAACATGAAGACTATTTCTATATGCCTCAAGAAGGCTTTATACATGACTGTCCTTTACAAGGCTGCTTATTACAACATGACTATTCCTTAGGACTTACAAGAATACGTATGGCACCATGGTCCTTATTACAACACAAGAAAAATGGTCTTCGTGACCTTATTTGAAACAACAGACAAGTGAATCATCAAAATAAGAGAGTGCAAAACATTAGTCTTCTTGGTGCTCCTGCACCATACTCCCCAGGTGGAAAGAGACCTCAAGTCTCTTGAGGAAGTAGATCAACAATTGTAACACAATGCTTTAGGGTGTCTTCTTCACTCATCCAAGTGGCATCTTTAATAGGCAAGCCACTCCACTTGACAAGGAACTATTTTTATACCTTTTTCCTAGTCTTCTTCAAGACCTTGGTGTCAAGAATGCATTCCAACTTCAATGGCTGATTGGGTGGAAGACCCTTGACCCAATCTTCACCTCTTGCTGCTATCATATCTGCCTCTGAATCTACATTAGAATCACCTTTGAAAGGAAACAAATCTGAAACATTGAAGATAGGAGATATGGCCAAGCCTTGAGGAAGTTCAATCTCATAGGCATTGGGCCCAAACTTGTGCACAATCCGGTATGGTCCTATCTTCTTCATGAGGAGTTTGGTTGGCTGCCCCTTAGGAAGTCTTTCCTTCTTCAAATGAGCTATGACCAAATCTCCAACCTTGTATTGTACATCTCTCCTTCTCTCATTGGCTATCTCCTTGTATTTGTCATTGTTCTTTTGAAGAGTTTCCTTGACATTATCATGAATGTCCTTCATGGCCAATGTAAAATCTTCACCTTGAGCATTTTTCCTTTCTAATCCATGGAGATATCTCAATTCAAGAACACCTATTGGATGAAGACCATAAACAATCTCAAATGGACTCCTTCCTGTGCTCCTATTGGTGGAATCATTATAGGCAAACTCTTCTTGAGGGATGATCATATCCCATGCCTCTCCATGTTGCTTGGTAAGACATCTGAGAAGGTTTCCCAAGGACCTATTCACCACCTATGTTTTTCCATCAGTCTGAGGGTGATAGGCTGAAGTAAAGGACAATTGAGTGCCCAACTTCTTCCACAAAGTGCACCAAAAATGACCTACAAACTTTGGATCCCTGTCAGTCATAATGTTAAGAGGCAAACCATGGATTCTAACAATTTATTTGAAGAACAAATCGGCAATGTGAGAAGCATCATTAGTGCATTTACATGGCAAGAAATGAGCCATCTTACTGAATCTATCCACCATAACAAATATACTATCAAAGCCTCTTTGAGTCCTAGGAAGACCCAATACAAAATCCATGCTAATACTTTCCCATGGCCTATTAGGAATAGGAAGTGACTGATATAGACCAGCATTAGATGAAGTACCCTTTGCCCTTTGACAAATACTACAACATTCAACAAATTTTTTGATATCTGATTGCATTTTAGGCCAAAAATAAAACCTCTTCACCTGATCCAATGTTTTATCCAACCCAAAATGACCTCCAAGTCCTCCACAATGTTTTTCCTTTATGATGTTCTCCCTCATGGAACACCTAGGAATACATAGTTGGCTACCTTTGAACAACAACCCCTACTGCAACAAAAACTTAGAATGATAAGAGTCTGAAAATTGTGAACAAACTTCATATACCTCCTTGAAATCTTCATCATCCTGATACATATGCTTGAGAGCATCAACCCCTACACTTTGCAACTAAATTTCTTGATCTATACACACCCTTCTACTCAATGGATCTACCACTTTGTTAGCCTGCCCCTTCTTGTGTTTGATTGAAAAAGTAAAGGCTTGGAGTTGCTCAACCCATTTCATATGCCTATGATTGAGTTTCCCCTGTGAATTCAGAAAACTAAGTGCATGGTTGTCAGTATAAACAATAAATTCTTTTAGCAAAAGATAGTACCTCCATTTTTTCAAAGCTTGCACCATTGCATACAATTCCAAATCATAAGTGGAGTACATTCTCTTAGCATCATTCAATTTTTCACTAAACAAAGCAACAGGCCTGCCCTCTTAACATAGGACAACCCCTATAGCAAGATTACTAGCATCACATTCCACCACAAACAACTTATTAAAGTCAGGCAAAACAAGTATGGGCTGTTGTGCTACCTTTTGTTTCAGAATTTCAAAAGAATCATTGGCTGCCTTTGTTCACAAAAACTTACATTTCTGCCCCTCTTTGATGGTATCCAAAATTGGTGCACAAATATGACTAAAACCCCTTATAAATTTGCTATAAAATGTTGCCAAACCATGAAAACTTTTCACATCACCTACTATTTTTGGAGTTGGCCATGACAAAATGGCTTCTACCTTTGTTGGATCCATCTTCAAACTACCTTGTGAAATCACAAAACCAAGATAGGTGAGTTCTTCCTTCATGAAGACACTCTTTTCCATGTTGATCATCAATTGTTCATCATGTAACTTCCTCAAAACCTGATCCAAATGTTGCAAATGCTCCTCCTTAGTCCTGCTGAAAACAAGAATGTCATCCAAGTAAACCACAACAAATTTGCCAATGAAATCCTTCAATACTTCATTCATGAGACACATCAAAGTACTTGGGGCATTAGATAGACCAAATGGCATCACCAACCACTCATAAAGACCCTCATTTGTTTTGAATAATGTCTTCCATTCATCCCCTTGTTTGATCCTAATTTGATGATACCCACTCTTAAGATCAATCTTAGAAATGTATCTAGCCCCTCCCAAACAGTCCATTAGGTCCTCAATTCTTGGCATAGGGAACCTATATCTTATGGTAATCTTGTTAATGGCTCTAGAATCTGTGCACAACCTCCATTTACCATCCTTCTTAGGGGCTAGAATTGTTGGGACAGCACACGGGCTAAGGCTCTTTCTCACCAATCCCTTATCCAACAATTCTTGCACTTGCTTGGCAATCTCTTCATTTTGTGAAGGTGTCATCTTGTAGGCTTCTTTGTTTGGAAAATTAGATCTCGGTATGAAGTCAATTTGATGGCTTATGTCCCTAATAGGTGGCAACTCATTAGGCATTTCTTCTACCATAATCCCCTTATACTTCTCTAGCAATTGTTGCACCTTAGTAGGAACTTCTTCCTTACTAGGATCATGCAAACTAGGACTATTTTTAGGCTTCAAAATTAGAGCATACCCTTGGGTTCCTTCCTCCTTAATGGCATCTAGAAACTCTTTACCATTCACAATCATGACACTTGACCCAACCTTCTTCTCTACATGCTCATCAGGCAATGGATCCATTCTATACTTTCTACCATGCTTAGTTATGATGAAAGAATTAGTTTTACCATAATGTTGTGATTGAACATCATATTGCCATGGATGTCCTAACAGCAAATGGCAAGCATCCATAGGAATTATATCACACAAAATTTTGTCCTTATATTCTCCTATCTCAAATTCAACCCATAATTGTTCATCTACCAAAACTTGTTGCCTTTTATTCAACCATGATACTTTATAAGGACTAATATGAGGAAGCCTTTTCAATTTCAATTTGTTTACCATTTCAATGGAAACCAAATTTTAGTTGAGCCTGAATCAACAATTACCTTGCAAATCTTACCATAGGCATTGCATGTTGTCCTGAACAATGTCTTCCTTTGAGCTGGTTCTTGTGTTTGAGGCACCTTCAACATGGTTCTTCTCATCATCAAACTTTCTCCTTCATGGACCGGGGCTGCACTTCCAATTGGAGAGTTGACACTTTGTCAATCTTCCTCTTGGATCAATTGGTTCCTTCTCTCTCCTCCATGAGAGTTTGAGGCTTGCTTTTCAGGACATTTGAAGGTTGGATGTCCCACTTGGTTGCAATTGTAGCACCTCCCTATGAAGACATTAGGACCTCTCCTTGGTCCACCAAATCTACCTCTTCCATTAGGCCTTCTTCCTCTAAAGCCTCCTCTAGAACCAGATTCTCCACTTTGCTCTTGGGAACTTGATTCCCCTTGGCTTCTTTGGGACTAATTTTTGCCCCCAAAACTGCCCCTACCTCTGAAATTTCTGCCACCTCTTCCTTTACTTTGCTGCTTACCTTTCCTCTTCAACTTCTCTTCAGCCCTTAATGCTACTTGAAAGCATTTCTTCATAGTTTCAGGGGTTAATAAACTTATTTCATCTTGGATATTGAACCTCAAACCATTTAGATACCTTCTACCTTAGCTTTTTCATCCTCCATGTACCCACAACGAAGAGTGTATTTGTGAAATTGCTCAGTGTAAGTGGCCACATCCAAATCTCTTTGCTTGATATTTTGCATCTTCTTGTAGATCTGCACCTCATAGTTTGATGGAAGGAATTGGGACTTGATCCTCTCCACCATTCTGCTCCATGAAGAGATCATACTCTTCCCATTCTTTACCCTCTCACCTTGGGTGTAATTCCACCATGTAAGAGCATCGCCTTTGAGTTTAGTTTTTGCAAACTTAACCCTCTTACTTTTAGGAACTTCTTTGTATTCAAAGTAGATGTTTAGAGCCTCAATCAACTGCATGACTTCATCAGAATTCATCTTCCCACTAAACATGGGAATCTCCATCTGAGCCTCCGAAGAATCCTTGCTAATTGCCTTGATGGCTTCAAGGAAATGCCTTTGATTAGCTGGTACCTCTACCTCTTCTTGCTCTTCTTCTTCTTCTTCCTCTTTCTCTTCCTCTTCATTTGAACCTTCATCTATTCTCTTCCCTATCCTCAATGCCTTCAACTTTGCTTGGAGTGCTTCCTTGACTCCACTTTTGATCTTCTCTTCCATCTCCTTGAACTTCTTGACCACTTCGGTGGTCATCCCCTTTGGAGGCATATTGCTAGCCTCTCCTTCACTCTCCTTTGCTGACATATACCAGGCCAACAACAGAACCTTTTATGTCTCTGATACCACTATGATGTAGAGGCAAATTGGATGGGAAAGGATAAACAAACTAGACAAGGTTCAATTCACCCCAAAAACCCAAAATCAAAGGTCTTTACACAAAAGTGGGAACAACAGAAAGGAACTCATGGACCATCAAGGAAAAGTTGATTTGGGGTGTTAGAGAACCCATTCCACTCATTGGTTAAGGCAGACCACACTCAGGACCAACACTTCCTTCACAAACACCAAAAATGGCTTGTAGTCCTAAAAACAAAGAACAACCCTGATAACCTTTTACACAGGCCTTCAAAAATAAATCTCATACAATTGTAAGATACCCAATATGGTCCCCCATCACATATCCAAGAATGGGTTTGGGTTGTTTTGGAAGGTATGCCCTAACCAATAACCCCTCCTAGTGTCTTAGAGCCCCAAATAGGCCTAGTTTGTGAAGCAAGTACCCTTGGGTGACGGCTTAGAACTCTCTTGACCACTTAGACATGTCAGTAACCTCCCAAAACCAAGGAATCTAGTCTTCATTTTCTGTTATGGATGACTTCCACCAAAATCCATACTACTGTTGCTTCTATCCAACACTTAACACATGGTTTTGCTAAGTTTCATTAATGAAATCCTGGTAATAACAGGTCTCTGCCCACAATACCCTTACAAGACATTAACATAGACATCAAGGAACTCATTCCACTAATCACAAAGTTTGATGAGTCAGTGGAATGAAATAAACATATCAAACTACTGTCAGAACCCTAGTTACAGGTTTCGGAGACAACTTGCAGAGAAAGGAGGAATACAATAGTATAAAGGAATGTCAAGAACTCAAAACATATGCAATAGAGAGGTGACTCACCAAAATATCTTTCCAACATAATCACTAGCCACCACTTGACCGTACACAGTCGAGGTATGTACAGAAATAGTGAGGAAACAACAGAATTCAGGCAGAACTTGTTATTTCTTATTGATTTCTTCACCAAACAATGCTTCTCTCTCATACAATGGCATCTACAAAGATTTATAAACCTTCCTTTAGGTTATTGCATAGTTACAAAGTATTTTGGTCGATGGAGCTGTGTAACATCCATTAGGTACTCTATTTTCCTAACTGCAGTAACTGTTTCCTGTCTTGTTTAGTAGAGTTACACTGGTTTAGGAGTTTGAAACTATCTCCAAACAAGATTGCAATGCAATTAGGCTTTAAACTGGACCTTAGACTCCTTGACACCATTTTGGACTTGTTCCATTCATTAACAAGGCTCACAATACATGAAGATTGTTTCTATATGCCTCAAGAAGCCTTTATACATGACTGTCCTTTACAAGGTTGCTTATTACAACATGACTCTCCCTTAGGACTTACAAGACTGCTTATGGCACCATGGTCCTTATTACAACACAAGAAAAATGATCTTCATGACCTTATTTGAAACAACAAACAAGTGAATCATCAAAATAAGAGAGTGCAAAACTTTAGTCTTCTTGGTGTTCCTACACCAGAGACCCTTTAATATGGAACTTGGTCAATTGATTAGGTAAATTAAATGATCAACATATCAAAATATGTCCAACATTGTTGGCGTATAACCTTTAATCCTAGGTGTATAAACTAGCTTTAACAATAGTTAGACGTATTCTCCACATGTACTTTGAACTTGTCAAAGTAGTTAGTCATTTGGAGAGGTGTCGACTTGCATCAACACCATGTGCTATCTTTGTGGGTGGCTACTCACCATCACTTCATGTAGAGGATTCCTATCCTTGTTTGGTGGAGAATCGGGTACCCACACTCGCCTATTTATATTCATCTCATTTGTGAATACAATTGGTCAATTTCATTTGCAATCTTGTGCTTGTTTGTCTACTCCACGATCTTGGTGGTTTTTACATGGTATTAGAGCTTTTGTGGATAGCTTTGAGCCATTTTTTCTCTGCTGTGCATGTCATCCCCCATCCGGCTGGAATCTTGCTTCGTATCTATGAGGCATTTTATTTGATTTCATTGTTCAGTTTTGTGGTTATTAATGTTTCTTGTTTGTTGCTGTGTTGATGAGTTTGAAAGGCCTTACAAAGGCCTACATTGAGGAAGATCAAAACACCCATAAAAAGGGCATTGTTCTGCAAGTATCAGCATCTACAAAAGGAGAGAAGAGGGGTTTGAATGCCCTAAAAAGGGCTGCATAGCCTCCCTTCGAATGGCATAGCAGGGCACTGCCCACAGACAACCTCCTTCATGCATCCCGACGCCTTCAAAGGCATCTTCACACTCAGCCTCAACTCACCCTAAACAGGCCTTCAACGGCTTTTTATGCCCCACGTTTGGCTTTGCTTGGAAGCCTCATGCCTGGTCGCCTAGACATTTTTAAAAGTTAAGCCCTTGCTCACATGGGGTTTTAGCCCCTAGTCATGCACAGCCCAAGGGGGCTTATTTTTCTCCTCTTTTCAAATTTTTTCCCACCAAATATTCCATGCAAATTAAATTTCCAAAATCTAAATTTTTCTTTTGCTCTCAAGAAGGATTTTTTTTTTGTGAATGCAAAAATATTGTAAGTCCTATAACTTTTGCAAATCAACTCGAAATTGAGTGATTCTTTTTACAAAAGTGGATGTTTTTTCATCATCAATCTAACTAGACTAAAATCACACTAACATTATAAAGTGCCTATTTATGCTATTTTTAGGGTGACCTAACTAACTCCTTATAGTACCAAACAAGACAGGGAATCAAATCATCAAAAGGTGTAAAAATGATGTCAATGCACTAACTTTATAAAGTGCCACTTCAAGTGGGTATTAAGCAAGAGTAATTAAGCACTCAAACTTATAAAGTGCCACCTTAAAAATTGAGTTCAAATAGGATTTTAATTTGCAAAACAACTTCAAAACTTGAGGGTAAAAGGAGGATTTCATGGCACCTTCCAAATAAGAAGTCAACAAATGGATTCTTAGCTCAATTGTAATGGATCACATGTCACCTTACCAAGAGCTGTTTGTGAGAATCAAACCATGCAACACCTTCAAAATACTGATGGATGATATCTACTATAATGTTTGTAGTAAGAGAGCTATAAAGTTAGGAAATGGATTTGTACACAATGTATTTTTCATTCCCAAACTTTTAAGGAATCATCTCTCCATATATCAACTCACTTGTTCCGACAAAATAGTTGAGTTTACGGCCACAATAACCCTAATCAAAGAATCACAAAGTCAAAAACTTGTAGCAGTAGTGAAGGTTTGTCATTTCGATTGCAACTTCATTTTTCAACACTTTACATTAGGTGAAGAGGATGTGACTTTAGAGCCTAGTGTTAATTCATGGCTCAACTTAGTTGGTTCTATAGAACAGGTTGATTGAACTCCACTAGCATATTTGTTCGTAAATACACTCATGTAGTCTCATGTAATTGAATGTGTGTTACACATAAAGAGAAATTGGGAAAATTGTACTCACACCGATTTATAAAGTGTAATGGGGGATTGTAATAATCACAATATGAATTGCACAGATTCTCTTCTCATTCGTATGTGCCTTTAATGCACATCCTTTTTCAAATTTGTATATTTCTTGGACCTGCATCCTGGCCTTCATCCCTTGCACACTACCAAATTGAATTAGTTTGCTAAATTATCTTAGAATTAAGGGAAGGGCAGAATTTACAATTGTTTCATGCTTCAAGTATTCTTCATCACTACATTAGTAGCATCATCTTTTTTTTTTTTTTTTGGGGGGGGGGGGGGGGGGTTGGGGTATCTAAGCCTTTGTTTCTTTTTTCTCTCTTTTGGAGGATAGTTTTTTCCCACTAGGTTTTCTATCTTTCTCCGTTTCTGAGAGATTTGCATTGTGCATGGGTACCTCACAAGGCTTATAGCCGGGACCCATTTTTCATAAACTCACCTAAGCTATGCTAAAGGGGGGGTGTTGGTGTATAACCTTTAATCCTAGGCATATACACTAGCTTTAACCATAGTTAGGCATATTCTCCACATGTACTTTGAATTTGTCAAAGTAGTTAGTCATTTGGAGAGATGTTGACTTGGATCGACACCTCGCGCTATCTTTGTGGGTGGTTACTCGTCACCACTTCATGTAGAGGAGTCCTATCCTCATTTGGTGGAGAATTGGGTACCCACACTCACCTCTATATATTCATCTCATTTTTTAATACAATTGGTCGATTTCATTTGCAATCTCGTGCTTGTTTGTCTACTCCACGATCTTGGTGGTTTTAACAAACATGTTAAGGTGAAATGAGAAATAAAATCCACTTTTAGGAAAATAAAATTGAGTGTAGTGACTCTACTAGATACTCACACATTGAAACACATATAATTATTTATTTATGAGAATAGTAGAGATCACTATATTAGCAAAGTGTAATTTGTGGTTTGTTATTTTATTGATAGCATCTCCAAACATGGAACTTATTTAAAAATTAGTACTATATGATTTTCTTTTATGTGTTAGGGTAAAGTAATGTGTTGAAAAAAACTCAAGAATACTGTAACATAATGAGTATTTAAATATATGTCATAGCTTCATTAATATAGATATGAATGTTTAATTAGTTACACTAACTAAATATAAATTGATAATATTTTTGATATATATGATAATAACATTCTTCATAATAGGAAGAATGATTTATATTTCACAGTAAATAATATTAGTACAAGTAAATGTTTATAATTATTTTTAATATTATATAGTTGGAAACTAGTACATGTGTTTGCCCTCAAGTATTACTATAAATGGAAATATAGGATTTATTAATATGTGGTAATTTTTATTAGAAAAATAGTAAAATAGAGAACTTGCCATCAAAATAGAGAACTTGTGAATGTTCTTTATAAATATAGAAAGAAATTGAGTTAAGTATATTTACTATAGATGTTGCAACCAACCCAAACATATGGTTACTTACACTTTACTTTTCAAAGAAATAAAAAATTTAATGAGTATTTTGTCAAGCATTAGATGATTATTGAGGATAAGTCATTATACAATTTATCGACAGAAGTATTCCAAACTATTACCAGTGTAAATAAAGACAATCTATGCCATAAAGAAAAAATATTATTTTAATTAAGTGTGAATAAAATTGCGGACTTCATAAATGAAATGTAAATTAAATTCTACTTTTGCAATGTTATGATGAAACTAAGAAAGCACAGCACATATCATATTACCATATAATATTAAACAATATAACATAGCTTTAATAAAGCTAGCGTTTATTGTATCCACGATGACGACGTAGTGACATCATCTACTGCACACACAACAGCCTTTACTATATTAGATTGTCATACAACCTGGCGAATGGCCTCCACCGTCTTGCCTTCGGTATAGCGAGGGCACGCCGCAAAATTACAGTCGTAACCGGACACAAGTTCTGCATAGTAAGAAGATGGATAATCTTCGGGCACGGTCAACATGCTGTAGTTAATGGGTGAACAACTGCATTCAAATAAGTTCCCTGGAGGCAGCACCTTCAAATAGTACTGGTATGCTACTCCTTTGGTCAGTGTCTGTTATATAACACAAAAAAACCAGAAGAAGAATGATCAATAATAAACTCATAGTTCCTGCAATAGGATGAAACAGACTACAATATGTTTCAGAAAAGAACACAATATACCACAGTAAGAACCCAAACGTCACCGGGTGTGAGTGTCATGGTCCGAGAAGGTGTCAGTGAGGAACCATTTCCACTAATCAACAACACTCCCCCAACATAATAGTTATCTTCCAGACGTTGCTCCACTACAAAGGTTACATTCACATCCTCCGCCTGCAGACACAAACAAATAGATATTTCCTGTGTTTCTTAGAGCAGCGTCTCCCAAAGTAAATCCATCTTGAAAGAATACTAAAATGATAGACAAGGAGGAGAAGTTTCTCAGATTACATACCGATGCAGAGACTGTCAGAAGGCTGAGCATACCCACAAGTAGGAGCAGCGGGAGGAGGCCTTTAACGAGAGCAGCCATGATTTTTTCTTTGCTCAGAAGTCAGAAGAATCAAAGAAAGTATGATATGAATAATTGTGAAGGGAATGCCCGTTATATAGAAGGGTAGCGGACAACCAGGAGATATGTGTGGTAATGATAATAACGTTGGGCATATCTGGCATGGGAATGGGAAAGGAAAACAAAAACGTCGGATAACTGGTTTGTGGTTATTAGATTAGCTGTACGTTTTACGTTCACAACGTGACTGATATCCAAGTTCAGTATTTAGTGCGTTTAATGGACATGAATGCAATGGACGTGGATTATTAACATGCCTCTCGAATCAATCTCTGTCAAGGTCATGTTGTGCTTGGAAATTAAAAGCCGTAAATGTAAGAAT
The DNA here is from genome assembly GCA_027924645.1 of Cunninghamia lanceolata. NCBI lineage: Eukaryota > Viridiplantae > Streptophyta > Pinopsida > Cupressales > Cupressaceae > Cunninghamia > Cunninghamia lanceolata. The sequence continues at coordinate 11,663,226 of BSBN01000892.1, forward strand.
TGCTCCGGTCTAGTGAAGGCTATTCTGAATGTTAGGTCACTAAGTCTCTTCAAAGACCGCACACTTAAATTTGAGATAATTTTGTAGACCCTAAAGCTCAAATAAGAAGACTATAGATTAATTAGTATTACAGTATTTAAATAATTATAAAAAGTTTTCTAACAAGAAAGAAAAAAGGTGATGAGACATCGACATTATCCAAAACAAAAAAAAAATATAAATCTTCTATTTTCTAAGTGCTGTATTTATCACGTGAAGCACAACCATCATAGACGTAATGAAAAGAACCCAAAAGACTACCTCTACGTATAATTTGCATGACATCTGTAAAGCTGATTAACATTGTTTTCTGTAGCTCAACACAATCCGACTTTCCCTACAAACCAGTTTCCCCACGTTTTTGTTTTCCTTTCCCATGCCAGATATGCCCAATGTTATTATCATTTCCACGCATATGTCCTGGTTCTCGGCTAACCTTCTATATAATGGGCATTCCCTTCACAATTATTCATACCATACTTTCTTTGATTCTTCTGACTTCTGAGCAAAGAAAAAACCATGGCTGCTCTCGTGAAAGGCCTCCTCCCGCTGCTCCTACTTGTGGGTATGCTCAGCCATCTGGCAGTCTCTGCATCGGTATGTAATCTGAGAAACTTCTCCTCCTTCTCTATCGTTGTAGTATTCTTTCAAGATGGATTTTTGGTCTTAGTCCTAACAAACACATGAGATATCTATTTGGTTGTCTGCAGGCGGAACAAGTGAAAGTAACTTTTTTGATGCACCAAATTCTGGAACGTCCGGGAATGTTGATGATTGCTGCAAACACTTACTCAATGTCAAGTGGTCGGAGCATGCAGCTGACACGTGGTGACGTTTGGGTTCTTACTGTGGTATATATATTATTTTCTTTTCTGCAATATACTCTACTCTGTTTCTTCCTATCGCAGGAGCTATGAGTTTGTCATTGATCGTTCTTCTCTTGGATTGTTGTGTGTTTTCTAATAGACACTGACCAAAGGAGAAGAATACAAATACACAGTGTTGGTGTTGCCTGATGGGAACTCTGCTATATGCAAGTGTTCACCCAATGAATTCAGCGAGTTTATAGTGCCGGAAGATTATGAATCCTCTCATTTTGTGAAAATAGTGTCTGGCTACGACTGTAACGAGGCTAACTGCACCCTATCCGAAGGGAAGAGCATGGACCCTATCCGCCAGCTGTATGCCAATCTCCCATAGTAAGGCTGTCGTGTAACTAGTAGACGATGTCTCTCTATACTACTATAAATCGTCATCCTTGACCGAATAAATGCTAGCTTTTTAGAGGCTATGCGATATTATCTGTATACGGCAGTATAATATGTGATATTATCTATTTATATGCAACTATCATTTGTTGTGCTTTGTTAAATTCACCATAATAACTTTTTCTATGTCATAATTTCATCATTTTTATAAACTAGCATGTGGATCCATATGTTTAATGGGTAATAAGTTGTATTGTGAAAGTAGAAAAATTATTAGAACTAAATTTCATGTAAAAATAAATATGATGTCTATTGTGACACAACACTATCATAATATTTTATATTTATGTTAGATAAAAATTTAGCAAATCATTAATTAATTTTACAATTTTTTAGTTGTTACATTTTTTTGTCCTGTTAATTTATAAGTTATTGAATATATTACTAAATTATGTTATCATTACAAATTATTTAAACTATTTCGAGTAAGTGTTTTTTGTAACCATTTATGTTATTGTGTTTGTATCTTTTATTTTACTTAAATTAATGTAGGAACATTGTGTTACATGAAAAGGAATATTTTATATAGACCACCAAAAATTATATAGAATTATAGTTAAATATATATCTAATCTATACTATACATTTTTAAAATAAGATATATTTTAACATTTGAAAGGTAGCTTTGAATAGATAGGAGTCAAAAAAATTGTTTGAGAGGTTTGTTCAGGATCATCAAATTTATAAATAAAATTAAAAGTCACATGCAAAAGTAAAACAATTGTATTACCAAGAAATTGTAATATTTTAAAATAAACCCTCCACCCTTAAGTATTTATGGATATATTGATCTATTTTTTTTAATTTAAGAAGCTTCAATTTAAATAAATGTGACACTATTTTCCACCTAATAAATCCCTTATAACTTGTGAAATCATTTGAATGTTTATAAATTACCAATAACTAAGTTATAATTTTTTTTCATGTTTGTAAATTATCTATAACCAAATTATAATTATTTTTTAATAAATAAGAAAATTTCTTTTCGGTGTTTAAATGGAATTGCACCTTTAAGAGAATAATTAATTATTAGGTGGACTTTCTATATAGAAAGGAATTGCAAAGTCCCATGCTTTGATTTCAAGTGTTGCTAGGAAATAAACATTATTTTGTGAAGGTTGTATTCTACCTTTGATAACTTTGTTTGATGTCCTCTTAGAATTGAAATGCAAAGACCCCTCTAAGTTGTTAATTCCACACCAATAAGACTTGACTATATAGCATGCACTGCCACCATTTTCACATGGCTTTAATAAGGTAAATTGAGAGGAGGAAGTCAATAGAAATGAACAATAGGTGAGTCCGATAAGTGAAAAGAATTAATTGTATTTATCAATGATACTAAAGGTACACAACATGGTGTAGAGGGCATGGACTAACTTCATAGTGGGTATCTTTAATATTGCAAATGAATAAGCTACAAGAAGTACTCAACATTGTTGAAACATAAACATGGTAGAATCCCCTTAAATTTGATTTTGTAGTACATGCAAATATGTCACAACATAATCAAGCACTTTTTCTATCCAACAAAGATCTTGTGAAATAATATGAAACTAAAAACGTAAGCCTTATGTAGAATTAAATTGTAATCAAGTACACTTGCTATGTAGGGATATAGATAGGAAGCCATCATGAAGCTGTAGTCTTCAGGAATCAAACCAAGGAACAAACCACCGCAAGAGAATGCTCAAGTATGAGTTTGCATAAAGAGAGAGAGAGATAAAATGATTGAAGAAGATGCCCCGATTGATATATTACAATGAATTAATGAATATTTTACAAATGTGTTATGTTGGCTTATATAGCCATACATTCCCAATTAACTACCCAAACTTGTTATGGGAATAACTTCCCAAACTATAACTATTAAATTATTATGTGCCTAAGTAAACTTAACCAAGTAAATAAGTAAAAACCTATTTACTCTAACACCCCCCTTAAGTTAAACTTAGGGAGAAGAATTATTATGCAAGACTAATATGAAGAATGCAATATATGGGTCCCAACAACTAGGCCATGTTAGGTACCAATGCACAACTAATCATGCAACTAAATCTCTCACAAATAGAGAAAAGGAGAAAACCTTGTGGGACAAAACTCCTCTCCAAAAAAGAGATAATGCAAGTGATAGATCATGTGATGTATGGAGGCCTCCACAACACCCCTTAAGAAATACATCCATCTTGAGAATTCAATCAATAGCCCCCAAAAAGGAGGGAAAGAGAGAGACTATATAGCCCTCCATAATAAATAAACTCTTGCAAGAATGGCAAGTGTCTAAAGGAAAAAAAAAATCCAATGCTTACAAACCACTTGTCTCCCCTTAGGAAGAAACACAACCATGTATAGATGTAGGTATGCTTCCCATTCAAGATATGCTTTGAAAAATGGAAGCATGAAGAATGATGATAATGTCTTTAGAAACTGTTCATGTGCCTCCTTTTCCAAGTAGAATAATGATGCCACAATCCAATTAGGTACATCTCCAATCAAGAAAGAAGGTGACAAACTGGAACTATGTGGAAACTGATATAGAACAAATTCCAAAGATGAAAATACTGAAATGTGTCCTCTAACCAAATCTGAAAGACAATGATCGTCCTGTTGATTAGGAATGATGGAAATCTAAATCAATGACTCTAGATATGAAGCCAATGGAAGTGAAGGTGGATCAACTATCTTTGAAGAAGAATCAAGACCCTCTGAAACAACCTCAACAATAGTGTCAAAAGACTCCACAGTATCACAATCATGGGTTATCTTCTCTGAAGAAGAAAGATGCACAATAGGATCATCTAGGGAATGGTTGAATATTAGGATCTCCATATTATTCCTAAATGTGAGTCCAAAGAGCATGATGACACTCAAAATCAACAATAGATTCCAAAATGTGATCGTCAAAATGCATAACAATGACTCTTAAGACAAGATGCCTATTGTTTTTCCAAGCAAATTTCTGACGAGGAGTGTTAGGTTTAGGAACAAGATTGTACAAATATGGCAACAAATGAATCCCTCTAATACAAGTAATGATGCCATCCATCCATTTTTCATAGTTCCCCCTCTTCAAGATTATCAAAGAAGAATGAAATATAGAACCCATAGATAATTATGAAAATTCTTAAAATGTCAAATATAGAACCATCACATGAATGAATAAACTTCAAAATAAAATATGCAACTAAAAACAAAGTCCCCCCACAAATTGTACCTCTCCAAGTGTTAGGATATCCAAGTTATCAAGCAAATGCGCAAAAAGCACAAAACTCAATAGATAGTACCTAGCATTGAACTGGAAAAAGCACATGGACTAGATGAAAGAGCTCCTCAATAGCTTTTTGATGCCACGTGAATGATAGAAATCAGAGATCAAGGCACCAAGATACGAGCTTGGGCAATAAATACTGATAGATAATGAAATTAGTGGATTAACCTACACCACTACGAGGTTGGCAGAATCACCATTCCAATGATATATGGAACTCGAAATTATGACTATGGACGCCCAAGATATCCTCTATGTAAAACATCGCTGATATGGAGCCCACTAAACAAAAGAGGGGCCCAGATTGAGCCCTCAAACAGATTGACCCTTGGTCATGCACATGAACTCCTGCTAATAATGAGCAAAAAAATAACCTATGAGGCTAAAATTGGAGCACCGTGATTGGGTGCAAAATGTTTCAATTGATATATTACAATGAATTATTGAATATTTTACAAATATGTTATTTTGGCTTATATATCCATACATTCCTCTGAATTAAATACCCTAACTTGTTATGGGAATAACTTCCCAAACTACAACTATTAAATTATTATGTTCCTAAGCAAACTTAAGCAAGTAAATAAGTAAAAACCTATTTACGCTACCATTCTATCTAACCATTTTTTAAAAAAAATGATACAAAATATATGCATTTTGTTCAATACAATGTTTATAGGATAGAAATTAGTGAAAGAACATTTATTGTAAAGTAGTAGAAAAATAATTAGAACTAAAAATCATTTATCATAGCTGAAATTCTATTCCATTTGAAATTTATTAGAAGTAAATTATATCATGTCTAAAATTTTGAATTTGGTATTATAGATAATCTCAAAATGAATGCACCTTAGAGGGTGTGTCAGAATTGAAAAATACTTCCTGATAGAATTTGAAAGGTTCCATCATGAAAGGGCCCTATCCAATATACTCATTAATGTACATATATTTCTTGGTAGAAACAAATACAATCCTTATTGCAAAGTAGAAGAAAAATAATTAAAATTAAAACCTATGTAAAAATATGTTAAATGGCTCAAATAACTCTTGTACCTGATCATGTACATACACTCCAAACTCTTGGGGAATGAATCTACACATTTACACTATTCAATAATTTGAGCTATTTAAATGAATACTAGTTCATTCAATATTTAAGAAAGAAATAGACTTCATTAATTACCACTTTTTGGTAGGCATGAAGTGTAAAATTACTATTAACTATTTGATTGTTGAAGTGTGTGATGTTTAAGAACTGTGTAGAGAGATGGAACACCTTGTATACAAAACATCTCTACATAGTATACTATTTTTTATTGTGATTGGCATAGTAAGATGAAATAGCTAAATAAAAGAAATATCCCCCAAAATAGTGTTTTAGTCCTAAGGTCATAAATTGACAATATAAATTAAATTAATCTTATTCAATATTTTTAAAGAATAGTAAATTTGAGAATATAATTAGTACATCATCAAAGAGTATTAAATCTATGAATGAAAATAATATAACATTAGTCAAATTATTAGAAAATATTTCCACAACTGATCAACTGTTAGGCTGGGCACAAATATAAAAAATTAAATAAAAGTCCCTCACTTTTTTGACATTAGGTAGCAGAGGAGGGTGGTGTGGTTATCTCATCTTTGGTGTGATCCTCTCACATAAGGGAGCTTAGTGTCACTAGTGAGATCCATTTGAGCATAATTATCAAATATATCATGAAAGATTAATTGAAGCATAGCTTAAAACATACATTAAAAACAACTCTACCAAGCATTGTCCTTGCTCCACCACACTTCTATTTCACCTACATAAATTCCTTTCACTAGAAGATTTTTTTGAATTGATTATCTATTACCAAGGAAAAAATATCAGGTTACAATATGATTTAGATGCCCACATTGGGAAATCAAAGTTTAAGGAAACTACTGTCCATCCAACTAAATCAAAACAAAAGATACATATGCATAGTATTAGCTTTACCAGTCACAAAATAATGAATAAATTATACTAATATGGTTCTCACAACTCAAAAAAACATCAATACATCATATATCATATTCTAATTACATCATTTATTGCATCTTTGTTTATAGCTATCAATCTTGTAGGTACCAATTATTGCATAAGTGTTGTCATTGATGTCAACAATGGTATGCAGTGCTACAGTGTTGAAGGTTGGAAGTGATTAGCAAAGGCACCAAGACTAGAAATGTTGTGAAGAAGAAAGTAAAGTGATGTGCATATGTCGAGATGGTCAAAAAGCAGACAAAGGGATGTTGATTAGAAGTTGTGAAGTGAAGGAGATGGATCAGTATTATCAATACATAGTCATACCATAACTTCTGAAGTTCATGTGTAAGTCCATTTCTTTGATATGTTGAGAAAATGGTGTTTGAAGTGTTTAATGAGTTGAGATGGATTCCTGCTATATGTTGGTATTATGAACTCATGGTATCTGTTGCCTGATGAATAAATTTATAAAAAGATTGAAGGAAATTGTCTAAATGAAGTCCAAGTCAGGAAAGGTGTTATAGGCTAAAAAGATTGTACCACATTCTATCGCATTTGAAGATATGGAGCTACGGAGTGAACAGTTGGCTAGGTATTACACTGTGATACCTATGTTTCAAGTTTGAGGTCATAAATTTTACCATAAGATATTTTGGAGACAAAAGTGTGAAGATAGTGTTGAAACAAGGTAAGTGCAGTCACAGGGAGACAAGAGAATGTTCTGCACTTCTCCACAAATGAAGCTATGATATTGCAGTTTGGAGGATAGGTAGATATGAGTATCAAGTATGCATGTCTCAAGATTCAAGTGTTAATATGTATCACAGTTACTTCTCTGGAATCAGTAGTATGGTGACACGCCTTAGTATGGTGACATGCCTTAGTGCTAATTAATGTAAGTAGAGGGGGATTGTTGAGCCCACCGCAGATCACCACACAATTGTATTTGGCTTTACTAACTGAAATATAAGCTCATATGGCTAGTTGGTATGTGCAGTTTAAATCTCAAATGTTTATGATCATTGCAAGTATGTATTTTAGTGTTTTATCTTAAGACTATGTAAGCAAAGTTTGACAATGACACCGATATCAAAGTTCAAGTGTTTGCGCCAACACGAAATATCCATAAATGATAAAAGAAGTATACATGAATGTTTTACAAATATATAATGTTCATTGTGTGGTCTAAATGATATGATTTGTCCCCTCCAATACCACTTTTAGTATGGAGCTAAATGTACAGAAGGGTAAGTGTTTGCTGTGCTGACCTAATATATGCTAATGGTTATGCCGTATGATTTGAAGTGTGCACCAGCATGGAAGAGTGTGCCAAGGTAATATAGGACCTAATTATATCTTGCTCTTGAATCGCATTAGAATTTCACTTAACGCATATGTTTGGGAGCTGAATGCTATGACCTTTACATGTTTCATGCTACATGTTTCATCTTAGCCGACCAAGGAGAAAGACATTGAAGCTTGCGGAGGATATAAATGGAAAACCAAAGTTGTTGAGTGATGAAGGTACTGTGTATTAAGTGATGATATTGATTTTGTGCAAATCAACTTACCGCAGAAGCAGAATTAATGATGAAATGTGGACATGACTAGTTTGATATTGTTGTGGAGGCAAGTGTTGGTGAAGTTATGGTGGAGAAGAGTTTATGAAGTCATTTAATTGTGGAAAAGGTTGATATAGTAGTTATGTAGAGGAGAGATAGCTGTGTAGAGGTTGAAGTGATTAGCAGTCAATTTGTTTGAGTCAGATACATTTTGTGCTATAGAGATTGAAGAATTCTTGTGAAAAGATTTTAAATGTTGTAACTGTTCAGGGAGTTGCAACTTCCTTTTGGTTGTAGCCTATAAATAATATTTTAATCTTGTTTCTATTTGTGAGGCTATATTTCAATAGTACATCCAAGTAACTTGATCATCATGGTTTTTCCATTCTAGGGTTTTCCATGTACATCTAGTGTTACTGATGTGTGCTTCTATTTCATGTTTTAAATGCTTAAGATAGTTTGAATTTGTTTGAAAGAAAAGAATTTGAATAAGTACTGATTCACCCCCATCTCAGTACTTCTATGTGTTCAACAATTGGTATGAAAGATGAGTTCCTTAAATGTAGCCTAACAACTGAGGTAGATCTTGGTGTGGAACACATGGGAACAAAAGTAATGTTAATTGGAAAGAATCCTCTGGAAGTTGATGAAGCTATGATAGTATATAATTTAGAAGATTGTGTTGTTGATTTTTGAAGAACTTATTTTTTCCTTAGAAGATCTGGATGTAGCAAGAAGTGAAAATGAAAGAATATAAGATCAACTCATAAAATCAAAGGAATCAATTTCTAAGTTGAAAACTTAAATTGAAGAAGGTAAGAAGGTTGTAGATTGTCTAAATGATAAGATGAATGATAAATCAGTTGAAGAAGACATTGTCTCTCTAAAGAAAGAATTGGAGAAAGCAAAGGATTTGATAAATAAAGGTCTAAAACTGAAGAAAAGCACCAATATTGTTGATGAGATAATTAGTGTTAAGGGAAATTATGCATAACTATGAATGAAATCAATAATACCCATATCTCAACCAAATATAGAAATAAAGAAGGTCTAAAACAATGAACAATACCTCAACAAACCTCTTTACTTCATGGCTTCCATTGATGGCCTATCACAAATGATCTTGTGTGTGAATATGCCCTCAGAGGGTGCACTTCCTTACTATTCCAAGATGTCAAGTGGGAATGGCTGTGATAGTTTATTGTAATGAAGATGAGCTTCACAACAATGGTAATGATGATATGGTAACAAGTTGATCACAAGCAATGAAGGAATGACTTAGGTGCCAAAGACGTGCTGTAATTCCTGCAGAGTAACAATACTAAAAGCTTAGATGAATGAAATAGAAGAAGAGGGTTCAATTTATAGACTTGTGAGAGAGAAAATCAATGGTATAGAAGACTTGAGAGAACGTGTACAAATAGAAAGAAGACAAGTGTCACACAAAAGCTATTTTGTTTGAGTTAATTGCTTTCTCGTGTAAAGATAAGATTTGATTTTGTAAATTAGAAATCTTTTTTTCTAATTTAAGAGTTAGTGATAAAAACAAGGTTTATTGAGTGAGTTAACTCAACTTGTGATTTGCTTTTGCATGATTTGAGAGAAATTAAATAATAAATTATTAAATTTTGTGTGCATGAAGAAGAAGACTTATTTTTAGAAGATTTGGAAGATATTTTAAGAATTTTGATGATAAGAAAGTAAATTAAATAAATAGATTTATTTAATTATTTTTGCATGCTTTAGAAGAATAGATAAAATATTTGATTATATTTTATTTTTAGAGATTGAGAGAATTAAATAAATTTGATTGATTTATTTAAATTTGGAAGAATGAGTGACTTAATTAAATAATTAAGAATTATTTAATTGTTTGGAGGAATTAAATTAAATAAAAGATTTTATTTAATTTTGACTTTACAAGAGGTAATTAAATATTTTTATATTTAATTAACTTAGAGGAATGTGAATCAAATAAATAAATTTGTTTATTTATTTATTGATAGAGGAATTAAAATGAAATAAATATTTAAGAATATTTATTTAGACCAAGTCGTGTCATTTTTAGGTGTATACATTTTGCCCCTCTTTGATGTGATGTTCGAGATGATGAGGTTTGTGTCGAGTAATATCATTTCAAAGAAGTTAAGGTATGGATAGAAGAAAAAGATGGTAATGAAAAGATAGGATGAGGATGCCCCCTCGGGAGATTGGATGGGGAGAGAGTTTCGAGGGCGCGAGATAGATAATCTCACGATGAAGAAGGTTGAAAAAAAAGGTCATGGTTCAGCGAAATGGGAAGAAACAAGCTTGGGAAGTAGTCCCAGTCACCACACAGCCAAGTAGGATTCACTTTGTATATATAGGAGCTCGGTCGATAAGACAAGTCATTTGCACACTTGGCTTTCTTTGATAGGTCCTTAAGAGCTTAGGAGAGCACAAGAGCATAGAGCAGTTGAGATAGATATGGATATTCCACATGAGGAGCACCACTTTGAGCGAGTCTGATAGTTTGATCGGCCAGCTGACGTAGGACCACCGGTATGTAGTTCAAAAAAACTCACCTAGGGTCATTTATTAGCGCAATAAATGCTAGGAAAAGTCTAACTAGGACAGATGCGTCGATCTACATTTCAGTGCATATGCGCTCTGAAACCACGCTTCTGATATGGTTTGATGCATTTATGGTATGAAGTGGCGCATGCAAGTTGGTTGCGCATTTGATATGAAAAATTGTGCATATGGTATAAAATGGTGCATATGTCATGTGACTGCACTTTTATGTTGTCTAGCTACACATGAGTGGAAAGCTGTGCATGTGTCAAGAAACTGCGCGTGGATGACATGTTACGATGCATTCATTGTGAAGCTGCGCTTGTGATATGGGACTGCGCATTTACTCAATTTGGTGGCGCATTTGCTAAAAATGGCACATTTGCTGTGAAATGGTGCATGTACCTTCTAATTCGGCACATATGCTCTAGGTAGTTAGCTTACTTAACAAAATTGACTCGATTGGCATCTTACTCGATGTGTCAATCGATAAGCAATCTTTGAGATTGCAGGAATCTAGTCAAGAGATGTTTATGTTATTTTAATAAATTTGATATGTTAAGGAAGTGATATGATGCTTTAGATAGTTTTGAGTAGTTATGCAGTTTTGGTTGACACATTGCTTTGCTTGATTGAAGGAGGACATCTGGGATGTACTTATGTCATGGGAGCAGTTTCCCTTGCCATTGTTGTAGCGGTACATGCTTACTGAGATTGATCAAGAGGCTCTTGGCACCATGGGACTTGATTATGTGTGCTTCATGCCTGAGGTTCGTGTGAACCTCAGTTTGCTAACTACTACTGTAGAGCGATTCCACAGCAAGGATGGGACCTTTCACCCACCTACTGGTGAGATGATGATTACACTTGAGAACGTTTATAGGATCATGCATTTGTCGATACAAGGTGAGCTAGTAGAGTATGATCCTCAGCAGGATGCATGACTAGCAGAGTGTAGGTGAGTATTTGATGACCCAGAGCTGGAGGGACAGGTTATCTCTTCGCAGGATATTCATGACTATTATGAGTACTTCCCAGGGATAGTGGCCAGATTAATTAGGGGTGTTGTCTGCCTTGATAGGAGGTTGCATGGCTTCCCTATTGGTTGGGGTCAGGTTATGGAGAGGATGATTATAGAGGGCACCTGTTTTGCATGGGGTGTCTGTGTTTTGGCACATCTGTACCACGATATGCATCAGGTGGTATACCACAGGGGTACTAGCTTGTCGGTAGGTGTTTCTCTTTTACAGTTTTGGCTATGGGAGCATATTGCGATCACTCAGCCGATATGCGTGTTTTCTAGGTAGAGGGGCGAGCCTTACAGCTATGGGTATGCAGGAGTTATTTCCCAGTACAAGCTGGGAAAGCTTGAGTACTGGAGGCACATGCTGGACAATGTAGATAGAGTTGTTTTCTGCCCATATCTAGATAGCGAGCACTGGGATGATGAGGATGATGAGCTGCCCTACTATTTTCAGACTCGATGGCTCATTAGAAGGACACAGTTCATATTGGAGAGACAAATAGTTAGCCAAGTTTGGAGGTAGTTTGGGAGGATACAAGGCATGCCATAGGGGTAGGCTCAGTTTGCGAGGACACATGCAAAGAAGTTTAGATCGTATGAGGAGGCATTAGCAGAGTTCTAGCAGACTCCTTATGTGGCTTGGCTGATGAGGAGGGAGGTCATAGATGTAGGGATGACTTATGATTATGAGGAGTGGTTAGCAGCTCATCTATTCCTAAGGTACTCAGGACCTAGAGAATTGGTGCCTCACTTAGATGAGGAGGACTCAGAAGATGAGGACGATGCAGGCAGGAGGAGGAGGAGACGTAGGAGGGGGAGAGGAGGACAGGGGGATGGGGATGATGAAGGTGATGGAGGAGATGGAGGAGGAGGGGGTAGAGATGGAGGTAGAGGGAAGTAGAGATAGAGGAGGAGAGCTAGGGAGGGACCTTTCCAGCAGCAGTAGGTAGTGTAGCCACAGGTTGCACAGTAGGTTGGTCAATAGATACAGATGCCAATACCATAGCAGGTGCCCCAGTAGTAGGTCCAGGGACAGGGTCAGGAATAATAGGTCCCTCAGGTTTAGGTTCTGTAGCCTGATTTGCAGCAGCAGACCATTATTACACTACATGGATAGGTGAGACAGCTCAAGGCTCATCTTAGAGTGGCAAAGTCTTGGAGAGAGTCTAATGCACGGGTACTATCAGGGCTCACGATAGAGTGGGATGCAACAGAGGTGAGGGTATAGGCCTTGAGACTAGAGAGAGACATGGCGCTAGCCACCTTGGGTATGGATGGGGCCACTGCATTTTTGTTTACACAGGTACAGTAGGGATAGGCTCAGGTACACCAGCTATAGACGCAGATTGCACAGATGCAGGGTGAGCTTGGTAGAGCATAGCCTCAGAACCAATACTATAGAGGATTGTACCACGGGGCGGTGCCAATGGATCAGAGGGCACCTAGTTTCTGGAGCCAGTCAGTAGCAGGTACACCCTAGAGGGTAGGTGGATCACGGTTAGGAGGGTTAGTGATGGGCCCACAATAGTTTGGGGCTAGTAGAGGATGGGAATGAGAGGGTAGTGCTGGGAGCAGTGTTCCACGGTAGCAAGGCTAGCCTATACACCTGTACCGACTTTGGTTTATGTATACATTTTTTGATGACTCAGATAGCCTGACATGTATATACCTGTATTATTTTGTACCGAGACATGTATCATTATTTATGCGATGTATACACTTTATATGATTTTGACTCAGAGATGGACTTTGATATGTTGTACATTTGAACATGGTTTATGTTTATTTATATGATGATGCAACTATTGATGATCTCTATATGCAGTTGTTTATACTATATGTTATGGATGCATTCTATCTTTATGATGTTTTATATGCGATGCACCTGTTATAATACTCTATATGATGTTATGTGATGTCTTGATGGATGCACATTTATGTTTTTGACACTATGATGCTTAATTATAATTCTAGGACTCTGATATGATGATGATCTAATGCAGACTTAGATGATTTCATGTATGCACCTAATATGTAAATGTGAATGTTATCTATATGATTATGTAGTGTTATGCGATGATCTACATGTACTTGTCTATGTTTTTGATTTTTCTGTTGACGCTATGGTATGATGCAAATGTATATGTGTGACCTAATGCACTTATTATGTATGCAAATGATTTAATCATGTTAATGACTATCTCATGTGATATGATATGCAACTTATGCTATGTTTTTTGTTATGTCCAAATGTACTCAATTGACACAGAAATGACACAATGATAGATAGAAGACTGACTGATAGAAGAAATGACTCGGTAGAAGGACTCACAAGCTTTTATTTGTATTGATATTCTACATAGGAATTTTTTATTGCATGGAATATGGATGTAAATGGATATGATATGGATGCAAAATGGTTTTTCCATCTTGATATTGCAAGTATATTTAAAGTGCTTATTTCATCATTGGGTGATTTTTTTTTGGGTACTTTTTCTGAATGTTGTAAGTTAATACAAGCATCTAGGTATAATTGAACCGAGATGACCTAAGTATTGCTTACATGGATTTTGACTTAGCAAGTTAATACAAGAATCAAGGTATAATTGAATCGAGATGACCTGAGTATTTCCTATATATCAACAAACAAGGATTGGCCCCTTTCATGTTAGACCTCTGAAGTCCTCGATGATCTTTTGCTGATCATGTCGTTAGACAAAATTTGTCGCATTACTAAAGATTAATCCACAAACAATAGATAAAGAAAATGATTATGCCCCCATCATAGTATCTCCAGCTTTTGGCATCCTTGAGTAGCATAGAAAGACATAATAACAAAAATCAAGACTCTGTAAGTTAACCGGATCAAACACAAAACATTCTTGCATTTAGATGTGTTTTTCTTGCCATATTTAGATAGAATTAGTTTGAGTGCTTTAGGTGCTTGTTTGCTTTGCTTTGGACAGCTCACTTTCTGATGTTGCTAACTGATATGCCCCTAATCCATAAGCAGCAATGATGACATAAGGACCAAGCCAGTTGGGCTCAAACTTACCTTTCTTTTCTCGATCCAGTTGATTGCGGAGATTTTTCTTTAAGTACTAGATCACCAACATTGAAGATCCTTGGATGGACCCTATGATTGTAGCTTTGTGACAATCTCTGTTGATATGCCTTGAGATGGTTAAAGGCCTGTTGCCTTCTCTCTTCTAACAACTCTAACTCTTGCAATCTAGAAACTCTATAGTCTTCATCAGTAATGAGACTTTTTAACGACACTCTTAGAGATGGTAACTCGACCTCGATGGGAAAAATGGCTTCTGATCAATAGACAAGGGCGTATGGGGTAGCACCTGTGGGATTGCGTATACTGGTTCGATAGGCCCATAGAACGGGATTCAATTGTATGTGCCAATCACGACTAGCATCATTGACAGTCTTCTTGAGGATTTTCAAGATTGTTTTATTGGATGCCTCTACTTGGCCATTCCCTTGGGGATAGTAGGGGTTGGAGAAATGGTGTTGGATTTTGAATTTGTCACAAAGCTCTTGTACATCCTGGTTCTTGAAAGGTCTTCCATTATCCATGATAATGGATGAGGGAATTCCATTTCTGCAGATGAGGTAATTGAGGATGAATGAGGCAATCTGTTTGCCTGTGACATTTGTGAGTGGAACGGTTTCAATCCACTTGGTAAAATATTCAGTGGCGGTAATTATGAACTTGTGGCCATTAGATGATGGTGGGTGAATTTTTCCCACAAGGTCGAGTCCCCATTAACAAAAAGGCCAAGGTGTTGTTAAAGGTCAGAGCTCTTGAGTTGGTGCATGTATCAGGTTTCCATGTATCTAGCATTGCTTGCACTTCTTCACAAACTGATATGAATTGGCTTCCATGTTTGGCCAATAGTATCCCAAACGCATGAGTTCTTAGCTAAAGAAGGACCACTAGAGTGTGTTCCACAAATTCCTTTGTTCACATCTTGTAAGGCGGTTTGAGATTCTTCCCATTCTAAACATCAGAGTAAAGTACCATCCAGACCTTAGCGGTATAGGGTGTCAGCGATAATGGTATAACGAGAGGTTTGATGAATGAAGGTTTGACATTGGTTAGAAGACAAGTCAGGTAGTAGGGTATTATCCTTGAGGTAAGTGTAAATCTTACCATACCAAGGTGAATCAGATCTGAATAATAGGTATATGGAGTGTGTTTTAGGAAGATCATAAGCTAGTTGCATAACTGACTCAACCAAGAACTCATACAGTGATTCATTCTCTAGGATCTCGAGGAGTGAGCCAATGGTTGCCATGGCATTTGCTACTTTATTTTCAATATGAGGTATTTTCTCAAAGGAGATGATCACAAAGTACCCTTTAAAGTCATCAACCATATACTTGTATGGTATTAACTTGTCATCTTTGGTGTAATAGTCATTGTTGACATGATTGATTAGCAGTTGGGAGTCTCCATAGACATGTAGCTCTTTTATTTTCCATTCTGCTACCATTTTGAGACCAATGACCAAGGCCTCATACTTTGCTATATTGTTTGTGCATGGGAATAGTAGACGGTAAGACTTAGGTATGGTGTTGCCGTGAGGAGTGACCAACATGACTCCTGCCCCCAATCCATGGTTTGTATAGGATCCATCAAAGTAGAGTTTCCATGAGTGTGTTGTGATATTGAATATGGCTTCATCTAGAAACTCAAATGTCATTGGTGTGGTATCCTATAATGGTTCTTCCACTAACTAATCTGCAATGATTTGACCTGAATGATAGCCTTCCTTTTTACATACTCAATGTCATATTCGCTTAGGAGCATTACCCACTTAGCTAGGTGCCCTGTTAGAGCTACTTTACTCAATAAGTATTTTAATGGATCTATCTTTGCAATAAGATTGACTGAATGTGCTAGCATGTAATGTTGTAGTTTTTGAGAAGCAAAAACCACAGCAAGACATGATATTTCTATCTAAGAATATTGCAGTTTGTAGCCCACCAATGTGCGACTGATGTAGTAGATAGCCCTTTCTTTACCTTCATAATCCTGTTGTGCTAATAGGGAACTCAGAGCTATTGGCATAGCAAATATGTAAAGTAATAGCGGTTTGCCTTGTATAGGAGGCATTAAGATAGGTGGATTCATAAGATACTCTTTTAGTTTGTTGAATGCTTCTTCGTACTTCTCATCCCATCTAAATGGAATGTTTTTATGTAAGAGATGACTGAAAGGTTGGCACTTGTTTGCTAGTTGTGATATGAACTGATGGATTGCTTGTAACTTGCCTTGTAGAGACCACAGTTGAGTGATGTTCTTAGCCAATGGCATTTCCATGATAGCTTTGACTTTAGAACGATCCACTTCGTTCACATTTGCTAATACAATGAAGCCTAGGAGCTTGTTAGAGGTAACTCCAAACACACATTTCTTTCAATTTAACCTGACTTTGAAGTATTCCAATCTCTGTAGTACCTTCTCTAGTACATCTACGTGGGACTCCCTTATTAGTGACTTTGCAAGGATATCATCTACATAGTCCTCCATTGTGATGTGCATCATATCATGGAAGATAGTGGTCATAGCACGTTGATATGTTGCCCCAGTATTCTTTAACCCAAATGGCATGACATTCTAGCAGAAAATACCCCATGGACAAGTGAAAGATTTTTTATGTTGGTCTTCAGGTGCTATCCTGATTCGATTATATCCAGAGAAGCCATCCATGAGAGATAACATGGTATGCCCTACTATCAAGTCGACTATGATATCAATATTGGGAATCAAAAAATCATCCTTGTGGCAAGCTTTGTTAAGATCTTAGAAATCATTACATAATCTAACTCTGCCATCAGGTTTGGACACTGGCACTATGTTAGATACCCACTCTGGATAGTCTATTGCGTTGATGAACCCTACATCTAGCAGTTTCTTGAGTTCCTCTTTTACTAGTAATGCAATATGTGGATGCATCTTTCTGAGCTTCTGGTTGACTAGTTTGACCACAAGATCTAGTGGAAGATGATGTAGAATCAAATCTAGATCTAAACCAAGCATATCTACGTATGACCAAGCAAAGTTGACTTGCTTTTTCTTGAAGAATGGTACAAATTTGGTCTTCTCTGGTGGAGATAGAGACTTTGCAAAGTGAATGACCTTAGGACTATCCTTTGTTCCAATGTTGACAGGTTTTGTAGGTTCCACAACAATCTGAGACTTCTCCTGATACATGTCGGTGGGGAGAGTTTCAAGCCTTCCATCGTCTGGTGCCTCGGAGAGGATTTCACCATTTGATGCGTCCTTTCTTTTTACTATTTTGGGATATGACACTGCCACAGAATGGTTTTATCCATTAGATCCATCTTTGATTTTTATGTTTTTACGACTGGAAGGCTTGGTACCCTCTCCAAAATAAGCCACGTTGTTGAGTTCAATAGCGAAGCTAGCTTTATGATCTCCTTTAGGTAGGTGGTCCCTAAGTTCCATGTAGTCAATATAGGCATCATCATTTTGGAACATGTCTAGTTGTGGGGTTCCTTGTAAATTCCAGTCGATAAGTTCAGGATGCATAAGGGGAAGGGGGTCGAAAGATAGATCTGATTCATTGGGTGTGATAGTTTGAATGTATATGTAGTCAGGATTCATATTGGTAGGGATAGGATTCGAGATGGTACTTTCCTCCAGATTATTTATTACGATGGAACTCTGACCTTTCTTGAAAGTCATACTTTTAGGAGTTGGTGAATCAAAATCTAATGGTATATGCGTTAGTGTTTGTCCCTCACGGTAGGGGCTATAGGTTTGAATGGTGTCAATTCCTTTGTCTTCATAGGAGTTCTTTGTGAGTTCATCCCACTCATACTCGTTGGAATCTGTGTCACTATCTTCTTTTAAGGCATGGATCTATTCCACAAAACAAGCATTGGCCTTAGCTTCACCTTTGTACTTGTATCCTAACCCTTTTGTAGTTCTAGCTAGTGAGGATGAAGAGGGTTGGATGGGTTCTATTATTCCTTCTTTTCTTAGGCCAATGGGGCCTTGTCCTTCATGACCCATTTTGTTTAGGATAGACTCACCATGCCCATAAATTTCTGTTTGGCTCTTAGGTGGTTCTTGTTGTGTGTTATCTTCCTCTATGTAGAGCCATTGCAAGACATATCTCTCTTCACTCTCATCTGATAGGGTTCCCCATTTTACAAAGGGAACTTTGGCAGGTTTGGGAGAAGCAGACAGTTTTGGAATGTACTTAGGTGTTGGTCACCCAAAGAATCTTGGAGATAGAGGCAGTTTGGCTAAGTTGAGGCTCTGCTCAATAGAGTATTCCCCTACCCCTATTTCTTTGATTGTGATTTTCTATTCTTTGGTCTTGTATGAGGACGCTTCAGAGGTAGCATTATGCTATGAAATGGGGGATGTAGAAGCTCTTTTGTTGGGAATGATGTAATTAGGTTTTTAGCAGATAGTGTTGTAGTGCTGGAAAGGATTAGGATCACCCTGGATGGTGATCTGTTTGGCATTATGAGGAAATTTGATGCATTGGTGATAGGTAGAAGGCACATCTTTGATGGCATGGATCCAGGGTCTATCTAGGAGGATATTATAGGCTAGCTCCCTGTTAGCGCCTGAATTGACTGGTAGTTTTTTGAGCATTTTTCATTCAGGCACTCTCCCTAAGTATCCAAAAAATGTTCTAAGTGTTGGACCTCCTCAGCAGTTTTCAGCTGCATCATCATATTTTCTTGAGGAGGAGGTCATCATCATCATGTTTGTTTCGATGAAGGTCAGCATCATCATGTTCTCCGTCGACTGGTTTCTCAACGTCATCATCATATTTCACTATCGGGTGATGTTTGGTTTTTATCCTGATGATGCTGATGAGCTACAGTGCGCCTTGATCTGCTTGCGAGGGTGATTTTTCAAAGTACCCGGTGATCTTGCACTTATCACCTTGCCCAAACATGATGATGATGTTGCCCCGTTATTCTGAAGGGGTTATTCTCTAAGTTGTTCGACCTGACTTGCTTTTTCCTAAGGGTCGTTGTCATCATCATCATATTTTCAGTTATCACCGTGTTGCTTGCGAGGGTCATCATATTTTCTGCATCATGATATTTCCCCGGGGTGATATCTTTATCATCGGGTGATCTTGGTTATGATCATCCTGATGATGTTGTTGAAGAGTTCTTAGTGCGACTCGATATTCACTGGGGTCATCATATTTTGAACGTCAGGATGATCTTAGTCAATATCATCCTGATGATGTTGTATCACTTCTTGTTCGTTGTTTTGTCATCCTGATGATGCTGACGTCATCCTTATATCAGGGTGATATCTTTTTCTCTGCCTATCTGCATCACGATATTTCCGAAGGAGGGGGTGATATTTTCATATCACTCGAGTGTGTTTGTTCCAGCATCATGATGATGCTGATATCAAGGAGATATCCGCCTGCCGGCTTCGTGCGCTATCTAGTGGGGGTGATCTTTTCGAGCATCATCATATTCATCTATCGCCCCGATCTTATAGCGGAGCTACAGTGCAACCTGATGTTAGTGTATCAGGATGATATTTCCAAATATCCAGTTGTCTTCCGAATATCATCCTGATGTTGATATGATGATGACGTCATCAAGGTCCGGGGGGGTCATATTTCTAACATAGATCATCTTGTGGAGATCCCCCGATATTTGCAAACATGATGATGACGTCATCCGGATATGAGGAGGTGCGCAGTAGGCAGATATGATGATGACATCAGCAGGATATGATGATGATGTCATCAGGATGTTCTTCGGCCAGACTTTTGGTATAGGCTCAGCAGGAGGATGTTCCTCCGATGGATCAGGTTGTGCCGATTATCATGCAGGTTATATTGCAATATGATGATGACGTCAGGGTGATATTTCGGGCAACAAGATATCATGCTGCTGGAGGATGATGATGATGAAGTCTTATACTAGTGTCATCAGGAGCAAAAGCACCGACATGATATATGCTCATGACCTAGTATATAAAGTGTTAATGAGGTTGCTGCGGGGTGCATGTGGGATATTGATATCCTGCATTTTCAAATATCATGATGATGAATCTCGGCGGGAAATGGTTGCGATGCAGAATTGATGTTCTTCCCGAGGCCGCGGGTTGGTGCGCCATCAATGGCGATTGTTGCAGAGGTATGGGCGATGGCGTGGGCTGATCTGGTACCCGATTGAAGGTGTACATCAGTGGCGCAGGGCTCGAGAAATCTTCATGTCTCCTCCCTTACCTGCTGCATTCAAGTTTGGGCGCCAATATGGTAATGTTTGAGCGCCATCTCTCTGATACTGTATATCTGGTGGGAGTTTTGGTCAACCTGGTAGTTAATGCTGAATACACCCTCCTGCTATATAAGGCAGATGGTGTTTTTCATTCAGGGTTGTTGAAAGTTGATGATTTTTGGCTCTGTAATCCATAACCAGCTGATCTGGTTGCTCTGTGCAGTTTATCTTGTGAGTTTATGTATCTCCTGTTGTACGATTTGGCATGAATCCACTGATTTCATGGTTGATCTTATATGAGTAATGCTATCTTAGCATGTGTTGTGTTAATTCTGTCTCCAGTATTGCATGTATTCTTCTTCTGGATCTGGATATTTGCGTAATGTTTAGATTCTAGAGCATAGAATTCCTATGTTGAATGTCTGATCTTTTAACCTCTGCTCAAGGGGCAGATTAAACTGTTTTCAGGTTGAACATTGGGGAGGGTATACTGCAGTAGGGATGCCATAAGTAGAGATAACTTAACACTCTTCATTGGGAGATATCTGTAAGGCAGATATCATGTGTATCCCCCTGAAATCCAGTTTTAGCTATTCATGCTGATCATTCACAGGTGTATGTCTACCGACTCCAAGCCCTGGATAGGCACCAATCATGCTGTGTTCTTGTGTTATACACCATGTCCAGCTTTGCATCCAAATTCATAACTAAAACATTTCATACTTCCACCTGTTAGTTGTAGGAGTAGGATTAGGAACCCCCTGCATGCTCTCATACCCAACCAGACATCATGTCCAAGAATGTTGCCAGCCTTGTGATCTATCATGTAGATCTTGGTCCATACATGAGAGTATTCTGCCTGTTGTTGTCAAGTTAGATCCTTCTATCTTTGAGCTAGTCAAGGTTACATCTTGAGTTATAGGGATACCCCCCTTGGTGCGGCAGAACTAGAAGTGAAGGGGAGGAGCTCACGCAACCTCCTGTATTTAGTTGGCTGAATCTGCCCGTGCATTAGAACTGGCAATCCCTAATGCTGATTCAGAAGAAATACCAACAAAGTGGTGACTCTGCTGGGGAGATCAATGTCATATCCATGAAAGTTTGAGTCCACAAGATTAAAAAATTAGACCTAGAAACTGTTTGTTGCAGCAGAGAAAAAAAAGGTTGTATATGTGACTCTGCTGGTGGATGACCCAGAATGAAAGAAATCAATCTGCAGCTTCAGCTTGTTTGAAGCTCATTCCTCTTCAAGGAGGTGGCGACTCTGCATCAAAGAACCTGATAAAAGAACAAAATCAGCCAGAGAAGAATTTGCAGCTTCTGCAACATATCTAGGTATTTCATATTGTTTGACAAATTCCCTATTTGGTGAGATAGCACTGGTTAAAAGGGAAACACTGGTGAAAGCAGAGCTTGCATGCTTCTATTAGAACTTACACTGTATTTCAAAGGGCATGCAATGTTGTTCAAAAGACTCATTTAAAGGACTTTAGGGAAGTTTGAAAAAACAGTTTGAACTTTGAGTGCCTAAAGTCATTGTTTGTAGAAAATCTGAGTAGAGAGGAGGGTTGCAATAACATAAAGGATGTATTATCTGCCTATGCACCCTTGTGAAGTGTCAAATGCAAAAATGTATAACAGTCAATCCCAACAATGTAATAAAAGAAGTTTCAACATAGACAGATATAAGCCCATAAATTTTAGTGGCATTTGTGGCTATCCAAATGCTTTTCCACCTAAAATCAGGAATTTTTTGCCTAAATTTAAGGGTATAAAGGATGAATCAGCTGAGAGACACTTGCAGCAGTTCATGAATGTGATAGATGACTTTGAGATTGACCATGAGGATGTGGTTATGAGATTATTTGTTCAATCTCTAGATGAAGATGCAAGGGACTGGTTTTCCTACCTTCCAGCTCACTCTGTCAACTCTTGGCATGGTTTTAAATCTGCATTTCTAGTACAGTATGGTGAAAGAGTTTCTGAATATGCAGCTATTAGTGAATTCATGTACATCCATATTGAAGAAGATGAGTTGATCCCGGCCTTTAACCTTAGATTTATGAGGGCATTGAATAGAATTCCAGAATGCATGAGACCTAATGATGCACTGTGCTTAGTTACCTATTTGGGAGCCTTTGATAAGAAAATGAGTTACAGATTAAGAGACAAGGAGCCCACCACATTGCATCAGGCACATCAGTTTGCATTAGATATTGAAAACAATTGGAGGTATGGAATACAAAAGGGTTATTTCTCTAAAAATTTTTGTTGTCCTGCAGCCCCCAGTGTTAATGAAGGATTTAATTCAGGAATTGATAATGAATGTCATAGCACTCACACCCCTGTTGTCCCAGTTTTTGCATCATTCCAAGTGGATGATGTTTCTATCATAGAGGAGGATGTCCTTTTTTGCCCAGCAAGTGAAGTTGAAAATAATAATTTTTCAAGTAAAATTTGCATACCAGTCCTAAACAAAGAGCCTTCATGTTTAAATGGTCCAGTTGTGCAGAGTTGTGATCATATGGATCAAGAATCAATATCAGTTTCATCAGGAAGTATTGGAGGGCTGGAAAATGATGCAGATTGTTCAACTTCAGAGTACATTGAAACAGCAGAAATCTTGTATATGGGGCAATCAGTTGATAAAAATGATATCCATGACCAGTGCATGGATCAGGTTTGTTTTTCTTATGACTCTGGATCTGATAGTAATGAAGAAGAATTGGAATGTCATGAAGAAGAAGCAGAGGCCTTTGCAGTGAGTGTTAATCCCCTTTATGATGAGCCTGCTGATGCATATGATGTTGTGAGTCTTGACTTTCAGTGGTGCAGGATTAACCCTTTGTTTGAGGATGATGATACTGATTTGCAAGCTGTGAATAATGAATGTTCATCATCACCTGATTCAGACATGTGCAACATTGGGAGTGTGGATCAGGTTTTGTTTTCAAAATCAGTAGATATTAGGGGTCTCATATTTTCTGAGTATTTTGAATTGTTGGATCAGCTGGATGAATACCTGATAATATGTAGCAACCAGATAAATGATAAAGAATGCCAAGAGCAGTATGATGTACTGTCTGAGGGACATAACATACATGTGTTGCCTAATGTTGAAGAATATTATGTGTATGGTTACATGTCTACTTCTGAAATCCAAAATGACAGAGCTGAAAATGATGGTGGCAAGCTTTCAAAACTGGTGGAATATCTTTTTAAGCAGGTGACATTATGGGCAGATTATGCCAATCTTTTCAGTTGGGATTGGGATCTTTCAGCTTGGAATCAGGCATTTGACAAGAAAAAATTATGGTTTTTCCTTTTTGGCTACTCGGGGCCGCCAAAATAATGTTTAAAAATATTGTGTTTGGTGATGCAGATCATGATAACTTCATGACTCTGTGCCCAATGGATAAGGGACTGGTCTGCATCCCAGAGATCTGGGGTTCTCGCTGCAGTCTTGCACCTGCACGTCCCCAGACAGAGCCACTGTTAGCGCCTGAATTGACTGGTAGTTTTTTGAGCATTTTTCATTCAGGCACTCTCCCTAAGTATCCAAAAAATGTTCTAAGTGTTGGACCTCCTCAGCAGTTTTCAGCTGCATCATCATATTTTCTTGAGGAGGAGGTCATCATCATCATGTTTGTTTCAATGAAGGTCAGCATCATCATGTTCTCCGTCGACTGGTTTCTCAACGTCATCATCATATTTCACTATCGGGTGATGTTTGGTTTTTATCCTGATGATGCTGATGAGCTACAGTGCGCCTTGATCTGCTTGCGAGGGTGATTTTTCAAAGTACCCGGTGATCTTGCACTTATCACCTTGCCCAAACATGATGATGATGTTGCCCCGTTATTCTGAAGGGGTTATTCTCTAAGTTGTTCGACCTGACTTGCTTTTTCCTAAGGGTCGTTTTCATCATCATCATATTTTCAGTTATCACCGTGTTGCTTGCGAGGGTCATCATATTTTCTGCATCATGATATTTCCCCGGGGTGATATCTTTATCATCGGGTGATCTTGGTTATGATCATCCTGATGATGTTGTTGAAGAGTTCTTAGTGCGACCCGATATTCACTGGGGTCATCATATTTTGAACGTCAGGATGATCTTAGTCAATATCATCCTGATGATGTTGTATCACTTCTTGTTCGTTGTTTTGTCATCCTGATGATGCTGACGTCATCCTTATATCAGGGTGATATCTTTTTCTCTGCCTATCTGCATCACGATATTTCTGAAGGAGGGGGTGATATTTTCATATCACTCGAGTGTGTTTGTTCCAGCATCATGATGATGCTGATATCAAGGAGATATCTGCCTGCCGGCTTCGTGCGCTATCTAGTGGGGGTGATCTTTTCGAGCATCATCATATTCATCTATCGCCCCGATCTTATAGCGGAGCTACAGTGCAACCTGATGTTAGTGTATCAGGATGATATTTCCAAATATCCAGTTGTCTTCCGAATATCATCCTGATGTTGATATGATGATGACGTCATCAAGGTCCGGGGGGGGTCATATTTCTAACATAGATCATCTTGTGGAGATCCCCCGATATTTGCAAACATGATGATGACGTCATCCGGATATGAGGAGGTGCGCAGTAGGCAGATATGATGATGACATCAGCAGGATATGATGATGATGTCATCAGGATGTTCTTCGGCCAGACTTTTGGTATAGGCTCAGCAGGAGGATGTTCCTCCGATGGATCAGGTTGTGCCGATTATCATGCAGGTTATATTGCAATATGATGATGACGTCAGGGTGATATTTCGGGCAACAAGATATCATGCTGCTGGAGGATGATGATGATGAAGTCTTATACTAGTGTCATCAGGAGCAAAAGCACCGACATGATATATGCTCATGACCTAGTATATAAAGTGTTAATGAGGTTGCTGCGGGGTGCATGTGGGATATTGATATCCTGCATTTTCAAATATCATGATGATGAATCTCGGCGGGAAATGGTTGCGATGCAGAATTGATGTTCTTCCCGAGGCCGCGGGTTGGTGCGCCATCAATGGCGATTGTTGCAGAGGTATGGGCGATGGCGTGGGCTGATCTGGTACCCGATTGAAGGTGTACATCAGTGGCGCAGGGCTCGAGAAATCTTCATGTCTCCTCCCTTACCTGCTGCATTCAAGTTTGGGCGCCAATATGGTAATGTTTGAGCGCCATCTCTCTGATACTGTATATCTGGCGGGAGTTTTGGTCAACCTGGTAGTTAATGCTGAATACACCCTCCTGCTATATAAGGCAGATGGTGTTTTTCATTCAGGGTTGTTGAAAGTTGATGATTTTTGGCTCTGTAATCCATAACCAGCTGATCTGGTTGCTCTGTGCAGTTTATCTTGTGAGTTTATGTATCTCCTGTTGTACGATTTGGCATGAATCCACTGATTTCATGGTTGATCTTATATGAGTAATGCTATCTTAGCATGTGTTGTGTTAATTCTGTCTCCAGTATTGCATGTATTCTTCTTCTGGATCTGGATATTTGCGTAATGTTTAGATTCTAGAGCATAGAATTCCTATGTTGAATGTCTGATCTTTTAACCTCTGCTCAAGGGGCAGATTAAACTGTTTTCAGGTTGAACATTGGGGAGGGTATACTGCAGTAGGGATGCCATAAGTAGAGATAACTTAACACTCTTCATTGGGAGATATCTGTAAGGCAGATATCATGTGTATCCCCCTGAAATCCAGTTTTAGCTATTCATGCTGATCATTCACAGGTGTATGTCTACCGACTCCAAGCCCTGGATAGGCACCAATCATGCTGTGTTCTTGTGTTATACACCATGTCCAGCTTTGCATCCAAATTCATAACTAAAACATTTCATACTTCCACCTGTTAGTTGTAGGAGTAGGATTAGGAACCCCCTGCATGCTCTCATACCCAACCAGACATCATGTCCAAGAATGTTGCCAGCCTTGTGATCTATCATGCAGATCTTGGTCCATACATGAGAGTATTCTGCCTGTTGTTGTCAAGTTAGATCCTTCTATCTTTGAGCTAGTCAAGGTTACATCTTGAGTTATAGGGATACCCCCCTTGGTGCGGCAGAACCAGAAGTGAAGGGGAGGAGCTCACGCAACCTCCTGTATTCAGTTGGCTGAATCTGCCCGTGCATTAGAACTGGCAATCCCTAATGCTGATTCAGAAGAAATACCAACAAAGTATCTAGGACTTGGCAAACAATATCCTTTATCACCGGTCCAACTTGTATTGGTAACACCACTGTTCCTTTAGTAGTTCTTGTTACAAGTATGGGCCTTACCAGTGTTGTCATTGATGTCAACATACTCATGTTATATTAATGAGAAGGATTAGATGAGCTGTGTGCTGAGGATATTGAGAAAATAAGTCTCAATCAGGAACAGTGAAGAACAGTGATGACAAGAAGGTAAAAGTCTTTAATAGGTTGAGGATCAGAGGATGCAATTTAAAGGGTTTGTAGATATAAGTCTTAAGATGCTCCAATCAAGATTTCAGAGGTCCACATGAAGATCTGAAGAAGTTATGGTTGCTTAAGTAGAACTGGTTCTGGTAGGTGTTCAGAGGTGACAAAGTGCCATAGATAGGTCCGGTGAGATCCGAAATTTCATTATCCCATTCTACGGATTTGAGGGAGTGTTGAGGAGTTCCTGTGAAGTATCAACTAGATTGATTCGTGGGTTGAAGGTCTAGAAGAGCCTATTCACTTGTGACAATGATGACATACTGTGTTCTTGAAGCTCTGGATGAAGAAGTGCGGATGTTGTTAGTAATTTAGGGAAGGTTATGATGATCGTTGGATCATGTCTAGTTCATGTTGGTGGTCTGCATTGAAGTTAGAGTTTGCATTTGAAGAATAACCAAGGATATTGGTGTTCTCCTTGAGACTAGCTGACTGGATGTATTACATGTCTTGCGGATGTTCTTGTAGGTGTTTGCCGACTTAGATGATTGTTCCTAAGTTGATGCCTTGTATAAATAAGGGATTGTGAATTCATTTTGTAGTGTGCCTTACGGTGATGAGTGTGTGGTAGCGAAGAGAAGTATGAAAGGTAGAGCAGAAGTATTGGGCTTAAATGGAACTGATTCAAGCATGCTGAAGATGCTATTCTCCAGTTCATAAAGGTGATACTTATTCCTTTGCAGATAGTGTGTCTCTTGTAGGCAGTGAGCCCTAATTGGCATGTGCCATTTTGTTCTTTCTATTCTTCTAATAGAGAATACATTCTTGGGTTAATCACCTCGTAGTTTTTCCCTTAACCGAGTTTTCCACGTCAAAATCTTGGTGTCATGTGTTGATATGTTTTTGCTTTTGATTTGAATGCATTATGGTTCATGATTAATATTATGCTAATCACTAAAGAAGATTCAAGTGTTTAAAAAGGAGAAAGTTTTGCACAATTGATTCAGCCCCCCCTCTCAATTATATGCCCTAAGTCTAATAATTGGTATCAGAGCTAAGTTCCTCTAAAAGGAGCTTAACCGCTGGAGGAGATCCAGGATGTTGTCATACAAGAAGGATAGTCTGAAGTTTGATGGAACCAACTTTTCTTTTTGGAAAGGTCGCATGAAATGTCACTTGCAGTGTATGGGGAAGGCGTACTAGTCCATGGTCACAAAAGCGTATGTACCTCCACAGGGTGGTCTGACAACCCTAAATGAAATCACAGATGCTAAAAACAATCTGCGGACCAAAGAGGCTCTTCTAAGCGTATTAACTGACTCAGAGCTCTCAAATGTTATTGACCTACCAACTGCCTATGAGATATGGATTAAACTGGAACTTCTGCATGAAGGAGATGAGTATGTTAAATGTGCAAGGTTACAGAGTCTAAAAGGGAAATTTGAAAAACTGAAGATGAGAGATGATGAAAATATTACCACTTTTATGCCAAGAGTGAATGAGCTGGTTTGTGGAATTAGAAATTCTGGTGGAGTCTTGGATGAAAATGAGATTATTGGTAAGATTCTCAGATCCCTTACTGCCTCTTACAAAATCAAGGTTGCTGCCATTGATGAATTCAGAGCCCATACAACTGTCACAAGAGACCGATTGGCTAGCAAACTGGTTGCTTTTGAAATGGCCGAATTTGGAGATGATCCCCCCAAAATTGAATTTGCGTTCAAAGCTAGTGCCTCTATGAAAGGTAAACAAGGATTTGATCTGGGAGAGAACTCATCAAGGAAATTGTCATGGTATGGAAAAGCAAGAAAAGACCTGGAAGAAGAAGAAGTAGAAACTACTCAACTTGAAGTCCTCATTGCAAAGAGACTGCCAAGAGGATTCGGTAAGTATGAAGGAAAATTTCTTTTTAAGTGTTTTAACTGCAATAAGATTGGTCAATTTGCCTCAAAATGTCCAAAAAGATTTTCAAAGCCAAATCCTAACAGATCAAGGTTCCAAAAGAATTGTTACTATGTTCATGAAGAAGATGATAATGAAGGAGTAACAGATGATGAATCAGAGACAGGAAACAAATCTGGAAGTCAATGGGTGTTTATTGCCATCAAGGAAGAAGAACCAATATCATCTGTATCTATCAATCATAAAGTTGTAGAAAGAGCTCTGGCTGCCCAAGTTGAATAAAAGAATGATTGGGTCATTGATAGTGGTTGCTCTCACCACATGACAGGTGACAAGAATAAGTTCATAGATTTGGAAAGGTATGAAGGAGGAGTGGTGAAGTTTGGTGATAATTCTGCTGGTAGAATCAAAGGAAGAGGAACTATTTCTTTTAATGGAAGAAACAAAACTGGTAATGTACTGTATGTTGAAGGTTTGAAGCACAATCTTCTCAGTGTTGGACAGTTGGTGGACAAAGGCTATGATCTCCGATTCAAAGATGGAAAATAGAAAATTTTTGAAAGATTCAGTTGAGTAAGATGAGCAGAGTCACATTCAAAAGCAAGCAACTGTCTTCTACCAGACCATTGGACTTAGTTCACAGTGATCTTTGTGGTCCAGCAAGAACCAGAAGTATTCAAGGTGATAGATACTTCATGTTGCTAATAGATGACTATTCCCGGATGATGTGGGTAACCTTTCTAAAGGAGAAATTAGAAGCTCTTGAGAAATTTAAAATATTCAAGGCTATGGTAGAGAATGAAATAGTAATAAAGTTGAAATGTCTAAGGTCTGATAGAGGTGGAGAATTCACATCCGGTGAGTTCATAGAATTCTGTGAGAAACATGGAATTATGAGATAGTTATCTGATCCGAGGACTCCACAGCAGAATGGAGTAGTGGAGAGAAAGAACTGGACCATCTAGGAAGCATCTATGACTATGATGATGGAAGCAAATGTTCCTCAGATCTATTGGAGAGAAGTTGTCAACACTGAAGTCTATACTCTTAATCGAGTTCAAATCAGAAGCAATACCGGTAAGACCCCTTATAAACTCTGGTTTGGCATTACTCCTACTATAAGATATTTCAGAGTCTTTGGTAGCAAGTGTTACATCAAAAGAGATGAAGATTTGGGCAATTTTGATGCTAGAAATGATGAAGGAATATTCTTGGGTTACTCTACTCAAAGCAAAGCATACCGGTGTTATAACAAGAGACTAAGAAAGATGATAGAAAGTACAAATATGAAGGTTGATGAGGGAATAGAGAAACCCTCAAGGTTTTATGAGTATGATGAAGATGATCATAATGGTGTTCTGGTTCAAGGAGCTCAATCCTCTCCTAAAAGTCAGATTCAGACTGATCCGGTAAATCAGGAAGAAGAGGTAGATCTGAATGAGCCTGATCAAGAAGTAGAAGTGCAAGAAACTCCCAAAGTTCCAAGGTATGTAAGACTGAACCACTCTGAAGATCAAATCATAGGTGACAAAAGCAAAGGTGTGCAAACTAGAAGGAAAATTGCTCAAAATTTAGATGAATATTGTCTAATTTCAAAGATTGAACCTAAGACAATAAATGAAGCCTGCAATGATGAAAATGGGACCAAAGCAATGGAGGAAGAGTTGATGCAAATTGAGAAAAATCACACTTGGTATCTTCTTCCCAGACCTAGAAACAAGAATGTGATTGGAACCAAATGGGTCTTCCGGAACAAACTAAATGAAGTTGGTGAAGTAATTAGAAATAAAGCCAGATTGGTCTGCAAAGGCTACTCTCAACTAGAAGGAATTGATTTTGAAGAAACCTTTGCTCCAGTGGCAAGAATTGAAGCAGTCAGATTATTTCTTGCATTTGTTGCCTTCAAGGATTTCAAGGTGTATCAGATGGATGTCAAATCTGCTTTCCTGAATGGTGACTTAGAAGAAGTGTACATTGAACAAACAGATGGATTTCAGTTATCTGAGCATGGTGATATGGTTTGCAAATTAAAGAAGGCACTATATGGACTAAAGCAAGCCCCTAGAGCCTGGTATGAAAGACTGGACAAATATCTTTTGAAGATTTGTTTCAATAAAGGCACTGCTGACAGTAACCTATATTTCAAAATTGATCATGAAAACATCTTGATTGTTAAAGTATTTATTGATGATAACATATTTGGAGGAAGAGACAATATGTGTAAAACCTTTGCAAATCAAATGAAAAGTGAGTTTGAGATGTCAATGCTCGGTGAAATGAATTTCTTCTTGGGTATGCAAATTACTTAGACAAAGAAACAAATCTTTGTCTCTCAGAGCAAAAATGTGAAAGAATTGTTGAGGAAATTTGGAATGGAAGATTCAAAGCCAATGAACACTTCCATGGCAACTGGATGTAAGTTAAGCAAAGATGATGACTCTCCTAAGACAAATCAGACAATGTATAGATTAATGATTGGAGGACTATTGTATCTCACTCAAACTAGACCAGATATATTGCAGGCTGTTGGTCTTGTGGCGAGATTTCAGGCTGATCCCAGAGAATCTCATGTCATGGCAATCAAAATAATTTTTAGGTACTTAAAAGGAATAGTTGAGTATGGTTTGTGGTATCCTAGAGATCATAATTTTTCTCTTCATACATATACAGATGTAGATTGGGCAGGAGATGTGGATGATCGGAAGAGTACAAGTGGAGCATTCTTTTTGGGAAAAAGGTTGGTTTCTTGGCTAAGCAAGAAACAAGAGGCAATAGCCCTATCTACAATTGAAGCAGAATACATTGCAGCAGCAGGTAGTTGCACTCAAGTTTTATGGATGAAGCAGATGCTAAGAGATAATCAAGTAGAATATGAGGAGCCTATCACAATTTTCTGTGATAATTCAAGTGCAATAAATATTTCTAAGAATCCGGTGTTGCATTCTAACACTAAGCATATATCTATCAAGTTTCACTTTCTGAGAGAGCAAGTGAACAAGGGTGAAGTTAGATTGGAGTATGTGCCCTCCAAGGATCAGCTTGCAGATATTTTTACTAAACCTCTTCCCAAGGACTCTTTTGAGTATCTCAGGGAGAAGTTAGGGGTTATTGCCCCTCTGGTGATGAACTAGGATGCACTAATGTGCATCAATCTGGTGGATATCAGAGTCATATCTTGTGATTCGGATTGATGATAAGGGAGCTACTACTCAGGGGGAGAAGCTGGTATGTTATGAAGTAGTGAAGTTACAAGTATGAGCCCTTTGCCATTGATGTCAAAGGGGGAGAGAAGACATGTGAAAAATAAGTGGTTGCTGATCAAAGGGGGAGCAATAAAGGAAGAGAAGACATGTGAATAGTTGTTGCTATTAGGGGAAGTTGTAACAGCAAGGAGAAGTTCTTATCTTGATGGTTTTTCACATTATATGTTGCCATCAATGACAAAGGGGGAGATTGTTGCAAGCATGGGCCTAACCGGTGTTGTCATTGATGTCAACATACTCATGTTGCATTAATGAGAAGGATTAGATGAGCTGTGTACTGAGGATATTGAGAAAATAAGTCTCAATCAGGAATAGTGAAGAACGGTGATGGCAAGAAGGTAAAAGTCCTCAATAGGTTGAGGATCAGAGGATGCGGTTTAAAGGGTTTGTAGATATAAGTCTTGAGATGCTCCAGTCAAGATTTCAGAGGTCCGCATGAAGATCTGAAGAAGTTATGGTCGCTCAAGTAGAACTAGTTCCGATAGGTGTTCAGAGGTGACAGAGTGCCACATATAGGTCCGATGAGATCCAGAATTTTATTATCCCGTTCTGCAGATTTGAGGGAGTGTTGAGGATGTTCCTGTGAAGTATCAACTAGATTGGTTCATGGGTTGAAGGTCTAGAAGAGTCTATTCACTTGTGACAGTGATGACAAACTGTGTTCTTGAAGCTCTAGATGAAGGAGAGAAGAATTCCAGTAGGATGATGAAGTGCGGATGTTCTTAGTAATTTAGGGAAGGTTATGATGATCGTTGGATCATGTCTAGTTCATGTTGGTGGGTGGTCCGCATTGAAGTTAGAGATTGCATTTGAAGAATAACCATGGATATTGGTGTTCTTCTTGAGACTGGCTAACCGGATGTATCACACATCTTTCAGATGTTCTTGTAGGTGTTTGCCTACTTAGATGATTGTTCCTAAGTTGATGCCTTGTATAAATAAGGGATTGTGAATTCATCTTGTAGTGTGCCTTGCGGTGATGAGTGTGTGGTAGCGAAGAGAAGTGCGAAAGGCAGAGAAGAAGTATTGGGCTTAAATGGAACTGAGTCAAGCATGCTGAAGATGCTATTCTCCAGTTCATAAAGGTGATACTTATTCCTTTGTAGATAGTGTGTCTCTTGTAGGCAGTGAGCCCTAATTGGCATGTGCCATTTTGTTCTTTCTATTCTTTTAACAAAGAATACATTCTTGGGTTAATCACCCCGTGGTTTTTCCCTTAACCGGGTTTTCCACATCAAAATCTTGGTGTCATATGTGTTGATATGTTTCTGCTTTTGATTTGAATGCATTATGGTTCATGATTAATATTATGCTAATCACTAAAGAAGATTCAAGTGTTTAAAAAGGAGAAAGTTTCGCACAACTGATTCAGCCCCCCTCTTAGTTGTATGCCCTAAGTCTAACAGTTCTTTCCTCTTCATTGTAGGCCTTAATATTGATCTTTTTCATTGGATCCACCACATTTTCAGAGAACCCCAATATAAGGACTACCTTGAGCGTGCAAATATTTAAACCGGCTCCTCCATCAATAAGAACCCTTTTGATGAGGTGTTTATGAATGAAGGCGATTATATGCAAGGGTGTGTTATGGGGCTGAGACACTGAAAGGTCATCCTGTTCGGTAAATGAGATAGTGCTAGAGGAGGTTAGATTTCCTACCATGGCTTGAAACTTCTCTTGGGCCAAGTTTGTGGGCATAGTTGTTTCCACTAGGGCTTTATCGAGAATTTCCTTGTGGGAGGGAGACATACGTAATAACTCTAAGATAGATATGTGGGTAGGAGTTTTCTGAACTTGGTCTATGACACTGTACGTATGGGAGTTAGATGGAGATGGTGATGACCTAGGAGGAAGCGTGTTTAACATGACTTTACCACTGCGGGTGATGATGCTGCAATCAGTTTTGTTGGGTCCTAATTGTTGGTTGAACGTGACCACATAGACTTGTGGGATGTGTTCTGATATGCAGTTGACAATATAATCAAATGGTACGCTCGCATAGTTAGTATTGTTGTTTCCATTGTTTTGATTCTGCCTATTGTGATTGTTATTGTTTTTGTTGTTGTTGTATGACCTATCGTGATTGAGGAGTGGATCCTTGTATGCCACATGTGTCTCGTTAGAGGTATGTTCTTTAGTGCCTACCTAATTTTGGTCAAGTATGTCTTGAATGATGTGTTTGAGATAGATATAGTTGTTGGTCATGTGGCCTTTTCCTCTATGATATTTGCAAAAATCAGTATCTTTCCAATAATGAGGTTTTATTTGAGGTCCATAGTCGCTAGTTGGTGGAAGAGTGATCTCATTGTTGGCCAATAGCTTTCTTAACACAGACTCTTGGGACTCCCCTAGTGGTGTGAATTTTCACCTAGGGTTGGAGTTGAACCATGGCTTTGGCTCATGAGAGAAGGTTTTATTTGGTGTAGCATTGTTTGCTTCTCCTTTGAGAGTGAAGATTGGTTGTTGTTTGGGAGCCGCTACTTTGGCATCAACTACTCCATCATTGACGACATTTTTGCTATTTGTCCAAAACTTTGACTTGTCCGTGGTGTAGTTAGAGTTAGGGGTGTCCTTGTACAACTTTATTTTCCCCTTGGCGATCATAGCTTTCTAAATAAATAGCCCCATCTCAATGAATTTCAAAAATGAGGTAGGGCATTGAATTTGGATTCAGTAACTTAGATTGGGGTTAAGGTTGTCGACAAACATCTCTGTCAATTGCTTCTCAGGTACATCATATGAGCATTTGCTCGTGAGTTGTCTCTATCTTTGTAAGAAAGAGGCAAAGGATTCACCACCCTTTTGCTTTGTATTGCATAGGTCAAGCATGGAAACTTTGTGTTCAATGTTATATGAGAAGTGTGTGACGAACTTGTTTACTAACTCATCAAAAGTCTTGATACCTCGTGGAAGTCATGAGAACCATTCCATGGCTTGACTACCTAGAGATATAGGGAATAGTCTGATTAAGAAAGTTTTGTTGTGAGCCACTTCCATGCACGCGGCATTAAATTCCCTAATGTGATCTCTTGGGTCTCCTTTCCCTTTATAGTTGTCAAACTTAGGAACTTCGAACTGAAAGGGGAAGGGCACCATGTTTAAACTTTTGTCAAAGAGATATGGTGTGATGTCTCCCAAGGAATAAGTTTTAGTGGTTGTTCCTGTTTTGAGATCTGTCATTTGCTGTGTTAGGGTCTCGATTTGTTTTTGCAATGTTTCTATAGGTATGTTTGAGTCTGTAACTCTCTTTCCTTTATCCTCACTAGTGTGGTTTTCATGAGTTTCCTCTATGGTTTGTTTCAGTTTGTTGAGATCAAAGTCTGAGGGGAGTTTAAGTCCTAAGTTTGAAAGATGAAGAAAGTACCTTTGAGGGTCCTCTGTGAGCACTTTTTCTAGCATGCATTAAAATTTTTGATCTTGGAGGGTTCCTTGGTAATCTTCATGAGAGGTTTCCTCATCACTGTCATGAGGGGATACAATGTGGTTGGATGTCCCAGCCATTTCAAGTTGTTTTTGGTATTGGGATCTAGTTAAGACCATGCGAGGCGATGTGGGAAGAGGTGGGGTGAAACTAGAGATTTTGGTAAGGTACTGATGTAGGTGTTGGCAAGAGACACTATATGGATTCATGGTTGTTGTCATTGATGGCAACAAAGGTCATCCCACATATCCGCAAGACATGATATGTCTCTACCGGAAGTCAGAATAAAGAATGTTGTGGTCCGGTGAAGAAGAACAGAGCATGTGGCAAGGTCCGACAGATTGGTCCGGACCTCTCAGAGGAAGTGTCTTGGTGCAGTGTGGATTTGGGGAAGTCAAGAGGACTACCTTGAGTGGTATATTCCAAGGATTTAGCCTCCGGTGATGGACAAGGAAAAAGATATGAATGGTTGAGTACCGGATTCCTGAGAGACAGTGAAAACAGAGAAAGAACTGACTGGCAGAGTATCAGACTACTTTCCGGATGGGTTACTGTTGATGACAGAGGTTGTGAAGGCATGAATCATGTGTGGCCGACATGATTAATGATATCTACAAGTATATGCTTGATCCGCATTGCTTGGTGAGGAAGGATTCAGCCGACAGAATGAGAGTTTGTAAGAAACTAGACTGTTCCGGATGCCGACTAGAAAGGTGATGAAATTACTTGTGCGGATATATATAGAGGATGGATTTAGTTGTGAAATGTGTGTCAGTGTGGAGAGATATGCGAATAAGTCCAGAGAAAGAGCAGAGGTAGCAAAAAGGATCCGGTATGTGGAAGATAGCAGAATAAAGAACAGAGGAAAGATGAAGTGCAGCAGATCAGTGTACTGAGCCTAACCGGAACTGAACTCCAGCATATGCAGATGCTTCCAATCAGTTCAAGACTGTGATTCTCATCACTTTGTAGACAGTGTGTCTTCTTGTAGGCAGTGGGCCTCTTGTGAGCAGTGTGCTCGGGCAGTGAGCCCTAATTGGCAAGTGCCATCTTTGTAATTTCCTATTCTTCTAACAGAGAATAATTTTGGGTTAATCACCCCGTGGTTTTCTCCCTTAACAGGGTTTCCACGTCAAAAATACTGTGTCATGTGTTTCTTGTTTTATGGTTAATGTTTTATGTTTGATTTTATGCTGCTTCAATTAAAAGGAAAGTTCAATAAAGGAAATAATTAGGATAACTGATTCACCCCCCCCCTCTCAGTTATCAACAATTTGTATCAGAGCTAAGTTCCTCCTAATAGAGCCTAACAGCTTGAGGAAGATCTGGGATTTCAAATAGATGCATATGGTTTAAGGGAGCAACTCAAGACTGCCCTTGAGGATCTTGAACAGTCAAATTCTGAAGTCAGTGAATTAAAGGAAAGACTCAAACAGGCTGATGAATTCATGAGAGAATTAAAAGACAAATTAAGTCTCTCTATGAAAAAGAGAAAGGAGCTGCTTCAACAGTTGGCAAGACAAAGTGAAGAAAGCAATACAAATGAGGAATTGACTGAGCAAACCAAGTTATGTGAAAAGTTATCAAAAGAAGTCATTATGTTAAGACATGAAATGGAATCAGGAACTATAAAGTTTACTCAAGAGATTGAAGAAAAAAGAAAGGCTGAAGACAATCTAAGACAATCTCTTAAAGAAAAATCAGAAGAATGCCACCAGATGGACAGGATTATCAGACATCTTGAATCTGATCTTGAAGATGCCAAAGATAATGAAGGAAAACTTGAAGATCAAATTGCCTCTCTCAAAAGAGACCTTCAAACAGCAAATGAATATAAAGAAAAATTCAAGATAAGTTCTGCTCAACTTGAAGTTCTTCTTGGAAGTCAAAAGAGGACAGATGACAAGTATGGTTTGGGATATGAGAAAGGAGAAAGCTCCGGATCCGGTCAGAAGAATCTTGGATCAGAAAATCCAAGAAGCAGGCCTAGAAGACCTCCGGTAAGACAACCAAATGCTCAAAGATATCCATCCTTCAATGGATACTGCCACAGCTGCAACCACTTTGGTCACAAAGCTAATCAGTGCAGAATGAGAATGAATCAGATTAATTCATCCTTCTCCGGACAAAGCTTCAACTGCAAAAGGTATGGACACAAATCCCATGAATGCAGAAGTATGCAAGTAAACAAATCATTCAAAGGT
The DNA here is from genome assembly GCA_027924645.1 of Cunninghamia lanceolata. NCBI lineage: Eukaryota > Viridiplantae > Streptophyta > Pinopsida > Cupressales > Cupressaceae > Cunninghamia > Cunninghamia lanceolata. The sequence continues at coordinate 11,701,419 of BSBN01000892.1, forward strand.
AGATGCTTCACATGCAATAGAGTAGGTCATATGGCTAATCAATGCAGATCAAGAGGATATCAGTCAAATATGCAAAGAAATGTTATTTGCCAAATCTGCAATAGGTCCGGTCATAATGCTAAAGTTTGCAGAAACAAGAATCAGGACAAAAGAGGTCCGGTGTATAATCAGAATCAAGACAAGGGTAAACAAAAGATGAATGCGGAAGAGGTTAGGAATCAAATGAGCAAGATATGGGTGAAGAAAAGTTCAGAGAATATAGAGGTTGGATCCGCACCAGACTCTGGTGCTGATATTTCTTCCGGAAATTAAAAGGTGAGCTCAGGCTCAGGGGGAGACTCAAAGAAAATCTTGTTCCCCCAGCCAAACAAGTGGTACCGGATGTGGCACAAGATGCGGATCAAAGGGTTTGTAGATATGAGTCTTGAGATACTTCAGTCAAGTTTTCAGAGGTCCGCATGAAGTTATGAAGAAGCTGTGATCAATCAAATAAGACCTGTTCAGGGAGATGCTCCGGTATGATAGAGGATTACAAAAAGGTCCGGAAAGATCCGGAAATGCACTATCTTGTTCTGCGGATTGGACAGAGTGTTTGAGATGATCTTGTAATATGCTATCTCGATTTATTCATGATTGAAAGATCCGGATAATATCCACAGATCAGGACTAATCCGGGATACTCCAAGCTATCCAGACAAGGCAAACCGGAATGATGTAGGTGAAGCATTTATTGCAGACAGGTATTAGGGTTCGCGGAGCAATTTAAGGGATTTCTCAAAGGTCATTTGCTCATTCTGCACTCGAGAAGAAGCGAAAAGTGGAGCTCTGCAACAAGGTTCATCAAGCACCAAGGATCTCCTGCCAAAGCTATTGTATAAAGAAATCAATCCAACCACTCCGTGCAAACCGAAGGCGCATAAGGTATTCTCCGTTTTTCGTTACCTCACTGCAAATCTTTGAAGAATGGCTACTCCAAACATAGTTAAGATCTCTGATAGACCTCGCCCCTCATTCAAGAAACATCCCTACAAATCATTGGAGGTAGACCCACTAGGAGCCTTCTCTAGTGTTCCCCACGGAGTTTTACACACCGAAGACATTAGGGTTTACATACATGCAAACATTGAGGAATTTGGGGAATTCAAATTAAGAGACCTCTATCACAAGCAGCTGATTGACAATGCCTTTGAGCTTAAACCAGAGTATAAGGATATTCAGAAGAAACAATTTGAGCAATTTATTCATTTCCCCTGTTTTGAAGAGGATGAATGGGTCCGGTATGTACTGAGCAGAATGCATGACAACTTTCTATGGCTAGATAGACCCTGCAAGATCACAAAAGAGGCAATTAGAGCAGTAACTGGCCTACACTCTTCCGGAGGAGTACCTATCCTCAAATCTGTCAAGAACAACATTGTAACTGAGGCCACCGGATCAAAATTTGACAAAAGGGCAATGACCATTGAAGACATCTCCGATCCGGATATCAAATATGCATCAATGATAATAGGATACAAGATCTATCACTCCAGCAGGGAGAATTCTATATCCGGAACTGCAATATACACTGCTTATGAAATGTTAAGAAAGAATGCAGAATATGATCTCTGCGAACTGCTACTAAGCCAATTAATGGAAAACATACAGAAAATCAAGAAGGATAAGAAGAATTCCTTTAAGTATGGTACTCTGATTGTATGTCTATTCTTCTACTTCATGAATGAGCTACCCGGAACAAGTGGATGGGTATGGCAAAATGACAAACCTGTTGCAGTCCAGATAAGAGACTATTTGCATGGACTTGGGGATGCAAAAGCGAGAAATACAGCTCTATGGGGATACTTCAAAAACTTTCAGAGCATGATGCAAGCAAGAGAGAGAATTCCCCAGTCTCTCATTGAGAAATACAAGGACTCAGTGTGCTTTATGGTTGACACTGATCAGTGCCTAATGGAGGCAGTGGAGCCAAGGACTGTCTGGATCATGCCCATGGGGTATGAAGTTGATGAACAGATAGTGGAGCTGCATGTTCAACACATGCTAAGTCAGCCCAAAGATCCTAAGGCAGAAAGGTTTGGAACCTTTGAGGAGCTGAGTGTAAAGATACATGTAGAACTCAGGGAACCTGAGATTAAAAGAAAGGTAAGAAAAGAAGTAGAGCACATTGCTCAAGGCCTAGGTATCTCAAAGGAGGCACTTGATGCCGGCCGGGAAAAGAGGAGGAAGGCCGAGGAAGAAGAGAAAAGCAAAGAAAGTGCTCCGGTTGGAGCTCCCACCCGGACCAGATCAACAAAGAGATCTGCACCTCCCTCAACCAAAAGTTCAAAACCGGAAGTCCAGGCATCCGGTAAGAGATCAAAGGCAAAAGCCACAAGGGCTTATGGAAGCCAAAAGGATGAAGAGGAGACAGAATCAGATGAAGGAGTAAGAGAAGTAAAGAAACAGAAAAAGAAAGGATCCGGTAAGCCCTCCACAGGCCAAGACAAGGAGGAAATGGCAGAGGTAACTGTTGAAAAGCCCACTCTGTCACTAGAGAGCATAATCAAGTCGGTCACGGTGGATGGAAACCTTCAACCAATGACTGAATCATATGATGACTTCAGTGAGGCCGACCAAAAGACTCTGCAGGAGGCCACAGTGAAATATCTTAACATATATAATAAGGCTTTCATTGAAATAATATCTCTTATTCCTAAAAGCCTAGAAAAGGAAATGGAAGTGAGAAAAAATAATGCTCATGCTAAAGATCTTGAGATCCGGGAGCAGATAGCTATTCAGCTATATCCTCAAATTGATCCCAAGACAATGAACATTATCTTCAAGGACTGTAAAGATGAGTTCAGAAGCAAAGCCAGGATGAATCAACTCATGCTTGGTGAGACTGACAAAGTGGCCCAAGAAACAGAAGAGATCCTTCGGAAGGCCTTCAAAAGGTTCAATCTTCCTGTTGTAGAGGACTTAGGTGCAGAAACAGCTGCTGATTTGGAATCTTCTGTTCCGGAAGAAGTGAGCCCTGAACAGACAAGTGAGGACTTGGGACCCTCTGCTCAAGAAGAAGTGGCCCATGAACAAGTTAGCATCTCTCCTCCGGTTTCCCCTACAGTCTCCGGATCCAAAGAAGAAGAGCAACTACAGGAGAAGGAAGCAGTGGTGAAAGACAAAGAGGTTGACAGTTCTAAGACTGCAGAAGAAAAGAAACATCTGTCTCCGGCAAGAGACACTGCACAAACTGTTTAACAATTTTTGAGTAAAGAAACTCTAGAGATTGATGAACCGGAGCTTCTCAAAGGTCCATTTGATTTTGACTCTCTCTCTCCGGTACAAACAATGAAGATAGCTTCATTTGCAAATGCCAAGGCAAATGAAAAGCTCCTGAAGTCGCATATGGAAGACTGTGAGTTGATAGAGGCTGCTTCCGGAATACTTGTAAAGATCATGCCATCAATCCAGATAGATCCGACAGCCTCCACTTCCGGTAATCTAAAAACCTTAGTCAGCAGTGTTGATACACATTTTGATTCTTTAGAAAAATCAGCTGAAGAAAAGGTCCGGAAGGAATTTTTGGATAAGAGATTTTCAGAAATATTAGAATTAATCTCTAAGGATAGGAAGATTGTAAGCATTGGAATAAGGAGCTTAGAGAATGCTCTTAAGGATGGCGGTGATATCTATAAATTTTGTATATCCTGGTCAAAGGCAACAGCAGCATTTGACAAGAAAATAAAAGAGGAACAGGATAAGCTACAAAGCTTATCTCAAAGTTTTGATCCTCTCTCTTCCTCTATAATAAATCAAGAATGTCAGACTATTGCAGTCTTGAACGAAATAAAGAATCTTGAGAAGGAAAGGAAGAACATCACCAACCGGATGGGAGAACTTAGAAGGATTATAATCCCTAAGTTGGAAACCATGCATGAGGCCATCAGTGATGCTAGGACCACCGCCCAAACAAAAGATCCGACAGATCTCAAGCGGGCAGAAGCGTTTGCATTTTTGTTAAGTAGTCACATTTCAATTTTGGACAGAATGAAGCAAAGTTGGGCTACCGAAATGATTCAATTACAGACATCCTTTGCAGACATTCTTCAATATATGTGAGTATGTAAATATGCGGCTAAGTATAAGAAATTTTTGAAAATTTTGATATGCGGACCCTACCCTTTGCCATTGATGTCAAAGGGGGAGTGAGGAGCAGTGAAAAATGAGGGATCCAACTAAGGGGGAGTTCCGGAAATTGTATATAAAGACAGAGCATCAGCAAAGGGGGAGCATAGTGAAAACACTTAGTCATTTTTCACTAAGTGTTGCCATCAATGCCAAAGGGGGAGATTGTTGGCAAGAGACACTATATGGATTCATGGTTGTTGTCATTGATGGCAACAAAGGTCATCCCACATATCCGCAAGACATGATATGTCTCTACCGGAAGTCAGAATAAAGAATGTTGTGGTCCGGTGAAGAAGAACAGAGCATGTGGCAAGGTCCGACAGATTGGTCCGGACCTCTCAGAGGAAGTGTCTTGGTGCAGTGCGGATTTGGGGAAGTCAAGAGGACTACCTTGAGTGGTATATTCCAAGGATTTAGCCTCCGGTGATGGACAAGGAAAAAGATATGAATGGTTGAGTACCGGATTCCTGAGAGACAGTGAAAACAGAGAAAGAACTGACTGGCAGAGTATCAGACTACTTTCCGGATGGGTTACTGTTGATGACAGAGGTTGTGAAGGCATGAATCATGTGTGGCCGACATGATTAATGATATCTACAAGTATATGCTTGATCCGCATTGCTTGGTGAGGAAGGATTCAGCCGACAGAATGAGAGTTTGTAAGAAACTAGACTGTTCCGGATGCCGACTAGAAAGGTGATGAAATTACTTGTGCGGATATATATAGAGGATGGATTTAGTTGTGAAATGTGTGTCAGTGTGGAGAGATATGCGAATAAGTCCAGAGAAAGAGCAGAGGTAGCAAAAAGGATCCGGTATGTGGAAGATAGCAGAATAAAGAACAGAGGAAAGATGAAGTGCAGCAGATCAGTGTACTGAGCCTAACCGGAACTGAACTCCAGCATATGCAGATGCTTCCAATCAGTTCAAGACTGTGATTCTCATCACTTTGTAGACAGTGTGTCTTCTTGTAGGCAGTGGGCCTCTTGTGAGCAATGTGCTCGGGCAGTGAGCCCTAATTGGCAAGTGCCATCTTTGTAATTTCCTATTCTTCTAACAGAGAATAATTTTGGGTTAATCACCCCGTGGTTTTCTCCCTTAACAGGGTTTCCACGTCAAAAATACTGTGTCATGTGTTTCTTGTTTTATGGTTAATGTTTTATGTTTGATTTTATGCTGCTTCAATTAAAAGGAAAGTTCAATAAAGGAATTAATTAGGATAACTGATTCACCCCCCCCTCTCAGTTATCAACAGTAGGTTGGTAAGAAGAGGATACTTGCGGTGATGAGATTCAAACAAGGGACTTTTTTGATCAATGATTCCAAGTAAGTTGGTCGACACAAGATGATAGCCACAAGTAAGGATATCTAGTACCCATTTACTGTGTAGAGACTAGTCTTGCACCAAGACAACTAGTGGAGTTCTGTGACCTACTAAGGTTTCTTGAATCTGAAATAATTTGAAAAAGGTCTTGCACTAATTTGATATGGAACTTTTGACTTTGTTTTGGGAAAGATGTGGTAAAAGGTGGATGAGACGACCGACAAAAGAGAGGGTATGCTATGGAAATAGATGGAAAAGGTGACTACATGGTAGATCTAATCTTAGAAACTAGAACAAAGCTGAAATGGGTATCGAGATATGATAAGAATTTTCTCTCAAAAGCTCGGGAAATGCTCACTATTGTGGATGCGCAGGTACAAAAGCGCTGAAACAGAGGATATATGCATAGGAAGTCATAAAAAAACACAGTTTTGGTAAAATTTAAAGGTGCAGGAATAGATGATAAATGCATAGCAAGTCAGAATGTATATGCAACAGGTCGAGGTAAATGCGCAGCTTTGAAAAACAGATGCACAATTCTGGTTTTCTTGAGTATTTTTGCAATTTTTTGACACTTTTTTTGGTGTTTTTGGTTTCTTGGTTGCAAGATGGTCTTTTTGATCTGATTTTCTTAATTATGCCATGAAGACACAGCAAACATAAAGAATGTTTTCATGGTTTTTTAATTTTTTTGTAATTTTCTGGACTCTTTTTGACAGAAAAAGAAAGTACAAATCCTAGGTTGGAAAAAGCAATATTTGTCGGATCTCCTAGCTGTGCATATTCAAAGAGGATAGCTTCAGGATCTTGGTAGCACCGGCTCCTCTCCATGGTACACACTTCTCACACATACCAAGATTTGAGTTTCCAAAGGCTCATACCCCCACCGAACCTTAGGATTGTCTTTGCTATCTCTACTAAGAACCACAAGAATCAGGGCGGCTTTGAAGGTCCCAACTGTGATGGGTAAAATGGGATAAATAAGTGATTTACTAAAACCCAAAAAAATCAATGGAATGTGCAAGCAAAAAGGATTTAAAAATAGGAAAGTAATGATACAACCTTTTTACCTTGCGATTTCTATTGTTCGCCTATTCCCGTTTGATCTTCGGTGATGAAATGCAGCCCTCAGGAAGCTTGCTTCCTTGCTTCAAATCCTCAAGATGGCAAAAGAGAAATGGCTTGGATACTTGTAATGTCTAAGGTGAGCTTCAACACAACATGAAATGGATGATAAATGGTATGAGAATGGGGGTGCCAATGGCGCGCTATGGTTTCTGCAGCATAAGTTTAATTGAAAGCTTGATATATGAAATAGAAGAAGGTTGTATTTATAGACTCATGAGAGAAATGATCAATGGTGTAGAAGAAATAAGAAGATCGATGGTAGAGGATATTCGAGAGAATGTGCATGAATAGAAGGACATGTGTCATAGAAAAAGATGTTTTGTTGAGTTAACTGCTTTCTTGATGAGGATGAGTTTTAATTTCTTAAATTAGAATATATTTTTCTAATTTTAGAGTTTTGTTGATAAAACAAAGTTGCTTTAAATTAGCTAACTCAACTTTTGCTTTTGTATGACAAGAAGAATTTATTTTTAGAAGACATTGAAGATTTTTTGGAAGATAAGAAAGCGTAATTAAATAAATAAATTTATTTAATTACTTGCACATGATTTTGGAAGAATAAATAAAATATTTAATTATATTTTATTTTTGGAGATTAAGATTTTAATTTAAATAAATTTGTATTTTGTTTAAATTGGGAAGAATGAAAGATTTAATTAAATAATTAAAATTATTTAACTATTTAGAAGAATAAAGTTGATATAGATGGAATTAATTAAATAAATGTCATTTATTTAATGAATGGGAGGAAATGAATCAAATAAATAAAATAATTTATTTATTTATTGATAGAGGAATATTAAGATGAAATAAATATTTAAAATATTTATTTAAGTAAAGTCATGTCATTTTTAGGTGTATACATTTTGCCCCCCTTTGATGCAATGTATTTTATCACGTTGTTTCAAAGAATAATTTTTTTTTACAATGATACTTGCCCCGGTTTTTGCCCCTGGTACAAGTTTAACGACATGATGCCCCCTCGGGAGATGGGATGGGAAAAAGGCAGAAGGCGTGAGATGGACAATCTCACCAAGAAGAAGGTGGAAAAATAGGTTAGGATGGAGAAAAATAAGACATGGTTTATAGGAATAGATATGGGAAGTAGTCAGTTGCCACACAATCAGTTATGGTTCACTTGCTATATATAGGAGCTGGGTCCACAAGTTCTATTCATTTGCACACTTGTCCTTAATTGATTGGTCTTTGAGAGCTTAGGAGAGTAGAGGAGCTAGAGCAGTCAACAAAGATATGGATATTTTGCATGAGGAGCACCAGTTTGAGCGAGTTCGACAGTTCGATCGGCCAGCTGAGGTAGGACCACTAGTATGTAGTTCAATAAAACTCGCTAAAAGTCATTTATTAGTCCCATAAATGCTTAGGCAAAAATGCTAGGATAGATGCGCCAAACTGCAGTTCGGCACATATGCACCTCGAAATGGTGCATATTCTATGAAATTGCACATCTAAGTGATCTTATGGCGCATATGATATATGTGCGCATATAGGCTAGGAATTGGCACATCCATTGTGGAACTGCACATGTGACACTATAAGCGGCGCATGTGCCAAAATAGCGCATACACGTCAAGGATTGGCGCATTCACGGTGAAGCAGCACATCTGATATGGATCAACACATTTGCACTAGGATAATCAGTTGACTTAATGGAATTAACCCAATTGGCACCTTGATCGATGCGTCAATTGATAAGAAATCTCTGAGATTATCGAGAGTCTAGTCAAGAGATGATATGCTGGTTTGATTAATTTGATATGTTAAGTCAATGACAGGATAGTTTGACTTCTTTGAGTAGTTTTGCTTGGTTGCAAGAGGATATCTGTGATACCCTGATGTCACAAGAGCAGTTCCCTTTGTTATTGTTGCAGTGGTGTATGTTGACAAAGATGGACCGCGAGGCTCTTGGTGCTATGGGTATGCATTACATTTGCTTCATGCCCAAGGTTTGCACAAACCGCGGGTTGTTGACTGCAATGGTGGAGCAATTCCACAGTGAGGATGGGACATTCCATCTATCGACTAGGGAAAGTTGGTAGAGTATGAGTCACAGCATGATGTGGGATTGGCTAAGTGCAGACACATTTTTTATGACCTAGATCTAGTTGAGTAGGTGATTTCGTGGCAGGACATTCATGACTGCTATGACTACTTCTCAAGGATAGTGGCAGGATTGATTGGCGGTGTAGTATGCCCCAATAGGAGGTCACACGGCTTCCCGACTAGCTGGGGGAGGGTGCTAGAGACTATGCTTACTGATGGGACTCGATATGCATGGGGTGTGTGCATGCTAGCACACTTGTACATGTATATGCACTAGGTTGTGTATCACAGAGGAGCCAGTTTGTCAGTAGGTGTGTCTCTTTTGTAGTTTTGGTTATGGGAGTACATAGCTATCACGCGGCTGATATGTCTTTTTCATAGGCAGAGAGGTGAGCCCTACAACTACGGATATGCAGGTGTGATTTCCTAGCACAAGCTAGGAAAGCTTGAGTATTGGAGACACACGCTAGATAATGTGGATCTAGTTATCCGGTACCCATACCTAGACTGTGAGGTATGGGAGGATGAGGTTGATGAGTTGCTATACTATTTCTGGACTTGGTGGCTTATTGGCAGGATGAGGTACATATTAGAGTGGTAGATTGTTAGTAGAGTACAGAGGCAGTTTTGGCAGAGTGCAGGGTAGGCCATAGGGGCAGGCACGATTCGTGAGGAACCATGCAGAGAGATTTAGGTGGGGTCCCATGGCATCGTATGAGGAGGCCTTGGTAGACTTTCATCAGATTCCCCATGCATCTTGGCCCATGAGGAGGGATATAGTAGATGCGGGCATGACACCAGAGTATGAGGAGTGGTTTGCTGCTCATCCATTTCCCAGATATTCAGGACTGAGAGAGTTAGCTCCTTATATAGATGAGAAGGATTCAGATGATGAGGGTGGAGCTGGCAAGAGGAGGAGATGGAGGAGGAGGTAGACCGAGACAGAGGAGGAGGTCTAGGGAGGGACCTTCGGGTCGGCAGGGGGTTGCACAGCTGCAGGCTATAGGGCAGGCATAGATATCAGCATAGTAGGTGGCATCACAGAGACATATGTCACCACCATAGTAGGTGGCACAGTAGTAGGTGCAGGGTCAGGGTCAGGGACAGGGATAGGTAGGGCAGGCTCCGCAACCTAACTTACAGCAGCAGGCCACTATGGTGTTACAGGGTTAGATTAGGTAGTTGAGGGCCCACCTGAGAGCAGCGGAGTCTCAGAGAGAGGCAGATGTAGGATGGATATCAGTGATATCCAGAGAGTGAGATGCATCCCTGACGAGTGTGCGGATGGTTAGAGCGGAGAGAGATGCAGCACTGGCAGCCTTGGGTATAGATAGTACTTCAAGATTTTTGGTTGCACAGGTGTAGTAGGCACAAACATAGCTGGCACAGGTACAGATGCATATGGCCCAAGTACAGGGTGAGATTGCTAGCTCAGACTCAGTACTACAGAGAATTATATCACGGGGTAGTGTTGGTAGAGCAGCGTGCGCCTAGCTACAGGAATCAGTCTGTGGCATCTTAGAAAGCAAGTGCATCCTGATCTGTAGGATTAGTGAGAGGCCTCCAACAGTCAGGGGGTGATAGAGGAGAGGGCAGTGCAGGGAGCAGTGCTCCACGGCTATAGGGTTAGCCAAATTGTGGCAATTGTAGTGATTTTTTGGCTTGATGTACACATTTTTTATGGCTGAGATAGCCTGCTATGTATTATTTTGCCCCGATCCATGTATCATTATCTTTTTGTATTTTGTATACATTACATGACATGACTCTGAGAGATGGACATATATTTTGATGTATTGCACATTTGGACATGTTTTTATGCTTATGTGATGATGCAGTTATTGATGTTCTACATGCATTTTGTTCTTATGTTTATATGTTGTGGATGGAATCTATCTTATGATGTTTATGTATATACGATGTATACTAGATAGATTTATGATGATATGCAAATGCAAATGTGAAACATTATTGATATGATTATGCAGCTCTATATGTATTTGTCTATGTTTTTGATTTTTGATATGATATGTGGATGCAAATGTATGTGGATGACCTAATGCACTTAAAATGATGTAAATGATTTAATCATGTGATATGATATGTTATCTATGCTATGTTTTTGATATGTCCAAATGTACTCAATCGACACAGAGATGATATAGATAGGTGAAATAAAAGAAATGAAAGAAATACATGCTTTCATTTGATGTTGTGCAAGATTTTCTTATTGCATGGTTGATATGGATTTCTGGATATGGGATGGGCATGGATACTTTTCCATCATTAGAGCACAAGGATTTCACTTTCATCATTGGGTACTTTTTATTTCTTTTCTCTTTTTGAAATGTTGTAAGAAAATACAATCATCTAGGTATAATTAAACTGAGATGACCTGAGTATTTCTTACATGGATTTTGATATAGCAAGTTGATACAAGCATCTAGTCAAACTTGAATCTAGATGACCTGAGTACTTCTTGTGTTTCAACAAACAAGGATTGCCCTTTTTCATGTTAAGACCTCTGGAGTCTTCGATGATCTTTTGCTGATCATGTTGTTTGACAAGAGTCATCACATTACTAGAGTTTGATCGACAAACAACAGACAAAGAAAAAGATTATGCCTCCATCATAGCATCTCTAGCTTCTGGCATCCTTGAGTAGCAAGGGAAGACATAATGACAAAACTCCAAGACCTTGTAAGTTAATATGTTCACAAAACATTCTTGCATTAGATGTCTTTTTACCATAATTGATATAGAATTAGTCTGAGTATTTTAGTATGGTGCACTGCTTTGCTTTGGACAGGTTGATGTTCTGGGCCTAGATTTTTGTTTTTGTGAAGTTTGCTTTGCTGTGTGCAGTTGTCTAGTGAAAGGTATCACAATCCTTTATTGGTATCCTCTTAGAAGATGTGGCACTCAAGAATCCAAATCCGTAACTAGGTCAAGGAGTTGCCCCTAGTTTTAGACTAAGGATCAACTTATTATGGGTGACATGACAAACAAATATAAAGAGATGGACCCTAAGGGACTGACCTAGTGCCTTGGGAGCTCATTGCTAAATGGCCTTGCCTACGTGACAACATAGAGGCAATGTAGTTTGGGGTGAACTTGATGGAACTAAGACCTAGGTGATGGCAAAGATGTAGAAATGGTTATGGATAGCAGGGCAGATGACACTTGACGGAACAGATAGGAAAGAAGGGGAGCAGAGTGGAGCCTCAGGGGCACATTGAGAATGGCCTTGCCTATGTGATAACTCAGAGGCGATTTAGTTTGACAATGGTTCAAAGAACTGGTTCAAGATGAATGATATGATGGACACAAGAGAAATGAGGTCGCAATAGATAGAGGAAGCGGTTTGTCGCAAATAGCGCCTCTTTACTAGGTTTTCACCACTTGCCTTTATTTGCATGAAAGCTAAAAGTACACATGATGCCTGTTTGCTAGATTTTCATCATTATACCTAGCCCAGGTGCATATTTGCTAGGTTTTCACTAGAGGATGATTTTTTTGTTTTATTTTTTTATCACTTTTTCAATTTTTTTTTGAATTTTTTTTAGGACTCCCTTGCATTGGAGTTTTAGGTGTAGAACTTGCGAAGATGTATGATGTTGATAGGGTCATCAAATAGTTCACTTTCAGATGTAGCCAATTGATATGCTCCTAACCCATAGGTCACAATGATGACATAGGGACCTAGCTAGTTGGGTTCAAACTTGCCTTTCTTCTCTTGATCTTGCTGATTTCTAGGGATTTCTCTGAGGACTAGATCACCAACTTGGAAGGCTTAGGGCTTTACCCTATGTTTAGAGCTTCTGGACATTCATTGTTGATAAGCTTTTAGGTGGTTAAAGGCCTGTTGCCTTCTCTCTTTGAGCAGCTCTAACTCTTGGAGTCTGGACACTCTGTACTATTCATCAAATATGAGGCCTTTTAACAAAACTCACAAGGATGTGATCTCAACTTCAATGGGAAAGATGGCTTCAGATCTGTAGACCAGGGAGTATGGTGTTGCACCTATGGGTGTGCGGATGCTTGTACGATAGGCCCACAGTGTTGGATTTAACTAGATATGCCAATCACGGCCAACATCATTAATAGTCTTCTTTAGAATTTTCAAGATAGTTTTATTTGATGCCTCCACCTAGCCGTTGCCTTGGGAGTAATAGGGGGTTGAAAAGCGTTGCTGGATATGGAATTTATCACATAGTTCCCTGACATCTTAATTTTTGAAAGGTCATCCATTATCCGTGACAATGGATGAAGGGATACCATAGTGACAAATGAGATTGTTCAAGATAAAGGAAGCAATTTGCTTGCCTGTGATATTGGCTAATGGCACGGCTTCAATCCACTTTGTAAAGTACTCAGTGGTAGTGATTATGAATTTATGGCCACTAGATGAAGGAGGGTGAATCTTACCCACTAAGTCGAGTCCCCACTAACAGAAAGGCCAAGGAGTTGTTAATGGTTGTAGCTCTTGTGTTGGTGCATGTATCAGGTTCCCATGGATTTGGCACTTTTTGCACTTCTTTACAAAATGATAGGAATCTTGTTCCATGGTTACCCAGTAGTATCCCATGTGTATGAGTTTCTTAGCTAGGGTAGGGCCACTAGAGTGGGTCTCGCATATACCACCGTGCACTTCATTCAGGGTGGTTTGATATTCCTCACTATCAAGACATCTAAGGAGAGTACCATCGAGACCTCTACGATATAGGGTATTGGCGACAATGGCATACCAGGATGCCTGACAAATGAAGGTTCATTTTTGGTTACTGGAGAGATCAAGTGGTAGGGTATTCTCTTTAAGATAGGTAAATATTTTTCCATAGAGGGGGGAATCAGCTCCAACAATGTGGCAAATGATATGGGATTCAGGGGTGTCATATATAGGACAGGACACTGGCTCTACCAAGAACTCATAACATTATTCATTATTTGGAATATCAAGGAGAGATGCAATCGTGGCCATGGTGTCTACAGCTATGTTCCCAATCCTTGGTATCTGTTCAAAAGAGATCTTGACAAAGTATTCTTCGAAGTCATCTACCATCCATTTGTAAGGGATTAATTTCTCATCTTTTGTCTGGTAGTCATCATTTACTTGATTTATGACCAGCTGTGAATCACCATACACCTGAAGTTCTTGGATATTCCATTCAACTACTAGCTTGATGCCAATGACTAGGGCCTTATACTTTGCCACATTGTTAGTGCAAGGAAAGAGTAATCTGTATGATTTAGGAATGGTGTCGCCACTAAGGGTGATCAATAAGATACCTGCTCCTGATCCATGTTGAGTATATGAGTCATCAAAATACATTTTCTAGGTTACTGTGGTTATGTGAAAGATAGATTTATCTAGAAATTCAAAGTTCAAAGGGCTATCATCTGTTAGAGGTGCATCTACCAGTTGATCTGTAAGTACTTAGCCTTTTATTGCTTTCCTGTCTACATATTCGATATCAAACTCACTGAGAAGCATGACCCATTTGGACAATCTACCTGTTAGTGCCACTTTGTTGAGTAAATACTTGAGTGGATCAATTTTTTCTACTAGTTTGACAGAATGTGACAACATGTAATGTCTCCATTTTTTTGAGGCGAAGACCACAGTGAGACATGCTCTTTCAATGGGCATGTATTGTAGTTCATATCCAACAAGTGTTCAACTGATATAGTAGATTGCTTGTTCTTTCCCTTCATAATTTTGTTGTGCGAGGAGAGCCCCCAGAGCTATTGGTGTGGCCAAGATATACAGCAATAGAGGTTTACCCTGAATCAGTGGCATCAATACAGGAGGCTTCATTAAGTATTCTTTTAACTACTGAAATGCCTGCTCACATGAATAATTCCATTTGAAAGGGACATTGTTATGTAGGAGGTGGGAAAATGGGTGGCACTTGTCTGCCAACTAAGAAATGAACCTTCTGATAGATTGTAGTTTTCCCTATAGGGATCTTAGCTAAGTGAGGTTCTTAGGAGGCATCATTTCCTTGATGGCCTTCACTTTAGTTGGGTCAACTTCGATTCCATTGGCAGACATTATGTATCCAAGTAGCTTACCTGAGGTAACTCCAAACATGCACTTCTTTGGATTGAGGCACACATTAAACTGTTCTAGTCTTTTGAAGATTTTGTCCAATACTACCAGGCGTCCTTGTGAGTGATTTTACCAGAATGTCATCAACATAGTCGTCCATTATAGTGTACATCATGTCGTGGAAGATTGTGGTCATAGCTCTCTGATATGTTGCGTTGGCATATTTCAAATCAAATGGCATGACACACCAACAATAGGTGCCCCAAGGACATGTGAATGCAATCTTGTGTTGGTCTTTAGGAGCAATTTTTATCTAGTTGTATCTAGAAAAACCATCCATTAGTGACAACATGTTGTGCCCTGCTGTGAGATCTACAATAATGTCAATGTTTGGCAGGGGGAAATCATCTTTTAGACAAGATTTGTTCAGGTCCCTAAAGTCATTACATATTTAGACTCTACCATCTAGTTTGGCAATTGGTACTATGTTTGAAATTCACTCAGGATAGTCTATTGGTTTAATGAATCTGACATCTAACAGTTTCTTCAGATCTTCTTTCACCATGAGGGCCACATGTGGGTGCATCTTTTTAAGTTTTTGCTTTATTGGCTTAGCTCCCGGAGCTAAGGATAAGTGATGCATTATGAGATTCATATCTAGCCCAGGCATGTCTGCATATGTCCAGGCAAAATTGATTTGTTTTCTCTTGAAGAATTTAGTAAATGCTGGCTTTTCTTGTGTAGTTAGAGACTGTGCCATATGAATCATTCTGGGATTATCACCTGTGCTGACATTGATCGAATCTGTTGGTTCTATCAAGATTGAAGATCTCTCTTGATGTGTGAGATTGGGTAGAGGGTCAAGCCTTCCATTCTTTGGTGCCTCAAAGAGGTTTTCACCATTGGATACATCTATATTTTTACTTTTTTCATGATCTAACACTGCCGTAGAACAGTTTTCACCATTAGATCTTTCTTTCATTTTGACATTTTTGAGACTGAAAGGCTTGGCACTCTCTTCAAAATAGGCCTTGTCGTTGAGTTCTATTGCATAGCCAGCTCTGTGGTCCCCTGCAGGTATATGATCTCTGAGCTCAAGATAGTCTATGATGGTTTCATCATTCTGAAAGGTATCAAGCTCAGGGGTAGTGTCTTGTAAATCCCAATCTATGAGTTTAAGGTGCACTAATGGTAAGGGGTCATTAGGTTGGTCTAGTTTGAGGGTATTGATGGTTAAGATAGAGGTGTTGTGGAGGTCATTATAAGCACGGACAAAGTCTGTGATGGTACTCTCTATTAGTGGATCTGTCAAGGGGGGTATCATTCTTTCCTCACGACTTTCACTATCATTATTACATTGGTCGGACTATAGTGGGCTAGCCCTTGGACCTCGTCTCTCATTTGCATGGGTTGGGTCATACTCATGGACAACATCGATACCTTTTTCATGACAAGAGAGCTCCAAGAGGTTATCCCATTCAGTCTCACTCCTTATTTGTAGTTGCTGAATTTGATCAACCAGATTACTAGCATATGTTTCTAGTTGTTTGCCTTTATTCTTATTTGTTCTATTGGTTCTTGATGTGCCAGTTTATCCTAGCCTTGTAGTGTCTCAGGCTGTCAAGGTATGAGGTTGGATGGGTTCAGTGATACCATCTTTTCTTGAACCGAGTGGACCATGTCCTTCATACCCCATTCTTTGTAGCATTTGGAATCCTTGACCATATTGTTCAGTTTGTATATTGGTGTGATGGTCTTGTTGTGTTGATGAATTGCCTTCATCCTTATATAACCATTGAAGGATATCCTTTTCATTGCTCTCATCTTTGAGGCTTCCCCATTTGATAAACAGACCTTGGGTAGTTTTGACCGCTTTGGATTTGCTCAGGGTAGGTCTTCCATATGATCTAGGAGAAAAGGGGAGTTGTACCAATAGAGGGATTGGGAGATTGTGTACTCACCTAGGCCTTTATCTTTGAGTCTGAGGTTAGGTTGACAAGCTTTTGAAGTGGAATCAAGTGAAGCTGGGTCAACATGAGATGAATATGAAGTAGAGGCATAGTTATTAGGAATCACAACTTCATGTTTAGATTGAATAGAATTACAATACTGAAATGGATTGGGGTCACCTTGAATGATCATCTCTTAACCTTCATAGGGGAATTTTATACATTGGCGGTATGTTGATGGCACTGCTTTCAGAGCATGTATCCAAGGTCTCCCGAGAAGAATGTTATACACCAACTCCCTGTCAAGGACTTGGCAAGCCACATCTTTTACTATAGGTCCCACTTTGATTGGTAAGATAACAGTTCCTTTGGTAGTTCTCTCCTCCTCATCATAGGCTTTGATAGTGATTTTCTTTTTTGGATATATAGCTTTCTCCACAAACCCTAATGCAAGGATTAGCTTCAAGGTGCAAATATTCAAACCAACTCCTCCATCGATTAGAACCCTTTTTATCTTGTGTTTGTGGATGAAGGCTTCGATATGAAGAGATACGTTATGATGTTGGGTAATTGACATATCATCCTTTTTGGTGAATGATAGGGAGTGAGGTGAGGTAATGTGACCTACTATGGTTTGAAACTGTTCTTCAGCGAGGTTTGTTGGAACTGAGGCTTCAGAAAGAGCTTTGTCAAGTATGGCCCTATGGGATGGGGACAAATGTAGAAGTTCCAGGATGGAGATATGCACTGGTGTCTTATTGAGTTGATCCAGGACACTATACTGACTAGCCGGAGAGGCAGGGGCTCCTCTAAGAGTGACTCTATTACTGCGGGTGGTAACATTACAATCCAAATATTTGTTTATAGTGATCACATTGATGCGCGAATCACTTTCTAAGATGTGGTTAACAACATAGTCAAAGGACATGTTTGTGTAATTGGCCTTGTTAGTTCCACTGTTGTTTTGGTTGGAAGACCCTCCCTTCTCGTAGTTGGGAAGAGGATCCTTGAATGCCCAGTGATCATTATTAGAGGTATGTACATCAAGTGACCCTTTGTTTTGCTCAATTAAATCTTGGATAGTGTGCTTAAGAGCAGTGCAATCATTGGTTTTGTGCCTCCTGCTTCGGTGGTACTCACAGAAATCATTGTTGTTCCACGAAGGAGGTTTGACTTTGGTTCATATTCCCGCACTATTGGAAGTGTTATAATTTTACTTGTGATTAACTTCTGTAGGACAGTTTCTAATGATTCTCCCAAAGGTGTAAATTTTCTCCTAGGTTGAAAATTTGTAAACCGTGATTCCATGTTTCTTGATTTGTTTTGTGGGGGGTTATTTTGAGGATTCGATAAGTTGAAGATTGGTTGTTTTGGTGCCACATTCTTGGCATCTACCACCCCATCATTCACAATGTTTTTGTTTTTCATCTAGAATCTTGGTTTATCTATGTTGGTATTGGTACTAGGAGTGTCTTTATATAGCTTTATTTGACCTTTTGCGATTAAAGCCTTTTCGATGATTAGACCCATCTCAATGACCTTGCTAAGGGAAGTAGGACATTGGATTTGTATCTGATAGCTTAGGTCAGTTTGTAGGTTATGGACAAACATTTCCATCATTTGTTTTTTAGGCATTTGATGTAGGCACTTACTTGCCAACTGTCTCCATCTTTGTAGGAAGGCAGTGAAAGATTCCCCACCTTTTTACTTTGTGCTACAAAGGTCTAAGATTGAGATGTCATACTCAATATTGTAGGAGAAGTGTGTGACAAATTTGTCTACAAGTTCATTAAAGGTTCTGATGTTGGGTGGTAGTCTAGAAAACCACTCCATGGCTTGTCCTCCTAAGCTTCTTGGAAATAGTGGCATAAGGTAAGTATCATTGTGGGCGACTTCAAGACATGCAACGTTAAACTCCCTAATGTGGTCCCTTGGATCACCCTTTCCTTGATATTTATCAAATTTTGGCACCTCAAATTTAGAGGGGAAAGGTATCATGATCAAGGTTCTATCAAAAGGATATGGTGAAATATCCTCTAGGGAATAATGCTTAGTTGATGCTCCTATTTGCATGTCTATAAATTGTTGTCGTAAAGCTTGAATCTGTTGGGTCATTAAACTTAAGGCATCCGTAGAATCAATGGTTGCTTTGCTCTTGTCTATGAGTATTTTCTCATGTGTGCTTCCCTCAGGGTTTCTTTCTTCCTTAGGTTCTTTTAGGGCTTCTATGTCAAAATCTTTAGGGAGCTTGACTCCTTGTTGCACTAAATGAAGAAAGAATTTAGTAGGGTCTTGGGCAAGTACATTATCCATTATGCTTTGAAACCTTCAGTCTTGCTGTGTTTGGAGGACTTCTTCCATAGAAATTTCCTCATCACTGTCGTGAGAGGTCGGGATAGTTTTCTCAGCCATTTCAATCTATTTTTGCTTTTGGAACCATGTTAAGACCATGCAAGGTGATGTGAGATAGAATGGAGCGAGTTTTGAAAGTTTTGAACAAGGGGTCTAGACTGTGTGAAGATTTGAGCAAGGTTCTCCTTAGATAAATTGGTGTCAAACAAGTTGGGTGTACAAAAATGATAGTCGAAGTAAGGATGATAGAAATCTGTTTACTTGATGTAGACTAGTTTTACACAAGCCACTAGTGGAGTTTTGAGAGAAAAGGATAAGTGATCCCTGATAGTCGAGACTCACTAGGTTTGCTTGAGGTTTGATGTGATCAAGAATAGCTCGGTTCTAACCTTGTTGGATTTTAGAAGAATTTTTGTGAAGTTTTGGATGATGTAGTGTGGAGAAGTAGCTATGGTGTAGAAAAAGAGGGAAATGGTTGACTTGCATGATTTTAATCAGATTTTGGAATAATTGAGACAAGTTTGAAATGGTTTTTTGAAAAGCTTGACAGTTTTTCTCCTAGGAAGTATGGAATAGCTCTCTAGATTGGATGCGCAAAAGTAAATGCACCGGAATAGAAGGTAAAAGCGCCGTAGGTTGAAGCAAATGCACAAGTTTGGCAGATTTTATATGTGCCGTAACAGTGATCAAATGCACAACAAGTCTAAATGTATGTACTGCAGGTTGCAACAGATGCACCATTCTAGTTTTTAGTTTGGATTTGCAGAGTTTTTGGCACATTTTCTAATAATTTCTATTTTTGGTTGAAAACTTGGTCTTTTTGAATTTTGATTTTCAATAATGGCAGATAAAGACACAACAAGTGCATAGAAGTTTTCATGATTTTTGTCTTTGATTATTTTTTTGTATTTTGTGGACTTTTTGACACAAGAACAATTACAACCTAGGCTGGAAAGGATAGTATTTGTTGAATCCCCTAGCTGTGCATATTCAAAGCATGTAGCTTCAAGATCTGGTAGCACTGGCTCCTCTCCACGGCATTCACTTCTCACGCATACTAGATCTAGGTTTCCTTAGGCTCATACCCCCACCGAACCATAGGATTGTCCCTGCTACGTCTACTAAGAATCACATGAATCGGGGCTGCTTCAAAGGTTCCACCTTTTGTGCCAACAAATAGAAGATTTTTGTATACTAAACAAATGGCTAAGTAGTCAAGGCAACCATTTGAGTGGTTACATGTGTGACAGCACTACTCTACATTATGGAGTCTCCTAGCCTCCAAGGGTTATGCCTTGGAGGGTTTTGGGGGAGGTTGGCTATCAGTGTAACATAGCGGCACTCATTGCAGGAAGCTTTCACCTCAAGCACAATTTATTTAAAGTGGATCGGTAGGGCTTGGCTTTGGCCTATTTCCACGTAGGGTCATTCCCACTTGGACAGGCGGGCATCCAAGGGAAAGCCCCTCTAAAGGTTATACACAAAGAATAACAAGTCTAGCATTCTGGTCACCCAGCAAAGGGGAGAGCATAAGCCTATTGTCATTCAATAGACACAAAAAATAGTGGTTAATCCAATCCTATTTAAAAGGAAAAAAACTAAATGTGCTATCTACTTGGGCACTCACACATTTGTTAACATGAAGTGGTTACAGATAGAAATGGTTCATTTCCCTTTGTGAAATAGCAATGTCCTAAACTAAGAAAGACAACAATGATGCAAAGATAGCAGTGATGTTCATTACTATCCTCCTAATTAAGCACTATGTGAGATTTGCATGCATGCATTTTTTTTTACTTTTTCCCCCTAATTAATCTAAGATGCGCTAATTAGTACAGCTAAATGATCTATCCAGCTCCTAATCCTACAAGACAAACATTAGTGTTAATCTGAAAACTATGAGAAATCCTAAAATCACAATGAAAAATTAGATGCGTTGCTTAATAGTTTGTATGCGCAAAAACAAAGACTGTAAGCGTAGCTTTACAAATCTATTAATGCAGGTGTCAAAAGACCAGGAAAAATAGACAGAAGCATCGTTTCTACAGATGCATCGTAAAAAAGTATGTAAGTGTCGTGTCTAAGGGTGCATGCGCTAGAATTATGTAGGCACCAGAATAGGAGGTATATGTGTCAGGTCAGAGTATGTATCCACCGTAACTCTGCATGCACCGGAACAGGTTGTAAATGCACTAGCTCAGAAGTTGTATGTACTAGAAGTTTTCATGCACTGGAAGTTTGCATGTGCTGGAACAGGCTATAGATGCGCCTCAGGATCGATCAGATGCGTCGACTGAACCTGTTTGAAGCCTGTATAGAATCTGTATGGAACCTGTCATTCAAAAACTTAGTTTTTTGGTTAGATTTGGGGCAAATGCCCCACGGTGGGTGCCAAAAATGTGATGGGTAAAATGGGAGAAATAAATGATTTACTAAAACCCAAAAACATCAATGGAATGTGCAAGAAAAAAGGATTTAAAAATAGGAAAGTAATGATACTCACAACCTTTTTACCTTTCAATTTCCATTGTTCACCTATTCCCATTTGATCTTCGATGATGAAATGTAGCCCTTAGGAAGCTTGCTTCCTTGCTTCAAATCCTCAAGATAGAAAAAGAGGAATGGCTTGGATACTTGTAGTGTTGAAGGTTAGCTTCAACACAATGTGAAATGGATGATAAATGGTATGAGAATGGAGGTGCCAATGGCACGTTATGGTTTTTGCAGCATAAGTTTACTTGAAAGCTTGATATATGAAATAGAAGAAGAAGGTTGTATTTATAGACTCATGAGAGAATGGATCAATGATGTAGAAGAAATAAGAAGATCAATGGTAGAGGATGTTCGAGAGAACATGCGCAAATAAAATGATATATGTCATAGAAAAAGATGATTTGTTGAGTTAACTACTTTCTTGATGAGGATGAGTTTTTATTTCTTAAATTAGAACATATTTTTCTAATTTAAGAGTTTTGTTGATAAAACAAAGTTGCTTTAAATTAGTTAACTCAGCTTTTGCTTTTGTATGACAAGAAGAATTTATTTTTAGAAGATATTGAAGATTTTTTAGAAGATAAGAAAGCGTAATTAAATAAATAAATTTATTTAATTACTTGCACATGATTTTGGAAGAATAAATAAAATATTTAATTATATTTTATTTTTGGAGATTAAGATTTTAAATTAAATAAATTTGTATTTTATTTAAATTTGGAAGAATGAAAGATTTAATTAAATAATTAAAATTATTTAATTATTTAGAAGAATAAAGTTGATATAGATGGAATTAATTAAATAAATGTAATTTATTTATTTAATGGGAGGAAATGAGTCAAATAAATAAAATAATTTATTTATTTATTGATAGAGGAATATTAAGATGAAATAAATATTTAAAATATTTATTTAAATAGAGTCATGTCATTTTTAGGTGTATACACCACCTTCTACACCAACAAATAGAGGGATTTTGAGCTACCAAAACAACGATGACTAGTAAGTGCAATCGTTCGAGTGGTTATATGTGTAGTAGCACTACTCTCTGTTATGGAGTCTCCCAGCCTGTAAGGATTGCGCCTTGGAGGGTTTTGGCAAAGGTTTTGATTACTATCCTTTTAAAAAGATGATGTGTTAACAATACAGCTAGAATATCTAAACCAACTCTTAACCCTACAAGTAGATGAGAGAATATCCATGTGAAAAAGTGTCAGCATTAGCAAAACCACAAGAAATACCCTAAAATCATTGATCAGAACAGATGTGTAGCTTCAAAGCTTGAATGCACAGAAACAGAGCTTAGAAGCATAGAAATTTTAAAAGTGTAGAGACTGAAGTTAAAGTGTTGAAACAAAGATTACGTGTGTCGTATGGTAGATACACCATAACATATCTCAGATGCACAGCTTCAAGATGCAAATACACTGAAAGATTAGATGCGTTGGAACAAAGCTCGGATGCGTGTTGGAATGGGTTAGATGCATCAAATCCTCTTGTGTACACAACTTTAACTCACAAAAACGTAGTTTTTGGGTTAGATTGGGGAAAGGCCCCACAGTGGGAGCCAAAAATGTTAAGAGAAATTATTCATAAATATCAATGAAATCAATAATACCCATAACTCAATGAAATATAGAAATAAAGAAGGTATAAAACAAAAGGGAAATTATGCATAAATATCAATGAAATCAATAATACCCATAACTCAATGAAATATAGAAATAAAGAATGTATAAAACAATGAACAATACCTCTACAAACCTCTTTGCTTCATGTCGTCCATTGATGGCCTATCGCAAATGATCTTGTTTGTGAATATGCCCTCAGAAGGTGCACTTCCTTGTTATTCCAAGATGTCAAGTGGGAATGGCCGTGATAGTTTATTGCAATGAAGATGAGTTTCACAACAATGGTAATGGTGATATGGTAACAAGTTGATCGCAAGCAACGAAGGAATCACTTGGGTGCCAAAGGTGCGCTGTAATTCCTACAGAGTAAAATTACTAAAAGCTTGGATGAATGAAATGGAAGAAGAGGGTTCAATTTATAGACTTGTGAGAGAGAAGATCAACAGTATAGAAAGAATGAGAAGATCAATGGTATAGAAGACTTGAGAGAATGTGCACGAATAGAAAGAAGACAAGTGTCACACAAAAGCTATTTTGTTTGAGTTAACTGCTTTCTTTTATAAAGATAAGATTTGATTTCATAAATTAGAAAGCTTTTTTCTAATTTAAGAGTTATTGATAAAAACAAGGTTGATTGAGTGAATTAACTCAACTTGTGATTTTCTTTTGCACGATTTGAGAGAAATTAAATAGTAAATTATTTAATTTTGTGTGCATGAAGAAGAAGACTTATTTTTAGAAGATTTGGAAGATATTTTGAGAATTTTGATGATAAGAAAGCAAATTAAATAAATAGATTTATTTAATTGTTTGTACATGCTTTGAAAGAATAAATAAAATATTTGATTATATTTTATTTTTAGAGATTGAGAGAATTGAATAAGTTTGATTTATTTATTTAAATTTGGAAGAATGAGTGACTTAATTAAATAATTAAGAATTATTTAATTGTTTGGAAGAATTAAATCAAATAAAGGATTTTATTTAATTTTGACTTTAGAAGAGGTAATTAAATATTTTGATATTTAATTAACTTAGAGGAATATGAATCAAATAAATAAATTTGTATATTTATTTATTGATAGAGGAATTAGAATGAAATGAATATTTAAGAATATTTATTTAGACCAAGTCGTGTCATTTTTAGGCGTATACAATTAGTAGTCAAAGACCTCAAAAGAATAAAGGTGGTATTGGATTTGAGAAATGTCAAAGTCCTAAAATAGATATACCTAAAGGCATGTTTGAAATGTAAAGGGAAGATCCTAGCACTAAAGAATATGATGAAACGGAAGATGAGGAGTAGGAGTTAGATGATGATAACTTCATACAGGTCAACAATCAGAAGAAAGATCTCAAGAGATCACATCCTAGACAAGCTGCTAATCCTAGTTTCTTTCAATCCTTCTATGGTTACTATTATTCTTGTAATAAATTTAGGCATAAGGCTATTTATTGTAGAACCAAGGCTAGAAAAAATGATAACATGAAGAAGAACTCAATTATGCTTGCAAAATATGATGTTGTGATCTCTCATTCTTTCTATGGCTATTGTTATGCATGTAATAAGTTTGGTCATAGGGCTATTGAATGTAGAACTAAAGTAAGGAGAAATAGTATGAATTCATAATACAAGGTTGTTTTCTACAAGTGCAAAAAACTTTGGGCACAAAGCAAGATTCTGCAAGATGGTTCTATGAAACCACCTATTCAGCATAAGAAGATAGAGAAAATTGTGACTCAGCAAAAGAAGGAAATGACAAATATATGGAGGAAGAAGATAGATCAAGATACTGAAAAGAAGGAAGAGTTTGTGCTTCTACCTAGTGCAAAAGAATTCATTGTTGATTAAGATATGGCATAAGGTCAAGGGGAGCTATTCAGGGCATATATATTCTTTCCCCCTTGAATGTTTGTGTCTTTTGTAAATGGAAGCTAAGCACACAAATGTTTGTTTTGTAAATACGTTTTGGTTGTTCTCCCTGTTGATTTTTTTCTTTTGGATTCTCGTTGTGACAAAGTTTGTCACACATCCCCAGCAAAGCCAGTGTTGGTGCCCAAAAAAATTGAATTCCCAAAATGGACTATTTTTCCCCAAAAAATCCATCATAATCCCCACTTTTACCCTTCCAGTCAAAACTACCTATTTAGATCCATTTTGAGATATTTTATAAGGGGTTTTATATCAAAAAAATATATGTAAAATTCCCCTATGTCAATGTGTTTTCTCCCTTAGAAAAAAATTGTTCATTTTTTCCCTTTCTCGACAAATCGGCAAATTCTGAAACTAGCAAACCTTGTTCATAGGTTTAAAATTTCATCAGTTTCCCAATAAGGTGATCAACCTACAAGAGATAAAGCAAAGGTAAAAGGGTAGAGCACAAGGAGAATAGAAAGAAAAGAAGGAATGCCTTTGTTGGTGAATTTTTTAGTTCACAAAAGTTCATCGATGACATGTTTTGCCACTGGTGACTTTGTTGATGGCTCAGAGCAATAATGAAGGAGATGGAAGCTCTGGTGAAGAATAAAAAAATTTCTAAGTAAGAAGGGGGGGCCAAGTTTTTTGTAGGTGAATTTGGAGGTTCATGAACCTCCAAGTTTGCCAACAGATAGTTCTTTTGATGGAGGATTCATTGACTAAAGGTGATAGGGAGAAGGATATGGTGAAGGACAAAGGAAAGAAAAAACTTGAGGTTTGTATCTTTGTCAGTGAATCAGTAGGTTCATGAAATGCTGAACTCACCAACTGAAGTTCGCGTGTTCACTTTTTCACCAATTCACCGATAAGGTGAAAAGGTGAATAGTGACAGGGCAAGGGTGTAATTTTCAAAAGTTTGTGGAGGGCTAGATTCACTAATAAGGAAAATAATAAAAAGGAAATGGGAAGCGTGGCAAGTTCGTGATGAACATAAATTGCCGATGTAGGAAGAAGATAAGGGCAAAAAAGATAAAACAAAGGTGAATGTAGACAAAGAGCTTGGTTTGAAAAAAGGGAAAGTTGCTAATAAAGCCTAAAATGACTAAGGTAAAGGAAAAATAATGCTTTATTAGAAAACTGGTGAAAACCCTAGCTCACTACTAGTTTGAGTTTTTTTGAGTTTTGTTGATAAGGTGATTGGCTGACAAGGTGAAGAGAAAATGGTGATTTTCCTCCATGGTTTGGTAAAAGATAAAATCACTGATAAAAGAGAAAGAAGATGGAAAGCGCGAAAGAAAGGATGAGTCAGTTAGTTCATAAAATAAAAGATTTTTTGATAAGGCAAATAAGGGTTGATAGAGAAGAGAAAGTAGCAACAAGCCATGGTTCGCAAAAAGGAAAATTTGCTGATAGAAGGCAAAAGGTGAAAGAAAGAAAAAAAAAGGCTTAGGCTAGTTCAAGAAATGTAAGATTCACTGAAAAAGAGAAAATGAAGCCAAAATGATAAGTCAACAAAGAAAGGTAGTTCACGAACTCTTGGTTTTGCCGACCAATAGTTGACCGATGGGACAGAAGGCCGATAAAGCAGAAAGGAAAAGATACAAGGAAAAGGATGGTTCGCCAATATGAAGATTTGCTGATAAGGTAAATTGAAAAGGGGAAGAAAAAAATTGACTAAGGCAAAAAAGGAAAAATAGAGCTTCATCGGCAATCCTAAGGAAATTGAAATTCGCCAAGCAATCAAAAATTTTGTAGAATCTCCAATAAAGAAAAGACAAAGGGCAGACTTCCTCTTTGGTTCGGTAAAGGTAACAATCACCCATAAGGGGAGATAGAGGCAAAGAAAGAAGTGCCAAAGATAAAGGTCATGAAAGGTGAGATTTGTTGATAAGGCAAATAAGGAGCAAAGAGAAAGTAGTTCACGAAATTCAAATTTCACCGACAAAAGGAGGAAATGAGGAGAAAAAGACAAGTGGTTTGTAGAGGGAGAGATTTGCTAATGAAGGTTCCAAAAGCGCAAAGGAAGCGAGTTTGTGTTGGAAGAATTTTTTCGATAAGGCAAAATTGGAATGAGAAATCAAATGTAAAACATGAATTTGTAAAATGTAAAAGCTTTAAAATAATTTAAAAGAGAGTTTAAAATATTTTAAAATATTGTAAATGCTTTACATACACTTTGGATGGGTTCTTATTTTTAAACACCTTTTTTCTCCTTGGCCACCGTGACTGCACAGAATTGCAGATGTCAGGTTGGTAGCTAAAATGATGCATGTTTTCATTACACAGGTACTTAATTTAGTGAAGAAGGTGGTGTCTTTCAGTAGTTAATATTTTCTGTAGGCTCCTTCCATGGACGTCATTAGTATGCAAGACATCAACACCTAGAAATCTACTAATTTTCTAATAGAGGTCATGGGCCTAATTTTAATGTAGCATCGGCCTAGCGTGTTGACTTAGTTTCAATGCCCAAAAATTGCACAGGAGGGAACAAATACATATTCATGATTAAAAGCTGTCTTTAGGGTTCGTCGCTAAGCCAATTATCTAGTCTATAATGCCTCATAATAATTTTAGGGCTTCAAATCAAGCCAGTCAAGGTATTGAATGGGGGAATGTGTTTGATGTAGTATATGAATGAATTGTAATGCATATTTTATGTAGTGGTATGTCTCCATGGCTATTTGTAATGATTCAATGGAATACATAGTCATAGATTTGTATTTTTTCCTTTACAACATTTGCTGGTGCAATTGTAATAGAGATTTGATAATGTGTGACAACATTCAAGCTAATGCATGTTTTGTGTTGGGTCATCTCTTTGTTGTAAATGGGTCATTGTAGTTTGGTTCTAGATAATTAAGTATGTTCAATGTATGAAATGTAATCTATGAAATATATGTCAATATATTTTAGTCTTCTATTGATACTGGTTCAATCCATTTCCTTCCTCTTTAGTGTTATGACTTAGTTGCCTAATGGAGTAGGCATCGATCCATATTGGAGAGGGATTAATCACTATTCTAAATCAAACAAATCATTCACCTGTGGTTTAGGGGAAAAAACCTCATTCTTGTGCATGTATATTCACATAGTTGAATTAGGTATATAGGAGATTTATGACCATTAGGTATACCCCTTGGAATATCTCTCCAGAGTTTAAGATGAGATCAAAGAGCAAAAGAGTCTACCTACTCCTGTAGTTGGAAAAAATCAACCATAACTTGTTGATAAACCTCTTTCTATCACCTTGATGACAATCCATGGCCTAGGTGATTTAGGAATGTTTTAGAGTTTTGTGTTGCAGTCATTTTTTGGAACCAACATTTTTGGGTCATTATCGGGGAAGAGTAAAGTGCTATGTTAGAATGTTGTATGGACTCTACTAGTGAGAGAAAACCATAATTTGTTTTGCATCCTTGAAGATCAATCACACTACAAGGAATTCCTCTTTGAAAGAGGTGGCGACTCTACTGTCAAAGAATATAAGTTTGTTGCTATTGTACATTTGTTTCTATTGGTGATTTGAATGCTCCATCTCAATATGCAGTAGCTAGTAATTAAAGGTACATGGTTTTCTTCCTAACCTTTAAAGTTTGTTGTTCCTGTCATGTTGAAGGAACAAATTTCTATGCCTCAGTTTTCTGCCCTGCATTATAGGATGTTTTAGTCATGGCCAATTGGTACGAACATGGATACCCTAGGGATGTTTTGTCATCCGAGTCTTCATATATATTAGATCCTAGAAACTATATTGGAGTGGATTCCCATGACCATCCTTTCAATGCATATTATGGTCATGGCCCTACATATTATACAAACCAAAAAATTATATGCACCCATGCAAAACCAAAGTGACCTACCAATGGAGTAATGTGAAATTGATAAAACCAAATAATTATTAGGGTCATTGCAGCAACAAGAAAAAGAATTAGAAAGCCAAATCAGGCTATGTCAGTCCAAGCTACAATCTAACCCCCTTCTTGTTGTTCCCAGTTGCTTTTTTCCTTGACCTCCTCTTATCGCAAATGAAAATACATACAAACAATTGGACCTATCATGGGTCAATTATTAAAAGTAGTACGTGCCCATGAAATTATATTATCAAATGCCATTGTTTTATGGGTGTGATGTTTATGATGGTAAGGCACATGTTCTTGCATTTTCAGACTTCATGGACAAATTTCAATTTGAAGACGAGGATATGTGGATGAGATTTTTTGTTAGATCTCTATGTGGAGTGGCATGGAAGTGGTTGGTTAGTTTCCTTGAGCACCACTTCATATCTTGGAATCATCTAGTGGCTACATTTGAGGAGATTGCAAATGGTTTAGACCTTGTATTTCTTGTCTAGAAACTAGAAGATATCATGTGACAAGAGGGAGAGTCTAGCATGGAGTTTAGTCATAGGTTTGCAATTGCCTTGACAAAAATACTGGAGGCCTTAAGACCTGACTTACCTACCTATATTGACAAGTTATTCACATCTTATGATGATAGTTTTGATTCAATATGGGAGGGGTTCAATATAATGAACATGCAACAGACATTCAGATGCCTTTATTTCATTGATGGTTTGATTCAGGATATGATTACAAAATCTTTGTCCTTAGATGTAGAGGCAACTGGTAATGAATAGGATGTTGTAGGAAGCAAGGACATGGAGGGTTCATGTAATTCAAACACAATATCAGACGATGATTGTGTATATTAGAGGGTATATGAAGGTGCTTGTGTAATGTAGGACAATGATGCAGATGATGAAAGTAGTGAATGCACCATCATTCTATTGGAAAGTTCATCAAGCGATAATGATAGATATAATGATGATTTCTAGCTCGAGTTTGAGGTGTGTGGCTCGGTGAACAATGAGGATACTATGTGCATCAATGAGCAAAAAGTTGAATCATCTTGTAAAGTTGATTATGAAGATTGTGCACAAGTAAATGTAATAGATAGTGAGAAAGAAACTTACTTCTTGTTTGATGTATTTCCGCCCTTTGTTCCTATTTGTGATGAGGAAGAAAATGGTTTTTGTCTATATGAGGTAGATGTGGAGATGGTTACATTTGATGATAACTAATCAAAGATAGTTGTTGATGCAACCATGGAGTTTCATTGTGAAGAGCTTGCCCTGGATTTCAAAGATGGTGATCATGTGGACGCATATGAGAACCCATATTTGTGGTGCAAGGTATGTTCTCTTCCTCATGCAGATTGTAATTCACATCAACCACAAAGAAATGATATAGAAATGAAGGAAGAAGAAGTGTGTCAGT
This sequence comes from Cunninghamia lanceolata, assembly GCA_027924645.1. Lineage (NCBI taxonomy): Eukaryota > Viridiplantae > Streptophyta > Pinopsida > Cupressales > Cupressaceae > Cunninghamia > Cunninghamia lanceolata. The sequence continues at coordinate 11,731,770 of BSBN01000892.1, forward strand.
AGTCTGTTTGCAACAATGAATATGACACAAGAAGTTACCAAGGTGGACATGATAGAAAGAGACAATTGGAAGAACATAGTTCTTCATTTGAGGTGTCTCATGATCCTAATTTATGTGTTGATGTCTTTGTAGACACTTGAAAATGTCTCGAGCTTGCGAATGATATTTTTGGCACATAATTCACCTTCCCCTCACATTCCTCTATTAATTAAATAATTTCTGAATTATTTAATTAATTCATTTCACTTGGCCTTTTAATTAAATAAATTCTATTTAGTTAACTAGGCTATCTTTCTTCTTTACTTCCTCTATGGTTAAATAATTTAAATATTATTTAATCATTCATCACCATGTCCCATTTAATTTCAATAAATTTCTATTTATTTAAATTACCCAATGTTCCCCTTTTAATTAAATAAGCATCCATCTTATTTAATTAAATCACCCTCATCACATACCCTTCTCAAAAAAAAAAGTATCTATTACTTATTTAATTAAACACATAATCACTTCTCTCACCTCATATTTTCCCCAATAAAAAATACATCCTTGTCCTCTAGTGACAAGGAAACCCTAACCCATCCTAGCCCTTGATTTCCCTCCAAAAGTCAACTCTAAATCTCCACCCTCCATTCCAATTTACTCCTCTATAAAACCACCCTCTCCCATTGATATTTCACCACTTTGAGCATTTGTCTACTCTTGAGCTCTCATTCCTTAGTTGCTAGTCTGCAAGTCTGAGTACATTCTCCATAGCTTAGCTTAGTAGTAATGGAGGAAATGCATTAGGCATTCTATGATTTTATGCTTTCATAGTTACATTTCTAGGTTGTTTAAGGTCTCCATTACTTGAGTAGGGTTTTATTCTACTGTTCTGGGACTGTAGGATAGATTTTTCCTTACATACATTGGTGAACTTAACGTGAATCATCTATACATGCTGTGAATTTAGAGGTCTTTGAGTTTGCAAGTTTGTACAATGCATACGCTGAGAAGTACAATGCATACAGTTCTTTGTGAGATGCATATGAAGTATGACATGATGCATAAGCTAGATTATGCACTGCATACCCATCATTTTGCAACGCATACGTTCTAGTTCATGGTTCAAGCTTTTTGTTTTGGTTTATCTAAGCCTAACTTAGTTTGTTTTGCAGGGTCTATTAGTCTAAATGATTCTCTATTTTTATTAGCTACTAGGGTTTGATTTTTAAGTAGTGGGTTTTCTTAGAAAGGGCATTTAGTTTTCAAAGAAGGGATTAAGCTTATTATCTAGGGTTTTATTTATTCATTTTACAATCTGGGTAAATCCTATTGAGGCCTGGAAGTTTTCTATCTTGTTGGCACTCAGGGACATACCTTACAGTCCTAGGGTTTAGTTTTAATCCATGCAAAAATGATTTTATTTTGCTAGTTAGGTTTTTTGGTAACATTTTCATTTGTAGGGAATTGTGTGATGCATGCGCTGTGTTTTGTGACACATGTGCTGTGTTTTGTGATGCATGCACTGCTCAGACCCGCACATGCGTAACAGTGCACTGTATAAGACATTTTCTATGATGCATACAATCGACAGCACACCACATGCATTCTCTATGTGATGCATGTGCTCTGGTAAAAACAAGTTCTGTTTTGAAAATTTTTGTTTCAATCCATGGTTTCTGGTGTCTGTTTAGGTTTTTTTGTTACTAATTTTTGGGTTTGCAGCTTGTGGCATGGAAGGAACATTTTAATTTGCAAACTAAACTTACTATTTAGGGCTTTATTTTTATGTATGTGTGAATGATTAAAACACTTTGCAATTGGGGTTAAAAAGAACACAATCTTTTGTTTGCATTTACACACTCATTTTGGGATTAAAATGAACTTCACTGATATTGGTTAAGAAGAACAAAACAACCCATGCATTTTTTACTCATGAGGTAAAAAGAACACAACTTTGCATTATAACGCATTGGGTTAAAAACAAACCATAATCTTTGCATTTTCACACTCATTGGGGCATAAAATCAACTTGCATTCACACTCATCTAAGAAGATAAAAAAGGATTGCATTTGTGCTTGCTATGTTTGGTGGTTTGTGTTAAAGTAGTGGAAAGGTATAAGCCCTCCACTTCACTTACATAAAATCACACCACACCTAAGAAAAGATAAATTAAAAGAACCCCCATGCTAGTGAGAAGAAAACTCATATGCGTATGCTCTCCCCTTGCGACTTAGTGCGAGCCTGGGGATGAAAAGCATGTTAGTTTGTTTCTCTTTTGTTAAGACCTAGAGGGGCCTCCTCTTGAGACACATCTGAAAGGAGAACTCACTTGTGACCCCAAGCGGGACTTTCATCTAGCCCACTATATAAGTTGAGGATAAGGTGAAAGCCAAGTCTAACCAGTATGAGCGCTCACCATATAATGCTAGCTCGAAAGGAGGCAAACCTTAGTGTATATTAAACTCCTAGTAGGGTTAGTTAGAGCCTTAAGTGCCTTGCTGGATGCTCGTGAGGTGCTAGTCCCCCAGATATTTTACTAGAACCTTCTTGTTTAGTGGCCAAAAACCTTCTATTTGTTGATGCATAAGGGTAACCTTTGAAGCCGCCCCAATTCATGCAGTTCTTAGCTGAGGTAGTAGAGACAATCCTAAGGTTTGGTGGGGGGACGAGCCTTGGGAAACCTAGATCTTGGTATACGTGAGAAGTGAGTGCACTATAAGGGGGAGCCAGTGCTACCAAGATCCTGGAGCTACTGCTTTGAATAAGCGTAGCTAGGGGATTCAACAAATACAGTCCTTGACTAGCCCTAGGATTGTGCTTGTCTTCCAAGTGTCTTTTTTTCAAAAAACTTCCCCACAAGAACATCAAACAAATAAGAGACATAGCCACAAAACTATTTACTGAGTGTTTTTCCACTAATGTGCTTTCTGATTTCTCACAAACCATCAAATAGACCTAGGAAAACATTGCCTTTAGAGCCTACTAAAAAATACAACAGATACGCTAAACAGTCAACCATATAAGTGAGATTCTGCAATGCATAAGCAAAACTGCATATGCTCAACAGTGAACTACATACGCTCAACAGTAAACTGCATAAGCTTAATAGTGAAATGCATAAGCTGAGCAGTCACACACATAAGAAGAACAGTGTGCCACATATACCTGAGAAAAACTTTTGAGCCATAGGGAAACCTCTGAAATCTTTTTCTTCCAATCTAATTCAATTGCAACTGTTCTAAGAAACTTGTAGGTCTTATCCCTTAGGATGCACTTGCATACCACCTTCATTGCCTTAGATTTGAGGTCTCACATATACCATAAAACAATTTTAGAACCTTAGGATTTGAGCCTTAGACTTCCATAGGAATTCAAAACATTAATCTTCCTAAGTCAAAACATAAGGAGAAACCATCAAAGTGTGACTGCCTCACAAGTGTAAAATTGTACTAAGAGACCTTGGCATTATTCTCACTCAATCCATTCTAATGCATGCCTCATACTCATTTGGCTAAGTATAAGGTTCACTTTCCAAAAATTCCTATAATCACCCTTCTCGCATTAAAAAAAATCCAAGGTTTCAACAAACTTGATTTGCACTTTAAAGTTCATTAGTAGATAATAGTATCCTATTGGAGCTAGACTTTGCGAAAATTAAAATCATTATCCCCACACTTTGGTCTTAGGCACCTTTCCATTAGTTACATCTCATAAACATAACTTTAGGACATACATCCCCATTTGCATAAGACACCTAGGTCATTTTTATTTCCACCTTTAGGAACCTTTTAAAGTACCTTTAGAATACCACTCTCATTCATTTACCTAGAAAGTTTACATTTTCATCCTCCCACCTTCCATCTAGGTCTTTTATAGTTGAAACACGGTTGCAAAAGAAAAGAAAGGGAGAAGAGAACCTAGAAGATCTCCAAGACTCTCACATCAAAACCATGAGGTTTGGCACCAACCCCAATGAACAACCTAACCAAAACATGGGGAACCCCTTTGACAATCTATTCTTGGAAGATGACAAATCTTGGGTGACACCCAAAGTCCTTGAAGCCATGGGACAAGACCCTAGAGTATTGAGAATCCTAGATGAAATGATTGCCACAGACCCACAAAGTTACCTTTTGCGCCTTATACAAAATGTAACTAAACTTCCCAAAGGCATTGACATAACCACCCTCATACCAAAGTCCACTAACACCAACACAGCAAGCCAAAGCTACGCTTCATCCTCCATCTACCATGCCAACCAAACGCAAGAACATGCCAATATACCTCAAGGGAAAATGTCACATGAATCTGTCACAGTAAACATACCTCATCCTTTTGAGGAAAACAATGCCAATGTCACAACTCACAGCTCAAATCCTTTTATTTTCTTAGCAAATCCTCAAGGTCACGTTAAAAGAACATGAAGGATACACATTATGACCTCACAAAACCAAACCCAAGGAGTTAACACTACAACAAACACAAACATGAACTTGGGAGCCAACTCTAATACCAAGATGGGTAACCTCAACACAAACTTGGGAACCACCTCTAATACCAAGACGGGTAACCTCAACACGAACACAGGTAATCTCAACACTAACCAACATAACGCAACTAGCCAAGGCTTGGGAATATCCTATGTCAACTTGAACCCCATAAATCCATTTGGAGCCAACACCCATAATGCGACTTACATTGATCCCAACCAACAAACAAATCCTCATGTCTCATCTCAAAACACCATGAGTATGCCATACCATTATCGATATATTAACCCTAACGTATCCTTCACCACCAACAATTAAAACTAAAACACGACACTGTTATACACTCACTACAACATCAATACCATTCCACTTGTTGGTAACATGGGAACCTCTAACACGACGAATCCTTACTTGGACATAGTTGCAAACACTGCCAACACACCCGTCGAAACCCTCACCCAAGAGTTGGATAAGCTAAAGCAACAATTCACAAACTTACAAGTCTCGGGGATTAAGAAATCATACTCCATGGAAGACTTATGCCCATATCCATTTGACAAAAGCATTTACATGCCTCCTTTCCCCCTAAATTTCACCCCACCAAACTTCAACAAATATAGGGGAAAGGGGAGTCTTGTTGAACATGTATGCAAGTTCCATATTGCTTACCTAGAGCTCTCATATGACCACACCTACTTGATGAAGCTCTTCCCTAGGAGTCTCGCGGGCCAAGCTCTCAAATAGTTTGCACACCTCCCCACAGGGATACACACATGGACAAAACTCACAGACAAGTTCATTTCACATTTTTCCTATAACATAGAGATGGATGTGAACATAGCCACCTTGTGCCAAGCAAGACAAGAAGAAGGAGAGACGTTTATCTCTTTCTTTCAAAGGTGGCGAGGCCTAGCAAGCAAATGCCCTTGTTATATCCCCAAGAATCAACTAGTGCCCATCTTTGTGGAAAAGTTAAACAAAGAGCTTATACTTCAATTGCAAATCCACTACTGCACCTCCTTCAATGAAGTAGTTGAGAAGGGGGTGGCCATTGAAAATCCTCTCATCACTAAAGGTAGAATAAAGATCTTCAAAAAGAATCAAAACACTAAAAATTCATCTTACGACAAGAACAAGACTTGGGCATGATACAAGAATGTTACCAATGACAGGGTGGTAGATGGTAAAGCATTTAGAGCCGGACCTATCCTCACACTTAAAGCACCCCCCGTAATAAATAATCATCCATATGTTCAACAACAATAACCACAACAACAACCACAACAATAGACACAACCTCAATAGCAATCAACAAACGCGATCCAAAATAACCAAAGGAGGCCACCTCCTAGGAATAATGCCCCTAGATGCAACTATACGGCCTTGATGGAACCAACTAAAGTAATCCTGTAGAAGTTATTACAAAACAACCTCATCCACTTGCTGGAGATCCGACAATATGATCTGGCCTTCAAACCCCCTTCATGGAATGACAACGACTTTTGCAAGTATCATCGAATCAAAGGACATAAGACATCAAATTGTTTTAAACTAAAAAATATCATTCAAGACTTCATTGATAAGGGTATTGTAGGGGTAGAAGAAACAGCCAGTTCCTCCAACACTGACCATACCATCTTCACTGACCCATTACAAAAGCATGGATCAGGACAACCCTCTTCGTTAGGAACCAAGCCACACAACAATGTCATCTATAATAGTGTCACCTATGATTACACCATTAATATCATTCAGGTGTCTGACAACAATATCTCCATGATCACCATAAAAGCCCATCTCGAATGCACTGTCACCACCCGTAAAGCCAAAGTTACATTACAGGTTGCCCCCACCAACACCTCCAATACATCCACTCCACAAGCCAAAGGTCAATATAACCTTTTAGATCATCTGAAGAAGACCCCAACACAGATATCCATCTTTGACCTACTTCATCTTTTGCGTGAATATAAAGCCATTCTGGATAAGGCATTCCTAGAATCTTCTATTCGTACCGATCTAAATGTTAGCTAATTCTAGGACATGGTGGGGCACTTAGCCACTATTAGCAGCATCACCTTCATGGAACAAGACATACCCCAACACCACACCAATCATCATGATCCTTTACACCTTGAAGTCTACATCAACAAACATAAAATCTGATGATTCCTGGTAGATAGTGGAGTAGGATTAAACATATGTCCTTTGAAATTGGTGTTAATACTGGGATACTCTAAGGCTTACATTGATCCTACCAAGGATTGTTATCAAGGCCTACGATGATGCTGAATGCTCCTCCAAGGCAGTTATCATTTTACCTATGAGAGTTGGACCAGCCATTCAAGATATCATATTCCATGTCTTAGACACTGAATTACCATATAACCTCATCCTGGGCCGACTGTGGATCCATTCCATGAAGGCTATCCCTTCCACCTACCACCAATGCATCAAGTTTCCCTATAACGGCTTGGAAGTAACCATCCCAGGTGATCCTGATGCCTTTCAATACTGCAACCACATAAGAGAAGTACCCCAACATCAGGTGCCTGTAAATCGAGGAATCTGACCATTCGCCTCCTCCTCCAATTATGTTGACCCATCCACATTGTCCAAATCCACCTCCACTTTCATTCTACTGCTCAACTCCCAGGTTCAAATCCAAGACAGAGGATGCAGTGAATACAAGATAGAGAGGTCCTATTGCATCAGAAAGTTGCCAGTATCACCCAAGTCATAAGGAAAGCCTAGCCTTATTCTGCCAAAGAAAACCCTCTTAGCTAGCCCCACCACATTCACAAAGTGGGGAGAACTTGATAAAGAAGATGTCAGTGAAGACATATCCAGTTGGCTCTATAAAGAAGAAGAAGAGGAACAAGAGGTCAAACACATCAAATTGCCTATGTACCAATATGGTAATGGATATGAGTTCGTCATGAAACAAGGATATACTGGGCATAGTGGATTAGGACCAAATGGAAATGGATGAACTAAACCTCTTCAGCTAATAAGGTGGCCATGCAACGAAGGGTTGGGATAGACCACAGAAAGTGACAAGGCTCCATGTACTAAGTTACTTATCCAAGGAGAGACGAGTGCTTCCAAAGAAGTTGAGACATCAAGGGATCCACCTGAACCTAAACCTAAATCATCCCTAACCACCTCACTAAACCTCCCTGAAGAGGCAACATGGATAAATATCTTTTGGGACCCTGATAACACCTCTATTTGCACCTTGACTCCTATAACCATGAGTTACCTAAATACCGATGATGGCTTACCCTTAGTCCATCCTGAGCTAATCGACTGGGACCAACAAGATCCACCTAACCTAGATTTGTTTGAGAATGACGAAGCAATAGCTAAGTTCATGGGACTACATGAAGGAGTACCTCTTAGAGACCATAAAGTTGGGTAGATCATGGACTTGGACAGTTCTACTTACTTCAGAGAATCCACTCCACCCTCTAGTTGCAAAAGTGAAAATAAAAAAGAAAAAAATAGGTCTCTAGGTGAAAACTAACAGGCACCATCAGATCATGCAAAAACAAAAATAAAGGACATATCCAAGGGTGAAAACCTCCCTGAGGCACTTGAGGATGAAGGGTTGGAAGTGTTGCGAATCATAGAAGAAAAATCACCACTGTTGGTAGAGACAACTGTTGAAGCCAACCTTGGCACCCAAGAAGCACCAAGTTTATCCATTTCGCCAAGTCACTTACAGAACAAGAAAAGCCCAAATACTGAGACTTCTTCTCAAGATGACAAATCAACTTCACATGGTCATATGCTGATATAGCTGGGCTTGATCCACAGTTTGTCCTACACCACCTGCCACTACTACCAAACACCAAACCTATCAAGCAAAAACTCCAAAAAATGCATCCACAGATCGCCTTGCTAGTAAAGGCTGAATTGAAGAAACTTCTTGATGTTGGATTCATTAGGCCAATTGATTATCCAGAGTGGGTGTCTAATCTTGTGCCCATTATGAAACCCAATGGCTAGATCAGAATATATGAGGACTTCCATGACTTGAACAAGGCATGTCCAAAAGATGATTTCCTATTACCAAACATAGATATCATAGTGGATTTGACAGCCAGATTTGAAATGCTCTCATTAATGGACGGCTTTTCTGGATATAAGCAGTTATGGATAGCATCAAAATATCAACATAAAATACCTTTTACATGTCCTTGGGGCACCTACTATTGGATCGTCATGCCTTTCAGTCTCAAAAATGTAGGTGCTACATACCAGAGGGCAATGACAACCATATTTCATGACTATATGCACACATGTATGGAAGATTATGTTGATGACCTGCTGGGAAAATCAGTCACTAGAAGCTCTCATCTAGAGGTGCTGGATAAAATCTTCAAGCGCTTGGAAGAATTCAAAGTCAGACTAAACCCTAAGAAATATGTGTTCGGTGTTATATCAGGAAAATTGCTAGGATATATTGTTTCACACAGAGGGATAGAGTTTGACCTCGCTAAGCTCAAAGCAATAATGGACATGCCTTCACCTACTACCTTAAAGCAGCTACGTAGCCTACAAGGAAAGTTACAATCTATTCGAAGGTTCATTGCATAACTTACCGACAAATGTCAGCCTTTCCAACACTTACTCTAGAAAGGGGTATCATTTGTGTGGACAAGTAGTGTCAAGAAGCCTTTCAAATGATCAAAGAATATTTTCTATCGCAACTAGTCCTTAGGCCACTAATCCTAGGCAAGCCCCTTTTATTGTACATATCAACAACTACTTTGGCATTGGGGGCATTATTGGCACAGAATGATGAGGAAGGAAAAAAAAGGGCAATCTATTACATTAGTAGAACCCTAGTGGGATATGAGCTAAACTATAGTCCTATTGAATGTGCCTGTCTCGCCATAGCTTTTGCTATCCAAAAATTGCGACATTACATGCTGAACCACAAGACAAAGCTGGTTACTAAGATTGATCCACTAAAATATTTACTGAATAAAGCAGCCTTAACAGGACAACTGGCCAAATGGGTTATGATATTGAGCGAATTTGACATAGAATATGTTGACCGCAAAGCCATCAAAGGACAAGTAATTGCAGATCAGCTTGCAGATGCACCTACACCAACAGATCATCCAATGGTTGTTGATTTCCCTGATGAATCAATATTCACAGTTGACACACCCAAGATCTGGACACTATTCTTTGATGGATCATTTACCAATCATGGCTCAGGTGCAAGTATCTTGTTTATTATGCCTCAAGGTGATGCCATTCCCAAGGCATTTAGAATTGTTTTTCCTTACACAAATAACATAGCAGAGTATGAGGCATTACTCATAGGACTTTGAATGGTAGTCAACTGGAAAAACAAAACATTACAAGTATTTGGTGATTCCTAGTTAGTTATCAAACAGGTCAATAATGAGTATGACACCAAAGATGAAAAGCTCATACCATATAAAAATATGGTAGATAGTTTTAGGCTATACTTTGACACAGTGCTCTTTGACCAAATTCCAAGAGTTCATAATTGGGAAATAGACGCAATGGCAACCATTGGATCTCTCCTTGATATCCCAAGTAACCTCACTTAGTTCAAGTTCTTGGTGGAACAACTATTGGTCCCAGCCTTCGATGTCCCCGAATCTGAGTTAGTCTGTGAAATTGTTGGTCCCATGTCACCCTAGTACCATGACATAGACACCTACCTATAGGACCAAACCCTACCTGCTGACTTGTCATCCAACTAACGTAAGTCCTTCATATGCCAATCCGCTAAGTATGTCATCATCGGTGACACTCTATACCACCGTGGATTTGATAATACCCTCCTAAGATGTCTCGACTCTGAAGAAGCACAAACAACCCTACAAAAGGTACATGAGGGTATATATAAAGCCCACTCCAGTGGTCCTACCCTTGCTAAGAAGATCATTAGAGCAGGATATTATTGGCCCACAATGGAAAAAGATGCATACCATTTTGCAAAGAAGTGTCGACAATGCTAGATACATAGTGATCTTGTGCATGCACCATCTCAGGACCTACACCCACTTACATCTGTGTGGCCCTTCTCTTAATGGGGACTTGACCTTGTGGGCAAAATCCACCCTACCTCCACCAACGGCCATAAATTCATCCTCACAACCACTGAATATTTCACAAAATGGATTGAAGCTATTCCTATGACATACATCACTGGCAAGCAGATCACAAAGTTTACCCTTAATTATATCATATGCCAGTATGGTGTCACACAATCTGTTGTAACAGATAATGGTCATCCATTCAAAAACTAGGAAGTCTATGAACTTTGTAAAAAATTCCTCATCCAACACCACTTTGCTACTCCGTACTATCCATAGGGGAATGACCAAGCAAAGGCATCAAATAAAACCATCATGAAAATCCTAAAAACGACTGTCAATGATGTTGGCCATGACTGGCATGTTCAACTCAACCCCTCCCTATGGGCTTACTGTACCAGCATCCACATGCCCATCGGAGCCACCCCTTATTCCCTTGTCTATGGATTCGAAGCCATCTTGCCCATTGAGGTCGAGTTGCCCTCTTTAAGAGTATCCCTACAACAACTAGTCGATAATGAGGACTATCAAACATCGTGATTATATGTACTTGAACTGCTTGATGAAAGGAGACAAAATGCACTCACTCATCTATAGACTTATCAAAATCATCTCTAATGCAGTTATAATAAGAGAGTATTGGTCCACCACTTCAACATTGGAGACCTTATTTTAAAAGAGAACCCCAAAAATCAAATGGAACGAGAGAAGCTGGGAAAATTTAAACCGAACTGGTTAAGGCCTTACATCATCACAACAGCATATGGGTCTGGTGCATATCAATTAGCCACTCTTGAAGGAGAACCATTGCTAGAACCCATTAATAGCCTGCACCTAAGGTGGTATTATACATAAAAAAAGAACAAAAAAAATCCGTCCAACAGTGAAAACCACCACGGTGGCACTTTAGACAAATACCATGGTGAAAACCTGGCAAATAGGGGCCATGTGTAATTAATCTCTGCTCCATTGTCTACCATCACTCCAGTCTATCATCCCTTCTCTATCATAATGCATCATCCACCCTCCCCCCATACCATATCACACTATCCCTTCCATGGCTTGGAAACATGCTAACAGCTCGTTGTCGTCACATTCCCCTTTGCGTTACCTTTGCAACGACATGCCATCTCACTTGACTGGGGACAGTCCTTGATCCCAGGGTCATTGTTGGAGGACACTTACCATCAAAATCCAAAAAAAAAAACCAACAAAATCTAAAAAAAAAATCAAAAAAACAACAAAATCCAAAAAAATAAAAAAAACAACAAAACTCCAAAAACATCAAATCATCAATCAAAATACCAACCGTGGTCACCCCGCGTCAAACCAATAAACTAAACTACATTTCCTCTGAGCATTAACGTAGGCAAGGCCATCATTGATGCACCCCCGAGGCATTCCCCTTAGGTCCTAGGTCAACCCAAGTCCACCCTAGTTGAACTACGTTGCCTCTGAGCTTTCACGTAGGCAAGGCCATCATTAATGTGCCCCTGAGGCACTAGTTCAGCCCCTTAGGGCCCGTCCTATCATGTTGTCATAATAAATTGTCCTCTAACAAACATGACACTTCAAATAGGAAAAATCAAGCAAACATCTAAAGTACTCTAACAAGATAGTTCAACAACATAACCAACATATTGTCACTCATCGTGATAATCAAACATCAACCAATCTTCCTAATCACATGTCCAACTAGGTTCTGTGCCTTCGAGGACAACACTCATCTTTGAACACTATTGCTCCTCACAAACCAATCATTTCACACAGTCGTGTCATTCACATAACTAGGACATATGCCTTGCACGGCTGTCACTTGCCTTAGATAGGTAGGGGCATTGTCAAAACCAGATCAGGTGTCTTATACAACATGTTTATTTCCTGAAACTAGGCTCTTCCATTCTTAAGTAATCACTTGCCTTAGATAGGTAGGGGCATTATTAGAACTAGACCAGGGGTCTTATATGACATACTTCCTACCCTAAAACTAGGCATCACTTAACCTATTACAACCATTTAGGCAAGCACATCTACAATCAGCATATGACTTGTTGGTTGTTGGTTATGTCTTACACTTCACTTTGGTTTTTTTTCTATGGTCTTGTTCCTAAGCTTCTCAAGGTAGTCCCTAAGAGATGAAGAGAGGCAAGGATGGGGCAAGACCTTTTTTCTTTGTTTGTTGCTTGCTAGTTTGCCATGACAATATAACTGGGGCAACTAGGTTCCTTGCATATGATCGACGCACTATGGGGCACAAAACATATTGTGTAGTCGGAACAGCTAGATACTTCCATGCACCAGGACTCTCACGCCTCAAGTATACTTCTCACATGTTCCAACAAGGTGCCTTAGTGACTTAGTATGAGCCTGGCAATCCTTATCTATTTTTGTGTGTTTGTTTCTCAAAGGACCATGCTATGTGCCCTGGCAATGTCATGCCTTGGCATTTGTCATCCTTGATACAATAGGTATTATGATGATATGCAGTACCGCATTAAAGAGTAGCTCACATCCTTAACAACATAAGTCAGAATCCCTCATTTTACACCAATTCTTCTTCTATCGAACTCGTTATTTCCTCCTCGTGTCTTCTTCTGATGTTCTCCATCCTATTGTGACACACCAAAAAACAACATTATCATATATCCCTGCATACACACACATGTTAGTCCATAATGCATCAACATCATAATCATACGTTAACATCCTCATAATTAGATATAAGCATCAACATCATAAGCATTCATCATGGTCGAACATCATACGTCGTAAGCATATGTCATTAGCAAAACCCAACCTAATCATCATAATTACCGTAATGCATAATCAACATAATCATCGTACTTACCATAGTCCATTATCATCATTAAAGTAATAATAATGTATAACCATATTATCATCATTCGCACCCAAAACTATGCATCTAACACATAAGTCCTTATCATATAACCGTTTGCATTCATAACATGAATTAGATGTAGAAATAAAATCATAAAACATCCATACATGATCCATCGCATTATACACATCACATGAACATCATATAAGCATCATATACATCATAAGCATCTTTAGATCACATCATCACAAACACATAAAATATATCACATCATGAGCATCATAAACCATCATCATCATATGCATCTAACAATAATAAAATGGACCAGAATAAAGTCATCCCATATATATATATATATATTTATATATATCTCAAAAAATCATGTGTGTCATAGTACAATATCAATCCATGTCTATATGTGTCAAAACTGAGCTCACAGGCTCAATAATAGTATCTCAACAACACGCAGGCTCGATTAAAATATGTGGCTACAATAAGCATATACAACTAAAATCTATCTAGCCCCTATCGACCCTGTCAGAGGATCCTTGTGCTCTGACCCTGCCCTCAACCCAGATGGTCTGTCGTATGGAGAAGCTCACCTATGAACACTGCTGTACGATCTATGAGAGTGGGACTAACTACTTCTCCTACTCTAAAATATCAAAGCTCTCTGAACTATGGGCACTGTATGCTCATATAGATCTTGATAGTACTAGGTCTCCTACCTTGCTCTCAGTAATGCCTATGCCAACTCGCCAATAGAGCCACTTATGGTAGTTGTGAAGTCTATAATACGCTGCTCCACTCTCTGGGCCCTGATAACAGCCATGTCTCGCTCAGCTGTTCGCTATAGTAGATGATTCTCAATTATCTGTACTCATTGTTCATGGCATCCAACTGCACCTGTATATCAGAAATCTACCTATCCACATCCTCAGCATCCCTCCCCTCCTCCTCATCATCTCCTACCTTAGCAATAGGGACATCCTATAAGGCGTCATCCCTCGTCCTCTCCTCGTCCTCCTCCTCATCATCATCACTGCTCTCCTCATTCCCACTCTCCTCTATCTCCTCTCTCTCGACACTGACATCCTCTCCTCCACCTCCCACCTATATAGCTTCCACACCCGCTACCACTTATCCCACTGCCTCCTCCCTCTCCTCCTGGATAGGGGCAAGTACACAACCCCTACCTCTACTTCGGCCACCTCGACCCCTACCTCCACCACCACCATCGGCTCCACTATCATCATCCCCACCATCACTGCCCCTACCTTGTGGCCCCCATCCCAACCAGTCCACAGGAGTTGGTGCATCTAGATCCAAAAATGGTGTGGGCCTGTAAGTAGCCCACCATGCATCATATGCAGGTGTCATGCTTAGATCAACCACATCCCTGTACTCCCACTGCATCGACTATAACCTGTCTATCTCGGCAATGGCTGTCTAGACTGAAATCATTGGTCCCCATACTCCTATCTCTTAGGTAACATGGAAAGACTTTGCAATACCCACTGGCTTGTCCTGAACCTCTCCGAACTTCCGTAGAACCTGTGATGGAAGATGTCACTCAATCACATGCTACGCCTACACTGTACGCCCAATTAGATACTTGGTATTCCTGCATTATGGCAACTACTCATCATCCTTTGTACATAGAAAGCACCCTCTATACGGCATCCAAACAAATGCATCCATGTGGTCAATAGCATGATGCCAATAACTGACGTCACCCATCCAAACTTGCAACAATGCCCCTATATATCCAAACACATATGGCAGCTCCTTGAATATCTGCCTCTCCACTGGCGGACTACATATGGAAATATGCTCCCATGCCCAAATCATTAGAAGTGTCACTCAGCAACTGATCGTCTGCTCTCCTCGGTTTGGTAAAAGATAAAATCACTGATAAAAGAGAAAGAAGATGGAAAGCGCGAAAGAAAGGATGAGTCAGTTAGTTCATAAAATAAAAGATTTTTTGATAAGGCAAATAAGGGTTGATAGAGAAGAGAAAGTAGCAACAAGCCATGGTTCGCAAAAAGGAAAATTTGCTGATAGAAGGCAAAAGGTGAAAGAAAGAAAAAAAAAGGCTTAGGCTAGTTCAAGAAATGTAAGATTCACTAAAAAAGAGAAAATGAAGCCAAAATGATAAGTCAACAAAGAAAGGTAGTTCACGAACTCTTGGTTTTGCCGACGAATAGTTGACCGATGGGACAGAAGGCCGATAAAGCAGAAAGGAAAAGATACAAGGAAAAGGATGGTTCGCCAATATGAAGATTTGCTGATAAGGTAAATTGAAAAGGGGAAGAAAAAAATTGACTAAGGCAAAAAAGGAAAAATAGAGCTTCATCGGCAATCCTAAGGAAATTGAAATTCGCCAAGCAATCAAAAATTTTGTAGAATCTCCAATAAAGAAAAGACAAAGGGCAGACTTCCTCTTTGGTTCGGTAAAGGTAACAATCACCCATAAGGGGAGATAGAGGCAAAGAAAGAAGTGCCAAAGATAAAGGTCATGAAAGGTGAGATTTGTTGATAAGGCAAATAAGGAGCAAAGAGAAAGTAGTTCACGAAATTCAAATTTCACCGACAAAAGGAGGAAATGAGGAGAAAAAGACAAGTGGTTTGTAGAGGGAGAGATTTGCTAATGAAGGTCCCAAAAGCGCAAAGGAAGCGAGTTTGTGTTGGAAGAATTTTTTCGATAAGGCAAAATTGGAATGAGAAATCAAATGTAAAACATGAATTTGTAAAATGTAAAAGCTTTAAAATAATTTAAAAGAGAATTTAAAATATTTTAAAATATTGTAAATGCTTTACATACACTTTGGATGGGTTCTTATTTTTAAACACCTTTTTTCTCCTTGGCCACCGTGACTGCACAGAATTGCAGATGTCAGGTTGGTAGCTAAAATGATGCATGTTTTCATTACACAGGTACTTAATTTAGTGAAGAAGGTGGTGTCTTTCAGTAGTTAATATTTTCTGTAGGCTCCTTCCATGGACGTCATTAGTATGCAAGACATCAACACCTAGAAATCTACTAATTTTCTAATAGAGGTCATGGGCCTAAGTTTAATGTAGCATCGGCCTAGCGTGTTGACTTAGTTTCAATGCCCAAAAATTGCACAGGAGGGAACAAATACATATTCATGATTAAAAGCTGTCTTTAGGGTTCGTCGCTAAGCCAATTATCTAGTCTATAATGCCTCATAATAATTTTAGGGCTTCAAATCAAGCCAGTCAAGGTATTGAATGGGGGAATGTGTTTGATGTAGTATATGAATGAATTGTAATGCATATTTTATGTAGTGGTATGTCTCCATGGCTATTTGTAATGATTCAATGGAATACATAGTCATAGATTTGTATTTTTTCCTTTACAACATTTGCTGGTGCAATTGTAATAGAGATTTGATAATGTGTGACAACATTCAAGCTAATGCATGTTTTGTGTTGGGTCATCTCTTTGTTGTAAATGGGTCATTGTAGTTTGGTTCTAGATAATTAAGTATGTTCAATGTATGAAATGTAATCTATGAAATATATGTCAATATATTTTAGTCTTCTATTGATACTGGTTCAATCCATTTCCTTCCTATTTAGTGTTATGACTTAGTTGCCTAATGGAGTAGGCATCGATCCATATTGGAGAGGGATTAATCACTATTTTAAATCAAACAAATCATTCACCTGTGGTTTAGGGGAAAAAACCTCATTCTTGTGCATGTATATTCACATAGTTGAATTAGGTATATAGGAGATTTATGACCATTAGGTATACCCCTTGGAATATCTCTCCAGAGTTTAAGATGAGATCAAAGAGCAAAAGAGTCTACCTACTCCTGTAGTTGGAAAAAATCAACCATAACTTGTTGATAAACCTCTTTCTATCACCTTGATGACAATCCATGGCCTAGGTGATTTAGGAATGTTTTAGAGTTTTGTGTTGCAGTCATTTTTTGGAACCAACATTTTTGGGTCATTATCGGGGAAGAGTAAAGTGCTAGGTTAGAATGTTGTATGGACTCTACTAGTGAGAGAAAACCATAATTTGTTTTGCATCCTTGAAGATCAATCACACTGCAAGGAATTCCTCTTTGAAAGAGGTGGCGACTCTACTGTCAAAGAATATAAGTTTGTTGCTATTGTACATTTGTTTCTATTGGTGATTTGAATGCTCCATCTCAATATGCAGTAGCTAGTAATTAAAGGTACATGGTTTTCTTCCTAACCTTTAAAGTTTGTTGTTCCTGTCATGTTGAAGGAACAAATTTCTATGCCTCAGTTTTCTGCCCTGCATTATAGGATGTTTTAGTCATGGCCAATTGGTACGAACATGGATACCCTAGGGATGTTTTGTCATCCGAGTCTTCATATATATTAGATCCTAGAAACTATATTGGAGTGGATTCCCATGACAATCCTTTCAATGCATATTATGGTCATGGCCCTACATATTATACAAACCAAAAAATTATATGCACCCATGCAAAACCAAAGTGACCTACCAATGGAGTAATGTGAAATTGATAAAACCAAATAATTATTAGGGTCATTGCAGCAACAAGAAAAAGAATTAGAAAGCCAAATCAGGCTATGTCAGTCCAAGCTACAATCTAACCCCCTTCTTGTTGTTCCCAGTTGCTTTTTTCCTTGACCTCCTCTTATCGCAAATGAAAATACATACAAACAATTGGACCTATCATGGGTCAATTATTAAAAGTAGTACGTGCCCATGAAATTATATTATCAAATGCCATTGTTTTATGGGTGTGATGTTTATGATGGTAAGGCACATGTTCTTGCATTTTCAGACTTCATGGACAAATTTCAATTTGAAGACGAGGATATGTGGATGAGATTTTTTGTTAGATCTCTATGTGGAGTGGCATGGAAGTGGTTGGTTAGTTTCCTTGAGCACCACTTCATATCTTGGAATCATCTAGTGGCTACATTTGAGGAGATTGCAAATGGTTTAGACCTTGTATTTCTTGTCTAGAAACTAGAAGATATCATGTGACAAGAGGGAGAGTCTAGCATGGAGTTTAGTCATAGGTTTGCAATTGCCTTGACAAAAATACTGGAGGCCTTAAGACCTGACTTACCTACCTATATTGACAAGTTATTCACATCTTATGATGATAGTTTTGATTCAATATGGGAGGGGTTCAATATAATGAACATGCAACAGACATTCAGATGCCTTTATTTCATTGATGGTTTGATTCAGGATATGATTAAAAAATCTTTGTCCTTAGATGTAGAGGCAACTGGTAATGAATAGGATGTTGTAGGAAGCAAGGACATGGAGGGTTCATGTAATTCAAACACAATATCAGACGATGATTGTGTATATTAGAGGGTATATGAAGGTGCTTGTGTAATGTAGGACAATGATGCAGATGATGAAAGTAGTGAATGCACCATCATTCTATTGGAAAGTTCATCAAGCGATAATGATAGATATAATGATGATTTCTAGCTCGAGTTTGAGGTGTGTGGCTCGGTGAACAATGAGGATACTATGTGCATCAATGAGCAAAAAGTTGAATCATCTTGTAAAGTTGATTATGAAGATTGTGCACAAGTAAATGTAATAGATAGTGAGAAAGAAACTTACTTCTTGTTTGATGTATTTCCGCCCTTTGTTCCTATTTGTGATGAGGAAGAAAATGGTTTTTGTCTATATGAGGTAGATGTGGAGATGGTTACATTTGATGATAACTAATCAAAGATAGTTGTTGATGCAACCATGGAGTTTCATTGTGAAGAGCTTGCCCTGGATTTCAAAGATGGTGATCATGTGGACGCATATGAGAACCCATATTTGTGGTGCAAGGTATGTTCTCTTCCTCATGCAGATTGTAATTCACATCAACCACAAAGAAATGATATAGAAATGAAGGAAGAAGAAGTGTGTCAGTAGTCTGTTTGCAACAATGAATATGACACAAGAAGTTACCAAGGTGGACATGATAGAAAGAGACAATTGGAAGAACATAGTTCTTCATTTGAGGTGTCTCATGATCCTAATTTATGTGTTGATGTCTTTGTAGACACTTGAAAATGTCCCGAGCTTGCGAATGATATTTTTGGCACATAATTCACCTTCCCCTCACATTCCTCTATTAATTAAATAATTTCTGAATTATTTAATTAATTCATTTCACTTGGCCTTTTAATTAAATAAATTCTATTTAGTTAACTAGGCTATCTTTCTTCTTTACTTCCTCTATGGTTAAATAATTTAAATATTATTTAATCATTCATCACCATGTCCCATTTAATTTCAATAAATTTCTATTTATTTAAATTACCCAATGTTCCCCTTTTAATTAAATAAGCATCCATCTTATTTAATTAAATCACCCTCATCACATACCCTTCTCAAAAAAAAAAGTATCTATTACTTATTTAATTAAACACATAATCACTTCTCTCACCTCATATTTTCCCCAATAAAAAATACATCCTTGTCCTCTAGTGACAAGGAAACCCTAACCCATCCTAGCCCTTGATTTCCCTCCAAAAGTCAACTCTAAATCTCCACCCTCCATTCCAATTTACTCCTCTATAAAACCACCCTCTCCCATTGATATTTCACCACTTTGAGCATTTGTCTACTCTTGAGCTCTCATTCCTTAGTTGCTAGTCTGCAAGTCTGAGTACATTCTCCATAGCTTAGCTTAGTAGTAATGGAGGAAATGCATTAGGCATTCTATGATTTTATGCTTTCATAGTTACATTTCTAGGTTGTTTAAGGTCTCCATTACTTGAGTAGGGTTTTATTCTACTGTTCTGGGACTGTAGGATAGATTTTTCCTTACATACATTGGTGAACTTGACGTGAATCATCTATACATGCTGTGAATTTAGAGGTCTTTGAGTTTGCAAGTTTGTACAATGCATACGCTGAGAAGTACAATGCATACAGTTCTTTGTGAGATGCATATGAAGTATGACATGATGCATAAGCTAGATTATGCACTGCATACCCATCATTTTGCAACGCATACGTTCTAGTTCATGGTTCAAGCTTTTTGTTTTGGTTTATCTAAGCCTAACTTAGTTTGTTTTGCAGGGTCTATTAGTCTAAATGATTCTCTATTTTTATTAGCTACTAGGGTTTGATTTTTAAGTAGTGGGTTTTCTTAGAAAGGGCATTTAGTTTTCAAAGAAGGGATTAAGCTTATTATCTAGGGTTTTATTTATTCATTTTACAATATGGGTAAATCCTATTGAGGCCTGGAAGTTTTCTATCTTGTTGGCACTCAGGGACATACCTTACAGTCCTAGGGTTTAGTTTTAATCCATGCAAAAATGATTTTATTTTGCTAGTTAGGTTTTTTGGTAACATTTTCATTTGTAGGGAATTGTGTGATGCATGCGCTGTGTTTTGTGACACATGTGCTGTGTTTTGTGATGCATGCACTGCTCAGACCCGCACATGCGTAACAGTGCACTGTATAAGACATTTTCTATGATGCATACAATCGACAGCACACCGCATGCATTCTCTATGTGATGCATGTGCTCTGGTAAAAACAAGTTCTGTTTTGAAAATTTTTGTTTCAATCCATGGTTTCTGGTGTCTGTTTAGGTTTTTCTGTTACTAATTTTTGGGTTTGCAGCTTGTGGCATGGAAGGAACATTTTAATTTGCAAACTAAACTTACTATTTAGGGCTTTATTTTTATGTATGTGTGAATGATTAAAACACTTTGCAATTGGGGTTAAAAAGAACACAATCTTTTGTTTGCATTTACACACTCATTTTGGGATTAAAATGAACTTCACTGATATTGGTTAAGAAGAACAAAACAACCCATGCATTTTTTACTCATGAGGTAAAAAGAACACAACTTTGCATTATAACGCATTGGGTTAAAAACAAACCATAATCTTTGCATTTTCACACTCATTGGGGCATAAAATCAACTTGCATTCACACTCATCTAAGAAGATAAAAAAGGATTGCATTTGTGCTTGCTATGTTTGGTGGTTTGTGTTAAAGTAGTGGAAAGGTATAAGCCCTCCACTTCACTTACATAAAATCACACCACACCTAAGAAAAGATAAATTAAAAGAACCCCCATGCTAGTGAGAAGAAAACTCATATGCGTATGCTCTCCCCTTGCGACTTAGTGCGAGCCTGGGGATGAAAAGCATGTTAGTTTGTTTCTCTTTTGTTAAGACCTAGAGGGGCCTCCTCTTGAGACACATCTGAAAGGAGAACTCACTTGTGACCCCAAGCGGGACTTTCATCTAGCCCACTATATAAGTTGAGGATAAGGTGAAAGCCAAGTCTAACCAGTATGAGCGCTCACCATATAATGCTAGCTCGAAAGGAGGCAAACCTTAGTGTATATTAAACTCCTAGTAGGGTTAGTTAGAGCCTTAAGTGCCTTGCTGGATGCTCGTGAGGTGCTAGTCCCCCAGATATTTTACTAGAACCTTCTTGTTTAGTGGCCAAAAACCTTCTATTTGTTGATGCATAAGGGTAACCTTTGAAGCCGCCCCAATTCATGCAGTTCTTAGCTGAGGTAGTAGAGACAATCCTAAGGTTTGGTGGGGGGACGAGCCTTGGGAAACCTAGATCTTGGTATACGTGAGAAGTGAGTGCACTATAAGGGGGAGCCAGTGCTACCAAGATCCTGGAGCTACCGCTTTGAATAAGCGTAGCTAGGGGATTCAACAAATACAGTCCTTGACTAGCCCTAGGATTGTGCTTGTCTTCCAAGTGTCTTTTTTTCAAAAAACTTCCCCACAAGAACATCAAACAAATAAGAGACATAGCCACAAAACTATTTACTGAGTGTTTTTCCACTAATGTGCTTTCTGATTTCTCACAAACCATCAAATAGACCTAGGAAAACATTGCCTTTAGAGCCTACTAAAAAATACAACAGATACGCTAAACAGTCAACCATATAAGTGAGATTCTGCAATGCATAAGCAAAACTGCATATGCTCAACAGTGAACTACATACGCTCAACAGTAAACTGCATAAGCTTAATAGCGAAATGCATAAGCTGAGCAGTCACACACATAAGAAGAACAGTGTGCCGCATATACCTGAGAAAAACTTTTGAGCCATAGGGAAACCTCTGAAATCTTTTTCTTCCAATCTAATTCAATTGCAACTGTTCTAAGAAACTTGTAGGTCTTATCCCTTAGGATGCACTTGCATACCACCTTCATTGCCTTAGATTTGAGGTCTCACATATACCATAAAACAATTTTAGAACCTTAGGATTTGAGCCTTAGACTTCCATAGGAATTCAAAACATTAATCTTCCTAAGTCAAAACATAAGGAGAAACCATCAAAGTGTGACTGCCTCACAAGTGTAAAATTGTACTAAGAGACCTTGGCATTATTCTCACTCAATCCATTCTAATGCATGCCTCATACTCATTTGGCTAAGTATAAGGTTCACTTTCCAAAAATTCCTATAATCACCCTTCTCGCATTAAAAAAAATCCAAGGTTTCAACAAACTTGATTTGCACTTTAAAGTTCATTAGTAGATAATAGTATCCTATTGGAGCTAGACTTTGCGAAAATTAAAATCATTATCCCCACACTTTGGTCTTAGGCACCTTTCCATTAGTTACATCTCATAAACATAACTTTAGGACATACATCCCCATTTGCATAAGACACCTAGGTCATTTTTATTTCCACCTTTAGGAACCTTTTAAAGTACCTTTAGAATACCACTCTCATTCATTTACCTAGAAAGTTTACATTTTCATCCTCCCACCTTCCATCTAGGTCTTTTATAGTTGAAACACGGTTGCAAAAGAAAAGAAAGGGAGAAGAGAACCTAGAAGATCTCCAAGACTCTCACATCAAAACCATGAGGTTTGGCACCAACCCCAATGAACAACCTAACCAAAACATGGGGAACCCCTTTGACAATCTATTCTTGGAAGATGACAAATCTTGGGTGACACCCAAAGTCCTTGAAGCCATGGGACAAGACCCTAGAGTATTGAGAATCCTAGATGAAATGATTGCCACAGACCCACAAAGTTACCTTTTGCACCTTATACAAAATGTAACTAAACTTCCCAAAGGCATTGACATAACCACCCTCATACCAAAGTCCACTAACACCAACACAGCAAGCCAAAGCTACGCTTCATCCTCCATCTACCATGCCAACCAAACGCAAGAACATGCCAATATACCTCAAGGGAAAATGTCACATGAATCTGTCACAGTAAACATACCTCATCCTTTTGAGGAAAACAATGCCAATGTCACAACTCACAGCTCAAATCCTTTTATTTTCTTAGCAAATCCTCAAGGTCACGTTAAAAGAACATGAAGGATACACATTATGACCTCACAAAACCAAACCCAAGGAGTTAACACTACAACAAACACAAACATGAACTTGGGAGCCAACTCTAATACCAAGATGGGTAACCTCAACATAAACTTGGGAACCACCTCTAATACCAAGACGGGTAACCTCAACACGAACACAGGTAATCTCAACACTAACCAACATAACGCAACTAGCCAAGGCTTGGGAATATCCTATGTCAACTTGAACCCCATAAATCCATTTGGAGCCAACACCCATAATGCGACTTACATTGATCCCAACCAACAAACAAATCCTCATGTCTCATCTCAAAACACCATGAGTATGCCATACCATTATCGATATATTAACCCTAACGTATCCTTCACCACCAACAATTAAAACTAAAACACGACACTGTTATACACTCACTACAACATCAATACCATTCCACTTGTTGGTAACATGGGAACCTCTAACACGACGAATCCTTACTTGGACATAGTTGCAAACACTGCCAACACACCCGTCGAAACCCTCACCCAAGAGTTGGATAAGCTAAAGCAACAATTCACAAACTTACAAGTCTCGGGGATTAAGAAATCATACTCCATGGAAGACTTATGCCCATATCCATTTGACAAAAGCATTTACATGCCTCCTTTCCCCCTAAATTTCACCCCACCAAACTTCAACAAATATAGGGGAAAGGGGAGTCTTGTTGAACATGTATGCAAGTTCCATATTGCTTACCTAGAGCTCTCATATGACCACACCTACTTGATGAAGCTCTTCCCTAGGAGTCTCGCGGGCCAAGCTCTTAAATAGTTTGCACACCTCCCCACAGGGATACACACATGGACAAAACTCACAGACAAGTTCATTTCACATTTTTCCTATAACATAGAGATGGATGTGAACATAGCCACCTTGTGCCAAGCAAGACAAGAAGAAGGAGAGACGTTTATCTCTTTCTTTCAAAGGTGGCGAGGCCTAGCAAGCAAATGCCCTTGTTATATCCCCAAGAATCAACTAGTGCCCATCTTTGTGGAAAAGTTAAACAAAGAGCTTATACTTCAATTGCAAATCCACTACTGCACCTCCTTCAATGAAGTAGTTGAGAAGGGGGTGGCCATTGAAAATCCTCTCATCACTAAAGGTAGAATAAAGATCTTCAAAAAGAATCAAAACACTAAAAATTCATCTTACGACAAGAACAAGACTTGGGCATGATACAAGAATGTTACCAATGACAGGGTGGTAGATGGTAAAGCATTTAGAGCCGGACCTATCCTCACACTTAAAGCACCCCCCGTAATAAATAATCATCCATATGTTCAACAACAATAACCACAACAACAACCACAACAATAGACACAACCTCAATAGCAATCAACAAACGCGATCCAAAATAACCAAAGGAGGCCACCTCCTAGGAATAATGCCCCTAGATGCAACTATACGGCCTTGATGGAACCAACTAAAGTAATCCTGTAGAAGTTATTACAAAACAACCTCATCCACTTGCTGGAGATCCGACAATATGATCTGGCCTTCAAACCCCCTTCATGGAATGACAACGACTTTTGCAAGTATCATCGAATCAAAGGACATAAGACATCAAATTGTTTTAAACTAAAAAATATCATTCAAGACTTCATTGATAAGGGTATTGTAGGGGTAGAAGAAACAGCCAGTTCCTCCAACACTGACCATACCATCTTCACTGACCCATTACAAAAGCATGGATCAGGACAACCCTCTTTGTTAGGAACCAAGCCACACAACAATGTCATCTATAATAGTGTCACCTATGATTACACCATTAATATCATTCAGGTGTCTGACAACAATATCTCCATGATCACCATAAAAGCCCATCTCGAATGCACTGTCACCACCCGTAAAGCCAAAGTTACATTACAGGTTGCCCCCACCAACACCTCCAATACATCCACTCCACAAGCCAAAGGTCAATATAACCTTTTAGATCATCTGAAGAAGACCCCAACACAGATATCCATCTTTGACCTACTTCATCTTTTGCGTGAATATAAAGCCATTCTGGATAAGGCATTCCTAGAATCTTCTATTCGTACCGATCTAAATGTTAGCTAATTCTAGGACATGGTGGGGCACTTAGCCACTATTAGCAGCATCACCTTCATGGAACAAGACATACCCCAACACCACACCAATCATCATGATCCTTTACACCTTGAAGTCTACATCAACAAACATAAAATCTGATGATTCCTGGTAGATAGTGGAGTAGGATTAAACATATGTCCTTTGAAATTGGTGTTAATACTGGGATACTCTAAGGCTTACATTGATCCTACCAAGGATTGTTATCAAGGCCTACGATGATGCTGAATGCTCCTCCAAGGTAGTTATCATTTTACCTATGAGAGTTGGACCAGCCATTCAAGATATCATATTCCATGTCTTAGACACTGAATTACCATATAACCTCATCCTGGGCCGACTGTGGATCCCTTCCACCTACCACCAATGCATCAAGTTTCCCTATAACGGCTTGGAAGTAACCATCCCAGGTGATCCTGATGCCTTTCAATACTGCAACCACATAAGAGAAGTACCCCAACATCAGGTGCCTGTAAATCGAGGAATCTGACCATTCGCCTCCTCCTCCAATTATGTTGACCCATCCACATTGTCCAAATCCACCTCCACTTTCATTCTACTGCTCAACTCCCAGGTTCAAATCCAAGACAGAGGATGCAGTGAATACAAGATAGAGAGGTCCTATTGCATCAGAAAGTTGCCAGTATCACCCAAGTCATAAGGAAAGCCTAGCCTTATTCTGCCAAAGTAAACCCTCTTAGCTAGCCCCACCACATTCACAAAGTGGGGAGAACTTGATAAAGAAGATGTCAGTGAAGACATATCCAGTTGGCTCTATAAAGAAGAAGAAGAGGAACAAGAGGTCAAACACATCAAATTGCCTATGTACCAATATGGTAATGGATATGAGTTCGTCATGAAACAAGGATATACTGGGCATAGTGGATTAGGACCAAATGGAAATGGATGAACTAAACCTCTTCAGCTAATAAGGTGGCCACGCAACGAAGGGTTGGGATAGACCACAGAAAGTGACAAGGCTCCATGTACTATGATACTTATCCAAGGAGAGACGAGTGCTTCCAAAGAAGTTGAGACATCAAGGGATCCACCTGAACCTAAACCTAAATCATCCCTAACCACCTCACTAAACCTCCCTGAAGAGGCAACATGGATAAATATCTTTTGGGACCCTGATAACACCTCTATTTGCACCTTGACTCCTATAACCATGAGTTACCTAAATACCGATGATGGCTTACCCTTAGTCCATCCTGAGCTAATCGACTGGGACCAACAAGATCCACCTAACCTAGATTTGTTTGAGAATGACGAAGCAATAGCTAAGTTCATGGGACTACATGAAGGAGTACCTCTTGGAGACCATAAAGTTGGGTAGATCATGGCCTTGGACAGTTCTACTTACTTCAGAGAATCCACTCCACCCTCTAGTTGCAAAAGTGAAAATAAAAAAGAAAAAAATAGGTCTCTAGGTGAAAACTAACAGGCACCATCAAATCATGCAAAAACAAAAATAAAGGACATATCCAAGGGTGAAAACCTCCCTGAGGCACTTGAGGATGAAGGGTTGGAAGTGTTGCCCATCATAGAAGAAAAATCACCACTGTTGGTAGAGACAACTGTTGAAGCCAACCTTGGCACCCAAGAAGCACCAAGTTTATCCATTTCGCCAAGTCACTTACAGAACAAGAAAAGCCCAAATACTGAGACTTCTTCTCAAGATGACAAATCAACTTCACATGGTCATATGCTGATATAGCTGGGCTTGATCCACAGTTTGTCCTACACCACCTGCCACTACTACCAAACACCAAACCTATCAAGCAAAAACTCCAAAAAATGCATCCACAGATCGCCTTGCTAGTAAAGGCTGAATTGAAGAAACTTCTTGATGTTGGATTCATTAGGCCAATTGATTATCCAGAGTGGGTGTCTAATCTTGTGCCCATTATGAAACCCAATGGCTAGATCAGAATATACGAGGACTTCCATGACTTGAACAAGGCATGTCCAAAAGATGATTTCCTATTACCAAACATAGATATCATAGTGGATTTGACAGCCAGATTTGAAATGCTCTCATTAATGGACGGCTTCTCTGGATATAAGCAGATATGGATAGCATCAAAATATCAACATAAAATACCTTTTACATGTCCTTGGGGCACCTACTATTGGATCGTCATGCCCTTCAGTCTCAAAAATGTAGGTGCTACATACCAGAGGGCAATGACAACCATATTTCATGACTATATGCACACATGTATGGAAGATTATGTTGATGACCTGCTGGGAAAATCAGTCACTAGAAGCTCTCATCTAGAGGTGCTGGATAAAATCTTCAAGCGCTTGGAAGAATTCAAAGTTAGACTAAACCCTAAGAAATATGTGTTCGGTGTTATATCAGGAAAATTGCTAGGATATATTGTTTCACACAGAGGGATAGAGTTTGACCTCGCTAAGCTCAAAGCAATAATGGACATGCCTTCACCTACTACCTTAAAGCAGCTACGTATCCTACAAGGAAAGTTACAATCTATTCGAAGGTTCATTGCATAACTTACCGACAAATGTCAGCCTTTCCAACACTTACTCTAGAAAGGGGTATCATTTGTGTGGACAAGTAGTGTCAAGAAGCCTTTCAAATGATCAAAGAATATTTTCTATCGCAACCAGTCCTTAGGCCACTAATCCTAGGCAAGCCCCTTTTACTGTACATATCAACAACTACTTTGGCATTGGGGGCATTATTGGCACAGAATGATGAGGAAGGAAAAAAAAGGGCAATCTATTACATTAGTAGAACCCTAGTGGGATATGAGCTAAACTATAGTCCTATTGAATGTGCCTGTCTTGCCATAGCTTTTGCTATCCAAAAATTGCGACATTACATGCTGAACCACAAGATAAAGCTGGTTACTAAGATTGATCCACTAAAATATTTACTGAATAAAGTAGCCTTAACAGGACAACTGGCCAAATGGGTTATGATATTGAGCGAATTTGACATAGAATATGTTGACCGCAAAGCCATCAAAGGACAAGTAATTGCAGATCAGCTTGCAGATGCACCTACACCAACAGATCATCCAATGGTTGTTGATTTCCCTGATGAATCAATATTCACAGTTGACACACCCAAGATCTGGACACTATTCTTTGATGGATCATTTACCAATCACGGCTCAGGTGCAAGTATCTTGTTTATTATGCCTCAAGGTGATGCCATTCCCAAGGCATTTAGAATTGTTTTTCCTTACACAAATAACATAGCAGAGTATGAGGCATTACTCATAGGACTTTGAATGGTAGTCAACTGGAAAAACAAAACATTAAAGTATTTGGTGATTCCTAGTTAGTTATCAAACAGGTCAATAATGAGTATGACACCAAAGATGAAAAGCTCATACCATATAAAAATATGGTAGATAGTTTCAGGCTATACTTTGACACAGTGCTCTTTGACCAAATTCCAAGAGTTCATAATTGGGAAATAGACGCAATGGCAACCATTGGATCTCTCCTTGATATCCCAAGTAACCTCACTTAGTTCAAGTTCTTGGTGGAACAACTATTGGTCCCAGCCTTCGATGTCCCCGAATCTGAGTTAGTCTGTGAAATTGTTGGTCCCATGTCACCCTAGTACCATGACATAGACACCTACCTATAGGACCAAACCCTACCTGCTGACTTGTCATCCAACTAACGTAAGTCCTTCATATGCCAATCCGCTAAGTATGTCATCATCGGTGACACTCTATACCACCGTGGATTTGATAATACCCTCCTAAGATGTCTCGACTCTGAAGAAGCACAAACAACCCTACAAAAGGTACATGAGGGTATATATAAAGCCCACTCCAGTGGTCCTACCCTTGCTAAGAAGATCATTAGAGCAGGATATTATTGGCCCACAATGGAAAAAGATGCATACCATTTTGCAAAGAAGTGTCGACAATGCTAGATACATAGTGATCTTGTGCATGCACCATCTCAGGACCTACACCCACTTACATCTGTGTGGCCCTTCTCTTAATGGGGACTTGACCTTGTGGGCAAAATCCACCCTACCTCCACCAACGGCCATAAATTCATCCTCACAACCACTGAATATTTCACAAAATGGATTGAAGCTATTCCTATGACATACATCACTGGCAAGCAGATCACAAAGTTTACCCTTAATTATATCATATGCCAGTATGGTGTCACACAATCTGTTGTAACAGATAATGGTCATCCATTCAAAAACTAGGAAGTCTATGAACTTTGTAAAAAATTCCTCATCCAACACCACTTTGCTACTCCGTACTATCCATAGGGGAATGACCAAGCAAAGGCATCAAATAAAACCATCATGAAAATCCTAAAAACGACTGTCAATGATGTTGGCCATGACTGGGATGTTCAACTCAACCCCTCCCTATGGGCTTACTGTACCAGCATCCACATGCCCATCGGAGCCACCCCTTATTCCCTTGTCTATGGATTCGAAGCCATCTTGCCCATTGAGGTCGAGTTGCCCTCTTTAAGAGTATCCCTACAACAACTAGTCGATAATGAGGACTATCAAACATCGTGATTATATGTACTTGAACTGCTTGATGAAAGGAGACAAAATGCACTCACTCATCTATAGACTTATCAAAATCATCTCTAATGCAGTTATAATAAGAGAGTATTGGTCCACCACTTCAACATTGGAGACCTTATTTTAAAAGAGAACCCCAAAAATCAAATGGAACGAGAGAAGCTGGGAAAATTTAAACCGAACTGGTTAAGGCCTTACATCATCACAACAGCATATGGGTCTGGTGCATATCAATTAGCCACTCTTGAAGGAGAACCATTGCTAGAACCCATTAATAGCCTGCACCTAAGGTGGTATTATACATAAAAAAAGAACAAAAAAAATCCGTCCAACAGTGAAAACCACCACGGTGGCACTTTAGACAAATACCATGGTGAAACCTGGCAAATAGGGGCCATGTGTAATTAATCTCTGCTCCATTGTCTACCATCACTCCAGTCTATCATCCCTTCTCTATCATAATGCATCATCCACCCTCCCCCCATACCATATCACACTATCCCTTCCATGGCTTGGAAACATGCTAACAGCTCGTTGTCGTCACATTCCCCTTTGCGTTACCTTTGCCACGACATGCCATCTCACTTGACTGGGGACAGTCCTTGATCCCAGGGTCATTGTTGGAGGACACTTACCATCAAAATCCAAAAAAAAAAACCAACAAAATCTAAAAAAAAAATCAAAAAAACAACAAAATCCAAAAAAATAAAAAAAACAACAAAACTCCAAAAACATCAAATCATCAATCAAAATACCAACCGTGGTCACCCCGCGTCAAACCAATAAACTAAACTACATTTCCTCTGAGCATTAACGTAGGCAAGGCCATCATTGATGCACCCCCGAGGCATTCCCCTTAGGTCCTAGGTCAACCCAAGTCCACCCTGGTTGAACTACGTTGCCTCTGAGCTTTCACGTAGGCAAGGCCATCATTAATGTGCCCCTGAGGCACTAGTTCAGCCCCTTAGGGCCCGTCCTATCATGTTGTCATAATAAATTGTCCTCTAACAAACATGACACTTCAAATAGGAAAAATCAAGCAAACATCTAAAGTACTCTAACAAGATAGTTCAACAACATAACCAACATATTGTCACTCATCGTGATAATCAAACATCAACCAATCTTCCTAATCACATGTCCAACTAGGTTCTGTGCCTTCGAGGACAACACTCATCTTTGAACACTATTGCTCCTCACAAACCAATCATTTCACATAGTCGTGTCATTCACATAACTAGGACATATGCCTTGCACGGCTGTCACTTGCCTTAGATAGGTAGGGGCATTGTCAAAACCAGATCAGGTGTCTTATACAACATGTTTATTTCCTGAAACTAGGCTCTTCCATTCTTAAGTAATCACTTGCCTTAGATAGGTAGGGGCATTATTAGAACTAGACCAGGGGTCTTATATGACATACTTCCTACCCTAAAACTAGGCATCACTTAACCTATTACAACCATTTAGGCAAGCACATCTACAATCAGCATATGACTTGTTGGCTGTTGGTTATGTCTTACACTTCACTTTGGTTTTTTTTCTATGGTCTTATTCCTAAGCTTCTCAAGGTAGTCCCTAAGAGATGAAGAGAGGCAAGGATGGGGCAAGACCTTTTTTCTTTGTTTGTTGCTTGCTAGTTTGCCATGACAATATAACTGGGGCAACTAGGTTCCTTGCATATGATCGACGCACTATGGGGCACAAAACATATTGTGTAGTCAGAACAGCTAGATACTTCCATGCACCAGGACTCTCACGCCTCAAGTATACTTCTCACATGTTCCAACAAGGTGCCTTAGTGACTTAGTATGAGCCTGGCAATCCTTGTCTATTTTTGTGTGTTTGTTTCTCAAAGGACCATGCTATGTGCCCTGGCAATGTTATGCCTTGGCATTTGTCATCCTTGATACAATAGGTATTATGATGATATGCAGTACCGCATTAAAGAGTAGCTCACATCCTTAACAACATAAGTCAGAATCCCTCATTTTACACCAATTCTTCTTCTATCAAACTCGTTATTTCCTCCTCGTGTCTTCTTCTGATGTTCTCCATCCTATTGTGACACACCAAAAAACAACATTATCATATATCCCTGCATACACACACATGTTAGTCCATAATGCATCAACATCATAATCATACGTTAACATCCTCATAATTAGATATAAGCATCAACATCATAAGCATTCATCATGGTCGAACATCATACGTCGTAAGCATATGTCATTAGCAAAACCCAACCTAATCATCATAATTACCGTAATGCATAATCAACATAATCATCGTACTTACCATAGTCCATTATCATCATTAAAGTAATAATAATGCATAACCATATTATCATCATTCGCACCCAAAACTATGCATCTAACACATAAGTCCTTATCATATAACCGTTTGCATTCATAACATGAATTAGATGTAGAAATAAAATCATAAAACATCCATACATGATCCATTGCATTATACACATCACATGAACATCATATAAGCATCATATACATCATAAGCATCTTTAGATCACATCATCACAAACACATAAAATATATCACATCATGAGCATCATAAACCATCATCATCATATGCATCTAACAATAATAAAATGGACCAGAATAAAGTCATCCCATATATATATATATATATATATATTTATATATATCTCAAAAAATCATGTGTGTCACAGTACAATATCAATCCATGTCTATATGTGTCAAAACTTAGCTCACAGGCTCAATAATAGTATCTCAACAACACGCAGGCTCAATTAAAATATGTGGCTACAATAAGCATATACAACTAAAATCTATCTAGCCCCTATCGACCCTGTCAGAGGATCCTTGTGCTCTGACCCTGCCCTCAACCCAGATGGTCTGTCGTATGGAGAAGCTCACCTATGAACACTGCTGTACGATCTATGAGAGTGGGACTAACTACTTCTCCTACTCTAAAATATCAAAGCTCTCTGAACTATGGGCACTGTATGCTCATATAGATCTTGATAGTACTAGGTCTCCTACCTTGCTCTTAGTAATGCCTATGCCAACTCGCCAATAGAGCCACTTATGGTAGTTGTGAAGTCTATAATACGCTGCTCCACTCTCTGGGCCCTGATAACAGCCATGTCTCGCTCAGCTGTTCGCTATAGTAGATGATTCTCAATTATCTGTACTCGTTGTTCATGGCATCCAACTGCACCTGTATATCAGAAATCTACCTATCCACATCCTCAGCATCCCTCCCCTCCTCCTCATCATCTCCTACCTTAGCAATAGGGACATCCTATAAGGCGTCATCCCTCGTCCTCCTCCTCATCATCATCACTGCTCTCCTCATTCCCACTCTCCTCTATCTCCTCTCTCTCGACACTGACATCCTCTCCTCCACCTCCCACCTATATAGCTTCCACACCCGCTACCACCTATCCCACTGCCTCCTCCCTCTCCCCCTGGATAGGGGCAAGTACACAACCCCTACCTCGCCTTCGGCCACCTCGACCCCTACCTCCACCACCACCATCGGCTCCACTATCATCATCCCCACCATCACTGCCCCTACCTTGTGGCCCCCATCCCAACCAGTCCACAGGAGTTGGTGCATCTAGATCCAAAAATGGTGTGGGCCTGTAAGTAGCCCACCATGCATCATATGCAGGTGTCGTGCTTAGATCAACCACATCCCTGTACTCCCACTACATCGACTATAGCCTGTCTATCTCGGCAATGGTTGTCTAGACTGAAATCATTGGTCCCCATACTCCTATCTCTTAGGTAACATGGAAAGACTTTGCAATACCCACTGGCTTGTCCTGAACCTCTCCGAACTTCCGTAGAACCTGTGATGGAAGATGTCACTCAATCACATGCTACGCCTACACTGTATGCCCAATTAGATACTTGGTATTCCTGCATTATGGCAACTACTCATCATCCTTTGTACACAAAAAGCACCCTCTATACGGCATCCAAACAAATGCATCCATGTGGTCAATAGCATGATGCCAATAACTGACATCACCCATCCAAACTTGCAACAATGCCCCTATATATCCAAACACATATGGCAGCTCCTTGAATATCTGCCTCTCCACTGGCGGACTACATATGGAAATATGCTCCCACACCCAAATCATTAGAAGTGTCACTCAGCAACTGATCGTCTGCTCTCCTCGGTATACCACCCCATGCAACTAATGATATAGCTGAGCAATTAAATAAGGCCCCCAAGCATAAGAAGTCGTATCTACCATCATACCCTCTGGCATCTCCCCCAACCCACTGGAAATCCATGCCCGCGCCGATCAGGGCACACCAAACCACCTATGCAGGCGTAGATAACAACAATAAGCCTCTCATATTGGTCAGTTAGCACATCCCATGGGATCTTGTGCTCCTCGACCCCTAGCTCAGCATCATCCTACATGCCGAACAACTGATGCAAAGCTACTAACCCAGTCACCAGGTCATAAATCACCCGCTCTCTATGGATATGCAATCAAAGGATCCTCCACACATCCAAGAGCATCATAGTGGCCTCCCCGCTCGAACATCACATTCAGTAGCCCCTGATTACCCTGAATCTTAGGCATAAAAGCAACTTCGTATAGTCCCAGGGAATCTAGAATGTCTCGCTCCACTGCATCTAAAGAATGGCACAATGAATACCCTGTCAGCTAACTCTCTCATGTATAGATGGGAGGCACTGTCACCTATATCCATGAAATCCAACACACTCAGTTAATCAAGCAAAACCAAACCCTAAGTCATAGCATCTGGCATCAAAACACGGGAAAATTAAGGCCTGATCTACATTTTTTACAAAAATCTGCACGTGTCACACTGTTTTGTACATGTAAGACACTTAAGTGGATACATCACATTGTTCAATGCATGCGATCCATCTAGGCATATGCGTCACACTGGTGAACTTTTGTGTTGCACCCTGTGGATGCGCGCCCCTAAGCGCATGTGTCACAATGTTAAATGCATGCGGTACCAAAAACCACATGTGTCACACTTAGGCGCATGTGATGCATGCAATAGCGCATGCGGTGCACAAACGTGCACCACATGCATGTCATACTTTCGGGCCCTAAAATCTACAAAAAATTGATCAAATTGAAAAGAAAGGATTGGATACATACCGGTGCGCCTATCCCAGGTAGATGTCTGTGTGACTGAACTTGATATCTGTGGTGCTGGTGGAGTGGTACGGGTGACATTTCGACAGCAGTTCTATGCAAAACTCTCACAAACACACCGCAGGCTCTCCACACTTTGCTATCACTCAAATGCACCAATGAGGAATAAGGGCCCCTTTCTTCCTATATATAGACCACTTTAACATAAGTGGGGCCCCTCCTTGCAAAACTAACCTATCGACGCCCCTTTTACACGTACCAAATTCCTTTTTAGGCCATTTTTTTCTCATTTTCAGACCCCTCTAGGCACACGGCACAACTTTTTCGAAAAATTTTCCAAATTTTTAGAAAATTTGAAAAATTTCCTAAGGGGGTATAAGACCATCACGATTCACCTGGAACACACTAGGGCATGCTTTGAGCACTTTTTTTAAATTTTTTTCTTTGATATAATGTCGAACTTGACATTATATGAAAGAGGGGCAAAATGTAGACAATTAAAAACATCCCAAGCCTGCGAACAATATTTTTGGCACATAATTCACCTTCCCCTCGCATTCCTCTATTAATTAAATAATTTTTGAGTTATTTAATTAATTCATTTCACTTGGCCTTTTAATTAAATAAATTCTATTTAGTTAACTAGGCTATCCTTCTTCTTTATTTCCTCTATGGTTAAATAATTTAAATATTATTTAATCATTCGTCACCATGTCCCATTTAATTTAAATAAATTTCTATTTATTTAAATTATCCAATGTTTCCATTTTAATTAAATAAGTATCCCTCTTATTTAATTAAATCACCCTCATCACATACCCTTCTCAAAACAATTAAATAAGTATCTATTACTTATTTAATTAAACACATAATCACTTCTCTCACCTCATATTTTCCCCAATAAAAAATACATCCTTGTCCTCTGGTGACAAAGGAAACCCTAACCCATCCTAGCCCTTGATTTCCCTCCAAGAGTCAACTCTAAATCTCCACCCTTCATTCCAATTTCCTCGTCTGTAAAACCACCCTCTCCCATTGACATTTCACCACTTTGAGCATTTGACTTATGCATTTGTCTACTCTTGAGCTCTCATTCCTTAGTTACTAGTCTGCAAGTCTGAGTACATTCTCCATATCTTAGCTTAGTAGTAATGGAGGAAATGTATTAGGCATTCTAGGGTTTTATGCTTTCATAGTTGCATTTCTAGGTTGTTTAAGGTCTCCATTACTTGAGTAGGGTTTTATTCTACTATTCTGGGAGTGTAGGATAGATTTTTCCTTGCTTACAGTTATGAATTGCAGCCTGATTCATGCTTATGATTAAGAAATTAAAATTTTTAACAACACATATGAGAGCTTTGCTCAATAGCTAGGTGGAATTGCAAATGAATATGAATGTTTCCACCTTGATGTGGGATGTTTACCAGCTCCTGAATGTGTTGGTGCTATAGTAGAGGTTGAGTCCCATGTATGGGACATTGATGTAAATGAGCAGCAAGGCATGCTTATGCCTAAGTTTCAACATGTTGTAGCCCAACCAGAAGGTATACTTGAGCTGGATTCTTTCTAGTTTCCTCTATGAGATGAAGTGCCTTCTCTTGTGGAGCAATAGTGAACTCAAGCATAGTTTGCTTTGCCATATGAATTGGAGGTGTTTTCTTTTTCCCTCTATTTGCATGAAGAGGTCAACATGTATGACAACTTGGCACATGATAATGGAGGTTTGCCTTCATTTGTTTCTTTTGTTGCTGACTTAGTTTTTAGTTTTACACCCCTTGCTGTTGAGAACAAATATGATATGGGCATGAATAGGTCAAGTAGCTATCTTTTATGGTTGCCTTGCAGTAATGATTTCATTTGTGAAGTTGGTCTTGGATTCATAAACATTTGTTGTAGATTGATGCATGCTAAGGGTAGTTTTTAGTTGTTGCAGCTGGGAGAAAAATACAAATTTGGTTTCAAGAAGATCAACTCGTTCATTCAACTTGTCTTTGACAGAGGTAAGTGTATGTTGCAGTTTTGTGCATGTTGGACTTGCCTATGCCTATAAACTTTGATCATAGTCAACTTTCCTTTTGTGTCTTTATGCTCTAGACTGTTCTTTTTTGTATATTTATTTTGTAAATACATTTTAGTTATTCCCCTTGTTTTTTTCTTTTGGTTTTATAGAGATATTCTAGATTTTCCTTGTGACAAAATTTGTCACACGTCCCCAACCAAAGCCAGTGTTGGTGCCAAAAAAATCTAGTTCCCAAAATGCACTATTTTGCCTCAAAAAATCCATCAAAATCCCCACTTTTTCCTTCAGTCAAAACCCCTTATTTAGATATGATATGAGATATTTTATAAGAGATTTTATATAAAAAAATCTAAGCAAAATTACCCTAAGTCAATGTTTCTTCTCCCTTAGAAAATAATTGTTTATTTCTACCCTTTGTTGGCAAATCGACAAATTCCTGAACTAGTGAACTTGGTTTGTAGGTTGAAAATTTCACCAGTTCATTGATAAGGTGATTGACTGACAAGAGATAAAGAAAAGGTAAAAGGGGAGAGCACAAGGAGAACATAAAGAAAAGAAGGAATGCCTTTCTTGGTGAAGTTTTTAGTTCACAAACTCAAAGGTTTACTGATGGCAAGTTTTAGCGATGACAACTTCACTGACGGCTCAAAGTACCGATGAAGGAGATGGAAGCTTCGGTGAAGAATGAAAATTTTTCTAAGGAAGGAGGGCCAAGGTATTTGTTAAGGAAATTAGAGGTTTGTGAACCTC
Source organism: Cunninghamia lanceolata (assembly GCA_027924645.1). Classification (NCBI taxonomy): domain Eukaryota; kingdom Viridiplantae; phylum Streptophyta; class Pinopsida; order Cupressales; family Cupressaceae; genus Cunninghamia; species Cunninghamia lanceolata. The sequence goes on from BSBN01000892.1 coordinate 11,770,103, forward strand.
CAACTTCACCGACAGATAGTTCTTCTGATAGAGGATTGGCCGACTGAAGGTGACAGGGAGAAGACCACGGTGAAAGGCAAAGTAAAGAAAAATGTTAGGTTCTATGGATTTGTCGTTGAATTAGTAGATTCATGAAATGCCAAAGTCACTGACTAAAGTTCACGAGTAAAATTTTTCACTAATTTGCTAATAAGGTGAAAAGGTGAATAGCAGCATGGCAAGGGTGGATATTTCCAAGGTTTGTGGAGGGCTAGATTCACCAATAAGGTGAATAGCAAAAAGGAAATGGGAAGTGGAAAGTTCATGATGAACACAAATTATCAATGCAGGAAGAAGATAAGGGAAAAAAAGATAAAACAAAGGTGAATGAAGATAGAGAGCTTGGTTTGAAAAAGGGAAAAGTTGTCGATAAAGCCTAAAATGATTAAGGTAAAGGAAAAAGAATGCTTTATTGACAAACTAGAAGAAACCCTAACTCACTAATAGTTCAAGTTTTTTTAAGTTTGTTGATTAGGTGATTGGCTGACAAGGTGAAGAAAAAATGGTGAGTTTCCTCCATGGTTTGGCAAAATATAAAATCACTGATAAAAGAGAAAGAAGATGGAAATGGCAAATAATTGTTGATAGAGAAGATAAAGCAATGACAAACTAGAGTTCACAAAAAGGAAAATTTGTTGATAGAAGGCAAGAGATAAAACAAAGAAAAAAGTAAAGGCTTAGGCTAGTTTAGGAAATGTAAGATTCGCTGATAAGGCAAAAAGGAAGCCAAAGTGATAACTCGGAAAAGAAAGGTAGCTCATGAACTCTTGGTTTTTCTAACCAGTAGTTCACCAATGAGACACAAGGCTAATGAAGTAGAAAGGCAAAGATAAAAGGAAAAGGATGGTTCACCAATACGTAGATTTTCTAATAAGGTAAATAGAAAAGGGGAAACAAAAAATTGACTAAAGAAAAAAAGGAAAAAGAGAGCTTCATCGACAAGCTAGAGGAAATTGAAATTCACCAAGCAATTTGAGATTTTGTAGAATTATTGATAAAGAAAAGATAGAGGGTGGGCTTCCTCTTTGGTTCAGAAAAGGTAACAATCATCAATTAGGGGAGATAGAGGCAAAGGAAGAAGAGCCAAAGATAAAGTTTATGAAAGGTGAGATTTGTCAATAAGGACAATAAGGAGAAAACATAAAGTAGTTTGTGAATGTCAAATTTTGCTGACAAAAGGAGGAAATGAGGCAAAGGAGGCAAGTTTGCACTAGAAGAATTTTACCGATAAGGCAAAATTAGAATGAGAAATCAAATGTAAAGCATGAATTTGTAAAATGTAAAAGCTTTAAAATTTTTTAAAAAGAGAGTTTAAAATATTTTAAATTGTTGTAAAAAATTTACATACACTTTGGGTAGGTTCTTATTTTTAAATGCCTTTCTGCTCCTTGGCTATCGTGAATGTAGAATTATAGATATCAGGCTGGTAGCTGAAACTGTACATGATTTCATTGCACATGCTCTTAATTTAATGAAGAAGGTGGTGTTTTTTAGTAGTTATTATTTTCTATAGGCTCCTTTCATGGATGTCATCAGTATGCAGGGCATGGACACCAAAATTTATGCTGATTTTTTTACAGAGGACATGGGCCTAATTTTAATGCAGCATGGGCATGGCGTGTTGACTCAGTTTCAACACCCAAAAGCTAGATTACAACTAACAGCTATATATACATGATTAAAATATATTTTCAAGGTTGGTCGTTGAGCTGATTGTTTGGTTTGTAGTGCCTCAAGATAATTTTAGGGCTTCAAATCAACCAGTCAAGGTATTGAATGGAGGAATGTGTTTGATGTAGTGTAGGAATGAATTGTAATGCATATTTTATGTAGTGGTATGTCTCCATGGCTATTTGTAATGATTCAAGGGACTACATAGTTGCAGATTTGTATTCTTTTCTTTACCACATATGTTGGTGTGATTGTAATATAGATTTGATAATGTGTGACAACATTTAAGTCAATGCATGTTTTCCATTGGGTCATCTCTTTGTTGCAAATGGGTCATTGTAGTTTGGTTCTGCATAATTAAGTATGTCCAATGTATGAAATGTAATATGAGAAATATATGTCAATATATTTTAGTCTTCTCTTGATACTGGTTCAATCCATTTCCTTCCTCTTTAGCGCTTATGACTCAGTTGCCCAATGGAGTAGGCATCGGTCCATATTGGAGATGGATCAATCACTATTTTAAATCAAACAAATCATTCACCTATGGTTTAGGTGAAAAATCATCCTTCCTATTCTTGTACATTCACGCAGTTGAATATGCTATATAGGGGTTTTATGACAACAATTTGTGCTTGACTCAGTGATAAATTTTGTGGTGAAGATGATTAGTTGGGTTTGGATGTGCAGTTATTTTTAGTTGTTCATCTAGTTTTGATGTTAATACCTAGTTAGGAATACCCCTTGGAATATCCCTCAAGAGTTTTAAGATGAGATCAAAGAGCAGAGGATTCTACCTGCTCCTGTAGTTGGTAAAAATCACCCATAACTTGTTGATAAACCTCTTTCTATCACCCTGATGACAGTCCCTGGCCTAGGTTATTTAGAAATGTTTTAGAGTTTTGTGTTGCATGGATTTTGGGAACCAACAGGTTGTTCTTCATATGCAACATTTTATGCTTCACAATAAGTTTGTAGCTTACTTACCCATTTTTCTTTCGATTGTTCAAATTTCATTAACCTAGGAAGAACTTCAAGCTATTGTAGCATGTTTTCAACAGAAACCAAATATTGTCTTAACTTTTACAAACCATATAGAATGGAAAGAAACTCCTTGTCATAAATAGAAAATCCCTTTTTGAACTCTTTCAATTTCTTGCTCTTAAATTCTATGGGGTGCCCCTTTTGCACTTTAATACAACTTCAATTCCCTCTCTTAAAGTATTACATTCTACAACAAATGGCTATGAAAAATCTAGAATAGCAAGTATAAGGCATGAACTCATTATCCCCTTAAGATTCTTGAAGGCCTCTTGAGCTATGTCACTCCATAAGAAAGCCGAGCCTTTTTAATCATATTCATTAGGGGTATTGCTAGTTGTGAAAATCCCATAACAAACCTCTTTGTGGGGTGGGTGCAACAAGTTTAGTCCACTTTTAGTTGAAGTCCTATAGAGTAAAAAATCTTGATAGGAACATGTTCGAATTTCATGAAAAATAGGTACTCATTTAGTAATCAGTGCCTGAACCTAAAATCCTACTTGTATGGAATACGTATATGTTATAGTTTGGGATCATGTTCCTAGATGTGTATGCATTTAGGGACATGTACATGTTTAGAAACACATACCTATTTCTAAATTGAATGGGTACCCATTTGTCAAGGTATTAATTTTTTATGCCCTACGAACTCATTTTCTCCTCTATTCACATGGCAAGACCAATTGGGAAAAGGTCTCTAGAATACGTACCTACATCAGGTCACCTCAAAAACACCTATTTTTGACGTCCTCCCTCCACGAGAGCTAATTTACTATGTTTTTAGGTAGGTGCCTTTCCTATTTACATGTTTTTTATGTCTTTTTTACATTTTTTTTCCTATTTCTAAATTTAAATTTAGTTTTTAAACCTAAAACCCTAAACCAAACTATGTTCATTGAAAATAGAAATCCTATTACCTATTCTAAACCATAGAACCTATTATAAACCCTAGGACCCTTAAACTATAATTTGTGTACCCTAGATTTAGGGTTTAGGTTTTGTAACTTAGAGGCTAATTGAATTTAATTTATGATACAATAGAAACATTTAAAATATCAATTGATATATCGATCAATAGGCCAGTTGATATTTCTAGGATTTAGGGTTTGTGATTCATTTATAGGTTAATTTAATTTAATTTATGATACAATATAAATTATAGATTAATTTAATTTACTTTATGATATAATATATAAACCATAGAAATGTAAAACAAAAGAAAAGAAAAGGAAAGAAAACCAAACAAAAAATAGACCAAAACAAAAGCAAACAAAAACAAAAACAAAACAAAAAACCCAAAAACAAACCAACATTTTTGGTCAATAGTCCATTTATATAAAAATTAATATTATTCAATAGAAACACTAGATAAATTTTATATCAACCATTCGATATATCAATTTGATATCAATATTGATCAATATTATATTGATATATTGATCGATATCTATTTATATACACCAACAATAATACATATAACATTTAATAATGTGATCTAAATTTCAAAGAAATAGACCTGGAGGTGTCACTTTCTTTAAGTATTAGAGGTGGCCAATTGGTACAAAACTTAATGTTTATTCTCAACAATGTTTATAGATCTTTATTACCTCCCTTCTAGTATGAGCCCTAACTTAATGATAAATGAAAATGGTCCTTTAATATAGCCATAAGTGGATCAGGCTAAGTGGCATAACCATATACACTATTCCCACATGTATCATTGACAAGGCCATCCCCTTACTACTCATGATGTAGGTTCAAACATTTGCCAGGAATGCTTTAGAGAACCTCTAGACCATATGAGTAGCAGAAATAAAATTTATAAACCACTACTAGATCTTCCTAAAATATACATGATGGTTTTCAATGTTTTCCTTGACTATGATTCCTTGGTAGCCCAAATATTTCAAATGATCATTGAAGGAGTCACCTTGGATGAGTATTAGAGATTCCATTCACACATAAATGAAATTAATGAGTGAATTTATCAAATATTTTTCATAAGAAATATGCAAGCACTAGCATTAGAGAGTTTCTCTACACTGAAAAAGAGCTTGATGAATCAATTACCCACTTAATCACCTAATAGTGGTAGGTGCTTTATACTTCATTCATTGGTCCCTACATCAATGTAATATAACATTGTGAATTATTCTTCCATTCATTAAATACAAACATATGTGAAGGGGTTTAAAAAATCCTTTCCCAACTTATCAGGAGGCAATGAATAGCACTTTATGCATTGAATAAGTACCTATTAAAAGTGGTAGGAAAGCATATGGTTTCATTTTAAATTAATATGGAGAGAAACTTGAACTATCATCTCGGTAAACACGCATAATGTGTTCAAAATGCAAAATTCATGTCACCAAATCTGAAAGTGAATTTCCTTTCATACTATGAGTGAAGGTAATATTGAAATAAGCATCTCTTAACCGCCCAATAAACTTGACACCTCAATGAGGCATGTGTCAAGATTGTGTAAGGGCACACATAAGTAGGCTTATGCCTAAGTGCATACAAATACATGAAATATATATACACTAACAGTTACTTTAACCCTTACTTTGATACTTAGATATTATATAATGACACATGTTAGTGTTTCAAATGTGTTCAATATCCATGCCATGTGGAGAGATTAACAAAGAGAATCCCTACAAGTAGGAAACCAAAATAACAAGATGGCTACTAGGATTGAAAGGCTGGTTCCTTTTCATTCTCGTACGATGTAATTCCATCTAGGATCAAAAGGAAAAAAAAAACTCTAAAAATAGAAATCATTTAAATGGTGATTTGTGAAAACAAAATTCTTTTCCATTTCAATAAAGATTTTAGTATGGAGTTTAATACTTGACATCATTTAGAATCAAGTATGACTATAATAATGTAACATAAGTTTTAACCATTCATCAATAGATATAGAAGAAGGATAAAAATGACAATCATAACTTCCACATTGGCACATTATAAAAGATGAATGTTAGACACGTGAACAAAATATACCCTAAATATATAAATAAAAAGATAGGTGAGGGAAAATTGAGTAGACAAGGCTTGAACAAGCATGGGTCTACAAACAATCCATCCTACTTATGCTTGAAAAAGATTGTTACATTTATAGAAGACAAGATGTGGGTAAAACTACCTCCTTGAAATAGAAAATCCAAGGAACTATTTGATCTATGCTAGGATCAGCTGTGCTATTAACCTTGTAAATCCTATGGGTCTTTTGTAGACTATATATTTTAAATAGTCATATGGTTTGAAACTCACATCATGTGTTTAAATAATAACTTATAGATGGATAATTATGTATGCATCTCCAAAAATCATGGAGTGGGCAACTGGGATACCCTCCTTGATGTAAAAAAATAAATCCTTAATTACATTTTTTTTAAAAATCATTATTAAGATGCTATTTAGAGTTTTGATGTATTATGTGTAACTTATAGTGGTGAAAAACACATTAAAAGGGTGATTGTAGTGCCCCTCATTTTGCTTTCTGATAGATTGATAGCTATTCTATTTGATCTAGACATTATGTCATCTTGTTTGATGATGGATTTACTATTATGATGTTAGTTGATGGTACTTTGTTGATGCTAGACCTACAGTTATGATGACATTTGATGATATTTTGGTGATATTGTTATTTACTTGGGTTATGCATATGTTATAACTGCTTTATGGACATATTTGCTGATGAGGATTAATTTTATTATGAGAATTATGTGTTATGATGCAATTAGTTGGTAATTATTTGTATTTGATCATTATGTTATTAGTAATGTGGTTATTGTTTGATGCATTGGTGAAAGGGACAATGTCGCATTACTCATGCATCAGTACCTTACTATGTTGTGAATCCCTTTCACAGTGTGTTTGACTAGATGATTATATATATGTATTCAATAGTTATGTTTGCTACAGGATGTAGGTATCAGACATCGACTCCACCTGAATCGAAAGGTTTGAGCGTGCCTTAAATCCAATGGAAATTGATGAACGGAGATAACGTAAGGTTCCTTAGCTTGTCATCATCCTTGAAGAGGATGAGTATTCAATCCTGTGTCCTATCAGTAAGGTCGGTTGGGCATGATTGTAAGTCAATGTTGTTCGATCATGTTTTGTCATCAGGTATTGTTTGGTATATGGGTTGCAGGTTGTAATTGTGTGATTATTGTTTTGGTTAATTGCTTCATTAAATGGAAATTATTTAGGGAATAAATAATAATATTAATGAAGTGAATAAAGTGTTTTAAAATGGGAATTTAACTGATAATTTTAACATGAAAAATAATTTATAAACAAGTAATATTGTTAAATGTCCATAAAAAAAATAATAAATAAATTTATTTTGTGGGTTGTCGTAAAATATTCTATATTCTAATTTAAGACCAATAAATAATGATGATTATGAGTTGTCAGAAAAATCTTGTATGGTAATACCAAAATAAATTAAAAGAAAGATCGTCATGCTTGGTTGTAAATGAAATTAAGTGTTGAGGTAGTGGGTGGTTAGTAACGTGAAGAAAAATTATTATTTTTTCTATTTTTATGTTTCTGAGCATATTTTTGTGGGAGGCTCTCAGGGATTTGGGGGAAGTTGGCACATGAGTGATTTGGGTTTGGGGATTGGAGAGGTTGGTTTTTGTGAGTGTAGCATTGGACATTGGTAACAAATTTTCAACACAACAGACCCAGGTTCCATCATCATCTATGTTCATCTCTGATTTGATGAATTTTGGTTTTTAAATATGTCAATTAATTTGCTTGATTGTTTTTTTTAAAAGGCCATTAAATTGGTCCAACTAGGGGTCTTTATTTAAAGATCTCCTTTCATTCATTTAAAATCATGGTATGATGCTTGTTTAACCTTAGAATCATTGAGGAGAATTTGAAGAATACTTGTCATAGAGCATTATTAGATCATTGTATTGGCCTAAATCATTTTCTGTCCATTGCATGCATGCTTCTTGTCCTCAATCATTATTCTGAAGCCATTGAATCAATCTAACTATGGGTCTGACTGAGAGCATGACCCTTGCGATTTAGCAGATCCTCTAAATTAGTTTCTAATTATTGTGAGATCCTTAATAAATTCAAATATCAAATGATTGGGGCAAACGAATTCTAGTAGTCAATTTTTTGCTAAATCATTCTCATGACTTACTTTTCAAATCCATTTGCTATTCTAGGTCACCCATTTTGATGCAGGCTAGATACGATGCTAGCAAAGCTTGCAATCTAGTTAGATTCCTACCAATTACATTTTTTAGAAGTTTCTAAATCCTTCTCTTCAAATCTGTGAACTCATGATTGTGTAGATCTTGCAATCATTGGAGTCCATCTAAAATAGCATCGCTGTAAATACCCTAAGCCTATATTATATATGATCTATAGGCACCAAGAAAACACATCCTCATAGTCACCACAGGTTTAACTGGCATCTTAACGAATATGATTAGGGTGTCCTAATGAGAGCCAGCACAATAGGAAGATCAACCATGCACACATAATGATTACTGTAGGTGTAATGCAATAAGGGTTTCAAGTATGATCGAAGTATGTCCAACTTCTGTTCACTAAACCTGCAGGTCATGCGCTCCAGCTGGGAGGACGTGGCAAAAGTTGTAGAGGTAGATTTTAATCTGCCAATCACATTCCTTTGTAAATTTCTAAAGTCTTTTCAACAAATCCATTCTGGCATCACCTGCTATCATTGCATTTCATGGGATGACATGTCTTGTGTATGATTCCACATTTTTCTTGGTTTGAGCCGTCCCATAGCACCCATTTAGGGAGCTATGATATGCTGACAAAGGTTGAGGAGTCGTTTATACCTACAATCAAACTTGCTTGAATGTTTCTAATGCCTTTAAAACAATTTCTTTTGTGTCTTTTGCAATCATTGCAATCCATGAGATGTCGTCCTTGAGGCAAATGGACATATTTTCTATTAGTTATTGCAAATCATTTTCTAGAGCTTTTACAACAACAATATCTGTCATAAATTATATTGTTCTTATATAATATTTGACATAATTAGTTTATTAGAAGTTTCATTTATTAGAATTCTTTAGTAGAAAGTTTCAGTTAGAAATTGATTTATAGAAAGTTCTATTTATTAGAATTCATTTTTTTGGAAAGTTCATTTACTAAAATTTCATTTATTAAAGTTCTACAAATTTCCAAAATTATATATATATATATAGTATTTAAGTATTAAATCAATCTGATATAAATCAAATATATATTGGTTAAGATATTTGACCTTTCTAAATTATGTTATTGAAATTTTAATGAATAGATTATTTGTTTTATTGAACTTTAGTTTGAAAAGAAATATGATAAAGAAAATTAGAATTTTAAATTTGTATTTGTTTAAATTCGATTAAACAAAAATGGACGTGTTCATAAACTTAAATTTAAATTAGTATTGATTTTTTTATTATGATTTCCTTACAATGGATTTGTTAATAGATTTGTATTATAGCATTGTTTATTTGATTTACAAGCTTTGCATTCAGATAATAGGTATTGCAAGTTAAAATTTCATTATGTAAGTGAAATTTGTATGAAATAGGTCATTGGTCTAAAGAGGGTTATGTTGTCGAGGTTTAGCATTCCAGAGGCAGAGGCTATGATGTATTGATTTCATGTTTATGTTATGTTATGTTATGTTGAAAATGTATCATGGTGTGGTCATAAAGTTCTTCTTTAATGATGTGGTTTGTTATTTGTATTGAGCATGTGATAAGATAATGTGCTGGATTTTGTAATGGGGAGACATTAGTAATTGTAAAGGGAGTATGTTATTTATGGCTTGCTTCACTTGGAAGTTATGGGCAATGTATTGTGAATTTGTCCCTGTGACTAAGTTGGTATGCAAGAAGGTTAATACCTTGCATTGTTTATGTATACTTGTTGTTATGATGGTCCTTGTTTTGTTTGATAGGGTCTTCTAGATGCAGAGATGGGAGTGTCTTTTCATGTGGGGCTGGCGCCCAAAGTGGCTTTCAGGGTAACCCATTGAAAGTTGATAATCAAATGATAACTTAAGAATAAATCTAGGGGGTGGGGTAGTTGTTCACATTAAACAAGATAAGTGGATTCCTCACCCATGCCTGTAGTGCTAGTTTAGATGAAAGATGGGATGAGAAGGCCTAGTTGGCAAGATCAACTTCCTTGTCCTCACAAAAGGAATGTTGGTTCCGCATGTGTTACCCTATGGGGCCGGCATCTAGAGAGAGACTGTCAAGGTAACCATAGATGGGGGTTGGCATCTAGTGAGAGACTGTTAGGGTAACCCATATTAGGATGATGTGATGACACTCTTCCCTACTACAGCCTAGCATTCCCTTTTCAGTGTTCTTCCCTTTTTGTTGTGTAACTGCCTCTAGAAGTGATGGTTGAGTTACTTGTGTTGTTCACATTGGCTGTGTTGTGTTGGATTCTGGGGTAGTCCTTGCACCTATCAGTTTATTGTCTTCTTGAATGTTTCATGTTGTGGGACGTTATTTTTATCTCCTAGCATGGGGGGTGGACTTTAGGGTTCCACATGGTTGGGTGGATGTGCTTTATCTCCATTGGTTTTCTTGCTATTGATCGTGCGTGAGAAGGATGTATTACTTGTAGCAGATTCAAGATTTTGTCCTAGTTGGAGAGTACAGTTATTTATGCTCATGTACTAGCCCTGTGTATTAGTAAAATCATAAAGTATGCATTCCAATGTAATCAGAAGCAGTGATAGTTTAAACAATGCAATGTTGTACTCATATGTATAGGAATTTGTGTATGCACATGTAGTTTTGTATACATGACCCTATTGATTACTTATTTGTTGATATGATATGGAAATGTATGTGTTTATCCGTTTATTGCATTAAATTTGGCATGAACTATTCATAGTAGTTAAACCATGATGTATGTGAGATCATGTTAATAATTAGTAATGCAGTCATGGAATCCCTAGAGGATAAGCTTAACTTAGATATTACGAATAATTATGTTTTACATTTCATTGTTATTTGTTTCTTTAAAAAAAATTGTCCTTTTGTATAGCATAGTTGAGATGTTCCCTAGGGTTTCATGGCAGGGTATTACATTTGGTATCAGAGCTAGGTTACAACACTAGGTACTCTGGTTTTTTATGAGCCTATTATGTTATCCTAATTGCTTAAATTTTGCAGATTATGTTTTCTTTTTTTGTCTTCCTTGCCTAACAACCTGAGGTTGTCCTTTAGTGGTATTTGTGTACGAAGATGCCTAGAGTTCGAGGTCAATGTCAGGGTTAAGGTAGGGGATGCGGGAGAGACGGTGGTAGCCCTCCTCCTAGTTCCCCTTGTGAGAGTGCTCATGAAGGTGGGGGTCAGAATATAGAGAATCAGGGTCAACCTGAGGGAGTTTAGTTTTGTCAACTGCTTGAGGAGGTCCTTTCCTACCTAGGTCCTAGACAGGAGGTTAATCAGCCAAAGGAGAGGGAAAGAGAAAGGTCTCCTAGAAGGAGAGAGATGACAGTAGAGCAGAAGGCTATCTTAGCAGGCCACATGAGAGACCTTTTGAGAGCACGCCCTCCCACTTTTGATGGTTCTGGTAGTGGTTTAGAGGTAGAGACCTAGTTGATAGATTTGGATAGGTGTTTTGCCATGCATCCATATGGTAGTAATACTAAGGCATGATGTGTCATCTTGCAGCTTACGGGTTTTACTTCTAAATGGTGGAGATTAGAGGAGCAGAAGTTACATTTGGATATTGTTACAGTTTCTTGGGAATTGTTTATGGAGAGGTTCAGAGCTCATTTCCTATCAGATCACTAGAAGTAGCGACGTGTTGATGAGTTTCATGACTTGAGATAGATGGATATGTCAGTGCGAATTGGTGATGATGAGGCTATGTTGGTTTAGCACTTCATTAGCGGCTTGAATGCCCGTATAAGTGGTTGATTCAACACTTCATTAGGGGCTTAAATGCCCATATCAGTGGAGGAGTCTGTATTTTCAAGCCTAAGACCATAGAGGTGGCAGTCGAGAAGGCCCATCTAGTGGAGGAAAATTTGGCCATGGCTCTTAGAGACCATATAGGTGTGCAAATTGGTAGTGTACCTCTGATAGGTTTTGGGTCTCGTGGTGGTCAATCTCAGGAAATAGGTTCTTCTAGAGGCCATCATGCACCTGCCAAGGGTGAATAGTAAAAGCAACAGTATTTCTAGTCAAAACCAAAGAATTCTCAACCTCAATAAGGTAATAGGTTCCAGTCTAGGAAAAATTAGACTTTGTAGTGAAACAGGTGTAATCATACTGATCAACCAGCTTAGAGCACCTAGTCTGCAAATAGTAGAGGTAGTTTCCAGCAGTCCAATGCATTCTTGAGAGGCAGAGGATATGGAAGAGGTATAGGGTGTTTCTCTTGTGACCAGTAGGGCCATATATCCAGGGAGCGTCCACGAGAGAACACTGCAGGATTTGGTCAAAGCCTGGCAGCTTCAGAGCCAGCCACGAGTGATGCAGATAGATCTCACAGGGTGTTTGCAGTGGTTGATAACTGTCAAGCAGAGCATAAAGGTACAGTTGTGGAGACTACATGTGTGTTGCGATGTATTGGTATTTCCATTCTTTTTTATTCTAGTGCTTCTAATTTTTTCATTTCTCCTTCTTTATTGGAGCATTGTGGATTGGTGGTAGGTCAAATTGGCCTCTAGGACTAGAATAGTGGTAGAATCCCTCGTGTATGGTTGCGGTTTGAGGATTGGTTCTCTCTATACCATAGTGGATCTTCGTATCATACCCCTAGAATCTTATCATATATTGTTGGGTATGGATTGATTGGATGCTCATCGAGTAGTGATAGATTGTCGACGTAAGTCAGTGTGGTGCTTGGATGATTTTGGTAGTGAGGTAGAAGTTGTTGGCATTCAAAGACCCATCACCTTGCACATGATCTCTACCATGTAGCTAAAGAGATGTATGTGTCAGGGTTGCCAGTTGTTTGCCATGATGGTTAATGATTTGGAGTTAGGGGAGAGTTGAGAGACATCCCTTGATGATCATCCTATTCTTAAGGAGTATGTAGATGTCTTTCCCAGTGAGATTCCAGGGATACCACCTAAGAGTGACATTGATTTTAGGATAGAACTTGTTCCTAGAGAAGAACCAATATCATGAGCTCTGTATTGGATGACCACTCAGGAGCTTAAGGAGCTTCAGTTGTAGTTAGAGGAGTTGTTAGCAAAGGGGTTCATTTGTCCTAGTGTCTCTCCTTGGGGAGCACCTATCATTTTTGTGAAGAAAAAGGATAGATCTCTTTAGTTGTGTATTGACTATCAGTAGCTGAATAAGGTGACTATGAAGAAAAGATATCCCTTGCCGCAAATTGATGATCTCTTTGATCAAATTAAGGGGGTTAAGGTGTTTTCAAAGATTGATCTTAAGGTGGGGTACCATCAGTTGCATATCTTTGAGGAAGATATTCATAAAATAGAATTTTGCACTCGCTATGGGTACTATGAGTTCATCGTTGTGCCATTCGGGTTGATGAATGTACCTTCTATGTTTATGAGCCTGATGAATGGTGTATTTCACACCTATCTCGACATATTTGTGCTTGTGTTCTTGGATGACATATTGATTTATTCGAGGACTATGGAGCAACATGAGGAGCATTTGTGATAGGTTTTGTAGTGTCTAAGAGAAAATTAACTATAGGCAAGTTTGGCAAAATGTGAATTCTTTTAGATAGAGGTGAGATATTTGGGTCATGTCATTTCTGGTGAGGGTATTGTCATGGATCCTTCAAAGATCCAAGCCATTATGGATTGTCCTGCACCCACTAATGTTTTAGAGGTTCACAATTTTATGGGTTTAGTAGGTTATTATCGATGGTTTGTGCAAGGTTTTTGAGGATAGCTCACCCCATTACCTCTCTTTAGAGGAAAGGGAAGAAGTTTGTTTAGTTAGAGTAGTGTTAGGCAACCTTTCAAACTCTCAAGGAGTAGTTGACTACTGCACCTATTTTAACAGTTCCTGACCCTACCAGAGACTTTGTGGTGTGTACTGATGCATCTTTGGAGGGTCTAAGAGCAGTTTTGTTGTAGGATGGTCATGTGATAGCCTATGAGTCCCACAAACTCAAGGATCATGAGTTGAATGATCCCACTCATGATCTGGAGTTAGCCGCCATTGTGCATGCCTTGGTGAGATGGAGGCATTTTCTTTTGGGGCATCGGTTTGAGCTACATAGTGATCATCATAGTTTACAGTACATATTCACGCAGCCTAACTTGAATGGTAGATAGAGGTGGTGGATGGAGTTCTTGTGTGAGTACAATTTTGAGGTGAAGTATATTTAGGGTAAGGAAAATGTTGTGGCAGATGCTCGTAGTCAGTGGAGGCATGAGCTTTCAGTAGTCACTCTTGCAGTGAATTTGAGAGGTCAAATTCTTGCACTACTACCTACCAATAGCTGGTATCAGGAAGTGAATTTAGAGGTTGAGTCAGGTAGACCCTTGGAGGGTAGATTTGCCGGTTACTCTCTTGAGTTAGATGGTCTCTTGCCGGACTTGGGTCACATCTATGTGCCCCTTTCAAAGGGTCTTCATACCCTAATTATGTTAGAGGCACATCAAGCACCCTACTCAGCTCACCTGGGTGTCAAAAAGATGCATGCAAACCTTTGTCAGTTGTACTTTTGGGTTAGAATGGAGAGGGATATTGCTGATTTTGTATCGAGGTGTCTAGAGTGTTAGAGGGTTAAGGCAGAACATCAGCATCTCGCAGGTCTCCTTTAGCCGTATCTTGTTCTAGAATGGAAATGGGACATTATTTCTTTGGACTTTATAGTCAGCTTGCCTGTATCCTTTTGTCATCATGATGCCATTATGGTCACCATGGATAGGTTGACTAAAGTGGCACACTTCTCTCCTATTCAGTCTTCATATAATGCTTCTTTTGTAGACCAAATTTTCATGGAGGACATAGTCATATTGCATGGGATCCCTCACAGGATCATCTTCAATAGGGATCCAGTGTTCACTTCAGCTCTTTAGACGTCCTTACAGCATACATTGGGGTCTCAATTGAACTTCAACTTAGCTTACCATCCAGAGACTAATGGGCAGACAGAGAGGGTTACTCAGGTCCTTGAGGATATGCTTAGGATGTATGTCATGGATCAGTAGAACCGCTGGGAGGATTATTTGTACTTGGTGGAGTTTGCATACAATAATGGGTATCACAGTTCTATTGGTATGTCTCCTTTTCAGGTTTTGTATGGTTGTCCTTGTCAAACCCCACTAAGTTGGGATCATCTTGAGCACAGAGTTTTCCTAGGACCGGAGATGCTTCGGCAGATGGAGCAACAGGTGGATCATATTAGAGAGTATTTGGTGGTAGTGCAAGATAGGTAGAAGAAATATGTAGATGCCCATAGGGTTGGTCTCCAATTTTTGGTTGGAGACTAGGTGTTCTTGTGGGTGCATCCGTGGAAGAGTCTGATCCATTATGGAAAAGGCTCTAAGCTTGCACCACACTTTGTTGGGCCATTCGAGGTGTTGGAGAGAATTGGTCTTGTTTCTTACCATCTTGCTTTGCCACCCAGTTTCTCACGCATCCATGATGTGTTTCATGTTTCTATTCTTAGGCCATATTATCTAGATATTGCTCATGTTCTTGACTGGAATGCTTTACAAGTAGAGGATGAGAAGTTGGCTTTGGAGCCTATAGGCATTTTGCAGCACAGGAGACTTGCCCTCAGTGGCAAAGACGTGAAGCAGGTCAGGGTCCAATGGGATCCTAATGATGAGTCTTCAACTACCTCGGAGGATGCATTCTGGATGCAAGAGTTATATCCATACTTGTTTACAGGCTTCCAGGAGTAAGCTTGATTTTGGGCGGGAGGATGTAGTGCCCCTCATTTTTCTTTCGAATAGATTGATAGCTATTCTATTTGATCTAGATATTATGACATCTTGTTTGATGATGGATTTACTGTTATGATGTTAGTTGATGGTACTTTGTTGATGTTAGACCTATAGTTATGATGACATTTGATGATATTTTGGTGATACTATTATTTACTTGGGTTATGCATATGTTATAACTACTTTATGGACATATTTGATGACGAGGATTAATTTTATTCTAAGTATTATGTGTTATGATGCTGTTAGTTGGTAATTGTTTGTATTTGATCATTATGTTATTCGTAATGTGGGTATTTGTTTGATGCATTGGTGAAAGGGATAGTGCCACTTTACTCATGCATGAGTACCTTGCTACACTATGAATCCCTTTCATGGTGTGTTTGATTGGATGATTATATATATCTATTTCACCAATTTGTTTGCTACAAGATGCAGGTATCAAGCATCGACTCCACCTGAATCGAGAGGTTTGAGCATACCTTAAATATAATGGAAATTGATGAACATAGATAACGTAAGGTCCCTTATCTTGTCATCATCTTCGAAGAGGATGAGTATTCAGTCATGTGTTCTGTTAGTAAGGTCAGTTGGGCATGATTGTAAGTCACTATTGTTTGATTGTGTTTTGTCGTCAGGTATTGTTCGGTATGTGGGTTTTAGGTTGTAATTGTGTGATTATTGTTTTGGTTAATTACTTCATTAAATGGAAATTATTTAGGGAATAAATAATAATATTAATGAAGTAAATAAAGTGTTTTAAAATGAGAATTTAATTGATAATTTTATCATGAAAAGTAATTTATAAACAAGTAATATTGTTAAGTGTCCATAAAAAAAAATAATAAATAAATATATTTTGTGGGTTGTCATAAAATATTCTATATTCTAATTTAAGACCAACAAATAATGATGATTATGAGATGTTAGAAAAGTCTTGTATGCTAATACCAAAATAAATTAAAATAAAGATTACCGTGCTTGGTTGTAAATGAAATTAATTGTTGAGGTAGTGGGTGGTCAGTAATGAGATGAAAATTTATTGTTTTTGCTATTTTTATGCTTCTAAGTGTATTTTTGTCAGAGGCTCTCACAGATTTGGGGGAAGTTGGCACATGAGTGATTTGGGTTTGGGGACTGGAGAGGTTGGTTTTTGTGACTGTAGCATTGCACATCGGCAACAAATTTTCAACACAGCAGACCCAAGTTCCATCATCATTTATGTTCATCTCTGATTTGATGAATTTTTGTTTTTAAATCTGTTAATTACTTTGCTTGATTTTTTTTTTTAAAGCCATTAAATTGGTCCAACTTGGGGTCTTTATTTAAATATTTTCTTTCATTCATTTAAAATCATGGTATGATGCTTGTTTAACCTCATAATAATTGAGGAGAATTTGAAGAATACTTGTCATAGAGCATTATCAGATCATTGTATCAGCCTACATCATTTTCTACCCATTGCATGCATGCTTCTTGTCCTCAATCATTGTTCCGAATCCATTGAATCAATCTAACTATGGGGCTGACTGAGAGCATGACCCTTGCAATTTAGCGAATCCTCCAAATGGGTTTCTAATTACTGTGAGATCCTTAATAAATTCAAATACAACTTATCAGGGCAAGTGAATTCCAGTAGTCAATTTTTTGCTAAATTATTCTCATGACTTACTTTTCAAATCCATTCGCTATTCTAGATCACCCATTTTGATACAGGCTGGATATGATGCTAACAAAGCTTGTGATCTAGTTACATTCCTACCAATTACATTTGTTAGAAGTTTCTAAAGCCTTCTCTTCAAATCCACAAACTCATGATTATGCAGATCCTGCAATCATTGGAATCCATGTAAAATAGCGTCTCTATAAATACCCTAAGCCTATATTATATGTGATCTACAGGCACCAAGAAAACACATCCTCACAGCCACCACATGTTTAACTGGCATCTTAATGGATATGGTTAGGGTGTCCTCATGAGAGCCAGTGTGAAAAGAAGATCAACCATGCACACATAATGATTACTATAGGTGTAATACAATAAGGGTTTCAAGTATTATCGAAGTATGTAGAGCTTCTATCCACTAAACCTACAGGTCATGTGCTCTAGCTAGGACATGGCAAAAGTAATAGTGGTAGATTTTAACCTGCCAATCACATTCCTTTGAAAACTTCTAAAGCATTTTCAACAAATCAATTTTGGCATAACCTGCTATCATTGCATTCATGGGATGACATGCCTTGTGTATGATTCCACATTTTTTTTGGACTAAGATGTCCCATAGCACCCATTTAAGCGCAGGCTGTGATATGCTAACAAAGGTTGAGGAGTCATTTATACCTGCAATCAAATTTGCTTGAAAGTTTCTAAAGCCTTTAAAACAATTTCTTTTGTGTGTCTTTTGCAATCATTGCACTCCATGAGATGCCATCCTTGAGGTAAATAGACACATTTTCTATCAATTATTGCAAATAATTTTCTAGAGCTTTTACAACAGCAATATCTGTCATAAATTATATTGTTCTTATATAATATCTAATAGAATTAGTTTATTCAAAGTTTCATTTATTAGAATTCTTTATTAGAAAGTTTCAGTTAGAAATGAATCTATAGAAAGTTCTATTTATTAGAATTTCATTTATTAAAGTTCTACAAATTTCCAAAATTATATATATATATATTGTATTTAAGTATTAAATCAAATCTAATATAAATCAAATATATATTAGTTTTTGATTATATAAGTCAGAAAAAACTAGGGGCCGAACCCTTACAATATCATAACAAAAAGAGATAGCAGAGGCTCAAGAACAAAAAGAGCCACCCAAACCAACTACAACATTAACAACAAATACAATCTATTGCCAGCAGATTGTAAGTAGCAGTAGATAGATAGCATAAAATATAAAGAGTAACAAGACTAAGGAGAAACATTCTCCCAGCCTTTAGCCAAAAATTCAACAATTTCATCAACTTTCTTAAATTTCTGCATCTCCTTGCCATTAGCTTGAGTCCCATGTTGTTGTAGCAGAGTTAGGTTGAGCATCGTCATACAACAGAGCATGCTGCTTATGAAATCTCCCATAGAAGTAACCTTTTGCTCTAGTTCTTCCACCTAACCCCTAAGGATAGGAATATCATACCTCTGGTCATCTCCCTCCTTCTTAGTCTCCTCTCCAACCTCCTCCACAATCATCTTCTCCCCTTCACCAGCATTGTCCACAGGATCACCATCATCACCTCCTGAGTCGTCAGTCTATTTCCCTTCAACCTCACCAGCATCCTCTTCAAAGATCTTTTGGATTTCAATTTCTTTGGAATTCAACTAATCATCCCCCTGAGTGGAAGCTTTAGAAGCACTTTCAAAGTAATTGATTAATTTAGCCTGTGGAGTAGGCTTATCAGCAATTCTTCTCAACCTTCTTACCCTAGAAGAGAAACCCTCATTCTTATCTTTAGCAGACAATTTGGTTTTATGTTTATTCCTAGGTCCCACAAAGTCACTACTCATATTCTTATGGGTCCCAACAATGTCCCCTGCAATTTCACTAGTAGAATCCATCTCCCTGAGTTTCCTTTTCTTACTTTTCACTCTCCCTTTAGAAGCTAAAGTATGCATATCCTTCATTGTAGTCTCCTCAGTGGTCATAGAAAAAGAAACCCCTTTCAATTTTTGGTAATCAGGGGTAGGGAAAGGTTCCTCAGAAACGGTGGTAGTAATGGGGTGGGTTTTAGTAGGGACATCACTACTGGAAGGTTGAATTGGCTTAGGAAGCTCCAAGGCAAGATGAACATTATATAAACAAAGAATGAGGCCTTGATGCAGAGGAACATGGTGTTTAGAGGGTTTCTTTTCAAACTTAGCTTTAGCCCTTGAAATGGAGTTTTCTAGGGAAGACACCAAGTAATAAGGAAAACTAATCAAAGCATTACACCTGAAATGGTTGAGCAGAGGGAGGTGATAATTATAAAACCTAGTGAAGCAACCTTTTAGTGTGAAGTATTTCATCAGAAGAAAGCACATCTCATCCAACAGCTCTGACAGCTTAGCCCATTCAAACCCTCCCTGGTAGGGAACTAATTCCTCTCCCTCCCCCAAAAAAAGCTTTTGGTTCAGATGGTTAGGTACCTTAGCCTTCCGTTGCAACTTAGTTCCCTTAGTGGAAAGGCTAGTCGCCATGTCTATGACTTGTTCAGAGATTTCAAAACTAATTTTGCCCACGGTAAGTCTGTAATTTTTCCACGAAAGGGCACACTGCACAGACAAGTTTTCATCAAAACTATTAAGCCATTCCAGAAAAGGACTTATGCCACCTTCCTTGCAATAATGCCAAACAACAACATTATCCTTTAATTCGTAAGAAGATATAGGCTCAGTACGAATCCTGTCTCCTCCCATTATCTCCTTACCCTTGAAAACACAGAGAACACAGAGATGAGGAACAAAGTGTTTTCACAAGATAATTCTAGATACTCAAAAAGGAATGATGAAATAGTAAATGAGGCAATGAACTAACATGTGGGAGTCATCAATATCCTGAAGTGCCTTCACAATATCTAATTGTTGCCAACCTTTCCCATGCTCGGAAATGATATTCATAAATTCACTATCATTATCACATATCCAACTCCCCTTAACGCGAGTGATAAAAAAATGCCAAAATGACATTAGTTAGAAAAGTACAATAGTTCATAATAACCTCATACTTTGAAGTCCACATCATCTTCGCCCTAAATAAACAACTAGCCAAGATGGCACTTTCACTGTGATGAGTCATCCTTGACAAGTCATCTATTTTTGAATTAGTTCCCTTATGTTAACGAGAATATTGTTATATTGGCGCTAACAATGCTAATTCATAAATTACTGACCATTATCAGCAAGAGCATCAGCAACTCCATTCCCCTCTCTATAGATATGAGAGAACTCCATTGTAGAGATCCTCTAAATAAGGATTTGCACTGCAAAAAGGCATTTAAAAATAAGAACGTACCCAAAGTGTATGTAAATCTTTTACAACAATTTAAAATATTTTAAACTCTCTTTTAAAAAATTTTAAAGCTTTTACATTTTACAAATTCATGCTTTACATTTGATTTCTCAATCTAATTTTGCCTTATCGGTAAAATTCTTCTAACGCAAACTTGCCTCCTTTTCACTTTTTTATACAATGCACAAAACAACATTATTATAGAAGGAAGAGCTTAAACTATCAACACATGTTAGTAGTTTATGGTGAAGATCACAGAGGAGTAAAAGGGTGAGATTTGGTGTGAAAGGCAAAAGGTTATCCTCCATTATTCTCCTTCATGCTCTTGGATCTTACTTTCCTTTGTGTTCTTAGTTGTTTTGGGTGTGTTTTGTGGTCTTTAGTTTATGTAGGTGTTATGTGTTTAGGTATGGTGGTCTTTTGTTGAGGTTATTTCATTTTGGATTTTTGAATTTTGTTCTCTCTATAGGGTTTTTTGATGTAGGTTTAGTAGTCTTTTTCCCTCCTTCCTATTTGTCTCTTGCAATATACCCTTGTAGCTAGATTTCATTTAATTTTGTAATGAAGGTGGTTTGGAGGCAGTACAAATATGGTTGAATAGTTAGTAATGGAGTTGGGAAGTGATGGGGGTAATTGTGAGAATAGTATTGATAATTAAAGACATTTAAAGATGCCATGGTATGTGGGGTGAAAATTGAAGTCTATGGTAGGCTAAAATAGGGGGTCTATTCAAGTGTTAGAGCAAACGAATGGAAAATAAGGTGAGCATCTTCATGTGTTAACCTTGAAAAGGTAAAAACCAAGCTCAAATTTGTGAGTTTTTTTTTGTTGTTTGCCTTTTCCTTGAGGCTTTGCTAGCATAAATTTTTTGATGATTGACTAGCTTTGGTTTGGTGGAAGAGACTTGTGATTTTTGATACATTTTTTTGAATGCGTCAAAAGACTTTGTCTTTTTTTTTATGTGAAAATCAATAATATGTTGAAAAAAGTAATTTTTAAGAGTTTTGGAATGTAGGATACTCTTTGTTTATAGTTTTCCCTTGGGATCCCATTTTAAACTCTAGGGATATTATTTTGAAATCTTCCTCTAAGTGGATTGAGGTTTATGCTATGCCCCCCAATTTATGGCTTATGTTTATTTATTTTCACTTATACATTTCAAGATTTTGTTGACTTTTAGGAAAATGTGATTGAAAAGTGCACAACATTTGCAAGCATTCTTCCAAACTATGTCAAAAAGGGACCTTAAGAACATGGTATGGAAGTCCATCAAAAAATAAAGATTAAGGCATTTTTTTAGATGTGTGGTAGTAATGGCTTTGGTAGACATGTATTTTTAATTCAATATAATGAGAGATCACACTTCCTGTATGCGTTATCAATAAATATTTTAAAACAAAAACATAGTTATGTATGTGGATGGTAGAAACAATATGCAAAAGGTGGGTTGCATATAAAAATCTTTGTTTTGCATTTTATTTGGATATCTTTTCCACTAAAAAGACTCAAAGTAGGAAATAAATGAGCAAAGAAGATCCATTGCAGTGAGGTTTATTGTAAATCAAGCCAATTTACCAATATACCATGTGTGTGTGTGTGAATCCTCTTGTATAGTGAGGATTGAGAACCAATGTTCATTGTGTCATTTACCTCCCATAAAGGATCATGACACTTTTGTAGAATCTAGTTAGCTCGATTGGTGTTTATGCCAAGCCATAGGTGCCTACATGACCTATGAATAGAATAGCATGGTTGCACTAGAGGTAACTATTTAATTGACCTCATCATATTTTTCCACACAGCATGGTCAAGAGCCAACATTCATATTTTATTTTCACATGGATGTTTCAGAGACTCTTGGGTTTGGAAATTGGCTTCACCAATAATTTTGTCTAAAAGTTATAATACTAGCAATCCCAATTATATTGCAATGGGCATGTTGATAGGTATTTGTAATAAGCGCACAATGTAAATAAACATGAAATATGAAAGAAACACAAACTTTGTCAAAATTCAGCAATGAAGAGAAAGGAACAAAGTGTAGTTAAGAAGGGGTTGGAGCACATTATGTCCAAAGTTCTTTAGATGTTTAATCCTTAGATGTGGCGCTTGAAATAAATTGAACCTAATAATAAGACTAGGTGTGGGGTGCAAGAAGGTCACTTATAGTTTTAGCATTGTAAAACTTGTTGTCTACATGTGTATGGGTTCGAACTTGAAAGACATTGACAACACACGTGAAACTCTTGGTTAGCTACAATACATAGGGACCTTGGGGTATGCTAAACACTCCAAATGCCAAACATATCACACTATGAGCATGATGGTCCCAATAGATGGCCTTTAATACAACTCTAAGTTTACAAGATGACACAAAACACATTAAACATAAAACTTCAAGCTCTTATCTTGGGGATGTGAGAATTATGTAGATACGTATCGGCATGCCCATTGCACAATAAATGTGATTGCTAGTAAATATTTATCTACTATATCTAAATTTATTATACAAAACCATTTAAAAATTGTAGACTTCATAAATGAAATGTATATTAAATTCTCCTTTTTCCAATTTATGACGAAACTAAGAAAGCACAACACATATCATATTACCATATAATATTAAACAATATAACATAGCTTTAATAAAGCTAGTGTTTATTGTATCCACGATGACGATGTAGTGATATCATGTACCGCATAGACAACAGCCTTTACTATGGTACATTGTCATATAACCTGGCGAATGGCCTCCCCCGTCTTGCCTTCGGTATAGTGAGGGCACGCCGCAAAATTACAATCGTAGCCGTACACAAGTTCTGCATAGTATGAAGATGGATAATCTTCGGGCACGGTCAACATGCTGTAGTTAATGGGTGAACAACTGCATTCAAATAAGTTCCCTGGAGGCAGCACCTTCAGTAAGTATTGGTATGCTACTCCTTTGGTTAGTGTTTATTAAATAACACAAAAAAAAATTTAGAAGAATGATCAATAATAAACTCATAGTTCTTACAATAAGATGGAATCACTTTACATAAACATCATCCATTTCAATAGTCAAACAATCAATAGTAATTTTACACATCATCTATATTTACATTCACATCCTCCACCTACAAACACAACCAAATAGATATATCCTCTGTTTCTTGGAACAATGTCTCCTATATTAAATCCATCCTAAAAGAAAACTAAAATGATAAACAAGGAGGAGAAGTTTTTCAGATTATATACCGAAGCAGAGACTGCCAGAAGACTAAGCATACCCACAAGTAGGAGGAGGCCTTTCACAAGAGCAACCATGATTTTTTTCTTTGCTTAGAAGTCAGAAGAATCAAAGAAAGCACGGTATGAATAACTGTGAAGGGAATGCCCATTATATAGAAGGGTAGCGGACAGCCAGGAGATATGTGTGGTAATGATAATAACGTTGGGCATATCTGGCATGGGAAAGGAAAACAAAAACGTGGGATAACTTATTATTCATACCATACTTTTTTTTATTCTTCTGACTTCTGAGCAAAGAAAAAACCATGGCTGCTCGCGTGAAATGCCTCCTCCCACTGCTCCTACTTGTGGGTATGCTCAGCCATCTGACAGTCTCTGGATCGCTATATAATCTGAGAAACTTCTCCTCCTTGTCTATCGTTGTAGTATTCTTTCACGATCGATTTATTCTGGGAGTCTTTAGTCCTAAGAAACACATGAGATATCTATTTGGCTGTCTGCAGGCGGAACAAGTGAAAGTAACTTTTTTGATGCACCAAATTCTGGAACATCTGGGAATGTTGATGATTGCTGCAAACACTTAACCAATGTTAGATGGTCGGAGCATGCAACTGACGTGTGGTGATGTTTGGGTTCTTACTGTGGTGATGTCCAGGAGAGAGAGAGATATAGATACAGAAAGGGAGAGGGAGAGGGTGAGCGATACAGAGATAGACATAGCGTGAGAGGGAGAGGGATACATAGAGAGAGGGAGAGATATAGAGATAGGGAGGGAGGGAGTGAGAGAGATATAGGGGGCGAGATAGAGATGAAAAGAAATAGAGATGGAGATGGAGATGGAGATAGAGAGAGAAAGTGGGAGATAATGATGGCAGCCCGTTTAGTTGTAGACAAAACAGTGACACTTCGAGAAACAGAGGACAACAATAAACAACAATCACAAACTACAAAATGCTACCCTCATTGATTAGACCGATCCTTTTCTCAGGCGACAGGAACATTGGCAAATCTCATGTATTGCCCACCAGCGACAGGAGATAAAACTTCTACACACAGGCGACAAAAACAAAGTTTACATACAATAGTAAAATGAAACATTAACTGATCATAGATGTTTGCGAATGGATTACAATGACAACCGATTTATGAAAGAATTGACTTCCTTATTCATAATCAATTTCCCTATATTTGAATTGTTTCTGCAACTCCACAAATCGGGGTTTACTCTGGTCTATCCACCCTCCCCTATCGTCGCCTCTTGTCTTTCTCTGGGGTCCTCCTCCTATTTCCCGTTCTCCTTATCCCACTGTCTTAAGGACTATTACAATCTGTAGGACATTGTTTTCTTTCCTGTACATTCTCCAACTGTTCAATATCTCTGTGTATATTCAATCTAATTTGTGGTCACACCCTAAATTGATCTTTGCTATCTTGTTTAGCATGCATCTTCTAAACGATCTCTGTGAATAAAAGGATAAGATATAGTGGAATGGATGTATGCATCTTAAGGGAGCTACGATGTGATCTCTAAAGACTATGTCGCATAGGAATAACATGCCCCATTCTAGGTATAATGCTTAGGATTTTACATGACCAAGCTCATGACAATAGGATAATGATTGGATTTGATTAGTTTGGAAATGATGAGCTATATCAAGAGATATCAAAAACATTTGTCAACATTTTGCCCCAATATTTTTACCAAGATCAAAATGAAGAAGGGAGGATGAATGGATTCAATAGGATAGAAACGGATGGTAGGATATGATGGGATAGATAGTTTGGATGAGACAACATGCCCCCAAGTGTAAGTGACAAAGAAGATCAACTACACATGACACCTGTTTGTCAGGTTTTCATCATGGTACTTATCCCAGGCACCACCAAGGGTGGTTTTCATTGTTAGATGAAGGGATTTCTCTTTACTTTATTTATTTATTTATTTATTTTTCTTTTTTTCTTTCACTTTTTGGATGGGAGAATGGGAAATATGAAAAGGAGGGACTCAAGTGTCTAGTTCTGTGAAAGGTGATAGTCCCATTAGAGATGAATTTCATTGCATGGACCATGTTAAGTCTCATCATGATCATCGATGTTGGTAGGGGATTGAATGAAAGGGAAATGGATTAGGTAGATAGTGGATTATGAAAGGTTTATGTATGGAATGATCGTGTATTATAGAGGAAAGGATTGTGGATTATGAGGTTTATGGTAGGGTAGTATAGTGGATTATGGATAGATGAGGGAGAGTGGATTCTGATGTAGATTATGGAGGAATGGATTATGGATTATGATATGGATTAGGTAGGATTTATGGAAAAGGATCGATGAAAGGATTATGCAAAAGCATGGACCATAGGGAAGTGATGGGGGTGATATGTAGGATAATGGATGAAAGATGGAGAGATGGAGGTATGTGGGAATGTTGTGGAATGGAAGGGAACCAAGACTAATGGTTGCACACACCATGATAAACATTGAAGCTTTTGATTGGAAGGAGGGGTAGGAAGCAATCAAGATGTTTGCTTAGTGGATGGTCGATTTAGGAGTTTTAATTCCCACATGGACTTAGTATTTTTATGATTTTTTCTTTTCTTGTGGGATGATAGAATTTGAGATTTTTGAATGGAATGGGAGTTTTGAAATGTGGATGCTTCATTTGACTTGATTTCTTTTTTCTTAGGGACCCAAACCATTTTAATTTTGGACTTTTCTTTTGGAGGTATGGGCTTAGGTATCAATTTGGATAGACTTTGGCTTGACTTTTTGCATTTGTTCTCTAAGGCATGAGGATCCTTAGGATTTTTGGCTTTATGAAAGGAGGCATCCAAATTATTACTTTTGAATCTCATGGGTTTGGTGGAAGATTCTTGTTTAGATGATGTGTCCATTTGTTGGTCATGACTAGGGATTTTAGAGGATTTATGGATGGATGAATTAAAAGTGGATTTTTGGATAAATGGACGAGGGGATTGGATAAAGAAGAACATGTGAGCCTAAACTATCCTATGCAACAAGATCAAATGCCTTTAAGTCCTTATGCCACCTTTGACAAGGGAGACACCAACCTAGCTTATGCAAGCCCTTCATTATCCTTCCTACCATCTAATCCTCCATCAAATCCACATCCTAAATTCAAATATTACAAGAGCAAATCCAAATCCACCCATCCGATGTCAATCCCATTTAGTACAAGCAATACCAATTCATCCAATCCCTTTGACTCTCATCCAATCAAAATCAAAATCCTAAGCCTACAATAACTTCCATCCCTTTTATCCTTCCACCATGGGATCTATCCACTCCTAATACTAATCCACCTAATCCTAATCATAAGCCAACACCATCCACCCTCATTATCCATCCATTATATTGTCCATCTACACATACAATTATCAAGGATGTGATCCATTGGCTACTAGCAAAGAATCAATTGTCACCAAAACCTACCCTTGAGCCTACCAATGAGTCTTCCAATACCATTTCTAATCCCTCAACCCCATCATTTAGTCCACAACCCATTGAGCCTATTGAAGAGTCTTCCTCCATGAGTCCAAGTCAAAATCCATTATACCCTCATGTTTTTGAGAATCTAGAACATATCAAGCCTCTCCAAGAGTCTTCCACTTCCAATCAAGAAGGTCAAGAGCTATGTCAAGAACATAATCTAAAGCATGTGGATCGATTATCCCTTCATTATAATCAAGATCAAATCCCTTCCGTTCAACCCATCCATGAGAAAAATGATCCTCTCCATAGTACACTTAATCCTTTTTATGATCAAGCTCCCATCTATGATCAAGATCTTATCTATGATAAAAAAAAGCCATGATGATCCTCTTATTCAACTTTATGCATTCCATGGTCAAGAGGTTATCACCCCACCTGTCCATAATTCCATAACCATCCATGAGAAAGATATCTAAATTTCTTCTACCCATCCTCCATGTAGCCCTATCCATGATGTACAAACATTCACTTCCCTTGATGAGATACTTGGCTCCCAAGTGACCATAGGTGATCAAACCAATATATTAGATCTTAGTGAGCATAATGATAATTAAGATCCTAGTGATCCTTCCTCATCCATTATCGACCATATTTAAAATCCACCAACATATCCCCTTGGTCTTACCACCTTCATTCATGAATGTTATTTCTTACGAAAGAAACAACCATTGTCTACCACCTCACCTTCTCCATCTAGTAAAGAAATTGCATCTAGTGTCCAAAACAACCATAGTCTCTATAGAGTATAAGACTCTACATTTTGTATCAGTCACAGCGCATCAGCGAGTTACAGTGGTTTACAATTTTGTGTCTGAGAATGGCTGCGAGGGTTTCCGCAAGGGTTTCATTTTGCCAGAGATGCGAAGCACCCCAAGTGTCGAGCCCCAGTTTGTGCCACATTTTGTTTCTAAGTTATAAATTTAACACGAAGCGTGCCACATAGAGGAAGATGTTTCTAATTTGTTTTAAGTTACAAGATGCGGAAGGTGCCACATTTCATCAGTAGAGGGACTCCCTTAAAGTTTCAGTATAAGTGCGGATGAAACCATGTGTCTTTGGTAGTAGTAGTGGAACTTGCCAAGTGTCAGCTTCCACATTATAATTTCTATTTGCTTTGGTGCTAAGTAAAGATGGAGGTGGGTCTCGATGTAGAGTCTTAAGAGTAGCGGCATGTGCCACGTGGTTGATGCGGCACCTAAGTAAAAGGGTTTCTAACTTTTCCTTCGATGATAATAAATGTTTCTCAAATGATGTGAAGTTGACATGTGTCAGCCTCTGTTTGAGTTTCAAGGAGTATCTTATAATGTTTCAAGTGTAGCGGAAGCAACCACGTCTTAGCTGATATGCGCGTGGAAGGTGCCAACTATCCCTGTTTCTTTCTTTTGAAAGCTACTGAGTAGGAAGTTGTGGGTCCCATTTCTTAATAGTGTCTTAAGTTTCAATGCCGCGGATTGTGACAGATGTCATAGCCAGAGCTCTCCCGAATACAATGACACAGTTAAGTATCGAAGTTGCGGAAGCTGACAAGTGTCAGTTTCCTATTTCTTTCTGAGGAATGAAGGAGTTTCAAACTTTGATGCGGATGCTTCCATCTGTCACAAAGTATTTTGTTTCTAAGGAACATGGAGGTCACCAAGTGTCTGTTCCTAAGTAGATGGAGTTATGCCACATCTATTTTGTAACAGCTAATGAGCTTACAGAAGGAGTAACTGTTGCAGATCCTAAAGATTTTTAAACTGTCAGACTTCTAGTTCAGTTGGGCCATTGGGATTCAACTGATGCAAAAAATCTAGAGTCGATCCCATGCTATAAATATGTAACTTTTGTAATAATTCAGGGGTCTCTTTTCGAAGTTAGAAATATAGTTTCCAGAGATAGTTTTCTGTCAAAGATTTAAAAGAGAAGTTTGAGACTTTTTTCTATGACCAGTGAATATCATTTGCCTTTATTTTGTTATTCTTGATTCAGAAGGTTAATGTAACTGTGCATGTATTTGTGCCTCTTATGTTGCTAGAAAATTAATGAGAAAGACTGAGTTTTATGCCTTGGTTGATATTTCTATGTCATTGCAAATTGTCTGGTTCTGAGCCTATGTTTCTATTCATTTTATCTATTTATTTTAATCATGCAATATCTGCTCTTTAATGTGACTGAATCTTGAGGATATTTCACTGTGCTCAGTTGAGGGTTCAAACACTTTATTCAGGCACATCGCCATAGATAGATTTGTTTTAATTATATATGTAATTCTATTTACTTCCTTTTTCCCCAAACCTATTTGAGATAAGAGAAGAGCCAACTTTTTTAAAATCTGGAGGTTGTTTCAGGGAGCAAGTCCCACATTTCTGAAACTTCCCATGTTGGTGTTGGAACCCATGCAATTTTACACATCAACAGTTTTTGGCACGCCTGGTGGGACAATTCTTGAAGTTTCTGTCAAGATTGTATGAGCCAGAGAGTTACAAGGAGTCAAAGTTGTGGACCTATAACAAGAGCTCAATCTACTGCTAATCCAAGCATTCTTTTGCCACCACTGATAGCTAATCCAAGGAAAAGAGTGAATCAGTTTGCAGTAGTACCAAGAATAAACATGGGAGCACCTATAGCCCCAAGGAACTATGCAAATTGGAACACTGGCAGTCCTCTGATTCTCCCAATAGCACCACCCACTTGGGATACTATTCCTGCTAATGCTTTAAAATCCTTGCCCAAGTTCAGTGGGGAAGATTTCAAGACACCTGAAGAACATCTGCAAGATGTATCTGATGTCTGTGCAGTGCATGTGATCACTCAATAGAATGTGGCTATAAGACTGTTGGTAGCTTCTTTCAAAGGGAAGGCTCTAGACTGGTATAGATCTTTAACCCCAAATACTATATCTACATGGGATCAACTTGGTGATGCTTTCTTTGAAAGATTTAAAGAAAAGGGCAATAAATCTTCTTTTCTGCAACAATTGATCACTATCAAAAGGGCACCACAAGAAGCCATGACTAATTTCAATTCAAGATTTTAAAGGACTTGGGAGAGGATTCCTGCTACAACAAGACCATTACCAGGTATGGCTATTGTGTTTTACCTTAAGGCTCTAAACTCAGATATATCGGTAATGATTCAGTCCCTAGGAGGTCAGACACTACCAGAAGCTTATGAGTTGGTAGTCAAAACTGAAAATAACTTAATAGATGCTGGAAAGTTGCCCTCAAGGCCTCCTATGCCCATGTTCCCAGAGATTACCTTACCTTTGCCTCAAGAAGTTCCTAATCCTATAAACCCACCTGTGTCTATGTATGCATTTCCTCAACAACCTACTAAGGTAACTGCCCTTGTTTAATCATCTGAAATGGATGATGTCAAGAACATTTTAAGGACCTTCTCTAATGAGATAATTAACCTAAAGAGACAACAGAATCCTTATCCAAAACCCCCTTCTCAAGGTTATCAAGGAAATAGACCTCCCTTTCAGCCAAATCAATACCAAGGCCCTCAAAGGCAAGCTAATCCTTAGCCATCAAACCAATTAGTCATAGTCCCTACACCTCTACAAACTGTTCCACCTAATTCCAATAGGGAAATTGTTCCAAGGAAAAATAATTTTGTAGATGGTACAAATGCTTGGTGTTTTCCTTGCAACAATGCTAATATGCCCAGAGACTGCCCCAGAAGGAATTTAAAGCAAAAGATAGCATAACAGAGAGGATTAGAAGGACAATTTGGAACTTCTAACACTCCACAATATTAGTCTCCTGGTGTTCAAAATGCAGTCCTTGTGGCCCAGATGCAAGGGATGTCCTTACAACAGGAAGATGAAATAGCCCCTGAGCACGCTTTATTTTCATGGATTGAAGATGAAGAGTTGGTGTTCTTGAATGAAGCATCTACTTCCAAGAAACCGTTGGTGCAATTTGATTACTACACCAGAGCAAAAAGGAGAATGATGGAGTAGCCTGAAGTCACTAATAATGAGATCATGGAAAATCCTCCTTTTTAGAGTCACCATAACATAGTTTCTAGACAAGAAATGCCCCAGCCTGTGTAGAATCAAGTAGCTTCAGGACAAGCTCTAGAAAAGTCAAGGTACCCTTATTATCCAAAGCCCCAAGCATTAAGACCTATGAATGTGGTGCATCAATTAAAAAGAACTCCAGTGCATGTGTCAATCTAGGACATGTTAGCTATTCCTAAGCAGAAGATACTATTGCAAGAGGCTCTGCAAGGCCAAGAAGTTCTTAAACATACTGGTGCTAAAGGAGGAACTGCTGACAAAGTAAAGCCACAGCTCAAAGATATTGTACCTTTGCAGATAATAGCCCTGTTGAATAATACATATGAGGTAAGCAAATCTAAACTAGATCCCTTTTATTTAATTCTAATTGTTGGGAAGAAATTATTGCATAATGTAATGATAGACTCTGGGGCTAGTACTACAGTAATGCCAAAACAAATAGTAGATGCTTTGAAGATAAAATATGAGCCACTTACAAGAGGAGTTATGCAGTTAGATGGGAAATCTGTTCAAACAATAGGGAAAATTAAACAACTTCCGTTGCAACTATACACCTGCCCTAATATAATTGTAAATCAGGATGTGGTAGTCATAGATATTCCCCCTATATTTGGTCTATGCTTATCCAAAGATTTCATAGCTAAGATAGGAGGTTATATGTCCGTAGATTGGTCACACCTCATTCTGAGAACCAAATATGGGACAAAGATGAAAGTTCTGTCTGAACCATTGTCAAAAGACCATATCACAAATGAACCAACCCCAAGATTAGAGACAGCTCATGCTATGCTAAATAAAGAGGAAAGAATCTTTGTTGAAGAGATAGGTGACTTGACTGAACATGATCAACAGGAAGAAGAGAATAATCAGTTGTTGACTATGATGTAAAGTGATCCCTATGGGAATTATGACTCTACTAGTTTAGGGACCTATGTCATATTTGAAGAAGACCAAGAGATTCCTAATGTTTTAACAGGAGAGCCTAAAAGGAATAAAGAATCTGAAAAAGACTCAGAAATCTGGACTCTAAATTTTGATGGGGCTAGAAGTAAGAATGGAGCTAGAGTAGGAGTTTGCCATACTGCCCCAAATGGTGAAAAAATTCTAAGAGCTATCCGTTTTTAGTTTGCTTGCACTAATAATGATGCTGAGTATGAATCCCTAGTGCATGGACTCATGTTGGCAAAGAAAAAAGGAGTAAAGAATCTGATAGTAAGAGGAGATTCAGAATTAGTGGTGAAACAAATCAGAGAAAAGGCAGTAGCCAAAAATGTAAGGATGAGATCCTATAAGCATAGAATTTGGGACCTAATAGATAATTTTGAAGCTTTCAACATTTAAGTAGTCCCTAGAGCCCAAAATTCTGAGGCAGATAGAATGGCACAGATTGGTTCATAGTTTGACCCAGCAACTGATCTATTAGTCAATAATGAGTCAGTCAAAGTTATAGTAAGGCCAACTATCCCAGATAATGACCAAAATTGGCATGTTTTTGAAAATGAATTTCAACTACTTTCATTTTTGCAACAGTGAGGAGAATTTGCTTATCAGTTGCACCCTAAAATTGAAGAAGCTTATGGTGACCAAATTATTCAACTGAAGTCAAATAAGCTCCCTAAAGGATTGATTACCTTAGAAAACTTGTTTGACCCAGAAGATGTAAGCCTGGAAAGCAAGAGGTTCCAAGCAAATAGAGAGGATTATTCTGAAATCCAAGTTAGTGAGGGGAGAAAGTTGAAAGTTGGAAATTCTGCAACCCAGCAAGAAAGGGAAAGATTGATTAATTTATGTGAGAGATATGATAGGGTGATTACCTGGACCTATGAAGACCTCCATGGTTATAATAGAGACATCATCCAGCACACCATAGAGCTGACTGAAGGATCTAAACCAGTCAGACAAAAGCAAAGGCCAGTGAATCCTAGAATTGAACCTCTAATGGTGGATGAGTTGCAAAAGCTCTTAGAATCAACAATTATTTTTCCAATCAAGCACTCAACTTGGGTATCAAACCTAGTGCTAGTAAGAAAAAAGAATGGTGACATAAGACTTTGTGTAGATTTTAGGGATCTAAACAGAGCATCTTTGAAAGATCATTATCCCTTGCCCTCTCTGGAACAAATTTTATAGAGTGTGGCTGGATCAGAGAGATTTTCCTTGCTGGATGGTTTCTTTGGATACAATCAGATTTGGTTGGCTGATGAAGACCAGCATCAGACTACATTTGCATATGCAAAGATGCCTTTTGGCCTCTCAAATGTTGGAGCTACTTTTCAAAGGGCAATGGATGTAGCATTTAGGGAATTAATAAACAAAATCATCTTGATTTATCTAGATGACCTCACTATCTTCTCTAAAAATGTTGTAGATCATTTTGATCATTTAGAAGCTATTTTTAAGAAATGTCAAGAGTTAAGAATATCCCTGAATCCCAAGAAATGCATCTTTGCAGTACCTCAGGGCAAACTGTTAGGGCATTTAGTGTCTAAAGAAGGAGTCTCTATTGATCCAGAGAGAGTCACTGCCATAATGAATCTATCTTTGCCAGTCAATAAGAAGGCAGTCCAGTCTTTCTTGGGAAAGATCAACTTTGTCAGCCGGTTCATATCTGACTTTGTCGGCCTAATTTGACCTATGACACTATTGCTAAAGAAGGACCTTGTTTTCAAATGGACTATTAGGGCAAACTGTTAGGGCATATAGTGTCTAAAGGAGTCTCTATTGATCTAGAGAGAGTCACTGCCATAATGAATCTATCTCTACCAGTCAATAAGAAGGTAGTCCAGTCTTTCTTGGGAAAGTTCAACTTTGTCAGTTGGTTCATATCTGACTTTGTAGGCCTAATTAGCCCTAAGACACTATTGCTGAAGAAGGACCTTATTTTCAAATGGACTGCAGAAGGAAGACAAGATTTTGAAGAGATCAAAAGAGCAATTTCAACAGCCCCAGTACTAAGAAACCTAGACTTCTTTAAGTCTGTTATCATGTATGTGTATGGAGGAGAGTTCAGTGTTGCTGTTGTCTTAACTCAAAAAGATGAACAACAAGAAGGAGAGCATCCAATAGCCTTTTTCTCTAGGACTCTTAGGGAATATGAGGCCAGATACAATTTTGTGGAGAAACAGGCATATGCCATGGTAAAAGCCCTAAAGAAATTTAGGCATATGGTCACAGAGAATAAGATTCTGATATTAGTGGCTCATCCTAGTGTAAGGGAATATATTATGGAAGGTGAGATCACTGAGAAAGGAGCCAATTGGAAAACAAAGATCCTTGAATATGATGTGGAAGTTAGACACACTAAGTTAGTAAGGGGCAGAGGATTGTGCCAATATATGGCTTAGGACATGGAGAGAATGATGACTGAAGAAATAGAAAAACAAAATGTGTTAACAATACAAGAGGTTGATCAAGATTCTTGGGTCACAAATAGAATACAATTTATGAAACATGGGGTTTTCCCAAATCAACTCTCCCATGACAAAAGAAGATACTATAGGCAGCAAGGGGCCCATTTTGTATTAATTGAGCAAATTCTTTTCAGAAGAAATGCTAATGGTATACTTTTAAGATGTATAGAGAAAGATGAAGCTAAAAAAATACTACATGAGTTGCACCATGGAGCCTCAGGTGGACACTTTTCAGCAAGGACCACTGCAATAAAAATAACTCAGGCAGGATACTTCTGGCCCACTTTATTTACAGACTGTTATCAGCTAGTTAAGGAGTGCCAGTCTTGTCAGTTTTATACAGGGAAAAGAAGAAATGCAGCAATGCCTCTAAGCCCCATAATTGATTAATCCGGTGTCAAGTATGGGACACAAATGGATCCTAACTGCCACAGATTATTTCACCAGATGGAGTGAAGTACTGCCACTCAAGGAAGCAATGGAAAAAGTAATATTAGACTTTCTAGAAGGCATCACTACTCATTTTGGCCCTCCTCATACCATTATATCAGATAATGCTAAGGCATTTTTGGGAACAAAAATATCTAAATTTGCCCTAAGGTATGGAATTTACTTGAAGACTTCTTCAAACTATTACCCTCAAGGTAATGGCCTTGTAGAATCTACAAACAAGAGCGTAATTAGACTCATTAAAAGGATAGGGACTGATCATCACAGAGACTGGCACAAACTAGTTAACACAGCACTGTGGGCTGATAGGATCACACCAAAGCAAGTGACAAAGATGTCTCCATATGAACTAGTCTATGGTAAGCTAGCTATAATGGCACTAAGCTTAGAGATCCATGCTTTACAGTTGTTGAAATAGATTGAGATTGAAGAAAATGGTCACATGCAAGTTAGACTTGCTGAACTACTAGAAGTACAAGAGAAAAGAGAAAAAGCACATGACTCACTGATGAAACACCAAAAAATAATTAAAGACTCTTTTGACAAGAAGACTTCAAATCTATTTTTTGAAGTTGGCTCAATAGTGTTGAAATGGGACGAGAGAGCTGCCAAGCTAGGATGACATAGTAAATTTGAATCACTATGGACTAGTCCTTACAAGATTCATTCCTGTAAGTAGCAAAATTATTTTGAGCTTGAGACAATGGAGGGTGAACCTAAGGAGATTCTTGTGAATAGGATCTATCTAAAACATTTTAATTGAGTAGTGTCTTTTCTGTATCATAGTTAGTTTCTTTTATTGCTTTCCTATTTTCCCGCTTTCTTTTCCTACTTTCCTTTTCAATAAGTGTTCCGTGAACATGTGGCATCAGTGCAAGCCCCTTCTCTTTTTAAAAATCTCGCATCCATTTAAGGTTGTCTGCAATCCCCAAAATCCTTGAAAGTACACACTTTCGCAACCACTATGATAATGTTTTTGACACTTAGTCCTATTCTAATTCAAAAAATGCATTAACAGTTTCTTGGTGTTAATGCCATTTATAAGGCACGATGTGTCATTAAAGCCTCATTAATAAGAGTTTAAAATCCCAAATTACGGCTATCATTTGCATCCAACTCTCTGCTGTGAAATCACTATTGCTTGCAATTCCCATCCTTAGCAAGCCCTTCCGAGTTGAGTGTCATTTCTGTCACACAATTTCTATCTTTGTTGTGTCAAAGC
The DNA here is from genome assembly GCA_027924645.1 of Cunninghamia lanceolata. Lineage (NCBI taxonomy): Eukaryota > Viridiplantae > Streptophyta > Pinopsida > Cupressales > Cupressaceae > Cunninghamia > Cunninghamia lanceolata. Next base: position 11,806,594 of record BSBN01000892.1, read on the forward strand.
TTCCTACGTTCTCCCCGCAGACACAGATATGGCCGAAGCACAGTCTTCTCAGGAGGGACTTGGATTTTATGAATCAATCGACAGGCTTCTAAGTAGCAAGTCATACTCCTCTATGCTCGCACAATCCAAGAGGAACTAGCCAAGAATGAGGGTTCTCGAGGTAGGGTTGTTTGTCAACCTAGAGAAGGTTAAAGACTTTGCAGATGGTATCTTCGACCCAACCCTTCAAAAATCTACTAAGGCTCTTCATGAAGGGGCACACCAGAGATGCATGTAGAAGGCAATGAAAGGGGAGTCTCAAACTTTTGGAATGAGGATTTGGAACTCACAGTTGGCACAGTTCATGGTTCTGAGTGTGCATGTATGTCCTAACCTAATTGATAAATGTGCAGAGCATTTTCACGTGCCCTCAAGCACCATACAATAGGGTCCCTTTATAGTACAAATTACACCCAAAGCCATAAGAGACATGTTGGCCCTATATCATGATCGAACAGCCACATTCCCCACCATTGCTAAAATGCAGAAGACATGGTCAAATATCAACAACCAGCTTAGGTTTCTCAACTCAGAGTTGTAGTTGCCAGAGGAGAACACATAAATGCCCACATTACCAATAGGAAGGGCACAATTCAGCCAAGCTAGTCAGGAGGCACTGTTAATGATGGCTTTTATTTTTGGGATGAAGGAAGACATTACAGTCTATGACTGGCAAATTGCTATTATGTTCAGATTGAAGACTGTTGACAAGACACAGAAATAGCGGCTAGACTTTTCAGAACAAATTACCTATTCCATGGTTGAGCAGCTTGTTAGTTTCAAATCAAAAGGAGTTTTTAGGTATTTTGCTTACCTGTTTCATTTGATGTTATATCAGAATTATGGTATTTTTACACAAAATATGCAATTGAACGTGTACGACCCAAATTTTGGGCAAAATAGAACTATCCCTATGTCTGCATGGACACATGTTCTATCTGAGGCATCAGACCCTTATGAATTTTGGGAGCTTTTTGTTGCCCCTGCCTTTTGCCATTTGAGCCCTAAGCCTATAGAACACAAGTTGACATAGAGCATTAAGGGTTTCATGACTAATTGCCTAATCCCATGTGACTATTTCTTTGGGTCCCAAAACACTATCATTCGGGTCCATGGTTTCAATGGAGAACCTATACTACTACCTAAAATTCTGACCCCTAAGTTAGCGTTTCTAGAGGTAACCCAGCAAGTGTCTGTGGTTGATAATGAGTATGGCACCAAGAAGAAGAAGAAGAAAATGTATGATATCCCATGGATCAGAAAGAATATGGCCCTAGAAGTCAGGGATGCTGAACATCTGCTGCTATGAAAGTTAGCTGTCTTGGGATTCTTTATCATTGAAGACAAGTGGAGGTATGACCTAAATAGTTTTATAGCCTCCTAGGTTAGAAGCAACAAAGTTGGAGCTAAAATAGTGCATGAGGGTCATCCCTTTTGGGAGGATAGAAGAAACCCTAAGGAAGATACCCCTGACTTGTATGTGGAACTGATAGATTTGCCTTATGAGGGTCCCAGGCCATGGGAGACCTTTTATGTTAAACAAAATCCCTTTGACCCTAAGATCAGAATGGGTACTGGTTTAAAGAAAGCTTTGAAGGGCCGGGAATGGAAACCAGAGAAAATTAAGTTAGGAAATTTTTGAGTTGACACACTCTTTTGGGAGGGTTTATACAGATGAGAAATGGGAGTCTATCTGGGATGAGTGGCATCCCTCTCCAGTTTCTAGCCCTGATACAAGTAGAATCCAAAAGAAGGGTGAAGAGTCTGAAGAGGAGACTGAGTCAACTCATACAATGCAAGCATTAGGACCAGCCTCTTCAAATCCCCCTATGTCTTCTTGGCCTCGATCCCTCAGTACTCTGGAGAAACAAATGGGTGTAGTGACATCACCAACTAGAGGGACTTCATTAGTTTTAGCTACTGAGGCTTCCAGTTTTGTATCTTTGAAACCACCAGTAGTGGTCAATGTGGTAGAGAAAGCAGAGTTAGCGGAATAATCATGAGAGAGATCAATGAAGCATAGAAAACTACACCTACCAGTTGAGTCAAAGGAAGAAACAAAGCTACCACAATAGCAACTACCAGCCACATCTGCTGCTCCTCAGGTAAGTGTTTCTTCTCCTTTTTCTTCTTAGTCTCTTTCTTCTACCTTAGGGGTGGCAATCCCAATTGGCCAAACATCATTATCCCATGCCACTTCTATTGTGCCTATATCCACACTTGCCCCAATTGCTAGTCCTCAGGCCATGTCTTCACAAGCCACCTCATTGCCATTCTTTCCCCCTCTGTTTCAAGAAGAGCCCCTCCCCAAATTTCACGTAGCCAACAATTATTGGCTATACCTTATGGTTTACCTTAGGGTCATCCCTTTGTTGGTGGTTATATTGCCTCTCCTCCCACTTTCCAATCCAAGAAGATACTGCTAAAAAGGCTAGAGAAGCCAGAATGGATAAAAAGAGAAAGAAAGAAAATAAAAGTTTGGCTATGCCACATATGAGGTCTCTCTTTGACCCTATTCAATAGCAGTTGACTGTCACACATTTCTCCTCAAATATGGTGAAGCCAAATGAGCAGATGCAACCTCAGGACTTTGTAATGAATACAGTAGCTATGGACATGTCCCTTTTCAAACCACAAGATAGGGTCGAGCTACTCAATGAAACCATTTCTACTGTTGTAACAGACTATTTGAAAGTGTCCAAGAAGTTGTAGAAGGTTGAAACTGACTTATCTCAAGAGAAGGCACATAGCGGCAACCTTGCTGCTGAGTTGAAATCTAGTAAGGATGAGATAGAGAGTCTAAATCAACAGTTACAAAATACTATTTCCTGTCAAATTCATCAAGCCACTCAGGCTCAAAATGCTTCTCTAAAGATGGAGCTAACATAGGAGAAAGCTGCAGTAAATGTTTTGAGGCAGGAAAAGGTCACATTAGAGAAGAAATATCAGGATAAGTTGCAACAAGCTACACAATTTTAGCAGAAGTTGTTGAATGAGCAACATACTACCGCTACAATACAAGCACAACTCCTAGTTGAGCAACAAACAGCAAAATAGCTAACACTGGAGTTAGCTAACAGGCCCCAGAATGCTAGAGTTCTGAATTTGGTCAAGGAGCTATATGTGTTAGTTTGGAAATGAATCTCTGAGGAGATTGTCCATCTAAATCCCTCATTGACATTCCTATTAAATGCATAGTAATTGTGTGAGAAAGTAGAATCTTCAGTTTAGACCACTCTGTCTATTGTTTCTCTGAGAGTTTCTGACTCTCAAATGTTGCTAAAGAAGCCATATGACACAACAAATTAAATTTTGTCAGCAATAGGGATCAATGACAGAATGATAGCTACAAAGAGGGTGAATGAAGTTCTAAGTTACAATTCAACTACCACAAACTACCAGGAACTCCTAGATATTGTCAAAGAAGGAGTTAAAGACATGAAGAGACACATAGAAGATTTGATGCAATTGGGTCTTCCCTCACCATTTCCAGATAATAACACTGTACTAATGATTGATGAGATTAAGACCCTACTTTTAATCAGACAAAATGATCAATCAATTTTTCAAAGTTTAAGCGATTCCTCATCAGTACAGGAAGTGGAAGCTGTCTTGATTCCTAAGGCTCAATTAGAGTTTCAATTAAAGGCCGCAATTCAAATTTTACAGACTTTCTCTCACAAGGACATTATAAATCTTGATTTTGCCTTCCAAGATTTATAGAACAAGCAGGGGCTCTCTGACTCGGAATGGTCATTTACCAGATAGCTTTGCAGAATTTGTGACCCTGCATTGTATTTCAAATACACATTTTTGCCACAATTTTGGATTCTTTTTGAGTAGGCTCAAAAGTCCTAGGGGTGGCCAAGAACTGTAGAGTATAAGACTACATTTTGTATCAGTCACAGTGCATCAATGAGTTACAGTGGTTTAAAGTTTTGTGTCTGAGAATGGCCGTGAGGGTTTCATTTTGCTAGAGACGCGGAGCACGCCAAGTGTCGAGCCCTAGTTTGTGCCCCATTTTGTTTCTAAGTTATAACTTTAACACGGAACGTGCCACGTAGCAGAAGATGTTTCTAATTTGTTTTAAGTTACAAGCTGCGGAAGGTGCCACATGTCATCAGCGAAGGGCCTCCCTTAAAGTTTCAGTATAAGCTCAGACGAAGCCATGTGTCTTTTGTAGTAGTAGCGGAACTTCCCAAGTGTCAGCTTCCGCGTTATAATTTCTATTTTCTTTGGTGCTAAGTAAAGATGGAGGTGGGTCCCGGGGTAGAGTCTTAAGAGCAGTGGAATGTGCCATGTGGTGGATGCGGTGCCTAAGTAAACGGCTTTCTAACTTTTCCTCCAATGATAATAAATGTTTCTCAAATGATGTAGAGTTTGACATGTGTTAGCCTCCATTTGAGTTTCAAGGAGTATCTTATAATGTTTCAAGTGTAGTGAAAGCCGCCATGTCCCAGCTGATATGCGTGTGCAAGGCACCAACTGTCCCTGTTTCTTTCTTTTGAAAGCTACTGAGTAGGAAGTTCTAGGTACCATTTCTTAACAGTGTCTTAAGTTTCAATGCCATGGATTGCAACAAATGTCACAGGCGGAGCCCTCCTGAATATAATGACATAGTTAAGTATCAAAGCTATGGATAAAGACACGTATTGTTTCTAGTGCTGTGGAAGTTGCCAGGTGTTGGTTTCCTATTTCTTTCTGAGGAATGAAGGAGTTTCAAACTTTGACATGGATGCTACCATCTGTCACGAAGTCTTTTATTTCTAAAGAACGCGGAGGTCGCCAAGTGTTTGTTCCTGAGTAGATGGAGTTATGCCACATCTGTTTTGTAACAGCTAATGAGCTTGCAGAAGGAGTAACTGTTGCAGAAAATCTAGAGTCGATCCCATGCTATAAATATGTAACTTTTGTAATAATTTAGGGGTCTCTTTTTGAAGTTAGAAATATAGTTTCCAGAGATAGTTTTCTGTCAGAGATTTAAAAGAGAAGTTTGAGACTTTTTTCTATGACCAGTGAATATCATTTGCCTTATTTTGTTATTCTTGATTCAGAAGGTTAATGTAATTGTGCATGTATCTGTGCCTCTTATGTTGCTAGAAAGTTAAAATGAAAGACTGAGTTCTGTGCCTTGGTTGATATTTCTGTGTCATTACAAATTGTTTGGTTGTGAGCCTCTGTTTCTATTCATTTTATCTATTTATGTTAATCATACAGTATCTACTCTTTAATGTGACTGAATCTTGAGGATAGTTCATTGTGCTTAGTTGAGGGAAACACTTTATTCAGGTGCATCGCCATAGATAGATTTGTTTTAATTATATCTGTAATTATGTTTACTTCCTCCCTTTTTCCCCAAACTCGTTTGAGATAAGAGAAGATCCAACTTATTTAAAATCTAGAGGTTGTTTCAGGGAGCAAGTCCCATATTCCTGAAACTTCCCATGTTGGTGTTGGAACCCGTGCAATTTTACACATCAACAGTCCCATTGTCCATCACATACTCCAAAAAATGAACTATCAAGGTAAAGGCTTAGGCCTTCATGAATAAGATATTTTGGATCCCATCCATGTCAAATTCCCTCCATGCTCATATGGCCTTGGATATACTGTTGCAAGTATGTGCTAATTGGTGTTGTCATTGATGTCAACATGTTTGCATTGTCATTGGTGTCAACTATGTCTTCTGATATTGCTGATTATTGCTTGATAAATTTGTAATGTTAAAGTGATTTGAATGCCTTATAGATGTGTTGATGATGTTAGCATATTGTTCCTATTGTTGGGTTTCCAAGTGCTTTTGAGAAAAATTTATCTCCAGAGCAAACAGTGTGTGTATTCTAGCTTGTAGGACACTGTCTGAGTTTTTGCGATGCATTTCTTCTATGTTGAAGACCAGAGTGTGAGATTTAGATATATTTTAAATAAGTGTTTGAAGATGCTAAATATATAATTTGATGGTGTAGATTGTTGTGCAGTGGAAGTTATATTCACCAGTTTTGAAGATTGTAATTGACAGAGTTTCTGAGTTGTGCAAAGGTGTCTTGAAGAAAGTAATTTTCTTTGTATTTCTCTACAGAGTGGTTTTAGGTGTTTTAGTTCTAGACATATGTTTGTAAGGTCCTTATCTATCTTCATTCCAAAGGAGTTATGATTTGATGCTCTAGAAAGCAAGTTCTTGTGTAGCAGAGTTTGACAATGTTGTTTGTGAGCAAACAGTGAACCTTCTTCACATGAAAAGTGTTGCGGATGTTATTGTTTATTCTCAAGTGACTTAAGGTTGTTAGTGGATGTCTCCAAAATGTGCTAAAGTTTTGTGCCTTGTCCACAAGTTATGATTGTGTTCTTGGTGTTTGCACAAGTTTGGCTGACTTAGTGCTACCACTAGTTACGGATGTGGTTTGTGAATTGAGGAAGCAGGTTGAAGCATGTGAAGATGTATTTTTGTCCAAGCTAAGCTATGAAGTGCTCCACCTTCATTCCTTTCCACCACATGAATGTTTAGGTCCATATCTAATTTAAATTATGTATGTTTTCTAACCTTGGAGATTGTTTCAAAGGTTGTAGAGTGTGTTACCGACCTTGGTGAATATTTCAAGGTTGATTGATAGAAATAAGTGTAAATGATTTGTGTATAGTGTGGTGTACAAAAATGAGGAAGTGTGTTACTGACATTTTTTAGAAAGGCTACAAAGGCTACAAAGACTCTAGCATATGAGAGATGCTATTATATTAGTTCATGGTAGAGAGCCTTGTCTTCTTGGCAGTGAGCCCTTCTTGGCAGTGAGCCCTTCTTAGTAGTGAGTCTATTGTGCAGTGAGAATTTCTTTAGACAGTGAGTCATTGGGCTATGAGCCCTTTTGGCATTGAGCCTCTTTATAATTCAGTATTGATATTATTGTTGACAAGAAGGATTGCACCCATTATGCAGAGCTGTGAAGCTCAGCAAACCTGTGTAACATGGGATCAAACTTAGGCTATGGGTGACCTATGGTGAGCTTGAACCTCCAGATTGTGGACTGGTTCCCTTAAAATATTCAATTGGATCTATGATTTTGATGTGGAAAGGGTTAAAAAGGATCTTTCTAAAAGTAATAAAACTATAAAAAGTATGGTGATGCACCTAAAAATGATAGAAAACTTGGCAATCTAACTCATAATAGATCTTAGAAATATCTATCGACACAAACCACTTCAGTAAATCGATCACAAAAATGATTCTAAGGAAGGCTAGAAATTATTTCTTTTTGAAGGAAAAAGGGGTTTTTCACAACATAAAAGGAAAACTTTCCAATTTGCACAGCCTAAGACCTATAATTTTCAATGTTATCTAACATATGCAAGTACAAATGAGACAATGATTTTAAAGGTTCTGATGTAAAACACAATAAAATCTCATCAAATCACTCATAAAAGTTGCATTAATGGAAAGTTAGATACTTGAGGAAGCTGAAAAATAAAGGAAATAATTACACAAAAATAATGTATAGAACATGTAACCTATTGTAATCTCTATAAATCTATAATAATGAGTTACAAAACCTTTTGTCTCTCTCAAAGTGTAAAGAGCAAAAAAGGCAAGAACTAGAAAACCCTAAGTTTTTCTTACAATACATAGTTTGCTCTCTCCAAGAGACCTAGAAAAGTTGACTACAGTCAACTGCCTCTAAAAATAAGCTCTCCAAATTGATCCATGAGCAAACAATGAAATCCCTAAAATTAAGGGCCAAAACTGCCCCAAAATGAGCAAAACTAGCTCCAAACTGCTCCTCTCTTTGTGTTTGACCAAAAGTTGGACTAGAACTCTCCAATTTGTCCTCCAAACCATGCAAAAAGACACCAAAGTCCTCAGTTAACTCAGCTCTTCCATTTTTGCATGATTTTGCATGTGTCAATGATGTGGGTAAAGAATAAAGTATTTTTTTGCATGATTACTCTATTATGAGTTACACTTTGTCTAATCTCTACAATTTTACAACTTGTGACAAAATAATAAACTAATTTCTAAAATATTACTTTATTATTTGTTTAAAATCCTTTTTAGTTGTAAAATCATGCAAGAAAGGATGAAAATCAAACAACACTTTATCTCTCCTTTTACATTTACATAATTTGCATGATTGTATTATCAGTGATCCCAAGAGAACTAGGTCATCATGTATGTAAAAAATAATTAATATCTTCTCCTTATGCTTCCCATGCAATCACATAGATCATTACATGCAAAATACATTGTGCATTATTAAAAAATAATAAATACATCAAATACAACCTTATTACTCCATGCATGCATTATCATGCAAAAAACAATACCTTATGTCTCCATGCAAGAAGAAAAAAACACATAAGGCATCATATGTGTATATATAGTATAAAAGTATACCACCTTATCACTCCATGCATCATGCATCTTTTTATCATATTTACCTAAGGCAAATACATGCATCTATTCTTTGACTTCATATTGTATCATTACCTTATCTCCATACCTACCTTATTACTCTATGCCTTTGAATGATTCCCTTGTTGACTTTAATAACATATGAATATTGTAAAATTCATAAAGTATTTCAACCTTATCTCCATTTTGTCGATTTGCATTAAAAGAAAAGGAAACAAGGCCTAAAACCTTACCTTGACATGATTTATCTTGTGTCTTTGTAAAGGATAATGAAAGGAAATAATTTAAAGGACTTGGCCTCACGGCCCCTATGGTTTAATCATTAGGTGTTTAGACATAAAAGTCTTGACCATGGCATCAGATAAAGTAATGATTTTTATCTATTGGAGAGTCAAAAAAGAATAAGAAAAGTGGGATACCCATCAACCAAAAAGGAGTTTCAACCCTAAACTTAATCATTTTGCATTTTGTTTTCACTAGGTTCACTCTCTGCAACTCCATGCTCGGCGGCTAGGGTTTGATGGTGATTCCTTCTTTTCTTTGCAACTTCTAAGCTTACTTGGTTGATTTACTTTGCATTCTTCACATACAGATGAAGGGTAAGCTATCTGTGTAAAGAACTAGGCCATTTCCTTTGATTTTTCTATGACTGTATGTTCATTTGGCAGTGGTCGTATGGTTTTTTGAGCATTCTCGAGTCCTTCATTTCGTATTCTCACCGTGGTTTCTTTATTTCTTTGCATTTCTTTGGTTGGTGACTATCTCCATGCATTTTTTAGGGGTTTCAAAAAATACATAGGCCTACGGCCTATAGCATCTCCTTCATTACAAAAACATAAGGTGAGCTTCCATTTTTGCTTCACCATTTGTATTTCTTTGAATTGTATCTTCTATACTAATTAGGGTTTTCAAAAAATGATATGGGTCTCTGATATTTTTGAAGGAAAAGCTCATCCTTGCTACGACCATGACTGTATATTCTTTCTTCGACTTCATTCTTCTTTGTAGACCAGAAAAAACACAAGGGTTTTAAGAAAAATGTTATGGGTCTTCATTTCATTAAAGAAAAATCATCCTCCAGTCATGGCCATGCTATCTATATCTTCTTTCTTTGTTTATCTTCTTTGCATATATGAAAAACTCAAGGCTTTTAAAAAATGTTGACATGGGTTTTCATTTTGAAAAAGAACACTCTATTTTTTATTACGGCCTGCTATGCTCCTTCTATATATAAATTTATTGTATTAAAACCCAAATGGGTTTTACTCTATGTTGAGACTTCTTTTCTCATTTCTTTGATTGTATGTGCAAAAATTGATAAGGGTTTGCACAACTATTATATTCCGGTAAAACTGGGCATCATTATCTTGTATATGTAGGAAAAATAAAGATACACAAAAACCCCTCATTCTTGTATACAGATATATTTCATTATGTCTGGATGTATGAAAGAAATGGTATCTTATGAAAACAATGTCTTCTTCTTGGGATTTGATATATTTGATGTAATAATATACTCATGTAGATTATTATTCTTCTCCTTCTGCATGACATGAACATTTTGCACTATTTTTTATATATGCTACCTCCTGTACCTTTTATTCATGGTTGTATTTCTTTCATGATTGTTCCCTTTTAGCATAAGAATGCTATGTCTACATGTTCCATTTTCTTTCATCTCTGTTAAATATTACTCAGTTGCTTTTGTAGACTCTCTCAAAGTTGTTTCTCCATTTACCTATACATATTGCATTATATAATAAAGTCAATGGAAGATGAAATAAAGTTTGAGACTCACATGGTGTTTGTAACTGAGCATTTACATGACTCCTCCTTACTTTGTATAGTGATCTCATTTATACCTTTTGAAGCTCTTTGATCCTCTATTTATGAGATAGTCATGATGTCTTTCTATCTTGTAGCAACTTGATCCCTGTAGCAAATGGATTCCTCTTGATGCTATTCTTTACTCTTTATCTCCTTCTGTCAATTCTCTTCATGTTGTTCCAATTGGTATAAGGATGTTGTAGCATATATGATGTTCCTTTTTAATGAACCTGTAGATATATCTTTTATACTGATAGATTTTTTACTTCATGTCCTTCATATAACTATTCATTACCCTGTCATGGTTGTTTCACATGCTATTTCGTAGGACTATACCTATTCTTTTGATGAGTACCTGAAATAAGACTGTATACTTCTATATGGGGCATTTCCATTTGTTGTTCTTTTATCTCCCTATGGGCTCATGGTGACATGATGACATAATTTTTTTAATGGTAGATACTTGCCACTGTCATACATATTGTTCTTTTATGATCACTACATTGATAGGATGTGTTCTTTAATTGTTGTCATGGTGATCTTGAGGTATAATGTAGGGGCTCAATTTGATTTTTACAACTATTACATTGCTGTTCCAATTGTATCTTATGCACTTTATGAAATATGGACAGTAGAAAGATATCCCAATCACAACAGAAAGAAAGAAAAAATATCTTTCATGATTGTATTCCACCGCTTTGATCATTGTACTTTTGTCCTTGTATATTGACATCTCTTGAATAAAATCACTTCTCATTCTATAGCATGTGTATGATGAAGCAAAACATAGTTATCTGATTTTGACAAGTTTGTTTATGAAATGAACATAGTTTATAGGAGCAACTGCTTCTCTTCACTTCTCTTATGATGACTTCACTTCATTTGATATGTTGACTGTTCCAATGCATAACATCTCTTGAATAGTGTACTCTGCTTATTAGAATTTGATATCCTTCTTGAATGAATAAGAAGGAATCATGTTGGGCTCTAACCTTGTGGGAGCCACATTTTCTTCAAATGCTTTAATTTCTTCAAATCAACAACATTACCTTTCCTATACCTACACAGTGAACAATCAAGTTAGCATAAAACATACCTCTTGAAGTTGATTGATTTCTCATGATGATCTAATTTATTGTACATGTCTAATTTTGATCCAATCATATTAATGCATAATGTTTGCAAGCTTTATATGTCTATTGATAAAGTATATGATGAATCTACATATCTAGAGCTTCTAATAGGGCTTTTCTCCAATTTTGTAGGTACACTATCCTAATCAGGAGCAAAAGATGAAGGTATGGAGATCAAGCAGCCAATCAAGAGGATCAACCTTTGAAAAGGCAATTTGATGGATATACATCTTACTCATATGTTCTTTTCTCTTCCTTTTATCCAAAGATGTACAACTTGCACAATGTTTGCATTGCTTAGTTTAGTCAACTCCACGGCTTGTGTGGGACACACTTAAACATTTTCTTAAATATGATCAATTACTTTACCTTATGCAAATGATTTATATATGTTTTTATTTTTTGAGTCAAGTGCATAGGATAAAATAACTGAATCTGATTTGAAACATATGTTTAAAAAATGATAATGATATGACAGTTTGTAGAATACCTTTACTTCACACTGAACTATGATATTTGAAAAATTCAATTATATCATAACTGAAAGATAATACCAGTTGGATACGTCCTATCATTCATTGAATGTCTAATCTCCTATCATTTGATAGACTTCACTTGTCAAGATGGTTTGATAGTTCTGATTGGACTATCACATTATCTTGACAAATGATCCTTGCTATTCTCTTGCCAAGATTTCATACATTCAACTAATTGATCATACACTTAAAAAAATTTCATTTATCCCTCTTGTGACAACTGCAACTTAGGCCTTGCTAAATTAGGTGTGAACATAATTTAGTAACATTTTTGGTGACCTCTCAAGTGTGTTTGCCTGCTAAACAAAAAAGTACTAGTAGCCTTGCAATTCCATTGGGCATATGAGTCTTTTCTTGCCTGAAACTTTGAAAAAACGTCTTGTAACTCAAACTGATAGAAAACTACAGCAACAAAACAAAACTAAAATTGAAACTATTCTGACCTATTTAGGACATGGCCAACAAATATGCATGTGCACTTCTTGGAAAATGAAATATTGAACTGAAATCCTACTCTACCCTACACTAACCAATCATGATTACTAGTCAAACAAATCCATTAACTGGATTTGTAAAATAACTTCTCTTTCTGATTAAGAAAGAATGTTTTGCAAGGTGATTTGTTGCTAATAAGATGTGAATCATGAGATTATATCCTATAGAATGTTGCAAAACCTTCTAAAGAATAAAAATGAAATCACTCACCATCTGAATATGATCATTGACATTGCTGTTATGGGGTGAATAAATGATCTCATTCTGTTGTTTTAGAGCTGTAATCTCCTCTTTTGGTACAACATAAATTTGTATCTCACTCTTAAGCTATTTGTCAACTAAATCCCTAATGGGACAACCTCTTGCAATGATGTATATTTTGCCAATACTCATGGTGCCTTGGTTTAGACCTGTTGTCATGTCTTCACTTGCAATTTCAATATGATTTCAAATAGTTAGCCCATATGGATGAAATGAATGAAAGCTTGCTTCTTTGACCTGATCCTATTGATCACATACTATTAATTCGCATGGTATCAGATCATCAATATTAGAACATAAAACTTCTATGATACCCAAAAACATGCTCTCATCTAACTGATAATCTTGCACTGAATCCATATGAATTTTATCCCTCTGCTACCCAAAACTAGATAGTGATGTTAGTTCAACCAAGCATTGCCCATCCTCCAAAAGCTCCAACAGCACACTTTCCTTGCTGTCTTCGAACTAATTAGCCTCATGTGATTCAAATAAAAAAGGAAAAACTTCAGAAACTTTCTTTACCTTGTTGTCTTCATCGCTTACTGACTTAGGCTTTTGATCACTACAAGAATCTAGTAGATTGGTAAGATTCCTACAAGCTGAACAGTTAGGATCTTGACAATCAGATATTGAATTATCTTGAAAAGATTAAATATCTTCAATTATTTCTGTTGGCTACTCTAAAAACAAATCAGATGTATTATTTTCATGGAGAATGTCATCCAATTTAGTTTCATGTTTGGCCTAGTAGTCAATCCTATGTTCATGTAAAACAAGATTGTTAGCCTAAAAAATGGGACTGTCCTTTTGTTCTTCTAGCTGAACTGAGGCCTCAACCTCATCCTGGTCCTTATGGACCAGCAGTAGATCATGTTCTACAATATCATCTAACTATCTCAAATTAGTTGGTAATTTGGATACTAGTATGATGTCTTCATCTTGATCAACAAAATAAGGTAGTTGATCAAACAAAGAAACTGAATCCTCTTCTTTGTCTGGATTATTCTCCCTAGGAATGTGGGCAACCTATCTTTGCAATTGAATATTTTGCCCTTCTAATCTTTGTATCCTACTTTAATTTATCTTGTGAATAGCATTAGAGAACTTTTCAAATGATTCAAAATGTAAAGGATTTGGAGCAGCAATGACCTCTTGCTCCACATCATATGCATTATGCTTACTTTTAGTTGGGAACATAGAAAAAATAGCAACACCTTCAATTGCTGGATTGAAACCTAGAGTTTTGATAGGCTCAGATTTGACTACCTCCTCTCCTTCTAGATTTTGGATTGGTATGGAAGGGGTAGCTTTAACAAGATTTGGCATTTTATAATCAGGATGTTTGGTCCAAGAAGGCTACCATGTTTGTTCAAAATCTTGATGACTTGGTTTAGGCACTTGATGTGATTGACACTAAGGATTAATGGACTAATTTTGAATGCAAACAGGTTCTTGAATAAAACCAGGAATGAATGCAGCTATCTGGATCTCATACCTTTGTGATTGTGCAAGCAAGTATTTTATTTGCTCTTCTTTAGCTGCAACCTCCCTTGAAAGATCTTCTTCATATCACCTCCTCTACATTAGCAAGTCTTGCTCATAGAGATAGGCCTGATAAGCCATCTCTTCCTATTGCTACTCATATTCTTGTTGCCTCTTGAACTCCTCTATCTATTTTATGAAGTCTAATAATGTATCTTTCATATCATTCATGTTGTTCTTAATATCTTCAACCCCTTGGAGGTGATATTGTTTGAGTTGATTTGTTATCAGAGATATTTCTTGAGGTTGATTTTGGACATATGTGTGCTAATATGAAGGTTGAGCAAGGGCGGGTGGGAGGTAAGCATATTGAACATGCTGATTTCCGTGAGAAACCATATAATTTGGGTTGAAATCAATAGCATGGCTGATCTGATATGGGTGATAAGATTGTGGATTAGCAGCATTTTCATGATATGATGAATGATATGACATGTTCCCATGAAGTATAGACATGCTTACTCATTTAAAAGATGGAAAACAACACCTGATCTTGTGAATCCTTCTCATAGGTTGCAAAATTCTGATCTATTAAACTAGAAAGCTAGAGTTGCCAGATATTTGAAATAAAAAACTCTAAAAGGCTTGTAATAACTGTTGATCATACCAAAATAGTAGAAAAAATAAGTTCTTTTTGAACTAAAAATCAGTTTAAAGTCCCACCGGATGTGCCAAAAATTGTTATCGAACAAGATTGCACTTGTTATGCAAAGCTATGAAGCTCAGCAATCCTATGTAACATGGGATCAAACTCAGGTTGTGGGTCACCTATGGTGACCTTGAACCTCCAGATTATGGGCTGGTTCCCTTAAAATATTCAATTGGATCTATGACTTTGATGTGGGAAAAGGGTTAAAAAGGATCTTTCTAAAAGTAATAAAACTATAAAACGTATGGTGATGCACTAAAAAATGATGGAAAAACTTGGCAATCTAACTCGACCAATAGATCTCAGAAAAATCTATCCACACAAATCACTTTCAACAAATCAATCACAAAACTGATTCTAAGGAAGGATGGAAAATATTTCCTTTTGAAGGAAAAGGGGTTTTTCACAACATAAAAGGAAAACTCTCCAATTTACATAGCCTATGACTTGTAATTTTCAATGCTATCTAACACATGCAATTACAAAAAATGAGATAATTATTTTAAAGGTTCTGATGTAAAACACAATAAAATCTCATCAAATCACTCATAAAAGCTACATTAATGGAAAGGTAGATACTTGATTAAGCTAAAAAATAAAGGAAATAATTGCATAAAAACAAAGTATAGAACCTATAACTTTTTGCAATCTCTATAAATCTGCAATAATGAGTTACAAAACCTTTTGTCTCTCTCAAAGTGTAAAGAGCAAAAAAGGCAAGAAGTAGAAAACCCAAAGTTTTTCTTACAATATATAGTTTGCTCTCTCCAAGAGACCTAGAAAAGTCGACTGCAATCAACTACCTCTAAAAATAAGCTCTCCAAATTGATCCATGAGAAAACAATGAAATCCCTAAAATTAAGGGCCAAAACTGCCCCAAAATGAGCAAAAATAGCTCCAAACTGCTCCTCTCTATGGGTTTGACCAAAATTTTTACTAAAACTCTCCAATTTGTCCTCCAAACCATGCAAAAAGACTCAAAAGTCCTTAGTTAACTCAACTCTTGCATTTTTACATGATTTTGCATGTGTTAATGATGTGGGTAAAGAATAAAGTAATTTTTTGCATGATTACTCTATTATGAGTTACACTTTGTCTAATCTCTACAATTTTACAACTTGTGACAAAATAATAAAGTAATTTCTAAAATATTACTTTATTATTTGTTTAAAATTACTTTTAGTTGTAAAATCATGCAAGAAAGGATGAAAAGAAAACAACACCTTATCTCTCCTTTTACATTTACATAATTTGCATGATTGCATTATCAATGATGCCAAGAGAACTAGCTTATCATGTATGCAAAAAATAATTAATATCTTCTCCTTATGCTTCCCATGCAATCACATAGATCATTACATGCAAAATACATCATGCATTATTAAAAAATAATAAATGCATCAAATACAACCTTGTTACTCCATGCGTGCATTTTCAATGCAAAAAACAATACCTTATGTCTGCATGCAAGAAGAAAAAAACACAAGGCATCATATGTTTATATATAGTATAAAAGTATACCACCTTATCACTCCATGCATCATGCATCTTTTTATCATATTTACCTAAGGCAAATACATGAATCTATTCTTTGACTTGATATTGTATCATTACCTTATCTCCATACCTGCCTTATTACTCCATGCCTTTGAATGATTCCCTTGTTGACTTTAATAACATATGAATCTTGCAAAGATCATAAGGTATTTTGACCTTATCTCCATTTTGTCAATTTGCATGAAAAGAAGAGGAAACAAGGCCTGAAGCCTTACTTTGACATGATTTATCTTTTGTCTTTGCAAAGGATAATGAAAGGAAATAATTTAAAGGTCTTGGCCTTATGGCCCCTATGGTTTAATAGTTATGTCTTTAGACTTAAAAGTCTTGACCACATCAGATAAGGTAATGATTTTTATCTTTTGGAAAGTCAAAAAAGAATAAGAAAAGTGGGATACCTATCGACCAAAAACGAGTTTCAACCCTAAACTTAATCATTTTGGATTTTGTTATCACTGTGTTCACTCTCTCCAACTCCATGCTTGGCGGCTAGGGTTTAATGGTGATTCCTTCTTTTCTCTACAACTTCTGAGCTTACTTGGTCAATTTACTCTACATTCTTCACATATAAATGAAGGGTAAGCTCTCTATGTAAACAACTAGGCTATTTCCTTTGATTTTTCTGTGACTGTATCTTCATTTGGCTATGGCCGTATGGTTTTCTGAGCATTCTCAAGTCCTTCATTTCATATTCTCACTGTGGTTTCTTTATTTCTTTGTATTTCTTTGGTTAGTGACTATCTCCATGCATTTTTGAGGTGTTTCAAAACATACATAGGCCCGCAACCTATAGTATCTCCTTCATTACAAAAACATGAGGTAAGCTTCTATTTTTGCTTCACCTTTTGCATTTCTTTGAACTGTATCTTCTATACTAATTAGGGTTTTCAAAAACTGATACGGGTCTTTGATATTATTAAAGAAAAAGCTCATCCTTGCTACGACCATGACTGTATATTCTTTCTTTGACTTTATTCTTCTTTGCAGACCAAAAGAAACACAAGGGTTTTAAGAAAAATGTTATGGGTCTTTGTTTAGGGGAAAATTGGATTTGTTAATGTTCTAGATTTTAGACGTTTAAATCTGCCTCTCCACTATACATTCAAGGATCTAGGGTCGAGTGATGAGCACTATCATACCCTAGGTCACTTGCAAATATAGGGAAACTTGAATTAGGGAAATTAATTATCAATTTTCCTTCTCTTATTCTCAATTGACCATTAAAATCCTAATTATGCAAATATGGCAACAAAATGACTATTAATAGAAAAAGCTCTTGCAGATAGGAGTAAAATACCAAATCACAGAGTACCTATTTTCGAGGCTCCAAGGTGGAATAGTCAGGGACACTGGAGTGAGCACCCAAGTCCATCTTTCTAGTTTCTTCAGGGGATCTAAACCTCCTTTCGACACTGATCAACCCTGTAACTTCTATTTTCCTAAAACTCAGATGTGGAGGACACTAGAGCAAGCAGCCAAGTCCTAGAAGTGATCCTGTGTCCTTATTTTCTTCAGATCCTGAATCCTTGATGCTGCCAATCCCTCCTGCAACTTCACTTTTCCCAAATGTGACACTTGTAACCTGCAATCACAAGACTTGGTTTGGGGGTTGCAGTGTTCAGAGGCTTTCCTCAATCAAGCCCTAGAGGACACTTAAGTCTCCAAGCACCAATGTCAAATAGAGAATGCGTACCCTTGTGAGATAGAGGTAAAAACCAAAGGAATCAATGATGGAAACACAATATAATGTCACCTTGTAGTGAAGATATCATGGGAGGAAGATGCTCTTCATTCCATGATGAAATGGATGCTCAAATCTGTAAACAAACAAATAAACCACACAAGTTTGCTCTTGCAATACAATGAAATCCTTGAATCACCTTGAGAATGCAATATCTTGCTAGTAATCATCTAGTTTACAAATGAATATTTAAACATGCTTTTTTATGTAGCTACAAGCACTCTTGCCAAGATTTCAAAAATCAAAACTTACCATGTTTGCAAAAGGACCAAATAATGGTCATAAACTGACACTTCAATTTTGGATCTAACCCAAAATAGGGTAGGACTAGGGCGTGGGCGCCTAAGTCCTCCCCCCCTATTTTGGGAAGGGTTAAGTTCAAGGGGTCCTCCTAGGTCCACTTTGCCATGAAACCTAGGCCTCATTTCATTGGGATGCCAAAATATGAACTAAGATGTCCTAAATGCATGCTAAAGACCTGAGAGGTAAACCTTATGATGGAAAAACCCCCAAGGGGATATTTTTTGATCTTACATTTAGCCCCCACTTTAATGTATGTATAAACATAAGGCCCATACATGCATTAAAGTAAGATCACAAACACAACACACACACCAAGCATTGAGAAGACACACCAATCACATAGAAGACAGTAATAGGCACACAAAACACGGAGAAGATAGTTATAGTCACACAGAACATGGAGAATATAGTCAATGCATAGAAGACACATTAATACATGGAAGACAGGCATGATTTCTTTTCTTTTCTTTTTCTCATATATATGAAACGCAAATGCAAGTACTGTAAAGTAAACAAACCTCCCATAATATAAGATGCACTACCCTAGGGAGTAGGTCTCTGTATATATGGTGCAACACACACACAAAACCTCTCAAAATGCATACTGCATATGGGGCAACAAACATGCCACACAAAACATGACATAACACGCACACTTAAAGACACGGTGAAAACACGGTAGACAAGCGATGGTGTGTTCCCTATTTCTAGGCTCATCACCATCTCAGGCACACATCGACGATTGCGCTTCACCACAACAATCATTGAAGACACACTTAAGGGTTGAGTTAGTCACATAACTGCTCCTCGCCTCTGCAAAAGACTTTTGAAAATGCAACCCCACCCATGGCATGAAGATGCCTTATAGTGAAAAGGAAGCACAGCATACCACCCCACCCATGTTGCGAAGATGCCTTAAAGTGAAAAGAAGGTGTGAGCTCAAAAGTATACAACCCCACCCGCATCACGGAGACACCTTATAGTGAAAAGGAGGTATACGCAATAGATTTCAAGATAGATTGGTTGATTGCAAACAAACTTAGTATGTAGGAAGTACTCATCACACTAGTGTAAACCTGAGAAAAAGAACATTGCTAACATCTACAATAGACAGCTTACCTTATATATGCCCCCACCTTAAGGTGGTTGATATCAGTTATCAATATCAAGCACATTAAGGTAGGGATAAAACACACAAGGGAACACTGACTTTCACAAAGTCCATGCCCCTTGGAGGTGACATTTACTTTATGATGAACAAATGTTCCCACAAACACATCCCTGCAAGAAACATGTTAGTGTCTACAACATCATGATAAACAACAACATCGATGCATATGATATCTAAGGTATGCAAGATTCAAGGTAGACAAAGTGCACAGAGCAGCAGTATTGTTATGATTTGTAAATGAGATAGAACACCATCAAAATCATCACTATGTGGATAGCACGAGTTCTTCCACTAGCCAAGTGTTAGATAAGATATACAACCCCATCGTCATATTAGGAACTAAGTCCATTTTTTGATTGCTCTCAAAAGGGACACTAGGTCCGCATTAGTATAAATGTTTTTGTCATCTGCCTGATAGGTGGAAACGCTAGAGGAAGGGAAATAATAAATAAGAGAGCAGAAACAAGTGTCTTAGGGATAGTCACGTAGGAGGGTGCCCCCAGGTGTCACCAACTGCAACGCTATGTCCGTAAGACACAACACACAACAATGAAATCAGAGAGAGAGGCAATTTAGAAGAATGATGATACAAATAGAAGAAGGTCACAATAGAGGCAGTCTTCTGGTATCCTAGACCTTAAAAGAGAATCAAGGGTCATCTCAGGAGGCCTAAACAACACATAACACATCACAGGGGAAGCACATGATGAGAGAAATAAAGGGTTAGAAATACTTACCTGGTAGCACCATCGTTAAGAATATACACATTTAGGATATCTCTCATGTTGTTTTGATCTTGTAGAACTAATATTAAGTTTAGGATGATGAGAAGCTTTCTTTTTCTTTAAAAGGATTATATCCAATGCCACTTGAGTAATGTGTTGAAGTGGATTCTATAGGTACTTTAATTCCTTGTTGATTTACACCACATCCCTTACCTACACAGTCTTTATGTTTGTACAAAATTTGAAATCCATGACCATATAGAAAGTCTAATTCCTTAGAAGAAGGTGAGGCCTTGTAGGTATCATAATTTGTAGTATAAATGAGAGTATTGTTTTTATTTTCCACCAAGGGGATTTTAGGTTTCTTAGGTGGTTCAAAAGATTGTTTAGGTGAGATCGATGCCACTTTTGATGTGTCAAGGCTATTAATTTTATATTCCCCTATACAGCAAGAATTAAAATCCAATGAACTCCAATCATCACCAACAAGTGCATTTGATGGTTGAGAGTCTTGCACAACATTATTCATGGCTAGAGGCATTGATGAACTAGCTCCTAAAGTGTTTAAGCTCATATGATTGTAAACTGGTTTAGGTTTTTCAATGTGTAAGTAGTTATCTGGTTCAGGATCGGCATGAATAGTATGAAGTTTACCTTTGAATATAAATTTGATTGAACGATGCAAGGTGGAAGGAACTACCCCCAATGCATGAATCCAAGGTCTACCAAGAATCATCTTGTAAGATAAAAAACAAGGCATGACATGAATCAGGGTAGGCATAAGCATAGGTCCTACTTGTATAGGTAGAGTTATAGTGCCCACAGATTGTCATCCAACATTATCAAAGCCATGAATGCTAATGCCATTTGGTGTAATTTGTGATGTGTCAACCTTGATTTTATCTAGTAAGTCAATGCTACAAACATTAAGAGCCAATCCATTGTCAATCATAACTCATTTTACCAAGGTTTTGTTTATTGTGACAAGGATTATAAGAGGATCATATTGGTTTTGAACTTCAATTTATGGTAATTCCTATGGTTGAAAGACAATATCTATTTTTGTCTCATGCATACTATCCAATATGACTGCTACATCATTAGGCTTAGTAGTAGGTGGGACAATCACCTTTTGCAATGATTCTTGGAGCATTCCATGGTATGTAGGTGATGTTTGTATTAAATCCCAAAGAGATATCTTAGCTAGAGTAGCATGAAGCTGTTTGACAAGATCATACTCTTGACCACTTTTATGAGTAAGACAAGGTGGTTGAGGGAGCATAGGTTGAGAATATGGAAGAGAGACAGGCACATGCAGTTCCTGGTTACTTTACTTGTTGTATGTGTGAGAAATCACATTGTGGTGTTTAGAGGCTTGCCTCAGTCAAGCCTCAGAGGACACTTAAGTCTCCGAACACCTATGTTAGATAGAGAGTGCATGTCCTTGTGAGAAAGAGGCAAAAACCAAAGGAATCAGTGATGGAAACATAATATAATGTCAACTTGTAGTGAAGATATCATGGGAGGAAGACGATCTTCATTCCATAATGAAATGGATGCTCAAATCTACAAACAAACACATAAACCATACAAGTTTGCTCTTGCAACATAATCAAAGCCTTGAATCACCTTGAGAACACAATAGCTTGCTAGTAATCATCTAGTTTACAAATGAATGCCTAAACATACTTTTATATGCAACTACAAGCACTCCCACCAAGATTTCAAAAATCAAAACTTACCATGTCAAGAAAAGGATCAAATAATAGTCATAAACTGACACTTGAGTTTTGGGCCTAACCCAAAATAAGGTAGGAATAGGGCGCGGGTGCCCAAGTCCTCCCCCCTATTTTGGCAGGGTTAAGGTCAAGCAGTCCTCCTAGATCCACTTTGCCATGAAACCTAGGCCTCATTTGATTGGGATGCCAAAATATGAACTAAGATGTCCTAAATGTATGCTAAAGACCCAGGAGCTAAATCTTATAAGGGAAAAGCACCTAAGGGGACATTTTCTGATGTTATAGTCTTCATTTCATTGCAGAAAAATCATCCTCTAGTCACAACAATGCTATCTATATCTTCTTTCTTTGTTTATCTTCTTTGCAGATATGAAAAACTCAAGGGTTTTAAAAAATGTTGACATGGGTTTTCATTTTGAAAAAGAACACTCTATTTTTGGTTACGGCCTACTATGCTCCTTTTGTATACAAATTTCCTATAATAAAACTGAAATGGGTTTTACTCCATGTTGAGACTTCTTTTCTCATTTCTCTGACTGTATATGCAAAAATTGATAAGGGTTTGCACAACTGTTATATTCTGGTGAAACTAGGCATCATTATCTTGTATATGCAGGAAAAATAAAGATACACAAAAACCCCTCATTCTTGTATACAGACATATTTCATTTTGTGTCTGGATGTATGAAAGAAATGGCATCTTATGAAAACAATGTCTTCTTCTTGGCATTTGATACATATGATGTAATAATATACTCCTATAGCTTATTATTCTTCTCCTTTTGCATGACATGAACATTCTGCACTGTTCTTTATATATGCTACCTCCTATAGCTTTTATTCATGACTATTCCCTTTTAGCATAAGAATGCTATGTCTACATGTTGTTCCATTTTCTTTTATCTCTATCAAATATTGCTTAGTTACTTTTGTAGACTCTCTCAAAGTTGTTTGTCCATTTACCTATACATATTGCATTATATAATAAAGTCCATGGACGATGAAATAAAGTTTGAGACTCACATGGTGTTTGTAACTAAGCATTTGCATGACCCTTCCTTCCTTTGTATAGTGATCTCCTTTATACATTTTGAAGCTCTTTGATCCTCTATTTATGAGACAGTCATAATGTCTTTCTATCCTACAACAACTTGATCCCAGTAGCAAATGGATCCCTCTTGATGTTGTTCTTTACTCTTTATCTCCTTATGTCAATTATCTTCATGTTGTTCCAATTGGTATAAGGATGTTGTAGCATATATCATGTTCCTTTTTAATGAACCTATAGATGTAACTTTTATACTGATAGATTTTGTACTTCCTATACTTCATATAACTGTTCATTACCCTGTCATGGCTGTTTCACATGCTATTTTATATGACTGTACATGTTCTTTTGATGAGTACCTAAAACAAGACTATATACTTTTGTATGGGGCATTTCCATTTGCTATTCTTTTATCTCCTTGTGGCCTCATGATGAAATGATGACATAAATTTTTTAATGGTAGATACTTGCCACTGTCATACATATTGTTCTTTTATGATCACTACATTGATAGGATATGTTCTTTAATTTCTATCATGGTGATCTTGAGGTATAATGTAGGGGCTCAGTTTGATTTTTACCATTATTACATTACTGTTCCAATTGTATCTTATGCACTTTATGAAATATGGACAACAAAAAGAAAGAAAAAATACCTTTCATGACTGTACTCCACTACTTTGATCATTGTACTTTTGTCCTTGCATATTGACATCTCTTGAATAAAATCACTGCTCATTCTGTAGCATGTGTATGATGAAGCAAAACATAGTTATCTATTTTTGACAAGTTCCTTTATGAAGTGAACATAGTTTATAGGAACAACTACTCCTCTTCACTTCTCTTATGATGACTTCACTTCATTTGATATGTTGATTGTTCCAAGGCATAACATCTCTTGAATAATGTACTCTATTTATTGAAATCTGATATCCTTCTTGAATGAATAAGAAGGAAGCATGCTAGGCTCTACCCTTGTGGGAGACACATTTTCTCCACATACTTTAATGTCTTCAAATCAGCAACATTACTTTTCCTATACCTACACAGTGAACAAACAAGTTAGCATAAAACATACCTTTTGAAGTTGATTGATTTCTCATTATGATCTGATTTATTGCACATGTTTGATTTTAATCCAATCATATTAATGCATAATGTTTGCAAGCTTTATATGTCTGTTGATAAAGTATATGATGAATCTACATATTTGGAGCTTCTAACAATGCTTTTCTCCAATTTTGCAAGTACACTATCCTGATCAGGAGCAAAAGATGAAGACATGAAGATCAAGCAGCCAATCAAGAAGATCAACCTTTGAAAAGGCAATGATGGATATACTTTTTCATCATATTTTCTATTCTTTTCCTTTTATCCACAGATGCATAGCTTGCACAATGTTTGTATTGCTTAGTTTAGTCACTCCCATGGCTTGTGTGGGACACACTTAAACATTTTCTTAAATATATTTAGTTACTTTACCTTATACAAATGATTTATATATGTTTTGCTTTTCTGAATCAAGTGTATAGGATAGAATAAATGAATTTGATTTGAAACATATGTTTAAAACATGATAATGATATGATAGTTTGTAAAATGCCTTTCCTTCACACTGAACTATGATATTTGAAAAATTTAATTATATCATAACTGAAAGATAAAACCAATTAGATACCTCCTGTCATTCATTGAATGTCTAATCTCTTGTCATTTGATAGACTTCACTTGTTAGGATGGTTTGATAGTTCTGATTGGACTGTCACATTATCCTGACAAATGATCATTGTTGTTCTCTTGCCAAGATTTTATACATTCAACTGATTGATCATACACTTAAAAAGAAATTCTTTTATCCCTCTTGTGACAACTGTAACTCAGGCCTTGCTAAATTAGGTATGAACATAATTTAGTAACAATTACTTTATATTGTGAGCTAATCCTCATCATGGTTTCTCCCTTTTAGGGTTTTCCACATAAAAATCTAGTGTTCTCTTTGTGCATGGTGTTTATGTGGCTAGGTTTTTGTTATCTTTTTTTCATGTTTAATCTTCATAACAAAATAAGGGCTTAAGTGAACAAATGTGGATGTGATTATGTTTGTGAGAGTTTAAAGTTTTTCATCCAACTAATTTAGTGCCCCTCTTAGTTTTCTTGTGCATTCAACAATTGGTATCAAAGTGAGGGTTCCTTGGAAGAAAGCCTAATAGGTCAAGGTAGATTTGGGATGGTGCACAAGAAGAATGTTCCCCTATTCGATGGATCTTTAGAAGATGAATGCATGTCTTTTAGTAGTGAAGAACTCAAGGTTTCTCTTGAAGACCTTGAAAGGACTGAAGAGGAAAACTGGGATCTAAAGGAAAATATCAAGGAAGCTGATGAGTGCATTAGGAAGTTGAGGGAGCAAGTCAAGAAGTTCAAAGAAAAGAATAAGGAGATTAATGAACAATTGAGATCAGTGAATGAAACCTTGACTAATCTAAAAATGCAAGTTGAAGAAAAAGAAAAAGATGAAGAATATCTGAATCTAATCATGAAAGAAAAATCTAAAGAATGTGAAAAGGTTGAAGAAGAAGTTGTGAACCTAAAGTTAGATTTGGAGAAGGGAAAACACTATAAAGGAAAGTTCAAGATCAGTTCTACAAAACTTGATGAGATGATTACTAGTTAGAAGAGTCTTGATGACAAAGAAGGTTTGGGATTTGAGAAATGTGAAAGTTCCATATCAGGTCAAGTAGTAAATGCTGAGATCAAGAAGGACAAAGGCAAATAGATCCAGAATCAAAGAAATAGACCTAGAAGAGCACCAGTCAAGCAACAAAATGCTCAAAGGTACGCATCTTTCAATGCTTATTGTTATTCATTCAATAAATTTGGTCATAAGGCTACTCAATGTAGGAGCAAAATGAATCAAAATGTTTCATCTTTTTTTGGTCAAGGTTTCACATGCAACAATGTTGGTCACAAAGCTGTTGTATGCAAAAGTAAAGTAATTCAAAACTCTACTAGGTGTTTTGCATGCAATAAGATGGGACATAGAGCTAATGAGTGTAGAAGTCAAGTGAGAAATGGCTATGGCAAGGATAGGATAGTTAGATCTTTCAGTGGCTCCTGTTACAAATGTGATAAATTTGGGCATAAATCTAACCAATGTAGATCCAAAATGAATGAATGAAGTACTAGTCAGACAAATGTTGTGTGCTACAATTGCAATAGATTTGGACATACCTCTAAGTTCTATAGAAGAAAAAGATTGAAGAAGGATAATCTGGTAGAGAAGAACAAATCAGTACAAAAGGTTGATCCGACAGAGACTAAGGAAGAGATGAATAAGATTTGGATAAAGAAGGATGTAATAGAGGGTAAGGATGAGCCTGTACTAGCATCTAGTATAGATGTTCCCTCTTAGTAGTAAGATTAGAGCCTTTGCTCATGGGGAGTCTTACTGGAAATCTTTTCTCCCCTACCGAAGGTTTGGTGTTGATGCCCCAGCACAAAGAGACAAGGTTAAGGATTAGCAATAAAGGTCTAAGTCAGGACAGAGACTATGATTGTAAAGTATAAAGGAAGAGTTGTGCAGTTTTCTATGCAAGAAGATTTGATAAGGAAAGAAGACATGTTATGAATTTTGGCTAAGTATCTATTTGGTAAAATCAAGTTATAGTGTTTCGGTAATTTGGTATGCATTGGTCTTCTATTGAAAATATTACTCTATGGTTCTGGCATATGGTTATTGATCATTGGTTATATCTACATCTAGAATTTTGTCTGATTTTGATAATTGGCTTAAGAATAATGAGTAACAAAAGTTTGGATTGACAAAACACAGTTGTTTCTAGTATAAAGAAGTTTTCATGTTGACTGGAGGTGCTTGAGAATCTACATATGAATTCAAAGGTGAACGAATATGAATTAGTTGTGTCTTCAAGTAGTGAAGAAGAAAAAGATAAAGAAAGGAAAGCTCAAGATGAAGAAGATCCACAAAGGATTCCTAAGACCCGTAGGGTTTGTGTAGAAGCATCACACTGAAGACCAGATAATTGATGATAAGAGCAAAGGTGTATTGATAAGAAGGAGAGCTA
The DNA here is from genome assembly GCA_027924645.1 of Cunninghamia lanceolata. NCBI lineage: Eukaryota > Viridiplantae > Streptophyta > Pinopsida > Cupressales > Cupressaceae > Cunninghamia > Cunninghamia lanceolata. Next base: position 11,833,846 of record BSBN01000892.1, read on the forward strand.
TTGGAGAACACGTTAATCCATGTTTTTTTCTAAGGTTGAACCTAAGATAGTCTCTAAAGCATTGGGTCAAGGAAATGGAAGAAAAATTTATGTAAATTGAAAAGAACAAGACTTGGGAACTTGTCCCTAGGCCTATAGATAAGAATGTGATTGGAACAAAGTGGGTTTTTAGGAATAAGTTGAATGAGAATGGAGAAGTGGTAAGAAAGAAAGCTAGACTTGTATGAAAAGGCTACCCACAAGTGGAAGGAATAGACTATGATGAAACTCTTGCTCTAGTGGAAAGAATGGAGGCTATTAGGTTTTTTCTAACCTTTGTAGCACATAAGGACTTCAAAGTGTATCAAATGGATGTGAAGACTAGTTTCTTGAATGGCAGGTTGAAGAAGACACTGTTTTACCTAGACTAATGATGGCTATCTCTCAGGGGGTGTTGCTAGTAGTTACTAATGATAGGAAGAGCGTGCAAGAGAAAAGTTATAGATAGATGAGTGTTGATCTAGGGAAATTATTGGCAATATGTGTTGTCATTGTTATATTGTCATAATATGCATTATTTTCATAAGCTATCATTAAGGTTGATAAGAGATGTGATGTTATGTTCTCAAAGAAGAAGGAAAGTTCAATGGTTGGATGTCATACCCTGATTTGTGTAGAGTCTAGTCTAAAATTTTGAGAAGACAAGATATTTAAGTCAAGAAGTGTTAGTTTGTGAAGGTCCTGAGGTCCTCTGAATATGAGTAAGAGTTGATACAATTTGATGAGTACTCCTAAGGGGAATATATTCAAGGTAGTTAAGAATAGTGCAAGTAGGTGCAGTATCATATTCAGGGGGAGAAATCTTGAGAAAGGTGTGTCACCCTTTGCCATTGTTGTCAAAAGGAAGAAAGAGTTCATGTAAAAAACAAAGGGAGAGTAAGATGTATAAAAGAAAGGGAGAGAGTGAGATTAGTGCATAATTGTGTCATGATGGTTTTTCACATCATATGTTGCCATCAATGACAAAGGGGGAGATTGTTGCAAGTATGTGCTAATCGATGTTGTCATTGATGTCAACATGTTTGTGTTGTCATAGGTGTCAACTATGTCTTCCGATATTGCTGATTGTTGCTTGATTGAGTTCTCATGTTAAAGTGATTTGAATGCCTTATAGAGGTGTTGATGATGTTAGCATATTTTTCCTATTGCTAGATTTCCAAGTGCTTTTGAGAAAATTTGCTCTCTAGAGGAAATAGTGTGTTGCAGTGTATTCTAGCTTGTAAGATACTATCTGAGTTTTTTCTCCACATTTCTTCTATGTTGAGGACCATAGTGTGAGATTTGGATATGTTTAAATAATTTATGTTCACTAGTTTGAAGATTGTAATTGATAGAGTTTCTGAGTTGTGTAGATGTGTCTTGAAGAAAGTATTTTTCTCTGTATTTCTCCGTAGAGTAGTTTCAGGTGTTTTAATTTTGGAAATATATTTATAAGGTCCTTAGCTATCTTTGTTCTAAAGGATTTGTGATTTGATGCTTGAAAAAGCAAGTTCTTGTGTAGTAGAGTTCAACAGTGTTGTTTGTGAGTAGACAGTGAACCTTCTTCAGGTGAAAAGTATTGCGGATGATTTTGTTGATTCTTAAGTGACTTAAGGTTGTTCGTGGATGTTTCCAGAATGTTCTAATGTGTTGTGTCTAGTCTACAAGTTATGATTGTGTTCTTGGAAGTATGTGCCTAATTGTTCTTGGTGTTTGCATAAGTTTGGCCAACTTGGGTGCTAACACTAGTTGCAGATGTGCTTCATGGATTAAGGAAGCGTGTTGAAGCATGTGAAGATGTTTTTAGGTCTAAGCTAAGTTGTGAAGTGCTCCACCTTCATTCCTTTGCACCACATGAATGTTTAGGTCTAGATCTAATTTGAATTATGTATGTTTGCCGACCTTGGAGATTATTTCAAAGGTTTTAGAGTCTGTTGCCCACCTAGGTGAATGTTTCAAGGTTGATGATTGACATAAATAAGTTTAAATGATTCATGTATAGTGTGGTGAATTTGAATCAAAGGCTGGAAGAGCTTTCATGTAGTAGAAGACCTAATGTAGTGAATAGAAGTCATAGATACAATTTTCAGAGAGGCTGCAATGATGATGATTTTTGTGCTTCATTGGAACTGAACCCTGGCATATGATATATGCTATTATATCAGTTCATCGTAGTGAACCTTCTCTTTTCAGCAATGAACCCTTCTTGGCAGTGAGCCTATTGCAGTGAGCATTTCTTTGGATAGTGAGTCCTTAGGCAATGATCCCTTTTGGCATTGAGCCTATTTGTGATTTGGTATTACTATTACTTTATATTGTGAGCTAATCCTCACTATTGTTTTTCCCTTTTAGGGCTTTCCATGTAAAAATTTAGTGCTCTCTTGTGCATGGTGTTGATGTGACTAGGTTTCTATTTTCTATTTTCATGCTTAGTCTTCATAACAGAATAAGGGCTTAAGTGAACAAATGTGGATGTGATTATGTTTGTGAGAGTTTAAAGTTTTTTATCCAATTGTTTCACCCATCCCCTTTCATTTGCCTTGTGTATTCAACATATGCACCCCAAGGAAAATAATCTCAAGATGTTGGTACTTCCTCCATGTCTCCTAAATCCACCACTTTCCATCACAAATCACATCATCTCACCAAAACATATGTTTCCATCCTTCCTCCATTATCCTATAATTTCTAAAAGCATGTGACCATACACCTTCCACCATCCAATTTACCTCCACTACTTGCAAATCCTATCCCTCTATCCACTCTACCACCATTGCTGCTAACACCTAATATCCCTATCATCCAATCCCCTCATCCATTTATCAAAAAATCCCCTCACATTCCTAGTCATGATCAACAAATGCACACATTGTCTAAATAAGAAGCTTTCACTAACCCTAAGGGATTCAAAAATAAAAATTTGGATGCCTCAACTCATAAAGCAAAGAATCCAAAAGATCATCATGCCTTAGAACACAAATGCAAAAAGTCAAAGAAAAATACATCCAAAAGGCTACCTAAGCCCATACCTTCACAAGAGAAGGTCAAAACTAAAATGGTTTGGGTCCCTAAGAAAAAATAAAACAAGTCAAATGAAGCATTCACATCTCAAAATCTCCAACAATCCTCTTTCATCCAAAAATTCCATTCCATTCAAAAATCTCAAATTCCTTCATCCCACAAGCAAGGAAAAAATTATAAAAATCCTAAGTCTATGTGGGTACCTAAATTCCTACATCAACCATCCCCTAAGAAAACATACACCTCATCCAAATCAAAAGCTTCAATGTTTATCACGGTGTGTGCAACCATTGGTCTTGGTTCCTTTCCATTCCACAACAATTCCACATACCTCCATCTCCCCATCTTTTAGCCAATATCCTATATATTTCACCTATAACCTTCCTATGGTCCATGCTTTTGGATAAACCTTTCATCCATCCTTTTGCATAAGTCCTAGATAATCCAAATCATAGGGCACTATCCATCCATGCATAAACCTTTCATAATCCACTATCCACCATATCCATCTCCCTCTCATGCAATGCCCTACTAATATCTATGAGAATAATGGCATTTGACATGGTCCATGCAATGACATTCATCTCTAATGGGACTATCACCTTTCATAGAACTAGATGCTTGAACCCTCCTTTCCATATCCACCTATCCCATTCAAAAACTCAAAAAAGTCAAAAAAATCAAAAAAGTAAAAAAAAAAAAAAAGAAAAAAAAGTTAAAATAGTAAAGAGAAATCCCTTCATCCAATAGTGAAAAACACCCTTGGTGGTGCCTTGGATAAGTACCATGATGGAAACTTAGAAATCATGCATCATGTGTAGGTTGTTGTCTATGTCACTTACACTTGGGGACACATTGTCTCATCCAAACTATCCATCCTATCATACCATTTCCATAGCATCCTACCATCCTTAGCCATTATACTCACATACATATACCTATCCTATTGAGTCCATATTCCCTTCCTCCTTTTGATCTTGATAAAGATATAGGGGCAAAATGTTGATAAAGTTTTTGGATATCTCTTCATATACCTCATCCTTTCAAACAAATCCCATCACCTTATTGTCATAAGCTTTTGTCATATAAAATCCTAAGTATTATACTAAGAATGGGGAATATTATTCCTATTAGAATGCACCAAACAACTGAGAGGGGCGGTGAATCAATTGTTCCAAAAACTCAAACACTTCTGCACTTAAACATTAATCACTTGTCCACAATTATTATGATTTAAACAATGAGTGCATGAAATCATAAACTTAAACACAGATGCAACATTAAGCACAAGAGACACTAGATTTTTACGTGGAAAACCCCAAGGTGGGGAAAAACCATGGATAGGATTAGCTCTCAAAAATATATTGCAATCTTTGAAAAATGATGTTCAGGCTTGGTCACTCCATGGCCCTAGAACATACTGGCTCACTACCATTAAGTACAGCTAGGTCTAGTAGGCTCACTACCTCAACCCTAAACTGAGAAAGATTATAATGAGGGCTGTTAAACCCTTCTGGTGGCTCACTGCCAGGATCACTACCAAAATAAACATCTTCTTTGTGTCTAAGATTTATACATTGAAGTACAATAGTTCCTCTGCTCTACTCTCCCTTTCCACTTCTTTCCTTATCTTCCCATCTTCACACAAGGACATCTTTTCCATGACTCAATTACAATTATTTATACACTTCATCAACCTTGGAATGATCATCAAGGTTGCCACTACAATTATCAACCATTGGAACAATCTCCAAGGCCGGCATTACAAACATTTACAAAATAGGTCTTGGCCTAATACAAAATTAGGCTAAGGAATTGTAGTATAGATGTATACAAATCATGCCATGCCTTAGCTAGGACTCAAATGCAATCTTGCATGCCACAACATGCTTCCATAGTTTTCAAGGGATCTCCTCAATCACTGGACCTAACCAAGTCAGCTAAGACTAGTTACACGTAACATTATCTAGGAATAATCTTCAAACACAATCTCAATTCCTTAACATGGACCAATGTAAAGGTAGGAACATGATCAGGTGGTATCCACAAACACATTGAAATCACTAGGAGCAACCACACAAACTCAAACCACTTTAGTCATGAGATTCTTCACACAGGAGCACATGAACTTCATTGTCTTCGATTGTCATAAAAGAACGATAGCTTGCAGACCACCAAAACATGAACCATTGCAATTGTAGGAGCTTATCATCATCATAGACTTCCCTCTAGAACTACAGAGCAAAAAACTTTAATGCGGAGGAATGCAGAGTAAAATACTTTCTCTCAGGCACCAGTGAATAATCAGAAAAAGCAAGCTTTTCTCTGGTGAATATAACTCACTCAAATCTTCATACCGGAAGCTCAAACTTAGGATTTAGCATCTTCAGCCATCCTTTTAAATAACATCCAATCCACAGACCAAGATCTTCAGTCAGCAAGAAATGTGGAACAATCTTCTGGATTGTTCTTCAATATGCAACTCACTATCTTCACTGTTTACTTTTTGATTCTTCTAGAGGGGCTAATTTTTTTAATATCCTCAAAATACAAAGCTTCTAAACAAGTAATAAAATAGGATACAATTTACAGTAATGAAAACAAAGATATGTTGACATCAATTTGACATCACTAATTAGGCACATACTTGCAACAATCTCCCCCTTTGTCATTGATGGCAACATATGATTTGAAAAACTGCAATAGTCATCAAGACAAGATTCTCCCCATATCGCTTTACACATATGTACTCATCAAGACAAGGTTGTCCCCTATCTCTTTACACATCTGCACTCTTTCCCTCTAAGTTTTTTACATGATTTCTCTCCCCCTTTAACATTAATGGCAAAGGACACATACTTGCACTCTTCTGCTCTGATCCAATCTTTCTTCTAAACTCTTTGAATACTCCCCCTGAGAGGTAGCCCTAAAAGAATCAATATGGATCTAGAGAAGGGACTCTAAGCATCACCAAATTGATGCACTCTTGTGCATCTTAGTTTAGAGCAGGAGGGGTAATAACCCCTAACATTTCTCTAAGATACTCAAAAGTATCCTTAGGCAGAGGTTTGGTGATAATGTCTGTAATCTGGTCTTTTGTAGATACATATTCCAACTTGACTTCATTCTCTATCACTTTTTCCCTTAGAAAGTGATATCTTATAGATATGTTCTTTGTCCTTGAATGCATTACTAGATTATTTGATATGTTTATGGCACTTGTATTGTCACAAAAGATTCTAATTGGATCTTCATACACAACTTTGATGTCCTTCAATGTCTGCTTCATCCATAACAATTGAGTACAACTACATGTTACTACAATATATTCTGCTTCTGTAGTGGATAGAGCTATTGAATCTTGTTTCTTGCTTATCCAAGATACTAGCCTTTTTCCCAAAATAGAATGCACCTCCACTTGTACTTTTTCTATCATCTACATCTCTGGCCCAATCTGCATCAGTGTATGCATGAAGAGTGAAACCATTGTCATTTGGATACCAAAAACAATAATCCAGTGTGCCTTTCAAATATCTCAGGATTCTCTTGACTGCCATCACATGTGACTCCTTAGGTTCTGCTTGAAATCTTGCCACAAGACAAACTACATGCATTATGTTAGGTCTGGTTTGAGTCAGATAAAGTAATCCTCCAATCATAGATCTGTAACTTTTTTTATTTGCCATAGGTGAATCATTATTTTTCCTCAACTTACAACCGGTTATCATGGGAGTATTTACTAGTTTAGAGTCTTCTATCCCAAACTTCTTTAACAACTCTCTCACATACTTATACTGAGAAATGAAGATACATTTATTTGATTGATTTATTTATAGACCTAAAAAGAAATTCATCTCACCAAACATGGACATTTCAAATTCACTTTGCATTTCTCCAGCAAAAACTGTGCACATACCTTCATTAGTTCAAAAGATAATTGTTATCACATGGGACCCTCAACCCCTCCTTTGGGCCCTAGTAGTCTATGGCTAACCTCTCCAGTGGTGCCCTCACTAACAGTTCAAGCTTTTGGTGTAGTGGTAGCCGGCCCGTGTTAACAAAATGGTGACTCTACTGGGGAGGGGTTCGATTCCCACCATGATAACCTTACTCACCTCATGGTCGATTGTGTCCATTTCAGACCTCTCAGCTCGTGGGGGCTAAGCTGTTATCACATGGGACCCTCAACCCCTCCTTCGGGCCCTAGCAATCTCTAGCTAACCTCTCCGGTGGCACCCTCACTAACATTTTGAGCTTTTGGTGTAGTGGTAGTCGGTTTGTGTTAACAATAATTTCATCAACAAAGACTACAACAATTAGGATTTGTTCATTATTGATCTTGAAGTAGAGATTGCTATCAGTAGTACCCTTGCTGAATCCTAACTATAGCAGATACTTATCCAACCTAGCATACCAGGCCTTGGGGGCTTGTTTTAATCCATACAATGCCTTCTTCAACATAGACTTCTTTTTCCAACTCTGTATTCAAGAATGTAGACTTTACATCCATTTGATATACCCTAAAATCTTTGTAGGCTACAAATGCCAAAAACATTCTTATATCTTCAATCCTTGCCACTGGTACAAATGTTTCCTCAAAATCTATTCCTTCAACTTGAGAGTATCCTTTGCATACCAACCTTTCTTTGTTTCTTACCACTTCACCATTCTCATTCATCTTGTTTTTGAAAACCCACTTGGTGCCAATTAAATATTTATCTGCTGGTCTGGGAACAAGATCCCAAGTCTGATTCTTCTCTATCTACATCAATTCTTCTCTCATAGCCTTTATCCAATTCTCGTCATTGCAAGCTTCATTCACAATCTTAGGTTCAATCTTGGAAATCAGACAGAAATTTACTTGTTCTTCTACAGCTCTTCTTCTAGTTAGGATTCCTTTGCTCTTATCTCCTATGATATGATCTTTAGAATGATTAAGTTTTACATACCTTGGTGTCTTGGTAGCACTTTCCAGAGCTTGTTCCTCTTCACCTAAGCTATTTTCATGTTGTACCACTTCTGAAGCATCTAGTTTACCTGATTCATATCCACTTGATTCTGAAGACCTTTCCTTGCTTTCGTCAACTTTGACATTTGCACTCTCAATGATCTTATTCAGCCTCTTATTATAACATCGGTAGGCCTTGCTCTTGGTAGAGTAACCAAGGAAGATTCCTTCATCATACCTAGCATCAAACTTGCCTAGATCTTCTTCTCTTTTGATATAACATTTGCTACCAAAAACTTTGAGAAATTTCATAGTAGGAACTTTACCATACCACAATTCATGAGGAGTCTTAGAACTGTTACCTTTGACTTGGACTCTGTTTGGGATATATATAGTAGTGTGAATTGCCTCTCTATAATATACTTCTGGAAGATCAATTTCCTTCATCATGGTTCTAGCAGCTTCTTGAACTATTGTGTTTTTCCTTTCAACAACTTCATTTTGTTGTGGAGTTCTAGGTGTAGGTAACTGTCTCTTTATCCCATGTTTTTTGTAAAAGAAATTAAATTCATTTGATGTAAACTCTCCTCCTCTATCAGACCTTAAACATTTGATCTTCAAATCCATCTCATTTTCAAACATTGCCTTAAATGCCTTGAACTTATCTAGAGCTTCTAGTTTTTCTTTCAAAAAGGTAACCCAAGTCATTCTAGAATAATCATCAATAAGCAACATGAAATACCTATCTCCTTGCAAACTTCTTACTCTGGTAGGTCCACACAAATCTATATGCACTAGTTCCAGTAGTCCATCAACTGATTGGTCCTTGCTTTTGAAACTTGTTCTTGTTTGTTTCCCAAATTGACACTCCTTGCAAATAGGATTAACATGCTTCACAAGCTTAGGAAAATTTCTAATAGCCTGTGTAGTACTTATCTTCATAATGTTATCAAAATTGATGTGACATAGCCATCTGTGCCATAGCCAACTTTCATCAGTCTATACTAACAAATAATAGTTATCAGTTCCTTTCAAGAGATAGATATTACCACTGGTCTTCTTACCAGTTGCAATGACTATTCTGGAGCTTTCCGTGATCTTGCATCCTGTCCTTAAAGCTTAAATCATATCCTTTGTCACACATTTGACCCACACTCAAAAGATTATGGCTTAATCCTTTCACATAAAAGACATCTTCAATATTATGCTTTCCATCAAAAGAAATAGATCATTTTCCACAAATCTTACCAACTGTATCATCTCCAAACCTAACCAGTCCACCATCATGTCTTTCCAAACTCAAAAACTTACTTTTGTCACCAGTCATATGGTGAGAGCAACCACTATCAATAACCCATTCATCTTTGTCTTCAACAACCTAAGTAGCCAAAGCACTTTCCACTAATTTTTCTTCCTTCACACAACTAGCAGGATTAGTAGACATAGATTCTTCCTTAATAGCAATAAACAAGCATTCATTACTAGAAGTACTAGCATTATCTAGTTCACCATTACCTGATACTCCTTCATCATCGTCAAAATCTTCAACAAAATAACATTTCTTTTGGATCCTAGGCTTGTTCTCATATCTTTTTCTATTTCTTTCAATTCTTTTAGGACATCTGGAAGCAAAGTGACCTACTTTACCAGAGAAAAAAATTTAAAAGGTAATTTACCTTTAAACTTACCGGATCCTCTTTGCAATCTATCCACAAATTTGGCTTCAATTTCATCAAACTCATCATCAGATTCTTCCTTGTACTTTTCTGATCTGGAGGTTTTCCCAAAAATATTGGCTGTGAAGGCAGTCTCAACTTTTGGCAGGACATCACCAAATTCTCTCATTTCAAAGGTAGTAAGCTTACCAAGTAACTGATCTCTATCAATAGATTTTACTTGCATAAATTCTTCAATTGCAACTACCTTACGACTGTAGGACTTTGGTAGTGATCTAAGAATTATCATCACAACTTCCTTATCACCAAGAGTTCCCCCATACCTTTTATCCCTATGACAGGTTCATCAACTCTTTGCATAAAGGCTGTTATGTTTTCATCTTCATTCATTAGCAAACTCTCATAGTTCACTTTCAGACTCTGTAGCTTGGTCTCCTTCATACAGATTTTTTAGCTTCTTCCATACCTCATTTGTAGTTTCAAGATCCACAACTTTTTTCAGTTCTAAGTCATTTAATGAACTTAACAGAGCATATTTTGCTTTGACATCCAACTTATATTCTTTGATTTCATCTTCATTCATCAAACCATTTTGAGGCATGGTGTATTTTTTTTCTGCATCTTTCCATACTTTGTAACCAAGACAAAGAAGATGGCTTTTGATTCGTGCCTTCCAAAGAGCATAATTCATCTCATCAAAATGTGGTGCTTCCTTCTTAAAAGACATTTTGGATCTTCCTCAAGCTGTTAGACTTTCTTTAGAGGAACCTTGCTCTAATACCAATTGTTGGAATGCATTGAACAACTAAGAGGGGGGTGAATCAGTTGTCCCAAAAACTTAGACACTTCTACACTTAAACATTAATCACTTGTCCACAATTATTATGATTTAAACAATGAATGCATGAAACCAAAAACTTAAACACAGATGCAACATTAAACACAAGAGACACCAAATTTTTATGTGGAAAACCCCAAGGTGGGGAAAAACCATGGAGACAATTAGCTCTCAAAATATATTACAATCTTTGAAAAATGATGTTCAGGCTTGGCCACTCCACAAGCCTAGAACATATTGGCTCAATGCCATGAAGTACAACTAGGTCTAGCAGGCTCATTCCTCAACCCTAAACCTAGAAAAATTACAATGATGGATGTTAAACCCTTCTGGTGGCTCACTACCAGGCTCGCTGCCAAAATCAACATCTTCTTCATGTCTAAGATTTATACATTGAAGTACAATAGTTCCTCTACTTTGGTCTGCCTTTCCATTTCTTTCCTTATCTTCCCATCTTCACACAAGGACATCTTTTCCACTACTCAATTACAATTATTTATACACTTCATTAACCTTGGAATGATCATCAAGGTCAGCACTACAATTATCAACCATTGGAACAATCTCCATGGTCAACATTACAAACATTTACAAAATAGGTCTTGACATAATACAAAAATATGCTAAGGAATTGTAGTATATATGTATGCGAATCATGCCACTCCTTAGCTGGGACTCAAACATGATCTTCCATGCCACAACACACTTCCATAATCTTCAAGGGATCTCTGTAATCACTGGAATTAACCAAGTCAGCTAAGACTGGTTACATGCTACGTCACTAGGAATAATCTTCAAACATGATCTCAATTCCTTAGCGTGGACCAATGTAAAGGTAGGAACATAATCGAGAGGTATCCACAAACATGTTGAAATCACCAGGAGCAACCACATAAAGTCAAACCACTTTATTCATGAGATTCTTCACACCAGAGCACATGAACTTCACTGTTTTCGATTGTCATAAAAGAAAGATAGCTTGTGGACAACCAAAACATTAACCACTACAATTGTAGGCACTTATCATCATCCCATACTTCCCTCTAGAACCATAGAGCAAAACACTTTAATGTGAAGGAATGCAAAGAAAAATACTTTCTCTCAGGCACCATTGAATAATTAGAAAAAGCAAGTTTTACTATAGTGAATATAACTCACTCAAATCTTCATACTAGAGGCTCAAACATAGAATTTAGCATCTTCAGTCATGTTTTTAAATAACTCCCAATCTACAGACCTAGATCTTTAGTAAGCAAGAAATGTTGAGCAATCTTCTAGATTGTTCTTCAATATGCAACTCACTATCTTCACTGTGATTCACTATTTACTTTCTAATTCTTCTGGAGGGGCTAATTTTCTCAATATCCTCAACACACAAAGCTTCTAAACAAGTAATAAAATAGGATACAGTTGACACCAATGGCAAAAAAGATATGTTGACATCAATGACAACACCGATTAGGCACATACTTGCAACAATTCCTATGTGACATAGTCTTTGGAGATCACATCGTAGCTCCTTTATAATGCCTACATCCATTCCATCCATTATTGGCTATCCTTTTATCCACCCATCTATCATGAGTCTTCCATCCCATTTACTATTGCCCATCCTTCCATGCATCCAATCCTACCTCCATCCTTGCATCTAGACTTGGTTTTTCCCTTGTCATTTGTATCTAGCACAAAGGTTATCCAAATTGTCATCCAATGCCTTCCCAAAACATTTCAAAAACACAAAAAAAATCAAAACATTTCAAAAACACAAAAAAAATTAAAACATTCAAAAATACAAAAAAATTCAAATATTCCAACAAAAACACAAAAAAATCAAAACATTCCAAAGACACCAAAAAAATCTAAACATTTCACAAAAATTATAAAAAAAAAAAAAAAATTTTAGAAATAAATAAAAATCAAAAACATTCAAAAATAATAAAAAAATTAAAACATTCAAAAATCCAAAAAAATAATCAAAATATTCCCAAAAGACAAAAAATCAAATATCCAACAAAAAATCAATCTAGTCATCGATTTAGTTCATCCAATCCAATCATCAACTCTATTGGTTCCCAAATCAGTAGAGGGTTTGCCATTTCCAATGCACAGGTAGATTCGACCAACGAATACGGGAGGTTGCATGAGCTGCCTACCCTTCACTTCTGGTTCAGCCACACCAAGGGGGGTATCCCTATAGCTAAAGATTTAACCTTGACTCACCCAATGATAAAAAGATTTAGCTTTACATTGACAGGCAAAATACTCTCATGTTTGGACCAAGATTTGCATGATAGATCACAAGGTTGGCAACATTCTTGGACATATCTAACTGGTCGGGTATGAGAGTATGCAGGGGTTCTAATCCTACTCTTACAAATTAACAAGTGGACGTTATGAAATGGTTTGAATTGATGCTTTGGATGCAAGACAAGGGGTTTTGGGTCATAACTACTAGTCCAGAAGCAGACCGGTGCCTATCTCAAGGCAAGGAGTCAACTAGATGTATACAAGAGAATGGTTTGCAACTGGCATTCAAGTTTCAAGGGGTTGGGACTAGTATTTTCCTTACAAATACCACACAAGAATGGGTATTTAGTTGCCTCTACTTACATATATCCCTACTAACATACAACCTTCTCCATGCTTAACCTAAAACAATTTAATCCACTCCTTGAATGGAAGTTAGAGATGAAGCATGTGATATGGAAACCTATATCCTAGAATCTATGAAACCGTTAGCAACCAGATTCAAAGGAAGGAAAGCATGCAGCAAAGGAGACAAATAGATAAACACATGCATAAGAGCATTTTTCATCTATATCAACATGAAACTGAATATATGTTCAAAATACATTCATGATGCAACTCATAAACTCCAAAATGAGATACAACAGCAAGGAAATGCCTTATTTTTTGCTATTCACACAAAAAATGCCCAAGTCTTCAACAACAATAAAAGAATAACACAGTCTTCGTTTTATAGCAAGACTCTGTATTCAGCAAAATTTACAAGTCAATGCATCTCCAAATTGGCGCTTGAAAAATTGAATGCAGTGGAGAAATAGAGAGAAGAAGCAGCTGGGCTCAGGATCAAGGTTGCCGCTCAAATATTTTCTTCATAAAATCGGGTTGGTAACCTGTCACTCCATCGATCATTCCTTTGTGTACCGGCATCAATGCCCAGCTACCCGCAGCTTTGAAGACATAGTAGTAGCATGCATCTGGAGTATTTCCCACTTAAACGTAGCCTCAGATGCAAAGAAAAATCCATCACTGCCATGAACTTGAATGATAGCCGTCAATCCTCCTTCCATCGCTGTGATCCATGGCTCAAAATCCTGCAGAAAAGTTGTCAGCCAGTGATAACGTGCCACATAGGCACCCTTTTGCTCCATGACTTTTCCATCACTAACATGCATTTTGCCCTTTCGCCCATTGTATATGCAAAAGCATATACAATCACTTCATATACAAACCAAACCTCAAATTTTATAGAATAATTTGAAATCCAGTTCCATTCTGGCTTGTATCTCCCCCTTTTGCATATCGTATTGCACATACAAGTGCAATATACATTCACCTCATACATACAAGGCGCAGACTTCAGAAATTATGAAACACCCTGCATCTGCCTTGAAATCCAGCTTGTATCTTAACCTTTGTATCTTTTATATGTATATCGGCACATACAAGCATCCAATATACATGTTACGGACCCCAAACCTTATTCTCTACATTTGATTCTCAATTGGGTCCAGATTGTATATTTTCCTTTCTATATTAGTTTGTATGTGTAAACATACAACGCAGATATACATACAAGGCACAGACTCCACATTCTTATGAAATAGATTGGAAGAACCCTTTGAACTCCGGTTTGTATGCTTGCCTTTGCATTTGTACGCTTGCATGTTGAACATGTACAAACTCGTTTGTATATACCTTTGGGCCCCACCAAATGCATCTCCGCCGCACTGTAGTAAATGTATATGTGCTCCCTCGTATATTTTTCAATGTACATTTCCTTTGTATGTTGCGCATGTATGTTCAGACATACAAGCCCGATATACAAGTAGAGCCGATATGCAAGCAGCGAATATCCCCAAGAATCTGCAAAAGATTCTCCCCTATACATGCACCTTTTCAAGTCTGATATGCATTCAAAAATGCTTATAACTCATTTTTCAAAGGCTGATGGAAATTTCTGACTCACCAATTGCACATTTGACCCGCATGTATATACAAACACCCTTGTATATATAAAGTGACATGCATACAACAATTTTTTGCAATTTTTTCTACTACAAAGGCCAAAAGGGTTGGAATTTTTTGGATTTTTAGGAAGGGGCCTACATATTTAAATGCTTGAAACCTAAATACTCATGCAGGCACAAACAAACTCAATTCATCAAACCATTCAATCACATACATTCAATCAAATCAATTCCTCAAATCAATCCTTATCAAATCAAATCACTCCTTCAAATCATCAAATCAATTCCATCAATCAAATCCATCAAATCATCATTAACAAATCAATCAGATCAATCCGAAAAATTCAAATGCAAGTCAATCCTTTACCCATACCAATCAAGTCAATCAATCTTGTCAAATTATCCAATTACATCAATGGTCTTAATCCTAGCCTTGTTGTAAACCCAATCAATCAATCAACCAATCAATTAATCAAATCCTAGTTTTGACTTGCATGGCCAACAATAATAGTGTCAATCAATCATATCAGCTATCTTATATAGGTCATTACACTCTCGAAACCAAACTAGGTGTCTTATACGAGGTGTTTCATTCTTGAAACTAGACACCATTATCTTCAATCAATCAATCAATTAATTAATCAATCAATCATCAATTTACATCTTGACATGAGCAATACCTTGTTTGTTTTTGAATTATTTGTGCATGCATGCTTACTTTCTTGTGTGTGTTATCATTTTCATCTTGCATTTGTATCAAATCCACATCTTTCTAGGTAATATTCATATCTTGTGTATGTTCAAATAGCTTTTTGCATTATCCTTTGCATCTAAGGTCATATCATATCTTTTGTGCATTAGGACTTTAACGCTCAAAGTTTTCTTCCTCATATGTTTAGACAAGGTTGTATTATGCTAGGTGCATAAGACACATCATCACCCTGGTCCTTATACCTTGGTGCATAATGTCTAGTGCTATATCAAACTTTATGGTTGTTCACCTTCATTGTAGCACAATGTATCATCCATCTCTTTCATCTATCTTTTATCTTTCATCTTCCATTTTCTTATCTATCCTTTATTATCTCATTTCATTTCGAGAGCATACTCATGTTCATCCAACCTACCTATCCTCTCAAGGGGGCATCTTCATCATTTTCCTCTATCCATACCTTATCTTCTTTGAAATGATGTTACTTCTCTGAGTTGTGAACATTATCTCGAAGAGGGGCAAAATGTAGACACCTAATAATGTCCATGTCTTACATCACCTTGTCGATACATTAAGTAAGGCATCTTACAACATTTTGTTCTAGACGCCTTTCATTAGCCAATTAATTAAATAAATTTTATTTATTTAATTAATTTTTGATTCCTAATCCCATTTATCCCACTAGCCAATTAATTAAATAAATCTTATTTATTTAATTAATTTCCCACCTTTCCTCTAATTTAAATAAATAAAATATTTATTTAAATTAACTCGCTCCTATTTTCCAACTAATTTAAATAAAATGTTATTTAAATTAGGCCAGCCCCATTCTTATCTGCACACTTGTCACATGAATACAACTCCTTATGGAGTGGGAAACCCTATTCAATCTCAACTGTCTGCATCGTTCAAATCAACTTTCAATCCAAGCCTTCAATTCAAATCACTCCTTTCCTATAAATCAATGCTCACCCAAGCCACTGGGAGGATTCATTTTCAAGTAGCATCATGCTGTCAAAATGATTTTATATCCTCTCTTCATTCATTTTCATTCTAATGTTATACTACGGATTTGAGCAATCAACATTCTTCCAAGAATAACAATCTTCAATATTTACATCCTATGCAAAATGGAGAAGGTTAATAGAGGAGAGCCAAGCTTAGAATATATATTTAGATTTAGTTTGCTTTATCCTTTAGATTTCTATGTTATTTTGTACTCCATTGTTTAGTTAGGGTTTTATGATTTATCTTAATGATTTATGCCCTAATTTTCCCTAGCTTACAATTTATTCTCTCTCTCCTCATGTGAAAACTAGGGTTGAATATCTCTTTTAACAAACATATAAACTTGCTCTATGTATGCTGCACCAACTAAGAATATAGGTTTTAAAATTAAGGTTATGGTAGAGGAGCTATGGGAAGCTTTAGGTGGGACCGTGGCATAAGTGAGATAAGACCTTATTTGAATTCTTTTTTTTTCTTTAGTTCCACTAACAGTAAAGCCTTCTTTATTACTAAAAACAATAAAAATAAAGCCTCAAATGAGACAAAGATGTTAATTTTCTATCAATAAATGACACTACAACAAAATGAAGCTATAATGGTGAGGCAAAGTATTATTTTTGAGATAGGTGAATATGTGTTCTTTTATGGTGGCATGGTATGTTTTGAGAATTTTGGAAGTTTGTAATTATTTTGGATGTGATCTTAATAAAATAAAATTTATTTACTACTTTATTGTTAGTTTTCAGATTAATATTAAGTTTAGGATTAGAGTTAAAAGACAATAATTATGGTAGTTGCGGTAATAATAAAACTAATGCTAAAACTTATCCTAGCCAAACATTCTTTATAAAAATCTTAGACCAAAGTCATGTTAGGATATCCTTATCTTTCTTCTTCAAATAAAATTTTGCCTTCTCGTACAAAGTGTAACTTGAGTGAACAATGATCAACCCAAATAAAAAAAAATGTTTTTGTATCATGTTCTCATGATGCCAATTATGGGCATTACATAGGTATCCAAGCAGGGTTCTCAACTCTGGTAGCTCTGGGAATAAAAAGGAGTTGCCTATAAATTTAATTATGTTATACCTTATTTCATTTTAGGATGCAACATAGGACAAGGACAACGAATCCTCCCTCTAGTGCTTCAGATGGAGCATGATCTCATGAGAGACCATCTGTGCCACATTTTTCCATGAGTATTAATCAGGATAGGGAGTAGAAGTCTAGACCTCAAATACTTTAGGCCTTGTAAGGTCTAATGGGTGTGATTGAGGAGAGACTTCCACCTATTTTAGGGGCACCTCGAGGGATCGACCTCAGGTAGAAAAGCATATAGTAGGGTTCTGTGAGAGGATCAGGAGGCCCCCACATATGCGGGAGGTGATTGTGGAGGAGGTTAAGGATGAGTCAGTTTACATTCCTCCATCTCAACCCATACAACCACAGATAGAGCTAGAGGTAGCATCGAGGACTTCTCGAGGCACTAGAGATCAGATTTGATACTTGCTTCGGTTACAACTCCCTACTTTTTTAGCAGCCACCGATGGGTACAGGCTGAGTCTTGGTTGCTTAATCTAGATGGGTTCTTTCGGTTACAAAATTATGGAAGCAACCTGAAGGCCAAGTTTTCTGTACATTAGTTGAGAGGACTCGCTTCTACTTGGTGGTGCCAAGAGGAGTAGAAGCATCACATTTTGATAGACACACTTTCATGGGATACCTTCTTGGAGTGCTTTAGGGCACGATACATCTTAGAGCACTTTAGAAAGAAATGCATTGATGAGTTCCATGATCTACAATAGTGAGGCCTCACAATTGCCCAGTATGAGAGCAAATTCTTAGATCTCTACAAGTATGTAGATTATATCCAGGAAGAGAAGTTACTCTTCAACAATTTCATTAGGGGTCTGAACACCAGCATTTTAGGTTTAGTGCATATGGCTAACCTAGTGGATATTAGTGATGTTGTGGAGAAGGTAGTCATAGCTAAGGAGGTAGATGGGAGGTCTTAGGAGGCATGAGAGTAGTTTAGAAATAGTAGTCAGGGACAAAAGGATCATACCATTCCTTAATCTACTCACCCCTGTAAGGGGGAATTCAAATTCTCTACGGGGCCTCAGAAGGCACCCCAGCGATAGAGATTGAGACCTAGACCATAGAAGGGACCATGGAGCAGTCACACTAGATCATGGTAGTCTTAGGAAACTTATAGAGTTCGGAGGCTGCATAGACAGTAGGCGGGACCATCTTGGACTCAGTAGACCTTCAAGAGAGTATCTAGCAGCTCTAGCAAGGTTGGACCATCCCAGATTTGTAGGACCCCATCCATGTAGGGTCAGATGAGAGGGCCTTGTTTTGTATGTGGGGGAGTAGGGCACCTAGCTAGAGAGTGTCCATAGGGTTTTGGAGTAGGTGAACCCTACCTGGGGGGTTCTGAGTATTTGGTTGGAGATGTGGGGAGGACCCACAGAGTTTTTACTGTAGTCAAGAATCACCAGGCAGATCATCAGTCCACCATCATTGAGGCACCAGGTATGATTGAGGATGCATTAGTTAGTATTTTGTTTGATTCTCAAGCATTTGATTCTTTTATATCTACCACTATTGTGGAGAATTGTAGACTAGTGGCATCTAGGCAAGGCAATAGGTGGGAGGTGGAATTAGCATTAGGGGCTAGAGTGGTTGTGGACTCTGTGGTTAGAGAATGTCAATTAGCTTTTGGGACTATGCATTAGTGGATCTTCAAATTACACCCTTGGGGTCCTATGAAATAGTTCTAGTTATGGACTAGCTTGACGTACACCAAGCTAGGATTGACTACAGGCATAAGATGATTGTGTGTCTTGGTGGTCATGGCAAGCTAGTGGTATTATAAGGAGTACAGAGACTTGTATCCCTTCATTTGATATCCACTATACAGATGAAGAAAAACATTTGTAAGGGATGTCAGATGTTCACTATCACCATTAGTGATAGATCAGAGGGTTTGAAAGAGACATCCTTTGATGATCACCCTATTCTCAGGGAATTTGTAGATGTTTTTCCTTTAGAGTTGACGGGGGCCCCACCCCACCATGAGGTGGACTTCTAGATTGACTTAGTTCCACAGGCACAAGTAGTTTCAAGAGCACCCTATAGGATGACTACACAGGAGATTAGTGAGCTCAAGATTCAGTTAGAGGAGCTTTTAGATAAGGGCCACATCCATCCTAGCATCTCACCTTGGGGCACACCAGTCATCTTTGTTAAGAAGGACAGATCCTTCACATATGCATTGACTACAAATAGTTGAACAAATTAACAATCAAGAATCATTATCCTCTACCTAGAATTGGTGACCTATTTGATCAAATGAGGGGAGCTAGAGTGTTCTTTAAGATAGACCCTAAGTCTAGCTACCATCATTTGAATATTGTTGATGCTAACACCTATAAGACAATGTTCTAGACTCGATGGGGCCATTATAAGTTTACAATGGTGCCATTTGGGTTGACAAATGCCCCCACAGTGTTCATGAGTTTGATGAATAGGGTATTTTGCACCTTTTTGGATCGTATTATATTGATTTTTATGGATGATATTCTAATTTATTCTTAGACAAAGGAGGAGTATGAGGAACACTTACGACATGTATTATAGTGTTTGAAGAGACATCAACTATATGCCAATTTGGCTAAGTGTGCATTCTTTTAGTCAGAGGTTCAATACTTGGGTCACATCATATTTGATGATGTTATCTTAGTAGATCCATCGAAGGTTAGGGAAATTATAGAGTGGCCTACACTCTCCAATTTTATAGAGGTCAGGAGTTTCATGGGATTGGTTGGGTATTACTACAAGTATGTGGAGGGTTTCCCTAGGATAACACACCCCATTACTTCCCTTCAGTGCAAGGGGAAGAAGTATGAGTGGATTGAGTAGTGTGAGAAGGCATTTTAGACCCTTAAGGAGTGTCTTACTAGTGCCCCCATCTTACCGATGCCTGATTTGACTCGAGATTTTATGGTTTGTACATATGCTTCCTTGGATGGTATAGGTGTAGTGCTTATGCAGGAGGGTTGAGTTATCGGGTATGAGTCACAAAAACTTAAGACCCATGAGCTAAACTATCCTACACATGACCTAGAACTTGTAGCAGTAGTACACACTCTTACCAGATGGAGGTACTTTCTCATTGGGCATCACTTTGAAGTTCATTCTTGCCATTATAGTCTAAAATATATATTCACCCAACTGAACTTGAATGCTCGACAGAAACGTTGGATGGAGTTCTTGTTTGAGTATGATTTCGATGTACATTACATTAGAGGAATGGAGAATGTAGTGGTAGATGCCTTTAGTAGGCAATGATATGACATTATTGCCATGACGATGGATACTGATTTGAGGTCCCACATTTTATAGTAGTTTTTAAAGGATGATTGGTATTGTGAGGTTCAGTTCATGATACAATCTTAGAGGGCCCTTGAGGGCAAGTAGTCAGGATTTGTTCTTGAGGAAGATGGTTTATTATGATATAGAGGACGTTTTTATGTGCCACAGAGTGGGGACTTACAAAGATTGATTCTATTAGAGGCTCATAGGACACTGTATGCAGCACACCTAGGGGTTAAAAAGATGCACGCTGATCTTCATCAGTTATATCATTGGGTAGGAATGCATTGAGACATTGTAGAGTTTGTGGCTTGATTCCTTGAGTGTCAAAGGGTCAGGGCCGAGCACTAGCATCCAATAGGACTTTTATACCCTCATGAGATTCCAGAGTGGAAGTGGGATACCATCTCCATGGATTTTATAGTTAGTCTACCTTTGTCTGTTAGATGCAATGATGCCAACATGGTGACGGTCGAAAATTGACCAAGGTGGCCCACTTATCACCGGTTCACACCACGTATACAATAGTAGCCATAGCACACATATTCTTGGATGAGATTGTCAGATTACATGGTGTACCATGAAGGATTATATTAGACAGAGATCTAATGTTCACTTCGACATTCTTGACAACACTTCAATGAGCTCTAGGCACACAACTCAATTTGAGTGCAACTTATCACCTTGAGACAGATGGGTAGAGAGAGAGGGTGAATCAAGTGTTAGAGGACATGTTTAGGATGTATGTAATGGATCATCAATCTAGGTGGGAGAAGTACTTGTATTTGGTTGAGTTTTCTTACAACAACTTACATAGTTGCTTAGGCATGACACCTTATTAGGAGTTGTATGAAAGACTATGTAGGGCTCCTTTGAGTTGGGACCAATTAGAGGATAGAGTTTCTATTTGACTTGATTTATTATAGGATATGGAGCATCAGGTGATAGTGATTTGACAGAGGTTGCAAGAGGCTCAAGATTGTCAGAAGAAGTATGCAGATCCCAAGAGGATATATCAGATGTTTTCTATGGGTGATAGTGTTTTCTTGAGAGTGCGGCTTCATAAAAGTCCAATCCATTATGGAAAGGGCTCTAAACTAGCCTCTCATTTTGTGGGCCCCTTTGAGATCTTGGAGCAGATAGGACTAGTTACTTATTGTTTAGCCTTGCCACCTAGCCTATCATGCATCCACGATGTGTTTCATGTTTCTCTTTCGAGATGATATGTTCATGATCCTTCTCATGTTTTGGATTGGGCTCCTCTATAGGTAGATGCAGATGGGCAATTGATATTGGAACCCATTCGTATCTTGGTTAATTAGACCTTGGGCCTTCAATGATATGAGCTGGACTAGATTAGGGTCCAGTGGGATAGATATGATGAGGCTGCTACCACTTGGGTGAACACTTGTTCTATGATGACTCTTTATCCTCATTTTTTTGAGGACTTCTAGGAGGAAGTCCAATCCTAGGGGGAGGATGTGAGGCCCCTTCTAGTTCCACCATTGGGTGGGAAGTGATTCCATATTTTTACTATGTTACTATGATGAGACATCGTACATTTGGCTCTAGTATTTTGTTAGACTATGGCTATGGTATACATGTTATTTTAGACATATGATTTTAGCTTAGATCATGGTTGATACATATATGTATATATAAGTCATTAATGCAACTTACTAAAATACTTCATTCAACTAGATAATTTAGCACGTCTCAATGTGCATGGTCATAGTAATTTATCTACTATATGGATTACAATCATCAATAGTTTGTATGGAATAATGTAATGCTACACATAAATGAATGGCATAATCCATGAAAGATAAGATATAAACCATAGTCTTGAAAGCATTGTATAGATCTATTGAATATATATGACTTTATATGAGTTGTTGAAGTTCTCTTTTGGATTATTAAGTATGTCCAACACATGAAAATCTATTAGAGTCATATATGTGAATATATGTCTAGTTCCATTGATCCACTGCTGTATATTTTCTTTCCTCCTTGAATTCTATGACTGTTACCGAATAGAGTAGGCACCAATCCATATTAGAGAGGGATCAATCACTCAAGTTTAAAACAAAAAGATCATTAACCTATGGTTTAGGGGAAAACCATCTTTCCTATGCATGTACATTCACATAGTTGATTCAGCTATATAGGGGTTTTGTGAAAACCAATCGTTCCTAACATAGTGACAACCTTTGGGGTTAAGATGATGATTTGGGTTTGGTTGTCTAGTTATTTTAGTTTTTCATATGGTTTTGATGTTAATACCAGTAAGGTATACCCTTTGGAATATCCCTCCAAAGTTTAAGATGAGCTTGAAGTGCAGAGGAGTCTACCCACTCTTGTCAATTGCCCAAAATCCCCTCAACCTATTGATAAACCTCTTTCAGTCACCTTGATGACTCTCCTGGCCTAGGTGATTTCTAAAATGTTTAGGGTTCTAGGTTGTAGTCATTTTGGGAACCAACATTTTGACACCATTGTTGGGGAATGAATTAAATGGTTGAATTATTTTGAATGCCCTTGTAACAATGATTTATAGTTGTGTATTTTGTTTGGGTAAGTTTGGCAGCCCGTTAACTTACACCAACATTTTGGCACCATTGCCAAGGACAATTTATTGCCGGTTTGAGAAGAATTTGAAGACTTTACTGGTTGGAGAACCTAGATTTATTTTGAATCCGTGAAGATCAATCACACTTCAGTGGATTTCCTCATTCAGTGAGGTGGCGACACTGCTATCAAAAAAACAAAGTGTTGCTGTTGTGCACACATTTCAAAGAGATACAGCTAGTTAAGGTGCATTTTTTTCTTCCATCTTTGACCATGGTTTGTTTCTTAGTAAAGGAACATATTATTTTCTCTCCTTTTTCATGCACAAGTGGTTTGTAGTTAGTCATGGCCAATTGGTATGAACATGGATACCCTAGGGAAGATTCTTCATGTGCATCTTCTTATTTTGTAGACCCTAGGAATTATATGGCTTTTAACCATCCAAACTATTGGCACTTATAAAATTTTACTCCAAAACATGCGTTATTTTGTCCCAAAATCCATTGAAAATTCCCTATTTTCACCTCTGTGCCAAAATCCCTCATATATACCCGATCAGAGAGAACTTTCATAGGGGTTTTTGTTCAAAATATTCTAAATGTTGTATCTTTGTCTTCCTCCTTTGAAAAATTGAACATTTAAGGCCTTTATTGGCAAATTGATAAAAGTTTGAACTTGCGAACTAGTTATGGAACTTGCGATGAGAAGGAGACAAGAAGGCAATAGGAGAAGAAAATAAAATTTTCTAAGGCAAAGATAAGAGAAGTGCAAGTGTGTCAACAACACAAGTGGTTCACAAACTTGGAAGTTCACAAATTGAAGTTTTTGCTGACAACCACTTTGCTGACTGAAGAAAAGTAAAGGGGCCATAGACATAGAAATCTTCTAAGGAAAGTGAAGTAGTCCTTGTCGGCAATGGGTTTGGTTTACAAGCCACTCAGTTTGTTGACGGCATGTTTTGCTAATAGAAAATTTGTCGATAAAAGGCGAGGAGACAAAGTGTTACATCCCTAACTTTGATTATGTTTTACTTTTTCCTTTTGTAGTAATTAGTAGATGATTATGCATGATTCAATGATTTGATGTTTAGTAAAAATGTCTAGAAAAATTAATGTTTTCATGAGTTATGTTTATTTGGCTATAATTGACATGTGTTTATAAGTTGTCAAGATGTTATGATTTCATAAAGATTATGAAATAATTATTGATACACCAATCTTGAGTTTGTGATTACAATTTGCATTCAAGGAACAGGTTTCTACCCCTTTGAGAAAGGGAGGGAGAACATCATCGGAGAGAAGGGAATAGATATAAGGAAAAGAACAAATTGTCACCATCTCAAGTCTTGTGTTTGTACAAATTGGTGAACCTAGTTGAGTCGGGTAAGTGATACTCAACCGTTTTGGTCTAAAGTGTTAGATTTAGGGTAGACAACTGAGAGGGTGGGGTGAATTAGTTGTCCAAAACTTTTCTTGTTTCAACACTTGCACTCACTTTGTAATAACAATAAATCAATCATGAAAACTTAATGTAATTAACCAAGAGCAGAAAACACATCTACACATGAGACACCAAGATTTTGACATGAAAAACCTAGTTAAGCGAAAAACCACGGGATGACTAACCCAAGATATCATTCTTTGTTAGAAGAATAGAAAGAATAAGATGGCACATGCCAATTAGGGCTCACTACTCGAGCACACTGCTCACAAGAGGCTCACTGCCTACAAGAGACACATTGTCTACAATAAATGAGTATTACATACTTGAACTAGTAAATAGCATTGTCACCATGCTTGAATCAGTTCCATTAAATCCCAAATCCTTCTACTCTTCCTTTTTCTCTTCTCCTTACTACCAAACACACATCTCCATGAGTACACCCTTGAAATGACTTTGCAAACCTTTATTTATACATGACATCAACTTAGGAACAATCATCTAAGTTGGCAAGCAACCGCACGAACATTCGCAAGGTGTATATTTCATCTGGTCGGCCAGTCATAGAGAGAACACCTTCTTCCGAAAGTATTTCTTCAATTTTGGGCTCTAATTCTAATGCGGGCCATCAACACAAACTGAACATAATCTAAGGACCTTCACAATCTTTCTTGAATCACCAGGAACATCCACACTTCCTCTAATTACTAAAATCCTTCTCTCCTACATCTGGAACCTCAAGAACATGGTCTGTTATCACTGTCACAAAGGAATAGGTTCTTCCAAACCTTCAAACCACAAACTGATCTACTTGAGACTTCACAAGGACATTCTAAACACTTCCTCAAATCCACAGAGTGGGATGATGCATTACCAGACCTTACCAGACCTATCTGTCTCACTCTGTCACTACTGAGCACTTGTCGAAACTGGTTCTACTTGAGTGAACATAACTTCTTCAGATCTTCATGCGGATCCCTAAAAACTTGACTCAAGGATCTCAAGACTTTTATATACAAACCCTTTAAACTGCATCCTCTGATCCTCAACCTATCTTGGACTTTTACCTTGTTATCATCACTGTTCTTCACTGTTCCTGATTGAGACTAATTTTTTCAATATCCTCAGCACACAGCTCATCCAATCCTTCTCATTAATGCAACATGAGTATGTTGACATCAATGACAACACCGGTTCAACCCATACTTGCAACAATCTCCCCCTTTGTCATTGATGGCAACATATTATGTGAAAAACCATCAAGACAAGAACTTCTCCTTACTGTCATAGCTCCCCCTATCAACAACAACTATTCACATGTCTTCTCTTCCTGTACTGCTCCCCCTTTGATCATCAACCACTTATTTTTCACATGTCATCTCTCCCCCTTTGACATCAATGGCAAAGGGCCCATACTTACAACTTTATAATCACGCCTGTTGCTCCCCCTGAGTAGCAGCTTCCCCTGAGTAGTAGCTCCCCAACACCAATCTAGACTACAAGATATGACTATGATATCCACCGGACTGATGCACATTAGTGCATCCTAGTTCATCATCAGAGGGGCAATAACCCCTAACTTCTCCCTGAGATACTCAAAAGAGTCCTTGGGAAGAGGTTTAGTAAAGATATCTGCAATCTGATCCTTGGAGGGCACATACTCCAATCTGACTTCATCCTTGTTCACTTGCTCTCTCAGAAAGTGAAACTTGATAGATATGTGCTTGGTCTTAGAATGCAACACCAGATTCTTAGAAATATTTATTGCACTTGAATTATCACAGAAAATTGTGATAGGCTCCTCATATTCTACTGTAATGTCTCTTAGCATATGCTTCATCCATAAGATTTGAGTGCAACTACCTGCTGCTACAACGTATTCTGGTTCAGTTGTAGACAGAGATATTGCCTCTTGTTTCTTTCTTAGCCAAGAAACCAATCTTTTTCCCAAAAAGAATGCTCCACCACTGGTACTCTTCCGGTCATCCACATCTCCTGCCCAATCTGCATCTATATATGCATGAAGAGAGAAATCATGATCTCTAGGATACCATAGACCATACTCAACTGTCCCCTTTAGATATCTAAAAATCCTCTTGATTGCCATAACATGAGATTCTCTAGGATCAGCTTGGAATCTAGCAACAAGACCAACAGCCTGCATAATATCTGGTCTAGTTTGAGTGAGATACAACAGTGATCCAATCATTGACCTATATTTTGTCTGATCAACCTTGAGAGAGTCATCATCTTTTCTTAACTTGCATCTAGTTGCCATTGGAGTGTTCATTGGCTTTGAGTCTTCCATCCCAAATTTCCTCAACAATTCTTTCACATATTTTGACTGAGACATAAAGATTCCTTTCTTTGTTTGAGTAATTTGTAGACCCAAAAAGAAATTCATTTCTCCAAGCATTGACATCTCAAACTCACTTTTCATTTGACTTGCAAAAGTTTTACACATACCGTCTCTTCCTCCAAAAATGATATCATCAACAAATACTTCAACAATTAAGATATTTTCATGGTCAATTTTGAAATACAAATTACTATCAGCAGTACCTTTATTGAAACCAATCTTCAAGAGATGCCTGTCCAATCTTTCATACCAGGCTCTTGGGGCTTGGTTTAGTCCATACAATGCCTTTTTTAATTTACAGACCATGTCGCTATGATCAGACAATTGAAATCCATCCGGTTGCTCAATATACACTTCTTCTTCCAAATTTCCATTTAGGAAGGCAGATTTGACATCCATCTGATACACCTTAAAATCCTTGAAGGTAGAAAATGCAAGAAATAATCTAATTGCTTCAATTCTTGCCACCGGAGTAAAAGTTTCTTCAAAATCAACTCCTTCTATTTGAGAGTAACCTTTGTAAACTAATCTGGCCTTGTTTCTGATTACTTCACCAGCTTCATTCAATTTGTTCTAGAAGACCCATTTGGTTCCAATTAAATTTTTGTTTCTTGGTCTGGGAACAAGATCCCAATTGTGATTCTTCTCAATTTGCATCTGTTCTTCCTCCATTGCCTTAGTCCAGTTTTCATCATTGCAGGCTTCATTTATTGTCTTAGGTTCAATCTTTGAAATTAGACAATACTCATCTAAATTTTGAGCAATTCTCCTCCTTGTTTGTACCCCTTTGCTTTTGTCACCTATGATTTGATCTTCAGAGTGGTTTAGAGTTACATACCTTGGAATTTTGGGAGTCTCTTGCACTTCTAACTCTTGATTAGTCTCATTGAGACTTATCTCTTCTTTTTGTCTTACCGGATCAACTTGACTTTGTTTCTTAGAAGAGACTTGGATACCTTGAATCTGAACATCATTTTGATCATCTTCATCATGTTCAAGAATTCTTGAGGGTCTTTCAATTTCTTCATCAACCTTCACATTTATACTTTCTACAATCTTTCTCAGTCTCTTGTTGTAACACCGGTATGCTTTGCTTTGAGTAGAATAACCCAAGAATATTCCTTCATCACTTCTAGCATCAAACTTTCCTAGATCTTCATCCCTTTTAATGTAACATCTGCTACCAAAAACTCTAAAGTATCTCATAGTGGGAGTAATGCCAAACTAGAGTTCATAAGGAGTCTTACCAGTATAGTTTCTAATTTGAACTCAGTTGAGAGTGTAGACTACAGTGCTGACAGCTTCTCTCCAATAGATCTGAGGAACATTTGCTTCCATCATCATGGTCCTGGATGCTTCCTGGATGGTCCGATTCTTTCTCTCAACAACTCCATTCTGCTATGGAGTTCTAGGGGCAGACAATTGTCTCTTTATTCCATGTTTATCACAAAAGTTTATGAACTCATCGGATGTGAATTCTCCACCTCTACCAAACCTCAGACACTTCAATTTTAATCTGGTCTCATTTTCCACCATAGCCTTGAATATTTTGAATTTCTCAAGAGCTTTTGATTTCTCTTTCAGAAAGGTTACCCACATCATCTGGGAGTAGTCATTAATTAGCAACATGAAGTATCTATTACCTTGCACACTCTTGATTCTTGCCGGACCACATAAGTTAGTGTGAACCAAGTCTAATAATCTGGTAGAAGATTGTTCCTTGCTTTTGAATGAGATTCTACTTTGTTTTCCCAATTGACATTCTTTGTACAAACTATTTGTAGGTTTTACCAATCTTGGAAGATCTCTTATAGCCTGAGTATTACTTATCTTGATGATATTATCAAAGTTCACATGACACATTCTTCTATGCCATAACCAACTCTGATCAATTTGAACAAATAAGCAACTTTTACCAGTACCAGCTAAGTGAAAGATGTTACCTTTTCTTTGGGTACCCGATGCAATCTCTGTTCTAGAACTTTCAAGGATATTGTACTTTCCATTCTTGAATCTAAGATCATAGCCTTTGTCCACCAACAGTCCCACACTAAGAAGATTGTGTTTCAATCCTTCAACATATAATACATTACCAGTTTTGTTCTTTCCATCAAAAGAAATAGTTCCTCTACCTCTTATTCTACATGCAGAGTTATCACCAAACTTTACCACTCCTCCTTCATACCTTTCCAAATCTATGAACTTGTTTTTGTCACCTGTCATGTGGTGAGAGCAGCCACTGTCAATGACCCAATCATCCTTTTCTTCAACTTGGGCAGCTAGAGCTTTATGATTTATGGATTCAGAGGGTATTCGATCTTCTTCCTTGATGGCAATGAATGCCCAATCACTTCTAGATTTGTCTTCTTTCTCTGATTCATCATATGTTACTCCTTCAACATCTCCTTCATGAGCATAGTAACAATTCTTCTGGAATCTTGGTCTATTACTGTTTGGCCTAGAAAATCTTTCCGGACACCTTGATGCAAAATGACCAATCTTGTTGCATTTAAAACACTTAAAGGACAATTTTCCCTCATACTTACTGGATCCTCTTGGTAGTCTTTTTGCAATAAGAGCTTCAAGATGAGCAGTTTCAGCTTCTTCTTCTTCCAAGTCTTTTCTTACATTTTCATACCATGATGATTTCCTTGAAGAGTTTTCTCCTGGATCAAACCTTTGTTTTCCTTTTACCAAGGCACTTGCTTTGAATGCAGATTCAGTCTTTGGAGGATCATCTCCAAACTCAGCCATTTCAAAAGAAGCTAGCTTACCAACCAATTGATCCCTTGTGACTATTGTGTGAGCTCTGAATTCTTCGATTGCAAAAGCTTTGATTTTATAAGACTCGGGAAGGGATCTAAGAACTTTGCCTACTATCTCATCTTCACTTAGGGTTCCACCTGCATTTCTGATTCCATAAACCATCTCATTCACTCTTGGCATAAAAGAGGTAATATTTTCATCATTTCTCATTTTCAGTCTTTCAAATTTCCCTTTTAGACTTTGTAATCTTGCACATTTAACAAACTAGTCTCCTTCATGCAAAAGTTCCAATTTCTTCCAAATCTCAAAGGTAGTTGGTAGATGAATAACATTAGAGAGTTCTGAGTCGGATAATGTGCTTAAAAGAGCCTCTCTGGTCCACAAATTATTTTCAACATCTGTGATTTCATTTAGGATTGTCGGACCACCCTGTGGAGGTACATAAGCCTTTGTCACCATGGACCAGTATGCAAATCCCATGCACTGTAAGTGACATTCCATGTGACCTTTCCAAAGAGCAAAGTTAGTTCCATCAAACTTTGGACTATCCTTCTTGTAGGACAACATCCTAGATCTCCTCAAGTGGTTAAGCTCCTTTCAGAGGAACTTGGCTCTGATACCAATTGTTAGATTTAGGGCAGACAACTGAGAGGGGGGGTGAATCAGTTGTCCAAAACTTTTCTTGTTTCAACACTTACATTCACTTTGCATTAACAATAAATCAATCATGAAAACTTAATGTAATTAACTAAGAGCAGAAAACACATCTACACATGAGACACCAAGATTCTGACGTGGAAAACTCGGTTAAGGGAAAAACCACGGGTTGACTAACCCAAGATATTATTCTCTATTAGAAGAATAGAAAGAATAAGATGGCACATGCCAATTAGGGCTCACTGCCTGAGCACACTGCTTACAAGAGGCTTACTGCCTACAAGAGACACACTATCTACAATAAATGAGTATTACATAATTGAACTAGTAAACAACATCGTCACCATGCTTGAATCAATTCCATTAAAGCCCAAATCCTTTTGCTCTTCCTTTCGCTCTTCTCCTTGTTACCACACACACATCTCCACCAGTACACCCTTGA
Organism: Cunninghamia lanceolata; assembly: GCA_027924645.1. Taxonomy (NCBI): domain Eukaryota; kingdom Viridiplantae; phylum Streptophyta; class Pinopsida; order Cupressales; family Cupressaceae; genus Cunninghamia; species Cunninghamia lanceolata. The sequence continues at coordinate 11,864,890 of BSBN01000892.1, forward strand.
AATGACTTCACAAACCTTTATTTATACATGACATCAAGTTAGGAACAATCATCTAAGTCAGCAAGCAACTGCAAGAACATTCGCAAGGTGTATATTTCATCTGGTCGGCCAGTCACAGAAAGAAAACCTTCTTCCGGAAGTATTTCTTCAATTCTGGGCTCTAATTCTAATGTGGACCATCAACACGAACTGAACATAATCCAAGGACCTTCACAAGCTTTCTTGAATCACCAGGAACATCCGCACTTTGTCTACTTACTAAAATCCTTCTCTCCTACATCTGGAACCTCAAGAACATAGTCTGTTATCACTGTCACAAAGGAATAGGTTCTTCCGGACCTTCAAACCACAAACCGATCTACTTGACACTTCACAAGGATGTTCTAAACACTTCCTCAAATCTGTAGAGTGGGATGATGCATTACCGGACCTTACCGGACCTATCTGTCTCACTCTGTCACCACTGAGCACTTGTCGAAACTGGTTCTACTTAAGTGACCATAACTTCTTTAGATCTTCATGCGGATCCCTAAAAATTTGACTGGAGGATCTCAAGACTTATATATACAAACCCTTTAAACCGCATCCTCTGATCCTCAACCTATCTTGGACTTTTACCTTGTTATCATCATTGTTCTTCACTGTTCCTAATTGAGACTAATTTTCTTAATATCCTCAACACACAGATCATCCAATCCTTCTCATTAATGCAACATGAGTATGTTGACATAAATGACAACACCGGTTCAACCCATACTCGCAACATAAAGTTTATTTCTTGACTCGACAAGTTGTTGATGTCGTTTAGAGTCGTTTTAATGTAGTTTAATGTCAACCTAGTCATTTTGGGGAAAGCAATGTTGTCAAGCTTTTACGTTAGTTGTTTTGCAACTAAGATGACTTTTAATCAAACACGTCATTCTTTACATTGTAAATGAGTTCATGTTTGTGACCTCAATGACATAATTGGTATAACTGATAATATGTTTCTTGTTAGTAGTTTTGACATCAAATTCCATATTTCATCTAATCTGAGTTGATATAATTTTCTTCTATACATGAAGGGGAGAATATTTCAACCCAATCACATTTTGTACATAAGTTTGCATCACATTATTATAAACCCTATTGATATTAATATCTAAGCTTGTTTTTAGATTAATATTATATGTGAAAATTCTTAAGTTGAGAATAGTGGTTATTAGTGGGTTAAATGATAACCACCTCCTTTTTTAAAAAGCTTTCATTCTTAACCAATTTTTGATAGTCATTGTTTGCATGAGGAAGGGCATTTAGTACCCACATTTTCCTCTCTATCTGCATGCTCAATTTAAGAGCATTTGAAGGCATGTAATATGGAGAAACCATGACCTTTACATGTTTCATCCTACACGTTTCATCTTGGCCAACCAAGGAGAAAGATTTTGAAGCTTGTGGAGGATATAAATGAAAGACCAAAGTTGTTAAGTGATGAAGGTGGTGTGTATTAGGTGATGATATTGATTTTTTGCAAATAAACTTACTACAAAAGCATAATTAATGATGAAATGTGGATAGGACTAGTTTGATATTGTTGTGGATGCAAGTATTGGTGAAGTTATGATGGAGTAGAGTTTCTGAAGTCATTTAATTGTGGCAAAGGTTGATATGGTAGTTATGTAGAGGAGAGATAGCTATGTAGAAGTTGAAGTGATCAGTAGTCAGATTCTTTGAGTCAGATAAGTTTTGTGGTATAGAGATTGAAGAATTGTTGTGAAAAGATTATAAATGTTGTAATTGTTTAGGGAGTTACAACTTCCTTTGGGTTGTAGCAAATAAATAATATTGTAATCTTGTTTTTATTTGTGAGGCTGTATTTTGAGAGTACATCCAAGCAACTTGCTCACTGTAGTTTTTACCTTCTAGGGTTTTCCATGTAAATCTAGTGTTATTTGATGGGTTGAATTATTGACTTCCTTTTATGCTGATTTTATATATTTTAAGACCTTTTCATATGATCTTGTAGATACTTTACAAACAATACTATTATCATATGCTATTTCTCATATACTTTTAAAAGACTTTAAACTTATGTTGATAATATGGAATATGGTGGTTATATTATCAAGTGAATAATTTAAATTATAAGTATGCATGTAATATAACTAGAATCCTATGGTGTAAATATGAGAGTTATTTTGTGTGCATATGTTTGGATAATTAACTCTATGTAGTAGGGACGTGGCATCAAGGAAAGAGCAATTGCAACAAGTTGTAGGACAAGGGAATTCAGAGAAGTGTAGTTTGAACACCAAGAGTGAAGACAGATGGAGGATGAATCTATACCATCATGGATTGGAATAAATGTAGAAAGGAAGACTTGTTCTAAACGCCGTCTATGAGTGGTATTCATATAAACCGTTTAATCCAAGTTCTTGTTTGAACAAGACTTTCCTTGTTTTGATCAGTTAGATTAATAAATCAAGCATGCAACTTGTATCCTAATATCTAGGGTTGAATTGATTGAGGATTAGTTAGTGGTTGTATAGAACTCTCCTTATTTTGTATAAGTTAGAGGGATGAATTTGTTGCTAAGTTAGTTGCTTTCACTTTCTAGTTACTTAGTCATTACTCTATTTTTCAATTATCAATTATCTAGACATGTTTTGATTTGGATAAAATCTGAGATGATTCTATTTCTGATATGAGTTGAATACAATTTGGTGTTATGAGAATGCATGAGAATCTGAAGTAGATTTGGTTTCCAAACTAGGTGAGATAGTTCCCTGAGCTAGCCACTAAAGGTACTAACCCTCACTTTGTATACTTCCTTATTTATTTATGCATTCCTAGTTAAAACTATTTTTTCTATTATTTCATCAATTACATCGTGAGACAAGTGAAATATCTTGATTGCTATTTGTAGTAGTTGTGATTCATAAGCAAGTGCATATTTTAAGTCCTCTGGAGGTTAGTGTTAGTTCCTTTATCATTCTAATTATTTTGAGTTAATTCTATAATTCTTTGTTGAATATAGTTATATTCAGTTTATGCTGAAGGTACCTGTAGCAACTGGATTTTTAATTATTTTTGTTGTTCTTACATTTATGTGAACTTCATTAAACTAGGTTGAATAAGTCTGTATGAGTTAGTTTAGGACAGAAATGAGTCTCAAAGGCATATATAGTGCGGGCATCATCATAAGATTATGCTCCTTAGTCGATAATTCACTGTAGGAATGCAATGATAGAGTGGATTGTTCAGATAAGTTTACGCCTGAATTTTTTTAAGTCTACAATGCATTAGTTTTTCTCTACATTTTTGGTGTCATTGCTGAGGATGGTGCTACCTTCATAGTCTCATTACTTTTGTGTGCTTTCATAGTTTAAATTTTGATTCCAGCATTAGAATTAATGAATTCATTTTTCTTTAAGAAACACCAGACATTATACTAACATTGTACAGGACCATGGAAATATCAAGCTAAAACTACTGTATGTGGAGGCAAAGAGATCACTAATGTTTGGTGAAACTAACAAAGTGGCAAGAGAGATCGAAGAGATCCTCTGAAATGCTTTTAAGAAATTCAACATTCCAATTATAAAGGACTTGGGTATTAACCCCTCGACCACAAGTGTTGAAAAAGAATCCACTGAGCAAGTCATGGACACCAGTGTAGAAAAGGATAAGGACTTAGAATCTTCTACTCTGGAAGAAGTGGCTCATGAACAATCAAATATCTCTCCTCTGGTTTCCCCTATAGTCTTCAGATCTAAAGGAGAAGAAAGTGTTGCAAGTATGAGGTGAGCCATTGTTGTCATTGATGTCAACATACTCATACTGCATTGACAAGAAGGATTTGATGAGCTTTGTGCTGAGGATATTGAGAAAATTAGCCTCAGTCAGGAACAGTGAAGAACAGTGATGAGAAGAAGGTAAATATACTGTATAGGATGAGAACCGGAGGATGCGGATTAAAGGGTTAGTAGATATGAGTCTTGAGATGCTACAGTTAAGATTTCAGAGGTCCGCATGAAGATCTGAAGGAGTTATGGCTGCCGGTATAGAACCGGGTCCGGCAAGTATCCGGAGGTGACAGAGGATCACAAAAAGGTCCGGTGAGGTCCGGAATTGTATTATCATAATCTGCGGATTGGAAGGAGTGTTTGAGATGTCCTTGTGATGTGGCATCCTGATTTGTGTGTGACTTGGAGGTCCGGAAGTACCTCTTGCATTATGACAGTGGCGACAGACTGTGTTCTTGAAGTTCCGGATGAGGAAGACAAGAGATCCCAGTAAGCAGAGGAAGTGCGGATGTATCCGGACACTCAGACAGACTTGTGAAGGTTCTTGAATCATGATTAGGTTGTGTTGTTGGTCCGCATTGATGGTAGAGCCCGGAATTGAAGTTATTCTTCTGGATGAAGTTATTGCTCTGTTTAGCCGACCGGATGAGTTGTTCATCCTGCGAATGTTCTTGTAATAGCCGACCGGATGTGTTATTCATCTTGCGGATACTCCTATGGTTGTTTGCCGACTTAGATGCTTGTTCCTAAGTCGATGTCTTGTATAAATAATGATTTGTGAATTCATTTCAAGAAGTGGCATGTGGATGAGCATGGTGTAGCGAAGAAAGGTGCGAAAGGCAGAGCAGAGATTGTTGGGCTTAATTGGAACTGATCCGGACATGGTAGAGATGTCATTCTCCAGTTCAAGACTGTGATTTTTATCACTCTATAGACAGTGTGTCTCCTTGTAGGCAGTGGGCCTCTTTGTGAGCAGTGTGCTCGGGCAGTGAGCCCTTATTGGCATGTGCCATTCATTTTTCCTTATTCTTCTAACAGAGAATAATTCTTGGGTTAATCACCCCGTGGTTTTTCCCTTAACCGGGTTTTCCACGTCAAAATCTTGGTGTTCAATGTGTTGATGCTTATCTGCTCTTGTGTTTATGTATTGTGCTTCCATGAATGATTATTTGATATGCTGCTAACTAACAACAGAGAATTAAGTGTTTGAAAGAGAACAAGTTCTATACAACTGATTCACCCCCCCCCTCTCAGTTGTATGCCCTAGATCCAACAATTGGTATCAGAGCCAAGTTCCTCTGATAGGAGCTTAACCGCTTGAGGTGATCCAGGATGTCGTCATACAAGAAGGATAGTCCGAAGTTTGATGGAACCAACTTCACTCTCTGGAAAGGTCGCATGAAGTGTCATCTGGAATGTATGGGAAAAGCATACTTGGCTATGATTTCAAAACCATATATACCCCCACAAGGTGGTCCGACAACTCCAGATGAAACCACAGAAGCTGAAAACAATCTGCGGACTAAGGAAGCTCTTCTAAGCGCATTGAATGACTCAGATCTCTCGAATGTCATTGACCTACCAACTGCATATGAGATCCTAACTAAACTGGAACTTCTGTATGAAGGAGATGAGTTTGTCAAAAGTGCAAGATTGCAAAGTCTGAAAGGGAAATTTGAAAGATTGAAAATGAGAGATGATGAAAACATTACTACCTTTATGCCAAGGGTAAATGAGTTGGTATGTGGAATCAGAAATGCTGGTGGAACTCTAGATGAAAATGAGATTGTTTGCAAAATCCTAAGATCCCTTCCTGCTGCCTACAAAATCAAAGTTGCTGCCATTGATGAATTCAGAGCCCACACAACAGTCACAAGAGAACAACTGGCTGGCAAACTAGCTGCATTTGAAATGACCGAGTTTGGAGATGATCCTCCCAAGACTGAATCTGCTTTCAAAGCCAGTGCCTATGTGAAAGGCAAACAGAGATTTGATCCGGGTGAAAACTCATCAAGGAAAATGTCATGGTATGATCAAGCAAGAAGAGACATGGAAGAAGAAGAAGCAGAAACAGCTCAACTTGAAGCCCTCATTGCAAAGAGATTGCCAAGAGGATCCGGTAAGTATGAAGGAAAACTACCCTTTAAGTGTTTTAACTGCAATAAGATTGGTCATTTTGCCTCAAGATGTCCGGAGAGATCTGCAAGATCTAATACTCACAGACAAAGGTTTCAAAAGAATTGCTATTATGTTCATGAAGAAGATGACAATGAAGGAGTAACAGATGATGAATCAGATCCAGGAAGCAAATCCGGAAATGAGTGGGTGTTTATAGCCATCAAGGAAGAAGATTCCTTGCTCTCTGAATCTGTCAATCACAAAGTTGTTGAAAAAGCCTTGGCTGCTCAAGTGGAAGAAAAGGATGATTGGGTTATTGACAGTGGATGCTCTCACCATATGACTGGTGACAAGAATAAGTTCTTAGACTTGGAAAGATATGAAGGAGGAATGGTAAAGTTTGGTGACAATTCTGCTGGCAGAATCAGAGGTAGGGGAACTATTTCCTTTGATGGTAAGAGCAAAACAGGTAATGTACTATATGTTGAAGGATTGAAGCACAATCTTCTCAGTGTTGGTCAGTTAGTGGACAAAGGCTATGATCTCCGGTTCAAGAATGGAAAATGCAGAATCTTTACAAGCTCCGGAACTGAAATTGCATCCGGTACTCAGACAAGAGGTAACATCTTTCATCTGGTTGGTTCAAATAAAAGTTGTTTGTTTGTTCAAATTGATCAGAGTTGGTTATGGCATAGAAGAATGTGTCATGTAAATTTTGATAACATCATCAAAATAAGCAATACTCAGGCTGTGAGAGATCTTCCAAAGTTGATAAAACCTACAAACAGTGTGTGTAAAGAATGTCAGTTAGGCAAACAAAGCAGAGTCTCTTTTAAAAGCAAAGATCAGTCTTCTACCGGATTGTTGGAATTAGTACATACTGATCTATGTGGTCCGACAAGAATCAAGAGTCTGCAAGGTGATAGATATTTCATGTTGTTAATTGATGATCATTCCCGGATGATGTGGGTTACCTTTCTAAAAGAAAAATCAGAAGCTTTTGAGAAGTTCAAAATCTTCAAAGCTATGGTGGAGAATCAAACCGGATTGAAACTAAAGTGTCTAAGGTCTGATAGAGGTGGTGAATTTACATCTGGTGAATTCATTGACTTTTGTGAGAAACAGGGTATAAGGAGACAGTTGTCTGCTCCTAAGACTCCACAGCAGAATGGAGTAGTTGAGAGAAAGAACCGGACCATCCAGGAAGCTGCTAGGACAATGATGTTGGAAGCAAATGTTCCTCAAATGTTTTGGAAAGAAGCTATCAGCACTGCAGTCTACACTCTCAATCGAGTTCAAATCAGAAACAACACCGGTAAGACCCCCTATGAACTTTGGTTTGGCATCACTCCTACTGTGAAATATTTCAGGGTATTTGGTAGCAAGTGTTATATTAAAAGAGATGAAGATCTAGGAAAGTTTGATGCTAGAAGTGATGAAGGAATTTTCTTGGGCTACTCCACTCAAAGCAAAGCATACCGGTGTTACAATAAGAGATTGAGGAAAATGATAGAAAGTACCAATGTAAAGGTTGATGAAGGAATTGAGAAGCCTTCAAGATTTTATGAATTTGATGAAGATGACCAAGATAGTGTTCAAGGAACTCAATCCTCTCCGGTGAAACAGAGTCAGCCTGATCCGGTAAATCAGGAAGAAGAGTTAGGTTTGAATGAGCCTGATCAAGAAACAGCAGTACTGGATACTCCCAAAATTCCAAGGTATGTAAAACTGAATCACTCTGAAGATCAGATCATAGGTGACAGAAGCAAAGGTGTACAAACTAGAAGGAATATTGCTCAAGATCAGAATGAATGTTGTCTGATTTCAAAGATTGAACCTAAAACAATGAATGAAGCCTGCAATGATGAAAATTGGACCAAAGCGATGGAAGATGAACTGATGCAAATTGAGAAAAATCATACTTGGGATCTTGTTCCTAGACCTAGAGACAGGAATGTAATTGGAACCAAGTGGGTCTTCCGGAACAAACTAAATGAAGCTGGTGAAGTAATCAGAAACAAAGCTAGATTGGTCTGCAAAGGCTACTCTCAAATAGAAGGAATTGACTTTGAAGAGACTTTTGCTCCGGTAGCAAGAATTGAAGCAGTCAGATTACTTCTTGCATTTGCTGCCTTCAAAGATTTCAAGGTATATCAGATGGATGTCAAGTCTGCCTTCCTAAATGGTGATCTGGAAGAAGAAGTCTACATTGAACAACCGGATGGATTTCAATTGTCTGATAATAATGATATGGTCTGCAAGTTGAAGAAAGCTTTGTATGGATTGAAGCAAGCCCCAAGAGCATGGTATGAAAGGTTGGATAAGCATCTTGTGCAGATTGGATTCAACAAAGGTACTGCTGACAGCAACTTATATTTCAAAATTGATCATGAAAACATTCTGATTGTTGAAGTGTTTGTGGATGATATCATTTTTGGAGGAAGAGATAGTATGTGTAAAACTTTTGCAAATCAGATGAAAAGTGAGTTTGAAATGTCTATGCTTGGTGAAATGAATTTCTTCTTGGGTCTGCAAATTACTCAAACAAAAGAAGGGATCTTCATTTCTCAGACCAAATATGTGAAAGAATTGTTAAAGAAATTTGGTATGGAAGACTCAAAGCCTATGAACACTCCTATGGCAACCGGATGTAAGTTAAGCAAAGATGATGATTCTCCAAAGGCAGATCAGACAAAGTATAGATCAATGATTGGTGGATTGTTGTATCTCACTCAAACTAGACCAGATATAATGCAAGCTGTTGGTCTTGTGGCAAGATTCCAGGCTGATCCTAGAGAATCTCATGTTATGGCAATCAAAAGAATTTTTAGATACTTGAAAGGGACAGTTGAGTATGGTCTATGGTATCCTAGAGATCCGGATTTTTCTCTTCATGCTTACACAGATGCAGATTGGGCAGGAGATGTGGATGACCGGAAGAGCACTAGTGGTGGAGCATTCTTTTTGGGGAAGAGATTGGTTTCTTGGCTAAGCAAGAAACAAGATGCAATATCTCTGTCTACAACTGAAGCAGAATACATTGCAGCAGCAGGTAGTTGCACTCAAATCTTGTGGATGAAGCAGATGCTAAGAGACATCAAAGTTGAATATGAGGAGCCTATCACAATTTTCTGTGATAATTCAAGTGCAATTAATATTTCCAAGAATCCGGTATTGCATTCTAAGACTAAGCACATATCTATCAAATTTCACTTTTTGAGAGAACAAGTATACAAGGAAGAAGTCAGATTGGAGTATGTTCCCTCCAAGGATCAGATTGCAGATATCTTTACAAAACCTCTTCCCAAGGACTCTTTTGAATATCTCCGGGAGAAGTTAGGGGTCATGGCCCCTCCGGTGATGAACTAAGATGCACTGATGTGCATCAGTCCGGTGGCTATCACAGTCATATCTTGTGATCCGGACTAATGGGGAGCTGCAACTAAGGGGGAGCAGCTGGTATTATTCTGATGCATGAGAGTTGCAAGTATGAGCCCTTTGCCATTGATGTCAAAGGGGGAGAGAAGACATGTGAAAAACAAGTGGTTGATGATCAAAGGGGGAGCAGCAAAGGAAGACATGTGAAGAGTTGTTGTTGATAGGGGGAGCTGTGACAGAAAAGAGAAGTTCTTGTCTTGATGGTTTTTCACATCATATGTTGCCATCAATGACAAAGGGGGAGATTGTTGCAAGTATGAGGTGAGCCATTGTTGTCATTGATGTCAACATACTCATACTGCATTGACAAGAAGGATTTGATGAGCTTTGTGCTGAGGATATTGAGAAAATTAGCCTCAGTCAGGAACAGTGAAGAACAGTGATGAGAAGAAGGTAAATATACTGTATAGGATGAGAACCGGAGGATGCGGATTAAAGGGTTAGTAGATATGAGTCTTGAGATGCTACAGTTAAGATTTCAGAGGTCCGCATGAAGATCTGAAGGAGTTATGGCTGCCGGTATAGAACCGGGTCCGGCAAGTATCCGGAGGTGACAGAGGATCACAAAAAGGTCCGGTGAGGTCCAGAATTGTATTATCATAATCTGCGGATTGGAAGGAGTGTTTGAGATGTCCTTGTGATGTGGCATCCTGATTTGTGTGTGACTTGGAGGTCCGGAAGTACCTCTTGCATTATGACAGTGGCGACAGACTGTGTTCTTGAAGTTCCGGATGAGGAAGACAAGAGATCCCAGTAAGCAGAGGAAGTGCGGATGTATCCGGACACTCAGACAGACTTGTGAAGGTTCTTGAATCATGATTAGGTTGTGTTGTTGGTCCGCATTGATGGTAGAGCCCGGAATTGAAGTTATTCTTCCGGATGAAGTTATTGCTCTGTTTAGCCGACCGGATGAGTTGTTCATCCTGCGAATGTTCTTGTAATAGCCGACCGGATGTGTTATTCATCTTGCGGATACTCCTATGGTTGTTTGCCGACTTAGATGCTTGTTCCTAAGTCGATGTCTTGTATAAATAATGATTTGTGAATTCATTTCAAGAAGTGGCATGTGGATGAGCATGGTGTAGCGAAGAAAGGTGCGAAAGGCAGAGCAGAGATTGTTGGGCTTAATTGGAACTGATCCGGACATGGTAGAGATGTCATTCTCCAGTTCAAGACTGTGATTTTTATCACTCTGTAGACAGTGTGTCTCCTTGTAGGCAGTGGGCCTCTTTGTGAGCAGTGTGCTCGGGCAGTGAGCCCTTATTGGCATGTGCCATTCATTTTTCCTTATTCTTCTAACAGAGAATAATTCTTGGGTTAATCACCCCGTGGTTTTTCCCTTAACCGGGTTTTCCACGTCAAAATCTTGGTGTTCAATGTGTTGATGCTTATCTGCTCTTGTGTTTATGTATTGTGCTTCCATGAATGATTATTTGATATGCTGCTAACTAACAATAGAGAATTAAGTGTTTGAAAGAGAACAAGTTCTATACAACTGATTCACCCCCCCCCCTCTCAGTTGTATGCCCTAGATCCAACAGAAAGAATATAGGAGAAAGAAGCAGAGGTGAAGGAAAAAGAAGATGACAGTACCAAGGTTGCAGAACGAGAGAAGACCTCAACAAAGAAGACCACAACTGCTAGTGGTAAGAATGTAGAAGGAGAGAAAGCTCCAAGAGACAGCTCCAAGAATGCAGAAGAGAAGAAACATCTATCTTCGGCAAGAGACACTGCAAAAACTGTCCAAGAATTCTTGAACAAAGAAACAATGGAGATTGATGAATTGGAGCTTCTACAAGGACCATTTAACTTTGACTCTCTATCTCTGGTACAAATAATGAAGATAGATTCATTTGCAAATGCGAACGCCAAAGAGAAACTATTGAAATCTCACATGGAAGACTGTGAGCTTATAGAGGTAGCATCCGAAGTTTTGGAAAAGATCATGCCATCTTTTCAGAAGGATCCCACAGCCTCCTCTTCTGGTAATCTCAAAACTCTAGTCAACATTGTTAGAACACATTTTGATTCTCTAGAGAAGTCAGCTGAAGAAAAGGTCTAGAAGGAGTTTTTGGATAAGAGATTCTATGAAGTACAGGGTCTGATAACAAATGATAGGAGAGTTATGGATATTGGGATAAAGAGCTTGGAAAATGCTCTTAAAGATGGCAAAAATATGTACAAATTCTGCTTATCTTGGCCCATAGTGACCAAAGATATTGAGAGGAAAGTAAAAGAACAAGAGGATAAACTACTAAGTCTGTCTCAAAGTTTTGATCCTCTCTCATCCTCTATAGTCAATCAAGAGTGTTAGACTATTGCAATCACAAATGTAATAAAGAATTTTGAGAAGGAAAGGAAGAGCATAATTAGCTGGATGGGTGAACTTAGAGGGATCATTATCCCTAAGTTAGAGGTCATGCATGAGGCCATAAGTGAGGTGCAGACTACCGCCCAAACCAATGATCTGCCAAATCTTAAGAGGGTAGAAGCTTTTGTATTCCTATTAAGTGGCCACATCTCAATTTTGGATAGGATGAACGTGAGTTGGGCAATAGAAGTTGTACAATTGACAAATATTTTTGTAGATATACTGAAGTTTATGTAAAGTATAACCGGAAAATATACTTATGAGACTAAGTATAGTTGAATTTTTGAGAATTTTGGTGTGCGGACCCTACCCTTTGCCATTGATGTCAAAGGGGGAGTGAGAAGCAGTGAAAAATGAGGAATCCAACTAAGGGGGAGCTCTGGAAAATGTATATAAAAATAGAGCATCAGCCAAGGGGGAGCATAGTGTAAACACTTAGCCATTTTTCATTAAGTGTTGCCATCAATGCCAAAGGGGGAGATTGTTGGCAAGAGACACTATATGGATTCATGATTGTTGTCATTGATGGCAACAAAGTTCATCCCACACATCCGCAGGACATGGTGTGTCTATACCGGAAGTCAGAGTGAAGAATGTTGTGGTCCGGTAAACAAGAACAGAGCATGTGGTGAGGGCTGACAGTTAAGTCCAGATCTCTCAGAAGAAGTATCTTGGTGAAGTACGGATTTGGGGAAGTCAAGAGGACTACCTTGAGTGATAGATTCCAAGGATTTAGCCTTCGGTGATAGATGAGGAAAAAGATATGAATACTTGAGTATCGGGTTCCTGATTGGTAGTGTGAACAAAGGAAGAATTGACTAGCAGAACATCATACTTTATTCCGGATGTGTTACTATTTATGGAAAAGGTTCTTAAGGCATAAGTTATGTTTGGCCAACGTGATTGATGACTTCTACAAGTATATGCTTGATGTGCAAGGATTCAGCCGACAAATCAGAGTTTGTGAAAAGATTGACTATTCCTGATGCCGACTTGAAAGGTGATGAAATCACTTGTGTAGATATATATACAAGATGGATTTAGTTGTGAGAAGTGTCGTGGTTGTTGGTGTTGTACGAATAAAAGTAGAAGAGCAGAGTGAAAGCAATAAGGAAGATACGGTATGTGAAGAGAAAGCAATATAAAAGAAAAAGAAAGATGAAGTGCAGCAGATCAATGTACTGAGCCTAACCGCAACTGAACTCTAGCATATGTAGATGCTCCCAATTAGTTCAAGTATTGTTCTACATTCTTTTTGTAGACAGTGAGTCTCTTGTAGGCAGTGTGCCTCTTGTGAGTAGTGTGCTCAGGTAGTGAGCCCTAATTGGCAAGTGCCATTTTGTAATTCCATTCTTCTAACAGAGAATACAATTTTGGGTTAATCACCCCATGGTTTTTTCCCTTAACAGGGTTTCCATGTCAAAAATATTGTGTCATGTGTATTTCCATTTCATAGTTATGTTTGCTTATTTGAATTAATGTTGCATTGATTATTAAGAAAGTTCAGAAAGCAGAAATAATTAGGATAACTTATTGACCCCCCCTCTCAGTTATCAACATGACATACATATATTAGACGTATGGTATAACAATTTTATTGATTAATAAACACATGTATATATTCTCAATAAACTATGAATTAATAGATTAATGATCATTACCGCTTCTCGTTTAAATTAAAGAAATACTTGCTCACAATTTATTGGTAGAACATAAGGCTCCTTATCCTCTAGTAGGAAACATGAGGAATCTATAGAAAACAATCCACTATGGGTATCATGTCTTCATGTCCTCTCAAATGCTTCATGCCATCTACACTTAAAAATACAACATTTAAAATAGAGGTAATCCAACGCAATAATTTCTTGTATCTTCCCAACATATTGTAGATTTCCTTCAATTATATTCTTATCTTTTGAGCTTGATCGACTGGATTAGTTGAAGTCAACCATGATGCCACAATCGAAGGATCATCTCTTTACATCTACACTTTCTACACGATAATGTCGACCATATGCCCACATTGCTAGATATTTCCTCGCCTGTGAAAGACCATTTATTTCATTAAAAACAAATATAATGTTGAATATTAAAATAGTTAATAGTGTCAAAATTGTAAGGAAACAACATTTTGTAAAATTCTAATTTTACCTTTCTTTCACATCCTCTAGACATGTTGATTTCATCTTCTGTTATGTTTGAATCTATACCTGCATCTTCTATTTGATTTTGAATTTGTTCAGTAACCCATTCTAGTGTGCAATCTTTGCCCCATTCCCCAAGTAGATTAGTGGGAAGTGGAGTATTCCTTGGGTTCGATCTCTTAAACTGTCTCCTTGCTTCTAACACTTCTCTCTTTTTATCATATATATATCTGCTATATGAAATTACATCCAATACAGTCAACCTTAAGAAAACTTGGAAACTATTTTAAGAACACTATTATGTCGGCTGAATCCATGCACACACATCAATGCAGACCAAAACTTATTCATCCAAGTCACCTCACATGTCGGTCAATACCATTGGATCTCATAAATTACTTGACCAACCACTTCTCTTAATCTGCACAAGAATCAAACACTAAGTCAGCCTATTCTTCACTGGACTGAACTATTTGACCAAAACCTGATACTCAGATGCTTGTAACTTTCAATACCTTCATTACCAGAGGATAAATCTTTAGATTTAGGTAGCCTTGAAATCCCTTAACATCCCCTCAGATTCGTAGTACAACATGAATACCTATGGAGATATGCGGACCAAAGTACTGAACCCTGTCATATGCTCTGTTCCTATCTATCCAAACTTAGACAAATCTACAGTTTGACTTCCGGTATGATCCACTGATACAATATAGATGTGTAAGATAGATTTAGTTCTCATCAATGACAAGACCTGACATGCCTAGCAGTGTCTCTTGCCAACAATCTCCCCTTTGGCAATGATGGAAACACTTAGTGAAAACTGACTAAGTGTTAGAACAACTCCCCCTTACTATGTGCACTTGTCATTTCCAATGCTCCCTCTTTGATGAATTCCTCAATTTTCACTACTTTTCTTCTCCCCCTTTGACATCAATGGCAAAGGCTGGGATCCACATGTCAAAATTCATGTAAAAATTTTATGTACATGGGTCAAAACTCTAAGTATATACTTCTGCATATGAACACATAGTCCCTAAGCCTTGTTCATCAGAAGAAAGATATCACCAAAAAAGTTTTTCAACCATGACAATTCACTATCCCAATTCTTCTTTATGTTGCCCAAAATGGATATATGCCCACTGAACAAAAATGCACGTGATTATGCCTTTTGAAGATCTGTAGGATCACTAGTAGCAGCAGCAACTTGAGATTCTGCCAATAGATCATAAATAGTTTCTAACTCGGGGGAAATCAGTCCTTGGAGCTTATCCAATCTGCCCAAAACTTTAACCTTTGCCTTTTCCAAATCACTCAATTCATTTCGCAAACTCACTACTTGGCATTCTTTGGTAGTTAGAGGCTCAGTTAAAGGACTATATGACTAAGAAATGTTAGACAATTTGAGCTCTAAGTCCTTAATATTGTTTTCAATATATTCAACAGATTTAGACTGATTTAGATAAAACTTGTAAATCTCTGCACCTTTAGAGAGGGCATTTTGGATACTCTTTACACTAGTATCAAGCCTTGATCTATCATAACTAATTATTTTCTTTATTTCAGAAAACCTCTTCTCATTAAATTCATTTCTGACTTTAAATTCTACTGACTTCTCTAAGGTTTCAAAATGAGTACTTATAGAGTTTATCAAACTCTTCAACTGACTGGAAGGAGAGTCAAATTAATCCTTTTGAAAGTTTGGCATAATCTTTTCTAGAATTCTGGAGGCAAGACCAAGCAACTCACTGTCCCCAATGTGAGTTTTCAAAATCTCCTCTCTTGCTTTTGCTTGTGCCACAGATGCTAACTTCATCTTTTGTAGAGGGGAAAGAGTGTCAAAATTGATAGGTCCTTGAATCAACTCTGGTTCATCAAACTCATACTTGTCTTTCTCAAGTAATTTCTTCGCTGCATCTGTAGTGTCTCTTACCAAAAATACAGCTCCATCTTTCAGATCCTTGCCGATACTATCATCTTACTTTTGCTCTTCAATATTCTCTACTGTTTCTCCTTCTTGTTCATCCTTGTCCTTAACCTCTTTTGCTTCTTGCTCTTTATTCTTCACAGAGTCATCTTCACCAGGAGCATCTACTTCTATATTTATCTCTGTATATTCTCTAGCAGATTGGTCTGGAGGAATTTGAGTGTCTTCTATACCATCAAAATTAACTTCCTCCACCATCTCTTCATCTCCTTTATTTAGCATTTCATCTTTCAGAGCAGAGATGTCAGCTTGTTGTTCACATTCTTTCAACTCCTCAACATTTGGAATGGATGCATCATTAGTGTCAATCGGTTCTTCTGTGACAATATTGAATTTATTTTTGTCTAGAGCTTTCTTCAAAATTTTCTCTGTTTCTTTGACTACCTCATCTAGTTCTCCAATCATCAGCTTATTCATCTAGATTTTGGTGCTAAATTCCTCTTTGACTTCTTTGAGAATTTTATCTACTTCTTTTCTAGATATTACCGAACATATTGTGGACAACAAATATTCTCTTAGCTCTAAATTTTTAGCTTTAGCAACTTCTTTCCTCATTTCCAAAATGTTACTCAAACTCTTAGGGATTTTAAACAAAATTTCCACAAGAGCTCTATTGTATTTATTCAAGTACTTTACAATGGTATCCTCCAAAATTTTCTATTTGCATCATCAAAAGTGTCATAGTATTCTATTATAGGTTTCAGATTCCCATGAATCATTACAACATTCACAATTTTTTCTATAGACAAAGTGGGTTTTCTAGCACGGGTTTCAGTCTTTTTCCTTTTACTTACGTTTTTGCTTCTGGAGGGCTTCTCCATAGACACTTTAGCAGCCTTAGTTCCTGAGGCCTTCAACTCTTTAACCTCATCATCTGACTCAGTCTTTTCTTCATCCTCCTTCTTCACACTGACATATGACCTTTTGGCCATTACTTTTGTTCCTTTTCCTTCCTTATTGGTAGGTTTTTCTTTGAATTTCTTTGCAATAGGAGAAGGTGATGCACTGGAGGTTATACCTGTACTCCTAGTAGTTCTTGGCTTAGAAGAGGATTCCATCAGAACACTTCTCTATTCTCTTTCTTGCTTCTCCTTCTCAGTTTTCTCTATCCTTTCTCTATGTTGTCTCACAACTTCTCTTGTTATGCCAATGCTTTCTGCATACATTTCAACTTACCTTTGAATCATTCTCTTAGATTTAGGTTTCCAGAGCTCAACATTCAGTTACACACTGAGTTCACCATATGTCCCAAATCTTTCAACTGTGGTGTCATTTGGTTTATTCAGAAGGTGTTGAGCATACATATCCAATACTTGTTCATCAAATTCATATCCCATGGGCATGATCCACACAATTCTTGGTTCAATTTCTTCCATTAAACACTGATCTATACCCACCATAAAATAGATTGTATCCTTGTATTTTTCAACCACAGATGTAGGGATTCTTTCCCTTGATTGCATCATGTTCTAAAAATTCTTGAAATATCCCCAAAGAGCAATCCTTTGGGCATTGGAGTCACCAATATTGT
Organism: Cunninghamia lanceolata; assembly: GCA_027924645.1. Classification (NCBI taxonomy): domain Eukaryota; kingdom Viridiplantae; phylum Streptophyta; class Pinopsida; order Cupressales; family Cupressaceae; genus Cunninghamia; species Cunninghamia lanceolata. Next base: position 11,882,264 of record BSBN01000892.1, read on the forward strand.
TCAAGTTCTCTCTTATTGTATGGCAACAATCTTATCACTGATCCAACACATGATTTTGCATTCTCCTCTTATCCTGATGATGGATCACAGAGTGTGATCTGAAACATTGATACAAAAAAAGAAAAATAGTTTTTCCAAAAGCTTACAATTTGAACATGCTTTTCTTGTTGAGTAACTCATTCATGACATAGAAGAACAAATATAATACCAATGTACCATACATGAATGTATTCTTCTTTTCCTTTTTGATCTTGTTCAGATTTTCCATCAGCTGGTTCTGCAGCAACTCACACAAGTCATAGTCAACATTCTCTCTCAACATCTGATAAGCTACATAGATAGCTGTACTGGATATAGAATTCTCCCTGCTGGAATGATATATCTTGTATCTAGTCACCATTGATACAAATTTGACGTCTAGATCAGTGATGTCATTTATTGTCATTTCCTTTTTGTCAAACCTTGAACTGGTAGCTCATTAGTTATGGTTTGATTCTTTACTAACTTCAACATTGGCAGTCCACTAGATGAGTTCAACCATGTCATGACCTTGATGGAATCCTTGGTGATCTTGAAGGGTTTCATTAACCACATAAAATCATCATGCATTTGACTCAACACATACCAGACCCACTCATCTTCATCAAAGGATGGAAACCCTATAATCTAAATGAAATGTTTATCTTGCAGTGCCTTATACTCAGGTTTAAGACCATGGATTTTATCCCTTAGATGATTCTTGAACAAATCTACTAACATTGAATCCCCAAACTCATCTAGGCTAGCATGAATATAAGCCCTAATATCTTCAACATGCAACACACCATACAGAACATTTGAAAAGGCACCTAACTAATCGACCTCTACTAATTTGTGTGGATGCTTTTTAACCTTTAGCCTAGGTCACTCAGTGATATCCACAATCAGAGGTTTAGCCATTTCAAAAACATTAGAAGTTCAAAGCTTCGCAGAAGAATACCTTTTTCTTCACAGAATTAGGGTTAGCTGTCAAATCCATTCTTCACACTTCAAATCTTTGAAATTTCAGGTCAAGTGCTCTTCTCCTTGTTCTCTTGGAATGGAAAGTGATTCAAGTGTTGAATGAATGACCTATTTATGCTCCATAAAACCTAATTTGTCATAGTAATAAATGCTCTGCCCTAATACATCTGGTTACACTATTTCTGCATATAATCAATCCTTAATTGCTCCTCAATCAATCAAATTGGCTTCTTTCCTTCCAGAATTTTCTCCAAAAGATCTGCAATAGGCATCTCTTTCTTCATTCATCGTGCAAAATTTAGGTACCCACTTGCTAGCAAGGGGAATTAGATTTTCAATGCAGCTCCCCCTGAGCCAAAGCTCCTATTTCAATTCCCAGAGGAATTAACAACACTAGATTCTAGTGTGGACCCATCACCATCATTGACTTCACCTTTCTTTACCCATTTTTTGTTCATTTCATTCTAGATCTCATTCACATTTACTTTACCCTTGCCTTTATCTTGTCCCAACATTTTTTAGTTTCTGTTAATTGGACCCTTTCTATCATCATTCCTACTTCTACAGAATCTTGCAATATGATCAGATCTATTGCAATTGAAGCACACAACATTTCTTTGCTCATTTACTTGATTTCCTTTTGATCTACTCTAATTAGCCATGTGTCCAAATCTATTGCATGCAAAATAGTTTCCATAGAAAGAATTGACATTTCTTCTACTGTTAGAGTAGCTCATTGTCATACTTCTGCATTCATTGGATCTATGACCATACCTTTTACAATTGAAGCATTTACTAGAGAAGGATGGACCATTTTGATTCACTCTACTTCTGCACTGAGTAGCTCTATGACCAAATTTATTGCAATTGAAACAATTTTCATTGAAAGACAGATACTTTTCAGCATTAGGTTGTCTTACCAGAGGTCTTCTAGGTCTATTTCTCTGATTCCTTGATTTAGGATTTCTTTGACTAGATCCAGAGTTTTCACCTTTCTCATGTCCCAAACCATGCTTATCGTCTACCATCTTCTAACTATCAAGCAACACTTTAAGTTTAGCTAAGCTTATCTTAAACTTCTCTTTGTATTCATTTACAAATTCTAGGTCATGTTTGAGAATAACAATTTGCCTTTCAAGTTGTTCCTCATTATCCCCAGTTTCTTGAAGATCAAACTCTAGATGGCCAATTATTCTATCCAATCTGCAACACTCTTTAGTTCTTTCTTTTAGAGACTGATTCAGGTTTTCCTCAATCTTCTTCCTTTCCTCGATTTCCTTGGTTAGTCTCATCACTCCAGCTTCCATCTCATGTTTTAGAACAACTTCTTTTGTCAGCTTCTAACACTCCTTTGTTTTCTCCTTCAGAGCCTCATCCATATCATTATTTTCTTCTAATTTGCTAACCGATGAAGTAGCTCCCTCCTCTTTTCATTGGATTTTCTTAGTTTCCCTCTTAAAGTCTGAATGAAATCATCAGCATCTTTAAGATTTTCTTTCAGTTCTTTGACTTCTGCTCTAGACTGATCAAGATCTTCTAAAGAAACTTGAAGTTGTTCATTGATGCCATCAGAATACCTAGTTGAACCCATTGAAACACCTTCCTAGATCTTCCTCAAGTTGTTAAACTTCTTCCAAGGAACCTTGCTCTGATACCAATTATTGAAATTAAGGAACACTGAGAGGGGGGTGAATCAGTGTTCTGCAAAACTTAATATTATGTTCCTTTAACAATTTACCATATACATCCAAAAGAAAGAAGCATGAATACAAATAACAAGATCATAACACATAAACACCAGGATTTTAATGTGGAAACCAAGTTAAGGGAAAAACCACGGTGGGGGTTAACCCACAAGAATTTATACTCTATCAAAAGTATTACAAATGGGGAAGACACATGCCTTCGGGTACACTGCATAGAGCTCACTACTTAAAGGAGGCTCACTACCTATAGAATTGATTACAAAAGTTCACAAGAAATTTGAACTAAAGAATAGCATCTAACAATGCAAAATTATAGTTTTAGTTGTGCTAAATACACTGACTTTGCACACTTGATCTCTCTTTCCCTTGCTTCACTATTCTGCCATGATCTTGAGCTTAGATATTTTTACTTCACACCTGATTTTGCTATACTTCACACCTATCCCTTCATATTTGCACACACACATTCTAAAATGCTCGAATCCATCGATCATATATGTTGATAACTGAGAGGGGGGGTGAATCAATTATCCTAATTATTTCTTCTTTTGAACCTTCTTCTCTATCAAAGCAGTATTGAATCAAATAGACAAATATTATCATGAAATGAGAAACACATGACACAGTATTTTTAACATGGAAACCCGGTTAAGGGAGAAAACCACGGGGTGATTAACCCAAAGATTATTCTCTGTTAGAAGAATAAGGAATTACAAAATGGCACTTGCCAATTAGGGCTCACTGCCCGAGCACACTGCTCACAAAGAGGCCCACTGCCTACAAGGAGACACACTGTCTACAAAGTGATAAGAATCACAGTCTTGAACTAGAGAATGACATCTTTACCATGTCCGGATCAGTTCCATTTAAGCCTAGAAACATCTGCTCTGCCTTCTGCACTTCTCTTCGCTACTCCACTAATCTCCGTACCAATCACACTTCAAAATAAACTCACAAACCTTTATTTATACAAGACATCGACTTAGGAACAATCATCTAAGTCGGCAATCATCCATAAGAATATCCGCAAGATGAATAACACATCCGGTCGGCCACCATAAGAACATTCGCAGGATGAACAACTCATCTGGTCGGCTAAACAGAGCAAGAACTTCATCCAGAAGAATATCTTCAATTCCAGGCTCTACTATCAATGCGGACCAACAACACAACCTCAACATGATCCAAGAACCTTCACAAGCCTGCCTGAATGACCAGGTACATCCGCATTTCCTTTACTTACTGAAATCTCTTATCCTCCTTATCCGGAACTTCAAGAACACTGTCTGTCGCTACTGTCATAGTGCAAGAGGTACTTCCGGACCTCCAAATCATACACAACTCGAGATGGCACATCACAAGGAAATCCCAAAGACTCCTTCCAATCCGCAGATTAGGATTATACAGTTCCAGACCTCTCCGGACCTTTTGTGATCCTCTGTCACCTCTGAATACTTGCTGGAACCGGTTCTACACCGACAGCCACAACTCCTTCAGATCTTCATGCGGACCTCTGAAATATTAACTGAAGTATCTCAAGACCCATATCTACAAACCCTTTAATCTGCATCCTCCGGTTCGCATCCTATACAGTACATTTGCCTTCTTCTCATCACTGTTCCTTACTGTTCCTGACTGAGGCTAATTTTCTCAATATCCTCAGCACACTGCTCATTGAATCCTTCTTGTCAAAGCAATATGAGTATGTTGACATCAATGACAACACTGGTTTACCTCATACTTGCAACAATCTCCCCCTTTGTCATTGATGGCAACATATGATGTGAAAAACCATCAAGACAGGAAACTTCTCCTTTCTGTCACTTCTCCCCCTATCAACAACATGTCTTCTCCTCATTTGCTGCTCCCCTTTTGATCATCAGCTACTTGTTTTTCACATGTCTTCTCTCCCGCTTTGACATCAATGGCAAAGGGCTCATACTTGCAATTTTGACACATCAGAATCATACCAGCTGCTCCCCCTTAGTAGCAGCTCCCAATCATCAATCCGGATCACAAGATATGACTGTGATATCCACTGGACTGATGCACATCAGTGCATCCTAGTTTATCACCGGAGGGGCCATGACCCCTAACTTCTCCCGGAGATATTCAAAAGAGTCCTTGGGAAGAGGTTTAGTAAAAATATCTGCAATCTGATCCTTGGAGGGAACATACTCCAACCTGACTTCTTCCTTGTTCACTTGTTCTCTCAAGAAATGAAACTTGATAGATATGTGCTTAGTCTTAGAGTGTAATATCGGATTCTTGGAAATATTAATTGCACTTGAATTATCACAGAAAATTGTGATAGGCTCCGCATATTCAATTTTAATATCTCTTAGCATCTGCTTCATCCATAGGATTTGAGTGCAACTACTTGCTGCTGCAATGTATTCTGCTTCAGTTGTAGACAGAGATATTGCATCTTGTTTCTTGCTTAGCCAAGAAACCAATCTCTTCCCCAAAAAGAATGCTCCACCACTGGTGCTCTTTCGATCATCTACATCTCCTGCCCAATCTGCATCTGTGTAAGCATGAAGAGAGAAATCCGGATCTCTAGGGTACCATAGACCATACTCAACTGTTCCTTTCAAGTACCTAAAAATTCTTTTGATTGCCATAACATGAGATTCTCTAGGATCAGCCTGGAATCTTGCCACCAAACCAACAGCCTACATTATATCTGGTCTGGTCTGAGTGAGATACAACAATCCACCAATCATTGATCTATACATTGTCTGAGCTGCCTTTGGAGAGTCATCATCTTTGCTCAACTTACATCCGGTTGCCATGGGAGTGTTCATTGGTTTTGAATCTTCCATACCAAATTTCCTTAACAATTCTTTCACATATTTGGTCTGAGAAATGAGGATTCCTTTCTTTGTTTGAGTAATTTGCAGACCCAAGAAGAAATTCATTTCACCAAGCATAGACATTTCAAACTCACATTTCATCTGATTTGCAAAAGTTTTGCACATACTATCTCTTCCTCCAAAAATGATATCATCTACAAACACTTCAACAATCAAAATGTTTTCATGATCAATTTTGAAATATAAGTTACTGTCAGCAGTACCTTTGCTGAATCCAATCTGCACAAGATGCTTATCCAACCTTTCATACCATGCTCTTGGAGCTTGTTTTAATCCATACAATGTTTTCTTTAGCTTACAGACCATATCATCATTGTCAGATAATTGAAATCCATCTGGTTGTTCAATGTAAGCTTCTTCTTCCAGATCACCATTTAGGAAGGCAGACTTGACATCCATCTGATATACCTTGAAGTCTTTGAAGGCAGCAAATGCAGGAAATAATCTGACTGCTTCAATTCTTGCCACGGGAGCAAAGGTCTCTTCATAATCAATTCCTTCTATTTGGGAGTAGCCTTTGCAAACCAATCTAGCTTTGTTTCTGATTACTTTACCAGCTTCATTTAATTTGTTCCGGAAGACCCATTTGGTTCCAATCACATTCCTGTCTCTAGGTCTAGGAACAAGATCCCAAGTATGATTTTTCTCAATTTGCATTAATTCATCTTTCATTGCTTTAGTCCAGTTTTCATCATTGCAGGCTTCATTTACTGTTTTAGGTTCAATCTTTGAAATCAGACAACATTCATCCTGATTTTGAGCAACATTCCTTCTAGTTTTCACACCTTTGCTTCTGTCACCAATGATCTGATCTTCAAAGTGGTTTAGTGTCACATACCTTGGAATTTTGGGAGTATCCTGCACTGCTGCTTCTTGATCAAGCTCATTCAAACCTATCTCTTCTTCCTGATTTACCGGATCAGGCTGACTCTGTCTTACCGGAGAGGATTGAGTTCCTTGAACACTGTCTTGGTCATCTTCATCAGATTCATAAAATCTTGAGGGCTTCTCAATTCCTTCATCAACTTTCACATTAGTGCTTTCTATCATCTTCCTCAGTCTCTTATTGTAACACCGGTATGCTTTGCTTTGAGTGGAGTAGCCCAAGAAAATTCTTTCATCACTTCTAGCATCAAACTTTCCTAGATCTTCATCTCTTTTGATATAACACTTGCTACCAAATACTCTGAAATATTTCACAGTGGGAGTGATGCCAAACCAGAGTTCGTAGGGGGTCTTACCGGTATTGTTTCTGATTTGAACTCGATTTAGAGTGTACATTGCAGTGCTGATAGCTTCTTTCCAGAACATCTAAGGAACATTTGCTTCCAACATCATTGTCCTGGCAGCTTCCTGGATGGTCCGGTTCTTTCTTTCAACTACTCCATTTTGCTGTGGAGTCCTAGGAGCAGACAATTGTCTCCTTATACCCTGCTTCTCACAATAATCAATGAACTCTCCAGATGTAAATTCACCACCTCTATCAGACCTTAGACACTTTAGTTTCAATCCGGTTTGATTCTCCACCAAAGCTTTGAAGATTTTGAACTTCTCAAATGCTTCTGATTTTTCTTTTAGAAAGGTAACCCACATCATCCGGGAATGATCATCAATTAACAACATGAAATATCTATCACCTTACAGACTCTTGATTCTTGTCGGACCACAAAGATCAGTATGTACTAATTCCAACAGTCCGGTAGAAGACTGATCTTTGCTTTTGAAAGACACTCTACTTTGTTTACCTAGCTGACATTCTTTGCACAAACTATTTGTAGGTTTCATCAATTTTGGAAGATCTCTTACAGCCTGAGTATTGCTTATCTTGATGATGTTATCAAAATTTACATGACACATTCTTCTATGCCATAACCAACTCTGATCAATTTGAACAAACAAACAACTTTTATTTGAACCAACCAGATGAAAGATATTACCTTTTGACTGAGTACCGGATGCAATTTTAGTTCTGGAGCTTGTAAAGATTCTGCATTTTCCATTCTTAAACCGAAGATCATAGCCTTTGTCTACTAACTGACCAACACTGAGAAGATTGTGCTTCAATCCTTCAACATATAGTACATTACCTGTTTTGCTCTTTCCATCAAAGGAAATAGTTCCCCTGCCTCTGATTCTGCCAGCAGAATTGTCACCAAACTTTACCATTCCTCCTTCATACCTTTCCAAATTCAAGAACTTATTCTTGTCACCAGTCATATGGTGAGAACATCCACTGTCAATAACCCAATCATCCTTTTCTTCCACTTGAGCGGCCAAAGCTTTTTCAACAACTTTGTGATTGACAGATTCAGAGAGTATTGAATCTTCTTCCTTGATGGCAATAAATACCCACTCATTTCTGGATTTGCTTCCTAGTTCTGATTCATCATCTGTTACTCCTTCATTGTCATCTTCTTCATGAACATAATAGCAATTCTTTTGAAACCTTTGTCTGTTAGTATTAGACCTTGCAGATCTTTCCGGACATCTTGAAGCAAAATGACCAATCTTATTGGAGTTGAAGCACTTAAAGGGTAGTTTTCCTTCATACTTACCAGATCCTCTTGGTAGTCTTTTTGCAATGAGGGCTTCAAGTTGAGCTATTTCTGCTTCTTCTTCTTCCATGTCTCTTCTTGCTTGATCATACCATGTCATCTTCCTTGAAGAGTTTTCTCCCGGATCAATTCTCTGTTTGCCTTTCACATAGGCACTGGCTTTGAAAGCAGATTCAGTCTTGGGAAGATCATCTCCAAACTCGGTCATTTCAAATGCAGCTAGCTTGCCAGCCAATTGTTCTCTTGTGACAGTTGTGTGGGCTCTGAATTCATCAATTGCAGCAACCTTGATTTTGTAGGCAGCAGGAAGGGATCTAAGGATTTTGCAAACGATCTCATTTTCATCCAGAGTTCCACCAGCATTTCTAATTCCACATACTAGTTCATTCACTCTTGGCATAGAAGTAGTGATGTTTTCATCATCTCTCATCTTCAATCTTTCGAATTTCCCTTTCAGACTTTGCAACCTTGCACTTTTGACAAACTCATCTCCTTCATACAGAAGTTCCAGTTTAGTCAGGATCTCATATGCAGTTGGTAGGTCAATAACATTTGAGAGATCTGAGTCATTCAATGCGCTTAGAAGAGCTTCCTTGGTCCACAGATTGTTTTCAGCTTCTGTGATTTCATTCAGAGTTGTCGGACCACCTTGTGGAGGTACATATGGTTTTGAAACCATGGCCAAGTATGCTTTTCCCATACATTCCAGGTGACATTTCATGCGACCCTTCCAGAGAGTAAAATTGGTTCCATCGAACTTCGGACTATCCTTTTTGTATGACGACATCCTAGATCTCCTCGAGAAGTTAAGCTTCTTTCAGAGGAACCTTGCTCTGATACCAATTGTTGATAACTGAGAGGGGGGGTGAATCAGTTATCCTAATTATTTCTTCTTTTGAACCTTCTTCTCTATCAAAGCAGTATTGAATCAAACAGACAAATATTATCATGAAATGAGAAACACATGACATAGTATTTTTAACGTGGAAACCCGGTTAAGGGAGAAAACCACGGGGTGTTTAACCCAAAGATTATTCTCTGTTAGAAGAATAAGGAATTACAAAATGGCACTTGCCAATTAGGGCTCACTGCCCGAGCACACTGCTCACAAAGAGGCCCACTGCCTACAAGGAGACACACTGTCTACAAAGTAATAAGAATCACAGTCTTGAACTAGAGAATGACATCTTTACCATGTCCGGATCAGTTCCATTTAAGCCCAGAAACATCTGCTCTACCTTCTGCACTTCTCTTCGCTACTCCACTAATCTCCATACCAATCACACTTCAAAATGAACTCACAAACCTTTATTTATACAAGACATCGACTTAGGAATAATCATCTAAGTCGGCAATCATCCATAAGAATATCCGCAAGATGAATAACACATCCGGTCGGCCACCATAAGAACATTCGCAGGATGAACAACTCATTCGGTCAGCTAAACAGAGCAAGAACTTCATCCGGAAGAATATCTTCAATTCTGGGCTCTACTATCAATGCGGACCAACAACACAACCTCAACATGATCCAAGAACCTTCACAAGCCTACCTGAATGACCAGGTACGTCTGCATTTCCTTTACTTACTGAAATCTCTTATCCTCCTTATCCGGAACTTCAAGAACACTGTCTGTCGCTACTGTCATAGTGCAAGAGGTACTTCCGGACCTCCAAATCATACACAACTCGAGATGGTACATCATAAGGACATCCCAAAAACTCCTTCCAATCCGCAGATTAGGATTATACAGTTCCGGACCTCTCCGGACCTTTTGTGATCCTCTGTCACCTCTGAATACTTGCCGGAACCAGTTCTACACCGACAGCCACAACTCCTTCAGATCTTCATGCGGACCTCTGAAATATTAATTGAAGCATCTCAAGACCCATATCTACAAACCCTTTAATCCGCATCCTCCGGTTCACATCCTATACAGTACATTTGCCTTCTTCTCATCACTGTTCCTTACTGTTCCTGACTGAGGCTAATTTTCTCAATATCCTTAGCACACTGCTCATTGAATCCTTCTTGTCAAAGCAATATGAGTATGTTGACATCAATGACAACACTGGTTTACCTCATACTTGCAACAATATATATATCTGCTATATGAAATTACATACACTGCAGTCAGCCTTAAGAAAACTTGGAAACTATTTTAAGAACATTGTTCTGTCAGCTAAATCGATGCACACACATCAATGAAGACCAAAACTTATTTATCCAAGTCACCTCACATGTCGGCCAATACCACTAGATCCCATAAATTACTTGACCAACCACTTATCTTCATCCACACAAGAATCAAACACTATGTTAGCCAATTCTTCACTGGACTGAACTATCTGACCAAAACGTGATACTCAGATGCTTGTAAGTTTCAATCCCTTCATCACCGAAGGCTAAATATTTGGATTTAGGTATCCCTAACATCCCTTAACATCCCCTCAGATCTGTAGCACAACATGGTTACCTATGGAGATATGTGGACCAAAGTGCTAAACCCTGTCATATGCTCTATTCTTGTCTATCCGAACTTAGACAAATCTGTAGTTTGACTTCCGGTATGATCCACTGATACAATGTGGATGTGTAAGATAGATTTAGTTTCCATCAATGACAACACTTGACATGCCTATCAGTGTCTCTTGCCAACACAATAATCATCTAATTCTTGAGAAAATACTCATTAATTTTTTTATCTCATTGAAAAGTAAAGTTTAAGTAACCATATATCTGGATTGGTTAGAACATCTGTAGTAAATATACTTATGTCAATTTCTATCTATATTTATCAAGTACATTCACAAGTTCTCTATTTTAGTATTATTCTCATATAAATTACCCTATATTAATAAAATCCTAAATTTTCATTTATAGTAATACTTGAGGGTAGACACATATCTACTTGTTTCCAAATATAAAATATTAAAAATAATTATAATCATTTACTTGTACTAATATTATCCACCATGAAATTTAAATCATTCTTTCTATTATGAAGAATGTTATATCTATATATATAGAAAATAATTTTATATTAATAAATTTAAAAAATTTTAAGAATTTATCATTTTATTTACACTTAATTAAATTAATTTGTTTTTTTTTTTTAATTTTTCTTTATGTCATAGATTTTCTTTATTTAGTTAAATCCAAAATCCAAACAATGATATCAATAGTAAAAATAACTATTATGGTTAGTGATAGAATTAGATTTCTAGTATTACAAGAAATAAACAAGTTTGACATTCTCACAAGTTATTTCATTGGCAATATGTTGGAATACTTTTGTTGATAACTTGTGTAATGACGTATCATCAATAATCATCTAATACTTCAAATTATTTCATTGACAATAGCTTTGGAATGCTTTTGTTGATAAATTATGTAATGACCTATCCTCAATAATCATCTAATGCTTGACAAAATACACATTAACTTTTTTATCTCTTTGAAAAGTAAAGTTTAATTGACCATATGTTTGGATTGGTTAGAACATCTGTATTAAATATACTTATCTCAATTTCTATCTATGTTTATAAAGTACATTCACAAGTTCTCTATTTTACTATTTTGCTCATAAAAATTACCCTATATTAATAAAATCCTAAATTTTAATTTATAATAATACTTGAGGGTAGACACATATCTACTAGTTTCCAACTATATAATATTAAAAATAATTATAAACATTTACTTGTACTAATATTATCCACCATGAAATTTAAATCATTCTTCCTATTATGAAAATGCTATTATCTATATATATAAAAAATAATTTTATATTAGTAAATTTAAAAACTTTAAAGAATTTATCATTTTATTTACACTTAATTAAATTTATTTATTTTTCTTTACGGCATAGATTGTCCTTATTTAGTTAAATCCAAAATTCAAACAATGATATCAATAGTGAAAATAACTATTATGATTAGTGATAGAATTATATTCCTACTAATACAAGAAATAAACAAGTTTGACATTAAATTAGAGTGCTTCTGGATTAAACTGTGTATGTTTGTGCTTTTGAATGAAGCAAAAACATACACAGTTTAATCCAGAAGCACTCTAATTTATTCATGGACTGTGGAAAACTCATGCCTACTAGGTTTGGCATTCTCAAAAGTTATTTCATTAGCAATATGTTGGAATACTTTTGTTGATAAATTGGGTAATGACCTATCATCAATAATCATCTAATACTTCAAGTTATTTCAATGACAATAGCTTGGAATACTTTTGTTGATAAATTGTGTAATGACCTATCCTTAATAATCATCTAATGCTTGACAAAATACTCATTAACTTTTTTTGTCCCTTTGAAAAGTAAAGTTTAAGTAATCATATGTTTATATTGGTTAGAACATCTATAGTAAATATACTTATCTCAATTTATATCTATATTTATAAAGTACATTCACAAGTCCTCTATTTTACTATTTTGCTCATAAAAATTACCCTATAAATTATAATTAATAAAATCCTAAATTTTCATTTATAGTAATACTTGAGGGTAGACACATCTACTAGTTTCCAACTATATAATATTAAAAATAGTTATAAATATTTACTTGTACTAATATTATCCACCATGAAATTTAAATCATTCTTCCTATTATGAAGAACATTCTTATCTATAAATGAAGCTATGGCATATATCTAAATACTCATTATGTTACAGTATTCTTGAGTCTTTTTCAACACATTACTTTACCCCTACACATAAAATAAAATCATACACATAGCATAAAATCATATAGTACTAATTTTTAAATAAGTTCCATGTTTGGAGATGCTATCAATAAAAAGAACAAACCATAAATTACACTTTGCTAATATAGTGATCTCTACTATTCTCATAAATAAATAATTATATGAGTTGCAATGTGTGAGTATTTAATAGAGCCACTACACTCAATTTCATTTTCCTAAAAGTGGATTTTATTTCTTGTTTCCTCCTAACATGCTAGATATATTTTGATATGTTGATCATTTAATTTACCTAATTAATTGACTAAGTTCCATATCGAAGGGTGTCTAGTCTAACCAAATATTTCTTGGTATACTAAAGATTTTAAACTTTGATCTAATCTAAATATAGGAACATTTAATGTTTCTAGCATTCATGTTTACCATCCTAGTTTATAAGTATTATCAAATTTTACACACAATAAGTAATATAGAAGATTGATGCATTATTATTACACATATTTTGATTGTGGTGCACTTTTATTAAATTCTATTTGTAAACAATTCTTCTCTAGTTAGGGCCACAATCTCTTCTTTCATTATACTAAAAATAGTTTTATATTCTCACATGTTCTTATGTATGCATATGTTGGGTTTGATGATGTCTTTTTAGTATTCCCTAATCCATTTGATGTTATAAAGTAATTTACACTTTGCAATACATTAAAAATTTTAGTTTAAGAATTCATTTGTAAGCCTAATTAGTTCCCTTTCACAACTTATAGGTATCTCATGAAATAGACAAGTCTTTCTCATTTTTCCATAAAAAATTAACTTGGTATTAGAGTTCCAAATGTGATTTTGAACATATAGATATACAACTTTAGGCTTTTCTTCTCTAAATTAAATTACTCTAACCCATTTAAGATAGTACAATTTGAGCAAACTGATCAATGGTGTAAATAAAAAAATAAAATTTTACATTTAAGTTCTCAATTCAAGTTTTTTTCTTATGTTTGTTACAACATTTATATAATTCATTTTTTTCTTATATTTGTTACAACATTTATATAACAACCCATTTGAATTAGGACTTGCAATTAGGACATGTAATTATAATTTTATTTTAAAATTATAATTAAGACTTGCAATTAGGAATTTAATGTTTGATTGCAATTTTGAATATCACATTAGAATTAGGGATTACAATTAGGACATGAAATTGTAATTTTGACTTACAATTAGAATTAGGACTTGTGATTAGGACTTCAATGTTTAATTTTAATTTTGATTGCCACATTAAGATTAGGACTTGCAATTAGGATATACAATTGCATTTTCATCTTATAATTACAATTAAGACTTGCAATTAGGAATTTAATGTTTAATTGTGATTTTGATTGTCGCATTAGAATTAGGACTTGTAATTTTACAATTAGATGTGCGATTTTAAGTAAATAGTCTTTGAAATAAAAACATATACATACATATTTCATTCAATAAAGATTGAAATAGTCTATGAAATAAATATTGAGGTTGTCTATGAAATAGATACTAAAATATTCTATGAGATAAATACAGAAATAGTCTACGAAAAATATTGAAATAGTTACAATCCATGAAATAACTACTAAAATAGTCACAGTCCATGAAATAAATATCAAAATACTCATACTCCATGAAATAAATTTCACAGTCTATGAGATAAATGCAAAATTACACTCTAAGTTTTATCATCATCAAATTGAAGAGGCCTCTTGGTTCCATGTGAAATAGGCGGTGGCTCAAGTTGTACAAGAAAAAGAAGATTCAAATAATAAATGTCAAAATTGCATCCATATTATTTAAATCAAATATTTAAAATAAAACCACGAAATTATATATTAAATCTAGACTTGTGTGCATGCTAACTACATGGTCCTCATAATCTCCCACCTCTTGCTGCCCTGGTATAGCTATTGATTGTGTACAAAATGTCTCAATTGGTAATTCCTATATTTAAATAAAACATGAATTAGGCTAGAGTATTTACAAAATGCAACCATAAAAGACCTAGAAATTGCATAGGATTTAGTAGTAGGACTTGAAACATTATGGATGAATTCATGAATCTATCTAGGATCATCAATGGTAGGATTTGTTGTTGCCCCAATAATGCTATCATCCTACATATATGTACCTCTATATATTTTCAACTTGATGAATTTAAAATTACAAAATTATACTTCAAGTGAATTCAAAGTAGAAATGTAATTTTCAACTACACACTTGGTATGACCTGGACATAGTAGTTGATATTAGAGAAACACTCACCACATTTTCTAGTTAGTCTAACATGGAAGTGTCATGACCTCACAGCTACTGTAAAAATGACTCACATTTGAATTAGTACATAATTATTAAAATATATCTAATTTTACGAAACTAATTAAACATATTTAATGAACTCTAGATGGTTAATGGAAAATTATTGGTCTATCATATAAGGTGTACTGAGTTGTATGACCATCAACACCAAATTATCTAACTAAGATGTTGTGGCTGAGCTAGTCATCTACACCAAACAACATAATATATAATTCATTAAATAAATTGATAATTGATATTTTAAAATCCATCTATATTTATTAATTTCGAAATTTACATTATTGTTTACATAAATTGTGGTATACCTCTATAGGAGTGAATAGTGTAGCTAAGAAGGACTCCTTTGCTATAGCCCCCGTAATGGATGCACTAATAGGACCAAAACAAGGGTGATTGCAATTATGATAGAAAAGGGGCATTGATCACAATGGTCTCAACATGCGTGAGGTGCTAGGGGTGGTGCCATCTCCTCCATGATCCTTGGCACTGACTTCAATTGCTAGGTAGGTAGCTTGGTTGGTTAATTTTCTTAAGAGTGTACGTAATGCCCGTAATGATGATCATACCACTACCTATTGGTGAATGGGTTCACGAATAGTAGGTGAAGAAGGAGTAACAATGGGTGGAGGGGGCACACATTGATTTGGACTGGCATGTTCCCTTGGCCTATGTTGTGGTATGCCATAACCAACACCTTGGAATGATTTGATGTCAAAATAATTAGGTTTTAAACCTATTTCAAAATTATCCCATAGTTTTCTCAAAAAATATAAAAGCACCTCAAAATTGGCATGTGGTGGATGGTCAAAGACCATCTAGCATTTCTCCCAAAAGTTTATTATTTTTTTGAGGATGCCTACACCATTTAATTAAAAATCCTTTTTTTATTTGGAGGGATGGGTTGGTTTGTTGGAGGCTCAATAAAATATGGGGCTAGGGTATGCTTCGAAATACATAAATCAAAGATTTGCCAATATGATAATCCATATGAATAGAATTTCCTCCTCTCCCTCCTCCAGAGATGAAATGTTTCTAGATAGATGCATCAATTCATTTAATAGAATCAACAATGGTTTGCATCAATGATGAAGAATGTGTAACATGTGGGGGCATGTTTGGCTCATTTTTATAAAATTCATTTTTTCTTGTAATGTGGTTATACTGTCATTTATAGTTGCTCACAAGTGAGCCTCATCAGATGGATGGGGTGGGCGGTTTCTTGGGGGTGGGTTTTGAAGTGAGGGGCTCTGAGGAAATTTGAGTATAGGAGGTTAGGGGGTTTTGGGCAAGGGTGGTTGGGGAGTTTGGGCTGAGGGTTTTGATGTGGGATTTCATTTTGAAAAACTTGTTATGGAAAAAACTCATATTCTGGTAATCGATCCATATGAGTATTTACTCAAGAACTAGATCCACAATTAAAAAATAAAAATACAAATTTAATTACTTGTACATTAACATGTTTTTTATTATTTTTAGATGGGAAAAGGGTCCCAGACCCATGCAAATGGGAGATCAGATCATAATATCATCATAGCAAAACCCTCCCTGATAATAACCTAGAAAGAGCCAGGGAGCCATCAAAGAATAGTATCAGTTAATCAGTCCGAAAACCATATCTAAAAAGAACCCCCCATAATAGCAGTTTGAAGCATAATATCCTTGATAATAACCCCGGGAAGGCCAGGGAGCCAAGACCAAAAACCATGAATGGTACTATACAAAAGAGTAGCATTATAATAGTTCATCCTGATAATATCCAAGTAGGCCAAGATAGTAGTCATCAGAACAAAATAGGCATAACACAGCAAGAACACAATGTCTAATAAGAAACAAGTATAAGAACTAAAACTTAGGACTATTCTAGTCATTTTGCATTTTCTTCAGCACCTCCTCCTCAGAAGAGGAATCTCTATCAGTCTTTTCTCTTTTCCCTTTTTCATAACCTTTGTCCTGCATTTGTTTTCTTTTTTCCATCTAGATCTTAAATTTTCTTCACTTCATCAACAGTGTTAGTCATAAAACCATTTGTGAAATTAGCCAGATCCTTAAGACCCTTCTCTAATTTCCCAATCCTAGTTTGAAACATATGGTACATATCAAACATGTTACTCTAGATTTCCTAGAAGGTAGAGCAATTTAATCTTCTGTTAAAAAATTCTTCCATTTTGAATAACCTGTTAGACAAATCTTGAAGGTGAGAGGTGGTTTGATATTTAAATTTTTTTTTAGAATTGTTTAGGTGAGTTTCAAAGTTCCCAATGTCTATTTGAATATCTTCAACACGGTTATCCTCAAAAGCATTTCCCCCATATTCTTCATCCCCCTCGAATTGGTCATGCTCGGCAACCTTGACCTCCCTTTCCTCACCCTGAAAATCACCCTGTCTAGCTACCTCATAATCCTCACAGTGAGTTTCCTCATAGCCCTCACAGTGTGTTTCCTACTCCTCTTCAACCTCTAACTTTTGACCCTTATCACCAACTATTTTTGTACCTTCCTCATTCTGAGAATTAGAAATTATTTCCTCAATTGAGACATCTTTGGTCTTGCTTTGTTTTTTCTTGTTACTAATTTTCTTTTGTAATGTAACCTTAGCAAGTCCAGCAAATCTTCTCTCAGGAGCTACACTATTCATCTTAGCATTATCTTCATTGTCAGCAAACCTAGCAGATAGGTTTACCTTAGTTGTATCAAATTTTATGTTGAGAATTTTGGTCTTCTTACCAATTCCCTTAGGGGAAAGCCCACAATTTTTTTTCAAGGACAACAATATATTTTTTGGTGAGTCCTTATCTTTGGAAGTAGGGTTTTTTGCAGAACGGATAGTAGGAGTAACCTAGGTAAGGTTAGAGCCTATGTCATTTCCTTTATACATGTGAGGACCTTTCTTTTTGGTATATTTAACCCTTTGGTTGCTATCATCTTTTCCAACAGAGCCACTGGTAGGGTTTGCAAGTTTATCCTTTCCCTCATGAAGCCTAATTTTATCATGCACATTCCTACATTTTTTCTAAGGTATAGGAGGGTTTAACCAAACATTGAATTCATATAAAACTAACATTAACCCCTAGTGTAGAGGGGGATTTGATCCCTTTATTATGCTTCTTTGAAGGGAAAACAAAATAAAAAGGGGAAGCTAATTAAGTTACCATGCCAAAGATGATCAAGTAGAGGGAACTGGTATCCATGAATTGTCTCAAACCTTCCTTCTAGAGTAACATATATTTCATCAAGTGGTAAGAAACCATGCCCCAAGGTGCAGGAACCTCTATCTATGGTAACCATTTTGATGCCTTGTCAAGGTTTCATCCTCCTCCATAAAGTTGTCCATGAAGTCTTTATAATCCCCATTCTCCAATCTCTGTACCTTTCTACCATTCAAAGACAATCTCGTGGCTTCAACAATTAATTCTTGAGTGACTATAAATGAAATCCCATTTACAGTCACCTCTCAATTTCTCCATGAGTTGACAAACTACAAAGACACAGACTCATTGAACCCTCGTATAGCTCTGACATAATTACCAAGTCCACCTTCTTCAAAGATACTCCACACCTAAGGTTTCTTCTTCAGACTAGCACTTGAAGCAGGTTCCACCTGAAGCAACTACCCCCATCTTATAATGATAAATTGTAGAACATGGAATCCTCTGAAACCCTTCAAAAGCATCATGTACAATTTCCCAATAGCAATAAATAAATGTTTGGCTGAATAAGATTAACATATGGAGAGTCATGAATAAAAACAATTTGAGAGAAGGTGTCATTATTGATCCTTAAGGCAAGGCCTTTGTTCGCACAAAGAGTGGAGTGATGTTTAATTATTGCCTTTTTCAAAAATATGTCCTTGACCTATCTCTTTAGATCAATTCAGAACTTAGAATGAGTTATAATAATAGTATAAGGAATAAGCCAATATATTTCCACCATTATAGATAAACTTTTGGAATCAATTACATTAATGTTCAGAAATATTGCCATTATAGAAATTAAAGATTTGTACTCTTTGAAAATACTCATCGGGCAAGGATAATGAACCCTTTCCATAACATAAGTGTCAAGCTTAATTTTCTATCTTTGCTTCATTAAGAATTATATCTTGTATAATTTGTGGTAATTTTTCAATCAAGGTGGTGGACCAACTCCCTACAACATTGAGACCAAGGGAGGTAATTTTATCAGCAGCATGGTTTCCTTCTCTATAGACATGCTTAATCTTAATATAAAGAATGTTAGAAATAGAACTTTTTATTTCTTCAATCTAGTCCCTTAGCACCCAGGGAATATTCAATGACCTAGTGACCAGATCAAGCACCACCTTAGACTCACCTTCCACTTCCACTTGATTAAAACTATACGAATGGATTTTGTGAAGACCCCACCACAAACCATATGTTTCAAGCAAGTTATTTGAAGCCTTTTCAATAGACTTCGCATAAAACTCAATATATTACCTTCCTCATATCTTATAATACCTCCCACTAATGAAGGCCCTAGATTACCTTTTGAGTAGCCATCAAAGTTGAGTTTAACCCAACCTGATTGGGGATGTCTCCATCTAGTATGCTTCCTTATGTAGTCTTTTTGATGATCCATGTCACTAAGATTATGAGTACTACTCCAATTTTTATAAACTCTTATTTCTTTCTCTGTTGGAGGAGACCTAGATTTCCTTATCTTAGCTACATTAATGTTTTCCTGAATAGTATCACCAATAGAGTGAATGAAATGATCGATACCTATCATAGAATCTCTAAAGATCCTATTGTTCCTTTCCTTCCAAATCCTTCAGACAACATACATAGGAGTCTATTTCCACAATTCTTTGAGAATAGAGTGCAAAAAAGGATGAGCCTTAAACCAAATAGAGAGAAAGGTATCAAGCCCTTCAGGCATGACCCAGTCAATCTCAATCTTTTAAAATATTTGGCCCCAGATCTCTCTAGAAAAAGAGCAATGGAACAACAAATGGTTGATGCTTTCTTCATCTTGACAGCAAATATGGCATCTATTAGGGAGGTTAAACCCTCTCTTTTCTCAAATTATCTCATGTTAAGATTTTGTAGTGGTTTGTTACCCACCAGAAGTTGTTGATTTTGGGAATTGCTCTATGGTTCTAAACCATCTTCCAGTCTTTGTTGCTCTGAGGAACAATAGATAACAAAGAGTAAGTAGTAGCTCTAGTGAAGTTTCCAGAAGCATGAGGTTTCCAAATCTATTCATCTTTTCTATCTTTCTTGAAGAACTGGCAATCTCCCAAGAATCCAAGGAATTGACTAATAATATTGCTTACATCATTACCAATTAAAGAGAGATTCAAGTCCTTCCAATGTGCTTTCCTGTCCTAGAATAAGACATACCCCTCTAGTTTATCCCCAAAGATCCTCAAACAATCTTCTTTTAGGATTGCAAATGTAGGATGGCCCGAAAGAGGAAGATTATGCTTCCACACATCTTCCCATAAATTAATCAACTAGCCATTGCCTACTTTCCGTGTCACCCCCATAGAAAGAACCCTTCTACTTTGAACAACCCATTCCAAATGATAGACCCTGCAAAAAAAGAACTATTATGAGTGAAGTTGTGAATCTCATTGCCACCAAAGTATTTATCTCTCAATATATTAAACCAATCTTTCTCCTCTTTCATAATACACCATCCCACTTTCGACATGAGAGCTTTGTTGAAATATCTAATCTTTCTTATGCCTAATACACCCTTCTCTTTGGTTGTACAAACAATGTCTCAATTGATAAGAGCCAACATTTTTCTTTCCTCTACACCTATCCATAAATTTTTTTTATGAATTTATTCAATTTTCTCTTCCATAAAGTTTGGGATCTTAAATAGGGATAGGTAATAAACACGGATATTCTGAAGCAAAGCTTTTAGAAGTTGATACTTTCCTGCTTGGCCTAATAACTTGCCTTTCTAGCCATCCAACTTCTTTTGGACTCTTTCCACAATTTTGTACCATTAGGCATTAGACAATTTTTTGGTGGATAAAGTTAATCCTAAGTAAGTATCCAGGATGGAAGCGTTGAGACAGCCCAAAATTTTAACAATTTTGTTTTGCAAAATCTCTATATTGTTGAAGAAGTAATGCTTACTTTTCTCGTAATTGATATCCTACCCATTAACTTTTACATAGATATTCAACAATCTTTTCCATTCCTTAGCTTCTTTAAAAGAAGTACCAAATAATATAGTGTCGTCAACAAATTGTTGGTGAGAAGGAGGGGTGGAAGAAGCAGGTTTAATACCCTTTAGTTTCTTAGAACTCACCAATCTAGTAATATTTCTGCCAAGAACCTCTACCACAATGATAAAGAGGTAAGGAGATAGAGGGTCTCCTTGCCTCAAACCTCTACCACTATTGAACAATCCTCTAGGGGAGCCATTAACCATAACATAATACCTTGGAGATGTAACACTTTGTTATCAAATGATGGAATTTTCCTTGAAAACCAAACTTTTGCAAGACCACAAACAAGAAAGACCAAGAAACTCTACCATAAGATTTAGAGATATCCATATTTAAGACCATCCCTTCCTTTTTACTTTGATCCATAGAATGCAATATATCATGAGTAGTGATAACTACATCCAGAATTTGTCTACCAGGGACAAAACCTTTCTGATTCTAAGAAATAATTTGCTGCAACAAAGGTTTGATTCTGTAAACTAAAAGTTTAGGAAAGATTTTGTACACAATGCTGCACAAACTAATTGGTTTGTAATCACTAAAAGTAATAGCATGCCCTTTCTTTGGGACAAGCACAATGAAAGTAGAATTGCATTGCTTTAAAAGCTTCCTAGATTTAGAGAAATCCCTAGTAGCAGCTGTGACATCCTTACCAACAATATCCCAAAACTCTTGTAATAAGGCTCGGGGAAATCTGTCAAGGATAGTAGCTTTGAAGGATCCAAAAGAGAAAACAATAGTTTTGACTTCTTCATCTATAATCATTTTATCCAAAGATGCAATCTTAGAGTCAGAGATAACTTGAGGGATGATATCTAAAAGGTCTTGAAGACCTTCTTCATTATCCTCATTACTTTGTAATAACTTGTTGAAAAATTTTGAGGCAACCATTCTGATCTTGTCATCCTCAATCAAAGTATTGCCATTTTCTTACTGTATTTTATTAATAATATTCTGGAACCTATGTTTTAAAGTAGAATGATGAAAAACTTAGTATATTTGTCCACTTCTGTCAGCCATTGTATTCTTGACTTTGGCTTCCATAATAAATAATTTAAAATAGTAAATCACATAAAAATACACGTGTTTAAAATATTTATACATTTAAAACTTGCAAATATATAAATATATGGTTTAAAATAATACATAACAATCCTATTTAATACTAATATTTTCCACCTTTACATTCTTTAATTCCTAGGCTACATTCTAATATGGAACTAGACCCCCAATACTTGAACAATTTTGAGAGATAAGGGGAATAATCTAAGGTCCAATCATATTGGCAAGGATGTGCATTTGACAAAATTTTAAAGATGCAAGAGGAATATAAGGGTAAGTGCATGAAGATGGGCAACCAAAAAGGGGTCTTGAGTGGCCACTTTTTTTTTGAAATTAGGAAATACTGGCCTTGGATGAGAAACTGAGCATAGTTACACTCAAAATTTCAAGATGCAACCAAAACAATGTTCATAGTGCTCTGAATCTACTTTCTAAACTACTATTTTGTTTTGAAAATGGCAACGATTAAGGGGTTCAAAAGAGGGAGCCACAGAAATTGGTGCTGTTTCTATCAAAAAAACATAACATAGCATGTTTTGTGGCTCCCTCAAAAGGTCAACTTTTTTTTGGTATTTTTAAAATCGCTTTAGTGAGAAATTAGCTAATAGCATGTAGTTTATGTCCAATTTTTCTGATAATTTTTTGATGAATATATGATTTTTTACTAATTTTCAAAGCAGACACATCCTAAAAAATAGAATTTTGGCCGTGCTACCCCTATAAATTTTGAAAACTAATTGAAAATCATTTTTTTCTTTTTCTAATATTTGTAGAACGGAGTCTAGTTTCTAAATATGTAATTTTTTTGAAATTTCAATGAATAGTTAATTTACAATGAAAAAAAGACCAAACAGTGGTTTTTGCCCAAAAATGGACACACAAACAAAAGAAATTAAAGATGAAAGGCTTAACATTGTTAAAATGTAAAAAAAATCACATCGTCAAATAGATAAGAGAAAGCCTAACATTACCTAAGTGTTTTATTTGTTCGACCTTGAAACACGTGCAAATCTAAGGGTTAGCACGAATGAAATCATGTGAAATCTTGAAGAATATGGAAAAACACGTCAATGGATGTTGAAAAGGAACTCCAAGCCTTTGGGTTGGAAATCCAAAGCAAATCCCAAGCCCAAGGCTTGGGATTCCCAAAGAAAAACATAACGCAAGGACGTTATAATGCGCTTGCATTATTTTTTGCTTTGCATTTTTCCTTTTCCGCAAAAGTTTGTGATGTTTGTCATGTTTCAAATAATGGGAGCACGTTATAATGTGCTCGCATTATGTTCCCCTTAAATTTTTTCATGTTCAAGGCTATTAATCATGTATGTATGTATGTATGCCTATATGTATGTATGTATGTATCTATGCCTATATGTATGTATGTATCAATGTATGCCTATATGTATGTATGTATCTATCTACGCCTATATGTATGTATGTATGTATCTATGTATGCCTATATGTATGTATGTATAGTGTCGAGGGTAGAGGAGGGTAGAGATGTGAGTGAGCCAGATAGGGGAGGAGAGGGGTGGATAAGGATTGAGTGATTAAGGTTTAAGGTTGAGGTTGAGCGTTTAGGGATAGGATTTAGAGTTCAAGGATAAGGGATTAGAGTTTAGGACCTTGAGGGATTAGGGTTTAGGGTTGAGGCTTTAGGGATAGCGTTTAGGGTTAAGGGTCGAGGGATTAGGGTTAAGGCAGAGTGTTGAGGGTAGAGGGATTAGGGATAGGGTTTAGGGTTGAAAGTTTAGGACTGAGGGATTAGGGTTTAAGGTATAGTTTAGTAGTTCTTGTGGATAGAGCCAGTAAACAATGGAAGATTATTTTCCTATTTCATAACAATATACCTCCCCTAAGTGTGGGGTGGACAGCAAGAAACATAGATGTACCCCAATGCAAATCTTTTCTCATAATGATCATCCTTCTGATTTGAACTATTAATTATTCACTGTGGATGTACCATATGTAAAGATTTTCTCATAGTGTGTACACCTATTGGCATAATGAACCCCAGATGGGCCAAAAAAACATGCCATATAACATTAATAACATTAAAAAAGTTCATAGCCATTTTTCTAACATTTTCTTGCAACTCAAATATCTTTAAGAGAAGAGGGTAAAAAATGATGGGTTTAACAACCTAACATAAGGCAAAGCAGTTTTGTTGGGTTTAGGATTTAGGGTTGAGGAATTAGGGGTTAGGGTTGAGGGATTATGGTTTAAGGTATAGTGTTGAGGGTTGAGGGTTTAGGGATAGGGTTTAGGGTTTAGGGTTGACGGATTAGGGTTTAGGGTTGACAGATTAGGATTTAATGTTGAGAGTTGACGGTTGAGGGTTGAGGGTTTAGGGATAGGGTTGATGGTCAAGGGATTAGGGTTAAAGTAGAGTGTTGAGGGTAGAGGGATTAGGGATAGGGTTTAGGGTTGAAGGTTTAACGATTGAGGGTTGAGGCTTTATGGCTGAGCGTTAAGGGATTGGGGTTTAAAATATAGTGTTGAGTGTCGAGGATTTATGGATAGGTTTTAGGGTTTAATTTTTAAGGGTTAAGGGTTGACGGATAGGGTTTAGGGTTTAGGGATAAGGGATTAGGGTTTAAGGTATAGTGACGAGGGTTGAGGGTTTAGGAATAGGGATAGTGTTTAGGGTTTAGGGATGAGGGATTAGGGTTGAGGGTTGAGGGATTAGGTTTTAGGGTTGATGGAATAGGGTTTAAGGTATAGTGTTGAGGGTTGAAGGTTTAGGGATAGGGTTTAGGGTTGACGGATTAGGGTTTAATGTTGAGAGTTGAGGGTTAAGGGTTGAGGGTTTAAAGATAGGGTTGATGGTCATAGGATTAGGGTTAAAGTATAGTGTTGAGGGTAGAGGGATTAGGGATAGGGTTTAGGGTTAAAGGTTTAACAATTGAGGGTTGAGGCTTTAGGGCTGAGGGTTAAGGGATTAGGGTTTAAAATATAGTGTTGAGCGTCGAGGGTTTATGGATAGGTTTTAGGGTTTAATTTTTAAGAGTTAAGGGTTGAGGGATAGGGTTTAGGGTTTAGGGATAACGGATTAGGGTTTAAGGTATAGTGTTGAGGGTTGAGGGTTTAGGAATAGGGATAGCGTTTAGGGTTTAGGGATGAGGGATTAGGGTTGAGGGTTGAGGGATTAGGGTTGAAGGTTGAGGGATTAGATTTTATGGTTGATGGATTAGGGTTTAAGGTATAGTGTTGAGGGTTGAGGGTTTAGGGTTGACAGATTAGGGTTTAGGGTCGACTGATTAGCATTTAATGTCGAGGTTAGGGTTAGAGTGTCAACGGTGGAGGTATTAGGGATAGGGTTTAGGGTTGAAGGTTTAAGGATTGAGGGTTGAGGCTTTCAGGATGGGGATTTAAGGCTTAAGATATAGTGTCAAGTGTTGAGGATGTAGGGATAGGGTTTAAGCTTTAAGGGTTAAGGGTTGAGGGATAGGGATTAGGGTTTAAGGTATAGTGTTGAGGGTTGATGGTTTAGGGATAGGGTTTAGGTTAGAGGGATTAGGGTTTAGGGTTGATGAATTAGGGTTTAATGTTGAGAGTTGAGGGTTGAGGGTTGAGGGTTGAGGGTTGAGGTTGAGGGATCGGGTTAATGGTCAAGGGATTAGGGTTAAATAAGAGTGTCAAGGGTAGAGGGATTAGGGATAGGGTTTAGGGTTGAAGGTTTAAGGATTTAGGGTTGAGGTTTTAGGGATGAGGGTTATGGGATTAGGGTTTAAGATATAGTGTCGAGTGTTGAGCTTGTAGGGATAGGTTTTAGGGTTCAAGTTTTAAGGGTTAAGGGTCGAGGGATCAGAGTTAAGGGTTGTGGGATTAGGGTTTGACATTGAGGGTTGAGTACATTGAGGTTCAAGGGTTAAGGGTTTTGGGATAGGGTTGAGGGTTGAGGGATTAGGGATAGGGTTGGAGGGTTTCGGGATAAGGGATTAGGGTTTAAGGTATAGTATCAAGCCCGTTGAGGGTCTAGGAATAGGGATACCATTTAGGGTTTAGGGATGAGGGATTAGAGTTGAGGGATGATGGATTAGGGTTGAGGGTTGAGGGATTAGGGTTTAGGGATAAGGTTTAGGGTTGAGGGTTGAGGGATTAGGTTTTAAGGTATAGTGTTGAGGGTTTAGGGATAGGGTTTAGGGTTGAGGAATTAGAGTGAAGGGTTGAGGGATTAGGATTTGACGTTGAGGGTTGAGGCTTTAGGGTTTAGGGTTTAGGGATAGGGTTGACAGTCGAGGGATCAGAGTTAAGGGTTGAGGGATTAGGTTCTGTTGTTGAGGGTTGAGTACATTGAGGTTCAAGGGTTAAGGTTTCGGGGATAGGGTTGAGGGTCGAGGGATTAGGGTTAAAGTAGAGTGTCGAGGGTATAAGGATTAGGGATAGGGTTGGAGGGTTTAGGGATAAGGGATTAGGGTTTAAGATATAGTATCGAGCCTATTGAGGGTTTAGGAATAGGGATAGCATATAGGGTTGAGGGATTAGGGTTTAGGGATAAGGTTTAGGGTTGAGGGTTGAGGGATTAGGGTTTAAGGTATAGAGTTGAGGGTTTAGGGATAGGGTTCAGGGTTGAGGGATTAGAGTGAAGGGTTGAGGGATTAGGATTTGACGTTGAGGGTCAAGGGTTGAGGCTTTAGCGTTTAGGGTTTAGGGATAGGGTTCAGGGTCGAGGGATAAGAGTTAAGGGTTGAGGGATTAGGGTTTGACATTAAGGGTTGAGTACATTGAAGTTTGAGGGTTAAGGGTTTAGGGATAGGGTTGAGGGTCAAGGGATTAGGGTTAAAGTAGAGTGTCGAGGGTATAAGGATTAGGGATAGGGTTGGAGGGTTTAGGGATAAGGGATTAGGGTTTAAGGTATAGTATCGAGCCTATTGAGGGTTTAGGAATAGAGATAGCATTTAGGGTTTAGGGATGAGAGATTAGAGTTGAGGGATGATGGATTAGGGTTGAGGGTTGAGGGATTAGGGTTTAGGGATAAGGTTTAGGGTTGAGGGTTGAGGGATTAGGGTTTAAGGTATAGTGTTGAGGGTTTAGGGTTGAGTGATTAGGATTTAACGTTGAGGGTTGAGGTTTTAGGGTTTAGGGTTTAGGGATAGGGTTAAGGGTTGAGGGATCAGAGTTATGGGTTGAGGGATTAGGTTTTGACGTTGAGGTTCGAGTACATTAAGGTTTGAGGGTTAAGGGTTTCAGGATAGGGTTGAGGGTCGAGGGATTAGGGTTAAAGTAGATTGTCAACGGTATAAGGATTAGGGATAGAGTTGGAGGGTTTAGGGATAAGGGATTAGGGTTTAAGGTATAGTATCGAGTCTATTGAGGGTTTAGGAATAGAGATAGCATTTAGGGTTTAGGGATGACTGATTAGAGTTGAGGGATGACGGATTAGGGTTGAGGGTTGAGGGATTAGGGTTTAGGGATAAGGTTTAGGGTTAAGGGTTGAGGTATTAGGGTTTAAGGTATAGTGTTGAGGGTTTAGGGTCAAACCATACTTGTCACCCAGACTCCTTTCATCGGTGAATGCCTACAAACTTAGGTTGATGCACTGATGGACACACTCTAGCATTAACCTTGATTTTCTCTATCAATAATACAATCACTATCAGCCATACTAGCATTAACTTTGTCGATACATCGATACCAATTGCCTTCAGTGAGACTTTGGTCATCGGCAGATGTTTATACACTTGGGCTGATGCACCAATGATCCTTCTCTTCTTTGGTGTGATGAATGCTATTGGTGGGACTCACTTTAGAGTCGCCGATACACTATTTTGTTCTAATGGATCGATGTTAGATACCCCTTGTCTTTCTGATACCTTCGATCCTTCGATGAGATCTCCTTTCATTTTTCCCCGATATGCCTCTGATCGGCCTAACACTGTTGATTGGTGTAGGTTTCAAAGCCTCCTCCAAGAGGCTTGTTACACTGATGACACTAGAGGTGAGATATAGAACATGAGCTAATGGAACTATAGAACATGAGCTAATGGAACTAGAGGTGAGATATTGTAAAGGTGCTATCGAAGGTGAGATAGGTAAAATATTTATGGATCAATCTATAGCAGGACAAAACACGAGTGTGTTATAACGCGAGCGCATTATAATGCACTCGCGTTTTGTCCTACTATAGAAATGGTAAAAAAGTGTTGACCCCCATGATCCATGCCCACATGCTCTCTTTTCATACTAATTTTGCACATGCTCTGACAAAAAAGAAGTGCTTTCATGTTGTTGGGAAGTTCACATGCACATTTTACACATTCTACCACCTTTTCTACTTTGCCAACCTGAGAAAGAGGAAATAATATAGTTTTCACACCAAGTTTGATATATATCTATTCAAGTTTCAAATTTTGTAGTGTTGCAATGTTAATTGTGATTTAATTTTAGGAATTTAACACTATAGATTGGTTAATAGTATTGTTGTTGGTAATTATATTTGAGTGTTATTCAATTTAACATTGAAAAGGAATCAAATGGTGAAAAACTCAAATTGTTGAGGAGTTTGATGCAAGAAGAAAAAAACACTACATAATTGGGTACTCTCTCCATTCGAATATTCATTTTTTAGGTATGTCAAGTCTTTACATGCATGTTCTTTACATTTTCCTTAATTCTATTTGAATTACTTTATCATGCTTTATCATACATGTTTAAAATAGACACATTCCCAATCAAGAAAGCAACCTACAATCTCACATGATGCCATGTATATTTTCTACACTTGGGCTCTTTAATAATTATGTGTAATAAACAGACCTTAACATACCATGATGTCAAACTATACAAGAATAAATCCTTACAACATAATAAAAATAGAATCCCACTACATGCCGAGGAAATGATCACGAATTAAACCAACACAAGAACAGATAGAAGCTAAGAATGCAAAGAATGTAGTGGCTATGAGGGAACTTCGTGAGAAGAGGAAATTGGACACAATAAATGAAGACATCCTAATTGAAGAGGAACCAAAACCATCACAAAGAGATATGGTATTGGCAGCACAAAGAGAATGAATGCAAAAACTTCATGCTACGAGAGATTTAAATACCATAGTTGGAGACACGTCCTCTACCGCAAGTCAACATGTAGGGACACCATCTACCACATCTCAAGTTGAGAGTACATCATCACTCACATGTGATGAAGGAGGTACACCATCATTCCCACCTCAACCTCAAGGTATGTCATCTATTCCATCTTCTATTGAAGGTATGCCATCTAGCCCATCTCATTTAAATATTGATGAAATTCCTAATGTTGAGATGAATTTACCTAACTTAACACCACCTAGAATTTTTCATAGAAAGCCAAAGTATTTGATTGATATTGATGAGAATATTTTGTAGCCAATGGAAGGTAAGATTCCAAAACGCACTTGTTGAAGATATGGTCATAAGATTTGGAGATTGTTCTTTGAAAAGTTAAATGAGACTGCAAGATGTCAACTATTCATTGAAATGATGTGAAGTATAAAGTATAGGTCCATCATGAAGATTCTTGGGTTGAGAACATCAGAGCCTTCAAGTGAAAAATCTATTGTCAAGAATCTAATGAGTGCGTATGAGAGTGTGGGTAACACCTCACACACAAAAGATAGTAATGCAGCACGGCGTGTGATTACATTGACTATAGTAAGTAGTCAAACAAGGAAAGCTTGTCTCATTAGAAAGACGAGTCAAGAATTGAGAATTAATAGGAAAACTTTATCAAGAGTTGTTGGAAGACACCAAAGAATTGAGGACACTAATGCTAATGAATTATGGGTGCTCTCGGAGAGACTACCATGAAAAGATAAACCAATTGTTGAAGCATTGAGATCACTAATTGAAGACTTTTGGAAGAATTACAAAAGGGTATCTACAAATCAAAGGGATGTGGTAAGAAGAAGAATCGGTAGTCAAAACCATGAGCCACATCCAAAGCATTTTTTTGATGAGACTCAAACACAGTTTTATGGTAAATTTCTAGAGAAGTATACTCAAATTAAAATTTGTCAAAGATATTTTGAAATGCTATAATCTTTCTATGTCAAGATAAATCACACATGCACTACTTGTTGTTGTAGATTACATATTGAATTTTCTAACCATTTTGATGTTTATAGGTCTATATGTTTAGATATGCATACTAACAATGTTTTATAGGGTTGTACCATATGTGCCCCACCAACATCTTCAAGAGACTTCATATCAAGAATTTTATGTGAAAGAGAGGAAGGTCAAATATTCTACAAGAAATTATGCTTGGATGGCACATGTCATCGTTGCAGTGGCTTGCAACATTTGCCAATACGTGAACATATGGAAAGAACACATGTAGTTAGAAATGAACTAGTAGAGTTTGGCAAGTATAAAACAGTGGCATACAATACAAAAGATGGTAAAGAAGCAAAGAGGTGTGAATTGGTTATTGAAAAGATTCCAGTGTATCAGTTTATGCCTATATTTGATGATAGCATAGTGTATGAGTATGCAAGACATGCCCATAGAGCTCGACGATTGGACTTGCAATTCAAGTTATGCGACGACACATTTCCAGTTCGTAGCATTGTTTTAGTCATCAACTTTGCAGAGAACTACAGTCTACAGCCACAGCGTGAGGTGCAATCACAATATTACAACTCCACACAGGTTTTTATATTTGTGCACATCGCATTCATTCATGCAAATGATAGTATAGAGGATGATAGAAAGATCATAAGGGAGTATAATTTCTATATTAGTGATGATCGTATTCATTCTACAGAGTTCGTGTAAGGTTGCTTTTAGGTATTCTACAATGATTTGGCTAGAAGGGGCATATCGTTCAATCAACATATCATATGGTCAGATAACTATGCGTCACAATTCAAGAACACGCAGAATTTCTATTGGTTGAGTAGAAGGCATAATTTTACAGGTATTCAGCATATGTGGAACTTTTGTGAGGCCATGCATGGAAAGGGGGAGCATGATGGTGCAAGAGCATGTATCAAAAGAGCCATAACATGAGAAGAGTTAAAGTATAAAGACAATGCATAGTTGACAGATGTGAAATCGATTATTGAGTGGTGTAATGCTTCCATGGGTCCAGGTAATGAAGGTAAGTCTTCAGTTCATAGATTTTTTTGGTTGATAGATGATACTAACATTGCACCATATGAGGACTGTTGTACACTGATAGGGTCAAATGAGATGCACTCTTTGAGAAGCTCAATTGCAGGTTCATGGAGTATCCATACGTGAAAGATGTCATGCTTTTATTCTTCCTATACAATTCAAGTCTGGGATGAGTGCGAGTCAAAGGAGTGGGTTGACGAATGGCAGTTAAGTTATCTTAGCCCACTTGACACGTATTGACCCTCGATGACACTTGAACTAACATAGATGGAATCATCAATTGACTTTGACCACATATCAGATTTAGTTTAACCAGGTAATATAGGGCACGTATATGCATCTAATTTCATCTAGTTCAACCAGGTAATGTCATCTTACTTTGTAGTGTTTTTGTAATGTTGACTAATTTCATCTAATTTTCTACACATATCAATGTAGGGCACATATATGTAGTTATTGTAGATGAAGATAATGAAGAGGGAACAGATTATTATTTATGTCATTGTGTTGAGGACAAAAAAAATTGGAGGCCACTATTATAGATGAAGAAAGCATCGAATACCCTATAGGCTTAGTGGTTATTACTGGAACATGGCTTTGAAGGTACCCACAGAAGAGTGTTAATGTTTGGTTATTTTAGGACTTTGACATGCATCGAAAGATTCTTCATTACTCGAACCTTGTCATGGCATCCAATGTTCATTTGATAAAGTATTGGGGTAGACCTTTGAACAAAATCTTGTGGAAGGTGCGTGAGTCTGACCATGAAGCAATACTTGACATAATAAAGAGTAGAGTAGACCTGGATGGTTCATTGGATTAATTTGTAAGTATTCACATTGATTTTGTAAAGTCATGTTACATTGAGTTGTAAGTATGCACATTAATTTGTAAGGTTTGTCTTTTTTTATTTCCTGCTGTATTTTTATACATATACACATTTTTACATCATCATGTTATGCATTTTTGGTGTCCTGCTCCTGCTGCAACCAAGCTAACTATTCCAATGTATCTGGATGGGTATGTTTACGCTAAGCATGGTCCTATTTTTCACCCAAACATGTCGAAATAGTCTGAGCTACATTGTACCGATGATATCCCTGAAGAGTCCAAAGTGCAAAAAGGAAGTAATCTTTGATGAGATGTTACTCAAAACCTATCTCACTTAGAAACATTTTGTCTAAGGAAACATGATCATGTAGAGTGCCTCTACAATAAGCTCTCTCAGTTTTTTATAACTCTGAGGTGTTTACCTATGGTGAAAGGTTTTCTGTTGACCCAAAAATCGTCAGGAGGCAGTGTAAAGTTGCAAAGGGGTGTAAATTTTGTCCTGCTCTTGATGTGACCAAACTAACTATTCCAATGTGTTTGAATGGGTACATTTATGCTAGGCATGGTCCTATTTTTCACCTAAACATGTCGAAATAGTCTGAGCTACATTGCACTGATGATATCCCTGAAGAGTCCAAAGTGCACAAAGGCAGAAGTCTTTGATGAGATGTTACTCGAAAACCATGTCACTTAGAAAAATTATGTCTGAGGCAACACAATCATGTAGAGTGTCTCTACAGTAACCTCTCTCATTTTTTTATATCTCTGAGGCATTTGCCCGTGGTGAAAGGTTTTCTGCTGCCCCAAAAATTGTTAGAAGGAGGCAGTGTAAAGTTGCAAAGGGGTGTAACTTTTGTCCTATTCCTAATGCAACCAAACTGACTATTCCAATACATCTTGATGGGTACATTTATGCTAGGCATGGTACTTTTTTTCACCCAAACATGTCGAAACAGCCCGAGCTACATTGTACCGACAATATCCCTGAAGAGTCCAAAGTGCAAAAAGGTAGAAATATTTGACGAGATGTTACTCGAAAACCATGTCACTTAGAAATATTTTGTCTAAGGCAACATGATCATGTAGAGTGCCTATACAATAACCTCTCTTAGTTTTTTATATCTCTAAGACATTTTTCCGTGGTGAAAGGTTTTCTACTGCCACAAAAATCGTCAAAAGGAGGCAGTGTAAAGTTGTAAAGGGGTGTAACTTTCATCCTACTCCTGATGCGACCAAACTGACTATTCCAATGTATCTGGATGGGTACATTTATGCTAGGTATGGTCCTTTTTTTCACCCAAACATGTCAAAACAATCTCAGTTACATTATATCGACAATATCCCTTAAGAGTCCAAAGTGCAAAAAGGCAGCAATCTTTGATGAGATGTTACTAAAAAATTATGTCACTTACAAACATTCCATCTAAGGTAACGTGATCACATAGAGTGCCTCTACAATAACCTCTCTCAATTTTTTATATCTTTGAGGCATTTGTCTGTGGTGAAAGGTTTTCTGCTGCCCCAAAAATCATTAGGAGGCAGTGTAAAGTTGCAAAAGGGTGTAACTTTCATCCTGCTCCTGATGCGACCAAACTAACTATGCCAACACATCTGAATGGGTACATTTACACTAAGTATGGTCCTATTTTTCACCCAAACATGTTGAAATAGTCTGAGCTACATTGTACCGATGATATCCCTAAAGAGTCTAAAGTGCAAAAAGGCAGCAATCTTTGATGAGATGTTACTCAAAAATTGTGTCACTTAGAAACATTCTATATGAGGCAACGCGATCACGTAGAGTGCCTCTACAATAACCTCTCTCAATTTTTTATATCTCTAAGGTGTTTGTCCATGGTGAAAGGTTTTCTGCTGCCCCAAAAATCATCAGAAGGAGGCAGTGTAATGTTGCAAAGCATTGCTAAGAAATCCTCAATACTCAAACACTCCAATGAACTGAAGCAACTTCTTCTTAGGTGCAAATGTAAGGGTACACAAGGAGAAAATGGTGCCTAGATGACTTAGTGCATTTCTATGACTTCATTCACATGTTTAAATGTTTGAGAAACTCTCCTTCACTAAGCACTTGTCCTCATGTCAATGTTAAGCTTTATACCTCCTAGGCGCTTAATTAGGTGATGTCATTAGATACAACTTACCCTTAGGTGCCAATGTAGCTTCTTCAATCCATCACACTTCTAGGTACTCAAATTTGAGGTCTTGGACTTGTATCTTATTCCTAGGCGCAATTGGATGATCTTCCTAGATCTAGGCGCTCATGATGGTGGGAAATTACATGAAGGGGTACCTAAGTCCAATTTGACTTTGTATTTGATATTTTATGACTCCAATTGACTAGGAATGGCTCAATTTCTAAAGTACTGACTCAATAATGTAAGTTTAAGGTCTTTTCCTCCTAGGCGCCAATTAATGAGTTCACTAGATGCAATTTCTCCTTAGGTGCCAAAACTAGATAGTAGAGACAAAAGGAGGTGCCTAGCATCAATTTAGGCTCTATTCATTATTTGTAAGACCTTGAATGATTAAGCATGCTTGAAGTAAGCCTTTCTCTCTTGGAACTTACTCAATGATATAGATTTGTGATACTTTATCTAAGGCGCCAATCTAGATCTATATGGAGGTGAAAGAGTGACCAACATCATGAAGCATTATACTTGGCATTTTTTATGCTTTAAATAATTATGAAGGTCTTAGGATGACTTTTCCCCTCTAGGCACCTACTCTTAGATGTCCTTGGATGTAATTTCAATCTAGGCGCTCATGGAGGTATTGAATGACAAGCAAAGGCACCTTAGCTTACTTAGCCCATTTCTTTGGATTTTGATGATCTTGACTCTTAAATGCCATCTAGTCTCATGATCTTAATCTCTCCTCTTACAAGGCGCCATATTGAATGGATTTAAACTCTCTTGTTATTCTTAGGCACCAATTCAAGGTCATTCTGAAGGCAAAGAGCGCTTAGAATCCATTTGACTTAGCTTTTAACATTTCAACAAGTTTAAGCAATGGGAGATATCTCATCAAGGAGTCCACTCAAAGGATTATTTCATGTCAACTCTTCCTAGGCTCCAATGTGTGATTAGATGACAAGGAAAGTGCACCTAAACTCCAAACATTCAATCAATCTTCATATACATACTTCTCTCCTTCAAGGCACTCAAAGTGGTTAACTCATTCTTCAATTCCTTATTCTAGTTGGTTCTAAGACCTTTAGGCACTATCATTCACCAATTCAAACCTTCAAACACTTTTAAGGTGCTCAAAGTGATGTCCATCACCAATCCAGTCCTTAGGCGCTCAAATTTGATTGTAGAAGCAAGAAATTGCGCCTAAGGTTTATGTTGCTCAAGACCTCCTTTGCAAGGCGCCTTAGATGATGATCAAGGTAAGATTTAATTTTATCTCATAACCTTGACTTATATGCAAGAGGAATTACAATTAATAACCACAATGGTCATCAGGTGCTCATAAGCATATGATTTTGAATATCTTATTCAAAACAACAAACATACTCTTTGCATCCCAATATGGTATAATAACAAGAAATTGAGAAATATTTTCAATTGACCAACTCATAAAGAATATGGATTAGCATACTCATTTGAATATTTTCAATTGAGCAACTCATAAAGAATATTAATATTTTCTATTCAACATGATGATTCTTTTTTTTTTTAAATACAACTTTTATCTTTTAGTTCCAAAATGAGGTTTAGGTGATACTTGAATAACAATAGCTATCTTATTAGATCAACAAACATCCTATGTAATACAATTGGACTTTAAATATTTGAAGTAACCATCTACAAATATCCATTCAAACATGGATTTATAATGAAAGTATGGACGCCATCAATAAAAAAAATTTGTATTAAACAAATATCCATATAGGCATACATCAATATATGTCAATATAAGTATAACATATATACAAAATAGCCATATAGGCTTACAAGAATGCCATATAGGCATACAGTGTCAACTATATACAATACAAAATATATGTCCACAAATGCCATATAGGCATACAACAAAGGAACACAATAAATAGTCATTCCCCTCTGGCTGGTGAAGAGAATAGATCATGGACAGCCTTTGATCTTTTAGGGGATGGAGATGCGCATGTGGGTGATCTACTATGAACCAGAGGGCTACTCCTCCTATTTAGTTCTTCCTACATCTTTAGTTGTTACAATAAAAAGTATAGACATTAATATATAGAAATTACATGTTATAAAAATGAAACATTTAACAAAGTAATCACTTACAGCTAACATATAATCTATCTCCTCACTTGCCTCAGTAGCAAGAATAGGCCATGGTGATGTCATGTCCTATAGAAACCATCCAAATAGAAATTAAACTTTAAATCAATAATCTTTTGATTTTTCAAAAATAAACAACTATAACAATGAATGTAAATTGAAATTTACTAATCTACCTCATACCCTTGTCAATGCCATGGACCTATGAATTGCAGAGGTCACACCATTCTCCATTCCCCTTTGAACATCAGGAGGTGTCTTCGTAGCCTGCATCATCTGGAAATAAAACAACATTATTCAATTATGAAAACTATAATAGTGATGCAAATCATGGCTCCTAACATACACACATGTTCATCTAAACATGGAAGTACACACAATAAGCACACAAGTCACATACAAAAATCTAGTAAGTATAATTCATTCATTAAACTATTTATTTTATTACCTCCATGAAGCTTTGAAGTCCACCACCACTAGCAGGTGGTGTTGTGAAATCTTCAATATTAACCTATTCAACATCCAAAATTAGATATTAGAATACCATTCATATAACAATGCTATTCACATGTAATATTTATAATTATTTACTAGTTACATACCCTGACAGTAGATGATCTAGTGTAATATGCAGGTGGAGAACCACTGAAAACTGCATCAACGCTATGACCCTGAAATTTCATTAAAATCATCAAACTAAATTAGTTGATCTTGCATTTCAAAAATGAAATTTCATAAATTAAATTCAATAAACTTGCTAATATTTACCTGAGTATCAAGGCTAAAAGGTTATCTGTCATCACCATCTGCTCAGCTACAAATGTAGCCTATGCACCTGCGTCCTGACCATCCATGGGGTCATAACCACATGCTAACCCGCAAGTCTAACAAGTATGGGGTGGGACCTTACTCCTCGCACTATCTCTCAACCCACTCTATGCTGTGGGACTGGCATGCTCTATGATGCTCTGGGTCAAGGCACTAATGGACTGAAGTGTATCGACCTCAACACTCTCCTTCACAATGGAAGGGATAGAAACATGCTCATGGGCTGGTCTACTGATTACTCATCTCACTACCTGTTGTGGGTCAACACGTGCCCCTGGTCTATCTTGTGCTGACCCCCCACCTCTACCCTGGAAATCCCGCATACCAAAATAGTTTGGCACTTTATTGAGGACAAACTCATAGTAGAGTTTCCTCAAAAACTATTGTGGGACCTCATTATTATTGCATGGAGGATGGTCAAAAACCATCCACCACCTCTGCCCAAAATTGTCCCTTATTGCTTGGTTGTTGCACCTATGGATAGGGAACCTCTTGCATGTAATGGCTGGAGGTTGATTTGTTTGTGGGTTTGTGAAAATCGAACACAAGTCTAATTTTGTAATTTGTAATTTTTTTACATCTTGGTATGACAGCTTGTCTGCATAATAGTCTCTAAACTCTCTCCTCTTGTCCATCCAACTAATTATTTGCTTGCTAATTGAATCTACATTTGATAACATAGATTCAAGAGATTCAGCAAGTGTGGACCTATGCAAGGTTGAAGTGGAAGGATCTTTCAACCTTGCAATTATATCTTTAATTTCTTTTTTGTTGTTTTCAATTTGCTCCATTATATTTTCTTGTGTTCCAGGGGCATGTCAAGGAATGGATGGAGGAGGTTGTTGTTTTGCAGGTATTTCCTCCTCAGGATTTTGTGGATTTTGAGGAGGAGGAGGAGGTGCATTAACATTTCCTGACAATTAACAAAATATACATAAAAAATCAACTCAAACCTACCTATTTAGAAACAAATTCAAACAAAAAAAAATAAAACTCACTCCTTTGGCGTGCTCAACGTCGTGGCAGCATTTTGGCAATGAATCGATAAGATTTTTGTGTTGAATTGAGTTTTGCAAAATGCGAGCACACTTCCTAGGGTTTGCAGGCCATGGGTATAGAGGAGAAAAAATAAATGAAATGAGATAACCTTTTTTTTTATTTATAACAAGTCAAAATGCGCTCGCGTTATAACGTGAGCACGTTATGGCCTAGTTTTGACGAGCCTTAGGCTCGTCATTACCAAACCATAATGCGAGCGTGTTGTTTTGCATTATTATTTTTTTAAAACAATTTGGCCACTTTTTGGTGCCCCATCTTTTTGCACTTACCCATAAGTTGAGGTATAAATAGCATACCAAAGGTTGTTGTTATGTTTTTAAAATCTTATCGTAACTTGCTACATGTAGATATGTAGAGCGGAATAGTATTAAGATCCTATAAGAGCGTTTATGAAAGGATCTGATCCTCTATATAAGCATCCACTACTTCATGAAGTTGAGGCTTATGTTATGCAAGTTTACGCTAATGAAGCACTACCCTTCGTTTAATATATTGGTTAAAAATTACCTATTGTGCAAATGTATGTGACAAAGGATATTTGAAAAAGGGATAATTTGGCTATATTGTAACTAAGAAAAATCTCCTAGATTGTGCTACTATTGTAGGCATGTGTTCTTCTGGAGTAATAAAAACTAAGGGAGAAACCCTAAACAACTATTCGAGGATCTTCCCATACTATCCTCTAAGATACTCTCAATGTAGCCTATATCTCTACATGCACCTAAGTACCACAATAGTATCAATAATTTAGAAACTCTTGATGTTGATACCATAAATTTATCTTAGGTCTAAGGGATAATAATTATCCTCTCACATTTACATGGGATCCCACTTGATAAGATTAACATTATTAAAATGATAAGCACTAATTAAATAGTTTATTTAGATTGAATTATCAAATAATTATAGAAAATATACACTCTATGACTAATGTCCAAGATTTAGGAAGATCAGGCTAATGGTCTTTGGACCTCAATGCACAAGCCAAATATATTAAAAAGTTTATAAATTATACTTCTAGAAAACTACTTATAATGGAAATGAAAGGATAGTTGGTGAGGTACTTCATTAGCCCCTTTAATTCTAATTAAAATCCCTTGGGGTTAAAAAACTCGTAAGTAGCCTAAATTGCATTTGACACATGAAAGAAGATCCTAGGGTAATTTTATGATAGATTAATAGTAAACACAAGGGTTGAAAAGATCACGTTTATTATTAAATAAATAGAGAATTAATTAGATAGTTAAATCCTTTATTTTTGATAGTTGTGTCCTTGAAAATTTGCATAGGTGTTGTATTTTCTATTAAATCTTTGTGGTCATAGTCTCTAATTGGAAAAATATCACTAGAAAACTATTTCTTGTTGGAATTCATAGTGCTCAAAGGTTGATAAAACTTGGCATTATCACCCTTTTAGTGAGTGTGTTTTTCACCACTATACGTGACACATTATACATCAAAACTGTAAATAGCATCTTAGTAATGATTTTTTAAAAAATTGTAATTAAGGATTTGTTTTTTTACATCAAGTAGGGTATCCCAATTGCCCACTCCATGATTTTTGGAGATGCATGCATAATTATCCATCTATAATTTATTTTTTAAACACATGATGTGAGTTTCAAACCGTATGACTATTTCAAATATATAGTGTACAAAAGACCCATAAGATTTACAAGGTTAATAGCACAGCTGATCCTAGCATAGATCAAACAGTTCCTAGGATTTTCTATTTCAAGGAGGTAGTTTTACCCACATCTTCTCTTCTATAAATGTAACAATATTTTTCAAGCATAAGGATGATGGATTGTTTCTAGACCCATGCTTGTTCAAGCTTTGTCTACTCAATTTTCCCTCTCCTATCTTTTTATTTATATATTTAGGGTATATTTTGTTCACGTGTCTAATATTAATCTTTTATAATGTGTCAATGCGGAAGTTATGATTATCATTTTTATCCTTCTTCTATATCTATTGATGAATGGTTAAAACTTATTTTACATTATTATAGTCATACTTGAATCTAAATGATGTCAAGTATTAAACTCCATTCTAAAATCTTTATTAAAATGGAAAAGACTTCTTTTTTCACAAACCACCATTTAAATGATTTCTATTTTTAGGGTTTTTTGCTTTTTGATCCTAGATAGAATTACGTCGTACTAGAATGAAGAAGGAATTAGCCTTTCAATCCTAGTAGTCATCTTGTTATTTAGGTTTCCTACTTGTAGGGCTTCTCCTTGTTAATGTCTCCAAATGGCATGGGTATTGAACACATTTGAAACACTAACATGTGTCATTATATAATATCTAAGTATCAAAATATGGGTTAGAGTAACTTTTAGTGTATATATATTTCATATATTTGTATACACTTAGGTATAAGCCTACTTAGGTGTGCCCTTACACACTATTGACACATGCCTCATTGAGGTGTCAAGTTTGTTGGGCAGTTAAGAGAAAGTATCAAAATATGGGTTAGAGTAACTGTTAGTGTATATATATTTCATATATTTGTATATGTAGGAATACACTCAACACTGAGAGGGGGGGTGAATCAGTGTTGTTAACAATTTTTGCTCCTTTTCTTAATTTAATTTCACAATTGTAAAATTCTTCAGATAGAACAAAGAAAATATGTAGAGTATCAACACAAAACTTAACACAAGAAATTTCCCGAGTGGAAAACCCTCCTGGGGTATAAAAACCACTCAACTGCCTCACTGGCTTAACACAAATTTCAGATTACAATTGTCTCACTGACATTACAATTTTGCCTCACTGGCATATTGTACTTCTCTGCATGTCTCACTGACATTACAACATCAACAATTTCAATGAAAAATATAACTCAGGGGATTTCCCTGTTTCAATGAAAACAAAACCTTATTTCTCCCTTTTAAAACAAACAAAGATATATTCTTTACAATTAAACTTCAAATCAATCAATTTTGATCTTCAAAAATACTTCATATCTCTGCAAAAACAACCTCAAACTAATTCACCATTTCTTGATCTTTCTCCCTGTGCAAAACTGAACAATTTACCCTCTCTAAAAAATTATTGTCTTTCATCACTTTCACTTTCTCTGAACAAACATTAATTCATCCTGATCATTGAAGAACTCCATTCATTTATTGAACCAACATTCTTTCAAAACCTCAACACAATTCTCTGAAATAAAATTGTTTCTTCATACCTGCATAAAAATCATTTCATAGCAAAAATCCCATTAAAAGCTTCTCACCACACACAAGATCTTCTCTCTTATCTGCATCATTTTTCACCCCTAAAAAAAATTCTCTTTATACAAATGAACTTTCATCATTCAATCTTCTACAAATCCGTTCAACTTCTAACATCATATATTTTTTATCACCTTCAAATCTTATTCTCTCAAAAATAAAAAATCTTGATGATCACAATCTTTCATCTTCTCAAAAAAACTCTCCAACACAAAATCAATATTTTCTTCTCCTTAAAAATTGCATTGTATTCTATATGATTTCTAAAATAAAAGTTTCTAATTTCTAAATGTCTTCGTCGATCCACATTCCATGATTGAAAAAATCTTTTAAGAATATTTCTATAAGAAAAATCTTCTGACTTTCCAAATGCAACTTTTGCTGTCACTTTAAATTAGAAACAAGTTGATTTTCTGCCTTTTAAACCACAGAACCCGTCAATTTTTACCTCTTCAACCTGCGGCATAATTCAAATTTCTACCACTGGATGTGGTAATCCCGCCATCTATTGTTTAAACCTTAGCCGTTGATCGGCTTTCTCGCGCCCACATCGGAACTTCCACCGGCGCTCACCCGAAGCCTAACACAAGGGGCCGGTAAATACGAGGCACATACCCTCAAGTTGTAACTTAAAACCCGATGACCTTCTCAACCGGTCAACAGAACATTAGAACTAAAGTGCTTTGACAGTTAGCTTTGTGGTTTTTAATCTAAGTTTGGATTTTGCAAATATGACAATTTGATCTTAACACCATATATGCTGACCACAATTTGATCTTAAAACTTTATATCATGTAATAAGCAAATATGCATTACCTGACCACATATTGATGAGACCACATATACACTTGATAAGTATATGACATAACATAGGACATGTCACATATTTACTCACACTATTTCACTGTAAAATCTGATGTCCCTGATCTGAGAACCATATCCCTAAAATCATTACCATGAAGAAGACCATGTCACTGATGAAGACCATTCACTGATCTGAGAACCATATCATTG
This sequence comes from Cunninghamia lanceolata, assembly GCA_027924645.1. Lineage (NCBI taxonomy): Eukaryota > Viridiplantae > Streptophyta > Pinopsida > Cupressales > Cupressaceae > Cunninghamia > Cunninghamia lanceolata. The sequence continues at coordinate 11,925,100 of BSBN01000892.1, forward strand.
AAATCATTACCATGAAGAAGACCATGTCACTGATGAATCTATCATTTTGGCATCAATGAAAACCACCATCATTTTGACATCAATGAAAAGACAATATACTCAACTGTGAAATGTGCTACAAAACTCCCCCTTTGTCTTTGACATTGATGGCAAAACCATAATTGATTTCTCCCCCTTTTTGACATAAAAATGTCAAAGGCAAAAAAATAATCACCACAACCAATAGATTCTTGTTCTTGTAAATACAATCCTCTGAAATTTTTTTTCAAAACCAACACTTTACTTCATACTGATTAAATGCACAATACTGTAACACTGCCAACCACAAAATATGTACAAAAACTATATACAGGCTATGTACAAATGAGATTCAGGACATCAAAAATAATCTAGAAGACAACTCCCCCTGAATCTAATATATCTGTAACTTACTGAAGAGAGACAAGAGACAGAACTCCTAATCTCTATCTCAGAGTTTTAAATGTCTCCTTTGGCAAAGGCTTTGTGAAGATATCAGCCAATTGATCACTTGTATGCACATATTCCAAAGCAACTTCATTTTCAATCACTTTTTCCCTTAGAAAATGATATCTGATAGCAATGTGTTTAGTTCTTGAATGCATTATAGGATTCTTTGACATATTAATAGAACTTGTGTTATCACAAAGAATAGACACAGGCTTTTTAACCTCAACCTTAATATCAAGAAGTAATTGTACCATCCAAAGTACCTGTGTACAACATGATGAAGCAGCAATGTACTCAGCTTTAGCTGTAGATAGAGAAACACAATCTTGTTTCTTACTATGCCATGCAACCAATCTGCCACCCAGAAAGAAAGCTGCTCCACTTGTGCTTTTTCTGTCATTAGGACACCCTGCCCAATCTGCATCTGTATATGCAAGAAGTGTAAAATCATTGTGCCTAGGATACCATAAACCAAAATCAAGTGTACCCTTAATATATCTAAAGATTCTCTTAACAACATTCAAATGTGATTGTTTAGGACAAGCTTGAAATCTTGCAACCAAACAAACTGCCTGCATAATATCAGGCCTAGAAGCAGTGAGATACAAAAGACTCCCAATCATAGATCTATACAGAGATTGTTCTACTTCAGGTGATTCATCATTTTTACTTAGCTTATGCCCTATCTCCATAGGAGTACCCAAAGGTTTGCAATCATCCATTTGAAATCTCTTTAACATCTCTTTGGCATATTTATTTTGTGAGATAAATATTCCCTTTTCAAGCTGAGATACCTGAAGACCAAGAAAGAAAGACAATTCTCCCAACATAGACATTTCAAATTCTGATTTCATAATGTTAGGAAATGAATGACTCATATCATCATTGTTACTACCAAAAATGATATCATCAACATAGATTTCAACAACCAGAATATCCTCACCTTTGATTAAATAGTACAAATTACTGTCCACACCTCCTTTTGTGAACCCCTGTTCCTGCAGAAATTTATCCAGTCTATAATACCAAGCCCTTGGAGCTTGCTTTAAACCATATAAAGCCTTTTTCAATCTATAAACATGATCTGAATTATCTTTATTCACAAAACCTTCTGGTTGTTCCATGTAGACTTCTTCTTCAAGATCTCCATTTAGAAATGTTGATTTTACATCCATTTGGTAAACTTTGAAATTTTTATAAACTGAAAAAGATAAAAACATTCTTATAGCTTCTAATCTAGCAACAGAAGCAAATGTTTCTTCAAAGTCAATACCTTCAATTTGTGAATACCCTTTGCAAACCAATCTGGCTTTGTTTCTAACAACTTTACCTTTATCATCAAGCTTATTCCTAAACACCCATTTTGATCCAATGACATTCTTACCTTCTGGTCTTGGAACAAGTTCCCATGTTTTGTTCTTTTCTATTTGGCTTAATTCCTCTTCCATGGCATTAACCCATGCTTCATCTTTGCTGGCCTCAACATAAATCTTTGGTTCCATTTCAGATATCAAACACACATGTGCTTGATTATGTGCAGCAGCTTGCTTTCCTCTTCTTGTTAACACACCACTGTCCTTATCCCCAATGATCAACTCATGAGGATGATCTCTTTGAAATGCCTTTGAAAGAGTCTTTGTCTTAACATCAACAGATTTTTCAGGATCTTCTTCCTCTTCCTGAATTTCTTCTTCCTTTTGTGAATGATGATTAACTTCAATGTCATGAATCAACTGCATACAGGGCTGCAAGTCCTCATCCACCTTAACATTAGTACTTTCAATTATTCTTTTGAGCCTATTGTTAAAACACTTATATGCCTTGCTATGTGTAGAATAACCAAGAAAAATGCCTTCATCACATCTAGACTCAAAACCACATAAGCTATCATTATCTTTCTTGATGTAACACTTACTTCCAAAAATTTTGAAATACCCAACATTAGCTGACTTACCATACCACAGTTCATAAGGAGTATAATTTGACTTTACCCTTAATTGAACTCTGTTCAGAGTATATACAGCTATATGAACAGCTTCTCTCCAATAGACATTAGGCAGATTTGCATCATGTAGTAAGGTTCTTGCCATTTCTTTTACAGTCCTGTTTTTCCTTTCAGCTACTCCATTTTGCTGTGGAGTTCTAGGAGTGGAGAATTGCCTTCTTATCCCATCTTTTTCACAATACTCCTCAAATTCCTTTGAAGTGTACTCTCCTCCATTGTCTGACCTTAGACATTTTAGCTTGAAATCAGATTCCTTTTCAACCATCTTCTTGAAGATTTTGAATCTATCAAATGCCTCTGATTTATGCCTTAAGAATGTTACCCATGTCATTCTTGAAAAGTCATCAATGAAAAGCATAAAATGTTTTTCTCCTCCCAGAGCTTTAGTCCTTGTAGGACCACACAAATCTGAATGTACCAGCTGCAGAGGTTTTGAAGTAAAATACTCCTTAGGCTTGAAACTGACTTTGGTTTGCTTACCCAGCTGACACTCTTTGCATATAGTATTACTTGGTTTTGAAATATGAGGCATATTTCTGACATTGTGATTCCTGCTAATTCTCACAAGATTGTCAAAATTCACATGACCAAGTCTTCTATGCCATAACCAGCTTTCCTCAATTTGACCCATGAAACAGATCTGACTATCAATACTTTTAGTTTCTGAGTTATGAAGATTGTAGATGTTACCACTAGTCCTTAGACCTGCTGCAATAACTTTACCTGATTTCTTTTTGATCTCACATCCATGTGCATCAAATACCACATTAAAACCATTGTCACATATTTGATTGACACTTAACAAGTTGTGCTTCAGTCCTTCTACAAAATACACATCATGTAGTGGTGTTTCTTCATCGAGAAGAATTGTACCTTTGCCTTTGATCATAATGCAATCATTATTTCCAAACATAACAGAACCTTCATTAATGTCTTCAAACTTAACAAATTTTTCTTTGTCTCCTGTCATGTGATTGGAACAGCCACTGTCAATCACCCACTGTTCCTTCTTTCTGGCATGAAAAGCAGCTTGTGCAATCATAACATTAATGCTCTTATTGATTACCTTAGGTTTCCAAACAAGCAACTTCTTTTTAGAACTTGAAGAAGGCAAACCTATAACAGTATTCCTTATAGTTTGCTACATTTGCAAAGAAGGTCTACAAAATTTGGCAATATGCCCAAAATTTTTACAATTGTGACACTTCAAACTTCTTAAAAACATGAATGGATTCCTTGGAAATAAATGCATTTCTCTTCTAACTCCAAATCTGCATTCACTGGCTTTATGTCCAAACCTGTTGCAACAAAAACAATATCCAGTAAAGTGAGCATTATACCTGAAAGTATCACTTCTGTTGTAGTTTGTTGTCCTTATGATTGATTTGCCATTTGTACTAGCCTTTTGTGAACATTGTCCCTCTTCAAATCCAAGACCTGATTTATCCTTGAATCCTTTTTGTTTATCAAGAAGATCATCTAGTTTATCACTGCTTCTGCACATATCAAGTCTTCTTCTTAGATCAACAATTTCAGCTTCAAGTGTATGACATTCCTTGTCCTTGTTATTCAACTCTTTGTCTTTATCATCAATAATTCTCTTACTTTCATCAAGAGAAAGAATTAGATCAGTAATTTGTTTCTCATAACAAGTTAACTTATTATTCATGATATCATTTTCTTTTTGAAACTGACTTCTTTGTGCAATGATTTCCTTTCTAAGTTTCTTGACTTGACTTAATGCACACATCAATTCTCCTTCAAAGTCAATAACAGCTTCACAACTGTTTGATTGTTCCTCACATTTTTCATTTTGAACTTCATTTAGAATAGCCATAAAGAAAGTCTATGCATTTTCATCAAGAAAATCATCTGAATCACTTTCAGTCATATCAACATTTTTTATGAACAAACTTCTTTTCTTTCTGAAATTATTTTTCCTTCTAGAAACAAACTGTTTCTTTTTGAATTGCTTCTTGTTTTCATCTTCATCACTGTCTAGATCTGTGTAAGGACACTGAGTTGCATAGTGTCCAATCTTTCCACACTCAAAGCATTTGAATGGAAGCTTACCTTTGTACTTACCAACAGATCCCTTCTTCAACTTGCTTGCCAGAGATATTTCTTGATCATCATCCAATTCTTCTGAATCAGAAATCTCCTTTTCTTTTCTGACTAATTTGAAAGCAGCTTCTTTGCTTGAAGGTATGTCATTACTAATTCTCATCTCATAAGCTGTGAAAGTGCCATGAAGTTCATCAAAGGTAATTTTGCTTAAGTCTCTTTCTTCAACTGCAGACACTTTGGATTCATATTTTGGATTTAAGGTCCTTAAGATTTTTGTAACAACTGTCTTCTCTTCCAGTGTATCACCAAGTTCTCTGATAGCATTTACAATTTCTTGGACCCTTAGAAGATATTCTGCCACTTTCTCATCATCACTCATTCTGAGACTTTCAAATTTTGCTCTGTAGGATTGCAGTTTTGCTTCTTTGATTTTATCATCTCCTTGATAGATATTAGACAGTTTGTCCCATATTTCCTTGGCTGTTTTACACTCCATGATTTTGACAAGTATGTCATTGGTAAGACCACAACATAATGCATTTTTAGCCTTAGCATTATTTTCATATGCCCTTTTTTCATCAGCTGTGCTAGGAGGATTTGTAGCAGTATATGCAGTAACAATGGTACCATACACATCATACCCCAGAGATGACAAATATGACTCCATCCTGAATTTCCAAAAAGCATAGTTAGAGCCATCAAACATAGGTGCCTTATAATTTGAGTAACCTTCTTCACTTGCCATGATAAGTATTCCAGAAATATGATCTACCCAAGCTGATTAAGCTTTGACAGGGTACCAGGCTCTGATACCAATTGTAGGAATACACTCAACACTGAGAGGGGGGGTGAATCAGTGTTGTTAACAATTTTTGCTCCTTTTCTTAATTTAATTTCACAATTGTAAAATTCTTCAGATAGAACAAAGAAAATATGCAGAGTATCGACACAAAACTTGACACAAGAAATTTTCCGAGTGGAAAACCCTCCTGGGGTATAAAAACCACTCAACTGCCTCACTGGCTTAACACAAATTTCAGATTACAATTGTCTCACTGACATTACAATTTTGCCTCACTGGCATATTGTACTTCTTTGCATGTCTCACTGACATTACAACATCAACAATTTCAATGAAAAATATAACTCAGGGGATTTCCCTGTTTCAATGAAAACAAAACCTTATTTCTCCCTTTTAAAACAAACAAAGATATATTCTTTACAATTAAACTTCAAATCAATCAATTTTGATCTTCAAAAATACTTCATATCTCTGCAAAAACAACCTTAAACTAATTCACCATTTCTTGATCTTTCTCCCTGTGCAAAACTGAACAATTTACCCTCTCTGAAAAATTATTGTCTTTCATCACTTTCACTTTCTCTGAACAAACATTAATTCATCCTGATCATTGAAGAACTCCATTCATTTATTGAACCAACATTCTTTCAAAACCTCAACACAATTCTCTGAAATAAAATTGTTTCTTCATACCTGCATAAAAATCATTTCATAGCAAAAATCCCATTAAAAGCTTCTCACCACACACAAGATCTTCTCTCTTATCTGCATCATTTTTCACCCCTAAAAAAAATTCTCTTTATACAAATGAACTTTCATCATTCAATCTTCTACAAATCCGTTCAACTTCTAACATCATATATTTTTTATCACCTTCAAATCTTATTCTCTCAAAAATAAAAAATCTTGATGATCACAATCTTTCATCTTCTCAAAAAAACTCTCCAACACAAAATCAATATTTTCTTCTCCTTAAAAATTGCATTGTATTCTATATGATTTCTAAAATAAAAGTTTCTAATTTCTAAATGTCTTCGTCGATCCACATTCCATGATTGAAAAAATCTTTTAAGAATCTTTCTATAAGCAAAATCTTCTGACTTTCCAAATGCAACTTTTGCTGTCACTTTAAATTAGAAACAAGTTGATTTTCTGCCTTTTAAACCACAGAACCCGTCAATTTTTACCTCTTCAACCTGCGGCATAATTCAAATTTCTACCACCGGATGTGGTAATCCCGCCATCTATTGTTTAAACCTTAGCCGTTGATCGGCTTTCTCGCGCCCACATCGGAACTTCCACCGGCACTCACCCGAAGCCTAACACAAGGGGCCGGTAAATACAACGAGGCACATACCCTCAAGTTGTAACTTAAAACCCGATGACCTTCTCAACCGGTCAACAGAACATTAGAACTAAAGTGCTTTGACAGTTAGCTTTGTGGTTTTTAATCTAAGTTTGGATTTTGCAAATATGACAATTTGATCTTAACACCATATATGCTGACCACAATTTGATCTTAAAACTTTATATCATGTAATAAGCAAATATGCATTACCTGACCACATATTGCTGAGACCACATATACACTTGATAAGTATATGACATAACATAGGACATGTCACATATTTACTCACACTATTTCACTGTAAAATCTGATGTCCCTGATCTGAGAACCATATCACTAAAATCATTACCATGAAGAAGACCATGTCACTGATGAAGACCATTCACTGATCTGAGAACCATATCATTGAAATCATTACCATGAAGAAGACCATGTCACTGATGAATCTATCATTTTGGCATCAATGAAAACCACCATCATTTTGACATCAATGAAAAGAGAATATACTCAACTGTGAAATGTGCTACAGTATACACTTAGGTATAAGCCTACTTAGGTGTGCCCTTACACACTATTGACACATGCCTCATTGAGGTGTCAAGTTTGTTGGGCAGTTAAGAGAGGGATCATCAAGTTTCCCACTAAACTAGCCACTCACACTAGTTTCGAGGAGTCATTTCCTCAAGTAACTAACTACCACCTTTCACCTATATGTACTCATCTTATTCAACTATCAATTCACTCCAGATTTGATACTTGCAATCGTCTCATTGATCTTGGCTCAATTCTACATGCTATTAGAGCAAACTGAGTTTGTTTACTAGTTCATTTGCAGGCATAAATCCCCTATTTGACAGATTTTTTTGGTAAAAAGTGCAATTTTTTAAAAAAAATTGACATTTTGCAAATTTCTTGTTCATAGTTTTTTTTTTTTTTTTTGAAAATGCAATTTTTTTTTGGGGCAAAATCAACATTTTGTAGGATTGGTGAGTGTCTGGTTCGTGACATTTGGGCAATTTTTTTGCATTTTTCCCATTTTTGGCCTCTTGGCCTCCCTGGGAGACCTTGTTCTAGGGTTTGTGGTCATTTGCACTAAGATCCAAGTTGGGTCTGGCCGTTGAGCTCTCTAGCTTAGGCTTTTCCCTTGATCTCCTGCATCCACTATTTCCATTCTTCAGATCGACGGCCTCATACCCTTTGAGGTCACAGTTTCTGTAGAAGAGGTCACATTGGAGATTGCTACTCATTTTGGCATTTTTTTCTTTATGGATGGTTTGTTGATTGACAATGAGGGTTTCTGTATTCTTTTTGTCCCTCTTTGGCCACTCTGCACAGAGGGCACAAACAAAGGAAGCCAGGCCGTAATCCCCCATGTGGAGTAGAGTTGTGAGGAGACGTTGTTTGGCATGGTGTAGAGGCTTCAACGTTGTCCTTGGTACCCAGCGATTTAACCATAGGCTTTCTCAGTTCGGCCTGCACTCTCCTCATGGCCTACATATCTCAAATTTCCCTCTTACAAGAGGTGCGAACTTGCACACAAGGCATGCAATTCGTAGGGTTAAAAAACTGTGGGTTGTGGGCAAGAGCAAGGTGTTTCTGAGGTAGTTGGAAGGCCCAATGCCTCACAAGAAAGGCCAAAATGTCCCATACTCTGTCCACAGCAAGGCAGAAAGGTTTGTCCCTACCTAGGAACTCTCACCCTCGCCAGCTCCTCACATAGGGTGTTCACCAGCATGCAACCCTCATTTGGAGCTCTAGTTCATATCTTCTTATAGAGGATTTAGACCTCACATAAGATCTGATGCCTTTGCCCTATGAACATTGGCGCCAACCCTGCAATTCCCCCTGCCCTTGTACATCTTTTTGGGCATATTTCCCTAATCTCTAATCTAATCGGCTCCTGTTGCCCTAATTCGTGGGCTTCACAATAGTATTTCAAATTTTGTTTGTTTTTTAATAGACAAAAGTTTATTAAACTAGTAAAAGCACCAAAGGTTCTATCAAATAGCCGATAGACACCTATTGTTAGATAGTTTATATCTATATTTTTTTTTCGAAAGTTATTACATGTAGTAGTTGGTGGACAAGGCTATTTATACTATAAGAAATTAATTTTTTAAAAATAAAAATAAAATTAATTTTAGATAGTTTATAGGCCTATTGCTAACATTGTTTGTTTGAAGTGTCTTTGAATTTTGTTCGTTTAGTGTGATTTAGTTTGTCATCCACTTTTTGTTTGTTTGAAGTGTGATTGAACTTTAGGCATTACTTTCTGTGCACTCATTGTTTGAACTTTTGGGATTCACGGAACTTTGGCATCCACTTATTTATTTGAATTTATTTGAATTTCAGAGTTCATTTTGTTTAGTATTTATTGTTTGTGTGAAGTGTGTAGTTGAATTTTGACATCCATTTATTATTTGAGTGTGCTTTTGACATTCACTTTGAGTATGAAATGTGTATGAACTAAATTTTGCATTCATTTTGTGTTTTGTGTGTGTGTGAACTAAATTTGACATTCACTTTGTGTATGTGTTCTATCAAATGACCGATAGGCAGGGGCTTAAATTTGACAGTCCACCTTACCTGTCAAGGAATTTTTTTCCTACAGTTTAGTATGAATTATTGCCTGTCACATGACAATCAATTTTTTTACATGCAAGTCAAATTCCAATTCTTTCTATTTCAATATTTTTGATGTGCAGCAAAAGCTTAGAAAGATGTGTTGAAAAAGCTTAGGATAAATAAAATATTTTATCAAAAAAATAAACCTAAGGAATTTTTTTTTAAATAATAGAAGTTCCTATTAAAAAATTAAAAAAACAAAAGAATATATATAAAGCTTAGAGAGTTGTGCTGAAAAAAATACCAATTTAGAATGATAAAAAAAACAAATCTAAAAATTTGAGAATTTTTTTCCTATATAATAGAAGTTTCTATTGAAAAATTAAAAAATAAAAGGAAAAAACTATAAATTTAGAATGGATATATTCTAAAAAACAAATCAAGAAATTCCCGAAATTTTTCTTATAATAGAAGTTCCTACGTTTAAAAATAAAAGGAAAAAAGATAGATATTGTATAATTTAAAATGAATATATTCATTAAAAAACAATCTAAAAATTTGGAATTTTTTTTTTTAAGAGAATTTTTTTTTTTTAAATAATAGTTCGTATTAAAAAAATTAAAATAAAAAGAATATATATATATATATCAAATTTTCATATTAATTATTTTTTGTACAGTTTTTAAAATAAATTACAAGTATATCAATACAGTCAAATATTTATTTTGATTGTATTTTACAACTAAAATCTTTAAATACAGCTATACAACTGTCAAATTTAAGCCCTGACGATAGGCACAAATATTTATAGGCCTATCATTAAATAGTATATATTTATATTTTATTGGAAAGTCATTAAATATAGTACAGTTGGTGGACAAGGTTATACATACTATAACAAATTCAACTTTTTTTAAAAAAAATAATAATAAAATGGTATTAAATGAATAACCACATGAAGAAAATCATGAATGAAGCATTAGATAACTAAATCATAAAGAAATCATGTATTTAGTAATTGCCAAAATCTTTTTCATCTTGTACCCCCTTATGATTGCCTCATCATGCTTTAATAACAACATAAAAATATAATATTTTGAATGTAACTTTTAATAAATCACATTAGGATATCATATTAAATATTTTAAGCTATATGAAATAAAATGGCAACAAATATTTTATTTTATACAATTATAGTTACAAGGACACAATTGAAAGAAAATTATTATTGTAAAAATTATTATTGCAAGTACAAAGACCATTACATTATTGGTAACAACACAATATTCATTTATGTAAATGAATGACAAATAAATTGAATATTTATTGAATGTTATCTCGTTAACTTAGAGACACCATTGTGTAATAGGTGTTCTTCATTTTCCTATTCTTAATATAATTTGCACTTTCTATCTTAATGCATTGTTCAAATGATAATGGTGGTGATATTCTCAAAGTTTTGAGAGATTTAACTAGAGATTTAACTAGAGAGGTATCATGAATGTTAAACCCACTCTCTACATCACCAATATTTATTTTATATTGTGTTGTGTGAATTTTAAAAAATTAGTTAATATTAAAAAATTTAACCCTAATATATTTTTAATGGAATAATCCATTTTCTCATTTATTAATCTTTTCTAACTAAAATTATAATAACCCGTATCATCTTAATAATAAAGTTATAATTAACCCAACATAAAACTAAAACCTTAGAAATTAGGTATAAATATTAATATAAAAAAATTAACATCAAAATATATTTAAATATAAATATTAATATAAAATTAAAAAAATCATTTAAATGCATCTAAATTATTAAATATAAATATTAATAATTGAAATAAATAAATTAATCTGGCCATTTAAAATGGTATTAATTAAAAACTTTTATCCCTATTTTTAAAAAATAAAGTAATAAAATTAAAGTCTCATCTACTTTTCAATTAAAAAATAATAATGGTATGATATGACTAACTAATAGCTTGATTTCCAAATCTTAATCTATTACTAAATAACCACTATTTGAATACATTACTAACTATCAATCTAAATTTTAAAAAAGCACCAATAACAATTTAAAACAATAATAAAGCACATAAGGCATAACTATATTTTTCTATGCACATTCACTTCTAATTTTTATAAGTATGTATTTGATAGATGAACTTTCATTCTATCACACTTTTTAAAAAAAATTTAAAAGAAATTAATATAGGATTGCATAATAAGGTTGGGATTTTTTTTAAAATATGTTCTATTTAATCTATAAAAACCTAGATCCTCTTAATAATAATAAAATTATAATTAACCCAACATAAAACTGAAACCTTCCAAATTAGATATAAATATTAATATAATATTTTTTTTAAAATATACTTAAATATAAATATTAATATAAATATAAATTATTAAATTAAATATTAATATAAAAGAAAAATCATTTAAATGCATCTATTACTATAATAAAGTGGCTATATCTTAGGAAGAAATGTATTTTAAAGAAAGCAAATCCTTTCTAAAGATTATTTTAACCTACAAATTAAAATAATTTTCATTTTTGCTTCTTATTAATTTTTTTCTCCTTTGTTGCATGTTTCAGAAGAAAAATTGTGTGGGAAATTTTTTTGGAATGCTTTATCCATTTCACTTCTCCTCACAAAATTTGTGAATATTGATTTATTTATTTCACTATGTTTATATTGCCTATTTTCCGAAGATATCTTGATATCTACCACACTTTTAAAAAAATTAAATTCTAAAAGAAATTAATATAGAATTGTATAATAAGATTGAGAAATTTTTAAAGGAAATATGTTCTATTTAATCGATAAGGTTGGGCCAAAAAAAATACAAGGAGCCCCTGGATTTTAATTTAAAATACTTTTCTTGTTTTCCTTAGATACTCGGGTGGTTACATAGGAAGTCAAAGCAAAATGTGTCTATGTCTTCACAATTTCTGTTACCAATAAATAGGCGTTCCTCAATTTGTTTGGTGCTTTAGTTGATTGTATTGATTTAGTTTATGATTAAAATGATTGAATATATTGATGTACAGATAAATCTTTAGATTAATGGGGTTTTCCCCAATTTATTCAAGCAAACGCTATCTTGATTCAGGTTATGATTGCATACAACTGCAAGGTGTACTTTTCCTTGGGTAATTAAACCTCTTATTTTTGGGAGTAATGTATTGAGATTCCTACTCTAACCCTCATAGTAGCGATTATTTCTTTTTGTTCAAAAGTAATCTTCTGTAGCCCATATCAGAAGAACGGAGTTTGTAGCATGTAGGATTCAATTTAGTAAATTTTTTGGTGATTTTTGTTGGGGGTTAACTAATTTAAATTTGCCTAGTATTTGATTCTGAATACCACTCTTTTACTTCAAAGACTACCAGCCAAGACCATAACACTTTTAAAAGTAACCCAAAAACAAAATATTAACATTCAAACCCTACTAAATGAGAAAGCAATTCAGTAAATACTTAAAAAAATTAAGTGTAAATATCCAAACCCTCCTGAATGATGATCACATAATGCATGTCAAAAAATAATGATTATTAACACTGAGAAAAATGGATACAATCAATGGTAGCCATAGATTTAAGCTACAGCTCTACATGGACTGGATAAAAATAGAAGAAAGAAACCATGTGTTTGCATTCTGAAATTGAAAATCCAAACCTCCGTAAAATTCACTGTCGAACAAATTGAAATCCATTTTAAACAAAAAAAGTCACAGTTTCACAAAGACAGATTAAGGGAAAAACTATGTCATATCACGGCCGACCCCAAGAGGATGGAGGAAGCCATGGTCATTTAATCCATGTCCATTTCAATAGCTTTTTGATCATCATCACCCCATTTCATGGTTCTGTAATATATGGCGTACACAATTAACTAAGATTCTCCCGGAAGCTGCATGTAAACATTAAATACTCCACAAAATCAACAAACCACACTTTAATAATAGAACCAATACAATGAGAAATTATTGAGAATATTAATCCATATCACAAGATTTGTGTCGAAGTGTATGCATCCATAAGCAGTCCAGGTGAGTCCATTGGCAAACATGGCAAGAGATAAGTAAAAGGGCATGTATTTCACACTTTTTTCTCCTTCACCTCATTTCACATATTACAACATCAAAAAAATAATATGCAGCAAGCTATATATAAATGTAACGGCAAAAGAAATAATTGAAACACCATGAATTCAAATGGCAAGAGAGATATATTTTTTTAATGTGTATTGTAAAATCAATCATGGTAATTAAAACCTGAGACTAAAAATAAAACCTGGGCCTATTTTTAGGAAAGGACTACCAAAAAAATTATATTTTATTAGGAAAGGACTACCAAACTACCAAATTTTTTGGCAGTTACAAGATGTGTGCACATATAGAATGGCCTATCGGCCAAATTACACTAAGCAATATATAAATACAAAATAGGGGGCATTTAATTTGGGGCAAATTTTCTTGAGAAAATTGCTTTGTGAAAGTTGATAGTTTTCTTAACCCTTGTATCTTTGCGGGACAAAGATGAAGAGTAAGGACCAAGTTGGTAGGAGGCCAATTCCCCCTCATGTATAAAACTATTGTAATCTTCTTTCTTTGTCGACTTTAACAAATGGTTGGATGACTAGGATTTTTCTCATCCATGGGTATTTTTTGTTTTTCAATGTAAATGCATTAAACTAGGTCATTTATGAGAAATTAATATTGTAATAACTTTTCTCAATAGCTTGAAATTAAGCACCATTTTTTGTAAAAATAATGTTATTTAATTTCCCATGTATTGTACCTACTTGCATTATAAAACACACTAAGTTATAAAGTGTGAAAACTAGGGGAGTCACCTAATCTAGGGGTTGCCTATTGTGTTAATTTCTATTGTCTAAAAGAATTAAATTGTTCTAAAATCATGGGATATGAAACTCACTCTTCTTTAATCAACCTAAGTAGGGGAAACTATAAGTCCTGGTGTGAAGGCATCCTGAAACATCTCAGGTTCCATAATCTCATACCCTATCTATATGGACTTGTCCTTGAACTTGGTAAACAATCTGAGAAGGCTAAGTGGTTTAATCATCATGATCACTTTGTTGGATTGATCAGTTTACATATTCTAGTTGACTCTTTGTATGCCATCATGGACATTGACTGTCTACATGCATTATGGATCAAAATTTGGGAGATATATGGAGACTCCAATGTTTCTTCATTCCTACATGATCCTTCTTTGATCACAACTCGCATTCCTAATCATGATACAGACACATAATGTTCCATTGACATAGAGAAAATCAATACTCCTACTATTGCTTCATCAGATTTCAGAGTCACTTCTTCAAAAGCATCTAGTACTTCCTTAGAACAGACAATTGGTCTTCCTAGCATTGTTGATTGGGATAGATTTCTACTTGACATAACTTGTCTATTTGTAGAGTCCCACATTGCTGACATGGAATCACACAGTGAGAAAATTAGTGTTCTCTTTGATGATAGTTTTCATGAAACTACATCAACATTGTCCTCTTTGTATATTCATTCTCTACATCATCCTAAACATGGTTTTGGATCATTATCATCCTCATCTATTGGGCATGCACTTGATTTGATTTTGGCATCCTTCGACATTAACATGGGGACACTTGAGCACTCTTCAAGGACATCAACATGGGCATAATCATCCTTGGATCAGCTTCAACATGATTCAAGATCATACATACATCTTCTCACATGGGACAATATCTTGCATCTTTAGGTGGTTTCATTTCTTCCCAAGGGAAGGAACATTGTTCGGCATTCTTGGATCTACATATGCATCCTTTGTTGACTATCTAGCACTAGGACAATAGAACATGTATTATGGGAGGTCTCATACACCTTCTATCATTTTCTCTCCTATGGGGGGAATCCTATATTGTACTTAGTGAAAGAAGTAATACTTCTTCACTTGTATAATTTTCATGCATATTTTCTCTCTTCTAGAGGATATTTTTTTCCCATAGGGTTTTCTACTTTCTCCATTTATAAGAGATTGCATTGTTCTTGGGTGCCTCATTAGGCCTACTTCCTGGGACCCAATTTCATATTTTCATTGTACATGGGTACCTCACTAGGCTTTATAGCCAGGACCCATTTCATTTGTGCCCACCTAAGCTATGCTTAGAGGGGGTGTTACACTTAGGCATAAGCCTACTTAAATATGCCCTTAAACAATCTTAACACATTCTTCATTGAGGTGTCAAGGTTGTTGGGCAGTTAATAGAGGGGTCATCAAGTTTCCCACTAAACTAGCCACTCACACTAGTTTTGAGGAGTCCTTTCCTCAACTAACTAACTTCCACCTTTCACCTATATGTACTCATCTTATTCAACTATCAATTCACTCCAAATTTGAAACTTGCATTCATCTCATTGATCTTGGATCAATTCTACATTAACTATGTTGATTGTAGCCCCATAATTAATTAAGACTCATTTAATATAGTTTTCATAAACCCAAAATTGTAGGTAGATGGAAGGATTGCCTCATCTAAACATCTCATTATATGAAGTTATTTGTCTAGAAATGAATTTTAAAACTATATCCTTAGAAGGAGAATTTAGTGGGTGAAGGTCATGGTTAACATTACTAACATGAGGGGTTTGAATCAACTATGCTAAGTGGCCTAGAAGCATGGGCTCAAGAAAGGAACTCCTATGAGTAGTAGAGTAATTAATAAGGTCCAAAATTTGAAGAAAAATCAAATCATTAGGTTCACTATGACTAAGGTTGGTTTATCTAAATCCACAACTAGCATAGATTTCTATAGCTATGTCAAGTTCTACAAGCCCCAACATATCTTGTTTGGGGGAATGTGCACATAGTCAAGGTTGAGGCCTAGGCTCTTTGTATTATGAGTAAGAGAATAACTCAATAGATTATTGTCACTCACTTTGAAGAAGACATTGAATGGACCTATTATAATCTCTATAGGTGGATGTGTCATTCTCCCTACGCTTATTAATTTTTCATTATAAGTGAGGATTGTGTTGTGGAGGCAAGATGTTGTGCTTATTTCAATATTACCTTCACTAATAATATGAAAGTAAATTCACTTTCAGGTTTGGTAACATGAATTTTGCATTTTGAACACATTCTGCTTGTTTATTGAGATGATATTTCAAGTTTCTCTCAATATTAATTTAAAATGAAACCATATGATTTTCTACCACTTTTAATAGCTACCTAGTCAATGCAAAAAGTGCTATTCATTGCCTCATGATAAGTTGGGAAAGGATTTTTTGAGCCCCTTCACATATGTTCGCATTTAATGAATGGAAGAATAATTCACAAGGTTATATTACATTTATGTAGGGAGCAATGAATGAAGTATAAAGCACCTACCTCCATTAGGTGATTAAGTGGATAATTGATTCATCAATCTCTTTTCTAGTGTAGAGAAACTCTCTAATGCTAGTGCTTGTATTTTTCTTATGAAAAATATTTGATAAATTCACTCATTAATTTCTTGGATGTGTAAATGGAATCTCTAATACTCATCCATGGTGACTCCTTCAAGGATCATTTAAAATATTTTAGCTACCAAGAAATCATAGTCATAGAAAACATTGACAATCATCATGTATACTTTAATGCGAGCACCATTGATCCCCTTCACTTTTATATTTTAAGAAAATCTGGTAGTGGTTTATAAATTTTATCTCCTACTCATATTGTCTAGAGGTTCTCTAAAGCATTCTTGGTAAATGCTTGAACCTACATCATGAGTAGCAAGGGGGTCGCCTTGTAAATGATACATGTGGGAATAGTGTATATTGTTTTGCCATATAGCCTAATCAAGTTTTGGTTATATCGAAGGACCATTTTCATTTATCATTAAGTCAGGGCTCATACTAGAAGGGAGGTAATAAAGATCTATAAACATTGTTGAGAATAAACATTAAGTTTTGTACCATTTGGCCTCCTCCAATACTTAAAAAAGTGATACCTCTAGCTCTATTTTTTTAAAATCTAGATCATATTATTAAATGTTATATGTATTATTGTTGGTGTTTATCAATAGATATCAATCAATATATCAATATAATATTGATCAATATTAAGATCAAATTGATATATTGAATGGTTGATATATAATTTATCTAGGTTTACTATTAAATAATATTAAATTTTATCTAAATGGACTATTGACTAGAAATGTTGGTTTGTTTTTGGGTTTTTTGTTTTATTTATTTTTGTTTGTTTTGTTTTGGTTAGTTTTTGTTTTGGTTTGTTTTTGTTTTGTTTTCTTTCATTTTCTTTTCTTTTGTTTTATATTTCTATGGTTTATATATTATATCGTAAAGTAAATTAAATTAACCTCTAATTTATATTGTATTATAAATTAAATTAAATTAACTTTTAAATGAATCACAAACCCTAAATCCTAGAAATATTAATCAACCTATTGATCGATATATCAATTGATATTTTAAAGGTTTCTATTGTATCACAAATTAAATTCAATTAGCCTCTAAGTTACAAAACCTAAACCCTAAATTTATGGTATACAAATTATAGTTTAAGGGTCCTAGAGTTTATAATAGGTTCTAGGGTTTAGAATAGGTAATAGGATTTCTATTTTAAATGAACATAGTTTGGTTTAGGATTTTAGGTTTAAAAACTAAATTTAAATTTAGAAATAGGAAAAAAATTGTAAAAAAGAGATAAAAAGCACATAAATAGGAAAGCCACCTACCTAAAAACATAGTAGATTAGCTCTCGTGGAAGGAGGGTGTCAGAAATAGGTGTTTTTGAGGTCACCTGATGTAGGTACGTCTTCTAGAGACCTTTTCCAAATCGGTCTTGCCATGTGAATAGAGGAGAAAATGAGTTTGTAGGGTAGAAAAAATTAATACCTTTACAAATAGGTACCCATTCAATTTAGAAATAGGTATGTGTTCAAAAACATGTACATGTTCCTAAATGCATACACATCTAGGAACATGATCGCAAACTATAACATATATGTATTCCATGCAAGTAGGATTTTAGGTTTAGACGCTCATTGCTAAATGAGTACCTATTTTTCATGAAATTTGAACATGTTCCTATCAAGATTTTTTACCCTATAGGACTTCAACTAAAAGTGGATTGAACTTCTTGTGCCCACCCACAAAGAGGTTTGTTTTGGGATTTTCACAACTAGCAACACCCCTAATGAATATGACTAAAAAGGCTCAGCTTTCTTATGGAGTGACATAGCTCAAGAGGCCTTCAAGAAGCTTAAGGGGATAATGAGTTAATGCCCTATACTTTTTATTCTAGATTTTTCATAGCCATTTGTTGTAGAATGTGATACTTTAAGAGAGGGAATTGGAGTTGTATTAAAGTTCAAAAGGGGCACCCCATAGCATTTAAGAGTAGGAAATTGAAAGAGTTTGAAAAAGGATTTTCTATTTAGGACAAGGAGTTTCTTTCCATTCTATATGGTTTGTAAAAGTTAAGACAATATTTGGTTTTTGCTGAAAACATGCTACAATAGCTTGAAGTTCTTCCTAGGTTAATTAAATTTGAATGATAGAAAGAAAAATGGGTAAGTAAGCTACAAACTTATTGTGAAGCATAAAATGTTGCATATGAAAAACAACCCGTTGGTTCCAAAAATGACTTCAAAACAAAAATCTAAAACATTTCTAAATCACCTAGCCTAGGGATTGTCATCAGGGTGATAGAAAGAGGTTTATCAACAAGTTATGGGTGATTTTTACCAACTATAGGAGCAGGTACACTCCTCTGTTCTTTGAGCTCAACTTAAACTCTAGAGGGATATTCCAAGGGGTATACCTAAGTAGGTATTAACATCAAAACTAGATGAACAACTAAAAATAATTGGACAACCAAACCCAACTAATCATCTTGACCCTAAAAGTTGTCACTAAGTTAAGAACGACTAGTTGTCATAAAACCCCTATATAGCTGATTCAACTGTGTGAATGTACAAGCACATGAAAGATGGGTTTCCCCTAAACCACAGGTGAATGATTTGTTTGATTTGAAAGTCATTTATCCATCTCCAATATGGATCGATGCCTACTCCATTGGGAAAATGAGTCATAAACACTAAAGAGGAAGGAAATGGATTGAACCAATATTAACAGAAGACTAAAATATATTGACATATATTTCTTAGATTACATTTTATACATTGGACATACTTAATTATCCAGAACCAAACTACAATGACCCATTTACAACAAAGAGATAACCCAACACAAAACATGCATTAACTTGAATGTTGTCACACATTATCAAATCTCTATTACAATCATACCAACAAATGTGGTAAAGAAAAAAATACAAATCTATGACTATGTATTCCCTTGAATCATTACAAATAGCCCTGGAGACATACCATTGCATAAAATATGTGTTATAATTCATTCCTACACTGCATCAAACACATTTCTCCATTCAATACCTTGACTGGTTGATTTGAAGCCCTAAAATTATCTTGAGGTACTACAAACTAGACAATTAGCTCAATGACCAACCTTGAAAACATATTTCAATCATGTATATATAGTTGTTAGTTCCTATACAGCTTCTGGGCATTGAAACTAAGTCAACACACCATGCCCATGCTACATTAAAATCAGGCCCACATCCTCTATTAGAAAATTAGCAAATTTTTGGGTGTTCATGCCCTTCATACTGATGATGTCCATGGAAGGAGCCTATAGAAAATATTAACTACTGAAACACACCACCTTCTTCATTAAATTAAGTACTTGGGCAATGAAAGCATGCACGGTTTTAGCTACTAGCCTGACATATACAATTCTACATTTACGATGACCAAGGAGCAGAAATGCATTTAAAGAACCCACCCAAAGTGTATGTAAATATTTTACAACACTTTAAAATATTTTACATTTTACAAATTCATGCTTTACATTTGATTTCTCATTCTAATTTTGCCTTATCAGCAAAATTCTTCCAGCCTGAGCTTGCCTCCTTTGTACTTTTGGGACCTTCATCACCAAATCTCTCCCTCTGCAAACCACTTGTCTTTTTTTCCTCATTTCTTCCTTTTGTTGGCAAAATTTGACTTTCACAAACTACTTTCTCTTTGCTCCTTATTTGCCTTATTGACAAATCTCACCTTTCATGAACTTTATCTTTGGCTCTTTTTTATTTACCTCTATCTCCCTTAATTGATGATTATTACCTTTTTCAAACCAAAGAGGAAGCCCACCCTCTATCTTTTCTTTATTGGTAATTCTACAAAATCTCAAACTGCTTGGCAAATTTCAATTTCCTCTAGTTTTCCGATGAAGCTCTCTTTTTCCTTAGTCAATTTTTTGCTTCCCCTTTTCTATTTGCCTTATCATAAAATCTGCATATTGGCAAACCATCCTTTTCCTTTTATCTTTTCCTTTCTACTTCATCGGCCTTGTGTCTCATTGGCGAACTATTGGTCGACAAAACCAAGAGTTCACGGACTACCTTTCTTTGTTGACTTATCACTTTGGCTTCCTTTTTTCCTTATCAGTGATTTCAAATTACATTTTCTAAACTAGCCTAAGCCTTTACTTTTTCCTTTGTTTCACCTTTTGCCTTCTATCGACAAATTTTCCTTTTCACGAACTCTTGCTTGTCACTGCTTTCTCTTCTCTATCAACTGTTATTTGCCTTATTGGCAAGTCTTTAATTTGACTAACTAACTGCCTCATCCTTTCTTTCATCCTTTCCATCTTCTTTCTCTTTTATCGATGATTTTATCTTTTGCCAAACCATGGGCGAAACTCGCCATTTTCTCTTCGCCTTGTCAACCAATCACCTTATCGATGAACTTCAAAATACTTGAACTATTAGTGAGTTAGGGTTTTCATTGGTTTGTCGATAAAGCATTCTTTTTCCTTTGCCTTAGTCATTTTAGGTGTTCTCATCAACTTTTCCTTTTTTTAAACCAAGCTCTCTATCTTCATTCACCTTTGTTTTATCTTTTTTGCCCTTATCTTCTTCCTGCATCGACAATTTGTGTTCATCATGAACTTTCTGTTCCCCTTTTCTTTTCTCTATTCAACTTATTAGCAAATCAAGCCCTCCATGAACCTTGGAAAAATCCACCCTTGCCTTGTCTCTATTCACTTTTTCACCTTATCAACGATTCGGTAAAAAAATTAACTCATGAACTTCAGTCGGCAAGCTCGTCATTTCACGAACTTGTCGATTCACCAACAAAGGCACATACCTTAACTTTTTTCTTTCCTTTGCCATTCATTGTGGCCCTCTCCTTGTCACCTTCAATTAGTGAATCCTCCATTGAAATAACTATTTTTCAATGAACTTAGAGGTTCGCAAACCTCTAATTTCCCCAACAAAGACATTGGCCCTCCTTCCTTAGAAATTTTTTTATTCTTCACTGAAGCTTCCATCTCCTTCGTCGGTACTCTGAGTCATTAGTGAAGTTGCCATTGGCAAAACTTGCCATCAGCGAACCTTTGAGTTTGTGAGCTAAAAAATTCAATGATAAAGGCATTCCTTCTTTTCTTTCTATTCTCCTTGTGCTCTCCTCTTTTACTATTGCTTTATCTCTTATTGGCTGATTGCCTTATCGGTGAACTGGTGAAATTTCAAACCTACAAACCAAGTTCGCTAGTTCAGGAATTTGCTGATTTGCCAACAAAGGGTAGAAATAAACAATTTTTTTCTAAGGGAGAATTTTACTTAGATTTTTGTGATATAAAACCCCTTATAAAATATCTCAGATCAGATCTAAAAGGGGGGTTTTGAATGCAAGGGCAAAAGTAGGGATTTTGATGGATTTTTCGAGGCAAAATAGTGCATTTTAGGAACTGGATATTTTTTGCATCAACATTGGCTCTGGTTGGGGATGTGTGACAAACTTTGTCACAATGAGAATCTAGAATATCTCTAGGAAAACCAAAAGAAAAAAAACAAACAAGGGTAACAACTAAAATGTATTTACAAAACAAATATACAAAAAAGCATAGTCAAGAGCATGAAGGCACAAAAGGAAAGTTGACTATGATCAAATTTTATATATGCAGGTCCAACCTACACAAAACTGTAGCAACCACTTGCCTCTGTCAAAGACAATTTGAATGAAGGAGATGATCTTCCTCAAACCAAATTTGCATTTTTCCCCTAGCTGCAACAACTAAAAACTACCCTTAGCATGCATCAATCTACAACAAATGTTTATGAAGCCAAGACCAGCTTCATGAACAAAATCATTACTACAAGGCAACCATAAAAGTTAGGTACTTGACCTATTCATATCCATATCATACTTGTTCCTAGTAGCAAGGGGTGTAAAACTAAAAACCAGGTCAGCAACAAAAGAAACAAATGAAGGAAAACCTCCATTATCATGTGCCAGGCTATCGTACATGCTGACCTCTTCATGCAAATTGAGGGAAAAAGAAAACACCTCCAATTCACATGGCAAACCAAGAGAAGGCACTTCATGTACTATTGATTGACAAGAGAAGGCACTTCATGTAGTAGAGCAAACTAGAAAGAATCTAGCTCAAGTATACCTTCTAGTTGGGTTATAACATGTTGAAACTCAAGCATAAACATGCCTTGTTGCTCTTACATCAATGTCCCATACAAAGGAGTCAACCTCTACTATAGTACCAACACATTCAGGAGCTGGCAAACATCCCACATCAAAGTGTAAACATTCATATTCATTGTAATTCCACTTAGCTATTGAACAAAGCTCTCATATGTGTTGTTACAAATTTTGATTTCTTAATCATAAGCATGACTTAGGCTACAATTCAAAACATCAACACATAAATTAGGATCATGAGACACCTCAAATGAAGAACCATGCTCTTCCAATTCTCTGTCTGTATCATGTCCACCTTGGAAACTTGTTGTGTCATATTCACTGCTGCAAATAGACTGCTGATACACTTCTTTGTTCATTTATATATCATTTCTTTGTGGCTAGTGTGAATTACAATCTGCATGAGGAAGAGAACATACCTTACACCACAAATATAGGTTCTCATATGCATCCACATGATCACCATCTTTGAAATCTAGGGCAAGCTCTTAACATTGAAACTCCATGGTTGCATCGACAACTATCTTTGATCGGTTATCATCAAATGTAGCCATCTCCACGTCTACCTCATGCAGACAAAAACCAATTTCTTCCTCATCACAAAGAGGAACAAAGGAAGGAAATACATCAAACAAGAAGCAAGTTTCTTGCTCACTATCTATTAGACTTAGGGCACACAACTAAGAGGGGGGGTGAATCAGTTGTGCAAAACTTTCTTCCAATTTCACACTTAACTCCACTTAGCAATTCAGCAGGATAATAATAAATTAATCATGAAAATACAATGCGACAAATCAAGAGCAGAAACACATAAGACACTAAGATTTTGACGTGGAAAACCCAGTTAAGGGAAAAACCACGAGGTGATTAACCCAAGAATGTATTCTCTGTTAGAAGAATAGAAAGAACAAATGGCACATGCCAATTAGGGCTCACTGCTTGAGCAAACTTCTCACAAGAGGCTCACTGCCTACAAGAGACACACTGTCTACAATATAAGTATCACATACATGAACTAGAGAATAGCATCTTCACCATGCTTGAATCAGTTCCATTTAAGCCCAATACTTCTGGTCTACCTTTCACTCTCCTCCTCGCTACCACACACACATCTCAACAAGGACAACTTCAAAATTACTTCGCAATCCCTTATTTATACAAGGCATCAACTTAGGAATGATCATCTAAGTCAGAAAACATCCACAAGATCATCTGCAAGATGTATAACTCATCCGGTCGACCTGTCTCAGGAAGAACACCATCATCTAGAATTTATTCTTCAATTACGAGCTCCAACTCCAATGTAGACCACCAACATGAACTGGACATGATCCAAAGATCTCCACAAGCTTGCCTAAATTGCCAAGAACATCCACACTTCTTCTGCTTACGAAATCCTTCTCTGCTTCATCTGAAAGCTCAAGAACACAGTCTGTCATTACTGTCACAAAGGAATAGATGCTTGCAAACCTTCAACCCATGAACTAATCTAGTTGACACTCCACAAAGACTTCCTAAACACTTCCTTAAATCCACAGAATAGGAAAATGCAATTATAGATCTCACCAGACCTGTCTGTAACACTCTGTCACCTCTAAGCACCTACCTGAACCAGTTTTACTTGAGCGACTACAACTTCTTCAGATCTTCATGTAGACCTCTAAAATCTCTACTAGATCACCTTAAGACACATCTCTACAAACCCTTTAATCCACATCCCCTGATCCTAAACCTATCTTGGACTTTTACCTTATTGTCATCACTGTTCTTCACTGTTCCTGATTTAGACTAATTTTCTCAATATCCTCAGCACACATCTCATCCAATCCTTATCATTAATGCAACAAGAGTATGTTAACATCAATGACAACACTGGTTAGGCCCATACTTGTAACAATCTCCCCCTTTGTCATTGATGGCAACATATGATGTGAAAAACTATTTTAACCATCAATACAAGAATTTCTCCTCACTGACACAACTCCCCCTATCAGCAACACCCTTTCACATGTCTTCTCTCCCTTTACTACTCCCCCTTTGATCAACAACCACTTGTTTTTCACATGTCTTATCTCCCCCTTTGACATTAATGGCAAAGGGCACATACTTGCAATTCCACCACTTCAGAATCATATATGCTGCTCCCCCTGAGTAGCAGCTCCCCATCATCAATCTGGACCACAAGATCTGACTGTGATATCCACTGAACTAATACACATCAGTGCATCTTAGTTCATCATCAGAGGGGCAATCACCCCTAACTTCTCCATGAGATACTCAAAAGAGTCCTTAGGTAGAGGTTTAGTAAAGATGTCTACAATCTGATCCTTGGAAGGCACAAACTCCAATCTAACTTCATTCGTGTTCACTTGCTCTCTCAAAAAGTGAAATTTGATGGATATGTGTTTAGTCTTTGAATGCAACACCAAATTCTTAGATATATTTATTGCACTTGAATTATCACAGAAGATTGTGATAGGTTCCTCATACTCCACTTTGATATCTCTTAGCATCTACTTCATCCACAAAACTTGAGTGCAACTACCTGTTATTGCAATATATTCTACTTCTATAGTGGTAAGAGATATTGCCTCTTATTTCTTGCTTAGCCAAGAAACCAATCTCTTCACCAAAAAGAATGCTCCACCACTGGTACTCTTCCGGTCATCCACATCTCCTGCCCAATCAACATCTGTATAAGCATGAAGAGAGAAATCATGATCTCTATGATACCACAAACCATACTGAACTGTCCCTTTTAGATATCTAAAAATCCTGTTGATTGCCATGACATGAGATTCTCTAGGATCAGCCTAGAATCTAGCAACAAGACCAATAGCCTGCATAATGTCTAGTCTAGTTTGAGTGAGATACAATAGTCCTCCAATCATTGACCTATACTTTGTCTGATTAGCCTTAGGAGAATCATCATCTTTGCTCAATTTACATCCAGTTGCCATGGGAGTATTCATTGGTTTTGAGTCTTCCATCCCAAATTTCTTCAACAATTCTTTCACATATTTGGTCAGAGAAATGAAGATTCCTTTCTTCGTTTGAGAGATTTGTAGACCCAAGAAGAAATTCATTTCACCAAGCATGGACATCTCAAATTCACTTTTTGTTTGATTTGCAAAAGTTTGACACATACTATCTCTTCCTCCAAAAATGATATCATCAACAAACACTTCAACAATCAAGATGTTTTCATGATCAATTTTGAAATACAAATTACTGTCAGCAGTACCTTTGTTGAAACCAATCTTCAAAAGATGCTTATCCAATCTTTCATACCAAGCTCTTGGGGCTTGCTTTATTCCATACAGTGCCTTCTTCAACTTGTAGACCATATCACCATGATCAAATAATTAGAATCCATCCAGTTGCTCAATGTACACTTCTTCTTCCAAGTCACCATTCAGGAAGGTAGACTTGACATCCATCTGATACACTTTGAAATCCTTGAAGGTAGCAAATGCAAGAAATAATCTGATTGTTTCAATTCTTTCCACCGGTGAAAAAGTTTCTTCAAAATCAATTCCTTCTATTTGAGAGTAACCCTTGCAGACCAATCTGGCTTTATTTCTGATTACTTCACCAACTTCATTCAGTTTGTTCCAAAAGACCCATTTTGTTCCAATCACACTCTTGTTTCTAGGTCTAGGAACAAGATCCCAAGTGTGATTTTTCTCTATTTGCACCAGCTCTTCCTCCATTGCTTTAGTCTAGTTTTCATCATTGCAAACTTCATTCACTGTCTTAGGTTCAATCTTTGAAATCAAACAATACTCTTCTAAATCTTGAGCAATTCTCCTTCTTGTTTGTACTCCTTTGCTTTTATCACCTATGATCTGATCTTCAGAGTGGTTCATTCTTACATACCTAAGAACTTTGGGAATTTCTTGCACTTCTAATTCTTGATCAGGCTCATTGACACTCATCTCTTCTTCCTGATTTACTGGATTAATTTGAATCTGACTAACAAAGGAGGCTTGGGCTCCTTGAGTCAGAACACCATTCTGATCATCTTCATCATATTCATAAAACCTTGAGGTTTCTCAATTCCCTCATCAACCTTCACATTTGTACTTTCTATCATCTTTCTCAGTCTCTTGTTATAACACTGGTATGCTTTGCTTTGAGTAGAGTAACCTAAGAATATTCCTTCATCACTTCTAGCATCAAACTTTCTTAGATCTTCATCTCTTTTAATGTAACATTTGCTACCAAAAACTCTGAAATACCTCATAGTAGGAGTGATGCAAAACCAAAGTTCATAAGGAGTCTTACTAGTATTGCTTCTGATTTGAACTCGATTGAGAGTATAGACTATAGTGCTGACAGCTTCTCTCCAATAGATCTAAGGAACATTTGCTTCCATCATCATGGTCCTAGATGCTTCCTGGATGGTCTAGTTTTTTCTTTCCACTACTCCATTCTACTGTGGAGTCCTAGGAGCAAACAACTGTCTCTTTATTCCATGTTTCTCATAGAACTCTATGAACTCACCGAATGTGAATTCTCCACCTCTATTAGACCTCAGACATTTAAATTTTAATCTGGTTTCATTCTCTACCATAGACTTGAATATTTTGAATTTCTGAAGGGCTTCTGATTTCTCTTTTAGAAAGGTTACCCACATCATCTGGGAATAGTCATCAATTAGTAACATGAAGTATCTATCACCTTGCATACTCCTGATTCTTGCCGGACCACAAAGATCAGTATGAACTAAGTCCAATAATCTGGTAGAAGACAATTCCTTGCTTTTGAATGAGACTCTACTTAGCTTACCCAATTGACATTCTTTGCACAAGCTATTAGTACCTTTCACCAATTTTGGAAGATCTCTTACAGCCTGAGTAATGCTTATCTTGATGATATTATAAAAAATTACATGACACATCCTCCTATGCCATAACCAACTCTGATCAACTTGAACAAATAGGCAACTTTTACCAGTACCAACCAAATGGAAGATATTACCTTTAGTTTGAGTACCGGATGTAATCTCTGTTCTGGAGCTTTCAAAGATCTTGCATTTTCCATCCTTGAACCGGAGATCATAGCCTTTGTCCACCAACTGTCCAACACTGAGAACATTATGCTTCAATCCATCAACATATAGTACATTACCAGTTTTGTTTCTTCCATAAAAAGAAATAGTTCCTCTACCTTTGCTTCTACCAGTAGAATTATCACCAAACTTTACTACTCCTCCTTCATACCTTTCCAAATCTATGAACTTATTTTTGTCACCTGTCATATGGTGAGAGCATCCACTATCAATGACCCAATCATCCTTTTCTTCAACTTGGGCAGCCAGAGCTCTTTCTACAACTTTAAGATTGATAGATTCAGAGGGCATTGGATCTTCTTCCTTGATGGCAATGAACACCCAGTCACTTCTAGATTTGTCTCTTGTCTCTGATTCATCATCTGTTACTCCTTCATCATCTTCTTCATGAGCATAGTAACAATTCTTTTGGAATCTTGATCTGTTAGAATTTGGCCTTGAAAATCTTTCCAGACACTTTGAGGCAAAATGACCAATCTTATTGCAGTTAAAACACTTAAAAGGCAATTTCCCTTCATACTTACCAGATCCTCTTGGCAGTCTTTTTGCAATAAGAGCTTCAAGGTGAGTAGTTTCAACTTCTTCTTCTTCCAGGTCTTTTCTTGCTTTTTCATACCATGAAAGTTTCCTTGAAAAGTTCTCTCCTGGATCAAACCTTTGTTTACCTTTTACAGATGCACCCGCTTTGAATACAGATTCAGTCTTTGGGGGTTCATCTCCAAACTTGAACATTTTAAATGCAGCCAATTTACCAACCAATTGATCTCTTGTGACAGTTGTGTGGGCTTTGAATTCTTCAATTGCAGTAGCCTTCATTTTATAAGAAGTGGGAAGGGATCTAAGAACTTTGCCAACAATCTCATCTTCATTCAAGACTCCACCAGCATTTCTAATTCCACAAACAATCTCATTTACTTGGCATAAAAGATGTGATATTTTCATCTTCTCTCATCTTCAGACTTTCAAATTTCCCTTTCAGACTCTGTAACCTTGCACATTTAACATACTTGTCTCCTTCATGCAAAAGTTCCAATTTTTGCCAAATCTCATAAGCAGTTGGTAGGTTGATAACATTTGAGAGCTCTAAATCAGATAATGCACTTAGAAGAGCCTCTATAGTCCGCAGATTATTTTCAGCATCTGTGATTTCATTTTGGGTTTTCAGACCACCCTATGGAGGTACATACTGTGTTGTAACCATGGTCCAATACGCCATTCCCATACATTCCAAATGACATTTCATGCGACCTTTCCAAAGATTAAAGTTGGTTCCATCAAACTTCAGACTGTCCTTCTTGTAAGATGACATCCTAGATCGCCTCAAGTGGATAAGCTCCTTTTAGAGGAACTTGGCTTTGATACCAATTGTTAGACTTAGGGCACACAACTAAGAGGGGGGGTGAATTAGTTGTGCAAAACTTTCTTCCAATTTCACACTTAACTCCACTTAGCAATTCAGCAACATAATAATAAATTAATCATGAAAATACAATGCAACAAATCAAGAGCAGAAACACATAAGACACCAAGATTTTGACATGGAAAACCTGGTTAAGGGAAAAACCATGACATGATCAACCCAAGAATGTATTCTCTATTAGAAGAATAGAAAAAACAAATGGCACATGCCAATTAGGGCTCACTGCCCGAGCACACTACTCACAAGAGGCTCACTGCCTACAAGAGACACACTGTCTACAAAATAAGTATCACATACATGAATTGGAGAATAGCATCTTCACCATGCTTGAATCAGTTCCATTTAAGCCCAATACTTCTGCTCTACATTTCGCTCTCCTCCTCACTACCATGCACACATCTCAATAAGGACAACTTCAAAATTACTTCACAATCCCTTATTTATACAAGGCATCAACTTAGGAATGATCATCTAAGTCAGAAAACATCTACAAGATGTTTAACTCATCCGGTTGGCCTGTCTCTAGAAGAACACCATCATCTAGAAGTTATTCTTCAATTGTGAGCTCCAACTCCAATGTGGACCACCAACATGAACTAGACACGATCCAAAGACCTCCACAAGCTTGCTTGAATCACCAAGAACATCCACACTTCTTCTACTTACTGAAATCCTTCTCTCCTTCATCCAGAACTTTAAGAACACACTTTGTCATTACTATCACAAAGGAATAGATGCTTGCGGACCTTCATGTTGATAACTAAGAGGGGGGGTGAATCAGTTATCTTGATTATTTCAGCCTTCTGAACTTTCTTTACAATTAATGCAGTATTAATTCAAATAAGCAAACATAACCATGAAATGGAAAAACACATGACACAATATTTTGACGTGGAAACCCTATTAAGGGAGAAAACCACAGGATGATTAACCCAAGATTATATTCTCTATTAGAAGAATAGAAATACAAAATGGCACTTGTCAATTAGGGCTCACTGCCTACAATAGTTTATGCAAGAAAACTAGATACTTGAACTGATGAGAAGCATTCACACATGCTAAGGTTCAGTTCCGGTTAGGCTCAATGCACTAATCTACTACACTACATTCTTCCTCTTGTAGGTTCTGCTCTCCTATCACATACCAGACCTTTATTACTGTTATTACTCAGTTCTTCTACTTTTCTTTGCACAATACATGACACAACTGCTCACTTCACATCCAAATACATTTGTTATATATATTCGCATAGAGGATTTCATCCTCTTTCTAGTCGGCATCCAGA
Organism: Cunninghamia lanceolata; assembly: GCA_027924645.1. Classification (NCBI taxonomy): domain Eukaryota; kingdom Viridiplantae; phylum Streptophyta; class Pinopsida; order Cupressales; family Cupressaceae; genus Cunninghamia; species Cunninghamia lanceolata. The sequence continues at coordinate 11,955,738 of BSBN01000892.1, forward strand.
ATAGTCAATATTTTCCCAAACTCTAGTTTGTCAGTTGAATCCTTGCTTACCAAGAGATGTGAATCAAGGAGATTCTTATAAAAGTCATCAATCATGTCGGCCAATCATGGATGATACCTTAGGAACCTTAATCACCATCAATATCACATCCAGATTAAGGTCTAATGCTCTACCAGTTAGGTCTTCCTCTGTCTACTCTGCCAAACAGAAACCCAATACTCAAGTACTCATGTCTCTTCAATGTTCCATCACCGGAGGCTCAATCCCTAGAATATATCAGTCAAGGTACTCCTCATGACTTTCCCAAAACTGCATTTTACAAAGATACTTCCTCTAAGAGATCCAGACCTGACTGTTAGACCTTGCTGCATGCTCTATTCTTGCTTACTGGACCAAAGTATCCTTCAATCTGACTTTCGGTAAGGATACACCATCTCCTACAGATATGTGGAATGGTCTTTGTTGCCATCAATGACAACACAAATGAAGCCACAAAGTGTCTCTTGCCAACAATCTCCCCCTTTGCAATTGATGGCAACACTTAGCGAAAAATGACTAAGTGTTATACTGCACTCCCCCTTAGTTGATGCTCTATTTTATTGTACACTTTACTGGAGCTCCCTCTTAGCTGGAGTCCACATTTTTAACTGCTCCTCACTCCCCCTTTGACATCAATGGCAAAGGGTAGGGTCCGCACACCAAAATTTCCCCAAAATAAATCTATACTTGGATGCAAAAACATATATACAAGTTTTACTTACATATACTTAACTATATCTGCAAAAGTGGTTTTCAACTGTACCACTTCTATTGCCCAACTGTTCTTCATCCTGTCCAAAATTGAGATGTGACCACTCAATAGGAATGCAAAGGCTTCTGCTCTCTTCAGATCTGTCAGATCACTGGTCCGGGCTTTGGTTTGAGCATCATTTAGGGCCTCATGCATGGCCTCTAACTTAGGGATAATGATCCCTCCAAGCTCACTCAACCTACTTATTCTATTTTTCTTCTCTTTCTCGAGCTTCTAAATTTTATTCAAGACTGCAATAGTCTGACATTCTTGACTTATTATGGGAGATGAGAGAGGATCAAAACTCTGAGATAAGCTTAGTAGTTTATCTTCTTGCTCTTTTAGTTTCTTCTCAACATCTTTGGTCACTTTGGGCCAGGATAAGCAAAATTTATAGATGTCTCTGCCATCTTTGAGAGCATTTTCTAAACTCTTTATCCCAATATCCATATTTGTCCTATCATTGGTTATAAAGCCTTGTAACTTAGAGAATCTCTTGTCCAAAAATTCTTTTTCAGACCTTCACCTTAGCTATTTTTTCTAAAGATTCAAAATGAGTGCTGATAGAACTAATAAGAGATTTGAGGTTACCAGATGAAGAAGTTGAGGAATCCTTCTGAAAGGATGGCATGATCTTTTCAAGCACATAGGATGCAATTTCTAGTAGCTCACAGTCTTCCATGTGAGACTTTAGAAGTTTTTCTTTAGCTTTTGCATTGGCAAAGGATGCTATCTTCATTGTTTGAACCAAGGAGAGAGAATCAAAGTCAAATGGTCCTTGAAGTAACTCTGGTTCATCAATCTCCATCATTTCTTTAGTCAAAAAATCCTTGACAGTTTCTGCAGTGTCTCTTGCCGGAGACAAAGTTTTCTTTTCTTCTACACTGTCACTTGTGTTCTTCTCAGCTTGACCTTCTTCTTTTCCCTTCATTTCTTTTTCTTTCTCCTCTACCTTTTGACTAGTCTTTTCTTGTATTCTTTCTTTTTCTTTGGATCTGGAGTCTGCAGGGGAAACTGGAGGAGAGATGTTTGCTTGATCATGAACCTCCTCTTCTGGAGCAAAGGAATCTAAGTCCTTACCTTTATCTTCGCATGTCTCCTTTACCTCTTCTGCCACTTTCTCAGTAGCATCTGTAGCCAAGGGATCATCACCTAAGTCCTCTATAATAGGAATGTTGAATCTTTTGTAAGCATTTCAGAGGATCTCTTCTATCTCTTTTGCTACTTTGTCAGTTTCTCCGAGCATAAGTTGATTCATTCTATCTTTGCTTCAGAACTCATCCTTGCAATCTTTGAAGATCATATTCATTTTCTTCGGAGTGATTGAAAGATAGAGCTAAATAGCTATATGTTCCCTGATCTCAATGTCCTTGGCCTTGGCATTGTTCTTCCTGATTTCTAGTTCTTTCTCTAGACTCTTTGGAATTAGAGATATAATCTCAATGAATGCTTTATTATAAATGTTGAGGTACTTGTCTATGGCTTCTTGTAGGATCTTCTGATCAGCCTCATTGTAGTCATCATAAAATTCAGTCATTGGTTTCAAGTTCCCATCCACAGTGACTAATTTGACTACATCATCAATGGACAGAGTGGGCCTTTCAACAAACTCTTTTGCCATCTCTTCCTTGTTTTCACTAGTAGAGGGTTCACTAGATGCTTTCTTCTTTTTCCTCATTTTCCTTACCTCCTCATCTGATTCTGTCTCTTCTTCATCCTTTTGGCTTGTGTAAGACCTTGTTGCCTTTTTCTTGGTTCTCTTCTCTCCTTTTTCGGTTGATTTTGCTTCCAGTTTTGCTGCCTTTGAGCTCTTTGCAGTGGAGGGTGCAGAGGTCTTAGAGGATCTGGTCCAGAAGGGGACTTCCACCTGAGTACCTTCTTTTTCTGCCATTTCTTTTTCTTTCTCTAGCCTTTCTATCTTTTTTGTATTTGCATCAAGTGCTTCTTTTGAAATTCTATGCCTCTTTGCAAACTCTTCTACTTCCCTCCTCACTTTTTTTTTATTTCCAGTTGTCTTAACTCCACATGGATCTTCACACTTAATTCCTCAAAGATTCTAAACCTTTCTGCCTTAGGATCCCTAGGCTGACTTAGCATGTGCTGAACATGCAGCTCCATAGTTTTCTCATCCACTTCATATCCCATAGGCATGATCGATACTATTCTTGGATCCACTGCCTTCATTAGACACTAATCAGTTTCTACCATAAAGCATATTGTATCTTTATATTTTTCAACTAAAGATTGGGGGATTCTCTCTCTTGCTTGCATTATGTTCTAAAAATTCTTGAAAGAGTCCCAGAGAGCTGTATTATGTGCCTTGGCATCACCAAGCCCATGTATATAGTCTCTGATTTGAATGGCTACTGGTCTATCATTCTGTCCAGATCCACTGGATCCAGAAAGCTCATTCATGTAATAAAAGAATAGGTAGAGTATCAGACCACTGTATTTTAAAGAGTTCTTCTTATCCTTCTTTATCTTCGGTAGATTCTCTAGGAGTTGGCTCAGAAGGAGCTCACAAAGATCATAGTTTGCATTCTTTCTCAACATCTCATAAGCAGTGTAAATTATAGTTCCGGGTACTGAATTTTCCCTGCTGGAGTGATATATCTTATAACTGATGATCATGGAGGCAAACTTCACATCCAGATCAGTTATGTCTTCTATGGTCATTGCTCTTTTTTCAAACTTTGATCTGATAGCCTCACTCATAGTTTGATTCTTGACAGATTTAAGAACAGGAATCCCACCGGATGAGTGTAATCCGGTTACAGCCCTAATAGCATCCTTGGTTATCTTAAATGGTCCATTCAACCACATGAAGTTATCATGCACTCTACGCAAAATATACCGGACCCATTCTTCTTCAGTAAAACAGGGGAAATGAATCCATTGTGCAAAATGCTTGTCCCGAATGGCTTTATACTGAGTTTTGAGTTCAAAGGAGTCATCTATCAAATGCTTGTGATAGATATCTGCCAGCTTGGATTCCCCAAGATCTTCAATATTCGCATGAATACATGCCCTAACATCTTCTACATGCAGAACCCCATGCGGAATGTTTGAAAAGGTGCCTACGGGATCAACTTCTAGGGATTTACATGGATGTTTCTTGAATTTAGGACGCAGCCTATCAGTGATCTTTACAACATTTGGTGTAGTCATCTTCAAAGGATTTACAGAGCAATATTCAATGATGAAAAATACCTTTTGTGCTTCTAGGGTTTGCGGAGTGACCCGGATTGATTTACTGGAAGATTCGACTTCAACGGTTGATCTTTGAGAATTTTGAAGCAATTAGTTGTAAAGCTCCTTTTCTTTTCTTCTTGAATGCAAATGTGTGAATGACGAGAAAATGAACCCTTTTATTTTCAAGAAAAACCCTAATTCCATACTGCAATAAATGTGCAGCTTAAGTCCTTCCGGTTGCCTTGTTTTTCTTATTCTGAGACAAATCATTTTCAGATCACTGAGATACACTTCAAGTTATTATTGGTGAATAGTGACAATCTATCTTCATTTCCTTAATCATTTGATCTATCCACAGATCAAGATTCCACAATTTTGAATCAAGCCGGATCTAACTCTAAGAGGCCTATCCTTATTGGATGACTGTCAAAACCAGATCAGTCTTGGAAGATTAGATTCTTCAAATCTTCTTCTAGATCTTTCATATCTTAACCAATTATTCTTTTGATGTTTCTCTAAGAAACCTCTAATCCGCAACCTCTCATGTGCCAATTTTAGGCACCTAATGACCAGCTGGGGGAATTTGTTTTTCTTAGTGACTCCCCCTGAGCCAAAGTTCATCTATTCAATTTCTGGAAGGATTATCAACACTAGATTCTAGTGTGGAACCATCCCCTACGTTCTCTGTACTTCTCTTCACCCAAATCTTGCTCATCTCACTTTTAACTTCATCCGCATTCACTTTTCCTTTTCCTTTGTCTTGATTCTGATTATGATGCACCGGACCCCTTTTGTCCTGATTCTTGCTTCTACAAAATTTGGCAATATGACCGGATCTATTGCAATTGTGGCCAACAACATTTTTTTTCATATTTGAATGATATCCTCTTGATCTACATTGATTAGCCATATGTCCCATTCTATTGCATGCAAAGCATCTACCATTAAATGAATTGTTCATTTGCATATTTCTACATTCTTGAGATTTGTGACCATACCTTTTGCAGTTGAAACACTGTCCAGAGAAGGATGTATTAGTCTGATTTATTCTCTTTCTCCACTGATTGGCTTTATGACCAAAGATATTGCAATTGTGGCAGTATCCATTGAAGGATGGATATCTTTGAGCATTAGGTTGTTTTACCGGAGGTTTTCTAGGCTTGTTCCTTGAATTTCCTAATCCAAAAATTTTTTGACCGGATCCAGAGCTTTCACCTTTCTCATATCCCAAGCCACATTTGTCATCTACCCTCTTTTGGCTTTGAAGAAGAACTTCAAGTTGAGTAGAGCTTATCTTGAATTTCTCTTTGTATTCATTTGTGGTTTGAAGATCCTTTTTAAGAGTGTCAATTTGATCCTCAAGTTTTTCTTCATTGTCTCTAGCATCTTCAAGATCAGATTCAAGATGTCTGATTATTTTATCCATCTTGTGGCAGTCTTCTAATTTTTCCTTGAGAGATTGTCTTAGATCATCTTTAGTTTTCCTTTTCTCTTCAATTTCTTGAGTGAATTTTATAACTCTTGATTCCATTTCATGTCTTACCATAATGACCTCTTTTGATAACTTTTCACATAACTTGGTTTTCTCCTTTAGGTCTTCATTTGTACCATTTGCTTCACCTTGACTTGCCAATTACTGAAGTAGATCCTTTCTCTTTTTCATAGAGATACTCAGTTTCCCTTTTAGTTCATTTATGAAGTCATCAGCATGTTTGAGTCTTTCCTTCAATTCATTGACTTTGGAGTTGGATTGCTCAAGATCATCTAGGGCAGACTGAAGTTGTTCCCTCATGCCATATACATCCATTTGAATTCCCTAATATTCCTCAAGTTGTTAGGCTCTATTTAGAGGAACTTGGCTCTGATACCAATTGTTGATAACTGAGAGGGGGGTGAATTAGTTATCTGTATTATTTCAGCCTTCTGAACTTTCTTTACAATTAATGCAGTATTAATTCAAATAAGCAAACATAACTATGAAATGGAAAAACACATGACACAATATTTTGACATGGAAACCCTATTAAGGGAGAAAACCACAAGGTGATTAACCCAAGATTGTATTCTCTGTTAGAAGAATAGAAATACAAAATGGCACTTGCTAATTAGGGCTCACTGCCCGAGCACACTGCTCACAAGACGCTCACTACCTACAATAGTTTATGCAAGAAAACTAGATACTTGAACTGATGAGAAGCATTCACACATGCTGAGGTTTAGTTTCGGTTAGGCTCAATACACTGATCTACTGCACTTCATTCTTCCTCTTCTTGGTTATGTTGTCCTGTCACATACCGGACCTCTATTACTACTATTACTCAGTTCTTCTACTTTTCTTCACACAATACATGACACAATTGCTCACTTCACATCCAAATCCATTTGGTATATATATTCACACAAAGGATTTCATCCTCTTTCTAGTCGACATCCAGAATAGTCAATATTTTCCTAAACTCTAGTCTGTCAGCTGAATCCTTGCTTACCAAGAGATGCGAATCAAGGAGATGCTTATAGAAGTCATCAATCATGTTAGCCAATCATGAATGATACCTTAGGACCCTTAATCACCATCAATATCACATCCAGATTAAGGTCTGATGCTCTGCCGGTTAGGTCTTCCTCTATCTACTCTGCCAAATAGAAACCCAATACTCAAGTACTCATATCTCTTCAATGTTCCATCATCGGAGGCTCAATCCATGGAATATATCAGTCAAGGTACTCCTCTTGACTTTCCCAAAACCACATTTTACAAAGATACTTCCTCTAAGAGATCCAAACCTGACTGTCGAACCTTGCTGCATGCTCTGTTCTTGCTTACCAAACCAAAGTATCCTTCAATCCGACTTCTAGTAAGGATACACCATGTCCTGCGGATATGTGGAATGGTCTTTGTTTCCATCAATGACAACACCAATGAAGCCACAAAGTGTCTCTTGCCAACACTTCAAACCACAAACCTGTTGTAAGTATGGGCCTAACCAGTGTTGTCATTGATGTCAACATACTCTTGTTGCATTAATGATAGGGATTGGATGAGCTGTGTGCTGAGGATATTGAGAAAATTAGTCTCAATCAGGAACAGAGAAGAACAAGAAAGTCAGTAAGGGAAAAGTCCACGATAGGATGCAGTTTAAACGGTTTGTAGATATGTGTCTTAAGGTGGTCTAGTGGAGATTTCAAAGGTCCACATGAAGATCTAGAGAAGTTATGGTTGTTCAAGTAAAACTGGTTCTGACAGATGTTCAGTGGTGACAGAGTGAAATAGATAGGTTCGGTGAGATCCAGAAATGTAGTATCATGTTCTACAGAATTGAGGGAGTACTGAGGGAGTCATTTTGGAGTATCACATGGAATGGTTAGTGGTCAAAAGGTCCGCAAGAATAAATTCCTTTGCGACAGTGATGACAGACTGTGTTCTTGAGGTTCCAGATGAAGGAGAGAAGGATTTCAGTAAGTAGGTGAAGTGTGGATGTTCTTGGTGATTCAGGAAAGCTTTTGGTGGTCTTTGGATCATGTCTAGTTCATGTTGGTGGTCCACATTGGAGTTGGAGCTTGCATATGAAGAATATCTTCTGGACGATGGTGTTCTTCCTGAGGCAGGCCGACCGGATGAGTTATGCATCTTACGGATGTTATTGTGGATGTTTGCCGACTTAGATGATCATTCCTAAGTTGATGTCTTGTATAAATAAGGGATTACGAAGTCATTTCAAAGGTGTCCTTGTGGAGATGAGTGTGTGGTAGCGAAGAAGAGAGTGAAAGGTAGAGCAGAAGTATTAGGCTTAATGGAACTGATTCAAGCATGGTGAAGATGCTATTTTCCAGTTCAAGAAGGTGATACTTATTTCATTGTAGATAGTGTGTCTCTTGTAGGCAGTGAGCCCTAATTGGCATGTGCCATTTTGTTCCTTCTATTCTTCTAATAGAGAATACTTTCTTGGGTTAATCACCCCGTGGTTTTTCCCTTAACTGGGTTTTTCACATCAAAATCTTGTTGTCTTGTGTGTTGATGAGTTTCTACTTTTGATTTGAATGCATTATGTTTCATGTGTAATATACTGCTAATCACAAAGAGAATTTAAGTGTGTAAATTGGAGAAAGTCTTGCACAACTGATTCACCCCCCCCTCTCAGTTGTGTGCCCTAAGTCTAACAATTGGTATCAGAGCCAAGTTCCTCTAAAAGGAGCTTAACCAATTGAGGAGATCCAGGATGTCATCTTACAAGAAGGATAGTCTGAAGTTTGATGGAACCAACTTTGCTCTTTGGAAAGGTCACATGAAATGTCACTTACAGTGTATGGGAATGGCGTACTGGTCCATGGTTACAAAATAGTATGTACCTCCATAGGGTGGTCCAACAACACTAAATGAAATCACAAATGTTGAAAACAATCTACGGACCAAAGAGGCTCTTCTAAGCACATTATCTGACTTAGAGCTCTCAAATGTTATTGACCTACCAACTGCCTTTGAGATTTGGAATAAATTGGAACTTCTGCATGAAGGAGACCAGTATGTTAAATGTGCAAGGTTACAGAGTCTAAAAGGGAAATTTGAAAAATTGAAGATGAGAGATGATGAAAATATTACTACTTTTATGCCAAGAGTGAATGAGCTAGTTTGTGGAATTAGAAATGTTGGTGGAGTCTTGGATGAAAATGAGATTGTTGGTAAAATTCTCAGATCCCTTCCTGCTTCTTACAAAATCAAGGCTGCTGCCATTGAAGAATTTAGAGCCCATACAATTGTCACAAGAGATCAATTGGCTAGGAAATTGGCTACATTTAAAATGACAGAGTTTGGAGATGACCCTCCCAAAACTGAATCTGCATTCAAAGCCAGTGCCTCTGTTAAAGGTAAACAAAGGTTTGATCCGAGAGAGAATTCCTCAACGAAATTGTCATGGTATAAAAAAACAAGAAAAGATCTAGAAGAAGAAGTAGAAACTGCTCAACTTGAAGCCCTTATTGCAAAGAGGCTGCCAAGAGGATCCGGTAAGTATGAAGGAAAATTACCTTTTAAGTGTTTTAACTGCAATAAGATTGGTCATTTTTCCTCAAGGTGTCCAGAAAGGTTTTCAAGGCAAAATCCTAACAAGCCAAGGTTCCAAAAGAACTGTTACTATGTACATGAAGATGATGAGGAAGGAGTAACAGATGATGAATTAGAGATAGGAAACAAATATGGAAATGAATGGGTGTTCATTGCCATCAAGGAAGAAGATCCAATGTCCTCTGTATTTGTCAATCTTAAGACTGTGGAAAGAGCTCCTGCTGCCCAAATTGAAGAGAAGGATGATTGGGTCATTGACGGTGGATGCTCTCACCATATGACAGGCTTATTTGTAGATTTGGAAAGGTATGAAGGAGGAGTGGTAAAGTTTGGTGACAATTCTGCTAGTAGAATCAGAGGAAGAGGAACTATTTCTTTTGATGGAAGATACAATACTGGTAATGTACTGTATGTTGAAGGTTTAAAGCACAATCTTCTCAGTGTTGGACAATTGGTGGACAAAGGCTATGATCTCTGATTCAAGGATGGAAAATGCAAAATCTTTGAAAGATCCGGAACATAGATTGCATCCGGTACTCAAACTAAAGGTAATATCTTCCACTTGGTTGGTACTGGTAAAAGCTTCTTATTTGTTCAAGTTGATCAGAGTTGGTTATGGCATAGAAGGATGTGTCATGTAAATTTTGATAATATCATCAAGATAAGCAATACTCAGGTAGTAAGAGATCTTCCAAAATTGGTGAAACCTACTAACAGCTTGTGTAAGGAATGTCAGTTAGGTAAGCTGAGTAGAGTCACATTCAAAAGCAAGGAACTATCTTCTACTAGATTATTGGACTTAGTTCACACTAATCTTTGTGGTCTGGCAAGAACCAGGAGTATTCAAGGTGATAGATACTTCATGCTGCTAATTGATGACTATTCCCGGATGATGTGGGTAACCTTTCTAAAGGAGAAATCAGAAGGTCTTGAGAAATTCAAAATATTCAAGGCTATGGTAGAGAATGAAACGGGATTAAAATTGAAATGTCTGAGGTCTGATAGAGGTGGTGAATTCACATCCGATGAGTTCATAGAGTTCTATGAGAAACATGGAATTAAGAGACAGTTGTCTACTCCTAGGACTCCACAGCAGAATGGAGTAGTGGAGAGAAAGAACTGGACCATCCAGGAAGCATCTAGGACCATGATGATAGAAGCAAATGTTCCTCAGATCTATTGGAGAGAAGCTGTCAACACTGCAGTCTATACCCTCAATCGAGTTCAAATCAAAAGCAATACTGGTAAGACTCCTTATGAACTTTGCTTTGGCAGTACTCCTACTGTAAGATATTTCAGAGTCTTTGGTAACAAATGTTACATCAAAAGAGATGCAGATCTAGGCAAGTTTGATGCTAGAAGTGATGAAGGAATTTTCTTGGGTTACTCTACTCAAAGCAAAACATACTAGTGTTACAACAAGAGACTGAGAAAGATGATAGAAAGTACAAATGTGAAGGTTGATGAGGGAAAAGAGAAACCCTCAAGGTTTTATGAATATGATGAAGATGATCAAAATGGTGTTCTGATTCAAGGAGTTCAATCCTCTTATGAAAGTCAAATTCAAACTGATCCGGTAAATCAGGATGAAGAAATAGGTCTGAATGAGCCTAATCAAGAAGAAGAAGTGCAAGAAACTCCCAAAGTTTCAAGGTATGTAAGACTAAACAACTCTGAAGATCAAATCATAGGTGACAAAAGCAAAGGTGTGCAAACTAGAAGGAGAATTGCTCAAAATTCAGATGAATATTGTCTGATCTCAAAGATTGAACCTAAGACAATAAATGAAGCCCATAATGATGAAAACTAGACCAAAGCAATGGAGGAAGAGTTGATGCAAATTGAGAAAAATCACACTTGGGATCTTGTTCCCAGGCCTAGAAACAAGAATGTGATTGGAACCAAATGGGTTTTCTGGAACAAACTAAATGAAGTTGGTGAAGTAATCAAAAATAAAGCCAGATTGGTCTGCAAAGGTTATTCTCAAATAGAAGGAGTTGATTTTGAAGAAACTTTTGCTCCGGTGGCAAGAATTGAGCAGTCAGATTATTTTTTACATTTGTTACCTTCAAGGATTTCAAGGTGTATCAGATGGATGTCAAGTCTACTTTCTTGAATTGTGACTTGGAAGAATAAGTGTACATTGAGCAACCAGATGGATTTCAATTGTCTGATCATGATGATATGGTCTGCAAGTTGAAGAAGGCACTGTATGGACTAAAGCAAGCCCCAAGAGCTTGGTATGAAAGATTGGAAAAACATCTTTTGAAGATTGGTTTCAACAAAGGCACTACTGACAGTAATTTATATTTCAAAATTGATCATGAAAACATCCTGATTGTTGAAGTGTTTGTTGATGATATCATTTTTGGAGGAAGAGATAGTATGTGTAAAACATTTGCAAATCAAATGAAAATTGAGTTTGAGATGTCCATGCTCGGTGAAATGAATTTCTTAGGTCTGCAAATCACTCAAACAAAGAAAGGTATCTTCATTTCTCAGACCAAATATGTAAAAGAATTATTAAAGAAATTTGGAATGGAAGACTTAAAACCAATGAATACTCCCATGGAAACCAGTTGCAAATTGGGCAAAGATGATGACTCTCCTAAGGCTGATCAGAAAAAGTACAAGTCAATGATTGGAGGATTGTTGTATCTCACTCACACTAGACCTGACATTATGTAGGCTGTTGGTCTTGTTGCTAGATTCCAGGCAGATCCTAGAGAATCTCATGTCATGGCAATCAAGAGGATTTTTAGATATCTAAAAGGGATAGTTGAGTATGGTTTGTGGTATCCTAGAGATCATGATTTCTCTCTTCATGCATATACAGATGCAGATTGGGCAGGAGATGTGGATGACCGGGAGAGTACCAGTGGTGGAGCATTCTTTTTGGGGAAGAGATTGGTTTCTTAGCTAAGCAAGAAACAAGAGGCAATATCTCTATCTACAATTGAAGCAGAATATATTGTTGCAGTAGGTAGTTGCACTCAAGTTTTGTGGATGAAGCAAATCTTAAGAGATATAAGAGTGGAGTATGAGGAGCCTATCACAATTTTATGTGATAAGTCAAGTGCAATAAACATATCTAAGAATCTGGTGCTACATTCAAAGACTAAGCATATATCCATCAAGTTTCACTTGTTGAGAGAGCAAGTGAACAAGAATGAAGTCAGATTGGAGTTTGTGCCTTCCAAGGATCAGATTGCAGATATCTTTTCTAAACCTCTATCTAAGGACTCATTTGAGTTTCTCAGGGAGAAGTTAGGGGTTATTGCCCCTCCAGTGATGAAATAAGGTGCACTAATGTGCATCAGTCTGGTGGATATCACAGTCATATCTTGTGATCCAGATTGATGATGGGGAGCTGCTACTCAGGGGAAGCAGCAGGTATGGTTCTAAATTGGTGATATTGCAAGTATGTGCCCTTTGCCATTGATGTCAAAGGGGGAGAGAAGACATGTGAAAAACAAGTGGTTGCTAATCAAAGGGGGAGCAGTAAAGGGAGAGAAGACATGTGAATGGTTGTTGCTGATAGGGGGAGTTCTGACAATGAGGAGAAATTTTCTTGTCTTGATGGTTAAAACAGTTTTTCACATCATATGTTGCCATCAATGACAAATGGGGAGATTGTTGCAAGTATGGGCCTAAACAGTGTTATCATTGATGTCAACATACTCCTGTTGCATTAATGATAGGGATTGGATGAGTTGTGTGCTGAGGATATTGAGAAAATTAGTCTCAATCAGGAATAGAGAAGAACAGGAAAGTGAGTAAGGGAAAAGTCCATGATAGGATGCAGATCAGAGGATACGGTTTAAAGGGTTTGTAGATATGCATCTTAAGGTGGTCCACTAGAGATTTTAGAGGTCCGCATGAAGATCTAGATAAGTTATGGTTGTTTAAGTAAAACCAGTTCCGGTAGATGTTCAGTGGTGACAGAGTGAGATAGATAGGTTCGGTGAGATCCGGAATGTAGTATCATGTTCTACAGATTTGAGGGAGTACTAAGGGAGTCATTTTGGAGTATCACATGGATTGGTTATTGGTCAAAAGGTCCACAAGAATAAATTCCTTTGTGACAGTGATGACAGACTGTGTTCTTGAGGTTCCGGATGAAGGAGAGAAGGATTTTAGTAAGTAGGTGAAGTGTGGATGTTCTTGGTGATTCAGGAAAGATTTTGGTGGTCTTTAGATCGTGTCCAGTTCATGTTGGTGGTCCACATTGGAGTTGGAACTCGCATATGAAGAATATCTTCCTGACGATGGTGTTCTTCCTAAGGCAGGCCGACCGGATGAGTTATACATCTTGTGGATGTTATTGTGGATGTTTGCCGACTTAGATGATCATTCCTAAGTTGATGTCTTCTATAAATAAGGGATTGTGAAGTCATTTCAAAGGTGTCCTTGTGGATATGAGTGTGTTGTAGTGAAGAAGACAGTGAAAGGCAGAGCAGAAGTATTAGGCTTAATGGAACTAATTCAAGCATGGTGAATGATGCTATTTTCTAGTTCAAGAAGGTGATACTTATTTCATTGTAGATAGTGTCTCTTGTAGGCAGTGAGCCTCTTGTGAGCAGTGTGCGCGGGTAGTGAGCCCTAATTGGCATGTGCCATTTTGTTCCTTCTATTCTTCTAACAGAGAATACTTTCTTGGGTTAATTACCCCGTGGTTTTTCCCTTAACCGGGTTTTCCACGTCAAAATCTTGGTGTCTTGTGTGTTGATGAGTTTATTCTTTTGATTTGAATGCATTATGTTTCATGTGTAATATACTGCTAATCACAAAGAGAATTTAAGTGTGTAAATTGGAGAAAGTTTTGCACAACTGATTCACCCCCCCTCTCAGTTGTGTGCCCTAAGTCTAACAAAACCAATCTAGTTGACACTCCACAGAGACTTCCAAACACTTCCTCAAATCCACAGAATAGGAAAATGCAATTCTGGATCTCACCGGACCTGTCCGTAACACTCTGTCACCTCTGAACACCTACTAGAACCAGTTTTACTTGAGTGACTACAACTTCTTTAGATCTTCATGTGGACCTCTAAAATCTCTACTGGATCACCTTAAGACACATCTCTACAAACCCTTTAATTCGCATCCCCTGATCCTCAACCTATCTTGGAATTTTACCTTATTGTCATCATTGTTCTTCACTGTTCCTGATTAAGACTAATTTTCTCAATATCCTCAGCACACAACTCATTCAATCCTTATCATTAATGCAATAGGAGTATGTTGAGAGCAATGACAACACCGGTTAGGCCCATACTTGCAACACAATCTTCATAATCAACTTTACAAGTTGATTCAACTTGTTACTCACTCATGCACACAATATCCTCATTGTTCATTGAGCCACACACCTGAGACTCAAGCTAGAAATCATCATTAGATCTATCATTATCGCTTGATGAAAATTTTGATAGAATGATGGTGCATTCACTACTTTCATCATTTGCATCATTGTCATACATTACACTAGCACCTTCATCTACCCTCTAGCATACACAATCATCATCTGATATTGTGTTTGAATCACATGAAGCCTCCATGTCCTTGCTACTTACAATAGCTTGTTCATTACCAGTTGCCTCTGTATCTAAGGATAAAGATTTTCCAATCATATCCCACTTCAAACCATCAATGAAATCAAGGCATCTAAATGCCTACTGCATGTTCATTATATTGAAATCCTCCCATATTGAATCCAAACTATCATCAAAATATGTTAATTACATGTCAATACAGGCAAGTAAGTCAGGTCTAAAATCCTCAAGGATTTTTTTCAAGGAAATTGTAAACCTATGACTAAACTCCATGCTAGACTCTCCCTCCTATCATCTAATATCTTCTAGTTTCTAGACAAGAAATGCAGGGTCTAAACCATTTGTAAACTCCTCAAATGTAACCACTAGATGATTCTAGGAAACAAAGTGGTGGTCAGAAAAAATAACCAACCACTTCCATGCTAGTCCACATAGAGTTCTAATAAAAAATCTCATCCACATATCCTCATCTTCAAATCAAAATTTGTCCATGAAGGCCAAAAATGCAAGAACATGTGTGTTCCCATCATAAACATCACACCTATAAAATAATGGCATTTGATAATATAATTTCATGGGCATGTACTACATTTCATAATCAACCCATGAGAGGTCCAGTTATTTGTATCTATTTTCAGTTATGATAGGAGGAGGGTGAGGAAAAGAGCAATTAGGAACAACAAGAAGGGGGTTGGATTGCAGCCTGGACTAACATAGCCTGATTTGGCTTTCTAATTCTTTTTCTTATTGCTACAACAACTCTAACAACTATTTTGTTTTATCAATTTCACATTACTCCATTGGTAGGTCTCTTTGGTTTTGCATGGGTGCATATAAATTTTTGGTTTGTATAACATGAATGGCCATGACCGTAATATGCATTGCAAGGATGGTCATTTAAATCCACTCCAATATAGTATCTAGGGTCTAATATATATGAAGACTCAGATGACAGAACATTCCTAGGGTATCCATGTTCATAGCAATTGGCCATGACTAAAACATCCTACAATGCAGGATAGAAAACTAAGGCATAGAAATTTGTTCCTCCAACATGACAGGAATAACAAAATTTAAAGGTTAGGAAGAAAACCATGTACCTTTAATTACAAACTGCTACTGCATATTGAGATGGATCATTTGAATCACCAACAGAAACAAAGGTATAATATTAACAAACTTATGTTCTTTGACAAAAGAATCACCACCTTTTCCAAAGAGGAATTCCTTGAAGTGTGCCTAATCTTCAAGGCTACAAAACTAATTTTTGGTTTCTCTCACCAGTGGAGTCCATACATCCTTCTAACATAGGACTTTACTCTTCCCCAAATGACACCAAAATATTGGTTCCCAAAATGACTACAACACAAAACTCTAAAACATTTCTAAATCACCTAGGCCAAGGATTGTCATCAAGGTGATAGAAAGAGGTTTATCAACAAGTTATGGGTGATTTTTGCCAACTACAAGAGTAGGTAGACTCCTCTGCTCTTTGAGCTCAACTTAAACTCTGGAGAGATATTCCAAGGGGTATACCTAAGTAGGTATTAACATCAAAACCATATGAACAACTAAAAATAATTGGACAACCAAACCCAACTCATCATCTTGACCCCAAAAGTTGTCACTGAGTAAAAAATGACTGATTGTCATAAAACCCCTATATAGCTAATTCAACTATGTGAATGTACATGCATAGGAATAGTGGTTTTTCCCCTAAACCATAGGTGAATGATTTGTTTGATTTAAAATAGTGATTGATCCCTCTCCAATATGGACCGATGCCTACTCCATTGGGCAACTGAGTCATAACACTAAAGAGGAAGGAAATGGATTGAACCAGTATCAATAGAAGACTAAAATATATTCACATATATATCTTAGATAACATTTCATACATTGGACATACTTAATTATCTAGAACCAAACTACAATGACCCATTTGCAACAAAGAGATGACCCAACACAAAACATGCATTGGCTTGAATGTTGTCACATATTATCAAATCTCTATTACAATTGCACCAACAAATGTTGTAAAGGAAAAAATAGAAATCTATGACTATGTCTTCCCTTGAACCATTACAAATAGCCATGGAGACATACCACTGCATAAAATATGCATTAGAATTCATTTCTATACTGCATCAAACACATTCCCCATTCAATACCTTGACTGGCTTGATCTGAACCCCTAAAATTATCATGAGGTATTGTAGACTAGACAATTGGCTTAGCAACCAACCCTAAAAAATAGCTTTTAATCATGTATATATAGTTGTTACTTCATGTGTAGCTTTTGGGCATTGATACTATGTTAACATGCCAAGTTGATGCTGCATTAAAATCAGGCCCACAACCTCAGTTACAAAAGTAGTAGATTTCTATGTGCCGATGCCCCTCATACTAATGATGTCTGTGGAAGGAGCCTACAAAAAATATTAACTACTGAAACACACCACCTTCTTCATTAAATTAAGTACTTGTGCAATGAAAACATGCACAGTTTTAGCAACTAGTTTGACATCTACAATTCTGCAGTCACGATGGCCAAGGAGCATAAAGGTGTTTAAAAATAAGAACCCACCCAAAGTGTATGTAAATCTTTTACAACACTTTAAAATATTTTAAACTCTCTTTTAAAATTATTTTAAACCTTTTACATTTTACAAATTCATGTTTTACATTTGATTTCTCATTCTAATTTTGCCTTAACGACAAAATTCTTCTAGCGCATACTCACCTCCTTTGCACTTTTGGGACCTTAATTAGTAAAACTCTCCCTCTACGAACCACTTGTCTTTTTCTCCTCATTTCCTCCTTTTGTCAGTGAAATTTGACTTTCGTGAACTACTTTCTCTTTGCTCCTTATTTGCCTTATCAGCAAATCTTACCTTTCACAAACTTTATCTTTGGCACTTCTTTCTTTTCCTCTATCTCCTATTATGGGCATTTGTTACCTTTGTTGAACCAAAGAGGAAGCCCCACTTTGTCTTTTCTTTATTGGCGATTCTACAAAATCTCCAACTTCTTGGTAAATTTCAATTCCCTCCAGTTTGTTGATGAAGCTCTAGTTTTCCTTTTTTGCCTTAGTCAATTTTTTTCTTCCCCTTTTCTATTTGCCTTATCTACAAATCTGCATATTGGTGAACCATCCTTCTCCTTGTATTTTTGCCTTTTTTCTTTATCGATCTTATGTCCCATCGGCAAACTATTGGTCGGTGAAACCAAGAGTTCACGAACTACCTTTCTTTACTAACTTATCACTTTGGCTTCCTTTTCTCCTTTTCAACAAATCTTACATTTCTTGAACTAGCCTAAGCCTTTGATTTTTTCTTTGTTTCACCTTTTACCTTCTATTAGTAAATTTTCCTTTTGCGTACCCTTGCTTGGCACTGCTTTCTCTTCTCTATCAGCCCTTATTTGTATTATTGGCAAATATTTTATTTTATGAACTAACCGACTCATCCTTTCTTTTTCCCTTTCCATCTTCTTTCTCCTTTATCGGTGATTTTATCTTTTTCTGAACCATGGAGAAAACTCACCATTTTCTCTTCACCTTATCAGCCAATTACCTTATCAATAAACTTAAAAAACACTCAAACTAATAGTGAGCTAGGGTTTTCACCAGTTTTCCAATAAAGCATTATTTCTCCTTTTCCTTAGTCATTTTAGGCTTTATCAGCAACTTTTCCTTTTTTCATACCAAGCTCTTTGTCTTCATTCACCTTTGTTTTATCTTTTTTCCCTTATCTTTCTCATACATCGGCAATTTATGTTCATCACGAACTTGCTACTTCCCATTTCCTTTTCGCTATTCATCTTATCGGCAAATCTAGCCCTCTACAAACCTTGGAATAATCTACCCTTGCCTTGTCACCATTCACCTTTTCGCATTATCTGTGAATCAACAAAAAAGTGAACTAGCGAACTTCAGTCGGTGAGTTCAACATTTCATGAACCTGTTGATTCTCCAACAAAGCCACAAATCTTAACTTTTTTCTTTGCTTTGCCCTTCACTGCGGCCTTCTCCCTATAGCCTTTAGTTAGTGAATCCTCCGTCGAAAGAACTATCTGTTGATGAACTTGGAGGTTCACGAACCTCAAATTTTGCTAACAAAGAACTTGGCCCCCCTTTCTTAGAATTTTTTTATTCTTCACCCGAGCTTCCATCTCCTTCACCACTTCTCTACACCATCAGTGAAGTCATCATTGGCAAAACATGCCATTGGTGAACCTTCAAGTTTGTGAACTAAAAAATTTACAGACAAACGTGTTCCTTCTTTTCTTTCTGTTCTCCTTGTGCTCTACCCTTTTACCTTTTCTTTATCTCTTTTCAGTTGATTGCCTTATTGGTGAACTAGTGAAATTTCAAACCTATGAACAAGGTTCGCTAGTTTGGGAATTTGTCGATTTGTCGAGAAAGGGCAGAAATGAACAATTTTTTTCTAAGGGAGAAAACACATTGACTTAGGGGAATTTTACTTAGATTTTTTTGATATAAAACCCCTTATAAAATATCTCAAATGGATCTAAATAGGGTATTTTGACTGCAAGGGGAAAAGTGGGGATTTTGATGGATTTTTCAAGGCAAAATAGTGCATTTTGGGAATTGGATTTTTTTGGGCACCAACATTGGCTCTGGCTGGGGATGTGTGACAAATTTTGTCACAGAGAGAATCTAGAATATCTGTGGGCAGACCAAAACCAAAAAATGAATAGGGGGAACAACCAAAATGAATTTACAAAACAAACATCTGAGTGCTTAGCTTCCATTTGCATAAGACACAAACATTCGGGGGGGGAAAGAATATATATGCCCTGATTAGCTCCCCTTGACCGTATACCATATCTTAATCAACAATGAATTCTTCTGCACTAGGTAGAAGTACAAACTCTTCCTTCTTTTTATTATCTTGATCTGTCTTCTTCTTCCATATCTTTGCCATTTCCTTCTTTTACTAAGTCACAATTTTCTCTACCTTCTTGTGTTGAATAGGTGGTTTCACGTAATCATTCTTCTATAATCTTGGTTTGTGCCCAAATTTTTTGCACTTGTATCAAACAATCTTGTATTCTGAATTCATATTGTTTCTCCTTACTTTAGTTCTACATTCAACAGCCTTATGACCAAACTTATTGCATGCATAACAATAGCCATAGAAAGAATGAGAGATCACAACATCATATTTTGTAGGCATAATTGAGTTCTTCCTCATGTTATCATTTCTTCTAGCCATGGTAATACAATCAATAGCCTTATATGCCCAAATTTATTCAAATAATAACAGTAACCATAGAAGGATTGAAAGAACCTAGGACTAGCAGCTTGTTTAGGATGTAATCTCTTGAGATCTTCCTTTTGATTGCCAACTTGTATGAAGTTATCATCATCTAACTCCTGCTCCTCATCTTCAGTCTCCTCAAAGTCTTCAATGCTAGGATCTTCCCTTTTCATTTCAAACATGCCTTTAGGTATATTTATTTTAGGACTCTGAGATTTCTCAATTCCAATTTACCACCATTATTCTTTGGAGGTCTTTGACTATTGATTATCTCATCAAGAATATTGGTGCTTTTCTTTAGTTTTAGACTTTTGTTTATCAAATCCTCTGCTTTCTCCAATTCTTTCTTTAGAGAGACAGTGTATTCTTTTATTGATTTATCTTTCATGCCCGCATTTCCAATGTGGTCACGACACACAACACACGTGTCATGCCCACATTTACCATGTGTGTTGTGTGTCATGACCGCATGGGAAATATGGGCATGAAATTTGGTATCAGAGCCAAGTTTAAACACTGGGCTTGTTTGGGTACATTATTATTCTGCGACCTTGACTGATTTGTGGCTACCTCATTTTTGTAGGATGCCTCCTCGACGAGTTCAGAGAGTACGGTCTCACCGCACTCCATCCCTAAGATTCAAAGTGACTTTTCAGCTGAGGTACAGGCACATCCAGTTCCACAGGTACTGCAGGCACCATCGGCCATACCTGATATTGGGCCATAGATATTGCAGGCCTTACAAGTAGTTCTAGATAAACTCCCACCGGCTATAGTTGAGCCATGCATAGAGCCATGTGTCAAGCCCTGCGAGGATCCGCGAGAGCAGCCACGCGTGGAGCCACATGTGGAGCCCCGCATAGAGCCACGAGAGGCACCACGTGTGGAGCCTTATGTCGAGTTGCCAGAGATAGAGGAGGTTGGTTCGGCCGATAGGGCCCGTAGCAGGATTCCTTCACATCATTCTAGATATGATGAGGCAGTACGGGTAGAGCACTTTGGTCACAGGCCTTATGACTACTATACAGATGAGCTGATTAGGAGACACAAAGATAGAGGAGACCCCATTAGGGATATATTGAGGTTGAACCCTCCTACATTCGTTGGGACCACAGAGGGAGCTGAGGCAGAGGCCTAGCTTATCAGCTTGTATAGGTGCTTCGCGTTGCATCCTTACGAGGGAAACATGAAGGCCCGTGTAGTAGTGCACCTATTATGTGATGCAGTAGCTACCTAGTGGTGCACTAAGGAGTTCAAGCGTCACATTTCTTTAGACACCCTCACATGGGAGACCTTTATTGAGTGCTTTAATGTGCGGTACTTATCAGACCATTACAGATAGTGTCATATAGATGAGTTCCACGACCTGCAACAGAGGGCACTCATAGTGGCACAGTATGAGGGTAGGTTTACTGAGTTATCTAGATATGCAGAGTATCTCCATGAAGAGAAACTCCTGGTGCATAAGTTTATCAGAGGACTAAACCACAGTATAGCAGGGCCTGTTCGGATGGCAGACCCTCAAACTTTGAGTGATGCTGCCAAGAAGGCATACGTCGTTGAGGAGATTCAGGGATGAGGGCAGAGTTCATGCCCTTAGTTTCAGGATCGGGGATAGTAGCATCATCAGCAAAGTTTCCATAGACCCTCATAGACACCTCATAGAGGAGGATTCAGTTCTGCACCTTTACCTCCTAGGCCCCCACAGTAGCAGTAGAGAGCTAGGACACAGTAGAGGTCACATGGGGAACACAATAGAGGTTAGCAGCAGTAGGGCCCATGTAGAGATCAAAGGCAGCAGGGACCACCTGCGGGACCCGCGAGGTCGCAGTAGTCTTATAGGGGCTTGTAGGGGTCTAGTGGTAGATCAGGGCAGCAACAGTCGAGTAGGACTCAGACTAGGTAGGTATAGGCTAGGGGCCCTTGTTATGTTTGTGGTGGAGCAGGACACCTAGCTAGAGAGTGTCCACAGGGTTTTACAGCATAGGGACAACCTTGTGCAGGAGGATCCGAGCAGACTGTTGGTGATGTGGGTAGATCCCACCGTATGTTTGTGGCGGTTGATAACCGCCAAGCTAATTTTTAGGTGTCAGTGATTGAGACGTTAGGTATGATTGGGGGTAACCCCATTTCTATTCTCTTTGATTCTGGTGCTACTGATTCATTCATATCTTCATCATTAGTGGAGCGTTGCAGGCTGGTGGCCTCTAGGCAGGGTGATAGGTGTGTGGTTGAGTTGGCATCAGGTGGCCAACTGACAGTAGATGCCTTAGTCCATGACTATGAGATTGCTTTGGGACCCTTTACCATAGTTTGTCACCTTAGAGTCATGACATTAGGATCCTATGATGTGGTGTTGGGTATGGATTGGCTTGCGGTTCATCGAGCCAAACTAGATTATCACCAAAAGGTGATCAACTGTTTAGATGACCATGGTACTTCAATGGAGATTGTGGGCATTCAGAAGCCCACAACAGTGCATATGATATCCTCTCAATAGCTTAAGCACTGCATGCAGAAGGGATGTCATATGTTCTCCATCACAGTGAGCGACATATCAGATGACAAGCCAGAGGCATCTTTGGATGATCATCCCATCCTTAGTTAGTTTGCTGATGTGTTTCTAGCAAAGTTACCAGGGATGCCACCCCGTTGTGAGGTAGACTTTCACATAGACTTAGTGTTGGGTGCCGAGCCAGTATCTCGTGCACCCTACAAGATGACAACACATGAGCTCATTGAGCTCAAGTTATAGTTGGAGGACTTGTTGGAGAAGGGGCACATCCAATCAAGCGTTTCACCTTGGGGTGCTCCTGTCATCTTCGTGAAGAAGAAGGATGGGTCTCTTCGATTGTGCATGGATTATAGGCAGTTGAATAAGGTGACGGTGAAGAACCGTTATCCTTTGCACAGGATTGACGATCTTTTTTATCAGATGCAGGGAGCTAGGGTGTTTTCTAAGATAGACCTGAAGTCCGGGTATCATCAGCTACGTATCTCAGAGGCGGATATCCATAAGACCGCCTTTCAGACTCATTATGGCCACTATGAGTTCACAGTGGTTCCCTTCGGCTTGATGAATGCCCCTGCAGTGTTCATGAGTCTCCTGAATGGGGTGTTTCACACCTATTTAGACCGGTTCGTGATCATTTTCGTCAATGACATTTTGATCTATTTGCGAACCGAGGAGGAGCATGAGGAGCACCTTCGTTAGGTTCTACAGTGTTTGCAGGAGCAGAATCTTAATGGGAATTTGGCGAAGTGTGTATTTTTTAGGACAAAGGTTCAGTATCTGGGGCATATCCTATTTGGTGATGGAATCTCAGTAGATCCATCAAAGATCATGGCTATCAGGGATTGGCCAGTACCCACTAGTGTGATAGAGGTCAAGAGTTTTATGGGGTTAGCCAGTTATTACCATCGCTTTGTTGAGGGATTTTCTCAGATTACGCATCCCATCACTTCCCTTCAGCGGAAGGGGAAGAGCTTTCTATGGATTGAGTAGTGTGAGAGGGCCTTCAGGGTCCTCAAGGAGCATCTTACCAGTGCTCCTATTCTAGCAGTTCCTGATCCTGCAACAGATTTTATGGTTTGCACGGATGTATCACTTGAGGGATTGGGAGCTGTCCTTATGCAGGATGGACGAGCGATCACGTATGAGTCACGAAAGCTCAAGACCCATGAGCTGAACTACCCCATGCATGACTTGGAGTTAGCGGCAGTAGTTCATGCTCTAGTTCATTGGAGACATTTCTTGTTGGGTCCTTGCTTTGAGCTCCATTCTGATCATCACAGCCTTCAGTACATCTTCACATAGCCGAATCTGAATGCCTGTCAGTGGCATTGGATGGAGTTCCTCTGTGAGTATGACTTTGATGTCCACTACATCAAAGGGAAGGAGAATGTGGTTGCTGACACATTGAGTTGGAGGCCCCATGAGCTCTTGACCTTGACTCTGAGTGTGGACTTGAAGGATCGCATTATTCAGCATCTGCCAGAGGATGAGTGGTATCTAGAGGTGCAGTAAGAGATCAATGCACAGGGGGCCCTTGTGAGCAAGTTTGCAGGGTATTCACTTGAGGCAGATGGTTTACTTCATCATCGACAGTGCATCTATGTACCCCGCGCAGGTGACCTACATACTGTAGTGTTATCAGAGGCTCATAGAGCACCATATGCAGCTCATTTAGGGGTGAAGAAGATGCATGCCGATCTTCGACATCTGTACCATTGGGCGGGTATGAGATGTGACATAGCAGAGTTTTTTGCTTGATGCCTTGAGTACCAGAGGGTCAAGGCCGAGCATCATCATCCAGCGGGTCTTCTATACCCACATGACATACCTGAGAGGAAATGGGACACCATTTCCATGGATTTCATCATTGGTCTTCCTATGTCTTCGCGTCGCCATGATGCCATCATGGTGACAGTCGACAAGTTGACCAAGGTGGCGCATTTCTCACTTGTACGCATGACGTACAATGCGCTAGCAGTGGCAAAAGTATTCTTAGATGATATTGTGAGATTACATGGAGTACCTTGTCGCATCATTTCAGATAGAGATTCTATTTTCACTTCAGCATTCTGGAGAGCCTTGCAGCAGGCATTGAGCACAGCTCAATTTTAGCTCCACTTATCATCCCGAGACATATGGTCAGATAGAGTGGGTGAATCAGGTGTTGGAGGACATGCTTCGAATGTATGTTATGGATCATCAGTCTAGATGGGAGGAGTATTTGTATCTCGTTGAGTTTGCCTACAATAATGGGCATCACAGCTCGTTGGGTATGCCTCCCTTTCAGGCTTTATACGGCAGATCATGTAGGACACCATTAAGTTGGGATTGGATAGAAGATAGAGTTGCCATTGGTCCAGAGTTAGTACGGGATATGGAACAGCATGTCACACTGATTAGACAGAGGTTACAGGATGCACAGGATAGGCAGAAGAAGTATGCTGATGCTAAGAGGATTGATCGGAGCTTCTCAGTAGGTGACAGGGTATTCCTTACAGTGCGGCCACACAAGAGTCCAATCCATTACGGAAAGGGCTCTAAGCTTGCACCACGGTTTATAGGACCCTTTGAGATTTTGGAGCGGATAGGACCAGTTGCCTATCGTTTAGCATTGCCACCTAGCCTATCATGTATCCACGATGTCATTCATATTTCTGTTTTGAGGCAATATATATCTGATTTATCTCAGATGCTGGACTAGAGTGCTTTAAAGGTAGAGGCGGATGGACAATTGGCTTTGAAGCCAATTCGCATATTGGATCGTCGGACGCTGGGCCTTCGAGGTCGAGAGCTGGACCAAGTTAGGGTCCAGTGGGATCGATATGACGAGGTTATAGTGACTTGGGAGGATGCAGCAAGTTTGAGGGCACTCTATCCTCACCTTTTTGATGACTTCCAGGAGGAAGTTCAGTCTTAGGGGGG
The DNA here is from genome assembly GCA_027924645.1 of Cunninghamia lanceolata. NCBI lineage: Eukaryota > Viridiplantae > Streptophyta > Pinopsida > Cupressales > Cupressaceae > Cunninghamia > Cunninghamia lanceolata. The sequence continues at coordinate 11,981,056 of BSBN01000892.1, forward strand.
GAGGATGTGAGGCCGATTATTTTACCTCCCTTATTTTGATCATTATGCTATTTTGTTGATGACATTATAAGACCTTTAGTGACTATAGTTTTATTATGCAGACTTGTTTTTTATCTCCTGATTATGATAGGACTTTGATTTGACATATGTGATTTGATTCGATCATAGTGAATGATATTTTGTGATTTGACACATGGGATATATATTAGATGATATTTCATGGCGAGTTTCTAGTTAATTATGTGATGTGGACTATTTGACATATGATTTAAAATGCAATTTAAAATGGAGTTATGTGGTGATGATTATTGAGGTATTTAAATTGCGTGAACTTAATTCCAGTTGCTTTGGCTATGATTTCATTGATATGACTGACACTTGATCGAGATGTGCAGGTTTCACATTCCCTAGCCATGGGAAAATCGGAGGTAGAATTCACACTATGTTATTCCCTGTAAACTGATCCATTTCCAAGAGGGATAAGGGTCACGTTTCAATTTGAATGATGATTTAAGTACTTGATTTAATTTTGTTATTTCGGCCTTAGTACCCCTTGTCAATTTATTTAATAATAAGTGTTGTCTAATTTTATTTGATTTACACCACTTGGTAATTGTTTTATTTTGAGGCCATTTAAATGTGATTTTTAACCCCCTTTTTGAACCCTAGAGTCCCAAAAGCTACCCTAGGTGGTTCCCCTTGAGTCTAGGGTTAACTTGGACTATTTAACCCTAGATTTGACTCAGGTTTGGTCACTCTAAACCTTGGTTTAGTAAAAGTGACGAAAATTTGAAATAAGGGAAGTGGGAGATGAGTCATGCCTTGGGAAAGACTCATCTCCCTTCCCAAAGTTTGGGAATCCTTTCCCAAGGAAGACTTGGGAGATCTCCAAGACTCCCAAGTGTGTGGGAGCTTCCCCCAAGACTCTCACACACATGTGAGAGCATCTTGGAGGAAGATGGATCCTTGAGAGAATAGGATGCCATATGGCATCCCTTATCCTCTTGTAGATGTGAGTGGGATTTCCACCTCATCACTTCTCCTCTCACATGTGTGAGAGCACAAGTGGATAAGGTGAGGATTGAGAGGAAATGAGAGGACGACACTTGTCATCCTCACACTTCTTCTCCCTTGCATTTGGCATGGGAAGAGGAAGGAGAAGGTGACAAGTGTCACCTTCTCATTCCTCAAGGCCAAATTCATGGCCTATATTATCTCCTTTTGTTGAGGAGTGTGGGGTTCTTCAATTTTATTCTTATTTCTATTTTTGGAGGAGTTTGGGAGAGTTTGAAGCTTTGCTTGAAGGATTGGAAGGCTTGGGAAGGCTTGGAGCTCGTCGCCAACTTTCTACGATTACAAGGGCTTTGAAGGTAGGCCTTTTAAACTTGTTTTCTCACCGTTGCTATTTAATGATTTGTGTTTTAGTTTTGGTTGTTTTGTTGTTTGTAATGTTTTGTTGGGATGGGATTATGGTGAGAGCACCTCCAATGGAGGTAATGCTCAACTAGTTATGGGTAGGGGAAAGGAACCTCCTTGAGGTCTCTCCCACATTATGTGTTTATGCCTTGAGGGCTTTTATTGTGGAGAAGTTTATTGAATGGCAAGAGTGCCATGGAGATTATTGTGATTCTTTTTGTGGAGAGTGGTGTTTTGGGAGATTTTATTTGACTTTAGGCCACGAGCATGATATTTTATCTTTTGGGAGCCCTTTGAAGTTGAGGGGTCTATTCCCTACCCTCAACAACTCATTTTTATGAGTTACGTTTTGTGCTAAACTTATGGGTATTTTTTTGTTATTGTGATTGATTTTGTTGTGGAGTGTTCATCTTGTGTGAATCTCTACCTCCCTAGCTCAGGTGTGACCCACTTGTGGGTCTATGGTAGGGAGGAGAGTTTTTCCTTTCGAAGTGGCTGGTTTGTCATTCTTGTTGTTGTTCTTTTCAGTTGTAGGTGTTAAATGAAGAAATGGAGTTGGGAGAAGACCAATTTTGGGGCCTATAGTGCTATGATGTTAGTTGGTTTATCCTTGGCCCTTGAGGCCCCTCTGTAAATTCTGTCAAGTTATGCCACTATGGAGTTGGCTGAGATATGTGTTGTGATGTAAACAATCTTTTGTTTATTCATTCAAAAATTGTTTATTCTGTTATTGAGTTGTGTGTTTATAGAAATACTAGAGTTGTGTTATTGCTGTCATTGTTTCTTTTTTTTTTCTAAAAAAAATACAAATAAAAAATAGGCATGAGTTGCATTATTGCTGCCTTTATTTCTTCCAAAAAAAAAAAAAATATGTACAAGTTGTTGTTCATACTTTATTGCTTTCAAAAAGGAAAGAGATAGAAATTTTAGGAGATTTATTTTCTGCCGAGTGGCTTGTAACTTCTATTTATAGTTGCTGTCATAAAAATGGACTGTTAGAAGTTTAAATAAAAGTATAGATTTTCTACCTTATGTTTTCCAAAAAAAAGGGGGGTTACTTCAGTTGTCTAATTCTGTGGTTGCATTGTGAAGTCTTAATATTTGTTGTTGCTAAATAAAATGCTATCTTTATCCCATACAATGCTTAAAAAAAAAATATAAATATATCACTGTTTGTTATGTTATATTTCTGTTTTGAGGCGATATATATCTGATTTATCTCACGTGCTGGACTAGAGTGCTTTATAGGTAGAGGCAGACGAGCAATTGGCTTTGGAGCCAATTCACATATTGGCTCGTCGAACGCTGGGCCTTCGAGGTCGAGAGCTGGACCAGGTTAGGGTCCAGTGGGTTTGATATGACGAGCCTACAACAACTTGGGAGGATGTAGCTAGTTTAAGGGAACTCTATCCTCAACTTTTTGATGACTTCAAGGAGGAAGTTCAGTCTTAGGGGGGGAGGATGTGAGGCCAATTATTTTACCTCCCTTATTTTGATCGTTATGCTATTTTGTTGATGACATTATAAGACTTTTAGTGACTATGGTTTTATTATGCAGACTTGTTTTTTATCTCCTGATTAGGATAGGACTTTGATTTGACATATGTGATTTGATTCGATCATAGTGAATGATATTTTGTGATTTGACACATGGGATATATATTAGATGATATATCATGGTGAGTTTCTAGTTAATTATGTGATGTGGACTATTTGACATATGATTTAAAATGCAGTTTAAAATGGAGTTATGTATTGATGATTAGTGATGTATTCAAATTCCATGAATTTAATTCCAGTTGCTTTGGCTATGATTTCCATGATATGACTGACACTTGATCGAGATGTGCAGGTTTCACATTCCCTAGCCACGGGAAAATCGGAGGTAGAATTCACACTATGTTATTCCCTGTAAACCGATCCATTCCCAAGAGGGATAAGGATCATGTTTCAATTTGAATGATGATTTAAGTACTTGATTTAATTTTGTTATTTTGGCCTTAGTACCCCTTGTAAATTTATTTAATAATAAGTGTTGTATAATTTTACTTGATTTACACCACTTGGTAATTATTTTATTTTGAGGCCATTTAAATGTGATTTTTAACCCCCTTTGTGAACCCTAGAGTCCCAAAAGCTACCCTAGGTGGTTACCCTTGAGTCTACGGCCAACTTGGACTATCTAACCCTATATTTGACTCAAGTTTGGTCACTCTAAACCTTGGTTTAGTAAAAGTGACGAAAATTGGAAATAAGGGAAGTGGGAGATGAGTTATGCCTTGGGAAAGACTCATCTCCCTTCCCAAAGTTTGGGAATCCTTTCCCAAGGAAGACTTGGGAGATCTCCAAGACTCCCAAGTGTGTGGGAGCTTCCCCCAAGACTCTCACACATGTGTGAGAGCATCTTGGAGGAAGATGGATCCTTGAGAGAATAGGATGCCATATGGCATCCCTTATCCTCTTGTAGATGTGAGTGGGATTGCCATCTCACCACTTATCCTCTCACACATGTGGGAGAGCACAAGTGGATAAGGTGAGGATTGAGAGGAAATGAGAGGACGACACTTGTCATCCTCACACTTCTTCTCCCTTGCATTTGGCATGGGAAGAAGAAGGAGAAGGTGACAAGTGTCACCTTCTCATTCCTCAAGGCCAAAGTCATGGCCTATATTATCTCCTTTTGTTGAGGAGTGTGGGGTTCTTCAATTTTATTCTTATTGCTATTTTTGGAGGAGTTTGGGAGAGTTTGAAGCTTTGCTTGAAGGATTTGAAGGCTTGGGAAGGCTTCGAGCTCTTCACCAACTTGCTACCATTATAAGGGCTTTGAAGGTAGGCCTTTTAAACTTGTTTTCTCACCCTTGCTATTTAATGTATTGTGTTTTAGTTATGGTTGTTTTGTTGTTTGTATTGTTTTGTTGGGATGGGATTATGGTGAGAGCACCTCCAATGGAGGTAATGCTCAACTAGTTATGGGTAGGGGAAAGGAACCTCCTTGAGGTCTCTCCCACATTATGTGTTTATGCCTTGAGGGCTTTTATTGTGGAGAAGTTTATTGAATGGCAAGAGTGCCATGGAGATTATTGTGATTCTTTTTGTGGAGAGTGGTGTTTTGGGAGATTTTATTTGACTTTAGGCCATGAGCATGATATTTTATCTTTTGGGAGCCCTTTGAAGTTGAGGGGTCTATTCCCTACTATCAACAACTCATTTTTATGAGTTGAATTTTGTGCTAAACTTATGGGTGTTTTTGTGTTATTGTGATTAATTTTGTTGTGGAGTGTTCATCCTGTGTGAATCTCTACCTCCCTAGCTCGGGGGTGACCCACTTGAGGGTCTATGGTAGGGAGGAGAGCTTTTCCTTTCAAAGTGGCTAGTTTGTCGTTCTTGTTGTTGTTCTTTTTAGTTGCAGGTGTTAAATGAAGAAATGGAGTTGGGAGAAGACCAATTTTGGGGCCTATAGTTCTATGATGTTGGTTGGTTTAACCTTGGCCCTTGAGGCCCCTCTGTAAATTCTATCAAGTTATGCCACTATGGAGTTGGCTGAGATATGTGTTGTGATGTAAACAATCTTTTGTTTATTCATTTGAAAACTGTTTATTCTTTTATTGAGGAGTTGTGTGTTTATAGAAATACTAGAGTTGTGTTATTGCTGTCATTGTTTCTTTTTTTTTTCTAAAAAAAATAAAAATAAAAAATAGGCATGAGTTGTATTATTGTTGGCTTCTTCCCCCCCAAAAAAATATGCACAAGTTGCTGTTCATACTTTATTGCTTTCAAAAAGGAAAGAGATAGAAATTTTAGGAGATTTATTTTCTGTTGAGTGGCTTGTAACTTCTATTTATAGTTGCTGTCATGAAAATGGATTGTTAGAAGTTTAAATAAAACTGTAAATTTTCTACCTTATGTTTGCCAAAAAAAAGGGAGTTACTTCAGTTGTCTGATTCTATGGTTGCATTGTGAAGTCTTAATATTTGTTGTTGCTAAATAAAATGCTATCTTTGTCCCATACAATGCTTAAAAAAATAAATAAATATATCACTATTTGTTCTGTTATATTTCTATTTTGAGGTGATATATATCTAATTTATCTCACGTGCTGGACTGGAGTGCTTTACAGGTAGAGGCAGATGGGCAATTGGCTTTGAAGCCAATTAGTATATTGGCTCGTCGGACGCTGGGCCTTTGAGGTCGAGAGCTAGACCAGGTTAGGGCCTAGTGGGATCGATATGATGAGCCTACAGTGACATGGGAGGATGTAGCTAGTTTGAGGGCACTCTATCCTCACCTTTTTGACGACTTCCAGGAGGAAGTTCAGTGTTAGGGGGGAGGATGTGAGGCCAATTATTTTACCTCCCTTATTTTGATCATTATGCTATTTTGTTGATGACATTATAAGACCTTTAGTGACTATGGTTTTATTATGCAGACTTGTTTTTTATCTCTTGATTATGATAGGACTTTGATTTGACATATGTGATTTGATTCGATAAGAGTGAATGATATTTTGTGATTTGACACATGGGATATATATTAGATGATATTTCATGGTGAGTTTCTAGTTAATTATGTGATGTGAACTATTTGACATATGATTTAAAATGCAGTTTAAAATGGAGTTATGTATTGATGATTATTGATGTATTCAAATTGCGTGAATTTAATTCCAGTTGCTTCGGCTATGATTTCCATGATATCACTGACACTTGATCGAGATGTGTAGGTTTCACATTCCCTAGCCATGGGAAAATCGAAGGTAGAATTCACACTATGTTATTCCCTGTAAACCGATCCATTCCCAAGAGGGATAAGGATCATGTTTCAATTTGAATGATGATTTAAGTACTTGATTTAATTTTGTTATTTTGGCCTTAATACCCCTTGTCAATTTATTTAATAATAAGTGTTGTATAATTTTACTTGATTTACACCACTTGGTAATTATTTTATTTTGAGGCCATTTAAATGTGATTTTTAACCCCCTTTGTGAACCCTAGAGTCCCAAAAGCTACCCTAGGTGGTTACCCTTGATTCTAGGGTCAACTTGGACTATCTAACCCTAGATTTGACTCAAGTTTGGTCACTCTAAACCTTGGTTTAGTAAAAGTGACGAAAATTTGAAATAGGCGAAGTGGGAGATGAGTCATACCTTGGGAAAGACTCATCTCCCTTCCCAAAGTTTGGGAATCCTTTCCCAAGGAAGACTTGGGAGGTCTCCAAGACTCCCAAGTGTGTGGGAGCTTCCCCCAAGACTCTCACACATGTGTGAGAGCATCTTGGAGGAAGATGGCTCCTTGAGAGAATAGGAGGATGCCATATGGCATCCCTTATCCTCTTGTAGATGTGAGTGGGATTGCCACCTCACCACTTGTCCTCTCACACATGTGTGAGAGCACAAGTGGGTAAGGTGAGGATTGAGAGAAAATGAGAGAATGACACTTGTCATCCTCACACTTCTTCTCCCTTGCATTTGGCATGGGAAGAGGAAGGAGAAGGTGACAAGTGTCACCTTCTCATTCCTCAAGGCTAAATTCATGGCCTATATTATCTCCTTTTGTTGATGAGTGTGGGGTTCTTCAATTTTATTCTTATTGCTATTTTTGGAGGAGTTTGGGAGAGTTTGAACTTTGCTTGAAGGATTGGAAGGATTGGGAAGGCTTGGAGCTCTTCACCAACTTGCTACCATTATAACGGCTTTGAAGGTAGGCCTTCTAAACTTATTTTCTCACCCTTGCTATTTAATGTACTATGTTTTAGTTTTGGTTGTTTTACTGTTTGTATTGTTTTGTTGGGATGGGAGTATGGTGAGAGCACCTCCAATGGAGGTAATGCTCAACTAGTTATGTGTAGGGGAAAGGCACCTCCTTGAAGTCTCTCCCACATTATGTGCTTATGCCTTGAGGGCTTTTATTGTGGAGAATTTTATTGAATGGCAAGAGTGCCATGGAGATTATTGTGATTCTTTTTGTGGAGAGTGGTGTTTTAGGAGATTTTATTTGGCTTTAGGCCATGAGCATGATATTTTATCTTTTGGGAGCCCTTTGAAGTTGAGGGGTCCATTCCCTACCCTCAACAAGTCATTTTTATGAGTTGAGTTTTGTGCTAAACTTATGGGTGTTTTTGTGTTATTGTGATTGATTTTGTTGTGGAATGTTCATCCTGTGTGAATCTCTACCTCCCTAGCTCGGGGGTGACCCACTTGTGGGTCTACGGTAGGGAGGAGAGCTTTTCCTTTCGAAGTGGCTGGTTTTTCATTCTTGTTGTTGTTCTTTTTAGTTGTAGGTGTTAAATGAAGAAATGGAGTTGGGAAAAGACTAGTTTTGGGGCCTATAGTTCTATGATGTTGGCTAGTTTAACCTTGGCCCTTGAGGCCCCTCTATAAATTCTATCAAGTTATGCCACTATGGAGTTGGCTGAGATATGTGTTGTGATGTAAACAATCTTTTGTTTATTCATTCAAAAACTGTTTATTCTTATATTCAGGAGTTGTGTGTTTATAGAAATACTAGAGTTGTGTTATTGCTGCCATTGTTTCTTTTCTTCTTTTTTTTTCTAAAAAAATAAAAATAAAAAATAGGCATGAGTTGCATTATTGCTTCCTTTATTTCTTCCCAATATATATATATATATATATATGCACAAGTTGTTGTTCATACTTTATTGCTTTCGAAAAGTAAAGAGATAGAAATTTTAGGAGATTTATTTTCTGCTGAGTGGCTTGTAACTTCTATTTATAGTTGCTGTCATGAAAATGGACTATTAGAAGTTTAAATAAAACTGTAAATTTTCTACCTTATGTTTGCCAAAAAAAAAGGGGGTTACTTTAGTTGTCTGATTCTATGGTTGCATTGTGAAGTCTTAATATTTGTTGTTGCTAAATAAAATGCTATCTTTATCCCATACAATGCTTAAAAAAAATTTATAAATATATCACTGTTTGTTCTGTTATATATAAAAAAGGGGGAGTCAATACTAGTTGTCTATTAATTTTTTTTTGCAGAAATGGAAAATTATCTATAGATAGAAAAAAAAAAAGTACTTGGCTATTAGTTAATTTTAAGAAAGAATAAAACCTAGTTTGCTGTCTTGCATTTCTTTCTATTTATATGTTGTGAATCAAAAGCAAATTACAGAAGCTCAAATGTTATAATATATATATATATATATATATATATATATATATATATATATATATATATAAAATAAAAAAGTTATTCAATGCATATCTATGGCAACATACTATATTTTTATTTATTTAAAAAAAAAAACTAATCAAAATTCTTAGCAGGCATGCTTGCTTCACCACTGAGGAGTTTACCCATGGTGGCGGAATTGGGAGATTATTTTTGTTTTAAAAAATAGAATATAAAAAAATATATATATTGTTTGGGGGCTGCGGTGGGCAGCGCCCACCATAGACCCTGTAGCTGGGAGCTTTGCATTTTCATTGGTGTGGGGAGGGGGTCATGCCTCCCCCCACACCCGTGGGTGTGGAGGGAGGCACGACCCCCTCCCCACACGATCCCCTCTCTTTATACCGCTTCGTGGCTATCCACCCACCGCCCCTTTGTGCCACTGCAGCGTCACTCCTACCCATGGCGGCAGCTCTGCCACTCTTTACCTTTTTGCAACCACTCTCCACCTTGCACTGCCGCCCTACGCTAGGCCTCCCTCTCCACCTTACACTCTATGGTTCTTCCACTTCTTACACCATCGAACCACCTTTATACTTCAACGTCGTTGCCTCATAGGTTGCCGTCACTCTGTCTCCACTATCCCTAAAACTTGCAAACAATTTTTAACCATGACTTTCTTTCACTGTGGATCTTACTTGGCATATGGAGTTTAATAATAGATTTTGATATGTATACCTCCATATAAACCAGCCATGGCCTCCAATGGCCTCCTCAAACCCTAGACTTGCAAACAAGAAGACATAACAAACAATAGAAGAGATTAGGGCAACTTGTGCAAAGAAAACAACTTGAATTTTGAAATAGGGCTTTTCTTTTCTTTTGTTTTATTATGAGAATATTTTTTTTATTTGGGAGAGGATTTTATTTTTTTGAGATTATTGGTGAGGTTCTTATCTTATTCCATGTTTTTAAACCTCCATTTTCCTTATTGTTTTAAATTTAATCTCTAGGGGTCTTTAAGATAATTTAATTTTTGAATGGGTTGATTTTGGTAAATTTGATTATTGTCTCGTGACTTAAAATTAAAATTTTGGGAGGGATTATCTTATGTTTGCGGGAGAGGATTTATTTCTCTTAAGTTTATTTACCTTAGTGGTATTCTTTTTTTCCTTATCGATCTTGTCGATTTATTGGCTTTATTATTATTATTATTATTATTATTATTTAGGAGTGAGTATCTTCTCCTCCTATTAATTTTTGAGTCAGTTATTAAATATAATTTCCAAATTTTATTTAATAACGAACTCGACCCTTCTCCTTGGACTCGTTGATGGCTTGTCATTTAACCTCATTTTATTAATCCATTTTTAATTAGTTTCTGGAACTATTCTTTAATTTTGATTTAAGTTTATTATTAATTTTTACTTAATTTTCCTAAGGGTAATTTATTTTTATATGCATTTATCAAAAACGCATTATGCTACCAGAATTTTGCTAGGATTCTAGTGATTTTTTTAAAGCATTGTCTTATTTGACTTTTATCCATCATTCCACTTCAATCACATGCCATCATGCCATAGTTCTAATCAAGTTTTGATATGAGTTAAAATTAGGGTTTGAAGTTGAAATCATCTCCACCTAGGAAACTTAGGGTTTAGATTAAACCAGTCTAACCCTAGACGCGACACCGTTCGTGTCACATACCCCCTAGACGGCCTTTGCCTTAACAATTTTGTTGTCGTGTCTACGCTTATGCGTATTGCCACCGAGCATGCAGACATGTGCGAGGGGGTTTGTAGGGATAGGTATAAAAGTTTTTTGCAATTCGTGTCATGACCACATGGTAAATGTGGGCATGACAGGTGTGTTGTGTGTCATGACTGCATGGGAAATGCGGGCATGACATTATCATTTAACTTATCATTTAGACAATCTACAACCTTCTTACCTTCTTCAACTTAATCTTTCAACTTAGAAATTAATTCCTCTGATTTTATGATCTTGATCTTATATTCTTCATTTTTCACTTCTTGCTGCATCCAGATCTTCTAGGGCAAAAATAAGTTCTCCTTCACAATCAACAACACAATCTTCTAGATTATATACTGTCATATAGATTCATCAACTTCCACAGGATTCTTTCTAATTAACATTACTTTTGTTCCCATGTGTTCCACATCAAGATCTACGTCAACTATTTGGCTACATTCAAGGAAGTTAGCTCTCATACCAATTGTTGAACACACAAAAATACTAAGATGGGGGTGAATCAATACTTATTCAAATTATTTTCTTTCAACAACATTCAAACTATCTTAAGCATTTAAAACATTAAAGGAACATAAACACAGAAGCACACATCAATAATGTAGAGAAAAACTAATGCATTGTAGACCTAAACAAAATTCAAGGGTAAACCTATCTAAACAGTCCACTCTATCATTGCATTCCTACATTGAATTATCGACCAAGCAGCGTAAGCTTATGATGATGCCCACACTATATATGCCTTCGAGACTCATTTCTATCCTAAACTAACTTATACAGACTTATTCTAAATAACCTAGTTTACTGAAGTTCACAAAAATGTAAGAACAACAAAAACAGTTAAAAATCCAGCTGCTACGGGTACCTTTAGTATAAGCTGAAGATAACTATATTCAACAGAGAATTACAAAATGAACTCAAAATACTCAAAATGATAAAAGAACTAACACTAACCTCTAGAGGACTTAAAATATGCACTTGTTCATGAATCACAACTACTGGAAATAGAAATCAAGATATTTTACTTGTCTCACGATGTAATTGATGAAATAACAGAAAAATAGTTTTAACTAGGAATGCATAAATAAATAAGGAAATATATGAAGTGAGGGTTAGTACCTTGAGTGGCCAGCTCAAGGAACTATCTCACCTAATCTAGAAACCAAATCTACTTCAAATTCTCATGCATTCTCATAATATCAAATTGTATTAAACTCATATCAGAAATAAAAACTTCTCAAATTTTATTCAAATCAAAACATGTCTGGATAATTGATAATTGAAAAACAAAGTAATGGCTAAGTAACTAGAAATTGAATGCAACTAACTTAGCAACAAAGTCATCCCTCTAACTTATACAAAATCAGGAGAGTTCTATACAACCAGTAACTAATCCTCAATCAATTCAACCCTAGATACTAGGATGCAAGTTAAATGATTGATTTATTAATCTAACTGATCAAAAGAAGAAAAGTCATGTTCAAACAAGAACTCCCATCAAATAGTTTGTATGAAAAATCACTCATAGACTATGTTTAGAACACGTCTTCCTTTCTATATTTATTCCAATCCATGATGATACAGATTCATCCTCCATCTATCTTCACTCTTGGCATTCAAACTGCACTTCTCTTAATTCCCTTGTCCTGCAACTCGTTGCAATTGCTCTTTCCTTGATACCATATCCTTGCTGCACAGGATTAATTATCCAACATATGCACACAAAATAACTCTCATATTTAAACCATAGGATTCTAGCTATATTACATGCATACTTATAATTTAAATCATTCACTTGATAATATAACCACCATATTCCATATTATCAACATAAGTTTAAAGTCTTTGAAAAGTATATAAGAAACAACATATGATAATAGTATTGTTTGTAAAGTATCTATAGGATCATATGAAAAGGTCTTAAAACATATAAAAATAGCATAAAATTAAGTCAATAATTCAACCCATCATCTCCCCCCAACTACTCTTTTGCTTGCCCTCAAGCAAAATCAAGGAACTAAACATCTAGGGGAGGAGATTATAATGCAGAGTTATTTGTTTAAGGTCCATGACTACCCTAACTCCTTGTCCTTGTTTGATATAAAAACCATTGTAGCAAGCAAGCCCATTCATCCTAACCAATTATGTTTTCTTACATTTATCACTCTTTTCTCCTGTCTAGTTGGGTACTGGGTAAAGGAGAATAGGAGGGTGAAATGTGAGTGGTAGGCATGCTATTCCTGTTCTCTCTGAAATCTTGATATACCTGTGTAGCCTCTCAAACATGTTCTTGAAATTGTAGAAGGAGTGGGGCTCTTTCTAATGTAGAGGCAAATTGGATGGGAAAGGATAGACAAACTAGACAAGGTTCTCCTTCACCTACAAGCCCAAAAACAAAATATCTTTACACAAAAGTGGGAACAATAGTTAAAGGATTTGAATTATTCATGGAAATGGTGTTTATGCATGTACTAGAACCCATCCCATCTATTGTCAAAGGTGGATCAAACTTTGAACTAGTACTTCCTTCACAAACCCCCAAAATGGCTTGTAGCCCTCCAAAATGACAACAGTCCTAATACCTTTTGACTCAGACCTCGAAACCTAGATCTTAGATAATCAGTAGATACCCATTATGGCCCTTTATCACATATCCCAAACTTAGCATAGGTTGTTTTCGACGGAATATCTCAACCAATAACCCCTGTCGGTGACCTAAAGCCCCAATTAGGCTAAAATTACAAAGAGAGTACCTTCAAATGCAAGCCTAGAACTCAACCCATAGTTTTAACACTTAAGATGCATGCTAAAACAAAGTATTTTGTGGGTTTTAGGCTTCTACTCTCTGTTGTTCCCAAAAATGCATCTTTGGTTCCTTTAATGTGCCTTGAAACATCACCTAACACATGGTTTTGTTAGGTTTCTTCAAGTAAAACTTCTTCTCTTCAAATCTCCTACCAAAACCTCATTATATCCTACCAATACAGACCTATTACATCCCATTCCATTGATCAAAGAAGTTCTACATCAGTGGAATGGTAGGAAATACTTAAATCACAGTCACAACCCTAGATGAGGGTTTCACAGACCAGTTTTAGAAAAAACCTTGTATCTTCCTACCACAAAAATTTCAAAGAACCAAAATGAACTAAAATGAAAGATAACTCCATTCTCTAACTGATCAAACCATGAAAAAGTGGAAACAACCTTGTACCTTTGTACAGTATGGACTGTAGCAGGGTGGAAATTTAGAAAATAGGGTTTCAGGATAGGTTTTACAAAAACATTCACTGAATGTACAAATCTCACCCAAATATCACAAAATCAGACTTGAATGAAAGGTAAGACATATATATTTCGAAAAAATCTTGGCTCACCTTCTAATTCATCCATATACGAAAGTTATGGACGTTATAGCAGCAAAAATTTAGAAAATTCTAGAAAATAATAAAAGGACAGTAGAGAATGGCATTTTTATTGCTTGAAACTTCTCCTCTTCATACAATAAACATTGTAGGGATTTTAAAAAGCCTTCCCCAATCACATTTTTATGGTTAGAAAGTAGTTTAGGTTGATGTAACTATTTCAACCATCAAATTTCCTTTTGCAACTACTTTTGTGTTTAGGACAACAATTGTCCTGATTTAACATTGAAACTAATTACAAGTTTCCAACATAATGCATTGATGGTTTATGACTTGTCAACACCCTTGACAAAGTCATTAAACCTTTGACATACCTTCCTAACAATTTTACATGCCTTTACAAGACTTACATCATGAAATATATGACTGTCCCTATATGCCTCAACAAAGGCTTACATAAATGACTTATTGCAAACTACCTATTACACCTTAAAACTACTTCATCATACCATGACAACAATAGAGATTTGGACATAGTCCTTATTACATGGATGGTCTTCTAGGACCTTATTATAATTAACAAGACAAAAATGAACATCAAACCAAATCATGAAGTTGAATGCCTCATGGAGGCCAGCTTGTGTTAGGTGCTCCTGCACCATACACCCCACCTAGAAAAGAACTCATGCCACATGAGTTGATCCTTTGTCTTGCTCCACATTTATCCTTTTATACCTCATGTCTTCCCCATGATCTTTGGACTACAACTTGCTTCCATGGAATCAAAAACTCATGCCTAGCATTGTAGGCTCTACTCACACCTTGCCATGACTGAATGCTTGCAACCAAACCTATATTTTGTTTGTCATTCATCCTTATTGTTATCTCTGCCTGAACACCTGCATTCAAAACCTTGTTTGATGCTTTTTGTACTACTTCTATGGTAGAATATGTTTTCCTTTCAACTCTTGTTGGCTCTAGAGGACAAACAATGGTCCCTACTATGATAGCATCTCCTTCTTTCCAACCACCTTGTGGTTGCTTGCAGACTTGCTCTTTGACCTTCTTCTGATCCATCTCAGACATCACCATCTGATCTCCATCATTCAAAACTGAAACCACCTTCAAACTTTGATCTTTGGTAACCCCACTCCTTGAGTTATCCTCAACTTCCCTTGTCTCTTCTTCTTTGATCTTCAAAAACTCTTTCTTACCCAACAAGATGACCTTGGCTGCCTTCTTTGCTTCAGCATCCTCCTACAATGGTGTCATCACAAAAGTCCTCCCATCCTTCTTGACAATGTATGTGTTAACACATCCATCATATAATGATTGCCTATCAAATTTCCATGGCCTACCTAAAAGTAGGTGACAGCATTCCATGGGCAAAATGTCACATAAAATCCTATCCTTATATTCTCCAATTTCAAAATCAACATATGCTTGTTCATCTACCAAAAGTGATTGACTATCACTTACCCAAGATGCTTTATAAGGAGTTTGATGAGGAATCCTTTCTATGTTCAATTTATCCACCATATTATCTGTTGAACTAGAATCTATTACTACCTTGCATACTTTACCTTTGCTTTTGCAATTGGTCCCGAAAAGTGATCTCCTTTGTATCATCTCCTTGTCCTTGGATGTCTTCAAGAGTGTTCTCCTTAGCATCAATGCTTCTCCATCTTGAACTAGGGCTACACTCCAAATTGGAGAGTTAACACTTTCATCTACCTCCGCTTCTTTCCCATATTGAACCCTCTATTCATTCCTCCTTTCACTATCACCAGATGTAGAACTTTGTTTCATTAGACACTTGTATGTTGTATGACCAATCTCATTGCAATGATAACATCTCCTAGTGATAACATTAGAACCTCTAACTCCAATTCTTGTGCCTCTAAATCCTCCTCTAACATCAGAAACTTGGCCCTTACCTCTGCTTGTGTCTCCTTGGTCTTCTCGGGACTGATTTCTGTCTTCAAAATTGTCCCTACCTCTGAAATTTCTGCCACCTCTTCCTCTACCTTACTGCTCACCTTTCCTCTTCAACTTCTCTTCAGCCCTTAATGCTACTTGAAAGCATTTCTCCATGGTTTCAAGGGTTAATAAACTTATCTCATCTTGAATATTGAACCTCAAACCATTTAGATACCTTGCCACCTTGGCATTTTCCTCCTCCATGTACCCACAACAAAGAGTGTATTTGTGAAACTCCTCAGTGTAAGTAGCCACATCCAAATCTCTTTGCTTGAGATTTTGCATCTTCTTGTAGATCTGCACCTCATAGTCTAATGGAAGGAATTGGGACTTGATCCTCTCCAACATTCTACTCCATGAAGAGATCATACTCTTCCCATTCTTTACCCTCTCAACTTGGGTGTAATTCCACCATGTAAGGGCAGCACCTTTGAGTTCAGTTTTTGCAAACTTAATCCTTACTTTCAGGAACTTCTTTGTATTCAAAGTAGTTATTTAGAGCCTCAATGCACTCCATGACTTCATTAGCATTCATCTTCCCACTAAACATGGGAATCTCCATCCGAGCCTCCGAAGAGTCCTTGTCAATTACCTTCATGGCTTCAAGGAAATACCTTTGATCAGATGGTACCTCTACCTCTTCTTGCTCTTCTTCTTCTTCCTCTTTCTCTTCCTCTTCATCTGAACCTTCATCTATCCTCTTCCCTATCCTCAATGCCTTCAACTCTACTTGGATTGCTTCCTTGACTCCACTTTTGATTTTCTCTTCCATCTCCTTGAACTTCTTGACCACTTCGGTGGTCATCCCCTTTGGAGGCATATTGCTAGCCTCTCCTTCATTCTCCTCTACTGACATATACTAGGCCAACAATAGAACCTTTTATGGCTCTAATACCACTATGATGTAGATGCAAATTGGATGGGAAAGGATAGACAAACTAGACAAGGTTCTCCTTCACCTACAAGCCCAAAAACAAAGATCTTTACACAAAAGTGGGAATTGTAATTAAGGGCTTTGAATTATTCATGGAAATGGTGTTTAGACATGTACTAGAACCCATCCCATCCATTGGCAAAGGTGGATCAAACTCTGAACTAGTACTTCCTTCACAAACCCCCAAAATGTCTTGTAGCCCTCCAAAACGACAACAGTCCTAATAAATTTTGACTCAGAGCTCGAAACCTAGATCTTTGACAATCAGTAGATACTTGTTATGTCTGTCTATCATATATCCCAAACTTAGCATAGGTTGTTTTCGACGGAATATCTCAACCAATAACCCCTATCGGTGACCTAAAGCCCCAATTAGGCCAAAATTACAAAGAGAGTACCTTCAAATGCAAGCCCAGAACTCAAACCATGGTTTGAACACTTAGGATGCATGCTAAAACAAACTATTTTATGTGTTTTAGGCTTCTACTCTCTGTTGTTCCCAAAAATGCATCTTTGGTTCCTTCAATGTGCCTTGAAACATCACCTAACACATGGTTTTGTTAGGTTTCTTCAAGCAAAACTTCTCCTCCTCAGATCTCCAGCCAAAACCTCATCATATCCTACTAATATAGACCTATTACATCCCATTCCACTGATCAAATTAGTTCTACATATGTGGAATGGTAAGAAATACTTAAATCACAATCACAACCCTAGATGAGGGTTTCACAGACTAGTTTTAGAAAAACCTTGTATCTGTTAGGCTTAGGGCACACAACTGAGAGGGGGGGTGAATCAGTTGTCCAAAACATTCTCTCAATCACAAACTTAAATCCTCTAAGTGATTAGTAGTATATCAATCATGAAACATAATTCATTTAAGTCAAAGACAAAAACATATCAACACATAAGACACCAAGATTTTGACATGGAAAACCCAGTTAAGGGAAAAACCACAGGGTGCTTAACCCAAGATTGTATTCTCTGTTAGAAGAATAGAAATAACAAAATGACACATGCCAATTAGGTCTCACAGCCCGAGCACACTGCTCACAAGAGGCTCACTGCCTACAAGAGACACACTGTCTACAAAGAAATAAGTATCACCTACTTGAACTGGAAAATAGCATCTTCACCATGCTTGAATCAGTTCCATTTAAGCCCAACACTTCTGCTCTACCTTTCACTCTTCTCCTTGCTACCACACTCTCATCACCACAAGAACACATTTCAAATGACTTCGCAATCCCTTATTTATACAAGACATCAACTTAGGAATGATCATCTAAGTCGGCAAACATCCACAATAACATCCGCAAGATGTATAATTCATCCGATCGGCCTTTCTTAGGAAGAACACCATCATCTAGAAGTTGTTCTTCAAATGTGAACTCCAACTTCAATGCAGAACACCAACATGAATTAGATATGATCCAAAGACCACCATAAGCTTGCCTGAATCACCAAGAACATCCACACTTCATCTTCTTACTTAAATCCTTCTCTCCTTCATCTGGGACCTCAACAACACAATCTGTCATCACGGTCACAAAGGAATAGATGCTTGTGGACCTTCAAACTACAAACCAATCTAGTTGACACTCCACAAAGACTTCCTCAGCACTCCCTCAAATCCACAGAACATGATAGTGCAATTCTGGATCTCACCGGACCTATATGTCTCACTCTGTCACCACTGAACACCTCCTGGAACTAGTTTTACTTGAACAGTCACAACTTCTTCAGATCTTCATGCAGACCTCTGAAATCTCTACTGGACTACCTTAAGACACATATCTACAAACCCTTTAAACCGCATCCTCTGATCCTCAGCCTATCTTGGACTTTTACCTTACTGTCTTCCCTATTCTTCTATGTTCCTGATTGAGACTAATTTTCTCAATATCCTCAGCACACAGCTCATCCAATCCTTATCATTAATGCAACAAGAGTATGTTGACATCAATGACAACACCGGTTAGGCCCATACTTGCAACAATCTCCCCATTTGTCATTGATGGCAACATATGATGTGAAAAATTATTTTAACCATCAAGACAAGAACTTCTCCTCACTGTCACAACTCCCCCTATCAGCAACAACCATTCACATGTCTTCTCTCCCTTTACTACTCCCCCTTTGATCAGCAACCATTTGTTTTTCACATGTCTTCTCTCCTCCTTTGACATCAATGGCAAAGGGCACATACTTGCAATTCCACCAATTCAGAATCATACCTGCTGCTCCCCCTGAGTAGCAGCTCCCCATCATCAATCCAGATCACAAGATATGACTGTGATATCCACCGGACTGATGCACATTAGTACATCTTAGTTAATCATCGGAGAGGAAATAACCCCTAACTTCTCCTTGCGAAACTCAAAAGTGTCCTTAGGTAGAGGTTTAGTAAAGATGTCTGCAATCTAATCCTTGGAAGACACAAACTCCAATCTAACTTCATTCTTGTTCACTTGTTCTCTCAAAAAGTGAAACTTGATGGATATATGCTTAGTTTTTTAATGCAGCACCAAATTCTTAGATATGTTTATTGCACTCAAATTATCACAAAAAATTGTGATAGGCTCCTCATACTCTACTCTAATATCTCTTAGCATTTGCTTCATCCACAAAACTTGAGTGCAACTACCTACTGCTGCAATATATTCTGCTTCAGTTGTAGACATAGATATTGCCTCTTATTTCTTGCTTAGCCAAGAAACCAATCTCTTCCCCAAAAAGAATGCTCCCCCACTGGTACTCTTCTGGTCAGCCACATCTCTTGTGTAGTCTACATCTGTATATGCATGAAGAGAGAAATCATGATCTCTAGGATACCACAAACCATACTCAACTATCCCTTTTAGATATCTAAAAATCCTCTTGATTGCCATGACATGAGATTCTCTAGGATCAGCCTGGAATCTAGCAACAAGACCAACAACCTGCATAATGTCAGGTCTAGTGTGAGTGAGATAGAATAATCCTCCAATCATTGACCTATACTTTTTCTGATCAGCCTTAAGAGAGTCATCATCTTTGCCCAATTTGCAATTGGTTGCCATGGGAGTATTCATTGGTTTTGAGTCTTCCATCCCAAATTTCTTCAACAATTCTTTCACATATTTGGTCTGAGAAATGAAGATTCCCTTCTTTGTTTGAGTGATTTGCAGACCCAAGAAGAGATTCATTTCCCCAAGCATGGACATCTCAAATTCACTTTTAATTTGATTTGCAAAAGTTTTACACATACTATCTCTTCTTCCACAAATGATATCATCCACAAACACTTCGACAATCAACATGTTTTCATGATCAATTTTGAAATATAAGTTACTGTCAGCAGTACCTTTGTTGAAACCAATCTTCAAAATATGCTTGTCTAACCTTTCATACCAAGCCCTTGGGGCTTGCTTCAGTCCATACAGTGCCTTCTTCAACTTGCAAACCATATCACCATGATCAGACAATTGAAATCCATCCAGTTGCTCAATGTACACTTCTTCTTCCAAGTCACCATTCAGGAAGGCAGACTTGACATCCATTTGATATACTTTGAAATCTTTGAAGGCAGCAAATGCAAGAAATAATCTGACTGCTTCAATTCTTACCACCGGAGTAAAAGTTTCTTCAAAATCAACTCTTTCTATTTGAGAATAGCCCTTGTAGACCAGTTTGGCTTTATTTCTGATTACTTCACCAACTTCATTCAGTTTGTTCCGGAAGACCCATTAGGTTCCAATCATATTCTTGTTTCTAGGTCTAGGGACAATATCCCAAGTGTGATTTTTCTCAATTTGCATCAGCTCTTCTTCCATTGCTTTAGTCCAATTTTCATCATTGCAAGCTTCATTCGCTGTCTTAGGTTTAATCTTTGAAATCGGACAGTACTCATCTGAATCTTGAGCAATCCTCCTTCTTGTTTGTACACCTTTTCTTTTATCACCTATGATCTGATCTTCAGAGTGGTTCAGTCTTACATAGCTGGGAACTTTGGGAAATTCTTACACTTCTGATTCTTGATTAGGCTCATTAAAACTCATCTCTTCTTCCTGATTTACCAGATTAGTTTGAATCTAACTTTTAGAAGAAGCTTGGGCTCCTTGAATCAGAACACCATTCTGATCACCTTTATCATATTCATAAAACCTTGAGGGTTTCTCAATTCCCTCATCAACCTTCACATTTGTACTTTCTATCATCTTTCTCAGTCTTTTGTTATAACACCAGTAAGCTTTGCTTTGAGTAGAGTAACCCAAGAATATTCCTTCATCACTTCTAGCATCAAACTTTCTTAGATCTTCATCTCTTTTAATGTAACATTTGCTACCAAAAACTCTGAAATACCTCACAGTAGGAGTGATGCCAAACCAAAGTTCATAAGGAGTCTTACCGGTATTGCTTCTAATTTGAACTCGATTGAAAGTATAGACTGCAGTGCTGACAGCTTCTCTCCAATAGATGTGAGCAACATTTGCTTCCATCATCATGGTCCTAGAAGCTTCCTGGATGGTCTAGTTCTTTCTCTTCACTACTACATTCTATTGTGGAGTCCTAGGAGCAAACAATTGTCTCTTTATTCCATGTTTCTCACAGAACTCTAAGAATTCACCAGATGTGAATTCCCCACCTCTATCAGACCTCAGACATTTCAATTCTAATCCGATTTCATTCTCTACCATAGCTTAGAATATTTTGAATTTCTCAAAAGCTTATTATTTCTCTTTTAGAAAAGTTACCCACATCATCCAGGAATAGTCATCAATTAGGAACATGAAGTATCTATCACCTTGCAAACTCCTGATTCTTACCGGACCACAAAGATCAATATGAACTAAGTCCAATAATCCGATAGAAGACAGTTCCTTACTCTTGAATGTGACTCTGCACAGCTTACCCAACTGACATTCTTTGCACAAGATATTAGTAGGTTTCACCAATTTTGGAAGATCTCTTACAGCCTAAGTATTGCTTATCTTGATGATATTATCAAAATTCACATGACACATTCTCCTATGCCACAACCAACTCTGTTCAACTTGAACAAATAAGCAACTTTTACCAGTACCAACCAAGTGGAAGATATTACCTTTAGTTTGGGTACCGGATGCAATCTCTGTTCCGGAGCTTTCTAAGATCTTGCATTTTCCATTCTTGAATCGGAGATCATAGCCTTTGTCCACCAACTATCCAACACTGAGAAGATTGTGCTTCAAGCCTTCAACATAGAGAACATTACCGGTTTTGTTCCTTCCATCAAAAGAAATAGTTCCTCTTCCTCTGATTCTACTAGTAGAATTATCACCAAACTTTACTACTCCTCCTTCATACCTTTCAAAATCTATGAACTTATTTTTGTCACCTGTCATATGGTGAGAGCAACCACTGTCAATGACCTAGTCATCCTTTTCTTCAATTTGGGCAACTAGAGCTCTTCCTACAACTTTATGGTTGACAGATACAGAGGATATTGGTTCTTCTTCCTTGATGGCAATAAACACCCATTCACTTCCAGATTTGTTTCACATCTCTGATTCATCATCTGTTACTCCTTCATTTTCATCTTCTTCATGAACATAGTAACAATTCTTTTAGAACCTTGATCTGTTAGAATTTGTCCTTGAAAATCTTTCCTGACATCTTCAGGCAAAATGACCAATCTTATTGCAGTGAAAACACTTAAAATGCAATTTCTCTTCATACTTACCGGATCCTCTTGGCAGTCTCTTTGCAATAAGGGCTTCAAGTTGAGCAGTTTCTACTTCTTCTTCCAGGTCTTTTCTTTCTTTTTCATACCATGACAGTTTCCTTGAAGAGTTTTCTCCTGGATCAAACCTTTGTTTACCTTTTCTAGAGGCACTGGCTTTGAATGCAGATTCAGTCTTGGGGGGATCATCTCCAAAAATAGTCATTTCAAATGCAGCCAATTTCCCAGCCAATTGATCTCTTGTGATAGTTATATGGGCTTTGAATTCATCAATGGCAACAACTTTGATTTTGTAAGAAGTAGGAAGGGATCTAAGAATTTTGCCAACAATCTCATTTTCATCCAAGACTCCACCAACATTTCTAATTCCACAAACAAGCTCATTTACTCTTGGCATAAAAGTAGTAATATTTTCATCATCTCTCTTCTTCAGGTTTTCAAATTTCCCTTTCAGACTCTATAACCTTGCACATTTAACATATTGGTCTCCTTCATGCAAAAGGTCCAATTTTTTCCAAATCTCAAAATCAGTTGGTAGGTCAATAACATTTGAGAGCTATGAATCAGATAATGTGCTTAGAAGAGCTTCTATAGTCCGCAGATTATTTTCAACATCTATGATTTCATTTGGAGCTTTCAAACTGCCCTGTGAAGGTACATACTGTATTGTAACCATGGTCCAGTATGCCATTCCCATGCATTGCAAGTGACACTTCATGCAACCTTTCCATAGATTAAAATTTGTTCCTTCAAACTTCGGGCTATCCTTCTTGTAAGATGACATTTTGGATCTCCTCAAGTGGTTAAGCTTCTTTTAGAGGGACTTGGCTCTGATACCAATTGTTAGACTTAGGGCACACAACTGAGAGGGGGGTGAATCAGTCGTCCAAAATTTTCTCTCGGTCACACACTTAAATCCTCTAAGTGATTAGTAGTATATCAATCATGAAACATAATGCATTTAAATCAAAGATAGAAACATATCAACACATAAGATGCCAAGATTTTGACGTGGAAAACTCGGTTAAGGGAAAAACCATGGGGTGATTAACCCAAGATTGTATTCTCTGTTAGAAGAATAGAAAGAACAAAATGGCACATGCCAATTAGGGCTCACAGCCCGAGCACACTGCTCACAATAGGCTCACTGCCTACAAGAGACACACTATCTACAAAGAAATAAGTATCACCTACTTGAACTAGAAAATAGCATCTTCACCATGCTTGAATCAATTCTATTTAAGCCCAACACTTCTACTCTGCCTTTTGCTCTTCTCCTTGCTACCACACTCTCATCACCACAAGAACACATTTCAAATTACTTCACAATCCCTTATTTATACAAGACATCAACTTAGGAATGATCATCTAAGTTGGCAAACATCCACAATAACATCCACAAGATGTATAACTCATCCGGTCGGCCTTTCTTAGGAAGAACACCATCATCTGGAAGTTGTTCTTCAAATGCAAACTCCAACTTCAATGCAGACCATCAACATGAACTAGACATGATCCAAAGACCACTACAAGCTTGCTTGAATCACCAAGAACATCCACACTTCATCTGCTTACTTAAATCCTTCTCTCCTTCATCTAAAAACTCAAGAACACAATCTGTCATCACTGTCACAAAGGAATAGATGCTTGCGGACCTTCAAACCACAAACCAATCTAGTTGACACTCCACAAAGACTTCGTCAGCACTCCCTCAAATCTGTAGAACATGATAGTGCAATTCTGGATCTCAACGGACCTATCTGTCTCACTTTGTCACCACTGAACACCTACCAGAACTAGTTTTACTTGAATAGTCACAACTTCTTTAGATCTTCATATGGACCTCTAAAATCTCTACTAGACCACCTTAAGACACATATCTACAAACCTTTAAACTGCATCCTTTGACCCTCATCCTATCTTGGACTTTTACCTTACTGTTTTCCCCTGTTCTTCTCTTGTTCCTGATTGAGACTAATTTTCTCAATATCCTCAGCACACAGCTCATCCAATCCTTATCATTAATGCAACAGGAGTATGCTGACATCAATGACAACACTAGTTAGGCCCATACTTGCAACAGTATCTTCCTACCACAGAACTTTCAAAGCACCAAACTGAAATCAAATGAAAGATAACTCCATGATCTAACTGATAAAACCATGCAAAAGTGGAAATGACCTTGTACCTCTGTACAGTATGGACTGTAGTAGGGTGGAAATTTAGAAAACATGGTTTCAGGACAGGTTTTAGAAAAACGTTCACCAAATGCACAAATCTCAACCAAATGTCACAAAATCAATCTTGAATGAAAGGTAAGACATAGAGAATTCCAAAAAGTCTAGCATCACCTTCTAATTCATCCATATGCAAAAGTTATGGATGCTATAGCAGAAAAGATGTAGAAAATTCTGGAAAATAACAAAAGGATAGCAGAGAATGGCATTTTTATTGCTTGAAACTTCTCATCTTCATACAATCAACATTGTAGGGCTTTTAAAAAGCATTCTCCAATCACCTTTTGATGGTTAGAAAGTAGTTTAGGTTGATGGAACTATTTCAACCATCGAATTCCCTTTTGCAACTACTTCTATGTTTAGGACAACAATTGTCTTGTTTTAACATTGAAACTAATTACAATTTTCCAACATAATGCATCGATGGTTTATGACTTGTCAACACCCTTGACAAAGTCATTAAACATTTGACATACCTTCCTAACAATTTGACATGCCTTTACAAGGCTTACATCATGAAATATATGGCTGTCCCTATATGCCTCAACAAAGGCTTACATAAATGACTTATTGCAAACTGCCTATTACACCTTAAAACTACTCCATCATACCATGACAACAATAGATATTTGGACATAGTCCTTATTACATGGATGGTCTTCTAGGACCTTATTGGAATTAACAAGACAAAAATGAACATCAAACCAAATCATGAAGTTGAATGCCTCATGGAGGCCACCTTGTGTTAGGTGCTCCTGTACCACTTTCCTCTGCAATTCTAGAGTTAGACTATCCCATTTTTTTGGTACATACCTCTTGCAATTATGAATGATAGATATTGTTAACCATTGTATCCTTCTATAATCCCTGAGTCTTGAATCCATAATTACCTTACCTAGACCCTTATGAGAGAGGAGTGTTAACCATTGGGTCAGGATCACATCAGGATTTAAGGCTTCTTGCCTAATCTACAATGGCACCTTCTTTTCCTATTCCTCATGTTTATCCATTAGCTCCCCTCTAAGCTACTCATTTCTAAGAGAAGACATCAGTGATCTGACTTGAAGATCACCAACATAGATCAAGGGGTTCCAATATGTATCTTCTTCCGTCAAATAATTGTGCAAATAGTATTGACACAACTGATCTTGTTCTTCCAAAGTGACTTCTTGAAATAATTGAAAAAAATCATGCATTGAATAGATAGAAATAGACTGATCATTGATGAATCTATTGAATTGAAAACTAAGAAACTTTTCTTTTAGAAATAATGCATAAACTCTTGGTGGAGGTCTACATTCAATGATTTGTATTGCTCTATTAATCACCTCTGCCAACTTCCCTTCCAACCTTTTGATTACCAAATCCTTTTCCTCAACTAATGCATTAAGACTCTATTTCTCTTTTTCCTAGTTCTCCTCTTCCTACTTGGTTTCATGAGTTAGCTTCATTAATTCAAAGCCTAGAGACAGAGTGGTATGGTACCATGGGGTTTTTGTCAGAGGAGGTTGGAGAGTGAGTACTCCATCCTTTTTAGTTTTTATTTTACTTTCTACCAGTTGTGCTAATAAATCCAAATTGGAACCATGGCCATAAGTCTGAATCTTCTCTTCCAACTCTTGAATCCTTTTCTCTTTTTCTTTATCTTTCTCCTCATACCCCTTTACCTGTTCTTCTAGCTGTCTTATCCTATCCAAAGCCTCTTGAAGTTCTTTTCTAATATTTTTGTCCTCCAATAATTCTTTTTCTTTTTCAAAATTTAGATTTTCATCATCACCTTTTCTAGGAATATCAAAAACTACTTGAGTAGAATTATCAGGTATAGACTTCCCCATTTTCTTTGCGGTAAACAAATCCTTTGACTCAGAATCAGAAGAAGAAACATACCTTCTTTTCCTAGCAGACATGTTGACATTATCATAGGCATCAGCAAAGACATCCTTTGGAGGAATTTCTCCCCTGTCTGAATCTATATTTAGTGGAATTGGATCACTGTTCTGCTGACCTTTATCTTTTTCCTCTAATTTCTATTCCTCAACAACTTTTTCTTTAGCACTTTGCATCTTTAGCCTACCTAAGCATCTAGGAGTGGCAGTCTCCTACTTATCTTCCTTTTTCCTCCTCTTCTTATCCCTCTTCTTCCTTCTTTCCTTTGTATTTTCATCTTTCATTGTGCTCTTGTGTTTCTTCACACCCTTCCTATTCTTCTTTTCTTTATCAAAAGTTGAAGGAGTGTTTTTCTTGGCTTTAGGGGTGGATGATGAGGGTTCTTCTGCTGCTATAGGCCTAAATTCTTGAGGATTTTCATCTTATGGATCTTCATGCTCAGTTTCACATGGAGCCTCAAGCTCATATGGAGGCTCATCTTCTAGTTCAGGTGCCTCTAATAGTGTTGAAATAGCCACACATTGCTTAAAATCTTTCCACTCAACTTGTGGGTACTGAATTCTCAAACTTATCTTTATTTGTAGGGATATTAAACAATGGTGGGATAGAGTGGTGTCTAACTATTGTTTTTGGTATTCTGAAGATATTCTTTTCAACATAATATATAGAAAATTTAGGACATTGACCAATTTTTCAAGCCATAGATGATTAAGCAATTTTAAATGTATAGTGTATAACATGTTATATGGACCATCACAGGTAATATAGCTAATAATGTATGAAGCACATTTCCCCCAAAAGAAGGGAAGAGATAATCGCTTCTTACCTTGTGTGGTGAAGTCGAGGTGTTCACCTCTCTCATAGAATTCCTCCCTCGTTGTGGCTGCATCAGCTCTAGCTAGGTATTCAGACCTTGTTCGTGGCAACCCTAAGACCTGAGAAATAGTTGTTTCAAAAGCATCTACAGTCAATCCTTTCACCATTGCTTCATCATACTATAATGTAAATGCAAATTCCTTTGCCATCTCATCATCATATTCAGTCAGTTTCAGAAAGTAATCTAACCAACCCACTCTTGTAAAGAGTGTGAGAACCATTACATCTTCCATTATTTCTTTATGCATAGAGGGTTCTCTTCTTATTGCATCCCCTCCCATGATTCCTGTAAATTGCAATCGCAATCTCTACAATGTCAATTTCTACTAAACAATATTGATATTTGCTACTTCAACTCACCACCCTAGAAAGGCAATTTTTGAAGCTTCAATTCACCACCCAGAAAGAACCACTTACAATTTCTGCCTCTCCTTTCTTCTCCACTGCAACTTCCTTTGGGTAATAGGTTCACTTATTAGAAAATAAGGGTAAGTTCATGGTATAGGAGGTTTTATGTGGTTTTTCGTGCAAGGAAAAAGATAGTGAATGACAAAAATTGAAAAATAAAGCCCTCCCCCCAACTTAATTTTGAAGTGAACTCACTTCAAATGTCAGTTAATATAGAATGAGAAGTATTGATTAAATGGAATGGTGGATAATATTCTCACATGCATGAAATAAACTACAAGTAATCATGAATATAAAAAGAAAGCTAGTTTTAATGATTTAAACTTACGTAATGCACATATGGAATGGAAAGAAATAATTAACACACCTCAGAATTTGTGAACATATACTAATGAGTCAAGTTTATATGCATGCGACGAATGGTAAGGTGGTTGGTATAGCTATAGAATTATGATGCGATGGTGAATAAAGAATAACTCATAAATGTGAGTTGACACATGTGGCAATAGAGTGGAGTGATTTTGAAATGATTGTGACATGTGGAATGGGTGATAAAAATTAGGTACTATTTACCAAATTGTGGAGGAAGGCTGCATACAGGAGTGGCTACGAGTGCCACCAGCACAAGTCCTGACTGTGTAATTATAGATTCAATATATCAGGTCCCAGCTGAGTTAGGTCCCTATTGTGTGAGTGGTAAATAGGTCCTAGTTGAAGTAACTATAGTAACCATGGATATTGTGTCATGTGTGCATGTGATTTTACAAAAAATAAAATTATGTTTCAGCAATAGGGTTGAGTATTACAACTCAACATCCACATCACTGGACAGTGTTGATGGATCAACAATGGAAGGTGTATCATTTGGTGTCTCATCATCTTCATCAAGAGTGTTAGGAGTGCCATACTGAGTAGCTAAAGAAATAAGGAACTCATCCTTTTGAAGGGGCTTTTTATATAGTTTGAGCCTATGCCCATTTACTAATAGGGAAAACTGAACTTCATCAATAGTCTGCAATTAAACTGCACCATTAGGAAAGACATGTTTAATCTCATATGGGCCTAACCAATGGGACTGAAGCTTGCCCTTGAATTCCTTGTATCTTGAATCATAGTGGAGTGCCCACTCACCAGCATTGAATTCTTTAGTCTTGATGTAGTTATCATGCCATTTGGCTCTTTTTTTATTTATGACCTTTGTGTGATGGATGGCCTCCAATCGGATTTCATCCAAGGCATTCAAATGTTGTAGCTTGTCCTGCTGAGCTATTTTTAGATCCATCCCTAGTTCCACTATTGTCCTCAGGGTTTTGTGTTCAAATTCTATCGGTAGGACTGTGGTCTTGCCATAGACTAGTTCATAAGGTGTAAACCTTGTAGTTATCTTCTAGGTAGTTTTGTATGTCCAAACAGCTTCTGTGAGCCGAGAAACCAAATCTCTTCTATGAAGCTGCACTGTCTTTGTCAAGATGTTCTCTATTTCTCTATTTGTGACTTCCACCTAACCATTAGCTGAAGGATTGTAGGGAGTGGATTTATTATGTCTGACCTAATATTCTTCTACTAGTTTGGTGATCAAATCAGATGCAAATTATGGTCCTTGATTAGTTCATATCTGCCTTGGCACACCATATCTAGTGAAGATGTCCTCATACAAGAACTTGGCCACATTGCCATCCCTAGCAAACTATAGGGCTCTAACATCAACCCATTTAGTTAAGTAATCAGTACATACTAGGATATACTCCTTATTGTTAGATGTAGGAGATATAGGTCCCACAAAATCTAGTCCCCACTTATCAAAAGGGGCAAATGAGATTTGTGGCTGCAAAGGTATCTCATCACTTGTTGTAGGCCTCCCCATTCTCTAACATCTATCACAACTCCTAGTGTACCTGACAGCATCTTTATGAAGTGTTGGCTAGTAATATCCTATTGTCAGTATTTTGAAGGTTGTCCTCTTGGCTGCAAAATGTCCCCCACAAGGTTCATCATGGTAGGTCTTCATTATATCAAACACTTCATCCTCTCTGATACATCTTCTATAATATTGTCTAGGCCAGTGTAAAATAGGAATCCAAAAATCTAAGAGTAAGAGAAACATTTGTGAACTAGCTACCTCTTCTCCCTCAGCGAGAAGTGTCATGGAATCTACCTTGTAACCAAATAATTGGTTATATTTGCATACCATGGAGTGTGTATAGTTAGAGAAAATAGATACTCATAAGGAAAAGAATCATCAACCACTCCTTCTGGACACTGTGTAGGTAGTCTAGACAGAAAATCAGCAACTACATTGGCCTTGCCTAGTTTGTCAACAATTGTAATATCAAATTCATGTAACAACAATAACCATCTTACAATTCTTCCACCCACTATTGGGTTATTCATCAAATATATAATGGTTTCATGATATGTATGTATGAATACCTTGTAACCAGTTATGTAGTGCCTGACTTTGTTAATTGCATAAACAACTACCAAGATCTCTTTCTCCATCACAATGTAGTTTAACTCAGCTCCTTGTAGATTTTTACTTACATAGTATATGGCATAATCTTTGTTTCCTTCTTGTTGTCTTAGGACTGCCCCAATGGAAAACTTTGATGCATCTATATGGATGTGAAAAGGTAATGTCCAATCTGGACCTCTGAGAATAGGGCCTTGTGTCAATGATTTTTTAGCTTTTCAAAAGAAATCTGACAATCTGGTGTCCATTCAAATTCACTATCCTTAGTCAGCAGAGTAAATAGAGGTGCATCAATCTTCCTAAAATCCTAGATGAACCTCCTGTAATATCTTGCATGTCCCAAGAAGCTCCTTATATCCTTCTATCTTTGTGGAATAGGCAGGGTAGATATGATCTCAATCTTCTTTGGTTCAACTTGGATGCCTGCACTTGAGATGAAATGTCCCAAGACTATTCCCTGTGTCATCATCGAAAAACATTTTTCATTACTCAAAGAGAGGTTGTGCTCTATGTATCTTTTCAACACTTTCTACAAATTGTGTAAGGTTTCATCATATGTGTCACCATATGTGGTGAATTCATCCATATAAATCTCTATGTTGTCATGGGCAAAATCAGAGAAAATACTGAGGACTACTCTTTGAAATGTAGCTGGAGCATTGCATAAACCAAAGGGTAAGACAAAATATACATATGTCCCCCAAGGGAAAGTAAACCTTGTCTTATCCTAATCCTCTAGAGCAATCTTAATCTGGTTATACCCACTAAAGCCATCAAGAAAGGAAAAATATTTCTTGCCTGCCAAAGAGTCAAGAACTTGGTCAATAAATGTCAATGGAAAGTGATCCATCTTGGTAGTAGTATTGAGCTCTCTGTAATCAACACAAACTTTCCATTTGCTAGCTTTCTTGGGCACTATGACCAATGGTGAAACCCATTCACTATTTCAAATGGGTTATATAAAGCTTGCATCCAGAAGCTTTTGAAGCTCATCTTTCACAATCTCTCTGAGGGTGGGGTTTATGCACCTTTGTTGCTTCCTGATGGGTCTATAGCCATCATCAATATATATTTTGTGCATGCATAAGGCAAGATCAATGCCTTTCATGTCAGGGTAAGTTCAAAACGATGGGGCGCCAAAAAGTGGCCAAATGGTTTAAAAAAAAAAATACATAATGCGAGTGCGTTATGAACCACTATAAATAAAAAAAGGCTTGTCATTTCATTTCATTTCTATTTTTCTCCTCTATCCCCGTAGCTTGCAAACTCTAGAGAGTGCGCTCGTGTTTTGGAAAAGCCAATTCAACACCAAAATCTTGTTGATTCATCACCAAAATGCTGCCACGACGTCGAGCACACCAAAGGAGTGAGTTTTATTTGTTTTTTTATTTGAATTTGCTTCTAAATAGGTAGGTTTGAGTTGTTTTTTGATGTATATTTCATTAATTGTTAGGAAATGTTAATGTACCTCCTCCTCCTCCTCAAAATCCACAAAATCCTGCAGAACAACAACCTCCTCCATCCATTCCTCGACATGCCCCTAGAACACAAGAAAATATAATGGGGCAAATTGAAAACAACAAAAAAGAAATTGAAGATATAATTGCAAGGTTGAAAGATCCTTCCACTTCAACCTTGCATAGGTCCACGCTTGCTGAATCTCTTGAATCTATGTTATCAAATGTAGATTCAATTAGCAAGCAAATAACTAGTTGGATGCATAAGAGGAGATAGTTTAGAGATTATTATGTAGACAAGCTGTCATACCAAGATGTGAAAAAATTACAAATCACAAAATTAGACTTGTGTTCGATTTTCACAAACCCACAAACAAATCAACCTCCACCCATTACATGCAAGAGGTTCCCTATCCACTGGTGCAACAACCAAGCGATAAGGGACAATTTTGGGCAGAGGTGGTGGATGGTTTTTAACCATCCTCCATGCAATAATAATGAGGTCCCACAATACTTTTTGAGGAAACTCTACTACGAGTTTGTCCTCAATAAAGTGCCAAACTATTTTGATATGCGGGACTTCCAAGGTAGAGGTGGGGGGTCAGCACAAGATAGACCATGGGCATGTCTTGACCCACAGCGGGTAGTGAGACGAGTAATCAGCAGACCAGCCCATGAGCGTGTTTCTATCCCTTCCATTATGAAGGAGAGTGTTAAGGTCGATACACTTCAGTCCATTAGTGCCTTGACCTAGAGCATCATAGAGCAAGCCAGTCCTGTAGCACAAAGTGGGTTGGGAGATAGTGCGAGGAGTAGGGTCCCACCCCATACTTGTCAGACTTGTGGGTCATCTTGTGGTTATGACCCCATGGATAGTCAGGACGCAGGTGCATAGGCTACATCTGCAACTGTGTAGATGGTGATGACATATACCCTCCTGAGTGAGACTTTTGGCCTTGATACTCAGGTAAATATTAGCAAGTTTATTGAATTTAATTTGTTAAATTTTATTTTTGAAATGCAAGATTAACTAATTTAAATTGATGATTTTAATGAAATTTCAGGGTCATAGTGTCAATGCAGTTTTCAATGGTTCGCCACCTGCATTTTATACTAGATCATCTACTGTTGGGGTATGTAACTAGTAAACAATTATAAATATTACATGTGAATAGCATCGTTATATGAATGGTATTCTAATATCTGATTTTAGATGTTGAATAGGTTAATATTGCAGATTTCACAGCACCTACCAGCGGTGGTGGACTTCAAAGCTTTACGGAGGTAATAAAATAAATAGTTTAATGAATGAATTATACTTACTAGATTTTTGTATGTGACTTGTGTGCTTTATTGTGTGTACTTCCATGTTTAGATGAATGTGTGTGTATGTTAGGAGCCATGATGTGCATCACTGCAGAGACACCTCCCCATGTTCAGAGGGCAATGGAGCATGGTGTGGCCTCTGCAGTTTATAGCTCCATGGCATTGACAGGGGTATGAGGTAGATTAGTAAATTTCAATTTACATTCATTGTTATAGTTGTCTATTTTTGAAAAATCAAAAGATTATTGATTTGAAGTTTAATTTCTATCTGGATGGTTTCTATAGGACATGAGATCACTAGGGCTTATTCCTGCTACTGAGGCAAGTGAGGAGACAGATCATATGTTAGCGGTAAGTGATTATTTTGTTAAATGTTTCATTTTTTATAACATGTAGTTTCTATATATTAATGTCTATACTTTTTATTGTAACAGCTAAAGAAGCAGGAAGAACTAAATAGGAGGAGTAGACCTTGGGTTCGTAGTAGACCACCCACATGTGCGTCTCCATCCCCTAGAAGATCAAAGGCTACCCGTGATCTATTCTCTTCACCGGCCAAAGGGGAATGACTTTTTATTGTGTTCCTTTGTTGTATGCCTAAATGGCATTTGTGGACATATATTTTGTATTGTATATAGTTGACATTGTATGCCTATATGGCATTCTTGTAAGCCTATATGGCTATTTTGTATATATATTATACTTATATCAATAGATATCGATGTATGCCTATATGGATATTTGGTTAATAAAAATTATTTTTATTGATGGCGTCCATACTTGCATTATAAATCTACATTTGAATGGATATTTGTAGATGGCTACTTCAAATATTTAAAGTCCAATTGTATTACATATGATGTTTGTTGATCCAATAAGCTAGCTATTGTTATTCAAGTATCACCTAAACCTCATTTTGGAACTAAAAGATAAAACTTGTATTTAAAAAAATGAATCATCATGTTGAACAAAAAATATTAATATTCTTTATGAGTAGCATATAATGTCAACTATATACAATACAAAAAAATGAATCATTATGTTATTCTTTATGTTTGAGATCCTGAAAATGACTAAGTCTGGTAGCCTGATATCCTAAAACACTAGGATGAATATCCAAGTCATTAGGATGATTGCACCTTGAGAAAAAGTCATTAAGATGAGCACCTAAAGGAGACTTTCTTAAACATTCAAACATTGAACA
Source organism: Cunninghamia lanceolata (assembly GCA_027924645.1). Taxonomy (NCBI): domain Eukaryota; kingdom Viridiplantae; phylum Streptophyta; class Pinopsida; order Cupressales; family Cupressaceae; genus Cunninghamia; species Cunninghamia lanceolata. Next base: position 12,015,220 of record BSBN01000892.1, read on the forward strand.
ACAAGCATGAAGGGTTAAGGCGCAATTTGCAACTCATAAAGCCTTAAAGGGTGCCCAACTTAGAGAGAGCATTCATTTAAGACAACGCGCCCATTGACACATGTTCCACCATAAAAGTGTACCTAAGGTGGAAGGAGAACAAGCCTCTAGTAAGTGAAGTGCACCTATTGTCTAAACCACTTCATTATGGTACCCTAGCATGAGGAGGAGTATATAAGTCAATAGGAAATGGTGCCTAGAATGCAAATGAAGGACTAAGTGGCATTTTCAATAAGCATCAATTCACCTTGAGCTTTCAATAAATACATCAAATTGAGCCCCATAAGCCTAGGCGCCCTTTGCCTTCAAAAGAACCTTGTATTGACGTTAAGAGTTGGTCGTATCAGCAGACCTTGGTTAGGCTTCGCCGATAGTGGTTTGTCTTGCCAATGAGTGTGGTTCGAAGTCGAAGACATCGGTGTATTGAAAGATAATCCCATCGGCACATCGGAAGAGCAGTTGAGAGCTTCTCCGATGAAGGGGGTTACACTGACAGTCGAAATCCATCGGTGTATCAACCCAACACGATTAGAGTTCACCGATGTTTGGAGTCTCACTGACGGGTGTGGTCCAAAGGTTATCATTGGTGAGATTGGTGTGTTGTAACTTATTGAACCGCTATGATTTTGAATATTTAGATTTAGAGGGCATTAGACACCAAAACTTCTTGACCTTTAACAACCCAACCTAGAATCAATAGATTTTTGTCCATCCCAACTATTCTAGTCAAGACAAAGCATGTTGATTCTCATTCAATCCAAAGTTCATTAACATGATTATCTTATCATAATATTTAGGGAAATGACCACCTAGATGGACAATGATGTGAGCTATCTATAAAGAAACTTGCAAGAAGTATAGGAGGCATGAGAATCCCTCCATGTTGTTTATCAAGTTGAATGATCTATGACACATCATGTATCATTAGAAAGTATTCTCAAAGAGAAAGCAAGTGAAAATACTCAAAACAACCCATAACAAGGTGGAGAAGTTTAAAGGATGGAGGTTGCAACACTTTCCAACCTCATAGCCACACTAGTCTAATGGATCAGGATGCTAAAGGCTAGAGGTGTTGAGAAACCTCTAAAGGTCAGAACTATAGAAAGACCAAAAGTTCAAATGAATCCATTCAACACTAGGGTTGAGAAAAACTAGGGGGCAACTCAATCTTCCCTATCTAAATTTTTATTTTTAAAAAACTAGTAATGACACTTTCCCACATCTTCAACAACCTAGTAGAGCTTATGCGCCACAAAATCATGTGACTCCCATAGTGTATCATCCCATCACTGTCCAACCAATGTATCTAGGATATCAAACAAATGTTTAAATGAAAAATCAACTTAGTACACAAGCCCCATCCATGGGTCTCATGTTCATAAGAACTCCAACTATTACCTTCCAAAGGTCTCTATACATTTCTTCATACAACCCATTGGGGATTTTGTGATACCTTTCAATATGAACAAATTGGTCAAGGCAAGAATTTGAGAGTTCCTAAGTATGAAATAAAATGTTTAGATATTGGTACATTTTTAGAAGTCTGAGGCAAGTCCTTTATTTGTCAACTAGTGCCCTAAATATGGCCCATAGAGAGATCTATAACCTCTTTTTGCATTTTGTAAATAGGGATACAAGGGAGGAGGTTTAGAAGTTACCTTATAAGTCTTATGAGGAATCTTTAGAAAGTGCATTAAGAATTGATTAGGCCATAATTAGTAGTGGGTAAAGGGTTTACAAAATAAATGGATGGTTGATGACTTCCCAAGCTAGAGATAATAGTGAAAACAATCCTTCAACCATCAGGATATTGAAAAATAATCATAATGTAATGATATATGGGATAACTGACATACCCATTGTGAAAAGTGATGATCATAACAAGAATGGTCACCTCAACTTAATGCCCAATAATTTTAATACTATCAAGCATCCACATAATAGTAGATAATCTTATCAAAAGTCACAGAGAAATTTGTAAGGACCATAGTGTTATCCCTATGACTTGACACATACTGCTTGTTTCATAAAGCAAAGGGACATGATATAAATATTTTTGTTATATGGAGCCTAATCAGACTCAGAGGTTAAATTTACCCAACTTTTATCAGCGTGGTTTCCCCCCAAATATTTTCCTACTAGTTTTGGCACCTTGAAGTCTAAGTGCATGAAAATCATTTTGAGTTGGCAACCTAATCCAATGACTTGACATGGATCCCAAAACCACCTATTGGACCAATAGGATCCTAGGTGCTCACTTCATACATTATGATTTCTAGGTGCCAGTTTGATGCTCCATCACAAGGAAAGTGTGCCCACACTTGCAAGTGTTTTTCTTCAGGATCTAGGCACCAGTTGAAGGTTGTAGTTGCCAAGAAGACCGCCTAGCAAGAGAAAGTCTTTTGGAGTCTCCAAAACACATCAAACACTTGACTAACAACAAGATAACTTTTTCCCAAGTTAGGCACTTCAAGAGGGAAGTTAAAACATGAATAAGCGCCAACTTGTCTAGGCGTAAACTCAAGCTTATTGAGGATACACATGGCGCCCAACATTCCTTGGTGATTACACAAACTTCAAATGCTCAGAACTGTTCAAGGAATGCCCAATGCCCCTTCTTGATGATAGGCACCAAAGTGAGGGTGGAATTACACCTTGATGGCATTAGGCACTATCTAGAGTATGCTACTCCATGGAAATGTGCCTTCTTGCTTAGAGTTATTCAAACACTCCAAGGTCTTCAGTGATCAATTCCCCAACTTATGAAATGTCCTCCTTCATTTTAAAACACATTGTAATGCTCCAGAGAGATGACTATACCTAAGCATCAATCTGGGTTAGAAATGCCTCCAAAGTGCACCTTCTCTTTTAGAATGCAAAACAAGGTCCAAAGGTGCTAATAAACTAAAGTGCTTCTTTGGAAAAGTCCCGAAGGTTAAGATGCACCTTGTCTTAATGAGGTGCAACTCTTGGGTAAGAAAGCTTGTAAAGTGTATCTAACTTAGTGAAGAGGTTGATAACTTCTAAACCCTTCTTGGAAATTACATTGCTTCAACTAAAGATCATCTTGCACCAATACATCACCAAACTTTCAATCATAAGATCAATTCAAACTTAGGCGCTCATTAAGAGTCTTTCTAATGTTGGTGCATCTGAGAGGTTGAACTGGCAAGAGATGGCGCCTACCTTCCTAGACCTTGTTTCAATATGTTTGAGTTCCAAAGTTGACTCAATGGTATCAAGATGGCACCATAGAGTCTTTGGACTAGTTCCTTAGAGTTTCAAAAACATTCTAGCTCCTTGAAAATTCCTCCTACATGCTTGGGTGCCATTTCAAGGTCCTGGAACTATGATGTAGCACCTTATTGATGGTGTGAGGTTGTCATTGATGTCAAAAGTGTTCAGGAGCATGAGAAATCATCTTGCAGATATAGAGAATGGTTTTATACTTCACAGGTTTGATCTTGCATCATCAGGAGTACATCATCTTGTTTGTTGTTGATAGGAGCAGGAGCATGAGACATCATCTCATGTGTTCTTTCTATTGTCATATCACAGCTTGTTCAGTATGGTAAAGTGTTGTGTCATTCAGACTGAGTTGATGATAATATTGATCCGTGAAAATGTTGCTTTAAGAATATCAATTGTGTTTGTGCAAAGTCAGTGATGTGTTTGAGGATGTTGATCATACAGGAGCTCAAATGGGTTACATGCATGTTCATATTTACGCAGATTGATCATGTTGATGTTACAATGTATGATTGATCTTGGCTTGACAAAGTTCACTTGCTTCAGTTTAATAAGACCAGTGCAGATAAGGTATTTATGTTGGAGGGTTCACTTTGTATGTAGTACTTGATCAAGTCTTTATAATCATATTTATGAGAGGGCTTGTTTCATTCTCAAGGTTACATTATAAAGAAGTATTGTTTGCAAGAGATGATCAATCATTTCACAGAGATATGTTTTTGGAGATCATTTGAGGTTTTTAATTGTCTAAGTTTTTATTATGATGGAGGTAATCTCAGGAGCTTAAATCGTATATGTTGAAGTATTAAATCTTTTTGCTCATGGCTCAAAAGAGTTGATCTTTTCAAGGGTGCCTTGAATTTGATGTTTAGATAATGTGTACTAATATCAATCAGACATGCTCGAGGGTAAGGTGATCAGTTTGATGTGGTGTTTTTGACATTGCAATAAGGATGACTAAAGAGGTATTATCAACTCTAAATAATCTCTAAACCTTCTACCTGTCATACACTTTTAAATCTATTTGGGAGGTGACTTATTGTAGCAGGTTTACAACTTAAATACCACCGTTTGGAGGGGTCTCTAGTCATGGCGGTGGCCGGCCCATCTCATACTCCTAACCGACTCCATCAGTCTCTTCCAAAAGTGCTTGGGTAGGAAGTCATTTCAAATGACTCTCTTCACATGTTTTTTGGAGCGCGAATTTCATTAAGGATTTTATGAGTTTAAAACAATTGAAATTGCTTTGTGAAGAGCCCGCGGTGTATTCAAAAAGGGAAGGTTTTTTTTTTGTTTAAACTTAGAAACTTTAGTATGTCATATTTTATGACATTTAAATAAAAGGTGCATGGAATAAGGAGGGAGCCCGATATAAGTGGGCACATTTTTTTTAAAAGATTTTTGGAAACTTCTTTTAAATTTCCATTTTTAATTAAATAGCTTAAGATTCATTATAGAATTAAGGAGCCTTTATAGGAGATTGCTATTGCTTTTTAAAAGCAATTTTTTTAGATAACTATTGAAGAATTTAGAAAAGATTTTTATAAAAAAATTGCAGAGATAACAATGATGCAATGAGAAAGATTCTTTATAGATTGAAGATTTTTTTGAGGCAGATTGGTTTTCAAAGATGAATTGATTTGTTGATTTTATTGAAGATGAAATAAGATTGCAGGAATTTGCAAAGAGGAAGAGAGGAAGAAAATGAACAGTCATAGACATGAAGAGAAAAGTAATTTCTTCACAGATATAGAATATGAAAGGTTTTCATGAAGATATTTTTGAGGAAGATCAACAAGATTGAATGATGTTTTTGTCTTGTGAGAAAATCAAATTGAAGATTTTATTTGCAGGGATAATATTGAATACAGAAATTGTCCAAAATGAAATGTCAAAGAATGTGAAGGATCATGTACAGAGAAGAGGAAGATCAAAAGATTTTTTAATGCATAGAATTGACGGGAAGATATTTTGTTTTAAAAATAGAGAAGAGAATATGAAGGGTTGTGAAAGTATATTCAGATTTTATTTAATGATATTACAGATGCTTTTTATAGAGTTGTGTGGATTAACAAGGTGATGTGAGTGATGTTGTGCAAATTGATGATGAACTGACAGGGATCAAATACAGATATAGAGATTGACAAGGTGATTAGAAAGACAATATGCAATTGTAATGACAATCAGGTGCATGAATCATGAATTTGATTGATCAAGACATTGAAACTAGTAAGATAGAGATGAAACATACAGTGTTGTGAAGTGTTGTTGAAAATCAAGCAGTGTTGGTGTTGTAGAGTGGATCATGATACAGGATTGAAATATCTGAGTTTGTATATGATTTTGGAATGATCATTTGACAGACACATGAGAGAGAATAAATGTTATGTATTGAAACAGAGAAACCCTCTGAATTTATGTTTTCAGTTTGTTATGTAATAGGGGTTGGTGCTCCTTGAAGCTGGTGCTTCTAAACAGTATGCCAGTGAGGCTTGTAGGTCAGTGAGACCTTAACATTTGTCAGTGAGACACATATTGTAGCCAGTGAGGCAGTTTAGAGTGGTTTTTCTACCCCTAGAGGGTTTTCCACTCATGCAATTCTTGTGTCATAATCTTCTTTGTGTGTGTATGATTTACTTATGAAGTTTTGTTCTCTTTCTATATTCACATTCATGTGCATATGTATTTGACAGATCAATGCTATCTTTCTCTCCTTGTACTCTGAAAGTTAAAGTGTGTAAAAAGGATTTGAAAATTCACACAACACTGATTCACCCCCCCTCTCAGTGTTGATTGTACTCCTACACTTATTTCTCTAGGCACCCATTCATGATAGTGCAACTTGAGATTTGCACCTAGAGTGAATATGCTTTCATCCTAACTTAATACACTGCGTCCTTTTGTTGATTTTTGGGGCAGCAGAGAACCTTTCACCATGCACAAATGTCTCAGAGATACAAAAAACTGAGAGAGTTTATTGTAGAGGCACTCTACATGATCGTGTTGCCTCAGACAGAATGTTTCTAAGTGACACAATTTTTGAGTAACATCTTGTCAAAGATTGCTGCCTTTTTGCACTTTGGTCTCTTTAGGGATATCGTCGGTACAATGTAGTGTTTGGGTGAAAAATAGGACCATGCCTAGCGTAAATGTACCCATCTGGACATGTTGGAATAGTTAGTTTAGTCACATCAGGAGTAGGATGAAAGTTACACCCCTTTGCAGCTTTACACTGCCTCCTTCTGACGATTTTTGGGGCAGCAGAAAACTTTTCACCACAGGCAAATGCCTCAGAGATATAAAAAATTGAGAGAGGTTATTGTAGAGGAACTCTACATGATCACGTTACCTTAGACAAAATGTTTCTAAGTGACACGGTTTTTGAATAACATCTCGTCAAAGATTGCTACCTTTTTACACTTTGGACTCTTCAGGGATATCATTGATAAAATGTAGCTCGGACTGTTTCGGCATGTTTGGGTGAAAAAATGGACCATGCCTAGCGTAAATGTACATATCTGGACATGTTGGAATAGTCAGTTTGGTCACATCAGGAGCAGGATGAAAGTTACACCCCTTTGCAACTTTACACTGCCTCCTTCTAACGATTTTTGGGGCAGCAGAAAACCTTTCGCCATAGGGAAATGCCTCAGAGATATAAAAAACTGAGAGTTTATTGTAGAGGCACTCTACATGATTGCGTTGCCTTAGAATGTTTCTAAGTGACACAGTTTTTGAGTAACATCTTGTCAAAGATTGCTACCTTTTTGCACTTTGGACTCTTCAGGGATATCATCGGTACAATGTAGCTTGGACTGTTTCGACATGTTTGGGTCAAAAATAGGACCATGCCTAGCATAAATGTACCCATCCAGATGAGTTGGAAAATTTAGTTTGGTCACATCAGGAGCAAGATGAAATTTACACCCCTTTGCAACTTTACACTGCCTCCTTTTGATGATTTCTGGGGCAGCAGAAAAGCTTTCACCACAGGAAAATGCTTCAGAGATATAAAAAACTGAGAGGTTATTATAGAGGCACTCTACATGATTGTGTTGCCTCAGACGAAATATTTCTAAGTGACACAGTTTTTGAGTAACATCTCGTCAAAGATTGCTACCTTTTTGCACTTTGGACTCTTCAGGGATATCATTGGTTCAATGTAGCTTAGACTGTTTCGACATGTTTGGGTGAAAAACAAGACCATGCCTAGCATAAATGTACCCATCTAGATATGTTAGAACAATTAGTTTGGTTGCATCAGGAGCAGGACACCAAAAATGCATAACATGATGATGTAAAATGGTGTATATGTGTATAGATGCAGCAGGAAATTAAAAAAAGACAAACCTTACAAATTAATGTGTATACTTACAACTCAAGGTAACATGACTTTACAAAATCAATGTGAATACTTATAAATTTATCCAATGAACCATCTATGTCTACTCTACTCTTTATTGTGTCAAGTATTGCTTCATGGTCAGACTCACACACCTTCCACAAGATTTTGTTCAAAGGTCTACCCTGATACTTTATCAAATGAACATTGGATGCCATGACAAGGTTCGAGTAATGAAGAATCTTCTGATGCATATCAAAGTCCCAAAACAACCAAACATTAACACTCTTATGTGGGTACCTTCTAAGCCATGTTCCAGTAATAACCATTGAGCCTGTAGGGTATTCGATGTTTTCTCCATCTGTAACAGGGGCCTCCAACTTCTTTTTGGCCTCAACACAATGACATAAGTAATAATCTGTTCCTTCTTCATTATCTTCATCTACAATAACTACATATACGTGCCCTACATTGATATGTGTAGCAAATTAGATAAATTAGTCAACATTACAAAAACACTACAAAGTAAGATGACATTACCTGGTTGAACTAGATGAAATTAGATGCATATATGTGCCCTATATTACCTGGTTGAACTAAATCTAATATGTGGTCAAAGTCAACTGATGATTCCATCTGTGTTAGTTCCAGTGTCGTTGGGGGTTGATACGTGTCAAGTGGGCTAAGATAACTTAACTGCCATTCGTCAACCCACTCCTTTGACTCACACTCATCCCAAACTTGAATTGTACAGGAAGAACAAAAACATGACATCTTTCACGTATGGATACTCCATGAACTTGCAATTGAGCTTCTGAAAGAGTGCATCTCATTTGATCCTATCAGTGTACAATAGTCCTCATATGGTGCAATGTTAGTATCATCTATCAACCAAAAAAATTTACGAACTGAAGACTTACCTTCATTACCTAGACCCATGGAAGCATTACACCACTCGACAATTAATTTTGCATCTGTCAACTTTGCATTGTCTTTATACTTTAACTCTTCTCGTGCTATGGCTCTTTTGATACATGCTCCTGCACCATCATGCTCCCCCTTTCCATGCCCAGCCTCACAAAAGTTCCACATATGTTGAATACCTATAAAATTATGCCTCCTACTCAGCCAATAGAAATTTCGTGAGTTCTTGAATTGTGACACACAGTTATCCAACCATATGATATGCTGACTGAATGATATGCCCCTTCTAGCCAAATCATTGTAGAACACCTGAAAACAACCTTGCATGAACTTCATAGAATGTGTACGATCATCACTAATATAGAATTTATACTCCCTTATGATCTTTCTGTCATCCTCTGTACTATCATTCATATGAATGAATGTGATGTGCACAAATATAGAAATCTGTGTGCAGTTTTAATATTGTGATTGCACCTCACGTTGTGGCTATAGACTGTAGTTCTCTGCAAAGTCGACGACTAAAACAATGCTACCAACCAGAAATGTTTCCTTGCACAACTTGAATTGCAAGTCCAACCATCGAGCTCTATAGGCATGTCTTGCATACTCATACACTATGCTGTCATGAAATATAGGCATAAACTGATACACTGGAATCTTTTCAATAACCAATTCCCACATCTTTGCTTCTTTACCATCTTTTGTATTTTATGCCACTATTTTATACTTGCCAAACTCTACTAGTTCATTTTGAACCGCATGTGTTCTTTCCATATGTTCACATATTGGCAAATGTTGCAAGCCACCGTAACAATGACATCTGCCATCCAAGCGTAATTTCTTGTAGACTATTTGACCTTCCTCTCTTTCACATAAAATTCTTGATATGAAGTCTCTTGAAGATGTTGGTGGGGCACATATGGCACAACCCTACAAAACATTGTTAGTATGCATATCTAAACATAGAGACCTATAAGCATCAAAATGGTTAGAAAATTCAATATGTAATCTACAACAACAAGTAGTGCGTGTGTGATTTATCTTGACATAGAAAGGTTTTAGCATTTCAAAATATCTTTGACAAATTTTAATTTGAGGATACTTCTCTAGAAATTTACCATAAAACTATGTTTGAGTCTCATCCAAAAAATGCTTTGGATGTGGCTCACGGTTCTTACTACCGATTCTCCTTCTTACTATATCCCTTTGATTCAGAGATACCCTTGTGTAATTCTTCCAAAAGTCTTCAATTAGTGATCTCAATGCTTCAACAATTGGTTTATCTTTTCGTGGTAGTCTCCCCGAGAACGCCCATAATTCATTGGCATTAGTGTCCTCAATTCTTTGGTGTCTTCTAATGGCTCTTGATAAAGTTTTCCTATTAATTCTCAATTCTTGACTTGTCTTTCTAATGAGACGAGCTTTCCTCGTTTGACTACTTAATATAGTCGATGTAATCACACGCCGTGTTGCATTACTATCTTTTGTGCATGAGGTGTTACCCACACTCTCATATGCACTCATTAGATTCTTGACAATAGAGTTTTCATTTGAAGCCTCTGATGTTCTCAACCCAAGAATCTTCATGATAGACCTATACTTTATATTTCGCATCATTTCAATGAATAGTTGACATCTTGCAGTCTCATTTAACTTTTCAAAGAACAATCTCCAAATCTTATGAGCATATCTTCTACAAGTGTGTTTTGGAATCTTACCTTCCATTGGCTGTAAAATATTCTCATTAATATCAATCAAATACTTTGGCTTTCTATGCAAAATTCTAGGTGGTGTTAAGTTAGGTAAATTCATCTCAACATTAGGAATTTCATCAATATTTAAATGAGATGGGCTAGATGGCATACCTTTGATCGAAGATGGAATAGATGACATACCTTGAGGTTGAGGTGGGAACGATGGCGTACCTCTTTCATCACATGTGAGTGATGATGTACTCTCAACTTGAGATGTGGTAGATGGTGTCCCTACATGTTGACTTGTGGTAGAGGACATGTCTCCAACTATGGTATTCAAATATCTCGTACCATGAATTTTTTGCATTCATTCTCTTTGTGCCGCCAATACCATATCTCTTTGTGATGGTTGTGGTTCCTCTTCAATTGGTATGTCTTCATTTATCATGTCCAATTTCCTCTTCTCATGAAGTTCCCTCATAGCCACTGCTTTCCTTGCATTCTTAGCTTCTATCTCTTCCTGTGTTGATTTAATTCTTGATCATTTCCTCGGCATGACAGAGAATTTGTCTGTAGCATGATAAAGAGACCAATATTACTTCCTAAGAAATCATACAAGATAATAGTGGGATTGCATTTTATTATGTTGTAAGGATTTATTCTTGTATAGTTTGACATCATGGTATGTTAAGGTTTGTTTATTACACATAATTATTAAAGAGCCCAAGTGTAGAAAATATACATGGCATCATGTGAGATTGTAGGCTGCTTTCTTGATTGGGAATGTGTCTATTTTAAACATGTATCATAAAGCATGATAAAGTAATTCAATCCGAATTAAGGAAAAATGTAAATAACATGCATGTAAAGACTTGACATACCTAAAAAATGAAGATTTGAATGGAGAGAGTACCCAATTATGTAGTGTTTTTTTCTTCTTGCATCAAACTCCTCAACAATTTGAGTTTTTCACCACTTTCTTCCTTTTCAATGTTAAATTGAATAACACTCAAATATAATTACTAACAATACTATTAACCAATCTATAATGTTAAATTCTTAAAATTGAATCACAATTAACATTGCAACACTACAAAAATTGAAACTTGAATAGATATATATCAAACTTGGTGTGAAAACTATGTTATTTCCTCCTTCTCAAGTTGGCAAAGTAGAAAAGATGGTGGAAAGATCATGCAAAGGTGGTACAATGTGTCAAATGTGCATGTGAACTTCCCAACAACATGAAAGCACTTCTTTTTTGTCAGAGCATGCACAGAATCAATATGAAAATGGAGCATGTGGGCTTGGATCACGGGGGTCAACACTTTTTTACCGTTTCTATAGCAAGACAAAATGTGAGCGCATTATAACGCGCCCACGTTTTGTCCTGCTATAGATTGATAACATCCTGTGCATTATCTTCCTTAACACAAGTAGGGATGACCACATCATGTGCTTCATCAACTGACACTTCCAAGCCTTACAATTCTTTTTAAATATGGGAGGATCCATGACTGGAAGAGCCAAGCCACTTCATCCATCCATGATAATCTTTAAATGCTTTCCATCTTCGTAGGTCCTCTGCATAAAAGAAAAACCACTACTGGTGTCTGAGAAATAAGAAATTCTTCATCTCTTTGGTGATCCATTTCTCTTTCCAAACCTTCCCCTTCAGACTTGAATGACCACAAGGTTTTTGAGGGAGAACTTTTCTTGTTTCCTGTAAGAGCTTGCCAGATGCTCCCGCATATGATAGGAATAACAATGAAGGGGCAAGCCCTCATAATCAAGTTCTTGATAGAAAATGCCCATTGAGGAAGAAAGATAGATCTTATTTGGAAGTAGAAGTTCTAGTTTGTACCAAACCCTTATCCAAGCATAAATAACAGGGGTTCTATCAAGTGATTGCCAATCCACTTCCACAAAGTCTCCTGAAGACTTCCTAATTGATTACTTGACATCCACACCCCAAAACTATAGAGGAAATCCATATAATTGAACCCATAAATCTACATTTGACGATAGAAACCCTCAACACTATACCTTAAATCCTAATCCCTCAACCCTCAACCCTAAACCTTATCCCTAAACCCTAATCCCTCAACCCTCAACCCTAATCCATCATCCCTCAACTCTAATCCCTCATCCCTAAACCCTAAATGCTATCCCTATTCCTAAACCCTCAATAGAATCAATACAGTACCTTAAACCCTAATCCCTTATCCCTAAACCCTCCAACCCTATCCCTAATCCTTATACCCTCCACACTTGACTTTAACCCTAATCCCTCGACCCTCAACCCTATCCGTAAACCCTTGACCCTCAAACCTCAACCCTCAACCATATCCCTACACCCTAAACCCTCAACCCTCAACCCTCAACCCTCAACGTAAAATCCTAATCCCTTGACCCTTCATTCTAATCCCTCAACCCTAAATCCTCAACACTATACCTTAAACTCTAAGCCCTCAACCCTCAACCCTAAACCTTATCCCTAAACCCTAATCCCTCAACCCTCAACCCTAATTCGTCATCCCTCAACTCTAATCCCTCATCCCTAAACCCTAAATGCTATGCCTATTCCTAAACCCTCAACAGACTCGATACTATACCTTAAACCCTAACCCCTTATCCCTAAACCCTCCAACCCTATCCCTAATCCTTATACCCTCCACACTCTACTTTAACCCTAATCCCTCGACCCTCAACCCTATCCCTAAACCCTTGACCCTCGAACCTCAACCGTCAACCCTAATCGCTCAACCCTTAACTATGATCCCTTGACCCTAAACCCTATCCCTAAACCCTAAACCCTAAACCCTCAACCCTCAACCCTTAACTATGATCCCTTGACCCTAAACCCTATCCCTAAACCCTAAACCCTAAACCCTCAACCCTCAACCCTCAACCCTCAACGTCAAATCCCAATCCCTCAACCCTTCACTCTAATCCCTCAATCGTAAACCCTATCCCTAAACCATCAACACTATACCTTAAACCCTAATCCCTCAACCCTCAACCCTAAACCTTATCCCTAAACCCTAATCCCTCAGCCCTCAACCCTAATCCGTCATCCCTCAACTCTAATCCCTCATCCCTAAACCCTAAATGCTATCCCTATTCCTATACCCTCAACAGACTTGATACTATACCTTAAACCCTAATCCCTTATCCCTAAACCCTCCAACCCTATCCCTAATCCTTATACCCTCCACACTCTACTTTAACCCTAATCCATCAACCCTAAACCCTTGACCCTCAAACCTCAACCCTCAACCCTCAACGTCAAACCCTAATCCCTCAACCATTAACTATGATCCCTCGACCCTCAACCCTATCGCTAAACCCTAAACCCTAAACCCTCAACCCTCAACCCTCAATGTCAAATCCTAATTCCTCAACCCTTCACTTTAATCCCTCAACCCTAAACCCTATCCCTAAACCCTCAACACTATACCTTAAACCCTAATCCCTCAACCCTCAACCCTAAACCTTATCCCTAAACCCTAATCCCTTAACCCTCAACCCTAATCTGTCATCCCTCAATTCTAATCTCTCATCCCTAAGCCCTAAATGCTATCCCTATTCCTAAACCCTCAACAGACTCGATACTATACCTTAAACCCTAATCCCTTATCCCTATACCCTCCAACCCTATCCCTAATCCTTATACCCTCCACACTCTACTTTAACCCTAATCCCTCGACCCTCAACCCTATCCCTAAACCCTTGACCCTCGAACCTCAACCCTCAACCCTTAACGTCAAACCCTAATCCCTAAACCCTTAACTCTGATCCCTCAAACGTCAATCCTATCCCTAAACCCTAAACCCTAAACCCTCAACCCTCAACGTCAAATCCTAATTCCTCAACCCTTCACTTTAATCCCTCAACCCTAAACCCTATCCCTAAACCCTCAACCCTCAACCCTAAACCTTATCCCTAAACCCTAATCCCTCGACCCTCAACCCTAGTCCATCATCCCTCAACTCTAATCCCTTATCCCTAAACCCTAAATGCTATCCCAATTCCCTAACCCTCAATAGACTCGATACTATACCTTAAACCCTAATCCCTTATCGCTAAACCCTCCAACCCTATACCTAATCCTTATACCCTCCACACTCTACTTTAACCCTAATCTCTCGATCCTCAACCCTATCCCTAAACCCTTGACCCTCGAACCTCAATCCTTAACCCTCAACCCTCAACATCAAACCCTAATCCCTCAACCCTCAACTCTGATCCCTCGACCCTCAATCCTATCCCTAAACCCTAAACCCTAAAGCCTCAACCCTCAATGTCAAATCCTAATCCCTCAACCCTAAACCCTATCGCTAAACCCTCAACACTATACCTTAAACCCTAATCCCTCAACCCTGAACCCTTATCCTTATCTCTAAACCCTAATCCCTCAACCCTAATCCGTCATCCCTCAACTCTAATCCCTCATCCCCAAACCCTAAACGTTATCCCTATTCCTAGACCCTCAACGGGCTCGATACTATACCTTAAACCCTAATCCCTTATCCCTAAACTCTCCAACCCTATCCCTTAACCCTAATCCCTCAACCCTCAACCCTATCCCAAAACCCTTAATCCTCGAACCTCAATGTACTCAACCCTCAACGTCAAACCCTAATCCCTCAACCCTTAACTTTGATCCCTCGACCCTTAACCCTTAAAACTTGAACCCTAAAACCTATCCCTACACGCTCGACACTTGACACTATATCTTAAACCCTAATCCCTTAACCCTCATCGCTAAAGCCTCAACCCTAAATCATTAAACCTTCAACCCTAAATCCTATCCCTAATCCCTCTACCCTTGACACTCTCATTTAACCCTAATCCCTTGACCATTAACCCTATCCCTCAACCTCAACCCTCAGCCCTCAACCCTCAACTCTCAACATTAAATGATAATTCATCAACCCTAAACCCTAATCCCTCAAACCTAAACCCTATCCCTAAACCATCAACCCTCAACACTATACCTTAAACCCTAATCCCTATCCCTCAACTCTTAACCCTTAATACTTAAACCCTATCCCTACACCCTCAATACTTGACACTATATCTTAAGCCTTAAACCCTCATCCCTAAAGCCTCAACCCTCAAACCTTAAACCTTCAACCCTAAACCCTATCCCTAATCCCTCTACCCTCAACACTCTAACCCTAACCTCGACATTAAATGCTAATCCCTCAACCCTAAACCCTAATCCGTCAACCCTAAACCCTATCCCTAAACCCTCAACCCTCAACACTATACCTTAAACCCTAATCCATCAACCCTAAAACCTAATCCCTCAACCCTCAACCCTAAACACTATCAATAAACCCTCAACCCTCGACACTATACCTTAAACCCTATGAGAAAAGATTTGCGTATGGTACATCCACAGTAAGTAATTAACAGTTGAAATCAGAAGGATGATCATTATGAGAAAAGATTTGCATTGGGGTACATCTATGTTTCTTGCTGTCCACCCCGCACTTAGGGAAGGTATATTATTATGAAATAGGCAAATAATCTCCCATTGTTTACTGGCTCTATCCACAACAACTACTAAACTATACCTTAAACCCTAATCCCTCAAACCTAAAATTTCAACCCTAAACCCTATCCATAATCCCTCTACCCTCAACACCCTACCTTAAACCTAATCCCTCAACCCTTAACCCTAAACGCTATCCCTAAAGCCTCAACCCTATACCCTAATCCCTCAAGGTCCTAAACTCTAATCCCTTATCCCTAAACTCTAAATCCTATCCCTAAACACTCAACCCTCAACCTTAAACCTTAATCACGCAATCCTTATCCACCCCTCTCCTCCCCTATCTGGCTCACTCCCATCTCTACCCTCCTCTGCCCTCGACACTATACATACATACATATAGGCATACATAGATACATACATACATACATACATACATACGTAGATACATACATACATACATATAGGCATACATACATACATACATGATTAATAGCCTTGAACATAAAAAAATTTAAGGGGATCATAACGGGAGTGCGTTATAACGCACTCGCGTTATGTCAAACATGACGAACAACACTTGCAGAAAAGTAAAATGCAAAGAAAAACATAACGTGAGCATGTTATAACGCGCTCGCGTTATGTCTTGCTTTGGGAATCCCAAGCCTTGGGCTTGGGATTTGATTTGGATTTCCAACCCAAAGGCTTAGAGTGCCTTTTGAATAGTAACAGATGTGTTTTTCCATATCCTTCAAGATTTCACATAATTTCATTCGTGCTAACCCTCAGATTTGCACGTGCTTCAAGGTTGAACTAATCGAACACCTAGGCAATGTTAGGCTTTCTCTTAGCTATTTGACGATGTGATTTTTTTCACATTTTAACAATGTTAAGCCTTTCATCTTTAATTTCTTCTATTTGTGTGTCTGTTTTTGGGCAAAAACCACTGTTTGGTCTTTTTTTCATTGTAAATTAACTATTCATTGAAATTTGAAAAATATTACATATTTAGAAACTAGACTCCATTCTACAAATATTAAAAAAAGAAAAAAATGATTTTCAATTAGTTTTCAAAATTTATAGGGGTAGCACGGCCAAAATTCTATTTTTTAGGATGTGTCCACTTTGAAAATTAGTAAAAAATCAAATAATCATCAAAAAATTATTAGAAAAATTGGGCATAAACTACATGCTATTAGCTAATTTCTCACTCAAGCAATTTTAAAAATACCAAAAAAAAGTTGACCTTTTGAGGGAGCCACAAAACATGCTATGTTATGTTTTTTTGACAGAAACAACACCAATTTCCGTGGCTCCCTCTTTTGAACCCCTTAATCTATGCCATTTTAAAAAAAAAAATAGTAGCTTAGAAAGTAGACTAGGAGTACTACGAACATTGTTTTGGTTGCATCTCCAAATTTTGAGTCTAACTATGCTCAATTTCTCATCCAAGGCCAGTATTTCCTAATTTCAAAAAAAATGTGGCTAGTTAAGACCCCTTTTTGGCCCCCCATCTTCTTGCACTTACCCATCACTGTAATCCTAGGTGAATACTACTGAGTGTGTATGTAATATTTCATGCAGGGATTGATGTTGTTCACCAGTCAATGTATTGTTAATATTCAACATCTTACTTGGCTTGATTTCTACTTATTTGGATAGTTCTTCCACAAAAGACAAATCAAGGCTGGATAATATGGGTAAGCATTGTTGGGGTAATAAAGCATGAAATATTTGGGATACCTCCTCTGAGGAATTGCTGGGTATTATGTTACTCAAAGGGTCTTGTAAGCAGGATAGGTAGTCTTACTACTATGGGTGCCTCCCACAATTATTTTGTATAACGTGGGCAATTAATTCATCTTCATCTAAAATATCCAATAAGGGGATGAGTTTAATAGCCATTAGGGTTTGCAGGGAATAGGTGTCCTCATCCTCCAAGCTTGGCCAAATGGTCTGCTCAAGCTCATGGTATGGCTAGGCTGGTGGATATAAAACCAATTTCTTGGTCACAATCCCATTGGATATGATCATGTTACTAGACCTACAACCTATAAATGCATCGGTAGTGGCAAGCCATGGTCTACCTAGTATAAGAGGATAACCATTAAGATTAACCTTTAGCTGCACAATACTATAAAATTAGTAGGGTATTCCCAAGAATCTAATGCAATGATCAAATCTTCTATGACTCCTTCAGGTTTGACTATAGACCTATTAGCTAATTGCAAGACTATCTGAGTAGGCCTAAGGTTGTTCAATTGGAGTGTCTACATTGTCTCCTTGATCATGACATTAATTGCAGCACCTAAATCTATCAAAGTATTTTTAATCAGAGTCCCATTGATCTTGACATCCACCACTGGACTACCTGGATCTATATATTTGGGAACAATTATGTTACCCAACATGATATCAGAAAGATTGCCTAAAACATATACTATCTAAAGATCTATTCTCTTACTTCTTGGCTTCTTTATGCAAAGATCCCTAATAGTCTTAGTGTAGATAGGAATAGCCTTGATGGCTTGGATTAAGGGAATCTTGATTCTTATAGCTTTCAGCTAGCTGAGGACACTATCAGTTTGGGCTATTTTCTTTTGCATGGCCAAGCACTTAAGAAAAGGAGGAGGTTTCTGATGTAAGGTAGTTTGGGCATCCTGGGTTGATTTAGGTTCCAAAGGTGGTTTATCTAAGGCTTCTTGGGTGCGTTCTTCATCTTCAAGCTCTGTGATTTAGGGAGATGAAGTCCCTGCAAGTTGCTTCCCTGATCTAAGATTAACATTACTCACTTCCACCCCATTGGTGGGATATTGCATTACATCATTAGTATAAGCCTGTTGGACAGGCTTGTTGTTAGGGTTAGGTAAATGTTGGGTAAGGATTTGGGTAGGTCTAGGAGGTGGATTTTGAGGTGTTGATTGCGACATTATGGTAGGCTATTGTAGCTAAGATGGAATCATTGGTTGCTGAAAAGCTTCATTTTCCTGCCATTGTTGGCCCTTTTGTTCCATTAAGGTTGCCATTGTTGCTACTGAGTAGGCCACTGGGAGTTATAGTTGGGACCTAGGAAATTTTTTTGAGGCCATGAGTTTGGTTGTTGTTGGTTCCAACTAGCTTGTGGAGTAGGCCATTGTGGGTTTTGCCATGCATTTGGATTACTAGGCCATTGTTGAGCATTCTGAGCAGAGAAATTCTGGTTTGCAGTAAGAAAGGGAGAATTAAAATTAAGTGGATTAGAGGGCATACCTTGTCTTTGCTACCAAGGTCTCCTTTGAGCTATGAAGAACACTTGCCCATCTTCTCCTTCAAATGGTTCTAATTCTGGCCTTTTAATCTTTTCTTGTTGGATACTAGCTACCCTTTTCCATTTACAATTGGCCTTCCTCTGTCTATAGTTGGGGCAGTATTTAGTAAGGATTGCATATGCCTCTTTATGTTTCTTCTTTATATGAAGAGTGTCCAGCTATGTAGCCATATGGCTAATAATGTCCTCTTTCATGTTGGTCAGCAGGTTACTAATTCCCACTCTTGAAACCCCATTGGTTGCCTTGTCTGTGATGGCTGCTCTTTCTCCCCTTAGTTTTTTGGAAAAGGTTCTGGAATAATTTCTACAAGCTCTGCAGACATCCTCAAAGGGAAGTTGAGATATATCCCCTATTCCAATGAGATTGAGGGCATCCATGTAGTCATCATTAACTCCCCTCAAAAAGACCAGCTTCAGTGATTCTTCAGACAACCTATTTTGAGGGTTTTTCTTCAAGGCAAACTAGAATCTTTCAATAGTCTTCTAGTGGTTCATCCTCTTTCCATGACATCTTGAAGATGTCATCTCTCCTCTTATCATGTCCTCTACAGTAGTCTTTATATTTTGCCAGGAACTTTGTCTTCATGGTATCCCAACCTGGAATGACATCTTTCCCCAACCCTATAAACCATCTTAAACATCTTTTAGTGTGACGTGAAACAACTTGAGTCTGTAAGGATCAATGGTGTAGTCATAACTCCTACACAAGACATCAAACACAAATAGGAAAGTGCAATATCTTAAGTCACCAAGCCGTAGAAAATAGGCAATGCAGAAGGTGGTATATTTTTCAGAGTAGCAACCTGTGCTTGGTCTAGGATAGGGAATTCAAACATTGCTTGTCCTAGAGGATCCTCTACTGCAACATCTACCATGGTTCTAAAAGTCCCCTCTATAGTTGTGGAGGAAGTTGATGGAGATGTAGAAGGTGTTGATGAAGATGTAAGAGGAAACCCTTCTTTAGCACTTTCTACTATATAATTGATAAAGTTAGTTGTGTCCTCATTACCCTGAGAAGTTGAAGGGAGGAACAATGGATTCAAGCATTTTGGAATGTGTGTGTACGAATATGAAGGGATAAGTGTGAAGTATAGGCTCTGGATCATGGCAGAATAGTGAAGAAGCGGAAAGAGAGATGAAGTGTGCAAAATCAGTGTATTGAGCACAACTGGAACTGTAATTTTGCATTATTAGATGCTATTCTTCAATTCAAATTTCCTATGAACTTTTGTAATGAATTATGTAGGCAGTGAGTCTCCTTTGAGCAGTGAGCTCTAGGCAATGTACCGGAAGGCATGTGCCTTCCCCATTCGTAATACTTTTAATAGAGTATAAATTGTTGTGGGTTAACCCCCACCATGGTTTTTCCCTTAACTAGGTTTCCACATAAAAATCTTGTTGTTCATGTGTTATGATCTTTTTTTTTCATGCTTCTTTCTTTCGGATGTATGTGGTAAATTGTTAAAGGAACATAATATTAAGTTTTGTAGAACACTTATCACCCCCCCTCTCAGTGTTCCTTAATTTCAACATATTGAGGATAGGTCATTACACAATTTATCAACAAAAGTATTCCAAGCTATCACCACTAAAATAACTTGAAGTATTAGATTATTATTGATGATAGGTCATTACAGAGTTTATCAACAAAAGTATTCCAACCTATTGCCAATAAAATAACTTGTGAGAATGTCAAACTTGTTTATTTCTTGCAATACTAGGAATATAATTCTATCACTAATCATAATAGTTATTTTTACTATTGATATCATCGTTTGAATTTTAGATTTAACTAAATAAGGACAATCTATGCCATAAAGAAAAATAAAAAAAATAATTTAATTAAGTGCAAATAAAATGATAAATTCTTTATAGGTTTTAAATTTATTAATATAAGATTAATTATTTCAAATATAATTTTAAAAATATTATGTCCTTTAAATTAATTTGTATTATCTAAAAGTCAAAATTAATATATTCTCACACTTATTTATATTTTTAATATTGAAATATTAATATGTAAGTCTTATCAATATTATATTGACAATCACTAAAAAAATAAAAAAATTATCTCAAAATAATACAATGTATATTCATAATTATTAATATAATAATATTTACCCTAATAGGCATTTCACTTGTAGAGAAAGTCAACCTCCATATAGCATCAGATGAAAATCCATGATCTAAAATGGTTGTCGGGTATAGGGACAACCATCCAAATGATCACATCCATTAACATCAAATCATAGAACAATGTTAACTGCATTCTCCTCTAAGAGCCTTCAACAACCCCTATACATTCATTTAGAAATCAATAGTTTAAGATGCGTGAGAGATGGGGAATGACCATTGAAGATATGTTTGTCATCAACGTCAACTTGCAACAACAATAAGTAGTTCCCATAGAGATTGTTGCTAGCAGATGGAGATCATGGCATCTGAGGAAATACAAGGATAATAAGCCATAGCTGGGTCTTGACTTGTCATTTCTTCAATCTATGCTTGGTCCTATTGAATCCCTCTAACATCTTTGTTTACAATTTCATTTCTAGTAGTTTCTTTTTTTAGCACTACTATAAGTAATGGTGTTTACAGTTTATTTTTTTGGCACTATTGTAAGTAATGGTGTTTTCTTTTTAGATCTTTATAATGTCTATGTTTCTTCAGCCCTATGTACCATTTGTGTTTTCTAACCATGCACTTTGCTTAATGTTCTATGGAGGAACGATGTAGTGGTCATTTCATTCTATAAGTTGAGAGAGTTGATTCACTATTTATATTGTAGAATTTGGATGTACACCTGCCAATTACACATGCATGAAAGTTTCTAAGGAATTATCAACAAAGACATTTTGTGCATACTGTCCAATCAATGCATTCCATGAGATGGCATCTCTTCAAGGCCGAGTATATATAAACCTACACTATTTCAGTTTAAGCAAGGGATGCTAAGGAAAGTTTAGTCTTTATGTGGTTTACATTGAATTCTGTTTAGACTTAGCAGATAAGGACATATGAGTCTAGAATGAGATTATCTATATCTCAGAGTTATTATTTATTGTGATCATAAAGCTTGTGATAGAAATCTTTTCATCTAGAGAAATAGATAGATCTCAATCACATTAGGAATATCTAGGGTTGGAGGTATGATTTCACTTAGGTTTTTAAAAAATATGAAATAGAATATTCATGATATCGATGAGTATCATGTATGAGTTCATAATTTATTTTAAAACAAAAGATAGTGAACTCTAGAAGATTAATAAGATGGTAAGTATTGATTCATGATTAAAACTATTTGGATTATTAGATTGACTTTAGTCAAAGAAGGATTATTTTATTGTTAATGTATTTGTATTCCTTCTGTAACAAAGATTTGTTAGTGCCTAAGAGGTTTACAAAAAACCATAGTGCTCTATATTGAAGTTGTAATATCATATTATTGTACTTGGATTTTAAGTTAGAAAAGGAAAACTAAAGAAAATGGAAATAGATCCTTTAGTCGATGCTGAAGACTATGAAAGTTCCATAGATGAAATCTTGCTAGTTTTCTCAATGAACTTTTTAGTGAGACATTATCATGGAAGCAAGGAGGATGCAACATGGATAATGATTGCTTCATGTGAAATAGAATTTTCTCTTGTCAATTTGTAATAAATATCCAAGGAAATAGGTGATCCAAGAATGTGGAAACCTAGATATCCTTTAATAGCATCTATTACTTATGTTATGTTATCTCCAGAGAGAGAGAATAAACTAGGAAATGCAAAGATATAGATCTCATAGTATTTGTTGAATAGAACTTAATTTAGTGCTAAGTACAGAGAGGGCAAAGTTAGCCCAAGGTTAGGCATCATGGGAGTGATTTATTCTAAGTTGGGTATATTGGATGATTCGAATCTCAACTCCACATAATTGTTATAGTTAAGATCATTGATATAGGTTTATTGACATGTATTCAAAGGATGAATATACATGTGATTCTATAACTTGTCATAATGGAAAGTCAGTAGACTTAAATAGACTAGAAGATCAAAAGTATTTTGTTATCTTTATGACTCAAACATATTTGGGTTGATATAATGATCTCAGTCAAAAGACTAGTTTCAAAAAATGTAAGTATCCATCAAGATATTATATGGATGAGGTCTTACCCCATATACTATGCTTGCTCATGTTATGTGAATTGTGAATTCAAACTATGCCAAGTGGTCTAGGGAAGACTAGAGGTATTTGTTCTCATATTTTATTGTATTTATGTTATTATCTTTAGAAACTGAGGATTGATATTTGAGTCAGAGAGAAAAGTGACAGATGGTCATAGACCCTAGAAATTGCATGTATGTAAAGTGGGAATCTCTGAAAGGTTAGAATTACCTATATATATATGTGTGTGTGTGTGTGTGTGTTGCACATATATTCTAGGTTCAGGATTAGTTCTAAGTTAGATTGACTAGAATGGATTTATAGTACAAAAAAGTTTGTGCCTAGAGTTGTATGGTCGATTGAGTTATGTAGGACATAGCACTAAGACTCAGATGGAAAAAACCTAACAGTTCTTTATATCTATACCCTTCATGAAGGGTAGGGCCACTTCTAGGAAGGAAGGTGTGTGAGGGACCACTGGTATGTGGTTGGAGGTAAAGCACTTGGATGATGCTCTCCTCTGAATCAGAAGACTCGCCGAGGCTTGTGAAGATAGATATCAATATTCTAGATGCAATATACTTCATGTTATGACTTATGACAGTCAAATTTATGAGGTAAAACTACTATTTATGCTAAGTGTAGTTTATGTATTGTAAATGAAAAGTAAAAGGATTTCACTATGCTTCTAGCTTCGTTTATGTTTTGATTTCAAGGTTGAAATTAAATAGAAAGCTATACTTTATTTCTTCTGATTAATAAAATGATATTTAATTTTTTTTTTAAATCTCTCTCATGTTTATCAAGTTTATTTACTTCTAGTAAATATTTGATTTTAGTCTTGTTGGAGATTTGGGTTGCTACACAAATGTGGAAGCAAGGTGAAAATTTTATAAGGCAGGAAGATGCTTCTAAAGAAAAGATGAAAGGTGGGAAAGGTCTTCATTGAGGAAACATTGAGTTCATGAACTCTTGGTTTTGCCAACAAGTAGTTCACCGATGGGACATAAGGCCAGTAAAGTAGAAAGGAAGGAAAAAGGTAAGTCAAAATAGTTCATCGCTGAGTATTTTTTCCAATAAGGAAAATAGAAGAGATAGAAGGAAAATGGCTAAGGAAAAAAATTAAGCAAGGGCTTTGTCGGGTAACTAGTGGAAAATTGAACTTGTGAAGTAGTTTGAGTTTTTTAAGGTTTGCTAATAAGGAAATTCGCCGATAGAGCAGAGAGAGAAAGAGGATTTTCTTTCATGGTTCGCACAAGTTAAAAGTTGTTGACTGAAGAAAGGAGGCGATAAGGAAAGGTTTGAAAAGGGGTTAATTTTCTGACAAAGGGTGAAATGGGGCTAGTTCACAAAATCAGTAAATTGCCAATAAAGAAGGAAAAGCCAAAAACAAAGAAAGACAAGCCCAAATAGTTTGCAAAAGTTAGACTTTGCCAACAAAGTAGATGTTTGGAAAAGATAAAATAAGCTGATAAGTTAGATGGAGAAGAAGAAAAGGGGAGAGACAAGTTTGCCGCCGACACTTTTTGTTGATAATGCAAAAAAGGTGTCAAGGAGAAGTTTGTGAAAAGTAAAATTTTCCAACAGAGGGCCAAAAGGAGAAAATAAGCCAAGTTTGCCAAATTAAAGATTTGTTTACAAGGAAAAAAGGAAGACAAGGAAGTGAAGGAAGAAAATGAGCACTTTTCCAAGGTTTGCAAAAGTTAAATTTCACCAACTAAAGAAGAGAGGTGAAGACAAAGATAGGCTAGGTTCACAAAAAAGAAGATTTTTTGACAAGGCACAAAGAAGGCCAAAAATAAAGAGAAAGGGAAGATGTCTCCCATGGTTCAAAAAAATGAAAGTCTGCCAACAAAAGAAGAATGAGATGGCAAACAAGAAGTTTATGATAAAGAAGATAGGCTGATAATAGTGGGAGAATGTCCAATATGCATATGGGCACAGTCAGAGATGAAATGGCCCAAAACAAAAAAAAATTGGATAACACATTTATAGTGTTGTAAAAGCATTAATAGGTTGATTTGTATTCAAACTTTTATAATCCTGCATAACAGTGCCATGCAGGTGGTTGACATACTGAAATTATTCAATGCATAGGTTTATTTGGAAGACAAATTGGATGTCAGAAGTTACAGATGTCGGGAAAGAGTTCAAACCTTCCCTCTTTATTGTTCCAGGTATAGTGATAGTGTAAGCAATCTTCTTCTATCATTTTCAAAATTACCAGAAAATGGGCTTTCTTTCTGAATGTGTAAATCCTCTGATAGACATCTATACTAGACCTTTAATGCAATGTGGGCATACTCATTGATTGAGTTTAGTGCTTGGGATAATAGAATGAGATTGTAATGCTATATATTCATTCTTTTCATATGCAATGGGGGTTGGTTGGTCAGTTGGCCAATTTTCTCAATAGGTTTTGAGCTCTAGAAGGTAGATTAGAAAAGGTTATTTTTATGCATGAAACAATCATGAAATGTATGTAATATATGTTGCAAATATTTGTATCAAATCACTAATTTTCTCCATTGTTGTAGATGTTTTTTTTGGCAAACTTAATCGCAGTTACAGTTTGCTCTTCTCACTTTTAGTGGTGTGAATGTAAGCATTGATTTGAATGAATATGATAGTTCTTAAATCATTTCCAAGCCTTTTTAAATAATCTTTTAAATATTAAATGAGAAAGAATATGGTATGGTCTTGGATTATTAAGCATTTTTAGTGATTTGGTACTGATTTTCATGCATTTGATTTATCAAATAGGTAGATGTACATTTCTTTGTAGTTGTTTTTCCTTTGTTGAACATTAGACTCTCTAGCCCAATGGATAGGCACCACTTTGAGTAGCCTTAGATCACCCAATCTCCAAAACAAAACAATACATCTATCCTTTAGACACAATACTAGTTTTTATGCATCCTCATTGTGTAGGAATGTCTTTATTAGCTATATAGGGGTCTTGTAACAACCAGTTGTTCTTAGTTTAGTGACAAATTTGGGCCTAACAAAGTGATTTGGGTTTCATTTTTCATCTATTGTTAGTCATTCATCTAGTTTGAAATCAATACCTACTTAGGTATACCTCTTGGAATGTCCCTCCTAAGTTTACATTAAGCTCAAAGAGTAGAGGAGTCTACACACTCCTATTACTTGGTGAAAATAGCCCATAACTTGTTGATAAACCTATTTCTATCACCCTAATGACAATCCCTGGCCTAGGTGATTTAGAAATGTTTTAGAGTTTTGTGTTAAGTCATTTTGGGAACCAACATTTTCGTGCAGTTGCTAGGGAGGTTAAATTTTTATTTTTGGTTGCTGTAATAGTGAAGCAAAGTGTTTTTTCAAGTTTTTCTTCCTAGCAATAGGAGTGGCGTCTCCATTTTACAACCCCAAAATTAAAATTAGTCTAAAAATAATTTCATAATGAATAGAGGAAGAAACCAATAGTAGCCTAGACGTGAGTAATCCTCTAGCAGTGCAAGAAATAGGAGTAGATATAGGGTAAGAAGACCCAATGTGGTACCTCTAAGGAATACCCAAGAGAGCATATTTGTCAACCTTAGGAGCAAATACAATTATACTTCTAATGATTTTGCAAATAACATGCTTAGAACAAACAAAAGAACAAATAGAAATGAGTATGATGTTAGAAGAAATGAGACTATTATTGATAGAGGAAGTAGAGATAGATCTCATGATCCATATTTGAGGACGTTTGGGAATGTCAGTGAGAATGAAGAGATGTATTAGGGTACAAGGCATCCAAATTCCCCCACAGGATCATTTGGAGGTCAACATGACAATATCCCTAATGAGGGTGATCAGTAGTAGCAACCTGATGATGAGGAAAGAGAAAGAAGAATCCAAGATGAATTGGACTTGCTTGATCATATAAAAAATAGATAAAGGGAAGTGCATGCATTGCTTGATGAACAACAAGATCAGCTTGCCTAACAGGCCCAAGAAAATTAGAATGCACAGCAATAGGGCCTAAATTAGAATGCAAATCAACAATGTGCACCTCAACATCACTACAATTAGCAAAATAATTATAGACAATAGTAGCAAGATCAAATTGGATGGAAAGGCATAAATTAGGCCCTTACTCAAAATATCAACATTTAGACACCACAAAACCAAGTTAACCAGTAGCCTAGCAACATTTAGAATATTGGGCATGCATAGTGAAGACAAGAACAATGGTTTCTTCCACAGAGGCAACCATTGGGAGATAAAAGGTATAAACAACTTGATTTGTTTGGCATACATGATTTTCCTCATCTAATTCCAACTGAGATTAGGTAGAAGATTCCTAGGGTTTAGGGTAACAATGCTATCACAAGTGAGGAACATCTAAGGAATTTCATTAATGTCACTGATGAATATGAAATTGATGATAAAGATTTTACGATGAATTATTTGTACATTCATTGCAAAAGGGTGACAACGAATGGTATAAATCCCTCCCTGATAATAGTATTGATTCTTGGGAGGAGTTCATGAGAGTATTCAGATTGCTATATGGGGACAGGATTGATCCCAAGTTTTCTATGCATGCACTTACAACCATCAAGAAAGCAATAAATGAAATAGTAGTTGACTTCAACAGCCACTTCATCATGACGATGTGAAAGGTACCTCCTCATATGAGACCTAATAAATCTATGTACCTAGTTTTATGTTGTGGTGCTTTTGATTTAAAAATAGGCTATTGTTTGAGGGACAAGAGTCCACAAACATTAAGAGAGGCCTATGCTACAACCATCGACATAGAAAGTAATATGAGAGCTTCAAGGAAGAATATCAAAAGGTTTGATATCAAATTGTCCCAGACAGATAAACCAGCTTTCAATAAACCCCTCACTACCGATGACAAATTGGACAAACTCATGGGGTTGTGAAAGACTTGTCATATAAAGTTGCTAGAAAAGGATTGCCACCTCAGGGTGCTACAACACATTTTAATGAAGGCCAGAGATTGCATAATAGGCCTTATAATACTAATTGGTCTAAGAGACCATAACAAAATGATAAACAAGATACCCCTAGGCATGTTAGTTTCAAATAGGCTAGAAGGGACACCCTTAATCCTTTGAGAAAGGAATAAGTTAATTTTCAAGATGAGTCTATATGGTGCTAGGTTTCCTTCCTCCCCCATGATCCAACAAACTGAGCAGTGGCTCATTCATTGAGCACAGAAAAAGAATTTTCAAATGAAGAGGGTGCAACTGAGTATTATGAAGAAGAAATAAATTAGTTTGATGCAGAAAATTACGAACAAATGGTTAGGATGCTCATTGTGACAACTACAAAGAAGATGATCATATTTTCCAATATGATTATGATGAAGGTCTAAAGAAGTATCAATTGCCAACTCATGATTTTGGGAATCTAAGGGACCTAATGTAGAAGAAATATCAACAGTCCAAGGCTTCAAAAGAGCATATGAAAGCCTTGACTGATGCATCCATTTTGCAAGTCTAAGGAGGTTATCTACTGATAAATAGGATTGTCCCTATGCATAATGCCCCTACCATGAATCAAAATAGAAAATATTGAATGGGGATAGGGACAAATGTAAGGGGAACGTGGAGCAAAAAAGTAGTATCACTCCAAAGAAGAGTGTGCCTGAAAAGAAGAAATTTCCAACACAGACTCCAGCAGCAAAAAAGAAATATATGAAGAAGAATCTAGTACCAATGGTGCAGCCAATTACTACACCCATTTTAGGGGTCCATTATCCAAAAGGAAACAATAAGTGTGATTAGCCTCAGACACAAAAAGAACCAAAAAAGGGTAATACAAAGGAAAAAGGTAAGGATATTTAATTTGATGAAGTAATACCTTATATTCCTTGTCCAAATGATGTAACTATTTCATGTGATACTCCTTTACCCAATTATAAACCTATTAATATGGCTTAAGTCATTAGCCAAATAAGAATTCATGTACCAATAGTGGAACTCCTTAGAATCCCTGAACATAGAGATAGGGTAGGGTCATTTATTACTGTCGTAGATGCACAAAAACAACCTGTTGTTGTTCCCAGTGGTAATGATGAGGGCGTAGGTCATGATGAAACAATTGAGGTTTATTTAGGGTCATCCATGGTTAATATAAGTATGGGAGTAGACCCTTTTTACACCACAATGATCATAAATGTATGGAACTAGTGCAGAATTGTATGCTTGATTCAGGGGCATCTAGTAGTGTCATGCTGCTTGGAATCATGAATGATTTGGGGTTGAAGGTGTCCAAGTCCTTTGGTAAATGTTTTTCCATGGATCCTTGGGACGTTAATTTGATAGTTCTGGTTAAAGATGTCGAAGTCAAACTTGTTTCTTACCCAGACAAATCCTTCTTGATGGATATAATTTATGTGGACTGCTCTACCAAGTGGGGTACGTTGTTATAAAGAAAGTGGGTTGCCTCTATGGGTGGAAGGATTTAGATGGATCTTTCATATTCCACTATTCCTGTCTAGGGTGTGGAAGTGAAGCTATATAAGGAAAAGAAGGTGGAAGACCAAAACATAGAGGAGAGATACAAAATAGAAAAGGATCATGTCAATTTTTTTTACACTGATATAGACCATTTTATGGGATATTGCACTGATGATGTTCCTATCCTGGATTTCTTACCTTTTGGTCCTATTATTTCTATTTGTGATGCATCTAATTCATGGACATTGTATTTTCATGGTGTGTTTTCAATAGAAGGGTCGAGCACTAGAATTGTTCTGATATCCTCAGATGGTGAATAATTTGGTATGTCTTTTAGACTTGATTTTCTGTGCACTAACAAAATAGCTGAGTATGAAGCATTGTTGTTAGGTTTAAATGTTTCTCACAAGCATAAGGTCAAGTGCGTAAAGATACTTGGCGATTTAGAATTAGTTGTGCAGCAAATCAAAAATAAGTTTGCTACCAAGGATAGCAGGTTAAAAGCATATAGAAATGTTGTATGGGATGCCATGGAGTTATTTGACACCATTGGCATTGAATGGGTTGAGAACTAGAAATGAAGAGGTAGATTCCCTAGCTATAGCTGCATCAAGATTATCCTCAATAAATTTTTCCTCATGGCCATCATGTTGTAGAAGTGCTTACAAGGCCAACAATCCCTAACAACATATATAGTTGGCAAGTCCTCAATGACAATAATCATATTTTCAGTTTCCTCAATTGCATGGATGAGTTTGACAATCAAGTGATCGACTGGCAACCTATGATAAAAATGGAAAATGGCAAGGAAACATTGTTTGGCAATAAAGTAGTGTAGTTGAAGACAAATACCATTCCCAAGGGATTGGTGGCATTGGAAAGAATGTTTGATAACACAAAATGATGGAAGACTAAAGGTAAACCTATTGAAGAGGATAGTGTTGAAGGTGTTAACCTTGGAACAGAGGAGGCACCTAAAATGGTTTATATAGGTAAGAAATTAAAGCATCATGAAAAGAAAATGTTAATTGTTTTATTGAGAAAATTTAGAAAATGTTTTACATGGTCCTATGATGAGTTGAAAGATTATAGGGAGGATTTATTTCAGCATACTATCCCCCTTCAACCTGATACAAAATCATTTAAGCAAAAATAGAGGCCTATAAACCCAACTATAGCTCCTAAGATGTAGAAATAGTTATTAAAAATAAAAGAGGGAGGTATTATCAAACCAATAAAATAATTTGAGTGCATCTCTAATCTTGTCCTAGTAAGGAAAAAGAATGGGGAGATTAGACTGTGTGTGGATTTCATAAATTTGATCAAATCCCTTAAGGATAGTTATCCTCTTCCTAGAATGGATCATCTTCTACAAAGGGTTGTTGGTTTAGAGTTGATGTCTATGATGGATGGGTTCTCAAGATATAATCAAGTACTAGTCAAGGAGTCAAAACAATATAAGACAACATTCACCACTCCTTGGGGAACATATGTGTATTTGAGAATGCCACTTGGGTTAAAAAATTTAGGCTCAATGTTTCAAAGGGCAATGGATGTGGCCTTTGCTGGCCTCATTGATGGGATCATGGTTGTATACCAAGATGATCTTATTGCAATTTCTAAGGACATGAATGATCATTCCAAGCATTTGTACATGATTTTTGATAAATGTTTGGAGTATGGGATCTCTTTGAATCCCATGAAATACCAATTTGGAGTATAAGAAGTAAAGTTGTTGGGACATATTGTCTTTAGGGAAAATGTTTAAAATTGATCCAGAAAGAGTTAAGGCCATTGACCTTATCCCTCAGCCCAAAACAATCAAGGGTGTTCATTCCTTCTTTGGATAAATTAACTTTGTGATGAGATTTGTTCCTAACTTCGTTGAGAAAACCAAAGCAATTTCCAAGATGCTCAAGAAGGGACAGTCCATCACATGGGAAAAGGAACTAGTTGAATCTTTTCTTGACATAAAGGAGGCTCTCAAGAACACACTAGTGCTGGTAAGCCTAGATAATTCCAAGCCCTTCCAGCTTTTCTCCTTTTCTTCATTTTATACTATTGTTGTTGTATTATTGGAAAAGAACAAGGATGGATTTGAGCAGCCAATAGGATTTTTTAGCAATTCTTTGCAAGTTTTTGAATTAAATTATTTCATTATAGAAAGGCATGCATATGCTTTGGTTGATGTAGTAAAAAAATTTAGGCCATAGCTCATGGGTACAAAGACAATTGCATATGTGCTCCACTCAGCTGTGAAAGATATTTTCACAAAGCAGGAGGCTTCTAGATGAAGATGTAGGTGGATCAAGAGGATCCAAGAGTATGAAATTAAGTTGCAAATCACTAAATTGGTTAGAGGCCACGTTTTAGCTAAGTTGATGGCTAATTTCAACTTAGAGGCCATTGAGCTAAACAAAGTAGATGTTGTTTCATCTGTTGATGCATGTGCTTTTACAAATGATCCATGGTATAGAGATATTATCTTTTATCTTGACAACATGCATTATTACCTAGGTATGAATGTCACACAACAGAGGATACTTAAGGTCTAGTCTCAAAGTTATGTTTTGACTGAAGGTGTATTAATGTGGAGAAACCATGAGGGACTGTTGTTGAAGTGTCTGCATCAGAAACAATATGAGGCATTCGTTGAAGAATGTCATCAAGGAATATGTGGTGAGTAGTTCCTTGCAAAAACCATAGTGCACAAAATTATTAGGTTAGAAAATGTGAAGTTTGCCAATGTTTCTCTAGAAAACTAAAATTTATTGGAGCATTACCTCTTTTGTCAGTTGCAGATGAGGCACCATTTCAGCAATGGAGTGTTGATTTTATAGGAGAAATTCGAGAGAAGTCTAGTAATGGATTTCAATGGATCCTTGTGGCCATTGACCATTTCACCAAGTGGTTTGAGGCTATCCTGACTCACAATGCCACATCCAAGGTAGTGATTGAGTTCTTTGTGAACAATGTGATAACCAGATTTGGAGTGCCATCCAGAATTGTTGCAGACAATGCCATGTTCTTTAGATCCTAGGATATAATGGATATGTGGTCTAAGTATGGAGTCAAGCTAATTCACTCATCACCATACCATCCTCAGAGTAATGGATAAGCTAAGTCTAGCAATAAGAGCCTCATGAAGATCTTGAAGAGGACTCTAGATATAAACAAGAAGAGATGGGATGACAAGCTAAAGTATGTTTTTTGGGCAAATCGGGCCACATACAAACATGATACAAGCAAGAGCCCTTTTGAACTAGTATATGGATTAGAAGCCAAAATACCAATGGAATTAGAATTGCCAATATAGTTGGATGAGGCCAGAAGGCTGGCACATGATAAAAATTTACTGCAACAACAAAGGGTTGAGCATCTATTCAACAAGAGAACAGTAAAAAAAGCTTTGAGATTGGTGATATGGTTCTCTTATGGAATGCAAAATTAGAGGACAAAGGTAAGCATGGAAAATCTAGACCCATATCAAATTGATGGAAACGCGGGCCAAGACACATATTACATCAAAAACATTGAGGGATAACTTCTACAGCTGCTTATTCATGGACAACATCTAAAGCTTTACTTTTCATAAGTAAATGTTGCCCTTAAATTTTGAATACAGTCAATAGTCTTTTGTTCTCTAATATTTATGACTATATTTTGTCATGTATATAAGTCTTTGTTGTAAATATGTTTATGTTTTTTCCCTTTTGTGTGCCCTTTTTTTGGTCTACCTGGAGATCTGGATCCTCACTGTGACATTACTTGTCACATATCTCCAACTAGAGCTAGTGTTGGCACATATAAAATTTTACTCCCAAACATGCCTCATTTAACCCTAAAATCTATTGAAAATTCTCTGTTTTTACCTTTGTGCCAAAATCCCTCATATATACTGTTAAAATGCACATGACAACTAAGAGGGGGGTGAATCAGTTGTATGTTAAAATTTTAAACCCTCAAAGCAATTTCAAACATCAACCACTTATAATGCATTAGCAGAATGTAAACATATGAAGCATCAATGCAAACACATCCAAACACATGAGAACACCGTATTTACATGGAAAACCCAATAAGGGAAAACCACGGTGAGGATTAGCTCACAATATATATGAATATCACCAAAAATTAATAGGCTCATTGCCAAGGGCTCACTGCCTAGAAGAGAGAAGAAAGAAGAAGATTGTTACAGATAGATTCACTATCTCAAAGCAATAGGAGAGATCCACCATTGCTACTCCTTTCCATCTGCAACCTTTGGCTCACTACCCAACAACTTCTAGCATACTAAAATGTGTTGGCAAGAAACACTATATGGAATCATGGTTGTTGTCATTGATGGCAACAAAGGTCATCCCACATATCCGCAAGTCATGGTGTGTCTCTACCGAAAGCCAGAATGAAGATTGTTGTGGTCCGGTGAACAAGAACAGAGCATGTGGCAAGGTCTGACAGATTGGTCTGGATCTCTCAGAGGAAGTGCTTTGGTGCAGTGCGGATTTGGGGAAGTCAAGAGGACTACCTTGAGTGGTATATTCCAAGGATATAGCCTCCGGTGATGGACAAGGAAAAAGTTATGAATAGTTGAGTACCAGATTCCTGAGTGACAATGAGAACAGAGGAAGAACTAACTGACATAACATCAGACTATTTTCCGGATGTGTTACTGTTGATGGTAAAGGTTGTGAAGGCATGAATCATGTTTGGCCGACATGATTAATGATATCTACAAGTATATGCTTGATCCGCATTACTTGGTATGCAAGGATCCAGCCGACAGAACAGAGTTTGTGAGAAGATAGACTATTCCGGTTGCCGACTAGAAAGATAATGAAATCACTAGTGCGGATATATATAGAGGATGGATTTAGTTGTGAAAAGTGTTGTTGTGTTGTGTGGAATGCGAAAAAGTGTAGAGCAGAGCAGAAACAGCCAGAGAGATCCGGTATGTGAAAGGAAAGCAGAATAAAGAGAAGAGAAAAATGAAGTGCAGCAGATCAGTGTACTGAGCCTAACCAGAACTGAACTTCAGCATATGTAGATGCTTCCAATCAGTTCAAGTATTGTATAACATTCTTTTGTAGACAGTGTGTCTCCTTGTAGGTAGTGTGCCTCTTTGTGAGCAGTGTGCTCGGGCAGTGAGCCCTAATTGGCAAGTGCCATTTTGTAATTCCTTATTCTTCTAACAGAGAATAATCTTTGGGTTAATCACCCTGTGGTTTTCTCCCTTAACAGGGTTTCCACGTCATTTCATGGTAATGTTTGTTTGTTTGATTCAATGCTGCATTGATTAATAAGAAAGTTCAGAAGAAGAAATAATTAGGATAACTGATTCACCCCCCCTCTCAGTTATCAACAATTGGTATCAGAGCTAAGTTCCTCCTAATAGAGCCTAATAGCTTGAGGAAGATCTGGGAGTTCAAATGGATGCATATGGTTTAAAGGAGCAACTTAAGACTGCCCTTGAGGATCTTGAACAGTCAAACTTTGAAGTCAATGAATTAAAGGAAAGACTCAAACAGGCTAATGAATTCATGAGAGAATTAAAGGACAAATTAAATCTCTCTATGAAAAAGAGAAAGGAGCTGCTCCAACAATTGGCAAGACAAAGTGAAGAAAGCAATACAAATGAAGAATTGACTGAGAAAACCAAGTTATGTGAAAAATTATCAAAAGAAGTCATTATGGTAAGACATGAAATGGAATCAGGAGTTATAAAGTTTACTCAAGAGATTGAAGAGAAAAGAAAAGCTGAAGACAATCTAAGACAATCTCTTAAGGAGAAATCAGAAGAATGCCATCAGATGGACAGAATTATCAGACATCTTGAATCTGATCTTGAAGATGCCAAAGATAATGAAGAAAAACTTGAGGATCAAATTGTCTCTCTCAAAAGAGACCTTCAAACAGCAAATGAATATAAAGAAAAATTCAAGATAAGTTCTGCCCAACTTGAAGTACTTCTTGCAAGTCAAAAGAAGACAGATGACAAGTACGGTTTGGGATATGAGAAAGGAGAAGCTCCGGATCCGGTCAAAAGAATTTTGGATCAGAAAATCCAAGGAATAGGCCTGGAAGTCCTCCGGTAAGACAGCCCAATGCTCAAAGATATCCATCTTTCAATGGATACTGCCACAGCTACAATCACTTTGGTCACAAAGCTAATCAGTGCAGAAAAAGAATGAATCAAACTAATCCATCCTTCTCCGGATAGTGCTTTAACTGCAAAAGGTATGGACACAAGTCCCATGAATGTAGAAATATGCAAGTAAACAAATCATTCAAAGGTAGATGCTTTACATGCAATAGAGTAGGTCATATGGCTAATCAATGCAGATCAAGAGGTCATCAGTCAAATATGCAAAGAAATGTTATTTGCCAAATCTGTAATAGGTTCGGTCATAATGCTAAAGTCTGTAGAAGCAAGAATCAGGACAAAAGAGGTCCGGTGTATAATCAGAATCAAGACAAGGGTAAACAAAAGATGAATGCGGATGAAATTAGGAATCAGATGAGCAAGATTTGGGTAAAGAAAAGTTTAGAGAATACAGAAACTGGATCCACACCAGATTCTGGTGCTGATATTCCTTCCAGAAATTAAAAAGTGAGCTCTGGCTCAGGGGGAGACTCAAAGAAAATCCTGTTCCCCCAGCCAATCAAGTGATGCTGGATATGACACAAGATGCGGAGTAAAGGGTTTGAAGATATAAGTCTTGAGATGATCCAGAAAAGATTTCAGAGGTCCACATGAAGATGTAAAGAAGTTGTGATCGATCAAGTAAGACCTATTCCGGGAGATGCTCTGGAATGACAGAGGACTACAAAAGGGTCCGGAGAGATCCGGAAGTACATTATTTTACTCTGCGGACTGGACAGAACGTTTGGGATGTTCTTGTAATGTGTCACCTCGATTTATTCATGATTGAAAGATCCAGATGATGTTCATAGATCAAGACTGATCCAGGATACTCCAAGCTATCCGAATAAGGCAAACCGGAATAATATAGGTGGAGCATTTATTGCAAACAGATATTAGGGTTTACGAAACGATATAAGGGATTTCTCAATAATCATTTGATCATTCCACTCCCAAGAAGAAGCAAAAAGTGGAGCTCTGCGACAAAATTCATCAAGTTCACTGAAGATCACTTACAGAAGTTACTACATATAGAAATCAATCCAAATAACCGAAGGCGCATAAGGTATTTTTCATTTTCAATATCTCCCTGCAAATCTTTGAAAAATGGCTACTCTGAATATAGTTAAGATCTCTGATAGACCTCGTCCCACATTCAAGAAACATCCTTACAAATCCTTGGAGGTAGATCCACTAGGAGCCTTCTCTAGTGTTCCACATGGTGTATTGCATACGGAAGACATTAGGGTTTACATCCATGTGAATTTTGAAGACTTTGGAGAATCAAAACTGATGGATATCTATTACAAACAATTGATAGATGACTCCTTCGAGATCAAACCTCAGTACAAAGCCATCCGGGACAAACACTTTGCACAATGCATTCATTTCCCCTGTTTTGAAGAAGATGAATGGGTCCGGTATGTACTAAGTAGAGTACATGACAACTTCCTATGGTTGAACAAGCCCTTCAAGATTACCAAAGATGCAATTAGGGCTGTAACCGGTCTGCACTCATCCGGTGGATTACCTGTTCTCAAGTCTGTCAAAAATCAGATAGTTAGTGATGCAACCGGATCCAAGTTTGACAAGAGAGCTATGACAGTTGATGACATCACTGAACCGGATGTCAAATTTGCATCTATGATAATTGGTTACAAAATCTATCACTCCAGTAGGGAAAATTTAGTACTGGGAACTGCAATCTACACAGCTTATCAAATGTTAAAGGAGAATGCAGACTATGACTTGTGTGAGCTTCTTGTAAGCCAACTTTTTGAAAATCTGCAGAAGATTAAGAAGGATAAGAAAAACTCCTTCAAGTATGGCAATCTGATCCTTTGTCTCTTCTTTTACTACATGAATGAACTTCCCGGATCCAGTGGATGGATATGGCAGAATGACAGACTGGTTGCCATCCAAATCAGAGACTATTTGCATGGACTTGGGGATGCTAAAGCAAGAAATACAGCTCTATGGGGATATTTCAAGAACTTCCAAAGCATGATGCATGCAAGAGAAAGAATACCCCAATCCCTTGTTGAAAAGTACAAAGACACAGTATGCTTCATGGTAGAAACAGATCAGTGTCTAATGGAGGCAGTAGAACCAAGAACTGTATGGATCATGCCCATGGGGTATGAAGTGGATGAACAGATAGTGGAGCTGCATGTTCAACACATGCTAAGTCAGCTCAAAGATCCAAAGGCAGAAAGGTTCGGAACATTTGAGGAACTAAGTATCAAAATTCATGTTGAACTCCGAGAACTGAAAATCAAAAGGAAGGTGAGAAAAGAAGTAGAGAATATTGCTCAAGGCCAAGGCATTCCAAAGGAGGCACTTGATGCCAACCGGGAAAAGAGGAGAAAGGCTGAGGAAGAAAAGAAAGAGGCAGAAAAGAAAAGTAAAGAAAGTGTTCCGGTTGAAACTTCCACCCGGACCAGATCATCAAAAAGATCTGCACCTCCCACAACCAAAAGTTCAAAACCGGAAGTCCAGGCATCCGGTAAAAGATCTAAGACAAAAGCCACAAGGGCTTATGAAAGCCAAAAGGATGAAGAGGAAACTGAGTCAGATGAGGGAGTAAAAGAAATAAAGAAGCAGAAGAAGAAAGGATCCGGGAAACCCTCCACAGGCCAAGACAAGGAAGAAATGGCAGAGGAATTTGCTGAAAAGCCCACTCTATCCCTAGACAGTGTAGTCAAATCAGTCACTGTGGATGGGAACCTTCAACCAGTAGCTGAATTCTATGATGACTATAATGAGGTAGATCAAAAGATCCTGCAGGAAGCTACAATCAGGTACCTGAACATTTACAATAAAGCTTTTATTGAGATTATCTCTGAAATTCCTAAGAGTCTAGAGAAGGAACTAGAAATAAGAAAGAACAATGCCATGGCAAAAGACCTTGAGATCAGAGAACAGATAGCTATTCAGCTATATCCTTCAATTGATCACAAAACAATGAACATGGTATTCAAAGACTGCAAGGATGAATTCAGGAGCAAAGCAAGGATGAATCAGCTTATGCTTGGTGAGACTAACAAGGTAGCCAAGGACACTGAAGAGATTCTCTGGAAAACCTTCAAAAGGTTTAATCTTCCTGTTGTAGAGGACTTAGGTGCAGAAACAGCTGTGGACTTGGAATCATCTGCTCCGGAAGAAGTGGCCCTTGAATAGACTAACATCTCTCCTTCGGTTTCCCCTACAGTCTCCAGATCCCAAGAAGAAGAGAAACTATAGGAGAAAGAAGCAGTAGTTAAAGAAAAAGAGGTTGATAGCACCAAGGATGCAGAGAAAGAGAAGACCCCAACAGAGAAAACCACAACTGAAAGTGGTAAGAGTAAGGAAGGAGAAAAGATTCCAAAGGACAAAATTGCAGAAGAGAAGAAACATCTGTCTCCGGCAAGAGACACTGCACAAACTGTTCAAGAATTCTTGACAAAAGCC
The DNA here is from genome assembly GCA_027924645.1 of Cunninghamia lanceolata. Classification (NCBI taxonomy): domain Eukaryota; kingdom Viridiplantae; phylum Streptophyta; class Pinopsida; order Cupressales; family Cupressaceae; genus Cunninghamia; species Cunninghamia lanceolata. The sequence continues at coordinate 12,054,465 of BSBN01000892.1, forward strand.
ACTATAGAAATTGATGAACCGGACCTGCTAAAAGGACCATTAGATTTTGACTCTTTGTCACCGGTACAAGCAATGAAAATAGCCTCATTTGCAAATGAGAAAGTCAAAGAGAAACTACTGAAATCTCACATGGAAGACTGTGAGCTTATGGAGGTAGCATCTGGAGTGCTGGAAAAGATCATGCCATCTTTTCAGAAGGATCCCACAGCCTCCTCTTCTGGTAATCTCAAAACCTTAGTCAGCAGTGTTAGTACACATTTTGAATCTCTAGAAAAATCAGCTGAAGAAAAGGTCCGGAAGCAGTTTTTGGATAAAAGGTTCTCCGAGGTTCAGGGTTTGATCATTAATGATAGAAGCAACATGAACATTGGGATAAAGAGCTTAGAAAATGCTCTTAAGGATGGCGGTGAAATATACAAATTTTGTATCTCCTGGTCCAAGGTAACAGTGGACATTGAGAAGAAAATAAAAGAGCAAGAGGACACACTACTAAGCTTGTCTCAAAGTTTTGATCCTCTTTCTTCCTCTATAACAAATCAAGAATGTCAGACTATTGCAGTCTTGAGTGAAATCAAGAAATTGGAGAAGGAAAGGAAAAATAGAATAAGCAGGTTGAGTGAGCTCAGGGGGTTAATTGTCCCTAAGCTAGAGGCCATGCATGAGGCCATAGCAGAAGCTCAAATCACAGCCCAGACAAGTGATCCGAAAGATCTAAAAAGGGCAGATGCATTTGCATTTTTGTTGAGTGGTTACATTTCAATTTTGGATAGAATGAAGGAAAGTTGGGCTACAGAACTGATCCAATTGAAGACATCCTTTGCAGACATTCTTCAGTTTATGTGAGTATGTAATTTGCGGCTAAGTATAGTAAATTTTTAAAAAATTTGTATGCGGACCCTACCCTTTGCCATTGATGTCAAAGGGGGAGTGAGGAGTAGTGAAAAATGAGGAATCCAACCAAGGGGGAGTTCCAGAAATTGTATATAAAGATAGAGCATTAGCCAAGGGGGAGCATAGTGTAAACACTTAGTCATTTTTCACTAAGTGTTGCCATCAATGCCAAAGGGGGAGATTGTTGGCAAGAAACACTATATCGAATCATGGTTGTTGTCATTGATGGCAACAAAGGTCATCCCACATATCCGCAAGTCATGGTGTGTCTCTACCGGAAGCCAGAATGAAGACTGTTGTGGTCCGGTGAACAAGAACAGAGCATGTGGCAAGGTCTGATAGATTGGTCCGGATCTCTTAGAGGAAGTGCTTTGGTGCAGTGCGGATTTGGGGAAGTCAAGAGGACTACCTTGAGTGGTATATTCCAAGGATATAGCCTCCGGTGATGGACAAGGAAAAAGTTATGAATAGTTGAGTACCAGATTCCTGAGTGACAATGAGAACAGAGGAAGAACTAACTGACATAACATCAGACTATTTTCCGGATGTGTTACTGTTGATGGTAAAGGTTGTGAAGGCATGAATCATGTTTGGCCGACATGATTAATGATATCTACAAGTATATGCTTGATCCGCATTACTTGGTATGCAAGGATCCAGCTGACAGAACAGAGTTTGTGAGAAGATAGACTATTCCGGTTGCCGACTAGAAAGATAATAAAATCACTAGTGCGGATATATATAGAGGATGGATTCAGTTGTGAAAAGTGTTGTTGTGTTGTGTGGAATGCGAAAAAGTGTAGAGCAGAGCAGAAACAGCCAGAGAGATCCGGTATGTGAAAGGAAAGCAGAATAAAGAGAAGAGAAAAATGAAGTGCAGCAGATCAGTGTACTGAGCCTAACCGGAACTGAACTTCAGCATATGTAGATGCTTCCAATCAGTTCAAGTATTGTATAACATTCTTTTGTAGACAGTGTGTCTCCTTGTAGGCAGTGTGCCTCTTTGTGAGCAGTGTGCTCGGGCAGTGAGCCCTAATTGGCAAGTGCCATTTTGTAATTCCTTATTCTTCTAACAGAGAATAATCTTTGGGTTAATCACCCCATGGTTTTCTCCCTTAATAGGGTTTCCATGTCAAAAATACTGTGTCATGTGTTTTTCATTTCATGGTAATGTTTGTTTGTTTGATTCATTGCTGCATTGATTAATAAGAAAGTTCAGAAGAAGAAATAATTAGGATAACTGATTCACCCCCCCTCTCAGTTATCAACAAAAATGTAGATACCTTCTGCTCACTGCATTCTAGAGTCATAAGCATTTAAGTTTACACACAACTCCAATGCCCTGGATTCACATTCACATATTCTTTTCAACTATGCTCTATTCAACTTCATCTTGCATTGATACCATCCATAACCAAGACCTATCTTAATTAGGTTAGTCCTAATGAAGCGTGTGCATTACACACACGCAACATTACTTAGGTTGGAACTAAACACTTCCATAATGGAAAGAAATGAAAGTGGACCATGTCAAGGGATAACTAGGACTAAAATCTATATCATCAAGCTTCTTATCACATCCACATTCCATTAGGTACCTCCACAAATGGTGTTAGTAAGCCAGGTAGACCAAACCTGAGCTAATGGCCATATTCATTCTTCTCCAAGTTTAGGAACATCATGTGGACCAGATCGAGACACTCTAAAGCATTCACACACCTTCCCAAAATAGTCATCATCATCATAAACTTCTACAATATTGTTGCGACTATTTGATCTAAAGAATGTCTTCATTGTGTACATTACAACACACTCTTACTGATCACCAACGTAAGAACTAAACTTGCAGAGCATCCCAATACTGGAAACTTCAAAGGAAGGTGGATACAAATAATATAATCATTCTCCCAAATCTGCAAGACAAGAAAGCTCAATGCAGAGAAATGTGGAGCATTCTCATTTCTCCCAAACATCCTTCTTCACAGTCAAATATTATGTCAAATGCATGTTCTACTTCTAGACGATCTAAAACTTGAAACTCTAGATATAATACCTTTGAGCACCTTTGATCAATACTTCCAAAACACACAAGAATATCTTCAATTAGTAAGAAATGTGGAGCATAACACTGATGGTACCTTTATGACACTACACACCTTTTTATCAAATTTTCTCAAAAGCACTTGGAAACCAAGTGAACCATCTACTAGGAGTTGACATTAATGACAATACCAACAAGTTTCCAATAGTCTCCCCCTTTTTCATTAATGGCAACACCATCTCTTTGGAAAACCATCAAGACCTAAAGCAATCAGTTAGCAACTTTGCAACAAGTAATACTCCCCTTAACAAAAATAACTTTTACTCTTCACACACATCTCTGCATAATGGTTTTTCAATCTCTTCAACTCTCTCCCTCTTTGACATCAATGGCAAAGGGTAACAACTCTAACACTAGCAAGTATCTACTCTATCTCCATTGCTCTCTCTATTTTTTTGCACTCTCCCCCTTTATGCTCCTTCTGACTATACCAGCCAATAGTATCACTACCTACTCCCCCTGAGAGGTAGCCTTCAACACCAGTCCAAGACCAAAAGTGTATCTTGAAATGCTTCCTGGATAGATGCATATATTTATGCATCTAGTTAACAGAAGGAGGGGCAATAACCCCTAACTTCTGTCAAAGATACTCAAAAGTATCATTAGGGAGAGCCTTTGTGAAGATGTCTGCAACTTGGTCCTTGGTAGGCACATACTTCAACTTCACCTCACTCTGTAACCTTTTCTCTTAATAAGTGATACCAAATTGAAATATGTTACATCCCTAACTTTGACTATGTTTTACTTTTTTCTTTTGAAGTAATTAGTAGATGATTAGGCATGATTCAAAGATTTGACGTTTAGTAAGAATGTCAAGAAAAATCAATGTTTTCATGAGTTATGTTTATTTTATTAGGATTGACATGTGATTATATGTTGTCAAGATGTTATGATTTCATAAGGATTATGAATTGACTAATGATTCACTAATCCCTATTTGGTGATTATGAGAGATAACCAGGAAATAGATTTCCACTCTTTGAGAGAAGAGGGAGAGCATCATCTGAGAGAAGTGCATAGATATTTGGAAAGGACAGATTGGTTGCTATTTGAGTCTTGTACCTTTATAGTTTTGGTGAACTGTCGACCAAATTGGTAAGTAGTATTTGACCTAGTCTAAGTTTGGTTTTGATTCAACAATTGTTGAATCATTGAAAAGATCCAATAAAACTATGTTTTGTCATAAACCAAGTCAGTTAGTTCAACCATCAACATGGGAATGGTCGATAGTCATTAGTCTTTGATTGATATGAATATAGTTATATTCAAGAGAAAATATTATTAGTGGTTTAACTATCTTGTTTTGGTAATTTCTAGTCGAAATACCAATATGTTATCCTATTTATATGCTTTTGATGTTTTCGCAAGATTGTGAATGGGAGAATACCTCAACCCCATTCACACATCTTGGCAAGTAATTGAAAACAACATAGGTATGTATTGCCTATGCAATATTTTTTTTATTTGATACATATATTTGCATATTTAACGCGGTCTATTAGTATATGTTATACTTCAAGGGTAGTGAGATTTTAAAGGATCATGGTTTAGTTGGTTATTTTATTCTAACTGGCTCGATAATTATTGTACATTCAATACTTCATTACTCCATGAAAACTTAGGAGTATGGAGTAGTGTTTTGACGTATTATGAGTGGTCTTTTATGACCTTAACTTTTTAGTTGCATGTCTTACATGGGTTATTTAAACCTTACTCTTGAATTGAAGTTATTGGAGAGAGTGGTCTTAAAGACAAACTACCTCCACTTATAGCATGCTAGCAAAATACGTTAAAAGGTAGAGACTTTGCCTATATTTCCATGGCTTAGTGGAAATGATCAAGCCTTTAATAAAGCCAAATTCATGGGCAAGATAGAGGGTGAACGAGATTTGTTTTGGAAATTTAGCTTTTGGAAAGTGGAGTGGTTTGTTATAACCACCACCACCTTTTAATTGCATGCCCTCATGGAAGTTTTTGAAGGGCATTTTCATAAGGATAATTAAAAGCAGTCAGGTATAAGGATAGAGATCCACAATGGATATTCATGGGGAATGATTTAGTTAATGAAGAAAAGGATTCATAGGGACCACGGGGAGAAAAGCCAACGTGAAGAAAACACATGACTATTTATGAGAACAATACAATGCTCAGGGAGAAAATTATCTGGTGGGTAAAGTCCCAACTCACTGGTTGATCCTATTAACATATTCCTTGAACCTCTTACAAAGTAAGTCCATGATATGGGGTAATCTTAAAAGGTGATACTGTTGAATTTAAGAGAGAGAGGACTATGAGAAGAAAGAAGGTGCTATTAATAGAGTAGGGCTGCATTAATAAGGGGAGTTTTTGGTTATCACTTAGGGAAAGAATAGTTATGAGGAGTTTTCTACCTCAACTTAGGGGTTGTTCTTGATAATATTTGATTCCTGAACCTTTTTAGGAAGAGATATACCAAAAAAAGGAGGCAACCAAGTGAAAAGGAAGCCAATCATGAATATATATATATATAGGATTTCTTATGGGGCTCACGAGGAGCATAAAATTATAAGTGGTTGTTAAAACAATGAAGGCATAGAAAATAGTGGCATAATATAGAGATCGAAAGGTGAATAACAAGAAGTTCAATGGAAGCACAACCAGCTTGGGAAAAGAAAGCATGGTTATCATAAAAGAAAATGAGAATGTTATATCAAGGCCAAGAGGAACAAGAGAAGAAGGATGCTAGTCGTGGTGTGCATACCATCATCGATGATTGGAAAATTGTCCTTACATCTTCAGTATCATGTTGTTCAGGCATGCTCAGGTAAGATCCAACCCTCTTATCATAGTAAAATGAAGTAGTGTTTGTTGGGCTCTGAATATTATATTATTTTTGAATGCAATACTACAAACAATAGGCCACCATTTTGGAATTCAATGTTGTGAACAGTAAGTCGTTAGGCTTAGAGTCAAAGATAGATAGTATGGCCAAGAGGCCTGATATATCATTATGTGTATAGGCTCTGCAGTCTATGTGGAGATATAAGAGGCCAAAAGGCTCTAACAACTTGTGTAAACATAAAACAATTAGTTTTGTTGCCTTTGAGTAAGTATATTTACATGAGACCGAAAGGTTTTAGGTATCTAAGTGAGGGTATAAATTTGAATACCTTTATACTCTAAGTAAATTAGAATATGACTGGTAACATTGAGTTATTACTACCTTGTGATAGCAGTCAAGGACCTATGAGTCTAGAAAGAAATTATCTATATCTTAGAGTTATTATTTATTGTGATCTTAATATTTGTTATAGATATCCTCTCATCAAGAGCAATAGAAAGATATTGATCTCATTTGGAATATCCAAGGTCAGAGATATGATCACTTAGGTTTCTAACAACTATGAAGTAGAATATTCATGATATGGATGAACCTCATGTATGAGTTCATAATTTATTTTTAAACGAAAGATAGTGAACTTCAGAAGATCAATGAGATTGTAAGTATCGATCTGCAATTAAAACTATTTGGATTATTGGATTGATTTTAGTCAAAGAATGATTATTTTATTATTAGTGTATTTGTATTCCTTGAGTAATGAGGATTTGTTTAGTGCCTAAGAGGTCAGAGAAAACTAGAGTGCTCTATATGTAAGTTGTAATATAATATTATTGTACTTCGATTATAAGTTAGAAAAAGGAAAATAAAGAAAATAGGTATAGATCATTTAGTTAATATTGAAGACTGTGATAGTCCCAGAGGTGAAGTCTTACTAGTCTTCCCAATGAACATTTTGGTGAGATAATATCATGGGAGAAAGGAGGATGCAACATGGATAATGATTGCTTTGTGTGAAATCGAATATCCTCTTATCACTTTGTAATACATATGTAGGGAAATAGGTGATCCAAGAATGTGGAGACCTAGATAGCCCTTATTAACATCTATTGCGTATGTTATGTTATCTCAAGTGAGAGAGTAAACTAGGAAATGCAAGAATATTGACCTCATAGTTTTTGTTCCATAGAACTTATTCTAGTGCTAATTGCACAGAAGACAAAGTTAGCCCAAGGATGGGCATCACTGGAAGTGATTTGTTCTAGGTTGGGCATGATAGAAGATTCATAACTCAATCCGACATGATTCTTGGACTATAGATGGCTGATACAAGTTTATTGTCATGTTTTGAAGAATGAATACACATTCAAGTCTATAACCTATCATAATGGAAAGTCATTACACTTAAGTAGACCAGAAGATTGAAGGTATTTTGTTATATTTATGACTCAAACCTATTTGGGTTGATATAATGATCTTAGTCAAAAGACTAGTTTCAAAAAGTGTAGCTTTCCATCAAGATATTATATGGATGAGGTCATATCTCATATACAATGCTTATTCATGTTGTGTAAATTGTGAGTTCTAACAATGCCCATTGGTCTAGGGAAGATTAGAGGTATTTTTTCTCATATATTTATGTTATTACCTTTGGAAACCAAGGATGTTCGATATTTCCATATATTGGGTTAGCTATGTTAACCCTAGTATTAAGATCCGAAGGATTTAGGATACATATAACTCTTATGTTGGATGTGATAGTGTTTATATTCTATATATTTGGTCGACAGTGAAAGGCCAAGAAAACTATAAAGCAAGATAGGAAGAGTCTTAGTAGTACTTTAACAAATTTAAGTGAATCTATGATAGAGTCAAAACTTGTTATAATGCACCAAATATGTGTGATATTTGAGTCAAAGAGAAGAGTGATAGAAGGCCATAGACCCTAGAAGTAGCAAGTATGCAAAGGGGAATCTCTGAATGGTTAGAATCGCCTAAACATATATATTGCATGTATATCCCAGGTTAAGGATTAGTTCGAAGTGAGATTGACTAGAATGGAATTACAGTATAGACAAGCTATGTCTAGAATTACTAAATGAAGAAAGTCAAACTATAGGTCTCAGCACTAGGACTCAAATGGCAAAACTTATTGGTTCCTAATATCTATACTCTTCGTGAAGGGTAGGGCCACTTCTAGGAAGGAAGGTGTGTGGGGGACTACCGGTCTGTGGTTAGAGGTAAAGCGCTTGGATGATGCTCTCCCTCCCAAGCAGAAGACAAGTCGATACTGGTGAAGACAAATATCAAGATTCTAGATGTAGTGTATTCCATGTTATGACTTATGACAGTCAAATTTATGAGGTAAAACTATTCCTTATGCCAAGTGCAGTTTATGTATTGTAAATGAAAAGTGATAGGCTATCACTGTGATTCTATCTTTGATTATGTTATGAATTCAAGGTTGAAATTATATAGAAAGTTGTACTTTATTTCTTGTGATTATACAAATCATATTTAATTAAAAAAAATTCTCTCTCATGTTTACCATCTTTATTTACTTTCTTGTAAATTCTTGAGTTTATCTGAGTATTATGAGATGGGATGTTACAAAATATGCTTTGTCCTTGAATGAATCATCAATTTTTTTGAAATGTTGATAGCACTTGTATTGTCACATAGGATAGGAATAGGTTCATCATATGACACTTTGATATCCTTCAATGTCTGCTTCATCCATAACACCTGTGTAGAGCAAGATGCTACTGCAATATATTCTGCCTCTACAATAGATAATGACACTGAGTCCTACTTCTTACTTAACCATGAGATAAGTTTGTTTCTGAGAAAGAAGGCACCACCACTTGTACTCCTGTCATCTATATAGCTTGCCCAATATGCATCTGTATATTCACTCAAGGAGAAATTAGTATCCATGGGATACCATAGCCAAAATCTAGAGTGCCTTTCATGGATCTAAATATCCTCTTTACTGCTACAACATGTGACTCTCTTGGATCAGCTTGGAATCTAGCCACAAGATAGACTGCATGCATGATATTCAGTCTAGTAGTAATCATGTATAATAATCCACCAATCATTGATCTGTACTTTCTCTAATCAGCCTTAGGAGATTCATCATCTTTGTTTAACTTGAAACCAATAGTCATGGGAGTACATACCGGTTTAAAGTCTTCCATTCAAAACTTATTCAACATTTCCTTAGCATACTTTGACTATGAAAAGAAAATGTCCTTTTCTGGTTGACTATTTTGTAACCCAAGGTAGAAGTTCATTTCCCCACACATTGACATTTCAAATTCTTTTTGTATTTCTTCTGCAAATCTCTTGCACATACCTTCATTACCTTTAAAGATTATATCAACTACATACACTTCCACAATCAGGATTTAATCTTCTTCAACTTTGAAGTACATATTGCTATATGCAGTGCCCTTTTTGAATCCTTTCTACATCAAGTACATATCCAACCTTGCATACCAAGCTGTATGCACCTATTTGAGTCCATACAATGCCTTCTTCAATCCGTAGACCATATTTGGATCATCTAATAATTGAAAGCCTTCTTGTTGCTCAATGTGTACTTCCTCTTCCAACTCTCCATTGAGGAATGTAGATTTCACATTCTTCTGATAAACTTTGAAGTCCTTATCAGTTGCAAAAGCTAAGAACAATCCGATGGCCTCCAATCTTACCACTAGAGAAAATGTTTCCTCATAATCTATTCCGTCCACTTGTGAGTAGCCTTTACACACTAGCCTAGCGTTATTTTTTACTACTTCCCCATTCTCATTCAATTTGTTCTAGAAGACCCATTTAGTTCCTATCACATTCTCATCTATTGGTCTTGGGATAACTTCCCACATTTGATTCTTCTCAATATGCATCAATTCCTCTTCCATAGCCTTGATCCAGTGCTCATTTTGGCATGCTTCAGTCACTATTTTGGGTTCTATATGAGACAATAAGTAAAAATTTACCTAATCATCTGTCATAGTAATACTTCTTCTTGTTAAAACACCTTTGTTCTTATCTCCAATGATCTGATCTTTAGAATGATTCTTCTGCACATACTTGGGAGTCTTTGGAATCTTCTTTGGATCATCTTATTCATTTACTTGCTTCTCCTTTTCCTTTTCTTCCTCTATTTCTAGTTCTCTACAATGGTTCTCATCTAATTCATATCCTTTTAATAGCACTGAAGTTTGCTATGGTTCTTAATTCATTTTTGTTGGCGTAAATGAGTAAATATCATTTACCCATGCTTAAGTTTACTTAGGCATCCAACACAAATCTTAAATAATGCATTAGATTAGTTGTGTAGTTAGGGTAAATGAATCACAACATTGATAAAACCCTAACAATGCACAATAGAGAGCAAGACAACATGAAAATTAGAACAATAAACACAAATGCAAACTGAAATCTCCATGCTATTCTTGATTGACATCCATTGCTCTTCTCCACCTTGCATGAGAATGCAAGATTTTGAAGGTTTGATTGTTGAAATATATGTTGGTTTCTCAACTCAGTAGCATAACACTAGGATGAAGATAATAGAAGAAGATAGATAGATAGATGAGAGGATTGGAAGAATTTTAACAGAGTGAAGATACTGGAAGAAGATGGATCTCAAATGGCTTGTGGGAGGTCAGATTTATAGGATGGGGCCAATTTGATTCGATGGATAAGATTAAAAGTTGATTTTTGTGCCTATGATGCACATTAAGTGGGTTATGACATGAGGCTTAGAATAGGATGCAAGGGAAATAAGTGGGATTCTTTTATTTATTTGATAGAAAAGATGCTTATGATGCACAAATAAGTGGGGCTAAAAATAGGATGTGAGGGGAATCTCATAATTTAAACAATAACATTATTTAAATTATGTGTGCATGAGAAGAGTTGTAGTCATGTGACACATGTCATAATGAGGGATTTAATTTAATATTTAATTTAAATTGATTGTAAGACATGTAAAGAGGAAGTAATTAAATAAATAAGATTTATTTAATTAATTGGGAAAATTGATCAAGTGGGATAATGTAAGTGGGATAAATGGGATAATGCAATGACCTAGGATAAATATTACAAGATGTTTTACAAGGTTAGGTATTATTAGGTGATGTTATGAAATGGACAATTTGAGGCAATATGAGTTTGATGCATAAATAATGAAATGGGTCAATTTTAGGTGTCTACATTTTCCCCTCTTTGAGATGATGTTCGAGATGATCAGATTTATGTCGAGTAACATCATTTCAAAGAAGCTAAGGTATGGATAGAGGAAAAGGATGGGATGGAAAGATAGGATGACGATGGAAAGATAGGATGAGGAATGTAAATATAAGATGAGGATGCCCCCTCAAGAGGATAGGCAGGTTGGACAAACATGGGTAGGCTCTCGAAATGAAAGAGATTGGTCAAGAAAGAAAAAATAAAGGAATAGATAGAAGAAAATGAATGATGCATTATGCTACAATGAAAGTGAGCAACCATGATGTTTAATATAGCACTAGACGTTATGCACCAAGGTATAAGGACCAAGGTGACGATGTGTCTCGTGCCCCAACATAATACAACCTTGTCTAGGTACAAGATATGAATAGTAGCTAGGAGTGATTAGGATTTGATGCAAATGCAAGATAAAAATGATAACACACAAGCAAGCATGCATAAATGATACAAAAATAAACAAGGTATTGCCCCTGTCAATCTATAAACCAATGATCGATGGATTGATTGATTGATGATGATAGTGTTGTCATTGTGGGGAACGATATATCCCTAGATCAACAAAAGGATGATTGATTAATTCATTCATTGATTAATTGATTGGGTTTACAACAAGGCTAGGATAAAGACCATTGATGCAATTGGATAATTTGGCAAGATCAATTGACTTGATTGGTATGGATTTAGTATGACTTGCATTTAGATTTATTTCTTGGATTGATTTGGTTGTTTTGATGATGAGATTGATTGGAAGAAGTGATGGATTGATGATTTGAGGAAGTGATTGATTGGAAGAATTGAGTTTGAAAGATTGATGAAGATAGAAGACAGAAGAAAGAGGATTATCATCTTGTGCCTGAATCTAGGCACTTCCTTCGTACTCCAAACTGCCTACATACCCGTGTCCATGGGATCAAGGCACTTAATGATAGAGATGAGATGTAGTTCTGATTGTGTTTTATTGATGGGATGATGAAGATGGATTGATTTTGAAGAGTTGATTTGATTTGATTGAGATTGATGTGATGTTTGATGATATATGATGTTATTGATGGGATGATGAAGATAGGTTGATTTTGATTTTGATTGATTAATGATTGACTTGATTTGATTTGGTGATTTGATTGGATTTGCTTGTGATGTTTGATTGATTGACTACTTGGCTTGATTTGATTTTATTTTATTTTATTTTATTGGATTTAATGTGATTGATTTGATTGATTGATTGCTTGGCTTGATTTGATTTGATGATTTGATTGGATTTGATTCAATTGGATTTGTTGTGATGTGATTTGATTTTGTTTGGTTTTGGGAATATTTGATTTTTTTTAGATTTTTGGAAAATATTTTGATTTATTTTAGATTTTTGAAATGTTTTGATTTTTTTGGATTTTTGGAATGTTTTGATTTTTTTGGATTTTTGGAATGTTTTGATTTTTTTTAGATTTTGAGAATCTTTTTTTTTTTTGGGATTTTTGGGATGTTTTGATTTTTTTTTGGATTTTTAGGAATATTTGATTTTTTTGGATTTTTGGAATGTTTTGATTTTATTGGATTTTTGGAATGTTTTGATTTTTTTGGATTTTGAGAATGTTTTGATTTTTTTGGATTTTTGGAATGTTTTGATTTTTTTGGATTATTGGAATGTTTTCATTTTTTTGGATTTTTGGAATATTTTGTTTTTTTTTTTTACTTTTTTTTGGGGGGATTTTTGCAAGACATTTTATGATTTTTTTTGTGATTTTTTGAATTATTTTATGATTTTTTTGGATTTTGAGAATGTTTTGATTTTTTTGGATTTTGAGAATGTTTTGGGTAGCCTTTGTGCTAGATACCAATGACAAGGGAGAGCCAAGTCTAGGTGCAAGTGTAATGTAGGATTGGATAAATGGATGAAATGGATGTATGTGATAGGATGTTCAAAGGAAAACTCATAATAAAAGGATGAATAAAATGATGGGTGATAGTATATGAAAGGGATGTGTACATAAGAGAACAAGGATGTGATCTCAAAAGACTATGTCGCATAGGAATAACATGCCTCATTCTAAGTATAATACTTAAGATTTTTCATGACAATGTTTAGGACAATAGGATGGTGAGAAGATGGATTGGAAAGGATGAGGTATGTCAAAAGATACCCAAAACATGTTTCAACATTTTGCTTCTATGTCTTCATCAAGATCAAAAGGAGAAGGGTGGGTGAATGGACTCAATATGTGTTGTTATATGGAGCCTAATCAGACTCGAAGGTTAAATTTACCCCACTTTTATTGGTGCAGTTTCCCCCAAAATTCCTACGAGGTCAAGGGGCAGTGGTCCTTGCGGGGGTTTGGGGGCAACGTCCCCAAGATGGGGTCAAGGGGAAGTGCCCCTTGCAGGGTCCAGGGGCAGCACCCCTGGTGTGCTGCTTGTCAGGATATAGGGCTGGGTTGAGGGGCAGCGCCCCTTGTGGGGGATCGAGGGAAATGCCCCAAAAACCTCACATGGTTTTTATTTTTTTATTATGGCATCGAGAGTTTTTTTTTTCATTGGCCGATATAAAAACCCTATTTTTGTAACTGACAAAAAGCTTGATAAAAGCGACTAAGGGTTAGGGTTTCCATTGATATTGTATTGTAGCAGTTGCAGCAATATTGAATTGCATGGATTGCTGGTTGTAATTAGTTTGATTTACTGGATAATAATATTAGACTCTCTATTTGGTGGATGTAGCCCGAGTTTGGGTGAACCACATTAAAACTTGTCTCTCGTTGTTATTATTTTTGTGTATTTTCATTCCTCTGTTTAATCTTTATTTACATTTAATTGATATCTTTTGTTAGCTAACCCTAACAATATGATAGGTCTGTATGATGACTAAGGATGGTAGATATGATGGAAATGGTATGATATGATAGGTTGGATAGATGAGACATTGTGCCACCAAGTGTAAGTGACATAGAAGATCAACCTACACATGACACTTGTTTGCCAGGTTTTCCTCATGGTACTTATCCAAGGTGCCTATTTACCAGGTTTTCACCATTGGATGAAGGGATTTCTCTTCACTTTTTTTTTAACTTTTTTGACTTTTTTTTACTTTTTTTGACTTTTTTGACTTTTTAAAAAAAAAATTTGATAGTGATGCAGAGGCATCCACACTATAACCTTACAATACAGCATGGATGTCTACAGCCCATCATCATCATCATCATCTTCACAATCATCATCATATTGTGCTTTACACTGTCAGCATCATCATCATATTTCAGACGAGCCCAATTATCCTCCTGCCGACTACTGTTCACTTCCTCCGTTTTCTGCCTATCATCATCATCATGATGTTCAACTAGCACAAACATCCTCCTGTTGCACTGTTCATCGGGCGCCAAGCTCCATCGGCATCATCATGATATGCAACACCCCCTTCGTCAGCAGGATATCCAATATCCGGTTGCTCCAAAGATCCTGATGATGATCACCTTCAGCACCTTCCCTTCGATACCCCGATAGCCGACGATACAAGCAACAGCATCATGATATGATTTATTCGGTTCTCTCGAAACCTCCTGATGATGTTAACACAAATTTCTGCCGATACCTAAGCACTTAACGACAGCAGGATAAACTTGCATAAGGGGATATCTCAATATCCTGATGACGATGACGTCATATCCTGATGACGATGACGTCTCCCAATATCCTGATGACCTCTTCAACACTTAGTCAAAAGAAACGAACTTTCACTCCCGCATCTGCTAGCGATACGTGGATGATGGGCACTCCCGAGAGATGATCCTGACGGCAATATATACGCTGAGTATATATCTGACTAAAAACATCCTGATGCACTTGTAACATGCAAACTTCAACAGTTTCATGACCCGATCTTCTACCTTATGCCGATGCACTCCTCTCCGGCAACTCCTGATGATGATCACCCCAACGCACTTGCACTTCATGCAACTAACCGCATCATGCCGATCTCCTCTTACTCGGATGATGATGCTCGAAGCGACTGCAGGATATACGCAGAAATATCCTGATGATGCGGTTTTGACAAACTTTCAGCCTTAGCGGATTTTTGCTGTTCTGATCCGCTGAACCTCCTGGGATGACTCGATCCACTTCCAGGGTGATCTACCACACTTTATCAGCTCGACCTAGCACATGCCCATGCTAGGGTCTTCAACACCTTTCAGCCGCGATCCTGCACACCTGCATGCGAACAAACAAACTAAAACCTACCCTACTGTACATAACCATTCCACCGATCAGACGAATCAATCGGTGGAATGGATCAGTGAATCCATACAACCACCAAACCAGCAAATCGATCAAGCAATAGAATTCAACAGAGGATGAACACAAACAAGAACACTTTATTTGATTTCAAAAGATGCAAATACAATGATCAGTTTCTCTCTCAGTCTCACTCTCTACAACCTAGCTCGATCGATGATTTCAAACCAATCGATCCTCCTGCTTAAATAGATTTTCCTTCGAGTACTACTGACCCAACTCCAAGCGGCTGGGAAATCTCTCCAAGCGGCTGGGAAATCTCTCCAAGCGGCTGGGAGATCCAACCGAACATACATCATGACAACTGTCCTAACAAACTAACTAAAAATGCAAAGCCTGGTCAGCATGATCTTATCATGATCAGCATGACCTTATTACATGCATTTGGTCTTACCAGACCTTCTTGGAAACATAAACAAGACCTAAAACAACTAACTGCCTCATGAAGGCCAGCTATCAGGTAGGTGCTCCTGGACCATACTCCCCAACAGAAAAGAACTCATGTCCCATGAGTTTAGTATGTGGAAGTCCTCCACCTTTACACTTTGCCTTTGCAATATGCTGAACTGTTCCAGCTTTGTCCTCTACTGGCTCTTGGCTGCTCCAAGTCTCCTGAACTGTAACTTGCTTTCTGGCAAGTAACTCCTCATGCCTGTTGATGTAGGCCTTTTTCTCACATACCCTGTGTTTGCCAGGTTGTCTGACCAGAACCTCTGTCTGAACTGCCTCTTGAACTTCTGAAATGTTCAATCCTATCTTCCTTTCAATCGTTATAGGACAAGCAATAGTCCCAACGAGGACAACATCCTTGTCATTCCTTTCAACTGGTTGCTATGTGCAAACCTGTTTCTACACCTGCTGCTGACCTCTGTCAGTCAAAACTAAAACTTTCTTCAATCTGTTGTCCTGAACAACTCCTTTTCCTGCAGTATCCTTATCTGCCTTTATGCCTGCTCCTCTAGGCATCTACACATACTCCTTCTTTCCCATTAAAATGATTTTGGCTGCCCCCTGTGCTGCAGCATCTGCCTGTAATGGCATCAACTTCATAGTTTTCCCATCTTGCTTGATGGTATAGGTATTAGCGTACCCATCATACAGTACCCTTCTGTCAAATTGCCATGGTCTACCCAACAGTAGGTGACAACATTCCATAGGCAAAATATCACACAAAATTCTATCATGATATGCTCCAATCTGAAAATCCACATATGCCTGTTCAGAGACAAAAAGTGATTGACTATCACTCACCCAAGATGCCTTGTAAGGGTGTGGATGTGGAATCCTTTCCAAATTCAGTTTATCCACCATTTCCTGAGATACCATGTTGTCTGTTGAACCAGTATCAATGACAACCTTACATTTTTTACCTCTGCTCTTGCAGATGGTCTTGAAAAGAGCTCTTCTTTGTGGGGATTCTTTGTCAGGTACCTTCATGGTAGTTGATGTTCTTCTCATTAGCAGAGACTCTCCGCTCTCTGGATATGCATAATTATCAGGCTCCTTATCCTTGTGATAAGTGTTTGAACTCTGCACACTTTGCTCTAATGTCTCTTCTTGCACAAGTTGTACTCTCTTGTCACTAGTTCTATCATTTCTAGATGATGAACCTTTGTTTTCTGGACATTTGAAGGATGGATGACCAAACTCTCCACAGGTGTAACATTTTCCTGAAAATGTAGTAGAACCTCTACCACCTCCAAATCTTCCTCTATTACCTTTCCATCCACCCCTGAAATCAGACTGTCCCTGTCCTTTACCAGTGTCTTCTTGACCCTTGTTGGTTTGCTTTTGTGTAGGGGCTGCTCCTCTTCCCCTATTGTTTCCTCTTCCTCTCATGGACTTATCATGTCCTCTATTCATCTTTTCTTCAATCCTGATTGCCATTTGGTAACAATCCTCCACATTCTTAGGGTTAGCTAAAACTAACTCATCCTGTATGTTAAACCTCAAACCAGCCAAGTACCTAGCCACCTTTTCTACCTCATTCTCATGATGACTAGATCTCATACTCAATTTATAAAACTCCTCAGTATATGTCTTCACATCCCTTTCCTTCTGCTTTAAAAATTGCAGCTTCTTAAACATCTAGATTTCATAATCCCTTGGCAAGAATTTCCCTTTTATCCTTGCTACCATCTTATCCCATGAAGTGATCTTTGATTTCCCTTGTTTCCTTCTCTCAGATTGTACATAATCCCACCATACCAAAGCATGACCTCCTAACTTGGTCTTTGCAATCTTTACCTTCTGATCCTCAGCAACATCTTCACATTCAAAGTGATTATCAAGTGCAGCAATCCAATCCAACAACTCATCCTCATTCAAGCTTCCAGTATACTTGGAAACATCAACCTTTACCTTAGGTTTATCATTCTGTACTGCCTTTAATAGTTTTGCCAATCTCTGGTCTTCAGCATCCAGATCTTCAGCTACCTCTTCATACTCTTCAACAGTATCTTCTTCTTCTTCAGACTCACTGTCTTCCACTTCCCTCTTTTTGTTCTTTTCCAGGGCTGTAAGCCTGGCTTGAAGTGCTTCAGCAAGCTCCTTCATCTTCCTCATCTCTCTAGCATGTTTTTCCTTCATCTCCTGCAATTCCCTTGCAGTACCACTACCTTTCGGAGGCATTTTGTCAACCTCTCAATCAACACACAACACACAATTCAACTCTACCTCTGCCCTTTCGGTGACAGAATCAACACACAACAGCCCAGACCTTTTGCTGAGCTCTGATACCACTATGATGCAGAGGCATCCACACTATAACCTTACAATACAGCATGGATGTCTGCAGCCCATCATCATCATCATCATCTTCACCATCATCATCATATTGTGCTTTACACTATCAGCATCATCATCATATTTCGGACGAGCCCAATTATCCTCCTGCCGACTACTGTTCACTTCCTCCGTTTTCCGCCTATCATCATCATCATGATGTTCAACTAGCACAAACATCCTCCTGTTGCACTGTTCATCGGGCGCCAAGCTCCATCGGCATCATCATGATATGCAACACCCCCTTCGTCAGCAGGATATCCAATATCCGGTTGCTCCAAAGATCCTGATGATGATCACCTTCAGCACCTTCCCTTCGATACCCCGATAGCTGACGATACAAGCAACAGCATCATGATATGATTTATCCGGTTCTCTCGAAACCTCCTGATGATGTTAACACAAATTTCTGCCGATACCTAAGCACTTAACGACAGCAGGATAAACTTGCATAGGGGGATATCTCAATATCCTGATGACGATGACGTCATATCCTGATGACGATGACGTCTCCCAATATCCTGATGACCTCTTCAACACTTAGTCAAAAGAAACAAACTTTCACTCCTGCATCTGCTAGCGATACGCGGATGATGGGCACTCTCGAGAGATGATCCTGACGGTGATATATACGCTGAGTATATATCTGACTTAAAACATCCTGATGCACTTGTAACATGCAAACTTCAACAGTTTCATGACCTGATCTTCTACCTTATGCCGATGCACTCCTCTCTGGCAACTCCTGATGATGATCACCCCGACGCACTTGCACTTCATGCAACTAACCGCATCATGCCGATCTCCTCTTACTCGGATGATGATGCTCGAAGCGACTGCAGGATATACGCAGAAATATACTGATGATGCAGTTTTGACAAACTTTCAGCCTTAGCGGATTTTCGCTGTTCTGATCCGCCGAACCTCCTGGGATGACTCGATCCACTTCCAGGGTGATCTACCACACTTTATCAGCTCGACCTAGCACATGCCCATGCTAGGGTCTTCAACACCTTTCAGCCGCAATCCTGCACACCTGCATGCGAACAAACAAACTAACACCTACCCTACTGTACATAACCATTCCACCGATCAGACGAATCAACCGGTGGAATGGATCAGTGAATCCATACAACCACCAAACCAGCAAATCGATCAAGCAATAGAATTCAACAGAGGATGAACACAAACAGGAACACTTTATTTGATTTCAAAAGATGCAAATACAATGATCAGTTTCTCTCTCAGTCTCACTCTCTACAACCTAGCTCGATCGATGATTTCAAACCAATCGATCCTCCTGCTTAAATAGATTTTCCTTCGAGTACTACTGACCCGACTCCAAGCGGCTGGGAAATCTCTCCAAGCGGCTGGGAAATCTCTCCAAGCGGCTGGGAGATCCAACCGAACATACATCATGACAACTGTCCTAACAAACTAACTAAAAATAGCAAAGCCTGGTCAGCATGATCTTATCATGATCAGCATGACCTTATTACATGCATTTGGTCTTACCAGACCTTCTTGGAAACATAAACAAGACCTAAAACAACTAACTGCCTCATGAAGGCCAGCTGTCAGGTAGGTGCTCCTGCACCAGATAGGATGGATGGGAGAAGAGGAATATGGATATGAGGGACTCAAGTGTCTAGTTCCATGAAAGGTGATAGTCTAGCTAGATGGATGTCATCGCATGGACCATGTCAAATGCTCATAGATGTTGGTAAGAGATAATGAGGTAGATAGTGGATTATGAAAGGTGCGATAGTGGATTATGTAGGACTTATGCAAAAGAATGGATGAGAGGCTTATGCAAAAGCATGGAACATAGGAATAGGATGGGGAAGATATGTCAGATAATAGTTAAAGGATGGGGTGATGGAGGTATGTAGAGTTGTGGAATGAAAGGGAACCATGACCAACGGTTGCACACACCATGATAAAAATTGAAGCTTTTGATTGGATGGTGGTGTAAGAAGCAATGGAGATGTTTTCTTAGGGGATGGGTGATGTAAGCATTTAGGGACCCACATAGACTTTGTCTTTTTATGATTTTTTCTTTTCTTGTGGGTTGGAATATGAGATTCTTGAATGGAGTAGGAATGTGACATGGTAGTGGATGGTTGGGATTTTTGGGATGTGGATGCCTCATTTGACTTGCTTTCTTTTTCTTTATTCTTAGGTACCCATACCATTTTCATTTTAGACTTTGCTTTTAGGGGTATGGGCTTATATAGTTTTTTAGATGGATTTTTCTTTGATTCTTTGCATTGATGCCCTAAGGCATGAGGATCTTTAGGATTTTTTGTAGGATTTTTGGATTTATAAGTAAAGGCATCCAATTTTTTTACTTTTGAATCCCATGGGTTTGGTGGAATGGGTGGAAGCTTCATGTTTAGACAATGTGTGCATTTGTTGGTCATGATTAGGATTTTTAGAAGATTTATGGATGGATGGATAAGGGGATTGGATAATGGGGATATTAGGTGTTGGAAATAATGGAGGTAGATTCAATGGAGGGATGTTAGGAGTTGGAAGAAGTGGAGGTAAGTTGGATGGTAGAAGGTGTATGGTCACATGCTTTTGATATTTGTAAGAGGATGGAGGTGGAATGGCAACATATATTTTCAGAGTATGATGGGATTTGTGATAGGAAATGATGGACTTAGGAGGAATGGAGGATTTACCAACATCTTTAGATTGTTTACCTTGGGGTGTGTATCCAAGGCCATGTGAGTGTGGAGGGACCTTGACATGAATATGCTCCAAAAAACCTTGTTCATGAAGGCTTAAGCCTTTACCTTGGTAGATCATGTTTTGGAGGATGCGATCGACTATAGGACTAGGTGTAGTTTGAGAACTAGACATGAGCTCATTATTGGATGGAGAAGGTGAAGTGATGGATAATGATTTTTGTGTTCCTAGGAAGGAATATTTATGAATAAGGTTGGTAAGACCAATAGGACATGATGGTGGATTTGAAATGGGGTCGATGGTGGATGAGGAAGGATCATTAGGATCTTGATTATGTGTATGTAGATCCAAGCTATTGGTTTGATCTTTTATTCTTATGTGTTCTTGGGAGGCACATGTCTCATTATGACAACTGGATATTTTCTCATTATGGATATGGCTAGATGGAGGATGGATAGGAGCTATTTGGATATCTTGTTCATGGATAGGTATAGGGTTATGGATAAGATCAAGGTGCTCATGGATAGCTTCTTCATCATTATGGATATCATCTTAAGCATGAAAAAAATAAATCTTATGGATGGGTTGCATGGAAAGGATTTGATCTTGATTGGAATTAGGGGTTACTATTTCCACATGCTTAGGGTTAGGCTCTTGATATAACTCTTGTGGTTTCATGGAAGTGAAAGTGGAAGACTCTTGGACAAGTTTGATAGGTTCTTGGTATTCATCAATAAGAGAGTACAATGGATTTTGACTTGGGCTCATGATAGGAGACTCTTGAATAGACTCAATAGCTTGTAGGTCACATGATGGACTTAAAGGGCTATGCATGTTAATGGAGGGCTCTTGGATAGGCTCAAGGATAGGTGCTTGATGACATGGCAATGTTTTATTCCTTGCTAATAGCCATTGGATCACATCCTTTGCTAGGGTATGGGTAAATGGACAATATAATAGATGGATGATAAGGGTAGATGGTGTGGTAGGCTTATAATTAGGATTAGATGGAGAGATAATGGGATGGGATCGATTAGGGTTAGGATTAGACAAAGGATTAATGGGATTGGATAGATTAGGGTTTGGATTAGATGGTGGGATAATAGGATTGGATAGATTAGGACATGGACTAGATGGGGGTGACACATGGGATTGGGATGATTTGTTATACTCATCAATTTCATTATGCTTGAATATCTTGTAAAATTTTGGGACAAATACAAGGCATTCATTTGTATCATGGCCTTTGGTCCTATGGTATGCACAATAGTCATGTTCAACATATGGGCTTTCAAGCATGATTTGTAAAATTATCTCAAATCTCCCTTTTTGGTAGGCATTAGAGTACCTTGATAATAAAAGTGATAAATGGCTTGATGAATTAGAAGGTTGGTGGATCAATGGACTAGGAATAGGATCACATGGTAGTGTTTGGATAGGACTAGTAGGCTCATGGATTGGCATTTGGGTGAATGGGGGAGGCCACTCTAGATTGGTATCTTCCTTCTCAAAGGTATCATGAGTATCAAAGGATATTAGGTCTTGTTGCAAAGGTGGACTTACGTCTATTAATGGTGCTTGATAATCTTGTTGTTGAGACCATTAATAGGCTTGGTGGTTGGTATTGGAAGAAGTGGGGTATGATGATGTGGCATTGACATAGAAAGGTGTGGGATAAGATGATGTGGCATTGATTTGATAGATGGGTGGATTAGGTTGATGTGAATTAGGATAAGTTGATTTAGAATTGACTAGGTTGATATGAAATGGAAGGTGATGACATGTAAGGTTGAGGTGGCAATTGTTGATAGTGAATGGATAGAGGATGATGTGCTTGTTGGGTTTGGCAAGTGGCAAGGAGGTGTTGGGCTTGTGCTATGAGGTGTTGTACTTGAGGTGTGTGGTTTCCATGAAGCTGATGTTATTCAAAGATCAAATATAGATCTTTTATGTTTTGTTGAATTAGAGGTCATGATGCTTGGTAAAGTGTTTGAATGAAATCTTGTGCTAGGTCTTCCAATGTTCTCATGGTGTCACTTTTGGCAAATGTTTGATTAGGATGATGATGGTGGTTTAGAATGATTATTATGTGATTGATTGAATGACTAGGATGATTTGTCTTGGAAATATTGGATGATGTGGCAAATTGTTTATTTGTAGTTTGACTTGGGCAATATCAAACACAACATTTTACATGCAAATGTATGAACACACACACCAAACACAATGTTCAATTTTTCTTCTAAGATTAAATGTTATGATTAAGGACACACTTGAAAACACAATAACAAGCCCTAATGTTTAGTCAAGTAGGGTATGACCAATTAGGTCTTAGGCTAGATTGTACAAGGTTGACTAAGGAATTGAAAGCAAAATCATGCCACACAACTAGAAGAAAGAGATAACCCACCCTTCACCTTCACTTCCCAAAGGTATAAAGTTCTTTGGGGCTTAGCCAAGAGTGACAAGATTTACAACTCTCTTTCGATTCAACCTCAATTGAGGTCGTCCCTTGGAGTGGGTGTGTCCCCAAGAAGGCCTCCTAAGATAGGGTAAAAAAAATCAAACCAAGTGAGCTGTCACTTGATTCACACTCACACTTGTTAATTGACCCTTTAGAAAATGAAATGTGTGGAAGATAGTTGCAGCACTTGTTCTTTTTAGATCCCAAATCAAAATGCATATGAAGACAATGGTTGATTTTAACCCGATTTGGATGTGTGATTGAAGACAAGATTCGTTTTAAGCCCAAAATCCAAATGTGTTTGCAAACAATGATTAGAGATGAAAGATGAAATTATGTGCACCTGATTGTTTTCACTTTCCAAGCTATTGTTGTGACTGATCCAAACACTGATCTAGCTCCTTTGATGCACCTGTAAAATTAGAAACTGATATTATAATGCAGCCATAAAAAAAAACTCGTCAGAAAAGGAAAATTGTAATTTCATATACAGAGCTAAATTAGATTCGATTATTTCAAGACATTTTTAATCTGAAAATTAAAAAATTAAAGAAGAGACCCCTATTAATTTTTTGAGAGATTTCTAGAAATATAAGGAAGTTAGAAAAATTCCCTATTTTACGCCCAAAAATACAGATTTATGGAAAAGCTATAGTTAGCAAAGATCTAATTTTTTTGCATAGTATATGACCTCTAAATTAAATCTATAAAACACAAACCCCCATTATAATTTCAAGAGCTTTCCAGAATGTAAAAATTTATGAAATATTCACTGATTTATGTCTAGAAATGTGATTTTATGAAAAACATAAAATCTTGATAACTCCTACAAAAATGGCGATAAACCCACATTTTTTCTATTGTAGCTTCCTTAGATGATGGACAAACTTCTGTGAAAATCTTGTAGAAAAATTTGCAGTTCTTTCAAAGATATGATGAAATCTTTAAAACCTAGGGTTTTTTCCAAAAAAGGTAGATCTGCAACAAAAAGTTAATAAAACCTGCAAAAAGAAAGGTAGTAGATCTGCAAAAGGCAAGGGTTGGTCCCACCAGTTGTGCCAAATGTAGTTAGGGTAAAAATTGGGAATTAGGGTAAATGTATAAACAATGATAAAACCCTAACAATGCACAATAGAGAACAAGACAAAATGAAAATCAAAACAATAAATACAAAATGCAAACTAAAATCTTCATGCTATTCTTGATTGACCTCCATTGCTCTTCTCCACCTCACATGAGAATGCAAGATTTTGAAGGTTTGATTGTTGAAATGTATGTTGGTTGCTCAACTCAGTAGCATAACACTAGGATGAAGATAAAAGAAGAAGATAGATAGATATATGAGAGGATTGGAATAATTTTGACAAAGTGAGCATACTAGAAGAAGATGGATCTCAAATGGCTTGTGAGAGGCTAGATTTATAGGATGGGGCTGATTTTAATAGATGGCTAAGATTAAAAGTGAAATGTGTGATGTGTATGGCTAGGATTAAAAGTTGATTTTAGTGACTATGATGCACATTAAGTGGGTTATGACATGAGTCTCAAAATAAAATGTGAGGGAGATAAGTGGGATACTTTTATTCATTTGAGAGAAAAGATGCTTATGACACACAAATAAATGAGGCTAAAAACATGATATGAGGGGAATCTCATAATTTAAATAATAAAATTATTTAAATTATGTGTGCATGAGAAGAGTTGTAGTCATGTGACACATGTCATAATGAGGGATTTGATTTAATATTTAATTTAAATTGTTTGTGGGACATGTGAAGAGGTATTAATTAAATAAATAAGATTTATTTAATTAATCAGAAAAGGTGATCAAGTGGGATAAACGGGATAATGTAATGACCTGGGATAAATATTACAAGGTGTTTTACAAGGTCAGGTATGATAAGGTGATGTTATGACATGGACAATTTGAGGCAATATGAGTTTGATGCATAATTAATGAAATGGGTCAATTTTGGGTGTCTACAAGTTGCATTTACCGTTTGGGTAGTTTTAACTTACCGACTACTGAACACACCGATATATTGTACATTGTAAAATATTTTTAGTATCTCAATATATTTTTCATATTTGGTAAAATATTTATCTCTTGTTGTGAAGGATTAATTATTCTATAGGTTGTGATCCTGGGAGGTTGCCAACTTCAACATGGTATCAGAGCCTTCAAACTACGCCTCTTTCCATTTTGAGATTATCTTGAGGTTGCGTTGGTAGACCTAGATTTGGTCAGCCTGCACCTTTATTCACCAACCTATAGAGATCATAAATTGCTAGTATTGCATTTGATTCAGGCATTTTTTAATCTTCATTCCCAATTTGTGAGTGGAGGATTTACCTAGAGGTGTTTGAACCAGATATAAATCTTATTAATTGATATTCGCCACTGGGTTGGAGACCATCATTTAAGATTTGGAGTTTGAGCCTCTTGGGTTAATTGGTATGGGATCCATTGGTTCTGGCATTAAGTCTGAACCTAAGTCTGAACCACAGCAGAAGCCTTTAATCAGGTTAAATTTGACCGCATTGAGGAGCAAATCCACAAATGCATAAACTTTTACAAATAAAACATGATGCTGCGACCTCATAATCTACTTCCTTTTCATACTAGTGGCGGTCTAATAATCTACTCCTTGTGCATATTCAGCATGTAAATTTGGAGGTTCAAACCCCCATTTGTAGCAGCAAGGGACTTGAGGAAGGACTGAGATTGGCGTTGTGGCTGTACAACAAACCCCATCCCCTTTGTGAATCATTTCTTTTGGCCAATATATATTATTTGGTGTGCAAACTTTAGTACCTATAAAGTATTTTGCATAAATATATCCTAGGGTTTTTTATCAGTGTGTTTGGCTATTTGTGGTGGGCCTGTTAGCATCCTTAGGGTGCTATTTGAAGCATGCAAGGGATCTTAATTCCACATTGCCTGTGTAGGTCATTTTCTGGCTATTAATATAGCTAGTCACTTTCTCGACAAAGTGTGAGCAAAGGCTTACATGGATCTATCTTCTCTCTCTCACATGGATTGGAGACTATGTTGTTGACGTGCATGCTCAATTTGTGCTCATGGTAACTTGGTGAATTGGCTCCTTGTTGGCACAGAAATCAACCAATTTTTGCACCAAATCATGTTTTTTAACCTTATAATTTTTTTTTGGAGGCTTTTTGTGAAAACACTAATTTTGAAAATTTTGAAGAATTATCAATTATAATGGTTTCTTTGGAGAAAGGGAACTTTAGGAAATGAAGTGATTTTATACTCACTCATCTTAGTGAGCATAATCTATTGTCATATTTGTATAATGATGTTCCTATTCTAGCCACACCTTGTGATTGTAGTATTTGGAAAGGCTATAGGGCTAAAGTCTTTAGAGTTATTTTTGAGCATGTAGATGATGACCTTTTTGAATCACTTATTCATTTTGAGTGCCCTTATGCTCTTTGGACATACATTTGAGAATGATATAGAGATCATGATACTTCACCATCTCTCAATGATCCTCTTTCGAATTTGAATGTGCCTCTTTATTCTTCAAAGAAGATAAAGCATGCTTGTGATCCTTTGGAAGTTTCTGAGATTTTAGATGAGGTTGCAGTTGCTTCAGAGGTTCTTGATTCTTTGTCAAAGATAGTTGATCCAGCTTCATTAAGCACTTCCATCATTCCTAAGCAACAACATTATCATTGTCTTCTTGATTAGGATTCCTATTTGCCAGACATTGGTTCATTGTTTGTGGAATCTCACATTTCACACATGGAAGACACATTTGAAGGATTAGTTTTCCCATTTGATGATTGATGTGGTACAACTGTTCTCACTCCATCTCTATCTTTGGAGAATTTTGAAAATTAGTTTCCAGTGGTACCTTGTTTGTCACTTTCTATTGTGATTGGGCATGTTCATGATTGGTTCGTAGCATCATCTTCCAAGGTCTTGGTGACACATGAGCAGATTTCAGGGACATTATCATCCTACATTTGGAATTCACTTACTAATTCCTATCCAGAATGGGAAGCATTCTTGCATTTGTACTTGGTTTATCTTCTTCCCAAAGGGAGAAATGTTATTTGTAGGCATTGGACTATGTTTTGCCTTCAAGCACTTACCATTTATGTAGGACATTATTCATTATGGAGGGGCTATGTAGTCTCCTTATTTCCTTCCTATGGGGGTATCATTTATTGTATATACATGATGTATGTAGTCCTTGGGGGGTGTTATTGAGTCCTCCATCCATGCATCATTTTGGTTTTCTTTTCTCTCTTTTGGAGAGGAGTTTTCTCCCGCAGGGTTTTTCTCTTTTTCTCAAGGTTGTGAGAGATTGCATTACATTTTTCATTGTAAATGGTTACCTAACATGGTTGTGTATCTGGGACCCATATTACATCTTGCTCATATTGCATAATAATCTCCCTAAGTTGCACTTAAGGGGGGTGTTGGAGTAAATGAGTAAATACCATTTACCCATGCTTAAGTTTACTTAGGCATCCAACACAAATATTAAATAATGCATTAGATTAGTTGCATTTATCGTTTA
Organism: Cunninghamia lanceolata; assembly: GCA_027924645.1. Taxonomy (NCBI): domain Eukaryota; kingdom Viridiplantae; phylum Streptophyta; class Pinopsida; order Cupressales; family Cupressaceae; genus Cunninghamia; species Cunninghamia lanceolata. The sequence goes on from BSBN01000892.1 coordinate 12,082,310, forward strand.
GGTAGTTTTTACCTACCAACTACCGAACATGCCTATATATTGTACATTGTAAAATATTTTTAGCATCTCAATATATTTTTCTTCTTTACTGAAATATTTATCTCTCATTGTGAAGGATTATTCTATAGGTTGTGCTCCTGGGAGGTTGCCAACTTCAACAAGTTTAACATTTGCACCTTCCACTAATCTCTTTAGTCTCTTGTTGTAGCACCTATAAGCCTTGCTCTTTGCAGAATATCCAAGGAATATTCCTTCATCTGATCTTGTATCAAACTTTCCTAAGTTCTCTTCATCTCTCCTAATGTAGCATTTACTTCAAAATACTCTAAAGTATTTTATAGTAGGAATTCTTCCATACCATAGTTCATATGGAGTCTTTAAACTATTGACCCTGGCTTGCACTCTATTTTGTATGTAAACTGTAGTGTGGATGGCTTCTATCCAATAGATATCTAGTACATTTGCTTCTTTCATCATTGCCTTAGCTACTTCCTAAACTGTCTTATTCTTCCTTTCCACAATTCTATTCTGCTGAGGAGTTCTAGGTGTTGTTAAATGTCTTTTTATTCTATGATCTTCACAAAAGCAATTAAACTCATTAGAGGTGAACTCGCCACCTTTGTCAGACCTCAAACACTTGACTTTCAGAACAATTTCATTTTCAACCATAGCCTTAAAATCTTTAAACTTATCTAGAGCTTCTAATTTTTCTTTGAGAAAAGTTACCCAAGTCATTCTAGAGAAATCATCAATCAACAGCATGAAATACCTATCATCTTGAAAGCTTCCTACTCTTGTAGGTCTACATAGATCTGTATGCACCAACTCCATAGGTTTGGTGGTAGAATACTCTTTGATCTTGAAATCCTTCCTTGTTTGCTTCCCAATTCGACATTCCGTGTAGGTTGCATTAGTAGGTTTTGTAATCTTTGGTAGATCCCTCATTGCTTGTGTAGAGTTGATCTTCACTAGGCTGTCAAAAGTGATGTGACACATTCTTCTATGCCATAGCCAAATTTCATTAATTTGAGTCATAAGACACACACATTAGCATCCTTGATCTAATATATATCTCCTCTTCTCCTTGTTCCTATAGCAATCAGAGTTCTAAAGTCTTTTTTTCTCATTTCATAGCTACCATCTTGAAACACAAGATTATATCCTCTACTATAGATTTTTCCTACACTTAGAAGATTATTTCGAAGACCCTTGACATAAAGGACATCATCTGTATTTTACTTGTCATAAAAAATGATTGAACCTTTTCCACAGATCTTAGCAGATGCATCATCTCCAAACTTAACAAAACCTCCATCAAACTTCTCAAGCTTCACAAACTTATTCTTATCACCTATCATATGATTTGAACACCCACTATGAATTAACTAAAGATTCTCCTCCTCTCTTGCATGAAAAATAGTAACCAAAGTTCATTCAATGTGGTGCCCTGTTTCTAGAGCAATGTCCTTCATACATCTTCTAGGATTAGTAAAATTAGTTCCAACATTCAAAGCCATGAACAAGTATTCATTACCATCATCATCTAGATAGTCAAACTCATCATCAAATATGTTGTAATCTTCTTTAACATAATAACTTTTCTTGAATGATTTACCTTTGTTCTCGTTTTATTTGTCATTACGAATTCTGATTGGACATTTTGCAGCATAATGACCTGCCTTTCCATGGCTAAAACATTTGAAATGTAATTTACCTCTTTATTTTCTAGAGCCCTTTTTCAATCTTCTCATCAAAGTCATCTAAATCAGATTCAACACTCTTTTATGTCTTGATAGCCTTAAAAGTAGTTAATTTTCTTGAATTATCTTGACCAAATTATCTCATCTCAAAAGGAGTTAAAGTTCCAAACATTTGATCCGTAGAATACTTATCCAAATTTTGAGTTTATTCAATAGCAAAAACTTTAGTACTATAATTCTTTGGATGTGTTCTTAGTGCCTTCTTTACCACTTCACTCTCCAGATTTCCACCAAGACCATTGATGTAGTTGACAGTTTCATCCACTCTCTACATGTAGCTTGCAATATTTTCATCTTCTGACATCTTTAGGTTTTCAAACTAGCTGAGTGCAGTATCATGATGGGCCAAACACTGCCCCTAAGTGGCAATGTAAATGTGAAAAAAAGACTTAAGTAACTTCATGTGAAAAATTGAATGAGTTATCTACACAATCTAAAAATAAGGTAGTAAAACAAGTTGTAATAAATTGAATGTAGTTTATGGGCTATTACTTTTTTTTGAAAATTTTAAAAATAGTTTGGTGAAAATTGGATATTTCAATGAAGCACTACTAAAATTTTTAGAAAACCGTAAAACGTAGGTGTCATTCTAACCAACCTAAGTATGAGAAAAAGATAATATTTTTCCTCCATGATTTGGATTTAAGTAAAGGACACATGAGCGGATGTGACACATATTGTTTTGAATTTTTTAAGTAAATAAATAATTATTTATGAATTTTTTTACTGTGAATTTTTTAAAATATTAAAAATTCATTTTTGAGCCAACCCAACTTGGTCGAAAATATATGAAACTCAAAAATTCTAAATTTTAATGTATACCCAATAAATCCTAGAATGTGATGCATCTTTTGGATTTAAAAAAGGATTACTATGTTGAAAGTTATGGATGTTTTTCAATATGTATATCTATTTGGAAATCAAACATAGTGTATGTAGAAAATTAGTAATAATTACCCATTAAAATTATTATGAGGTGTATATTATATTTTTAAAATATTAATAGCTTCCTCTATAAACCCTTTTCATTTGATTAAATTTTGGTATAGAAAATTTTGTCTGTCAACTCTTCAAGGATGAAATTGAGGAAAATTTCAGGATAACACTAAATGGGTGGTTTTGCAAGTTTTGGGACTCCCACATGCCTAAATATGAGGTTATCCTAAGGCATTATTGGAGAGAATCCATAATTGAGCTAGAAATATTAACATCCTTGACATCCAAATCTAAATATTAGTCTAAATGTTAGCACTTTTTCATCCAACAAGTTTTTTCTCCATTACCACTATTTGGCCCATCATGATCACACACTCACCCAACTTGGTTTTCAAAATTCGTATCTTTTCTTGCTTGACCTTATCATCTCCTTCATAGGTACTTGCCAACTTCTTCTAGATTTCATGAGCACTTTTTTAACTCATCACCTTCACTAATTCAGAATTAGAGGGACTGTTCAAAAGAGCACTCCTTGCCTTGCCATTGTTCTCATATTATTTAATTTCATCTCCATCCTTTGGACCATTAGGAGGTATAGTATACTTTTTGTCAACTATCTTCCATTTGCCATATCCTAGGGGGACAAGAAAGCTTTCCATCCTGGTTTTCCAAAAAGAAAAATTTGTTCCATCAAACACTGGGACCTCCATACCTTTCCTGTGTGCCATCCTGATCTACCCCAAGCGGTTAAGCTTCTTTAGGGAACTTAGCTATGATACCAATTGTTAGAATGCATGGGACAACTGAGAGGGGGTGAATCAGTTGTATGTTAAAACTTTAAACCCTCAAAGTAATTTAAAAAATTAACCACTTATAATGCATTAGTAGAATGTAAACATATGAAGTGTGAATGCAAGCACATCCAAACACATGAGAAGACTAGATTTACATGGAAAACCCAGTAAGGGAAAAACTATGGTGAGGATTAGCTTACAATATATATGAATAAAAACACCAAAAATCAATAGACTCGCTGCCAAGGGCTCACTACCCAGAAGAGAAGCTCACTACCAAAGAAAGACTCACTTCCAAGGGCTCACTGCCCAAAAGAGAGAAGAAACAAGAAGACTGTTATAGAGAATTCACTATCTCAAAGAAACATACGAGATCCACCAATAACACTCCTTTCCATCTGCAACCTTTGGTTCACTACCTCTAGGAACTTCTGGCACATTAAAATGTAGACATCTTCTGCTCATTGCATTCCAGAGTCATAAGCATTTAATTTCATATGCAACTTCACTACCCTTGATTCACATTCACATATTCTTTTAAACTATACTCTATTCAACTTCATCTTGCATTTATACCATCTATAATCAAGACCTATCTCAATTAGGTCGGTCCTAATGAAGCCTGTGCATTACACACATGCAACATTACTTAGGTCGGCACTGAACATTTTTACAGTGGAAAGAAGTGAAAATGGACTATGTCAAGAGATAACTAGGACTAAAATTTGTATCATTAAGCTGCTTATCACGTCCACAATCCATGAGGTACCTCCGCAAATGGCATTAGTAATCTAGGTCAGCCAAACCTGAGCTAATGGCCATAGTCACAGTTCTCCAAGTTCAAGAACATCATGCAGACCAGAGAGAGACACTCCAAAGCATTCACACACCTTCCTAGAATACTCATCATAATCATCATAAACTTCTACAATAATGCCACAACCATCTGAATTAAAGAATGTCTTCATTATGCACATTAGGAAACACTATTACTAATCACCAACACAAGAACTAAACTAACTTGTGGAGCATCCCAATAGTGGAAACTTCAAAGAAAGGTGGATACAGATAATATAAGGATTCTCCCAGATCTGCAAGAGAAGAAAGCTCAATGTGGAGAAATGCAAAGCATTCTCATTTCTCCTAGACATCCTTCTTCACAGTCAAATATTTTGTCAAATGTATCTTCTACTTCTCCACCATCCAAAACCTAAAACTCTGGATATAATACCTTTGAGCACTTATGATCAATACTTCTAAACCACTTAAGAATATCTTCAATACTTCTAAACCACTACACAACCTTTTATCAAATTTTCTCAAAAGCACTTGGAAACCAAGTGAATCATCTGCGGGGAGTTGACATCAATGAAAAGACCAGCAAATTTCCAACATATACTTGATTAGAGAGATCTTTTATAGAGATTTTTAGTTCAAAATATTCTAGGTGTTGTATCTTTCTTTCCTCCTTTGAAAAATTGAGCATTCAAGGCCTTTATTGACAAATCGACAAAAGTTCAAACTTGTGAACTAGTTCTAGAGTTCATCCTTTTCTTGATTCATCGATTCACCAGTAAGGTGATGAGAATGTGATGAGAAGGAAATAGGAGAAGCAAAGAAAAATTTCTAAGGCAAAGATAAGAGAAGTGCATGTGTGTCGGCAAAATAAGTGGTTCGCGAACTTGGAAGTTCGTAGATTGAAGGTTTTGCCGACAACCACTTTGTCGACTGAAGAAAAGTAAATGAGCCGCATACGTAGAAAAATTCTAAGGAAAGTGAAGTAGTCCTTGTTGGTGATGGGCTTGGTTTGCAAACAACTCAGTTTGTCGATGGCAGGTTTTGCTGATAGCAAATTTGCCAATAGAAGGCAAGGAAATAAAGGCAATGAAAAGGTGAAAATTTTCTAAGGTAGGAAGATGCTTCTAAAGAAAAGACTAAAGTTAGAGAAGGTCTTCATCAGGGAAATCTTGATTTTGTGAACTTTTGGTTTTTCTGACAAGTAGTTCACCAATGGGACAAAAGGCCAATAAAGCTGAAAGGAACACAAAAGGTAAGTCAAAATAGTTCACCGCAGAGTATTTTTTCTGATAAGGAAAATAGAAGAGATAGAAAGAAAATGGCTAAGGAAAAATGTTTAAGGAAGGACTTTGTTGGGGAACCAGTGAAAAATCAAACTCGCCAAGTAGTTTGAGTTTTTAAAGGTTTGCCGATAAGGCAATTAGCCAATCGAGCATTGAGAGAAAGAGGATTTTCTTTCATGGTTCGCGCAAGTTAAAAGTTGTTGACTAAAGAAAGGAGGAAACAAGGAAAGGTTTGAAAAGAGGTGAATTTACCAACAAAGGGAAAATGGGGCTAGTTCACAAAATCAGTAAATTGCCGATAAAGAAGGACAAGCCAGAAAAAATGAAAGCCAAGGCAAAATAGTTCGTAAAAGCTAGAATTTTCTGATAGAGAAGAGGTTTGAAAAGGATAAAATTTTCTAGTAAGGCAGATGGAGAATAAGAAAAGTGGAGAGACATGTTCACCGCTGATGCTTTTTGCTGATAATGTGAAAAAGGAGTCAAGGAGAAGTTCATGAAAAGTAAAGTTTGTTGAAAGAGGGCCAAAAGGAGAAAAAATCCAAGTTTGTCAAATTAAAGATTTGTCAATAAGGAAAAGAGGAAGATAAGATGGTGAAGGAAGAAAAGGAGTGCTTTTCCAATGTTCACAAAAGTTAAATTTTACTGACTAAAGAAGAGATATGAAGATGGAGATAGGCCAAGTTCGCAAAAAAGAAGATTTGTCAACAAGGCACAAAGGAGGTTGAAAATAAATAGAAAGAGAAGATGTCTCCCATGGTTTGAAATAATGAATGTTTGCTGACAAAGGAAGAATGAGATGGAAAAAAAGAAGTTTGTGATAAAGAATATAGGAAAATAAAGGTGGGAGGATGCCCAATATGCAGATGGGTACAATTAGAGATAAAATGGCCTAAAATAGAAAAATTAGACAACACATTTAAAGTGTTGTAAGAGTGCTTTAAAAGGCTGATTTGTATTTATACTTTTATGAATCTGTAGGACAATGCCATGTAGGTGGTTGACACAGTGAAATTCTTCAATGCACAGGTACAATTGAAGGATAAATTAGATATGTTAGAAGTTGTAGATGTCAGGAAAAGGGTTCAAACCTTCCCTCTTTATTATTCCAAGTATAGTGAGAGTGTAAGAAATCTTCTTCTACCATTCTTAGAATTATTAGAGCATGGGCTTTCTTTCCAAACGTGTAGATCTTCTGATGGATGTCTATACTGGACCTTTAATATAGCATGGGTGTACCGATTGACTGAGTGCAATAGCTAGGATAATGGAATGAGCTTCTAATGTTATATATGCATTCTTTTCAGATGTAATAGGGGTTGGTTTATTAGTTGGGCATTTTTCTCAGTAGGTTTTGAGCTTTAGAAGGAAGATTATAAAAGGTTATTTTTACAGTCTTTGTTTAGTATGAAACAATCATGAAATGTATGTAATGTATGTTGCAAATCTTTGTATCAAACCACTATTTTTCTCCATTGCTGTAGATGTTCTTTTTAGAAAACCTAATCGCAGTTACAGTTTGCTCTTGCCACATTTATTGGTGTGAATGTAAGTATTAATTTGAATGAATGTCATAGTTCTTAAATCATTTCTAAGGCTTTGTAAATGATCTTTTCAATATTACATGAGAAAGAATATGGTATGGTGTTGGATTATTAAGCTTTTTTAGTGATTTGGTACAAATTTTCATGCATTTGATTTATCAAATAGGTAGCTATACATATCTTTGTAGTTGTTTTTCCTCCATTGAACATTACACTCTATAGCCCAATGGATAGGCACCAGTCAGAGTAGCCTTAGATCACCCAATCTCTAAAACAAAACAATACATCTATCCTTTAGACACTGTTGACATTTCTTCTGAATCAGCATTAGGGTTTGCCACTTCTAATGCACAGGCAGATTCAGGCCAACTGAATACAGGAGGTTGCGTGAGCTCCTCCCCTTCACTTCTGGTTCTGCCGCACCAAGGGGGGTATCCCTATAACTTAAGATGTAACCTTGACTGGCTCAAAGATAGAAAGATCTGACTTGACAACAGCAGGCAGAATGCTCTCATGTATGGACCAAGATCTGTATGATAGATCACAAGGCTGGCAACATTCTTGGACATGATGTCTGGTTGGGTATGAGAGCATGCAGGGGGTTCCTAATCCTACTCCTACAACTAACAGGTGGAAGTATGAAGTGTTTTAGTTTGAATTTGGATGCAAAGCTGGACATGGTGTATAACACAAGAACACAGCATGACTGGTGCCTATCCAGGGCTTGGAGTCAGTAGACATACACCTGTGAATGATCAGCATAAATAGCTAAAACTGGATTTCAGGGGGATACACATGATATCTGCCTTACAGATATCTCCCAATATAGAGTGTTGAGCTATCTCTACTTATGGCATCCCTACTGCAGTATACCCTTCCCAATGTTCAACCTGAAAACAGTTTAATCTGCCCCTTGAGCAGAGGTTAAAAGATCAGACATTCAACATAGGAATTCTATGCTCTAGAATCTAAACATAAGCAAACATCCAGATCCAGAAGAAGGATACATGCAATACTGGAGACAGAATTAACACAACACATGCTAAGGTAGCATTACTCATATAAGATCAACCATGAAACCAGTGGATTCATGCCAAGTCCTACAACAGGAGATACATAAACTCACAAGAAAAACTGTACAGAGCAACCAGATCAGCTGGTTTTGGATTACAGAGCCAAAAATCTACAACTTTCAACAACCTTGAATGATCAACACCATCTGCATTATATAGCAGGAGGGTATCTTCAGCATCAACTACCAGGTTGACCAAAATTCCCGCCAGATATACAGTACCGTAGAAATGGCGCTCAAACTTGAATGCAGCAGGTAGGGGAGGAGACAGGAAGATTTTTCGAGCCTTGCGCCGCCGCCTAGGGATTCAGATCTTCAATCAGGTACAACATTCGTCCACGCCATCGCCCATACCTCTGCAACAATCGCCATTGATGGCGCACCAACCCGCGGCCTCGGGAAGAACATCAAACAGACAGTCGCAACCGCTTCCCGCCGAGATTCATCATCATGATATTTCGAATATGCAGGATAACATTATCCCACATGCACCCCGCAGCAACCTCCTTTGCACTTTATATACTAGGTCATGAGCATATATCATGTCGGCGCTTTTGCTCCTGACGACACTAGTATAGACTTCATCATCATCATCCTCCAGCAGCATGATATCCTGTTGTTCGAAATATCACCCTGACGTCATCATGATATTTGAAACATAACCTTCATGATAATCGGCACAACCTGATCCTTCGGAGGAACATCCTCCTGCTGAGCTTATAACAAAAGTCTGGCCGATGAACATCCTGATGACGTCATCATCATATCCTGCTGACGTCATCATCATATCTGCCTACTGCACACCTCCTCATATCCAGATGACGTCATCATCATGTTTGCAAATATCAGGAGGTCTCTTCAAGATGATCAGTGTTAGAAATATGAACCCCGCGGGACCTTGATGACGACATCATCATATTAACATCATCATGATATTCGGAAGACAACCGGATATTTGGAAATATCCTCCTGATGTTCAAATATCAGGTTGCACTGTAGCTCCTCTATAAGATCGGGGCGATAACTGAATATGATGATGCTGCTTGAAAAGATCACCCCCCGGAGATAATGCGCGAAGCCAACAGGCGGATATCTCCTTGATATTAGCATCATCATGATGCTCGAACAAACAAACTTATATCCGGGTGATATGAAAATATCACCCCTTCCTTCGGAATATCATGATGCAGTTAGGCAGAAAGAAAAATATCACCCTGATATACGGATGACGTCAGCATCATCAGGATGAGAAACAAAGAACAAGAAGTGATACAACATCATCAGGATGATATTGACTAAGATCATCCTGACGTTCGAAATATGATGACCCTAGTGAATATCGGGTCGTACTTGAAACTCTTCAACATCATCATCAGGATGATCATAACCAAGATCACCCGATGATAGAAATATCACCCCGGCGAAATATCATGAAGGCAGAAAATATGATGACCTCCACAAGCAGCAGGATGACAACTGAAAAAATGATGATGATGACGACCCTTAGGATAAAACAAGTTAGGTCGAGCAACTCAAAGAATAAGCAACATCATCATCATGCTCGCGCAAGGTGATAAATGGAAGATCACCAGAGACTTTGAAACATCACCCTCGCAAGCAGATAAGGGCGCACTGTAGCTCGTCAGCATCATCAGGATAAAACCCGAACATCACCCGACAGCGAAATATGATGATGACGATGAGAAACCGGTCGACGAAGAACATGATGATGCTGACCCTCATGGAAACAAACATGATGATGATGACCTCCTCCTCAAGAAAATATGATGATGCAGCTGAAAAATACTGAGGAGGTCCGTTACTTAGAGCATTTTTTGGATACTTAGGGAGAGTGCCTGAATGAAAATTGCTCAGAAAACCACCAGTCAATTCAGGCGTCAACAGTGGCTCTGTCTGGGGACGTGCAGGTGAAAGACTGCAGCGAGAACCCCAGATCTCTGGGATGCAGACCAGTCCCTTATCCATTGGGCACAGAGTCAAATACTGCACTGACCTGCATCACCCAACACACTTGATGGCCTAAGGCCACCAAGAAAAGAAAAACATGTATCTCCCTTTGTCAAATATCTTGTTTTCATCTGCATGCACTGGGTCAAGCTTGGAGATACTGTCAGGATCCACCCACAAACAAATCTTGTCATCTGCACATTCAACCCTCTGATTTGGCTTGTCATCATCCTTGTGCAGATAACCCTCAGCATCATGTGACATGTGGGTGCAGAATGTTTCAGGCAATGCATGCTCAAATGGTATGTAACACCTATCATCATCTGCATCAGCAGTATGCATTGTAAAATGATCTCCTAGTTGGACTGCAAATAGGAAACACTCAGAGTCCACCACACAACTAGGAAGATCAGGGCTCATTGTGTTATATGCTGGCCTATCAAAAGAAAAGCTTTCAAAATCACAATTGTGCACATCATGTACACAACCATCTGGTACACCAGGCTGGAAAAGATCAGGCTCTGACACCTCTTTACAATCAGGCACATTTTTACAATCACTTACCTGATGTATGTTGTTTCCTCTTTCATCAGGATGAGAAACAGAATCCAAGCCAAAAATAGTGTCTAGATCTTCACCACACTCAGACAGATCCTCATCACCACATGTGTCATAAATGGGTGGCCCAGGTACATCAGCTTCATCATAGTATGCCATTTGTTCATGGGCAGCAGAGCATACCTCTTCATCACCAATGGATTCATTCTGTGGAGGAGTATCAGCCTGTGTATCATAAGCAAAACAGCCATCAAATGAAAAACAGTCATGCTTTGAACTAGCACTTATTTCAATTTCTGACTGCTCTTCATGATCTCCATGTGTTTGAAAGATAGGCAATGGGTCACACATAGGACTGCCTCTCTCTTTGCTTATATCTTCTCTGTCTTGAGTACAATACTCACAATTTTCTCCACAGGTCCATTCTAAAAATTGCTCATTGCTGTCCACAACCTCATTGTTGTCTTCATGGTCAGATGCCTCATGATTGCAATGGGAATCCTCATTAGTCCTTTCACTGGCATCCTCAACATTCATCTTTTCATCTTCACATGATGCCTTCATGACTTGGTCATTTGCAGCTTCATAACCATTTTTCACACCAAGGCCTGGGGACAGGGGTTTCAACAGGTGCATATTTCTCATTTCTTCTACATTCTCAATGAACCTGTATGCCATCTGCATACTTGTCACCTTGAAATCCCTCAGTAATGCACTAGAGCCCTCCTCAAAAGCTTCAAAGAATATGCCAACACAGGCTGAAATATCAGGTCTGAAACTTTCAGGGACATGTGAAAGGGCTACTGCAAACCTATGACTGAAATCAACACATGGCTCTTCATCTTGTTTTCTGATTCTCATCAATTCTGCAACAAGATCAGCCGGTTCTTTTGCAAATTCTTCTTTGAAACAATCAGCAAGTTCATCCCAACAGGCAAAGGATCTCTTTGGAAAGCTCAAATACCAGTCTTTTGCTTTTGCATCAAAGGACCTAACAAGAAACCTCATCCACATATCCTCATCTCTGAATGAATATTTTCCCATAAAACTTTGAAAATTTTGGATATGTGCATTCCCATCACATACATTGTGACCACTAAATCTAGGCATCTGACAGTATATCCTAGCAGGCATAGTTTCTACTTTATAATCTACCCATGACAAATCCAGTTGGTCATACAAAGGATCAAAAGGGCTGACAGGAGGTTTAGCTTTTTGACTGGCAGACACAACAGGGTTATTACTTCTTAACTTGGCCTACTCAGCCTCTAAGAGTATCAACCTATTTCTTATCTCTTCAATCCCTTTATCCAACATTTTACCACTGAGTGTGGGATAACTCATACTTGGATTCATAAAAATCTTACTCCTAGACATCCTTTGTCTGTCTAAGACCTAAGGCTTCCCCTGGCATCTAACTTATGCAGTAAAACAGCAAATAAAGGGGAAGTAACAAGGTACCTTTTCTCATACAGATGCAGAAATATGTACATCTTTCAACCAATAACATACATCTATCTTTCATGTGCATTTAGATCTTTTTTGCAGAGTCGCCACCTCTCCAGAGAGGACAAAATTTACAGCAGCTGAAAGCTACTTCTCCAGGTTCATTCCACCAGCAGAGCATCATTTTGTTAGTGACTCGGATGGGTCACAAGTATTATTCTTTATTTTATCAATCCTTCCCCAGCGGAGTCGCCAATTTGTTGACATTTCTTCTGAATCAGCATTAGGGTTTGCCACTTCTAATGCACAGGCAGATTCAGGCCAACTGAATACAGGAGGTTGCGTGAGCTCCTCCCCTTCACTTCTGGTTCTGCCGCACCAAGGGGGGTATCCCTATAACTTAAGATGTAACCTTGACTGGCTCAAAGATAGAAAGATCTGACTTGACAACAGCAGGCAGAATGCTCTCATGTATGGACCAAGATCTGTATGATAGATCACAAGGCTGGCAACATTCTTGGACATGATGTCTGGTTGGGTATGAGAGCATGCAGGGGGTTCCTAATCCTACTCCTACAACTAACAGGTGGAAGTATGAAGTGTTTTAGTTTGAATTTGGATGCAAAGCTGGACATGGTGTATAACACAAGAACACAGCATGACTGGTGCCTATCCAGGGCTTGGAGTCAGTAGACATACACCTGTGAATGATCAGCATAAATAGCTAAAACTGGATTTCAAGGGGATACACATGATATCTGCCTTACAGATATCTCCCAATATAGAGTGTTGAGCTATCTCTACTTATGGCATCCCTACTGCAGTATACCCTTCCCAATGTTCAACCTGAAAACAGTTTAATCTGCCCCTTGAGCAGAGGTTAAAAGATCAGACATTCAACATAGGAATTCTATGCTCTAGAATCTAAACATAAGCAAACATCCAGATCCAGAAGAAGGATACATGCAATACTGGAGACAGAATTAACACAACACATGCTAAGGTAGCATTACTCATATAAGATCAACCATGAAACCAGTGGATTCATGCCAAGTCCTACAACAGGAGATACATAAACTCACAAGAAAAACTGTACAGAGCAACCAGATCAGCTGGTTTTGGATTACAGAGCCAAAAATCTACAACTTTCAACAACCTTGAATGATCAACACCATCTGCATTATATAGCAGGAGGGTATCTTCAGCATCAACTACCAGGTTGACCAAAATTCCCGCCAGATATACAGTACCGTAGAAATGGTGCTCAAACTTGAATGCAGCAGGTAGGGGAGGAGACAGGAAGATTTTTTGAGCCTTGCGCCGCCGCCTAGGGATTCAGATCTTCAATCAGGTACAACATTCGTCCACGCCATCGCCCATACCTCTGCAACAATCGCCATTGATGGCGCACCAACCCGCGGCCTCGGGAAGAACATCAAACAGACAATCGCAACCGCTTCCCGCCGAGATTCATCATCATGATATTTCGAATATGCAGGATAACATTATCCCACATGCACCCCGCAGCAACCTCCTTTGCACTTTATATACTAGGTCATGAGCATATATCATGTCGGCGCTTTTGCTCCTGACGACACTAGTATAGACTTCATCATCATCATCCTCCAGCAGCATGATATCCTGTTGTTCGAAATATCACCCTGACGTCATCATGATATTTGAAACATAACCTTCATGATAATCGGCACAACCTGATCCTTCGGAGGAACATCCTCCTGCTGAGCTTATAACAAAAGTCTGGCCGATGAACATCCTGATGACGTCATCATCATATCCTACTGACGTCATCATCATATCTGCCTACTGCACACCTCCTCATATCCGGATGACGTCATCATCATGTTTGCAAATATCAGGAGGTCTCTTCAAGATGATCAGTGTTAGAAATATGACCCCCGCGGGACCTTGATGACGACATCATCATATTAACATCATCATGATATTCGGAAGACAACCGGATATTTGGAAATATCCTCCTGATGTTCAAATATCAGGTTGCACTGTAGCTCCTCTATAAGATCGGGGCGATAACTGAATATGATGATGCTGCTTGAAAAGATCACCCCCCGGAGATAATGCGCGAAGCCAACAGGCGGATATCTCCTTGATATTAGCATCATCATGATGCTCGAACAAACAAACTTATATCCGGGTGATATGAAAATATCACCCCTTCCTTCGGAATATCATGATGCAGTTAGGCAGAAAGAAAAATATCACCCTGATATACGGATGACGTCAGCATCATCAGGATGAGAAACAAAGAACAAGAAGTGATACAACATCATCAGGATGATATTGACTAAGATCATCCTGACGTTCGAAATATGATGACCCTAGTGAATATCGGGTCGTACTTGAAACTCTTCAACATCATCATCAGGATGATCATAACCAAGATCACCCGATGATAGAAATATCACCCCGGCGAAATATCATGAAGGCAGAAAATATGATGACCTCCACAAGCAGCAGGATGACAACTGAAAAAATGATGATGATGACGACCCTTAGGATAAAACAAGTTAGGTCGAGCAACTCAAAGAATAAGCAACATCATCATCATGCTCGCGCAAGGTGATAAATGGAAGATCACCGGAGACTTTGAAACATCACCCTCGCAAGCAGATAAGGGCGCACTGTAGCTCGTCAGCATCATCAGAATAAAACCCGAACATCACCCGACAGCGAAATATGATGATGACGATGAGAAACCGGTCGACGAAGAACATGATGATGCTGACCCTCATGGAAACAAACATGATGATGATGACCTCCTCCTCAAGAAAATATGATGATGCAGCTGAAAAATACTGAGGAGGTCCGTTACTTAGAGCATTTTTTGGATACTTAGGGAGAGTGCCTGAATGAAAATTGCTCAGAAAACCACCAGTCAATTCAGGCGTCAACAGACACAATAGTAGTTTTTATGCATCCTCATTGTGTAGGATTGCCTTTATCAACTATATAGGGGTCTTGTAACAACCAGTTGTTCTTAGTTCAGTGACAAATTTGGGGCTAAGAAAGTGATTTGGGTTTCAGTGTTCATCTATTTTTAATTTTTTCATCTGGTTTGAAATCAATACCTGCTTAGATATATGCTTTGGAATATCCCTCCAAAGTTTAAACTAAGCTGAAAGAGTAGAGGAGTCTACCCACTCTTGTTAGTTGGCAAAAATAGCCCATAACTTATTGTTAAACCTCTTTCTATCACCCTAATAACAATCTCTAGCCTAGGTGATTTAGAAATGTTTTAGAGTTTTGTGTTGCATTTTGCAATCATGGCCCTACCAATTATACAAACTAGACCTATTTTCACCCTCACATAATCAAAATGAGTCAACTAGGCTACAATATGAAATTGAAAAAGAAAAGCAGTTGCTTCAGTCTTCACTACAACAAGAAAAAAAATAAAAAACCCAAATTAGACTATGTCAATCCAGGTCAAAATCCGATCCCCTTCTTGTTGTTCTCATTTGTTCTTTTCCTCAACCTCATCCTATTGCAAATGAAAATACATAGAAACAACTAGACCTCTCATGGGTCAATTATGAAAAGCAATCCATGCCTAAAAGGATTTACTATTAGATGCCATTATTTGGTGTGATGTTTATGATGGGAAAGCACATATTGAGGCATTTTCAGACTTCATGGACAAGTTCTAGTTTGAAGATGAAGATATGTGGATGAGATTATTTGTTAGATCCCTAGGTGGTGTGGAAAGAAAGTGGCTGGTTAGTTTCCCTGACCAGCATTTTATTTCTTAGGATGAATTAGTGGCTGCATTTGAAGACTTCACAAGTAGTTTAGACTTTGTATTTATTGTCCAAGAACTAGAAGATATTAGAAGACAAGAAGGAGAATATAGCATAGAGCTTAGCCACATATTTGCAACTACCTTATCCCACATCCTAGAGGATTTTAGACCTAGTTCTCCTGTTTGTATTGACATGTATTTGAGAGCTTATGATGTGACTTTAAGCTCAAGTTCTATATGAGAGGAATTCAATCTAATAAACATGCAATAGACATACTTGTTCATTGATTATGTTGACATAACTAAGAGGGATATCATTGCAAAATCCTTATCCTCAAATGCAGAAGTGGCTGGATTCAGATGAAAATAACAGTGACTACACCTATCTTCAATTGGATTAATCATTAGTGAACAATGAAGATGAGAAAATCAATGATGATCTCCAATCTAGTCAAGAGGATTATGACCTTGCTACTGCTTGTAGTATTGTAGACCATCTAGAAGGTATGTAGGCAAATGAAAAATTTAGTAGCTTAGCTCATGTAGTTGATTATATAGAGAATACATGCATTGATGAAGCAAATAATAATGAAGGGATGAGCATAAGGCACAATACCCTTTACAAAGAATATGCAAGTCCATCAAGTGGCATAATTCATGATTATCATTGGTGCATAGATAATCCTTTTTTTGAAAATGACTTAAAGTTTAGTGAATGTGAGTTGTAAGCTTTGAAAGTGGAGGATCATATGCTATATGACTTGGGTACCTATGGACAACAAGTAGACATGGAGGGATGTGTACAAAATGATATTGAGAGTGAACAAGAGGTTGGTCTCTTGTTTTGTGTATTACCCTTATTTATCCCTAATGATGACATTGAGGCCATTAACACTTGTTTGCATGAGGATGATGTGGATTATGCCTCAGTTAGACATCATGAAGGCACTACTACAACTACAAGTTACTTTGAGGTAACAATTTCCCACTATGAACACTATGTCACAGATGCTTTTCTAGAGCTTTGTGTGGACCGGTTGTCTCTTGTTGATGTGAATCATGTTGACAACACATTTATGAGTTCATTGGTTGGGCCTAATAACATTGAAGCTGGGTGTTCTATTGTGGGTTAAATTGTTAATCTAGAGGGTGAAGAGGAGAAAATCATTAGTGATTTTCTTAGTAGTAGTTTTTACATAGCGGTGTGTGTCAACGAATTCAAAACAGAGAGGCAACTTGAATATTGTGAGTCTTCACTTGAAGTGCCTCAAATTTCTGAATTGTATGCTAATGGTGCAGATTTAAATCTAAATCATGCCTTTGATTCAATCATGGAGTTCAAATACATTACATTTGTAGTGCAGTTGGGTCATAAAAATTTGAATAGTCATATGACATAGCCCATCTTGAGGCCATACCCAAACTAGATGCATTTCATCTTGGTATTTTTCTTCATGTTGATATTTATGTAGATCTATAAATGCATCATGCTAACATGGAACTTGATGGTGATTATTTATATGTGAGTCAACATGATGATGAGCCATATTATTTATGGCTACCATGCCTTGGTAATAATTATTTCCATCCTCGGCATGATGATATGAATGTCTATAGTTTGTATGTGCATGCATGCAAGAATTTTTTTTTTATGATGTTAGGTAATTAGTGCAACAAAGGATTGAGGGAGATCAACTCCTTCAATAGGCTTGTCTTTGATAGGGGCAAGTAGCTTCACTAACTTTTTGCAATGGTGGCTTGCAGTGTCTCAAAATTTTGGATGCAATCTTTTGATTGTATGTTTCCCTGTTAATATGTTTTGTGTTTTTTCCCTTGTGTTTTGTTTTGTGTTTCTGGTCTGCCTAGAGATATTCTAAGATTCTCATTGTGCCATGTTTTCCACACATCCCCAACCAGAGCCAGTGTTGGGACCTAAAAAAACTAGTTCCCAAAATGCCTTATTTTTCCCCAAAAATCCATCAAATTTCCCAATTTTGTCTTTTCAATCAAAACCCCTCATTTAGATCTGATTTGAGACAATTTTTTATAGGTTTTATTCCAAAATATTCTAAGTATATTGTTTCTCCTTGTCTTTGTTTTCCTTCCTTCAAAAATTTGGTCATTTCTACCCTTTATCAGTGAATTAGTGATTTCTTGAACTTACAAACTTGGTTTGTGAGTTTTTCTTTTTCCTGATTCCTAGATTTTCTAATAAGGTGATAGGAAGGTAAGAAAAAGAGGTGAAGGGCAATTCAAAAGATGAAAAAAAGAGGCAAGGTCATCCTTTGTCAACAAAAGTTTTGGTTCACGAACCTAGAGAAAGGAAAAAGTTTAAAGAAAGAATTTTTTTTTTAGAGTGGTGATGTTTTTTGGCCAAGTCCTTTGTCGCTGAAATTGGAGGTTTGAGAACCTCCAAGTTTGCCAATGCAAGGTTCTTCCAATGGAAGATTTGCTAACTAGAGACAAGGAGGAGAAGGCTATGACAAAGGTAAAGAAAGGGTAGTTTGCTAACAGGGTGAAAGGATGATATAGCAGAAGAGATAGAAGGAAATGGATGGAGAAAAGAGTAAAGAAATGGGAAGTTTGCGAATGTCTAGATTTGTCGATAAGGTAAATAGAAAGAAGGAAAATGCCTATGGCAAAAAAATAAGGAAAGACTTTATCGACAAACTAGGGGAAACTCAAACTCTCTAAAGAGCTTTAATTTTTCAAGGTTCATTGATAAAGTGATTAGCTGACAAAGTAAAGAAGACAAGCTTCTTCCACTGATAAAGAAGAAGAAGATAGAAAAAGGAGAAAGAAAGGTAGAGCTGGTTAGTTCGTGAAAGTTGAAATTCGCTAACTAAAGGAGAAAGTGACAAGGTGGAGACAAGCCAATTTCATGAAAAGTGAGATTTGCCAATAAGGTAAAAAAGGAGCAAAGAGAGATTGAAGTTCATGATAAGGTAAATTTGCAAATAAAGTACAAAATGGAAATCAAAAGAAAAAATCAAATGAAGATCAAATGTTTAGTAAAGCATAATATAAATATAATAGTCTAAAGTATTTTAAACTTAGTTTATAATATTATAGAGGGTTGTAGAGAGATTTACAAAGGCATTTCTAGTGAACTGTATTTCATGTGCCCATCTACTCTTGATCGTTATGATTACAACAAAGTGCAGGCAGATATGTACTAAAAAATTAATGATTCTGCAGGACAAGGTCAATTACAAGTAGTTGAAATAGTAGAGATTTTCAATGCAAAAGGACCAAAATTAAATGAGAGGATGAAGTGTC
The DNA here is from genome assembly GCA_027924645.1 of Cunninghamia lanceolata. Taxonomy (NCBI): domain Eukaryota; kingdom Viridiplantae; phylum Streptophyta; class Pinopsida; order Cupressales; family Cupressaceae; genus Cunninghamia; species Cunninghamia lanceolata. Next base: position 12,101,523 of record BSBN01000892.1, read on the forward strand.
TCAGCAGGCAAATCTTTTGTTGGTACTTTCTATTAGCAAAATGGTCAAGAGTCACTGCTGATATGATTGTGATATAGTGTTGTCATTGATGGCAATAGTTAGATATGGTTGGGAACAATTCTTGAGACAAGTTGTGTACATTATTTTTGGTCTAGAAAGAATGACTTAGTCAAATCACTAAGTGTTGGCATCTTACTGAGTTAGTGACAGAGAGATTGTTGGTATTCCTCCACAGATGCAAACTTAGGTATGTCATTCTGGTACATTACACTTAGGTGTTTGATGATGCTATATCCCAAATCTCATGTTCTAGCAAAATTCGGAAGCTACACTTTGAATTAATTAAGTTCAGGTTAATAAAATTCAGTCATGAACAGTACAGAATACCTAAGTATCTTTGTCAACATTTCTCTGCTATTGGTTGTTTCAATTTTTAGTTTGGAGGTGTTCTAAACACATGATAGGAGTATCAAATTCCAGATTTGTGGAGTCTAAGGTTTTCTAGATGATCGTCCATAAGCTCCTAAGTATCTACACTTAGGTAACACTGACAGAGATGATAGTTCAGAGATCTACATTTTGTCGCATAAGAAAATCATGACTCGTGGTTCTGAAGGTATGTTGGGTGATGTATAATGAATGCTTGATATGAATTTTATAGTTCTGTGTGGTCCACATTAGAAGTTTCGGTATGTTAATAGATTGGTTAAGTGTATACTTAAGGATGAAGCCGACATACAAGTTGGATCAATATGCGATAAATGTATATTGTTTGGATCATCATTCTAAGTGGTTCTATAATAGGTCGACACATCTATGAAGGTTCTTGAAGGATTGCATTGGTCTGCATAACTTCTTGTGTAAAGAATTCAAGCCGACAAAGTATAAACTTTTGTGTACATGTTTCAAGTCTGACAAGCCGACCCAGTTTTGAGTTAGATCTTGTTGCAGATATAAATACTTGATGGATTTCGATGTTAATGTGTTGATTGAACTATTAAGTTCATTTGTCTGTGATCTAACATTGTTTTGTGATCTGAAAAGTGCAAAAAGAGTGCAGAGGATAGAAGAACATAATATATGTGAACAGAGTAGAGAAACAGAGTAGTCATGATGAAGAGCTTTGAAACTATATTTTGAGCTATCAATGGAACTGTATTCTAGCATTCAATAGATTCATTTGTAATAGTTCTTTATTGGCAGTGAGCCTTCCTCTCTTCTCTTCTATCTTTCTTTCTCAGTGGGTAGTGAGTCCACTTGGACAGTGAGTCCACCTACAGTGAGCGTTTCTATGTAATATCTTGTAACTAGTTATAAAATATTGCGTGCTAACACTCACCGTGGTTTTTCCCTTTTTGGGTTTTCCACGTAAAAATCTTGGTGTCTATGTGTTATGACTTTATGGTTGCTCTTCCTATGTTTTTTTTTCTTTCATGTTATTAAATTTAGTAAATGGGTTAAAGAGCATGTCAAGGAATTGTTTTATAGAATACTAATTCACCCCCCTCTTAGTATTCCTTGTGTTCAACACTTTCATTCTAAAAGAACACCAGAGCATGGGTACCTGTAGGTTTTAGAGTTCTCAGGGTGTGGGCCCTTTCCTTCCAAACATGTAGAATTTCTAACATTACCCTGGGCCTAACTTTAATGCAGCATGGGTTTCTTGTTGACTGGTTTTCTAGCGCCTAAGCTACACAGTAAGAAAGGATTGATATATATACATGATAAAAAATGTTTTCAATTGTTGGTTGCTGAACCAATTGTCTAGTCTAGAAGTGTCTAAGGAGTATTTTCTAGCATCAAATCACATTAGTCTACTCTGTAAGTGAAAGGATGTATTTAGCATAGTGTAGGAAGGTTGTGTAAAGAAAATATGAATGTAATGGAATGTCTCCATAGGGTTTTGTGATGATTTTGGCAAATGTATAATCATAGTTATATGTTTTCCCCTACCACATTTGCTGGTATGATTGTAACTAAGGTTTGGAGGTGTGTGACAACATCCAAGTTAATACAAGGCTTTGTATTTGCCATTTTTGTGTTGCATATGATTTGCTGCAATTCTCTTTTGGATTATTAAGTATGTCCAACACATGAAAATCTATTAAAGTCATATATGTGAATATATGCCTAGTTCCATTGAACCTCTGTTGTAATTTTTTTTTCCTCCTTCCATTCTATGACTCTCTTGCCCAATAGAGTAGGCACATGTCCATATTGGAGAGTGATCAATCACTCTTTTAAAATAAACAAATCATTCACCTGTGGCTTAGGGGAAAACCATCTTTCTTGTGCATGTACATTTGCATAGTTGAAACAAGTATATAGGGGTTTTGTGACAACCAATTGTTCTTGACTTAGTACAATCCTTTGGAGTCAAGATGATGATTTGTGTTTGGTTGTCCAGTTATTTTAGCTGTTCATCTAGTTTTGATGTTAATACCTCCTTAGGTATACCCCTTGGAATATCCCTCCAGATTTGAAACTGAGCTCGAAGTGTAGAGGAGTCTACCCACTCCTGTCAGTTGGTCAAAATCCCCTCAACCTATTGATAAACCTCTTTCAGTCACCTTGACGACTCCCCTGGCCTAGGTGATCTCTGAAATGTTTTAGGATTTTGGGTTACAATCACTTTTGGAACCAATAGACCCAACTTAGAAAGCATTGATAAGATGATTTGGCCATCTTTCTTTTCTATCCCACATTCTTTGAGCTACAATATGAGTGATTTAAACTTTGCGAAATAGTCTTGTAAAGTTTTGAAGTCGTTGGGACTTAATCTTATTAGCTCATTTTCCATTTCATGACTTCTTAATTCATCAACCTTCCCAAAATGTTTTTCATGAATTTGCCACACTTCTTGGGGATTTTTTAAGGTCTCAACATGAAAGAGAAGTTGTTGAGACATATTTAAGCATAGAAAGCCAAAGGCTTGGTCAAATTTGTTAAACCACTTTTCCTTATCTTTGACTACATGAGGTTCCTTCTCACTTCCCACAGTGAATCTATAAAAACCTTTGTTTTTCAATGCAATTTGGACATTCAACTTTCATTCATGGTAGTTAAAGGGTGTAAGAGGCTTAATTTATGTATTAAGGTCCATGCTTTAGATATTAGTTGCAAACTTAGATAGCTCAAAAGAAAAAATGAGAAATGTAGGAGTGATTAAAACAACTCAATGAAACCCTCCCATGACTATTTTGATCCTCCCTCTTGATTTTTTTGGTGGCACTTTATATAGTAGTGCATATCTATAGTACAAATGGAGACAAAAAGAGGAACTTTATAACTTATTGTGGAATTGTCACCAATAGATAGAGCAATTTAATGCTTACACAAATTTGCACATACAAATATTTTCAAAATTACCCACCCACAAAATTTTGAGAGAGAAAAATAGTGAGGAATTAATAAAATAAGAAAGAGGAAATATTTAGCCCCCCCTTAATCACCAATTTTTCCAATTTTGAGTGCATGAATAGAAATTCCTATTCCTCAAAATAACATAAAGGGCATATTTAAGTCCCAATACAACACAAAAAACTAGAAATTGTAGATAAATGCTAGATTGAAGTTGATTTTGCAGGTTGAAGGACGATTTGGTAATTTTAGGGCTATTGTATTTCTGCAATGTCATGATTTGAGGAAGAAATTTGGCCAGATTTTGATTGGTGTCACCTCCAAAACCCTTTCTTTCTGCATTTCAAGAATGTAAATCCTTCCATGAGTCTTCCATGGATTCTCTATGTTCATGCCTAGTCACACAAGGTGTCCACAAGTCCACCACGACCACACAATATATCAACCCTACAAATAAGAGAATTAAGCTGCAAAATTATTTTTTGGGTTGGATCGACCCTACACAAAATATGACAAGTCTGTAAAAAAATTCCCCTATAGGTTGTGTGTCCTGCAAAAAAAACTTCCTCTATATGAAGGCCACGAGCCTGAGATACCCTCCCTTACTATATGCATGTCTTCAAACTACAATTCTACACCTTCCTTTTCTCCAATCCACCAATGAAGGTGGAATGCATACAAAAGAAAACTCATAGGGATTGATTGACCCATAGACAAACAAGGGAAGGATCCGATTCACCTATCAACCATTTTTTGCAATGGCAACCATGTGGGACTCTTGGGCACTGTAGTGGAAGTAGAGACCTCATCTGCCAAATCAATCCTCTATGAGGCCGTGCTAGAATCTACAAATCTAGGTGCACACAACAAAGGCTACAAGAATCAACTAATAGAATGCTAGTATCAAAATCAAGTACAAATAGGTGAGGATGAGATAGGAGGTTCAATTGACTTAGAAGTTGATTTCAACACTCCACTCACCAAGTGGCAAAAGGATGTCGATACATAACTTGGAAAGTTGTGTTGAACTCTCCAAGTCGACACCAAACCACCTAATGTGGATTAAATCCATGTGCTAATTATATTACTTAGAATAAGTAATATATAATAAATTTTTGCAAGTTAACAAAGTTGAGTTGTGAGTCGACTCAACATCTCTAACCTATATGTACACCTTCTTGTTCATAATCAAATACTTTAATTTTGTGATCGGCTCATGCTTAGTAGATTATGTGTTCTTATACTAACTATATCCAAAACAAGACTCTAATTCTTATCTAACCTTGGTTCTAAAGCCTATCCCAAACCCTAATTCTTACCATAACCATAAGATTGCACTTACCATTGATTTATAAGCCTAACCCTATATCTAACCCTATTTATATGCATAATCCTAACCCAATCCCTAAAAAACCCTAATTCTAAATCTGACCTTCATTTAGACCCTAACTCTAACCCTAATTCTAACAAGTTGTGTTATCATTACACTTAGCATATATTTCTATAAAGATAAATATGCTAACATTGACCATAATGTAAATCCTAACTATAACCCTAACCATATATGGAACCCTAACCGTAACCCTAACCCTAACAAGACTTATAAAGAATTATAATTATTATATAATATAATATAATAATAATTATTAAATATATAATATAATATATGATTATAAATATATTATAATTACAACTTATCTAAACTATTGAATGAATGAATAAATTCAAAACATAGAGGTCAAACCTTTTTGAGTGATATGGAAAATAGGTTATTGGAGGGATAGTCAATTGTGTAGTATTCATACCCTTATGGAAAAATGGTAGGAGCGAGTAGAGCAGCGAGAGTAGTAGGTGCGGACTGGGAAGATGATGCAGAAAGAACCTTTTCAATGGAGAATATTAGAATTCAAGAAACAAGCAAGGAATGGTGTGATGGGAGATGGTAAGATCTAGATGGAATATAAACATGGTAGAAGTTATGGAATTGGACACTGAGGTATGAGACAAACCCAAGGTTTTACCCTAGAATCCATAGACATCTAGATCACTCTTTAGGGAAAGGAAATGGGTTATGGAAAAATAACAAATGGAAAATAGAGAGAAGCCTCTTGCACAATTAAGAGCATTACCATTGGCCGCATTAGGAGAAAATGTTGTACCTATAGGCAGAGACTGAAAAGCTAGAAACCTTTACCCATAAGGAAGGGCAACCATGCAAAGCAGGCGACAAGGAGAAGCTTAGAGAAGCAATCGAATCGAGGGAAGACATGGACCAAATAGAGGATCCCATAGCAAATCAATGGTGATTGGAGACAAGATAGTGTTCCCAATAACACAAAATTAGCAAAGGTATGGACTTTTCATTAAATGATTTGGAAGAAATTTAAATTGGAAGTTCTTGATAAATTAGTGGACAAATCGATGGGGGGAGGGGTTGCAATTTAATTCAGTTGCAAATGGGTTCTTCTCTGTAACATGCCCTAATCAAAAAAGAAATTCAAAATGACATCTGGATCATGGATGGTTTTGGATTTTATATAATAAATTGGGAAGCAAACTTTGATTTGTTCAAGCACAAAATAGATAAAATTTAGGATTGATTAAAACTTCCAAATTTACCGATTGAATTTCATGAACCCAAAGCAATAAAAGAAATAGGAAATCAATTGGGAAGTTTCATTTGCATAGAAGAAAGAGAAAACACTAACAGAGGAGAGGCCTATGTGAGAATCTGTGTTGAAAACAAACCAATTAGCACTCACTGGAAATAGATTGAGATAATCATGGAACAAGGCATTTGGAAGCAAAGCTTGGTATATGATCCATGTTGCAAGTATGAGGTAAACCAGTGTTGTCATTGATGTCAACATACTCATATTACATTGATAAGAAGGATTGGATGAGCTGTGTGCTGAGGATATTGAGAAAATTAGTCTCAATTAGGAACAGTGAAGAACAGTGATGAGAAGAAGGCAAAAGTACTCAATAGGTTGAGATTTAGAGGATGTGGATTAAAGGGTTTGTAGATATTAGTCTTGAGATGATCCAGTTAAGATTTCAGAGGTCTGCATGAAGATGTGAAGAAGTTGTGATCGCTCAAGTAGAACCGGTTCAGGGAGATGCTCCGGAGTGACAGAGTGTTACAAAAAGGTCTAATGAGATCCAGAAGTGCATTGTCCTATTCTACGGATTGGACAGAGTGTTTGGGATGTCCTTGTGATGTGTCATCTTGATTTCTTCATGGTTTGGAGGTTCAGAAGCACCCCTTGCAGTATGATAGTGGCAATAGACTGTGTTCTTGAAGTTTTAGATGAGGAAGAGAAGAGATTCCAGTGAGTAGAGGAAGTGCGGATGTACCTGGTCATTTAGGCAAGCTTGTGAAGGTTCTTGGATCATGTTGAGGTTGTGTTGATGGTCCGCATTGGTGGTAGAGCCTGGAATTAAAGATATTCTTCCAGATGAAGTTCTTGTTCAGACTAGCCGACCGGATGAGTTGTTCATCTTGTGAATGTTCTTGTGGTGGCCGACCGGATGTGTTATTCATCCTGCGAATGTTCTTATGGTTGATTGCCGACTTAGATGATTGTTCCTAAGTCAATGTCTTGTATAAATAAAGGTTTGTGAGTTCATTTCAAAGTGTGTGTGGAGCGGATAAGTGTAGTATAGCGAAAGAGTGAAAGGCAGAGCAGGTGTGACTCAAGCTTAAATGGAACTGATCCAGACATGGTGAAGATGTCATTCTCCAGTTCAAGTTTGTGATACTTATGATCTTGTAGACAGTGTGTCTCTTTGTAGGCAGTGTGCCTCCTTGTGAGCAGTGTGCTTAGGCAGTGAGCCCTAATTGGCATGTGCCATTCTTTTTCTTATTCTTCTAATAGAGAATAATCCTTGGGTTAATCACCCCGTGGTTTTTCCCTTAACCGGGTTTTCCACGTCAAAAATCTTGGTGTCTAATGTGTTGATGTTTATCTACTTTGATGTTTATGCTTTATGCTTTCATGAATGGTTAATTGATATGCTGTTAACTAACAAAGAAGAATCAAGTGTTTGAAGTAAAAACAAGTTTTTATACAACTGATTCACCCCCCCTCTCAGTTGTGTGTGCTAGATCTAACAATTGGTATCAGAGCCAAATTCCTCTGAAAGGAGCTTAACCACTTGAGGAGATCCAGGATGTCGTCATACAAGAAGGATAGTCCAAAGTTCGATGGAACCAACTTCTCACTTTGGAAAGGTTGCATGAGATGTCACTTGGAGTGTATGGGAAAAGCTTACTTGATCATGGTCACAAAGGCATATGTTCCTCCATAGGGTGGTCTGACAACTCTGAATGAAATCACAGATGTTGAAAACAATTTGAATGATTCAGAGCTCTCAAATGTTATTGACCTACCAACTGCATATGAGATCTAGGTTAAACTGGAACTTCTGCATGAAGGAGATGAGTTTGTCAAGAGTGCAAGGTTGCAAAGTCTAAAAGGGAAATTTGAAATATTGAAGATGAGAGATGATGAAAATATTGCTACCTTTATGCCAAGAGTGAATGAGCTGGTGTGTGGAATCAGGAATGCTAGTGGAGTTCTGGATGAAAAAGAAATTGTTTGCAAAATTCTTAGATCCCTTCCTGCTACTTACAAAATCAAGGTTGCTGCCATTGATGAATTCAGAGCCCATACAACTATCACAAGAGAGCAATTGGCTGGCAAACTGGCTGCATTTGAAATGACTGAGTTTGGAGATGATCACCCCAAGACTGAATCTGCATTCAAAGCCAGTGCCTATGTGAAAGGAAAACAAAGATTTGATCTAGGAGAGAACTCTTCAAGAAAACTGTCATGGTATGATCAAGCAAGGAAAGACATGGAAGAGGAAGAAGTAGAAACAACTCAACTTGAAGCCCTCATTGCAAAGAGACTGCCAAGAGGATCCGGTAAGTATAAAGGAAAACTACCCTTTAAGTGCTTCAACTGCAATAAGATTGGTCATTTTGCTTCAAGATGTCCAGAAAGATCTGCAAGGTCAAATGCTAACAGACAAAGGTTTCAAAAGAACTGCTATTATGTGCATGAAGAAGATGATAATGAAGGAGTAATAGATGATGAATCAAAAATAGGAAGCAAATCTGGAAATGAATGGGTGTTTATTGCCACGAAGGAAGAAGATTCAATATCCTCTGAATCTGTCAATCATAAGGTTGTAGAAAGAGCTTTGGCTACCCAAGTTGAAGAAAAGGATGATTGGGTTATTGACAGTGGATGCTCTCACCATATGACAGGTGACAAGAACAAGTTATTAGATTTGGAAAGGTATGAAGGAGGAATGGTAAAGTTTGGTGACAATTCTGCTGGCAGAATCAGAGGTAGGGGAACTATTTCTTTTGGTGGAAAGAGTAAAACTGGTAATGTACTATATGTTGAAGGATTGAAGCACAATCTTCTCAGTGTTGGTCAGTTGGTGGACAAAGGCTATGATCTCCGGTTCAAGAATGGAAGATGCAGGATCTTTGCAAGCTCTGGAACTGAAATTGCATCCGGTACTCAAACAAAAGGTAATATCTTCCATCTAGTTGGTTCTAATAAAAGTTGTCTGTTTGTACAAGTTGATCAGAGTTGGTTATGGCATAGAAGGATGTGTCATGTGAATTTTGATAACATCATCAAGATAAGCAATACTCAGGCTGTAAGAGATCTTGCTAAATTGGTGAAACCTACAAATAGTTTGTGCAAAGAATGTTAGCTAGGTAAACAGAGTAGGGTCTCTTTCAAAAGCAAGGATCAGTCCATTACCAGATTACTGGAATTAGTCCATACTGATCTATGTGGTCCAACAAGAATCAAGAGTATGCAAGGTGATAGATATTTCATGTTACTGATTGATGATCATTCCTGGATGATGTGGGTTACCTTCCTAAAAGAGAAATCAGAAGCCCTTGAGAAGTTCAAGATCTTCAAAGCCATGGTAGAGAATCAAACCGGTTTGAAACTAAAATGTCTGAGGTCTGATAGAGGTGGAGAATTCACATCCGGTGAATTCATAGACTTTTGTGAGAAGCATGGTATAAAGAGACAATTGTCTGCTCCTAGGACTCCACAGCAGAATGGAGTAGTTGAGAGAAAGAACCGAACCATCCAGGAAGCATCCAGGACAATGATGATGGAAGCAAATGTTCCCCAGATGTTTTGGAGAGAAGTTGTTAGCACTGCAGTCTACACTCTTAATCGAGTTCAAATCAGAAGCAATACTGGTAAGACTCCTTATGAACTTTGGTTTGGTGTAACTCCTACTATGAGATATTTCAGAGTATTTGGTAGCAAGTGTTATATCAAAAGAGATGAAGATCTAGGAAAGTTTGATGCTAGAAGTGATGAAGGAATTTTCTTGGGTTACTCCACTCAAAGCAAAGCATACCAGTGTTACAATAAGAGATTGAGAAAGTTGATAGAAAGTACAAATGTGAAAGTTGATGAAGGAATTGAGAAGCCCTCAAGGTTTTATGAATATGATGAAGATGATCAGAATGATTCTCTAGTGCAAGGAGCTCAATCCTCCTCTGAAGTTTAGATACAGACTGATCCGATAAATTAGGAAGAAGAGGTTTGTCTGAATGAGCCTGATCAAGAAACTGTAGTGCAAGAAACTCCCAAAGTTCCAAGGTATGTAACTCTAAATCATTCTGAAGATCAGATCATAGGTGACAAAAGCAAAGGGGTACAAACAAGGAGAAGGATTGCTCAAGATTCAAATGAATGTTGTCTGATTTCAAAGATTGAACCTAAGACAATAAATGAAGCCTGCAATGATGAAAATTGGACCAAAGCAATGGAGGAAGAGTTGATGCAAATTGAGAAAAATCACACTTGGGATCTTGTTCCCAGACCTAGAAACAAAAATGTGATTGGAACCAAATGGGTCTTCCAGAACAAACTAAATGAAGTTGGTGAAGTAATCAGAAACAAAGCTAGATTGGTCTGCAAAGGCTACTCTCAAATAGAAGGAATTGATTTTGAAGAAACCTTTGCTCTGGTGGCAAGAATTGAAGCAGTCAGATTATTTCTTGCATTTGCTGCCTTCAAAGACTTCAAGGTATATCAAATGGATGTCAAGTCTGCCTTCCTAAATGGTGATTTGGAAGAAGAAGTTTACATTGAACAATCGGATGGATTTCAATTGTCTGATCATGATGATATGGTCTGCAAGTTGAAGAAAGCACTGTATGGATTGAAGCAAGCCCCTAGAGCATGGTATGAAACGTTGGATAAGCATCCTATGCAGATTGGTTTCAACAAAGGTACTGCTGATAGTAATCTCTATTTCCAAATAGATAAGGAAAACATCTTGATTATTGAAGTATTTGTTGATGATATCATCTTTGGAGGAAAAGATAGTATGTGTAAAACCTTTGCAAATCAAATGAAAAGTGAGTTTAAAATGTCAATGCTTGGTGAAATGAATTTCTTCTTGGGCCTGCAAATTACTCAGATAGAGAAAGGCATCTTTATCTCTCAGACCAAATATGTGAAAGAATTGTTGAGGAAATTTGGTATGGAAGATTCAAAGCCAATGAACACTCCTATGGCAACCAGATGTAAGTTGAACAAAGACGATGACTCTCCTAAGACAGATCAGACCAAGTATAGATCAATGATTGGAGGACTATTGTATCTCACTCAGACTAGACCAGATATAATGCAGGATGTTGGTCTTGTGGCAAGATTTCATGCTAATCCTAGAGAATCTCATGTTATGGCAATCAAGAATATTTTTAGATATCTAAAGGGGACAGTTGAGTATGGTCTATGGTATCCTAGAGATCGTGATTTCTCTCTTCATGCATATACAAATGCAGATTGGGCAGGAGATGTGGATGATCGGAAGAGTACAAGTGGAGGAGCATTCTTTTTGGGAAAAAGGTTGCTTTCTTGGCTAAGCAAGAAACAAGAGGCAATATCTCTGTCTACAACTGAAGCAGAATACATTGCAGTAGCAAGTAGTTGCACTCAGATCTTATGGATGAAGCAAATGTTAAGAGACATTAAAGTAGAATATGAGGAGCCTATCACAATTTTCTGTGATAATTCAAGTGCAATAAATATTTCTAAGAATCCGGTGTTGCATTCTAAGACAAAGCACATATCTATCAAGTTCCACTTTCTAAGAGAGAAAGTGAACAAGGATGAAGTTAGATTGGAGTATGTACCCTCCAAGGATCAGATTACAGATATTTTTACTAAACCTCTTCCCAAGGACTCTTTTGAGTATCTCCGGGAGAAGTTAGGGGTCATGGCCCCTCCAGTGATGAACTAGGATGCACTGATGTGCATTAGTCCGATGGATATCACAGTCATATCTTGTGATCCAGATTGATGATGGGGAGCTGCTACTAAGGGGGAGTAGCTGGTATGATTCTGATGTGTTAGAATTGCAAGTATGAGACCTTTGCTATTGATGTCAAAGGGGGAGAGAAGACATGTGAAAAACAAGTGGTTGATGATCAAAGGGGGAGCAGTAAAGGAAGAGAAGACATGTGAAGAGTTGTTGTTGATAGGGGGAGCTGTGACAGGAAGGAGAAGTTATTGTCTTGATGGTTTTTCACATCATATGTTGCCATCAATGACAAAGGGGGAGATTGTTGCAAGTATGAGGTAAACTGGTGTTGTCATTGATGTCAACATACTCATATTGCATTGATAAGAAGGATTGGATGAGCTATGTGCTGAGGATATTGAGAAAATTAGTCTCAATTAGGAACAATGAAGAACAGTGATGAGAAGAAGGCAAAAGTACTCAATAGGTTGAGATTCAGAGGATGCAGATTAAAGGGTTTGTAGATATGAGTCTTGAGATGATCCAGTTAAGATTTCAGAGGTCCGCATGAAGATGTGAAGAAGTTGTGATCATTCAAGTAGAACCGGTTTAGGGAGATGCTCCGGAGTGACAGAGTGTTACGAAAAGGTCTAGTGAGATCTGGAAGTGCATTGTCCTATTCTGCAGATTGGACAGAGTGTTTGGGATGTCCTTGTGATGTGTCATCTCGATTTGTTCATGGTTTGGAGGTCCAGAAGCACCCCTTGCAGTATGACAGTGGCAATAGACTATGTTCTTGAAGTTTCAAATGAGGAAGAGAAGAGATTCTAGTGAGTAGAGGAAGTGCAGATGTACTTGGTCATTCAGGCAAGCTTGTGAAGGTTCTTGGATCATGTTGAGGTTGTGTTGATGGTTCGCATTGGTGGTAGAGCCCAAAATTGAAGATATTCTTCCGGATGAAGTTATTGCTCAGACTAGCCAACCGGATGAGTTGTTCATCTTGCAAATGTTCTTGTGGTGGCTGACCAGATGTGTTATTCATCCTGCGAATGTTCTTATGGTTGATTATCAACTTAGATGATTGTTCCTAAGTCAATGTCTTGTATAAATAAAGGTTTGTGAGTTCATTTCAAAGTGTGTGTGGAGCGGATAAGTGTAGTATAGCGAAAGAGCGAAAGGCAGAGTAGGTGTGACTCGAGCTTAAATGGAACTGATCTAGACATGGTGAAGATGTCATTCTCCAGTTCAAGTTTGTGATACGTATGATCTTGCAGATAGTGTGTCTCTTTGTAGGTAGCTTGCCTCCTTGTGAGCAGTGTGCTCGGGTAGTGAGCCCTAATTGGCATGTGCCATTCTTTTTCTTATTCTTCTAACAGAGAATAATCCTTGGGTTAATCACCCCATGGTTTTTCCCTTAACCAGGTTTTCCATGTCAAAAATCTTGGTGTCTAATATGTTGATGTTTATCTGCTCCGGTGTTTATGCTTTCTGCTTTCATGAATAGTTAATTGATATGCTGTTAACTAACAAAGAAGAATCAAGTGTTTGAAGTAAAAACAAGTTTTTATACAACTGATTCACCCCCCCCTCAGTTGTGTGCGCTAGATCTAACAATCCAAACTTAGAAGGGTGAATAATAAGGGTATTGGGATATAGAGGGTAGACAAAAAATACAGAAGTGGAAAGTCTTGAGCAGGAAAGCTCTAATGTTGGAAAGGAAATTTTAGGTAGAGAGGAGGTAAAGAAAGGAAAAGACACCACAACTTAGCTGGACATAGATACATAAGAGAATGAAGTAGAAAACAAAAAGGAAACTAATGGAGAGGCAGAACAACAAATAGAAGGAAAGGAAGATCACAAGGAGGATTTAGATGAAAAACTAGTGGAGATCATCATTGTATTAGGTAATACTTTTAATGAAGAATATACTAATTCCATAATAAAAGTGGGAAGTGAGCTAGTACAGCTGGCTAGGGAAGCCAGGGAAGGAATGGAGGCATAAAACTTTGAAGCAGAAAGCCAGGAAGAGAAATCGGTTGCAGAGCAGGGTTATGGACAACAAGAAAAGGAATGGGAAGTGGGAGAAAGCTTCCTCTTCTTTAGTGATATGTAGAATGTGGCATTGGGCCAAGAGGATGGGGTAAGTTTAGACATATCACAAAGTGAGGCATGCAGGAAATCTCTAGACTATGGAGATAGTAGAAAAAGAGGAAGGATCCCTAGTCAAGAAAAAAAGGAAATTGGATGGAGAAGCAGTAGGGCAAATGAAAATTAACGAAATGCTAAAATTAGGGAAGGGGCAAAACCCTTTCAAGGGACAATGAGGATAATCTCATGGAATGTTAGGGGCTTAAATGCCCCTAACAAAAAACACCTAGTTAGACATCAACTGGAGGTGTCACGGGTAGATATTTTTCTAATCTAGGAATCCAAACTACATGAGGAGGAAGTGGAGAAACTAAGATCAAATCTAAGGATATGGAAAATGGAGGCAGTCAATGCGGAAGGAGCATCAGGAGGATTACTGACTACCTAGAAACAACAAAGATTGGTGCTAGAAAAAGTGGATTCAAGAAAAAATTGGATAGCAAGTAAGGTGAGAAGTGTTCCATCTGATCTGAGTTTTTTTCTTTTTAATATTTATGGTCACTCTTCATGCATTCAAAAAAGAGAATTATGGATGGAGTTAGAAACCAAGTGTAAAAATTTGGCACCAAATTTCTACATATTGGGGGGATTTCAATACAATCTTGGGAACAACAAACAAAAGGGGAGGGATAACTAGGAAAATTCAATTGCAAATAGATTTTGAAGCATTTGTACAAATAAATTCCCTCATGGAGATACATATGGGAAATGACCTTTACACATGGACAAATAGAAGAACTAGTTTCTACAACATAGCCAAGAAATTAGATAGATTTGTTTTCAAGGGAGATCTCGGCTCCTTCCCATTCACCTTTTAAAGTAATATTTTGCCAATATTAGGCTCATATCACTTTCCAATCCAATTAGAAATCAATGGGGAAAGAAATCCAATCAGATGCCCCTTCAAATTCAAAATAATATGGTTTAGAGATGACAATTTAATGTCCCTAATTCAGAAGTGGTGGGGTGAAGTGCAAATAGAAGGATCAAACATTTTTATCATAACTACAAAGTTGAAAATAGTAAAGCAACAATTGAAAACTTGGAACAAGAACAATTTCAAGAATATCTTCAAGGAAAAAAGAAATATTGAAGAACAACTAGAGCAAATAAATGAGGAAGTATTGGCAGTAGGAATGGATGACACAAAATTCAAGATGGAAAAAGAGTTGCTAAACAGACAAGAGGATATTTTAGCAAAGGAGGAAATATACTAGAGACAAAAGTCTCGAGAGCTATGGATTAGACAAGGAGACCAAAATACAAAATATTTTCATAATGCAACAAAATCTAGGAGGGAAGCCAATAGAATCTCACACATCAAGATAGCAAATTGGAGAAATTTAGAAAAAATAGAGGAAATTATTGCTGAAACAGTTAACTTTTCTTCAAAATTTGCTTAACAACTGAAATGGTTCAAGGAGAGAGGAACAACTTCAGATATTGACAAACATTCCAAAACTAGTGATAGAAGATCATAATAAGATGCCTTTAGAGAGGTTCACAGAGAATGAGATCAAAGAAGTTTTATTCCAACTTCACCTAGATAAGTCCCTTGGACCAGGCGGATTCTCTTCAAATTAAGGTGACAACAACCTTGTAAATCCTATGTAATTAATTACTCCTAATATTATCTGTAAATCACCCATAAGGGATGAAAGGTTTCACCAACCGTGGTCTTGTTTTAGCTACATGTTTATATCTGGTTCTCGATGCTAACTCATCCATGATGGGGGGTCTCTGTTGTTTGCCTGGGTCATAGGAGAATGTTATTTTGGCTATCACTACTAACCTCACAGATCTGAAGTTGGATGCTGTTGTTTCAATTTGGTTGTCACATGAATTAAGGAAGAAAAGTTCAGATAGTTCAGGGGATGCTCTCAGTGTCAAGGGAAGGTCTATGGAAAGAGGACTAAAAGGAGATCAGAAGGGGTCTAAAGACAAGTCTAAGGGTTTCTCTAGGACTCCTAGAAAGAAGAACAAAGTTAAGTGTTAGATCTGTGAAAAGAGAGGACATGTGAAAAGGAATGTTGCAACCTGGAGAAACAATGGGATTCCGCTACTGATAAGTCTTTGAATGCAGATGATGAGGTTTTACTTTCTACATGTAATGTTGTTTCTCATGATCATTGGTTGGTTGACTCAGGATGCTCATACTTCATGACCCCGCATAAAGAATGATTTTCCACATACAAAGAGTATGATGGACGAAATGTGTACCTCGGGGACAACTCTACATACCCTATTATTGGACGAGGGAAGGTAATGTTGTGTTTTAGTGATGGGAGAATTAAAACCTTTCCTGGTGTTTTGCATGTTCCTAGATTGGCTAGAAATTTGACTTTTGTTTCAAAGTTGAATGATTCTAGAATGCATGTGACATTTGATAAGCATGGTTGTAGATTGGTGAGAGGAAACTTGGTGGTAGTGAAGGGGAAAAGATTTGGAACTCTGTTTAAGCTAGAAGCCACTACTATTTGTAATGCCTCTTATGTATCTGAGGCTAATACTGAAAATACATGTATGTTGTGGCACCATAGATTAGGCCACATAAGTCAGTTTGGTTTAAAGACTATCTTAAATAAATAATTGTTAGACAATTTATCCTATTTTGATGAGAGTTTCAAATTTTGTGAACATTGTGTGTTTAGAAAATAGAATAGATCTCCATTTCCTTTAGGCTATAATAAATCTAATGATAAATTGGAACTTATTAATTCAGACATTTTTGGTTCAATGGATGTTGAATCCATTGGAAAATCTAGATATTTTGTTTCATTCATTGATGATGTCTCAAGGTTTACCTAGATTTATTTTATGCATCACGAATCTGAAGTTTTCACTAAGTTTAAGGAATTTAAAGCCTAAGTTGAAAAGTAATCAGATTATAAGATAAAGGTTTTGAGATTTGACAATGGAGGGAATATTATTATAAGGAATTTGATGAATTCTATAAGCATGCGGGTATTTTTAGATAGAAAACTACTCCGTATACTCTACAACAAAATGGAGTGGTAGAAAGGATGAATTAGACAATAATGGAAAGAGAAAGAAGTATGTTGAGTGAATCACGATTGAATAAATGTTTTTGGGTAGAAGCCATGTGTACTAAAAACTACTTGATTAATAGATCTCCATGTAAGGCTCTTGCTTCAACTCCTTATGAAATGTGGACAGGTAAGAAACCTTTTGTTTCACATTTAAGGCTATTTGGCTATGAGACTTATGTCCATGTGCTTAAATAAAATTGAACTTACTTATG
This sequence comes from Cunninghamia lanceolata, assembly GCA_027924645.1. Taxonomy (NCBI): domain Eukaryota; kingdom Viridiplantae; phylum Streptophyta; class Pinopsida; order Cupressales; family Cupressaceae; genus Cunninghamia; species Cunninghamia lanceolata. Next base: position 12,118,597 of record BSBN01000892.1, read on the forward strand.
TTCATGTGCTTAAATAAAATTGAACTAAGTTGGAGCCAAAAGCTAAAAAGTGTACTTTCATTGGATATGGTGATAATGTAAAAGGTTATAAGCTTTGGAATCCTCTAACCTGAAAGATTATCTATTCTAGAGATGTTATTTTCAAGGAACTTAGTGTTATTTGAGAACCTAAAAAACCAAAGGAAAAAGAAGAAAAGGTGAATAGAGTGCATTTTGAATTAGAGCATGAAGATGCACCTCAGGAAGAACATAATTATGGATTGGGGGGTGAAGAAGCAGAAGAAGACTAGAGTGAAAGTTCTGATGAGGAAGAATCTATTATGACAGAAGAAGCTATTATAGATGAGCATACAGAAGAACCTGAAGAGTCTATTACTTGACCTCTAAGAAGATCCACAAGAAAATGGAACCCAATTGATAGGTATAGCCCACCAGATTTCCATTGTGTATTTGCTTTATTGAGTATTGATGATGAGCCTAGATTCTATAGCAAAGCTATTCATGCAGATGATAGTGAGTCTTGGAAGTTAGCCATGTAGGAGGACATGATGGATTTAGACTCATTTAACACCTGGGATCTTGTTGATTTTCCTAAAGGAAGAAAAGCCATAGGTTGCAAGTGGGTCTTCAAGAAGAAGTTTGGAGCAAATAGTTCATTGGAGAAGTACAAGGCTAGACTAGTAGGGCTACTCTTGGAGAGAGGGAGATGATTTTGGTGAAATTTTCTCTCTTGTTGCTACATTAACTTCTATTAGATATCTCTTATCCATTGTTGTAGCTCTTTACTAGGAAATAGAGCAAATGGATGTTAAGACTGCATTCTTGTATGGAGATCTTCAAGAAGAAATTTACATGCAACAACCTACAAGTTTTGTTGTGAAAGGGAAAGAACATTGGGTTTGCAAATTGAAGAGGTCTCTTTATGGTCTGAAGTAGTCCACCAGAATGTGGTACCAAAAATTTGATTCATTTGTGTTGAAATTGGGTTTTGTTAGAAGTGAGGAGGATCATTGTTTTTACATTCATTTTGTTGATGATTCTATTATGATCATTACATTGTATGTTGAAGACATGTTATTTTTCAGCAATATTAAGGGTATGATCAGTGAGTTGAAAGCCCAACTTGATGAAGGGGGTAAATAACAAAACACACAACAATAAAAATTGAACACAGAAAATAGAATGTTCTTTTATTGATTTGTATAATTCATTACATTACAGAAGCTAAAATACAATCAGAGGATGAATCCTCCACAGGCCGCAACATAGTACAACTTCCTATCTAAAGACTCTAGAATATTTAGCCTTCTATAACCCCAAATCAGCTAGGGTTTCTATTTTCCCACCTTTTCTTGACTCTACACTTTCTCCCTTATCTCTAATACTTCCAAGGGTTCCCAAAAATGGTCATATATAGTCCTTTTTGGTGACCTCCAGCCAAAATTTGAATTTTGCATCTCCCTCCAAAAATAGGTCAACCTTCAGGAGCCATAACTATTGATCCAGATGTTTGATTGATGAACCGTTTGAAGCGCTAAAAGCTTGTGAAATGCTCTATGCTCTAAGAATCTGCTCTACCAGTTCCGCCCATTTTCAAGCCCATACAGGGCTGTTTAGTGCCTCAAACCTGAATTTGAATAATTTTCAAGCATTTTTCAAGAAACAAAAACTTTAATATCTTTTAGATCACAAATTATCTTTGCATTATTCCTTTGCCAAAGGTCTTATTTTTCATTTATGAAGTTGCCTATAAATTTTCTCTTCAATTTGTGCCCAAATGCAAACTTTCCAAAAATAGCAATTTGCTATTTTTAGCAGTTTGGAAAAACTGAAAGTTCTACATCATTATTCAAATGATTATGGAACCAGATATGCTAATTTTGAAAGGAAATGAAAACAATATCAGTGATTTTGGATCACATCTTTTTTGGGGTGATGCAAGATTGCTCTTACACCTCTGGATGCTCCTGCATCAGACACCCAAGGTAAATTTTTAGAATTGACCTTGTCACATCTCAGGTGTTTGAGGAAAACCCCAAATGGTCAACTTCTACCTTAGATAACTAGGAAGAATCTTCAACAGGCCTTCCTTTCCACTTCACCTGTTATTCTTCATATTGCCTATTCTGAGTACTTCTTCCCACACAACTATCCAAGATCTCTTCTATCTCCTCTGTTGAAGTAGATGCCGGAATACTCTACTATCCTTCTGTTGGTCCATCCTCTGTTCCACCTTCATGATATTCTGTTAAATCAGAAATGTTGAACACAAGGGAAATGTTGATCCCACTCAGTAGCTCTACCTCATATGCATTTCCTGAATCATGCTTCTTCAGAATTCTACATGGTCCAAATTTCTTCATTTTCAACTTATTGTATGTTTTGACTAGAAACCTCTCTTTTCTCAGGTGAACCATGACTTCATCTCCTACCTGAAACTCCTTATATCTCCTCTTCTGATCCACCTTAGCCTTGTACTAAATATTCATCTTATTAATGCGCTATCTCACTTCTTCATACAAATTCTTCAGGTGTTCTGCGAAGTTTTCAGCTTCGGCACTCATCTTTTCTCCCCTTTCTAGCTTCCTTAACTCAGAAGCATTTCTTGGACTACTCCCATATACAATCTGGAATGGTGATTTACTAGTACTCCTATTAAAAGAATTGTTGTAAGAAAATTCTACCTAAGGTAAAATCAAATACCATCTCTTGGGCTTATCTCCTACTAGGCATCGTAGTAGGTTACCCAAACTCCTATTCACCACTTCCATCTGTCCATCAATCTGTGGATGGTGTGTAGAATTGAACTTCAAATCTATCTTCAACTTCTTCCACAATGTCCTCCAGAAAATAACCAACAAACTTGGTGTCTCAATCTGAAACTATGCTCTTAGGTAGACCATGTAGTCTCACCACCTCTTTGAAAAATAACCCTGCACTATGAACATCATCATTAGTCTTCTTAGAAGTAATAAAATGTGCCATCTTCAAGGATCTATCCACCACCACAAAAATAGAATCATGTCCTCTCCATGTCCTTGGTAAACCAAGAACAAAATCCATACTAATATCATCTCATGGCTTCTCTGGTATAGGTAATGGTTGATATAGCCCTGTATTCTAACTTGCTCCTTTTTCCATCTGATACACTCTACAACTTTGCACGTACTTCTTCACATCTTGCAACAACTATGGCCAATAATAATTCTCACCAACAATAGTAGTGCTCTTATCTCGACCAAAGTGTCAAGTTAATCCTCCACTATGCTTCTCCTTAATTAGGTTCTCTCTCTTAGAACTCCTCAAAATGCACAACTGGTTTCCCTTAAACAACATGCCATCTTGGATTATGAAATCAAAGCATTTTGTCCTATCCAAAGTAACAGATTCTAGACAAGCTTTCCAAGCCTCTACAAAATCTATGTCTTCATGATATAAAATTTTGAGCTCATCAAACCCAACAACTTCTATCTTCATTTCTGTCAACAAATTTTGCCTTCTGTTCAAGGCATCTAAAACTCTGTTGGACTTCCCACTGGCCTGTGCTTCAAAACAAAAGTATAACACTGTGAAAACTCAACCTAGTTTAAGTGCCTTTGATTTAACTTTCCTTGATTATTAAGATATTGTAAAGCTTGATGATCAATATATAAAACAAACTCTTTTGGCAACAAATAATGTCTCCATTTCTTCAAATCCTAAACTATTGCATAAAACTTCTGATCCTAAACATAATACTTTTTCTTGGCATCATTAATCTTCTCACTGAAATAGGTAATGGGCTTACCTTCCTGAATCAAAACATCTCCTATAGCACTGCCACTAGCATCACAATCTTCTTGAAATACCTTATTGAAATCTGGAAGTGCCAAAACAAGTTGCTTTGTGACTTTTTGCTTCAATGTATCAAAACTCTTGTTTACTCTTGTAGTCCATTTAAACTCTTTTCTATCCCCTCTCATTGTTTCAGTTAGGGGTGCACAAATGCTACTAAAATTCCTGATAAATTTTCTGTAAAAACTTGCCAAATGAAAAGATCGTACCTCTATAGCACTCCTTAGCGCAGGCCATTCAAGGATAACCCTTACTTTTTCTGTGTCCATCTTAAGACCTTCCTCTAAGACAACAAATCCTAGGTATACCAATTTCTTCTTTGAAAAACTACATTTCTTCAAATTAATCAACAACTTCTATTCCGTTAACTTCTCTAAAACTCTTCTAATATGCATTAGATGCTCTTCCCATGTTTTACTGAAAATCAAAATATCATCTAAATAAACAATAATAAAACTTCCCAAAAACTCTTTCAATACCTCATTCATGAGCCACATGAATGTGCTCGGTGCATTGGTTAGCCCAAATGGCATGACTAACCACTCATACAAACCTTCCTTTGTCTTGGTGGTTATCTTCCATTCATCTCCTTCTTTGATTCCAATCTAGTGATACCCACTCTTTAAGTCAATCTTTGTGAAATCCTTGGCTCCACTCAAACAATCCATTTATCATCCATTCTAGGTAATGAAAATTAGTACTTGATCATGATCTTATTGATGACTCAAAAATTTGTACACATTCTCCACTCTCTATCTTTCTTCGGTGCTAGTACTGTAGGAACTGCACATGGACTTAGGCTATCTCTTATTAGTCCCTTCCTTAACAACTAGTGAACTTGTCTGTTCAGCTCTTCATTCTTTGTAGGAGTAATTTTTTGGGCTACCTTATTCGATAAATTGGCTCCTAGTATCAAATCGATTTGATGACTTATCTTCCTCACTGGTGCCTTCTAGTACATTATCAGAGACAATATCTTAAAACCCTTAAAACATTTCTAAGACTTCTGCTGGTACATCTTCACATTTCTCTTAGTTGACCTTAGGAATCAATGCAAAGCAATGATGCTCGTGCTTCATACCCTCAAAAATTTTCTACCATCTACTAAGAAAATTCTGCCAGTACTACATACCTTTTCTTCCACCTCCTTTAAGGGCTTCAACTTATGACAAACTCCATCCTTTATTAGTGAATAGGTATTTGCATGGCCATCATGGATAGCACACCTATCATATTGCCATGACCTCCCCAATAGCATATGACATGCATCCATCGGTATGATGTCACTCAACACCTCATCATGGTAGTCTCCACTCTTGAACTTAACTAAACACTACTCATTGACCAAAGCTCTATGGTCCTTCTACAACCATGTCGATATGGATGTGGATGCTTTCTCCTTGTCAACTTCAACTTGTTAACCATCTCCTCTAAAACAAGATTGTCAATGCTTCCACTATCGATAATAATATCACAACATTTACCTTCACATTTGTACCTTGTGTGTAATAGACTCTTCCTCTAATCTGGTTCTTTCTCCTCATTCATTAATGTTCTTCTAACAACTAGGGTTTCTCCCCTTTCAGCTTCTTCGAAATGCTCAGACTGCACATCTCCATCTACATGTGCAATTCATGCATTACCTTCAAGTCTTCTGTTTCTCCTTCCTTGATGTTGCAAACACTCATATGTTCGATGCCCTTCTTTTCCACAATGGAAACAGGTTCCTCTGAAACCTCCTCTTCCAAGTCCTTGCCCAGGTCTGCATTTTCCTCTTCCTCTTTGCTCACCATTGTTTTGGTTACCATAGTAGTAGGTATTAACCCCTCTCTAATTTTGACTGGTGCCAGCTTCTTCAATTTTTTTTGATCTTCACTTTAACCTCCATAGGGTCTTCCACCACCTTGTCTACCTTGACCTTTCCCTCTTTGCTTGCTTTCAAATCTTTCATTTAGTTTCTCCTCTAGGTTCAGAGAAAGCTGGTAAGCATCTTCTATGGTGGTCATCCTGACCAGGATCAACTCCTCTTGAATACTTAGCCTCAACCCATTAATGTAATAGGCTACCTTCTCCTTGTTGGCCTCTGTATGGCTATCCTGATAGTAATCTTATAAAAATCTTCTGTATACTCCTTAACAGACTTGTTACCTTGCTTCAATCATTGCAACTTCTTCAACAACTCCATCTCATAGTCCATGGGAATAAACTGCTTCTTCAGTTTGTCCACCATCTGATCCCATCTAGTAATATTTCCTTTTCCTCTTCTATTTCTCTCTAACTGGACATCCTTCCATTAAATATGGGTATGGCCCTTCAACTTTGTTTTTACAAACTTGACCTGTTCTAGATCTTCCACATCTTCATACTCAAAATATTCTTCCATATCATTGATCCAATCAATAAGCTATTCTGAATTCAAATCTCCAGAATAGGTAGAAACTTTGATCCTGGGCCTCTTTTTGATCTTCAAAATGGCCCTCAACAACCTTACTTCTACAATATCTCCTACAGCTTCTTGTTCTTCCTCAAATAGTTCTTCTTTAGCTTCATATTCACTTTATTCTCTTATTCTCGGATCAACCCCTCTTTGTAGCTCCTCTTGTAATGCATCAATCTACCTTTGCAAGGCTCTAAAACCCTCTTCCATCAAAGAATTTTTGGACAATTCATTACATTACAGAAGCTCAAATACAATCAAATGATGAATTGTCCACAGGCTACAAAATATTATAGCTTCCTATCTCAAGACTCTAGAATCTTCAGCCTTTTGTAACCCTAAATCAGCTAGGGTTTCTATTTTCCCACAATTTCTTGACTCTACACATTCCCCTTTATCTATACTACTTCCAAGGGTTCCCAAAAATGATCATATATAGCACTTTTTGGCGGCCTCCAGCCAAAATTCAATTTTTGCATCTCCCTCTAAAAATAGGTCAACTTCTAGGAGCCATAAGTTTTAATTTGGGTGTCCAATTGATGCAGTGCTCTACACGTTAAGAACCCGCTTTGCTAGTTTTGGCCATTTTCAAGCTTGTATGGGGCCATTTAGTGCCTCAAACCTGAATTTGAGTAATTTTCAAGCATTTTTTGGGAAACAAAAACTTTAATATCTTTCAACTCACCAATAATCTTTGCATGATTCCTTTGCCAAAGGTCATATTTTTCATTTATGAATCTTCCTGTAAATTTTTGCTTCAATCTGTGCCCAAATGCAAACTTTCTAAAAAATAGCAGTTTGGAAAAACTAAAATTTCTACATAATTATTCGAGTGATTATAGAACCAGAAACACTAATTTTGAAAAGAAATGAAAACAACATCGACAATTTTGAATCACATCTTTTTTGGGTAATGCAAGATTGCTCTTCCACATATGGATGCTCCTGCATCACAACTTTTAGGTGCATTTGCCATGATCTTGGATCTATTAGGTATATTTTGGGGATGGAGATCAAAAGAGATAGAGGTAACAAAAAGCTTTGGTTGTCTCAAAGTAAGTATGTGAATATCATTTTGCAGAGTTTTAGTATGCAGGATTGTAACCCAGTTAGTGTTCCTTTACCCATTGGTACTAAGCTTTCATTACATATGTGTCCAAAGAATGAGGATGATTTAGAGGATATGTCTAATGTGCCATATGCTAGTGTTGTAGGGAGTTTGATGTATGCAATGGTTTGCACTAGACTAGATATTGCACTAGGGAGTTTGATGTAGGGAGTTGGAGTAGATTTATGTCTAACATTGGTAGACAACATTAGAATTATGCGAAGATGGTATTTAGATATCTAGCAAGCACTCCTAATTATTGTTTGGTTTATTTTGGTACTGATAGTGCTAACAAAACTTTGGACATAGATGGATTTGTTGATGCAGATTGGGCAGGTGACTTGGATAGTCGAAGGTCCACTAGTGGCTATGTGTTTACTTTGTTTAGTGGAGCAGTGAGTTGCATGAGCAAAAGGCAGCCCACGGTTGCTTTGTCAACCATTGAAGTAGAGTATATGGCTGCTACCCATGTCTCTAAGGAGGTAGTTTAGTTGAGGAGATTGTGTATAGGTATTGGTTTTGACTACATGATCATTTAGCTTGGTTGTGATAGCTAGAGTACTATTTGTTTGGCAAAGAATCCTATGTATCATGCTCGGACTAAGCATGTCAATGTACAATATCACTTTGTTCAAGAAATGGTTGCAAATGGAGAGATTGAGATGAAGAAGGTAGATACTTAAGACAATGTTGTAGATGCTTTGGCCAAGCCTATGAGTACAGATAAATTTCTTTGGTGCAAAGAGGCCATGAGCCTTGCTTCTAGTGCCTGATTATTTTATGGTTTTCCTATGGGTATTTACAATGTATGATGTCAAGTGGGAGAATATTAGGATTAAGGTGCCATCAACATTGTAAATCCTACGTAATTAATTACTTCTAATATTATTTGTAAATCACCCATAAGGGATGAAAGGTTTCACCAGTAGTGATTTTGTTTTAGCTAAATGTTTATATCCAGTCCTCAATGCTAACTCATCTGTCATGGGGGGTTGCAGGGGGGTTTTCACTCGTGAGGGGTCTGGGGCAATCATCCCCCTGGTAGGGGGTCCAGGGACCGTGTGCCCCCGGTGGGGGTTCAGGGGTAATGCCCTAGAAACCACATTTTATTTTATATTTTATCATTGTAAATCTAGACCGTTCATCATTAGGTCACAAATCTGATGGTTGATATTATGTTGATTATCTTTCCCTAGAAGGTAAACCCCTTTTATAAGGATATTTGTACTACATTTTTATTAGATTAGAGAGTAACAGGCATCATTGGATTGAAGACTAAACAAATAGACGAAGTGCATGTATTGTAATCTCATATTTGAAGATAATACAACTTGGAGCCTCTTTTCTTGGTGGAAGTTTTTACTTGAAAGTGTTTTCTCCATGTTATATGTTGTGTTATGTGTTGAGTTCTTAGTGCATGTTATTTCTGTGTAGTGGGTTATAATTTATGTTGCAATCTCCATTGATTCTACATTATTTAAAGCACATAAATAAGGTTTGAATCAAATTTTCTTTGTGTGGTTTGCACCTTCATTTGTAACAGATTCTAGGCTATATTCTTTTAGAAATGCTAGGAATTCATAGGAGGTGAAGTAACGGTAGTTATTGAGGACTCTAGAAGGACAGGCAAAATTTGAAAGGAAAAAAACAACACATTCATAACCCTGATACCAAAAAAGAAAAACATTGCTCTTTGGATGAGTTTAGACCAATAGCCCTCTTTAATACTTTATATAAGATTATGGCCAAGGCTACAACAAACAAAATAAAAAAGATTCTCCCTGACATAATTTTAGAAGAACAAATGGGATTTGTACCAGGAAGATCAATCCTAGATGGAGTCATAGTAGCACAAGAGGCCATTCATTCTACTCAAATGTTGAGAAATGATAACATGTTGATAAAATTGGACATTAAAAAAGCATATGACAGGGTTCACTGGAGGTTCTTGTTCAAAGTGATGGAAGCCTTTGGATTCAACAAGAATTTCTTGGACTGGATCTTCAATTGTGTAGCCAACCCAAGATTTTTGGTTTTGATAAATGGCTCTCTAGAAGGCTTTTTTCGGGCTTCAAGAGGCCTAAGACAAAGAGACCCACTATCCCCCTTCTTATTTATCATAATGGTAGAAGCTATGGGAAGATCAATCAACAAAGCCTTGATGGGAGGGAAAATAAAAGGAATACAAGTGACCAAGGAATTGCCTGCTATAACACATCAGCAAGTTGTTGATGACACAATGCTATTTGGGGCTGCTCAAATCAAAGAAGCAAAACATATCAAGAGAATCTTGGATGATTATTCAATGGCTTTAGGGCAAGAGGTAAATAAGGATAAATCAGATGTGTTCTTTTTTACAAATCAAAGATTAGAAAACCAGACTCTAAGAGTGCTAGACTTCAAAAAAGGAAAGCTACCATGCAAATACTTGGGTCTACCCCTTGCGGCTGGACTGCAATCAGGTAAACTCTGGGACTCCTTGAATTCAAGAGTAGAAAATAAATTAGTTGCATGGAAATGAAAGTGGCTCTCATGGGTAGGCAGAGTAACAATGTTAAAAGTAGTGATCTTAGCAATACCTATATATATGATGTTATGTCTTCCAATGCTAATGGAGGTAAGCAACACGATAAATTAGAAAATGAGAAGGTTCTTCTGGCAAGGGAACAATGAACAAAATAAATACCCTCATTAAATTGGACAAAATTTGCAAGGAAAAGAAGGTGGATGGAATAGGAGTGAAAAAATTACTTCTTCAAAATAAGGTACTCAAAGCAAAGTTAATTTGGAAGATTTATGCAAATCTAGAATCTAAATGGGCAAAGTTAATGAAAAAAAAATACCTAGATCTAGGGGATTTACGTATTTTCAAAGTGAGAACTCTTCCTACAGGATCAAGAATATGGAATTTTATGAGAAGTTGTATGGATCTAGTATCAAACTTTCTAACATGGGACATCAAGGATGGAAGAATTGCTCTATTCTGGGTAGACTCATGAGGGGGTTTCCCAAGTTTGGATAGAAGAAGAGAGTTGGACCTAATTAGGGAGGCAACAAAGAAAAGTTAGGGAATGCATAAGAGACTACTTATATGAGAGCTATATTGATGGGATCACACAATCGAAATGGAAAGATGTGAGAAGATTAGAAATTTTGAATGAGTTGGCTACTAAATTTGAAGTGGCACTGAAAGAAAGAGTAACCTTCATCAAAGAAGGGAAGGACTATCTAAAAAGGAATGGAACAAAAAATGGAGAATATAATGTGAAGGATGGATACAGAGCTCTAATCAAAATAATGGATTCTTCTTGTCAGATACTAGGAAACTTATGTTGGAACAAAAATTGTTTACCCAAGGTAGGAACATTTGCATGGGCTAGCATCAAAAAAATAATTTTGACAATAGATAGGTTTGGGAAGATGGGATTTGCTGGTCCATCCAAATGCATTTTGTGTAAAAAAACAAAAGAATCAAGTAACCATTTTCTCCTTAGTTTCCATTTTACACAAGAGTGTTGTCAATGGCTCTATGCCAAGTTAGCATGGAAAAGTGATTTGCTAGAAGATATCCTCAGCTTGTTTCAAGCTTGGCTAGTGTTAAATAGTTCAACATTGTTTTCTAGTTTGTGGATAGTAAGTCCATATTTAGTAATTTGGGAGGTATGGAAAGAAAGGATCAGGAGGATTTTTCAAGACAGAAATGTTGATCTCTTCACTTTTGAATAAGGTGGAAGCTACCATTGTGGAAGTGGTGAAAAGTAGGATAAGTGGCCAAAATTTAAAAAAAGACAAATTTCACATAATGGGATGCTATGATGAGGAAAGAATGGCATGGATTAGAAGTCCCTCCATTCTCAAGTGAAGGATGGAATAAGGTTAGGGATGCTAGGAAGAACATGAAATGGAAAGCCCAAGAGGTTGGGTGGTTTAAATTAAATTTTGATGGTGCTGCTAGGGGTAACCCGGGATCATCAGGAGATGGTTGTATTATCAGGGATTGGAATGGAAAAGTGATAGGAAAATTGGCTAAGACACTTCCTATAGGGACCAATAATGTAGCAGAACTCTAGGTACAGTTGCAAGGAATCTATTTCTGCCAAGAGTTGAATCTGGATCAAGTAATTTTAGAAGGAGATTCAACACTTGTAATAAATGCAGTCAGAGAAGGCCAAATACATAATTGGGGATTAAAGAGCATACTGGAGGTGATTACTAAATAGCTGGAAGGTTTAAAAAATTATATGATCAATCATACTTGTCAAGAAAGGAACAAGGAAGCAAATGCATTGGAAAATTTAGGAGCTGATGTAATAAATCTGAAAGAGTATGAGACTCCATAGTCAAGTAAAAGAAGACAAAAAAAGGAATTAAATAGGGGGCACTAGAAATTGTTACACTTTGATGCTTTAGGAAATATATATATATATATATAATCATTGATTATAGAGTTACATTGGCTCAAGCTCATATAGTTTCCCACATAAAAGATGTGGAAAACTATTGGAGAAAAGAGATAAGATTAGAATATTTTTTTCAAAGCAACTTTAGCAGGAAGAATGGCTTCATCGTGGCTGTAATTGATTTGAAATCATTCTAAGTTGGCGGTCAAGAAACAATGAGGAGATAGAGAAAACATTCATTTTAATGATTAACACACCCGACGAGCTAGGTGGGAGTAGTTAATATGGCTACAGTAATCATTTATCAAATATGCAAACAAGGTGAAAAGACATACCATTGTGGAACAATAAATATTTGTTAGTATTGAAAAAGAATGAAATGGGATATGGGATGAAGATGGATCTCTTCACACAAAGTATACTAATTAGAAGTGATCTATAACCACTCAATAAGTACTCTAAAAAGACTGGGACATATCACACCGAGATTATATATTAGCTACAATGGATTAACATGGCAGAAACTTCAAAGTTTGTCCTATATATGTTGGTAGAGAGCATAGTTTGCAGAGGAATGGATACTACAATCCAATTAACCAACAAGATGAGGCAGATGGCATTTTTGGGAAGGGTAACTTTGCAGTGTCTAAGGAGGGTTTTGTTGGAAAATGATGCTTTAATGGTAGGTGCCACCAAGTTGATAGTAGGCATGACATTTATGGAGGAAAGGGAGCACTGCAAAGTTGACACAGACAACACATCAAGGTTCATGGTGTCTTTGTTAGACCTGAATATTTCCAAGAAAGAAGTAAATATCATAGCCTAAAGAATGTTCAAAGCAGATTTGCTAGACGGTCTTGAGGAAGTATTGGTGGCCACGACATTGGGAGCAGGAGCCCCTCATCCTCACAATATGGAGTGACTAAATATACCAGTTGAAATTGTGAAGTATTTCCCCTTTTTGTTAGATCTTAGGGGTGGGGATTTACTTATGCATTGGGAGAAGGCACTTGCAGGCATCAATTTCTTAAAGAAGATGTTACAGCTAGTCTTTGTGGAGGATTTTGAGTGGTTACAGAATTCAACAACTATCTCTAGGAAAAGGATGATGTATGAATTAAAGAATAAAATGGGCTAAGCTTTCAATTTTGTATGAAAATATCTATAGTAGTTAGTGTATTAGGGCTAAGGCCTAAGAATGGTCATTGGATAGATTGATAGTATATAGAAAAGATGCAAGAATATCTTGGCCTTGTGTGGCCTTTTTAAGGAATGTCTCAGCCCTATGTGGTCTTGTTGCATAGATTAATAGTTTTTTAAGCTCAAGAGAAATAGGGATGATAATGGAAGATGCTAGAAACAGTGGGGATTTAGATTTGCCTTTCAAGAAAAAAGACAAATATGTAATGCTTTTTTGAATTTCAATATAATATTAACCTCTCTTACAAATAAAAAATATATATCTAAACTATAAATTATAATATTACATATAATTATTATATAAAATATTATAATAATATATCTAACCTATATTATAATATTATATTATGTAATTATAATAATTCTCATAATTATATAATATAGTTAAAATTAGGCTATATCTATATTTTAAAATATATCATAAGTATACCGAGAGATATCCTTCTCGAGGCACATATTTTTTAATCACTAATACTTAAATTAGGCACCTTGAGAAGGATATCTCTTAGCATACATTAGATATATTTTTTAAAAAATAGATATGCTAGTTTTATACATAGTTTATACCTTTCAAGCTCTTCCTTGTGCCATATTTTATACATGTCTTGTATTTATAAACAAAAATGATAAAGGTCTATTGCTCATTCTCTCTTGAAATGAAAGTTACATCTGGTTTTACATCTACATGTGTGGATTAAGGCAAACTATCTCAGCAATTAGATAATATTTACTATTTGTAGGATGTGGCAAGCATAGTTATTGCCAAGGGGGATTTTTCCCACATGCAAACATCATAATGTAATATATGATTTTTTATGCTTTGTTCTTTCATGCATGTTGATTCTAGCTTTTAGATCTCTAAATATTTGAGTTAATGATGAAGGATTTATAAGTTTATTTTGTTCTAGTGATGTATAAAATTGGTTTAAAATACAATCTTCCTTAGACTACATGGGAAAATAGACTTTTGTATGAATTTTAATGATTCCTCACATTATTTGGATGATTTCCTAATTTTGGATGATCTTTTTCTTACATATGGCTAATTTTCTGGGTTCAAAAAGTTTGTCAAGTCTTTAATGTGGCAATGGAAAGTTGTTTAAATGAAATGGGTATGATTAGATATTTGAGGTAGAGGAAATGACAAAATGGTAAGAGTTATTACTACAAGAACATTTTGTGGGAGGATTTAGAACATGGAGACCCGGTTACTAATACCTTGGAGGCATAAAGGAGAGTTTTGTAAGCTTTAATTTCATTATTTTATATGTTTAGATGCATATTTTTCCTAGATCTAATCTTGTAAAAGCCTATAACTATTAAATATTTAAAATGTAATGCTAAAAAGGCAAAGTCTATGGGGTAAAATCTTGATTTGACTAAAATAAGTAAATTCCTATTTCCCTATGCTACAAGAATAGGACACAAAGTGTTAAATAAATGGTTTTTTTTTGTTTTCAAAAAGATGATAGTTAGTTGGTTTTGGTCTCAACCTTATTATATATAATGATGTTCTCTATCTATGAATAACCTAGGGCACCAAACATTATAATTTAGGTTAAATTTTCAATCTTAAATACTTGGTGTAATCTTAATGTGAGTATATTAAATGTAGAGATGCCTTTGTGGTTTAATTTCTATATGGTTTTCAATGTGTGTTTAGGAGGTTGATATGAAGTATTTATCTTTGAAGTTGATTTTTCCATTTTTTTAGTGTGTTGACTAGTTAACCTACACAAAGGATGTAAAACTATTCAAACACTTGTGAATTTTGTCTTATTTGAACACCATATGGATTCACTTTGTTCAATAATTGATGCATGAATAATGTTCAATCATTGAAATCTTTGTTATTTATAGGTTACACGTGCTAGTCATATAACAATGTTTATGCTTGTCATTTGCTTACCCAGTTTTTAGTTTCAGATTGCACATGTACTTTTGTGGTAGTGATTGTTTGTTTTTATTTCCCCTAGGAACAATGCACCAATCTATACTAATTTTCTTTTCCTCCACAATCTAAAGATTAAAATGATAATCTTTTTTTCTAGTTTAGAGTAGTTTCCTAGTTACTTGTTTTTCCTATGTATGATTCATTGTCGTGGTCGTTGCCCAACCTTAACCAATATTAGTTTTGAATCATTTTTAGAGGATTATACACTTAGAATTCCTACTCACTTATACAAATAACCATTATAACCTTTGTTATATCTTGTGGGAGCCTATATTTTTCTTACAATAAGAGATGTGTTCTTGTAGTATGGTAGCTAGCATGTGTGTATACAAATTATGATTAAATTTATCTTGATGAATTTACAAATATATTTCATACCTTTAGTTGTACATACTATCTTGTTGTCTATCTACTTTGTATGAGGTCCTAGAGGTTTTTTCTAATTGACATAATGGCATGGTTTGTCAAAATATAACTTGTAGCTTTTCTATAATCTTACCTAGTCCTCAAGAAACACCCTCTTAGGCTTTGCTAAGACTAATGTAGATGAAGATAATTCCCTTTCTTATAAATACACCCAAGATTGTCAACCTTTTGAGAATGAGTTTGTTGATTCTCTATCTATGTCACTTTCGACATCATACTAGTGATGATAGAATTCTATAAAAGTGGAAGCTACCATTATGAGATACAATAGGGTCAAAGGAATGATATGTGATATTTTCTTAAGGGAATTATAGGATTGTAGAAATTATAGATGGATTTGACTTGGGTAAGAGATAAATTAGTGGGATTAGTAGTAGAGGATGAAAAAGGTGTGGAGAAAGATTTGGTTGCAATGGTACTAAGTGGAATGCTAGTAATGGATTCAAATCAATGGTAGATATAGTAGTTATGGTAGAGGTAAGGATAGGTGGGATTCCTATGGAATAGGTAGGGATAGATGCACTAATCCTAAGAGATGATGCAAGCTTAGAATATATATCTTCCAGTGTTTTTATTCCATATGCACAAATGTCAAATAATGTATGAAGCATGTATATTAACTAGATTCTGATGATTCTATACATTAGCCAAAATAGCAAGTTTTATAGAAAAGTATTCCTTTTGAACATGTGCCTCATGACCATAATCATCACCTCCATTTATCTCAATATAACAACCAATAAATATGTCCCTATCATTGGAATGTGTGACCATATTATGGCTTAAGATAAAGCTCCTTCTCAGTGGAGGATATTTATTTCATGGAGCCTTTGTCATAAAAAATAATATGGATTGGAATAGAATAATAGAGACAAATCAAATCTTAAAATATTCTAAAAATATAAACCCTAGGTTAAGTCAAGGGTGGGTAGGATAAGTATGAGTATAGAGAATAATTGCAATCACCAAATTGTATAAATATATTAACTAATGAAGCACTAAAGATAATGACTAGTTGTATTTGAAAAATATACAAATATAAAACCTAATTAGGGAAATAAAATGGAAAAATGTTGTTCCTTAAGATAATTAGGGAAACAAACATTTAATTAAGTACAAATTAATCTTAGGATTGAATGTGGTGTGTAGATAGAGTGGAATAGAAAGGATCTAATCAAACAATATCAAATAGCATGAGAACAAGCATTCCATAAATGGAAATAGATAAGGAAACATAATACCTTTCTTTATGATTGAATATTGAGTTTTTATAGATGACAATGGTGAAGTTCGTGTGCCTTAGAAGCTACAAATATGCTAAATTGTCATGTGTATGAATGAGAATTAGAATATTATTACCTATTCTATTGTGGTTCACCTTAGAGCTATAGATCTAGTTGGTGAATGCAAACTTGATCTATGCCTATGAACACAAACCATGTTGCTCTCTACATTTTTTTCCTATGAAATCTCTAAAATTTAGATAGTTGAATGATATTTTATGTCATACTCTAATGGTTTTTCTAATAAATTTGTAATATTTAAAGTACCTCAATAGTAAAAAATATTTAAATATGCACTTTGATTTAAGAATGATTTCTATGAGATTCATATGTTGTAGGATAAGTGTGATCAAATATGCTTAGATTCTTTCCTTGATTCCTAAATTTGAGTGAAGATGCAAATGATAGTTCTTGTGAAAACTATATCTCAATCTAAAAGGGGCATGCCAACCAATATTTTGATTCATCTTTAGAGTTCTTGATCTAGTTGGTGAATACAATCTTGATCTATGCCTATGAACTTAACCCATGATGCTCTCTAGATTATATCCTAAAAATTGTCCAAAATTTAGATAGCTTAATGATATTTTATGTCATACTCTAATGGTTTTTCTAACAAGTTGGTAGTAAATTAGAAATCATTAAACATGCTCTTGGATTCTAGAATAATTTATAGGAGATTCATATGCAATAGGATAAGTGTGATAAAATTCTAGTTTCTTTTCTTGATTCTTGAATTTGAGTGTAGATGCAAATGATAGTTCTTGTGAAAACTACATCTCAATTTAAAAGGGGCATGCCAACCAATATTTTGGTTAACCTTTAGAGTTCTAGATCTAGTTGCTGAATGTAAACTTAATCTATGCCTATGAACTAAACCCATGGTGCTCTCTAGATTTTGTCCTATGAATCTCTAAAAAATATATTGCTTAATGATATTTATGTCATACTCAAATTTTGATGTAGTCATAGTAGGAGAGTCCAAGTAAGACTTTCCAATCATGCAACCCACAACAAAGACTCAACCATAAATTACCACAACACATACTTGAATATAATCATTAAATAGATATCTTGTAATATTATCATGGAATTACAACCATAGTTACTAAAATGTTCCCTCTTACATACTAGGCCATAGTCATTTATTTATACAAGATTACTGAGATTACACAAATACCACTAACTATGTACCACCACTTCTTGATTCACTACTAGTGACCACATAATTATTTCTAGTCAAAAATAACCTTAGGACTTGTCACAAACTTGTCGCATGGGATATAACATGACTTAATAGAAGCAGTCTAATCCATACCTCAAAGAAACATTCCTGCATGCCACAATTGGTACCTTTAAATTATAGTTGACATCATATTACTACTACTATATTCTATCACTCAGAGCTTGCTCCCTTGTTGCTAAACCTACCTACTATGCCCATAATCCATCCTAGTCTTCTTTGATTGCTTTGAACCAATTGAAAACCTTTTATTTATATCAATATCAAGCTCCTCACATGACCTACACCAACCCCAAGTTAGTGCAAATCTTGAGGCTACATTAAAAGTGTTAGTGACAAGATATAACAAAATTACAAATTACAACAGTCCAATGGTGGAGACTCTCCATGTGGCACACCATAGACCTTCATAATGGCTACTAAACATCTCATAAATATTATTCTTTGGAACAAACTGAAGATAAACCATCTACAAAATAAGAATAGTTCTAACAACACACATGGTCAACCCACAATCACTCTACAAACTAAATTTTCAACCTCCACCCACCCAATGAACATAAAACTTTAACTAAAGATAGAAAAATTGCACACAAAACTACTACCACAATAATAGAAGCTAATTTTTTGATGTGGTAAAATGTGCTTACTTTTACCATCACAAGCTGCTAACCATGAACTTTACACATGAACAAACTACTTAAATTAGACCACAAATCCTATTCCCTTAGACATGATACTACATTTTAGGATGATTAAGGATGTGTCTTCATCAATCTCCTAGAGAAAATAAATAATGAACCCCTCATTTTTTAGGGCAATCCACCACCCTTGCCTAGAGATTCTATTTTGTTTCTTCTTCAACCCACTCTTTCCATGTTCTTAGGTATGCCTCAAGTGATCCACCCTAAGTATTGCTTTCTCCGTGTTTTTTTTCACTCTATTCCACCAAGCATCCTCTACACTATATATCCTTGGCCTATATTCAGTCACAACCCACTTGCTCTTGTCAACAACTAGTCCCTCAAATATCAACCTCTTTTCTAGCCACCAAATACCATTTTGTTATTCTTTCCTCTACCGTATTTTCCTCAATATAGCTCCTCATCCTCTTATTCATCTATCATATCCTCTAGATGTTTCCCCTTTAAAAATCCTCATTCTCACATCCTTTCCTCTATGCTACTTCTTTTGCATTTGTGGTGTTGCCACCTATTCTAGCAATGCTACACATCTTTAGAATCAAAGCATACTATCCCTCCCAAACACACACACCAACACTATTGTAAAACTATCCTTCACATACCTTCAGTAGCATCATCTTATGCTTTTATCCATCCTTTTAGATCATGTATGTGTTATCTCTCACATTATAAAATTTATCTGCATCAAATTGCCATGATCCTTCCAATAGATGATGGCACACATCCATCATTGCAAGGTAACACAAAACCTCATCATGGTATGCCCTTGTAGATACCTAAATCTAACCACATCCTAAAACCCCTATATTTATCCCTCATCCATATTATTCTAGCATTAATTAAATAAATTACTTATTTAATTAACCCATTTGATCATCTTCCTAGCATTGATTAAATAAATTTCATAATTATTTTAATCAATTAATCATTTTGACACTTCGTCTAATGTTTTATCAATTAATTAAATAAATCAACATTTGTTTAATTAAATCACCAATCCATATGTCTATACCTCCAAAAAATAAATAAATAAACAACATTTATTTAATCCACCCATTTCCCCCTCATCGTTAGTAAAATAAACTAATCATGTTTATTTGACAAATTAATCGCTTTCACAAGGCTCCATAAACCCATGAATCCTAACCTAAATCAACTTTCATCTTAGCCATTCATTTAACCTTTTAACCTCCACCCTTTTTTTTACATATGTGATTCTCACACATGTGTGAGATTAATCACATTTCACAATCACATATTCCTAGGTTTGTCACACATGTGTGAGAAGTCCTACTTGTCATAATCACTCCTCCCTATGCTTATAAAACATGTGAGAAGTCCTATTTGTTATAATAAAAAATCCTCATAATCCTTCTCACATATGTGTGAGAGCTTACCCAAGGTCCCAAATGGTATCTTTTAATCCTCACCCTCCATCTTCTGCTAGAAAATCCTATCTGTCCATATCCTCTCAATCCATGTTTCATCATGTTCATCAACCACAATATGCCACTTGGAGGTCTCTCATTCACCCTCTCCTCTCAATCATTCTCATCTATTGATCGCATTCAAATCAATCTCAATTGTTGATCCTCCCCATAAAAAAACTATAAATTTAACATCCCTCAAACTATTTTCAAGTCATCTTGGAGAGAAAAGACATGCTACATGGATCTCAAAGAACCAACATCACAACTTCATCATCAAATCATTTGGAGCACATCCACATAGTAGTGTTTAACAATATAATAATCTTAAGGTTAAAAACCAATATTTTGTAATTGGAAGCTAAATACATTTAATATGTTTTTTAAGTAATCTTGGAGAGAAAAGACATGCTACATGGATCTCAAAGAACCACCATCACAACTTCATCATCAAATCATTTGGAGCACATCCACATAGTAGTGTTTAACAATATAATAATCTTAAGGTTAAAAACCAATATTTTGTAATTGGAAGCTAAATACATTTAATATGTTTTTTAACGAAGAATAAATTAATAATTACCTTTGATACTAATAATAATTTATAATTTAGTTTTGTTAAGATTCTACACTAAGATTTGTGCAAAATACTCTAAAATAAATGTTTAATATAGTTAGATACTATCTTCATACATGAGTTAAACATCATCAATAATAATTCCATACCTTATCTACATCAAAAAGTGCTAAATAATTATCCTGTTTTTATTTATCTAAATTTATTTAACTATTAAACCCAATAATTTAGCCAATAGACTCTTTTATGTGAACATTATAATGTTCGAAATTGTCTCACAAAAATTTTCTAAACTCATTGATTGTTCCTATCAATGTATTCTTTGAACCTCCTATGGGTGCAAGTGCTAGTCTAGTATACCCTTTGTAATTCTTTTTCTATATTGTAATGATGTAAGGGAAAGGATAAGCACAGACATCCGTTGAAAAAAAATATTAGATTGATGTTCAGAGAAGATGCTCCTATGTAACAAGGTTTTTGTCACGACATATGAAAAAAGCCTCAACATGTGTCATGGCCCATTATTTTCTACGATGATAAAGATGGAAACAATGGCTGAAATCATTGAGAAATTATGAAACGTGTGACCCCCTTCACGGGCTTGGAATAAAATAACAAGATAGCTTAGCATTCAGTGGATATTATGGCAATAAATGCATTACTTTGAAAGCGATTGTTGTTTGCTGTCAGACAGACAATGAACAGTGGTAAGATAGCAACTACGAGAGTGCATTTTCATGATCTACACATGATTTTGTATGTTTACATCTTTGAAATGAAAATACGGCTTACATTGTCTGGTTATCTAGATTCAATGCTCAAAGCCAGATGTGATTTCTTATTGACATCGTACGAATACAAAACCTACGGAGATTACCTAGCAATAAAATATTCCAAATTTCATGTCAACATCGCCATTATGCTAACTAAATGTTAATTTGCACAGCTTTCGATTTCAGACAAGTTACCTAGATAAAACGTACAGCCAATCTAATTTCAACAAACCATTTATTGCACGTAAATTTATTTTCCTTTCCCACGCCCGATAAGACGCATGTCATTTTCATTAACGCGCACATCTCTTGTGGTTAACAGCATCCCCTCAATCAGCATTCCGCTCACAATTATTCATAGCATAGGTAGTTTCTTCTAAGCAAAATAAAAAATCCACACTCTTACCGTATTTCTTCCTATTGCAGGAACTGAACTATGAGTTTATTATTGATCGTTCTTCTTTTTTATTTTTGTGTGTTATGATAGACACTGAACAAAGGAATAGCATACCAATACTGAGTGAAGTACTGCTTGAAGGGAACATATTAGTATGCGACTATGGATACGACGGGAATGAACCCACTATGTGAATGTATTGCTAAATATTTGTCATATTTTTATTGGTTAAATGAAGTGGATGATGTTTAAGAATGAATAGCCAACATTACCTTACCCTTATACATAAAAGCAAAATATATATATAATTTTTAATCTTCAATATGCTACAAATATAATAGCAAGCCTTAAATTATAATAACAATAGCAAACTTTATATTATACTTTACTTTTCACTTTTGACTTTTATACTGATCTCTACTATTCTCAAAATTTAATAATTATATGAGTTGATGGATAGGTATTTAGTAGAATTATTGCACTAAATTTTGTTTACCTACAAGTAAATTGTATTTCTCATTTCCTCTTAATATGTGAATATATTTTAATAAATGGATAATTTATTTACCTAATGAATTTAGTAAGTTCCATATCAAAGTGTGTCTAATCCAACCAAAGGCTTCTTGTCATACTAGGGATTTTAAACTTTTAACTAATCCCAATTTTAAACCTTCTAAAGTTTCTAGCATTCAAGTTTATTGTCCTAGTTTATTAGTATTATCAAATTTTACACACCATTTGTAATGTAAAAAATTGATGCGTTACTATTACTCATATATTTTGATTGTAGTGCACCTTCATTGGATTCTATTCTCAAACAACTTTTCTCTAGTTAATACCCTTCTCACATATTTTCTATACATAAATTAGTTCTGATGATATTTGTTTAGTAATCCCTAGTAGTTTGGTTGATGCTATAAAGTAGTTTACATTTCACAATACATTAAGACTTCCACTTCAAGAATTCATTTGTAACATTAATTAGATATTCGTTTCTCTTTGACAACTTACAAATATCTCAAGAAATAGCTAGTCTATTTTCATATTCCCATAAGAAATTAACTTGATAATATAAATTCCAAATGTGATTTTGAACATATAGATATATAGTTTCAATTTATTCTTCTCTAAATTAAATTATTCCAATCCATTTAAGATAGTGAAATTCAATCAATCGTACAATTGTCGTAATAATTAATGATGTAGATCAACAAATTAAAACTCCACTTTTAAGTTCTCAACTAAAATTATTTCTCACATTTCTTACATCATGTATGTAACACCTCAAAAGAACTACCAAAATTTAGACCTTTTTTTTAAATTATAGCCAAGTTTACTAATTAAACAATGATAGTAATAATTGGAATAGCTTCAAATCATGATACAAGTTTGTTTGAACCCCAACAATTTCTACATTTAAGTTTACCTATGCCCTTAGTTGTGGAATGAGAATTTAAATTATGTTTGATTGATCCAATGGAATTGGAAAACATATTCACATGGGTTAGAGGAATGCTTTATTTTTTTTTTTATGATAAGGCCCCTTCGCGACACCATAATTCGATTACATGGCTTCTAAGTCATTTCTAAATTAGACACGAGCTTTAGTTCCTGACACTTGGCAATCTCCAACTAGTCCTATTGATTTAGGGCCTAGTCAACTGTAGGAATGGACCTTGGTAGCTTCCCCTATGTCTGTGTATCTGAGCTCTATGATGAAGACACATGGAGAACTCTAGATGAAATTGTCCTTTCAAGCATAGTAACTATTTTCATTAGAAACCTATGAGCATGAGGAGTTTATAAATCCTAAGTTACTCAGTTGCTCAATTTTGGGTTTCACCATAGATTTTACTCTATGAACTCTCTATATGTGATATATATATATATATATATATATATATATATATATATATATATATATATATATATGTATATATATATAATTTTCTTGGGATATCGAGTCCATATTAGAAGGGAAACCACTTCAAAGACTTAGGATGACTCTAAGATAGATATGTGTCATGTTGTGAAAAGTTTGGCTTGTCAACTCTTTAAATTATCATATGTAGACTTACTTTGAGCTCATTTGTGGGCATAACGATTCTATAAATCCTAATTTATTTAGCATTTCTAGTCTAAAATAATCATGGCTTGGGGATCCCCCATTAATGGGGATGGGGGTGTTGAGGCCCGCAAGAAGCGATTCAAGATAAAATGGACCCCATTGCTAAGAGGATGGGTGAAGATGAATTTCAATGGGGCCTCCAAAGGGAATCCAGGCACTTCAGGTGCAAGATGTTTGGTGCAGGATCACTTGGCTGATATTCTTGGAAAGGTAGGAAAAAGACTCCCTAAGGGCACTAACAATGAAGTAGAGCTACATGCCCTTATGTTGGGCCTCAATCCATGTTGTTCCCTCAAGGCTAAAAAGATAGAAATAGAAGGGGATTCTTTAGTAGTTATTAATGCTCTAAGGAAAAAGGTGTAGGAGTTCGGACAACACTGAGAGGGGGGGTGAATCAGTGTTGTATTAATTTTCAAACATTTTACAACTTTTTGAAAGCTTTCTCTTACAGAACAGATGGAAAGGAATACATTAATGATTTGTTGAGTTTATATGCACAAGACTTACAATAACAGATGTAAACAAAACATGATCAAACCAATAATATGCACACACATAGAAGAAATTAAGACACAACCTTTTTACCGAGTGGAAAACCCTCAGGGGTAGAAAAACCACTCATGAAGTGCCTCACTGGCTTAACTGAAAAACATGCCTCACTGGCAATACAAATTGTCTCACTGACAAATATTAAGGTCACACTGACCTATAAGCCTCACTGGCTAATACAATGCCTCACTGGCAAACCAAATCACCAATAGAAGTTATAAACCAAATCAGAGGGATACTCTGTTTCCATTCAATACAAATATATGTCTGTTAAATACCCATTCTATTCAATCTGACATCTCAACAATCCTTTATTCTGATCCAATCAACACTGCATTCTAACAACACTGCATATCAAATGTGTATTCTAATCCAACACTTCACAACACTGTATTTTCCATCTCTATCCTTCTTAATATTTTCATCAGTGCACCTGGAAAACAAATTTATACAAGTTGAATGTCTTTTCACTGCCTTGGAACCTTTCACATTCCTTCATCTGATCACACAAATTTTGCAATTATAAACAACAAGACTTTTGAAATTTCACTTCTCTGCAAAAACACATTTCCTTTTCTTCATCTCCCCTGCAAATAAACTCTTCAATTTTGATTCATATTCCTTAAAAAAATTCATGATTTTATATTCAAATCTATTGTCTTCATGTAATTTTGTCAATCTGCCTTTAAGATAAAAAAAATCTCTCTTATTCGTATCCTGTAACAAATCATCTTCAAGACAAACCCTTCATCTTCCCTGCAAAAAAGAAATTTCCTTTGTCTTCAAAAAATTTAATCAATCTGCTCCTAAGAGAAATAATATCTTCTTCACAAATTTCATCTGCCCCTGTTTATTTTTCTCCTCAGATCCAAAAGAAAAAATTTGTCAATTTTCCTCATCAAAAATATCTTCATAAAGATTTTTCCTTCTTAAAAAAAAAATAAAAATCTCCTTAAAAAAACATTCCTTACATTTGTCACATAAGTGACCGACCAAAAAGGAAATTACTAAGTTTTTAAAAAGGAAATTATTTATATATGATTCGGGCTTCAAAACTTTCTATAAACTCCTCACAAATCTTAAGGGAGATAAATAGTATATTTCTTAATGCATGGGGCTCCACTTTTGGCGGTAATAGTTTTTAAATTTAAAAAACATTGAGAGCCCGCCCTTTTTGCTCCATCGGTGATAATGAAGTTTCTAACCTTAAAAACAAAAACTACCCTTTTGAATACACCGCGGGCCCTCACAATACAAAGCATTTTCAATGCTTTCCACATATCATATAAAGCCCGATGCTTTATAAAAACTTTTCCAAATGCATAAATTTCTTTCCAATCGAACTCCACGTTTAACATTTGAAAGTCTTATTCCTTCGAGCTTGCTTTTCAAACAAAGGGTAACCGGAATTAATGAGAAGAGAGGTCGATGGGGCCAGTTGCCCACGATCCTTGACACCCTTAAAAATATAACTAAAGTCATAATGACCGCTCCTCCCGGTCAACAAACAAATAGATCATAAAGGGTGTAGTATGCATTATTTTTAAGACTTCAATTATAACTTTCAACCGAACAAGGAGTACCAATAGGCATAGAGCATAGTAGGTATGAAATGCCAACAGGAATATGATATGCATAATAGTATTATCTTCAAGATAATATCAAAATCAATGATCTCTTACCAACAACACCATACCTTTGATTTCATAAGAGTATCATTATGATGCAAAACCTTGATAGAACCTTGTTATGTCTAATGCAAGGATGTAGCAATGAAGACACAAAACAAATTAACTGGCAAGTGTCTTGATCAACAACTCATAAATATTTTGAACTATGATATCCAAAACATCATATCAACTTCTAAAGCACCAAACTTGTGAAGACCAAGAGTATAAGTCCATTCTCTGCATCTGCAAGACATACATGATGTGATCATCACAAGACATTAAGGATTTCAAAGAAGAACCAAGCAATACATTGTCTCTGCATTAAATCACTGCCACTTGAACACACATGTTACCAAGATAATGAACTCTGACAAACTCTTATTCTGTCCAAACATACTCTAAATTTCTTGAGATCAACCTCCTGTGGGTAAAAATGAACTTATGAAGGTCATCATTTCACACTGCATAACTATGGATGATGAACATTTGTCAACACTTGACAACCCCAAACAAATCACCTTGTGACTTCTCTAACCAAAGGACATATGAGGACATCATTGAAGGCCAAACCTGATCAAACAAGTCCTTATGACATTAAACAAACTAAGGACACCTTTTTGACATCAATGACAACCTATCACCATCAAAAGGGACTATCTAACTAGAAACTAAATGGCTTTCTATTGGAGGCTCTAAATTTGGCAGAAATCTTTGATAGCATAACTTTCAATCATGTTCTACGAGAAGGCAATAAAGAAGCTGATGAGTTGGCAAACCATGCAATCAATTTGGAGCTTGCATTGCGATGGGAAGTAATGTGTAATGAAGGAACCAACTTTTAAGACTGACATCCAGTCTCATCCTTGTGAGAGAATAATGTCAGCGAAGTGTGTGGCAAGGTTTTTTGGGAAGCTATATGGGCATTGGCATTTGCAATTGTTTTTATGGCTTCTAGAGAATTTGGATAGCTGTCGACGACTTAGAATGGACACCCCAATTAGGCTCACATGCAATAAATGATAGATGGCCTTTTTGAGGTGCATAACAGAGAAAAGGATGAGACAAGTGTTTAAACCAAAGAGTGGTATTATGTTATTCACAATTGAATGGGTGTTGGGAGAAAGGTTTATGGTGGTAAAACACAAGTATAGGGTGAATTTTGATCTGTCTTCAAAGTTTTTTGTAGTTCTCCTGGATGCGGACGAAGATAAGACATCCATTAAACTCCTAATGGAGGCCTTCATTGAGAAGGACTTTTGTGGTGGTTGGTTGGAGGTATTGAGTGTGGCTAGACTAGGAGTAGGCATCCCGAGGGCAGATGAATTTCACAGAGTTAATGTGGCTAGTGATGCGGTGTCTTGGCTACCACTCGTGGAGGAGGTCAGAGTCGAACATATTGCTAGGAGAAGGAAGAAAGCAACTCATGGGATCTCTTTCCTAAAAAAACTTGCAGGTCTTGATGCTGAAGATGGTTGGATGATGGAAGTGTTGGAGGCTTACTACACTATAGATAGTAATGCTTAGTAGTGTTTGGTTGTACATTTTTTTGTGTCTATATTTTGGTTGTCTTTTGTCACTATTTGATAAATACTGGCATATGAAGGTAGATAGGGTATACTGTTGCAGGGCTTTTGTCGATCCCTTTCTATAAGCTATTTGTGGCTTTTATGTAATGTTCAAATGCTTTGTTAATATTTTAATATAATGGGAGTAGGCCCCAAGCCTGCAATTTACCAAGCAAACAAAAAAATCATGGCTTAGGGATCGAGACTCTAGAAAATGCAAGAATCCTCTAAAAGTAAATCCTAATCTTTATCAACTCTAGCCTTAACAAAGGGATAAAGTTGAATCATCCTTTCAAGGACATGTGTCACATGGAGATTAACCCTAAGAAATGAATGGACAAGAATCACAATAAAGGATCAATAGATAATGTTTTCCCCATGGCTTTCTATAAACATGAAGCTATCAATAATTATGTCTTATTTGGGCTCTCAATTCTCTAATTCACAAGTAACATTACCAAGATGTTAGATGGATGCAAGGCCCCTTATATAACTTAACCTATAAATGCTTTTTAACTCTAGTTTAGACAAAGACATTATTTGAGATTTCTATCAAGGAACACATGCCATGTAGAGATTCACTCCAATAGATCAACAAATAGAGATACACTTGACATATAATTGTACAAGGATCTCTTAAGGCATACTCCAAACATGGGATGGAAATAAAATTTGGCTCATTCAATCTTGAAATACTATATTTCAAAGTATTCACCTCTAGTAAGGGTGAAAATTAAGAATTATATCACACTTCTATAAAGGGAACGATCAACACAAACATATTTTTCCAACTTAAACGTCAAAAAAGTCATATGTATGCTTTGAATTTCAAAATGACAAACTAATGAAATGTAGAATTTTTAATGTAGTTTATGCTTATAATTTTTAAAATTTTAAAAAATAGGTGGATACTTTTTTTATAAATTTAATTGATGAATTTGTAAATGCTGATATTTTTTGAAAAAAGTGACATCGATGGGACATCAAAAAAATATAGCAAAACTATTTTTTTCTTTAATTTCTTTTCCCTAATTAGCCAACTCAAATATCTAGTGCATGGAAAAAAAAATAAAATTTGATAAATAATTTTTGTTAATATTTTTTAAAGTCAATTTTAATTAAAACATAGTGGTGCAGTCATGGTTAGGAGGGTCCACAAAGTGAATAGTCTAGACCGTGCAGCAAGAGTAAACACAATGGAAGCAACTCAATTATAGAACACAAATGCAAATTTAGTCATTTAGTATATCATAGCTTCAAAAGACAAACATGCCAGCAACATGCGGGCTTACAAATTGGGGCTCACAAGCTTGATTCTCCAACTACAACACTTGCGCAAGATATAACTTGAAGGCACTTTTAGAACAAAATTGAACTTAGGAATTATCTATCAATTGTGAACTACTTTCCTAGCCATCTATTACATGATTATATATCATTTCTGTATCATAAGATTCCTCTGCATTGACAAAGGAAGGTAACGAACTCCAATGAAAAGGTATAATGTGTGTACATAGATAGGTCAGACCTAATCATATGGAAATCCTCCACAAGTGAATGAAATAGCATCCAAATCTCAGGGAAGGTCGACCACGATCCAAAGTTGCTTGAATGATGTGTCATTAAGCTCCGTAGGTCAAGGAAGTTCTCTGCATGTCTTCTCCTTTGGCTAATTGTTTGAGAATGTTAGGATTCTATGTTTTGAGAAAATAATCAATCTTCTAATAGAGATATATTTTTAGAAACTAATCCAAATGATCTAAAATTTGATATGATGTGAATGAAGGTGTCTAGATGCTAAGTCCATCTCCGCAATGTCTGAAATGATACTGCAGAAGAAAGTGGACCAAAATACAAAAACTGCTACTGACTAAACTGACTGTACTAAACTAGAAAATGAAAGAAAACAAAATGAAATGTAAATATTTTTGGTTGATGCAAGATTGCTCTACAATCAAGGATGCTCCTACATCAGACACCCGAGGTTGTTAAGAAAATGAGTCCCTCACTTTGCTGGGGCTAGAGGAAAACCAAGATGGTCCACCTCAACCTGAGAAATCCAAGATGAATCTTCTTCTAGTCTGCCTTTCCACTTAACCAAATATTCTTTGTATTGCTTGCCTCTAGTACTACGACCAATTCTGCTATCCAAAATGTCTTCAATCTACTCTACTGCTTGCTGTGGTAACTGCTTCTTCAAGTCCTCTTCAATGTTGTCACTGATCTCTACTTCATGATACTAATATAGGTCTGAAATGTTGAAAATAGGTGAAATACCCAGTGTCCCTGGTAGCTCCACTTCATATGCATTTCCTGAATCAAATTTTTTGAGTATCCTATATGGTCCAAACTTCTTCATCTTCAATTTGTTATATGTCCCAACTAGAAATCTTTCTTTTCTCAGATATACCATGACTTCATCTCCAACTTCATTGAGAGGAACCTCCTGCAACAATATAATGAAAAATGCACGAAATAACAGAAATAGCATAACACAGAAGGAATTTATTGATCACGGGCCACTTTGAGGGGGCAACCTCCTTTGAGCAAGCTCAATACAATAAACTCATGGATGCCTTCATTGGCCTCAACACAAACTTATATAGTAAGTCTAATCTAAACAACTATTACTCCCCATGAATGTGGGATAATACAACATACTTACGGGATGACTTACAAAGCATATGCATCCAACAACAATATACTAACAAAGTAAAGAGAAGGGTTAAACATGGGTTCCTAACATCCCCTCCCTCTTAGAAAAGCTTTGTCCTCAAAGCTTAAGATGTGGAAATTGTTGCTGAATCTGAAGGAGTGGTTCCCATGTAGCATCCTCTGGTTGCACTCCATGCCACTAAATTAATACCTCTGTGATGGATCAAGAGCGAAGATGACAAGTGTGCTAGTTGAGGATGGCCTCCGGCTCCAAAATGATAGATCCTTCGTTATCCAGTTTTGGTAAAACAGTTTGTGCTCTAAACTTTCTTTAGACAAGAGACATGAAATACTAGATGAATGTGGGAAGGAGGAAGCTCCAATTTATAAGCAATTGACCCAATCTTTTGAAGAACCTTATATGGCCCATAAAACTTTGGAGCTAGCTTATGATGCCCTTTTAGTTTGAGGGAGGATTGCTTGTATGGCTGTAGATGAAGAAAAACCATATCACCTACTTGAAAAGTGCACTTAGAATGGTGCTGATCAGCTTGTTGTTTGATTTAATTTCTTGCCATGTGAAGATTGTCCTTCAAATGCAAAGAATTTGATCTCGGGTTCAGAGAACTGTGTCAACTGCCTGAACTGGTGAGTTGATGGGGGTGTATGGAATGAGTACTGGTGGCACTTGACCATAGACTGCTTCATATGGAGTCATTTTAGATGCAGTGTGGTAGGAGGTATTGTACCACCATTCAGGGAGAGGGAGCCAATTTCCCCACTGATGTTGTTGTTCTCAGGGGAAGTAATGAAGATAACTTTCCAAACATTTATTGATAACTTCAGTCTGACCATCTATTTGTGGGTGATACCCTATCTTCAGTTTGGTGCTAGTGTGGTGAAATAGTTTTGTCCAAACATGACTAGTGAAAGTTGCATCACAATCTGAGACAATGGAAGAAGGGATTCCATGAAGACGGAAGATCTAGTCCATGAAAATATGTGTGACTAAGGAGGTGGTATAGGGATGGCTGAGGGCACAAAAATGACTATATTTGGAGAGGTGATGGACGACAACCAAGATCACTGTCTTCCCTCCAGATTTAGGGAGCCCTTCAATGAAATCCATAGAAATATCTGTCTAAATCCATGTAGGGATGGGCAAGAGTTAGAGCAATCTAGGATGGAGTGTTGTTTCACCCTTGTTGCACTAGCAGGTATCACATTTAGCCAGCATTTGTTGAATTTCCCTTTTCATTCCATTCCAAAAGAAATTACGCCGTGCCCACTCATAAGTTTTAGGAACCCAGAGTGCCTTGCCAATGGAGAAGAATGGAGTTCAGAGAAGATAGCCTGTTAAAGATCTGTGCTCTGGGGAAGCACCAGATGACCCTTGTATCTTAGAGAAGCACCATCCCAAGAGTAATGCGGTACAATAGAAGGGTTATTGGCCAACTGTTGGATGATTTGAGATAATGAAGAGTCATTGACATAGCCCTGCTAAACAGATTCTAACTAATTTGGAACAAGAATAGAAATACCTGAAAGTGAAGCTTGGTCATCAAATGTGCGAGAAAGAGCATCCTCCACAATTTTGTCCTTACCCTTCTTGTAAGTGATCTCATAGTCATAACCCATGAGTTTGCTAACCCATTTTTGTTGTGCTGGGGAGGAGACCCATTGTTCAAAGAAATATTTTAGACTCTGGTGATCAGTCTTGATGCAGAAATGATTCCCTAATAGGTATGGCCGCCACTTCTATACTGCATGCAAAATAGCCATCATTTCCTTCTCATATGTAGAGAGTACTAAATTCTTACCTGAATGAGCTTTGCTGGAGAACGCAATGGGATGTTCATCTTGAAGGAGAACAACACCAAGTCCATTGCTGCAAGCATCACTCTTAATAGTGAAGGTCTTGGAAAAATCTGGCATAGCTAGAACAGGTGTAGTACACATAGCTTGTTTCAATTTTTCAAATGCACACTTAGTAACATGTGTCCATGTAAAAGCATCCTTTTTCAACAGAGCTATTAATGGAGTTGCAATCTTCTCGTAATCCTTGACAAACTTGCGGTAGTAGCCAGTCAGTCCCAAAAAACCACAGAGGCTCTTGAGTGTCTGAGGATGCGGCCAATTTTTTATGGCATCTATTTTGGCAGGATCCACGTGAACCCCTTGGGCTGAAATAATATGTCTGAGATACTCTACTTCCTCCTACCCAAAAACACATTTAGACTATTGTGCATAGAGATGATGAGCAGAGAGAAGTTGCAGTACAAGATCTAGATGTTGGAGATGCTCAGCCCATGTTTTACTATAGATGAGGATATCGTCAAGGAAGACCGGAATGAATTTCTACAAATAGGGCTAGAATATTTTATTCATCAATGCCTGGAATGTGGAAGGAGCATTAGTGAGGCCAAAGGGCATGACCAAAAACTCATAATGGCCATCATGTGTGTGGAAAGCCATTTTAGGGATATCATCCTCATGAACCCAAATTTGGTGATACCTAGAATGAAGATCCAACTTGGAGAAAAAATGAGCACCATGAAGCTCATCAACAATAGGAATCAGAAACTTATCCTTGATTGTGATGTGATTAAGTTCTTAGAAGTTAATGCAGAGGCGCCATGATCCATCTTTTTTCCCAACAAGAACTGGTGAAGAAAAGGAACTAGTACTAGGGTGAATAATACCTTGCTTCAGTAAGTCCCGAACGAGCATCTCAATCTCTGTCTTTTGGTGAAATGGGTACCGATAAGGCTTGATGTTGGGAGGACCACTTCCAAGAAGGAGCTAAATATGATGGTCCTCTGGTCGTGAAGGTGGCAATCCCACTATTTTAGCAAAGACACATGCATATCTATCCAAAATTCATTGTAGATCCGAAGGAGTAGTGGAGACCGTTGATGGTTGCATCTGAATGGAATGGAGCTGAGCGATGCAACATGTGAATTCTTCTTAAGGATCTTTTCCATACGATGTGAACTGATGATGCTGAGAGACCCTAGTTGTAAGCCCTTCAATGTGTGTTTTTACCTATTGTTTGAAAACTGCATCCAAAGTTCAGCAAAATCCCATAAGATGGGTCCAAGTGTGCGTAAGCATTAAGAACACAAAACCACATCACATCTACCTAAGGGCAAGGAAAACATGTCAGAGCGCATGTTATAATCTCTAATAGAGATACTCACATTGTGACACTTCCCTTTGTAATGTAAGGTGCCCCAATTGGCAATCATGACTTCCAGGCTGGAGCAAGGATGGATAAAACAATCAGCCTGTTTGGCAATCTGAGGGTCAATGAAGTTCTGAGTGCTACCAGAATCAATGAGTATTGTAAGAGGGAGATTCTTGAAGTAACCCTTCACCTGCATGGTTTGTGGGGTGGTGACTCCTGGTAAAGCATGGAGATATATCTCTGGGTGGTCGTCTAGAGAAGGAGGGTCAATAGGTGGCTACTGAATGTCAACCTGATCATCTACTATATCCTGAGCATCTTCATAAACTTTAGTTGCAGGCAGAGAATCCACATCCAAGAGATAGAGCTTTTGCTCAACACATATATGTCCCTGAGTGAATTTCTCATCACAATTATAACAAAGCCCTTTTTCTCTATGTGCCTGCATCTCTGCTTTAGACAAATGCTTGACAAGAGTTGTTCTAGGAGCTGGCATGATTGGAGGTCTTTGGGTAACCATATTTTTGAATGGAATGAAAGTGGATTTGGAGCGCTGTTGAGTTGTGATCTTGTCCTTCACCAACTTAGCCAATCCTAGGGCTTCCATCATTGTGCTAGGACAGAACATTTTAACCTTAGATCGGATTGCATCCTTCAGGCCACTAACAAAACAACTACGGAAGAATTTGTTCGTTATTTTCTTCGAATCAGCAAAGGGTTTGCCAATTCCAATGCGCGGGCAAATTTAGTCAACAGATACGGGAGATTGCGTGAGCGGCCTCCCCTTCACTTCTAGTTCTGTCGCACCAAGGGGGTATCCCTATTTGATAAAGATGTAACATTTACTCTCCAAATGACAGAAAGAATTAACTTTGTGATAACAGGCAGAATACTCTCATGCATGGACCAAGATCTAAATAATAGATCACAAGTTGGCAACTTTCTTGGACATATATGACTGGTTAGGGATGAGAGTATGCAGGGGTTCCTAATCCTACTCCTACAATTAACAGGTTGGAATTATGGAATGGTTTGAATTTGATGGTGTGGATGCAAGACAGGGGTTTTGGATCATAACTACTTCATAAGAAGCAGCCGATGCCTATCTCAGGGCAAGGAGTCAAATAGACGTATACATGAGGATGGCTTGCAACTGGCATTCGAGTTTCAAGAGGTTAGGACTGATGCTTGCCTTACAAACATCACCCAAGGATGAGTATTTAACTAACTCTACTTACAAATATCCCAGTTGACATACAATCTTCTTCATACTCAACCTAAAATAGTTTAATCCACTCCTTGAATGGAAGTTATAAATTAAGCATGTGGTACAACAAGAGTATACCCTAGAATGTAAGAAACCCTTAGCAACTAGATTCAAAAGAAGAAATTGCATACAACAAGTGGAGATAGATAGATAAACACATGCAACAAAGGCATTTTTCATATAAAACAACAAGAAATGGAACATATGTGCAAGATACAACACAAATGCAACACGTAAAGTCCAAAGTGAGACAGAACAACAAGGAAATGCTCTGTATTTCATTATTTTTCTCCCAAAATTACCCAGGTCTTCCACGCACAATGAGTAACATAGTTTGGATTTTATACCAAGACTATGTACTCAGCAAAATTACATCGGTTAACTCAAGAATTCACCAGATACAATGCATTTTTAGATTGGCGCTCGAAACATTTAACGCTGCAGAGAGGAAGAGAAGGAGAAGTAGGTGGAATCGGGATCTGCACAGCTTGCCTAAAGATTTTCTGCATAAATTTGGTAGGTGATTTGTCCCTTCGACCCAACGTCCTCTGCAATTCACCATTAATTGTTCACCAACCCGCGGCCTGAGAATGTAGCAACCCACGTGCATACAATGAAAAACCTTTGAATGAAGTTTTTAAAACATGGCCGTCGATCCACCTCTCCTCCGCTGAGATCTGCGGCTCCAAATCAAATGAACAAGCAGCTAGCCAATCGGAATGTGCCACGTCAGATGTTTCCCTACCATCGCTAACCTTACATTTTGCCTTGGTCATCCAGAGCACATACATTCGCCTTCGTATATGCAAGAGCATATACAACCGCCCCCTTTAGCCTTTTAAAACCATTGTATATGCATTCAACACATACACGTGACTATCTCAGGACATGTGGCGGCCGTTGGTTTGTCCTCTGTCACCATGCATTTTCCTCCGTCAGCCATCGGAACAACTCTTGAGGTATCTGCCGATGATAACTATCCCATCGATGACCCAATGCATATGCCTTTGCATATCGGGCCTTGTATACATACAAGCACCCAATATACATGTTACGGACCCCAAACCTTATTCTCTGCATTTGATTTTCACTTAGGTCTAGATTGTATGTTACTCATGCATATTTCCTTTGTATATTGCATATACAAATGCGATATACAACCCATGGAGTTTAAAATCTATCCACTGCAACATATTATTCTTTCGCATCTAGGCCATGTACATTTCTTCTTTGTATATTTTGTTTGCACATTCGATTGTATATTTGGAATATACAATCCCAAACATACAAAGGCGGATTTCAAAATATTTCTCAAATACTATTAATTCTTTGGCTGCATCCACCTTGGACCTATCCATTTGCATACCTCCTCCGATGCATGTGCAATTCGCGGGGCCCACCAGATGTATATTCTGTTGCTTTGTATATTGCGAAATATACAAACCCTTTTACATACAAACAAGAAATCTTCAAGGAATATTCCACCATTTGTATCTCCAGCACTGTAGCAAATGCATCTGCGCCCTTGTATATTTTCTTGCACCTTCACATGCAACCTGATATACAAAGCGAGAATATTCCCAGGAATCTGTGAAAGATTCCCCCTTTGTACATGCACATTTCAAAGCCTGATATGCATTCAAAAATGCATCTAACTAATTTTTTCAAAGGGTGATGGAGATTTCTGACCCGCCAATGCACATTTTGCCTACAACTTAATTTCAGAACGCTAAACCTAGGTGATCACCACCAGAATTCATCAGACAATCCCTCTGTGTGATTGGCCAGTTTCTCAAATTATTTCTGATATTCTCTCACAGTGCTAGTTTGGCAAAGTTGAGTGAGTTCTCCTATGAAGTCATCAAAAGCACTAGGGCCAAATCGTTGCAAAAATCTATCCATTTTGGTTCTTCATGAGCCTTGATGTACCAATGGAACCATTGAAGGGCTTCATGTTCCAAATGAAAGGATGCAAGTGGAACTTTGTCGACATCAAAAGTATTATGTAGACTGAAATATTGTTCTCCTCAGTATATCCATCCAGTCAGATCATCACCATTAAAGCAAGGAAAATCAAGCTTTAGCCCACAAAAATTGCTGGAAGAAGAGAACCCAGTGTCTGCAGAAGACTCTGGCTACTGTCTATTATTCATTGCTGAATGCTAAAGATTGAGACCGAGAATTTTTTCATCCAGATCTTGGTGTTTGGTCTTGAGGGCTGTAAGTTCATCCTCTATGTTTTTTACTCCTGCGTGGGTGACAATCATAACTAGGAATTTTTTTTTTTGGGAATGGGTAGAAAAACAAAAACAAAAACTTGTTTAGTAAAGGAAAATTTGGACTTGGGAAAAATTCTGATGGGCAATTGGGGTTTGACTAGGTTTTGGACACTTTCTAAGGGACAGGGAAGTAGAGAATGGGGATTTCAGAGTGGGGTGAAAGAATGGGAAAATTTGTCCAAGAGGGACAAAGGAGTAGAAATAGGAAATGAACACTGTGGCAAAATTTGAAGGCGATTGGGTGAGAATCAAAGAAGTTATGGCAAACCCTAAAAATAGACAAATGTGGGATTTCCAGCTTCAATGAGTGGAATTTGGGATAGGGTCCTCAAGGAAGGAAATATGTAGAATGGAATTTCAGGGGAAACAGAGCTAAAGAAAGAAAGTTATGGTGAAAAAACATATATATATATATATATATATATATATATATATATATATATATATATATATATATATATATATATATATATATATATATATGTCAGACCCATACAATGGCCACAAGCATATAGTCAAGCAGTGAAAGATTAGAAAATGTGGCAGGACAAATATATTCTCATGTCTCTACATCTGACTCTAAAAGAGATACTCAAGCGTATCACACCATGTACAAATAGTGTCATAGGGATCTATAATTTTATCAATATTCAAAATATAACTAGAAGTTGCATAAGTTCTTGAATTTCCCCCACTGCAGAAATGAGTTTGTCCAAGGCCTTTTGCACTGTGCAATTATAAATGGAAACCAATCTTTTATATTGCTCATAGATAAGAGTTTACAGCTTAATGCAATTTCTGGTTGTTTAGATCGCTCAAGGCGCAGAACAAAAGCATACTCTTGTGAAGACTTAAAAACCTAGACTCTAATCCTCAACTTCCTAGTTCCTGATTCTGACTCTGAATGCCCCAACAATAGTATTGGGTTCTTATTTATAACATAAGTTGGATGCCAAAAGATTATATTCTAGAAATGATCTACAATGGGATCTGCAACGGCTCTGGACAGATGCAATTTGTGATTTATCAGCTGGCAATAGATATGGACCCCAAGTATGTTTGGCTTCCTAAAGGTTCAAGGGATTCACTCGGCTACCAATGCTATCTAATGGCTTGCGTATTAGGGTAGTTCCCCTCACTCCATGGCTCAGGTAAAAATGATAACTGCTCTTGGTTTACCTCACAGATGGGAACTAGTCAATCAGGTAGGGGCCGTTGCCCTTTTCGCTGGCAGGTCCTCTTAATGGGCCAGCTACTACAGGGTTCCTGTGGTACTCCTCACAATGAATTTTAGGGCTATTTCTAGACACTTCCCACAGTTAAGTAGATAGGGATTATTCCCTGATCCGAACCTATAATTGAAATGAACAATACAGATGCAAAGAAAAAAGAACTAATGCAATAATCATAGCACATGGAGGTCACTGCAAAAAACAAATTTGGTAGAAATTCCACCCAGCGAGCCCAAGAAAGCACTCTGATACCATATGAGAGGAACCTCCTGCAACAATTTAATGAAAAATGTATGAAATAATAGAAATAGTAGAACACAGAAGGAATTTATTAATCGTAGGCCACTTCGAGGGGGCAACCTCCTTTGAGCAAGCTCAATACAATAAACTCATGGATGCCTTCATTGGCCTCAACACATACTTATATACTAAGTCTAATGTAAACAACTATTACTCCCCATGAATGTGGGATAATACAATATACTCATGGGACGACATACAAAGCATATGCGTCCAACAATAATATACTAACAAAGTAAAGAAGGGTTAAACACGAGTTCCTAACATTCAAACTCTTTATATCTTCTCTTATCATCTGCATGTTCCTTATACTTACTTTCATTTCCTCCAAATGCTTTTTAACCTGATTATGTATTGTCTCCACGTGATCTGTAAATTCTTCTATTTCTATAGTTTTCTTATCTTCCATGCTGATATCTCTTAACTCTACTACTCCTCCAAGGTTACTTCCAGTTACAATCTCAAAAGGTGTTCTTCTAGTATTCCTATTCACTGAATTATTGTAGGTAAACTCTCCTTGTGAAAGGATCAAATCCCATTTTCCTATCTTCTCTTGAACCAAAAATCTCAAAAGGTTTCCCAAACTCTTATTCACTACATCTATCTATCCATCAGTCTGTGGATGAAATGTTGAACTAAAGATCAAATCTATCTTTATCTTCCTCTAAAGTGTCCATTGAGTCTTGTATCTCTGCCTGAAATTATGCTCTTAGGAAATCCATGCAATCTCACAATCTCGTTGAAAAATTGGTCAGCTACATGCACTGCATTGGTTGTCTTATTACAAGGTATGAAATGTGCCATCTTTGAAAATTTATCCACCACTACAAATGTAGAATCATGTCCTCTATGTGTCTTTGGAAATCATAAAATAAAATCCATACTTATGTCTTCCCAAGGTCTCTTCGGTACCTTCAAAGGTTTATACAATCGAGTATAATGACTAGTTCCTTTTTCTACTTGACATATTCTATAGCTCTGCACAAATTTCCTTACATCCTTATACATCTGAGGCCAAAAGTAATTTTCACTTACCAAAGCCACTATCTTGCAATTCCAAAATGTCCTACCAATCGATCACTATTCAGGTATTGCAATGCTTGATGATCTGTATACAACACAAACTTCTTAGGCAACAAGTAATGTCTCCACTTCATCAAGGCTTGAATTATGGCATAGAACTCTTGATCATAAACTAAATATCTTCTCATTGCATCATTGAACTTCTCAATGAAATATGCTACATGTCTACCTTCTTGACTTAACACTACCCCTATTGCATTTCCACTTGCATCATAATCTACTTGAAATACTTTATTGAAATCCGGTAATGCCAACAAAGGTTGTTCTATCACTTTCTTCTTCAACAATTCAAAACTTTTATCTGCTCTCGATGTCCACTTAAAGTCCTTTCTGAAACCTCTCATTGTCTCTGTCATAGGGTTACATATTCAACTAAAATTTCCTATGAACTTCTAATAGAAACTAGCTAATCCATGAAATCATTTGACTTCTCCAATGCTCTAAGGTGGAGGCCACTCAACAATTGCTCTTACTTTCTTAGGGTACATCATCAATCCTTCCACATAAATCACAAATCCCAAGTATACCAGTTCTTCCTTCACAAAGCTACATTTCTTGATGTCTATAAGTAATTTCTCTTTTCTCAGTCTACGCAATACTTGTATAAGGTGCTACAAATGTTCCTCCTTTGTCTTACTAAATATTAGAATATCATCCAGATACACAATAACAAACTTACCCAATAAATTCTTCAAAACTTCAATCATCAACCTCATGAAATTACTCAGTGCATTTGTTAATCCAAAAGGCATCACTAGCCACTCATACAATCCTTCATTTGTCTTAAAAGTAGTCTTTCATTCATCTCCTTCTCTGATTCTCATTTGATGGTATCCACTCTTCAAGTATATCTTTGTAAAATATTTTGCTCCACTTAAACTATCCATAATAGCATCCATCCTAGGCAAAGGGAATCTATACTTAACTGTGATCTTGTTGGCTGCATTAGAGTCTGTACACCTTCTGCATTCTCCATTCTTCTTAGGTGCTAACACTATAGGTATTGCACAAGGACTCAAACTTTCTTTGATCAAAGCTTTCCTCAACAACTCTTGCGTTTGACTACTCAATTCTACACTTTTTGCTGGTGTCATTCTATGTGCTGCTTTGTTACACAAACTAGCTCCAAGAATAAGATCCATGTGATGACTAATACTTCTAATAGGTGGAAATCCTTTAGGTACATTATCTAATATGATGTCTCCATACTCTATTAGTAATTCAGTTATCTCTTCTGGCTGTCATTGTTCATTTTCTATCTTTAGGGTTCCAAGCTTCTTAGGAATCAAAGAATAACACATATTCTAATGTCTCAAACCATCCAGAAACTTTTTTCCATCTACCAAATAGATTCTAGCATTCACAAATACATCACCCTTAGGTTCATCTTCCAAAGGAATCAGAGTAATTCTCTTTCCATTAGATGTTATAGTATATGTATTCTTTCTCCAATCATGTATAGCTTTCCTATCATACTGCCATGGTCTACCCAACAATATATGACATGCATGCATAGGCATAATATCACAGAATAATTCATCGTGATAGGATCCAATATGAAATTTCACCAAACATTGTTCACTCACCAATACCTTATGATCATCCTGAATCCATGCTATTTGATATGGCTTAGGGTGTTTCAATCTCTCCAACTTCAACTTAGTCACCATCTCCTCTAAAACCAAATTATCTGAACTACCACTATCAATCACAACTTTACAACACTTACCTCCTGATTTGCATCTTTTTCGAAACAAAATTTTCCTCTGTGTTTGTTCTTCATTTGTCTCTGCTTGAAAAAGTGTTCTGCTCATGACTATTAATTCTCCTTTCTTAGGTTTTCTAGCTAAACTAGGGGATCCAATCGATTCTTCTTTTACATAGGCTGCTCTTCCACTGTTCTCTATCTTCTTTCTTGTACTATCTTGATGACATTCAAATGATCTATGTCCTTCATCACCACACTTAAAACATGTTCCTTTGAATGTTATCCTTTTAGTTCCCCTCTCTTCTCTTCTCCATCCTTCATTCTAGTAAGCATTATGATTTCCTGTCCGGTAGAAAGTTCTATCAACTCTCCGGTATGCATTGTTATCTCTATCTTTTTTCTTGAATGGACTATCATGCTTGTTCTACTTTGCATATGGTCTTTCTCCTCTAGAAAATGTTCTACCACTTTGAAATTTACCTCCTCTTCCTCTCTCTTTCTATTGATTCTTCTTGTTAAACTTTTCTTCCACCTTCAGGGCAAAGTGATATGCTTCTTCTAGTGTTGTCATCTTAACCAAACTCAGCTCTTCTTGAATAATCAATCTCAGTCCATTAATGTATCTTACCACTTTCTCTTTACTTGCTTCACTATGTCATGTCCTTGTGTTTATCCTATGAAATGTTTTAGTATACTCCACAGATTTCTCCTTTTGTCTCAAGTTCTGCAACCTCTTCAACAACTCCAACTTATAGTCAACAGGTATAAACTGATTCTTTAACTTTGTCACCATCCTATCCCATTTTGTAATCTTTTATTTTCCTCTTCTGTTTCTATCCAATTGTGTCTCTTTCCACCAAATAGAATCATGTTGTTTGTACTTAGTCTTTGAAAATCTCACCTTCTCTAGATCTTCAATTTTTTCATATTTAAAGTATTCTTCTAGGTCATTTATCTAATCAATCAACTCTTCAAGTATCAAATTACTATTATAGTTTGACACCTCAACTCTAGGTCTCTTTTGAGTCTTTGAAATAGATCTCAACATCTTTACTTGATCCGATTCTTCTTCTTAATCTATGGTTTCTTCATTTTGATTAGCGGATTGAAATTCTTCATCATCACTTTCAACATTAGGTCAAGGTGTAAGTCCTCTTCTTCAATCTTCTTTAACATCATCCAATCGAACTTGCATATCCCTCATCATCTCCATCATCTCATCCTTTCTTCCAACCATAGTACCAATAGCAGGTATTCTCCTTAATGGCATCTCTTCCTAGGATCAAGTTTAAACTACCTCAAACTCGGTGATCTGGCTATAGGGTCACAACTGCCTCACAATCAGTGATCAGTTGACAACACAAGTAGGCTACCTTGGATTTGGTGATCTATCCATAATAAGATCTTATAGAGTGCCTTCACAAATTTTGCTCCCAACAGATTCAAACTTTGCTCTGATACCACTTGGTGTAGTCACGGTTAGGAAGGACCACAAAGCGAATAGTCCAGACCATGCAGCAAGAGTAAACACAATGGAAGCAACTCAATTAGAGAACACAAATGTAGATTCAGTCATTTAGTACATCATAGCTATAAAATACAAACATGCTGGCAATATGCAGGCTTACAAATTGGGGCTCATAGGCCTAATTCTCCATCTACAACACATGTGCAAGATATAGCTTAAAGGCGCTTTCACAAGAAAATTGAACTTAGGAATTATCTATCAATTCTGAATTACTTCCCTAAGCATCTTTTACATGATTATATATCATTTCCAGATTATAAGATTCCTCCTCGTCAGCCAAGGAAGGTAACAAACTCCAATGAAGAGGTGTAACATGTGTACATGTGTAGGTCAGACCTAATCATATGGAAATCCTCCACAAGTGAATGAAATAGTGTGTGGATGTCAGGGAAGGTTGGACACAATCCAAAGTTCCTTGAATGATGTGTTGTTAAGCTCCACAGGTAGAGGAACTACCCCACAAGCCTTCTCCTTTGGCTGATTGTTTGAGAATGTCAAGATGCCATGTTTTGAGAAAACAATCGATCTTCTAATAGCGACATCTTTCCGGAAACTAATCCAAACGATCTAAATATTGGATATGATGTGAACAAAGATGTCTAGATGCTAATTCTAGCTCTGCAAGGTCTAAAACAATACTGTGGTAGAAAGTAGACCAAAATATAGAAATTTCTACTAACTAAACTGCCTGTACTAAACTAGAAAATGAAAGAAAAAAAAATGAAATGCAAGTAGTTTTGGTTGATGCAAGATTGCTCTGCAACAAGGGATGCTCCTACATCACATAGTAGTTTCCATGGGACATCAACTTTTTTACATAATATAATTTAAAAAAATACCCTCTTGGAGAGGATTGATTCCCTCCTTTAGTGAACCATATATTTTTCAATTTTTTTGAATATGTTTTGCCTATTTATTTTTAATTTCTAACCAGCTCCACGTTTGACGTAAAAAACCTACTTACAATAAATATTAAAATATATAATAAAATTAATCAAAATATGAAAAAAATTTTCTACAATCTACATTCTGAGCACTACAAAAGGGTATTCGTCAATTTTTAAAAAAATGTATTTTAATGGGAGAAATTTGTAGCAGAATATGAAACCTTTTGAAAATTGTGGGGAAGGGAGTGGATTGCCACCTAGGATGCCACATAAACTGTTATGCCTGGAACTTTACCAGGTGGTACATTTATGCCTGGTAAGGTTCCAGGCGTAACTATTCGTAGCAGATTTTATGGGAGCAAGACGTTATTGAATGATAAGATTCCAACTAAATCTATTTTATATTATAAATTTTTTAAAGTAATTATTTTCCGGTACAAGATCTTGTATAGTGTAATAGCTAAATTAAAAAATAATACAGATGTAGTATAGTAAAACGTAAACATTAACAGGTAAAATTTTTTAAAACAATAATAAGAATTAGTGTAATTTTATTATTGTAATGTAATTTTTGTTAAATGATATTTTTTAGTTTAGCATTTAATTTAATTTTTTAATTAGGGTTTAATTGATTTGTTTAAAATAGGGTTTGATTTATTTTTTAAATTAGGTTTTTATTGAATTTTTTAAAGTAGGGTTTGCTTTTTTTAAAAAATTAGGGTTTATAATTATTGATTTTTAATTAGGGTTTTATTGATACTTTTTAGTTAGGGTTTGATTGATTTTTGTTAACTAGGTTCATAAAAATTTATAAATACTATACAAAAAGACTCCTAGATTAATAAGAAAAAAATATGCGATACAAATTAACAAAAAATAAACTTAAAAGTACAATTA
This sequence comes from Cunninghamia lanceolata, assembly GCA_027924645.1. NCBI lineage: Eukaryota > Viridiplantae > Streptophyta > Pinopsida > Cupressales > Cupressaceae > Cunninghamia > Cunninghamia lanceolata. Next base: position 12,163,295 of record BSBN01000892.1, read on the forward strand.
ACAATCTTAGATCTACATCATCCATGTTTTTTTATGTGAACTTCTCAAGTCCATTTCTGCATATGCTCTTTCCTCGCATCGTAAGATGATTTTGGAAATTAGAAATGGTGTGGATTTTTTTTTTTTTATGTGTTTAAGTGACTTGGATTTCATCACCAAGCGCTTGGCCAAAGCTTGTGTTCTGGTGGGCTATATTCCAAGGAGGAGCTAGATCATTTTTGGTGAAGCAATTGTGTGTTTTAAGCACACAGTGAAGTGAGGTGGTTTCATCCCACCAATACCTAGGCCTCAGATAGCACCCTTGTATCATGGATTTGTGCCTCATGTACTATAAGCTATATCAAGGACTCCCTTAATTGAGCCTTGTTTAAACCTAGATTAGGAAGCCATCAGTCGTTTGTAACCTGTGATGCACTGGTAAGTAATTAGCCCTAAGAAGTTACTCATCCCATGCATTCTTGGAGATAGTATACTGGTCTATGGGTACAATCCCAATCCTCCATACCTAGTGCTCTGAAACATTGGGTTGACACTATATACGAACATGATTAGCATATTGGTGAGTTCACAAATCAAACACTCCCACCCGAGTAGTATAGGTTGTTTTTGTTATCTCTCCCTTTGCGTAAAAGAGTTATATATACAAAATTGAAAAACCAAAACCTAAATCTAATACATATTCCTCATCCAATCTTATCATTCATCCTTATCCTAAGCATCTCTTATCTATTTGTCACCCATAATCCACATCAAAATCCACTATCTTAATCCATTTAATCCACATCATAATCCATCCTTTATCCATTTTTCATCCATAATCCACATTTTAATCCATTATTTCAATCCAATTTCATGGACATCATCCTATATATAAATCAAACTCCATCCATGAGCTCTTCAAATTGACAATCCCAATCTCAATATTAGACACCTCTCCTAAATTTAATTTGTCATTACATGTGAGTGCAACATTCAAGAAGTTTATTAAAATTTAGATAAAGGCCATTCATTAAATACTTAAATCCATATGTTAAATCAAGCAACGTGTCAACTAAAAATGACTATTTATTCATGTAATTTAGACTTTCCTTGTGAAGTAGTCAATTACAAACATTTCACCTAACAACAAGAATCATGTAGGAATATTATAACTCTCCTAAGTTTTATTTATCCTTACACATGAGTGTGTAACATTTAGATATTTTGTTCAAACTCTTAGATAAAGACCATTCATTGTATTAGTTAAACCATAATATACAAGCCATAAGTTTACCACTTGGACACTAGTTGACCTTGACTTCACATATACATATTTGTGTAGGTAATTTAAAAGGTGATTTGTGATGGGGAACAAGGGAAAACGTCAAGGATTATTTATTTATTTATTCTAGAAATGATCTGTAATGGGATCTGTAATCGCTCTAGACAGATGCAATCTATGATTTATCAGGTGGCAATAGATATGGACCCCAGGTATGTTCGGCTTCCTAAAGGTTCAAGGGATTCACTTGGATACCAATGCTGTCTAATGTCTTGTGTATTGGGGTAGTACCCCTCACTCCACGGATCAGGTAAAATTGATAACCGCTTTGCCACAAATGACAACTCTTAGTTTACCTCATGGATGGGAGCTAGTCAATCAGGTAGGGGTAGTTGCCCTTTTCGCTAGCAGGTCCTCTCAATGGGCCAACTAGTTTGGTGTTCATGTGGTACTCCTCACAATGAGTTTTAGGGCTATGCCTAGGCACTTCCCACAGTTAAGCGGATAGGGATTATTCCCTGATCCAAACTTGCAATTGAAATGAACAATATAGATGCAAAGAAAAAAGAAGTATTGCAATAATCACAGAGGCTAGAGGCCACTACAAAAAAAAATGGATAGAAATTCCACCCAGCGAGCCCAAGAAAGCACTCTAATACCATGTGAGAGGAACCTCTTGAAAGAATATAAAGAAAAATACATGAAATAACAGAAATAGTAGAACACAAAATGAATTTATTAATCGCAGGCCACTTCAAGGGGGCAACCTCCTTTGAGCAAGCTCAATACAATAAACTTGTAGATGCCTTCATTGGCCTCAACACACACTTATATACTAAGTCTAATCTAAACAACTATTACTCCCCATTAATGTGGGATAATACAATATACTCACGGGATGACTTACAAAGCATATTGTCCAACAACAATATACTAACAAAGTAAAGAGAAGGGTTAAACATGGGTTCCTAACATTTAAACTCTTTATGTCTTCTCTTCTCATCTGCATGTTCCTTATACTTACTTTCATTTCCTCCAAATGCTTTTTAAGCTGATTATGTACTGTCTCCACGTAATCTGTAAATTCTTCTATTTCTATAGTTCTCTTATCTTCCATGCTGATATCTCTTAACTCTGCTACTCCTCCAGGGTTACTTCCAGTTACAATCTCACAAGGTGTTATTCTAGTACTCCTATTCACTAAATTATTATAGGCAAACTCTGCTTGTGAAAGGATCAAATCCCAATTTCCTGTCTTCTCTCCAACCAAACATCTCAAAAGATTTCCCAAACTCCTATTCACTACATCTGTATGTCCATCAGTTTGTGGATGAAATGCTGAACTAAACATCAATGTACCTTCATCTTCCTCCAAAAGTATCCATTGAGTGTTGTATCTCTGCCTGAAATTATACTCTTAGGCAATCCATGCAATCTCACAATCGCCTTGAAAAGTTGGTCAGCTACATTCACTGCATTAGTTGTCTTCTTACAAGGTATGAAATGTGCCATCTTTGAAAGTTTATCCACCACTACAAATAGAATCATGTCCTCTATGTGTCTTGAGCAATCATAAAATGAATTCCATACCTATGTCTTCCCAAGGTCTCTTCGGTAACTTCGAAGCTTTATACAATTGAGTATAATGACTACTTCCTTTTTCTACTTGACATATTCTATAGCTCTGCACAAATTTCCTTACATCCTTATACATCTAAGGCCAAAAGTAATTTTCACTTACCAAAGCCACTATCTTGTCAATTCCAAAATGTCCTACCAATCCACCACTATTCAGGTATTGCAATGCTTGATGATCTATATACAACACAAACTTATTAGGAAACAAGTAATGTCTCCACTTCTTCAAGGCTTGAATTATGGCATAGAACTCTTGATCATAAACTGAATATCTTATCATTGCATCCTTCAACTTCTCACTAAACTATGCTACATGTCTACCTTCTTGACTTAACACTACTCCTATTGCATTTCCACTTGCATCACAATCTACTTGAAATACCTTATTGAAATCTGATAATTCCAACAAAGGTTGTTCTATCACTTTCTGCTTCAACAATTCAAAACTTTTATTTGCTCCCGATGTCCACTTAAAGTCCTTTCTGAAACCTCTCATTGTCTCTGTTATAGGGTTACATATTGAACTGAAATTTTTGATGAACTTTCGATATAAACTAGCTAATCCATGAAATGATTTGACTTCTCCAATGCTCTGAGGTGTAGGCCACCCAACAATTGCTCTTACTTTTGTAGGGTCCATCTTCAATCCTTCCAAAGAAATCACAGAAACCAAGTATACCATTTCTTCCTTCACGAAGCTACATTTCTTGATGTTTATAAGCAATTTCTCTTCTCTCAGTGTTTGCAATACGTGTATTAGGTGATGCAAATGTTCTTCCTTTGTCTTACTAAATATTACAATATCATCCAAATACACAATAAAAAACTTACCCATTAAATTCTTCAAAAACTTGATTCATCAACCTCATGAAATTACTCAGTGCATTTATCAATCCAAAAGGCATCACTAGCCACTCATATAGTCCTTCATTTGTCTTAAAAGTAGTCTTCCATTCATCTCCTTCTCTGATTCTGATTTGATGGTATCAACTCTTTAAGTCTATCTTTGTAAAATATTTTTCTCCACTCAAACAATCCATAATAGCATCCATCCTAGGCAAAGGGAATCTATACTTAACTGTGATCTTGTTGGTTGCATTTGAGTCTGTACACCTTCTCCATTCTCCATCCTTCTTAGGTGCTAACACTATATGTACTGCACAAGGACTCAAACTTTCTCTTATCAAAGCTTTCCTCAACAACTCTTGCATTTAACTGTTCAATGTTACATTTTCTATTGGTGTCATTCTATGTGCTGCTTTGTTAGGCAAACTTGCTCCAAGTATAAGATCCATGTGATGACTGATAATTCTAACAGGTGGCAATCCTTTATGTACATTATCTAATATGATGTCTCCATACTTTGTAAGTAATTCAGTTATCTCCTCTAGCTGTCATTCTTCATTCTCTATCTTTAGGGTTCCAAGCTTCTTAGGAATCAAAGAATAACACATATTCTAATGTCTCAAACCATCCAAAAACTTTTTTCCATCTACCAAATAGATTCTAGCATTCCCACATACATCACCCTTAAGTTCATCTTCCAAAGGAATTAGAGTAATTCTCTTTCCATTAGATGTTATAGTATATGTATTCTTTCTCCAATCATGTATAGCTTTCTTATCATACTGCCATGGTCTACCCAACAATATATGACATGCATGCATAGGCATAATATCACAGAATAATTCATCATGATAGGATCCAATATGAAATTTCACTAAACATTGTTCACTCACCAATACCTTATAATCATCCTGAATCCATGCTATCTGATATGGATTAGGGTGTTTCAATCTCTCCAACTTCAGCTTAGTCACCATCTCCTCTAAAACCAAATTATCTGAACTACCACTATCAATCAAAACTTTCCAACATTTACCTCCTGATTTGCATCTTTTTCGAAACAAAATTTTCCTCTGTGGTGGTTGTTCATTTATCTCTGCTTGAAATAGTGTTCTCCTCATTACTACTGATTCTCCTTTCTTAGGTTTTCCAACTAAACAAGGGGATCCAATCGGTTCTTCTTTTACATAGGCTACTCTTCCACTGTTCTCTATCTTCTTGCTTGTACTACCCTGATGACATTCAAATGCTCTATGTCCTTCATCTCCACACTTAAAACATGTTCCTTTGAATGTTATCCTTTTAGTTCTCCCCTCTTCTCTTCTGCATCCTTCATTCTAGTAAGCATTATGATTTCCTCTTTGGTAGACAGTTCTATCATCTCTCTGGTATGCATTGGTATCTCTATCTTTCTTCTTGAATGGACTATCATGCTTGTTCTTCTTTGCATATGATCTTTCTGCTCTGGAAAATGTTCTACCTTTCCCAAATTTATCTCCTCTTCCTCTCTTTCACTATTGATACTTCTTGTTTAACTTTTCTTCCACGTTCAGGGAAAACTGATATGCTTCTTTAAGTGTTGTCATCTTAACCAAACTCAGCTCTTCTTGAATATTCAATCTTAGTCCATTAATGTATCTTTCTACTTTCTCTTTGCTTGCTTCACTATGTCATGTCCTTATGTTTATCCTATGAATTTTTTTAGTATACTCCATAGATTTCTAATTTTGTCTCAATTTCTAGAAAACCTCTTGAACAACTCCAACTCATAGTCAACAAGTATAAATTGATTCTTCAACCTTGTCAACATCCTATCCCATTTTGTAATATTTTATTTTCCTCTTCTATTTCTATCCAATTGTGCCTCTTTCCACCAAATAGAATTATGTCGTTTCAACTTAGTCTTTGCAAATGTCACCTTCTCCAGATCTTCAATTTCTTCATATTCAAAGTATTCTTCTAGGCCATTTATCTAATCAATCAACTCTTCAAGATTCAAATTACTAGTATAGTTCGACACATCAACTCTAGTTCTATTTCCAGTCTCTAAAATAGATCTCAACATCTTTACTTGATCTGATTCTTCTTCTTCATCTATGGTTTCTTCATTTTGATTAGCGGAGTGAAATTCTTCATCATCACTTTCAACATTAGGTCAAGGTGTAAGTCCTCTTCTTCGATCTTCTTCAACAACATCCAATCGAACTTGCATAGTCCTCATCATCTCCATCATCTCATCCATTCTTCTAACCATAGTACCAATAGTAGGTATTCTCCTCGATGGCATCTCTTCCTAGGATCATGTGTAAACTGCCTCAAATTTAGTGATCTGGATACAGAGTGACAACTGCCTCACAATCAGTGATCAGTTGACAACACAAGTAGGCTACCTTTGATTCAGTGATCTGTCCACAACAAGATCTTACAGAGTGCCTTCACAAATTTTACTCCTAATATATTCAAACTTTTCTCTGATACCACTTGGTGGAGTCACGGTTAGGAAGGTCCACAAAGTGAATAGTCCAGATAGTGCAGCAAGTGTAAACACAACGGAAGCAACTCAATTAGAGAACATAAATGTAGATCCAGTTATTTAGTATATCATAGCTATAAAATACAAACATGCTGGCAATATGCGGGCTTACAAATTGGGGCTCACAGGCCTAACTCTCCAGCTACAATACGTGCAAAATATAGCTTGAAGGCGCTTTCACAACAAAATTGAACTTAGGAATTATCTATCAATTGTGAACTACTTTCCTAGGCATCTATTACATGATTATATATCATTTCTAGATCATAATATTTTTCTGCGTCAGCCAAGGAAGGTAAAAAACTCCAATGAAGAGTTATAACATGTGTACACGGGTAGGTTGAACATAATCGTATGGAAATCCTCCAGAAGTGAATGAAATAGTGTGCAGATCTTAGGGAAGGTTGACCACAATCCAAAGTTCCTTGAATGATGTGTTGTTAAGCTCCACAGGTAGAGGAACTATTCCACAAGTCTTCTCCTTTGGCTGATTGTTTGAGAATGTCAGGATGCCATGTTATGAGAAAATAGTTGATCTTTTGATAGCGACATCTTTCCAGAAACTGATCCAAATGATTGACAAACTGGCTATGATGTGATTGAAGATGTCTAGATGCTATGTCTAGCTCCATAAGGTCTAAAACAATACTGTGGTAGAAAGTAAACCAAAATACAGAAACTGCTACTGACTAAATAGACTGTACTAAACTAGAAAATGAAAGAAAAAAAAATGAAATGCAAAATGGTTTTGGTCGATGCAAGATTGCTCTGCAACAAGGGATGCTCCTACATCACATAGTAGTTTCCATGGGACATCAACTTTTTTACATAATATAACTTAAAAAAATACCGTCTTCGAGAGGATTGATTCCCTCATTTAGTGAACCATATATTTTTCAATTTTTGTGAATATGTTTTGCCTATTTATTTTTAATTTCTAATCAGCTTCATGTTCGACATGAAAATCCTACTTCCAATAAATATAAAAATATATAATAAAATTAATCAAAATATGAAAAAAAAAATTCTACAATCTACATTTTGAGCACTACAAAAGGGTTTTTGTTAATTTAAAAAAAAAGTATTTTAATGAGAGAAATTTGTAGCAGAATATGAAACCTTTTGAAAATTGTGGGGAAGGGGCATGGATTGCCACCTAGCATGCCACATAAACAGTTACGCCTGGAACTTTACCGGGTGGTACATTTCTGCCTGGTAAGGTTCCAGGCATAAATGTTCGGAGTCAAATTTATAGGAGCAAGACCTTATTGAATGATAAGTTTCCAACTGAATCTATTTTATATTATAAATTTTTTAAAGTAATTATTTTTTGGTACAAGATCTTGTATAGTGTAATAGCTGAATTAAAAAATAATACAGATGTAGTATAGTTAAACGTAAACATTAACAGGTAATTTTTTTAAAAATAATAATAAGAATTAGTGTAATTTTATTATTGTAATGTGATTTTTGTTGAATGATATTTTTTATTTTAGCGTTTAATTTAATTTTTTAATTAGGTTTTCATTGATTTGTTCTAAATAGGGTTTGATTTATTTTTTAAATTAGGGTTTGATTGAATTTTTTTAAGTAGGGTTTGATTATTTTTTTTAAACTATGGTTTATAATTAATGATTTTTAATTAGGGTTGTATTGATACTTTTTAGTTAGGGTTTGATTGATTTTTGTTAATTAGGGTTTATAAAAATTTATAAATACTATACAAAAAGACTCCTAGATTAATAAGAAAAAATTATATGATACAAATTAACAAAAAAAAACTTAAAAGTATAATTAATAATCTTAGATCTACATCATCCATGTTTGTTTATGTGAACTTCTCAAGTCCATTTCCGTGTATGCTCTTTCCTCGCTTTGTAAGATGATTTTGGAAATAAAAAATGGTGTGGATTTTTAATTTTTATTTTTTGTGTTTAAGTGACTTGGATTTCATCACCAAGTGAAGGGCCAAAGCCTGTGTTCTAGTGGGCTATATAAATTCCAAGGAGAGGCTAGATCATTTTTTGGTGAAGCAGTTGTGTGTTTTAAGCACACTGTGAAGTGAGGTGGTTTCATCCCACCAATACCTAGGCCTCAGATAGCACCCTTGTATCATCTTATATATAAATCAAACTCCATCCACATCCAATCAAAATCCTCATCCAAGACATCACCTAATCGTACATCGAACACCCTAATACAAACATTAAAGCTAGTTTGATAAATTCATTATCGAACCTACAACATATATGCCCCCTCCTTTGTGTGAAGGTCATTCCAAATTGAAATTTATACTGAAATGAGCTCTTAAAATTGACAATCCCAATCTCAATGTTAGACACCTCTACTAAGTTTAATTTGTCATTAGACATGAGTTCTACATTCAAGACATTTATTAAAACTTAGATAAAAGCCATTCATTAAAAACTTAAATCTATAAGTTAAATGAAGCAACGTGTCAACTAAAAATGAGTATTTATTCATGTAATTTAGACTTTCCTTGTGAAGTAGTCATTTACAAACATTCCACCTAATAATAAGAATCACGTAGGAATATTATAACTCTCCTAAGTTTTATTTTTCCGTACACATTAGTGTGTAACATTTAGATATTTTGTTCAAACTCTTAGATAAAGACCATTCATTGTATTAGTTAAACCATAATATACAAGCCATAAGTTTACCACTTGGACACTAGTTGACCTTGACTTCACATATACATATTTGTGCAGGTAATTTAAAAGGTGATTTGTGATGGGGAACAAAATGAAAAGGTCAAGGATTTTTTTTTTCTCTAAATGATTTGCAACGGCTCTAGATAGATGCAATCTACGATTTATCAGTTGGCAATAGATATGGATCCCAGGTATGTTCAACTTCCTAAAGGTTCAGGGGATTCACTCGGCTACCAATGTTGTCTAACAACTTGCGTATTGGTGTAGTACCCCTCACTCCACAGCTCAAGTAAAACTGATAACCGCTTTGGCACAAATGACAACTCCTAGTTTACCTCACAGATGGGAACTAGGTAATTAGTTAGGGGCCATTGCCCTTTTCGCTGGTAGGTCCTCTCAATGGGCCAGCTACTTTGGGGTTCCTTTGGTACTCCTCACAATGAGTTTTAGGGCTATGCCCAGACACTTCCCACAATTAGGTGAATAGGGATTATTCCCTGATCTGAACCTACAATTGAAATGAACAATACAGATGCAAAGAAAAAAGAACTACAATAATCACAACACCTGGAGACCACTGTAAAAAAAAATTTAGCAAAAATTCCAGCTAGCGAGCCCAAGAAAGTGCTCTGATACCATATTAGAGGAACCTCCTACAACAATATAATGAAAAATGCATGAAATAACAAAAATAGCAGAATACAGAAAGAATTTATTGATCGCAGGCCACTTCGAGGGGGCAACCTCCTTTAAGGAAGCTTAATACAATAAACTTGTGGATGCCTTCATTGGCCTCAACACATACTTATATACTAAGTCTAATCTAAACAAGTATTACTCTGCATGAATGTGGGATAATACAATATACTCATGGGACGACTTACATAGCATATGCATTAAACAACAATATACTAACAAAGCAAAGAGAAGGGTTAAACATAGGTTCCTAACATTCAAACTCTTTATGTCTTCTCTTCTCATCTGCATGTTCCTTATACTTATTGTTCATTTCCTCCAAATGCTTTTTAACCTGATTAAGTACTGTCTCCTTGTGATCTGTAAATTCTTCTATTTCTGTAGTTCTCTTATCTTCCATGTTGATATCTCTTAACTCTGCTACTCCTCCAGGGTTACTTCCAATTACAATCTCAAAAGGTGTTCTTCTAGTAGTCCTATTCACTAAATTATTGTAGGCAAACTTTGCTTGTGAAATGATCAAATCCTAATTTCCTGTCTTCTACCCAACCAAACATCACAAAAGGTTTCTGAAACTCCTATTCACTACATCTGTCTATCAATCAGTCTGTGGATGAAATATTGAACTAAACATCAAATCTACCTTCATCTTCCTCCAAAGTGTCCTCCAAAAGTATCCATTAAGTCTTGTATCTCTACCTGAAATTATGCTCTTAGGCAATCCATGTAATCTCACAATCTCCTTAAAAAATTGGTCAGCTACATGCACTGCATTAGTTGTCTTCTTACAAGGTATGAAATGTGCCATCTTTGAAAATTTATCCACCACTACAAATATAGAATCATGTCCTTTATGTGTCTTCGGCAATCATAAAATGAAATCCATACTTATGTCTTCCCAGGTCTCTTCGGTAACTTCAAAGGTTTATACAATCGAGTATAATGACTACTTCCTTTTGCTACTTGACCTATTCTATAGCTCTACAAAAATTTCTTTACATTCTTATACATCTGAGGCTAAATGTAATTTTCACTTACCAACTTCACTATCTTGTCAATTCCAAAATGTCCTACTAATCCACCACTATTCATGTATTGCAATACTTGATGATCTATATACAACATAACCTTCTTAGGCAACAACTAATGTCTCCAGTTCTTCAAGGCTTGAAATATGGGATAGAAATCTTGATCATAAATTGAATATCTTCTCATTGCATCATTCAACTTCTCAATGAAATATGCTACATGTCTACCTTCTTGACTTAACACTACTCCTATTACATTTCCACTTGCATCACAATCTACTTGAAATACCTTATTGAAATCTGGTAATGCCAACAAAGGTTGTTCTATAACTTTTTGCTTCAACAATTGAAAAATTTTATCTGTTCCCGATGTCCACTTAAAGTCCTTTTTGAAACCTCTCATTGTCTCTGTCATAGGGTTACATATTGAACTAAAATTTTTTATGAACGTCTAATAGAAACTAGCTAATCCATGAAATGATTTGACTTCTCCAATGCTCTGAGGTGTAGGCCAGTCAACAATTGCTCATACTTTCTTACGGTCAATCTTCAATCCTTCCACAGAAACCACAAATCCCAAGTATACTAGTTCTTCTTTAAAAAAGCTACATTTCTTGATGTTTATAGGCAATTTCTCTTCTCTCAGTCTCCGCAGTACTTTAATAAGGTGCTGCAAATGTTCTTCCTTTGTCTTACTAAATATTACAATATCATCTAGATACACAATTACAAACTTACCTAATAATTTCTTCAAAACTTCATTCATCAACCTCATGAAATTACTCGGTGCATTTGTGAATCCAAAAGGCATCACTAGCCACTCATACAGTCCTTCATTTGTCTTAAAAGTAGTCTTCCATTCATCTCATTCTCTGATTCTGATATGATGGTATCCACTCTTCAAGTCTATCTGTTGATGATTGTTTTTTACACACTCATAACAAAAGTTAAAATTCATAAATGAACCTAACTATCTTGAAAGATATGAAGAAATCAACTAAGATTACTTAATGCCAAGTTTCCTTATTGGTCAGGTCTTGACCTGTTGGACTGTTCAGTAGGTTATTATGAAGCTATAATATGCAAGGGGCCTTACGTGATTTAAAGTGGGTTTGTGACTTACTGGACTCTTATTACGAAAACTAATACAAATATCAACTTTCTAATCATTCATTTGCATAAAATTATTATTGTACCTTAAAGCTTTATATGATTTATATTCAGACATGCTTTGCTTTTCAAATATTTATGAAGATTATCAAATATCAACTTATTGCTCTTAAAATTCTTCAAATGTCAGATAATCTCCTTTGGATTTCAATGCTTAAGCTAAGTATTTCAGAGTTGTTGGGAAAAGTTAGAGAAATTTAAATTCACCATCATTCACTACAGGATCTAAATGTTCTGTTATGCACATAGTAAAAAATACAGCAGATTCAATTAAACCAGTAGACTAAATCGCTAAATGCAAATATCCTGAGTATTTTCACGAATATTGCATTCAAGATTGCAAGCTTTAAAAGAAATTATTTTAAATGCAAGGAAGAGATAGAAGACACTCAGAAAATAGATGCAGACTTCTAGAATTACTTATATTCAAAACATAGTCATACAAGATTTATAATGTAGGAATGACTCTTAGCTTTATTAATCAAATATACCAAAAACTTATAGTGCTTTACAGATACATTAAGAAAGCTGGACATTCCATGCGTTCCTTAATGTAGAAAACAGGTGACCTCTTCTAAACTAAAATATTCTACTCCAAAATTCTTAGAAAGAATTTACAATTTCTGGCTAAATGCTAAAATTCCTCGTGTAAAAAAAATATACAAGTAACAACGCTTATTATATAGAATTTGAATTCCCTCCCTTGCTACGGTTACAACCTCCACTCTACGGTTACAACCACTATTCTATGGTTAAGATCCTTTTATTACTGACCAATGGTGTGCCTTCATTCCATAACCGTGTGTCAATCCACTACTTGGCATCTTCTCCCCTCAAAGGATGCTCTTAGAATCTCTCATAAACAAGATTCCCATTTTAGGTGACCCTTTCCGGCCAAGGCTCTTCATTTGATTTCCTCTCAAAATTCTTTGCTCTTGACCACCTTTTCACTTTTTCAAATATTTCTCAAAGTTGTCAATTACACCCTCCACAAATGTATGGTCCCCTCCTGGACTTTTGCAAAAATATACTGTTGCATCATCACCTTTTCGTTCAACTCCTTTTCTTTGTCCTCTAAGCCCTCTATTCTTTTCTTGTACTTCTTCATTCTGGCCCTTTCTTCTATCAGTGTATCCATCATTTGCTTGCTAAGAATTGCATCAGGATTTTCTATATAGGGTGTGAATATGGCCCTGAACTCTGTTAATGCTTTGCCTAAGTCATAGGCTGGCATCTCTGCACATTCATACTGTAAGAGTCTTTCTATGATTTTCTTATGCATTTTAATCATCTCATCTATTTTTCTCTCCTGCTCTTGAATAACCCCTGTGCATCTTTTGAGGTTATCCTCCTCAAATTTGAGCTCCAAAATCACCCGTGGCACTTGATTTGCCAATGTGACACTGAGTGCTCCCTCATTTATCAGTTCCTCAGCTCGTGTGTCAATTTCAGCCAATTGTTCAATTTCAGATCTGTACTCTTCTACTCATGTTGACAATTATTTATTAATACCATACATTTGTTCTTCTCTTCTGTGGCCACTTTCTAGTTCTTCATAGCTTGCCTTATTGTTTGCTTTCCCTCTTGCATGAAATCATTAAACCACCTATCAAAAATATTAACTTTAAAACTTTTATTTTCCATATCCTTTATCTCCTCTTTGGACACTACTGCTATGTTAGTTGGTAAATCAGGAACTGTGGCATTGGGATCAAATATCCCCTTAATGAATTATTGCAGTTGGACAATGTGTCCTTTTAAATGTTCCAGTTTATCCTTATCCTTCTTTAGGATATCAGCTGTTACCTAGTGCATATCCTCCCATTCATGGAGGTGCTGTTCTCTTGTTGAATGTCCAAGATCAATATTCAATATCTTATATTCTTCTAAGGCAATTTCACCTTTTGCCTTTTCTTTCTATGGTATAGCTAGGTTTAGAGTTCTTGATCCATCTAGACCTCTCTGGATTGCTGACATTGTCCTAGCTTTTCTTTTCTCTTTCCTTGGAGTTGTCTTTTCTCCTAATAAGCTCTTAATATCAATTGGAGCTAATTGTATTTCTTTCTTTTCCCTTCTTATTTCCCCTCCCAGCCATGCAGGAACCTCTTTTGTACCCTTTGCAGATTTTTCTTCATCAATTACCTCCTCATGAGGTTTCTCTATCTCTACTTCTCTTTGTTGTTGCTCCTGCCGTTGTTGGTGCTCAGGTAGCTTTTTTGGATTTTGCTATTGTTGTTGATCTTGTTGTTCCTCTTCTGGAATTTGTTCCCGCTATCTTTGTTGGTGCTGTTGGGGTTCCTCTTCTGGATTTTCCTGTTGTAATGGAGGCTCTTGTTCTTTTGACTCAACTTCATTTTCTTCCTCCTCTACCTCAGTATCCCCCCCTTCTTGATCTTCTTCTTCAGGTGTTTTTTCTGCTGATGACCTCTCTTTTTTATCATCTCCTGCATGTATCTGTTCACTATCTGGCATGTTCAAATCTTCTTCTTGTTCATCTTCTACTTGCTCCTTAGGTTCATTCTCATCTATTTTTTCTTCTGCCTCTGTATTTCCTATCTGTGGTTGCTCTAGATGTACTGGTAAACTAGCCTTTACCTCATCCTCTTTTACTTCCTCTTCTTGGGTTTGCAAGTTTTCTGTATTTTCCTCTTCTTCACCCTGGTCCCCATACATATTTAGCATGTCCAAAGCATCAACCTCTAAGGTGTCCTCTTGTGCTGTATGTCCTTCTGTGTTTACCTCTTTAGATGATTTTTCTTTTTCAGCTTCTTCAATCTTATGTGCTTCCTCTTGCACATCTATAATGATTTTTGGTGGCACTAGAGTACCAAATGGATCAACAGATCCTGTTTCTGCCTACACCTTTTCTTTTTCAATTTCTATATTTTGTTCTATTTCCATTTTAGCTTGCAGGTTTGATTCTTCTTCTTCACTGAGGAAATCACTTGACTCTTCCTCTACATCAATCACTTTTCCTTTATACATTATCCCTTCTTCACTATGACTACTCTCAATTTGCACAGTTTCTACAGCAGTAAGTTTGGCTTTACCAACTTCTGACTCCTGAAGCCTCTCTCCAACCAATTCTGCTTTTACTCTAATAAAGGTTTTTCCTGGTTCTACTAATGTGGAGGCACTGGCTATATTTCTTAGCTTTTCACCTACTTCCTGTGCTCCAATCACATCAACCGGCTTAGAAGTTTCCGTTTTTGACAAACCTATGGGAATTGCCCTCATGATTGATGGTCCTGCTGTTTCTTTTGTAGCTTGTGCTTCCTCTGCACTAATCTCATGGCTCATGGATTTTGCATCAACAAAAGTTTCAGATGCCACTGCTACCATTATGCCTAAAGCATATGGATCCATCAATGTAGCATTTTTTTTTTTTTCCATAATTCTTGCCTCCACAACTTTTCTCTTCTTCTCATAGAAACATTACAAGTCCTCACTGGGCTCTACCTTTCTCTTCCTTCTCTTCTTTGGGAATGTAACTTCTTTTCCTTCAGCGTTGAGCTCTTCTATCCTGTCCTTAAGCCATGTTTTTGAAAATAATATCACAGGTTTTGTCAAAACATCCAATGATGTGTTCCAAGGCTTCGACCAATCAGGCTTTGTAATGGGAGTTAGCCTAGCCTCTGCATAACTTTGATGCAACAATTTGTCATCCTCATGAACCTCTGGAGGAACATAGATATTACTAATATACTTCATTTGTTCAATAGTCAATCTCTTATGAGCTCTTTTTCTTACTCCCAAGTCACTTTTGCAGTCAGCCCAGAAATCTTCAATATGCACTTGATGTTTGTACTTCTTGTCAACTAAGTTTTGAATCCTGTGAAATGGATCAAAATTTATAACCAAATCAAATTCTTGGAACCCATAATACTTTAGTTCTTGCTCTGAACAAGCTGCAACATCCTCACTAATACAAGAATACATGCCAATGGCCCAAGGTAATCTCACATTTCCCCTGTTATTATATTTCCTCTTGTATATCCTGAAAACATTCAAATTTTGTCTTGAAAACTCCAAGACAATCAGTTTGTTAGAAGGATATCTTGGGAGCATAAATGGCTTCCTCTCAAATCCTTCAGTTCTTATGTATGAAAATTGTTCAAACTGTATAAACCACGAACTATGCAATCCAATTACATGTTCAGCCTCTTTAGACAACATTTTGTCTCATTCCTCATTTAGCACTCTCACCATGTACGTATAGAAAACATCATTAACTAAAGTGAATTTCTTGAATGTATTCTCTTCTTGTAATTCTGGGTAATGTTCATACACCAACCTTTGCTCAGGACCATTCCCTAAAACACCAACTCTTTCTAGTCCATGTATGTGTGGTCTAATCTCTGTAGCACAGGAGTATAATACATAAGAGGACATATAAAAGGGCAAGCCTTTTTGTTGTCTCATCATAGCCTGCCTCCATATGGTTATACTTATGGCCTTGGCCCAATGAATTTGTCCCTGACCATTTTCCCGTTTTCTTATGTATTCTACGATAGTGAACATCTAGGGATCACATTTGGTGCCATCCCTCAACCCAACCAATCTGCTTAGCATAGTGATCATCAAATATATCTCCTCCCTGAAATGTATCCTCATCAAATTTTTAGGAATTCTGGCCACTGCTTTTGGTTTTTTCTTTGGATTGTACCAGTTGTGAAATATTTTACCCTTACAGTCTCCTTCATTTGTGTAGAAACTCTCATTATATAGATCTATATCAATATCGCTCATCTTCTCCCTAATTTCTAATCCAAAAGTTCTTGCAATCCCCTCAGGAGTCAGATCAGTAATTAATCTGTCATGTAGGATTACCTTTCTTGTATTAGGGTCATACAAGATTACATAGTCTAGACATAGATCTTCTGCCTCCATAGCCAGAGGAAACCCTGCAGCTCTATATAGTCCACTATCCCAAATACATTTCATATCTGGTGAGGCATCTACAACAGTGATTTTCTTCAACACATCCTCTGCATCATAATTTCCTATGTTTGTATCAGTACCCACTACGCTTGTACCAATCAAGGTTGGACAACCTCTGTATATCAGTAATTCTTCTTTTTCTACTTCCTTCCTTGGTTTTCTCTCTTTCTTTACTTCATCCCCTGTGTCCTTCTGTTTAGGGGCCATCCTATAGAAGTATACATGTCTTAATTTTTGTTTCCACTTCATATCTAGGGTTTTACTGTGAATATCTATTTTCTACCATTTACCTTAACTCATTTATTTTTTCAGTCATTTTACCTTTAAATGGACTAAGCTCTATTTAGCTAATTAATAGTTAAAACAGTAATTTTAACAAATGCATGCATTTTGAAAGTGAAATTACTGGAATTAACAGTTGCGCTTTACCACTCAAAAATTAAATAGGGTTCCAATATAAATACCTGTTTCTGTGATCATGTAACCTTTGACATTGACTTACTTTTACCTTTCACTTTCTCCCAGCAACTGTAACTTCGTTAATAAGGTAAATTCTGTTCAATTTTACTATGCCAGCACCTTTTCTACAAATTTCAACGTTAGCAATATATCTTGAAAGAAAAATAACAATAATTTTTCCCTAACCCTGTTAAATTCCTTTTGTTTGAGTATTAAATCTGCATTAACTATAGTAATTAATGCATTACGTCCTCTCGGCTTTCCTTTTTCAGTGTTTGAGTTTTTTAAACTTTTGACCGTGGGCCTAATTAAACATGCATTTTCTTTTGTATATCTCATTGTATGTTTTTCTTGTATCTTTTCATTGTATCTTCGAACATACAATCACTTTATGCATACAATTGAACTAAAGCCTTTTCCCTTTTACCTTTTCTGTACACCCTTTGTACTTCCTGCTTGTATATCTCACTTGTATATTCTATTGTATAATCGCATATACAAACTCATTATACAAACATTCTTTACCTTTTATTCTTTCGTAATGCCCTTTGATTCTTTGTATATCAGGATTGTACATTATAAACATACAAAGACCAAATATACAAGGACTTCTCTATTTTTGACTCTTTTTTGACATCCAGCTTGTAATTCTACTTTGTATCTCTGAATGTACATCTGCTTGTACATCATAAAATATACATTCTCATTATACAAGCAACAAATGTACAAACATTGGGACCCACCTTACCTTTCCTTTGTATTTCTGTGATGTACAAAACTCAATGTATCTCTTAATATACAATTCATATGTGATTCAATGAATTAACTGTATTTTAATCTTCTTGAGTTCTGGCTTGTATGTGAAAAGTGATGTACATTTCAAACATACATACAAGCGTGAAATATGCAACAGTTTAACCCCATTTTATAATCCCTTCAATTCTGCGTTGTATAAAACCCACAATGTATATTTTGACACCTACATATACAAAGCACAAATATACAATGATTTAACCACTTTTAATACCTTTCGAGTCCGCACTATGTATAACCTCTTGTATCATCTCATTGCATGTTTTCATTTTGCCAAATATACAAACCGAAATATACATAGAGGATTTCAACATTTATTCATTTCCATTTAAACTCCTTTCAGGCCTGACTTGTATATTAGCATATAGCATTAGCAAGATGTATACAAGTGCAAACACATCCATCTCATAAACCCAATAACTTCCTTTTTGCGACCAATACAAATACACGATATACAAACACCATCGTATATGAAATAACTTTTGTACATATAAAGAACTTTGTATATACAAAGTACAAACCTTCTGATTATACATTTAGCAAAAATGCTTATAACCTGCAAAATATAGGGAATTTTAAGATGGTTCCAAAGAAACCCCTATTCATTTTTCACAAAGAATTCACCTATACTCTGCATTGGTACCTAATGTTATTTTTTCTCTATTTTCACCAAGGTTTGTAACTTTACTTGCCTTTTCCCTTTACCACCGAGCAAAACTCACACACAAAAGCAACCAAAAGCCAGCTACAGTAGGGGTCGTCATTTTGCTCAGAAGTAAAAAAATGGGGCATGTTGTGAGCATCACAACAACTAGCAACCAAATAAAACAATTAAATAAAAACCATTAAAGAAAAACTAAAATGAAATAAATTCATAGTTTCTAACTATCTTTTATGCAAAGCATCATTTAATTTGAGACCTAAGGTATTCAAAAAGGTGCATGAATTTTCTTTTTCAGTTTAAGTGGGTGCACACGATTAATAAGCCTCATCTTGAAAATCAGTTGAACAAACCAGTGACTAACATTAGACTACCTAGTTGATGTCATTCCCTCATAGCCAACCAGATACAGCCTTGCTGCGAACAGGTGTTCATAGCCTTGACAAGGTTATCGTTACAATACTCTTAAGTAGAGCCCCACTGCCAACAAGCGTCTATAGCCCCGGTAGAGTTACTTAGATGACTTAACTTGGATTTCAGTAAAATCCACTTTATTTATTTATTTATATTTTATATTTTGTACTTGACAGGTATATCATAGGATATTTCAGTTGTAACTTCATGATGCAAGGAACAGTCACTTGCTAAAATTAAGTTGAGAATTGTAATGGTAGCAAGGGTGACCTCTAATTTTTCACCTAATATCTACACTGGTAGGTTCAACAAACCCAAAGATTTTAGGTGTGTCATCGTGAGAACTTTCCTTGAATACTCAACCCATTCTTATTGAATACAAAATTTCTCAAGTTAACTAACTTTCTACATTCATGACAATCACAACAAATTATGCACAAATTTCAAATAATTCACCTGAATGTTTTGAATTTTATATTGTTTTCAGTGATTATTAATCTGCCCTTGTATACTCTAAAACAAAACAAACATCCCTACTACAGCAACACAACACACAAACCAAAAAAAACACACAACAGAAAGCAACAGCAAACAACAAAACAAAACAAAGAAAAACACAACCAAAAACAAAAACAAAAACAAAAAAAACAAACCTATACAATTATCCACATTATGATACAATAGACCAACAACCTTCACCTCAAGCCTGCAAGTAGTGTTTCAAATGCTGGCCATTAACTGGTAATGGTACATCTTCTCTAGTCAAGGTTTTGAACCTAAAAGTGTTGTCTCCTATTATTTTTGACACTTGTAATGGACCCAACCATAACTTGTCAAATTTTCCATGGCTACCTTTCTTCTCATGTGCTTTATCCCAGCACAGCACTAAGTCTGAAATCCTAAATGTTTTGACTCTTTCTCATTTATCAAACTATCTTTTAACCACTACTTGGTGTTTGGCAAATTTTTCAATAGCTTGGTCTCTTTTCTCATCTAATTGCATCATTTGAACAATTCTGGCTTCCCTATGATCAATGAAACCTAAGTATTCATTCGTGAACTTCTAGATTGGTATTCTTAGATTTACTGGAAGTATGGGATCAGTCCCATAAACTAAATGGTAAGGTGTATTACCCAGAGCTGCCTTAACTTTGGTCCTATCTACCCACAGTGCATATTTTAGCAATGTGTTCCACTCTCTTGGGTTCTTCTCAATTATCTTTTTAATTATGTCTAGAAAGATTTTATTCATAGATTCAGCTAACCCATTCCCCTAAGGATAATAATTTGAAGAGAACTTTAAAACAATTCCATGTTCAAACACCCATTTAGAAAATTTTAAAGAAGAAAATGCAGGGCCATTGTCACATACCAGTGAATAAGGAGCTCCAAACTTGGTTATGATGTTCTCTTCAAGGAACTTGATGACTACATCAGTAGTGGAGAATTTACAACACGTGGCTTTAGTCCATCTTGTATAGTAATCAGTCACTGTCAATATGAATTTATGTCCTGCAGATGATGGAGGATTGATGACTCCAATGAAATCTAAGCCCCACTGTGCAAATGGCCTAGACTCAATAACTAGTTGTAGTGGATTAGCTTGATTTCTTCCCTTATTTGTTGTAGCTTGACAAATGTGACAACTTTTGGTGTGATGCTCAGTCTCTTTAAACATAGTAGGCCAATAATAACCCTCTCTCAATATTTTATGTTCTATGGCTAAATGGGAACCATGAGCAGTCCCATATTTATCATGCAGGTCTAACAACACTTTATCTCCTTCATCTCTATTCAAACATCTTAAATATATTCCCTCATGGTTTTTCCTGAATAGAAGACCTCCTTGCACCATATGCTTTTGTGCTTTGATCTTTAGATCTCTCCTCTATGAGGATTTCATCTTGCTTGGGTACTTCCCTGATATTAGAAAAGTGTTGAGATCATCGTACCACCTTGATGCATCACTTGTATTTAGCACATATTGTTGTTTTACCAAATTTGGGTCTGTGTTGGCTATGGTTTGTACTAAAGCTTGTCCCCTGACTAGCTTCATCGGTATGATTTCCATGTCAAATTCTTGCAGAGTGGTGATCCACTTAGCTCTTTTCTCTCCAGGCTCATTTTGCATCAGCAGCATCTTTACTGCTGCATTAGGTACCATAGCTTTAACCTGACTACGTAGAATGTAGTGCCTAAACTTTTTTACTGCCGTCACCAAGGCAAATGCCTGTCTTTCTGTATCTAGGTACTTCAGCTGTGCATCCTTCAAAGGTGCACTCATAAAAGTGAGGTTTTTCTTCATTATCTTTTCCTTTCTGGGTCAGTGCAGTTGCAACCGAATGTGAGGATGCAAATGAATAAATGTGGAATGGTTTGGTATAATATGGACTTGTCAACACATGAGCATCAGAAATGGCCTCCTTTATATCTTCAAATGCGGCCTTGGCTACTGGTGTCCACTCTATCACTACATCTTTTCTCAACATGGCGTTTAGCGGTTGCACGATCTCTGCAAATCCTGTAATCAACTTCCTGATGAAGTTAATTTTACAAAAAAATGATTTTAATTCTTTTCTAGTGTTTGGTAACTGTAATTTATTTATCCCTTCTATTCTATCAGGATCAATGGATATACCATTCTCAGAAATGACATGCCCTAGTAATTTACACTCTGTTACGCCAAATACACATTTTTTAGGGTTGAGAGAAATTCCATACCTCTCACATCTCTTGAGTATTCTTCTTAAATCCTCAGCATGAGTAGACACATCCTTAGAATACACAGTTAGATCATCCATGTAAATCACAATACACTTACCTGTCAGTCCATGGAATGCAATGTCCATGGCCAGTTGAAATGTGGCACCTGCATTGATTAGACCAAATGGCATTCTTCTGTATGCAAAATCACCCCATTTACTAGTAAAAGTGGTCTTTAGTCTATCTTGCTCATCGATTAGCACCTAGTTATAACTTGAAAAACCGTCTGAAAAGGATATCATCTTGGCTCCATTTACCGCTTGTAATACTTCATCCATGGGAGGCAAAGGATAATTGTCTTTCTCAGATGCCTTATTTAGATTCCTAAAATCTATGCATAACCGGATGTCCCCACTTTTCTTCCTAACAGGCACTAAGTTAGCTACCCAAGTCAAATGTCTAATAGGGAAAATTATTCTGGCAGACAGTAGTCTTTTTACTTCCTCAAATATCAATGGCTCTAAAATTGCATTTACAGGCCTTTGCTTTTTCCTCAATGGTTTCACATCTGGTTTTTATAGTATCACATGTGTTATAATGGACGTGTCATATGTCTTTAAATCTTCATATGTCCATGCTATAACATGTTTGTACTCCTTCAATACATCTATGACTTCTTCCCTCAACTTTCCATAGCAAACTTTTCCAATCTGCACATTCTGAGGGTTCTGTTCTATTCCTAAGTTATATGGCTCACACTTACCTCCCTCAGTCTTGGGTAAGTCCTTCTGTCTCACTACTCCATCAAAGTCAAAGATTTGTTCTAACTCTATTACCTGCATAGGCAAGAAATTACTCTTTAAGTTGATGATGTCTTCCTCATCCCAAGACACATCAGGCCTCTCTTGTTCATCAATAATTTGGGCTTTAAATACTTTGTTGCAAGTTCAGAAATCTACAATTTCCTAGTCCCCCTCAAATACCTAAAAATGAGTTACATTATCTAGCACACTGGGCACATTTACTAGTTCTACAACAAATCTCTTTAAACCTAATAGCGTTAAAGGCTCTAAAGTGCTAGTAGCGACAGCTAGCGCATCAGGCCTATGGTTCTGTTATCTGGGGATATGCTCTAAGTTGAAAGCATCAAATGACTATTAAATCCCAGATTCTATGTCTATAGAAAACCATTTTCTTATAATTACAAGCGTACAGCTTCCTATCCTATCTGACTACTAACTCAGAGTCTGAAAATACTCTGATCATTCTTACCCCTTTCTTTATAGCTAAGACTAGTCCATAAATTAAAGCTTCATATTCAGCAACATTGTTAGTGCAAGCAAATTGTAACCTATATGCTGCTAGATATGATTTACCATGAGGATATATGAGCTCTACACTTGCACCTGCACCCTGTTTAGACTTAGACCCATCACATTTTAATGTCCACATGACATCTTTATTCTTTTGACCTTTTCCTTTGACATGTTTTCCTTTGTCTACCACATATGCGGTGTTATCTTGTTTATCCATATGCAGTCCATTCTGACTTGCTTGTTCATTTACCTTCTCAATGTGCAAATCTGAATGAAAAACATCTTTTCCTAAACTTTCTTCTAACTCTGGAGTTTCTACATCTATGGGGCTCTGAAAGTACCTCTCAGGTTGACTAGAACTCACCTTTTCCTTATGAAATTCCCACTCCTTTGTGCATTTTAAGTACTAATACTCAATAATGTCTCTGTACATTCCACACTTCTCTTCAGAATGTGGCTTGTCATGAACTCTACACATATCTTTGTATAACTTTAATTGGACTAACATATTTAGTTCCATGCACTTGTCTATTTCTTGTCTGATGACCTGACTAAAATTATTCAGTGTATTACTTTCTTCATCAGAAGAATTTCCATCAGACTTAATGAATAATTTTATCTCCCTGCTAACAGGTCTTTCTCCAAAATTTAGCATTAATATTTCTTCAATCTGTACCCCTTTGGTAGTGACCTTGTAAACACCGGGTTCAATAGAAGCATACAATATTTCATTCATCCTATTGTACTCTGTGATCATATGCTTCATCCTAGGTTTAGCCTCTATTCTAATTTGATTAGGCACACCCCTCCAAGGTAACCACATATGTGAAAAGTCAGTGGCCATGTATCTGTTTAGTGTTTTTGACCAATCTCTACTTAATAACATCCCATAATTTGCAGGTGTATCAACTACTTAGATGTCAATGAACTGACTTACCCTGGGGTCTGAAGATAATTGCATCTGAATATGCATTAGTTCTCCTACCACATTAACTTCAGTCTTATCTAACTGCGTGACAACTTTGGCAGACTTGGTGGGAGTCAGACCTAAGGTTTTACATATACCCAGAGGCATCACATTAGCTGAGGCACCTGAATCCACCATATAATTGTGTATGTTCTTTCCACACAATCCAATAGTTAACAAGAAGGGAGGAGTATCCCTCTTATCAGCATACATTACTACATTTGTGTTAGAAGGCTGCTCAACTTTCTTACTTTTTTCTTTTGGCTGTGTCTCTCTATTAGGCACAAGTACCTCAGTAGAAGTCTCTCCTATTACAGATGTGTCCAAAGATTTTATAAAGGCCTTTCTAACCTCTAGACTTTTTAACAATTCACACAAAGGTACACTGACCTTGATTTTCTTTATTTCTTCTGATAGATAACTCATCAGCCCCAATGTTTCTGTTGTCTAAGTTTTATTTGTCTGGACCCTCTGCGTTACTGTTCCATTATTTGCATTATGATTGGCTTTCAGTATAGTAGGGTTATTGCTAGCATTCTGGTCTAGAGGTGTATTGAAATTGTTAGGAGGAGTGGAAGTACTGAAAGGTCCTCCTAGCCTTGGATTATTTCTCAGGTTGTAAGTATGATTCTTACTTGACTGTTGGAAGGCTTGCACCTCCTTTGTGTCATACAACACCTCATTTTTAGTTTCAAATGGAAACTGAAAAGCATTCAGTACTAAGGCTGTCTTAGGATATAAATTTTCACAAAAATATGGTTCGCCCTCTAGCAATTGGTCATCTTCCTCTTCTCTAAAAGTAAAAGTCTCTAAAACAAGAGCAATATCAGATCCTGAGGGTACTATCTCATTACCTTTGGGATCTAAGAACTTAGAAGTAGGAGCCTGTACATCCACATTAAAAATACTTGCTGCCAGATGAAATTGAGGATAGTCTAATTCAGCATGGGCACTAGTATTATGGATCCTACACCAATTCTTCAATGCTACATTGGCCATTTGAATCTTAGCAGTTTGCTTTGTGTCCTGGCTATCCACATTCTCAAATGGAGAAGCCAGAGTGCCATTATTTGGCCCTGTGTTCCAAGTTTTGGGTGGCCTAGGTTGATTTTGATTCCAGTTATTGTTATTCCAAGCCCTGTTATCTATACTTGGTCCTCTATTTTGCAGTTGTCCTTGATTATGATTCTGATGTTGACTGTGATTTTGACCCTGATTAGAACCCTGACCTTGATTATAACCCTGATTCTAATTTTGGTTATGGTTGGGCTTGTAATGTTGGTTTTGACTTTGATTATAGTTCTGGTTATACCCTGGATTATTTCTACCGTATAAATTCTCATTTCTCAACTGTGTCATCTCAGTGGTCAATCTTCTCAGATGTGTAGTGATTTCTTTGATATCTTCCCTTTCCTCTTGTGCTTTTGCTATAAATGTATCCTGAGGTGGTTGGAAAAATGATTGGCCATTGTTCTAATTAAGATTGGCAGTATTACTAGCATAAGGTACTATAGCCTGAATTGGAGCAGGGTTATACATAGGTGTGTATGTAGGGACTAGATTGAGCATTGGAGCATTTTATGTAGGAGCTCCATTCCAAGGTTGTACTTGATTTTGCATTCTGGGATTTCCTCCATTGATAAATGGATTATAGGTTGTCTGCCTCATTTCCTGGTTTACAGAGGCTGCCTCTTTATAGGCTTTAGATACTGTATCTATATTAGGTTTCCTCTTGACAAACATGATGGTCAATGGGTCTAAGGCCACATAATACATGGCCAACAAGATATCTGGATTTACGGTGTATGTGGCCACCAACCTAGAATAAGCCTTTTGAAACCGGTCATTGAAATTGTCTATCACCTCCCCTTCTCCTCTCTTAATGGTAGCCAGCTTGTGGTATAGGATGGAAGGGTCTATAGGTCCCCTAAATCTAGACAGAAATGCTTCCTCCATAAGTGCCCAGGAGGAAACGTAGCCATTAGGGAGATTTACATACTAGTTAGATGCTTGCTCATTAAAAGTCTAAGGAAATAACCTACAAACTACATCTTCATGTTCTAACTGGGCTCTAAAGCAGGCTTCCTTAAATATCCTTATATGATCCTCTGGATTCTGGTGTAACTGGTATTTAGGGCATATTTTCTCAGGGTTCTTCAGCATCTCATGATAATCAGCAAAATATATGGGCAAGTTAACATTAAAATACGCCATTGTAGGTATTTGTGATTGACCTGGGCTTGTGGGAGTACCTAAATTTCTAGGTGTACTTGGGCTTCTAGGAGGACTAGGACCTCTGGGAGAACCTGAACCAAGACTTAAGGACCCGGATGAAGAACTATTAGGAATGCCAATACTATGGGTGTTAAAAGGTGATCCAGGAGGCATTCCAAAAGAACTTCTTGTATTTGAAGTTATAGGACTCCAAACTAAAGGACCCCTACTTTGTCTTCTATTAGGTGACTACACAAATATGTCATCAGGATTAACCCTAGACCTAGTCACCATGTTACTGTTATGAGCCAGTTTTACTCAAACTCAACCTTAACTCCTATCGAGCCCTCCTTCTAGTGCCAAAAACTGTTGATGATTGTTTTTTACACACTCATAACAAAAGTTAAAATTCATAAATGAACCTAACTATCTTGAAAGATATGAAGAAATCAACTAAGATTACTTAATGCCAAGTTTCCTTATTGGTCAGGTCTTGACCTATTGGACAGTTCAGTAGGTTATTATGAAGCTGTAATATGCAAGGGGCCTTACATGATTTAAAGTGGGTTTGTGACTTACTGGACTTTTATTACGAAAACTAATACAAATATCAACTTTCTAATCATTCATTTGCATAAAATTGTTACTGTACCTCAAAGCTTTATATGATTTATATTCAAACATGCTTTGCTTTTCAAATATTTATGAAGATTATCAAATATCAACTTATTGCTCTTAAAATTCTTCAAATGTCAGATAATCTCCTTTGGATTTCAACGTTTAAGCTAAGTATTTCAGAGTTGTTGGGAAAAGTTAGAGAAATTTAAATTCACCATCATTCACTACAGGATCTAAACGTTCTGTTATGCACACAATAAGAAATACAATAGATTCAATTAAACCAGCAGACTAAATCGTTAAATGCAAATATCTTGAGTATTTTCACAAATATTGCATTCAAGATTGCGAGCTTTAAGAGAAATTATTTTAAATGCAAGGAAGAGATAGAAGACACTTAGAAAATAGACGTAGACTTCTAGATTTACTTATATTCAAAACACAGTCATACAAGATTTATAATGTAGGAATGACTCTTAGCTTTATTAATCAAATATACCAAAAACTTACAGTGCTTTACAGATACATTAAGAAAGATGGACATTCCACGCGTTCCTTAATGCAGACAATAGGTGACCTCCTTTAAACTAAAATATTCTACTCCAAAATTCTCAGAAAGAATTTACAATTTCTGGCTAAATGCTAAAAATCCCTGTGTAAAAAAATATACAAGTAGCAATGCTTCTTATATAGAATTTCAATTCCCTCCCTTACTACGGTTACAACCTCCACTCTACGGTTACAACCACTATTCTACGGTTAAGATCCTTTTATTACTGACCAATGGTGTCCCTTCATTCTATAACCGTGTGTCAATCCACTACTTGGCATCTTCTCCCCTCAAAGAATGCTCTTGGAATCTCTCATAAATAAGATTCTCATTTTAGGTGACCCTTTCCTGCGAAGGCTCTTCATTTGATTTCCTCTCAAAATTCTTTGCTCCTGACCACCTTTTCACTTTTTCAAATATTTCTCAAAGTTGTCAATTACACCCTCCACAAAGGTGTGGTCCCCTCCTGGACTTTTTGCAAAAATATACTGTTGCATCATCACCTTTTCTTTCAACTCCTTTTCTTTGTCCTCTGAGCCCTCTATTCTTTTCTTGTACTTCTTCATTCTGGCTCTTTCTTCCATCAGTGCATCCATCATTTGCTTGCTGAGAATTGTATCAGGATTTTCTATACAGGGTGTGAATATGGCCCTGAACTCTGTCAATGCTCTGTCTAAGTCATAGGCTGGCATCTCTGCACATTCATGCTATAAGAGTCTTTCTATGATTTTCTTATGCATTTTAATCATCTCATCTATTTTTCTCTCCAGCTCTTGCATAACCCCCATGCATCTTTTGAGGTTATCCTCCTCAAATTTGAGCTCCAAAATCACCTGTGGCACTTGATTTGCCAATGTGACATTGAGTGCTCCCTCATTTATCAGTTCCTCAGCTCTTGTGTCAATTTCAGCCAATTGTTCAATTTCAGATCTGCACTCTTCTACTCTTGGTTAACAATTATTTATTAATACCATACATTTGTTCTTCTCTTCTGTGGCCACTTTCCAGTTCTTCACAACTTGCCTTATTGTTTGCTTTCCCTCTTGCATGAAATCATTAAACCACTCATAAAAAATATTAGCTTTAAATCTTTTTTTTTCCATATCCTTTATCTCCTCTTTGGACACTACTGTTATGTTAGTAGGTAAATCAGGAACTGTGGCATTGGGATCAAATATCCCCTTAATGAATTGCTGCAGCTAGACAATGTGTCCTTTTAAATGTTCCAGTTTATCCTTATCCTTCTTTAGGATATCATCTGTTACCTGGTCCATATCGTCCATTCATGGAGGTGTTGTTCTCTTGTTGAATGTCCAAGATCAATATTCAATATCTTATATTCTTCTAAGGCAATTTCACCTTTTGCCTTTTCTTTCTGTGGTATAGCTAGATTTAGAGTTCTTGATCCATCTGGACCTCTTTGGATTGTTGACATTGTCCTAGCTTTTCTTTTCTCTTTCCTTGGAGTTGTCTTTTCTCCTAATAATCTCTTAATATCAATTGAAGCTAATTGTATTTCTTTCTTTTCCCTTCTTATTTCCCCTCCCAGCCATGCAGGAACCTCTTTTGTGCCCTCTACAGCTTTTTCTTCATCAATTACCTCCTCATGAGGTTTGTCTGTCTCTACTTCTCTTTGTTGCTGCTCCTGCCATTGTTGGTGCTCAGGTAGCTGTTCTAGATTTTGCTGTTGTAAGGGAGGCTCTTGTTCTTTTGACTCAACTTCATTTTCTTCCTCCTCTACCTCAGTATCCCCCCTTCTTGATCTTCTTCTTCTGGTGTTTTTTCTGCTGATGACCTCTCTTTTTTATCATCTCCTGCATGTATCTGTTCACTATCCAGCCTATTCAAATCTTCTTCTTGTTCATCTTCTACTTGCTCCTCAGGTTCATTCTCATCTATTTTTTCTTCTGCCTCTGTATTTCCTATCTGTGGTTGCTCTGGATGTACTGGTATACTGGCCTTTACCTCATCCTCTTTTACTTCCTCTTCTTGGGTTTGCAAGTTTTCTATATTTTCACTATATTTTCCTCTTCTTCACCCTGCTTCCCATACATATTTAGCATGTCCAAAGCATCAACCTCTGAGGTGTCCTCTTGTGTTGTATGTCCTTCTGTGTTTACCTCTTTAGATGATTTTTCTTTTTCAGCTTCTTCAATCTTATGTGCTTCCTCTTGCACATCTCTAATGATTTCTGGTGGCACTAGAGTACCAAATGGATCAACAGATCCTATTTCTACCTGCACCTCTTCTTTTTCAATTTCTATATTTTGTTCTATTTCCATTTCAGCTTGCAGGTTTGATTCTTCTTCTTCACTGAGGAAATCACTTGACTCTTCCTCTACGTCAATCACTTTTCCTTTATACATTATCCCTTCTTCACTGTCATTGCTCTCAATTTGCACAATTTCTATAGCAGTAGGTTTGGCTTTACCAACTTCTGACTCCTGCAACCTCTCTCCAGCCAATTCTACTTTTACTCTGATAAAGGTTTGTCCTGGTTCTACTGATGTGGAGGCACTGGTTATATTTCTTAGCTTTTCCCCTACTTCCTATGCTCCAATCACATCAATCAGCTTAGAAGTTTCCCTTTTTGACAAACCTATGGGAATTGCCCTCATGATTGATGGTCTTCCTGTTTCTTTTGCAGCCTGTGCTTCCTCTGCACTAATCTCATAGCTCATGGATTTTGCATCAACAAAAGTTTCAGATGCCACTGCTACCATTATGCCTATAGCATATGGATCCATCAATGTAGCATTTTTATTTTTTTTCCATGATTCTTGCCTCAACAACTTTTCTCTTCTTCTCATAGAAACATTGCAAGTCCTCATTGGGCTCTGCCTTTCTCTTCCTTCCCTTCTTTGGGAATGTAACTTCTTTTCCTTCAGCTTTGAGCTCTTCTATCCTGTCCTTAAGCCATTTTTTTGAAAATAATATCACAGGTTTTGTCAAAACATCCAATGATGTGTTCCAAGGCTTCGACCAATTAGGCTCGGTAATGGGAGTTAGCTTGGCCGCTACATAACTTTGATGCAACAATTTGTCATCTTGATGAACCTATAGAGGAACATAAATATTACCAATAGACTTCATTTGTTCAATAGTCAATCTCTTATGAGCTCTTTTTCTTACTTCCAAGTCACTTTTGCAGTCAACCCAGAAATCTTCAATATGCACTTGATGTTTGTACTTTTTTTCAACAAAGTTTTGAATCCTATGAAATGGATCAAACTTTCTACCGAAATCAAATTCCTGGAACCCATAATACCTTAGTTCTTGCTCTGAACAAGTTGCAACATTCTCACTGATACAAGAATACCTGCTAATGGCCCAAGGTAATCTCACATTTCCCCTGTTATTAAATTTCCTCTTGTACATCCTAAAAACATTCAAATTCTGTCTTGAAAACTCCAAGACAATCAGTTTGTCAGAAGGATATCTTGGGAGCATAAATGGCTTCCTCTCAAATCCTTCAGTTCTTATGTATGAAAATTTTTCAAACTGTATAAACCACGAACTATGCAATCCAATTACATGTTTAGCCTCTTTAGACAACCTTTTGTCTCATTCCTCATTTAGCACTCTCACCATGTATATAGAAAACATCACTAACTAAAGCGAATTTTTTGAATGCATTCTCTTCTTATAATTCTGGGTAATGTTCATACACCAACCTTTGCTCAGGACCGTTCCCTAAAACACCAACTCTTTCTAGTCCATGTATGTGTGGTCTAATCTCTGCAGCACAAGAGTATAATACACAAGAGGACATATAAAAGGGCAAGCCTTTCTGTTGTTTCATCATAGCCTGCCTCCATATCGCTGTACTTATGTCCTTGGCCCAATGAATTTGTCCCTGACCCTTTTCCCCTTTTCTTATGTATTCTATGATAGTGAACATCTAGGTATGGCATTTGGTGCCATCCCTCAACCCAACCAGTCTACTCAGCATAGTGATCATCAAATATATCTCCTCCCTGAAATGTATCCTCATCAGATTTTTAGGAATTCTGGCCACTGCCTTTGGTTTGTTCTCTGGATGTACTAGTTGCGAAATATTTTACCCTTACAGTCTCCTTCGTTTGTGTAGAAACTCTCATTATATTGATATATATCAATATCACTCATCTTCTCCCTGATTTCTAATCCAAAAGTTCTTGCAATCCCCTTAGGAGTCAGATCAGCAATTAATCTGTCATGTAGCATTACCTTTCTTATATTAGGGTCATACAAGATTACACAGTCTAGACATAGATATTTTGCCTCCATAGCCAGAGGAAACCCTGCAGCTCTATAGAGTCCACTATCCCAAATACATTTCATATCTGGTGAGGCATCTGTAGCAATGATTTTGCTCAACACATCCTCTGCATCATAAGTTCCTATGATTGTATCAGTACCCACTCTGCTTGTACCAATAAGGGATGGACAACCTCTGTATATCGGCAATTCTTCTTTTTCTACTTCCTTCCTTGGTTTTCTCTCTTTCTTTACTTCGTCCCCAGTGTCCTATTTAGGGGCCATTCTGTAGAAGTATACATGTCCTAATTTTCGTTTCCACTTCATATCTATTTTCTACCATTTACTCTAACTCATGTGCTTTTTCTGTCATTTTACCTTTAAATGGACTAAGCTCTATTTAGCTAATTAATAATTAAAATAGTAATTTTAACAAATGAATGCATTTTGAAAGTGAAATTACTGGAATTAACAGTTGTGCTTTACCACTCAAAAATTAAATGGGGTTCCAAGATAAATACCTATTTCTGTGACCATTTAACCTTTCACGTTGACTTACTTTTACCTTTCACTTTCACCCAGCAACTGTAACTTTGTTAATCTGCTAAATTCCATTCAATTTTACTGTGCTAGCGCATTTTCTGCAAATTTCAACGTTAGCAATATATCTTGAAAGAAAAATAACAATAATTCTACCCTAACCCCGTTAAATTATTTTTGTTTGAGTATTAAATCTGCATTAATTATAGTAATTAATGCATTACATCCTCTTGGCTTTCCTTTTTCAGTGTTTGAGTTTTTAAACTTTTGACCATTAGCTTAATTAAACATGCATTTTCTTTTGTATATCTCATTGAATGTTTTTCTTGTATCTTTTCATTGTATCTTCGAACATACAATCACTTTATGCATACAATTGAACTAAAGCCTTTACCCTTTTACATTTTCCGTACACCCTTTGTGCTTCCTACTTGTATATCTCACTTGTATAGTCTATTGTATAATCGCATATACAAACCCATTATACAAACATTCTTTACCTTTTATTCTTTCGCAACGCCCTTTGATTCTTTGTACATCAGGATTGTACATTATAAACATACAAACACCAAATATACAAGGACTTCTCTGTTTTTGACTCTTTTCTGACATCCGGCTTGTATTTCTACTTTGTATCTCTGAATGTACATATGCTTGTACATCATAAAATATACATTCTCATTATACAGGCAACAAATGTACAAACACCGGGACCCACCTTACCTTTCCTTATATCTCCGTGATGTACAAAACTCAATGTATCTCTTAATATACAATTCGGATGTGATACATTGAATTAACTATATTTTAATCTTCTTGAGTTCTAGCTTGTATGTGAAAAGCGATGTACATTTCGAACATACATACAAGCGTGAAATATGCAACAATTTAACCCCATTTTATAATCCCTTCGATTCCGTGTTGTATAAAACCTGCAATGTATATTTTGACAGCTACATATACAAAGTGCAAATATACAATGATTTAACCACTTTTAATACCTTTCAAGTCCGCACTATGTATAACCTCTTGTATATTCTCATTGCATGTTTTAATTTTGCCAAATATACAAAGCAAAATATACATAGCGGATTTCAATGTTTATTCATTTCCATTTAAACTCCTTTTGGGCCCGACTTGTATATTAGCATATAGCATTAGCAAGATGTATACAAGTGCAAACACATCCATCTCATAAACCTGATAACTTCCTTTTTGTGACCAATACAAATACACGATATACTAACGCCTTTGTATACGAAATAACTTTTGTACATACAAAGAACTTTGTATATACAAAGTACAAACCTTCTGATTATACATTTACCCAAAGTACAAACCTTCTGATTATACATTTACCAAAAATTCTTATAACTTGCAAAATACAGGGAATTTTAAGATGGTTCCAAAAGCAACCCCTATTCATTTTTCACAAAGAATTCACCTATACTCTACACTAGTACCTAATGTTATTTTTTCTCTATTTTCACCAAGGTTTGTAACTTTACTTGCCTTTTCCCTTTACCACCAAGCAAAACTCACACACAAAAGCAACCAAAAGCCAGCTACAGCAGGGGTCCTCATTTTGCTCAGAAGTAAAAAAATGGGGCGTGTTGTGAGCATCACAACACTATCTTTGTAAAATATTTTGCTCCACTCAAACAATCCATAATAGCATCCATCCTAGGCAAATGGAATCTATACTTAACTGTGATCTTATTGATTGCTCTAGAGTCTGTACACATTCTCCATTCTCCATCCTTCTTATGTGCTAACACTATAGGTATTACAAAAAGACTCAAACTTTCTTTGATCAAAGCTTTCCTCAACAACTTTTGCATTTGACTATTTAATTATGCATTCTCTACGGGTGTCATTCTATGTGCTGTTTTGTTAGGCAAACTAGCTCCAAGTATAAGATCCATGTGATGACTGATACTTCTAATAGGTGGCAATCCTTTAGGTACATTATCTAATATGATGTGTCCATACTTTGTTAGTAATCCAGTTATCTCCTTTGGCTGTCATTCTTCGTTCTCTATCTTTTGGGTTCCAAGCTTCTTAGGAATCAAAGAATAACACAAATACTAATGTCTCAAACCATCCAAAAACTTTTTTGCATCTACCAAATAGATTCTAGCATTCCCACATACATCACCCTTATGTTCATCTTCCAAAGGAATTAGAGTAATTCTCTATCCATTAGATGTTATAATATATGTAT
The DNA here is from genome assembly GCA_027924645.1 of Cunninghamia lanceolata. Classification (NCBI taxonomy): domain Eukaryota; kingdom Viridiplantae; phylum Streptophyta; class Pinopsida; order Cupressales; family Cupressaceae; genus Cunninghamia; species Cunninghamia lanceolata. Next base: position 12,197,801 of record BSBN01000892.1, read on the forward strand.
TCTTTCTCCAATCATGTATAGCTTTCCTATCATACTGCGATGGTCTACCCAACAAAATATGACATGCATCCTTAGGCATAATATCATAGAATAATTCATCATGATAGGATCCAATATGAAATTTCACCAAACATTTTTCACTCACCAATACCTTATGATCATCTTGAATCCATGCTATCTGATATGACTTAGGGTGTTTCAATCTCTCCAACCTTCGCTTAGTCATCATCTCCTCTAAAACCAAATTATCTGAACTACCACTATTAATCACACCTTTAGAACATTTACCTCTTGATTTGCATCTTTTTCGAAATAAAATTTTCCTCTGTGGTGGTTCTTCATTTGTCTCTGCTTGAAATAGTGTTCTCCTGATGACTACTGATTCTCCTTTCTTAGGATTTCCAACTGAACTAGGGGATCAAATTGGTTCTTCTTTTATATAGGCTGCTCTTCCACTATTCTCTATCTTCTTGCTTGTACTACCTTGATGACATTGAAATGCTCTATGTCCTTCATCTCCACACTTAAAACATGTTCCTTTGAATGTTATCCTTTCAGTTCCCCTCTCTTATCTTTTGCATCCTTCATTCTAGTAAGCATTATGATTTCCTCTCCGATAGAAAGTTCTATCATCTCTCCAGTATGCATTGTTATCTCTATCTTTCTTCTTGAATGGACTATCATGCTTGTTCAGCTCTGCATATGATCTTTCTTCGCTGGAAAATGTTCTACCTCTCTTAAGTTTACCTCCTCTTCCTCTCTATCTCTGTTGATACTTCTTGTTCAATTTTTCTTCAACCTTCAGGGCAAACTGATATGCTTCTTCTAGTGTTGTCATCTTAACCAAACTCAATTCTTCTTGAATATTCAATCTCAGTCCATTAATGTATCTTGCCACTTTCTCTTTGCTTTCTTCACTATGTAATGTGCTTATGTTTATCATATGAAATTTTTTAGTAGACTCCACACATTTCTCCTTTTGTCTCAAGTTTTGCAACCTTTTCTACAACTTCAACTCATAGTCAACAGGTATAAACTGATTCTTCAACTTTGTCACCATCCTATCCCATTTTGTAATTTTTATTTTCCTCTTCTGTTTCTATCAAATTGTGCCTCTTTCCACCAAATAGAATCATGTCATTTCAACTTAGTCTTTGCAAATCTCACCTTCTCCAGATCTTCAATTTCTTCATATTCAAAGTATTCTTCTAGGTCATTTATCTAATCAATCAACTCTTCAAGATTCAAATTACTAGTATGGTTTGGCACATCAACTCTAGGTCTCTTTCCATCCTTTGAAATAGATATAAACATCTTTACTTGATCTGATTCTTCTTCTTCATCTATGGTTTCTTCATTTTGATCAGTGGATTGAAATTCTTTATCATCACTTTCAACATTATGTCAAGGTGTAAGTCCTCTTCTTTGATCTTCTTCAACAGCATCCAATCGAACTTGCATAGTCCTCATAATCTCCATCATCTGATGTATTCTTCCAACCATAGTACCAATAGCAGGTATTCTCCTTGATGGCATCTCTTCCTATGATGAAGTGTAAACTGCCTCAAATTTGGTGATCTAGCTACAGGGTGACAACTGCCTCACAATCAGTGATTAGGTGACAACACAAGTAGGCTACCTTAGATTCGGTGATTTGTCCACAATAGGATCTTACAGAGTGCCTTCACAAATTTTTCTTGCAACAGATTCAAACTTTGCTCTAATACCACTTGGTGCCATCACGGTTAGGAAGATCCACAATGTGAATAGTCCTGACCATGTAGCAAGAGTAAACACAATAGAAGCAACTCAATTAGAGAACACAAATGTAGATTCATTCATTTAGTAAATCATAGCTATAAAATACAAACATGCTAGCAATATCCGAGCTTACAAATTGGGGCTCACATGCCTGATTCTCTAGCTACAACACATGTGCAAGATATAGCTTGAAGGTGCTTTCACAACAAAATTAAACTTAGGAATTATCTATCAATTGTGAATTACTTTCCTAGGTATCTATTACATGATTATATATCATTTCCAGATCATAAGATTCCTCTGCGATAGACAAGGAAGGTAACAAACTCCAATGAAGAGGTGTAAGATGTGTACACGGGTAGGTTGGACCTAATCGTATAGGAATCCTCCGCAAGTGAGTGAAATAGCACGCGAATCTTAGGGAATGTTGGCCACAATCCAAATTTCCTTGAACAATGTGTTGTTAAGCTCCACAGTCAGAGGAACTACTCGGCAAGTCTTCTCCTTTGGCTAATTGTTTGAGAATGTTAGGATGCCATGTTTTGAGAAAATAGTCAAATTTCTGATAGCGACATCTTTCCAGAAACTGATCCAAATGATCTAAAAATTGGATATGATGTGAATGAAGATGTCTAGATTCTAAATCCAGCTCCACAAGGTCTGAAACAATACTATGCTAGAAAGTAGACCAAAATACAGAAACTGCTACTGACTAAACTGACTGTACTAAACTAGAAAATGAAAGAAAAAAAATGAAATGCAAATAGTTTTGGTTGATGCAAGATTGCTCTGCAACAAGGGATGCTCCTACATCACATAGTAGTTTCCATGGGACATCAACTTTTTTACATAATATAACTTAAAAAAATACCCTCTTGGAGAGGATTGATTCCCTCCTTTAGTGAGCCATATATTTTTCAACTGTTTTGAATATGTTTTGCCTATTTATTTTTAATTTCTAATCAGCTTCATGTTCAACGTGAAAAACGTACTTACAATATATATAGAAATATATAATAAAATTAATTAAAATATGAATAAAAATGTATTTTAATGGGAGAAATTTGTAGCAGAATATGAAACCTTTTGACAATTGTGGGGAAGGGGGGTGGATTGCCACCTAGGATGCCACATAAATAGTTATGCCTCGAACTTTATCGGGTGGTGCATTTTTGCCTGGTAAGGTTCTAGGCATAACTGTTCAGAGTGGATTTTATAGGAGCGAGACCTTATTGAATGATAAGTTTCCAACTGAATCTATTTTATATTATAAATTTTTTAAAGTAAGTATTTTTTGGTACAAGATCTTGTATAGTGTAACAACTGAATTAAAAAATCATATAGAGGTAATATAGTAAAATGTAAACATTAACAGGTAAATTCTTTTAAAACAATAATAAGAATTAGTGTAATTTTATTATTGTAATGTGATTTTTGTTAAATGATATTTTTTAGTTTAGCGCTTAATTTAATTTTTTAATTAGGGTTTAATTGATTTGTTTAAAATAGGGTTTGATTTATTTTTTAAATTAGGGTTTGTTTGAGTTTTTTAAAGTAGGGTTTGATTTTTTTTAAATTAGGGTTTATAACTATTGATTTTTAAATAGGGTTTTATTGATACTTTTTAGTTAGGGTTTCATTTATTTTTGTTAATTAGGGTTCATAAAAATTTAGAAATACTATACAAATTAACAAAAAATAAACTTAAAAGTATAATTAACAATATTAGATCTACATCATCCATGTTTGTTTATGTGATCTTCTCAAGTCCATTTCTACGTATGCTCTTTCCTCGCATCGTAAGATGATTTTGGAAATTAGAAGTGGTGTGGATTTTTATTTTTTGTTTTTTATGTGTTTAAGTGACTTGGATTTCATCCCCAAATGCTTAGCCAAAGCCTATGTTCTGGTGGGCTATATAAATTCCAGGGAGGAGCTAGATCATTTTTTGGTGAAGTAGTTGTGTGTTTTAAGTAGACCATGAAGTTAGGTGGTTTCATCCCACCAATACCCAGGCCTCATATACCAGCCTTGTATCATGGATTTGGGCCTCATGTACCGCAAGGTATATCAAGGACTCCCTTAATTGAGCCTTGTTTAAACCTGGATTAGGAAGCCATTGGCTGTTTATAACATGTGATGCACTGGTAAGCAGTTAGCCCTAAGAAGTTACTCATCCCATGCATTCTTGGAGACAGTATACTGGGCTATGGTTACAATCGCAATCCTCCATACCTAGTGCTTTAGAACATTGGGTTGACACTATATACGAACATGATTAGCATATTAGTAAGTTCACAAATCAAACACTCCCACCTGAGTAGTGTAGGTTGTTTTTCTTGTCTCTCCCTTTGTGGAAAAGAGTTATATATACAAAATTGAAAAACTAAGACCTAAATCTAATACATATTCCTCATCCAATCCTATCATTCATCTTTTTCCTAAGCATCTCTCATCCATTTTGCACCCATAATACACATAAAAATCCACTATCCTAATCCATTTGTTAGATCCATTTAATCTACATCATAATCCATCCTTTATCCATTTTTCATCCATAATCCACATTTTAATCCAATTTCATGGAGATCATCCTATATATAAATCAAACTCCATCCACATCCAATCAAAATCCTCATCCAAGACATCACCTAATTGTAGATCCAACACCCTAATATAGACATTAAAGCTAGTTTGACAAATTCATTATCGAACCTACAACATATATGTCCCCTCCTTTGTAAGAAGGACATCCCAAATTGAAATTTATACTGAAAGGAGCTCTTCAAATTGACAATCCCAATCTCAATATTAGACACCTCTCCTATGTTTAATTTTTCATTACACATGAGTGCAACATTCAAGAAGTTTATTAAATCTTAGATAAAGGCCATTCATTAAATACTTAAATCCATATGTTAAATCAAGCAACGTGTCAACTAACAATGACTATTTATTCATATAATCTAGTCTTTCCTTGTGAAGTAGTCAATTACAAACATTCCACCTAACAACAAGAATCATGTATTAATATTATAACTCTCCTAAGTTTTATTTATCCTTACCCATGAGTCTATAACATTCAGATATTTTGTTCAAACTCTTAGATAAAGACCATTCATTGTATTAGTTAAACCACAATATAAAAGCTATAATTTTACCAGTTGGACACTAGTTGACCTTGACTTCACATATACATACTTGTGCAGGGGAACAAAAGGAAAAGGTCAAGGAAATTTTTTTTTTCTTAGAAATGATCTACAAAGGGATCTGCAATGGCTCTAGACAGATGCAGTTTGCGATTTATCAACTGGCAATAAATATGGACCCTAGGTATGTTTGGCTTCCTAAAGGTTTAGGGGATTCACTCAGCTACCAATGCTGTCTAAGAACTTACGTATTGGGGCAACAAGTAATGTCTCCACTTCTTCAAGGCTTGAATTATGGCACAGAACTCTTGATCATATACCAAATATCTTCTCATTGCATCATTCAACTTCTCACTGAAATATGCTACATGTCTACCTTCTTGACTTAACACTACTCCTATTGCATTTCCACTTGCATCACAATCTACTTGAAATACCTTATTGAAATCTGGTAATGCCAACAAAGGTTGTTCTATCACTTTCTGCTTCAACAATTCAAAACTATTATCTGTTCCCGATGTCCACTTAAAGTCCTTTCTGAAACCTCTCATTGTCTCTGTCATAGGGTTACATATTGAACTAAAATTTCTGATGAACTTCCAATAGAAACTAGCTAATCCATGAAATGATTTAACTTCACCAATGCTCTGAGGTGTAGGCCACTCAACAATTGCTCTTACTTTCTTAGGGTCCATCTTCAATCCTTCCATAGAAATAAAAAATACCAAGTATACCAGTTCTTCCTTGAGGAAGCTACATTTCTTGATGTTTATAAGAAATTTCTCTTCTCTCAGTCTCTGCAATACTTGTATAAGGTGCTGGAAACATTCTTCCTTTGTCTTACTAAATATTAGAATATCATCTAGATACACAATAAGAAACTTACCCAATAATTTCTTCAAACCTTCATTCATCAACCTCATGAAATTACTCGGTGCATTTGTCAATCCAAAAGGCATCACTAGCCACTCATACAATCCTTCATTTATCTTAAAAGTAGTCTTCCATTCATCTCCTTCTCTAATTCTAATTAGATGGTGTCCACTCTTTAGGTCTATCTTTGTAAATTATTTTGCTCCACTCAAACAATCCATAATAGCATCCATCCTAGGCAAAGGGAATCTATACTTAATTGTGATCTTGTTGATTGCTCTAGAGTCTGTACACATTCTCCATTCTCCATCCTTCTTAGGTGTTAACACAATAGGTATTGCACAAGGACTCAAACTTTCTCTGATCAAAGCTTTCCTCAACAACTCTTGTATTTGACTATTCAATTCGGCATTCTCTGCTTGTGTCATTCTATGTGTTGCTTTGTTAGGCAAAGAATCTCCAAGTGTAAGATCCATGTGATGACTGATACTTCTAACAGGTGGCAATCATTTAGGTAGATTATCTAATATGATGTCTTCATACTCTGTTAGTAATTCAGTTATCTCCTTTGGTTGTCATTCTTCATTCTCTATCTTTAGGGTTCCAAGCTTCTTAGGAATCAAAGAATAATACATATTCTAATGTCTCAAACCACCCGTAAACTTTTTTGCATCTAACAAATAGATTCTATTATTCACACATTCATCACCCTTAGGTTCATCTTCGAAAGGAATCAGAGTAATTCTATTTCCATTAGATATTATAGTATATGTATTCTTTCTCCAATCATGTATAGCTTTCCTATCATACTGCCATGGTCTACCCAACAATATATGACATGCATCCATAGGCATAATATCACAAAATAATTGATCATGATAGGATCCAATATGAAATTTCACCAAACATTGTTCACTCACCAATACCTTATGATCATCCTGAATCCATGCTACCTAATATGGCTTAGGGTGTTTCAATCTCTCCAACTTCAGCTTAGTCACCATCTCCTCTGAAACCAAATTATTTGAACTATCACTATCAATCACAACTTTACAACATTTACGTCCTGATCTGCATTTTTTTTGAAACAAAATTTTCCTCTCTGGTGGTTCTTCGTTTGTCTCTGCTTGAAATAGTGTTCTCCTCATGACTACTGACTCTCCTTTCTTAGGTTTTCCAACTAAACTAGGGGATCCAATCGGTTCTTCTTTTACATAGGCTGCTCTTGCACTATTCTCTATCTTCTTGCTTATACTACACTGATGACATTCAAATGCTCTATGTGCTTCATCTCCACACATAAAACATGTTGCTTTGAATGTTATCCTTTCAGTTCCCCTCTCTTCTCTTCTACATTGTTATCTATATCTTTCTTCTTGAATGGACTATCATGCTTGCTCTGCTTTACATATGATCTTTCTCCTCTAGAAAATGTTCTACCTCTCTAACATTTACCTCCTCTTCCTCTATGTCTCTGTTGATACTTCTTATTCAACTTTTCTTCCACCTTCAGGGCAAACTGATATGCTTCTTATAGTGTTTTCATCTTAACCAAACTCAACTCTTCTTGAATATTGAATCCCAGTCCATTAATGTATCTTGCCACTTTCTCTTTGCTTGCTTCACTATGTCATGTCCTTATGTTTGTCCTATGAAATTTTTTAGTATACTCAATAGATTTCTCCTTTTGTCTCAAGTTCTGCAACCTCTTCAACAACTCCAACTCATAGTCAACAGGTATAAACTGATTCTTCAACTTTGTCACCATCCTATCCCATTTTGTAATCTTTTATTTTCCTCTTCTATTTCTATCCAATCGTGCCTATTTCCACTAAATAGAATCATGTCGTTTCAACTTAGCCTTTGCAAATCTCACCTTCTCTAGATCTTCAATTTCTTCATATTCAAAGTATTCTTCTAGGTCATTTATCTTATCAATTAACTCTTCAAGATTCAAATTACTAGTATAGTTTGGCACATCAACTCTATGTCTCTTTCCAGTCTTTGAAATAGATCTCAACATATTTACTCGATCTAATTCTTCTTCTTCATCTATGGTTTCTTTATTTTGACCAGCGGATTGAAATTCTTTATCATCACTTTAAACATTAGGTTGAGGTGTAAGTCCTCTTCTTCAATCTTCTTCAATAGTATCCAATCAAACTTGAATAGTCCTCATCATCTTCATCATCTCATCCATTCTTCCAACCATAGTACCAATAGCAGGTATTCTCCTCGATGGAATCTCTTCCTAGGATCAAGTATAAACTACCTCAGATTTGGTGATCTGGCTATAGGGTGACAACGGCCTCACAATCAGCGATCAATTGACAACACAAATAGGCTACCTTGGATTCGGTGATCTGTCCACAACGGGATCTAACAAAGTGTCTTCAAAAATTTTTCTCTGATACCACTTGGTGCAGTCACGGTTAGGAAGGTCCACAAAGTGAATAGTCTAGACTGTGTAACAAAAGTAAACACAATGGAAGGAACTCAATTAGAGAACACAAATGTAGATTCGGTCATTCAGTATATCATATCTATAAAATACAAACATGCTTGCAATATGCAGGCTTACAAATTGGGGCTCACAGGCCTAATTCTCCAGCTACAACACATGTGCAAGATATAGTTTGAAGGCACTTTCACAACAAAATTGAACTTAGGAATTATCTATCAATTATGAACTACTTTCCTAGGCATCTATTACATGATTATATATCATTTCCAGATCATAAGATTCCTCTGTGTCAGCCAAGGAAGGTAACAAACTCCAATGAAGAGATTTAACATGTGTACACGGGTAGGTCAGACCTAATCATCTAGAAATCCTCTGCAAGTAAATTTAATAGCGTGCAGATCTCAGGGAAGGTAGGCCACAATCCAAATCTACTTGAATGATGTGTTGTTAATCTCCACAGGTAGATGAACTAGTCCACAAGTATTCTCCTTTGGCTGATTGTTCGAGAATGTCAGGATGGCATGTTCTGAGAAAACAATTGATCTTCTGATAGCAACATCTTTCCTGAAACAGATCCAAATGATCTCAGAATTGGATATGATGTGAATGAAGATGTCTAGAGGCTAAGTCTAGCTCCGCAAGGTCTAAAACTATACTGTGGTAGAAAGTAGACCAAAATATAGAAACTGCTACTGACTAAATTGACTATACTAAACTGGAAAACGAAAGAAAAAAAAATGAAATGCAAATAGTTTTGGTTGATGCAAGATTGCTCTACAACAAGGGATGCTCCTACATCACATAGTAGTTTCCATGGGACATCAACTCTTTTACATAATATAATTTAAAAATATACTCTCTTGGAGAGGATTGACTCCCTCCTTTAGTGAATCATATATTTTTCAATTTTTTTGAATATGTTTTTCCTATTTATTTTTAATTTCTAATTAGCTTCATGTTTGACTTGAAAAACCTACTTACAATAAATATAAAAATATATAATAAAATTAATCAAAATATGATTTTTTTTTTCTAAAATCTACCTTCTGAGCACTACAAAAGAGTATTCCTCAATTTTTAAAAAAATGTATTTTAATGGGTGAAATTTGTAGTAGAATATGAAACCTTTTGAAAATTGTGGGGAAGGGGGGTGGATTGCCACCTAGGATGCCACATAAACAATTATGCCTGAAACTTTACCAGGTGGTACGTTTCTGCCTGGTAAGGTTCTAGGCGTAATTGTTTGGAGCAGATTTATAGGAGCGAGAGCTTATTGAATGATAAGCTTCCAACTGAATCTATTTTATATTATAGATTTTTTAAAGTAATTATTTTTTGGTACAAGATCTTGTATAGTGTAACAATTGAATTAAAAAATAATAAAGAGGTAGTATAGTAAAAGGTAAACATTAACAAGTAATTTTTTTAAAAATAATAATAAGAATTAGTGTAATTTTATTATTGTAATGTGATTTTTGTTAAATGATATTTTTTAGTTTAGAGTTTAATTTAATTGTTTAATTAGGGTTTAATTGATTTGTTTAAAATAGGGTTTGATTTATTTTTAAAATTGGGGTTTGATTGAATTTTTTAAAGTAGGGTTTGATTATTTTTTTAAAATTAGGGTTTATAATTATTGATTTTTAATTAGGGTTGTATTGATACTTTTTAGTTAGGGTTTCATTGATTTTTGTTAATTAAGGTTTATAAAAATTTATAAATACTATACAAAAGGACTCCTAGATTAATAAGAAACAAATATGTAAAACAAATTAACAAAAAATAAACTTAAAAGTACAATTAACAATCTTAGATCTACATCATCCATGTTTGTTTATGTGAACTTCTCAAGTCCATTTCCATGTATGCTCTTTCCTCGCATCATAAGATGATTTTAGAAATCAGAAATGGTTTTGATTTTGATTTTTTTTTTTATGTGTTTAAGTGACTTGGATTTCATCACCAAGCACTTGGCCAAAGCCTATGTTCTAGTGGGCTATATAAATTCCAAGGATGAGCTAGATCATTTTTTTGTGAAGTGGTTGTGTGTTTTAAGCACACCATGAAGTGAGTTGGTTTCATCCCACCAATACCCAGGCCTTAGATAACACCCTTGTATCATTGATTTGGGCATCATGTACCACAAGGTATATCAAGGACTCCCTTAATTGATGCTTGTTTAAACCTAGATTAGGAAGCCATCAACCGTTTGTAACCTATGATGCACTTGTAAGTAGTTAGCCCAAAGAAGTTACTTATCCCATCCATTCTTGGAGACAGTATATTCGGCTATGGGTACAATCCCAATCCTCCATACCTAGCACTTTGAAACATTGGGATGACACTATATACGAACATGATTAGCATATTGGTAAGTTCACAAATCAAATACTCCCACCCGAGTAGTATAGGTTATTTTTCTTGTCTCTCCCTTTGTGTAAAAGAATTATATATACAAAATTAAAAAACCAAAACCTAAATCTAATACATATTCCTCATCCAATCCTATCATTCATCCTTATCCAAAGCATCCCTCATCCATTTGTCACCCATAATCCACATCAAAATCCACTATCCTAATCCATTTGTTAGATCCATTTAATCGACATCATAATCCATCCTTTATCCATTTTTTCATCCATAATCCACATTTTAATCCATTATTTAAATCCAATTTCATGGACATCATCCTATATATAAATCAAACTCCATCCACATCCAATCAAAATCCTCATCCAAGGCATCACCTAATCGTAGATCCAACACCCTAATAAAAATATTAAAGCTGGTTTGATAAATTCATTATCAAACCTACAACATATATGTCCCCTCCTTTGTGTGAAGGTCATCCCAAACTAAAATTTATACTAAAAGGAGCTCTTCAAATTGACAATCCCAATCTCAATATTAGACACCTCTCCTAAGTTTAATTTGTCATGACACATGAGTGCAACCTTCAAGAAGTTTATTAAAACTTAGATAAAGGCCATTCATTAAATACTTAAATCCATATGTTAGAGCAAGCAACATGTCAACTAAAAATGACTATTTATTCATGTAATTTTGACTTTCCTTGTGAAGTAGTCAATTAAAAACATTCCATCTAAGAACAAGAATCATGTAGGAATATTATAACTCTCCTAAGTTTTATTTATCCTTACACATGAGTGTGTAACATTCAGATATTTTGTTCAAACTCTTAGATATAGACCATTCATTGTATTAGTTAAACCATAATATACAAGCTATAAGTTTACCACTTGGACACTAGTTGACCTTGACTTCACATATACATATTTGTTTAGGTAATTTAAAAGGTGATTTGTGATGGGGAAAAAAAGGAAACAATCAAGGATTTTTTTTTTTTTTTTCTGGAAATGATCTACAATGGGATATGCAACTGTTCTGGACTAATGCAATCTGTGATTTATCAGCTAGCAATAGATATGGACCCTAGGTGTGTTCATCTTCCTAAAGTTTTAGGGGATTCAATCAGCTACCAGTGTTGTCTAATGTCTTGCATGTTGGGGCAGTACCCCTCACTCCACAGCTCAGGTAAAACTGATAACTGCTTTGTGAGAAATGATAGCTCTTGGTTTACCTCACGGATGGGAACTAGTGAATCAGGTAGGGGCCGTTGCCCTTTTCACTGGTAGGTCCTCTCAATGGGCCAGCTACTTCGAGGTTCCTATGGTACTCCTCACAATTCCTTTTAGGGCTATGCCTAGGCAGTTCCCACAGTTAAGTAGATAGGGATTATTCCCTAATCCGAACCTGCAATTGAAACGAACAATACTGTTAGAAATGAAAGAAACACTACTTTAATGGAAATCTGATTCGAATAAATTTTAGCAATCTTTCAAGTGTGTGTTAACAATGGGGATTGTAATAAAACATAAACCCACAATACATAAATATATTAGAAGCAGAATGAAGCACATAACATAAGTGTTTAACGTGGAGAAAACCCTTTGGGATAAAAAACTCCACCAAGAAAAGAGGCCAAGTTGTATTATCTTCAAAAAAGGAGATTACAAATACATTCACTTCTTCTGTCCTCCAACCTTCACTCTGGCAGAACTTGGGTACCTATAAACTGTTATATTCATCTCATATACTATGCTATGTTTTATATAGAATTTACACAACCTCAAGACATTAAATGACTTCTTACAAGCCCATAACACTTGTCAAGAGTCAACAATACAAGCTTGGGCGTCCATGACCAAGAATAGGCTCTTACGAGGTCATAAATGCTATCATACATGCATCCTACACTTGGGAAAAAGTTCCCATGCAAGCTTGAATTACTTGGGGCCAAAAATAGCCACTTACAACTTCTTATGACACGTCATATGCTATTATTAGTGTCATAGATTCTTATGACAACTTATAGTTGTCATAGAATCTCTTATACCCTTTTACAACATCTATGATGTGCGTCATAACACTAAAAATAGATTATTCCTCCACATGTGCACCCCACTTTGACCAATTGCCATTTACCATAGTAAATGACATCTCGTAACTACTGTTGGTAACTCTGGGACTTACTATGCAATAAATCCATAATTACTGTGGATAGTAAATAATTTTTACCATTGCCAGTGAAACTTGTTCATCCCTTATGGGTAATTACATATAATAAATGGAATAATACAATAATGGGATTTACAAGGTTAATGGCACCTTATCCCAACATTCTACCACTTGACATTATACATTGTAAATCAACCCAAAGGAAATCAAATGAAAAATAAGTAGGCACTAGAAACAAGGCCCGTGGCCTCTCTGCACCATACAAACTTCTCTATGCTCACAGGCTTAGTTAATGAATTTGCAACATTCTCCTAAGTGTCTATCTTCTTGAGCTCAATCGCTCCATTTGAAACCAACTCTCAAACAAAGTTATACTGAACATCGACATGCTTAGTTTGAGCATGATACATGGGATTCTTGGCCAAACAGATAGCACTCTGGCTATCACAACCAATTTGAATGTTCCTATAATCAAAACCAATACCTGTACACAGTCTCCTCAACCAAACTACCTCCTTAGAGACATGAGTAGCAGCCATATACTCTACTTTTGTAGTTAACAAAGCGACTGTGGGCTGCCTCTTACTCATCCAACTCACTGCACCTACAAACAGAGTAAACACATAGCCAGTAGTGGACCTTCAACTATCCAAGTCAACTGCCCAATCTGCATCAACAAAACTCTGTATGTCCAAAGATTTATCAACACTATTAGTACCAGAATAAACCAAACAATGATCAAGAGTACCTGTAAGATATTTAAACACCATCTTTGTATAGTTCCAATGCTGTATACCAGGGTTAGACATAAATCTGTTCAAAACTCCCACTGCTTGGGCAATATCTGGTCTAGTGCAAACCATTCCATACATCAAACTCCCTACAACACTAGCATATGGCACATTAGACATATCCTCAAGATCATCCTCAGTCTTTGGACACATATATAATGAAAGCTTAGTACCAATGGGTAAAGGAACTCTAACTGGGTTATAGTCCTACAAACTAAATCTCTGTAAAATAGTATTCACATACTTACTTTGCGACAACCAAAGCTTTCTATTAACTCTATCCCTCCTAATCTCCATTTACAAAATATACCTTGCAACACCAAGATCCTTCATCTCAAATGCACCTAAATGTTGCACTTTAAGCTCACTGACCATACCCTTAGTATTGCTGAAAAACATGTCATCAACATACAAAGCAATAACCAGTATAGAATCATCAACACAATGAATGTAAACACAATGATCCTCCTCACTTCTAACAAAATCTAATTTCAAAACAAATGAATAAAAATTTTGGCACCACATTCTAGGGGACTGTTTTAAACCATAAAGAGACCTCTTTAACCTGCAAACCCAATGTTCTTTTCCTTTTACCTCAAAACCTATAGGTTGTTGCATATAAATTTCTTCTTCAAGATCTCCATGCAAGAACGCAGTCTTAACATCCATTTATTTAATCTCCAATCACAAGCTATAGCAATGGGTAAGAGAAATCTAATAGAAGTCAATTTAGCAACAGGAGAGAGTATCTCACCAAAATCAACTCCCTCTCTCTGGGAGTAGCCCTTGGCTACTAGTCTAGCCTTGTACTTCTCCAATGACCCATCTGCTCCAAACTTCTTCTTGAAGACCCACTTACATCCTTTGGCGTTTCTTCCTTTGAGCAAATGAACAAGATCCTAGGTATTAGAAGAGTCTAAAGCCATCATCTCCTCCTGCATGGCTAGCTACCAAGACTCACTATCATCTGCAGAAATAGCTTCCCTGTAGGATCTAGGTTCATTGCTAGTACTTAATAAAGCATATACACAAAATAAATCTGGTGGGCTATACCTATCAATTGGATTCTATTGTCTTGTGGATCTCCTCAAGGGTGGAGTAAGAGTTTCAACTTGTTCTTCTACATGATCACCTACACCAACTTCTTCTGTAACAACAGACTCATCTTCATAAGAACTACTTGAATCTTCTTCTTTTTCTTCACCCCCAATCCATCATTATGTTCTTCCTGAGGTGCATCTTGCTACTCTAAATCAAAATATACCTTCTTGATGTTTTCATCTTTTACTTTTGGCTACTCAGGTTTAGAAATAGCTCTAAGTTTCCTGAAAATAACATCTCTAGAAAAGATAATCTTGCAGGTTAGTGGATTCCAAAGCTTATAACCTTTCACATTATCACCATATCTAATGAATGTACATTTTTTAGCTTTTGGATCTAGCTTAGATCACTTTTCCTTAGGCACATGAACAAAAGCCTCAGAACCAAAAACCCTTAAATGTGAAACAGAAGGTTTCTTACTTGTCCACACTTCATAAGGTGTCAAATCAAGAGCCTTACAAGGAGATCTATTTATCAAGTAGCAAGAAATACACACAGCCTCTACCCAAAAGCATTTATCCAACTATGCATCACTAAGCATACTTTTGGCCCTTTCCATAATTGTTTAGTTCATCCTTTCTACAACACCATTATGCTATGGTGTATACAGAGTTGTCTTTTGTCTGATTATACCTGCATGCTTGCAAAACTCATCAAATTCCTTAGAGCAATATTCCCCTCCATTGTCAAATCTTAATATTTTTATCTTTAAATCTGATTGGTTCTCTACTAAGACTTTGAATTCCTTAAACATATTGAAAACTTCAGATTTATGCTTCATAAAATAAATCCATGTAAATCTGGATACATTATCAATGAAGGTTAGAAAATAACGAGATTTTCCAATATATTCATTATCCACAGGTCCAAACACATCCGTATGAATAATTTCTAACTTCTCTTTTGCTCTATTGCTTCCTAAAGGAAATGATTTTCTTTTTTGTTTACCAAACACACAATGCTCACAAAAATCAAAGTGCTCATCAGAATAGGAGAAACCTTCCAACAAATTTTTATTCTTAATAGTTTTTAACACAGTATTGCTTGTGTGTCCCAATCTACAGTGCCACAACATACATGTATTTTTAGTAGTGGCCTTAGATACATAGGAGGCATTACAAACTGTAGTGGCTTCAAGCTTAAAAAAGTTCCTGAATCTCTTCCCTTTCGCTACCACCAAGTTCCCTCTCACCAATCTGCAGCCATGCTTGTTAAATGTCACATGCATTCCCAAATCATTCAACTTCGAAACTGAAATCAAATTTCTAGCTAATCTAGGAACATGCAAAACACCAGGGAGGGTTTTAATCCTCCCATCACTAAAACACAACAATACCTTTCCTTTCCTGATAATCAAATATGTAGAGTTGTCACCAAGGTAGATATTACCTCCATCATATTGTTCATATGAGGATAACCATTCCTTATACGGAGACATATGAAATGAGCATCCTAAGTCAACCAACTAGTGATCATTAGAAACAAGATTACATGCAGAAAGTAAAACTTCTTCACCTGCATTCGAGGACTTATCCGAGGCACTCTCCCACTGTTTCTTGGCGTTTCTGCACTCCTTCTTCACATGTCCCTGTTTACCGTAGTTCGAACACTTAACTCTGTTCTTTTTACCACGAGTCTTAGAACAGCCCTTGGACTTGTCCTTAGCCCCTTTCTAATCTCCTTTAGGTCCCCTTTCCTTAGACATTCCCCTAATACTGAGAGTAACCCCTGAACTTTCTGAACTCTTCTTCCTCAATTCATGTGATAGTAGCACTAAAACAAGAGCATCCAAGTTCGGATCTGCAAGGTTAGCAGTGATAGCAAGGATAACATTCTCCCAAGAATTAGGTAAAGAACATAGAAGTAAGATACATTTATCTTCCTCACTAACCTCAACATCTACTGAATCAAGCTGACTCACCAATAAATTAAAAGAATTTAAATGCTCTACAACTAACTCACTCTCTTTCATTTTCATGGAAAACAATCTTCTTTTTAAATAAAGTTTATTTACCATACTCATGGGTTGATAGATCTCACCCAACCATTTCCACAACTTGTATGCAGTCTCTTCCTTTGCAACATTCAATAGGACAGAGTCTGAAAGAGACAATCGGATGGTTCCCCATGCCTTCTTATCCAGTCTATCCCACTCATCTTGAGAGACATCGTCAGGTTTCTTCTCTTTTTGGATAGCCAACCATTGGTTTCTTTCTTCCAACAAATCTTCCATTTTTAGCTTCCACAACTCATACCCCATTCCGTTGAACTTAATGTCCATTCGAGAGGTTGATGCAATGGTGGATGAATCCATAATAAAAACACAAGATCTGCAAAACAAATGCAACCAAATCTCCCACTACAGCTACAGCTTCCACACTACCACCAAGGAGTCAAAGCTGGTCAGGCTCTGATACCAAATGTTAGAAATGAAAGCAACACTATAATGGAAATTTGATTCGAATAAATTTTAGC
Source organism: Cunninghamia lanceolata (assembly GCA_027924645.1). Lineage (NCBI taxonomy): Eukaryota > Viridiplantae > Streptophyta > Pinopsida > Cupressales > Cupressaceae > Cunninghamia > Cunninghamia lanceolata. Next base: position 12,214,954 of record BSBN01000892.1, read on the forward strand.
AATCTTTCAAGTGTGTGTTAACAATGGAGATTGTAACAAAACGTAAACCCACAATACGTAAATATACCAGAAGCAGAATGAAGCACATAACACAAGTGTTTAATGTGGAGAAAACCCTTTTGGGTAAAAAACTCCACCAAGAAAAGAGGCCAAGTTGTATTTTCTTCACAAAAGGAGATTACAAATACATTCACTTCCTCTATCCTCCAACCTTCACTCTGGCAGAACCTGGTACCTGTAAACTATTATATTCATCTCATCTACTATGCTATGTTTATATAGAATTTACACAACCTCAAGACATTAAATGACTTCTTACAAGCCCATAACACTTGTCAAGAGTCAACATTACAACCTTGGGCATCCATGGCCAAGAATAGGCTCTTACGGGGTCATAAATGCTGTCATACATGCATCCTACACTTGGGAAAAAGTTTCCATGCAAGCTTGAACGACTTGGGACCAAAAATAGCCACTTACAACATCTTATGACATGTCATATGCTATTATTAGTGTCAGATTCTTATGACAACTTACAGTTCTCATAGAATCTCTTACACCCTCTTACAACATCTATGACGTGCATCATAACAGTAAAAATAGATTATTCCTCCACATGTGCACCCCACTTTGACCAATTACCATTTACCATAGTAAATGACATCCCGTAACTACTGCTGGTAACTACGGGACTTACAGTGCAGTAACTCCGTAATTACCGTGGACAGTAAATAATTTTTACCATTGTCGGTGAAACTTGTACATCCCTTATGGGTAATTACAAATAATAAACGGAATAATACAATAATGGGATTTACAAGGTTAATGGCACCTTATCCCAGTAAATGCAGATGCAAAGAAAAAGAACTATTGCAATAATCACAGCGCCTGGAGGCCACTCTGAAAAACATTTGGCAGAAATTCCACCTAGCCAGTCCAAGAAAGTGCTCTGATACCAAATGAGAGGAACTGCTGGCAACAATATAATGAAAATTGTATCAAATAATAGAAATAGCAGAACACAGAAGGAATTTATTGATCGTAGGACACTTCGAGGGGGCAACCTCCTTTGAGCAAGCTCAATACAATAAACTCATGGATGCCTTCATTGGCCTCAACACGTACTTATACACTAAGTCTAATCTAAACAACTATTACTCCCCATGAATGTGGGATAATACAATATACTCATGGGATGACTTATGAAGCATATGCATCCAACAATAATATACTATCAAAGTAAATAGAAGGGTTAAACACGGGTTCCTAACATTCAAACTCTTTATGTCTTCTCTTCTCATCTGCATGTTCCTTATACTTACTGTTCATTTCCTCCAAATGCTTTTTAACCTGATTATGTACTGTCTCCATGTGATCTATAAATTCTTCTATTCTTGCAGTTGTCTTATCTTCCATGATGATATCTATTAACTCTGCTACTCCTCTAGGGCTACTTCTAGTTACAATCTCAAAAGGTGTTCTTCTAGTACTCCTATTCACTCAATTATTGTAGGCAAGCTTTGCTTGTGAAAGGATCAAATCCTAATTTCTTGTCTTCTCTGCAACCAAACATCTCAAAGGGTTTCCCAAACTCCTATTCACTACATTTGTCTATCCATCAGTCTGTGGATGAAATGCTGAACTAAACATCAAATCTACCTTCATCTTCCTCCAAAGTATCCATTGAGTCTTGTATCTCTACCTACAATTATGCTCTTAGGCAATTGATGCAATCTCACAATCTCCTTAAAAAATTGGTCAGCTACATGCACTGCATTAGTTGTCTTCTTACAAGGTATGAAATGCAACATCTTTGAAAATTTATCCACCACTACAAATATAGAATCATGTCCTCTACGTGTCTTCGGCAATCATAAAATGAAATCCATACTTATGTCTTCTGAAGGTCTCTTCGGTACCTTCAAAGCTTTATACAATTGAGTATAATGACTACTTCCTTTCGCTACTTGACATATTATATAAATCTGCACAAATTTCCTTACATCCTTATACATCTGAGGCCAAAAGTAATTTTCACTTACCAAAGCCACTATCTTGTCAATTCTAAAATTTCCTACCAATCCACCACTATTCAGGTATTGCAATGCTTGATGATCTCTATAACAAAAAAACTTATTAGGCAACAAGTAATGTCTCCACTTCTTCAAGGCTTGAATTATTGCATAGAACTCTTGATCATAAATTGAATATCTTCTCATTGCATCATTCAACTTCTCACAAAAATATGCTACATGTCTACCTTATTGACTTTACACTACTATTGCATTTTCACTTGCAACACAATCTACTTGAAATACCTTATTGAAATCCAGTAAAGCCAACAAAGGTTGTTCTATCACTTTCTGCTTCAACAATTCAAAACTTTTATCTACTCCTGATGTCCACTTAAAGTCCTTTCTTAAACCTCTCATTGTCTATGTCATAGGGTTACATATTGAACTAAAATTTCCGATGAACTTCCGATAGAAACTAGCTAATCCATGAAATGATTTGACTTCTCCAATGCTCTGATGTGTAGGCTACTCAACAATTGCTCTTACTTTCTAAGGGTCCATCTTTAATCCTTCCACATAAATCACAAATCACAAGTATACCACTTCTTTCTACATGAAGCTACATTTCTTGATGTTTATAAGCAATTTCTCTTCTCTTAGTCTCTGCAATACTTGTATAAGGTGTTGTGAATGTTCTTCCTTTGTTTTACTAAATATTAGAATATCATCCAGATACACAATAACAAACTTAGCCAATAATTTCTTGAAAACTTCATTCATTAACCTCATGAAATTACTCAGTGCATTTGTCAATCCAAAAGGCATCACTAGCCACTCATACAGTCCTTCATTTGTCTTAAAAGTAGTTTTCCATTCATCTCCTTCTCCGATTCTAATCTGATGGTATCCACTCTTCAAGTCTATCTTTGTAAAATATTTTGCTCCACTCAAACAATCCATAATAGCATCCATCCTAGGCAAAGGGAATCTATACTTAACTGTGATCTTGTTGATTTCTCTAGAGTCTGTACACATTCTCCATTCTCCATCCTTCTTAGGTGCTAACACTATAGGTATTGCACAAGGACTCAAACTTTCTCTGATCAAAGCTTTCCTTGACAACTCTTCCATTTGACAATTCAATTCTGCATTCTCTACTGGTGCCATTCTATGTGTTGCTTTGTTAGGCAAACTAGCTCTAAGTATAAGAACCATGTGATGACTGATACTTCTAATAGTTGGGTATCCTTTAGGTACATTATCTAATATGATCTCTCCATACTCTATTAGTAATTTAGTTATCTCTAGTGGCTGTCATTCTTCATTCTCTATCTTTAGGGTTCCAAGCTTCTTAGGGATCAAACATATTCTAATGTCTCAAACCATCCAGAAACTTTTTTCCATCTATCAAATAGATTCTAGCATTCCCACATACATCACCCTTAGTTTCATCTTCCAAAGGAATTAGAGTAAGTCTCTTTCCATTAGATGTTATAGTATATGTATTCTTTCTCCAATCATGTATAGCTTTCCTATCATACTACCATGGTCTACCCAATAATATATGACATACGTCCATAGGCATAATATCACAAAATAATTCATCATGATAGGATCCACTATGAAATTTCACCAAACATTGTTCACTCACCAATACCTTATGATCATCCTAATTCCATGCTATCTAATATGGCTTAGGGTGTTTCAGTCTCTCTAACTTCAGCTTAGTTACCATCTCCTCTGAAAACCAAATTATTTGAACTACCACTATCAATCACAACTTTACAACATTTACCTCCTGATTTGCATCTTTTTCAAAACAAAATTTTCCTCTATGGTGGTTCTTCATTTGTCTTTGCTTGAAATAGTGTTCTCCTCATGACTACTGATTCTCCTTTGTTAGGTTTTCCAACTAAACTACGGGATCCAATCCATTCTTCTTTTACATAGGCTTCTCTTCCACTGTTATCTATGTTCTTGCTTGTACTACCCTGATGACATTCAAATGCTCTATGTCCTTCATCTCCATACTTAAAACATGTTCCTTTGAATGTTATCCTTTTAGTTCCCCTCTCTTCTCTTCTACATCCTTCATTCTAGTAAGCATTATGATTTTCTCTCTGGTAGAAAGTTCTATCATCTCTCCGGTATGCATTGTTATCTCTATCTTTCTTCTTGAATGGACTATCATGCTTATTCTGCTTTGCATATGATCTTTCTCCTCTAGAAAATGTTCTACCTCTCTAAAATTTACCTCCTCTTCCTCTCTGTCTTTGTTGATACTTCTTGTTCAACTTTTCTTCCACCTTCAGGGAAAACTGATATGCTTCTTCTAGTGTTGTCATCTTAACCAAACTCAGCTCTTCTTGAATATTCAATCTCAGTCCATTAATGTATCTTGCCACTTTCTCTTTGCTTTCTTCACTATGTCATGTCCTTATGTTTATCCTATGAAATGTTTTAGTATACTCCACAGATTTTTCCTTTTGTCTCAAGTTCTGTAACCTCTTCAACAACTCCACCTCATAGTCAACAAGTATAAACTGATTCTTCAACTTTGTCACCATCCTATCCCATTTTGTAATCTTTTATTTCCCTCTTCTGTTTCTATCGAATTGTGCCTCTTTCCACCAAATAGAATCATGTGCTTTCAACTTAGTCTTTGCAAATCTCACCTTCTCCAGATCTTTAATTTCTTCATATTCAAAGTATTCTTCTAGGCCATTTATCTAATCAATCAACTCTTCAAGATTCAAATTACTAGTAGAGTTTGGCACATCAACTCTAGGTCTCTTTCCAGTCTTCAGAATAGATCTCAACATCTTTACTTGATCTGATTCTTCTTCTTCATCTATGGTTTCTTCATTTTGATCAACAGATTGAAATTCTTCATCATCACTTTCAACATTAGTTTGAGGTGTAAGTCATCTTCTTCGATCTTCTTCAACAGCATCCAATCAAACTTGGATAGTCCTCATCATCTCCATCATCTCATCCATTCTTCCAACCATAGTACCAATAGCAGGTATTCTCCTCGATGGCATCTCTTTCTAGGATCAAGTGTAAACTGCCTCAAATTGAGTGATCTAGCTACAGGGTGACAACTACCTCACAATCAGCGGTCAGTTGACAACATAAGTAAGCTACCTTGGATTTGGCAATCTATCCACAACATGATCTTATAGAGTGCCTTCAAAAATTTTGCTCCCAACAGATTCAAACTTTGCTCTGATACCACTTGGTGCAGTCACGGTTAGGAAGGTCCACAAAGTGAATAGTCCAGACTGTGCAGCAAGAGTAAACACAATGGAAGCAACTCAATTAGAGAACACAAATGTAGATTCAGTCATTTAGTATATCATAGCTATAAAATACAAACATACTAGCAATATACGGGCTTACAAATTGGGGCTCATAGGCCTGATTCTCTAGCTACAACACATGTGCAAGATATAGCTTGAAGGTGCTTTCACAAGAAAATTGAACTTAGGAATTATCTATCAATTGTGAATTACCTTCCTAGGCATCTATTACATGATTATATATCATTCCAGATCATAAGATTCCTCCGCGTCAGCCAAGGAAGGTAACAAACTCCAATGAAGAGGTGTAACATGTGTACAAGGGTAGGTTAGACCTAATCATATGGAAATCCTCCGCAAGTGAATGAAATAGCGTGCAAATTTTCAGGAAGGTTGGTCACAATCCAAAGTTCCTTGAATGATGTGTTGTTAAGCTCCACAGGTAGAGGACCTACTCCGCAGGTCTTCTCCTTTGGCTAATTGTTTGAGAATGTCAAGATGCCATGTTCTGAGAAAACAATCGATCTTCTGATATCGACATCTTTCCAGAAACTAATCCAAATGATCTAAAAATTAGATATGATGTGAATGAAGATGTCTAGATGCTAAGTCCAGCTCCGCAAGGTCTGAAACAATACTGTGGTAGAAAGTAGACCAAAATATAGAAACTGCTACTAACTAACTGACTGTACTAAACTGGAAAATGAAAGAAAAAAATGAAATGCAAATAGTTTTGGTTGATGCAAGATTTCTCCACAACAAGGGATGCTCCTACATCACATAGTAGTTTCCATGGGACATCAACTTTCTTACATAATATAATTTAAAAAAATACCCTCTTGGAGAGGATTGATTCCCTCCTTTAGTGAACCATATATTTGTCAATTTTTTTGAATATGTTTTTCCTACTTATTTTTAATTTCTAGTAAGCTTCATGTTTGACATGAAAAACCTACTTACAATAAATATAAAAATATATAATAAAATTAATCAAATATGAAATTTTTTTTCTACTATCTACATTTTGAGCACTACAAAAGGGTATTCATCAATTTAAAAAAAAGTATTTTAATGGGAGAAATTTGTAGCAGAATATGAAACCTTTTGAAAATTGTGGGGAAGGGGGGTGGATTGCCACCTAAGATGCCACATAAACAGTTATGCTGGGAACTTTACTGGGTGGTACATTTCTTCCTGGTAAGGTTCCAGGCATAGCTGTTCGGAGTGGATTTTATAGGAGAGAGAGCTTATTGAATGATAAGTTTCCAACTTAATCTATTTTATATTATAAATTTTTTAAGGTAATTATTTTTTGGTACAAGATCTTGTATAGTGTAACAACTGAATTAAAAAAAAATACAGAGGTAGTATAGTAAAACGTAAACATTAATAAGTAAATTTTTTGAAAACAATAATAAAAATTAGTGTAATTTTATTATTGTAATGTGATTTTTGTTATGTGATATTTTTTACTTTGGCATTTAATATAATTTTTTAATTAGGGTTTAATTGATTTGTTTAAAATAGGGTTTGATTGAAATTTTTAAGGTAGGGTTTGATTATTTTTTAAAAATTAGGGTTTATAATTATTGATTTTTAATTAGGGTTTTATTGATACTTTTTAGTTAGGGTTTGATTGATTTTTGTTAATTAGGGTTTATAAAAATTTATAAATACTATACAAAAAAGACTCCTAGATTAATAAGAAAAAAATATGCGATACAAATTAACAAAAAATAATCTTAAAAGTACAATTAACAATCTTAGATCTACATCATCCATGTTTGTTTATGTGAACTTCTCAAGTCCATTTCCACGTATACTCTTTCCTCGCATCGTAAGATGATTTTAGAAATAAAAAATGATGTGGATTTTTATTTTTTATTTTATGTGTTTAAGTGACTTGGATTTCATCAACAAGTGGTTGGCCAAACCTTGTGTTCTGGTGGGCTATATAAATTCCAAGGAGGAGCTAGATCATTTTTTGGTGAAGCGGTTATGTGTTTTAAGCACACCATGAAGTGAGTTGGTTTCATCCCACCAATACCCAGGCCTCAGATAGCACCCTTGTATCATTGATTTGGGCATCATGTACCACAAGGTATATCAAGGAATCCCTTAATTGAGCCTTGTTTAAATCTAGATTAGGAAGACATCCACCGTTTGTAACCTGTGATGCACTGGTAAGTAGTTAACCCAAAGAAGTTACTCATCCCATGCATTCTTGGAGACAGTACACTGGGCTATGGGTACAATCCCAATCCTCCATACCTAGTGCTTTGAAACATTGGCTTGACACTATATATGAACATGACTAGCATGTTGGTGAGTTCACAAATAAAACACTCCCACCCAAGTAGTATAGGTTGTTTTTATTGTCTCTCCCTTTGTGTAAAAGAGTTATATATACAAAATTAAAAAACCAAAACCTAAATCTAATACATATTCCTCATCCAATCCTATTATTCATCCTTATCCTAAGCATCTCTCATCCATTTGTCACCCATAATCCACATCGAAATCCACTATCCTAATCCATTTGTTAGATCCATTTAATCCACATCATAATCCATCCTTTATCCATTTTTCATCCATAATCCACATTTTAATCCATTATTTCAATCCAATTTCATAGACATCATCTTATATATAAATCAAACTCCATCCACATCCAATCAAAATCCTCATCGAAGACATCACCTAATCATAGATCCAACACCCTAATAAAAACATTAAAGCTAGTTTGATAAATTCATTATTGAACCTACAACATATATTTCCCCTCCTTTCTGTGAAGGTCATCCCAAACTAAAATTTATACTGAAAGGAGCTCTTCAAATTGACAATCCCAATCTCAATATTAGACACCTCTGCTAAGTTTAATTTTTCATTACACATGAGTGCAACCTTCAAGAAGTTTATTAAAACTTAGATAAATGTCATTCACTAAATAGTTAAATCCATATGTTAAAGCAAGCAATGTGTCAACTAAAAATGACTATTTATTCATGTAATTTAGACTTTCCTTGTGAAGTAGTCAATTACAAACATTCCACCTAACAACAAGAATCATGTAGGAATATTATAACTCTCCTAAGTTTTATTTATCCTTACACATGACTGTGTAACATTCAAATATTTTTTTCAAACTCTTAGATAAAGACTATTCATTGTATTAGTTAAACCATAATATACAAGCTATAAGTTTACCACTAGGACACTAGTTGACCTTGACTTCACATATACATATTTGTACAGGTAATTTAAAAGGTGATTTGTGATGGGGAACAAAAAGAAAAGGTCAAGGATATTTTTTTTGGAAATGATTTGCAATGGCTCTAGACAGATGCAATCTGCAATTTATCAGCTGGCAATAGATATGGACCCCAACTATGTTCGGCTTCCTAAAGGTTTAGGAGATTCACTCAGATACCAAGGTTGTCTAACAACATTTGTATTGGGGTAGTACCCCTCACTCCACAGCTCAGGTAAAATTGATAACCTCTTTGCTAGAAATGACATCTCTTGGTTTACCTTACAGATGGGAGCTAGTCAATTAGGTAGGGGTCATTGCACTTTTCGTTGGAAGGTCCTCTCAATGGGCTAGCTACTTTAGGGTTCTTATGGTACTCCTCACAATGAGTTTTAGGGCTATGCCCAGGCATTTCCCATAGTTAAGCGGATAGGGATTATTCCCTAATCTGAACCTGTAATTGAAATGAACAATACAGATGCAAAGAAAAAAAAATTTGGTAGAAATTTCATCCAGCAAGCCATAGAAAGCGTTTTGATACCAAATGAGAGGAACCTCCTGCAACAATATAATGAAAAATGTATGAAATAATAGAAATAGCAGAACACAAAAGGAATTTATTAATCACAGCCCACTTCGAGGGGGCAACCTCCTTTGAGCAAGCTCAATACAATAAAGTTGTGGATGCCTTCATTGGCCTCAACATGTACTTATATACTAAGTCTAATCTAAACAACTATTACTCCCCATGATTGTGGGATAATACAATATACTCACGGGATGACTTACAAAGCATATGTGTCCAATAACAATATACTAACAAAGTAAAGAGAAGGGTTAAACATAGGTTCCTAACATTCAAACTCTTTATGTCTTCTCTTCCCATTTGTATGTTCCTTATACTTACTGTTCATTTCCTCCAAATGCTTTTTAAGCTAATTATGTAGTGTCTCCACATGATCTGTAAATTCTTCTATTTGTACAGTTCTCTTATCTTCCATGTTGATATCTCTTAACTCTGCTACTCCTCCAGGGTTACTTCCACTTGCAATCTCAAAAGGTGTTCTTCTAGTATTCCTATTCACTGAATTATTGTAGGAAAACTCTTCTTGTGAAAGGATCAAATCCCAATTTCCTATCTTCTCTCCAACCAAACATCTCAAAAGGTTTCCCAAACTCATATTCACAACATCTGTCTGTCCATCAATCTATGGATGAAATGTTGAACTAAACATCATGTCTACCTTCATCTTCCTCCAAAGTGTCCTCCAAGAGTATCCATTGAGGCTTGTATCTCTACCTAAACTTATGCTCTTAGGTAATCCATGCAATCTCACAATCTCCTTCAAAAATTTGTCAGCTACATGCACTGCATTAGTTGTCTTCTTACAAGGTATGAAATGTGCCATCTTTGAGAATTTATCCACCACTACAAATATAGAATCATGTCCTCTATGTGTCTTCGGCAATCATAAAATGAAATCCATATTTATGTCTTCCCAAGGTCTCTTCATTACCTTCAAAGGTTTATACAATTAAGTATAATGACTACTTCCTTTTGCTACTTGACATATTCTATAGCTCTGCACAAATTTCCTTACATCCTTATACATATAAGGCCAAAAGTAATTTTCACTTACCAAAGCCACTATCTTGTCAATTCCAAAATGTCCTACCAATCCATCACTATTCAGGTATTGCAATGCTTGATGATTTGTATACAACACAAACTTCCTAGGCAACAATTAATGTCTCCACTTCTTCAAGGCTTGAATTATGGCATAGAACTTGTGATCATAAACTGAATATCTTATCATTGCATCATTCAACTTCTCACTGAAATATGCTACATGTCTACCTTCTTGACTTAACACTACTCCTATTGCATTTCCACTTGCATCACAATCTACTTGAAATACCTTATTGAAATCTGGTAATGCCAACAAAGGTTGTTCTATCACATTTTGCTTCAACAATTCAAAACTTTTATCTTCTCCTGATGTCCACTTAAAGTCCTTTCCGAAACCTATCATTGTCTCTATCATAGGGTTACATATTGAACTAAATTTTTTGATGAACTTCTAATAGAAACTAGCTAATCCATGAAATGATGACTTCTCCAATGCTCTGAGGTGTAGGCCACTCAACAATTGCTCTTACTTTCTTAGGGTTCATCTTCAATCCTTCACATAAATCACAAATCCCAAGTATACTAGTTCTTCCTTCATGAAGCTACATTTTCTGATGTTTATAAGTAGTTGCTCTCCTCTTAGTCTCCGCAATACTTGTATAAGGTACTGCAAATGTTCTTCCTTTGTCTTACTAAATATTAGAATATCATCCAAATATACACTAACAAACTTACCCAATAATTTCTTCAAAACTTCATTAATCAACCCCATGAAATTACTCGGTGCATTTGTCAATCCAAAAGGCATCACTAGCCACTCATACAATCCTTCATTTATCTTAAAAGTAGTCTTCCATTCATCTCCTTCTTTGATTTTGATCTGACGGTATCCACTCTTCAAGTCTATCTTTGTAAAATATTTTTCTCCACCCAAACAATCCATAATATCATCCATCCTATGCAAAGGGAATCTATACTTAACTGTGATCTTGTTGATTGCTCTAGAGTCTATACACATTCTCCATTCTCCATCCTTCTTAGGTGCGAACACTATAGGTACTGCACAAGGACTCAAACTTTCTCTGATCAAAGCTTTCCTTAACAACTTTTACATTTGACTATTCAATTCTACATTCTCTACTGGTGTCATTCTATGTGTTGCTTTGTTAGGCAAACTAGCTCCAAGTATAATATCCATGTGATGACTGACACTTCTAACAGGTGGCAATTCTTTAGGTACATTATCTAATATGATGTCTCCATACTCTATTAGTAATTCAATTATCTCCTCTGGCTGTCATTCTTCATTCTCTATCTTTAGGGTTCCAATCTTCTTAGGAATCAAAGAATAACACATATTCTAATGTCTTAAACCATCCAGAAACTTTTTGTCATCTACCAAATAGATTCTAGCATTCCCACATACATCACCCTTAGGTTCATCTTTGAAAGGAATCAGAGAAATTCTCTTTCCATTAGATGTTATAGTATATGTATTCTTTCTCCAATAATGTATAGCTTTCCTATCATACTGCCATGGTCTACACAACAATATATGACATGCATCCATAGGCATAGTATAACAAAATAATTCATCATGATAGGATCCAATATGAAATTTGACCAAACATTGTTCACTCACCAATACCTTATGATCATCCTGAATCCATGCTTTGGGTAAGTGCAAAAAGATGGGGGGCCAAAAAGTGGCCAAATTATTTTAAAAAGAAAATAATACAAAATGTGAGCGTGTTATAATGCGCTCACATTATGGCTTGGTAATGACAAGCCTAAGGCTTGTCAAAACCAAGCCATAACGCTCTCGCATTATAATGTGAGCACGTTTTGACTTGCTATAAATAAAAAAAAGGTTTCTACCTCATTTCATTTCTTTCTTCTCCTCTATGCCCGTGGCCTGCAAACCCTAGGAAGCGCGCTCACGTTTTGTAAAACTCAATTCAACACAAAAACCTTATCGATTCGTCACCAAAATACCACGACGACGTCGAGAATGCCAAAGGAGTGAGTTATATTTGTTTTTTTGTTTGAATTTGTTTCTAAATAGGTAGGTTTGAGTTGATTTTTGATGTATATTTCATTAATTGTCAGGAAATGTTAATGCACCTCCTCCTCCTCCTCCTCCTCAAAATCCACAAAATCATGAGGAGGAAATACCTGCAGAACAACAACCTCCTAAATCCATTCCTCGACATGCCCCTGGAACACAAGAAAATATAATGGGGCAAATTGAAAACAACAAAAAAGAAATTGAAGATATAATTGCAAGGTTGAAAGATCCTTCCACTTCAACCTTGCATAGGTCCACGCTTGCTGAATCTCTTGAATCTATGTTATCAAATATAGATTCAATTAGCAAGAAAATAACTAGTTGGATAGATAAAAGGAGAGAGTTTAGAGACTATTATGCAGACAAGCTATCATACCAAGATGTGAAAAAATTACAAATTACAAATTAGACTTGTGTTTGATTTTCACAAACCCACAAACAAATCAACCTCCACCCATTACATGCAATAGGTTCCCTATCCATTGGTGCAAACACCAAGTGATAAGGGACAATTTTGGGCAGAGGTGGTGGATGGTTTTTGACCATCCTCCATGTAATAATAATGAGGTCCCGCAATACTTTTTGAGGAAACTCTACTGCGAGTTTGTCCTCAATAAAGTGCCAAACTATTTTGATATGTGGGACTTCCAAGGTAGAGGTGGGGGCTTAGCACAAGATAGACCAGGGGCACATGTTGACCCACAGTGAGCAGTGAGACAAGTAATTAGCAGACCAGCCCATGAGCATGTTTCTATCCCTTCCATTGTGAAGGAGAGTGTTGAGGTTGATACACTTCAGTCTATTAGTGCCTTGACCCAGAGCATCATAGCGCATGCCAGTCCTGCAGCACAGAGTGGGTTGGGAGATAGTACGAGGAGTAGGGTCCCACCCCATACTTGTCAGACTTGCAGGTTAGCCTATGGTTATGACCCCATGGATAGTCAGGATGTAGGTGCACAGGCTACATTTGCAGCTGAGCAGATGGTGATGACACATACCCTATTGAGTGAGACTTTCAGCCTTGATACTCAGGTAAATATTAGCAAGTTTATTGAATTTAATTTATTAAATTTCATTTTTGAAATGCAAGATTAACTAATTTAAATTGATGATTTTAATGAAATTTCAGGGTCATAGCGTCGATGCAGTTTTTAGTGATTCGCCACCTGCATTTTACACTAGATCATCTACTGTCGGGGTATGTAACTAGTAAACAATTATAAACATTACATGTGAATAGCATCGTTATATGAATGGTATTCTAATATCTGATTTTAGATGTTGAATAGGTTAATATTGTAGATTTCATGGCAACACCTGCCAACGGTGGTGGACTTCAAAGCTTTACGGAGGTAATAAAATAAATAGTTTAATGAATGAATTGTATTTACTAGATTTTTGTATGTGACTTGTGTGCTTTATCTTGTGTACTTTCATGTTTAGATGAATGTGTGTGTATGTTAGGAGCCATGATTTGCATCACTATTATAGTTTTTGTAATTGAATAATGTTGTTTTATTTCCAGATGATGTAGGCTATGGAGACACCTCCCCATGTTTAGAGGGCAATGGAGCATGGTGTGGCCTCTACGATTCATAGGTCCATGGCATTGACAGGGGTATGAGGTAGATTAGTAAATTTCAATTTACATTCATTGTTATAGTTGTCTTTTTTTGAAAAATCAAAAGATTATTGATTTGAAGTTTAATTTCTATCTGGATGGCTTCTATAGGACATGACATCAGCAGGGCCTATTCCTGCTACTGAGGCAAGTGAGGAGATAGATTATATGTTAGCGGTAAGTGATTATTTTGTTAAATGTTTCATTTTTTATAACATGTAATTTCTATATATTAATGTCTATACTTTTTATTGTAACAACTAAAGATGCAATAAGAACTAAATAGGAGGAGTAGCCCTCGGGTTTGTAGTAGACCACCCACATGCGTGTCTCCATCCCCTAGAAGATCAAAGGCTTCTCGTGATCTATTCTCTTCACTAGCCAGAGGGGAATGACTTTTTATTGTGTTCCTTTGTTGTATGCCTATATGGCATTTGTGGACATATATTTTGTATTGTATATAGTTGACATTGTATGCCTATATTGCATTCTTGTAATCCTATATGGCTATTTTGTATATATGTTATACTTATATCGACAGATATTGATGTATGCCTATATGGATATTTGGTTAATACAAATCTTTTTTATTGATGGTGTCCATACTTGCATTATAAATCCACGTTTGAATGGATATTTGTAGATGGCTACTTCAAATATTTAAAGTCCAATTGTCTTACATAGGATGTTTGTTGATCCAATAAGCTAGCTATTATTATTCAAGTATCACCTAAACCTCGTTTTGGAACTAAAAGATAAAAGTTGAATTTAAAAAAAAATGAATCATCATGTTGAATAGAAAATATTAATATTCTTTATGAGTAGCATAGAATGTCAACTATATGCAATACAAAAAAATGAATCATCATGTTATTGTTTATGTTTGAGATCCTGAAAATGACTAAGTCTGGTAGCTTGATATCCTGAAACACTAGGATGAATATCCAAGTCATTAGGATGATTGCGCCTTGAGAAAAAGTCATTAAGATGAGCGCCTAAAGGAGACTTTCTTAAACATTGACCAACAAGCATGAAGGGTTAAGGCACAATTTGCAACTCATAAAGCCTCAAAAGGGCGCCCAACTTAGAGAGAGAATTCATTTAAGACAAGGCACCCATTAACACTTGTTCCACCATAAAAGTGCACCTAAGGTGGAAGGAGAACAAGCCTCTAGTAAGTGAAGTGCACCTATTGCCTAAACCACTTCATTATGGCACCCTAGCATGAGGAGGATTATATAAGTCAATAGGAAATGGTGCGTAGAATGCAAATGAAGGACTAAGTGGCATTTTTAATAAGCATCAATTCACCTTGAGCTTTCAATAAATACATCAAATTGAGCCCCATAAGCCTAGGTTCCCTTTGCCTTCAAAAGAACCTTGTATTGACGTCAAGAGTTGGTCGTATCGACGTATCGGCAGACCTTGGTTAGGCTTTGTCGATAGTGATCTGTCTTGCCAACGAGTGTCGTTCGAAGTCGAAGACATTGGTGTATCGGAAGATAATCCCATCGGTGCATTGGAAGAGCAGTTGAGAGCTTCACTGATGAAGGGGGTCACACCAACAGTCGAAATCCATCAATGTATCAGCGCAACGAGATTAGAGTTCACCGATGTTTGGAGTCTCACTGACGGGTGTGGTCTGGAGGTTGTCATTGGTGAGATCGGTGTGTCAGCAGAAGAGTTTTTGAGTGTGCCAATGGTATTAAGTCCTATCAATAGGTGAGGGACTTAGAGTCTCATATCAGAGTGACAAAGACATTGGTGTGAAAGGATATAAAGTCACCGATAGCGGTCTGTCTGACCGATAAGTGTCAATGATGGGATGTTTGTCAAAAGTGAAATCAAATGGAGTCATGGTGGCATCGGCCTATTGGCCGATGAAATTTTAAGCTCACCGATGGTATCTTGTCTTGCCAATAGTGAGTTTGAAGGTTCAAAAGTTGATAATTCTATGCTTCCACTGTGTGCTCTACATCAAACACTCATCCCTACTACAGTCTAGCTTTCTCTAGTTGAGTTCCCCCCTTTGTTTTTGTGAACACCTCTGGAAGTAATGTTGAGTTACTTGTGATGTCCTTATTGATTGGTGTTGTTTTGGATTAATGTGTAGTCCTTGTTCCTTATAGTCTATTGTCTACCTGATTGTTTGTTGTACCTTATTAAATCACTATGATTTTGAATAATTAGATTTAGACGGCATTAGACACCAAAACTTCTTGACCTTTAACAACTCAACCTAGAATCAATAGATTTTTGTCCATCCCAACTATTCTAGTCAAGACAAAGCATGTTGATTCCCATTCAATCCAAAGTTCATTAACAGGATTATCTTATCATAATATTTAGGGAAATGACCACCTAGATGGACAATTATGTGAGCTATCTATAAAGAAACTTGCAAGAAGTATAGGAGGCATGAGAATCCCTCCATGTTGTTTATAAAGTTGAATGATCTATGACACATTATGTATCATTAGAAAATATTCTCGAAGAGAAAGAAAGTGAAAATAGTCAAAACAACCCATAAGAAGGTGCAGAAGTTTAAAGGATGGAGGTTGCAACACTTTCCAACCTCATAGCCACACTAGTCCAATGGATTAGGATGCAAAAGGCTAGAGGTGTTGAGAAACCTCTAAAGGACAAAACTATAGATAGACCAAAAGTTCAAATGAATCCATTCAACACTAGGGTTGAGAAAAACTAGGGGCCAACTCAATCTTCCCTATCTAATTTTTTTTTTCAAAAAACTAGTAATGACACTTTCTGGTGCAGGAGCACCTACCTGACAGCTGGTCATGATAAGGCAGTTAGTAGTTTAGGTCATGTTTGTGTTTCCAAGAAGGTTTGTTAGACCAAATGCATGTAATAAGGTCATGCTGATCAGGATAAGATCTTGCTGACCGGGCTTTTGCTATTTTTAGCTAGTTAGTTATAACAGCTGTCATGATGTATGTTCGGTGGGATCTCCCAGCCGCTTGGAGAGTTCCCAGCCGCTTGGAGTCGGGTCAGTAGTACTCATAGGGAAATCTATTTAAGCAGGCAGATCGGTTGATTGTAGATCATCGATCAGCAGTATAGTCTTGCATTAAGCAGAGGAGTTCGAGTGTGCTGTGTGAGCAGCAGTATATTGTATTTACATCTTTTGAAATCGAATAAAGAGATCCTGTTATTGTTCATCCTCTGGTGAATTCCCTTTCTTGATCGATTCGCTGGTTTGCGTGGCTGCATGGATTTCCTGATCCATTCCACCGGTTGATCTGTCTGATCGGTGGAATGGTAATGTACATTAGGGTAGGTAGTAGTTTGTTTGTTTACATGCAGGTGTGCAGGATCGCGGTCAAGAAATGTTGAAGACCCTAGCATCCTCATGTGCTAGGTCGAGTTGATAAGCTGATTGAGTTGGAAGATCACCATAAGTAGGATCGGGTCATCCCTGGTGGATCGGCGAAGAGAGATTTCGCTAAGTGCAGAAGTTCGTGAAGACGGCATCATCAGGATATTTCTGCAAATATCCTGCAGTCGGGTTAGGCATCATCATCCGGATAAATGAAGATGAACATGATGCAGTTGAGCGCATGAAGTGCAGGTTCGTCGGGGTGATCATCAGAAGGAGGAGCCGAGGAGTGTATCGGCATCAGGATCATCATATTGGGAGTGCCAAACATCCGCATATCGCGAGTAGATGCGGGAGTGGAAGTTGTGTTTTTTTGACTAAGTATTGAGAAGGTCATCAGGATATGACGTCATCATCATCATGATATACGTCATCAGGACATTTCGGAGCAACAGGATATTGTGAAACTGCGGGTGACGTCATCGTCATCAGGATATCGGGTGACGTCAGCATCGAGTGAACGGTGCGAGGAGTTAGGATTTGTCATCATCAGGATAAATGGGAAGAACCGGATGTTCGTTATCCTGTTGAATATCATGATGCTGAAGCTTGTGTCGTCGGCTATCGGAGCATCGAAGGGAAGGTGTTGAAGGTCGTCATCAGGATATTTGGAGCAACCGGATGTTGAATATCCTGCTGACGAAGGTGATGTTAAATATCATGATGAGGCCACTAGTGCTTGGCGCCCGATGAACAGTGCAACCGGAGGATGTTTGCGCCTGTTGAACATCATGATGATGTTGAAGGTAGTGAAGACGGACATTGTCGGAGAGGTGAACAGTGGACGTCAGGAGGATGTTCGCGCTGGTCGGACATGATGATGCTGCCGATAATCAAGCAAGGTGATGCTGTTGGCAGGTGAAAGCGTGAAGGCTTGTCTGCAGGAGGATATCGGTCGGCAGGTGCAATATGATGCTGCTGTTAGTTTTCAGAAACATGATGCTGACAGAGTAAAGCCGAAATATGATGATGTTGGTGGCCTTAGGAAATATGATGATGATGATGGCGAAGATGATGATGATGAGGTTGGTCTGCAGACATTCATGCTATATGCGAATGATATAGTGTGGATGCCTCTGCATCATAGTGGTATGAGAGCTCAGCAAAAGGTCTGGGCTGTTGTGTGTTGATTCTGTCACTGAAAGGGCAGAGGTAGAATAGAGTTGATTGTGTTGTGTGTTGATTGAGAGGTTGACAAAATGCCTCCTAAAGGTAGTGGTACTGCAAGGGAGTTGCAGGAGATGAAGGAGAAACATGCTAGAGAGATGAGGAAGATGAAGGAGCTTGCTGAAGCACTTCAAGCCAGGCTGACAGCCCTGGAAAAGAACAAAAAGAGGGAGGTAGAAGACAGTGAGTCTGAAGAAGAAGCAGATACTGTTGAAGAGTATGAAGAGGTAGCTGAAGATCTGGATGCTGAAGACCAGAGATTGGCAAAACTGTTAAAGGCAGTACAGAGTGAAAAACCTAAGGTAAAGGTTGATGTTTCCAAGTATACTGGAAGCTTGAATGAAGATGAGTTGTTGGATTGGATTGCTGCACTGGATAATCACTTTGAATGTGAAGATGTTGCTGAAGATCAGAAAGTCAAGATTGCAAAGACCAAGTTAGGAGGTCACGCTTTGGTATGGTGGGATTATGTACAATCTGAGAGAAGGAAACAAGGGAAGTCTAAGATCACTTCATGGGATAAGATGGTAGCAAGGATCAAGGGGAAATTCTTGCCAAGGGATTATGAAATCCAGATGTTTAAGAAGCTACAATTTTTAAAGCAGAAAGACAGGGATGTGAAATCATATACTGAGGAATTTTATCTGTTGAGTATGAGATCTGGTCATCATGAGAATGAGGTAGAAAAGGTGGCTAGGTACTTGGCAGGTTTGAGGTTTAACATATAGGATGAGTTAGTGTTAGCTAACCCTAAGAATGTGGAGGATTGTTATCAAATGGCAATCAGGATTGAAGAAAAGCTAAATAGAGGACATGATAAGTCCATGAGAGGAAGAGGCAACAACAGGGGAAGAGGAGCAGCCCCTGCACAAAAGCAAACCAATGAGGTTCAAGAAGACACTGGTAAAGGACAGGGACAGTCTGATTTCAGAGGTGGATGGAAAGGTAATAGAGGAAGATTTGGAGGTGGTAGAGGTTCTACTACATTTTCAGGAAAGTGCTACACCTGTGGAGAGTTTGGTCATCCATCTTTCAAATGTCCAGAAAACAAAGGTTCATCATCCAGAAATGATAGAACAAGTGACAAGAGAGTACAACTTGTGCAAGAAGAGAAAGAAGAAAGTGCACAGAGTTCAAACAAAGGTCCTGAGAATTTTGGCTATCCAGAGAGTGGAGAATCATTGATGTTAAGGAAAACCAGTTTGCAGGCATCAAAGGATCTGATGCAAAGAAGAGCTCTTTTCAAAACCACATGTAAGAGCAAAGGTAAGGTATGTAAAGTTGTCATTGATACTGGTTCAACAGACAACATGGTATCTCAGGAAATGGTTGATAAACTGAAGCTGGAAAGGATTCCACATCCACACCCTTACAAGGCCTCTTGGGTGAGTGATAGGCAATCACTTTTTGTCTCTGAACAGGCATATGTGGATTTCCAGATTGGACCATATCATGATAGAATTTTGTGTGATATATTGCCTATGGAATGTTGTCACCTACTACTAGGTAGACCATGGCAATTTGACAGAAGGGTACTGTATGATGGGTATGCTAATACCTACACCATCCAGAAGGATGGGAAGACTATTAAGTTGATGCCATTGCAGGCAAAAGCTGCAGTACAGAAGGCAGCTCAAATCATTTTACTGGGAAAGAAGGAGTTTGTGCAGATGCCTAGAGGAGCAGGCATGAAGGCAGTTCAGGACACTGCAGAGAAAGGAGTTGTTACAGACAACAAGCTGAAGAAAGTTTCAGTTGTGACTGACAGAGGTCAGCAGCAGGTTCAGAAACAGGGGTGCAACCAACCATCAGTTGAAAGGAATGACAAGGATGTTGTCATAGTTGGGACTATTGCTTGTCCTATGAAGATTGAAAGAAAGGTACAGTTGCACACCACAGAGGCAGTTCAGCCAGAGGTTCTGGTCAGACAATCTGACAGACACAGGGTATCTGGGAAAAAGGCCTACATCAATAGGCATGATGACTTGAAGACTTGGAGAAGCCAAGAGACAGCAGCAGACAAAGCTGGAACAGGTCAGACTACTGACACAAACAAGTGTAAAGGTGGAGGACTTCCACATGCTAAACTCATGGGACATGAGTTCTTTTCTGTTGGGGAGTATGGTGCAGGAGCACCTACCTGACAGCTGGTCATGATAAGGCAGTTAGTAGTTTAGGTCATGTTTGTGTTTCCAAGAAGGTTTGTTAGACCAAATGCATGTAATAAGGTCATGCTGATCAGGATAAGATCATGCTGACCGGGCTTTTGCTATTTTTAGCTAGTTAGTTATAACAGCTGTCATGATGTATGTTCGGTGGGATCTCCCAGCCGCTTGGAGAGTTCCCAGCCGCTTGGAGTCGGGTCAGTAGTACTCATAGGGAAATCTATTTAAGCAGGCAGATCGGTTGATTGTAGATCATCGATCAGCAGTATAGTCTTGCATTAAGCAGAGGAGTTCGAGTGTGCTGTGTGAGCAGCAGTATATTATATTTACATCTTTTGAAATCGAATAAAGAGATCCTGTTATTGTTCATCCTCTGGTGAATTCCCTTTCTTGATCGATTCGCTGGTTTGCGTGGCTGCATGGATTTCCTGATCCATTCCACCGGTTGATCTGTCTGATCGGTGGAATGGTAATGTACATTAGGGTAGGTAGTAGTTTGTTTGTTTACATGCAGGTGTGCAGGATCGCGGTCAAGAAATGTTGAAGACCCTAGCATCCTCATGTGCTAGGTCGAGTTGATAAGCTGATTGAGTTGGAAGATCACCCTAAGTAGGATCGGGTCATCCCTGGTGGATCGGCGAAGAGAGATTTCGCTAAGTGCAGAAGTTCGTGAAGACGGCATCATCAGGATATTTCTGCAAATATCCTGCAGTCGGGTTAGGCATCATCATCCGGATAAATGAAGATGAACATGATGCAGTTGAGCGCATGAAGTGCGGGTTCGTCGGGGTGATCATCAGAAGGAGGAGCCGAGGAGTGTATCGGCATCAGGATCATCATATTGGGAGTGCCAAACATCCGCATATCGCGAGTAGATGCGGGAGTGGAAGTTGTGTTTTTTTGACTAAGTATTGAGAAGGTCATCAGGATATGACGTCATCATCATCATGGTATACGTCATCAGGACATTTCGGAGCAACAGGATATTGTGAAACTGCGGGTGACGTCATCGTCATCAGGATCTACGTCATCAGGATATCGGGTGACGTCAGCATCGAGTGAACGGTGCGAGGAGTTAGGATTTGTCATCATCAGGATAAATGGGAAGAACCGGATGTTCGTTATCCTGTTGAATATCATGATGCTGAAGCTTGTGTCGTCGGCTATCGGAGCATCGAAGGGAAGGTGTTGAAGGTCGTCATCAGGATATTTGGAGCAACCGGATGTTGAATATCCTGCTGACGAAGGTGATGTTAAATATCATGATGAGGCCGCTAGTGCTTGGCGCCCGATGAACAGTGCAACCGGAGGATGTTTGCGCCTGTTGAACATCATGATGATGTTGAAGGTAGTGAAGACGGACATTGTCGGAGAGGTGAACAGTGGACGTCAGGAGGATGTTCGCGCTGGTCGGACATGATGATGCTGCTGATAATCGAGCAAGGTGATGCTGTTGGCAGGTGAAAGCGTGAAGGCTTGTCTGCAGGAGGATATCGGTCGGCAGGTGCAATATGATGCTGCTGTTAGTTTTCGGAAACATGATGCTGACAGAGTAAAGCCGAAATATGATGATGTTGGTGGCCTTAGGAAATATGATGATGATGATGGCGAAGATGATGATGATGAGGTTGGTCTGCAGACATTCATGCTATATGCGAATGATATAGTGTGGATGCCTCTGCATCACTTTCCCACATCTTCAACAACCTAGTGGAGCTTATGCGCCACAAAATCATGTGACTCCCATAGTGTATCATCCCATCACTGTCCAACCAATGTATCTAGGATATCAAACAAATGTGTAAATTAAAAATCAACTTAGTACACAAGCCCCATCCATGGGTCTCTGGTTCATAAGAACTCCAACTTCTGAAGATTCCTTTTCAAGAACCTACTTAGACTATTTAAAAGAACCTCTTAACTTAAAAATTTGTAATATGTTATTATTACATCCCCTCCCAGATGTACCAAAATTCAAAGGGGAAGGGAATCCAAATTCCCACATCAAGGCATATATGATGACTGTAAGAGAGATCTTCCCTTGGGACATAGTTGTGGCTAGGATATTTCCCAAGACCCTTGAAGGAATCATGTTAAATTGGTACTATTACCTTCCAAAGGTCTCTATACATTTCTTCATACAACCCATTGGTGATTTTGTGATACCTTTCAATATGAACAAATTGGTCAAGGCAAGAATTTGAGTGTTCCTAAGTATGAAATAAAATGTTTAGTTATTGGTACATTTTTAGAAGTCAGAGGCAAGTCCTTTATTTGTCAACTACTGCCCTAAATATAGCCCATAGAGAAATCTATAACCTCTTTTTGCATTTTGTAAATAGGGATACAAGGGAGGAGGTTTAGAAGTTACCTTATAAGTCTTATGAGGAATCTTTAGAAAGTGCATTAAGAATTGATCAAGCCACAATTAGGAGTGGGTAAAGGGTTTACAAAATAAATGGATGGTTGAAGACTTCCCAAGCTAGAGATAATAGTGAAAACAATCCTTCCATCATCAAGATATTGAAAAATAATCATAATGTAATGATATATGGGATAACTGACATACCCCTTGTGAAAAGTGATGATCATAACAAGAATGGTCACCTCAACTTAATGCCCAATAATTTTAATACAATCAAGTATCCACATAATAGTAGATAATCTTATCAAAAGTCACAGAGAAATTTCTAAGGACCATAGTGTTATCCCTATGACTTGACACATACTGCTTGTTTCATAGAGCAAAGGGACATGATATAAATATTGTTGTTATATGGAGCCTAATCAGACTAGGAGGTTAAATTTACCCAACTTTTATCAGCGTGGCTTCCCCCCAAATATTTTCCTACTAGTTTTGGCGCCTTGAAGTCTAAGTGCATGAAAATCATGAGGATGAGAGCTTAGGGATGAGATAGTCTTCATAAGAGTTTAAATAAGAACATCATCAAAATGCGTCTTGGTAGAGAGACTTGAGACCATCATCAAATAAACCAAAATATCTATCTCCAATCTAGGCACAAATTCTAGCTCCTCCCAACTCAAATTCACCAAAAGATTAGATGTCAAATGAATGAGAGAGCTCCTCCTTTTATAGGCCTTCCAAAGGCAATGAAGGCAAATGATGCAGAGGAAAGGATCAACTCAACTTCATACTAGGCAAAGTTCAACTACACCAATGAGCCCAAAAACAAGGATCTTCATGGAAAAGTGGGAACAGTGGTTAAAGTTCTTGAATTCTTCTTGGAAATGGTGTTTGGACATATATTAGATCCCATCCCATCCATTGGCAAATATGGATCAAACTTTGAACTACTAGTTCCTTCACAAACCCCAAGAAAGACTAGTAGCCTACAAACGGAGAACAGTCCCAATAACTTTCTAAATAAACATCCAAATGCAAATTTTAGACATGTATTAGATACTCATTATGCCTCCCCACAACATACTCCAGAATGGGTTTGGGTTGTTTTGGAAAATGTGCTCTAAAAACAGACTGGTAATTCTGCTACAAGGGTTTAAACTCAGAAATGTCACTGTGAAAAGCCACGAACAGTCATACATAACTTCCACAAACACAAAATGAGGTCGATCGCTTCAGTCAGATTGTAGATAACATAGTTATAGACATTTTCCCCAAGTTACATAAAGATCCAACATTGGAAACAAAAGTTATGGCGTTTTTCCCAAAACAGGTTACTCTAAATTAGGGTTTTGACAGTCTAGACAAAAAATGCAATATCTTGCTCTAAACAAAACCAAAATGCATGCAACCAAAAGGAAATGGAGGTTGATTGATAAGACTATCAATTACAACTAATTATATAGCCATGCATGCCTGTATAGATCCGTACAAGGCTTAGAAACAACATTTTCTGATGAAAAATGCAGAAAAATAGTGGATTTCTTTATTCAAAACTCCTAACTTCAATCACCCACCAATTTCTAAAGGTTACAAGGCCTTTTTTTAAAGGCATCTCATCAAGACTTTTTAGTTACCAATTGATTTCTAACTTTCTACAGCGAATCAAACCTTCATGACCTTTCATCTTCCCACCATTTGCACTTCTTTTCAACTTTACAATGTTGTGACAACTTTTGAATTTTGCAACAAATGGACTTAAACTTTAACCTTCCTAACACATACAAATGACTTAATAAACCTTATACAATGTTGTAAAATTACAATTTAATCAAAGCTAAGGTGCTCCTGCACCAGCACATTTTTCAATGCACAAAGAGGAACCAAGGCACGTTTCCCAAGAAGCATATCCAAAGGAATATTCTATCTGATGACTCATTCTGAGTTGGCAACCTAATCCAATGACTTGACATGGATCCCAAAGCCACCTATTCGACCAATAGGATTCTAGGCGCTCACTTCATGCATTATGATTTCTAGGCGCCAGTTTGATGCTCCATCACAAGGAAAGTGCACCCACACTTGCAAGTGTTTTTCTTCAGGATCTAGGTGCTAGTTGAAGGTTGTAGTTGCCAAGAAGAGCGCCTAGCAAGAGGAAGTATTTTGGAGTCTCCAAAACACATCAAACACTTGACTAACAACAAGATAACCTTTTCCCAAGTTAGGCGCTTCAAGAGGGAAGTTAAAACATGAATAAGTGCCAACTTCTCTAGGCACAAACTCAAGCTTGTTGAGGATACACATGGCGCCCAACATTCCTTGGTGATTTCATGAACTTCAAACACTCAGAACTATTCAAGGAATGCCCAATTCCCCTTCTTGATGATAGGCACCAAAGTGAGGGTGGAATTGTGCCTTGATGGCATTAGGCACTATCTAGAGTATGCTACTCCATGGAAATGCGCCTTCTTGCTTAGAGTAATTCAAACACTCCAAGGTCTTCAGTAATCAATTCCCCAACTTATGAAATGTCCTCCTTCATTTTAAAACACATTGTAATACTCCAGAGAGATGACTATACCTAGGTGCCAATTTGGGTTAGAAATGCCTCCAAAGTGCACCTTCTCTTTCATAATGCAAAATAAGGTCCAAAGGTGCTAATAAACTGAAGCGCTTCTTTGGAAAAGCCCCGGCGGTTAAGATGCGCCTTGTCTTAATGAGGTGCAACTCTTGGGTAAGAAAGCTTGTAAAGTGCACCTAACTTAGTGAAGAGGTTGATAACTTCTAAACCCTTCCTGGAACTTAGATTGCTTCAACTAAAGATCATCTTGCACCAATACATCACCAAAATTTCAATCACAAGATGAATTCAAACTTAGGCGCTCATTAAGAGTCTTTCCAATGTTGGCGCATCTGAGAGGTTGAACTGGCAAGAGATGGCACCTAGCTTCCTAGACCTTGTTTCAATATGTTTGAGTTCCAAAGTTGACTCAATGGTATCAAGATGGTGCCATAGAGTCTTTGGACTAGTTCCTTGGAATTTCAAAAACATTCTGGCTCCTTGAAAATTTCTCCTACATGCTTGGGTGCCATTTCAAGGTCCTGGAACCATGATGTAGTGCCTTATTGCTCTAGGCACCCAGTCATGATTGTGCAACTTGAGATTGGTGCCTAGAGTGAATAGGCTTTCATCCTGACTTAATTCACTAAGGCAACCTCATCTTGAAGGCCAAACAACTTTTCCTGCTAGAGCGCCTTGTTTGATGTGCTTCTTAACATGATACTTCTATGCTAGGCGCCACTTTAAGGCTGGAGGAGAGAGAAAGTATGCCTAACCTATCTTGGGTGACTTTAGGACTTCAAATTCCTTTATTAGGTGTGGAACATGCTTGAATGATGTTTCTCTTAACATCTGGCACTCCCAAACCCTGATTGAAGACTCCACATCCTTGGGCGCTCATTTGGACAATTTGATGTGAAATTGGCGACTAGACTACAAGAGTCAACTTTCTGCTTTTTAGACTTAGCCAAATTTTGAGTTTCTGACTTTGTTCCTGCAAAACAATGAGATTGAGTTAATCAAAAACTAATTCATTCCCTCATCATTCTGAATTAGCCTCCAGGAATGAGCAATAGGCTAATCCATTCTTCACTTGATGATCAAGCTGGAAACAGGGACATGATAGGGTAAGTTGTATCTAATGACATCACCTAATTGAGCGCCTAGGAGGTATAAAGCTTAACATTGATACGAGGACAAGCGCTTAGTAAAAGAGATTTTCTCAAACATTTAAACATGTGAATGAAGTCATAGAAATGCACTAAGTCATCTAGGCACCATTTTCCCCTTGTGTACCCTTACATTTGTGCCTAAGAAGAAGTTGCAACTTTACACTACCTCCTTCTGATGATCTTTGGGGCAGCATAAAACCTTTCACGATGGGCAAATGTCTCAGAGATATAAAAAACTAAGAGAGGTTATTGTAGAGGTACTCTACGTGATCGCGTTGCCTCAGACATAATGTTTCTAAGTGACATGGTTTTTGAGTAACATCTCGTCAAAAATTACTGCCTTTTTAAACTTTGGACTATTTAGGGATATCATCGATACAATGTAGCACGGACTGTTTCGACATGTTTGGGTGAAAAACAAGACCATGCCTAGTGTAAATGTACCCATCCAGACATGTTGGAACAGTCAGTTTGGTTGCATTACGAGTAGGACAAAAATTACACCCCTTTACAACTTTACACTGCCTCCTGCTGACGATTTTTGGGGCAGCAGAAAACCTTTCACCACGGGCAAATGTCTTAGAGATATAAAAAACTGAGAGAGGTTATTGTAGAGGCACTCTACATGATCGTGTTGCCTTAGATGGAATGTTTCTAAGTGACACAGTTTTTGAGTAACATCTCATCAAATATTACTGCCTTTTTGCACTTTGGACTCTTCAGGGATATCATCGGTACAATGTAGCTCGGACTATTTCGACATGTTTGGGTGAAAAATAGGACCATGCCTAGCATAAATGTACCCATACGGATGCATTGGAATAGTCAATTTGGTCACATCAGAAGTAGGATGAAAGTTACACCCCTTTGCAATTTTGGGGGCAGCATAAAACCTTTCACCACGGGCAAATGTCTCAGAGATATAAAAAACTGAGAGGTTATTGTAGAGGCACTCTATGTGATTGCGTTACCTCAGATAGAATGTTTCTAAGTGACACAGTTTTCAAGTAACATCTCGTCAAAGATTGCTACCTTTTTAAACTTTGGACTATTCAAGGATATCGTCGGTATAATGTAGCTCGGACTATTTCGACATGTTTGGGTGAAAAATAGGACCATGCCTAGTGTAAATGTACCCATCTAGACACATTGGAATAGTAAGTTTGGTCGCATTAGGAGCAGGACAAAAATTACATCCCTTTGCAATTTTACATTGCCTCCTTCTGACGATTTTTGGGGCAGCAGAAAACCTTTCACCACGGGCAAATGTCTCAGAGATATAAAAAACTAAGAGAGATTATTATAGCGACACTCTATGTGATCACGTTGCCTTAGATAGAATGTTTCTAAGTGACACAGTTTTCGAGTAACATCTCGTCAAAGATTGTTGCCTTTTTACACTTTGAACTCTTAAGAGATATCGTCGGTACAATGTAGCTCAGACTGTTTCAACATGTTTGGGTAAAAAATAGGACCATGCCTAGCGTAAATGTACCCATACGGACACGTTGGAATAGTCAGTTTGGTCACATCAGGAGTAGGACGAAAGTTACACCCGTTTGCAACTTTACACTGCCTCCTAACGATTTTTGGGGCAATAGAAAATCTTTCACCACTGGCAAATACCTCAGAGATATAAAAAAATGAGAGAGGTTATTGTAGAGACACTCTACATGATCGCGTTGCCTCAAACAAAATATTTCTAAGTGACATAGTTTTCGAGTAACATCTCATCAAAGATTGCTGCCTTTTTGCACTTTGGACTCTTTAGGGATATCGTCGGTACAATGTAGCTCGGTCTGTTTCAACATGTTTGGGTGAAAGATAGGACCATGCCTAGCATAAATATATGCATCTGGATATGTTGGAATAGTCAATTTGGTCACATCAGGAGCAGGACGAAAGTTACACCCCTTTGCAACTTTACACTACCTCCTTACGATTTTTGGGGCAGCAAAAAACCTTTCACCATGGGCAAATGCCTTAGAGATATAAAAAACTGAGAGAGATTATTTTAGAGACTCTCTACGTGATCACGTTGCCTCAGAAAAAATGTTTGTAAGTGACACAATTTTTGAGTAACATCTCGTCAAAGATTGCTGCCTTTTGTACTTTGGACTCTTTACGGATATCGTCGGTACAATGTAGCTAGGACTGTTTCGACATGTTTGGGTGAAAAGAAGGACCATGCCTAGTGTAAATGTACCCATCTGGATGCGTTGGAATAGCCAGTTTGGTCTCATCAAGAGCAGGAAGAAAGTTACACCCCTTTGCAACTTTACACTGCCTCCTTCTGACGATTTTCAGGGGCAGCAGAAAACCTTTGACCACAGGTAAATACTTCAGAGATATAAAAAACTGAGAGAGGTTATTGTAGAGGCACTCTACATGATCATGTTGCCTTAGATAGAATGTTTCTAGGTGACACAATTTTTGAGTAACATCTCATCAAAGATTGTTGCCTTTTTGCACTTTGGACTCTTCAGGGATATTGTCAGTACAATGTAGCTCAGACTATTTTGACATATTTGGGTGAAAAATAGGACCATGCCTAGCATAAATGTACCCATCTAGATGCATTGGAACAATCAATTTGGTCACATTAGGAGTAGAACGAAAGTTACACCCCTCTGCAACTTTACACTGCCTCTTTCTGACGATTTTTGGAGTAGCAAAAAACTTTTCACCACGGGCAAATGCCTTAGAGATATAAAAAACTAAGAGAGGTTATTGTAGAGGCACTCTACATGATCACATTTCTTCAGATGGAATGTTTCTAAGTGACACGGTTTTCAAGTAACATCTCATCAAATATTGCTGCCTTTTTGCACTTTGGATTCTTTAGGATATTGTCGGTACAATGTAGCTCGGACTATTTCGACATGTTTGGGTGAAAAAGACAACCATTCCTAGCATAAATGTACCCATTTGGACGCATTGGAATAGTCAGTTTGGTCTCATCAGGAGCAGGACACCAAAAATGCATAATATGATGATGTAAAAATGTGTATATGTGTATAAATGCAGTAGGAAATTAAAAAATGACAAACCTTACAAATTAATATGCATACTTACAACTCAATGTAACATGACTTTACAAAATCAATGTGAATACTTACAAATTAATCCAATGAACCATCTGGGTCTGCTCTACTCTTTATTGTGTCAAGTATTGCTTCATGGTACAAGATTTTGTTCAAAGGTCTACCCCGATACTTTATCAAATGAACATTGGATGCCACGACAAGGTTTGATTAATGAAGAATCTTTCGATGCATGTCAAAGTCTTGAAATAGCCAAACACTAACACTCTTATGTGGATACCTTCTAAGCCATGTTCCAGTAATAACCACTGAGCCTGTAGGGTATTCGATGTTTTCTCCATCTGTAACAGGGGCCTCTAATTTCTTTTTGCCTCAACACAATGACATAAGTAATAATCTATTCCCTCTTCATTATCTTCATCTGCAATAATTGCATATACATGCCCTACATTGATATGTGTATCAAATTAGATGAAATTAGTCAACATTACAAAAACACTACAAAGTAAGATGACATTACTTGGTTGAACTAGATGAAATTAGATGCATATACGTGCCCTATATTATCTGGTTGAACTAAATCTGATATGTGGTCAAAGTCAATTGATGATTCCATCTGTGTTAGTTTCAGTGCCATCAGGGGTTGATACGTGTCAAGTGGGATAAGATAACTTAACTGCCATTAGTCAACCCACTCCTTTGACTCACACTCATCCCAGACTTGAATTGTACAGGAAGAACAAAAGCATGACATATTTCACGTATGGATACTCCATGAACCTGCAATTGAGCTTCTGAAAGAATGTATCTCATTTGATCCTATCAGTGTACAATAGTCCTCATATGGTGCAATGTTAGTATCATCTATCAACCAAAAAAATCTACGAACTAAAGACTTACCTTTATTACCTGGACCCATGGAAGCATTACACCACTCGACAGTAGATTTTGCATCTATCAACTTTGCATTGTCTTTATACTTTAACTCTTCTCATGCTCTTGCTCTTTTGATACATGCTCCTGGACCATCATGCTCCCCCTTTCCATGCCCAGCCTCACAAAAGTTCCACATATGCTGAATACCTATAAAATTATGCCTCCTACTCAACCAATAGAAATTCCATGAGTTCTTGAATTGTGACGCACAGTTATCCGACCATATGATATGATGACTGAACGATATGCCCCTTCTAGCCAAATCATTGTAGAACAGCTGAAAGCAACCTTGCACGAACTCCATAGAATGCATGCAATCATCACTAATATAGAAATTATACCCCCTTATGATCTTTCTGTCATCCTTTGTACTATCATATGCATGAATGAATGTGATGTGCACAAATATAGAAACCTATGTAGAGTTGTAATATTGTGATTGCACCTCACCCTGTGGCTGTAGACTATAGTTCTCTGCAAAGTCGACGACTGAAACAATGCTACCAACCAGAAATGTGTCCTTACATAACTTGAATTGCAAGTCCAACCATTGAGCTCTATGGGCATGTCTTGCATACTCATACACTATGCTATCATGAAATATAGGCATAAACTGATACACTGGAATCTTTTCATGAACCAATTCACACCTCTTTGCTTCTTTACCATCTTTTGTATTGTATGCTAGTGTTTTATACTCGCCAAACTCTACTAGTTCGTTTCCAACCGCATGTGTTCTTTCCATATGTTCACATATTGGCAAAAGTTGCAAGCCACCGCAACGATGATATGTGCCATACAAGCATAGTTTCTTGTAGAATATTTGACCTTCCTCTCTTTCACATAAAATTCTTGATATGAAGTCTCTTGAAGATGTTGGTGGGGCACATATGGCACAACCCTGCAAAACATTGTTAGTATGCATATCTAAACATATAAACCTATAAGCATCAAAATGGTTAGAAAATTCAATATGTAATCTACAACAACAAGTAGTGTGTGTGTGATTTATCTTGACATAAAAAGGTTTTAGCATTTCAAAATATCTTTGTCAAATTTTAATTTGAGGTTACTTCTCTAGAAATTTACCATAAAACTGTGTTTGAGTCTCATCCAAAAAATGCTTTGGATGTGGCTCACAGTTCTGACTACCAATTCTCCTTCTTACCACATCCCTTTGATTCAAAGATACCCTTGTGTAATTCTTCCAAAAGTCTTCAATTAGTGATCTCAATGCTTCAACAATTGGTTTATCTTTTCATGGTAGTCTCCCCGAGAACGCCCATAATTCATTGGCATTAGTGTCCTCAATTCTTTGGTGTCTTCCAATGGCTCTTGATAAAGTTTTTGTATTAATTCTCAATTCTTGACTCGTCTTTCTAATGAGATGAGCTTTCCTCATTTGACTACTTACTATAGTCGATGTAATCACACGCCGTGTTGCATTACTATCTTAGATTTCTTGATAATAGATTTTTCACTTGAAGCCTCTGATGTTCTCAACCCAAGAATCTTCATGATGGACCTATACTTAATATTTCTCATCATTTCAATGAATAGTTGACATCTTGTAGTCTCATTTAACTTTTCAAAGAACAATCTCCAAATCTTATGAGCATATCTTCTACAAGTGTGTTTTGGAATCTTACCTTCCATTGGCTGCAAAATATTCTCATCAATTTCAATCAAATACTTTGGCTTTCTATGCAAAATTCTAGGTGGTGTTAAGTTAGGTAAATTCATCTCAACATTAGGAATTTCATCAATATTTAAATGAGATGGGCTAGATAGCATACCTTCGATCGAAGATGGAATAGATGACATACCTTGAGGTTGAGGTGGGAACATGTCTCCAACTATGGTATTCAAATCTCTCATAGAACAAAGTTTTTGCATTCGTTCTCTTTGTGCCACCAATACCATATCTTTTTGTGATGGTTGTGGTTCCTCTTCAATTGGTATGTCTTCATTTATCATGTCCAATTTCCTCTTCTCATGAAGTTCCCTCATAGCCACTTCTTTCTTTGCATTCTTAGCTTCTATGTCTTCCTGTGTTGGTTTAATTCTTGATCATTTCCTCGGCATGACGGAGAATTTGTCTGTAGCATGATAAAGAGTCCAATATTACTTCCTAAGAAATGAATACAAGATAATAGTGGGATTGTATTTTTATTATGTTGTAAGGATTTATTCTTGTATAGTTTGACATCATGGTATGTTTAGGTCTATTTATTACACATAATTATTAAAGAGCCCAAGTGTAGAAAATATACATGGCATCATGCAAGATTGTAGGTTTCTTTCTTGATTGGGAATGTGTCTATTTTAAACATGTATGATAAAGCATGATAAAGTAATTCAATCCGAATTAAGGAAAATGTAAAGAACAGGCATGTAAAAATTTGACATACCTAAAAAATGAAGACTCGAATGGAGAGAGTAGCCAATTATGTAGTGTTTTTTTCTTCTTGCATCAAACTCCTCAACAATTTGAGTTTTTCACCACTTGCTTCCTTTTCAATGTTAAATTGAATAACACTCAAATATAATTACTAACAACAATACTATTAACCAATCTATAATGTTAAATTCCTAAAATTGAATCACAATTAACATTGCAACACTACAAAAATTGAAACTTGAATAGATATTGTTTAGGGTAAAATTGGATGAAATAAATAAGCATATCAAACCCAATAACACAATGAAATATGTGAATAACAAGATTGAACAAATAAAGCACAAACCTCACAAACCTTGTTATCCTACGGCTTCCATTGTTTGCCTATCTATTCTTGATCTTGATTGTAATGAAACCCTCTGAAACATATACTCCCTTGCTTGTTGAAGATGACAAGAATAGAATGGCTGTGATATGAATGTGCTATGAAGATGAGCTTCAAAGCAATAGGGTGATCTCAAGCAAATGGACACTAGCAATGGAATGATAATGAAGTGCTATGGAAATTAGGGTGCCAAAGGCGCACTTGTGTTTCTGCAGCATAAGTTTACTCAAACAATGGATATGGAAAGAAAAAGAAGAGGGTTGTATTTATAGAAATTTGTGAGAGCAGATCAACAGTTGAGAAGAAATACAAAGATCAAAGGTTAAGAATGGTTGAGGAATGTGTGCGAATAGAAAGAGGACAAGTGTCCAAGCTCCATCATGCAACATGGGAGTTAACTAAATTGATTGAATAGTTAACAGAATAGATCAATTAGTTAAGTGAATTGATTGGGGAGTTGGCTGACTTGATTGATCAGTTAATTGGGTTGATTGAGGAGTCAATAGAATAGATTGATCAGTGAACTTGAATGACTAATTAGTTAACAGATTTGATTGATGAGTTAACTAATTTTGACTAGAGGATAAATAGGACATGTGGGTGAGGGAATATTAGCTAATTAAATATTTAATATATTTAATTATATGTGCAACATGGTGAGGTGGAAAAGGTGAGGTGGAAAGATGAGGTGGATTGATGAGGTGGAATTATGAAATTAGGACTTAAGATAGAGGAATTTATGATTAATTAAATAATGTAGGATTATTTAATTATGTGAGACATTAGAAGAATTTAGGGGATTTAATTAAATAAATTGATTTTTTTAATTATGGGATGATGAATCAATCAAATAAACTTAGAATATTTATTTAATTGACAGAAGAAAATAAGAATTAAGATAAATATTAAAATATTTACTTAACTCGACATGAGCCAATTTTAGGTGTATAAATTTTGCCCCTCTTTGAAGCAATGTGTTTTGTCATGTTGTTTCAAAGAATAAGAATTTTTCTGACAATGATACATGCCCCAATTTGCCTGTGGTACAAGTTTGATGACAGGATGCCCCCTCGAGAGATTGGACAGGATGAAGGCAGAAGGGTGTGAGACGGACAATATCACGAAGAAGAAGGTTAGGTTTGAAGAAAATGGGTGAAGAAAGAGCCGAATGATATGTGAAGCAAGATAGAATGATAACCCACAAGCAAGTTTAGCAAGTGTGCACAAATGATACAAGAACAAACAAGGTATTGCCCCTGTCAAGCGGTAAACCAAGGATATAGATCTATGATGTCTGGTTTCAGGAATGAAACATGTCGTATAAGACTCCGGGTCTAGTTTCAACAATGCAACATCCTGTCTAAGACATTTGATATGATAACAATATACGATAGTGTTGTCATGGCGGGGAACGATATATCCCTAGAGCAACATGAAGGATAG
This sequence comes from Cunninghamia lanceolata, assembly GCA_027924645.1. Lineage (NCBI taxonomy): Eukaryota > Viridiplantae > Streptophyta > Pinopsida > Cupressales > Cupressaceae > Cunninghamia > Cunninghamia lanceolata. The sequence goes on from BSBN01000892.1 coordinate 12,249,875, forward strand.
TTATGACTGATTGATATGGTTTACGACAAGATTAGGATCAAGACTGCTAATTATGATTGGATAATTTGACAAGATTGGCTTGACTCGATTGGTATGGATTAAGGATAAATTTGTATTTTGATCACTGCTCGGATTGACAGCCAGAATTGTTGATGAGAGATATGAAGACAAATAGAAATTTGATCGATAGAAGAATGACTTGATAGAAGAAATTACAAGCTTTTGTAAACATTGATTCACTGCATTTTAGATCTTTATTGGATGGGATATGGAGAAATGCAATTAGATATGGATATGGATATGAGACGCAATTGGATACGTTATGGATATGGATATGGATATGAACTACAATTGGATATGGTATGGATATGGATATGGATATTTGTCATCTTGGTATAGAAAGTATTTTGAAGTGCTTATTTCATCATTGGGCTTTATTATGTTGTAAGAAAATACAAGCATCTAGGTATAATTTAACCGAGATGACCTGAGTATTACTTACATGGATTTTGATATAGCAAGTTAATACAAGCATCTAGTCAAAAATGAATCTAGATGACCTGAGTACTTCTTGCATTTCAACAGACAAGGATTGCCCTTTTTCATGTTTCAGACCTCGGAGTTCTCGATGATCTTTTTTTATCATGTCGTTAGACAAAAGTTGTTACATTACTAAAGTTTAATCCACAAGCAGCAGACAAAGAAAAGATTATGCCCCCTGTTGCAAGTATGAGGTAAACCAGTGTTATCATTGATGTCAACATACTCATATTGCTTTGACAAGAAGGATTCAATGAGCAGTGTGCTGAGGATATTGAGAAAATTAGCCTCAGTCAGGAACAGTAAAGAACAGTGATGAGAAGAAGGCAAATGTACTGTATAGGATGCGAACCGGAGGATGCGGATTAAAGGGTTTGTAGATATGAGTCTTGAGATGCTTCAATTAAGATTTTAGAGGTCTGCATGAAGATCTGAAGGAGTTGTAGCTGTCGGTGTAGAACCGGTTCCGGCAAGTATTCAGAGGTGACAGAGGATCACAAAAAGGTCCGGTGAGGTCCGGAACTGTATAATCCTAATCTGCAGATTGGAAGGAGTCTTTGGGATGTCCTTGTGATGTGCCATCTCGAGTTGTGTATAATTTGGAGGTCCGGAAGTACCTCCTGCATTATGACAGTGGCGACAGACAGTGTTCTTGAAGTTCCGGATAAGGAGGATAAGAGATTTCAGTAAGTAAAGGAAATGCGAACGTACCTGGTCATTCAGGCAGGCTTGTGAAGGTTCTTGGATCATGTTGAGGTTGTGTTGTTGGTCCGCATTGATAGTAGAGCCCGGAATTGAAGATATTCTTCCGGATGAAGTTCTTGCTCTGTTTAGCCGACCGGATGAGTTGTTCATCCTGCGAATGTTCTTGTGGTGGCCGACCGGATGTGTTATTCATCTTGCGGATACTCTTATGGTTATTTGCCGACTTAGATGTTTGTTCCTAAGTTGATGTCTTGTATAAATAACAGTTTGTGAGTTCATTTCGAAGTGTGGATTGTGTGGATGAGTGTGGCATAGCGAAGAGAAGTGCGAAAGGCAGAGCAGAGGTTTTTGGGCTTAAATGGAACTGATCTGGACATGGTAGAGATGTCATTCTCCAGTTCAAGATTGTGATTCTTATCACTTTGTAGACAGTGTGTCTCCTTGTAGGCAGTGGGCCTCTTTGTGAGCAGTGTGCTCGGGCAGTGAGCCCTAATTGGCAAGTACCATTCTTTTTCTTATTCTTCTAACAGAGAATAATCCTTGGGTTAATCACCCCATGGTTTTTCCCTTAACCGGGTTTTCCACGTCAAAATCTTGGTGTTTAATGTGTTGATGTTTATCTGCTCTTGTGTTTATGTATTATGCTTTCATGGATGATTAATTGATATGCTGTTAACTAACAACGAAGAATCAAGTGTTTGAAAGAACAAGAAGTTTTATACAACTGATTCACCCCCCCTCTCAGTTGTATGCCTTAAATCCAACACCCCCATCACAGCATCTCTAGCTTTTGGCATCCTTCAGTAGCATAGAAAGACATAATGGCAAAAATCCAAGACTTTGTAAGTTAACCTATTCACAAAACATTCTTGCATTAGATGTGTATTGTTGCCATAATTGATATAGAATTAGTTTGAGTGTTGCGGTATGGTGTTATGCTTTGGACAGGTTGATGTTCTACGTCAAGATTTTTGTTTGGAAGTGGGCTTTGCTGCACACTCTTTGCCTGGTGAAAGGGTACGGACACAGACAGATAGACAGATAGATGGAAAGACATGGGATGTATGGGAAGTGGAGTCTTAACGCTAGATACTGATGACAAGGAAACACCACGGATAGGAAGATGGATGGGAGATAAAGAATAAAACGGGTAGGTATGAGGATGGGCAATAGTGGATAGAAGGAAACAAGGATGTGATCTCCAAGGACTATGTCGCATAAGTATAACATGCCCCATTGTAGGTAGAGTACGTAGGATTTTTCATGACAATGCTAATGACGATAGGAAGATGAGAGGATAATGAAGGATTTGCATAGTTTGGAGGGATAGGGTATGCCAAGAGACATCTAAAACATTTGTCAACATTGTGCCCCCAATCTTTATCAAGACCAAAGAATAGAGGAAAGGAAGATTAGGACGGATAGACTGGACAATATACGTATGTAATGGCCAGAAGGATAGGATAGGAAATGGTATGGAAGGAAAATGGTAGGAGAAAAGTGATATGCCGATGAGACAAGGTGCCCCCAAGTGTAGGTGACATAGAAGATCAACTTACACATGATGCCTGTTTGCTAGGTTTTCATCATGGTACTTTGGTGCATGGTAGAAGACTCTTTGATAAGCTCAAGGAATTGAGGATCACATGAAGGGGTTGTAGGATTTGACATGTTATTGGAAGCATCATTTGTAAGGTCAAGGACTGGAATTTGGGGACACGGTTGACTCTCTACTAGTAGCCCTTGGATCACATCCCTCGTAAGTGTATGGGTAGATGAATGAGGGGATTTTGCTTTCTCCCTAGCTTTTCTCTAGTTGTATAAATCTGGCAAATATTTTTTTCAAAACTTATCGGAGGCTTCTTTGGTTGCCCATTTAGAGCTTGGGGAACTCGATGGAGGTGTTGGTGTAAGACTGGTATGCTTTGGGATATGGGTCTTAGCAGATGGTGAAGGAGGACTAGTAGATAGAGTGGTATACGATTTCCAACTTGAGGTGGTGCTTGCCTTGTCATTAGCATCATTAAGACAGGAAAAGGATGTATGAGTTTGGGGCGAGGCATAGCTAGTACTGCCACGTTCAGCTTGCAAGATTGCCATTTCTTGTTGTAAGACTTGGAGTTGTTGAGAAATTGCTATACACTCTTGGGACGAGGGACCTGAGTTTATTTGCAATTGCATATATTGGAGTTTTTGGCCAAGTGCTTCTAATTGTTTGTCATCTTGACAGAAACTGGCAGAAGGCTGAAAAAGCTTATTGTTTTGGATATGCAGCTGTAAATGTGCCATAACAGAGTGCAAATGCGCCAATCTAGTTTTTGCTTGGTTTTTTTTTGTAGAGTTTTGGAACGTTTTTCAAGATTTTTCTATTTTTGGTTTGAAAACTGAGTGTTGTTGAGAATTGATTATCAATTATGGCAAAGACACAGCAAACACATAGAAGTTTTCATGATTTTTATTTTTTGTTATTTTTTGTATTATTGGACTATTTTGACTCAAAAATAAGTACACCCTAAGCTAGATAGGACAATATCTATTGAATCCTCTAGTTGTGCAAATTCAAAGTGTGTAGCTCCAGGATCTGGTAGCACCGGCTCCCCTCCACAGCACTCACTTCTCATGCATACTAGATCCGGGTTTCCTTAGGCTCATACCCCCACTGAACCATAGAATTGTCCCTACTACCTCTAATAAGAATCACATGAATCGAGGCTGCTTTAAGGGCTCCACCCTTTGCATCAACAAATAGGGGTTTTTGGTATACTACACAATTCGTTCATAGTCAAGGCAACTGTTTGAGTGGTTGCACATGTGGTGGTACTACTCTCCGTTGTGGAGTCTCCCAGCCTCAAAGGGTTACGCCTTAGAGGGTTTTAGGGGAGGTTAGCCGTCGGTGTAACACAACAGCACTCAATGGGCTATTCTACTTGTGCACTCACGTGGTTGTTAACTTTGAAGTGGTTAAAAAGATAGCAATGATCTAACTAAAGAAGATAGCAATGGTTCAATTACTTTCTTCCTAGTTATGGACTACGTGAAATTTGCATGTATGCATGTTTACTTTCCTAACTAGAGTTAGATTAAAATTGTATGCAAGTTGCATGAACAATGAGTTACTCCTTCCTAATTAGAACTAGATGAAAATTGTATTCAAGTTGCATGAACAATGGGTTACTCCATCCTAATTAGAACTAGATGAGAATTGTATGCAAGTTGCATGAGAATGCCTAAATCAGTCCTATTCAACATTTAGTGAAAAATGATTGTCTTTAGTGGACGTTTTGCACCAAACTGAATTAGTAGTCTCTTGATATCCACCTGTAGTCCACCAAAACAAAAATTGAATCAAGAAATTTGTAAATCAAATGGTTAGGTGAAAAACACATAATCTAAAAGTTTTCATGAAAATATGATTTTTTATAGCAAAATAGATATTAAAATCAGAATCTACTCAAAATTCTATGCTGTTTTTAAAAAAAATTCATGAAAATTCGATAAAAGATGTTGAAGTTATGGCCATTTGAAATTTCTAAGCAAATGAGAGGTTTGACTAATTATCCCTGATGAAATTGATCAAATAGGCTAAAAATACCTTTACCACTACGAAGCTTGTCGAATCAGCTTTCCAACGATTGTAATTTTGCAAAAATCTGATACTCCTACAAAAAGTCATGTCCAAGCAGAATAAAACAGCCTATTTCCCTAAGTGGAAATTTAAAAAAAAAAAAAAACTCCCTCTTTTGGCTTTTTGAGTTTTTTTTTTTTTTTTTTTTTGAATTTTTTGTTGGTTTTGTATGCTAAACTGAAAAAAATAAAAGAAATAATAATAAGCAAAGAAAATTTTAAAAAATAAACCTAAAAAAATTTAAAGGCTAGGGTTTTTTTGTTTTTGTTTTGGGTTTTGGTTGGTTTTTTATTGGTAAAATGCTGAACGATTTTTTATTTGATTTTTTTTGGTTTGCAAGTGGTGTGTGCCTGCGTGTGCCAGGGGCAGCGAAGGGATGGCTAAGAAGGGGAGGTGGAGGGAGGCGCGATGGCAGGTGGGGGGTGGATCGACGTGGGAGGTAGAGGGTTTGAGGGCTGGCCATGCGGTGGCTGTAGTAGATGGAGGTGGAGGAGGGACGACACAGAGGTGGTAGAGGAGGAGGGAACTGTAGAGCGCAGGGGTGAGGATGTGGCGAAAGAGGGGGCGAGGGACTGGGTGAGGCCGCGGGAGGGAAGCAGGGGAGGGCAGAGGGAAGGGGAGTGCGAGAGTGGTGGGGGAAGGGTTTTGGGAGGGTTGGGGGGTGCTGGGGGAGCGCACAGGTGGCACGTGGGTGGCGGGGTAGCAGGGTGCGGGGGATAGGGGGAGGGGGAGCTGAGAAGGGAGCAGGCAGCAGAATGTGGGGGTTCTTGGGGGAGGCAAGGCCGAGGGCCTGTGTGGGGCTGTGCCCACAAAACCAAAAAAAAAAACTTTAATGAAACTTTTTATTTTTATTTTTTTTCTTTAATTTTGTAGTTTTTAGTTTTTAGTTTTTTATTTTTTGAAATTTTTTTTTTTAATAAAATAACACAACAGTTTGTAAAAAAGAGTGATCTATTTTTTTTTTCTTAAAATTTTCTGTGTAATTTTTTTTTTTTTACAAATAAAATAAAACAAAGCTTTATAAAAAAAATTGTGATTTTTTGTTTTCTTTGTATTTTTTTTTTGTAGTTTTTCTGTGTATGTATATATATATATTTCTTCTAAATAATAGAAAATAAACTTAATGTAAAATGCTATCTAAAATTTTTATTTTTATTTTTTGATTTTTTTTGCAAAAATAGTGTTAAAATAAAAAAAAAATTTAAAAAAATTCATGTAACAAAAAGTAGGCAAATTATATGTTATTTTTCCCCTGTGAGGCCTCCCGAGCTCAAAGGTGAGCTCTAATTTGAGCATAAGAGGTCATGTATGAAAGTTGATGTGCAAATTTGTAACAAAACACCCCTGAAGCTTTGACAAAACACACTCAACAACACACTCAGAAATAAGATGGGTTAGATCATGGAGGGCGCCAAAATGTTTAGGGTAAAATGTGGATTAATCAATAACAATAATAAACCCAAACATCAATAGAATATGAAGGAGAAAAGGGGATTTAAATAACAAAACAAATGATACTTACAACCCTTCACCTTTCATCTTCCATTGCTCGCCTTTTCTATCTTGATCTTGATGGAGATGAATATGGCCCTCAGGAAGCTTGCTTCCTTGCTTCGAAGTCCTCAAGATGACAAGATGAGGTTGGCTATGATACTTTGTGTGATTGAAAATGAGCTTCAACATAGTATTGATGGATGATAGATGATATGGAGATGGGGGTGCCAAAGGAGCACTTGTGTTTCTGCTGCATAAGTTTACTCAAACAATGGATATGGAATGAAGAAGAAGAGGATTGCATTTATAGAAATGTGTGAGAGCAGATCAACGGTTGAGAAGAAATACAAAGATCAAAGGTTGAGAATGGTTGAGGAATGTGCATGAATAGAAAGAGGACAAGTGTCCAAGCTCCATCATGCAACAGGGGAGTTAACTAAAGTGATTGAATAGTTAACAGAATAGACCAATCAGTTAAGTGAATTGATTGGGGAGTTGACTGACTTGATTGATCAGTTAACTGGGTTGATTGAGGAGTCAACATAATAGATTGATCAGTGAACTTGAATGACTAATTAGTTAACAGATTTGATTGATGAGTTAACTAATTTTGACTAGAGGATAAATAAGATAAGTGGGTGAGGGAGTATTAGCTAATTAAATATTTAATATATTTAATTATATGTGCAACACGGTGAGGTGGAAAAGGAGAGGTGGAAAGATGAGGTGGATTGATGAGGTGGAATTATGAAATTAGGACTTAGGATAGAGGAATTTATGATTAATTAAATAATGTAGGATTATTTAATTATGTGAGACATTAGAAGAATTTAGGGGATTTAATTAAATAAATTGATTTTATTTAATTATGGGATAATGAATCAATCAAATAAACTTAGAATATTTATTTAATTGAGAGAAGAAAATAAGAATTAAGATAAATATTAAAATATTTACTTAACTTGACATGAACCAATTTTAGGTGTATACAGATATATATCAAGCCTAGTGTGAAAACTATGTTATTTCCTCCTCAAATTGGCAAAGCAGAAAAGGTGGTGGAAAGATCATGTAAAGGTGGTACAATGTGTCAAATGTGCATGTGAACTTCCCAACAGCATGAAAACACTTCTTTTTTGTCAGAGCACGCACATAATCAGTATGAAAAAAGAGCATGTGGGCCTAGATCACAGGGGTCAACACTTTTTTACCGTTTCTATAGAAAGACAAAATGTGAGCGCGTTATAACGTGCTCACATTTTGTCCTGCTATAGATTGATCACATCTTGTGCATTTCTCTTTCCAAACCTTCCCCTTCAGACTTGAATGACCACAAGGTTTTTGAGGGAGAACTTTTCATGTTTCCTACAAGAGCTTGCCAGATGCTCCACCATATGATAGGCATAACAATGAAGGGGCAAGCCCTCATAATCAAGTTCTTGATAGAAAATGCCCATTGAGGAAGAAAGACAGATCTTCTTTGGAAGCAAAAGTTCTAGTTTGTGACAAATCCTTATCCAAGCATAAATAGCAGGGGTTCTGTCAAGCGATTGCTAATCCACTTCCACAAAGTCTCCTGAAGACTTCCTAATTGATTCCAAAACATCCACACCCCAAAATTGGAGAGGCAATCAATATAATTAAACCCATAAATCTACATTTGATGACAAAAAACCTCAACACTATAACTTAAACCCTAATCCCTCAACCCTCAACCCTAAACCTTATCCGTAAACCCTAATCCCTCAACCCTCAACCCTAATCCGTCATCCCTCAACTATAATCCCTCATCCCTAAACCCTAAATGCTATCCCTATTCCTAAACCCTCAACAGACTCGATACTATACCTTAAACCCTAATCCCTTATCCCTAAACCCTCCAACCTTATCCCCGATCCTTATACCCTCCACACTCTACTTTAACCCTAAACCCTTGACCCTTGAACCTCAACCTTCAACCCTCAATGTCAAACCCTAATCCCTCAACCCTTAACTCTAATCCCTCGACCCTCAACCGTATCCCTAAACCCTAAACCCTAAAGCCTCAACCCTCAACATCAAATCCTAATCCCTCAACCCTAAACCCTATCCCTAAACCCTCAACACTATACCTTAAACCCTAATCCCTCAACCCTCAACCCTAAACCTTATCCCTAAACCCTAATCCCTCAACCCTCAACCCTAATCCATCATCCCTCAACTCTAATCCCTCATCTGTAAACCCTAAATGCTATCCCTATTCCTAAACCCTAAATGCTATCCCTATTCCTAGACCCTCAACGAGATCGATTCTATACCTTAAACCCTAATCCCTTATCCCTAAACCCTCCAACCCTATCCCTTAACCCTAATCCCTCGGCCTTCAACCCTATCCCGAAACCCTTAACCCTTGAACCTCAATGTACTCAACCCTCAATGTCAAACCCTAATCCCTCAACCCTTAACACTGATCCCTCGACCCTTAACCCTTAAAACTTGAACCCTAAAACCTATCCCTACAAGCTCGACACTCGACACTATATCTTAAACCCTAATCCATTAACCCTCATCCCTAATGCCTCAACCCTAAATCATTAAACCTTCAACCCTAAACCCTATCCCTAATCCCTCTACCCTTGAAACTCTTATTTAACCCTAATCCCTTGACCATTAACCCTATCCCTCAACCTCAACCCTCAACCCTCAACTCTCAACCCTCAACTCTCAACATTAAACCCTAATTCATCAACCCTAAACCCTAATCCCTCAAACCTAAACCCTATCCCTAAACCATCAACCCTTAACACTATACCTTAAACCCTAATCCCTATCCCTCAACCCTTAACCCTTAAAACTTAAATCCTATCCCTACACCCTCAACACTTTACACTATATCTTAAGCCTTAAACCCTCATCCCTAAAGCCTCAACCCTCAATCCTTAAACCTTCAACCCTAAACCCTATACCTAATCCCTCTACCCTCGACACTCTAACCCTAACCTTGACATTAAATGCTAATCCGTTAACCCTAAACCGTAATCCATCAACCATAAACCCTATCCCTAAACCCTCAACCCTCAACACTATGCTTTAAACCCTAATCCATTAACCCTAAAACCTAATCCCTCAACCCTCAACCCTAAACACTATCAATAAACCCTCAACCCTTGACACTATACCTTAAACCCTTTGAGAAAATATTTGCGTATGGTACATCCACAACGAGTAATTAACAGTTGAAATCAGAACTATGATCATTATGAGAAAAGATTTGCATTGGGGTACATCTATGTTTCTTTTTGTCCACCCCACACTTAGGGAAGGTATATTGTTATGAAACAGGCAAATAATCTCCCATTGTTTACTGGCTCTATCCACAAGAACTACTAAACTATACCTTAAACCTTAATCCCTCAACCCTAAACTTTCAACCCTAAACCCTATCCCTAATCCCTCTACCCTCAACACTCTACCTTAAACCTTATCCCTTGACCCTTAACCCTAAACGCTATCCCTAAAGCCTCAACCCTAAACCCTAATCCCTCAAGGTCCTAAACTCTAATCACTTATCCCTAAACTCTAAATCCTATCCCTATGTGCTCAACCCTCAACCTTAAACCTTAATCACTCAATCCTTATCCACCCCTCTCCTCCCCTATCTGGTTCACTCCCATCTCTACCCTCCTCTGCCCTCGACACTATACATACATAAATATAGGAATACATAGATACATACATACATATAGGCATACATAAATACATAGATACATAGACACATACATACATACATACATACCTATAGGCATACATAGATACATGCATACATACATACATACATATAGGCATACATGCATACATACATACATGATTAATAGACTTTAACAAAAAAAATTTTTAAGGGGAACATAATGCGAGCACGTTATAATGTGCTCGCATTATGTCAAACATGACAAACAATAGACTTGCGGAAAAGGAAAAATGCAAAGCAAAACATAACATGAGCGCATGATAACGCGCTCGGGTTATGTCTTGCTTTCAGAATCCCAAGCCTTGGGCTTGGGATTTGCTTTGGATTTCCAACCCAAAGGCTTGGAGTGCCTTTTGAACAGTCACAGACATGTTTTTCCATGTTCTTCAAGATTTCACATAATTTGATTCGTGCTAACCCTCAGATTTGCACGTGTTTCAAGGTCAAACAAATCGAACACCTGGGTAATGTTAAGATTTCTCTTAGCTATTTGAAGATGTGATTTTTTTCACATTTTAACAATGTTAATCCTTTCATCTTTAATTTCTTTTGTTTGTGTGTCTGTTTTTCGGCAAAAACCACTATTTGGTCTTTTTTCATTGTAAATTAACTAATCATTGAAATTTCAAAAAAATTACATATTTACAAACTAGACTCCATTCTACAAATATTAAAAAAAGAAAAAAATGATTTTCAATTAGTTTTCAAAATTTATAGGGGTAGCACGGCCAAATTTTTGTTTTTAAGGATGTGTCCACTTTGAAAATTAGTAAAAAATCAAATATTCATCAAAAAATTATCAGAAAAATCAGGCATAAACTACATGCTATTAGCTAATTTCTCACTAAAGTGATTTTAAAAATACCAAAAAAAAGTTGTCCTTTTGAGGGAGCCACAAAACATGCTATGTTATGTTTTTTTGATAGAAACGACACCAATTTATGTGGCTCCCTCTTTTGAACCCCTTAATCTATACATTTAAAAAAAAAATAGTAGTTTAGAAAGTAGACTTGAAGCGCTACGAACATTGTTTTGGTTGCATCTCGAAATTTTGAGTGTAACTATGCTCAATTTCTCATCCAAGGCCAGTATTTCCTGATTTCAGAAAAAAAAGTGGCCACTTAAGACCCCTTTTTGCCCCCCCATCTTCTTGCACTTACCCCTATTTGATATGGCTTAGTGTGTTTTGATCTCTCCAACTTCAGCTTAGTCACCATCTCCTCTGAAACCAAATTATCTGAACTACCACTATCAATCACAACTTTACAACATTTACGTCCTAATTTGCATCTTTTTCGAAACAAAATTTTCCTCTGTGGTGGTTCTTCATTTGTCTCTACTTGAAATAGTGTTCTCCTCATGACTACTAATTCTCCTTTCTTATTTTGTTATCTCTATCTTTTTTTCTTGAATGGACTATCATGCTTGTTCTCCTCTGCATATGATCTTTCTCCTCTGGAAACTATTCTACCTCTCTAAAATTTACCTCCTCTTCCTCTCTGTCTCTATTGATACTTCTTGTTCAACTTTTCTTCCACCTTCAGGGAAAACTTATATGCTTCTTCTAGTGTTGTCATCTTAATCAAACTCAGCTCTTCTTGAATATTCAATCTCAGTTCATTAATGTATCTTGCCACTTTCTCTTTTCTTGCTTCACTATTTCATGTCCTTATGTTTATCCTGTGAATTTATTTAGTATACTCCACAGATTTCTCCTTTTGTCTCAAGTTCTGCAACCTCTTCAACAACTCCAACTAATAGTCAACAAGTATAAATTGATTCTTCAAATTTATCACCATCCTATCCCATTTTGTAATCTTTTATTTTCCTCTTCTATTTCTATCCAATTGTGCCTCTTTCCACCAAATAGAATCATGTTGTTTCAACTTACTCTTTGCAAATCTCACCTTCTCTAGATCTTCAATTTCTTCATATTCAAAGTATTCTTCTAGGTCATTTATCTAATCAATCAACTCTTCAAGATTCAAATTAATCGTATAGTTTAGCACATCAATGCTAGGTCTCTTTCTAGTCTTCGAAATAGATTTCAACATCTTTACTTGATTTGATTTTTCTTCTTCATGTATGGTTTCTTCATTTTGATCAGCGGATTGAAATTCTTCATCATCACTTTCAACATTAGGTCTAGGTGTAATTCCTCTTCTTCGATCTTCTTGAACATCATCCAATCGAACTTGCATAGTCATCATCGTTGCCATCATCTCATCCATTCTTTCAACCATAGTACCAATAGCAGGTATTCTCCTCGATGGCATCTCTTCCTGGGATCAAGTGTAAATTGCCTCAAATTCAGTGATCTGGCTATAGGGTGACAACTGCCTCACAATCAGCGATCAGTTGACAACACAAGTAGGCTACTTTGGATTCAGCAATCTATCCATAGCATGATCTTACAGAGTGCCTTCACAAATTTTGCTCCCAACATATTCAAACTTTGCTCTGATACCACTTGGTCCAGTCACGGTTTGGAAGGTCAACAAAGTGAATAGTCCATACCATGCAGCAAGAGTAAACACAATAGAAGAAACTCAATTAGGGAACACAAAGGTAGATTTAATCATTCAATATATCATAGCTATAAAATACAAACATGCTGGCATTATGCGAGCTTACAAATTGGGGCTCACAGGCTTGATTCTCCAGCTACAACACATGTGCAAGATATAGCTTGAAGGCGCTTTCACAACAATATTGAACTTAAGAATTATCTATCAATTGTGAATTACTTTCCTAGGCATCTATTACATGATTATATAACATTTCCAGATGATAAGATTCCTCCACGTCGGCCAAGGATGGTAACAAACTCCAATGAAGAGGTGTAACATGTGTACATGGGTAGATCAAACCTAATCATATGGAAATCCTCCGCAAGTGAATGAAATAGAGTGCGGATCTTAGGGAAGGATTGCCACATTCCAAAGTTCCTTGAATGATGTGTTGTTATGCTCCATAGGTAGAGGAACTACTCTGCAAGTCTTCTCCTTTGGCTAATTGTTTGAGAATGTCAGGATGCCATGTTTTGAGAAAACAGTCAATCTTCTGATAGCAACATCTTTTCGGAAACTCATCCAAATGATCTAAAAATCAGATATGATGTGAATGAAGATGTCTAGATGCTAAGTCCATCTCTGCAAGGTCTAAAACAATACTGTGGTAGAAAGTAGACCAAAATACAGAAACTGCTACTGACTAAACTGACTGTTCTGAACTGGAAAATGAAAGAAAAAATGAAATACAAATAGTTTTGGTTGATTAAAGATTGCTCTGCAACAAGGGATGCTCCTACATCACATAGTAGTTTCCATGGGACATCAAATTTTTTACTTAAAATAATTTTAAAAAATACCCTCTTGGAGAGGATTGATTCCCTCCTTTAGTGAACCATATATTTTTCAATTTTTTTGAATATGTGTTTCCTATTTATTTTTAATTTCCAATCAACTTCATGTTTGACGTGAAAAACCTATTTACAATAAATATAAAAATATATAATAAAATTAATCAAAATATGAAAAAAAAGTATTTCTACAATCTACGTTCTGAGCACTAGAAAAGGGTATTCATCAATTTTTAAAAAAATGTATTTTAATGGGAGAAATTTGTAGCAGAATATGAAACCTTTTCAAAATTGTGGGGAAGGGGGGTGGATTGCCACCTAGGATGCCACATAAACAATTATGCCTGGAACTTTATCGAGTGGTACATTTCTACCTGGTAAGGTTAGAGGCGTAACTGTTTGGAGCGGATTTTATAGGAGCAAGACCTTATTGAATGATATGTTTCCAACTGAATCTATTTTATATTATAATTTTTTTAAAGTAATTATTTTTGGTACAAGATCTTGTATATTGTAATAGCTGAATTAAAAAATAATATAGAGGTAGTATAGTAAAATGTAAACATTAACATGTAAATTTTTTGAAAACAATAATAAGTAGTGTAATTTTTTTATTGTAATGTGATTTTTGTTAAATGATATTTTTTACTTTAGCATTTAATTTAATTTTTTAATTATGGTTTAATTAAATTGTTTAAAATAGGGTTTGATTTTTTTTTAAATTAGGGTTTGATTGAATTTTTTAAAGTAGGGTTTGATTATTTTTTTAAATTAGGGTTTATAAATATTGATTTTTAATTAGGGTTTTATTGATACTTTTTAGTTAGGGTTTGATTGATTTTTGTTAATTAGGGTTTATAAAAATTTATAAATACTATACAAAAAGACTCCTAGATTAATAAGAAAAAAATATGCGATACAAATTAACAAAAAATAAACTTAAAAGTACAATTAACAATCTTAGATCTACATCATCCATGTTTGTTTATGTGAACCTCTCAAGTCCATTTCCGCATATGCTCTTTCCTCGCGTCGTAAGATGATTTTGCAAATCAGAAATGGTGTGGATTTTTATTTTTTATTTTTTATTTTTTGTGTTTAAGTGACTTGGATTTCATCACCAAGTGCTTGGCCAATGCCTATTTTTTGGTAGGCTATACAAATTCCAAGGAGGGGCTAGATCATTTTTTGGTGAAGCAGTTGTGTATTTTAAGCACACCATGAAGTGAGTCAATTTTATCCCACCAATACCCAGGCCTTAGATAACACCCTTGTATCATGGATTTGAGCCTCATGTACCGCAAGGCATATCAAGGACTCCCTTAATTGAGCCTTGTTTAAACCTAGATTAGAAAGCCATCAGCTGTTTGTAACCTATGATGCACTGGTCAGTAGTTAGCCCAGAGAAAATACTCATCCCATGCATTCTTGGAGACATTATACTAGGGATATGGGTACAATCCCAATCCTCCATACCTAGCGCTCTGAAACATTGGGCTAACACTATATACGAACATGATTAGCATATTGGTGAGTTCACATATCAAATGCTCCCACCCAAGTGGTATAGGTTGTTTTTCTTGTCTCTCCCTTTGTGTAAATGAGTTATATATACAAAATTGAAAAACCAAAACCTAAATCTAATACATATTCCTCATCCAATCCTATCATTCATCCTTATCCTAAGCATCTCTCATCCATTTGTCACCCATAATCCACATCAAAATCCACTAACCTAATCCATTTGTTAGATCCATTTAATCCACATCATAATCCATCCTTTATCCATTTTTCATCCATAATCCACATTTTAATCCATTATTTCAATCCAATTTCATGGACATCATCCTATATATAAATCAAACTCCATACACATCCAATCAAAATCCTCATCCAAGATATCACCTAATCGTGGATCCAACACACTAATACAAACATTAAAGTTGGTTTGATAAATTCATTATCAAACCTACAACATATATGTCCCCTCATTTGTGTGAAGGTCATCCCAAACTGAAATTTATACTGAAAGGAGCTCTTCAATTTGACAATCCCAACCTCAATATTAGACACCTCTCCTAAGTTTAAATTGTCATTACACGTGAGTGCAACATTTAAGAAGTTTATTAAAACTTAGATAAAGGCCATTCATTAAATATTTAAATGCTTATGTTAAATCAAGCAACGTGTCAACTAAAAATGACTATTTATTCATGTAATTTAGACTTTCCTTGTGAAGTAGTCAATTACAGACATTCCACCTAACAACAAGAATCATGTAGGAATATTATAACTCTCCTAAGTTTTATTTGTCCTTACACATGAGTGTGTAACATTTAGATATTTTGTTCAAACTCTTAGATAAGGACCATTCATTGTATTAGTTAAACCATAATATACAAGCTATAAGTTTACCCCTTGGACACTAGTTGATCTTGACTTCACATATACATATTTGTGCAGGTAATTTAAAAGGTGATTTCTGATGGGGAACAAAGGAAATGGTCAAGGTTTTTTGATCGAAGGTCTAATGAAGATAAAAATTGAAGAAGAAGAAATGAGAGAAATTCAACTTTAAAAGTATTGGTTGAACATAGTCAAGAAGTACAAGTTCAAATTACTAATAAACAAGAGGAAGAACATCTTGGATTTAAACAAATTGAAGAAGAAATTGAACAAGGTGTAGAAAATATTGTGACCGAGGAGGAAATTGAGGACACAACTTATTTTAATGATATGGAAAATCTAGTGGATTTCGATGAAGATGTTCTTTTCAGTAAGATTTCGCCTGAGAACATGTTACCTAAAAGTACAATAAAATTGCATTCCAAAAGATTTTGGGATGAATTTTTTGAAGATAAATCTCTAATTGGAAGAGCACAATTATGTGCTAAGTTATTTAGGCAAAAAGAAATGACCCCTATTTTGGAGTTTTTAGGGGTTGATAATAGGGAGAAAAAAACAAATTTAGCAAAAAAGAATACATGAAAACTTGCAAGAAGCTTTGAACTCTATTCAAAGTACAAGTCAAAAAAGTGATTAGGTGTGGCACACAGGGCATTGATGACTGTGATTTCAAGTAAAAAGCTATCACATATGAGATAGGTGAAAGCAATTGGAAAGTTACTACATGTATCCAAGAGAACTATTCACAAATATATTTCAAAGAGAAATAAGCTTGATGAAAACATAAAAAATAATTGGGTCAATATTGTTAGGGTTTCTAGAAAAGATAGAATCCCAGAAGATGTGAAGAAACAAGTCATCAAATATTGGATCAACCACTCTCATCTTTCCTCTAATAGAAGGGATTCTATACAAGTAATAGGTGAAGATGATAAAAAGTATCCTCATCCTAAACATTTTGTAGATACAACAGAGAGTGAATGTTTTGAAGCATTCAAACAAGAATTTCCACAGGTAAAGATATCTTGAAGGGTGTTTGAAAAGTTACATCCATGTTTTGTACACATAAATAAAGTGTATGAAACTTGTTGTTGTCAGAATCATGTTGAATTTCATCTACATCTTCAATCATATAAAAAATTTATGGCAATGACTCATCCAAATATTATCATTCATGTAAGTACAACATAATTTATGAATTCCATCTTATGTGAAAAAATAGAAGGTTCTGATGAATTCAATGTGCAATTATCAAAAATAATTGTGTAAATTATGGAGATTTGAAGAATCTTGCTCTGATTGAAAATGTTGATCAATCAGTGGAAATTATGTGGAAGAGATTTGAATATGATAAATACACAACTAGGTCAGGAGTTGAATAAAAAAATTTGTTTTGAAAGAAAGTGAATTGCACTACATAGAGTTTTTGAACAAATCTTATAGTCTCATATATCTGCATATCCAACATTGTCTTGGTGCAAGATGGTAGGCAAACCAATTTCATGAGTCAAAGAATTGTTTTCCACAAGGTTGTATACTTTTGGTTGTGGATTTTGTTGAGAACTATACATTTAGTCCTCAAAAATAGATTTAGAGTCAATATTATCATTTAAAGTAGGTTGCAATCTCCGTACATGTTTGTTATAGACATGCTGAGTTTCAAGTGGATGGTGTACAAAGTAGCATGCATAAATGAAATATCATTAAAGAGGTTCATTTTTATATCGGTGATGATACTGGTCATGATAGAAGTTGTATAGCCTATTGTTTTGGAGTGTTTTTTTATGATTTGAGAGAACATGACATACATGCTTCAAGTCATTGGATTTGGTCAGATGGATGTGCTGGTTAGTGTTGAATTTATTTTATTTCAATTTTTAAAAATTATTTCTAACTTTTAAACAACTTTTAATTCTCATTTGTTTACTTTATAGGACAATTCAAATATGCAAAAGCATTTAATTGGTTAACCCAACAACATGCGAGGCATACCATAAAATTTGTGTGGAATTATTTTGAAAGTGGACATCGAAAAGGCGAGCATGATGGAGTTAGTGCATGTGTGAAGTGTGCACTTCACCAACATGAGCTTGTTGGTAACACCATACAAAGTGCAAATGAAATTGTTGAATGGTGTAAGACTCATTTTGGGGCTCGTAAAGGAAAAATTGGCTCAATAAGTACCAAATGCTATTTTTGGGAAGTCAAAGGTATTCCTTGTAATTCTTGCATCTACATTTATTTATGTTTAGTACATGTACATGTTTTAAATACAAATTTAAATTTCCATGATTATAGATATCAATCGCTCAAATCCTTATAATTGTCAAAGAATTGTTAGTATTAGAAGAATTCATTTAGTGATGACTACCAGACATAGTAAAACACTTGCAATCCAAATTAGAGAAAAATCACAATTTTTTGTTGACTGCATTCAGAACAATGCAAATGCTCTATAATGTCAATATATTATTAATGGATATGTTTGAGAATGAGAAACAAAACAATTAGTTTCAATGTCTTGTTATGAAGATAATGATAATATGGATCTCCATGATCCTTTATATTCAACTTATTTTGAATGTGTATCCAATCTAGTTGTTGCAGGTAAATGTTATTTACATGTATATTGATTACTGATGTAGCCAAACTTCACAACATAAAATTCAATACAAAAGAATATCCACAATAATCAAAAATTATTTTCAAATTTCTTCTCATTCCATTCCATCCTGTTACAACTGAAAAAAATATGAAATTTATACAAAAATGAAAATTACTATTTTTGGTAGATTTTAGTAACTTTCTAAAATTGTTATTTTTGGTAACTTCGTATCCTTATCCGTATAACTATGAAAGTTTCTAAATATTTGAAACTTACTAAAAGATGACTAATCATCAACTTTCTAATCTAATTGCAAGTTATGTTTGAAAAATATTTAGAAAAAGCAACTAGGAAAATCTAAAAAAAGACATTAAAACCTCATTTTGAGGCCTTAGATGATCGGATAAGGTCTTGAAAAAGTGTCAAAATGGAGACCTACCAAATTTACCAATTTTGTGGGATTTTTAATAAACTCTTCAAGATGCATCTACCCACCAAATTTCAGCTCCAACAGACCTTTGGGTCAAAAGTTATGACCTTCAAAAGTTCCTGCATGATTCTCCTCTGGTTGAAAAAAATTCAACTCCTGCTAGAACTTGTACCACTTATCTAGGTCTAGCTTCTTCACTTCCCATTTTGGAATACATGTATTATCTGCTTGTGTTAGACCTTCCCACTATATACCAGAAACTTGTTGTATTGACCTTGTCAAATGTCTATGGTCTATTTGTCTGGAATCTATGTAATCTTTTCTATTTTCTTTCTTGGAACTTGTTGTTTCCAATCTACTTCAGCCTCACCTTCATCATCATGATTGTCACCATGAAAAGCATATAAATAAAAAACGTTAAATACAAGAGAAATGTTTAACTGCTCTAGTAAATCTACCTCATAAGCATTGTCATTGATTTTTTTTGTAATCCTACAAGCGCCAATTTTCTTGTATTTCAACTTGTTGTAAGTTCCTGTGGGAAGCCTCTCTCTTCTCAAATAAACCATGACTAAGTCACCTTCATTGAATACTAGATGTCTTCTACCAACATCTACTGTAGTTTTCAACTTTTCATTACTTTCTTGGAGCTTCTGCCTCAACTCTTTATGTAATTGGTGAATATGTTTTGCATACGCTTCTCCATCATCACTAATCCTATCTCCAATTGGTAGCTGCACCAAATCTAAAACACCCTTCGGATTCCTAGCATAAAACAATGTGAAATGGTGATTTACCTGTTGATCAATTTACTGAACTATTATAGGCAAATTGAGCTTGTGGTAAAGTCAAGTCCCACTGTCTGGGTTTCTCTCCAATGATGCATCTTAGTAGGTTTCCCAAACTCTGATTTACAACCTCTATCTGCCCATCTATTTTGGGATGATAAGCATTGTTGAACTGGAGCTTGGTTCCCATCTTCTTCCATAGGGTCCTCCAAAAATACCTAAGAAACTCAGTATCCCTATCAAATGTGATAGTTTGTGGAACACCACACAATCTAACAACTTCTTTAAAAAATAATTTTGCCACCCTATTTGCATCACTAGTTTTCTTGCAGGCAATAAAATGAGCTATCTTAGAGAACCTATTAACAACAACAAAAATGGAATCATTACCTTGTTGTGTGTTTGGAAGCCCTAACACAAGGTCCATACTTAAATCGGTCCATGGTTTAGTAGGTACTGGTAATGGCATATACAACCCTGTATTTTATGAATGTCCTTTAGCCATCTGACAAATTCTACACCTTGTTACATATCTTGTTATGTCTCTTTTCATCTTCAGCTAGTAGTATTTATCTTCTACCAAAGCTATGGTCTTATCCTTGCCAAAATGTCCAGCCAACCCACTTCTATGAAGCTCTCTTATAATATTCTCTCTCATGGACCCAATTGGAATAAATTATTACTTTCCTTTAAGAGATGTTGATAACTGAGAGGGGGGGTGAATCAGTTATCCTAATTATTTCCTTTATTGAACTTTCCTTTTAATTGATGCAGCATAAAATCAAACACAAAAACATTAACCATGAAATAAGAAACACATGACACAGTATTTTTGACGTGGAAACCCTGGTAAGGGAGAAAACCACGGGGTGATTAACCCAAAATTATTCTCTGTTAAAAGAATAGGAAATTACAAAAATGGCACTTGCCAATTAGGGCTCACTGCCCGAGCACACTGCTCACAAGAGGCCCACTGCCTACAAGAAGACACACTGTCTACAAAGTGATGAGAATCACAGTCTTGAACTGATTGGAAGCATCTGCATATGCTAGAGTTTAGTTCCGGTTAGGCTCAGTACACTGATCTGCTGCACTTCATCTTTCCTCTGTTCTTTATTCTGCTATCTTTCACATACCGGATCCTTTTTGCTACCTCTGCTCTTTATCTGGACTTCTTCGCATATATCTCCACAACAACACCACCTTCACAACTAAATCCATCCTCTATATATATCCGCACAAGTAATTTCATCACCTTTCTAGTCGGCATCCGGAACAGTCTAGTTTCTTATAAACTTTCATTCTGTCGGCTGAATCCTTCCTCACCAAGCAATGCGGATCAAGCATATACTTGTAGATATCATTAATCATGTCGGCCAAACATGATTCATGCCTTCACAACCTCTGTCATCAACAGTAACACATCCGGAAAGCAGTCTGATACTCTGCCAGTCAGTTCTTCCTCTGTTTTCACTGTCTCTCAGGAATCCGGTACTCAACCATTCATATCTTTTTCCTCGTCCATCACCGGAGGCTAAATCCTTGGAATATACCACTCAAGGTAGTCCTCTTGACTTCCCCAAATCCGCACTGCACCAAGACACTCCCTCTGAGAGATCCGGACCAATCTGTCGGACCTTGCCATATGCTTTGTTCTTCTTCACCGGACCACAACATTCTTTATTCTGACTTCCGGTAGAGACACATCATGACTTGCGGATATGTGGGATGACCTTTGTTGCCATCAATGACAACAACCATGAATCCATATAGTGTCTCTTGCCAACAATCTCCCCCTTTGGCATTGATGGCAACACTTAGTGAAAAATGACTAAGTGTTTTCACTATGCTCCCCCTTTGCTGATGCTCTGTCTTTATATACAATTTCCGGAACTCCCCCTTAGTTGGATTCCTCATTTTTCACTGCTCCTCACTCCCCCTTTGACATCAATGGCAAAGGGTAGGGTCCGCACACCAAAATTTTCAAAAATTTTCTCTATATAGCCGCATATTTACATACTCACATGTATTGAAGAATGTCTGCAAAGGATGTCTGCAATTGGATCATTTCTGTAGCCCAACTTTGCTTCATTCTATCCAAAATTGAAATGTGACCACTTAGCAAAAATGCAAACACTTCTGCCCGCTTGAGATCTGTCGGATCTTTTGTTTGGGCGGTGGTCTGAGCATCACTGATGGCCTCATGCATGGTTTCCAACTTAGGGATTATAATCCTTCTAAGTTCTCCCATCCGGTTGGTGATGTTCTTCCTTTCCTTCTCAAGATTCTTTATTTCATTCAAGACTGCAATAGTCTGACATTCTTGATTTATTATAGAGGAAGAGAGAGGATCAAAACTTTGAGATAAGCTTTGTAGCTTATCCTGTTCCTCTTTTATTTTCTTGTCAAATGCTGCTGTTGCCTTTGACCAGGATATACAAAATTTATAGATGTCACCGCCATCCTTAAGAGCATTCTCTAAGCTCTTTATTCCAATGCTTACAATCTTCCTATCCTTAGAGATTAATTCTAATATTTCTGAAAATCTTTTATCCAAAAATTCCTTCCGGACCTTTTCTTCAGCTGATTTTTCTAAAGAATCAAAATGTGTATCAACACTGCTGACTAAGGTTTTTAGATTACCGGAAGTGGAGGCTGTCAGATCTATCTGGATTGATGGCATGATCTTTACAAGTACTCCGGAAGCAGCCTCTATCAACTCATAGTCTTCCATATGAGACTTCAGGAGCTTTTCATTTGCCTTGGCATTTGCAAATGAAGCTATCTTCATTGTTTGTACCGGAGAGAGAGAGTCAAAATCAAATGGGCCTTTTAGAAGCTCCGGTTCATCAATCTCTAGAGTTTCTTTGCTCAAAAATTGTTGAACAGTTTGTGCAGTGTCTCTTGCCGGAGACAGATGTTTCTTTTCTTCTGCAGTCTTAGAACTGTCAACCTCTTTGTCTTTCACCACTACTTCCTTCTCCTGTAATTGCTCTTCTTCTTTGGATCCGGAGACTGTAGGGGAAACCGGAGGAGAGATGCTAGTTTGTTCATGGGCCACTTCTTCTGGAGCAGAGGGTCCCAAGTCCTCAGCTGTTTCTGTACCCAAATCCTCTACAACAGGAAGATTGAACCTTTTGAAGGCCTTCCAGAGGATCTCTTCTGTTTCTTGGGCCACTTTGTCAGTCTCGCCAAGCATGAGTTGATTCATCCTGGCTTTGCTTCTGAACTCATCTTTGCAGTCTTTGAAGATAATGTTCATTGTCTTGGGATCAATTTGAGGATATAGCTGAATAGCTATCTGCTCCCGGATCTCAAGATCTTTAGCATGAGCATTATTCTTTCTTACTTCCATTTCCTTTTCTAGGCTTTTAGGAATAAGAGATATTATTTCAATGAAAGCCTTATTATATATGTTAAGATATTTTACTGTGGCCTCCTGCAGAGTCTTTTGGTCGGCCTCACTGAAGTCATCATATGATTCAGTCATTGGTTGAAGGTTTCCATCCACCGTGACCGACTTGATTATGCTCTCTAGTGACAGAGTGGGCTTTTCAACAATTACCTCTGCCATTTCATCCTTGTCTTGGCCTGTGGAGGGCTTACCGGATCCTTTCTTCTTCTGTTTCTTTACTTCTCTTACTCCCTCATCTGATTCTGTTTCCTCTTCATCCTTTTGGCTTCCATAAGCCCTTGTGGCTTTTGTCTTGGATCTCTTACCGGATGCCTGAACTTCCAGTTTTGAACTTTTGGTTGTGGGAGGTGCAGGTCTCTTTGATGATCTGGTCCGGGTGGGAGCTTCAACCGGAGCACTTTCTTTGCTTTTCTCTTCTTCCTCGGCCTTCCTCCTCTTTTCCCGGCTGGCATCAAGTGCCTCCTTTGAGATACCTAGGCCTTGAGCAATGTGCTCTACTTCTTTTCTCACCTTTCTTTTAATCTCAGGTTCCCTGAGTTCTACATGTATTTTTACACTCAGCTCCTCAAAGGTTCCAAACCTTTCTGCCTTAGGATCTTTGGGCTGACTTAGCATGTGTTGAACATGCAGCTCCACTATCTGTTCATCTACTTCATACCCCATGGGCATGATCCAGACAGTCCTTGGCTCTACTGCCTCCATTAGGCACTGATCAGTGTCAACCATAAAGCACACTGAGTCTTTGTATTTTTCAACAAGAGACTGGGGAATTCTTTCTCTTGCTTGCATCATGCTCTGAAAGTTTTTGAAGTATCCCCATAGAGCTGAATTTCTCGCTTTTGCATCCCCAAGTCCATGCAAGTAGTCTCTTATCTGGACTGCAACAGGTTTGTCATTCTGCCATACCCATCCACTTGTTCCGGGTAGCTCATTCATGAAGTAGAAGAATAGACATACAATAAGAGTACCATACTTGAAGGAATTCTTCTTATCCTTCTTGATTTTCTGTATATTTTCTATTAATTGGCTTAGCAGTAGTTCACAGAGGTCATATTCTGCATTCTTTCTTAGCATTTCAAAGGCAGTGTATACTGCAGTTCCGGATACAGAATTCTCCCTGCTGGAGTGATAGATCTTGTATCCTATTATCATTGATGCATATTTGATATCCGGATCCGAAATATCTTCAATGGTCATTGCCCTCTTGTCAAATTTTGATCCGGTGGCCTCAGTTACAATGTTGTTCTTGACAGATTTGAGGATAGGTACCCCTCCGGAAGAGTATAGACCAGTTACTGCTCTAATTGCCTCTTTTGTGATCTTGCAGGGTCTATCTAGCCATAGAAAGTTGTCATGCATCCTGCTCAGTACATACCGGACCCATTCATCTTCTTCAAAGCAAGGGAAATGAATAAATTGCTCAAATTGTTTCTTCTGAATATCCTTATACTCTGGTTTAAGCTCAAAAGCATTGTCAATCAGCTGCTTGTGATAGAGGTCTCTTAATTTGAATTCCCCAAATTCCTCAATGTTTGCATGTATGTAAACCCTAATGTCTTCGGTGTGTAAAACTCCGTGAGGAACACTAGAGAAGGCTCCTAGTGGGTCTACCTCCAATGATTTGTAGGGATGTTTCTTGAATGAGGGGCGAGGTCTATCAGAGATCTTAACTATGTTTGGAGTAGCCATTCTTCAAAGATTTGCAGTGAGGTAATGAAAAACGGAGAATACCTTATGCGCCTTCGGTTTGCACGGAGTGGTTGGATTGATTTCTTTATGCAAAAACTTCGGCAGGAGATCCTTGGTGTGCTTGATGAACCTTGTTGCAGAGCTCCACTTTTCGCTTCTTCTCGAGTGCAGAATGAACAAATAACCTTTGAGAAATCTCTTAAATTGCTCCGCGAACCCTAATATCTGTCTGCAATAAATGCTTCACCTACATCATTCCGGTTTGCCTTGTCTGGATAGCTTGGAGTGTCCCGGATTAGTCCTGATCTGAGGATATCATCCGGATCTTTCAATCATGAATGAATCGAGGTAACATATTACAAGATCATCTCAAACACTCTGTCCAATCCGCAGAACAAGATAGTGCATTTCCGGATCTTTCCGGACCTTTTTGTAATCTTTTATCATACCGGAGCATCTCCCTGAACAGGTCTTATTTGATCGATCACAGCTTCTTCATAACTCCATGCGGACCTCTGAAAACTTGACTGAAGTATCTCAAGACTCATATCTACAAACCCTTTGATCCGCATCTTGTGCCACATCCGGCACCACTTGTTTGGCTGGGGGAACAAGATTTTCTTTGAGTCTCCCCCTGAGCCTGAGCTCTCTTTTAATTTCCGGAAGAAATATCAGCACCAGAGTCTGGTGCGGATCCAACCTCTACATTCTCTGAACTTTTCTTCACCCAAATCTTGCTCATCTGATTCCTAACCTCATCCGCATTCATCTTTTGTTTACCCTTGTCTTGATTCTCATTATACACCGGACCTCTTTTGTCCTGATTCTTGTTTCTACAAACTTTAGCATTATGACCGGACCTATTGCAGATTTGGCAAATAACATTTCTTTGCATGTTTGACTGATATCCTCTTGATCTGCATTGATTAGCCATATGACCTACTCTATTGCATGTGAAGCATCTACCTTTGAATGATTTGTTTACTTGCATACTTCTGCATTCATGGGATTTGTGTCCATACCTTTTGCAGTTGAAGCACTGTCCGGAGAAGGATGAATTAATCTGATTCATTCTCATTCTGCACTGATTAGCTTTGTGACCAAAGTGGTTGCAGTTGTGGCAGTATCCATTGAAGGATGGATATCTTTGAGCATTTGGCTGTCTTACCGGAGGTCTTCTAGGCCTGCTCCTTGGATTTTCTGATCCAAGATTCTTCTGACCGGATCCGGAGCTTTCTCCTTTCTCATATCCCAAACCATACTTGTCATCTGTCCTCTTTTGACTTCCAAGAAGAACTTCAAGTTGAGCAGAACTTATCTTGAATTTCTCTTTATATTCATTTGCTGTTTGAAGTTCTCTTTTGAGAGAGACAATTTGATCCTCAAGTTTTCCTTCATTATCTTTGGCATCTTCAAGATCAAATTCAAGATGTCTGATAATCCTGTCCATCTGGTGGCATTCTTCTGATTTTTCTTTAAGAGATTGTCTTAGATTGTCTTCAACCTTTCTTTTTTCTTCAATCTCTTGAGTAAACTTTATAGTTCCTGATTCCATTTCATGTCTTAACATAATGACTTCTTTTGATAACTTTTCACATAACTTGGTTTGCTCAGTCAATTCTTCATTTGTATTGCTTTCTTCACTTTGTCTTGCCAACTGTTGAAGCAGCTCCTTTCTCTTTTTCATGGAGAGACTTAATTTGTCTTTTAATTCTCTCATGAATTCATCAGCCTGTTTGAGTCTTTCCTTTAATTCACTAACTTCAGAATTTGACTGTTCAAGATCCTCAAGAGCAGTCTTGAGTTGCTCCCTTAAACCATATGCATCCATTTGAAATCCCAGATCTTCCTCAAGCTGTTAAGCTCTATTAGGAGGAACTTAGCTCTGATACCAATTGTTGATAACTGAGAGGGGGGGTGAATCAGTTATCCTAATTATTTCCTTTATTGAACTTTCCTTTTAATTGATGCAGCATAAAATCAAACACAAAAACATTAACCATGAAATAAGAAACACATGACACAGTATTTTTGACGTGGAAACCCTGTTAAGGGAGAAAACCACGGGGTGATTAACCCAAAATTATTCTCTGTTAGAAGAATAGGAAATTACAAAAATGGCACTTGCCAATTAGGGCTCACTGCCCGAGCACACTGCTCACAAGAGGCCCACTGCCTACAAGAAGACACACTGTCTACAAAGTGATGAGAATCACAGTCTTGAACTGATTGGAAGCATCTGCATATGCTGGAGTTCAGTTCTGGTTAGGCTCAGTACACTGATCTGCTGCACTTCATCTTTCCTCTGTTCTTTATTCTGCTATCTTTCACATACCGGATCCTTTTTGCTACCTCTGCTCTTTATCTGGACTTCTTCGCATATATCTCCACAACAACACCACCTTCACAACTAAATCCATCCTCTATATATATCCGCACAAGTAATTTCATCACCTTTCTAGTCGGCATCTGGAACAGTCTAGTTTCTTATAAACTTTCATTCTGTCGGCTGAATCCTTCCTCACCAAGCAATGCGGATCAAGCATATACTTGTAGATATCATTAATCATGTCGGACAAACATGATTCATGCCTTCACAACCTCTGTCATCAACAGTAACACATCCGGAAAGCAGTCTGATACTCTGCCAGTCAGTTCTTCCTCTGTTTTCACTGTCTCTCAGGAATCCGGTACTCAACCATTCATATCTTTTTCCTCGTCCATCACCGGAGGATAAATCCTTGGAATATACCACTCAAGGTAGTCCTCTTGACTTCCCCAAATCCACACTGCACCAAGACACTCCCTCTGAGAGATCTGGACCAATCTGTCGGACCTTGCCATATGCTCTGTTCTTCTTCACCGGACCACAACATTCTTTATTCTGACTTCCGGTAGAGACACATCATGACTTGCGGATATGTGGGATGACCTTTGTTGCCATCAATGACAACAACCATGAATCCATATAGTGTCTCTTGCCAACAAGAGATAACTATCTTGCATATGATATTCACCTTGAATTTGGTCCATGCTACCCACTACTAGGGTTTTCAACTATTCCACAATTTCCCAAAAATCATTGTCAGATTCATATAGATCTTTGATGGCATCAAAACTAATCACCTCATTTTCCATTGTTGTCAATAATGCAACATGCCTACTTAAAGCATTTGCAACTTGGTTATGTTTTCCTGAATTGTGTTTGAGAACAAAGTTGTAGCCTTGTAAGAAAGAGACCCATTTTTCCTATCTACTATTCAATTCTTTTTGTGTGTTTAAGTATTTTAAGGCAATATGGCATGCAAATAACACAAACTCCTTCAGCACTAGGTAGTGCCTCCAATGTCTCAATGCTTGTACAATTGCATAAAATTCTACATCATAAGTTTAATAGATCTTCCTTACCTCATTCAACTTTTCACTAAAGAAGGCTATGGGTTTACCTTCTTGGGTAAGTACAACTCGAATGCCCACATGCGAGGCATCACAATCCACTTCACATAACTTATCAAAATTTGGTAATGCTAAAATAGGAGCTTCTATCACCTTCTTCTTTAGAAACGTAAAAGCTTCCTTAGCTTCCTTGGTCCACACAAATTCCCTTCCTTTGGTGCAATTTGTTATGGGTGCTACAATACTACTAAAATTTCAAATGAAGTTTTGGTAGAATGTGGCTAACCCATGAAAACTTCTTACCTCTATTATGCTCCTCAGATTAGGCCATTCTAGAATTGCCCTAACCATTTCTATATCCATTTTGACACCATCTACATAAATGACAAAGCCCAAAAATAATAGAGTTTCTTGCATGAATATGCACTTCTTTAATTACACATAGATTTTTTCTTTTCTCAACATATCCAATATGATCCTTAAGTGTTGCAGGTGCTCCTCTTTGCTCTTGCTAAAAACCAAAATATCATCAAAATAAACCACCACAAACTTACCAATATATGGATGCAGTGCAATATTCATTAGCCTCGTGAAGGTACTAGGTGCATTAGATAACCTAAATGGCATAACCATCCACTCATATAATCCATCCCTAGTCTTGAAGGTTGTTTTCCACTCATCCCCCTCTCGAATCTAGATCTTATGATAACCACTAGGTAGATCAATTTTGTTGAAGTATTTAGCCCCTGCAAGCACATCCATCATGTCATCCAAACAAGGGATGGGGAACTGATACTTGATGGTGATTTTATTGATTGCCCTAATATCTGTGCACATCCTCCATGTGCCATCCTTCTTTGTAGTTAATAGTGCAATTACAACACAAGGGCTCATACTCTCCCTCACCGCACTTTTCCTTATGAGGTTTGTCACTTGTCAATTGAGTTATGCATGGTGTGTAGGGCTCATTCTATATGCTACCTGATTAGGTAGAGATGCTCCTAGGATCAAATCAATGTGGTGTTGAATATCTCTCTTTGGTGGTAGACCATCAAGTAACTCATCTAGCACAACATTTTCATATTCTTCTAGTATCTCTATTGCTTCTACTGGTACTGGTATCTCCTGACCATCTTCTTTTTGCACCACTAGTGCATAATAGAACCTTATGACCTGCATTTCCTTGACAAGTTCTCTTGTGGACAACATACTCTCAACCTTCCTTTCATCCTCAAGACGTAATAAAATCACTTTGGAACCTTCTTTCCAAAAAGTGTATGTATTCTTTTCTCCATCATGCATTACCTTCCCATCATATTGCCATGGCCTTCCCAACAACACATGGCATGTATCCATTGGAATGACATCACCATATTTATATTTATAAGTCTTTCCTATGGAAAACTTAATTAAACATCTCTTATCAACAGTGACTTCATTTATCTTTTTGAAATATGCAATATGATAAGGATGGGGATGTTTTTCATAGTGCAGATTTAGTTTATCTACCATTTCTTTGGAAACCATATTTTCACAACTACCACTATGAATAATAACTTGGCATACCTTTCCTCATGAGGTGCACCTAGTTTGAAAAATATTGGTTCAAAGCCAAGAATCATCACAGCCTTTAATCTGTATTTGCTCCTTTTATGGAATCACCATTGCTTTTCTTATCATGAGATTCTCACCCACATCTAGTGGAACCTCTAGTTCTGCTCCTTCTCCTTCATCCTTAGCTTGAACCAAGTTCAACCTAGGTTGTTCTCCTTGTTTCCTTTCTTGCATTTGATAGTTTGGACATTCAAATGCCCCATGACCCTCTTCACCACACCTATAACAAATGAAAGGTTTTTGTGGGACTTCTCATCCTCTACCACCACGATAACCTCTACCCCTCTTAAATCCTCTTTTTATTTGGTGAATTTGAGGATCTTGTCAGATATCTTCTAATTTCTCTATTCCTTAGGATGATTCTCCCCAACTATAATTTAAACCACCTTGCAATAGAGATGATGTCCCTCTCCTTGCTCCTTTGTTCCTTTGAAAACATTGTCTACCTTGCTCTTCATTTGCCTTTACATATAATTGGTATGCCTCTTCCATATTGTTAACCCTATGCATGTTCAATTCCTCTTGAATAGAGAATTTTAGACCATTTACATACCTTGCAACCATTTGTTCATTAGTTTCTTGATGCTCCACATCAATGGATAACTTATAAAATTCATTTATATATCCTTGCACAGTAGATAGGTTTTCTTTCAAATTTTGAAATCTATGAAAAGGAGTTTGTGCATAGTCTACAAGAAAAAATTTCTCTCTCAGCTTTTTCTCCATTTTGCTCCAAGTCTTGATTTTATCCTTTCCCTTTCTAGTGCTTTCCTTTTGTAGGTGATCCCACTAGATCATTACATGACCCTTTAACTTGGTGCATGCAAAGTTCACCTTCTTTTCCTCTGTCATAGTCTTCCATTCAAAGAATTTCCCCATGTCTTTCAACCAATCTATCAACTCCTCTAGTTTGAGACTGCCTACATACTCAGAAACTTCAATTTTAATCCCATTATTTTTCCCCTCTAATGCTCTGAGCATCCTTTCTTCAAAGGTTAGGCTCTCTAATTGTGCTTCCTCTTCAACTCCTACATGTTGATCTTCATCTTCTTGGCCTATTTCTTCATCAGAATCATCTCTTCATGGTCTTAAATCTCTAATTGGCCATCATACCTGTAAGTTCTTGTATTTGTCTTTGTAGATTTTGCATATACCTATGCATCTAGGCAATACCTACTCTTGCTCTTCCTCTCCCAGCCATCTTCCCACTCTAATACCAGATGATGTAACCAAACTTCACAACATAAAATTCAATGCAAAAGAATATCCAAAAAAACTTATAAATTATTTTCAAATTTCTTCTCATTCCATTACATCCTACTACAACTGAAAAGAATATGAAATTTATACAAAAATGAAAATGACCATTTTTGGCAAATTTTAGTAACTTTGCATCCTTATCCGTATAACCATGAAAGTTTCCAAATATTTGAAAATTACTAAAAGATGACTAATTGTCAACTTTCTAATCTAATTGCAAGTAATTTTGAAAAATATTTAGAAAAAACTAGGAAAATCCTAAAAAATACATTAAAACCTCATTTTGAGACCCTAAATGATTGGATAAGGTCCCAAAAAAGTGTCAAAATAGTGACCTACTGAATTCATCAATTTGGGTAGGATTTTTAATAAACTCTTCAAGAGGAATCTACCCACCAAATTTTAGCTCCAACAGACCTCCGAGTTAAAAGTTATGACCTCCAGAAGTTCCTGCATCAATTATTTTAGTGCAATTGTCTTTGTCTAAGTAACTAAGTATTTGAATTGACTTTCAAATATGTGTATTTGTTGTAGGAGATATCTTCACTGTGATTGTAGACCCTGATAATACCAAAGGTGTTGATTACTATCTACTCAGATGCACACAACCAAAATGCATGTTGACAAAATCTATGATGGATGTTGATGGACAAGAGTATCCCATTGGATATGTTGTTGTTGAAGGTACTTATTAGCAACAAATGAAGATAGATAAAAGTGGTATTATTTTTCTAAGTTGGCCAAATATTTTGTTAATCATTTCTATGTGAATATGGGTTTGAAGACTATAATTTATGATTCATGTCTAACTGTGCTTAAGGGTCTAATGAAAGGATTAATGATTCATTAACTAGATTTTAGTCTTTTATGTGCTAAAATTAAATATAAAATCTATAATGATAAGTTATAAAGAATCTTTATTTAGGGATTTTTATTGCTAATTGGAAGGAAAATGTATATTTGAATAGTTATGTTGCATTCATGGATTTCTGTGCTCATGTTAAGAATTTTGAATTAAAATTGTTGTCTTATAATGTATTGAACATGGTTCTTGTCATGTGCCTCCTATGACTTCATACCCTTGCAAGTTTCAAAAGCATAGTAATTTTGAAAATGGTAACAATGAGAAAGAGAATAAGCCCAATACCAATTATGTGGCTAATGCTTCTAATGTTATTACTTTTAAGCCATAACATTTCAAGAAATTAACAAAATTGAGCGAGTCCTTCGAAAATGTACTTCAAAATTTTATTAATTCTAATATAATCACTCTTCAACCTACTTGTAAGACCGTTTAACCACCCCTTGTAATACATCTAAGGATCTTCTATTAAGTGATAATAAGGTGCACAGTACATATTTTGTTCACTTATGGATTATTCTATTTGTACCTTTCTTGCTTCATGCTTCCTCAAGGATCCTAGTGATGCAAATACACCTACTCACCTTAGCATACAAATTTCAACTCGTATTCCCTTCCTTTTGGTTTTTAGTGTATTGATACGTTGTTGTGAAGAACTGATAGTAATTACATAAGTGATTAAAGTGAAATTAAAAAAACATGTATAGTATTTAACTCTACATTCTAAATATAGATGTATTACAATCTTGTAAGATGCTTGAGTTAATAACATGCTGGAGGATAAGAACACCTATATTGCACTCTAAGTCAATGAATATTATGTTAAGTTGAATTAAGTGTTTAAAGATATATTAGGAACTATTATTTTTGGGGGCCTACATACTTGATAATCAAACCAAACCCTTTGTTGTGCTGCATAATCTATGTATAGTATTTATTTATTTATAAATGATTTGCCCTTTTCTCCATTTGATTAGACATACACGGTACTTACTGTATGGGGCCTATGCTAGAATCTATTCCTATTTTTGTAGTCCGAAGCTTTATTTAGCTTCTTTTAAACATATAAACAAAGTGTGTGTTTGAGAGTTTAGGAATGACATAGTTACATTATTTATTAAGTTTATTTCATTAAGGGTTTAAAAGAGTTCAATAGTGACTATTTTCATTGGATGTTAGTGGAAATTAATGTCCTAAGTCATAGGACAACCACTTAAGGTCAATTTGGAGTATTAAAATTAGGGAAAAACAAAATTTTAAACCCTTACTTTTTGTATATTCTAATTTGCATGAGATTAGTAAGTTGTTAGAGATAAACGGTGGAGTTAGCTGGAGGTCTCCATGACTCACCATATGTGCGGACACATGGAGGCTCCTCCCTCCATGGAACCTTTCCCAAGGAGGACACATGGAGGTTGTCAAGGATAGTTGTCACTTGTCAGGAGTGGGGAATTTTTTGAGATTTTATCTCGTGAAAAAGTTAGCATTAGGGTTGGAGAATGAGAATGGCATCTTTTTTGCCCCTGCAAGATGCTCTGCTCCATTTTTGGAAACTGTACTGCTGGAAAGTCTACAAAAACACCATACATTGTTGCATACAATTTGTTTCTCTCGCATGCTGCCACTATAAAGATTTATAGAGAAAAGTATCAGGCAAAGTAGAAGGGAAAAATTGGTATCCTTCTGGACTTTGTGTGGTTTGAGCCGCTTGCAAGTTCTGATGAGGACATGACAGCTACTCAGAGATCAAGGGATTTCCAACTTGGCTAGTATTTGTAAATTTTCTCCTATAACTTTGTTGTCAATTGCATAAGAAATATGTTTATTCTAATTGACATGTAATTTTACTACACTGATTCCTCTATGAGTATGGAGTTATCAAGTTGCCACAGACTATAGGCTTCAACAATGATTCTAAAATTGGCTTGGGTTGCTTCGGCTTCAATAACCCAACAAAAGTATGGCACAAATAACCACCCAAATGAGAATTCTAAGGAATATAATTCTTTCATTACGTGAAACTGTGAGTGTTTTTTACTGAGCTCTGCAACACTTAGTTTTGTAACATTCATCCTAAAACCAATCATCCAAACAAGATTTATTCATTGTAGGGTTGAACTTATGAACCTTAGGTATGGTGACCAGTTTGTGCTCTGCAGTCAACTTGAGATGTGCACATTTACAGATTCACCCATGCAAGAAAATTAAATTTTGCAATCAAGCTTTTCTTCAAATAAGGTAATGGCATATTCTTCTTCATATACATGACAATCTAATTTGTCTACAACATGTTTGACGAGAATGGTCCTAGTCCTATAGTTGATCCATGTGTACCAAAGCATTTCCATCTATAATATCTGACAAAAAAATTCCTCTTTTTGTTATGTTGAGAATAAGTCCCTTCACCAATATTGGTAATCTGATATTGTGCAAGACTATCTTCTTTTTATTTTGCTTCATTTAGCATAACCAATAATGCCCGCAAGGAGTGTCTCCCTATTTAAAAATGAGTTGGTTAATCGGCACATAATTGAAAGTTCTTAATAACTCTAATCGTTGTTCTAGGGGGGCGTGGGTAACAAACCTAATTATTTTACCAACATTTCACTATGACGGAAGATAAATAATACTTTTTCCTCCCCTTCCACAGTGTGAAATAAATGTCTTAAATTTGCTAAATACCATGCTGCCCTCATCTTCTAGCCATTTTCCCTAACCTGCAATAGGGTCACTGCACATGTGGATGAAGTGTCTCCTACATAAAAAGTGAATGCCATTTTATGGCCTTAAATCCGACTACATCCAGGGATTTTTATGAAATCCTCTATTTTCATCAATCTCCTTTCTTGTGAATCGCATCAAACCTCCCCACCTGTGCATAGATGTTTGAGAGGAGAACTTAAGGCATGCAACATTTTTATTTTAGGATCCAAGTTAAAACAACAGTGTCACTCTAATACTCTTAGATTTTTATTCATACGTGATTCTTTAGGCTCCAGGAAAACACATCCATACAACAGCTACAGGTTTCATAGGGATCCCAATGATAAAGTTAGGGTGTCCTCAAAATGGCCGACATTGTCATTGTTGCCATATGGTTCTGTGTTAATGGCCAACCTTTAATTACATTTGTTGTTATTAGACTGTGACATATGTTTGTAGCCAACTATGCAATTAATTAGTAGTTTTGTATATATATATATATATAGCCTTGCATGAATGTCTAACGCCCTTGTATAACCTGGCACCTTGATAATAATTCATAAGTATTTCAGAAATGAGTTTTTTTAATGGTAAAAGTGGGGGAATTTGTTTACCTATTTGTTAATATTGCTTATTCTATGTAAATACCTTAGAGAGTGTAATGCTAGTACTGTAATCTTGGTGTGCTTCATTCAAGGCATGAGTAGTACAGCAGTTATTTGTGTAGGACAAAGATATAATTGATAGTGGTTTTAACCTATTGTTTTGGGTAGATTGATGTGAATAATGGTGTTTTACAAAATCTTAAGGGTGCAGATGTATTATGGATAGATCTTCTAGTATAGATTGGGCAACGGATGTGTCATCATTTTTTTTTTTGATTCGTAAAGATAAGTTTGTATTGATTCGAATGGAGAATTAGCATGCAGGTGCCTATAAGCCGTTTACCTGCCACAACCAGATGACATCAAACACCTAAACCTTTTCTTGAAACTATAGGGTTTGCCAAGCTTTAACAAAATCAGCCACTAGGCTTCCAGGTCTGATATTGATGACTTTCCTTGCAAAATTTAGCCATTAGGCTTACAGTATTGATATTATTTGTGTTATATTTACAGACATATTGCCATACCTACTAGGTCAGATCCCGCTAAACTGAGAAATAACCTTAGAAATCAAAAGAGGCCAAGCTCAACGGCCATAGCCTGCAGCCTATCAACCCATACCTCTTCACCGGGTTCCACATTCTCTTGCAGCATACTCTGAAGGAAGCCATAGGCCTGAGTGACACGATCCTGATGCTCCTCCAGCGCCAGGCCTTTCAAGTCAAGGATGAAGGGCAGAACCTTCGTCACCTCCAAAGGATCCTTGTCTGAGACAATGTCCTTTGGGCAAGGAATGCCCACCCCAGGAATAGCGGCCTCCAAAATGGGGTCGAGGCCCCGAAGGATTTCTGCTTTGAATACTTTTACCATGAGCGATTTCGCTACCGCTGCAGACACCCCAATATCCAGAATGGAGACGAGGAAGTGGGAAGAGATGTGGGAGTCGACTCTGTAGAACTCGTCGGCTGCTAAGAAACCTGCCCCCAAGATGATTTTGACCGCCGGGAGGAGTAAGCCCTAATGTCGTCGCAAAATGCGTTTTAACCTCAAATCTGTGACCGCTCCCTTGAATGCCATCTACCTAACTGAACTCTCCAACTGTAGAGGCGTCGACGCCGCTAGATTGATCAGCCCGTGCACCGAGATCCTTGCAATAAAGCCTGAGCCCTTCTCCATGCTGTCGGCTACTGCCACCATCTGCACTAGCAAAGAATCGCTCGAAACTACGAAAATGGAATGAGCATCAGGTAGGATACACTGACTGCATTTAAGAAATGCCGTATACATTGAACCAAAGCTTCTAATCAATGCAGAGAGAGGCTTGCCAGCGGAAAGCATGCGACTTGTCAAGTCAAAACCGTCAGGGAGGAGCTCCAGCTGCAATAATGATTGTTCTCAATCATAAAGGAGGCCATAATGACTTTGTATGGCAACGACCCATCCAAGTGTTCTTGGATTGGGTGCCCACCCAACCGCCCAATCAGACTTGTTTAACTGGAAATGAATTTGGCTCTTAATCCGTCTGCCCCCTGATTAGAGAGAGAGTCTGCTTCTGTGTTGGCCTCTCTATAAATGTGGTTTATAGTGGTTAACTCACATTGATCCATCAAATCCAGAGCTATCTCCAATTTCCTGGCCAATTTCCAATTTTGTAATTTCCTTGTGCGGAGCCCATTGATCACCAAGAGGGAATCTCCCTCAATGGCAATTTTTTGCAGGTGCAGTTCATGACCGAATTTTAAGCCTAATATTAAGGCCTCTAATTCTACTTCATTATTGGTCCCATCTGCTAGTGGCTCTACAATACTGCCTACTGTTTTCCCCTCCCAATCTCGAATGATGCAACCCACTCCTGATTTGCCAGGGTTCCCTTGTGACGCTCCGTCAAAATTTAATTTGAACCACTCAGGGTCCGGTGGAGACCATTTAGCAAGTTGTCTTTTGAGCACTGATTGCTGCCCCCCTTTCAGATTGAGGGACGGCAGTTTAAGGCCCTGCCAGCCTTGTCTTATCTTGGCATCCCAAATTGAGAAGTTCTTTTGTGACAAATTGCCTAGCGTTGAATTAAAAACCTCTACTATGCATCTTTCAAGTTTATTTAGAAACGTTGGCAGAGGTAATTCTTTGTCCTGGAAGAGTCTTCTGTTGCATTCTTTCTAGATTTCCCAAATCAACAACGAGGGACTGATTGCCCAAAGCTTATGATACATCACATTTTTGTTTAGACTAGGCCAGCTAGACAGCCACTCGAGCAACTCTATTGGCATGGCAGATTTCCAAAAGAGTTTATTCATAAGCCAATTCCAGCAAGAGTTTGTAAAAGAGCAACTAAGGAAGAGATGATCTCCATCCTCAGATTTCTCTTTACACAAACAACATCTTGATGGGCCCTAGAAACCAAGTTTGGCTGACCTGTCCGCTGTTAATGCTCTCCATTGTGAGGCTATCCATAAGAAAACTCCTGCCTTTGGCAGGCAGTTGTGATTCCAGCACAACTCTCTGGGAATGACAAAAACGTCCTCTTGGCTGTCTGTTAACTTGTTATAACCTGCTTTAACACTGTAGACTCCATTTGGAGCTCCTATCCATCTAAGAATATTCGAGCCCTCCCTACAATTGATTTGTCTGTTGGCCAAAATTTTGTCATATAACTCCACTTCTGCCTGGCTTAGCTAAAGGTTTAGGGGACTCTTCCAGGTGACTGTTAAAAAGCCATTTTGAAAAGACTGGGTTATGTAATCTCTTACCTTATCCCCCCATGCCTGGGTAGTTCTTAATCTGACATTAGCCAAGCCCACCTCATTGATCAATTTGGGCAGACCTTGCCAAGAGTCCTCCCAAAAGTTGGCTGAATACCCGTTCCTAATTTCCCAGGAGAGATGATCAGAAATAAGATTTCTGCAGCTGCGAATAAAATTCCAAATTCTGGAGCCGGAGGGTAACTCCCTTGAGGTAAAAATACTATCAGCCCCTTCCTCCAAATATTTCGCTTGCACTATCCGAACCCATTTAAGGTCTGGGTTAGAGAAGATTGCCCAAACTAATTTGGCACCTAGCGCTTTATTTTGAAGAAGAAGATTTTTGATGCCCAATCCATTTCTTTGTCGTGATTCACAAATTTGCTTCCATTTGACAAGAGGATATTTGAACTGTTCAGACGACCCTTGCCAAAAGAAAATTTTCATCTTCTTATTTAGTTCTTTACTGGCCTTACTTAACAGAGGTAGGCACGACATAAGATAGGTAGGCAGAGTAGAGATAACTGCCTTAAGTTTCGTTAGCCTGCCTACCCAAGACAACCATTTGTTCTTCCAAGAGACTGCCTTATTTCTGACTCTCTCCAATAAACTGTTCCAAACATTACCTGGTCGAAGCCCTCTGTCCAACGGGATCCCCAAATAGGTGCAAGGGAGAGAGCCCTTCAAAAATCCAAGTATTCTTAAGATCTGAGCTTCCATTCTGGCTGATGTGTTAAAGAAGAACACTTCTGATTTTTCATGACTGACTTCTTGTCCAGAGGCAGTTGTAAACTTTTGAAGGATTGTCTTTATATTTCTAGCCTCTCTGCAATTGGCTTTTCCAAACAGCATAGTGTCATCAAAACAGATGTGTCATCATTAATCATTAATCAATATTCAATTAAATTCTTCAAATTATTTCTCACATATCTTAGCTGTAGGTTTAATAAAATCAACCATAACTTGCAGTTTTTTATCTCCTTTGGTTGTTGTGTGTTAATCAATTGGTGCACCTTCAGATTTGATTTCATTGTTTTGCCTATGCATATCTTTTTTTTAATAACTATCCCCATCAAATTGGGATATCCAAGTCAGTTTCTTAATCATATTGTTCTCCTCCATTGTCCATATGTTGATGGTCACAAACAACATTAGCCAGTATAGCTGTGTTAGCCCCTTTTATGACTTATGGTAGCAATCTTCTACCTACCCATAATTTACAAATGAGCAGGTCTACCTACCTTCTTTGCATTGTCTTGATAATTTGTCTTTGTACTTGCTGGTGTAGATTTACTTTTTTTTTTAACTCAAAATTGTTGTTCATGTATATTGATATAGACTGGATCTATATTCAAGTGTTGATGTTAGGTTCACCCATGATTAAATCCTTTAGGAAAAAAATGTTCTTTTTGAGAAAACTCAAATATCTTACTAGTGGATTAGTTGGTAGATTAAGTAGATTCTTTACTTGTCAACTTGATTGTTTCTTATTGGCTTATTATGATGGAAATTCAAAAGATGATTGGAGTGTATATTTATTTTTGTGAAGACATGTAAATGTTTGACTGTCATAACTTGTTAAGTTATATTCTTAGTGACCAGTCAAGGGTTGATGAAAATTTTTATAATTATACATCTTTAGATGATCTTGTTGGTAAATAATGACAAAAGACATTCTTAAAACTATCAAAATACTGAGTGTTTTAAACCAAGGTCTTGGCTCAATGCCAAAGGTGTGTGTAGCCCAGTTGATGTTGTAAGATGCCTATGTGATAATCTTCCACTTGAAAACTATTGTCCTCCTTTATCGAGTGGTTAAGCATAAAGTAATATATGTTTCTGGAGATGTCAAATGTTGAGATTATTGCATTGGTTATTGAGCAACCAAGTTGAGTTGGGATGTCCATGTTTTCCAAACTACGAAGCCTCTATGCTTTCACGTAGGCAAGACCATCTGGGATAATCCCCTGAGGCATAGGTCAGGCCCTTAGGACCTACCTTCTTTGTTATTTCATTCGATCATGTGTACTCCCGCATTGTAATTCTACTCTCTTAAAAAAATACACCCTAACCATTTTGGAAATAATAATGTATTATGTTATGAAATCTTGTTGCTATGTTCTTTACTCTTAGTTATTGCCATTGTGTGTGGGTGTTTTTCTGAATCTTGAACGTTGTTGTAAGTTGTGTTTATTTGTGTTATGTCCATGTTCATATGATTTGGGCATGACATTAGGTATGGTAGCCCAAGTTTTACAACAATGGGAATTCTGGGAAATGTTTTTAGGTCTTATGTTTGGTTTGCATCTTGTTGGTATGAGTAGGTAGGATGCTAGATAAGAAGACCATTTTATCACTATAAGTATCTTGTGTTGCTTTCCATGTTACATGGGGTAACTCCATGGTACCATATTTGTGTTATGTGTTTAAGTATTGCATGGAGATGTTTTTTGTTTATTATATTGCAAATTCACTCTACTCAGGTTTAGAAAGGATAACACTAAGTAAAGTGATAAAATTATTAGGTAATCATGCAACATTCAAAACTATATTTTGTTAGATTATGAAATGATAGAGAATTAGGCGTCATATGTCTGTCGACAATTAGATGGTAAATCAGATACAACATGATTTTCATATATTATTTTACTCTCTTACGTGCTTGGCTATATAAGTCTCGTTAATGTGTTTTTATGGACAAATTGCTTCCACATACATAGTAGGTCTTTAGCTGAATTTTGTGATGCCTTGGATAGCTTATAGTTAAAATTCCATTGCTAATTAAAGTATGATAAAATGAGTGTCATTGTAAATGGTGCTTACATAGATCTTTGTGCAGGATAAGTTGATTAATATGGAATAACATAATTATATTGGTTGGTGATTTGAAGGTTGATTGTCTTGAAAGAATTTTGTAGTGCTCTTAGATCAAGTTAGCATATACATGGTGACCTATAGAGTATTTTTTGAAATGAGATCCATTGCATAATAGATTGTATATAAAATTTAATTTGCTACATTAAGTAATGAACATAGAAAGGAGTGATATTTTTCTTTGTACTATGTAGTGAATGTGAGCAACCACCAAAGTAATTACCCCTAATGATGTTGTGGTATTGAACATGCATAATATGGATAGGTGTTGTGATGTACAAATACCAGTGAATGTTGTGGTCATAACTCAAACATGTGATAAAAGGTATCCAGCTTGAGGAGAAGGATATTACGGACATAATGTGTGATTCACTTATGCATTTCCTTTGTGATAATTATATATGTATGTGAATAACTATGTTTGACCTAGCATGAAAATGTTAAACAATATGTGTTTGATGTGTGTTTTTAGAGATGTGTGAGTTACTTTTCATGTTCTTATGGTTGTGATGTTTTAGTTTCACCCCTAGCGTCGGCCCTCCCACTCAGCATGCTAGTGTAACTAGGGGTTGAGGAAGGAGTGAAGGCTTCTTTTGGGACATAACTGTTTAAGGAAAGCTATGGTGGTCCCTATTGAGGGTATCTCCTCAGTCACATTGGAGTGTAGTCCCTCTACTCCTCCACACATTAGAACCACACTAGTTGGTTCGTAGTGCAAATCCACTCCTTGTTACTTGTTCCATGGGTTGAGGATGGACCTTAATGTGCCTTGAGCCTATACTCATTTCTATTTATAGACACTTGACAGTTCAGATGGGATGAAGAGACAACTATTGACTTTCAGGAAAATTGGTGTTATCATGGACTCCTAGTTTGGGAAGCTACTATCAGCTATGGGATGTTAATACTACTTTTGGATATAGATAGTTATTATAGCCCTTAATTTCAAGAACTTGAGAATTTTTGTGAACAAGTGGGATGGATAACTTCTAGCACTGACACATGATGAGTTTTTAATATGTTTAGAAATATGATAGTTATGACTTGAGACAGTGTAACATGGTAAATTGGTTGGCAACTCGATATTAGGGATAGTGTGACAGTATGTGTGAAATGAGACAATAGTAGTTTGACACTTTATTACATGGATGGCTGGACTTTTGATATGGCTATTGGTTTATGCATGGTGTGTATTATTCTCCATTTGGGATAGATGCAAATGATATATATATGATATTTCAGACACATGGTACATGACAGTCATACAAACTTGTGGTTTCTCTATTGTGGGGCGGATATCATATTATGTGGCTAATTCTTTTTGTGACATGGTGATTTGTTACTGATCTTTATGTGGTTTGAGATCACCATATTATGATTACCATATATGATTTGAGACCACCATATTATCTCATGTGGCTTGAGACCACCATATTATCTTATGTGGTTTGAGACCACTATATGAT
Organism: Cunninghamia lanceolata; assembly: GCA_027924645.1. NCBI lineage: Eukaryota > Viridiplantae > Streptophyta > Pinopsida > Cupressales > Cupressaceae > Cunninghamia > Cunninghamia lanceolata. The sequence continues at coordinate 12,292,178 of BSBN01000892.1, forward strand.
TTATCTATTTTGGTGGTAGTAAGTCCACCCATTTCCAATCCTACCCTTAGGTGACCATGTTGCAAGGTCGCATGGTGATCGTAATGTGCTATTTTTGAGAGACTATTGGATTATTTATTTCTGTTGAATATTGTTGCTTTTGTATTAAAGACAATAGTATTTTGTTTCTTCGAGCTAATTAGCCATTTTAATGTTGAGATAGTCCTTTTGCCTCAAGGACATGTTCTTGGATAAACTCGAGATGATGCAATGATTGTTATTTGATCTCCACTTCTTCTATGATTTATTTTATTTGTATTTCTTTTATTTGTTGAGGTTTAACTTATGATCTTGCTTTACTTCTTTATCTTTCTTGTTTTGAGGCACTTTAATGTTGCAACTACTGGTATGTGTGGAGTAATGTGACTATTGTTACTGTCATATCTTAGAGGGATCATTGGGAGGTTGTATAGGGGAGAAGATGGGCTAAGGAATCTTGTTCATAGTAGGAAATGTATGGTGGGATCCTTGAGAGGACCCTGAGACCATCTTTCCTAATAAGTTATTTTGCACTATGGTATGGATGATATTGGTTTCCACTGGAGGTGAAATTATATGATGTTATGCTAATTAGATACTGGCACAGTGATTCTATATTACATGGTTATTCATTTATTGGTTATTTGGCTCCATGGCACTATGAATTACTTAGTGGTATATTAGTGGTTTCCCTCCTCGTAATACCCATTCTTGTTGAGCCTTGTAGTGTGAGTCATGTGAGGTCATTGTGATAAGTGTAGTTTGATGCATGTGAGTATAGTCATCATCCCATTATGTAAGTTCATAATGTGTTTTATGAGGAATTAATTTTATCTGATATGTGATGTGATGCACTATATATATATATATATATATATATATATATATATATATAGACTTAATCAAATGAATGCTAGTTAAAGTACATGTGTAGTTGAAAGAAGTGAGACATGTGATCTTACATGATGCTGACTTAAGATAATATGGGTTTTAGACTTTTGATTTTATGATATATGATGTGGTAAAGTATTTATACTCGTTATTCTTAGATTGTTGTGGTCATATTAAGTGAGTCATTCTCTTCCCTTGACAACTTCTAGGAGGATGTCTATACAAGGTGGGGAGAATGTAAGACCATTTAACCACCCCTTGTAAGACTTCTAGGGATCTTCTATCAAGTGATAATAAGGTGCATAGTACATATATTGTTCACTTATAGATTATTCTATTTGTACATTTCTTTCTTCATGCTTCCTTGAGGATTCTAGAGATGCAAATATACCTACTCACCTTAGCATACAAATTTTAACTCATATTCCATTTCTTGTGGTTGTTGGTGTATTGATACATTATTGTGAAGAACTAATAGTAATTACATAAATGATTAAAGTGGAGTTAAGAAAATATATATAGTATTTATCTTTGTACTCTAAATATAGATGTATTACAATCTTGTAATATGTTTGCGTTAATAACACGTTGGAGAATAAAAACACTTATATTGCAGTCCAAGTCGATGCAAATTATGTTAAGTTGACATGAGTGTTTTAAGATATATTAGGAAGTGTTATTTTGTGGGACCTACATACTTGATAATCAAACCAAACCCTTTGTTGTGCTGCATAATCTATGTATAGTATTTATTTACTTATAAATGATATGCGCTTTTCTATGTTTGATTAGACATACATGGTACTTACTGCATGGTGCCTATGTTGGAATCTGTTCCTATTTTTGAAACCACATAAATGTAATAGTCAGAAGCTTTTTTTAGTTCCTTTTAAACATATAAATGAAGTGTGTGTCTTTGAGAGCCTAGGAATGTCATAGTTATGTTATTTATTAAGTTTACTTCATTACAGGTTTAAAAGAGTTCAATAGTGACTATTTTCATGGGATGTTAGTGGAAATTAATGTCCTAATTCATAGGACCACCACTTCAGGTCAATTTGGATTATTCAAATTAGGGAAAAACAAAATTTTAAACCCTTAATTTTGGCATATTCTAATTTGTACAAGATTGACAAGTTGGTGGAGATAAACAGTGGAGTTGGTTGGAGGTCTCCATGACTTACCATATGTGAGGACACAGGGAGGCTCCTCCCACCATGGAATCTTTCCCAAGGAGGACACTTGGAGGTTGTCCAAGAATAGGTTTCACTTGCTAGGAGTGGGGAATTTTTTGAGATTTTATTTCGTGAAAAAGTGAGCATCAGAGTTGGAGAATGAGAATGGCATTTTTTTGCCCCTGCAAGATGCTCCATTCTGTTTTTGGTAACTGTACTACTAGAAACTCTGCAATGTAACCATACATTGTTGTATACAATTTTTTGCTCTCACATGCTTGTATAGAGAAAAGTATTACGAAAAGTAAAAGGGAAAAATCGGTATCCTTCTAGACTTTGTTCGGTTTGAGCCGCTTACAAATTCTAATGATGTTAGGAACCCATGTTTAACCCTTTTCTTTACTTTGTTAGTATGTTACTTTTGGACACATATACTTTGTAAGTCATCCTGTGAGTATATTATATTATCCCACATTCATGGGAAGTAATAATTGTTTAGATTAGACTTAGTATATAAGTACGTGTTGAAGCTAACGAAGGCATCCATGAATTTATTGTATTGAGTTTGCTCAAAGGAGGTTGCCCCCTCGAAGTGGTCAGTGATCAATAAATTCCTTATGTGTTTCTACTATTTTTGTTATTTCATACATTTTTCATTATATTATTGTAGGAGGTTCCTCTCATCTGGTATCAAAACGCTTTCTTGGGCTCACTAGGTGGAATTTCTGCTGATTTTATTTTTATTTTTTTGTATAGTGGCCTCCAGACGCTGTGATTATTGCAGTAGTTCTTTCTTTTTTGCATATGTATTGTTCATTTCTATTAGTGTACACATTTCATTTGGCTTAATTTAGCATTCATTTGGCCATATTTGGAAGCCTTGTTTTATGCACATGGCATAAGACACCTCAGTTGGGTGTGTGGCAGTTATGAAGAGTCCTTCGAACTCATTCACTCCACTTAGCTTGCCACATCTACTTGAGATCTCCTTAAGTTATGGGATTGACTCCCATTAACTCAAGGTTGCTCAAGGCTATATGTACTTGTCATATTGACTTTCAATTCACTTCAAATTTGTGATTAACAATCATCTTGTAGATGTGATCTATGAGAACAAAATGAATGTTAAATACAAATCAAATGCAAAACACAATGATTATACCTTCCTTTTCACTCACAAATTCAAGAGGGAAGGAGTTGCACCCATGAGCTCCTCAGACTTTACCCAAGACTAGAATGTATGTGGATTGCTCAATGCTTTTCAACACAATAGGATGGGAGACAAGTGGATTCAGATATAGATTGAGATGGGGATGAGGGATAATTTTGACATTATAATAGTAAGATGAAGGAGAGTGTGGAGTGATTTTGATAGAGGTTTGATACATGAAGAAGTCCCTCTCAAATGGCTTGGAGAGGGTTTCATTTATAGATTTTCTAAGACGAGGATAGAGGGCGAGGATTGAAAGATGAGATCAAGGGCTATGAATAAAAGTGAATCTTTTATTCATTTTTGGGAAGAGGGGTGATAAATGAGGTATGGGTATCAAAGAATGTGAAATGAATTAAAAATTCATTTGGGGAATGGGAAATGAATTAAGAATTCATTTTGGGGATAAGAGGTAATGAATGAGTATGGGCTTGTAAGGGAAGTAAATGTGATGTGTGACTTATTTCAATTTTAAGTTTGGGGGATGTGGGGAAGGGTGTTAAACTAGGTTTGACCACCCACAAGAGAGGTTAGGACTAATTAAACAGAGGTTTTGCTTAATTGATCCTAGGGTTAGGATGAGGTAGGCTAGGGTAGGTTAGGGTAGGTCAATTAGTAGGCTAGATCAATTAGATAACCATGATTTATCTAATTAATGAGGATTAGGGAAAAAGATAATTGAACCAAATAAATATTGGGAATATTTATTTGATTAATGAGGGATAGTGTTGTAGGGTCTTAGTGATAAATTAAGTAAGTTAATTGATCACAAGGGATGGGTAAATGGTCAAGGTAGATAATGAGGGATAAATTAATTAAATAAAATGAATTTATTTAATTAATAGGAGGGATAAGGAGGGTGTCAAGACATGGGAAATTGTTTTGTGAAGCAAATCAATTTTAGGTGTCTACAGTAAATTTTGCAAATTCTAATATGGTATCAGAGCAGGTTAAGTTAGATTGTTGGTTCATTGAAGTCCGTAGTTGACATATTGTAAGATTGTTGTTCATTGTTGTATCAATATTGTATGTTTTCTTTTGTGCAGTCTGTGTCTTTCCTATCTGCAGAGATGACAAAGGGTAGACTTTAGTGTTTGGAACCCTATACAATCTGGGTTTGCATTTTCCATCTAGACATTGCAATCTGCTCTTGGAAGCATCTGGAGAGGTCAATCTATGCCTGTGGTCTCAAAACCATGAAACCTCTGTGGAAGAAGGCAGGCAGCCTTGTTCTAGAGTAACACATCTTGATTCACAAACTGCAGATCGAGGTTAAAGGTGAAGGCTGCTGTCCACCTCCTTGGTCGCTGTAGTGAAATCTATGCTGTCTCAACTCATTGGAATGGTGTTTCTATGTTCATGAGGTGGCTGTCACCAAAGGGAGTTTCTATCATATTTGATCTTTTCTCAACCTCCATCGACCTATGTTCCAACTTGTGGGCATTGCCAATTTCTTTTGAAGAGGTATTTGTTTATTGGAGGTCACTAAAAGAGGGCATCTTCGTGAAGAGGGAGAAGGCTGGCACAGGCCTCCTAAGCAAAGCCACTGCCTATACCAGACTCTGCACTCGCATTCTTCATTCAAAGTCAAAGTCTGTCCTATATGGTCAACATTTGCAGATCTAAATCACTGTCTTTTGCACTTTCACGCCAAGGAGCAATCTCGTCATCCAAGGTTTTTGGTTGACATTCTCTGGTCGAGGCTTCTGCAACTTGTAGCCTCCACACAGTAGTGGGCATTGCCTAGTCAATAACATATGATGCCACAGTTATTAGTGTTCAGCTTCAACTCAACTCTGTGCATGGTCTTCATAGTCGGAGGTTACAGTTCCATTTGATTGAAATCCTTTTCTGTTGCAGACTGGCCTTCCACAACCTCTGTAGGTGGCTGTTAGGGTCGACAGTTGTTTTGTTACGTGATCACCATTCATTCATCCCTTCAATTGTTTGGATCGGGATTCCATTCTCACACATGTCACCCTCAAAGCCCTAGTAGCAGCAGGACTCTCACTCTATCGATGACTTTAATTTTTTGGTAGGACATTTGGCACTACATGCATCTACTTAGAGAATCGGCCTTAAAATCTGCCTTGTCAGCCTCAATTTTGGCCAAGCACACCTATTACTCTCCAGCATCAATGGTAGAAGTCACAGTTTGATTATATTTCTTTTGTTGAGTCACTGTATGTTACAAGAATTGTTGCACCAACTTACAACTAGCATTTCCCTTGTTGTATGCAAATAGAGTCTATTTAAAACAATCTCTTTTTGAAATTGTAATATCATAATAGTAACATTTAATGTTACTATTATGATTAAAGTCTTGATGCTGCAAACAATTGTAATAGTGACATTTAATGCACTAAAGTGCCACAAACAAGGGGAGGTCACCTAATATTGAATCTGGGGGGTGTATAGAATGTGCTTTGAACATTTTAGAGTTGTGCCAAAGAGCACATCCATAGAATCATGTCAAGAGCACTTCATTGAGTTGCATCTAGAACACTTCCACGCTTTCTTTCCATTTTTTCAGTTATGGGGGTTATTCATGCACTAATTTATAAAGTGCCACAAATATCATTTGGGATAAAAATATTGAATTATGGGGGGGGGGGGTTTCATAGTGTTGTGTCAAGTGCATTTCCGAGTTGTGCCAAGTCCACTTCCATAGAGATATGTCAAGATCACTTCCACTACTACTTCATCATTCTTCAACATTTTTTCCCCGCATTGTATTCAGAAGTGTTAAGAACACTTCCACTACAACATCACTATCACCTAATGCCTCATGTGCATCCAAAGTTGATTCCTAGAGAACTTCCAGAGATTCATCACAAGAGAAGATTGATATTGGTTCATTTGCTTCTATAGATTTTAGAGGTGTTTTACAGAAGGCTTCCACAAAATCTTCAAAGCAGGATTTCACATTGGACTTGAATTGTAGCCATATGGCATGCAATTGCATTCCACACATGGATCGTGCAAGAATTATAGGACTAGATCACTTTTAGTTGTATTGTGTCAAGTGTACTTCCATTGAGTCATGTCTAGTACACTTTCTTATTTTTCTCTCTTTTTGGAGGAAATTTTTTTTCCAATAGGGTTTTCTTTCTTTCTCCACCTTATGAGAGATGCTTTTGTACATGTGTACCTAATTAGGCCTAATTGTCGAGACCCATCTTTTACACCCACCAAGTTGTGCTTAAGGGGGGGTATTAGTGTACACATTTCATTTGGCTTAATTTGGCATTCATTTTTGGCCATATTTGGAAGCCTCATTTTATGCACATGGCATAAGACACCTCAGCTAGGTGTGTGGCAGTTAGGAAGAGTCCTTCAAACTCTTTGACTCCACTTACCTTGCCACATCTACTTGAGATCTCCTTAAGTTATGGGATTGACTCCCATTAACTCAAGGTTACTCAATGCTATATGTACTTGTCATATTGACTTTCAATTCACTTCAATTTGATACTTGCATTCTATTTAGTTGATCTTGTGAATTCTCAGATACCAGTATTAGTGTACACATTTCATTAGGCCATATTTGGAAGCCTCATTTTATGCACATGGCATAAGACACCTTAGCTGGGTGTGTGGCAATTAGGAAGAGTCATTCAAACTCTTTCATTCCACTTACCTTACCACATCTACTTGAGATCTCCTTAAGTTATGGGATTGACTCCCATTAACTCAAGGTTACTCAAGGCTATATGTACTTGTCATATTGACTTTCAATTCACTTCAATTTGATACTTGCATTCTATTAGTTGATCTTGTGAATTCTAATATGGTATCAGAGTCAGAAAGTTAGATTGCTGGTTCGATTGGAGGCAAAAATTCCCCTATTTGACAGATTTTTGATGAAAATGCAATTTTTTTTTGCAATATCAACATTTTGTAGGCATTTTTTAAAGATGTGAGCAAAATTTGGCCTATGGGCCTTAGTTTATCTTCTCTGGTTCGAGTTTTTTGAGTAGATCTGAAGGTTTTCTATAGGCATTCTGGCTCCTCGGTCACCTGGTTTGTTGTTGGATCTGGGTTTCATTGCAGAGCCCCCACCATTTCTCTGTTTGATCATGAGTTTCAAAGCTCTATGGGTTTCTTTTGTGGGTCTCTACCCATATTTTCCACAGTGGCATCGCTTTTCAACTGGGATTCCATTACCACGGCAGCATCCAGACATCAAGTTCGTGGTTTCTTCTCTGGAAGATTTGGTTCGATTTGCATGGTTTTCTGGAACTTTTGAGGTGTTTTTGGGTCGAACTTCATCCTGTACCATGGCATTTAGAGTTTCAATGGCGCTGTCATAAGATCTCTGTTTAATCTCCCACAATGAGGGGAGATCTTGATGTAGTTTATGGCCGAGCCACCGATTCTGTCAGATCCACTAGCCACGACCCCTATATGTTGAAAGATCAACAACAATGGAGGGAATGCACGTTCTGATTTCATGGTTGTAGTGGTCTTTCATCTTGGACATCCACGCTCACCGCAGAAGGCATTGTTTTCACTATTGTTGCTCATCGTACATCCAAGGCTGTGTCAGAACTCAACAACGCCACACATGCATTAGAATAAAAGTGCTTTTGCAGGAGGGGAGAAGGTCATTTCGTCCATCTATGAGGTTAGAAGGGTTTGTCACCAGCACCTCCAAATCTAGTTGGTTGGCTTCTTCACCACCTGGTCGCTGTTTTTTATCTGCAGGAGTTCTTCCACTTTGATTGACGGGGTCATCACTGCATACTCACCACTTGGCAATAAGTCAGTATTTGTGTTTGTTATGGTTACGATATGTGGCAGTTGACGTTATTGTTTTCTATTTGCAATATTCTTCCACTTGTAGTTAAAACATGTTTTAGATCTCTCAAGTGTCATCAACAACTAGTGTTTGTTACAAAGTTCGTTAACTATCACAAAAATTGCAAGAGAAACATCAAGTAACCTTCAGCTACAAATACTAATGTCTAGTAATAAATGTAATAGTTAGTGGATTAGCTAACCACCAAAACTAATATTTTATGCTAGAACAATAAAAGCCAACATCATATGCTAACTCATAGAGGTTAGTTAACTATTTGTATGGAGCTCTCAACTTTTCATTTCAATTAGTATTGTAATAGTGCACTAAGTTATAAAGTACCACAAATCTGGGGAGTCACCTAATCCTAAATCTGGGGGGGTGTATAGAATGTGCCTTGAACATTTTAGAGTTGTGCCAAAGAGCACTTCCATAGAATCATGTCAAGAGCACTTCATTGAGTCGTGTCTAGAACACTTCCACACTTTCTTTCCATTTTTTCAGTTATGGGGGTTAATCATGCACTAATTTATAAAGTGCCGTAAATAATATTGGGATAAAAATATTGAATTATGGGGGGGTTCATAGAGGTGTGTCGAGTGCATTTCCAAGTTGTGCCAAGAGCACTTCCACAACGATATGTCAAGATCACTTCCACTAATCGATCATTCTTCAACATTTTTCCTGCATTGTATTGAGATGTGTCACGAACACTTCCACTACAACATCATCATCACATGTTGCTACATTAAAGTTCAGAGTTGCTTTATAGAAGGCTTCCAAAGATTCTCCATAGAAGGATTATCACCTTCGGGTATTTTGTAAAGTGTCCAGTACACTTTCTTGTTTTTCCTCTTTTGGGGGGTAGTTTTTTTCCCATTGAGTTTTCTACCTTTCTCCAATTATGAGAGTTTTTTGTACATGGGTCCTCATCAGGCCTTGTTGTCAGGGGCCATCTTTTACACCCACCTAAGTTGTGCTTAAGGGGGGGTATTAGTGTACACATTTCATTTGGCCATATTTGGAAGCCTCATTTTATGCACATGCCATAAGACACCTCAGTTGGGTGTGTGGCAATTATGAAGAGTCCTTCGAACTCTTTCACTCCACTTAGCTTGCCACATCTACTTGAGATCTCCTCAAGTTATGGGATTGACTCCCATTAACTCAAGGTTGCTCAAGGCTATATGTAATTGTCATATTGACTTTCAATTCACTTCAAATTTGTGATTAGCAATCATCTTGTAGATTTTGCAAATTCTAATAATTTCAATTGCAGGTTTGGATTAGGGAATATCCCTATCCACTTAACTGTGGGAAGTGCCTAGGTATATAGCCCTAAAACAAATTGTGAAGAGTACCACAGGAACCATGAAGTAGCTGGCCCATTGAGAGGACCTGCTAGTTAAAAAGGCAATGGCCCCTACCTAATTGACTAGTTCCCATCCATGAGGTAAACCAAGAGCTGACGTTTGTGGAAAAGTGGTTATCAATTTTACATGAGTCGTGGAGTGAAGGGTACTTCCCTAATATGCAAACCGTTAGACAGCATTGGTGGCTGAGTGACTCCCCTAAACCTTTAGGAAGCCAAACATACTTGGGGACCATATCTATTGACAGCCAAAAAATTATAGATTGAATCCGTCTAGAATAGTTGGTAGATCATTTCTAGAAAAAGAAAGAGTAATTTTTTTTTTGTTTTTTCACCATATCTTCCTTGCTCTAGCTCTGTTTACTCTCAAAATTCACTAGAACTCCTAAAATTTCATTCTGCATATTTCCTTGTTTGAGGACCCTATCCCAAATTCCACTTATCGAAGCCAAAAATCCCACATTTGTCTATTTTTAGGTTCTTCCATCACTTCTTCAATTCTCATCCAATAGCCTTGAAATTTTACCACAATATTCATTTCCTCTTTTTGCTCCTTTGTCCCTCTTGGACAAATTTTTCCATTCTTTCACCCCACTTCTAAAATCCCCATTTTCTGCTTCCCTTTCCCTTCGAAAGTGTCCAAAACTTAGTCAAACCCCAATTCCCCATTTGAGTTTTTCCCAAATCCAAATTTTCCTTTACTAAAAAAGATTTCGTTTTTGTTTTTCTACCCATTCCCAAAAAAAAATCCCCTGGTTATGGTTGTCACCCACACAGAAGAAAAAATCATGGAGGATGAACTTGCAGCCCTAAAGACCAAACTCCAAGATCTGGATGAAAAAATTATCGGCCTCAATCTGCAGCATTCAACCTTTAACAATAGACGGTAGCCAGAGTCTTTTGCAGACACTGGGTTCTCTTCTTCTAGCAATACTCGTGGGCCAAAGCTTGATTTTCCTTGCTTCAATGGTGATGATCCAATTAGATGGATATATCAGGCAGAACAATATTTCAGTCTGCATAATACTTTTGATGTCAATGAAGTCTCACTTGCATCCTTTCATTTGGAACATGAAGCCCTTCAATGGTTCTGTTGGTACATCAAGGCTGATGAAGAGCCAAAATGGACATATTTTTGCAAAATCATTTTGCAATGATTTGGCCCTAGTGCTTTTGATGACTTCACATGACCACTCACTAAACTTTGCCAAACAGGTATTGTGAGAGAATATTAGATAGAATTTGAAAACTTGGCCAATCACATAGAAGGATTGTCTGATGAATTCTTCAAGAGTTGTTTTGTCAGTGGTCTGAAGGATACAATCTGATTTGAGGTTAAAATGTTAAATCCCAGCACAATGATGGAAGTCCTAGGGTTGGCTAAATTAGTGAAGGACAAGATCTTAGCTCAATAATGATCCAAATCCAATTTTGTTCCATTCAGAAATATGGCTTCCCAAAGACCTCAAATAACACCAGCTCCTAGAACAACTCCTATTAAGCATTTGATTGAAGCAGAGATGTGGGCACGAAGGGGAAAAGGGATTTGTTATAATTGTGATGAGAAATTCACTCAAGGACATAGATGTGTTGAGCAAAAACTCTATCTCTTGGATATGGATTCTCTACCTAAAACTAAAGTTTATGCGGATGCTCAGGATACAGTAGATGATCAGGTCAAAACTCAGCAGCCGCTTATTGACCCTGTTTCTCAGGATGACCACCCAAATATCTCTCTCCATGATTTAGTAGGAGTCACCACCCCACAAACCATGCATGTCAAGGGTTACTTCAAGAAGCTCCCTCTTACAATACACATTGATTCTAGTAGTACTCATAACTTCATTGACCCTTGGATCGCAAAATAGGCTGATTATTTTGTCCATCCTTGCTCCAGCTTTAATGTCATGATTGCTAATGGGGGCACATTACCTTGCAAAGGGAAGTTTCACAATGTGCATATCTTGATTGGAGATTATAACCTATGATGCAACATATGTTTGCCTTGCCCTTAGGTGGATGTGATGTGGTTTTGGGCACCCAATGGTTATGCACACTTGGACCCATCTTATGGGATTTTGCAAAACTTTGGATACAGTTTTTAGATAATGGGCAAAAACACACATTGAAGGGATTACAACTAGCTCTCTTAGCATCATAAGTTCACATCGAATGGAAAAACTTCTTAAGAACAATTGACATGGTGTCATTACTCAGCTCCATTCCATTCAGATACAACCATCAGCGGTTTCCACTACTCCTTCTGATCTACAATGAATTTTGGATAGGTATACATGTGTCTTTGCCGAACCAGTGGTATTGCCACCTTCATGACCAAAGGACCACTGTATTTAGCTCCTTCCTGGAAGCGTTCCTCCCAACATCAGGCCCTACCACTACCCATTTCACCAAAAGATAGAGATTGAGATGCTTGTTTGAGACTTACTGAAGCAAGGTATTATTCTCCCTAGTACCAGTTCCTTTTCTTCACTAGTTCTTCTTGTCTAGAAAAAAGATGGGTCATGGCGCCTCTATATTGACTTCTAAACACTTAATTACATCACAATGAAGGATAAGTTTCTGATTCCTATTGTTGATGAGATTCTTGATGAGCTTCATGGCACTCATTTTTTCTCTAAGTTGGATCTTCGTTCTAGGTATCACCAAATTCGGGTTCACGAGGATGATATTCCTAAAAAGGCTTTTCGCATACATGATGGCCACTATGAATTTTTGGTCATGCCCTTTGGCCTCACTAATGATCCTTCAACATTCTAGGCATTGATGAATAAAATATTCTGGCCCTATCTACAGAAATTCATTCTCATCTTCTTCGATGATATCCTCATCTATAGTAAGACATGGGCTGAGCATCTCCAACATCTGGATCTCATACTGCAACTTCTCTCTAATCATCATCTCTTTACAAAACAGTCTAAATGTGTTTTTTGCTAGGAGGAAGTGGAGTATCTTGGGCATATTGTTTCAGCCCAAGGGGTTTGAGTGGATCCTGTAAAAATAGAAGCCATGAAAAATTGGCCACATCCTTAGATGCTCAAAAGCCTCCGTGGTCTTTTGGGGCTGACTAGCTATTATTGCAAGTTTGTCAAGGATTATGAGAAGATTGCAGCTCCATTAACAGCTATGTTAAAAAAGGATGCTTTTATCTGGACACATGTTGCTCAGTGTGTATTTGAAAAATTGAAACAAGCTATGTGTACTACACCTATTCTAGCTATGCCAGATTATTCCAAGACTTTCCACTATTGAGAGTGATGCTTGCGGCAATGGACTTGGTGCTGTTCTCCTTCAAGGTGAACATCCCATTGCAGTCACCAACAAATCCCTTTCTGGCAAGAATTTAGTACTCTTTACATATGAGAAGGAAATGATGGCTATTTTGCATGTAGTATAGAAGTGGCAGCCATACCTACTAGGGAATCATTTTTGCATCAAGACTGATCACCAGAGTCTGAAATATTTCTTGGAACAACAGATCTCCTCCCTACCACAACATAAATGGGCCAGCAAACTCATGGGTTATGACTATGAGATCACTTACAAGAAGGGTAAGGACAATATTGCGGCGGATGCTCTTTCTCGCACATTTGATGACTAAGCTTCTCTTTCAACTATTTCTATGTGTGTTCCAAATTGGTTGGAATCTGTCCAGTAGGGCTATGTCAATGACTCTTCATTATCTCAAATCATTCAATAGTTGGCCAATAACCCTTCTGATGTACTGCATTACTCTTGGGATGGTGCTTCTCTACGATGCAAAGGTCGTCTGGTACTTCCCCAAAGCATATATCTTCAGTAGGATGTCTTCTATGAACTCCATGCTTCTCCATCGGTAGGGCACTCTAGGTTCCTCAAAACTTATGAGTGGGCATGGTGTAACTTCTTTTGGAAGGGAACGAAAAGGGAAATTCAATAGATGGTGGCTAAATGTGATACCTTCCAACACAACAAAATGACACTCCTTCCTGGATTGCTCGAACCCTTGCCCATCCCTACACAGATTTGGACATATATTTCTATGGATTTCATTAAGGGGCTCCCCAAATCTGGAGGGAAGACAATGATCTTGGTTGTGGTTGATTGCCTCTCTGAATATAGTCATTTTTGTGCCCTTAGCCATCCCAATACTGCCTCCTTGGTCACACAAATTTTCATGGACCAGATCTTTCATCTTCATGGCATCCCTTCTTCTGTTATCTCAGATCATGAAGCAACTTTTAGCAATCATTTTTGGACAAAATTATTTTGACACAATGGCACCAAACTGAAGATGAGTTCTAGGTATCACCCACAAACAGATGGTCATACCAAAATTATCAACAAATGTTTAGAAACTTATCTTTGTTGCTTCACCTCAGAACAACATCATCAGTGGGGAAAGTGGCTCCCTCTCGTTGAATGGTGGTACAATACCTCCTACCACACTACATCTAAAATGACTCCATATGAAGCAGTCTATTGTCAGGCACCACCAGTGCTCCTTCCATACACCCCCAGCAGTTCACTAGTTCAGGCATTCGACACGGTTCTTTGAACTCAGGATTAGATTCTTCGCATCTTGCAGGACAATCTTCACATGGCAAGAAATTGAATGAAACAACAAGCTGATCAACACTGTTCTGAGTGCACTTTTCAAGTAGGTGATATGATTTTTCTTTGTCTACAGCCATACAAGCAATCATCCCTAAAACCCAAAGGGCATCATAAGCTGGCTCTAAAGTTCTATGGGTCATATATGGTTGTTCAGAAGATTGGGTCAGTTTCTTATAAATTGGAGCTTCCTCCTTCTTCCCATGTTCATCCAGTATTTCATGTCTCTTGTCTAAAGAAAGTTCTTGGCACCAACATCAGAGCACAAACTGTTTTACCAGAACTAGATAATGAAGGATCCATCATTTTGGAGCTGGAGACAATCCTTGATAGGCACACTCATCATCTTCGCTCTCGATCCATCATAGAGGTAATAATTCAGTGGCATGGAATGCAATCAGAGGATACTACGTGGGAGCCACTCCTTCAAATTCAAGAATAATTTCCACTTTTTAAGCTTTGAGGACAAAGCTTTTCTAAGAGGGAGGGGATGTCAGGAACATGTGTTTAACTCTTCTCTTTACTTTGTTAGTATGTTACTTTTGGATGCATATGCTTTGTAAGTCATCCCGTGAGTATATTGTATTATCCCACATTCATGGGAAGTAATAATTGTTTAGATTAGACTTAGTATATAAGTATGTGTTGAGGCCAATGAAGGCATCCACAAATTTATTTTATTGAGCTTGCTCAACGGAGGTTACCCCCTCAAAGTGGCCTACAATCAATAAATTCCTTCTATGTTTCTGCTATTTCTATTATTTCATGCATTTTTCATTATATTGTTGCAGGAGGTTCCTCTCAAATGAGGACATGGCAGCTGCTCAAAGATCAAGGGCTTTCCAAATTGGCTGGTATTTGTAAATTTTTCTTCCTATAAATGTGTTGTCACTTGCATAAGAAATATATTTATTCTAATTGACTTGTAATATGTATTTATGATAAAACTTAACTACACTGATTCCTCTATGAGTATGGAGTTATCAAGATGCCACAGACTATAGGCTTCAACAATGATCCTAAAACTGGCTTGGGTTGCTTTGGCTTCAATAACCCAACCAAAGTATGGCACAAATAACCACCCAAATGAGAATTCTAAGGACTATAATTCTTTCATTACATGAACATGTGAGTGTTTTTCAATGAGCTCTGCAACCCTTACTTTTATAACATTCATCTTGAAACCAATCATACAAACAAGCTTTATTCATTGTAGGGTTTAACTTATGAAACCTAGGTATGGTGAACAGTTTGTGCTCTGCATTCAACTTGAGACGTGCACATTTACAGATTTACTCATGCAAGAAAATTAAATTTTGCAATCAAGCTTTGCTTCAAATAAGGTAATGGCATATTGTTCTTCATACATGACAATCGAATTTGTCTGCAGCATGTTTGATGAGTATGGTCCTAGTCCTATAGTTGAGCCATGTTTACTAGAGCATTTCCAACTATAATATCTGACAAAAAAATTGGCCTTTTGTTATGTTGGGAATGAGTCCCTTCACCAATATTGAGAATCTGATATTGTACAAGCTTAGTTTCTTTTCATTTTGCTTCATGTAGCATCACCAATAATGCCCGCAAGTAGTGTCTCCCTATTTAAAAATGAGTTGGGTAATTAGCACATACTTGAAGATTCTTAATAACTCTAATCATTGTTATCGAGTGTGTGGGTAACAAACCTAATGCCTTTACCAACATTTCACTATGATGGCAGAGAAATAATACTTTTTCCTCCCACTCTATAGTGTGAAATAAATGTCTTGAATCTGGAAAATACAATGTTGCCGTCATCTTCTAGCCATTTTCCCTAACCTGCAATAGGTTCCCTACACCTGTGGATGAAGTGTCTCCTACATAAAAAGTGAATGCCATTTTATGGCCTTAAATCTGACTACATCCATGGATCTTTATAAATTATTCTGTTATCATCAATCTCCTTACTTGTGAATCGCACCACACCTGCCCACCTGTACATAGATGTTTGAGAGGAGAACTTAAGCTCTGCAACATTTTTCTTTTAGTATCCAAATTAAAACAGCAGTGTCACTATAATACTCCAAGATTTTTATTCATATGCGATTCTTCAGGCTCCAGGAAAACACATCCATACAACAGGTACAGGTTTAATAAGGATCTCAATGATAAAGTTAGGGTGTCCTCAGAATAACCATTACTGCCATTGTTGCCATATGGTTCTGTGTTCATATATCAAGAAACCATATCACTCAACCATTAATTACATTTGTTGTTATTAGACTGTGGCATATGTTAGTAGCCAACTATGTAATTAATTAGTAGTTTTGTATTATGTTACATATATAGCATTGCATGAATGTTTACCGCCCTTGTGTATAACCTAGCACCTTGATAAAAATTCATAAGTATTTCATAAATGAGTTTTTGTAAAAGTGGTGGAATTTGACCTTGCATCTACCTATTCGTTAATATTGTTTATTCTATGTAAATACCTTAGAGAGTGTAATGTTAGTACTGTAATCTTGGTGTTCTTTATTCAAGGCATGAGTAGTATAGCAGTTAGTGGTGTAGGACAAAGATATAATTGATAGTGGTTTTAACCCATTGTTTTGGGTAGACTGGTGTGAATAATGGTGTTTTAGAAAATCCTAAGGGTGAAAATGTATTAATAATAACTCTACGGATAGATCTTCTGGTGGTATAGATTAGGCAACTGATGCATCATCTTTAATCAATATTTAGTTAAATTATTCAGATTGTTTCACACATATCTTAGCTGTAGGTTCAATAAAATCAACCATAACTTGCAGTTTTTTTATGTCCTTTGGTTGTTCTATGTTAATCAATTGATGCATCTTCAGATTTGATTTCATTATTTCGGCTGTGTATATCTTTTTTTCAATAACTATCCCCATCAATTTGGGATATCCAAGTCAGTTTCTTAATCATATTTTTCTCCTTCAATATCCATATCTTGATGGTCATAAACAGCATTAGCTAGTACAGCTGTGTTAGGCCCTTGATGACTTATGGTGGCAATATCCTGCCTACCCAGAATTTACAAATGAGTAGATATGCCTACCTACTTTGCATTGTCTTGATAATTTTTGCCTTTCTACTTGCTGGTGTAGATTTAGTCTTTTTTTTAAACTCAAAATTGTTGTTTATACATATATTGATATAGACTAGATCTACATTCAAGTGTTAATGCCGGGTTCACCCATGATTAAATGCTTTAGGTCTAAAATGTTCTTTTTGAGCAAACTCAAATATCTTACTAGTGGATAAGTTGGTAGATTAAGTAGATTTTTTACTTGTCAACTTGATTGTTTCTTATTGGCTTATTATACTGGAAATTCAAAAGAAGATTGGATTGTATATTTACTTTTGTGAAGACATGTAAATGTTTGACTATGTCATAACTTGTTAAGTTATATTCTGTGTGACCAGTCAAGGGTTGATGGAAAAATTTATAATTATACATTCCTTACATGGTCTTGTTGGCAAATCATGACAAAAGACATTCTTAAAACTATCAAAGCACTGAGTAGTTTAAACCAAGGTCTTGGATCAATGCCAAATGTGTGTGTAGCCCAATTGATCTTGTAAGATGCCTATGTGATAATCTTCCACCTGAAAACTATTGTCCTCTTTTATCGAGTGGTTAAGCGTAAAGTAATGTATGTTTGTGGAGATATCAAATGTTGAGATTATTGCATCGATTATTGAGCAACCAAGTTGAGTTGGGATGTCCAAGTTTTTCAAACTAGGAAGCCTTTGCACTTTCACTTAGGTAAGGCCATTTGGCATGAGCCCCCAAAGCATAGGTCAGGCACTTAGGACCTATCTTCTTCACTCTTTCATTCAATCATCTGTACTCATTCATTATAATTTTACTCTTAAAAAAATATACCCTAACCATTTTGCATATAATAAGGTATTATCTTATGAAATCTTGCTGCTATGTTCTTTACTCTTAGTTATTTTCATTGCGTGTGGGTGTTTTCTGAATCAACATTGTTTTAATTTGTGTTATGTCCATGTTCATATGATTTGGGCATGACACTAATCATCCATTAGATCCATCTAAAGTGCTACTTAAAGGGTATAATTAGAATATATTTTGTAATTATACAATTTTCAATTTAGATTCATGCAAAGTATTGTTTAGTTCTTAACATGTATCTTACACTTGTAATTATAGCATGTTGTTGTATTCCATATTTATAATAAATACAAAGGTGCATTTATATTGATTAAACTAACCGCTTAAACATTTAGCTTACATCTCTCAATCGTATACTAATTATTTGGTGAAGTAATTTAACTCTTATAATTAATAATGTCCAACTAAAGTCATAAACAAATTTCATTTCACAATTTTTGTCATCTTATAATCTTTGAAAGGCCTAAATCTATTCTTATTCCTAAGTGACTAGAAGTCAACAAATTATTCAATTAGGACATTAATGAAGAGATATTATGAAAGATATATTAAAAAATATATATTACAAGCACAACGTATACATATACATGTTAAATAGATAATATTGAAATAAATTGATCAATATTCAAATTTCATTTTTGGCATAAATGATAAATTTAAATTTGATATATCTTATTAATTTCTTAAATTGTGCATGTCAAATTATTTTTAAATCAATAAATTTTATATTGTCGTCTATCATAAATTATATTGGGACATACATATAAATAGTTCACACACACACACACACACACACACACACACACACACACACACATATATATATATATATATCAAATAAAAACTCAATTGCATAACTCTATAACTAAACATCTAAATGTGCATATGTATCATATATAAAGAAATGCTAGAGATGCTACATATACTGTATAGATCACATGTGACGAATTACAAGCAAAACATAACATAGCTATATAACTAAACATGTAAATGCAAGTATGTACATGATATAAAGACATGCCATGTATGCTACATAATATAAATAAGTCTGGTTCAAACATAAGCATGACCTAAACAACAAACAAATAGTCTAGCAACATCATCAGCGTCTCCCATGGGCAGAATGGGCCTCACTTAACCTAGGAGTAAAATGATGAGTTGAGTCCTATTCATATCCCATCCATCTATGAATATATGAGTCATATGTAGAACCTTGAACATAAAAATTATCTCTTTGATTAAATATATATTAAAAAAATATGGAATCTCAAGTACTTGTTCAAATTTTATACAATAAAATACTTTACCTCACATCCCTCAACCACATATGGTGTCTACTACAGTGTCATGTCCCACCACTCTACTCAGTCCTTGATGTAAGATTAATTTTAAGAGTCAACACACATGATGCAAAACTAAATTTTATAATTTATAACAAATTTACACTAGATTAAATGCAAAATTTAATAAATACCTCGTCATTAGTAACTTGTGTAGCTCCATGGATGACCCTCCCAATCCAACTAAGGTCAGATGAATTGAGGGTCATCACAACATCATCAAAGAAAAGTCCACAGAATCATCCTGGTGGAAAATGTGGACTAACAGTATCAAGATATGCTAGAATCTACTGTGAAGGCATTGTAGACTGACCTCCTAGATCAACCTAGGGATCTCTTGGTATGTAGCCCTTTGTGGCTATGTGACTATGTGTATCTCAGCGATCACTATGCTGGTTGACATGTGCGGCCACAGAGTCAAGAGGGATCCCATCCATTGAACTGATAAACTCATACATAGCTAATAGATCCCATGTGAGACATGTAATCAATCTACATAGTGCACCGTCTCCAGTGTTCTGTGCCACATCACATGCTAAAACTATGCGAGCACAAATGTAAGGATCATAACTAGTGGAAGTTGAATCAACAAAAGGAATGTTGGCGCGTAGGTACAAGATATATCTACCAACATGATTAGATTCTAACTGGTCAATCTCACTGGAAATAGTACCTAAACTCTGAAAAATGACCTATCTCGATGATGCAACTATCAGCTCAACTACTAGTCCTAAATTCAACCTTTTGGGAAGTACCAAAAGGTTTGGACCAACTAATGCTCTCCTATCAATTGGTGATAGCAGCTCAGGACATATGAATTGAGGTTTATAAAAAAACCTCCCAAGACCCTATCCAACATGAGTAGGGATAGATGTGTAATCAACATCAAGACATAAATGAACTACGACATATAATTGTTTAAAAAAATATAATGGAAACTCATCATTATGTGGCCATCAATGATGTGTTTCCAACCACTTAGGGTATATAGGTGTTCCAACAACAGGGTATGTGCACCTAGTCATAGGATAGCCCCAAACTCTATCTCATCTAGTACAGTGTGGAAACATCATGTGAACCATATCTAATGAAACAACCTTATTAATTTCTAGTCATTTCACAATCCCAATAACACTACTACCAAGTGACACATAGAAATCATCAATATTGACATCATCATATGGGTTATGATTTGATAGTCTCTATCATATGGCTAAACTAAGCTCGAATAGCCACCAACCTGTCTCTATTAGATAGGTTTGGTGTACTATAGATTGTCTAATCCAAATGTGTCAAAGCATTATTTAGTCTATCAAGAGTGTATGCATACATGTCACACATAGCACTATGTACATTAGCAGTATTAGCACTATGTATATTAGCACTATGATGAGAACCCTAATCATCCATGATCTATGAAACAATGTGTACACATGTATGCAAATTTGCATTTAAAAAAAATTGCATACATTTAATTTATAAAATGAAAATTTAATAAAACTTAAAAACATAAATTAAATTTAAAAATTAAATTGATTCAATTTACACATTTAAATTAACAAAACTAAAAACATTTAAAATTTAAAAATTAAATACATTCAATCTACACATTTAAATTAAAAAAACTAAAAACATCTAAAATTTAAAAATTAAATGCATTCAATCTACACATTTAAATTAACAAAACTAAAAGTATTTAAAATTTTAAAAGTAAATACATTTAAAATTTAAAAATGAAATACATTCAATCTACACATTTAAAGTAACAACTAATTGTCTTCAAGGCAACTATGTATTGAAGAACTCAGTCAAGCAAGAAATTGTCTTTCCTAGATACAACTCTTAATATAACCATAATCAATTTCTAAAACCATGTTCATAATTTTTCAAATTTTATGAATTGTAGATGTTTTATAGATGTTTTTTTCCTCTACAACTCTTAATATAATCATAATAATTTTCTAAATCCATGTTCATAATTTTTGAATTTATGAATTATAGATGTTTTTTTTTCTAGTATTTGTCTATAGGCTTAAGAGCCCATGCTGCTTCCATATCTAGGATCCCTAAGACCCTTCTCTACATTTTTCTCTTATATTTACTATTTCTTTATTATTTTCAAATTCCCATTACTAGATATAAAGTGATTTCATAGGAATCTACATTTACCACACCATTTTGTTCTATGCCTATTTTCTCTTTCTTTCCTAATTCTTTTATTTTATCTTTACTTTTGAGGGCCACTATCATTTCACTTATGCTTTGTTTGATGCCATTTAGTCAAAATATAATAGGCTAGTTTTCAACTTCTATTGTATGTAATACCAATGATAAATCAATTTAGATATGACTTTGAACTTATAAACTTTAGGAAAATTAGATCTAATCATGAATTGAATACTGTGGTGAAATAGTTGAATTTAAATCTTTAATAAAATAAATGCTTAGGTGAATTAACTAGGACTAAACTAAAATTTCATTAAAATGTAGTGATTTCAGTCACCCTATAGCTTGTACTATTCACCAAAAGTTAAATCTCCAATTTCAGCTATCTTGATTGCTTAGAATTTATTTAGTGGTTCACATTGGGGCACCACTAGATATGCCACTTCTTATTGGCTAAATGGGAGGCCATAGTGTTCACTAATGATTCCTTCATGATTGAGTTCATGTGATTATTCATTTAATAACATTCCATTATTTTTATTTATAAAAAAAAATTGAATTTCTTTATATTAAAATTAAAATTAGGATTGATAATTTTTTGAGTGATTTTTGGATTTGGTTTCAAATATTTCATGGGTTATCTCTTTATAGAAAATTTTTGCCTACTACAAAGCACTTAATAAAGAGTTTTAATACTTATAGCATTTATAGCCATAGTAAGAGTTGAGGGTGTTGATGTTACAAATGAAGTTGACTAGTGAGATCTGTTGAGTGAGATGTTTAGAGGTTGTATCCTCATTTTGTAAGTATTGTTGCATTGTATTTCAGGGAGTGTGTCCTCCCTTGGGTTGTAGCCCTAAAATTTGTTGTAATCAATTTTATCATTATTTGTGAGGTTGGATTTGGATAGTAGATCCAAGTAGCTTGCTCACTATGGTTTTCCCCTTCTAGGGTTCTCCACATAAATTTGGTTTTATGGTTGTGTGCTCATGTGTTGTTCTTTGATCTACTTAATTTGCTTTATCTTTTGTTTAGGGTAGGTAAAGGTTTTGGTTAATAAAGTTGAATTGGATTAAGTTTTGGTTTATGCTAATTCACCCTTGTCTCAGTATATTAGTGTGTCTTAACAATTGGTATTGGAGCTGGGTTCCTTGGTGCAGCCTAATAGTTGAAGGTAGGTCTTGGAACAGAACACATGGCTTAGAAGGAGTCCTCTTCTAAAACTCAGATATTTGATGGAAGTAACTTTGATTTCTGGAGTGTAATGATTGAAGCCTATCTCACGTCACTAGGGTATGATGTTTGGAGTGCTATCATGAATTTTTATGTTGAATCTAAATATCCTATTACAGATGCAGATGTGAGGAAGGCTCATGAAAACAATGGTAAAGTTGAAAATGACATCTTGATTCGCTTGAGTAGTTCAAAGTTAGTCAAGGTTGTGTGATGAGAAACAACAAATGATATACGGAAGAATCTCAAAGATATTTATGAAGGAAATGACACCATAAAGGAAGAAAAATTACAATCTTACAAAATAATGTTTGATAATCTAAGGATGAAAGAAGAGAACATTGCCAGCTATTTGCACCGAGTAGATGAAGTAGTCAATGGAATCAAGAGTGTGGGTGAAGGTATAGCTAACTCATTAGTTGTGAAGTAAGTCTTGAGAACTCTCCCTCACAAGTTTAATTCACAAGTATATGCAATTGAAGAAGCCAAAGATCTAAAGAAACTTACAATGAAAGTGCTATTTGGGTCCCTTACTACCCATGAGATGAGAAATGAAGCCATAGGACCATACTAAAGAGAATCCACTTTCAATACTATAAGGAATGAAGTAACCTCTAATGTATGCAATCAAGCTAAAGAAGAAGAAGAAAACTTTGTCATGCCCACTTTTTCATGTCCATTCACCCAAGCTTATAATTTAAAAAAAAAACCAATAGATAACAAATACTGTAAAAATTCTGCAACTTAATTACACACTTAAAGGAGATTAAATCCTCCACTCCAAGGCAACAATTTTAACAACTATTTCTTGAGAGATTCTCCCCTCTAAAACTTTTACACAAAGAAACTTTAAAAGACCAAGCTTTCATTTCATACAGGAAGATATGTTATTTTCTTAACAAGGCTAGACTATCTTCAAATCCTTTTGACATGCTCCATCCGTAGCCTGCAAAACAACAAGGGGGAAATCGGCAACCATCTAGCTCTCCTCCCTACCTTTGACCCGCAAGAGGGTCACCCCTGAGCTAGGGAGACCATTCTCATACCAGGGTGGAATAGACAAACAACACTTCCCAACCTTGAATACAACCACAAAGCTATTAACACACAATCCCCATGGCTTACTCACAGTACTTTGACTCAGCTTAGGTGAGTTCAAGGAGGGTAGGGGAGTAGACAATCTCTATCCCTAGGTGTCATCTCTTGGCTAACATACCAACATGCCTTCAAGGCATTTCTCTAAACAAGGAAACAAGATGACCCGAGGAGGGTCACACCTCCCCTGCCCCATACAAGATGAGCGTTGCCTTCCAACTGGAAGGAGCTCTTTCCACAACCAAATCAAACCCCTAAAATAATAGAAGGCACAAAGGAGACACTTGCACATTCTTCCATCAAGCAAGAAGCAAACCTTCCTATTAAGAAGACTAATTCAGACTCATTCCTCAACTCAGAGACAAACATATATTTCAGACAACAATCACATAGAGAGTAGAATTGTATCACTAACCTTCCAAAGGCCAATTATGGAATGAGAGTTGATGTAGAGCTCCACTCAAGCCTCCTTCTCCCAAGACTCCTTCTCTTAAGACTCCTTCTCTCCACCATAATCCAACTTTTTTTCACACTTCCCTTCTTCCCTTCTTTTAAACTAGTGTCCTCCATTTTCTTAATCTCCCAAGTGGCATTAAACAACTAATTCACAAATCACCCATTACCCTAGTGGTCATAAAACAATTGACACCCACTACATAGGTTCCCCACTAAAGTCCTACCTACAACACATGGTGAATTTAAAATACATTAAGTAAAATAGAATACAAATGGAGTGGATTACACATTACCCCCAATTAAGGAAAACCCCACCAAAAGAGAGGCACATGGAGACAACACTCCATTATTAGGGAATCATGGAGTTATTTTATGACTTACAAGTGGCCTGAGTGTGGATTCCACTCATCCCATTGTCCCCATGCTTCCAAATTCGTCACTTAACTTCACTGTGAAGTTTAAGTGACCATATGGAAGCTAACCCAGGGTTATCCTAGCCCAAAAGGTCCCTAGACCCATGGGGTATAACTCAGGGTTGATTTATGCCTAGTTAGAACTCCCAGAGTCAAATCAAACACAAGATAAAGGGTCAAAAAGAATTAAAATTTCAACAAGATTAAAACATCATTACTTACAACACTTAATAAAAGTAAATCAGAAGATAACCCTTATTCCCTTGACCCCATGCAACAATAACACATTACAACATTACAACATTCCAAACACGAGGTTGATCTTAGTTCCTCATTGAACTAGATTGGCTCACAAGGGATACAACATAGGTATGAGATGTTCTCCTGTATATGTGGTTTTGTTAGTAATACCTGCACACTCAAACTTGAAGTTAATAACTTATCAAGGTATCATAGCCGAAGCACATATAACATATCATTGCACAATTATTTCCTTAAAATTCAGTTAGGTTTAATAACAAGATACAAGATCAATAATCTCTCAATCATAAACATAACAGAAATAGCACAGCAATTAGTCTCATGAACAGTTGTGTAAAGAGTAGGCCTCACAAACTTTCTAAGGAAATTGAAAAGGGGACCAGGAAAGTATAAAGGTAAGTCACCTTTTAAATGTTTTGATTGTGGTAGAGCTGTTCATTATGCCTCTAAATGTCATTTCAGGGAAAATGAAAATAGAAGCAAGGGTTTCAAGAGAAACAATTTAAAGATGAATCTTCTTTCAAAAGAAGACTATAGTTCCAGAGAAGAAGTTGATCACTACCTATTAGATGAGGAAAAAGGAGAATCTCTATTCATGGTGTTGTCAGGGAAAAATATCTAAGCATCTAAAATCAATCCTATGCATACCCTAATCACTCAATGGAGTACTAATAGCCTAAGAAAAAGCAAATGCAAGTAAAACAAATGAAGCCCTAGACTATAAGTGTCCTCCCTCCATTGTTCCTCCAAGACTTTGCTGTAATATGTTCTTAGATTTATAGCATTGCAGATATCATGAGAAGCTCACAAGTAGTTGACTAGTAAAATTAGAGAGAATGCTCAAATTATGCAAATGGGAAGTGAAGAAGTGAGGCTGATAAAATGATTTTATAGAGGAGTGGGTTTGAATGAAGGGCTGTGATTACAAGTTTGACTTTTGATAGAATGAAGGGTGTAGATTGATTAGAGTTTCTCTTTCACTAGAGGACAAGGGACAATTTTAAATTTGAAGAAATGATGAGGTGGAGAATGTTTTAAAATTAAATAAATTGGGCTCATTTATTTAATTTATTTGAGAAGGGGAATAGTGTGGGAGGATTTAATTAAATAAGTGAGACCTATTTAATTAGGTCAAGACCTATAATTTAAATATACGTTTGTTTTTTTAAATTAATGGGGTAAAGGGGATAGTAAAAAATTAATTAATTAATTAATTAAAAACTAGTTATCTAATTATAGAGGAAAATTAGAGGAAAATAGCCAAATAATTAAATAAATGAAATATATTTAATTATAGACTTATGATAAGAAAGTGAATTAATTAAAAATTTAAAAATTATTTAATTAATAGTAGAATGTGGGATTAGGGTGAATTAAGTGTGAAAATAGTGTTCATAGGCTCATGACATTTTTAAGTGTCTACATTTTGCCCCTCTTTGATACAATGTCAATTCTGACATTGTGTCAAAGAAAAAAATTGAGAAATGTGCTCTAGTCATGCCCCAGTGTGCTCCAGGTGAGGCGGGATAGCCTCGTGCGCCCTTAGGAAATTTTTCAAAATTTTCAAAAAATTTGGTAAATTTCTTGAAAAGTTGCATGAGAAGTTGAAAAGTGATCCAGGAGTGAAAAATTGGTCAGAAAAGGTGTCTGGCACATGAAGACAGGCCTCAGGTCGATCAAATTTGTAAAAAGGGGGCCCACCTAGGTAAAAAGTCCCATAAATAGCCCTTAGAGGGGCCCATAAAGCTCATTTGTGCACTTGGCTTGGAGAGAATTTAGAGAGTGGAAAGCAGTCAATTTGAGATTTTCTACATAGCACTTGCCAGAATGTCACCTATTCCAGCTCACCTGCATTACTACACGAGGGTCAGGACACATGGTCCACTTCCTAGGACAGGCGCAGCGGTATGTATCTAACCCTAGCTTTTCAATTTTGACATTTTTTACTAGATTTTAGGGCACAAAAATAGGGCATGAATGCGGTGTAGTTTTCTACACCGCATGTGCATTTGTGAGTGATGCATATGCTAGAAATTGCAACACATGCACTTTGCTACGAGACATTTGATTTTTGGGGATGCATGTACAATCAAATGCGATGCATGTGGTTTAGGCATCACGCATCTGCAAGATGTGATGCCTACGTAAGGCAAAGAAATACAATTGAAAAATTGTGCCGCATGCGTGCATTAGTGCGATGCATTCGTGAAAGTGTGATGCATGTGTGAGGCAGAGTGACATATGCATGAGGCAGAGTAACGCATCCATTTTAGGCATGATGCACTGGCATGACAGCGTGACACATGTGCTTGCATGACAATTTATGGATGTAGTTTTGACCTGATTTTTCCCTTGTTTCGCTACAAATGATTTGCTTAGTGTTTGTAGATTGACTAAGTGTGTTGCATTGGTGGATACAAGTGACATTGCTGCCTATTTACACATGTGAGAGCTGTCCTACTGGTTTTCAATTACGAGATCATTTGTCATGGGAGGAATGAGACACTCTCCATGCATTAAGGTTATACGGTGTTGCCTTCATGCCCATGATTAGGGCTAACTAGGGTTTACTAACTACAATAGCTTAGCGGTGGCAATCGAAGACTAGTTCTTTTCATCTACCTATAGGAGAGGCTTCCGTCACTTTGGAGGATGTCTAGCACATTTTGTAACTACCAATTCGTAGGGAGCGAGTTATTTATAGTTCAGATCAAGGATTACCTACACTCCAACAACTATTTGAGACTGATGATGACGCTAACCTTAGAGTTGAGGAGTATGAGATACATTGGGATACTTTGATGGAGCAGTATGATTGGCTCATTGTGGTATTGTGCATCTGCATTGGCAATATTATGATTCTAGACCAGCGTGGGCACAACTTTCTAGTAGGCTGGGGTGAGATGCTCAAGGGCATGATGGTGGATGCGACAATATATGCTTGGGGACCCTACTTTCTAGCCATGTCATACTTTTAGTTGCATGGGGTTGGATACCGTGGTGAGCAGTCTATCAGTTGCGACATCACTTTATTGATGATTTAGGCAAGGGAGCATATCCCAGTGTTTTGACCTCTAGTGGAGCATGTGATTCTAGAGGAAGTCCCTTATGTTTTCTTCTACACCAGAGCAATTGTTTAGATGAGGATGGGCGATGTTGGATACTGGAGACATGGTATAGACCATCTAGATTACTTTGTTTGGAAGCCTTACAGATCCTACCCTAGATGGACAGATGATGGGGAGCACTTACCATTCTGTAGGCACATGCATTATTTGATTGGGTGGACCATGCAGAGTCAGCATATCATGGAGCGCCATTTTCCAGAGCATGTTCTAAGATAGTTTGGTGAGAAATAGGGTGAGTCAGCAGGGATTGCAAAGTTGTTCGAGCTACTTGAGAATTTTTAGAGTGGTGGCTGATGATTGTAGTCTAGACGGTGATTGATGGAATTGCTAGGTTATAGCCAGTACATTGGGGGACAGTTGATGTGGCTGATGCAGGTACTACACCTGAGTATGATACTTGGTGGGTTGAGCATAGACCGGGTCCTTATATACATCCTGATGAGCCAACTCTAGTGGAGAGGTTGGGGAGGGGGCCAAGAGGTAGGCTTAGAGGGCAAGGCCGAGGGATAGGCTGAGGAGGTGATGGCATGGGTGATGACGATGGAGGGGATGATGACTGTGAAGCCAATGGAGGCAGAGGAGATAGGGACTAAGGAGACCAAGGGAGGGGAGGTAGAGGGAGAGGCCGAGATGGGCATGGCAAAGGTCCTTGACTCTCTCTAATTCATGAGGAAGGATAGAGGGCCATTGGACAGGTTTCTACGGTAGTCGGGGAGATTAATATGGAGGATAGAGAGGAGTAGGAGGAGGATGTAGCAATGGAGGATGTCAACAGAGAGGACATCGGTGGAGAGGAGATGGGAGAGGGTGAGGATGATGTGGATTTTGAGGAGGAGCAGATCAGGGAGGAGGCACTATAGGAGGTGTCTATTGGAGAAATTGGGGGTGACAAGGAGGAGGACGAGGATTGGGTAGAGCAAGCAGTAGAGATGCAGCAGATGTGGCTGTGCATCCAAGAGCTAGAGGGCCAGCTAGCTCAGAGGATAGGAGAGAGGGATATGGCTATTATCAGAGCTTAGAGGGCCAAGCAGTGGAGTATAGATTTCATGTTGACTGTCAATGGTCCCACCGCAGATTTAGCACAGGCTCTATATCGGGCAGGGTTGGAGACAGGTTACTACATGACCCCATATGAGGGTGTGGTGCCAGCAGATTAGAGGTCACTGTGCTTCTAGAGTGGGAGTGCCAGTAGGTCTAACTCTCTGTGATCACATAGTAGTGTGGGGGTTTCTCACTCTCAGACAAGGACTTCACCATATGAGAGGCCATCCGGTTCCATGGCAGAGTCAAAGAATAGGGGTCCTCCTTCAGGGCTAGCAGCATTTGGAGGTCATGATAGCATTGGCTAAACCATTTTTCTAGATATGATGTATAGTTTTTTGATGAGCCTGCGAGCTCTAGTTTTTGATTGAGCCCACGAGCTCCATTTTTAACATGGATATTGATATTGTACTGTGACATATTTTGATGATATATATATGAGATGGACTATTTTGATTATGATCTCTTATTTCTATATGCATATGATGTGATGGATGTATGAGATATGTTATTCATGCCATGATTCTATGTTTATGTGATGCTTTATGCTTTATGATTAATGGTTTATGATGATATGATGCATTTGTATTTATCATGGAATGTGGCGATGTTTATGATGTACCATTTTATGTGATTGGATGGATGTATATGTTGAGATGATACTATATGTTTATGAGATGGTACCTTTTATTTCTATGTGATGTTTATATGTGTACTACATGGATGTGGATGTATATGTGATGTATGTAGATGCCTATGTGATGGATGCAGGTTGTATGTAGATGATGACCCTGTATGTGATGATGATACTTATTATGGTTTAGGTATTATTCTTATGATGAGATTGATATGATATGCTAACATGTGTATGTATGTAGGACTACGATATCTGATGTGTTTTTGGTGTCTCACAGTATGCCATAATGATGAAAATGACTAGAAGAAGTGAAGATGCGAAAGAGAGGAGTGAGAGATGAAGATCATCTAGAAGAATGGATGTAGATTTTGCTTTGATAAAATTTTGAGCTTCTTGTTTGCAAATTCCTGCTTATCATCATAGAACTTATTTATGCCAAAAGACATTGAACACAGTGGCATGACATAGGTCAAAGTGCACAATGTGGTCCTTTGCAAAACAGGCACATGACAAACAAGGAATGCCTAACTCAGACTAGTAGCCATGGTACCTTGTTAGAACATGTAATGAGATAACCTTGAGGTATGCAAGTCCTTATGCATAGGATGTCTTTGGTTCACACCTGATGGAATTTCAATCACACACAAGGAACCTAGGTGCCCCAATCATTTTTTCAAGACAAACCACAAATAGAAATCAAAGAAAAAAGGTCTCACTCTATCCTCGCTTCTCTTCATCACTTAGGGACTGCTTGAGAAGCATAAGAACGAGATAAAAAAAAATGATCTAGAAATATAAGAAAAAACTAGACCGTTAGAGTCAACAACTATTTGATCATTTGTTGAGTGTGCATGTGTTTGTTTGATTATGATTGGATGAATATTGCCTAGTTTTAGGATAGGAGGCATATCATATAAGATGTTAAGTCTAGTTTCAGCAATGTGACCACCTATATAAGGCAAGTGATAGGATTGTGGCATCTCATATAAGACATGTGGTCCGGTTTCAAGAATGGCACAAGTTGTGAGATGATTGGCATGTGCTAATTGTTAATGTCTAATTTGAGAAATGATGCATGTCGTATAAGGCGTAGAGTCCTAGTTTCAACAATTTCCCATTCTATGTAGGATATGTGATAATTGATAAGGACAGTTGATAACAATTGATCAGTTTGGTTGATTGGATAGCTTGTCTTATTGATGTTTGGGGTTGTTTTTCTTGTGAAAGATTAAATGTTTTTATCTAATCATAGTGTCCATCTCACCAAAGGATGACTTATTATGACAGTTGACCTAATGGGCCTTAAGGGACTGACCTAATGCCTTGGGGGCTCATCACAGATGGCCTTGCCAACATGAAAGCATAGAGACAACGTAGTTCAACCAGGTGGACCATGTTTGACCTAGGACCTAAGGGATGGGAAGCCGCAAGGGCACATCGAAGATGGCCTTGCCTATGTGAAAGCTCAGAGGTGACGTAGTTTGATGAAATGGTTTGGCTATGGTTTATTGCTTAGGATTTTTGGGTTGACTATTTAATTTTTGTGATTTTTGGATGTTTTATGCTGTTTGTTTGGATTTTTAACAATATTTGATGTTTTTGGATTTTTATGATGTTTGATTTTTTTGGATTTTTGGGGATATTTGATTTTTTTAGATTTTGAGAAAAAGTGCCCTCCAATACCAATTTATAGGATCAGGAATTGCCCCCAGTCAGGTAAAGGATGAAGCTATGACCAAGGCGGGATGGGATGAGGATAAAGGGTTAGGAAAGTAGGGAAGACACTGAATGTCAACTATTCTTAGGCCATGATAAGGATAACATGGTTTATTGCAGATTATGAGGTGGATTATGAGGGAGACTATGTAGGTTTGATTGTAGAAAGCAAAAGACCAGATAGAGTGATGGTAGACAATGGAGCCAAAAATTGACTATACATGGCACCTGTTTGCAAGGTTTTCACCATGGTACTTATCCAAACTGCCACTAAAGTGGTTTTCACTTTTGGAAAAATTATTTCTCTTTACTATTATTGTTGTCCAATAGCGCCATCGAAGTGGTTTTCACTATTGGACTATTTTTTGCTTTCTTGATTTTTTTGTAGTTTTTTAATCTTTTTTTATTTTTTTAGATTTTTTAAGTATAGTATCTCCAAAGGTGCTTACTGTTGATTGGCTCTGGGAGCGGTTCACCTTCGAGGGTAGCAAGTTTATATTCTCTTGATCCATATGCAGCCATGATAATATAGGGACCTAGTTACATTGGTTCAAACTTTCCCGGTTTCTCTTGTTCTATTTGATTCTTACGGTTCTCTTTCAGGACCAAGTCTCCAATGTTGGACTATCAGACTCTAACCCTCTTGTTGTACCTACATCGGAGATGGTTCTAATAAACTAGCAAGTGTACCAGGGTTTTCTACCTTCTTTCATCTAGTAGCTTGAGCTAATGTAATCTTGATACCATGTAGTCTTCATCATCCACAAATTACTTCAGTGGTACTCTCAGGGAAGGTAACTCGACCTTGATGGGAAGGATGGCTTCAGAACCATACATAAGGGAGTATAGGATGGCTCCGGTGGGAGTGTGGATCCTAGTGTGATATGCCCACAAGGCAGGATTGAGTTGGATATGTCAGTCATGACCAACGTCATTGACA
This sequence comes from Cunninghamia lanceolata, assembly GCA_027924645.1. NCBI lineage: Eukaryota > Viridiplantae > Streptophyta > Pinopsida > Cupressales > Cupressaceae > Cunninghamia > Cunninghamia lanceolata. Next base: position 12,324,610 of record BSBN01000892.1, read on the forward strand.
ATCTTTTTGTGAATTTTTATGATGGTTTTATTTGACGCCTTAGCTTGACCATTACCTTGGGAGTAATATGGAGTGGCGAAATGGTGTTGGATGTGAAATTTTTCACAAAGTTCATGGACATCCTAATTTTTGAAAGGGTGACCATTATCCATGACAATAGATTGAGGCATGCTGTATCGGCATATGATGTAGTTGAGTATGAATTTAGCAATCTGTTTACCAGAAATGTATGTCATGGGAATGGCCTTGATCCACTTTGTGAAGTATTCAGTGGCGGTGATGATGAATTTATGGCCATTGGAAAAGGTGGTATGGATTTTACCCACAAGGTCAAGTCCCCATTGAGAAAATGGCCATGGAGATGTGAGTGGATGAAGATCTTGGGTGGGTGCATGCACCAGATCTCCTTGTATTTGACATTGTCTACATTTCTTAGCGAAGTGGTATGCATCTTTCTCCATGGTGGGCCAATAGTATCTAGCTCTTATGATCTTTTTGGCTAGGGTAGGACCACTAGAGTGAGCTCTGCATATACCTTTGTGTACTTCACGTAAGACCATTTGTGCTTCCTTGGCATCGAGACATCATAGGAGGGTATTGTCAAATCCATGACGGTAAACGGTGTCATCGATGATGAAAAACTTAGCGGCTTGGTGAATGAAAGACTTGGGTTGATTGGATGATATGTCAGCGAGAAGGGTTTATTCATGTAGGTAGGTGTAAATATCATTGTACCATGGGGACGTGGGACCAACAATCTCACACACTAGCTTGGATTCAGGGATGTCAAAGGCAGAGACTAGTAGTTGGTCCACCAAGAACTTAAATTGAGTCAGATTTTTTAAGATGTCTAATAGAGATCTGATTGTTGCCATTACGTCAGATGCTCTATTCTAAACCCTTGGAATCCAATCAAAGACAATTATGTTGAAATAGAGTCTAAAGCTATCAACCATTCTCTTCTATGGCATGAGTTTTTCATCCTTCGTGTTGTATTCTTTGTTGGCTTGCTTGATGATGAGCTGTGAATTGCCAAAGACTTTCAATTCCTTGATTTTCTAATCGACAGCCATATGTAGCCCAATGAGTAATGCCTCATATTCAGAAATATTGTTTGTATAAGGAAAGGCTATGTGAAATGCTTTAAGGATAGCATCCCCTTGAGGAGTGATGAATAAAATTTTGTCCCCTGAGCTGTGATTTGTGCAGGAACCATCAAAGAATAATGTCCATGTATTGGGAACCTCTATGACAAATACTAATTCATCAGGGAAATCGGCAACCAAAGGATGATCTGATGGTGTAGGTGCCTCTGCCAATTGATCTGCAGTCACTTGCTCCTTTATTGCTTTGCAGACCATGCACTCTATATCAAATTCTCTCAATATCATGACTCATTTAGCTAACTATCTTATCAAGGCTGCCTTGTTGAGTAAGTACTTCAAAGGATCAATGTTTGCAAAAATCTTTGTTTTGTGATTCAACATGTAGTGACACAATTTTTGAGTGGCAAAAACCACCACAAGGCATGCATGCTCTATAGGACTGTAATTTAGTGCATACCCCACTAACGTTCCACTAATGTAATAGATGGCTCTTTCCTTACCTTATTCATCATTTTGCACTAAAATTGGCCCCAGTGCTGAAGGTGTCGATAAGATATACAATAGAAGAGGCTATCCCCATATGGAGGCATGAGAATCGAAGGAGAGAGTAAATAATCTTTGATTTGTTGAAAGGCCTCTTGACACCATTCTATCCATAGAAAAGGCAATCCTTTATGAAGAAAATGTTGGAATGGATGACATTTGTTAGCTAGTTGTGTAATAAACCTGCGATTGCTTGAATTTTCCCCTGTAAGCTACAGATTTGTTTAAGAGTCATTGGTGGAGGCATGTCTATTATAGCTTTGACTTTGGAAGGGTTAACTTCTATGCCTCGGCAAGAAACAATATCTCCTAACAACTTGCCTGATGTGACCCTAAAAACACATTTCTTAGGGTTTAATTTGACTTTGTATTCTTCCAACCATTTGAAAACCTTATCCAATACATCTAAATGAGTGCTCCTTGTGACTGATTTAGCCAGTAATTCGTTGACATAGTCTTCTATACATGCATACATCTAATCATGAAAGATTGTTGTCATTGATCTCTGTTACATAGCCCCAACATTTTTGAGGCCAAAGGGCATGACATTCCAATAGTATGTGCCCCAGGGATAGGTGCAAGTAGTCTTGTGTTGAAATTCAGGAGCTATCCTTATCTGATTGTAGCCTAAGAAACCATCCATTAGTGATAGCATTTTAAATCTAGTGGTGAGGTCGACTATATCGTCTATGTTCGGCAACAGAAAGTCATCTTTCAGACATGCTTTGTTTATGTCCCAGAAGTCTTCACAGATTCTAATTTGGCCATTAGGTTTTGTGACTAGTATGAGGTTAGATACCCAATATAGATAGTCTATTGGTTAGATGAAACCAACATTGAGTAGCTTTTTCAATTCTGCGTTTACCAAGTGTGTGATCTGCGGATGCATTTTTCTTAATTTCTACTTCATTGGTTTGGTATATGGTAGTAGTAGTAGGTGATGTATGACAAACTGTGGATCTAGCCCTGGCATGTTGGCATATGACTAGGCAAAATTAACTTGCCTTACTAAGAAGAAAGCTTTGAATTCTAGCTTCTCATGTTCTATTAATGACTCTGCAAAATGAACGATCCTGGGATTATCTTTTGTACCAAGGTTGGTCTCAATCAGTTTCTCCACTAGCAACTATGATCTCTCTTATGTGATAGGCAACACTTCAAACCCTCCATCCTTGGGTACCTCAGAGAGGTTTTCACCCTCGGATATGTCCTTTATATTTATTTTTTCATTGTCAAGAGGTGCCTTTTGATTTTCACCTAGAGACCTTTTTCCTTTTTCTTTTTCACTTTTGTGACTAGAGGGTGGAGTGGATTCTCCAAAGTAAGAAGTGTCGTCAAGATCCATGATGTATCTAAATTTATGATCCCCTAGAGGTATACCTTCATGTAGTCCCATGAACTCAGCGATAGCTTCGTCGTTCTTGAATAAATCCAAGCTAGCTGGTGCTTGTTGATCCTAGTCTGTGTTCAGGATGGACTAATGGCAAGCCATCATTGGTGTTCACGTAGCTTATGGATATGGAGGTCAAGGTACAAATTGAGTTAGTTTCAAGATTCCAAAAGATGTTGATCCATGTTTCACTATCAGATAGGTAGGGTTGGGAAGATTTGGGCTCTGGTTCGAGAGGGTCCCTTGATGTCTTGACATCTTTGGAAGTACTTGCGTCCCTACCCAAAAGTAACTTAGTACTAGGAGTACTCTCTCTTTACAATGTATACCCTAACATCTTGTTACGAGGTCACATGGTTGGTTGAATGGGTTATGTTTTCCATTTCTGTTAGGCCCAAGTCCACCATGCCCATTGTATCCTTGTAGCCTTTTCCATATCTTTCCATGGGTAGTTGTACATGCTTAACCTCTTCTTCGTCTTTGTATATTCACTTAGACACATCATCATCTATATTCTCTTTGCTAAGTTCTCCCCATTTTGTGAAGGTGGTGGGGGAGGCAGAAATAGTCTCCTTTGGTTTGATTGGGCTAGGTTTTCCATGAGACCTTGGTGATGTTGGTAGCTTACCAATGCAATATGAGCCTTCTATCTTGTACTCCCCACATCCTTTGTCATTGATCTAAACTTTAGGGTTAAGTGCTGGGATGAATGAGCTAGTAGATTTTGATAATGTGGATGGATCATCATAATGTTATGAGGTGGAAGGTGAAATTCTCCTATTTATGGGTACTTGATGCTATGGAACTTCTCTTAGATGGCTACAACATTGGAAGGCGTCGGGATCGCCAGGTATAGTGATTTTCGTGCCATTGTAAGGAATTTAATGCATTGGTGGTAGGTGAATGGCACGACCTTCCTGGCATGGATCCATGATCGGTCGAGGATAAGGTTGTAGGGGAGTTCAGTATTCAAGACATGAAATACAGTATCGAGGATGGCAAGTCCAACTCTTGCGGGAAGTGAGATCACTCCCTTGGAGGAACATTCAACATCGTCATAAGTTTTAATGACAATTTTCTTGGTGGGGTCCACACATGCTTCCAAGTATCCCAATATCATCACTATCTTTAGAGGACATATATTAAATCTGACTCCACGGTCTACCAAGACCTATCTAATCTTGTGCTTGTTAATGAAGACTTCAAGATGTAATGGGTTGGTGTGACTGGGTCAGTTTGAAGGTACATCACATTCAGTGAATGTAACATGGTTGGAGGTAGCCAAATTTCCTATCATGGCCTAAAATTGATTGACATTTAGGTCCGTGGGGACAAAAGATTCCAACAAAGCCTTCTCTAGAATGGCCTTATACTTCAAGGATAGGAGAAGCAATTCAAAAATGGATATTTACACTGGAGTGGTGACATCACACTTAGGATGGGACTTGATGGTGATCATGGAGATGTTATCATCGAATGCACGGATACTATTGACATGATATTCATAAGTGATGTTGCTCTAATTAACATGGTCATGCGGTTTGGTTCCTGAGGTAGAGGCATTTCCTGATCCATGATTCTGGAAGGGATCTATGAAGATTATGTGATCGGTTTTAGAGGAACCTTGTGGACTATCTACAACTATAACTCCCCAGTCAATGAAGTCTTGTATGATATTCTTTAGCTTGTAACAATGGGATGTTTTGTGACATTTTATTCGATGATATTCACAGAAGTCATTGTCATTCCATGAGGGAGGTTTAAAAGCTAGATCATATTGTTTGACTTCTAGCAATTGAATGAGGTTGTTCTGTAACAACGCCTTTAAGATTTATTCAATAGGCTCTATCAAGGGTTTATAATTTCACCGAGGGATATTATTCCTTGCAAGTGGCCTTCTTTGGTTGTTTTGAAGTGTATTGTTTGTTTGTGGTTGTCGTTTTGGTTATTGTTGTTGAATGAATGACTGATTGTTTGGCACGGGTGGTGCTTTGAGCATGAGAATGGGGCCAACCCTATTGATTGCCTTTGTATCTAATACTCTATCATTGGTAACGTTCTTGTTTCAAGACCAAAACTTATTCTTGTCATAGGGTGGATTTTGAGTGTTTTGGTTCTTGTTGAAAATTTTGATTATACCCTTAGCTATGAGGGATTTCTCAATGGCTATCCCCTTTTCAACAACTTCTCTGAAGGAGGTGTAACAATGGATTTGTAATTCATGCATGAGTTCTTTGTTAAGGTTTTCCACAAAAATTGGTACCAAATGATTCTCAGGGATATGACACAGACATTTACTAGGTAGGCCTCTCCACCTTTGGAAGAAGGAGATAAACATTTCCCCATCTTCTTGTTTTGTATGGCATAAGGTGGCGACATTTACATCTATTTCGATGTTGTAAGAGAAATGAGATATGAATTTGTCTGTGAACTCGATGCATGTTCTTATCCCCATGGGAAGGTGTGCAAACCTCTCAAGTGCTTGACCTGTAAGGCTCCCCAGGAATAATCTCATCAAATATATGTGCTCAAATGCAATCTCATGGCATGCCATGTGAAACTCTTGCACATGATCTACGAGACTCCCTTTTCCCCTATACTTGTTGAAGTTAGGTACATTGTAGTTTGGTGGGAAAGGTGGCATGTAAATGCTTTTGTCAAATGGATAAGGACATAAGTCATCCATGGAATACGACTTCTAAGTGGTTGACACTTGCATTTTTGAGAAGGGTTTCTCTAGTGATTGCATCTTGTGTGCCAAGGCTTCAAAGGATATCAATGATGTGTCCATGACATTTGTGATTGTGTTTTGATACAAATTACCAACGTTCAATGCTAACGTGTTTTGTGATCCTAAATTTGTAACAAGTGGATTGGTATGTGTGTTAAGGGGAGTGTGTGATGAAGACACGCTTAAGTTTTGGTTGTTGGGTATGTACGTGGTGGTTGGATTACTGTATTGGAAGTGGGATGAAACACTTGTGGTGTTTTGGTTTTGGCTTTTATTGGGATTTGTTTGGAAGAGGATGTTTTGGTCCACATGTTGTAAAAGGATTGGAATGGCTATTTTGATTGATGTTTAGATGGGACATATGTTGATAGGTGTTGTTTTGAGTAGCACCAATGTTCATGTAAGTGTTGGGTATGGTGTTGCTATTTTAATGAAGTGGGTCTATATATTGATAACCCAAACTAGTACCTTGTGTAGCACCAAAGTTCATGTTCACATTTGGTATGGTGTTATTCCCTTGGCAAAGGGGGTCCATGTTTTGATTGCCTAAGTTGTTATTTGTTTGAGGCCAAAGGTTCATGTTTGCATTTGATGTGACATTCATTTCTTGTGTTTGTTCATGTGAAGTCATAGTGTGTATTCCTCACGTTCTTTTGTTTTGATTCATGTTCATCGAAGTGAATAGATTTACAAAATTCAGTGGTTGTGACATGTCATTTGCATTGTTAATGTCAAGTGGGGGAGGCACATGGGAGATTGTGGAATCTTGGGATGTTTCTCCCATCGGCATGGTGGCATGTTCCTGTGTCGGATTCATGTAGCTAGTGGATGGTGTGTTTTGGCCTTGGCTTTGTGTGTTACTGTTTGGCGATAATCCCATGATTGCATTGACATCTACCCCCGCAGGAAGTTTGGTGTCGGTTTGCAAGAGATGCATGAGGTATGTTTGAGCATTGGATGCTATCATTTCATCTAGGATGCATGACATTCTAGGATCTTGAGAGACTTCGTCAATTTCCTGTTGGGTAATCCCTTGATTATTTTCTTGCAAAATTAGGTTCTCAAAGGGATTTGGCATGTTGGAGTGAGGTTTGGGTTGTTCATTAGACGAGGTTCCAAATCTCATTATGTTCACGATATTATCTAAGGATTCTCCCTTTCTCTTATTTTACAACCGTGTCTCGACCATATAAGACTCACTAGTTTGCGAAAATGAGTTTTGTCCTATGGATGGAAATGCAAAGTGCTTATGCTATATTTTTGGTATTTTTAAGGAAATATAGAGATACAACTAAAGGTTGGCAATGCACCTATGTAAATCGGAATGAGGATATGTTATGGCAATGTTTTGAGATGCAACAAATATAATGAGACCAAGACTATGCTAGAGGCTAATGGATATTAGTCTTCGAGAAGTTTGCTCCAACAGGGTACTAATGTCTACTAATATGACTTTATTAAAGCACTAGTTGAACTTATCAAGACCTTGAAATGTTGATGTAAAGAAGTGGTTGATTAAAGTGAGCTCAAACTAGACTTATGAGTTGATACTCCCTTGTTGATTTGAAAGATGGACTTAAACTAGGCTTGTGAGTAGTAAGCCCAAATTGTGATTGATTTGGAAAAAGATATCAAGGTCTTGTGGTCCAAGTTTGTACTTATGATGCAGTCAATTTTTTATAGTTTCTCCCATGTTTTAACCTTAAGAAGACTAAATTTAAGGACATCTTAGATGTCAAGGGCTGGTCATTAATTTTGTAAGGTAAGATAAATGGTTTGAATAATATGGAATGCAATCTAAACCTAAAGGGATGAATTTGAGCATGCAATGGATGAATAGAACTAGCAGGTCTGAGATGTTTTGACCTAGTTGCAATTAAATTTGACAAGGATGACAAATTTTTTAAAGGACCATCTAAATGTCTTATTACAAGCAAGTGCATCACAAAATGTCTCAATTGTGGTTTAAAATTCTACAGATGTGTTCCACTGTTTATTCGATGCATTTTAAGGGTTTGCAATTGTGGTCTATTTCTCAGTAGATGTGTTTCAAAATTCTGTAGATGCGTTGCACTATTTGTTTGCAATCTAAAATTAGTTTTCTGTGTTTGGTTGACAGTTTGTTGCGAAAATTAGAAAACACTCAGCATTTAGTTTGGTTGTGACTCTTGACTTTATAAGCATATGTGTATGTTCAAGGGCTTTCAAACCCTAAATTTTCCATGAGCTTAGCACAAATACAAGAACAACTCACACACATAAGACATTTTCTATCCCTAAATTCATTGGCCAATGGTACGACGCTCAGGCCCATAACTTGGAAACTCATTCGATGCAAATGTAGAACCACCCTTAAGGAGGTGTGTGCACTTTTGTCTTTAAAAGAGGATAGATAGGGGCTTCCTGGATTGGAAGGATGACCCAATCACCCTTTCCCCGAAAAGCTACATGTAGCTTATGCTAAGCCGATGATTCCTATCTCATCTCAAGGGAGCTCATATGGTGAGTAACTTCAGGGCAAGGAATGCTTGCACTGAGAGTGATGCCAATACATGTCAATCATAAAGGGTGGGCTTCTATCTAATTTGTCTTCTAGTCTCAACTCAAGGACTTACCACCTCATGAGCATCTAGCAAGCCACTTAAGGATTTAACCAATACTACTAATGGTACTAAAAATACTTCATGTAAATGTGGGTAGCTTGCACTTTTGGATTGGCACTGTATGGTGAAGGTTAATGGCAATTTAGACTTGGCTTTCACCTTATCCTTTTATATAGTGACCTAAGGGAAAAACCACTTTGGGTCACCTATGAGTTCTCTATACTGACGTGTCTCAAAGGTAGGCCCTATCTAAGTGATTACAAAAGCAACACAGGTAAATGTTTTTGATCTCCAAGTTCATACTAGGATGTGAGGAGAGAGCATACACATTTACTTGGTCACAATAGTAGAAGTTAAGTGTGTGGTGTGATTTATGAAAATTTTGGGAGGTGCTTTTGATTCCCAAGATCACTTAGAGTGCGAGGGAAGAGCATACACACTTCACAACATAAACAAAATCCCCAAATAAAGAAAACAAATGATGCAAGCTTGTTGTTCTATTTAGCCCCAATGAATGTGAGAAGATGTAGGTTGTTGTTCCTTTTAGACCAATGAGTGAAAATATGCAATTTTTGTTCTTTCTATGCCAACGAGTGTGAATATATAAATTGTTGCTTTTAAACCAATGAGTGAATGCAAATAGATTGTTGTTCTTTTTAGATCCCAAATTGAAGTGTTCCTTGTTTAACCAAACACACACATGGATGAAAGCATAAAAAATAGATTAGATGTTACAAATGAATGTCTTCTGCCAACAAATGCCACAGAGCTATAAACCAAAAGTCACTATCGGATAAAAAAACTCCTAGTCTACTATGTAAATAGAGAAATTGAAAATGAAAACATTTTTTTTGAACTCCCTTTTTTGTACCAATTCGATGCGGCTCAGAATGTCTGAAATGCATCAAAGAAAATAGCGACTACATCACAGTAGGGCACAGATGTAGTTTACTATCATACGAATGCGTTGCAGAGACTTACAGATGTGGCACAAAACACAGTGACTACATCGTAGAACTTGGCGACTACAGTGTAGAAACCATCAGATGCGTCACTCTGTGTCTACAGGTTAAAAACAATAGAAAACCACCTAAATAGTAGATAAAAAAATTGACTTTCAGGAATGAATATGAAACCCTAGGGTTGTAGAGTTGTTTCCATGATGCTAGAAAGATGTGAAACTTTTAGACATGCATAGGGCATACTCAAAATGAAAGAATAACCTAAATAAACCCTAGAAACATAAAAGCCTAATGTTTTTTGAAAAACCCTAATGAAATAAATAATTGCTCAGAGGTTTAGCAAAGCAAACAGAGAATCATAAAACATGATAAAACCCTACAAAACCAAATTAGTTGGCCTTAAAAAGAAGTGTATAAAGATTCTATCAAAAACATAGTCTCATGCATCACAGAACCCTTCTGATGCATCACAGACTCTGGAGAATGTGGTAGGCCGTACTACTAATGCATCACAGAAGTCAGCAGATGCATTGCACTGACCTGCAGATGCGTCGTACTGTCCCTGTAAACCCTAAAATCAAAAAATTGGGGAATGTATAGATGATTCACATCAGGTTCACCAATTATCATCAGGGAAAAACATCTAAGCATCTAAAATCAACCCCATGCATGCCCTAACCACTCAATGGAGTACTAATAGCCTAAGAACAAGCAAATGCAAGTAAAACAAATCAAACCCTAGATTATAAGTGTCCTCCCTCCATTGTTCCTCCAAGACTTTGCTGTAATATGTTCTTAGATTTGTAGGGTTGTAGATATCATGAGAGGCTCACAAGTAGTTGACTAGCAAAATTAGAGAGAATGCTCAAATTATGCAAGTGGGAAGTGAAGAAGTGAGGTTGAGAGAGTGATTTTATGGAGGAGTAGGTTTGAATGGAGGGTTGTGATTACAAGTTTGAATTTTAATAGAATGAAGGGTGTAGATTGATTAGGGTTTCCCTTTCACTAGAGGACAAGGGACAATTTAAATTTGAAGAAATGATGAGGTGGGAAATGTTTTTAAATTAACTAAATTGGGTTCATTTATTTAATTTATTTGAGAAGGGGAATAATGTGGGAGGATTTAATTAAATAAGTGAAACCTATTTAATTAGGGTAAGACCTAGATAATTTAAATAAATGTTTATTTATTTAAATTAATGGGGTAAAGGGGATAGTGAATAATTAAATAAATAATTAATTAAAAACTAATTATCTAATTATAGAGGAAAATTAGAGGAAAATAGCCAAATAATTAAATAAATGAAATTTATTTAATTATAGACTTATGATAAGAAAGTGAATTAATTAAAAAATTAAAAATTATTTAATTAATAATATAATGCGGGATTAGGGTGAATTAAGTGTGAAAATAGTGTTCGCAGGCTCAAGATATTTTTAAGTGTCTACACATGGCCAAGGTGATCTCAAGTGGTTTAAACACTTGACTACGAATGAAGAAGATAATGAAGTTGATTTTGATGGTGAACTTGTTTCTGCTCTTGAAGACTTGGATTGTGTAAGGAAAAAGAATCAAGAACAAAGTGCTTTGATTGAAGTTAAGATAAAAGAATGTAGAAGACTTGAGAAAGAAATTCAGTCACTCAAAAGGGAGTTGGAGAAGGAAAAACTTGGAAGATTGGATGGTACTAATTGTATATATCTTATCATGCCTCAAGGAAGATCTCTTCATACAAGGCAATTCTCCATGAACAGGTTCAATCATGTTTTCAGTCATTATTGTTTTATCTACAATGAATTTGGTCATAATGTTATAGATTGCAAGTCTGAAATGAATAGAAGAAATATTGTAAGTAGGAATCCTCTTGATTCACTAGTGGATGTCAATGTGGTATGTTAAATTTGCAACAAGTTTGGACATATAGAAAGATATTGCAGGAATGATTTAGTAAAAACAAAATATTAGTTGATAGATATTACTAAGAAAGCAGAGGAAAGTAATTCCTTCGAAAGGAAGGAGACAGATAATGGAGTTGAAGATTCAATGATTGTCCAAACAACATTTCATGCTCAAGTGCAATAAAATCTCTAGGTGATACACAATGGTTGCACAAATCATATGATAGGTGACAAGAGAAAATTCATCAATCTTGGTAAAGTGGAATGGTGCACTTGTCAGGTTTGGAGATAACTCGTCTACAAAAATCACTGGAAAAGGTACTATAAGTATTGATGGAAAGTCTTATACACATGATGTTCTTTATGTAGAAGGTCTCAAGCATAATCTTCTCAGTGTAACTCAAATGTGTAGAAAAGAATATAGTCTCACATTTCATGATCAAGGATGTGAAATTAGAAGAGAAAAATAGTGGTAGAAGGATCAAAGACATAAGGCAACTTGTATAATCTAAAGAAAATTAATGAAAGGACTTGTCTTCTAGGATAAACAAATGAATGTTGGTTGTGGCACAAAAGGATGGGGCACATCAACTTTGATAATATTGTGAAGATCAACTCCATGCAAGCAGTAAAAGACATTCCAAATATCATCAAGCCTACAAGCACCGTATACAAGGAATGTCATATGGGGAAGCAGACAATTATAGGATTCAAGTCCAAGGAGTATTCATCTACAAGGCCATTAGAACTAGTTCATACTAATCTATGCAGACCCATCAGGACAAAGAGTCTACAAGGTGAAAGGTATTTCATGTTACATATTGATGATTTCTCTAGAATGACATGGATTACTTTCTTGAAAGAAAAATCCTAAGCTTTCAGTAGGTTTTAGATTTTCACGTCTATGGTTGAAAATGAATTGAAGGATAGAATCAGGGGTCTAAGGTCTGATAGAGGTGGTGTGTTCACCTCAAGTGAGTTTGAAGAATTTTGTGAAGAACATCAAATAAAAAGCCATTATTCTACTGTAAGAACTCCTCAACAAAATGGAGTTGTGGAAAGAAATAATAGAACAATTCAAGAGATGGCTAGAACAATGTTGAGTGAAGCTACGCTGTGAGATACATATTAGAAAGAGATAGTCCATACTATTGTCTACATTCTTAATTGAGGACAACTAAGAGTGCATAGTATGAAGACACCTTATGAGTTATGGTATGGAAGACCAACATTAGTCAAGTATTTTAGAGTTTTTGAAATTAAATGGTACATCAAAATGAATGAACAAGGTCTAGGAAAGTTTGACTCAAGATCCAATGAGGGAATCTTTCTTGGATATTCAATTAGGTGTAAAGCCTAAAAATGCCACAAAAAAAGGCTAAGGAAGATGGTTGAGAGTGTGAATGTCAAAGTTGATCAAGAGTCACACCAAATCACAAATAAGAAAGAAGACTATTGGCTAGATGAACCTACCTACATAGAAGAAGAAGAAAATGTTGAGGAAAAGGAAGAAACTCAAGAGAAGATTGTCCAGACTCTTGCCAAGTATGTTTAGAAGAATCATTTAGAAGATCAAATCATTGGAGAGAAGAATGAAGGAGTATAGACAAGAAGAAGATTTGCAAGAACAAATGAGCAAGTAAGTTTTCCTTTATTATTAAGAGTGGAGCCCAAAAATTTTAATAAAGCTATCAAGGATGAAGGATGGATACAAGATATGGAAGAGGAACTAAATCAGACAGAGAAGAATTAGACTTAGGATTTGGTGCCAAGACCTGTAGATAAGAATGTGATAGGGACAAAGTGGATATTCAAGAACAAACTGAATGAAGATGGAGAGGTGGTTAGGAACAAAGAAAGGATGGTTTTCAAAGGTTATTCACAAGTTGAAGGTGTTGACTATGAAGAGACATTTGCTCCAGTAGCAAGAATGGAAGAAATCAAAATGGTTCTTGCATTTTTAGTTCATAAGGGATTCAAGGTATATCAGATGGATGTCAAATCTACCTTCCTCAATGGTGACTTAGAAGTAGAGGTCTACATAGAGAAGACTAATGGATTTCAGTTATCAAAAGACCCAAACATTGTATGCAAACTTAAGAAGGCTCTATATTGTCTCAAACAAGCCCCTAGGGCTTGGTATGAAAGGTGGATAAATAGTTACTCTAGCAGGGTTTCAAGAAATGTACCACAAATATTAATCTTTACATCAAAATTGAAGGTGAAGATGTCATATTTACTTCTCAAGAAAAGTATATTAGGGAGATGTTAAAGAAGTTTGGCAGGGAAGACTGCAAACCAATAAGTACTCCTATGGTAACTGGTTGCCATTTGAGTAAAGATGATGAGCCACCTAAAGCTGATCAGACTCTGTATAGATATATGATTGGGGACCTATTATACTTAACAACATCTACGCCTGACATCATGCAAGTTATGTGTTTGGTTGCAAGGTTTCAAGTAGATCCTAAGGAAACACATGTAAAATTTGTCAAGAATATTTAGATATTTGAAGAGCACTCTGAAACATGGACTATGGTATCAAAAGGGTGATGACTTTTCCCTAAGTGCCTATACTAATGTAGATTGGGCTGGAAGTGTTGATGATAGAAGTACCAGTAGAAGAGATTTCATTTTGGGAGATAGGTTGGTCTCATGGACTAGTAAGAAGTATGATTCAGTGTCTTTATCAACAACAAAGGAGGTGTATATAGTTGTAGCAGCCTGCTGCACTCAAGTACTATGGATGAATCAAACATTGTAGGATTTCAAAGTAGAATATTATAAACCCATTCCTATTCTTTGTGACAATAGAAGTGCTATAAATATTTCTAAGAATCTAGTGATGCATTCTAGAACCAAGAACATATCTATCAAGTATCATTTTTTGAGAGAAAAGGTTACAAATCAAGAAGTTAGATTGGAGTATGTGCCTAAAAAGGATCAAGTTACAAACATCTTTACAAAGGCACTTTCTAAGAACACATTTGCGTATCTTAAACATAAATTAGGGGTGATTACCCCTCCTTCTAACTAGATGCATAGATGGTACATCTATCTAGGGGGAGCAGTTCAAGACATATATTTATCCTTGGATTGATGAAGGCTACCTCTTAGGAGGAGTAGGTAGTTAAGAAGCTGACAAGGATTGATCAGTAATAGGGAGATAATAAACAAGAAGCAGTTAAGGAAGTTCAAGGTTTATATAGACAAGGGAAGCTAAAGGAAGATCGAGTCAAAGGAAGACCACTAGCCCTATGTCCTTGATGTCAAAGGGGAAGGAATTTGCATATCTAGTTAAGTGTTGTCATCAAAGCCAAAGGGGAAGATTGTTGCATATGTGTTGTCATTGATGTCAATAGCGTTGAAGATTGGAAGTGGAAGTGATGATCAGTTGATGATTAGAGATGCCAAAGGATAGTCATGCAAAGTGATGAGTATATGTTGAGGTGATCAGAGAAAAAGGACAAAGGACTAATAAAGAGATGGATTAGAGAAGTTGTGAAGTAAAGGGTAAATTGATGAATGTCATGTACCATGTATACTGATTGATCAATATCATTTGTACATAGTTGCACCCTATCTTCTAAAGTTCATTGACAAAGGTTATGCTAACATGAAGATTTTTATTTGATGAAAATAATTGTGATCATTGTTGTATGATGTTGTGAATGGAGTCTCTGGTATGGTGAATGTTGTATTCATTATTTCTTGATGAAAAGAATTGCTTAAATTTTGAGACAAAGATTCAAGAAGTCTAAGGCACTGGAAGTTGCACTGAAGAAGCTTAGGAGAATGCTCTACATTCCTTCGTGTTTAAAGGTATGATCTTGTACTTTGGGAGTTCAATAGAGACAAGTGTGAAGGTTATATGTTTCTAATTTGAGAGCTTGAAAGTTATCATAGAATATTCTAGAGCTCACAAAATGAAGACAATCTTCCTGTGTTGATACACTTAGAGACGGTAGAGAACTGCTATGCATTTCTCCAATTTTGAAGATGAGGTCCTATGGTTTGAAGGATGGTCACATCCAGAGTCAGAAAAACAAAGATATATCATGTTGTTGATTAGGGTTGTCTAGAGGAGAAAGAAAAAGCCACTACATTTCATAGTAGTTCATCTTTTGGCCGTTATGTTTAGAGGATGATTTTAGTTAGTCTATATTTTTGTTCATTTCAAGTTTCAGGTTGCTGAAGTGCATTGCAAGTGGGTTTTTCAATGCTCTATCTCAACACTAGGTATTTAGTATTTGTATGTGATACCAAGTTTAGTGTCTGTTTGGTTGTGCTAGAAAGAAAAAATATATTTTAGAGGAAGGATTGTTTGAGAAGGTGTGTGCAAGTCTTATATTGCTTGTCAAGTGATCCATATGATGCTAATTGGTCCCTTCGGTGCCGCTTTAGGTCTAGAGCTATTTTGTGGAAGGATAAGGGTTTGTTGGGCTGACATGATGTGCTTTGATGATCTCACTGGATGCTTGGAAGAATATGTTAATGAAGAATAGGTCTTGGTTATAACTTGGCTTGAACTGCATTAGATTTATACATCATTTGGATACCAACTTGGTGTGGTAGTTGTATGTTTCATTCTACACATTTCATCTTCACTGACAAATGAGAAAGATTTTGTTGTTCATGGAAACTATAAATGAAAGAACTTGTTTGTTGTGGATGGTGTGATTTTGTGAGTGTGCGAGGTTATGTTAATGAGTGTGAATGTGAGTGAGTGTGGTGTTGATGGTTATTTTGACACATCAACTAAAGTAGAATGAAAGGTTCATTCTACTTCTTCTGAAAGGTAAACAAATGTAATGGTTTTACCCCAAGGTCCCAATTTCACTGGGTCACAACAGTGTTAGAATAGTAGAGTGGATGATATGAATGTTTGTTCAAGGGGCCTATTCTAGTAATAACAATCTGGAAAACCAATGACTCCTCTAATAGGTGAATTTTAAATGAAGTGTATGAAGCAAATCTAATCCAAAGTTATGTAAAAGAGGGCTTAGGGTTTAAGAAAGGAAAATAAAAGATCCTAGACAGCCTCTGCACCTGGCTTTTCACTTCATATAATGACCATTAGTAGGTGTAAAGGGTGATTTTTGCATAGTTGGTTTTTGATAGTTTTGTATGTGTATCCTCCTTTCACCCTTACATTCAAGGACCTAGGGGTGAGTTACAATGTACTATCATACCCTAGGTCACTATTGAGATGTAGGGAAACTTAGATTTTTATTATTAGATTGACAATTTCCTTATCTTATGTTCAATTATGCCTTAAAACACTAATTACACAAATATGACAGTAAATAGATGAATAACAGAAAATACTTTTGTAGAAAGATGTAAAATATCAAATAACTATGCACCTATTTTTGGGGTTTGAGGGCGGAAAAGTAGGGGACTAAAGAGCAGGCATCCAAGTCTAGTACCATACTTTTTGTCAAGATCTGGAAACAAGGTTTCCAACCTGTATCTGTTGTATCAGAGATTTTCCCATTGTGGAACTTTGAGGACTAATGAGCAGGTTCCCGAGTCCAAGTTGTTGTTTCTTTCACTTATCTATAATCCTGACACTTTGTTGTACCCTCTGGCAACTTCACTTTGTCTACAGCTCCAACTTGTAACCTACAATAATGAAAACTTTGGGAGGGGGTTGTGCTATTTAGAGGCTTGTCTCAATCAAGCCTCAGAGAGACATTCAAGCATTCTAAACACCGTTGTTAGATAGTGAGTGCATGCCTTGGGAGGCAAAGGCAAAAACCAAATGATAAATGCTCAATAATCACAATAGATATCACCTTGTAGTGAAGATCTCATGGGAGGACGAAGCTCTTCATTCCATGAGGAGATGGATGCTAAAATCTGTAAACACAAACACATAGACAACACAAGTCTACTATTGCAACACGCTGAAAGCCTTGAATCACCTTTAGGACACAATAGCTTGCTAGTAATCATCTAGTAAAGTTCTAGTTTACAAATGAATGCCTAAACATGTTTATATATGTAAGTACAAACATTCCCACGAAGAATTTTGTAACTCAAACTTACCATGTCGATATAGGACCCAAATAATGCTCACAAGCCAACACCCAAAAATTGGGACTACCCCAAAATAGGGCAGGACTAAAGCGTCGGCGCACAAGTCCTCCACCCCTATTAAGGGCAAGGGTTATCTCAAGTGGGCCCCCTAGGTCCTATTTGCCAAGACACTTAGGGGTTTTCTCATTGGGATGTTGAAATATGATGTAAGATGTCCTAAATGCACACTAAAGACCCAGAAGCTAAACCTTATGAGGGAAAAGCCCCCAAGGGGACATTTTATGATGTTACATTTAGCTCCCACTTTAATGTATGTATAAACATGAGTCCAATACATGCATTAAAGTATGGTGAACAAACACAACAAACACACCAAGCATAGAGAAGACACGCCAGGCACATTGAAGATAATAACAAGCACACAAAACATAGAGAAGATAGTTACAGTCGTGCAAAACATGAAGAATATATCAAATGCAAAGAAGACACATTAATTCATAGAAGACATGAATGATTTCTTTTCTTTTCTTTTTCTCATATATATGAAATGTAGATGCAAGTACAAGAAAGTAAAACAACCTCCCATAATGCAGGATGTACTCATCGTACAAGTCTTTAAACTGCATATATGGGGTAACACACATGCAAGACACACAAAACCTCCCAAAATGTAGGATGTACTCATTGCATAGGTCTTTAAACTACATATGGGGTAACAAATATGCCAAACAAAGAAAGCATGCAAAAACACACACTTGGAAGACACAGAGAAAACATGGCAAACAAGTGATGGAGTGTTCCTATTTCTAGGTCCAACACCATCTCAGGCACATTACAGGCACACAACGATGATTGCACTTCACCACAACAATCATCAAAGACACGCTCAAGGGTTGAGTTAGTCATAGAACTACTCCCCGCCTCCGTAGAGGACTTTTGAAAATGACAGGATGATGCAATCTATTTTGAGAAATACACCAGCCACACCTCTGTAGAGGGCTTAAGATAAAATGGATATATGCAATATCCTATCTCTACAGAGGGCTTAAATGATTGATTGATTGATTGCAAACAAACTCAGAGTGCAGGATGTACTCATCACATAAGTCTTTAAACTGCACCTAAGGACAAGCACATTGCTAACATGTATAATAGATAGCTTACCTTATATGCCCCCACCTTAAAGTGGTTGATATCATGCATTGATATCAAGCATCTTAAAGTAGAAAGAAAACACACAAGGGAACATAGACTTTCGCAAAGCCCATGCCCCCCTGTAGGTGACATGTACTTTATGAATGATCACCAAAAGTTCCCACAAACACATCCCTGTAAGAAACATGTTAGTGTCCACATAAAAACAACATCATTGCATATGAAATCTGAGGTATGGAAGATTGAAGATAGACAAAGTGCATGGAGCAGCAATATTGTTATGATTTATAAATGAGATAGAACACCATCAAAATCACTACACAAAAAGCACGAGTGCTTCCACTAGCCAAGCGTCGAATAAAATATACAACCCCATTGTCAAATTAGGAACTAAGTCTAATTTTTTATTTCTCATGAACGAGAGGCTAGGTCTGCATCAATATAAATGTTTTTCATCATCTGTCCCCTAGATAGAAACACTAGAGAAGGGAAACAATAAATAAGAGAGGAGAAACAAGTGTCTTAGGGATAGTCATGTAGGAGGCTGCCCCCAAGTCACCAACCGCAACGCTATGTCCATAAGACACAACACACAACAATGAAATCAGAGAGAGGCAATACAAAAGAATGATGATACAAATAGAAGAAGGTCACAACAAAGGTGGTCTCCTAGTATCTTGGACCTTACAACAGAATCAAGGGTCATTCCAAGAGGCCTAAACAACACGTAACACATCACAGGGGAAACACATCACAAGAGAGATAAAGGGTTAGACAAATTTACCTGGTAGCACCTTCGTTAAGAACATACATATCTAGGATATCTCTCATGTTGTTTTGATATTGTATTAAAATTAAGTTTAGGACAACAAGAGGCTTTGGTGGATTTCAAAGAGTGGTATCCTATACTGGTCGTGTAGTTAATTCTGGCAACTTGTAAAGGTACTCTAATTTCTTGTTGATTTACACCACAACCATTGCCTACATAGTCATTTTTGTACAAGATTTGAAATCCACGGCCATATAGAGAGTCCATTTCTTTAGAAGAAGGTGAAGCCTCGTAGGTATCATAATTTGTAGTATAAGTGAGAGTATTGTCTTTATTTTCAACCAAGGAGACTTTGTTTTTCTCAGATGTTTCAAAAGATTGCTAAGATGAGATCGATGTGACTTTTGATGTGTCGAGGTTATTAGGTTTATATTCCCCTACATCACAAGGATTAAAATTTAATGAACCCCAATCATCACCAAAAAATGCATTTGATGATTTAGATTCTTTCACAACATCATTCATGGCTAGAGGTATTGATGGACCACCTCGCAAATTGTTTAAGCTCATATGATTGTAAACTGGTTTTTGCATTTCAATATCTAAACAACTATCTAGTTCAGTATCGGCATAAATAGTATGAAGTTTACCTTTGAATATAAATTTGATTCAATGATGTAGAGTGGAAGGGACTGTCCCCAGTGCATGAATCCAAGGTCTACCAAGAATCATATTGTAAGATAAAGAACAGGGCATGACATGAATTAGGGTAGGCTCCATCACAGATCCCATGTGTATAGGTAAAGTTATAGCGCCCATCGATTGCCATCCAACATTGTCAAAACCACAGATACTTAATGGTTCTAGCTTGATGGTAGATGTATCAACTTTAATCTTATGTAATAAGTTAATGCCACAAACATTAAGAGATGATCCATTATTAATCATAACTCTGTTAACCAATGTTTTGTTTATTGTGACAAAGATTATAAGGGGATCATATTGGTTTTGAACTTCAATTGACAGTAATTCCCGTGGTTGAAAGAGAATATCTATTTTTGTCGCATGCATACTATCCAATATGGTTGCTACATCATTCGGCTTAATAGCAGGTGGCACAATCACTTTTTGTAAAGTTTCTTGGAGCATGGTATGTAGGTGATGTTTGTATCAAATCCCAAAGAGAGATCTTAGCCAGAGTAGCGCAAAGCTGTTTGACAAGATCATACTCTTGACCACTTTTATGAGTAAGACGAGGTGGTGGAGGGAGCATAGGTTGAGAAGATGGGAGACAAACACATACGGTGCTTGCTTACTTTACTTGTTATTACAAGTGTTGTATGTGTGAGCAATTACATTGTGGTTTGGTTGTTGTAACACATTTTGAACACCTTGAACCGTAATCATCAGCTTTAAGCAAGAAGGTGCATTAGATGCCCCTCACACAACCATTTTAGGAATGTTTCTACCAAATCTATTAATGAATATTTAGTTGACACTATTTTCCTCTTTATTGCACCCAACATCCATCCCTAAAATATTTAATGTGAGAGAGCTTTTCTCATCCACTAATGCTACATCTTGGCTAGGGAAAGCAATGGGATGAGAGGAAGGTACTATATAGTTAGGCAGACTAGAGCTATCCATAATCTTCTCATTAAAGGTTCTTGAGTTCTCAATGAAAGGTGGAAGGTCTAATGGATTATCCGTAGAGGTCTCATGCACCAAATGATCGCTAGGTGAATAGTCTTTTTCCAACCATGAAGAATCCTTCTTGAGAGGGAGCCCTTTATCCACTAATGTTTCATGTTCCAAAGAGGGTAGGATGATGTTCAAGAATGTGTCAATGATTTCATCCTCTTGTGCTAGTATATCCTCATAGGAGGAATCATTTTCTATGTCATCATCACATGTTTTAGCTATTAAGTCCAAAGTATCAAGAGGACTTTCACTCTCATCATTCTCAATGTGTTTCGTCAAATCTTCTACTACCCAAGGGTATATATTCATGAGCGATGTGAAGTTGTCATAATCAGATACATAGTCAAGGATTTCAAATGAAGTGCATTTAAATATATCCTTGTAATACATAGCTTGTAAGTAAGTGAGAACATGAGGATTCATATTAAGAAATTTGTAGAAATTCTCGAAGTTTTTGATATATGCATGTAAAGATACCAAAGAGTAATGAGGTGAAGATGCCATGGTGAAATGTCTTGTAACATCAATGCAAAATCAGAGTTTTTAAAGCTTTTCAATAGTTATGCAAAAGACAAGTGCAAAACTATGTACAAAAATGACCTAAAATGTTTGATTTTTTGTACTTTTTCAATGCAAATAACTGAAACCAAAGGTGTTGTGAGGAAATTGATCAAGGATAGAAAATTATATGTCTGATATCAGTCCAATGTAGCAATAATATATTTCACAACACACTCTTGATGCAAATCTAAGATGATGACAAGTCAAAATATAGTGAAAATACACTAAAATATACAATTTTTCACAAAATCTCAATGCAAAAGAGTGTGACAAAGGATGTTGTGAGGAAAATGATGATGGAAAGAAAATTATATCAGTAATAATAGCCTCTTAATGCCAAAATATTCATCACAACACACTTGTAGTGCTCCCAAGGTCAAACCCTACTAAAAATGTAGCAAGATAGGCAATTTTTCGTGGTTTTTCAATTTCAAGACCTAGAAAAAGGGGTGTTGTAAATAATTTTAGGAGGTGTAGAAAATAATATTGATGGTGTCAGTCACCTAAATCCATAAAATTTGTCACAACACACTTGGAGTGCAAACTAGGCTTTACCCTAGGGTAAAAATAGAAAAAATGTGTAGTTTTTCACCAAATTTTCAATACAAAAGCAAATGATTACCCTGATAACAACTAGTTAGTGCAAAAATATCCTTCACAACATGCCTATGGTGCAAATTTAGAGAGTCAATAAGGCCAAATCTAGTGAAAATCAATGTTTTTGAAGCCCTAGGTTTGAGATCTTGACACAAAATGTTATATGAATGTTTTGCAAGCTGATATATGATAAAAATTATATGATTTCATATCTGAATATGATTTCCATGCTCTAACATGCAAAATGCAAGTACAAATATAATGAAAAATCAATGAAAATGCTAGATTTTGTTAACTTTTTCTATGCAAAAATGCAAATTTGTTCCAAGATACAAGACTACAAAAAAATACAAATTTGAATGAGACTCTAAAATTAGTAGAAAAATCTGAAACAAGATTTTACCTAGAAACCCTAGATTTTGGAATTACTAGGTTATATGCAAATTTTACAATTTTCAACAAAACCGTGGCAATTTTATAATGAAAATACAATGAAATTTAATGATTATTTGTAATTTTCTGTAATTTACATCAGATCTAACGCAAATATTAGAAATTTTGTCAAATTCAAATTAATTGATGCAAAATAGAAACCCTAGAATGCAATTTTTTCCAATTTTTTAATTTTTTTGTAAATTTTCCAATGCAATAAGATGAATGATACTACGAATGAATGAAATTAATGAAAATATGAAGCACAACACTCAACAAGGTGCAAACAAGTCCAATAACACAGGTTCACCAAAATGTAAAGGGTGATTTTTGGATAGATGGTTTTTGATAGTTTTGTATGTGTATCCTCCTTTCACCCTTACATTCAAGGACCTAGGGTCGAGTTGCAATGTACTATCATACTCTAGGTCACTATTCAAATGAAGGGAAACATGGATTTTTATTATTAGATTGACAATTTCCTTCTCTTATGCTTAATTATGCCTTAGAACCCTAATTACACAAATACGACAGTAAATAGACGAATAATAGAAAATGCTTCTCTAGAAAGATGCAAAATATCAAATAACTGTGCACCTATTTTCGGGGTCCCAAGGTGGAAAAAGTAGGGACTAAAGAGTGGGCGCCCAAGTCCAGTACCCTACTTTTTGTCGAGATCCGAAAACAAGGTCTACAACCTATATCTGCTATATCAGAGATTTTCTCGTTGCAGAACTTTGAGGACTAATGAGCGGGTGCCCAAGTCTAGGTAGTTGTTTCTTTCATTGATCTACAATCTTGACACTCTATTGTACCCTCCTACAACTTCACTTTGTCTATAACTCCAACCCATAACCTACAATCATGAAAATTTTGGGAGGGTAGTCTGGTGTATAGAGGCTTGCCTTAGTCAAGCCCTGGAGAGACATTCAAGCCTTCCAAACACCGTTGTTAGATAGAGAGTGCATGCCTTGGGAGGCAGAGGCAAAAAACAAAAGATAAATGCTCAATAATCACAATAGATATCACCTTGTAGTGAAGATCTCATGAGAGGAAGAAGCTCTTCATTCCATGAGGAGATGGATGCTCAAATCTGCAAACACAAACACATAGACAACACAAATCTACTCTTCCAACACAATGAAAGCCTTGAATCACCTTCAGGACACAATAGCTTGCTAGTGATCATCTAGTAAAGTTCCAATTTACAAATGAATGCCTAAACATGTTTTTATATGCAACTACAAACACTCCCGCCAAGAATTTTGTAATTCAAACTTACCATGTTGGCATAGGACCCAAATAACGATCACAAGCCGACACTCAAAAATTGGGATTGCCCCAAAATAGTGCAGGACTAGGGCATGGGCACCCAAGTCCTCCACCCCTATTCTGGGCAGGGATTATCTCAAGTGGTCCCCCTAGGTCCTATTTGCCAAGACACTTAGGGGTTTTCTCATTGGGATGTTGAAATATGATGTAAGATGTCCTAAATGCACACTAAAGACCCGGAAGCTAAACCTTATGAGGGAAAATCCCCCAAGGGGACATTTTTTGACATTACAGTAGGATTGATTAAACAAGCACTAGGTGACCAGTATTACACACAATCATAACCAATGCAATTGCAAGATTCTAAGGAAAATAGCAAGAGAACAAGGAACTTGGAAACATTATTTCATCTACATAGAATCCAAAACCCTTATTTACTTACAACACTTAAGAGTTATCAATTTGAGCACAACATCCACTAATGCAAAATCATATGCAAGGAAAATAAATGCAAGCACATTACCACCATAGGTCATAAACATAGGAATGACTCACAAAAAATTATCTTTTCATTGATTGGCAAAATGCTAATAGATTACAAAAGAGAAGTATTCACACACCCTATATGCAAATGAAATATGCCACTTACAAGCCAAAATACAAGTATAACTTGTGCTTGCACAAGTTCTCTATGTTTCCTCCAATTTACAAGTGTTCAAAATTCCCCTTTATATATGAGGGTTCTCTTGTTTACATTTGCATGTTTTGGCCTTAGTTGGCCTGAAAGTGTTCTTAAACACAAATTACAATGTACAATTTAGCCCTTGTCAGCAAGAATAATGCTACCAAGCACCCATGGAGTCATCCTCATCAAAGAATGAAAGAAAGAAAGAATCAAAGAATAGACCGCTGTGGAGAAGAAAGATATTATGTCTCCTTTCCAAAATGACCTTTGAAATTTGTGGTGGCATCTTGAATTTCACTCATACTTGGTCCATTGTGATACTTGATTTTAATTTGCTATGATTATGATGACCTTTTGAGATTATCTAGGATCCCTGCCAATCTAACCAATTGCTCCTAAAATTCGATGAAGAGAGCCTTCAACCTCATTAAAATGTCAATGCCTAGCTCTGTGAGTTGCTGCTAAAACATCCCTAAGAACTTCGTGATTATCCTTGCTATAGGTAGAATCACTAAATAATTGCCCTTGAGCTGGCAAGGAATGGAATTTATTAAGACTTCAACCATATTGGTGCCCTTCTTAGCTGTGTCAATCTTCTTTTGTAGCTTGCCTTTGCATTTCTCACACAATTTAACTTGGAGCTTCCCATCTTTGATCGACTCCATTATTATACCCAGATTTCCTTTATCTAATATCCCAAACTACAAAATTGTATTTGGAGGTGTAGCCTCCATCCTTTCCAAAACTAGGAGATATTCTTCTAAAACTAGGGCCTCGTCATCAATACTGTGCATTATCTCATTAGAATCCTCTAGATCATGCTCTATACTATGATACATTTTCATAGCTTCCCTCATGGTGGTCTTCCCAAGGGTCTCCAGTAAGTCTTTCCAGGCAGTAGCTACAGGAAAGATGCCCAAGGGATCAGGAACTTTACTTTCTTTGTTCATTGGTTCCATCAAGGCAGGAGTAGGAGCTAAGAAATCAATTGGTCCCACTAAATGAGTGACATAGACTAATAGTTGTGCAACCTACTTCTTCAATTCCTCTTTAGTCACCTCATCCTTTAGCATTCTATCCAAATCTATTTGTACAACATTAGTTAGGGCATTTTTATCTCCTTCTCGGGTTCTTGAACCCAATATGACTTGCTAGATACTATAATCTTCTAAGGTCATTGCAGTCTCTTCTTTGTAAACCAATGGAGTTGCTATGTGGATGATTCTGATTCCTTTCTCATTGGTTCCTATGTGTGAGAGGGTTCTAGGTCTATTGCTCTACAGAGGTGCCCCTAATACTTCGGCTAGAGTGGCCAAATCTTCCTCTTCAACATATGTTCTTTTCCTCTTCACTATTTTGTTTAGACAGACAGGAAGGTCTGACTCTGCAGTAGCATCATGTGCTAGAGAAGGAACCAGAGGTGGAGAGGGTGATCTTGTAGAAGAGGAGGTTAGGACTTGGGTCTTTTCTAAATCATCAAACTCCCTACCTTCTTCTTAATGCTTCTCAATGGATACATTTCCAACCAATTCCTCCAAAGTGGGCCCTTCTCTACCCACAAGATCTTTAAGCACTTCCTCTATTTTGCCTTTGGGCTCTTCTACGTGTGCTTCTATCTGCAGCCCTTCCTTGGTAACTGGCCCCTCAGATGATGGGACTTTTACTCCCTCTGGGATGTCTTCTTGACTTTGTGTTGTATCCAGAGGGGTAGTTCCTTCTTTCTCTTGTCCAAGAGTAGTAGTGCCTTCCCTCTCCTGTTGTTCCTCAACTGTTTGGCTAGGAGCCATTGGAATATGAGTTCTAGGAGGGGTGGAGAGGGTAGGAGGAGATTGAGACAAGGTCAAAGACTAGGGAATGGAAGGCTATGATGAAATGGGAGGAGTCAATAGTGAAGCTTGGTGTAGAGGATATAAAGGTGGTGTAGTGGAAGGAACCTCAATCTTGATCCCAATAGTGGTAGCAGTAGAGATGAACATAGGAGGAGGTAAGGTATGGCTTGAGGCCCTTGTAGTAGGTCTCCTAGCTAGGTGCACAATATCTTCTTCTTCTTCTTCTAACTCAAAATTAACTACCACTGCCTTTTGTTTCCCTTCAATTGCAGTAGGGTCAATTTGTTCAATAGCTGGAGAAGCAAGTTTTTTCTTTTCTTTCTTTTTCCCTTTTGGCTTGGCTCGGTTAGAGCTTTTTACCTCATTAGCTACCCTAGGATTGAGCATAGGATATGGTTTTTTCATCCATGCCTTAGTTTTTTTAGTACCTCCTTAGCCCTATTTCCCATTGATGTGTCTTCAGTTTGGTCCCATCTGATTGGGCCTAAGGGAAGGTTATAAACCTTTTGGTTCTCATGTATGAGGGGTCTAATATTTTACCATTTTCATTCATCCCCTTGGGAACTTTGGGTAGTCTAGGGTAGTCTAGCCTTTTCAGTAGATGGAGGCTGAGTCTGTAGTAGTCCCTCTTTATGACCTCATGGTCATCAACATAGTTCTCCTAGTGATCCTCAATAGCATATTCAAGCACATAACAACTCCATATTAAGGGGTTGACCCACCCAATTGGGTCAAATCAACTCCTGATGTTATCAAAGGAACTCAAAGATAAGAAGGCCAGCTCTACCTCTACATACTTTGCATTTATCATGTTTTGGCAGCTATACTCCCCTATCTCGATTGAAAATTTGAAGCTTGACTTGTGTTTTCCAACAATCAACTTGTATACTTCAGAGTCCTGCCTACATACCTCCAACATGATGACCTTGTCACTAGGCCATCTTGGCAGCTTGTAGGGGGCATTATCAAACCCCATGACTCTGATGACATGAAGGTTTGAAATTAAATGTACCAGCTTCCCCAGTTTACCAGCTCTTCTTTTGCCTCAAGAGATAGCCTCTTTATATAGTTATTCTCTAATCCTCTGATCATTGCATAAACAAAGCCATCAGTAACAATAAAGTAGCTTTTCAAGCTGGTCATCAACTTTAGCTGGGGAAAGTGGTTGTAAACCAAGACTTCTCCCTGTTGGAGAGAGGTCACCTACAGTAATCCTGGGAAACTAGCCTGATAGGCCAATAGATAGACCAAGTAAGAAACCATATAAAACGCTTTGTTCTCACACACCTCAGCAAGTTTCTCATCTAGCTTATCACTTATAAAGGATTCCTAGTCTATCTTTTTCCCATCCACTACCTTTATGCAGAAATGACACATCTATGGGTACCATTTGTCAGCAGAAAGGAGTCTAAATACTCTGCTCATAAGGGAAATGAACCTCCTCCCATCTTGTTTGAATTCACTGTATGCCTAGATTGGAGCCATCTTCAAGGGGTGCTTTCTCTGAGTGAGAAAGAGATGTTGATTCATGTACCCTGTGGTTGTGGCAGTCTTGTTGTTATAGAAGGTGAGTGAAGTGTTTTTTGTGATCTTGTCATAATCTGCATATGTGGGCAGGCCAAACACCCTATCTATCATATCTGATGAGAGGTCTAATACATTGTTTCCTACCAGTCTAGTCACATTCTTACTGTTTGCCTTGTATCCTTGTACATGAGCCAATATACATTCAGGTGCCTGCACTAAAATAGGAAATGCAGCTGCCTGAAACAACCTAGAGTTCTCCATGCACTGGGTCTAGAAGGACTTATTGGCTTCATTCCTCAGCTACTGCTAGTAGCTCCATAGGTCTAGTTGTCCAATATCAATGTACCTAATCTTAAGATTTGGGTTGGACAACTTAGAAGCTAGTAAATATCCTTTGAATTCTAGCTTCTTTTCTAGTTCTTGAGGTCGGGGAGGTGGTGCTTCAACCATTTTCCCTACACTACACATACCACAAATTACTAGTGCTTGTATACATCAATTCACAATTAGTTTTTCATTTCATCATTATACGCCACCTTAAAACATATTGCAGTATTCATTGCTCTACAAAAATTCAGAGATTGGGGGTTGGGGTTTACTCCTTTCATTTGCTAAAGGAATGAGAAGAGCAGACGAGGTAGGCCCGATGGTAAAACTCTGACAACACAATCTTATGGGACTTTTCTCAAGTGATGAGGTCAAACTCTGTACCTTGACAAAGTTTATATAGTCAGGAGCTGGGACATGGGGCTTACCTCTTGCAAGGTCAAACATTATGAAAGGGGAAAGTGAGGAAGTCTACCATCCAGACTCTGATACTTCACTAGATTATCAGGACATGGGGTTCAGAGTTACCTCTTGGTAGGTTGTAGTAGGAGACCCTAATGGTGAAGCTACGAAGCTCGAACTCTGGTGAGCATAGGGAAAAGTATTTAGTGGGTTAGGAGGAAAAGTTTTGGGTTGTTAAAGAGGAAGGAAAAAAATTGGGAACCTGATCTCCACCACTCTTAGAGTAAAGGGTACTGAAAATAGACAAAGGAACGTGGAAGATTGCTGGCCTGATCTCCGCCATTCTAAAAGTGAAAGGCATCTAATGTATTTAAAAAGGTGGAAGATTGGGGGCTCAATCCTTGCTACTTCGAAAGAAAAAGATGTAAAACAAAAAAGCCTAAAAAAGTGTTCAAAGTGGATCTAATAGCCCCTAAGTGCATAAAATGAAAACCCTCCTGAAAAATGCTAAGTGAAGGTAAAACAACCAATTGTGACTAGATTAAAACATAAATCAAAAAGTGATAAGTTGACTAAAACCCCAAATGTAGAATTAAAACATGTAAAGTGAATGGGGAGGAAGAAAATAGAAAACCAACCTAGAAAATATGTACAAACTCATGAACGGAGTCAAAAAACACACAGACCGCATCTCACAACACCAATGTCTCAAATCAAGCTTCGAAATCTTGAAAGAGAGGATCATAAAGGTTGCAAAGGAACTTGTAGAATCACAAATCTGAGGCAGAGAGAGGCTCAGACAAGATTCAAATGAGACAAATGAATCAAACATAGCTATAAAAAGAGGGTCATTGCACACGCAGGAGGCCACCATTAATGCGCCGCCAAAGGGTAGGTGGAGGAAAATCAATTCCCATGTTGCAAAACCACCCAACAAGCAATCTGAAGGCCAATCTCTGATGTTGCACAAGTGATCTACTAATTCCACACTATTATCCGCTAGATCAGTCCTTCAGGGAATGCTTCATAGTCATTCGAAGATGACCAACCCTGATGTAATGATGTTTGTATGAGCTTATCAAGAGTCCATTGACTGGAGCATCGAAGATGGTTTCATTGTCATGTAAACATGACTAACTTTGACATTCCAAAGGAAATTATGGCAAATGGAGGACAAAGAGAAATTAACAAGTAAAACCATTAGAGCTTTGGACCTCCGCCCTCAAGAACATTGAAAGGCCAAAGTCTGAAAGTCCAGTAGCAAAAAATTAAAAACAAGGCTAAGTATAAAATCATAGGGAGTCAAAACCAGAAATTCTAGCTGCTTTTCCAAAGTCATGATAGAGCACTATACTTCTCTTAGCAAAACAAAAGAAAGGGGGGTCCCTATTTTGGTCACAAAATTGAGTGCATTTTGAGAACCACAAAAGATACCAAACAAAACAAAGAATGCTTCTGAGCATTCCAAGTTACATAATCAGTCAAGGACCCAAGCCTCCCAGCCTTATCAACTATAGTAAAAGTATGAATACTAGACCCAACTAAAAGCAAGGATGAATCAAACACAAGATCAAATGCATTTGGAATCCAAGTGTGTATATGATTCATTCCCTTTTTTAAGTTTACAAGAGTTTGTCAATCACAAACCAAGAATTGGGCAAAGTATGATAGCTAATTTTAGCAACTTGTAAATATACTCTAATCCTTCATCATCTGATATCACTACCATTGCTTGCACCACCATAGTTGTTGTATAAAATATGAAGTTCACGATCATGGAGAGAGAATGTGCATCTCTTTAGAGGATGATGGATTCGTTTAATAATTGATAGAAGTATCATCATACCTTCTTTTATGAGTCCTTGGGCTCTCCACCCTTTCCTTCTCTTTCTCTCCCCTTTTTTTTGCTTTTGCACGCACACACACACACATACACACAGAGATATATATATATATATATATATATTTCTCTTCTTTTTTTAACAAACCCTTCTCCTGTTATGCTCTTCCAATTATTCTACCTCTTTCATCCTCTTGCACATGGTGCTTTCATTCTGCCAGCACTAGAGATTAGCTACTGGGTTAGGAGCCAGGTTATCTTCATAGGGACATATAGCCTTTTAGACCAGAGGTGATAATTATGGAATTAAGTTTCTTCACCCAACTCTCAGTCATAATCATCTCATTCTAGTATACATAAACAAGCATTAGTGTGAGATAAGGTATAGGATTTCAAGGAAACATCATCCCAAGTACAAGATCCAAACAAGCTCCTAGTTAGGCTGGTAGACCCACAACTGATATGCATGATAAAGCAAGACACTTGGGAGAAAAACCAGTCATGTAATCAAGGAATGATCTAAAGCATTAACTTTTAGAGGTAAACACTTCTTTTTGCCCATTTGCCAACAAAAGCAAAAGTCCTTCGTAATCAGGCGAAGGGGATACTAGGCTTTGAAGATAGAATAAAAACAAACTATTTCAAAGAAAAATAGGATTTCAAATGAAAAGACAAATAAGACTAAATAATTAAGTAACACCAAAGACTAAAAGAAAAGAAAAAACTAAAGAAATCAAGATGAAAGCTGACCCAAAATAAACTTCAAAATATGACATACCAACTAGGACACACAAAACAAGATTTCTATTCTAGCTATGTACATGGAGGCCAGTTGGCTCCCAGTCAAACTCTCTCAATTCAGGAAGTAGTTCTTGAGGTATCACCCATTAACTAGTAATGGGATGAGTTCCCTAGATAGAGAGCTAACATGAAAGGTGTTCTCTCCAAGGATCTCAATAATCTAATAAGGCCCTAACCATAATTTGTCAAACTTGGAATGGTCATCTTTCCTTTCTTTAGCTTTATCCCACATGAGAACTAAGTCATTGATTCTAAAGGATTTGATGGTAACCTTTTTATCAAACCATCTCTTAACTACCCCTTGGTGTCTCACAAAGTGTTGTAGAGCAACATCCCTCTTTTCTTCTAGGCTCAGAAGGTTTAGTAATCTAGATTCTATTTTATCTTCAGTCCCCAAATAATCCCTAATGAATTGTAAGGTTGGAATTTTTAGGTTCACAGGGAAAACAAGGTTTTGTCCATAGACCAATTGATAGGGAGAGGTGCCCAATGAGGACTTTACATGGGTTCTATCAGCCCATAATACAAACTTACGTTGGTTGTGTCAGTCCCTAGGGTTTTTTCCAACAATTTTTTGATAACACCAATCATATTCTTATTTGCTGATTCAGAAACACCATTTCCTTGAGGATAATAATTGGAAGAGAATTTAAGGATTATCTCATTTTCATAAGTCCATTACACTGACTTAGTAGAAGAGAAAGTAGGGCCATTGTCACATATCAGAGCAAAAGGAATACCAAACCTGGTGATAATGTGTTCCTCTACAAACTTGATGACTGTATTAGTGGTAAAATATTTACAAGCCAGCACCTCACTGCATCATGTGCAATAGTTTGTAGCTGTTAGGATCAACCTATACCCTGTAGAAGAATTTCGGTTAATCATACCAATGAAATCTAGGCCCCACTGGGCAAATGGTCTTACCTCATATACTAGTTGTAGTGGCATAGCATAATTTCTTTCCCTGGATGCTAAAGTTTGGTAGGTATGGCATTTCCTAACATGTTGATGAGCATCCTTGAAAACATGAGGCCAATAATATCCTGCCCTGAGGTTCTGATGTGTTGTTGCATCTCCTGATCCATGGCTAGTGCCAAATTTGTCTTGAAACTTGGTCAATACTCATTCTGCTTCCTATCTATTAAGACATCTTAGGTATATTCCTTCAAAGTTCCTTCTATATAGAACTCCAAATTTGATCAAGTAGTTCTAATTTTTGATCATTAAAGCCCTTCTCTGAGTGGAGTTCATGTGTGTTGGGTACTTTCCACTTAGTAGGT
Organism: Cunninghamia lanceolata; assembly: GCA_027924645.1. Lineage (NCBI taxonomy): Eukaryota > Viridiplantae > Streptophyta > Pinopsida > Cupressales > Cupressaceae > Cunninghamia > Cunninghamia lanceolata. The sequence continues at coordinate 12,357,067 of BSBN01000892.1, forward strand.
ACAACACTATGTCTTGATACTAGTAGTCTGTAGTGATGCCCTCCATGGAATAGTGATGGCATTTAATAGATGGATCTATCTTAGTTAAAGCCTTGGACAACCCCTGTCCTCTAACTAACTTCATAGGGAGTATCTCAAGGTCAAATTCCTGCAAAATCATAGCCCATTTGCCTCTCCTTTCTCCTAGCTCATTTTGCATCAACAAGGATTTAACTAGTGGGTCAAGAAGAACTACCATGACCTTACTCCTAAGTATGTAGTGTCTGAATTTCTTCATAGCCCTAACTAGTGCATAAGCTTATTTTTCCATATAAGAATATCTAGTCTCAGCATCTTTGAAAGACATGCTCATAAATGCAGTACGTCTCTCATCTCCCTCCCCTTTCTTCTAGGTTAGAATAGTTGTAGAAGAGTTCTCAAACACAAAGGAATAAATATAAAATGGGAGGGTGTAATCTGGGCTAGTGAGTATAGGAGCCTAGGCAATGGCACTCTTTATTTTTGTAAAATCTTGCTTTGTCTCAATAGGCCATTGTATCTTAGCATCATTTTTCAACATATCATTCAGAGGCTTAACTATCTTAGCAAATCCAATGTTGAACTTTCTAACAAAATTAATCTTACCAAAGAAAGATTTGAGTTCTTTTTTGCTACCTAACAAGGGAATCTTCTAGATTTCTTCTACTCTTAATGGATCAATAGAAAATCCTTCCTCAAAAATAATGTGTCCCAAGAGCTTCCCTTCTGTTACTCTAAATATGCACGTCTTAGGGTTTAGGGAAACCCCATACTATCTACACCTCTAGAAGATCTTTATCAGGTCATTGACATGATCACCTCTGTTCTTATAGAAAATAGTCAAGTCATCCATATATATTATAATGCACTTGCCAATCAAACCTTTGAAAGCAATGTCCATGGCCCTTTGAAAGGTAACACCTATGTTAATCAAACCAAATGGCATTCTTCTATAAGCATAATTATCCCACTTACAAGTTAAAGTGGTTTTGAATGTATCTTCCTCTTCTATCATGACCTAATTGTATCCAAAGAACCCATCTAGAAACAACATCATTTGTGAGCCATTAATAATTTGTAATACTTCATCAAGGGAAGGTAGTGGATAGTTTTCCTTCTCAGAAGCTTGGTTCAAGTTTTTGAAATCTACGTGGAGTCTTATTTCTCTATTCTTCTTTCTGACAGGAACCAATTTGGCAACCTAGGTAGAATATCTCACTAGGAATATAATTCTGGCAGAGAGTAACTTTTGTACCTATTTGAATATTAGTGGTTCCAATAGAGCATTGACAGGCTTGAGCTTTTATCTAAATGACTTAGAATTAGGCTTTAAAGGAATTGTATGTTTGAAGATAGATATGTCAAAAGTCTTTAGATCTTTGTAGGTTTGTGCTATAACATATTTGAAGTCTTTCAGTACTTGGATAATTCCTTCTCTTTCCTTGGGTTGGCAAGCTTTCCCAATAAAAATGTTTTTGGCCTGCTGCTCATCTCCCAAGTTAGCAATATAATATTTTCCACCTTCTAAATTCTTCTGAGTTCTTTCCTTGTGCCTCTAATATACATCAAATAATCTCTCCAATGTGATTAATCCTTAGGGATGTTGTTTGTTTTTAGGTTGATAATCTATTTTTCATCTACTTTGAAGGGGTCTCGGTCACATTCATCGATTACATGTTCTTCAAAAACATTGGTGTTAGTTATAAAATCAAGAATATTTTTAATATCATTAAACACCTGAAAGTGCCTAACATTTTCTAGGACTACTGGAATGGGTACCAATTCCACTGAGAATTTCTTCATCTTCAAGCCTACTATTGGTTCTAGTGTACTGGCTGCAATTGCCAGTGAATCAGCTGTCTCATTCTTATTTTATGGTACAGATTTTATGTCAAAGGCATCAAAATCTTCAATGAGGTCCCAAACTCTATTTCTATATGCACTCATTCTTTTGTCATGGAAGGTATACTTTCCTCTTACCTACCTAGTTATCAACTGGGAATCTCCTTGCACCCTCAACAATTTGGCGCCCTTCTAGTGAGCTAGTATAAATCCCCTTATCAAAGCTTTATATTTAGCTACATTGTTAATGTAAGGAAACTGTAATCTATATGATGCAAAGAATGATCTCCCCTTGGGGTTTACCAGTTCCACTCTAGCTCCACATCCTTGTTTACACTTGGAACCATCATTTCTAAGGGTTCACAACTTATTATCCTATGTAAAAAACCTTCTAGACTAGGTTTGTGTGTGGGGAGGGCTTCTTCATTTGTTCAGTTTCTTTAGCAAACTTAGCATGGAAGATCATGACGGCTTCCTTGGAAGCCTCTATAATTGTTTCTTCAAGAACTACAATATTTTCATCTGATTTGATCCCTTCATCTACATTCATTGCATTTATCTCTGCTTGAGCTTCAATGAGGTTTACTACTATAAGACATTCAAAACAGGATAGCTTAGAATGTGTTGACTGATGAACCCTGCACCAACCCAGGAGAAATAGTTCCGTTGTTTGAGTCTGTGGCCCCAAGAATTCTTTATCATGTGATATCTTTTGCATGAATTCTTATAAGAAGCATTTATCTAGGTCCTCAATAGTTAGACCCATCATGATTTCTCTATAAACCCCAAGATCAACATCTACAAAGAACACTTCGTTAGGAGCATTATATTCAGTGATCAAAAGTTTTAGTCTAGGTTCACTAAGAACCTAGATCTAGTTAGAATTTCCTTTCTAGGGAATTGACATGAGTGAGCAATCAGTAGAAAAGTAACCATTCAAGCTCCTAGTCTAATCTCTACTTAAAAACATGCCATACGCTTCAGGAATATCAACCACTTGGATGTCAATATGGCTTCGGATGCGAGCTTCAGACAATAGATGTGTGCGAACATCTTTGATTTCACCCATGACCTTTGCCTTAGTCTTATCTAACCAAACTACCTTTCGGTTAGTTTTAGTAGGTGTGATATTGAGCTTTTGATAAATTAAATAAGGCATGACATTACCTGAGGCTCCAGAGTCAACTAAGCAATTGTGTAGGTTTTTTTCCAGCTATTTTGAGGCTCAACAAAAATGGAGGTGTACCTCTTTTTTATTTGTATAAGGCTACCAAGATATCATCAGTTACAGCCTTCACCTCCATTTGCTTGACCTAATCCTTTCCTTGTAAGAGTTTGAGAAAAGCTTCTTGCTAGTTTGGATATTCCTATAGTACATCCAACATTGACATGTTGGCTTTAGTTTTCTTCAAGTCATCCATGAGATCATATTTGGAACCTATCATATTCTATCTTCTGTATTGGTTGGCTTTAAAAGTTTCATTTGTGGGTCCCATTGGAGGAGGTGGATTGTTATCTACATTAGGATCAAGTGGGACACTACTACAATTTTGTGGGATGGAAGTAGTGAGGGGCTCTTTACCTTTGTTCCTCAGGTAGTAGTTACTTTTGAACTGATGGTAGGCTTGGACCTTAGTCTCTAACTCAATGTCCTCTTCATAAAGGAAAACATATGTGTCAAATTGTAAGGCAATCCCTATATCTCCAGGAGGGTTATCATTTTCTTCCTACCGCATATGTCTATCATCCTGAAACATTTGTGTTATCTTGGATATTTGACCACAGTTGAGCTCAGAGTGATCTGAGGTGTCATGCAACCTACACCAATGCGACAGGGGTTGTATCTCAGTGAAGTTTACCATATTTGTCTAATCTAAGGGAGAAGGTACTACTCCATTGTTTGGCCTTGTGTTCCAAGTCCTTTTCTACCTTTGAGAATTGAAACTCCTATTTTGTCCTTGATTCTGATTATTCTGATTTTGATGTGAATCCCCATTATTTCTAATCTTATATCTGGTGAGGTCATTGGTAACCTGAGCTAGTGCCCTTTTTATAGCCTCTAATTCTGATGCCAATTGTGAAGTCTGATTTGCACAAGTCTGTGGGGCTACTGAAGATAAACTAGCCTAGTGAGTGTATTGAGAGTTAACCATGTTAGTATGATTCGGTGCAGGATGTTGTAGCCTAATTATTATTAGCCTGTCCTGGGGTAGGTAACATAGGGTTTGGACTAATCTGATTTAAAGGATGAGCATAGCTAATTTGTGGTCCAAATAGTGAATTACCCATTTGAACCCAATTCATTAGAGGAGTGTTATTAGTGAGCGGTTGGTTGATAGTAGGCATCTGATTAGGCATTCCCGATTAACCTAGGGAAAGCATAGTCCCAAAAGCCCCTATAATGACAGGGTACATTTCTCTGTGAAGCTTGAGGGCCTCAACATAAAGTTTTGCTAGGGTATCTAGGTTTTGTTGAGTTATGTTCAGTAAAACAGATCTAAAGGGGTCAATGGCCCTAATATAAGCCTGAATTGCAGCCGCCTCTTCAACCACATAAGGTTGAGCTATCCTCTTGTAGATTTTTTGGAACCTATTGTTGAACATAGTCAGGGGTTCATTGGGTTGAATATTGCAAGACGTGAACTATTGATGTATAATGCTTAGGTTAGTAAATACCCTAAACTAATTTATGAAAGCTTCTTCCGACTTTTGCCAAGTATCAATAGATCCTACGGGTAAGTGTAGGTACCATGAAAAGGTGACCTCTCCCAATGAAAAGGGGAAGAAGCATATGACCACATCGAAATGGGGAATAGCAGCTCTGGTAATGGGTTCTTTGAAGGCCTAAATGTGTTCTTCAACGCTTTACTCTCTCTATAAATGAACTTAGGATAGAATTTCTTAGGCTTTGTCAGCATAGGATGGAAAGGAGCCACCAAGGAAAAGGGTGAGTGGTCCAGCCTGAAGTATGTGGACATTGGTCCCTAGGGTGGTTCTTTTGGGAAGGTCTCTAGAGTTTTAGATCTAGCTGGGCTGACAGACCTAGAGTTTAACCTTCGTCGCTTAGCACAGTCACTCCTAATCTTACAGTGATGTTGGAGCTCGTAGAATTTAGCTTCACCGACTGACCAAGATCTAGTTAATCTTCTTCTTGTAATGTTCTAAGAAACCCTAGATGGATCTAGATTGTTTAGGCCCTCCTTCTAGCATCAGTTTTCTTTATGGTTGTTTTGGCACATCAACTCAAGTAGAATGGAAGGTTCACTCTACTTCTCCTGAAAGGTAAACAAATGCAAAAGTTTTACCCCAAGGTCACTGTTTCTATGGGTCACAATAGTGTTAGAATAGTAGAGTGGATGATGTGAATGTTTGTTCAAGGGGCCTATGCTGGTAATAACAATCTGGAAAAATTGATGAGTCCTCTAATAGGTGGATTTTCAATGAAGTGTAAGAAGCTAATCTAATCCTAAGTTATATGTAAAAAAATGAAAAAGAGGGCTTAGCATTTAAGAAAGGAAAATAAAAGAGCTTGGACAACCTCTACACCTGGCTTTGCACTTCATATAATAATCATTAGTAGAATTGATTAAACAAGCACTAAGTGACTAGTATTCCACACAATCATAACAAATGCAAGTGCGAGACTCTAAGGAAAATAGCAAGAGAACAAGGAACTTGGAGACATCATTTCATTTGCGCAGAATCCAAAACCCTTATTCACTTACTGCACTTAAGATTTATCAATTTGAGCATAGCATCCACTAATGCAAAATCATATGCAAGGAAAAGAAATGCAAGTACATTACTACCATAGGGTAGAAACATAGGAATGACTCCCAAAAAATTGTCTTCTCATTAATAGGCAAAATGCTGGCAGATTAAAAAAGAGCAATATTCACACACCCTGTATGCCAATGAAATATGCCACTTACAAGCCAAAATACAAGCATAACTTGTGCTTGTACAAGTTCTCTATGTTTCCCCCCTTTACAAGTCTTCAAGATTCCCCTTTATATGTCTGGATTCTCTTGTTTACATTTGCACATTTTGGCCCTAGTTGGCTTGAAAGTGTTCTTAAACACAAATTACAATGTATAATTTAGCCCTTGTTGGCCAGAATAATGCTACCAAGCACCAGTGGAGTTAGCCTCATCAAAGAATGAAAGAAAGAGAGAATAAAAGAATAGACCATTGTGAAGAACAAGAATATTATGTCTCTTCCCCAAAATGACCTATGAAATTGGTGGTGCCCTCTTGAATGTCACTCATACTGTGTCCATTGTGATATTTGATTTCAATCTGTTGGGAGTATGATAACCTTTTGAGCTTTCACAAGATCCCTGCCAATCCAACCAATCACTCCTGAAATTTAGTGAAGAGAGCCTTTAGCCTCATTAGTTTGTCAATGCCTGCCTATGTGACCTATTGCTAAAACATCCTTGAGAACTCCTTGATTATGTCCTTCAATTGGTAAGGAATAAAATTTATTAAGGCCTCAACCATATTGGTGCCCTGCTTAGCTATGCCATCCTTCTTTTGTAGCTTGCCTTTCCATTTCTGTAACAATTTAACTCAGAACTTCCCAGCTTTGATCCACTCCATTATTATACCCAGATTTCCTTTATCTAATATCCCTAATTGTAAAATTGTATTTGGAGCTGTGGCCTCCATCCTTTCCAAAGCTGGGAGATATTCTTCCCAAACTAGGGCCTCATCATCAATACTGTGCATTAGCTCATCAAAAGCCTCTAGGTCATGCTCTATACTTTGATATATTTTCGAAGCTTCCCTAATGGTGGTCTTCCCAAGGGTTTCTAGTGAATCTTTTCAAGCAGTAGCTATAAGCAAGATACCCAAGGGATCAGGAGTTGTACTTTCTTTGTTCATTGCTTCCATCAAGGCAGGAGTAGGAGATTAGGAATCAACTGGTCCCACTAAATGAGTGACATAGGTTGATAGTTGTGCAACCTACTTCTTCAATTCCTCTTTAGTCACCTCATCCTTTCACATTCTATCCAAAACATCTTGTACAACATCAGTTAGGACATTTTTCTTTCCTTCTCAGGTTCTTGAGCCCAATATGACTTGCTAGATGGTGTAATCTTCTGAGGTAACAATATCCTCTTCTTTGTCAACCAATGGAGTTTCTATGTGGATGATTCTGATTCCTTGTTCATTGGTTGCTATGTGTGAGACAGTTTTGGCTCTCTTTCTCTTTAGATGTGCCCCTAATACTTGGGCTATAGTGGCCAAATATTCCTCCTCAACATATGTTATTTTCCTCTTCTCCACAGTTTTGTTTAGCGAGACAGGAAGGCCTGATTCAATAGTAGCATCATGTGATGGAGAAGGAGCTAGAGGTGGAGATGGTGATCTTGTGGAAGAGTGGGTCAGGACTTGTGTTTTTTTTTAATCATTAGACTCCCCACCTTCTTCTTCATGTTGTTCAATGGATACGTTTCTAGCCAACTCCACTAAAGTGGGCTTTTGGCTGCCCATAAGCTCTTAAAGAACTTCCTCTATTTTTTCTTTGGCCTCTTCCGCATGTGCTTCTATTTGCGGCCCTTCCTTAGTACTGGCCCCTTAGATGATGGGACTTTTTGTTGCAAGTATGAGGTGAACCAGTGTTGTCATTGATGTCAACATACTCATATTACATTGACAAGAAGGATTGGATGAGCTGTGTGTTGAGGATATTGAGAAAATTACCCTCAATCAGGAACAGTGAAGAACAGTGATGAGAAGAAGGCAAATATATTGGATAGGTTGAAAATCGGAGGATGCGGATTAAAGGGTTTTCAGATATGAGTCCTGAGATGCTTCAGTCAAGTTTTCAGAGGTCCGCATGAAGACCTGAAGAAGTTATGGCTGTCTGTGTGGAACCGGCTCCGGCAAGTGCTTAAGAGGTGACAGAGGATCACAGAAAGGTCCGGTGAGGTCCGGAATTGTACAATCCTAATCTGCGGATTGGAAAGAGTATTTGGGATGTCCTTGTGATGTGCCATCTCGAGTGGTGTATGATTTGGAGGTCCGGAAGTACCTCTTGCATTATGACAGTGGCGACAGACTGTGTTCTTGAAGTTCCGGATGAGGAAGACAAGAGATTCCAGCAAGTAAAGGAAGTGCGGATGTATCCGGACATTCAGGCAGGCTTGTGAAGTTTTATGGATCGTGTTGAGGTTGTGTTGTTGATCTGCATTGATAGTAGAGCCCGGAATTGAAGTTATTCTTCCGGATGAAGTTCTTGCTCTGTTTAGCCGACCGGATGAGTTGTTCATCCTGCGAATGTTCTTGTGGTGGCCGACCGGATGTGTTATTCATCTTGCAGATACTCTTATGATTGTTTACCGACTTAGATGTTTGATCCTAAGTCGATGTCTTGTATAAATAACGGTCTGTGAGTTCATTTCGGTGTGTGTGGTGTGTGGATGAGTGTGGCATAGCGAAGAGAAGTGCGAAAGGTAGAACAGAGGTTTTTGGGCTTAATTGGAACTGATCCGGACATGGTAGAGATGTCATTCTCCAATTCAAGACTGTGATTTTTATCACTTTGTAGACAGTGTGTCTCCTTGTAGGCAGTGGGCCTCTTTGTGAGCAGTGTGCTCGGGCAGTGAGCCCTAATTGGCATGTGCCATTCATTTTTCTTTATTCTTCTAACAGAGAATAATTCTTGGGTTAATCACCCCGTGGTTTTTCCCTTAACCGGGTTTTCCACGTCAAAATCTTGGTGTTCAATGTGTTGATGCTTATCTGCCCTTGTGTTTATGTATTATGCTTCCATGGATGATTAATTGATATGCTACTAACTAACAACGAAGAATCAAGTGTTTGAAAGAGCAAGTAGTTTTATACAACTGATTCACCCCCCCCCCTCTCAGTTGTATGCCCTAGATCCAACAATTGGTATCAGAGCCAAGTTCCTCTGATAGGAGCTTAACCGCTTGAGGAGATCCAGGATGTCGTCATACAAGAAGGATAGTCCGAAGTTCGATGGAACCAACTTCACTCTCTGGAAAGGTCGCATGAAGTGTCACTTGGAATGTATGGGAAAAGCATATTTGGCTATGGTTTCAAAACCATATGTACCTCCACAAGGTGGTCCGACAACTCTAAATGAAATCACAGAAGCTGAAAACAATCTACGAACCAAGGAAGCTCTTCTAAGTGCATTGAATGACTCAGATCTCTCGAATGTTATTGACCTACCAACTGCATATGAGATCCTGACTAAACTGGAACTTCTGTATGAAGGAGATGAGTTTGTCAAAAGTGCAAGGTTGCAAAGTCTGAAAGGGAAATTTGAAAGATTGAAAATGAGAGATGATGAAAACATCACTACCTTTATGCCAAGAGTGAATGAGCTGGTATGTGGAATCAGAAATGCTGGTGGAACTTTAGATGAAAATGAGATTGTCTGCAAAATCCTAAGATCTCTTCCTGCTGCCTACAAAATCAAGGTTGCTGCCATTGATGAATTCAGAGCCCACACAACTGTCACAAGAGAACAACTGGCTGGCAAACTAGCTGCATTTGAAATGACCGAGTTTGGAGATGATCCTCCCAAGACTGAATCTGCTTTCAAAGCCAGTGCCTATGTGAAAGGCAAACAGAGATTTGATCCAGGAGAAAACTCATCAAGGAAAATGTCATGGTATGATCAAGCAAGAAGAGACATGGAAGAAGAAGAAGCAGAAACAGCTCAACTTGAAGCCCTCATTGCAAAGAGACTGCCAAGAGGATCCGGTAAGTATGAAGGAAAACTACCCTTTAAGTGTTTCAACTGCAATAAGATTGGTCATTTTGCTTCAAGATGTCCGGAAAGATCTGCAAGGTCTAATACTAACAGACAAAGGTTTCAAAAGAATTGCTATTATGTTCATGAAGAAGATGACAATGAAGGAGTAACAGATGATGAATCAGAACTAGGAAGCAAATCCGGAAATGAGTGGGTGTTTATTGCCATCAAGGAAGAAGATTCAATACTTTCTGAATCTGTCAATCACAAAATTGTTGAAAAAGCTTTGGCTGCTCAAGTGGAAGAAAAGGATGATTGGGTTATTGACAGTGGATGTTCTCACCATATGACTGGTGACAAGAATAAGTTCTTGAATTTGGAAAGGTATGAAGGAGGAATGGTAAAGTTTGGTGACAATTCTGCTGGCAGAATCAGAGGCAGGGGAACTATTTCCTTCGATGGAAAGAACAAAACAGGTAACGTACTGTATGTTGAAGGATTGAAGCACAATCTTCTTAGTGTTGGTCAGTTGGTGGACAAAGGCTATGATCTCCGGTTCAAAAATGGAAAATGTAGAATCTTTACAAACTCTGAAACTGAGATTGCATCCGGTACTCAGACAAAAGGTAATATCTTTCATTTGGTTGGTTCAAATAAAAGTTGTTTGTTTGCTCAAATTGATCAGAGTTGGTTATGGCATAGAAGAATGTGCCATGTAAATTTTGATAACATCATCAAGATAAGCAATACTCAGGCCGTAAGAGATCTTCCAAAATTGATGAAACCTACAAATAGTTTGTGCAAAGAATGTCAGCTAGGTAAACAAAGCAGAGTCTCTTTCAAAAGCAAAGATCAGTCTTCTACCGGACTGTTGGAATTAGTACATACTGATCTCTGTGGTCCGACAAGAATCAAGAGTCTGCAAGGTGATAGATATTTCATGTTGTTAATTGATGATCATTCCCAGATGATGTGGGTTACCTTTCTAAAAGAAAAATCAGAAGCATTTGAGAAGTTCAAGATCTTCAAAGCTATGGTAGAGAATCAAACCGGATTGAAACTAAAGTGTCTAAGGTCTGATAGAGGTGGTGAATTTACATCTGGTGAGTTCATTGATTTTTGTGAGAAGCAGGGTATAAGGAGACAGTTGTCTGCTCCTAGGACTCCACAGCAGAATGGAGTGGTTGAGAGAAAGAACCGGACCATTCAGGAAGCTGCCAGGACAATGATGTTGGAAGCAAATGTTCCTCAAATGTTTTGGAAGGAAGCTATCAGCACTGCAGTCTACACTCTCAATCGAGTTCAAATCAGAAACAACACTGGTAGGACCCCCTATGAACTCTGGTTTGGCATCACTCCTACTGTGAAATATTTCAGAGTATTTGGTAGCAAGTGTTATATTAGAAGAGATGAAGATCTAGGAAAGTTTGATGCTAGAAGTGATGAAGGAATTTTCTTGGGTTACTCCACTCAAAGCAAAGCATACCGATGTTACAATAAGAGATTGAGGAAGATGATAGAAAGCACCAATGTGAAAGTTGATGAAGGAATTGAGAAGCCTTCAAGATTTTATGAGTTTGATGAAGATGACCAAGATAGTGTTCAAGGACCTCAATCCTCTCCGGTGAGACAGAGTCAGCCTGATCCGGTAAATCAGGAAGAAGAGATAGGTTTGAATGAGCCTGATCAAGAAGCAGCAGTACAGGATACTCCCAAAATTCCAAGGTATGTAAGACTGAACCACTCTGAAGATCAGATCATAGGTGACAAAAGCAAAGGTGTACAAACTAGAAGGAATATTGCTCAAAATCAGGATGAATGTTGTCTGATTTCAAAGATTGAACCTAAAACAATAAATGAAGCCTGCAATGATGAAAACTGGACTAAAGCAATGAAAGATGAATTGATGCAAATTGAGAAAAATCATACTTGGGATCTTGTTCCCAGACCTAGAGACAGGAATGTAATTGGAACCAAGTGGGTCTTCCGGAACAAACTAAATGAAGCTGGTGAAGTAATCAGAAACAAAGCTAGATTGGTCTACAAAGGCTACTCTCAAATAGAAGGAATTGACTTTGAAGAGACTTTTGCTCCGGTGGCAAGAATTGAAGCAGTCAGATTACTTCTTGCATTCGCTGCCTTCAAAGACTTCAAGGTATATCAAATGGATGTCAAGTCTGCCTTCCTAAATGGTGATCTGGAAGAAGAGGTCTACATTGAACAACCGGATGGATTTCAATTGTCTGATAATGATGATATGGTCTGCAAGTTGAAGAAAGCTTTGTATGGATTGAAGCAAGCCCCAAGAGCATGGTATGAAAGGTTGGATAAGCATCTTGTGCAGATTGGATTCAACAAAGGTACTGCTGACAGTAACTTATATTTCAAAATTGATCATGAAAACATATTGATTGTTGAAGTGTTTGTGGATGATATCATTTTTGGAGGAAGAGATAGTATGTGCAAAACTTTTGCAAATCAGATGAAAAATGAGTTTGAAATGTCTATGCTTGGTGAAATGAATTTCTTCTTGGGTCTGCAAATTACTCAAACAAAAGAAGGGATCTTCATTTCTCAGACCAAATATGTGAAAGAATTGTTAAGGAAATTTGGTATGGAAGACTCAAAACCTATGAACACTCCTATGGCAACCGGATGTAAGTTAAGCAAAGATGATGACTCTCCAAAGGCAGATCAGACAAAATATAGATCAATGATTGGTGGATTGTTGTATCTCACTCAAACTAGACCAGATATAATGCAGGCTGTTGGTCTTGTGGCAAGATTCCAGGCTGATCCTAGAGAATCTCATGTTATGGCAATCAAAAGAATTTTTAGGTACTTGAAAGGAACAGTTGAGTATGGTCTATGGTACCCTAGAGATCCAGATTTCTCTCTTCATGCTTACACAGATGCAGATTGGGCAGGAGATGTGGATGACCGGAAGAGCACTAGTGGTGGAGCATTCTTTTTGGGGAAGAGATTGGTTTCTTGGCTAAGCAAGAAACAAGATGCAATATCTCTGTCTACAACTGAAGCAGAATACATTGCAGCAGCAGGTAGTTGCACCCAAATCTTATGGATGAAGCAGATGCTAAGAGACATCAAAATTGAATATGAGGAGCCTATCACAATTTTCTGTGATAATTCAAGTGCAATTAATATTTCTAAGAATCCAGTATTGCACTCTAAGACTAAGCACATATCTATCAAATTTCACTTCTTGAGAGAACAAGTAAACAAGGAAGAAGTCAGATTGGAGTATGTTCCCTCCAAGGATCAGATTGCAGATATCTTTACAAAACCTCTTCCCAAGGACTCTTTTGAATATCTCCGGGAGAAGTTAGGGGTCATGGCCCCTCCGGTGATAAACTAAGATGCACTGATATGCATCAGTCCGGTGGATATCACAGTCATATCTTGTGATCCGGATTGATTATGGGGAGCTGCTACTAAGGGGGAGCAGCTGGTATGATTCTGATGTATTAGAATTGCAAGTATGAGCCCCTTGCCATTGATGTCAAAGGGGGAGAGAAGACATGTGAAAAACAAGTGGTTAATGATCAAAGGGGGAGAGAAGACATGTAAAAAGTTGTTGTTGATAGGGGGAGCTGTGAACAGAAAGGAGAAGTTCTTGTCTTGATGGTTTTTTACATCATATTTTGCCATCAATGACAAAGGGGGAGATTGTTGCAAGTATGAGGTGAACCAGTGTTGTCATTGATGTCAACATACTCATATTACATTGACAAGAAGGATTGGATGAGCTGTGTGTTGAGGATATTGAGAAAATTACCCTCAGTCAGGAACAGTGAAGAACAGTGATGAGAAGAAGGCAAATATATTGGATAGGTTGAAAACCGGAGGATGCGGATTAAAGGGTTTTCAGATATGAGTCCTGAGATGCTTCAGTCAAGTTTTCAGAGGTCCACATGAAGACCTGAAGAAGTTATGGCTGTCTGTGTGGAACCGGCTCTGGCAAGTGCTTAAGAGGTGACAGAGGATCAGAGAAAGGTCTGGTGAGGTCCGGAATTGTACAATCCTAATCTGTGGATTGGAAAGAGTATTTGGGATGTCCTTGTGATGTGCCATCTCGAGTGGTGTATGATTTGGAGGTCCGGAAGTACCTCTTGCATTATGACAGTGGCGACAGACTATGTTCTTGAAGTTCCGGATGAGGAAGACAAGAGATTCCAGCAAGTAAAGGAAGTGCGGATGTATCCAGACATTCAGGCAGGCTTGTGAAGTTTTCTAGATCGTGTTGAGGTTGTGTTGTTGATCCGCATTGATAGTAGAGCCCAGAATTGAAGTTATTCTTCCGGATGAAGTTCTTGCTCTGTTTAGCCGACCGGATGAGTTGTTCATCCTGCGAATGTTCTTGTGGTGGCCGACCGGATGTGTTATTCATCTTGCGGATACTCTTATGATTGTTTGCTGACTTAGATGTTTGATCCTAAGTCGATGTCTTGTATAAATAACAGTCTGTGAGTTCATTTTGGTGTGTGTGGTGTGTGGATGAGTGTGGCATAGCGAAGAGAAGTGCGAAAGGCAGAACAGAGGTTTTTGGGCTTAATTGGAACTGATCCGGACATGGTAGAGATGTCATTCTCCAGTTCAAGACTGTGATTTTTATCACTTTGTAGACAGTGTGTCTCCTTGTAGGTAGTGGGCCTCTTTGTGAGCAGTGTGCTCGGGCAGTGAGCCCTAATTGGCATGTGCCATTCATTTTTCTTTATTCTTCTAACAAAGAATAATTCTTGGGTTAATCACCCCGTGGTTTTTCCCTTAACCGGGTTTTCCACGTCAAAATCTTGGTGTTCAATGTGTTGATGCTTATCTGCCCTTGTGTTTATGTATTATGCTTCCATGGATGATTAATTGATATGCTACTAACAACGAAGAATCAAGTGTTTGAAAGAGCAAGTAGTTTTATACAACTGATTCACCCCCCCCCCTCTCAGTTGTATGCCCTAGATCCAACACTTTTACTCCCTCTAGGATGTCTTTTACTCCCTCTAGGATGTCTTCTTGACTTTGTGTTGTAGCTAGAGGGATAGTTCCTTATTTCTCTTGCCTAAGTGTAGCAGTGCCTTCCCTCTCTTGTTGTTCCTAAACTGTTTGGTTGGGAGCCACTGGAATATGAGTGCTAGAAGGGGTGGAAAGGGAAGGAGGAGATTGAGACAAGGTTAGAGACTAGGTAATGGAAGGCTATGATGAAATGGGAGGAGTTGGTAGTGAAGCCTGGTGCAGAAGAGATGAAGGTGGTGTAGAGGAAGGAACCTCAATCCTCACCTCAGTAGTGGCAACAGTAGAGATGAACACATGAGGAGGTAGGGTTGATGTTGTGGTGACACCTTCAGAAGCTTTCCTAGCTAAGGGCACCAAATCTTCTTCTTCTTCTTCTGACTCAACATTAACTACCATTGCCTTTTGTTTCTCTTCAACTATAACAGGGTCAGTTTGTTCAATAGCTAGAGCAACATGTATTTGCATTTCTTTCTTTTTCCATTTTAGCTTGGCTCCCTTAGAGTTTTCTGCCTCTAAAGCTAGCTTGGGATTGAGAATAGGTTACGGTTTTTTCATCTAGGCCTTAGTTCTCTTTAGTACCTCCTTATCCCTATTTCCCATTGATGTGTCTTCATTTTGGTCACATCTGATTGGGTTTAAGGGGAGGTTTTTGGTTATCATATGAGGGGTCTAATACTACACCATTTTATTCATCCCCTTGGGAACTTTGGGTAGTATAAGGAAGTCTAGTGTTTTCAGCAGATGGAGGTTAAGACTATAGTAGTCCCTCTTTCTGACCTCATAGTCATCAACATAGTTCTCATAGTGATCCTGTTGGAACTGAAAATTCCAACTATATTTTTGCAAAATATTTTAGGCTTTTGTATGCAAAATCAGTTTGAACACCCAGAAATCCATCTTTGCACATCAACATGAGGGTTTTACTTTGAAGAGTTACATTTTGGAGCCTGCTCATTTCCATGCAAAATCACTTTGTGACCTTACTTACCTGTCATACGTGAACATTGCTCCTGCTAATCGTTTGTCTGTGCTAGATTTTGTGTTGAGGTTTTCATTTTTCAGGTGTTACGTGAATTATGTTTCTTTCTTCCTAGAAATCTGAATTGGGTATTTATCCCAGAATTCTAAAATTTTATTGTTGGTCAGAACAGGGAATTTTGATGTAGAGTGGCACAAGGGAAGCAACACACAAAGGTTTACTCTATTGTCCTTTGCCCACTCACCCACTTCAACTAGCCTTCAACCAACCAACCAACCAAGCAAAGGCACATAGTGGGCATATGAAGGATTTGATGTCCAGACTATTGTCCAACCCCTAAGGCTTCTCCAACACCTTAAGACAGATCAACAAACTCCTTCTATGCAGTTGGTTTGATCTCCAACTTCCCAAAACTCTTCAACCTATACCTTTACTAGTAAGGCTACTAGCCCTCCAAACTAGGTTTTCTCAACAAAACTTGACAAAATCCCAAAGGTCTAGGCAAACAAATGATGGAATTGAACACCTTTCAGGGGACCCTAACAAACCTCCAAATCTCCTACTCCAACTCTACTCCAGCAATCCAGAACGCCTACTAGGTCTCTAGGCCTAATTGATCAATTTAGGCTAAGTTACAAAGCAAGTGCTCAAAATTGGGTGCATAGGTCAGGGGCAGGAACTTGGAATGACTCTACCATCCCCAAACAACACAAATCCACCATTCATTCACTCATCCTCTTAGGGTTTTGTCAAATACAACAATAAATTGCATAAATTCAGTCAAATACATAGAGATATTTGACCTAGGGCATCACATTAAAAATAGTAAACTGTATTTTCTCAGAAAATGCTTTTGGAATCAAGTAGTATACACCCCTAGCCTGCATTTCACTGAGTGGCATGAAATTTCATCGGTGGAAATGCATTCTAGGGCCAAATTTGTGGGACTGCCCTAGAAAACAGGGTTTCTAGACCAGTTTTGAAAGAAAATTCAATAACTTTTGACTCTGACCACTTCAAGACCTCAAACTAGTTGCATTGGAACCCTGACTCCAAGAGCTTTCAGAAAAATATTATTTGCACACATGAAAAGTCCGTACATTCCGTACACAGCAAGAAAAATAGCGAAAAACAGTCAGTTTTCTTGAATTTTGTGCCCAAATTCTGTACAAAAACTTCCTCCCCCATACTGGAGTCAGATATCCACCATATTAACCCATCCAAGTTGGTTTCCAACTTCTACAACAGCATTTAACTGCCCAAAGTGGTTTTTGAACCGACCCAACACATAACACCTTTGACAACTATGGTGTTTTGCATTAACACAAGGAGGTTGATTTGTTTGGCTCATCCAATGGAGTCCAAATGATCAACAAACTCCTTCCAACATACTAAAACATTAAAAAAACCAAAAAAAACTCGAAAACCAATCCTTAGACCTTCTAGGCCTAATTGGCACAACAAGGATCCAAGTGGACTAAGCATGATTGAGGTTTATAGGGTCACCTCAATCATCTTGACCACACAAAAGGGACTATACAAACATGGCTAAAGCCTTATTACCACACATACAATCAAAACAAAACATAGCTTATCAAAATGCATAAAAAAATGCTTGAGGTGTCAGACTGCTCCTAGGTGCCCTGCACCATACACCCACTGTCAAACAGAACTCAAGTCTCTTGAGTTGGAATGCTATCAAATGTGAAACCTGCCTTCTCAATGTCTGCCCTGCTCATCCAAGTGGCATCCTCCTGAGGTTTGTTTAGCCACTTCACCAAATAGTCATGATAGGTGTGCCTTCTAGTTTGTTTTGCAATCCTCTTGTCCAAAATGCACTCAATCTGATTTGGAGATGAAGGAATGAGTTCCTGGAGTGTGTGATCAGTTTGATCTTCTTCAACAACAGTCTGAGGATCAGATCCTTTATAGGGATAAAGGTCTGAAACATTAAAAATTGGAGACAAAGCAATGCCATCCGGAAGTCTGATTTTGTAGGCATTTTCTCCACATTTCTTGAGCACTTCACAAGGCCCAATCTTCTTCATGAGTAGCTTAGTGTGTTTACCTGCTGGGAGTCTCTCCTTCTTTAGATGAACCATTACTAAATCACCTTCCTTGAACTGCAAATCCCTTCTTTTTCTGTCAGCAAATTGTTTATATTTCTTAGAAGTGGACAGCAATTTTTGTTGTACTTGTTCATGGACATCTTTCATGACTTGAACAAAGTCTTCAGCCAAGGCACTGCTATTTTCCAGTCCTTTAACCTCTCTTAGTTCCAAAATACCCCTTGGGTGAGTGCCATAAACAATTTGGAAAGGAGACAGGCCGGTGCTTCTATTGACAGTGTCATTGTATGAGAACTCTGCCTGAGCCAAAATTGAATCCCAACTAGCACCCTGCTCCTTGGTTAGGCATCTTAGGAGGTTGCCAAGTGACCTATTAATCACCTCTGTTTGTCCATCAGACTAAGGGTGATAGACAGATGATAAGGACAAATTTGTACCTAGTCTCTTCCACAGTGTCCTCCAGAAGTGTCCAATGAACTTGGGGTCTCTGTCTGAGATTATGGACAAAGGTAAACCATGTAACCTGACTATTTCCTTGAAGAAAAGACCTGCTATGTGTGAGGCATCATGTGTGGTTCTACATGGGATGAAGTGAGCCATTTTTGAGAACCTATCTACAACCACAAAAATGCTGTCATGTCCATTCTTTGTTCTAGGCAAACCAAGTACAAAGTCCATACTTATGGAATCCCAAGGCTTTGAAGGAATAGGTAGAGGAGTGTATAAACCTGCATTTGATGTATGCCCCTTTGCTCTTTGGCAAATTTGACAAGTTTCAACAAACTTCCTTACATCGGTTGGCAATTTTGGCCAAAAATAGTACCTCCTAACCAATTCTAGGGTCTTATCAATACCAAAGTGACCTGACATGCTGCCACAATGCTTTTCCCTGATTATATTCTCTCTAACAGATCCTCTTGGGATACACAACATGCTACCCTTGAAAAGATATCCATCTTGGAACAAAAAATCAGAAAAATCAGTATTATACCTTCCTATCATGGCCTTGCAAGATAGGTATGGCTCTTTGAAGTCTTCATCTGCTGTATACTAATCTTTAATGGCATGAATACCTGTACTTTCCAACTGAATAGTTTGCACAACAAGATTTCTCCTACTTAAGGCATCAGCTACCTTATTGGCCACTCCTTTCTTGTGTTTTATGGAGAAGGTGTATGCTTGGATGTACTTCATCCACTTGACATGTCTGTGATTCAGCTTTTGCTGCCTGTTCAAGAAGCTTAATGCATGGTTGTCAGTAAAAACTATAAATTCCTTTGGCAATAAGTAGTGTCTCCATTTCCTCAATGACTGAACCATGGCATATAACTCTAGATCATAGGTGGAGTAGTTTTGTTTTGCCTCATTTAACTTCTCACTAAAGAATGCTATAGGCCTCCCATCTTGACTTAGGACTCCCCCAACAGCCCTCTTACTTGCATCACATTCTACCACAAAGACCTTGTCAAAATCAGGAAGAACAAGGACCGATTTTTCTGATATTTTTTTCTTTAACAGTTCAAAGGCTTGGTTGGCCTCATTTGTCCATAAAAACACACATTTCTTGCCCCCTTTTATGGTGTCAACAAGTGGAGCACAAATGCCACTAAACCCTCTAATGAACTTTCTATAAAAGCTGCATAAACCATGGAAACTCCTTACCTCCGAGGCTGTTGTAGGTGTTGGCCAATTAAGAATGGCTGCAACCTTACTTGGATCCATTTTTAGGCTGCCCTTGGAGATGACAAACCCCAAAAATATCAACTCTTCTTGTAGGAAGACACATTTGTCAAGATTGATTCTCAACTTCTCCTCTTGAAGCCTCCTGAGCACTTGATGGATATGCCTTATGTGGTCTTCCTTGCTGTCACTAAAAATCAGTATATCATCCAAATATACAACAATAAACTTGTTAAGGAAAGGTTTTAGCACTTCATTCATCAATCTCATGAAGGTGCTTGGTGCATTTGACAAGCCAAAAGGCATGACAACCCATTCAAATAGTCCTTCATTGGTTTTGAAGGCAGTTTTCCACTCATCCCCTTCCCTTATCCTGATTTGGTGATAACCACTTTTTAGATCTATTTTGGTAAAATACTTAGCCCTACCCAAGCAGAGTGGCACAAGGGAAGCAACACACAAAGGTTTACTCTATTGTCCTTTGCCCACTCACCCACTTCAACTAGCCTTCAACCAACCAACCAACCAAAGGCACATACAAGGCATATGAAGGATTTGATGTCCAGACTATTGTCCAACCCCTAAGGATTCTCCAACACCTTAAGACAGATCAACAAACACCTTCTATGCAGTTGGTTTGATCTCCAACTTCCCAAAACTCTTCAACCTATACCTTGACTAGTAAGGCTACTAGCCCTCCAAACTAGGTTTTCTCAACAAAACTTGACAAAATCCCAAGGGTCTAGGCAAACAAATGATGGAATTGAACACCTTTCAGGGGACCCTAACAAACCTCCAAATCTCCTGCTCCAACTCTACTCCAGCAATCCAGAACGCCTACTAGGTCTCTAGGCCTAATTGATCAATTTAGGCTAGGTTACAAAGCAAGTGCTCAAAATTGGGTGCATAGGTCAGGGGCAGGAACTTGGAATGACTCTACCATCCCCAAACAACACAAATCCACCATTCATTCACTCATCCTCTTAGGGTTTTGTCAAATACAACAATAAATTGCATAAATTTAGTCAAATACATAGAGATATTTGACCTAGGGCATCACATTAAAAATAGTAAACTGTATTTTCTCAGAAAATGATTTTGGAATCAAGTAGTATACACCCCTAGCCTACATTTCACCGAGTGGCATGAAATTTCATCAGTGGAAATGCATTCTAGGGCCAAATTTGTGGGACTGCCCTAGAAAACAGGGTTTCTAGACCAGTTTTGAAAGAAAATTCAATAACTTTTGACTCCGACCACTTCAAGACCTCAAACTAGTTGCATTGGAACCTTGACTCCGAGAGCTTTCAGAAAAATATCATTTGCACACATGAAAAGTCTGTACAGTCCGTACACAGCAAGAAAAACAGCAAAAAATAGTTAGATTTCTTGAATTTTGTGCCCAAATTCCATACAAAAACTTCCTCCCCCGTACTGGAGTCAGATATCCACCATATTAACCCATCCAAGTTGGTTTCCAACTTCTACAACAGCATTTAATTGCCCAAAGTGGTTTTTGAACCGACCCAACACATAACACCTTTGACAACTATGGTGTTTTGCATTAACACAAGGAGGTTGATTTGTTTGGCTCATCCAATGGAGTCCAAATGATCAACAAACTCCTTCCAACATACTAAAACATTAAAACAACCAAAAAAAACTCGAAAACCAATCCTTAGACCTTCTAGGCCTAATTGGCACAACAAGGATCCAAGTGGACTAAGCATGATTGAGGTTTATAGGGTCACCTCAATCATCTTGACCACACAAAAGGGACTATACAAACATGGCTAAAGCCTTATTACCACACATACAATCAAAACAAAACATAGCTTATCAAAATGCATAAAAAAATGCTTGAGGTGTCAGACTGCTCCTAGGTGCCCTGCACCAAATTTTTATTAACACATTGGATAATCCTTTTGAAAAAGGATTTGTTGACTGGAAGCAGGTTGGCTTCCACTCAGTTTTTTAACAGAGATAGTCAGGCAATGACTGTAACTGGTTTAGTTGGACACCTTTTGATCCACTAAGACTTGTTTGGGGAAGCTAAAATCAATGTTGGGAAGTTTGTTACCTGTTAACTCTGGGTGGTTGAGGTCCAAACCAGAATATACATGGGGAACACAGGAATAGTCACCAACACCTTATGCTATAAAATTCACATAAAATGACTTGTAAAAACTACTCAACCTTAAAAAGAAAATCAGTACTTTCTGTGGTAACATATACAGAATGGAAGGGTGGTTTGCTATAGATACAGACAGCATTTCTTTAAAAACCTGGCACCAGGAAGAGTTGCTTGAAAGTGGACATGGCCTCATGGTGCAAGGACATTATCTTGTTTTACAAGATCTTGCTGAAGACCTTGATATATGTCTCAATCATAGGATCACAAAGGCATCTTGGAGATATAATGGTGTAAGTGTTGTTGAGGTTGGGAGTAACTTTGTAGCTGATGCAGCTATCATTGCAATACCTGGTGTTCTAAAAGCAAACCCAATAAAATTTGATCCACCATTAGCAAAGTGGAATGAGCTGGCAATATAAGATTGGGGGGTTGGCAATGAAAATAAGATTGCTTTATATTTTGCAAAAATATTTTGGCCAAATGTGCACTTTTGGGAATGATTGGACTGACTTCATATAGTTGTAGCTATTTCTTGAATCTTCACAAAGCAATTACACATCATGTTCTTGTATACATAATTTTAGAAGAAAATATCCAAAAGAGAAAACTGTTTCCAAGCAGTACCTTTCTTCAGTTTGATTGTTCTGTGTGTGTAAGCTAGCAGATGAGGTGCTACCTGACTCCATGCTTTCTAGCCAGCTACAACAAAGCAACACAGCCAATCAACTAGAGACCACCAAAATGTTATAATACCCAGCTCTGTAATATAGTCAATCAAGGAAACAACCAAGTATCTCAACATTTACATGCTATCAATTTGTACAACTTTCAGCCAACAACATGCATACAAAAATATAGAAGCAAAGATAATCGTGGAGGTTAACATATTCTGGAGACACTCAAGATATATGACTGTCCAGAATTACAAGGGCTTCCCATCAAAATGAAGATTTTCTAGGAGTGAGTTAATTGAATTTACTAATGATGAATGAATGTGATAAAGAATTATACGATGTTAAAATGTTTTCGCCAAAATATGAATGTGGATACAAGGTGAAGAATCATTTTACTTGGGGTTATAATCAAATCACCAAACACAGATTCAATAATCAAATTTATTTCCACTTGGAGATTAAATATTTTTTAGAATAAATTAACCAAAGTGAGTAATCTTTTTTTTAAAATGTATATAAAGGTTGGTCAAAAATTCTTGCCGAGGAGCAGTAATTGTTTTCACTCAGGTGATTTAATTTTGCCAAATAAAAGTGAAAAAATGTGCGGGTGAATGTAAGTGAGAAATTAAGTAAATATTGATAAAGCTTGGGATTAAAATATTTTATTGTCAAACATGACGAAGATTAAATATTTAATTTGGCAAAAGCAACCAATTAAATATTTTATTTTTTGCCTATAATGAATTGAATAGTCATTCTAATGTCCTTTTTTAAAAGTATTGCAGCCCTAAACAGGATGTTGAAGAAATTTATTATTAAAACATTTGAGTATGATAAAGTGATAATCGGCAACAGGAAACCCTAAATACATGGCAGTAAGCAAATATACAACGGAAATAAGGAAACCATACCTCAAGACATAGGTCCTAAGGTTCACAACAATACAAATCATATATTGTTTATATATTGTTTATCTAATGATTAATTTGTTTCCTTTGCAGGATTAGGGTTGCGTTGAATGCAATGAAGTGGCTCTCGACTGGCGGTTAAATGATCTCATCAATGGGGAAGATTATATAGTTCATTCCAGCCTTCGAGGATTGTTAAGTCTTTCAAATCAATTCATTTAATTTATGTAATGAATAAGGTCGGTTCTTATGGTTGGTTCAACCAATTATTAACCATCACCAAAATTATTGTAACGGGTCTGAGGCTTGTTGCATCTCTTTAAATAGAGATCCCATGACCCATAGAAGGAGGTTCGAATTTGGTTAGAATTAGATATTTTTACAAAAGACAATTCAAACATTTTAGGATTAGATTAGGTTGGATTTGATGCAATCTGAGGCCAATTTGATCCTTCTATGCAAATTTCATTATGAGAAAGGCTATGGTGCATGATACATTCTGAGGCAGTGTTGTTGAGCATTCGAATTCGAAATACATTGTGACAGTATCATCTGTTTGTTGTTTTTAATTCAATCAATTTAATTATCTTCATGTCATTCATTTTCTGATTATTCAATTCGAATGTGTTAAGGATATGTTCAAATTGTCTAATTACATTCGCTAATCCAGTATAGTTGATTTGATTGGTTTCTCAGAGAGAATTAAATCCTTTCTCATCAATTATAGTAATCTTAGAATGTTGAATGGATTATTAAGTATGATTAATTGATTAGGGTTATTAATTTGTCTCCAGAGTTGATCTAATTTATTATGTTGCAAAGTTAAATTGGTTCTTCCCGAGAAGATTAAAATCCTTTTAATAATTTGCATTTAATTCAATTATGTTCTTTGGATTATTAAGAATGAGTTAATAATTTCTTCCTTGCACGTTTGTACAAGTTGCAAACTGTTGTATGTGCCAATCAGATTGAGTTATTACCTAATACAAGTTATTTGTTTTTCACATCCTGACTCCGTTGCCCAAATAGACAAAGCACCGGTCTAACTATTGATTCATCTTATATTTAATATCTTTACATTGTTTTATTGTTATAGTTTAGATTCATTTCATGTTATTTGTTATTTATTTCTGTTAGAATTTAGATTAAATCATTTGCTTTCTTTAGAATTTAGTTTACAATACCTTATCTGATTTACAAGCATGCCATTGTAATTGGATAAACTAGCAGCAAACCAACATAGATTTAATCATACAACCTGCTTTGATAATCAAAGGTTCACCCGCCTAGGTTGTAGCAGGACCTAATGTGCAGGGAGAAGTTGATCATTAAGGTCAAACTCTAGTCATTGGCTCAAAAATGTTGTAGATTTGACCATAGGGCTTGGCATCCCCTTAGAATCCACAACCTACTTTTTTGAGACCCAACAGATCCTCAATAGCATATTCATGCACATACCAAATTTCTATTAAGGGCATGACCCATCCAATTGGGTCAAATTTGCTCCTGGTGTTATAAAAGGAACTCAAATATAAGAAGGCCAACTCTACCTCTGCATACTTTACATTTATCATGTTTTGGCAGCTGTACTTCCCTACCTTGGTTGTAAATTTGAAGCTAGACTTGTGTTTGCTAGCAATCAAAAATTGTATACTTTAGAGACCTGCATACCTCCAACAAGATGACATTGTCACTAGGGTATCTTGGTAGCTTGTAGGGGGCCTTATCAAACCCCATGACTCTGATGTATGTGAAGGTTTGAAACTGAATGTATCGTCTCTTTTGTTTCCTCAAGAGATATACTCTTTGCATAGTCTTTCTCTAATCCTCTGATCATTGCATAAATAAAGGCACCATTAACAACACAACTTTTCAAGCTGGTCATCAACTCTAGCTAGGGAAAGTGGTTGTAAACCAAGATTTCTTCATATTGGAGAGAGGCCACTTGTAATAATCCTAGGAAACTGGCCTGATAGGCCAATAGATAGACTAGGTAAGAATTCATATAAAACTCTTTGGTCTCAGACACCTCAGCAAGTTTCTCATCTAGCTTATCACTTATAAAGGATCCCCAGTCTATCCTTCTTCCATCCACTACCTTTATGCATAAATGGCACATCCATGGGTACCATTTCTCAAGAGTAGGGAGTCTGAATACTCTACTCAGAAGGGCAATGAACCTCCTCCTATCTTGTTTGATTTTGTTGTATGGATGGATTGGAGCCATCTTCAAGGGGTGCCTTCTCTGTGTGAGTAGGAGATGTTGATTCATATACCCTCTAGCTATGGCAATCTAATTGTTGTAGAATGTGAGGGCAGTGTTTTATGTGATCTTGTCATAATATGTATATGTGGGCAGGCCAAACACCCTATCTATCATATCGGATGAGAGGTCTAATACAGTGTTTCCTACTAGTCCAGTCACCTTCTTATTTTCTACTTGTATTCTTGTGCACAAGCCAATATCAATTCAGGTGCCTGCATTGAAATAGGAAATGCAGCCACTTGAAATAACTTGGAGTTCTCCATGCATTGGGTCTAGAAGGACTTATTGGCTTCATTCCTCAGCTACTACTAGCAGCTCCACATGTCTGGTTTTCCAATATCTATGTCCCTGATCTTAAGATATGGGTTGGACAACTTAGAAGCTGGCAAATATCCTTTGAATTCTAGCTTCTTTTCTGCTGTAGGAGGTGGCGGAGATGGCGCTTTAGCCATTTTCCCTACACCACACATACCACAAATTACTAGTGCTTGTATACATCAATTCATAATTAGTTTTTAATTTCATCATTATAAACCACCTTAAAACATACTACAGTATTCATTTCTCTACAAAAAGTTAGAGATTGGGGGTCAAGGTTTACTCCTTTCGTTTGCTAAAGGAACAAGAAGAGTAGAAGAGGAAGGACTAATGCTAAAACTCTAACAACACAGTCTTTCAAGAGATTTTTCAAGTGATGAGGTCAAATTTTGAACCCTAAAAAAGTTCATATAGTCAGGAGCCGAGACACAGGGCTTACCTCTTGCAAGGTCAAACATTCTGAAAGGGGAAAGCGAGGAAGCCCAACATCTAGACTCCAATGCTTCATTAGATTTTTGGGACATGGGGTTTGAAGTTACCTCTTGGTTGTTTATAGAGGGAGACCCTAATGGTGAAGCTCTGAAGCCAAAACTCTAGTGAGCATAGGCAAAAGTATTTAGCAGGGTCAGGAGGAAGAGCTCTGGGCTGCTAAAGAGGAAGGTGGAAAATTGGGGCCTTGATCTCCACCACTCTGAGAGTAAAGGGTTCACAAAACACAAAAATGAAGGTAAACAATCATGGGCCTGATCTCTGCCATTCTAAAAGTGAAAGGCATCCAAGTTATTAAAAAATGTGGAAGATGAGGGGCCTGATTCTTGCTACTTCAAAAGCAAAAAGGTGTAAAATGGAAATAGCCTCAAAAAGTGTACAAATTGGATCTATAATGATCCAAAATGATATTTTAACTTTAAATTAGATTTGAAAATGAATTTATTTACCACCAAAAAATACAATAATTTCACCAAGACTAGCAAGCTAGTCATGCACAGAACAACACCAAACTAACACAAACTTGCCCATAAATTAATGGAACTGATTTTGACTGATATTAAATGGATTTTACATCATTTTAGACTATCATAATAGCCATAATATAAACAACAACCAAAATCTCAAATCTGGAGCAAATATGATCAAACCCACAAAAACTGCCAACACCGTCAATCACTGAAATACACCAAAAACACCCAAAACTGATATTGTTTCATCTTCAGATGGAAAGTACATGAAATATGGTCTGATACCATTAAAGTAACAAAATAAAACACCTAAAACACTCAGCAGCAACTACACAACCAAATCTTCACAACAATCTAAAATACACATTGGGTATTCTGATCCACAAAACCAAAATCAACACAACACTACACACAACTTCCAATACTAATCTCTGACATTAGAAAATGGAAATCTATAGCTAATAAACATAAAACCAAAGGAAATAACAATAGAAACTCTTTCTAGCACTTCTAGAACTACCATGGCAACAAGAAGACCTGCACACACAAACAATGGACACTACCAGAAACTGCCTGCAACTACTTAATCCTTGAAGCTCTGTGCAACCTCTAGATGAAGCTACTCTTTGTGATCAAAGGATTTTACATCCTTTGGCCACCTAAAACTCATGGGTTTTCATCCATTAAAGCCACAATCTGCAAATCTGCAAGTTTGAGAGAAAAATATCAAATCAACAATAGCCCCAAATCACCAAAATTACATATTTTGTATCAATATTTCATGGGAGAGAGGGAAATCCAAGGTTCCCACGTTTTTCCTTGATTCCTTTCTATTTTGGGGTATAACAGTTGTCATAAGCTGTCATACATTGTCATAAAATCTCCCGCCACTCGTGATTTACCAAGATTTTTGAAATCTTCATGCAAATGGACACCTCACCAAGCCCAATGCCCCTTTTTGAGTCTCAAAATTTTTAATTTAATATTTAATATTCCTCTTGAAATAGATATTAGTTGGACAATATTAAATATTAAATATTTATTCTTCCTATGTTTGCCCAATTAACCCATGGAAGAATAAGATGGGTTAATATTGACCATTAATTAATTGTTTTACAAAGGGGACATGACAAGTCCTCCCTCTTGGAAATTGCTTGTCCTCAAGCAATGCAAGTTTGGATGGTCAAGAATTTCTGGTCATTCCCATGTTGCATCTTCCACCGGAAAATTCTTCCATTTGATCAAATATTCTGAAATGCTTCTATTCCTCAATCTTTTATCCCTCATTTCTAAGATCTTTTCAGGTATCAAAATCAACTTCCCTTCATCATTCAAAGGTGGTAAATCAGATAAAGTTACAATTTTCTATCCAAGGACCTTCTTCAAAGAATAAACATGAAATACATTATGTATCTTGTTGTTTGGAGGAAGCTCCAACTCATAAGCTACCTCACCAATTTTCCTGATGATCCTGTAAGGCCCAAAGAACTTAGGCTTAAGCTTTTCAGCCCCACTCTTCTTCAAAGAGCTTTGTTTATATGGCTGCAATCTAAGAAATACCAAGTTTCCCACCTCAAAAAATCTTTCTGTTCTCTTCCTATTTGCATATATGTTTTGTTGGTTTTGTGCTTGTCTTAAGTTATCTTTTAGTGACCTTATGATTTCTTGACTATGATTGATAAGATCACTAGCTGCAGGTACTCTACTATCTATAAATATCAAATCAGCAAAAGAAAGTGCATCATAACCATAAAGAGCTCGAAATGGAGGCATACCAATTGACATATGATGTGATGTATTGTAACAATACTCTCCCAAGTGCAACTATTTGACCCAAGTAGTTTGCTGATCTAAAACATAATTCCTCAAATACCCCTCTATCCACTTATTAACAATTATTGTTTGTCCATCTGTTTGTGGATGGTAACTTGTGCTTGGCATGAGCTCTATTCCTATCAAGTGAAATAGTTCCTTCCAAAAAGAACTAAGGAACCTACTATCTCTGTCACTAACAATGTTCTTTGGCAAACCATGCAGCTTAAATATCTCTTTGAAAAAAAACTCTGCTACTTGAGGAGCCTTAAACTCTGAAGTGATGGGAAAGAAATGAGTATACTTTGTTAATCTATCCACTACCACATATATACAATCCTTACCTTGTACCTTGGGAAGTCCTGTGATAAAGTCCATGGAAATTCTCTCCCATTTCTGTTCAGGAATTGGAAGTGGTTGTAGGAGACCTGCAGGAAAACTTTGTTCAGCTTTGTTCCTTTGGCAAGTCATACACTCTTTGATATGCTTGTGGACATCCTCTTTCAGACCTTTCCAATAAAATCTCTCATGGATCTACCTATATGATTTGAAGTAACCTTGATGACCAGCCAAGGGAGTGTCATGGAAAGCTCTTAAAATCTTTTCCTTGATTTTTGATTCAGGAACAAGGAAAATTTGGTTCTTGTAATAAATCAGCCCATCATTCACTGTATATTTATCATCTTCTACTAAATCATCCAATACATTAGATGCAAAAGTATTTTTGACATATTCAACAATGATAGAATCTTTCCACTATGTAGAAATAGAAGATAATGAACACAAAGTTGGCTTCTTAAAAAGTGCATCCGCTACCACATTTCTTTTACCCTTCATATATTCTATTTCAAAATCATATGCCTGCAGCTTGCTTACCCACCTCTTTTGGTGATCATTCAAATCTTTTTGATCAATTAAATATTTCAATCTATTATGATCAATTTTCACAACAAACTTCCCACACACAAGATATTGTCTGAACTTCTCTAGTGCATGCATAATTGCCAACATTTCCTTGTCATAAATGTGATATGTTTTTTCTAGATTGTTTAGCTTCCTACTCTCAAAAGAAATTGGATGTCCCCTTTGAATTAGGACAGCCCCAACACCTTCACCCGAAGCATCACATTCAACTACAAAAGGCAATGAAAAATAATGAATAGCAAGCACAGGGCATGAACTCATTACCTCCTTAAACTTGTCAAAAGTTTTCTGAGCTTCTTTAGACCATGCAAAGGCTCCCTTCTTAGTCAAATCTATTAATGGAATAGTAATCTAAGAAAAACCTTTTACAAACCTCCTATAATAGCAACATAGCCGAAAGAATCCTTTCAACTGTGTAAGATTTGTAGGTGGAGGCCAATCAAGTATTGCTTGAATCTTCTATTAATCTACTTGAACACCCTTAGAACTTATGACATATCCCAAGTAAAGAATTTTAGTTAGTCCAAACTCACATTTGGAAAACTTAGCATAGAAAGATTGCTGCTCCAAAATACCCAAAAATGTATCTAAATGTTTTAAGTGTTCCTTCCAAGTTTTGTTGTAGATCAATATATCATCAAAGAAAACCAAGACAAACTTCCTGAGTTGCTTTCTAAATACCTTGTTCATGCATGATTGGAAAGTTACTGGTGCATTAGTGAGGCCAAAGGGCATGACCAAGAAATCAAAATGCCCATAGTGACACCGAAAAGTTGTCTATTCCACATCTTTGTCTCTCATCTAAATCTGGTGATATCTTGATCTCAAATCAATCTTAGAAAAGTAAACTGCTCCATGCAACTCATCAATAAGTTCATCTATCCTTGGTATGGGATATCTATTCTTAATGGTTTTCTTATTCAAAGCTCTATAGTCAATGCACATCCTTAGAGTGCCATCCTTCTTCTTCACTAGAACTACAGATGATGCAAAAGGACTAGAACTTGGTCTAATGAATCCCATATCTAAGAGCTCTTTGATAGTCTTCTCTATCTCTTCCTTGTAACCCCTTGGATGTTTGTATGTCATATTTATAATAGGTTTGACATCTTTTTCCAACTCTATAACATTCTGAAACCCTCTATCTGGAGGTAATCCTGGGGGTATATCACTGAAAACAATGCTATGCTTATCTAAAATTTCTTGAATTTCAAAATGAAATTTACCTTTTCCATTTGGAGAGCTTGAAAGTCGGATCAAGCAAGTGGCTGCCCAAGCAACCTGACCTCTTCTAGAAGTCCTCTCCATCTTCTTTGATGCCACCACTCGTGGAGCTCCATTTGAAATCCCTCTGAGTGTAATCTCCTTGCCTTCTGATTGAAACTTGAACTCCATAGTTTGATAGTTTTGATAGTATCCTCCAATAGAATGCAACCATTGAACACCCAAGACAACATCAGTTTCACCAATACCAACAACATAAAAATCATCACAAACCTTGTAGTCTCCCATAGTGATGCTCAATTGTTTGACCACTCTAGTGCATGGCATAGTGAATCCGTCTGCAATAGTCACATTGAACCCTTCAAATTCTTCAATCTTCAATCCTCTCTTCATTACTAACCCTTCATCAATAAAGTTGTGGGTTGCCCCACTATCAATCAAAACAGTCATTTGCTGCCCTGCTAAAAATCCATGAACCCTGAAATGATGATATCTTGGTGCTCCTAAAAGTACAGCTAATGAACCCTCTTGTTTAGTTTCCTCTTCGATCTCAGGTTCAGAATCCTCTATGTCATGAAACTCCTCATTACCATCTGAGTCTGAATCCTTATCTGAGACAACCTCTATGTAATGGACTTGTCCTTTTCCCAAACACCTATGTCCAGGGACCCAAGGATCTCTGCAAGAACAACAAAGTTTCTTCCTCCTAAGCTCATTCCTTGTTTCTTCATCCATCTTCTTTGCAGTATTAGGAGTTGTATTTTTTTGTATAGGTGCAGGTGTATGGAATGATTTCTTCTAGAATCCTTCCTTATGATGCCATGTGTTTGGTTTGGAGGAGTGTGGGAAAGCATTCTTTGGAATTGATGGCTCAAAGGTTAGAGCCCTCCTGATAGCTTCTTGCAAGGTGAGAGGTGTGAAAGATTTGACAAACCCCTTAAGAGGTTCAGTGAGCCCTGTGATGAATAGATGTACTCTTCTCTTCTCTGATATTTTAGGTACCATCACTGCAATCTTTTGAAAGTCTGCTATATACTCACTTACTGAGTTCTTTTGCTCAATTTCAGACAACTAGCTGAAATATTCTTCTTCTTCTTTCAGTTCATACCTATCAAGAATCCTTTTTTTGAAATCACCAAAGGTTTGTACTTGATCATGTCCCAAAGTAGTACGACCATGGTACCACCATTCATAGGCTTCTCCTTCCAAATGCAAAGTGGCAAACTGAACTGCATCCTTCTCTGTCATGGGATTGAGCATAAAGTATGTCTCTATCTTTTGCAACCAAGCTCTAGCTAAAATCTTTTCACTTCCATTAAAGAAAGCTATGGTTAACTTACCCAACTTGTGTTTTAGTTCTTTATTTTTGCCTTTCCCCTTCTTTTGAGATTCACCTCTTCTCAAGAACTCTACATATTCTACCCAAGACATATCATTCTTGATCTCATCTGCCAATGCATTATATTCTCCACGCCATTTGTTAAGGGTCTCTGCATTGAACAAACTAGTAGTTGTAGACTCAACTTGTTTAGGTTCCTCTTCAGGTAGGAATAAGGGTTTGTCTGCAACCCCTAAATTTTGTATCTCCATTTCCTTCCCTTTTCCATTGCTACTGTTGTTTGCACCCGAAGACTACCACCATTGTTTTCATTGTTGTTGTTGTTGTTGTTGTTGTTATTGTTGTTGTTGTTTTGGATCCATTGCATCATTTGCCCAAACATTTCAACAAGTCTAGTTTGTGCCTCAACCATTTGAGTAAATTTTCTTGAAGCATCATCTTCTTTTGCACCTCTTCTATCTGCCATTGTTTCCTCCAATTGCAATTTCCTTTGCTCTCTCCTCAAATATCTAATTTATCTATCACTCGATATCATCAATCATTTGAGTAACCTACAGGATGGAAAGATCATGCTCTGATACCACTATAATGCTCCAAAATAAGATTTTAACTTTAAATCAGATTTGAAAATGAATTTATTTAACACCACCAAAAAATACAATAATTTCACCAAGACTAGCAAGCTAGTCTTGCACAGAACAACACCAAACTAACACAAACTTGCCCAGAAATTAATGGAATTGATTTCAACTAATATTAAATGGATTTTAAATCATTTTGGACTTTCATAATAGCCATAATATAAACAACAACCAAAATCTCAAATCTGGAGCAAATATGATCAAACCCACAAAAACTGCCAACACCGTCAACCACTGAAATACACCAAAAACACCCAAAATTGATATTGTTTCATCTTCAGATAGAAAGTACATGAAATATGATCTGATATCATTAAAGTAACAGCAGAAAACACCTACAGAACTCAGCAGCAACTACACAACCAAATCTTCACAACAAGCTGAAATACACATTGGGTATTCTGACCCACAAAACCAAAATCAACACAACACTACCCACAACTTCCAATACTGATCTCTAACATTAGAAAATGGAAATATACAGCTACTACACATAAAACCAAGGGAAATAACAACAGCAACTATTCCCAACACTTCTGGAACTACCACGGCAACACAAGAAGACCTGCACACACAAACAATGGACACTGCTAGAAACTACCTGAAACTACTTAATCCTTGAAGCTTTGTGCAACCTCTGGATGAAGCTACTCTTTGTGATCAAAGGGTTTGTGTCCTCTGGCCACCTGAAACTCATGGGTTTTCATCCACAAGCCTCTTTATTCCAATGGAGTTTCGTCCATTGAAGCCACAATCTGCAAATCTGCAAGTTTGAGAGAAAAATATCAAATCAACAATAGCCCCAAATCACCAAAATTACATATTTTGTATCAATATTTCATGGGAGAGAGGGAATTCCAAGGTTCCCACATTTTTCTTTGATTCCTTGCTATTTTGGGGTATGACAATTGTCATAAGTTGTCATACATTATCATAAAATCCCTTGCCACTTGTGATTTACCAAGATTTTTGAAATCTTCATGCAAATGGACACCTCACCAAACCCAATGCCCCTTTCTGAGTCTCAAAATATTTAATTTAATATTTAATTGTCCTCTTGAAATAGATATTAGTTGGACAATATTAAATATTAAATATTTATTCTTCCTATGCTTGCCCAATTAACCCATGGAAGAATAAGATGGGTTAATATTGACCATTAATTAATTATTTTAGAAAGGGGACATGATAGGATCTAACAACCCCCAAATGCATAAACTGATAACTCTCTTGAAAAATGCTAATTGAAGGTAAAATGACCAATTACGACCAGATTAAAGCATAAATTAACAAGTGATAACATGGCTAAAACCCCAAATGTAGAATTAAAACATGTAAAATAAATTGGGAGGAAGAAAATGGAAAACCAACCTAGAAAATGTGCAAAAACTCATGAACGGAGTCAAAAAAACACATAGTTCGCATCTCACAGCACCAATGTATCAAATCAATCTTTTAAATCTTGAAAGAAAGGAGCACAAAGGTCACAAAGAAACTCGTAGAATCATAGATCTTAGGTAGAGAGAGGCTTACACAAGACTCGAATGAGATAATTGAATCCAAAAAAGAAATAAAAGAGGCTCATTGCATGCATGGGAGGCCACCATTAATGTGCCACCCAAGTTTAGGTGGAGGGAAATCAATTCCCACAACGCAAAACCAGCCAATGGGCAAGCCAATATAACATATTTGTAAAATATTCATTAATTCGTTGTAATATATCAATTGAAGCATCTTATTCAATCATTTTATCTCTCTTTATGTAAACTCATGCTCGAGAAATCTCTTGTGGTGGTTTGTTACCTAGTTTGATCCCTAAAGTCTGCAGCTTCATGATGGTTTCCTATGTGTATCCCTACATTGTATTCAAGACTGATCCAAGGAGTTTTTTGCCCATATTAGAGAATTGAGTTGCTGGAGAAGAGATTTATCAGATCAACATCAATTCGTGCCTGCATCAGATCAAGGGAAGCATCAATCTATGTCTTCAACATATTAGTGTGATCAAGTTTAGTATTCCTACTATATACTTTCTCTATCCTAGCATTAGTTTTGCCTTTTCATAGTATGGTCGATTATTGTTTTTCGACGTTTAAAATTTTATCAAAATTTTCATTTCACTTAAGAATACCCTAGTCAGCTAGGCAAAAGTAAATGAAGGCCACACCATAGAGAGACCCATGCACCAAATTCCTAACACGGAATCTAGAGGTTGATACCCCCATTCGCATCTGCACAGAGACGTCAAGCCATTTGGGACTATTTTTTTTGTGTGTGCTATTGGTAATTCCTATTAGGCAAGGTGAGGTCTACCCTTAGTAACAAGAATTAAACTACTGATGGTTTTCTCTAAATCATTCTTTGGTAAATTTTCTTGAAAACAAAATTCATCAGAACTGCTTGGGGTCATCTTCAGAAGCATCCGCCATTTCAACATATGACAGAAAATTCTCACTGCCTAAAGAACCATCTTCATAAATTGCTTCTAATACGCTTACTCTATCCATATCTTAAACCAAGGGCTTTATGTAATTGAGCTTATAAGAATGTTATTGCCCAATCTGAGGATACTCTTAAGGATGAATGAAAGAGATATTCATAGTTCATAATTCATTGCAATATATTTGACATTCAACCACCTCTACAGTAGCAGCAAGGGTAACGAATAAGGGAAAAAACATGTTTCTAGAGGATTCTTTAGAATTAGTTGAGAAATACATCTTAGAAAGAATACATATTCTATGAATAAATGCTGCCTTTTTTAGGGTTTGGACAGAGGAAAGTGGGGTGGGCCTGTATGCAGTTTTTAGGGCATAGTATAAGGGACTTTAGTCCAACATTTGCTAGGCAGAGGAGTTATTTGGTCTGTACATGGCCCAACGCTCATATTGGAATTGTGAGTGCTTGTAAAGGCTTACACCCGTGCACTTGGTGGGTTGTGTAACATGCATATGTTATTGTTTGTGCACTTAGGTGGTGACTCAGACTTGCATTACATATTGGTGTTTGGTGATTTGTCTTCGAGACATATCAATTGGTGACGGTATCACTCCAACATATTGACTAGCCCAATCAATGGGCCCCACATTTTGTACCTAATCACGGTGCTCCAATTTTAGCCTCATAGGCTATTTTTTTCCCATTATGAGTAGGTGGTCATGTGTGTGACCAAGGGTCAATATGCCCTATGGCTCAATCTAGCCCCATCTTTTATCCAGTGGGCTCCATATCAGCAATTTTTTCCATAGAGGATATCTTGGGCATCCGGAGTTAGAATTTCGAGTTCCATATATCATCAGAAAGGTGATTTTGACAACCTCGAAGTGGTGTAGGTCAATCCACCTAATTCTTTTGTCTATCAATATTTATTGCCGCTTTAAGTCAACCTTATTTTTTGGACTCCCAAGCACGTATCTTGGTCCCTTGATCTCTGATTTCTGTCATTTGTGTGGCATCGGAAATGTATTGAGGAGCTCTTTCATCCAATCTATACACTTTTTCCAGTTCAGTACTCGGTAGTATCTATTGAGTTTTGTGCTTTTTGGGCATTTGCTTGATAACTTGGCTATCCTGATACTTAGAGAGGTACAATTTGTGGGGGGACTTTGTTTTCAGTTGCATATCTTATTTTGAAGTCTCTACATTCATGTGATGGTTCTATATTTAAGATTTTATGAATTTTCATAATTAGCTATCGGTTGTACATTTCATTCTTCTTTAATGATCTTAAAGAGGGGGAACTATGAAAAATAGATAGATGGCATCATTACCAAGCTTAGAGGGACTCATTTGTTGTCATATTTGTATAATCTTGTTCCTGAACCTGGAACTCCTCGTTAGAAATTTGCTTGGAAAAACAATATGCATCTTCTCTTAAGTGTCACTGTTATGCATTTTGATGATGACATTTTGGAATCTATTGTTGATTTTGAGTGTCCTCATGCTTCTTGGACTCACATTTGGGAATTATATGGAGATCCTAATATTCAACCATTCCCAGATGATCCTATTGTGCCTCTTCCTTCTTCAGAGAAGATAACCCATGATTGTGATACTTTGGAGTCTTTTGACACTTCTATTGAGGTTGTTTCAAAGGGTCTTTATTCTTCTTCAAAGATAGTTGATCCACATTCACTTCCATTGGCTTCTTATCCAGAGTCATTGATTTAGACTTCCATCATTCCTAATCAACAGGACAATCATTGTCTTTCAAGTTTGGTTGGAGGACACATTTCAATAATTTTGTCTTTGGAGTTTGTTCTATATCAGTTTCCACATAGTTCTAGTTTGTCACCTTCTTTCATGATTGGGGATGTACCTGATTGGATTGTGGCATCATCATTCTACTTGGACAAGGAGACACATGAGCAGTTTCCAAAGACATTATCATCATTCTTCATGCTTCCATCTTTCAAAGCATATCTTGAACGGGAAGCATCCCTGCATCTATACATGGTTTTGTTTCTTCCTAAGGGGAGACAAGTGGTTTGTAAGCATTGGATTCTATTTTTCCTTCAGACACTCACCATTCTTGTAGGCGATTATTTATTATAGAGGGGTTATATAGTCTCTCTCTTTCCCTCCTTTTTGGGGGCCATTGATTGGATTCTCATGATCGATGTAGTTCTTGGGGGGTGTTGTGGAGACCTCCATACATCACATGATCTATCACTTGCATTATCTCTTTTTTTGGAGAGGATTTTTGTCCCACAAGGTTTTATCCTTTTCTCTATTTGTGAGAAATTTAGTTGTATGATTAGTTGTGCATGGGTACCTAACATGGCCTAGTTGCTAGGACCCATATATTGCATTTTGCATATTAGTCTTGCATAATAATTCTGCTCCCTAAGTTGGACTAAAGGGGGCATTTTAGATTAAATAAGTTTTAACTTATTTACTTGCTTAAGTTTACTTAGGCACATAATAATTTAATAGTTATAGTTTGGGAAGTTATTATCATAACAAGTTAGGGTAGTTAATTCACAGGAATGTATGCCTATATAAGCCAATATAACCCATTTGTAAAATATTCATTAATTCCTTGTAATATATTAATTGAAGCATCTTCTTCAATCAGTTTATCTCTCTTTATGCAAACTTATGCTCGAGCATTCTCTTGTGGTGGTTTGTTCCTTGGTTTTATCCTTGAAGTCTGCAGCTTCATGATGGCTTCCTGTGTGTATCCCTACATAGAAAAGGTACTTGATTGCAATTTAGTTCTACATAAGGCTTACATTTTTAGTTTCATATTATTTCACAAGATTTTTGTTGGATAGAAAAAGTACTTGACTATGTTGTAACATATTTGCATGTACTACAAAATTAAATTTATGGGGATTCTACCATGTTTATGTTTGAACAATGTTGAGTACTTGTAGCTTATTCATTTGCACTATTAAATGTACCCACTATGAAGTTAGTCCCTATCATCTGCACCATGTTGTGTACCTTTAGTATCATTGATAAATACAATTAATTTTTTTCACTTATCATACTCACCTATTGTTCATTTCTATTGACTTCCTCCACTCAATTTCCCTCTTTAAAGCCATGTGAAAATAGTGGCAATGCATGCTATAAGTCAAGTCTTAATGGTGTGTAATTAACAACTTAGAGGGGCTTTTGCATTTCAATTCTGAGAGGATATCAAACAAAAGTACAAAATGTAGAATACAATCTTCACAAAATTATGACATTGTTGTGTCACAATAGACACCATATTTGTTTTTACATGAAATTTAGTTCTAATAATTCTTCTACTTTCACAATACAACTTATTACCCATTGAACATATGGATCCAATTGCTAGTTTATAAAAACTATAAAATTATGACATAGAAAAAGTTATTATGGTGAATTTAACAAAGCACAACAAATGATGGTGCCATATAAATAGATAATATCACATATTACATTGTCGTATACAGATAATATTGCATAGCCTCTAAAAACCTAGAATTTATTTGGTCAAGGATGACGATTTATAGTCATATGGAGAGACATCGTCTACTAGTATATTTATATTTAAAAATATATATCTATAGTACACCAAGAGATATCTTCCAATTTCTTTTTTTTTGGTTTTTGGTTTTTATTTCTTTAGTTTTTATACTCATTTTGATTTAAAATAGCAAAAGCATCTTTGAGGAAGGAGGCAATATAAATAGATTGAATGTGTGTCTTTTCATATGCCATTTCCTAACCTTTCTTTCTTTCATCTTAGTGCATAGTGATGGCTTCTTTGAAACTGCCATCAACCTTTCTTTCCATTCAACATGTATTTCTTTTTTTTTTATTCCTTTCTCCTTTTTTTTTTTGATTTTTTTAATTTGTGGAGTGACTATTTGATTTTTTTAATAAAGATTCTAGATTGGAATCTTATAAGTTTACATAGAAATTTTGGAATCTTTCAGCTCACATCCCTGCTATGAATGTAGGAATGCCTCTCCGCGTAACTAGTTACACGACAGCCTTACTATGGGAAATTGGCATACAGCTGGCGGATAGGGTCCATGCTCTTCCCTTCTGATAGGGTGCAGTTAGCCTCGTTACAGTCGTAGCCAGAAACTATTTTCACAAAATGACAGGATTCATAATCTTCCGGCACTGTAATCTCGCTGACTTGATTAGGTGAACACTGTCATATAGCAGAGTTACCATCGGGCAACACCAACACTGTGTATTCGTATTCTTCTCCTTTGGTCAGTGTCTATTTGAAAGGCCTCCTCCCGCTGCTCAGCCTTCTGACAGTCTCTGCATCGGTATATAATCTGAGAAACTTCTCCTCCTCGTCTATCTTTTTAGTATTTTTTCAAGATGGATTGTGAGACGTAGTCCTAAGAAACAGAGGATATATCTATTTGGTTGTAAGTCGTAGTCCTAAGATAACTATTATGCTCGGGGAGTGTTGTTGATTACGGGAAACAGTTCATCACTGACACCATGACACTCACGCCTGGTGACGTTTGGGTTCTTACTGTGGTATATATATTATTTTCTTTTCTGCAACATACTCTACTCTGTTTCCTCCTATTGCAGGAATTATGAGTTTATTATTGATGGTTCTTCTGGATTTCTGTGTGTTATATAATATTATTCGGCAATATAATCTGTGGCGTGCTTTATTAGTCTCGTCCTATCAATGCAACATATGCATTTAATAGACATCTCATTTATAAAGTCCGCAATTTTTAGATGGTTTTTTATACTGTATTTCATTGGCAATAGCTTGAAATATTTTTGTTGATAAATTGTGTAATGACCTATCCTCAATAATCAATTAATACTTCAAGTTATTTCACTTGCAATAGTTTGGAATACTTTTGTTGATAAATTGTGTAATGACCTATCCTCAATAATCATCTAATGCTTGACAAAATACTCATTAACATTTTTATCTCTTTGAAAAGTAAAGTGTAGGTAACCATATGTTTGGGTTGGTTACAACATCTATAGTAAATATACTTATCTCAATTTCTTTCTATAATTATAAACATTTACTTGTACTAATATTATTTACCACAAAATTTAAATCATTCTTCCTATTATGAACAATGCTATTATCTATATATATCAAAAATATTATGAATTTATATTTAGTTAGTATAACTAATTAAACATCCATATCTATATTAATGAACCTATGACATATATTTAAATACTCATTATGTTACAGTATTTTTTGAGTTTTTTTCAACATATTACTTTACCCCTACACATAAAAGAAAATCATATAGTACTAATTTTTAAATAAGTTCCATGTTTGAAGATGCTATCAATAAAATCCAAAAATTAAACTTTGCTAATACAATGATCTCCACTATTCTCATAAACCAATAATTATATGTGTTTCAATGTGTGATATCTAGTAGAGTCACTACACTCAATTTCATTTTCCTAAGAGTGGATTTTATTTCTCATTTCCTTTTAACATGTTGGACATATTTTGATATGTTGATCATTTAATTTACCTAATCAATTGACCAAGTTCCATATCACAGGGTGTCTAATCTAACCAAATATTTCTTGGTATACTAAAGATTTTAAACTTTGATGTAATTGAAATATTGGTCCTTTTAATGATTCTAGCATTCAAGTTT
This sequence comes from Cunninghamia lanceolata, assembly GCA_027924645.1. Lineage (NCBI taxonomy): Eukaryota > Viridiplantae > Streptophyta > Pinopsida > Cupressales > Cupressaceae > Cunninghamia > Cunninghamia lanceolata. The sequence continues at coordinate 12,397,716 of BSBN01000892.1, forward strand.
ACCATCCTAGTTTATAAGTATTATCAAATTTTACACACAATGAATAATGTGAAAGATTGATGCATTATTATTACTCATATTTTGATTGTAGTGCACTTTTATTAAATTCTATTCGTAAACAATTCTTCTCTAGTTAAGGCCACAATCTCTTCTTTCATTATACTAAAAATAGTTTTATATTCTCACATATTTTTATGTATGTATATGTTGGGTTTGATGATGTCTATTTAGTATTCCCTAATCCATTTGATGTTATAAAGTAATTTGCTAGTATATATATATATATATATATATATATATATATATATATATATACATTTTTTTTTTATCAGTAAACGGCCAAGGCCTTGATTTTATTATATTAATTTTCAATAAATTTACATTTTTCCTCCGTTTGTGCGGGCACTGGTAGGAAAGAACGGGGAAGAAAACCTCCAGTCTGGCCCGGGACATGAGTCCAGAAAATATTAGCAAGTACAGAATTCCTACAAGCGTAGGTTTACAAACTCCCTTTGATGGAGACGAGAAGGGCATTCCCTTTCTAATACAAGTTAATGGAGGCATACGTCCATGATTCAGAACATGGCTTTTATTATACTTTGATTACATCGCTCTTATATATCGAGCTGATGGGCATACCCATCTTTTACAATACATAAATACTTATCAATGTTTCGTATTCTAATTCCTTATCTTTTGTAAATAATGTATCTTGTTTTTCTTTTAGCTGTCCTTTTGTGTGGTCATACCATTGCTTTCTCTTGCCATTGCCTTTTACGTCTTGCCCTCACATTAATGTGTTTTCAAGCCTTCCGGTGTTTATTTCTGCTTTTATGAGTTGTTATACTTTCCCTGTAAACCTGCAAAATAGGATAGCATCCCACCACCTCTGTTCTTCTAGCTAAATTTTTATGATTCTGTCTATATTAATTCAATGTTCTAGTCCAAGTAAAGAGTTAACTATACTATGATACTACAAGTATTGACATTTGTGTTAGTAGCCATATTGCAATCAAAACCATTACCACTTTTTACATATTCATTTTCATCATAGACTGATTATTGCTGTTATAACATCATCTTCAGTTTATATTCATATGAATACACACTTTTTTGTTCCTGCAAGATAAGAATCTACTACACCAACTCTGCTCACCACACGGTTATAAATAATTCTAAATTATTTCATATTCACCTTATTCATATTCATCTTATATTGCATAAAAAGAACTAAACATTAAATATTCATATTGAGAAGTTACTAACATATGTATTTATTTAGCTACTCTCAAATAGTTGGTGACTATACTTTATAGAGGTAGTTTTATTCAGCAAGACACCCATAGTGATTAACAGGTAGAGGCTTAGTGACACACTGCTAACTATTCAATTATTTCAAATTCCAGATAACCTAACATATTCACAAGCAATCTCAAATTGCACCTACTAAAAAATGATAACCTTTAGTGCTGTGAGATGCCAAAATGTTTGTTTTGTCACGGATTCCTGAAGGCCAAGTCATATTTCTGGCTTGGAATGACTGTGGTGTGGGGGACTTTGACAAGGCAATATCCTATGAGGGTGTTCATATTCCTAGTTTTTATATTGGCTAAAAAGAGATCCAAATGCCACTAGATATGCAGATGAGAAAGGGGGGATTTTGTTGCTTTTTAGGGTAAATTATTGGTGTTGGAGCATAGTACTTAGGGAATTTAAGGCTAACTCTAAATCTCTGGCTTCCTTAGTGATGGCTTCAAGAGGGTCAGATGGAGCAAAATCAAGCTAAACTAGGATTAGTAGGTGAAAGCTTAATTTCTTACGATTCTTCCGACTTAAATAACCTGTGAGCACTGTTGCACCATTTTTTGGAGATGGAGTCATTCGCAAGTGATTCATACCTGAGCATGATCTTTATCTAGAGAGATTGGTTCTCATGAGTATGTGTGTGTACTTTTGTGAAGTAGAACTGTCTTCCCTCATCTTCAAGATCACAAGAATTAAGCTTTTGATCTTATTAGATTTGCTTCTTCTATATTCATAGCTAAATTTTGAGGAAATTTTTGAGCATAAATTAAAGGACTAGATGACACCTTAATCTATGTATTTATGCTATTTATATATATGTCTATATATCTGCAATTTATATTATACTCACAAATGTATCTGCACTTGTTTACCTTTAAATTCGTATATAATCACTTACCGCTATACTTGATTTCCTATTATGAAATCATTTTTCTTCACCTTCCGTGTACTTCTCTCACACATACATCAATTTCTTCAATTTCTTGCCCATCAGCTCCTAGGTTAGCTAATTTATATGCATCTGTATTGCCCTCCCGATAGATGTGATTCACTGTATAATCTCCTATATCTTCAAGAGTTTCCATTATTTGTTCTATAGCACTATTTAGTTTCCAATTCAGTGTTCTACCCTGTCTTATTGCATTTATTATTATAGATGAGTCTCCTTCAATCGCTATTCTTTTAAGCTTCCATTTTTTGCACCATGCCAAACCTATTCTTATAGCTTCTAATTCAGCTTCATTGTTTGTCTTTATTCCTATAGGTTTTGCTATCCTTCCTAATAGCTTTCCTTCCGCATTATGTAGACATATTCCAATTCCCGCCACCCCTGGGTTTCCCCTGGTTGCCCCATCAAAGTTCAACTTAATCCACCCTTGCTCCGGTGGTTTCCATTTACAGTTTGCCCTTAATAAGGATTTATTGTCAATGCTAGGACCAATCCAGGGTGGAACTTTCAAACCATACCATTTTTTCCTCTGGTTGTTGTCTTCTAATGAGAATTCCATCCTAGATTGTCCCAGCATATTTCTATTATTTGTAATTTCTACTATATTTGCCTCTAATTTGTTCAAAAATCTCTCAATGTTCATATTTTTATCTTGAAAAATTCTACGGTTCCTTTCCTTCCATAATTCCCATATTAACAGAGATGGGATTATGTATCTCATTTTACTGTATAAGTCCTCTTTACATGACCTTTGCCAAGAATTAAAAACTTCTATGATATCATTTTGAAGAGCAGTCTTCAAATCTAATTTCTCTAGTACCCAAAGCCAGCATTTATTAGCAAACTCACAATTTAACAAAATATGATTAATCGTTTCACTTTCCTTCTCACATAGGGCACATTTGGAAGGACCATGGTACCCTATTTTTTCAAACCATTCAGTAGTGAGAATCCTTTTCTGTAGTGCAGCCCATGAGAATAGACCTGCCTTAGGAAGACAGTTTCTATTCCAACATAGATCAATGGGAAGACCGGTGGAAGGGTTATCTATCCCTGAAATAACTCTGAAACCTTCTTTCAAATTATATACACCACTCTTTGAGGTAGCCCATATGATTATGTCCTCCTCAGAACATGGATTGAAGTTCCGTTCTTGTAAAGCTTTGTTTAGTTTTACTTGGAAATGGAGGGGAAGTTTGAATTCTTCTAGAGAATTCCATGCCCAGCTGCTTCCCACACTATTATTAATTTGTGAAAAATAGTCTTTAACCCGCTCACCCTTACTTTGTTTGATCAGTTCGATTAGCTGATCATTCCCAAGAATTTCCCTAAGGGCAGGTTTTCCACCCCATGAGTCATCCCAGAATAAAGCCTTATCCCTGCTTTTCACATCCCAAGAAAGGGACTCTAGTACTATATCTTTACACTCTTTTATGAAGTTCCATATGCGTGAGCCCGTCGGATAGTTATCAGAACGGCATACACTTTCCTCATCTTCTCCTAGTAAGTATTTATATCTTAGAATTTTAACCCATTTTGCCTTTGGATTTTTAATCATTCTCCATACTAATTTCGCCCCCAAGGCCTTGTTTTGTAGCGTAAGGTCTTTAATTCCCAAATCTCCTACTTCTTTTGGCTTACAAACCTTATTCCATGCAATTAAAGCTAGTTTTGATTTTTCCTCCGACCCTTGCCAGAAAAAACTTCTTAATTTTTGTGCTATCTCCTTATTGATACCTGCCAGGATTTTCATGCTCATCATCTGATAAATAGGAACGGTAGAGAGGACTGACCTAATCATAACTACCCTTCCTACATTTGATAACCATTTTCCTTTCCATTGATCTAGTTTCTTGGAGATATTTTGAATTGTATTTTCCCATAGGTGATTTGATTTGACCCCCTTATCCAGAGGTAAACCTAAATATTTACATGGAAAGAATCCTTCTTTGAAGTTTAGTATTCGTTTAATCTCATTCTTTCGTCTCTCTTTAGTATTGATGAAAAATATTTCTGATTTTTCCTCATTTATACACTGTCCAGAAGCATTAGCATAAGTACTTAGGATTTCTTTGAAAGCTTGAGCTTCTTCTAAAAGTGCCTTTCCAAAAAGGAGATTATCATCAACATATTGTTGATGAGTAGTTGCCTTGACTCTCGAAGTAATCTTGATTCCTTTTACCTTATCTTCTTCTTGAAGTTTCTTAATTGCTGTCCCCAAAGCTTCCGCCATAATAATGTACAAAAAAGGTGATAACAGATCACCCTGCCTCAAACCTTGAGAACATTTAAAAAAGCCTTCAGGGGACCCATTCACCATGATTGAGAAGTGAGGGGTGCAGATGCATTCAAAAATCATATTGATCCATTGTTTTGAGAATCCAAAAGCTTCCATACATTTACACAAAAATCTCCAATCCACTTTATCAAAAGCCTTACTGATGTCTAACTTAATCAACATACTCGGATCCTTATTATTTGTTACTAAATGTATAGCCTCATGAGAAATAATCAATCCATCCAGAATTGACCTATTAGGGACAAATCCAGTTTGTTCTTCAGATATAATTAATGGGACAAGTTGTTTCATTCTGCCTGCCAAAGCTTTTGAGAATATTTTATACAAAGTTTTGCATAGGGAGATAGGTCTGTACTCGTTAAAGTTCTCTGCATTGACCTTTTTGGGAATAAAAGCAATGAAAGTGTTATTCAACTCTTTAAGAATATGTCCTGAGTTTCTCATTCCCTCTAGAGCATCGGTAATTTCCTTGGCCATAAGTGACCAACACTTTTGAAAGAAAAATGTTGGGAATCCATCAGGACCAGGAGATTTATCTACGTTCATTTCTTTTAGAACCTTGAGAATTTCCTCTTCCATAAATGCGGCATTTAGGAAGTTATTCTGAAGCGGGGTTATTATACGAGGGATGTTTCTTAAAAGCTTGGCCTGGTCCAACATATCCACACTCCCTAAGTTATTCAGAGAGTTTTCAAAGAAAGAGACTGCTGAATCTACAATTTCTTTGGGATCCTCTATAATATTTCCATTTCTATCTTTGATTTTGGAAATCTTATTTAAATTCCTTCTAGATTTGATGCTATTGTGACAAAATTTTGTATTTCGGTCCCCTTTCCTGAGCCATGTCTCTCTCGCTCTTTGCCCCCAGAAGGCGCTAATTTGTGAAAGAGAATCATAGTATTTACATAATAGTTCTTGCTCTATGTTATCATCTGAAATCTATTTTCCATCTTCAATAATCTCCTTATTCACATTTTCCATCTCTTTTTCTATAAGGTCTCTTTTCACAAATATATCCCCAATAGTGTTTTTACTCCATTGAGATAGATTTCTTTTTATTAATTTTAGTTTCCTTATGACTTTATATATCTTGGAACCTTCAAACCTTGCCTCTGTCCACCATTTTTTAATTAGATCCAAACATTCCTCATTATGTAACCACATTTTTTCAAATCTAAACGGGATTTTTTATTTCTGATTGGTTCTAAAATTACTAGTTCTATAGGAAAGTGGTCAGAACCGGCAATGGGTAGGACCTCATTAGTAAGATTAAAGTCAAAGTTCCTCAGCTCCCATATAAAGAAGAACCTGTCCAATTTTTCGACTATTAATTATGTGTCTTTACGTTTGTTAGTCCAGGTGTATTTCCCTCGGTCTGATTCAATTTCAAAAGCCCCTATAATATTTATCCATTCCTGGAATTCTAAAGTAGTTTTTGATATGTGTTTTGTCCCACCCTATTTATCTCCCAAGGATAGAATAGCTCCTAGTATAAATGTTTCGTTCAGGAAGCTCTCAATATAATCCTTAATCTCCTTCCATACAGTTATCTTTTCATGTAGGAATTTAGGAGTGTACATGTTTATTAGATTAAATTTTAAATCTGACTTTAAACTTTTGATTTGACCTCCCATCCAATTTTTATGTTTTTCATGAATATTGAAAACTATTTCTCTTGGATCCCAAATAAAAGCAATTCCACCTGAAGTGCCTTCTACCTCATAACCTATTAATTCTCTTATTCCTATACTCTTTTTTATATTCTCATATCCTTCATTAGAAAGTTTAGTTTCTTGTATCATAGCCATGTTTGGTTTAATTTTCGCTAATTGCCTTATCACAAGGTGTCGTTTGTTAGGGGCATTTAAACCCCTAACATTCCAACTAATGATCATCATGAGGACTCGGGAAGGACCTTCCCCTTCCCAGAGTATAGAATATCAGTAATTTTAACCTAACTTGGCGCCATTCCTTCCTTTGCTCTTAATTTAGCAAGGGATTTTCTTCCTCTTGGTTTGACTAGTTTCCCCGTATCAGCTTCTAACCTGCCCTTAATTGATTTTCCTAAACCTAAAGTTTCTGTATTGTTCCTAACAGTGTTCTCTTTATTTTGCTCACAGAGTTCTTCATTCGATAGTGAACATAATATTCCTGTTATTATATCATTACTCCTAGAATCCTCTAGAATAGAGGCAGGGCCTAATCCTAAAAAGTCTAGCAGTGGGCCTTGGTCAATGGTCTCCACTAAGGGGGATTTTTCCATTCCTTCTTTTTGCATTTCTTTTGTCTGATGGCATGATTTGGAGGGGATGTGTTTCAAATTTTTTTCAATATTAGGAATATCTGCAATCTCTTTTTGGATTCCTTCATTAACATTCATAGTTCTTAACTCCACTGCGGATTTTCTCCCCCTCTTCTTTTTAATTATATTGATATTGGGGGGGCTCAGACTTCCTCTTGTCATTGCTATACCTAACTTCCTGTCTTCATTAGTGATACCAAAGAGGCCTTCTATGGAGTCCTTAACCGATGAAAGATTGTTGCCGGGTTTGATTCCCTCAATGGTTGTTGCCATGCCTAATTGTCTATCATCATTATTGAATTCTTCTAGGCAAATTCTGATCTCTTCCTCTTTTTGATTTCTTGTATTATTTATATCTTCTTTCCTAACATACAAGGGATCTTCTATATCATTAAGATCCATTTCCATATCTCCTATCTCATCTAGATTTGGTAAGCATTTTGTTTCCATGTTTTCTTCTCCAATTTCCTGAGTGTTGTTTGATGCTGACATCTCCTTAACGCTTTTAATTAGCAAACTTTTTTGGTGATTGAGTTCCTCTTTGTCACATATTTCGTCTATAAGGGTATCCATTAATTCATTGGTGATCTCAACTATTTCTTCTTCTATTTTTTGGTTCTCCTTTAGAAGTGATCTCTCTTGATCTTCTGGACTGTTGGAGATTCTATTCGGGCTGTAAGAGGTAATTTCAGTGTCAATTCCTTGCTTGATACTCTGAATGCTAAGGTTATTCTTATGCTCAGGGGATAACGGTAGGGGAGATTTGACCTCAACATTTAAGGTCTCATTTATTGATATATCATTTTCAATAGCCAGAGGGGCTTGACACAAAGAGTCTGGAGGGTGTGTGGAGATGCTGATCAGATTAATTTCCTTAGGAGACGTCTGAGTGAAACCTCCTTTATCCGAGTTAAAGCTCACCATCAATTCCAGTGTCTTCTGAATATGAGTGTCAATTTGTCCTAAGTTTTTGGTTTTTAGATCCTTTGTTTGTCTTTCTACAAAATCCTCTAGAATAATGGGGTTAATAATAATAGAGTTTGAATTAAAGCATAATCTAATGGGATGAATCCATTTTTGATGATAGTTGATCTTTACTATGATGATTTTTTCAGACTGGTTATTATCATTATCAATAATGCTTAAAAAGTCACCAATTTGATTTCCTATTATTTTGACAGTTTCTACATCAGATAATTCTATAGGCAGATTTCTAAGAACAATAGCTTTTTCTACAAGAAAGTCCTTAAGATTTATTGGGTTGAATAGGGGAACCCAGTCAAAAATATAAAAATCAGAGTCTTTATACTTAGCTAACCCTTCCTTTCTAATTTTACTTTTAATATTTCTATCTTTACACTTAATGAAAATAAAATTTTCTAATAGGATAGATATACTTACCTCATTTGGGAGTTGAGATTTCAGCCAAGCTACTAGATCTGTGATGGAAGTTCCTACTCCAGACCATCGGCAAATCAGCCCTGTATCTGCATAAGAATTTTGTCTCTGTTCTATGCATTTTCCATCTAGATCTATTCTAATCATGTTAGGATTCTTAAAGAAATTACCTATTATTTTACCATTGTTACTTTCAATAGTGTTATTATGCTTATGAGGGGGCGTGTATACCTATTTGTTTTGTTCCTGAAACAACCTTGACCCATTGTTACCTGTTAGACCTTCTTTCATAATCCTTCTGTGTGTATGTTCATTCTGTGGGTAGGGCTCTGAGACATTAGTGTATATTAATCTCACTTAAGATAGTGCTATTTTTAGTCTTTTGGCTTTTGTGCTTTTCTATTTTGGCACATGCCAGGATTAGGAGTCTCAGTGCTTTAATTAGAACGTCTACATGTTTAGAATAGGTGTCTAGGTTCACTTATCTTGAGTTAAGTAGTTGCATGCCTATCTTTAGGCCACTACTATTTTCAAGCTTGCTTTCCTATTTCCGACATGTCTATTCTTAGGGGACTTGTGCCTATATGTACTTGTTCATCTGAGCTAATAGATCATCTCATTAAATTGCTTTGCATATTACTTTGTTTTAGTATTGTAGGAGTATGTGATTGTTAAGCTCTCATTTCTCGCGCTGGTACTCATATCCTTCCATTTGATACTTATTTCCAACATGGTATCAGAGTATGTTTGGTAAGGTTATGAATTTGGTAATTTGTATTATCAAATCCCTTGAGCATAATATCTCAATTTGTGAGTTTCAAGCTGAATTTAAAGGGTCAATCCTAGGTAGATAGAGGCATTTTTTGTGCACCAAAAAAGTAATCTTCAGGGACTAAATCTCATGGCCTACTTTGGAGGCGTCTATCCTGCTTTAGAGGCATTAATTTCTACATCTAGAGGAATTTTTCTAAATCTGAAGGCATTTTCTGTAGAAGGCATTTTGTTACTAGTCTTTTACAAATTTGAAGGGTTGTGCCCCTATTTTGAAGGGCCATGGGCCTTAGTATAGGCAATGGGCTCACTTGCAAATGCCCAAGGAAAAATAAAATCAAACGTTGCCTCCTATATCTATTCACAAAACATTTTTTTGACCCTCCAATCAAGCAAATTGCTCCTGCAAACTACAAATCCTCCTACATCAGAGGTAAATCAACCTTATTTTTGCCTAATTTTTTACTCTCCTTGTAGATTTCTCCTAGTTAGGGCATATTTTTGGCCTTGTTCACCTAGATTTGTGCTTTTTAAAAACAAATTAGGGCTTTCTTTTAGCTAAGAAAAGCTATATTTAAATTTGATTTACAAATCTTTTTTTGCAAAATTAAAAGTTCTACCCCTTGTAAAGTTTATTTTGTCTAAATATTTTTTGGCAAATTAAACTAAATGTGCATTTAAATCATGTACAAGGTAAATTTCACCCTCGCACTACTTATAAAGTACCAAAATTGGGGGATGTTCAAAATAATCACAGGGTGTCTTATTGCGTTGTGTTGTCTTCTTCTTTTACGCATTACTTGCAACATGGAGTCTAATCAATCTATTTCTCCATTAACCTCATTTACTTATCATGACTACGAATCTAAAATTTATCTCATGTTAGGAAACAAAGTATTAGACATGGTTACAATGGGCACTGAAATGGAATCATCTGATGACAATGCTAAAGTTAAATGGTTTAACAAGTGTGATCAGGCCTTCAGTTGTCTATGTCTCAACATCTCTCCAGAGATCCTCTTTCATGTAGAATCTTTGTCAACTCCCAACAAGGTATGGCACGCCCTCGAGAAGCTCTTTGGAAAGGTAGACAAGATGAGAGCTCATGAACTAGAAAATGAGTTAATCAGTTTGAATTTGAGCACATTTAACACATTAGAAGACTTTTTCACCAAGTTCAAATCTAACAGGTTATAGTTAAAAGAATGTGGAATTGATAAAAAAAGATGACAACTCATTCTCTTAATTCTTCCCAAACTAGGTCCTAAATACTCTACATTTGTGTCTACATTCTTTTGCACCAAGAGAGCTCTTGGAGCAACATGGAAAATTCCATCTCTAGATGAATTCATTGTTGACCTAACTAGAGAGCAAGACAATCTAATCCACATGGGTGCTATGAAGTCCTCAAAACCTTGAGCCCTAGTATCTAGAAATGGTAAACAACAATAGGCCTCAAGCATCAAAGGAAAGAAATAGAACACTTAGAAGGATTAGGAGACAAAGAGAGAACATAAACCTCAAACCTCTAAAAGTCACATAGAAACTTTATCCAAACAAGGGTAACTGAAAAAGAACAAAGTAAAGTGTGCCTACTGTAAGAAGATAGGGCATGATGAGCACTAGTGTATGAAGAATAAGGCTAATGACCTCACTCATCTCCTAGAGAAGAACAACATAGGTGTACCTATATCTTTCAAAGAGTCCTCATCAGGCCAAGAAACTTCCAAGTCAAAAGGTAAAGAGAAATTCATAGGCAAGGCTCTTGTTGCAATTACATCTTGAGTATATTATTGGATCATCAATTCTAGTGTCTCAAACCATATGGGTTCTTCATAGGTTGAGTTCACATCCTTAGAACCCCACAACATGTCCACCATTACCTTAGGTGATGACACTCTAGGAGTAGTTTTTGGGAGAGGGTCTATTGAAGGTGAGGGGGGAACATTCACTAATGTTCTTAGTGTACCTTCAATTTCAACTAATCTCCTATCTATGTACCAGATCACTCACATAGGAAAGGGCATGAGAGTACAATTTACACTAGATTCATTTGAGATCAGAGAGTTGCACAACAACAACTTAGTAGCATTGGGAAGGGTGGATCACCTAGCCCTGGGTTGTATACCTTCTCACATTTTCCCCTGATGTTTCTCCCACCACATTGCTTACTCATAAAGATGGGGTTAGAAAACTATGGCATGAGGGGTTTGGCCATCTCAACTACTGCTATCATCAACAACCTAGACAGGATGATATCATTACAAGATTGCCTAGATTCAGATTCTCTAAAGGTCTTTGTGAGAGATGTGCCCTTGGGAAGCATCCTGAAGAAATATTTGACAAAGGCAAATCATGGAGAGCAACACAGATCTTGGAGCTAGTTCACAACAATGTATATGGGGCTTTTACTCATCTATCTTTAACCAAGGATAGATATGTCCTCACCTTCATAAATGACTTCTCTAGGTACACATGGGTCTAATTCCTTTGGTAGAAGTTTGAAGTCTTCAACCACTTTCAAGATTTCAAGGCTCTTGTTGAGAAACAATCAAGGAAGGTCATCAAGGTTCTTCAAATAGATAATGGAGGAGAGTATGTTAATAATAGGTTTGAGTAGTTTTGTACAATAGAGGGAATAAAATTAAAGTGTATAGTTCCTTATACTCCTTAGCACAATAGAGTTGTAGAACATAAGAACATAACCTTGAAAGAGATGGCAAATTACATGATACACTCCAAGAACCTTACACCACAGTACTAGGCAGAAGTAATCAACTATGCATGTTACGTTTAGAATAGAGTTCCTCATAAATCCTTAAAAGGTATCACACCCTCTGAAGCTTGGAAATGAAGGAAACCTTTAGTTGAGAACTTCAAGGTCTTCAAATTCTAAAATATGGCATAAATACCTTCTCTAAATTGCAAGGCAATGGAACCTCAATCCAAACCTTGCATCTTTGTAGGGTATCCAAAAGGTGTGAGGCTATCATCTACTAAATCCAACCACACATGAGCTGTTCATTGAGAGGGGTGTTAAGTTCCAGGAAAGTCCCACTGACTCTTCACTTTCCATTCCTTCTTCCTTCGTGGACTCATTCAACTTTGACGATACATCTTCTAATGACTCAGACCATCCACAACCAATTCCTAAGATAGAGATTCCTTCTTCTAGTTCTAACAGTGAGGACCATGATGGGGTTTCATCCTCATCCTCATATGGGCTTTCTTTGGAGGTTGATCTCTTGACACCTGATTCACCCACATCATAGCCCCTTTGGGCAAGGTAGATACTTTAGAGTGTAGGTAATCTAGTAGATGGGAGATGTACATGGTTAGATTATCAAATTAGGCCACATGCTTACTTTGCCTCAGCCTCTAATCCACAGACCTTTATAGAGTCTTTAGGCATACCTAGGTGGGATGATGTTATGAATGAGGAATATGATTCCTTAATGAGAAATCACACTTGGGATTTGACACCTCTTCCTAAGGGAAGAAAGATGGTTCAATGTAGATGGATCTATTGGACCAAGTATGCAATAGATACATCAGTTCATAAGTGCAAGGCACATTTGGTAGCTAAGGCATTTTCACAAGTTCCTGATATTGACTACACAAAGACCTTCATACCTATGGCCAAGATGACTTCCATATGAATCACACTTTCTATTAATGCATCAGATGGTTGGGAAGTGTACTAGATGGATTCTTCAAGATTCCTCCTTAGTATGTAGACTTAGGAAATCTCTCAAAGGCCTCAAACAAGGCCCTTGGGTTTGGTATGCCAAGATGGATTCCTTCCTCCTTTCTTCAGGTTTTACTATGAGCCACTCAGATCCCAACATTTATCTTGTGCAACATGATGATTCAATACTGATACTGGTACTTTATGTTGATGATCTTTTGATCACTACGAGCTCTACATCAGCTATTGAAGTAGTAAAGACAACTCTTCAGAACAAGTTTGACATGATAGACTTAGGCTTACTACATTACTTTGTTGGCATTGAGATTTCACAGACAGACTCATGAATCACTTTAGCATAGCCTAAGTACACCCTTGATCTTCTTTCTCAGTTTCACATGACTGATTGTAAGCCATCTACTACTCCTTTTCTATCAAGAGTTAAGCTTGAGGCTGATTGTGCTACACCATTGGTTGATGCTACTTTATATCGACAAGTAGTTGGGAGTCTCATCTATTTGACCCATACCAGGCTATATATTTCATATGCAGTTGGCATGGTTTCAAGATTCATGCAAGAGCCTCATGAGCTACACTGGAAAGTAGCTAGGAGGATCCTTCACTACCTTCGTGGGACTCTCAGATTTGGGATTCATTACACATATAGCATTGAGGTTAACTTAGTTGGATACACAAATTCAGATTGGGTTGGTGATACCCAGAATTGCAAGTCCACTTCTGGTTATAGTTTCTCATTTGGTTTTGTTCCTATTAATTGCTCTAGAAAAAAGTAGAATGCTATTGCTTTATCATCCATAGAGGCAGAGTATAGGGGATCTATTAATGCAGCTACTGAAGCTCTTTAGCTTCAAGGCATTCTCAATAAGTTTGGAATTCCATTTTGACAACCCATAGTCATCTATTGTGAAAACTACAGCACCATCCAAATATGCAAGAATCCAGTCCAGCATCAGTAGACCAAGCACATCGAGATTCAGATGCATTTGATTTTAGAGCTTATTCATGTACTAGTCATTGACTTAGTCTTTTTCCAATCATTGAAGTAGGATGCAGACATCTTCACCAAACCCTTCACTGAGAGCGAGCTCATTCATTTTTGAGCTCTTCTTGGTGTACGGTCCACTTCATCAACAACATCATCCTTAGTGGGGGCTTTCTAGCTTCTCCACTTTCATTTTTTTTTGGGGGGGGGGAGATTTTTCCCGTGACCTTTTCTCCCTTTCTCTGCTTTATGAGAGATTGCATTGTATTGTAGTGTACTTGGGTACCTGATCATGCTTATTTGCTAGGACCCATCTTCATTTCCTCACCTAAGATTTACTTAAGGGGGGTGTTTATGTATATTAAGCTCACTTAGGATAGGGCTATTTTTAGTATTTTGGCTTTTATGCTTTTCTATTTTGGCACATCCTAGGATTAGGAGTCACAGTGCTTTAATTAGCACATCTATGTTAGAACAAGTGTCTAGGGTTACTAATCTTGAGTTAAGTAGTTTCATGCCTATCATTAGGCCACTACTATTCTCAAGCTTGCTTTCCTAGTTTTGGCATATCTATTCTTAGGAGATTTGTGCCTATATGTACTTGTTCAAGTGAGCTAATAAATCATTGCATTATTACTTTGCATATTGCTTTGTTTTTGTATTGTAGGAGCGTGCGACTATTAAGCTCTCATGACTCACATCGGTACTCCTATCCTTCCATTCGATCCTCGTTTCTAACATAATTTACACTTCACAATGCATTCAAATTTTAGTTTAAGAACTCATTTGTAATCCTAATTAGTTCCCATAGACAACTTATAGGTACCTCACGAAATAGACTAGTCTTTCTCATTTTTTCATAAAAGATAACTTGGTATTATAATTCCAAATGTGATTTTGAACATATAGATATACAACTTTAGGTTTTTTTCTCTAAATTAAATTACTCTAACCTATTTAAGATAGTACAATTTAGGGAAACCAATCAATGGTGTAAATAAAAAAATAAAATTCTACATCTAAGTTCACATTTCAAATTTTTTTCTTATATTTGTTACAAAGTTTATATAATGGACCATTTGAATTAGAACTTGCAATTACAACATGTAATTATAATTTAATTTTAGAATTGTAATTAAGACTTGCAATTAGAACGTTAATGTTTAATTTTTAATTTTTACTATCACATTAGAATTAGAGCTTACAATTAGGACATGAAATTGTAATTTTGACTTAGAATTACAATTATGACTTGCGATTAGGACTTCAATGTTTAATTGTAATTTTGACTACCACATTAGGATTAGGACTTGCAATTAGGGTATGTAATTGCATTTTCATCTTAGAATTATAATTTAGACTTGCAATTAGGAATTTAATGTTTAATTATGATTTTGATTGTCACGTTAGAATTAGGACTTGCAATTTTACAATTAGATGTGTGATTTTAAGTAAATAGTCCATGAAATAAAAACATATTAAAATTAGGACTTGCAATTAGGGCATGTAATTGTAATTTCATCTTATAATTAAAATTAGGACTTGCAATTTTACAATTAGATGTGTGATTTTAAGTAAAAAGTTTATGAAATAAAAACATATACATACATAGTCCATTCAATAAATATTTAAATAGTCTATGAAATAAATATTGAGGTAGTATATGAAATAGATACTAAAATAGTCTATGAGAAAAATATTGAAATAGTCTATATGAAAAATATTGAAATAGTTACAGTCAATGAAATAAACACTAAAATAGTCATAGTCCATGAAATAAATTTCACAGTCCATGAGATAAATGCAAAATTACACACTAAGTTTTATCATCATCAAATTGAATAGGCCTCTTGGTTCCATGTGAAATAGATGGTGTCTCACATTGTACAAGAAAAAGAAGCTTCAAATAATAAATATCAAAATTGCATTCATATTATTTAAATCAAATATTTAAAATAAAACCATGAAATTATATATTAAATCTAGACTTGTGTTCATGCATACTACATGGTGCTCTTCATCTCCCACCTCCTACTATCCTGGTATAGCTATCAATTGGGTACAAAAATCCTCATTTGGTAATTCCTATATTTAAATAAAACATGAATTAGGATACAGTATTTATAAAATGCAACCATAAAGACCTATAAATTGCATAAGATTTACTAGTAGGACTTGAAACGCTATGGATGACTTCGTGAATTTGTCTAGGATCATTAATGGTAGGGCCTGTTGCTACTCCAATAGGGCTATTATCCTATATATATGTACCTATTTATAATTTCAACTTGATGAATTTAAAATTACAAAATTAAACTTCAAGTGAATTTAAAGTAGAAATGTAATTTTTAACTACACACCAGGTATGACTTGGGCATAGTAGTTGATGTTGAAGTAGCACTTGCCATATCTTCTAGTTGGTCTAACATGGAAGTGTTGTGACCTCCCAGCTACTGTAAAAATCATTCACATTTGAATATTACATAATTATTGGAATGTATCTAATTTGAAGAAACTAATTAAACATATTTAATGAACTCTAGATGGTTAAGGGCATTTTATTAGTCTACAATATAAGGTGTGCCAAGTTGTATGACCATGAACAACAAATGATCTAACTAAGATGTTGTGGTTGAGCTAGTCATCTACACTAAACAACATGATATATAATTCACTAAATATTGATAACTGATATTTTAAAATAGATCTATATTTATTAATTTTAATATGTACATTAGTATATACATAAAATGTGGTATAACTCATTACAAGTGAATAATGCAGCTAAGAAAGACTCCTCCTTTGCTATAGCCCCCTTCGTAGATGCACTAGTAGGACCAAAATATGGGTGATTGCAATTATTAAAGAAATTGGATGTAGACCACAATTGTGTTGACATGTGTGAGGTGCTAGGAGTGACACCATTTCCTCCATGATCTCTAGCACTGACTTTAGTTTCTAGGAGGGTAGCTTGGTTAGTTAATTTTCTTGAGAGTGTACTCAATGCTTGAAATGATGGTACAACTACCTATTAGTGAATTGGTTTAGGAATAGTAGGTGAATAAGGAGCAACAAAGGGTGGAGGGGGTACATGTTGATTTGGATTGACATGTGTCCTTGGCCTATGTTGTGGCATACCACCATTAACACCTTGGAATGATTTGACTTGAAAATAATTAGGTTTTAAACCCATTTCAAAGTTATCCCATAATTTTCTCAAAAAATATAAAAGCACCTCAGAATTGGCATGTGGTGGATGGTCAAAGACCATCTAGCATTGCTCCCAAAAGTTTGTTTCTCTTTGAGGATTCCTACACCATTTATTTAAATTTTTTTATTTGGAGGTTTGTTGAAGGGTCAATAAAATATAGGGCTAGGGTATGCTTGGAAAAATGTAATTCAAAGATTTGTTTATATGATAGTCCATATGAATAGAATTGTCTCCTTTCCTTCCTCCAAAGAAAAAATCTATCTAGATAGATGCACCAATTGATCTAATAGAATCAACATTGGTTTGAATCAAAGATGCAATCTATGCAACATGTGGAAGCATTTTTGGCTCATTTTGGATAAAATTATTTTTTTTCCTGTAATGTGGTTGTGTTGTCATTTATAGCTGTTCACAAGCAAGACTCATCACATTTATAGGGTTGATCATTTTATGGGGCTGAGTTTTGAGGTGAGGGGCATTGGGGACTTTGGGTAGGGGATGTTGGGGGTTTTTGGGTAGGGTGGTTGGGGGGTTTTGAGGTGGGGGTTCATTTTGCAAAATTTGTTCTAGTAAAAAGTCATATTATAGTAACTGATCCATATGAGTATTTACTTCAACTAGATCCACAGTTACAATAAAGAAATATAAATTTAATTACTTGTACACTAAAATGTTCAATGCATAAAATTTATACACTTTAAATGTGGAATATATAAATTCATGGTTTATAATAATAAATTACATAAAAATACATTTGTTTAATGAATCATCTCAGTCTATTATGCATGCACCTAATTTGATTATGGAATCCTTCGGCATCGACATGGAGACACCTAAGCATTCTTCGAAGGCATCAAAATGGGCATCATGATCCTTGGATCAACTTCCACATGATTCAGGATCATACAGACATCTTCTAGTATGGGAAGATATCTTGCATCTTTAGTTGGTTTTATTTCTTCCCAAGGGAAGGAATATTGTTTGGCATTCTTGGATCTACATTTGCATCCTTTGTCAACTATTTAGCTTCACTGTAATAGGACATGTACTATGGGGGGTCTCAGAGACCTATTATTTTCTCTCTTATTAGAGGAAACATATATTGTACTTAGTGAAACAAGTAGTACTTCTTTTGGAGGGTAGTTTTTTTCCCACAGGGTTTTCTACCTTTCTCCACTTCGTGAGAGATTACTTTGTACATGGGTACCACACGAGGCCTAGTAGCTTGGACCCATCTCTTCTTGTACCCACCTAAGATATGCTTAAGGGGGTGTTAGTGTATATTTTACCTGTCCTATTTTACCTCACATGGGTAAAATACATGTTTCGTAAGCCTACTTCTGTAAGTTGTCTGTCAACCTAGATAGTTCGACACAACTCTATAAAAACACATGTAGACACTCTTCTTCCACCTTTAGTTGAGTGTTAAAGTCTATGAGAACTCCAGAATCAAGGAGATGAAAACATAAGCAGAAAGATTCTAAATCACAACAAATAAATTGTATGCAAGCCAAATCCACCACGTCGACCATTAATAATAGCCAAAAAGGCAACTACAAATAGGTGAGGATGAGTGAAGAGGTTGAGTTGAATTAGAAGTCAACTTCAACACTCCACTCACCAAGTGGAAAAAGGATGTTGACACATAGTTTGGAGAGTTGTGTTGAACCCTCCAAGTCAACAGTTAGCCACCTAAGGTGGCTTAAAGCCATGTACTAATTATATTACTTAGAATAAGTAATATATAATAAATTTTAGCACTAACACCCCCCTTAAGAATAGCTTAAGTGTGTACAAGAAGAGATGGTTTCTGACTACTAGGCCTAGTGAGGTACACATGTACAAAGTAATCTCTTGTGAAGTGGAGAAAGGTAGAAAACCTGGCAAGAAAAAAATACCCTCCAAAAGATAGAAAAGATGCATGAAAATTATACAAATGAAGAAGTACTTCTTTCACTAAGTACAATATATGATTGCCCCATAGGAGGGAAAATGATAGAAGGTCTATGATATCCCCCATAATACATGGCCTGCTGTAGTGAGGATGGATAGTCAACAAAGGATGCAAATGTAGTTCCAAGAATGTTAAACAATGTTCCTTCCCTTGGGAAGAAATGAAACCAACTGAAGATGCAGGATATCTTCCCATACTGGAAGATGTATGTATGGTCCTGAATCGTGATGAACTTGATCAAAGGATGATGATTCCCATTGTGATGTCTTCAAAGAATGCTTAGGTGTCCCCATGTCAATGTTAAAAGATAACATAATCAAATTAGGTGCATGCCTAATAGATGAAGATGATGACAATCTAGAACCATGTGTAGATGGATGTAGATCATTCATGTCCAAAGAGGATTATGGAGATGTAGCTTCATTAAACTTGTCATTGAAAAGAAGACTGATGTCCTCAATGTGTGCTTCCAAGTCAATAATGCAGGACTCTACAAATAGACAAGCAATGTTAGGTAGAAATATGTCCTAATCAGCAATGCTAGGAAGACTGATATATGTATCTTTCTTCAAAGAACTTGTCTTGGAATCTTTCAAAGAAGTGAATCTAAATTTTGATGAAGCAACAAGAGATGGTGGTGTAATGACGATTTCATCTATGGCAAATGGACATTATGTATATGTATCATGATATGGGATGTGTGTTGTGATCATAGCAGGATCATGAGGGAAGGGAGAATTGCATGAGTCACCATGTATTTCCTAAATTTTTATCCATAATGCATGTGGACATTCAATATCCATAATGATGCACAAATTGGCATATGGTATATGTAAGCTGATTAATCCAAAAATATGATCATGATTATTAAACTACTTATTCTTTTGAGATTGGTTACTTGGTTCAGGGATAAGTCCATATAGATATGGCACGAGATTATGGTACCTGAGGTGTTTTAGGATGCCATTACATTGGGACTTATAATTACCCTTGTTTAGGTTGATTAAAAAAGAGTGAGTTACATATGATCCCATGATTACAAATAGGTTAATTCATTTAGACAATAGAAATCAACACATTAGAAAACCCCCACTGATTAAGTGAAAACATTCGCTTTTGAAAAAAAATGGTTCTCAATTTTGAGCTACTGATCAAAAGTTATAACAAAAATAATTTTCCCATAAAATGGCCATATTTAATACATTTGCACTAAAATTAGAAAAAAAACTTATGGAAGAGATAAGCCTAGCTAGCCAACTACTCGCTGGAGTCATCAAGGAAAGAATATTATATTGGTTTTATATGTGAGGACTAAATGGCCTCCTTCCAACCTAGGCCTCAGCCTTCGTCTTCGTCTAGCAAAGATACAAGGGTTAGAAACCATTATCTTTTACAAAACAATTTTCTCAAATATTTAAAATGCTCCCCCCCTAGTTTGTATTTTTATATTTCTTAGTGGTTGAGACAATTTTAAAAATTTTAGAAATATTACACTAAAACACAATTTTAAATGCTTTGGAAAAATTAATAAAAAACAAAATATTTAGAGTCCCAATTAGGGCTAAGGGACAAATTAGGGCAGAAAAGCCCATAAAATGCAGTGGCGACTAGTTTTAGCAATGGTGGTCAAGTGAGAGGCTTGGACACTGGAATGGAAGTAGAGAGCTTTCCTACCAAATCGATCTTCTGTGAGGTGACACTAGAATCTATAGATTTGAGTGCACACCTGGTGCAGGAGCACCTTGGCTTTGATTAAATTGTAATGTTACAACACTGTATAAGGTTTATTAAGTCATGTGTATGTGTTTTAGGAAGGTTAAAGTTTAAGTCCATTTGTTGCAAAATGCAAAAGTTGTCACAACATTGTAAAGTTGCTAAAAAGACAGTTTTGGGAATTTGAAAGGACATTTTGTGTCTTGGGTCGTTGGAAGGTAGTGGAAACTGGAGAGACATGTTGAAATGCCTTTAAATAGGCCTTGTAATCTTCAAAGACCTCGGAGGTGATTGAAACATGAGAATGGAATGTGAAAAGGCATTGTTTTCTGTATTTTCTTCAAAAAAATCACTGTATTGCTGCTATGTACGGCCCTGTATGGACATGCATGGGTGTCTAATTGTTTGTAAGTTATAACATGTTCAATCACCTTCCTTTTGCATTTCATTTCATGCAATTTGATGTTAATTTGAGTTAGTAATTGTGAGTTTAGTGAAGACAGTCTAAAACCCTGTTCTAGGGTAACAGTCAACAGTTTAGAGGAAGTTTCTTTGATATTTCGTGAAATGATGAGTCCATATATGGATTTAGTGATGTGAGACAATCCATAGCTTCCTTATGACCTATGTTTAGACCTGATGGTCAGGGTTTTATCGAATATGATAATGTTTTAGTGTTGTTCTGTCTGTCATAGACTGGTAAAAAGGCAGGAAACTTGTGATTTTAGTGTGTTGGAGCTAACATTTCCCATGGTGGTTTTCATTTAGAAAGGATGGAAAGTGAAATGTTTTCATGATCTCCAAGTTTTATTTGGCAAAAGAATGGAAGTTTACATCTTCTAATAAGGCTGTTCTGTCAGGACTGAGTGTACAGTCACAGTCATGACTAGTATGAAGTTGTTTTTGTGTTCCTATGAAGTCTGCCAACCCTAAAAGGGTGTAGAAGGAGATGTTTCAAATGTTATCAATCCCTAATGAAGCTTGAAGACTCAGGACAAGTGCATTTCCATTAGTTTTGGTTGCTTTTTGGACTGTCACAGTCTAAAACAGGGTTGTTGAGAACAATATAAGAGTCATAGAGTCTAGGGTTTATAAAATACCCCTAGAAATGGACTTTTGATGGAGTGATAAGTTAGTGCAGACCAAATAAGGAATATTCCAAGTATTGGATGAGAGAGATTGAGGTAGGAGATAGGGAAAGCAATAAGACCTCATGTGTTGACAAGGCCTAATAGGTCTAATTGGCACACTGTCAGACCTATTTTGAGGTATTCTTTTCAAAACAACCTATGTTGATTTCTTGATATGTTCATGGTAAGGATAATGGGTACTCAAAACACCCATCATAGTCTTGAGGAGGGTGATGCAGCAAGAGTTATGCCTTGACAGTCCTTTTTATAGGGCTACTAGGACAGTGGCAGCTAGACAGCAAAGCATGATGAATGAAGATTGCAAACTTGGAAGAGAGGTTGGTATGGTTGTATCTAAGATGTTGAGAGGGAGGAAGACCTTGTGAAACCTTGTGTAGGTCAGGGATGATGATACTCAGTTGGTGTCACAATTTTTTTTGTGAAAGATTACTATTGAAGCTTGTAGAGCCTAATGGATTGAAACCCATTTTATGAACTTTACCTAGGATTAAGTGAAATTGATCTAATCCTCTACATCAGATTGGTATCAGAGCTCAGAAGATTCTAAGTGTGTAGATAGAGCGCCGAAGGAGGCAATCTACACCAAGATTTTGGGGTAAGCATTGGTTTTTGCTACCTGATTCTTGTCGTGAAGTTTTATGGTTGCAGGTGCAAGTTCACTCACTGCAGTAGGCAGACAGGAAGGTCTGTCAAGAGGGCGAAAGGAGATGGTCCATTGGTTGTCACCAAAAGTCTTGGGGAGAGAGGCAAGAGAGGACGCCCAGGTGAGGGACAGGAGTGTTGTTGTAGCAGGAAGGAGTGGACTTCTGATGATGGAGATGCACCTTGGAGGCAGCCAGTCAAACTCCATTAATAGGAGTCATAGTTGGAAAGTAAAGAGGAAGCAAAGGAGGCATCAAATCAGGTTTGAAGACATAAAGAGGCAAAAGTCATTTGAAGCAGACGACACAACTCTTGGGACAAGATTTTTCTTCATGCTGAGGAGTATGGTGCAGGAGCACCTTGGCTTTGATTAAATTGTAATGTTACAACATTGTATAAGGTTTATTAAGTCATGTGTATGTGTTTTAGGAAGGTTAAAGTTTAAGTCCATTTGTTGCAAAATGCAAAAGTTGTCACAACATTGTAAAGTTGCTAAAAAGACAGTTTTGGGAATTTGAAAGGACATTTTGTGTCTTGGGTCGTTGGAAGGTAGTGGAAACTGGAGAGACATGTTGAAATGCCTTTAAATAGGCCTTGTAATCTTCAAAGACCTTGGAGGTGATTGAAACATGAGAATGGAATGTGAAAAGGCATTGTTTTCTGTATTTTCTTCAGAAAAATCACTTTATTCCTGCTATGTACGGCCCTGTATGGACATGCATGGGTGTCTAATTGTTTGTAAGTTATAACATGTTTAATCACCTTGCTTTTGCATTTTGTTTCATGCAATTTGATGGTCATTTGAGTTAGTAATTGTGAGTTTAGTGAAGACAGTCTAAAACCCTGTTCTAGGGTAACAGTCAACAGTTTAGAGGAAGTTTCTTTTATATTTCGTGAAATGATGAGTCCATACATGGATTTAGTGATGTGAGACAATCCATAGCTTCCTTATGACCTATGTTTAGACCTGATGGTCAGGGTTTTATCGAATATGATAATGTTTTAGTGTTGTTCTGTCTGTCATAGACTGGTAAAAAGGCAGGAAACTTGTGATTTTAGTGTGTTTAGTGTGGAGCTAACATTTCCCATGGTGGTTTTCATTTAGAAAGGATGGAAAGTGAAATGTTTTCATGATCTCTAAGTTTTATTTGGCAAAAGAATGGAAGTTTACATCTTCTAATAAGGCTGTTCTGTCAGGACTGAGTGTACAGTCACAGTCATGACTAGTATGAAGTTGTTTGTGTGTTCCTATGAAGTCTACCAACCCTAAAAGGGTGTAGAAGGAGATGTTTCAAAGGTTATCAATCCCTAATGAATCTTGAAGACTTAGGACAAGTGCATTTCCATTAGTTTTGGTTGCTTTTTGGACTGTCACAGTCTAAAACAGGGTTGTTGAGAACAATATAAGAGTCATAGAGTCTACGGTTTATAAAATACCCCTAGAAGTGGACTTTTGATGGAGTGATAAGTTAGTGTAGACCAAATAAGGAATATTCCAAGTATTGGATGAGAGAGATTGAGGTAGGAGATAGGGAAAGCAATAAGACCTCATGTGTTGACAAGGCCTAATAGGTCTAATTGGCACACTGTCAGACCTATTTTGAGGTATTCTTTTCAAAACAACCTATGTTGATTTCTTGATATGTTCATGGTAACGATAATGGGTACTCAAAACACCCATCACAGTCTTCAGGAGGGTGCTGCAGCAAGAGTTATGCCTTGATAGTCCTTTTTATAGGGCTACTAGGACAGTGGCAGCTAGACAGCAAAGCATGATGAATGAAGATTGTAAACTTGGAAGAGAGGTTGGTATCATTGTGTCTAAGTTGTTGAGAGGGAAGAAGACGTTGTGAAACCTTGTGTAGGTCAGGGATGATGATACTCAGTTGGTGTCACTATTTTTTTTTGTGAAAGATTACTATTGAAGCTTGTAGAGCCTAATGGATTGAAACCCATTTTATGAACTTTACCTAGGATGAAGTGAAATTGATCTAATCCTCTGCATCAGATTGGTGTCAAAGCTCAGAAGATTCTGAGTGTGTAGATAGAGCGCCAAAGGAGGCAATCTACACCAGGATTTTGGGGTAAGCATTGGTTTTTGCTACCTGATTCTTGTTGTGAAGTTTTATGGTTGCAGGTGCAAGTTCACTCACTGCAGTAGGCAGACAGGAAGGTCTGTCAAGAGGGCTAGAGGAGATGGTCCATTGGTTGTCACCAAAAGTCTTGGGGAGAGAGGCAAGAGAGGACTCCCAGGTGAGGGACAGGAGTGTTGTTGTAGCAGGAAGGAGTGGACTTCTGATGATAGAGATGCACCTTGGAGGCAGCCAGTCAAACTCCATTAATAGGAGTCATAGTTGGAAAGTAAAGAGGAAGCAAAGGAGGCATCAAATCAGGGTTGAAGACATAAAGAGACAAAAGTCATTTGAAGCAGACGACACAACTCTTGGGACAAGAGTTTTCTTCATGCTGAGGAGTATGGTGCAGGAGCACCTTGGCTTTGATTAAATTGTAATGTTACAACATTGTATAATGTTTATTAAGTCATGTGTATGTGTTTTAGGAAGGTTAAAGTTTAAGTCCATTTGTTGCAAAATGCAAAAGTTGTCACAACATTGTAAAGTTGCTAAAAAAATAGTTTTGGGAATTTGAAAGGACATTTTGTGTCTTGGGTCGTTGGAAGGTAGTGGAAACTGGAGAGACATGTTGAAATGCCTTTAAATAGGCCTTGTAATCTTCAAAGACCTCGGAGGTGATTGAAACATGAGAATGGAATGTGAAAAGGCATTGTTTTCTGTATTTTCTTCAAAAAAGTCACTGTATTGCTGCTATTTACGGCCCTGTATGGACATGCATGGGTGTCTAATTATTTGTAAGTTATAACATGTTCAATCACCTTCCTTTTGCATTTCATTTCATGCAATTTGATGTTCATTTGAGTTAGTAATTGTGAGTTTAGTGAAGACAATCTAAAACCCTGTTCTAGGGTAACAGTCAACAGTTTAGAGGAAGTTTCTTTGATATTTCGTGAAATGATGAGTCCATACATGGATTTAGTGATGTGAGACAATCTATACCTTCCTTATGACCTATGTTTAGACCTGATAGTCAGGGTTTTATCGAATATGATAATGTTTTAGTGTTGTTCTGTCTGTCATAGACTGGTAAAAAGGCAGGAAACTTGTGATTTTAGTGTGTTTAGTGTGAAGCTAACATTTCCCATGGTGGTTTTCATTTAGAAAGGATGGAAAGTGAAATGTTTTCATGATCTCCAAGTTTTATTTGGCAAAAGAATGGAAGTTTACATCTTCTAATAAGGTTGTTCTGTCAGGACTGAGTGTACAGTCACAGTCATGACTAGTATGAAGTTGTTTTTGTGTTCCTATGAAGTCTGCCAACCCTAAAAGGGTGTAGAAGGAGATGTTTCAAAGGTTATCAATCCCTAATGAAGCTTGAGGACTCATGAGAAGTGCATTTCCATTAGTTTTGGTTACTTTTTGGACTGTCACAGTCTAAAACAGGGTTGTTGAGAACAATATAAGAGTCATAGAGTCTAGGGTTTATAAAATACCCCTAGAAATGGACTTTTGATGGAGTGATAAGTTAGTGTAGACCAAATAAGGAATATTCCAAGTATTGGATGAGAGAGATTAAGGTAGGAGATAGGGAAAGCAATAAGACCTCATATGTTTACAAGGCCTAATAGGTCTAATTGGCACACTGTCAGACCTATTTTGAGGTATTCTTTTCAAAACAACCTATGTTGATTTCTTGATATGTTCATGGTAAGGATAATGGGTACTCAAAACACCCATCACAGTCTTAAGGAGGGTGCTGCAGCAAGAGTTATGCCTTGACAGTCCTTTTTATAGGGCTACTAGGACAGTGGCAGCTAGACAGCAAAGCATGATGAATGAAGATTGCAAACTTGGAAGAGAGGTTGGTATCGTTGTGTCTAAGTTGTTGAGAGGGAGGAAGACCTTGTGAAACCTTGTGTAGGTCAGGGATGATGATACTCAGTTGGTGTCACTATTTTTTTTGTGAAAGATTACTATTGAAGCTTGTAGAGCCTAATGGATTGAAACCCATTTTATGAACTTTACCTAGGATGAAGTGAAATTGATCTAATCCTCTGCATCAACACCACAAAGACATAGGATGGATTTGGCCAAAAAATAGCAACTAGAGGCTGCGACTTGAAAACATAGGAGCTTTGACCCTATAAAAAAATGGCAACTTCCAAGCTTGCTAACTGCAACTGTTGAAATGGCAAAGAAATCATTCCTTGAAGACAACAAAGATAGTGATGGCAACCTCGGTAGAAACCCTTGATGAGTGTTGCCTAACAGCAACACCAAATGAAAAATGTCCTCATAGATTTGTAGAAATGGCAACCCCAAAAAGGTGAAATGCACCTAGAAAAAATGCTTCTAGAAAATAAACACTAGATCTGAGCCCAAAAGAAAGAGGGTGCTAAGATAGGGGTTCAATTGGGCTGCACTTGCCCTTTTTTTTATTTGCATGGTTCAAATGCCTTTCTCCTCATTTTGGTTGCACCTTCCAAAGACATGCTAAGATAGGGGTTCAATTGGGGTGCACTTGCCCTTTTTTTTATTTGCATGGTTCAAATGCCTTTCTCCTCATTTTGGTTGCACCTTCCAAAGACATCTTCTCTCAGGAATTGACAAATCTCAACACTTATGAGGGTCACCTTATAGATCTCAATGCCTCAACATAAAGTCCACTTGTAGGTTTATCTATTGTGGCATATCAAGATGTCCTTGTTGTGGCATATCAAGATGAACATTCCCAGTCTCATCTCCTCTGTGCAAAATAAACCCTTACCAGAGTCTACCAAATGGGCCTTCAATCAGCCTTTTGGGTGTGCCCTCTACCATGGGTTCCTTGCTATGGTGTGGTGTTCACTCTTAGGAAATGGCGTGCTATCAGCTCCAATCCCTTGGCATTGGCCTTCACATCTCCTTCTTCCTACCTTGAAACACTTCCCCTTTTCTATGACATTGTTGCCTACAAACAACAACACCTTCAATTAGGTTTCGACCAAAATTGAACCAACAAACTAGCAACTAGGCCTGATTAGGTACCCATGTACAATGAAAAGAGGGTGTTAAGACAGGGGTTCAATTAGTGTGCACTTGCCCTTGTTTTTATTTGCAAGGTTCAAATGCCTTTGTCCTCATTTTGGCTACACCTTCTAAAGACATCTTCTTTCAAGAATCGATAAATCTCAACACTTGTGAGTCACCTTGTAGATCTCAATGCCTCAAGATAAAGGCCACTTGTAGTTTTCTCTATTGTGTCATATCAATATGTCCCTATTGTGGCATTTCAAGATGAACATTCCTAGTCTCATCTCTTCTGTGCAAAATAAACCCTTACTAGAGTATACCAAACGAGCCTTCAATCAGCCTTTTGGGTGTGCCCTTTACCATGGGTTCCTTAATGTGGCGTGCTATCATCTCTAATGCCTTGGCATTGGCCTTCACATCTCCTTCTGCCTGCCTCAAAACACTTCCCCTTTTCTATGGCATTGTTGCTTACAAACAACAACATCTTCAATTGGGTTTTGACCAAAATTGAACTTACAAACTAGCAAATAGGCCTGATCAGGTACCCATGTACAATGAAGTTTCCCATAAAGTAGAGAAAGATAGAAAACCTTGTGAGAAAAAAAACTACCCTCCAAAAAGGGAGAAAAATAAAAATGTACAAGACACTATAGAAAAACATGATACAAGATGAAGTCCTACAATCATATTTGGCTACTGATAAGTTGTTGTGGGGAATTTCTAGAGGCTCTCTAAGAAGCATCTTTGAATTTTGTAGCCATAGGAGATGGTGGAGGAGAGAAACTATCAATACTAGATGTTAATGAATATACCCCTAAAGAGTAATTATCAAGAGCAGAATTTGTAAATATATAGAGTCTAGAAGAGTTATCTACTTTCCCAACTTCTATGATTTCTCTGCTAAGCAAATCCCATATGAGTATTGAATTTGGTCCAAATTCAATTGTCTTCCCTTTATCACTATTTTCTATCTAATAAAGTGAGAGGATATTCTTTTTCAACTCTAGAACATATAGGACATTGGTGAAATATCTATCTCCAATTTGAATAGTTCTTCTTCCACACACTCGTAAGGATGTGTTACATTGTCACATACTAGAGGAACTCTGAACCTAGTCATGATGTTGTTCTCTAAGAACTTTATTTAGATGTGCATGTTTTGCTTCTCATTGCCTTAGTCCACCTGGTGCAATAATTAGTAATAGTTAATACATACCTAGGCCAAGCTAACGATGGTGGGTTAACTGCTCCTATGAAGTCCATCCCCCATTGTGCAAAGGGATGCATCTCCATCACTGGTTGCAAAGGCTATGCTGCATAGCTTTCTCTGCTAGATGCTACTTGGTAAGTATGACAATGCTTGATATGCTCGATAGTGTCTTTAAAAATCGTAGGCCAATAGTACCTAGCTTTGAGGATCTTATGAGTTGTAGCTAAGTGGGATCCATGAGCTTTCTAGAACTTATCACATAAGTCTTGAAGGACTCTACTAGCTTCCTGACTGTTTAGGCATCTAAGGTATATCCCTTCATGATTCTCCTTGAATAAAACTCCTCCTTTGATCATATAGTTCTGAGCTTTAATCTTCAGAGCTCATCTTTGGGATAATTTAATTTTTACTAGGCATCTGCCTGTGATTAGGACGTGTCTGATATCAATATACCAGTCACCTTAGTGGTAAGAATCCACTATGTATTGCTAACTGATTAAATTGGGGTCTGTTTAAACAATCATTTCGCTGAGAGTCTATCCTCTGACCAATCTCATAGGAATAATTTCTTTGTCATATTCTTGTAAAACTATGATCTACTTGTCTCTTTTCTTTCTAGGTTTTCTCTGCATTAGGAACATTTTTATTGGTGAATCAGGTACTACAGCGATTACATTACTTCTTAGGATGTAATGTCTAAATTTCATGTTAGATCTAACTAATTCAAGGGCTTGCCTTTCTATGTCTCGATATCTCAACTCAGCATACCTAAATGGGGTGCTCATAAATGCTATGGGCTTTTCCTCCTTAATCTCATTCCTTTGAGTCAAAACAATAAAGTAGGTGTGACCAAATGTAAAGGAATATATGTAAAAATCATTAGTATAATCAGGGGTGATTGACACAGGGGCATCAGCTATTAGTTTCTTGATGTCTTCAAAATCTACCTTAGCTTCTAATGTCCATTTGATTTTGGCATCCTTCTTTAACATGGTGTTCAGAGGTCTCACTATCTCAGCAAATCCTATTATAAATTTCTTGATGAAATTTATCTTACCAAAATATGATTTCAATTCTTTCTTGCTTGCTGGTGGTTGTAACTTCATGATGGATTCCACCTTGTCAAGATCTATGGTTATCCTAGTTTCTGATATTAGATGTCCTAATAACTTCCCTGTGGTAACTCCAAAGATGAAATTCTGAGGATTTAAAGATATACCACACTGTTCACATTTTTGGAGTACCTTTTGTAGATCCTCAATATGATCTCTTTTCTTTGAGAACACTGTCAAATCATCCATATAAATCACAATACAACGACCTACCAAACCTGTAAAAGTAATATCCATAGATCGTTGAAGCATGCCTCCAATGTTAATTAGGCCAAATGGCATACGCCGGTAAGCAAATATTCCCCACTTTGTCGTGAATGTAGTCTTCAATCTGTCAATTTTATCAACCATGACTTGATTGTATCCTGAAAATTTATCTAAGAAATACATCATGTGTGCTCCATTAACCATTTGAAGGACCTCATCAAGTGATGGAAGTGGATAATTATCTTTTTATAACACTCTGTTTAGGTTCCTAAAGTCTACACACAAGCGTATATCTCCATTTTTCTTTCTTACTAGTACTAAGTTGGCTACCCATGTGGAATGTTTGATTGGGAATATGATTCTGGCAACTAGTAGCTTCTTAACCTCTTCAAATATTAGCGGCTCTAACAAGGAATTCATTGGCCTCTATTTATGTCTGAAAGACTTAGCATCATGCTTCAATAGAATAGTATGAGTGATGATAGAGGTATCATATGTCTTGAGCTTCCCATAAGTCCAGGATATCACATGGACGTAATATGTTCAAGCCTGAATGATCCCCTCTTATTTAGTTGGAGTACATACCTTTCTAATCAGGATATTCTTTATCTCTAACCCTTGGCCTATATTTATGAGCTCATATTTACCTCCATCTGCCTTAGGTAAATCCTTCTTCTTGGTCATGTTGTCTAAATCAAAATCCCTTTCCAGTTCTATCATCCCTTTCAGGATTTTATCATCCTCCAAATTTGTAATGCCTTCATCCAATGTATGATCTTCAAGAGTATATTCATCTCTTACTTTTGCTTCAAACATCTCTCTTTTAGCAATGAAATCTAAGATATGATGATCGTCATTGAAGACTTGAAAATGTGTCACATTATCTAGCATTGATGGCATTGATACCAGTTCAACCAATTTTTTTAAGTCCTAACAAAGGCAATGACTATAATGTGTTGGTAGTTGTGGCTAATGCATCTACCTATTGGTTCTATTTCCATGGGACATGAGTGATATTAAAGTCATCAAATCTCTCAATGAGATCTCATACCTGATGTTTATAACTAGATAATTTATTATAATTGTAAGTATATTGCTTCCTTACCTGTTTAGTCACCAGTTCAGAATCTCCAAACACATGCATTATCTTGACTCCCTTTTCCAATACAAAAAGTTTAAGCCATGTATCAATGCTTCATACTTGGCAATATTATTGGTGCAATGAAATTGCAATCCATATGCAGCAAGATAGGACTTCCCTTGGGAATTAATCAAATCGATCTAAATTCTGACGCCTTGCTTAGATTTGGACTTGTCAAATTTCAATGTCCTGGGTCTATTGTTAGGTGGATTCTTATCAAGACCTTTCTTACTTTTGGCCCTTGTAGCACTTCCCTCTACAATCCATCTTAGTTTAGATGGCTCTTTATGATCAGACATCTCTTGTCTCTTAAGAACTGACATATCTGGACATTCAGATGCATCTGTTGGACCAGGGTGAAACACCTCTAATGCAGGTCCCTATGTTTCATAGATCTGATTTGTCACTACATGACCTACATCCTCAGCTTCAGACTTTATCTCTCTAATTATTTTATTTTGCATATTCAGTTTGCCACCTAAATATAAACACTTTTCCCTATCGACCAGCTCCAAGCACAATGCACATGTAGTCTGAAAATGTGGCACCTTATGCAATATGCACTAGCCTTCCAATAATATTTGCATGAATGGTAGCCCCTGCAACACATGCCTTTGGATCTCTTTGGATAAATATTTTTCAAATTTAGTCAAACCACTTCCTCTATGCTCATATGATATTTCATAATCAGACTCTACCATACAATCTATCCTAGGCATGATTAAACTTACTTCCCTGTTTCCCTGCATCTTCAATATTAAAATCTGGAAGTTCAACTCTGTATAAACCCTATTCCACTATTGTGTACAACACTTAATTATTTTGGTGATACTCGGTGATCCTCTATTTCATCCTTGGCTCAGCTTCAATCGTGATTTTCTTAGGAACACCTCTCCAAGGTAAACACAAATGTGAGAAATATGTGGAAATGTATTCATTAAGAGTCTTAGAACAATCTCTACTTAATAACATGACATAGATGTTAGTAATATCCACCACCTGGATGTCAATAAAATGCTAGACTCTGGGGTTAGAGGCTAACTGCATATGAATATGGGTTAACTCCCCTACAACATCGACTTCAGATTTATCTAATTGAGTAACCTTATTTAAGGATTTGGTAGGTGACAGACATAAAACTTGACATACTGACAAAGGCATGGTATTAGTGGATGCTCCGGAATCTACTAAGTAATTGTGCAAATGCTTTCCAAATATTCCTAAAGTGAGAAGAAAAGGAAGAAATTTAGTTTTCTTTATGTATACTACCACTTGTGTAGTATCTGCAGCGTGTACCTAACCTTTATCTCTAGTCTTAACTAAAATATCCTTATGTGTGGGATCTCTAGCTAGCATACTACTTGGGACACTCTCCTTTACTGTAGGTTCTTCTAAGGATTTGACGAAATCCTTCTTAATCATTGGGGTTTTTAGTAACTCAGACAGTGATAAATTGATTTTGATCTTTTTGATTTCTTTAGCCAAATATGTGACTAAGTTATTAGAATCAGAAATCTCACTCATACCTTTGGCTAGCATGGATGATGATGTGAAATGTTGTTGATTCACTCTAGGAATCATTGTATTATTACTGGCATTCACATTCAAAGGAGTATTGAAGTTATTAGGTGGTATAGAACTAGTTAACGGTCTAGGCAGTCTGTTGGCATTTTTCCTCAGGTTGTAAATATGCCCTTTGTAGAACTTCTGAAATGCATGAACTTCATCCACTTCTTGTTTAGGCTCATTATCCTTTAAAAAAAAAGATATAATCATCCAACACTAGAGTTGTTTCCTCATATCCAAGAGTATAATTCTCATGTACCGTGTTCACTTGTCCTTTATGGCTCATGGAGCTATCTATAACCATTACTGACTCATATCCCAAAGGAACTAGTTCATTTGCTTTGGGAAAAATTACTCCTCCTTTAGTATTTTGAACTTCTGCCTGAAAAATATTGGCAATAATCTTAAATTGAGGACAATCTAGTTCTACATGTGTACTTGTATTATGAATTATGTACCAATTATTTAGTTTAGCTTCAGTCAGATTGACTCTAATTGTCTGCTTCAGCTCAGGGGGTGTCTAATTATCCAAAGTTGATGGTAAAGTTCCATTATTTGGCCTAGTGTTCCAAACTCTTGGAGGTCTAGGGGCATTATTATTGTAACTTCTATCATTATTGTATCCTCTATCAATTATTATATCCTCTATTCTACTAAATCTGATTATTGGACTGAGAGTAGAGATTTTGATTTCTTAGTTGTGTCATCTCAGTAGTTAATCTTTTCAACTGAGTAGTTATCTATTTCATATCTTCTTTCTCTTCCTGTACTTTATCCACTGTGACATCCTAACTAGGAAGAAAGAAAGATCCACCATTACCATTCAATCTAGCTTTAGCAGGAGCATATCATGGGTATTGAATCATTTGGCCATTTCCTAGGGAGGAATTGTACTAATTGGTGATACTTGCAGCAAATTGTCCATTGGAACATGATTCATTACACCTCCATTGATATGTTACATCTGGTTAGGTAAAGTAAGAGGTCCTATGATGGGCAGAGGACTGTGTCCTACTTGCTTCATTTCAATGTTCACCTTAACTACCTCTACATAGGTGCATGATATGTTTGTAATTCTTGGGTTAGCCCTTCGCACAAACATTGTTGTTAAAGGATCAAGGGATGAGTAATAAACTAAAAAGGCTGTATCCTCAACAATGACATATGGAGGTATTAGCTTAGAATATTCCTTCTAGAAATGATAATTGAAATTAGAGATGAATTGGCCTTCACCTCACTTAATCTCAGCAAAACAATGATACAATGTGGCTACATCAATTGAGATTCTATACCTGGCTTTGAATGTGTTCTCCATAAATAACTAGGAATTAAGGGAGTGTTGAGGCATACTTAAATATTAGTTGTCTGCTTCATCCCCTAACATAGATGGAAAAAGCCTATAGATGACATCTTTATGTTGTATCCTTGTTTTGAAGTAGGCTTCCTTGAATATTCATAGGTGATCTTCAATATCTTGATATGGATGATACTTCAAACATAATTTGTCAAGATTCTTTAGTAGATCATTATAAGTAGCAAAGTACAAAGGTGATTCAACATTGAAGAATGCCAAAGGGGCTTGTATAGGAGCTACTAGTAGCACAGGAGTAATAGGTAATAGAACTACATGATCAATAGGTCTAGGTTGTGCACTAACAGAGCATGATTGGCCTCATAGTAGACAATTCTGGTAAAGGTCCACTAGATCTTGATCTAGTAGTAGGACAACGAGCCAGTTCTAAAATTTAGATCAAACTTTAAAGTTCCAGACCAAATCTTTGTAAAGGTATAGTCGATTCCTCTCAAATAGGGGATATTTGCAGTCACTTAGCTTAAATAATGAAATATTTATGCAATCTTTGTAGAAATATCAAGTTTCCAGTCGCAGGCCCTCCTTCTAGGACCAAATCTATTGATGTGGTTATTAGTCACATAAAGAAGAATAAAATTTCACAAACAAACCTTTATTATCTTGAAAGATACAATGAATCCAAGGTGAATTCATGATTCGAAGTCTCCATGAGTCAGGTCTTGACCATCTGAATGTTACTCAAGGTTGCTGTGTTCTACTATTTTCCATGTCTGGTGTCTTACATGCTTTGATGATTTCTACAAATATCAGTCAATATTTACCAGTTTCCTATCTAGACTACCTATTTCTGCATATATCTTCAACAATTATGTTAAATTTTACAATGTTTAGTCAAGCTTTGCAGAAATTTATATGAATTTGTTTCTAATTCTGAGTAATTCTCTTGAATCTATCCCTGATTTGGACTAATTATAAACATATTTCCAAATTTAATTAGTTCTTTTAATATTATCTCTGTCTAAACTAAACTTTACTTCTACACCTTCAATTTTCCTAAAGAATTTGTTTAAAGATACAATTCACTGATATTTATGACAATTTGCATGAAATAGACTAGTATTCACACTTCTCTACTATATATGTTTAGGATAAGTCATTATTTAGAATATAGTCACTATATACCACTCAAATGCATCAATATTTGCATTTATTTACTGCATATACTCTGGATGTATTGAGCATATATCTACTATATTCACTTATGATTTATCAGTATTTGTAATTATTTATGATTTTCCATGAAATTGAAACTAAAACTAAAAGGTTTAGCATTTGAAATCCTAAAATTTACTAAATTTTGGCCAATGATCCACATACATATTCTGATACTATAATGAAAAGAAGAAAACTAAACCATACTTCACCAAGATGTTCCATAGCTATGCATGATCAGCATAAATCTTCAGAGGATAATTGATAACAATATGCAATTACTTGAATGCACTCCAAGAGGATGCAACAATTCACAATCACATCCAAAAATCAACTACAAGAATATGCATGATTTACAATTATGAAGTAATCTATAGCTTCACTTTAATTCAATATGCAAAGAACATACACATTTACAATGATCTTGAGAAAGGACCTATAGAGAGAATTCACAAAGTTGCAGAAAATCACAAACTTAGTGCTTAAAATTGGAATAATTCAGTTTCATTTTATTTCAATAATTCAATCCCCCTTACAATAAAATAGTCATGGTCCTTTTATAGAACAAAATCCAAAAAATAGTTACAATTGATCCAACGATCAAGAATCACTCATAATAATCAAAAGTCAGGATTTGTGGCACGTGATTGCCAATTGGAAATCATTCAATGGAATACAGTTGGCAAAAGAATTTTTCCAGCATCTTTGACTCAGCATCCTTGAGTATAGTTAGTCAAGTTCTCTACCTCCTCCTTTTCCTCCAGTTCCTATTCATGCACCCCTTGTTTTGTTGCAATTCATCTAGTTTAGCTCTCCTCTCTAGAATCTAGCCTTTCACCTTGCAGCAGCGAAAACATCTTCTCCACGCTAGAGTCTTTGATTCATCTAGTTTTATCACCCTACAACAAACAAATATCCATTATTTAGTATGTTTATTACTTTGAATTTCCCCTATGTGAATTAAAACAGTATATAAATACTGGGAATTCAGCTTAATAATTGAAATTCAACCTTTATCTATATAAAATTATAATGTGCCCATGAAAATATCAAGAAAGGCTTCATTTTATTCATACCTGTATCTTGGTCTTATCCATACCTTCTTATCAAGACCTTACTTCTTTATCATGCTAGAACTAGGGTGAATTCCCTGTTAATTGCGTCATGGAATTAGTTACAGTTCACATTTAATCTCTTTTAATTTCCTTCAAATTGCTCCAAATATCATCACATTAAACATGCTATGATGAATTTTTTCTTTTAAATAAAGCTTAAAATTTCCATAAAACATCATGGATTTTAAGCTTTCACAATCTTGCCTTTTGATGCCCTTATCAGAAAATTTATGCTTTTATGAACCATGGTTCTAAATCTCTCTATTGGCAAAAAGTCACCTTAACGAACTATCATTCTTGTCAGAGATTTCTAATTTTCTTGAATTATAGCCCATTTATCTTGTTTATTAGTGATTTCAAACTTTTATGAACTATTTGGCCTCTTCACCTTATATCGACAAAAGTTTAAAATTATGAACTTTGCCCTCCTTCGTTATCGAGAAAAGTTTGATGTTAAGAACCTTGCCTTTTCGCTTTCTTATTAGTAAAAGTTTGTCTTTTTGAACTTTGTCTATGTTCTTATTGTCAGTTTATTGGCAAAAGCTCAAAAATATGAACTTTGCCTTTATATTGGCAAAAGTGTAAAATTAAGAACTTTTCCTTGCTTATCCTTTGTTTATCGGCAATAGTGCAAATTATGAACTTGGCCTTGTTATTGGCCTTTTTGCCTTCTATTGGTAAATTGGGAAAATCGCTAACTTTCAAACTACTTCTAAAAAATAAGTTTCGTCGATCAAGGTTTTCTTGGCT
Organism: Cunninghamia lanceolata; assembly: GCA_027924645.1. NCBI lineage: Eukaryota > Viridiplantae > Streptophyta > Pinopsida > Cupressales > Cupressaceae > Cunninghamia > Cunninghamia lanceolata. Next base: position 12,434,814 of record BSBN01000892.1, read on the forward strand.
TCCCCTTTGACTTAACGAAATTCTTCAATCAACAAAAGTTTGAAAATATGAACTTTGCCCTTTAACACTTCTTATTGACAAAAGCTTGTAAATCCAAACTTGGCCTTGGTGCATTCTTTTGTTGGCAAAAGTTTGAAAATGCAAACTTTGCTTTCGTTATAGCTTGCTTGCTAGAGATTTTATAGGTTTTCCTCTTAAGTTTTTCCTTATCGGCAATATGGGGAATACTAGAACCAAAATAACTTGACTTTTCTCTCCTTTATCACTAAGTTGGGGAATCAATGAAATGCCAAACTCCCTAATTCCTAAAAATATTCTAAGTTTTTTCCTTTTAGGATTTTCCCAATAACCTTTGATTTATCTTTTTAACCAAGTATAAAAACCAAAACTTTGACCAAGAATAACTTCTTTATTTCAAGGAATTTCAACACTGTTTAAAAGGAAAAGTTGCTCAAAATTCAATTCTCTATCCAATGGTGACATTTTCTAGGAAATTTACTGAACTTGACTTTTGACCTTGGATCAGGACTTGACATTTTACCATACCACCCAAAGCGATAAAACACACAAGCAAAGCAAAAAGTTGGGTCCCTATTTTTCTTTTGCAAAATGGAGTGTTTTGTGAGACCACACAACATGCACATGAGCAAGTAAACTTGTGTTTATTATCAAAGGTAGAGACCAAAACCTTTGTTGATACTAGCAAAGATGATGAATGGATAAAAGCAATGAAAGAAGAATTGAATCAGGTAGAGAAAAATCAAACTTGGGAATTGGTTCCCAAACTGGCAAATAAGAATGTTATAGGAACAAAGTGGGTGTTCTGGAACAAGCTGAATGGAGATGGTGAAGTTGTGAGGAACAAAGCAAGATTGTTCTGTAAGGGCTATTCTCAAGTTGAAGGCATTGATTTTGAGGAGACATTTTCTCCGGTAGCCATAATGGAGGAAATCAAGATGTTTCTTGCTCTTGTTGCTCATAATAACTTCAAGGTATGTCAGATGGATGTCAAGTTAGCATTTTTGAATGGTGATTTAGAGGAAGAGGTTTACATTGAGCAACCAGATGGTTTCTAGATATCAGAAGATCTAGGCATGGTGTGCAGACTTAAGAAAGCTTTGTATGGTCTCAAGCAAGCACCTAGAGCTTGGTATTCTAGGTTGGATAAGTACTTAATTTAGCAAGGATTCAAGAAGGGTACTATAGATAGCAATCTTTACATCAAGGAAGAAGGAGATATGATATTGATAGTTGTAGTATATGTTGATGACATCATCTTTGGTGGATATGATGATATGTGTAAAAGGTTTGGAGAGGAGATGCAAAAAGAGTTCAAGATATCTATGATTGGTGAGATGTCTTTCTTCCTTGGACTTCAAATTGTTCAGTTAAATGCCGGTATCTTTATTTCTTAAGCTAAGTATATCAAAGAGACATTGAACAAATTTGCTATGGAGGACTCTAAGCCAGTAAGTACTCCTATGGTTACTAGTTGTCACTTGAGCAAATATGATGAGTCTCCAAAGGTTGATTAGACTTCCTATAGATCTATGATTAGAGGATTGTTGTACTTGACTGCTTCTAGGCCTGATAGTATGCATGAAATATGTGTGGTTACCAGATATCAAAATAATCCCAAGAAAGCACATGAGAAGGAAATGAAAAGAGTATTCAGATACTGGAAGGGAACTCCAGATTATGGTTTATGGTATCCAAGAGGTAATGACTTTAATCTAACTACCTACACTAATGTTGATTGGGCTAGTTGTGTTGATGATAGAAGAAGTACAAGTGTTGGTGCTTTCTTTTTAGGAAGTAGATTGGTTTCATGGCAGAGCAAGAATCAAGATTCAGTGTCCTTATCAACTACAGAGGCAAAGTATATTGTAGTAGCATCATGTTGTACACAAGTGTTGTGGATGAAGAAAACCCTAAAGGATATTAAGGTACTATATGATGAGTCTATTCCTATTTTATGTGACAATACAAGTGCTATCAATATATCCAAAAATTGAGTGGTGCATTCTAGAACCAAGCATGTAGCAACCATGTATCACTTTTTGAGAGAGAAGGTTGCAGATAAGGAAGTGAAGTTGGAATACATCCCAACAAAAGATCAGATTGTAGATATTTTCATAAAGGCTCTTGCAAAGGACACTTTTGAAGATCTTTGGCAAAGGTTAGGGGTAATTGTGCCTCCTTGCTAGATGCATAGTGGTGCATCTGTCTAGGGGGTGTTCATGTTATATTCTTTTTTCTGGACTAATGTTGGCTACCTCTCATGGGGAGCAGGTAGTAGTTTTTGCTGACAGGGGGAGCCCTAAGTTGTTTCAAGAAAGAATGTATGAACATCAGAGGAGAAGAAAGATAAGAAAATGTGCATCTTATGGGGAAATGTTTGTACCCTAAGGGAAAGAAGTAGTTACCCTTTGTCCTTGATGTCAAAGTGGGAGAGAGAAATGAACATCTAAGTGAGAGTACGTGTTTCCATCAATGACAAAGGGGGAGATTGTTGGCAATTTATGCTGTCATTGTTTTGTCATTGATGTCAACACTTAGAGTAAGGTCACTACTTAGTTTGTGATGATGATATATCAATATGGTAACAAAGATGCAATGAGATATAGAGGTGATGATGTTTAGGGTTGTTGATATTCAATGATGTTGTTGATGTTCATAGTGGGTTGCTAATGTTCATGTTTGGATCTCATGCCCAAATCAATGTCAAGTCAAGTTGTTTTGAGCATGCTTGTTGTCAGCAAAGATTATTTCAAGATGAATGATTAAGATGGGAATTAGAAGCACTAAAATGAATGATGATATATTAATCTATGATGAGGATGAGAAGATGTTGTATGATACTTCCTATTCTTCCTAAGGATGTATGTGCCATTATATGAAGGTTTTGGCCTCTGAAAGTTTGTGAAGGTTTCCACCACAGAGAGTTGCCTGAAAGACTATTTGGTAAAATGCTCTGCATTCCTTTGGATTTGACGCTATGGTCATGCAGTTCAGAAGTTAAGTTTAGTATGATGTAAAGGTGCTAAATCTAAAGTTTCAAATAATTTCCCTCCCCAGTGAAAGTTATGAAAGATAGATTTCCGGTCTATGCTCTGGTAGAATCAAGAGATGATGAAGACTTTTTGGAATGTTTGGCATTCCTCTACAAAATAGATATGGCTATATAGTTTTGAGGATATTTTCACAACAATGTATGAGTGCATCCATATGAGTTTCTGGTGTTTTGGAGGTTCGCAAGCTTAGTTTTCAAATGGTAGTTGTGATACAGACAGTTCTGGATGCGTAGTCATTCTCAAGACATATGTTGATGATGTGTGCCAACTTTCTCTGGCTTGAAATGATACATTGACTAATGTAGATGGTCCTAATGATCTTATGTTGTTTCCTATTGCTCTGTAAATTGGTTTTCTTCTCTCTCTAGAACTGGTTGTGGTCTGGAATGATGATATTGCTAGGTTATGCCTTTGTCTAGTTGACTAAAGAATGTTGAAGGTATGTGACACCATATTCTTGATGTGTAGAGTTCAAGGAATGTTTAGAGATGTTGTATAGGTCCTACCGACTCATCTGGAAGAAGCTCAAGAAATGTTCAATCTCTCATGAGTACCACCAAGTTGAAATGACTGTTGTGCTACAAGCTTCATGTGTTCTTTCTTAAGAGTGACCTAATTCAAATTTGTGAAGCATGTAGATGTTATTCCTTGAAGAATGATGCTATGAAGGATGTTTAGGACCAGACTAAGAATGTATTGGGATTCACAAGACGTGTGTTTTCTTTTGGAGTAGTGTGTTGTTCATGATAGGGCTTTCCCTATGCATGTTTCATGTTGTGATCTCTATCTGACTTGTAATGAAATCAATGTAATGTGATGTATATATTGTAAACCTTGTTGGTTAGGTAAGGTATGATTGCAGAAATGAAAATATGAAAGTGTGAAGAGCAGAGTATGTATATCATATGCATTGTGATGTACGACTAAAGGAGAAAGAGAAGAAGTGTTAGAGGCTATCTTGATTCATCTTGAAGACATTTTTGTGACAGGAGAGAAGTAAAGAGTGTTCCTAATTGATCAAATCATTAGAAGAAGAAAAATTACAATAATCAAAGGTGTGTTCTTCAATGTCAGCTTTTCGATAGTAGGACTGTCATACTGTAATCATTTCTGAGTTTGTTCTCAGTTCACGGAGTAGTTGTTTCCTTGGGAATTACCATAAAACAAAGTCTACAGGGAGTTGTAGCTTCCCTAGGAGTCTTTAGGGAGTAGTAGCTTCCTTGGGTTGTAGCCCTAAAACAAAGTCAATAGGGAGTAGTAGCTTCCTAGGGTTGTATCCCTAAAATAAAGTTGTAATTTTGAGCTTCATATATTGTAGGTAATCCTCACTGTGGTTTTTCCCTTCTTTGGTTTTCCACGTATATCTGGTGTTATGTGTTGATATTTCATGTTTATGTTGATGTTGTAATGCTTAAGTTTCAATTTTCTCCAAAGGATTTGAACTTTGTTTAGATATTGATTCATTCCCCCCTCTTAGTATCCTGGTGTGTTCAACACAACTTTAGGTTTTTCTTCTCTAAATTTATTTACTCTAACCCATTTAAGATAGTACAATTTAAGCAAATCGATCAATGGTGTGAATAAAAAAATAAAATTCTACATTTAAGTTCACAATTCAACTTTTTATCTATATTTGTTACAAACTTTTTTTTCTTATATTTATTATAACATTTATATAATGGCCCATTTGAATTAGGACTTTCAATTAGGACATTTAATTATAATTTTATTTTAGAATTCTAATTAAAACTTGCAATTAGGACTTTAATGTTTAATTGTAATTTTTACTATAACATTAGAATTAGAGCTTACAATTAGGACATGAAATTGTAATTTTGACTTAGAATTAGAATTAGGACTTGTAATTAGGATATTAAATTGTAATTTTGACCTAGAATTAAAATTAGGACTTGCAATTAGGGCATGTAATTGTAATTTCATCTTATAATTAGAATTAGGGCTTACAATTTTATAATTAGATGTGTGATTTTAAGTAAATAGTCTATGAAATAAAAACATATACATACATAGTCCATTTAATAAATATTGAAATAGTCTATGAAATAAATATTGAGGTAGTATATGAAATAGATACTAAAATAGTCTATGAGATAAATATTGAAATAGTCTATGAAAAATATTGAAATAGTTACAGTCAATGAAATACATACTAAAATAGTCATAGTCCATGAAATAAATTTCACAGTCCATGAGATAAATGAAAAATTACACACTAAGTTTTATCATCATCAAATTGAAGAGGCATCTTGGTTCCATGTGAAATAGATGGTGGCTCACGTTGTATAAAAAAGGAAGCTTCAAATAATAAATGTCAAAATTCCATGCATATTTTTAAAATCAAATATTTAGAATAAAACCATGAAATTATGTATTAAATGTAGACTTGTGTGCATGCATACTACATGGTGCTCATCATCTCCCACCTCCTACTATCCTGGTATGGCTATTAATTGTGTACAAAAAGTCTTAGTTGCTAATTCCTATATTTAAATAAAAAAAAAATTAGGCTAGAGTATTTGCAAAATGCAACCATAAAATACCTAGAAATTAAATAGGATTTACTAGTATGACCTGAAATGCTATGGATGACTTCACAAATTTGTCTAGGATCAGCAATGGTATGGTCTCCTACTACCCAAATAGTGCTATGATCCTACATATATGTACCTATTTATATTTTCAACTTGATGAATTTAAAATTACAAAATTATACTTCAACTTAATTTAAAGTAGAAATGTAGTTTTCAACTACACACCAACTATGAATTGGGAATAGTAGTTGATGTTGAAGTAGCACTCACCACATCTTCTAGTTAGTCTAACATGGAAGTGTTGTGACCTCCTAGCTTTTGTAAAAATGATTCACATTTGAATTATTACATAATTATTAAAATGTATATAATTTTAAGAAACTAATTAAACATAAATAATGAACTCTGTATGGTTAAGGGAAATTTATTGGTCTACTATATAAGGTGTGCCAAGTTGTATGGCCATCAACACAAAATGATCTAACTAAGATGTTGTGGTTGAGTTAGTCATATACACCAAACAACATAATATATGATTCACTAAACAAATTGATAATTGATATTTTAAAATAGATCTATATTTATTAATTTTAATATGTACATTAGCATGTACATAAAATGTGGTCTAACTCTATAGGAGTGAATAGTGTAGATAAGAAAGAGTCCTCCTCTACTATAGGCCCCATTGTAGATGCACTAGTAGGACCAAAATATGGGTGATTGCAATTATGACAAAAATGGGATGTAGATCACATTGGTGTCAAAATGTGTGAGGTGCTAGGAATCTCCTCGATGATCTCTAGCATTGACTTTAGTTTCTAGGAGGATAGCTTATTTAGTTAATTTTCTTGAGAGTGTGCTCAATGCTTCGATTGATGGTACCACTACCTATTGGTGAAACTGTTTAGGAATAGTAGTAGAAGGAGCAACAATGGGTGGAGTGGGCACATGTTGATTTGGATTGACACGTGCCCCTGGCCTATTTTGTGGCATGCCACAACTAACACCTTGGAATGATTTGAAGTCAAAATAATTAGGTTTTAAACCCATTTCAAAATTATCCCATAATTTTCTAAAAAAATATAAAAGTACCTCAGAATTGCCATGTGGTGAATAGTCAAATACCATCTAGAATTTCTCCAAAAAGTTTGTTGCTAGTTGAGGATGCCCACACCATTTAAATAACTTTCTTTTATTTGGAGGGATGGATTGGTTTGTTGAAGGGTCAATAAAATATAGGGCTAGGGTATGCTTAGAAATACATAAATCAAAGATTTGTTTATATGATAGTCCATATGAATAGAATTGCCTCCTCTGGTTTCTCCAAAGAAAAAATCTATCTAGATAGATGCACCAATTGATCTCATAGAATAAACAATGGTTTGAATCTAAGATGCAAACTATGCAACATGTGGGAGCATGTTTGGCTCATTTTGGATAAAATGAATTTTTTTCTTATAATGTGCTTATGTTGTCATTTATAATTGCTCACTAGTGAGCCTCATTAGATGGATGGGGTGGCGGTTTGTGGGGGTGGGTTTCAAGGTGAGGGGCATTGGGAGACTTTGGGTAGGGGAGGTTGGGGGGTTTTGGGGTGGGGGTTTTTTCACAAAAAATGTTCTACTAAAAACTCATATTATAGTAACTAATCCTTATGAGTATTTACTTGAACTAGATCCACAGTTACAAAAAAGAAATATAAATTTAATTACTTGTACACTGAAATGTTAAATGCATAAAATTTATACATTTTAAACTTGGAATATATAAATCCATGGTTTAAAATAATAAATTACATAAGAATGCATATTTGTTTAATAAATCATCTTCATCTATTAGGCATGCACCTAATTTGATTATGGAATCCTTCAGCTTTGACACGGAGATACCTGAGCATTCTTTGAAGACATCAAAATGCACATCATCATCTTTGGATCAGCTTTAGCATGATTCAGAATCATACATGCATCTTCTAGCATCGGAAGATATCATGCATCTTTAGTTGGTTTTATTGCTTCCCAAGGGAAGGAATATTATTCAGCATTCTTGGATCTACATTTACATCCTTTGTCGACTATTCAACCTCACTGCAATAGGACATGTATTATGGGGGGTCTCATAGACCTATTATTTTCTCTCTTATTGGGGGAAACATATATTGTACTTAGTGAAAAGAGTATTACTTCTTCATTTGTATAATTTTCATGCATCTTTTCTCTCTTTTGGAGGGTAGTTTTTTCCCATAGGGTTTTCTACCTTTCTCCACTTCATGAGAGATTACTTTGTACATGGGAACCACAAAAGGCCTAGTATCTAGGACCCATCTCTTCTTGTACCCACCTACACTATGCATAAGGGGGGTGTTAGTGTATATTTTACCTATCCTATTTACCTCACATGGGTAAAATACACATGTAGTAAGCCTACTTATGTAAGTTGTGTGTTGACTTGGAGAGTTTGACACAACACTACAAAAATACATGTCAACACTCTTCTTCCACCTCTAGTTGAATGTTGAAGTCTGTGAGAACTCTAGAATTAGGGAGATGAAAACACAAGCACAAAGATTGGAAATCACAACAAAGAAATTGTATACAAGCCAAATCCACCACATCCACCATGAATAACAACCAAAAAGGGAAGTACAAATAGGTGAGGATGAGTGACGAGGTTGAGTTGACTTAGGAGTCAACTTCATCACACCACTCACCAAGTGGCAAAAGGATTTTGACACATAGCTTGGAGAGTTGTGTCAAACCCTCCAAGTTGGCACCTAGCCACCTAAGGTGGCTAAAAGCCATGTACTAATTATATTACTTAGAATAAGTAATATATAATAAATTTTAGCACTGACACCCCCCTTAAACATAGCTTAAGCAGGTACAAGAAGAGATGGCTCCTGACTACTAGGCCTAGTGAGGTACCCTATTGCAAGTATGGGCCTAATCGGTGTTGTCATTGATTTCAACATACTCCTGTTGCATTGATGATAATGATTGGATGAGTTGTATGCTGAGGATATTGGCAAAAATAGGCCTATCAGGAACAGAGAAGAATAGTGAGGTAAACATCCCAGCTAAGATGAAGATCAAAGGTTGCACATCAAAGGGTTTATAGATATGTGTCTTAAGATGATCCAGTAAAGAATTTAGAGGTCTGCATGAAGATCTGAAGAAGTTATGGCCACTTAAGTAAAACTAGTTCTAGCAGATGTTCAGAGGTGACAAAGTGACACAGATAGGTCCAGTGAGATCTAGAAATGAAATATCTTGTTCTGCGGATTTGGTGGAGTGTTTAGGAAGTTAATGTGAATTGACAACTCAATTGGTTTGTCGTCTGGAGGTTTGCAAGCATCTATTCCAATATGACAATGATGATAGACTGTGTTCTTGAGGTTCTAGATGAAGGAGAGAATGATTTCAGTAAGCAAAAGTAGTGTGGATGTTCTTGGTGATTTAGGAAAGCTTGTGGAGGTCTTTGGATTGTGTCCAGTTTGTGTTGGTGGTCCACATTGAAGATTAAGATGGTAATTGAAGAATTACTTCTAGACGATGATGTTCTTCCCAAGTCAGGCTGACCAGATGAGTTACACATCCTATGGATGATCTTGAAGATGATCTATAAAGAATGGCATGTTCCTAAAGGAAGATTGAAGTCTCAGATCTGTGTGGCTGACAATGTGTTGATCCACGTGAAATCTTTTTGTAATTAGTCATGTTGTAATTATGTATTTGCTTTGTAATGTATGCTGACTTGTATGATTATCCCTAAGTCATTGTCTTGTATAAATAAGGAGTTGTAAAGTCATTTCAAATGTATCTTGTGGAGATGAGAATGTGGTAGAGAGGAGGAGAGTGAAAGGAAGAGTAGAAGTATTGGGCTTAAATGGAACTGACTCAAGCATGGTGAAGATGCTATTCTTTAGTTCAAGTATGTAATACTTATTATTTTGTAGACAATGTGTCTCCTATAAGAAGTGGGCATCTTGTGAGTAGTGTGCTTGGGCACTGAGCCCTAATTGGCATGTGCCATTTTGTTCTTTCTATTCTTTTAATAGAGAATAGAATCTTGGGTTAGTCACCCCATGGTTTTTCCCTTAACTAGGTTTTCCACATTAAAAATCTTGGTCTCATATGTGTTAATGTGTTTCTGCTCTTGAATTATTGCATTATGTTTCCATGATTGATTTATTATTATTCTGTTGAATCAAGAAAAGGATTTAAGTGATTAATTGCAAGGAAGTTTTGGACAACTGATTCACCCCCTCTCAGTTGTCTATCCTAAATCTAACAATTGGTATCGGAGCCAAGTTCCGCTAAAAGAGCTTAACCACTTGAGGAGATCCAGGATGTCATCCTACAAGAAGGATAGTCCAAGGTTTGACGGAACCAATTTCACTCTTTGGAAAAGTCTCATGGAATGTCACTTGCAATGTATGGGAATGCAGTATTGGATAATGGCTTCAAAGAAGTATGTTCCTCCACAGAATGGTCTGAGAACTACAGATGAAATCAGAGATGCTGAAAACAATCTTTGGACTAAAGAAGCTCTACTAAGTCCCCTATCTGATTTAGAGCTGACAAATGTTATTGATCTAAAAACTTCTCATAAGATTTGGAAAAAAATGGAACTTCTGCATGAAGGAGACAAGTATGTTAAATGTGCCAAGCTACAGAGTCTACAAAGAAAATTCAAAAACCTGAAGATGAGAGAAGATGAAAATATCACTACATTTATGCCAAGAGTAAATGAGCTTGTTCGCGGCATTAGATGTGCTGGTGGAATCTTGGAGGAAGATGAGATTGTTGGTAAAATTCCTAGATCCCTTCCTGATTCTTACAAATATAAGGTTGCTACTATTGAAGAATTCAGATCCTTTTTAGGTATCACAAGAGATCAATTGGTTGGTAAAATGATTGCATTTGAATTGATCAAGTTTGGAGATACCCCCCCAAGACTGAATCTGCATTCAAAGCTAGTGCCTCTGTAAAAGGAAAATAGAAGTTTGATCCGGGAGAGAACTCTTCAAAGAAACTATCATGGTATGAAAAACTAAGAAAAGACCTAGAAGAAGATGAAGCAAAAGCTGCTCAACTTGAAGCCCTTATTGTAAAAAGACTGCCAAGAGGATCCGATAAGTATGAGGGGAAATTTCCTTTTAAATGTTTTAACTGCAATAAGATTGGTCATTTTGCCTCAAGGTGTCTAGAAAGATTTTCAAGGACAAATCCTAACAGATCAAGGTTCCAAAGGAAATGTTACTATGTTCATGAAGATGATGATGAAGGAGTAACAAATGATGAATCAGAGATAGGAAACAAATCAGGAAGTGACTAGGTGTTTATTGCCATCAAGGAAGAAGATCCAATGCCCTCTGAATCTATCAATCATAAAATTGTAGAAAGAGCTCTGGCTGCCCAAGTTGAAGAAAAGGATGATTGGGTCATTGACAGTGGATGCTCCCACCATATGATAGGTGACAAAAATAAGTTCATAGATTTGGAAAGGTATGAAGGAGTGGTAAAATTTGGTGATAATTCTACTGGCAGAATCAAAGGTAGAGGAACTATTTCTTTTGATGGAAAGAACAAAACTAGTAATGTACTGTATGTTGAAGGCCTGAAGCACAATCTTCTCAGCGTTGGGTAGTTTGTGGACAAAGGCTATGATCTCCAATTTAAAAATGGAGAATGCAAAATATTTGAAAGTTCTAGAACAAAGATTGCATCAGTTACTCAAACTAAAGGTAATATCTTCCACTTGGTTGGTACTGGTAAAAGTTGCTCATTTGTTTAAATTAATCAGAGTTGGTTGTGGCATAGAAGAATGTGTCATGTGAATTTTGATAATATCATCAAAATAAGAAACACCCATGCTATGAGAGATCTTTCAAGACTGGTGAAACCCACTAATAGTTTGTGCAAAGAATGTCAGTTGGGAAAGTAGAGCAATGTCACATTCAAAAGTAAGGAACAGTCTTCTACCGGATTATTGTACTTAGTTCATACTGATCTATGTGGTCTGGCAAGAATCAGAAGTGTGCAAGGTGATAGATGCTTCATGCTATTAATTGATGACTACTCCCGAATGATGTGGGTGACTTTTCTGAAAGAGAAATCAGAGGCTCTTGAGAAATTCAAAATATTCAAGGCTATGGTAGAGAATGAAACTAGATTGAACATAAAATGTCTGAGGTATGATAGAGTTGGAGAATTTACATCCAGTGAGTTCATAGAATTCTGTGAGAAACATGGAATAAAAAGACAGTTGTCTATTCCAAGGACTCCACAGTAGAATGGAGTAGTGGAGAGAAAGAACTGACCATCTAGGAAGCATCTAGAACCATGATGATGGAAGTAAATGTTCCTCAGATCTACTGGAGAGAAGTTATAAGCACTATAGTCTATACTCTTAATCAAGTTCAAATCAGAAGCAATACTGGTAAGACTCCTTATGAACTCTGGTTTGGCATCACTCCCACTGTGAAATATTTCAGAGTCTTTGGTAGCAAATGTTACATTAAAAGAGATGAAGATCTAGGAAAATTTGATGCTAGAAGTGATGAAGGAATATTCTTGGGTTATTGTACTCAAAGCAAAGCATATCGGTGTTATAAAAAAAGATTGAGAAAGATTATAGAAAGTACAAATGTGAAGGTTGATGAAGGGATTGAAAAACCCTCAAGGTTTTATGAATATGATGAAGATGATCATAATGATGTTTTGATCCAAGGAGTCCAAGCCCCTTCTGAGATTCAAATTTAGACTGATTTGATGAACCAGGAAGAAGAGATGAATTTGAATGAACCTATTCAAGAGATAGAAGTGCAAGAAAGTCCCAAAATTCCCAGGTATGTAAAACTAAATCACTCTAAAGACCAGATCATAGGTGATAAAAGCAAAGGCATTCAAACAAGAAGAAGGATTGCTCACGATTCAGAAGAGTATTGTCTAATTTCAAAGATTGAACCCAAAATAGTGAATGAAGCATGCAATCAAGAAAACTAGACTAAAGCAATGGAGGAAGAACTGATGCAAATTGAGAAAAATCACACTTAGTATCTTGTTCCTAGACCTAAAAACAAGAATGTGATTGGAACCAAATGGTTCTTCTGGAATAAACTGAATTAAGATGGTGAAGTAGTCAGAAACAAATCTAGATTGGTCTACAAGGGTTACTTCCAAGTAGAAGGGGTTGATTTTGAAGAAATGTTTGCTCTGGTGGCAAGAATTGAAGCAGTCAGACTATTTCTTGCCTTTTCTACCTTCAAGGACTTCAACGTATATCAGATGGATGTCAAGTCTGCCTTCCTGAATGGTAACATAGAAGAAGAAGTATCCATTGAGCAACCAGATGGATTTTAATTGTTTGATCATGGTGATATGGTCTACAAGTTGAAGAAAGCAATGTATGGGCTTAAACAAGCCCCAAGAGCCTAGTATGAAAGACTGGATAAGCATCTTTTGAAGATTCATTTCAACAAAGGTACTGCTGACAGTAACTTATACTTCAAAATTGATCATGAAAATATCTTGATTGTTGAAGTGTTTGTTGATGTTATCATTTTTGGAGGAAGAGATAGTATGTGCACAACTTTTGCAAATCAAATGAAAAATGAATTTGAGATGTCATGTTTGGGGAAATGAATTTCTTCTTGGGTCTACAAATCATTCAAACAAAGAAAGGAATCTTCATTTCTCAAACCAAATATGTGAAAGAATTATTGAAGAAATTTGGGATGGAAGACTCAAAACCAATGAGTACTCCCATGGCAACCGGATGTAAATTGAGCAAAGATGATGACTCTCTTAAGGCTGATCAAAAAAAGTACATGTCAATGATTAGAGGATTATTGTATCTCACTCAAACTAGACTTGACATTATGAATGTTGTTGGTCTTGTTTCTAGATTCCAAGCTGATCCTAGAGAATCTCATGCCATGGGAATCAAGAGGATTTTTAGATATCTAAAAGGGACAGGTGAGTATGGTTTGTGGTATCCTAGAGATCATGATTTCTCTCTTCATACATATACAGATGCGGATTGGGTAGGAGATGTGGATGACTGGAAGAGTACCAGTGGTGGAGCATTCTTTTTAGGAAAGAGATTTGTTTATTGGCTAAGCAAGAAATAAGAGACAATATCTCTATCCACTGCAGAAGCAAAGTATATTACAGTAGCAAGTAGTTGTACTCAAGTATTGTGGATGAAGGAAATGCTAAGATACATCAAAGTGGAGTATGAGGAACCTATCACAGTCTTCTGTGATAATTCAAGTGCAATAAATATATCAAAGAATCTGGTGTTGCATTCAAAGACTAAACATATATCCATCAAGTTTCACTTTTTGAGAGAGCAAGTGAACAAGAATGAAGTCAGATTGGAGTTTGTGCCTTCCTAAGGACTCTTTTGAGTATCTCAAGGAGAAGTTACGGGTTATTACCCCTCTAGTTCTGAATTAAGGTGCACTGATGTGAATCAATCTAGTGGATCTCACAGTTATATCTTGTGGTCTGGATTGATGATGGCAAGCTGCTACTCAGGGGGAGCAGCTAGTATGATTCTGAAATGATGCAAGTATGTGCCCTTTGCCATTGATGTCAAAGGGGGAGAGAAGACATGTGAAAAATAAGTGGTTGCTGATCAAAGGGGGAGTAGTAAAGGAAGAGAAGACATGTGAATGTTTGTTGTTGATAGGGGGAGTTGTGTCAGTGAGGAGAAGTTCTTGTCTTGATGGTTAAAATAGTTTTTCACATCATATGTTGCCATCAATGACAAAGGGGGAAATTATTGCAAGTATGGGCCTAACCGGTGTTGTCATTGATGTCAAGATACTCCTGTTGCATTCATGATAAGGATTGGATGAGCCGTATGCTGAGGATATTGAGAAAATTAGTCCTATCAGGAATAGAGAAGAATAGTGAAGACAATGAGATGAAAATCAGAGGTTGCACATCAAAGGGTTTGTAGATATGTGTATTAAGATGATCCAGTAAAGAATTCAGAGGTTCACATGAAGATCTGAAGAAGTTATGGCCACTTAAGTAAAACTAGTTCTGGCAGATGTTTAGAGGTGATAGAGTGACACAGATAGGTCCAGTGAGATCCAGAAATGAAATATCTTGTTCTGTGGATTTGGTGGAGTGTTTAGGAAGTCGATGTGAATTGACAACTCAATTGGTTCATGGTCTGGTGGTCCGCAAGCATCTATTCCAATATGATAGTGATGACAAACTATGTCCTTAAGATTTTGGATGAAGGAGATAATGATTTCAGTAAGCAGAAGTAGTGTGGATGTTCTTGGTGATTCAGGCAAGCTTGTGGAGGTCTTTGGATTGTGTCCAATTCATGTTGTTGGTTTGCATTGAAGATTGAGCTCATAATTGAAGAATTACTTTTGGACGATGATGTTCTTCCCATGTTAGGCCGACCAGATGAGTTACACATCCTGCGGATGATCTTGAAGATAATCTATAAAGAATGGCGTCTCCCTAAAGGAATATTGAAGTCTAAGATATGTGTGGCCAACAATGTGTTGATCTACATGAAGTCTTTTTGTAATTAGTCATGTTTTATTTATGTATTTTCTCTGTAATGTATGCCGACTTGGCTGATTATCCCTAAGTCGATGTCTTGTATAAATAAGGAGTTGTAAAGTCATTTCAAATGTATCTTGTGGAGATGAGAGTGTGGTAGAGAGGAGGAGAGTGAAAGGCAAAGCAGAAGTATTAGGCTTAAATGGAACTGACTCAAGCATGGTGAAGATGCTATTCTTTAGTTCAAGTATGTAATACTTATTATTTTGCAGACAGTGTGTCTCCTCTAGGCAGTGGGCCTCTTGTGAGTAGTGTGCTCAGGTAGTGAGCCCTAATTGGCATGTGCCATTTTATTCTTTCTATTCTTTTAATAGAGAATACAATCTTGGGTTAGTCACCCCATGGTTTTTCCCTTAACCGGGTTTTCCACATTAAAAATCTTGGTGTCATATGTGTTAATGTGTTTATGCTCTTGAATTGTTGCATTGTGTTTCCATGATTGATTTATTATTATGCTGCTCAATCAAGAAAGGATTTAAGTGATTAATTGAAAGGAAGTTTTGGACAACTGATTCACCTCCCTCCCTCTCAGTTGTCTATCCTAAATCTAACATACCCATGTACAAAGTAATCTATCTTGAAGTGTTGTGGGAAAAAAACTACCCTACAAAAGACAGAAAAGATGCATGAAAATTATACAAATGAAGAAGTACTACTTATTTCACTAAGTACAATATATGATTCCCCCATAAGAGAGAAAATGACAGGTCTATGAGACCCCCCCATAATACATGTCCTACTGCAACGAAGTTGGATAGTCAAAAAAGGATTCATATGTAGTTCCAAGAATGTTGAACAATGCTCCTTCCCTTGGGAAGAAATGAAACCAACTAAAGATGTAGGATATCTTCCCATGCTAGAAGATGTATGTATGATCCTAAATCATTCTAAAGTTTATCCAAGGATGATGATGCCCATTGTGATGCCTTCAAAGAATGCTCAGGTATCCCCAATGTTGATGTCGAAGAATGCCATAATCAAATTAGGTGCATCCCTAATAGATGAAGATGATGACAATCTAGGACCATGCATAGATGGATGTAGAGAATTCATATCCAAAGAGGGTAAATGAGATGTAGCTTCATTAAAACTATCATCGAAGAGAAGACTAATGTCATCAATGTGTGCTTTCAAGTCAGCAATGTCAAGTAGAAATCCATCCCAATCAACAAAGTTATGAAGACTGATATATGTATCTTGCTTCAAAGAAGTGCTAGAAGATTTTGAAGAAGTGAATCTGAAATTTGATGAAGCAACAAGAGATGGTGGAGGAATGATGATTTCCTCTATGTCAACTAGACATTTGTATCTATATCATGATGTGGGATGTGTGTTGTGATCATAGCATGATCATGTGGGAATGAAGAAATGCTTGAGTCTCCATGTATTTCCCAAATTTTGATCCATAATGCGTGTGGACATTCAATATCCATGGTTGCATACAAATTGGCATCTGGTATATGTAAGTTGATTAATCCACAATATGATCACGATTACTAAACCACTTATTCTTCTGAGATTGGTTACCTAGTTCTGGGATAAGTCCATATAGATATGGCATGAGATTATGGTACTTGAGGTGTTTCAAGATGTCATCACACCAGGACTTATATTACCCTTTTCTAGGTTGATTAAAAAAGAGTGAGTTTCATATCCTATGATTACAAATAGGTTAATTCCCTTAGACAATAGAAATCAACACATTAGAAAACCCCCTCTGATTAGGTGAACCCCTAGTTTTGGCACTTTATAACTTACTATGTTTTACAATGCATGTAGGTCCAATATATGGGAAATGTGAAAACAATAACTTTTGCAAAAAAATGGTTCTAAATTTTGAGCTACCGATCAAAAGTTATGACAGAAACATTTTTTCTATAAATGGCCTAATTTAATACATTTGCACTAAAATTAGAAGAAAAAATTATGGAAGAGATAAGCCTAGCCATCCAACCACTCGTTGGAGTCATCAAGAAAAGAATATTATAATGGTTTTATATGTGAGGGGCAATTGGCCTCCTATGAACTCAAGCGTCACCCTTTGTCTTCATCCTACGAAGATGTAAGGGTTAAAAACCATTAACTTTTACAAAGAAATTCTCTCAACTATTTAAAATGACCTCCCTATTTTGTATTTTTATATTGCTTAGTGGTTGACACATTTAAACATATTACCTAAATATAACACTAAAACATAATTTTAAATGCTTTGCAAAAATTAATAAAAAAAATAAAATATTTAGAGGCCCAATTAGGGCTAATGGACAAATTAGGGCAGAAAAGCCCAAAAAATGTAGTGGCAACTAGTTTTAGGAATGGCGGCTAGGTGAGAGGCTTGGGCACTAGAATGGAAGTAGAGACCTTACCTACCAAATCGATCCTAAGTGAGGTGACACTAGAATCTACAGATCTAGGTGCACACCATAAAGGCATAGGATGGATTTGGCTGAAAAAATAGCAACCAAAGGCCATGACTTGAAACTATAGGAGCTTTGACCCTGCAACAAAATGGTAAGTCGAATGTGGGAAATGTCAACCTCCAAGCTTGCTAACTATAACTGTTGAAATAGAAAAGAAATCTTTCTTTGAAGGAGACAAAGACAGTGATGGTGACCTTGGAAGAAACCCTTCAAACTAGTGGTCGATGAGTGTTGGGGTGGCAATGCCAAATGAAAAATGCCCTCATAGATTTTGCAGAAATGATAACCCAAAAATGGTCAAATGCATCCAAAAAATGCTTCTACAAAATAAACACTAGATCTAAGCCCAAAAGAAAGAGGGCACTCAAATAGGGTTTCGATTGGTTTGCACTTGCCCTTGTTTTTATTTGCAAGGTTCAAATGTCTTTCTGCTCATTCTAGATGCACCTTTTTGTGGGTTGCAGGGCCATCATTGTGCCTTCCAAGGATGTATGCTGTCAAGAATCAACAAATCCAACACTTGTGAGGGTCACCTTGTAGATCTCAATGCCTCAACATAAAAGGCCACTTGTAGGTTGCTCTATTGTGGCATATCAAGATGCCCCTACTATGGCATATCAAGATAAACCTTCCCAATCTAACCTCCTTTGAGCAAAATAAACCCTTACCAGAGTCTACCAAAGGAGCCTTCAATCAGCCTTTTGGGTGTACCCTCTACTGTGGACTCCTTGCTATGGCTTTGAGTTCACTCTTAGTAATTGGCATGTTGTCAGATCCAATGCCTCGGCATTGGCCTTCACAGCTCCTTCTGCCTGCCTTAAAAATAAACCCCTTTTTTATGGCATTGTTCCCTACAAAAAACAACACCTTCAATTGGGTTTTGACAAAAATTGAACCAACAAACTAGCAACTAGGCTTGATTAGGTACCCTGTTGGCAAGAGACACTACTTCGCATGACTAGTGTTGTCATTGATGGCAACTAAGACTATTCCACTCATCTGCATAACATAATTTGTTCATACCAGAAGTCTAAATCAAGATTTATCTAAGTCCAGGTAGCCAGAGACAGAGCATGCGACAGGGTCCGGTATCTTGGTTCAGATCTCTCTGGAGGTAAATTAGAGTGTGCTGTGAATCTAAAAGAGTCATAAGGATTGTTAGGTAATCTAAATCCAAAATTTTAATCTCCAGTGATGAAGGATTCAAAAGTTATTTACATCTGAGTATGGGGTTATAGTTTGACAGTGCAGACAACAGAAGAACAGGCTGACCTTAAAATTGATCTTGGTTCCGGATAAATGGAAGTTATTAGGTGGACAATTTGAGATGATCAGTGATAGTGGAAGACATGATTCATGATTTATGAATGATAGTTTTGTTCCGCATGTTACAAGTTATGCATGGGTTTAGCCGATAGAGCAAAATCTTCATCAAATTTCTAAGTGTTCTTAAAATCAACTAAAAAGTTATTGAATATCATGATGCTGATATATATAGCTAATGGATTTAAGTGATTTTTGTGTGTGTGTGATGCAACTATGGATTAATTGTGAAAAGGGTAGAAATCTAAGGTTCAAAAGTTAGCAGAACAGTAAAAAGGTAGAGTGAGGATGAAGAGTATCAAGTCAATATTATGTACTTAACTGGAACTGAATCCTTGCATTGGCATATGCTAATTATTAGTTCAAACTCATTGAAATCTCCTTTCTATAGGTAGTGAGCCTTCTATTAAGTAGTGAGCTCTGGGCAATGAGCCCAAATGCATGTGCATTCTCCATTGTAATACTTTTAACAAAGTATAATCTTTGTGGGTTAACCCCCACCATGGTTTTTCCCTTAACCAGGTTTCCATATCAAAAATCTTGGTGTCAAATGTGTTATTTCTACTTCTACTCATGTGTTGTTGATTCTTGCTTTTCATGATAACATTATTAATCTATTAATGAAGTAGTAAAAAGGAATTAATTGCTGCAAGTTTTAAAGTTTTAAGACAACTAATTCACCCCCCCTCTCATTTGTCACCTCTAATCCCAACAATTGGTATCAGAGCCAAGTTCCTTGAAAGAAGCCTAATAGCTTGAGAGAAGATCTTGGAAGGAATTCTCAATGGGTTCACTCAAAGATCAACTTCAGTTGGCCCTAGAAGATCTTGATCAGTCCAAAGCAGAAGTAACTAATCTGAAAGATGAGATCAAAGATGTTGATGATACCATTGAAATGTTAAAAGATAAATTAAAGAAATCTATGGAGAAGAGAAAGGAGCTACTTCTAAAGTCATCCAATTTAACTGAAGAAATGGCATGAATGAAGCCTTGGAAGAAAAGACAAAGAAGTGTGAGAAGCTATCAAAAGAAGTTGTTCTGAAAGTTGAGATAGAATCTAGGGTAATGAGGCTACCCAAAGAAATTGAGCAAAGGAAGAAAATTGAAGAAGACTTCAATCAAACACTAAAGGAAAGAACTAATGAATGCTACAGATTAAATAGTATAGCTGGCCATGTAAAGTCTGATCTATAAGAAAGCAGAGACAATGAGAGAGAACTTGAAGGGAAAAATGTCATTCTCAGACATGACCTAGAAGTTGCAAATGAATACAAGGAGAAGTTCAAGATAAGCTCAGCTAAACTTGAAGCATTACTTGAAGGACAAAAAAAGGCTGATGATAAGCATGGTCTTGGATATGAGAAAGGTGAAAGCTCCTGATCTAGTAAGATAGCCTAATGCTCAAAGATATTCATCATTCAATGGAAATTGTTTTAATTGCAATAAATTTGGTCATAGAGCTACTTAGTGCAGAAGCAAAGTGAATCAAAATGGTACATCCTTCTTTGGTTAATGCTTGAAGTGCAAGATGTATGGTCATAGATCAAATGAATGTAGAACAATGATAATAAATAACTCTAGAGAAAATGGCAACTCTTTCAATGGTTACTTCTTTACTTGCAATGGATATGGACACATGGCTAATTAGTGCAGATCAAGAGGAAATCAGACATATAAGCAAAGAAATGTTGTTTGCTTTAATTGCAATAGATCTAGTCATATTGCAAGATTCTGCAGAACTAGGAATAATGGAAGAAAAGGTCTAGCAAATAGAAAACTAGATGACCAAAGACAAGACAAAGGCAAGGGCAAAATTGATGTGAATGAGATCCAGAATGAAATGAGCAAGACATGGGTCACAAAAAGTGTTGTGAATAACAATAATGAGTCCGCACTAGAATCTGGTGTTGATAATTCCTCCAGAAATTGAGTTTGGAGCTCTGGCTTAGAGGGAACTGCATTGAAAATCAAATTCCCTCAGCTAATAAGTGGGTGCCTAGATCTAGCACAATGAGAGAAGATATTTTGAATTGATTCAAAACTTTTGAAAGAATTTTTAGAAGAAAAAAGTGGATTCAATGATTTGTGGAGCAATTATAGAAACAAAGCAACCGGATGTGTTAGGGTAGACCATTTATTACAAAGACAAATGAGGTCTTGTAGAGCATAAAAGGGTCACTCTCTCTTCATTCAAATCACTTTGCATTAGAAGAAAACAAAAAGAAAGGAATTGAGTGAGTTCTAAGCTGAGAATATTCAAGAGTTGAAGTGTGAAGAGGATTTCCCACCAAAACCCTAATCTGTGGAACAAGGTACTTCTATTTTCTGTGAAATCTCTTGAAATTTCAATATCTACAAATGGCTACACCTCTAATTGTTGATGTAACTAAAAGGCCTCGGCCAAAATTTAAGAAGTGCCCATACAAGTCAGTTGAAGTAGAACTGTTAGGTGCATTTTCTGGTGTCCCATATGGTATACTGCATGTTGAGGATATTAGGGCTTACATCCACTGTAGTATTGATGAATTTGGAAACCTAAAACTCTTGGATTTGTTTTACAACTACCTAAGGGATGATAGCTATAAATTAAAATCAGAATACAAAGCCCTAGAAAACAAACATTTTCTGCAAGTCATTAAATTTTTGACATTTGATGAGAATGGGTTCGATATATCTTGAGCCGAATACATGATGAGTTCATATGGCTATTGAAACCATTCAAGATTACAAAGGATGTTATCAAGATTGTAACTAGGTTAAATTCAACTGGTGGATTACCCATGCTGAAAGCTGTGAAAAACCAAATTGTTATCGATGCAACAGATGTGAGTTTGACAAGAGAGTAATGACCATTAATGATATTATAGAACCAGATGTCAAGTTTGCATCCATGGTGATTGGCTACAAGGTCTACCACTCTAGTAGGTAAAATTTCATCTCTAAAACTGCAATATATGCAACCTATCAAATGTTGCAGGAGAATGCTAAGTATGACCTATGTGAGATGCTACAAAATTAGTTGATTGAGAATCTGAGCAAAATAAAGAAAGATAAGAAAAATACCTTCAAGTATGGTTCCTTGATTATATGTTCATTCTTCTACTTTATGAATGAAGTGCCTGGAGCTCAAGGTGTGCACTAGACAAATGATAGGCCAATTGCATGGCAAATAAAAGATCATCTACTTAGCCTTGGTGATTCCCAAGCCTAGAAGAAAACCATTTGGGGTTACTTCAAAAACTCTTAAAGTATGATGCATGCAAGAGAGAGAATCCCTAAGTTAGTTGTGGAGAAATGAAATATGCTTAATGGTTGAGACTGATCAGTGCCTGATGGGGGTTGTGGAACTCAGAAATATATGGATTATGCCAATGGGCTCTGAGGTTGATGAGAAAGTTTTGGAAATGTATGCTTAACATCTCCTAAGAAAATCAAAAGACACATCTATGGAAAGGTCTGGAACATACAAGGAGCTAAGTCTAAAATTGCATTTAGAGCTCAGACAGCTAGAGACTAAAAGGAAAGTGCAGAAGCAAGTTGAAAAGTATGCTGAGAGCATTGGACTAACCAAGGAAGTAGTGAAGAAAAATAGAGAAAGAATTGAAAAAGATGAAAAGGAAAGGTAGGAAAAGAACAAGAACATGCTTCACTGGAACCATCCTCCACTTGAAGGACTACTAGACACTCTGCTACTACTTCTATTCCCCCTAAACCTGCAAAACTAGAAGACAGACCATCCGGTGAACGAAGTAAGAAAAAGAAAACAAAGGCAACAAGAACATATGTGGGCACAAAAGATGATGAAGAGACAGAGACATATGAAGAAGTTAAAGAGATGAGATCCAAGAAAGCCAAGACTTCGAAGGCTTCTAAGGACCAACCCTTCAGAAGCAAAAAGGCAAGTAAAAAGTAGGAAACTGGTAAGGTTTCTATGACAGTTGATGAAATTGTAAAAAAAATAACTATTCATGGACATCTAAGGCCTATCAAAGTTTATTATGATAATTTTGATCAAGCAAAGAAGAAAATTTTGGAAGATGCCACCATCATATACTTGAATAAATTCAATAGAGCTCTACTGGAAATTTTACAAGAACTTCCTAAATGTTTAAGGAAAATACTAGAAATGAGGAAGGAAGTAGCCAAGGCCAAAGATCTAGAGATCAGAGAATATGTCCTTTGCACCCTATGTCCACTAATGACAAGAAAGGAAGCAAATAAAATCCTCAGAAGCAAGATTCAGATGAACAAGCTAATGCTTGGTGAAACTAAGGAAGTTGTAAAGGAAACAGAGGAAATTTTGAGGAAGGCCCTTGATAAAGATAAATACTATATTTTTTTAGAGGAACAAGTTGAGGAAGACAATCCTTTAGTTCCAGAACAAGAAGCTCCAGAAGAAGTGATTGAAAAAGAAAATGATGTCCAAGGTGATACTCTAGATCCTCCGGAGCAGACCTATGAGGAGGCAAATGATGGGATTGAATCATCGATTCTGGATGTTGAAAATGTAAACATCAGTGAGCAACAAACTAAAGTTGATGACTCCTCTATTTTGGAAGAGGAGAAAATAAACAAAGAAGACACAGAGATGGTGAACAAAACTAGTAATGCAGGAGATACTCTAACTCCACCTGGTCAATCTGGAAAAGAAGATAATATTGCTACTCAAAGCCCTCCGGAACAGGTAGCAAGTGGTGAAGACAAAGAAAAGATTTCCCCTATAGATGATATAGAAAAAGGTGAAGCAGAGGGAGAGAAAGAAGAGGGTAAAGAAGACAAGGCAAAAGAAGATGGTGCAAATGTTAATGCACCCACACAATTAAATTCTGATGCTGAGAAATCTCAAGGGAAGGAAGGTGGTTCAAGAATTGTAGCAAGAGACACTATAGATGTAGTAAAAGGTCTCCTGAGTAAAAAAAATGATTGAGTTTGATGAACTAGAGCTATTTCAAGGACTGATCAATCTAGATTCTCTCTCTCTAGTTCAAGTAATGAAGATAGCATCTTTCACACAAGCCAAGGCAAGAGAAAAGATGTTGAAATCTCACATTGAGGATGGTGAGCTGCTAGGCCTTGCAACCAGAGTATTGGAGAAGATAATTGCAACCCTCTAGAAGAATCCATCTAACTCTCTCTCTGGTCATCTAAAGAATCTTGTAAATTCTGTGAGTACACATTTTGAGTCTTTTAAGAATTCTGCAGAGACCAAAGTCAGAAATGAATTCTTGGATAAGAAACTTAGTGAAAGAAAGAGCCTAATAAGGAATGATAGGATGATACTTGGTATTTGTATAAAGAGTATTCAAAATGCTCTAAGTGATGGAGGTGATATATACAAATTTTGTCTATCATAGCCCAAAGTCACTAAGAATATTGAGAAGAAGATAAAGGAGCAAGAACAAAAATTGTTAAATCTATCTCAAAATTTTGATCCTCTAATAGTTTCTCCTACAAGTTAGGAATGTCAAGTAATCAGCTTGATTGATGAAATAAAGAATCTTGTTAAAGAAAAAGGGAATATTGTGAAGAGAATGTGTGATCTCTGGAGATTGATTGCCCCCAAGTTAGAAACAATGTTTAATGCATTATCAAAAGCTCAAACTGCAAATCAGACAAGTGATCCTCTTGATCTGACAAAGGCAGAAGCATATGCATTTCTTCTAAGTGGACACATCTCAATTTTGGATGGTATGAAAAGAAGTTGGGCCTTTGAACTTGAGCAATTGAAAAATAGTTTTGTAGATATTCTCAAGTTCATGTAAATATAACTTGATGATTGGGTGTACATATGCGGCACTGTATTTTTGAGAATTTTGGCTTGCCGACCCCATCCTTTGCCATTGATGTCAAAGGGGGAGTGAAGAATAGTAAAAAATGAGGAATCCAACAAAGGGGGAGCTCCAAAATCAGTGGAGAGCATAAGAGTATAGAGTAAAGGGGGAGTAACACTTAGTCATTTTTCACTAAGTGTTGCCATCAATGCCAAAGGGGGAGATTATTGGAAAGAGACACTACTTCACATGACTGGTGTTGTCATTAATGGCAACTAAGACTATTTCACTCATCCATATAACATAATTTGTTCATACCAGAAGTCTAAATCAGGATTTATCTAAGTCCGAGTAGCGAGAGATAGAGCATGTGACATGGTCTGGTCTCTTGGTCCAGATCACTCTGGTGTTAAATTAGAGTGTACTGCGGATCTGAAGGAGTCATAAGGATTGTTAGGGAAATCTAAATCTAGAATTTTAACCTCTGGTGATGAAGGATTCAAAACTTATTTACATCTGAGTATGGCGTTACAGTTTGACAGTGCAGACAACAGAAGAATAGGCCAACCTTGAAATTGATCTTGGTTCTAGATAAATGGAAGTTGTTAGGTGGATGATTTGAGATGATCAGTGATAGTGGCCGACATGATTGATGATTTGTGAATGATAGTTTTGGTCTGCATTACAAGCTATGCATGGATTTTGTCGACAAAGCAAATTTTTTATCAAAGTTCTAAGTGTTCTTGAAGACGACAGAAAAGTGATTGAATATCATGATGCAGATATATATAGCTGATGGATTTAAGTGATTTTGGTGTGTGTGATGCAACTATGGATTAATTGTGAAAATGGCAGAAATCTAAGGTTGGGATGTTAGCAGAATAGTAAAAAGGCAAAGTGACGACGAATGTATCAAGTCAGTATTCTGTACTTAACTAGAACTGAATCCTTGCATTGGTAGATGCTAATTATTAGTTCAAACTCATTGTAATCTCCTTTCTATAGGAAGTGAGCCTTCTTTTAAACAGTGAGCTCTAGCCAGTGAGCCTAAATGCATGTACATTCTCCATTGTAATACTTTTAACAGAGTATAATCTTTGTGGGTTAACCCCCACCATGGTTTTTCCTTTAACCAGGTTTCCACGTCAAAAATCTTGGTGTCAAATGTGTTATTTCTACCTCTACTCATGTGTTGTTGATTCTTGCTTTTCATGATAACATTAATAATATATTAATGAACTAGTAAAAAGGAATTAACTACTACAAGTTTTAAAGTTTTAAGAAAATTGATTCACCCCCTTCTTAGTTGTCACCTCTAATCCCAATAGGACCCATGTACAATGAAATTTCCCATAAAGTAGAGAAAGGTAGAAAACCCTATGGGAAAAAAAACTACCTTCCAAGAAAGGAGAAAAATAAAAATATACAATACACTATAGAAAAACATGATACAAGATTAAGTCCTGCAATCACAGTTTGCTACTGACAAGTTGTGTAGAATTTCTAGAGGCTCTCTAAGAAGCATCTCTTTATTTTGTAGCAACAGGAGATAGTGGAGAAGATAAACTATCAATACTGGTTGTCGATGAATGTACCACTGAAGAGTAATCATCAAGAGTAATATTTGTAAATGTATATAGTCGACAAGAGTTATCTACTTTCCCAACTTCTATGATTTCTCTGCTAAGCAAATCCTATATGAGTACTGAATTTGGTCCAAATTCAATTGTCTTCCCTTTATCACTATTTGCTATCTAATAGATTGAGAGGATATTCTTGGTCAATTCTGGAACATATAGGACATTGGTGAAATATGTATTGCCAATTTGAATAGTTCCTCTTCCACACACTCGTAAGGATGTGTTATCATCTATCAAAATTTCCACTATGTGAGCTAAATGCAAAGACACAAATTGATATGATGAATAATCCATATGGTGGGAAAATCCTAAATCAAGGAGCTACTTTTTCATATTCTGGAACCATAGATACTACAAGTGCTCTGCCCTTTACTTTTTCCTCTTTGTTTCTAAAAGTGTTAGTTGATGATGATGAAGATGAAGATTCAGATACAACTATTTTATTCTCCTCAAGAAGTTGAGTGAGATTCTTGATCTTTCTCTTCATACATTTTTTGGTTTCATGTCCTGGCCTGTTAAACAACATGAGCATTTCCAATCTTTCTGTGTCTTGTTTTGGAGTTTGTTGGTTTTTCTCTCCCTGTATTTTAGAATCCTCATGTCTCTCATCTTTGTTTTCTTCTTGTTACTTTCCACTTTCTACAAGAGTATGTGATTTATAGGAGGTTATAGTGCTAATCTGGATAATCTTGACTTGCTCCTAGGTAAGATCAACAATAAAGTCATCAAATTCAGTTAATAGTCTCTCTTCTTCTACTCTTGGTGTAGTTAATATTCTTCACACATCACACCCTACAAAGAGTGAATTTGATCATATATATATCCACAACACTTAAGATTTACACATTAGGTCAGCCAAATAAAGTGTACCGTGTAGTAATGCATTATGTACTCTGTCGGCCAAATTCACCTTCCAAAATCTATTAGCAGACCCAAACAATATTTGAAACACCTTCACACATGTTAGCCACAACTATTCCATCACTTAGAATTAAGTTCTAAATAATAGAACTTACTGCATACAGATCAGACTTGTCATGTCAGCCACTAACTTAGATTGCCACTGGTTCACTTCCTCTGTCTGACAGTAACTTTCATTCTAGATCACAAGATACTTCCAAAATTATATCAAAAACTCTTCATACATACCTTCATAACTACAAAGCAAAATACTCTTTTGTGGTAGAATGCGGACCACTGGAACACATACCCTGTCATAGTCAAACTACACCATACCAAGTAGCAATACTTAGACATTCATAACTGACTCTCTAGTGGAACTCATAACTTGCAACTCTGGATTTGGATCTTCAAACATATGTTTACAACACATCAAAATTTTGTAGCAAGATATGTAATAGTGGAGGAATGTGGATAGAAACAAATGAGTATTCTACTCCAAATCACAATGTACTCTATCTTTCTAGACTTAGTCTATTATAGTGTGTGCTTCCAGTACTTTTTAGGAGATAAAAAATTGGATATAGGATCATCTTAGGAATACAAATAACATACCAGAACCGCATGATCTTGTCTTCTACTGCTGACTAATATCAGCTCAAACACTGTCTCCTTGTTGCTATTTTAGTATACTACCAATACTTAACCAAAACTAACTAAGTCTTTTTCTCTGGACCAACACTTCTATTCTAACCTTGTTCCTTCTCTTGTTGTCATCAATGACAACATCTTCAAACATCATACACATGTTACAAACAATCTCCCCCTTTGGCATTGATGGAAACACTTGATGTGAAAAACTGTTACAACTCCCCCTTTCTTCATGCTTCTTTTTTTTTTTTTGAAAGTTTTTCACATGCTTTTTCTTTCCCCCTTTGACATCAATGGCAAAGGTGTATGATATAGAAATATGTACAAGTTTCCAAAAATTCAAAACTGGTCTTCTACTTTGCCGCATATATACAAGTGATATCAAAAAAATGCTTACTATTGTTGTTCTTCTGGGAGAACATATTTATAGATCTATTTCAGATGCACCATTTCTTCATCTAAACTAGTCTTAGCATCACTCAACATTAGTATGTGCCCATTAATTTGGGACACCAAATCTTCTACTTTCTTCAATATGTCAGGGGCTTCAGTGCTTTGACTTGTTTTATTTTGAGCTGCTATTAACTTAGTTAAGGATGCAATTTTGAAACTTGCTACCTCTCAGAGAAGTCCCATTCTATTCTTTATGATATCCTTCTGGGTTTGCAACTTATGTATGTTAGAATGAATGGTTTCAACTTGTGCCCTTTGATTTCCAATAGCATTTTTTATCGGATCATAAGTTTTAGATATCCTCATTATTTGGGCTTCACATCTATCTATTTTATCCTTTATTTTCTTAGTCTCCTCTAGCCATGTAAGACAAAATTTATATAGTTCAATTGCTTCTTTTAGGGATAACTATGCAAACTCTACACTTTTATCTACCAAAATTTTGTCTTGAGAAGATTTATCTTTCAGCTCAACTAATCTCTTATCATCTATTTCAGCTCTTACATTTTATCAGCATCTTGCTCAAAGGATTCAAAATGCAAATTCATGGACTCCATAAGTATACTTCATTTGTGTTGTAGGAGAGAGTGTTCTATCTCTCTGAACTCTGGGCATGATCTTCTCAAACATGTTTATTTCTTCACCAAGCAACACACTATCTTCCATGTGGGACTTTGTTATTTCTTCTTGAGCAGTTGCCTTTAACATTGTCCTCAATTTTAACTTTTTTAAAGGAGACATGGTGGTCAAGTCCATTTGACCTTGTAGTAACTCTAATGTGTCTATACTTTAAGCTTCTTTTTGCTCCAATAGAAATTCCCTTAGTGAATCAACAATGTCTCTTTTTGTCTCTTCACCATGGGATACTACAGCTTGTCTTTCTAGAGGGGGATCTAGAATGTTTTCTTGGTCATTGATTTCTAATTTGAGAGAGGATTGTCTATCATTTGTTCATCTCTTTCTTCTCTCTACTCATCTGAAACTATCTATGTTTCTCCAGACTTCTTTTTTTCCTTAGTTTATTTCATCTCTTCAACTTGTTTTGTATTCCTTTCTTCTTCATTTCATTTACCTTCCAGACGATTATATGTACCTTGCTCCATGTTCTGTTCTACATTTATCTTTGAAATTGCATCATCTTTACCAGTATCTTGTTCCTCTTCATTAGCATCAACAATAGTTGATATTTGCAACTCATTTAACACCCTAATTGTTATTTCCTTTATTTTCTTGACTAATTTTTCAGTCTCTCAAGACATTAGAGCATTTATTCTCTTCATGGTTCTAAATTCCTCACTGAGCTTATTAGTGCCTTTGGTTCTTTCCTCGAGAGTGATGTTTGGAAAAAGTTTTAACAAGACATATTCTTTGATCTCAACATCTTTGGCCATCACTCTTTCTTTCCTTGCTGACATTATACTGGCCAAACAGTCTCGTAACTCATCTATTACTTCAATCAATATTTTGTAGAACATATCTAAGTATCTTACAACTGCAATTTCAATAGTTACCTTGTCTGCATTTGATCTTTTAGCATACATGTCAACAATGTGTTTCAAGGTACCATGTTGAGAAAATGCATTAACTATAGCCTCCAAGGATAAAGTTGCTTCTTCTTTTCTATTCTCAGTCTTCTCTTCTTTATTCTTCTTTGTACCCTTAGCCTTTCTAAAGGGTTTCTCAGAAGTAGCTTCATCAGTTTTTGCCCTTTTTTCTTTGACCTCCTCATTTATTTCTTTTTCCTCTTCTTCTACTCCCTCACCAAGGCTCACATACACTCTTTTGGTGGCCTTTTCTTTCTTCCTTTTCTTCTTCTCTTCTGATTTCCTTACTGGTACTTGTTTTTCAGGCTTAGTCCTTTCTTCCTCAGCACTTGTAGCCTTTGTTTTTGCAATGGAGGTTCTAGAACTCTTTGAAGCAGTTGCAGAGGTGGATGCTCTTGTCCTTCTTGTAGGGCCAAATGCAGTATTTTCTTTTTCAATTTTCTAATCTCCCTTCTTCTCTATGGCTTTTGATGTTTTCCCTTTTGGAACACTTGATGTCTTTTCTACCAGAGTAGCTATAGCCTTTGATGCCTCTGCCTTGGCTCTTGCTATACTTATTTCTTCATCTCAAAACCCATGGCTCTTGGCAAACTCATCTACCATTTTCCTTGTGTTCTTCTTGATTTCTGGTTGCTTCTATTCCATAAATACTTTGAGAGATAATTTTGCAAATGTTCCAAACCTTCCTTCTTTAGGGTCTTTAGGTTTACTCAACATTAAATCAACCAAGCCAGTTAGAACTTCCTCTGTAACTTCATATCCCATGGCTAGGACCCATATAGTTCTAGGTTCTACAGCCTCCATATAACACTTATCTTTGTCTACCATGAATACAATGTCTTTTTAATACTTATTTACTACCTTTTTAGGGATCTAAGCCCTATCCTACATTTTCTTTTGAAAATTCTATAAATATCCCCATAAGACTACATTCTATTTATCTACATTTCCTAGACTCTGTAGATGATTTCTGATTTGGGCTGCAACATGTGAATCCCAACCAATATTCCCCATACCATGTAACTCCCTTAGAAAATAGAAAAATAAATAGATGAACAATGTTCCATACTTGAAGGGATATTTTGAATCTTTTGTCTTTTTCAAATTTTCCATAAGTTGTTGCCAAAGCAATTCACATAGATCATAGTCAGTGTTGTTTTTTACCATATCATAAGCAATATATATAGTTATTGCTAAAACAGAGTTCTCCTGATTGGAGAAGTAAGTCTTATAACCAATGATGTTTGACACAAATCTTACTCCTGTATCTACAATATCATTTACAGTTAATGATCTTTTGTCAAATTTCACCCCTATTAATAGCATTACTATGTTGTTCTTCATAGCCTTTAGTTCTGGACCCTTTCCGATGGAACACATACCAGTTACAGACTTGATGGCCTCTTTTCTTATCATGTATGGTTCATCAAGCCATTGAAACTCATCATGAACCTTGCTCAAGATGTATCTAACCCAGACATCATTTGGGATCACAAGAAAATCCAACTAGGTATCTAATTTTTTCTCATTCAAAATTTTGTATTCTTATTTCAATACAACATTAACAATAGTCAGTTCATCCAAGTACAATTTCCCTAGTTTTATGTGATCATACTCCTCTAGGTTAGCATGAATGTATGCCCTAACATCTTCCGTGTGCATAACATTGTATGGAACTTCAGAAAATGCACCATCCGGATCGGTCAATGTCAATTTAAAAGGATATTTCTTGAATTTAGGGTGGAGCCCTTCAGTAATCTCATTCTACTTGAGGGGTATTCATCTTTCCAATTTCAACATAGAGAATTTTTGAAAAAAATAATGATAAATACCTTTTGTCTCCATTAGGGTTTCTTCACCAGATGCTTGAATTTGCCCTAGCTTGTTTCTCAGGTCTCTTTAATCGCTTGAAGGTTTGAAAGAAGAACAATTTTTCTTTCAAATGAATCCTTTATATATCATTTTTTCATTAGTATTTAATCGCAATAAATGCTTCATTTAAAAAATCTGTCAAACCCTTTCTCTATTGTTCCTAGTCGATCAAGATTGCTCCGCAATTTACTACATTAGATTCTTTTCTACCAGGCTTTTCTTCATAAGATCTTTGATTCAGTCTTATAACTCATATCTTTGTGCTGACTATCAGTACAACATTTCTGGCTGGGGGAATGCAATTTTGCATTAAGCTCCCCCTGAGCCAAAGCTCTCAATTTACTTCCCAGAGGAAGTACCAACACCAAAGTCTGGTGTGGACTCACTCTTGACTTCCTACACTTCCTTCTTGATCTCTTCTAGTTCTGGCTTTTGTACTGGTTCTTTCTTTTTTGCCTGATTCTTCCTTTTTATGTTCTTGCTTCTGTAGAATCTTGCAATATGTCCAAGTCTGTTGCAATTGAAACATACAACATTTTTATGTCTATTGTTCCTTACATTCATCCTTGATCTACATTGGTCATCCTTGTGGCCAAATCTATTGCATGCAAAACAATACCCGTTTAAAGATTGGGCATTCCTTCCATAGTTATAGTTGTTCCTTATCTGACTTTTGCATTCCCTAGCTCTATGTCCAAACCTCTTATAATTAAAGTAGTTACCTTTGAATGTTAGAGCATTCCATCTACTCCTATAACCATTTCTTATCTGACTTCTATAATCATTTGCTTTGTGACCTACTTTATTGCAAGAGAAACACTGACCAGAGATTGATGGAGTAATTTGATTTATTTTGCTCCTACATTGAGTAGCCTTATGACCAAACTTATTGCATAAATTATAATATCCATTGAAGGAGGTGTACCTTTGAGAATTTGGCTTCCTAATCAGTGGTCTTCTAGGCCTGTTCCTTTGATTCTAAATCTATTTGCAAGCCTTTGTCCTCCATCAACTCAACATTCTTTTCTTAACCGGATCCAGAACTTTCACCTTTTTCAAATCCCAAGCCTTCTTTGTCATTAGGGCTCTTCTAATTTGCAAGTATTCTATCACGTTGGGAAGGACTCACTCTGAATTTATCTTATTGAATCCATGCATATTTTAGGTTAGATTTCAAATCTATAACTTCTTCAAGTTTTGCACAGTCTTCAGATTTAATTTTAACCAACTGATTTAGATCCTCTTCTACTTTTTCTCTTTTTACAACTTCCTCTTGTAGGTCACTCAAGGTCTCATTTGCTGATATCAATTTTTCACTCACTTCCTTATATTTCTCTTTAAACTTTGTGACTTACTCCCTTAGTTTCATGATGCATTCATCTACTTCCTTTACATTATCTTTCAGATCTCTATTTTCTATTTCAACTTCCTCAAGATCTTCAAGGGCAACCTTTATTTCTTCTTCAGTTGAATCAACCTTATCAGAAGGAATGAAATACTTCTTGCCTACCATGTGTTCAATTTCCAGGATCTTCTTCAAGATGTTAAACTTCTTCTAAGGAACTAGGATCTGATACCAATTGTTGAACACCCAAACTACTGAGAGAGGCAGTGAATTAGTAGTTTATTACACTTCTTCCTTATTGAACTAATAATCCACTTACTATATGCAATGATAAAGCAAATTAAACATAGAAGATACAAGCAACAATGCATCACACATGAACACAAGGATTTTTACATGGAAAACCCAAAAATGGAAAAAACCACAGTGAGTGTTAGCTCATGATATATTATGTAGGAACAATACCAAATTACAATGAAGGCTCACTACCTTAGGGCTCACTACCCAAGGAAGTGCTCACTACAAGAAGGATCACTACCTAGAGAAAAAAAGAAAGTAGAGGTGGCTCACTGCCAATTTGAATTGCTCTGATTGCATTTACACATGCATGAATGCAATTCCAATGAAGCTCAAAAATATTGTCTCAAATCTCTTCATATTTAACTGCCCTATTTTACTATTCTACTTCTACATCCAACAAGATCTCTCTTCTTCTACTCTTGTTGCACTTAATATTATTCACACATAGAATTCATAATCATATTCACACATCACACCCAAAAAATAGTGAATTTGATCATATGTGTGTGCATGTGTGTGTGTGTGTGTACACACACACACATATATGTATCTGCAACACTTAAGATTTACACATTATTGGCTAGATAAAGTATAGCGTGTAGTCATGCATTATGTACTATGTCAGCCAAATTCTAGTGTATCCATAGTTAGGAGGGTCCTCAAAGAGAACAGTCTAGACCATGCATCACAAGTAAACACAACGGAAACAACTCAAAGATATAGAACAAATGCAGATTCAGTCATTCAATATATGATAGAATTCAAGTACCGACTCACCGGCAACATTCAGGCTTACAATTAGGGCTCACAAGCCTAATATAACAATTATAGGATAAGCACAAGATATAGCAATGAAGCTCCTTCACAAATAATTCAAGCTCTCTATATGAATCACTACTCGAACTACTTTCCTAAGGATCTATTACATTAATATATATCATCTCCAAAACAATAGATTCGTCCGCGTCTACCCAAGAAAGTTACAAACTCCAAGAAAGAGGTGTAACATGTGTACATGGATAGGTTGGACCTAATAATGAAGTATTCCTCTACAAATGAATGAAATGAAGTGTGGATCTCAAGGGAAGATTGGACACAAACCACTAAACATTGAATGATGTGTCATTAGGCTCCACAAGTCTTCTCCTTCAGCTAATTGCTCAAGACTGTCAAGATTCTCTGCTCTAAGAAAACAATTGATCTTCTGATAGCAATAACTTTCCAGTAACAAATCCAAATGCTCAGGAAATTGGATATGATGTAGATGAACATGTCTAGATGCTAAGTCTAGCTCTGCAAGGTCTGAAATGAAACTACAGTAGAATGTGGACCTAAATAGAAAAATAACTTATGGTTGAATTGACTTAACTGAACTACAAAATAAAAGAAACAAACTAAAATACAAATGTTTTTGGTTGATGCAAGATTGGTTGTGAACTAGGGATGCTCATGTATTAGACACCTGGGGTTGTTTTGAAAGTGAGTCCCTCACTTTGATGGGGCTAGAGGAAAACCAAGATAGTCCACCTCAACCTAAGAAATCCAAGATGAATCTTCTACTTGTGTGCCTTTCCACTTCACAAGATATTCTCTACACTACTTTCCTTAGGTGCTTCATGCAATTCATTTGTCCAAGATGTCTTCAATCTGCTCCATTATTTATCGTGGTAACTGTGTCTTCAAGTCTTTTTCCTTGCTATCATTGAATTCTGCTTCATGGTAATAATATAGATCTACAATGTTGAATATATGTGAAATACCCAATGTCTCTGGTAACTCTACTTCATATGCATTTACTGAATCAAATTTCAAAAATATCCTACAAGGTCCAAATTTCTTCATCTTTAGCTTGTTATATGTCCCAATTGGAAATCTTGTTTTTTCTCAAGTGCACCATCACTTCATCTCCAACTTCAAATTCCTTATGTCTTCTCCTCTCATCTTCTTATTCTTTGTACTTACTATTCATCTCCTCCAAATGCTTCTTCACCTAATTATTTACTGTCTTCATGTGATCTCCAAATTCTTCTGCTACTGCACTTCTCTTTTCTTCCATACCAATATCTCTCAACTTTGCTACTCCTCTAGGGTTTGCTCTAGTAATAATCTCAAAAGGTATTCTTCCAGTAATCCTATTCACTGAATTATTATATGCAAACTCTACTTGTGAAAGAATCAAATCCCAACTTCCTGCCTTCTCTCCAACCAAACATCTCAACAACTTTCCCAAACTCCTATTCACCACCTCTGTATATCCATCTATCTGTGGATGAAATGTTGAACTAAATTTCAAATCTGTCTTCATCTTCTTCCAAAGTGTCTTCCAAAAGTAACCAACAAACTTTCTATCTTTTTTTGAAACTATGCTCTTAGGCAATCCATGCAATCTCACAATTTCTCTAAAAAATAGGTCTGCTACATGCACTACATTAGTTATCTTCTTACATGGTATGAAATGAGCCATCTTTGAAAAATCTATCCACCACTACAAATATAGAATCATGTCCCCTTTATGTCTTTGGTAATCCCAAAATGAAATCCATATTTATATCTTCCCAAGGTCTATCTGATGTTGTCAAAGGTTATTTATACAATCTAGTGTTCTGACTACTTGCTTTTGCTACGTGACAAACTCTACAACTTTGAACATGTATCTCCTTACATCCTTATATATCTGAGGCCAAAATTAGTTTTCACTCACCAATGTCATTGTCTTATCAATGCCAAAATGTCCTACCAATCCACCACTATGCTTCTCTTTTATCAGATTATCCCTCACTAAACTTCTAGGTATGCACAACTAATTTCCTTTGAACAACATATCCTCTTGAATGAAATAATCCAATCACTTACTCCTATCTATCACAATAGGCTCCTTACATGCTTTCCAAGGTTCTTCAAAATTAGTGTCTCCCTCATAAATATGCTTCAATTCATCAAAACCTAACACTTCAACTCTCATCTCTATCAACAAGTTCCTTCTACTCAATGCATCAAAAACTTTATTTCACTTTTCACTCATGTGCTTCAATACATAGGTGTAACACTATATGAACTCTACCCATCTCATATGTCTCTAATTCAACTTACCTTGACTATTCAAATATTACAAAGCTTGATGATCTGTATACAACACAAACTCCTTAGGCAATATGTAATGTTTCCTCTTCTTCAAGGCTTGAATAATGACGTAGAACTCCTAATCATAAATTGAATATCTTCTCCAGGTTGCATCATTCAATTTCTCACTAAAATATGCTACAGGTCTACCTTCTTGACTTAACATTGCTCCAATTGCATTTCCACTTGCATCACAATCTACTTGAAATACCTTATTGAAATATGGTAATGCCAACACAAGTTGTTCTGTCACTTTCTTCTTCAACAACTCAAAACTCTTATCTACTAAAGATGTCCATTTAAAGTCTTTTCTGTCACCTCTCATTGTCTCTATCATAGGGTTACATACTGAACTAAAATTTATGATGAACTTCTGGTAGAAACTAGCTAATCCTTGAAATGATTTGACTACTCCAATGCTCTTTGGTGTAGGGCATTCAACAATTGCTCTCACTTTCTCAGGGTCCATCTTGAATCCTTCCACAAAAATTACAAATCCCAAGTATACCAATTATTCCTTCATGAAACTACACTTATTGATGTTTATTAGCAATTTCTCTTCTCTCAGCCTCTGCAATACTTGTCTTAGGTGCTACAAATGTTCTTCTTTTGTCTTATTGAAAATCAAAATATCATCCAAGTATACAATCACAAACTTACCCAAGAATTTCTTCAAGACTTCATTCATCAACCTCATGAAAGTACTCAGTGCATTTGTCAGTCCAAAAGGCATCACTAACCACTCATACAACCCTTCATTTGTCTTAAAATCAATCTTCCATTCATCTCCTTCTCTGATTCTAATCTAATGGTATCCATTCTTCAAATCTATCTTTGTAAAATACTTTGCTCCACTCAAACAATCCATAATATCATCCATCCTAGGCAAAGGGAATCTATACTTAAATGTAATCTTGTTTATTGCTCTAGAGTATGTACACATCCTTCGTTCTCCATCCTTCTTAGGTGCTAATACTGTAGGTACTGCACAAGGACTCAAGCTTTCTTTGATCAAACCTTTCCTTAACAACCCTTGTATATGTCTATCCATTTCTTCATTCTTTGTTGGTGTCATTTTGTGTGTTGCTTTATTAGGCAAACTAGCTCCAGGTATAAGATCCATGTGATGACTGATACTCCTTATAGGTGGTAATCCTTCAGGTACATTATCTGATATGATGTCTCCATACTCTGTTAGCAGCTCCTTTATCTCCTCTGGTTGTGCTTCTTCATTCTCCTTCTTTAATGTTTCAAGCTTCTTAGGGATCAAAGAATAACACATATTCTCATGTCTCAAACCATCCATAAATTTTCTTCCATCTACAAATCAGATTCTTGCATTCCCACATACTTCATTAGGATCATCTTCTAAAGGAATCACTGTCATTCTCTTCCCATTTGATGTTATAGTATATGTATTCTTTCTTCCATCATGTATAGCTTTCCTATCATACTGCCAAGGTCTACCCAACAAAATATGACATACATCCATATGCATAATATCACACAAGAATTCATCATGATAAGATCGAATGTGAAATTTTACCAAACATTGTTCACTCATCAGTACCTTATGATCATCCTGAATCCATGGTATCTGATAGGGCTTAGGGTGTTTCAATCTTTCCAACTTCAACTTAGTCACCATCTCCTCTAAAACTAGGTTGTTTGAACTACCACTATCAATTACAACTTTACAACACATACCTCCTGATTTGCATCTTGTTCTAAACAAACCATTCCTCTGTGGTGGTTCCTCATTTCCCTCTACTTGAAATTGCGCTCTCCTCATAACAAGTGATTCTCCTTTCTTAGGTTTACCAACGGAACTAGGTGATACAATAGGTTCTTCTTCAACATAGGCTTCTCTTCCACTATTCTCTATCCTTTTGCTTGTACTACCCTAATTACATTCAAATGCTCTATGTCCTTCACTTCCACACTTAAAATAGGTTCCTCTAAAAGTTCTCCTATCAGCTCCTCTTCCTTCTCTTTTATATCGTTCACTTCGGTATGCATTAGGGTTTCCTCTCTGGTAGAATGTCCCATGATCTCTCTGGTATGCATTGTTATCTCTATCTTCTTTCTTGAATGTGTTTTCCTATCTGCTCTGCTCCAAAAATGATCTCTCTCCTCCAAAAAATGTTCTACCTCTCTGTCTATGCTCATGCTTCTTATTCAACTTCTCTTCAACTTTCTGGGCAAACTGATATACTTCTTCCAATGTTGTAATCTTTACCAAACTTAGTTCTTCTTGAATGTTCAATCTTAGTCCATTGATGTATCTAGCCACTTTCTCGTTGCTTGTTTCACTATGCCCTATACTTATAATCATCTTATGAAATTTTTTAGTGTACTCCTTCATAGATTTCTTCTTTTGTCTCAAGTTCTGCAATCTATTCAATAGCTCCAACTCATAGTCAGCAAGTATAAATTAATTCTTCAACTTTGTCACCATTCTATCCTATTTTGTAATCCTTTCTTTTCCTCTTCTATTTCTATCCAATTAGACTTCTTTCCACCATATAGTAGCATGTCTTTTCAACTTTGTCTTTACAAATTTCACCTTCTTCGGATTTTTAATTTCTTCATACTCAATATATTCTTCTAGGTCACTTATTCAGTCAATTAACTCTTTAGGGTTCAAATTACTAGTATAGTTCTGCACATCAAGTCTAGGTCTCTTCCCAATCTTTGAAATAGCTTGTAACATCTTCACTTGATCTAATTCTTCTTCTTCTTCACTTCCTAGGGTTTCACCATTTTGATCAGCATATTGAAATTCTTCATCATCACTTTTGGCATTAGGTCGAGGTGTCAAGCCTCTTCTTCTATCTTCTTCAACAACATCCAAGTGAACTTGCATGGCTCTCATCATTTCCATCATGTCATCCATTCTTCCATCCATTGTACCAACATCAGGTATTCTCCTCGGCAACATTCTTCCTAGGATCAAGTGCAAACGTCCTCAAGTTCAACGATCTGGCTACAAGGTGACAACTGCCTCACAATTGGTGATCGATTGACAATGTAAGTAGGCTGCCTCAGATTCGCCAGTCTATCTACAACAAGATATTATAGAAATCCTTTGCCAACTCACTCAATTCACTCCAAAAGATTCAAAATTTTGCTATAACACCACTTGGTGCAACCCCAGTTAGGAGGG
This sequence comes from Cunninghamia lanceolata, assembly GCA_027924645.1. NCBI lineage: Eukaryota > Viridiplantae > Streptophyta > Pinopsida > Cupressales > Cupressaceae > Cunninghamia > Cunninghamia lanceolata. Next base: position 12,474,541 of record BSBN01000892.1, read on the forward strand.
TCCTCAACAAGAATAGTCTAGACCATGCAATAAGAGTAAACACAACGGAAACAACTCAAAGATATAAAACAAATGCGGATTCAGTCATTCAATGTATGATAGAATTCAAGTACCAATTGGCTAGCAAATCATGGGCTTACAATTATAGCTCATAGGCCTAATCTCATAATTACAAAATAAGCACAAGATATAGTAGTGAAGATCCTTTGCAAAGAATTCAAGCTCTCTATATGAATCACTACTCCAACTACTTTCCTAAGGATCTATTACATCAATATCTATCATCTCCAGAACAATAGATTCCCCCGCATTGGCCTAAGAAGGTTATAAACTCCAAGAAAGAGGTGTAACGTGTGTACATGGATATGTCAGACCTAATCATGAAGTATTCCTCTACAAATGAATGAAATGAAGTGCAGATCTCAAGGGAAGGTTAGCCATGAACCATTAAATATTGAAATGCTCTATTCTAAGAAAATGGTTGATCTTCTGATAGTGATAACTTTCTAGTAACAAATCCAAATGCTCTAGAAATTAGATATGATGTAGATAAACATTTCTAGATTCGTCTATCTCCACAAGCTCTAAAATGAAACTATGGCAGAATGCGGACCAAAATATAGAAACTACTTATGGCTAAACTGAATGAACTGAACTGCAAAATAAAAGAAACAAACTGAAATGCAAATGTTTTTGTTTGATGCAAGATTGCTTATGAACCAAGGATGCTCTTGCATCAAATTCACTTTCCAAAATCTATTAGCAAACCCAAAAAATATTTGAAACACCTTCACACATGTTGGCCACAACTATTTGATCACTTAGAATTAAGTTCTAAACAATAGAACTTACCGCATACAAATTAGACTTGTCATGTCAACTAGTAACTTAGATTGCCACTGGTTCATTTCCTCTGTCAAACAACAACTTTCATTCCAGATCACAAGATACTTCCAAAATCATATCAAGAACTCTTCATACATCCCAGATCATACCTTCAGAAATGCAAAGCAAAATATTCTTTTGCGGTAGAATGTGGACCACTGGAACACATACCCTGTCATAATCAAACTACACCATACCAAGTAGAGATACTTAGACATTCATAACTAACTCTCTGGTGGAACTCTAAACTTCCAACTCTATATTTGGATACTTCAAACATGTGTTTACAACACCTCAAAACCACATAGCAAGATATGTAATAGTGGAGGAATGCGGAAAGAAACAAATGAGTGTTCTGCTCTAAATCACAATGTACTTTGTCTTTCCAGACTTAGTCTATTAGAGTGTGTGCTCCTGGTAATTTTCAGGAGCTAAAAACTTGGATATAGGATCATCATAGGAATGCCAATAACATACAAGAACTGCATGATCTTGTCTTCTATTGTTGACCAATACCAACTCAAATGTTGTCTCCTTATCGCTATTTCAGTATACTGTCAATACTTAACCAAAACTGACTAAGTCTTTTTCTCTGGACCAACAATTACATTTTAAGCTTGTTCTTTCTCTTGTTGCCATCAATGACAACATTTTAAGACATCATACACAAGTTGCCAACATGAAGTTGATTTTGTTGGTTGAAGGTTGATCTGGTAATTGTAGGCATGTTTTATTTCTACAAAATCATGATTTGAGGAGGAAATTTGGCCAGATTTTGATTTGCATCACCTCCAAAATCCTTTCTTACTATGTTTCAGGAATGTAAACCCTTCCAAGATCACTTCTAATGATAGAAGGTATCCAGAAACCACTTCCAGACAATGCTCTCATAATCTGTCTCAGAACAGCCTTGCCAGGCAGGAGGATAACTATAACATAATACTGGGAACAAAAACTCACTACAAAATGAATACATAATGACATGAACTTATACGAGCATGTCATAGTGTGATAGAAGTAGCACAACATTCAAAGACAAGAACTCAATTCATTTTGATGAGATTAATAGCAATCAAATGATAGGAATTCAATACACATGACATTGACTCAACCAGAGCAACATTTTAATTCAATGATCAGTTTGTTTCACCAAAATTACACTTATTAGTATTTTCAAAATGATAGGCTTCTAGACATTAGATGCACAGCCCCTAATTTCTCTTCTACTCTGTAATCTCCCAGCCTCTATCCTTCCTCTACTTCGAACTCATTGTATCTTCTCTCAAATACTCCACATTTCCACTCACACCATGGCTAATATGATGGCATGTCCCCCCTTTTTACTTTGATCTCAAAACTATTACTATGAAAGCCGATGGGCTCATCCCACTCCAACCGTCGACCTCTCCTTTACTTCAGGTTGATTCCTCCACAGTCTTGATTACACAACATTCAATCTGCTCAGCATACCTCCCAACTCCCTCTTCATTTCATCCTTTATCACTAAATCTTCCAATTGAGCTTCCAATGAACTTGAAAAAGAAACTTCATAGAAGGTCTGCATAACTGTCCTCATGTGAAAAAACTCTCGGTAGCTATTTCTTGACCAAGTAGCATTCGCTAGTGGTAATTTAACTATAAGCCATAACAGCTACAGGACCCCCAAGAATTTAAAACTAAGAAACTACTAAAACAAAATTGGGTACAATGCCCCTAAAAACAAAACTAAACAATGAAAATGACTTCCCAGATGTGAATCTCCTGCATCAAGCTCTGTGGGTGGGAGAAATTTGAATTCCACCTCAAATGATGGTGTTCTTTTTTTCTCTTCTTCCAATTGTGTTGCATTCTTGCCTCTTCATCCTCTTCATTTTTTGTATTGGTTTTCTCTGAGTTTCTTAGTCTACATTTGTTTTTTGGCCTCTTTCTTCTTGTATTTTCTCCTCCTTATTTCTTTCTTAGTTTTAAGATGCCAAAACTTTGTCTGTCATTCATAGGTGTCATTAATATTGTCCATTTCCGTATCTTTTGTTCCTTGTGTGTGCTTCCTTATTGTTGTCTTCCTCTTAGGTTCTCTTATTAGTTCTTCACTCACTCTTACTCTCTTCTTGGCTAAAAGACACTCTTGAACCTCATTCGTGTCAACTCCAAGTAGCTTCTTTTCCTGATTTGGTTCATTGTCTAACCTGTGGTATAAAGCTTCCTTTATTCTCTCTTCATTAGTCTCTTCTTCAAGTGCTTTTTGCACTTCTTCCTCTCTCCCTTCTTGCTTATTTCCTTTCATGTTCTCCACAATGAGAACTCCCTTCATCACTTCCTGTGCATGTTGCTCTCTTGGCAACTCCACTTCCTTTTTATGTTGCTCATTTGGAAACTCTTCACTTTCTAAACCTCTATGGGCTTTTCTCAGGTTATTTTCTTCTCTTCTCAAGGCAACCTTCCTTTGCCTTCTTCTCTTGACAAGTATATCTATAGGCCACTTCACTCTCTTTTTCATTTTCCAACCACCTTCTTTGCTTCTTTCCTCTAACCATAGCTTCACCAAGAGCTTACACCATTCTAGATGCCTTTGCAACTCATTCAACTCTCTATCCATCTTTGAATCTTGCTTTTCTATCTTTGTCTTCACACTGTCTAGATCTTCTTGCATCTTTCTTCCTTAGTATGCTTCTACATCCTTCTATCTTTCTCTCTTTCCATCGTCTTGACTCTGCACTCTATGAATCTATGTCAACTTTTTTTCTTGTTTTCTTGCCATCTCACCTTAGGTTTCTTCAGAAGAGTTAACCTTGAAATGTCAGCACATGTACTTGCATAAACTCTTGTTAACATTAACAATTTTCACTTCTATATATTTCTGGCTTTGATACCAAAATGATGACAAAGGGTATCTAGAAACCACTTCCACACACTGCTATCACAATCTATCTCAAACTAGCCTTGCCAGCAGGAGGACAACTAAAATGTAATACTGGGAATATAAACTCAATACAAAAAGAATACATAATGATAGGAACTTATACAAGCATGTAATAGTGTGATAGAAATAACATAGTATTCAAAGACAAGAATTCAATTCAGTTTGATGAGATTAATAGAAATCAAAAGATAGGAATTCAAAACACATGACATTTAATTCAATGATCAGTTTGTTTCACTAAAATTACACTTATCAGTCTTTTCAGGATGATGGGCTTCTAGACATTAGATGCATAGCCCCTGAATTCCCTTCTACTCAACGATCTCCCATCCTCTATCCTTCCTCTGCTTCAAACTCATTGTATCTTCTCTGAGATACTCCACATTTCCATTCACACCATGGATAATATGATGGCATGTCCCCCGTTTTTCCTTCAATCCCAAAACTGTTACTATGAAAGCTGATGGGCTCGTCCCACTCCAACTGTTGACCTCTCCTTTATTTCATGTTTATTCTTCCACAGTCTCGATTATGCAAGATTGAGTCTACTCTGCATACCTCTCGACTACCTCTTCATTTCATCCTTTATCACTAAATCTGCCAATTGTGCTTTGAATGAACATGAAAAAAAAATCCCAAAAGGTCCGCATAACTATCCTCACATGGCAAAACTCATGGTAACCATTTCTTGACTAGGTAGCATTCACTGGTGGTAATCTAACTATAAGCCATAATGGCTACAAGACCCCCAAAAATTTGAAACCAGGCAACTACTAAACCAAAATGGGGTACGATGCCCCTGAAAACAAAGCTAAACAATGAAAACAACTTCCTGGATGTGAAGCTCTTGCATCACCTCCATGGATTCTCTGTGTTCATGCCCAGTCACACAAGGTGTATACATGCCCACCATGACCACACAAGATATCAACCCTGCAAATAAGAGAATCAAGTTGCAAAAAAAAATGGGCTAGTTCGACCCTACACAAAAGGTGACAAGTGTTGCAAGTATGGGCCTAACCGGTGTTGTCATTGATGTCAACATACTCCTGTTGCATTAATGATAGGGATTGGATGAGTTGTGTGCTGAGGATATTGAGAAAATTAGTCTCAATCAGGAACAGAGAAGAACTAAAAAGTCAGTAAGGGAAAAGTCCATGATAGGATGAGGATCAGAGGATGCAGTTTAAAGGGTTTGTAGATATGTGTCTTAAGGTGGTCCAGTAGATATTTTAGAGGTCCACATGAAGATCTGGAGAAGTTATGGTTGTTCAAGTAAAACTAGTTCCAACAGATGTTCAGTGGTGGCAGAGTGAGACAGATAGGTTTGGTGAGATCTAGAAATGCAGTATCATGTTCTGTGGATTTGAGGGAGTGCTGAGGAAGTCTTTGTGGAGTGTCAATTGGATTGGTTCATGGTCAAAAGGTCTGCAAGCATCAATTCTTCTGTGATAGTGACGACAGATTGTGTTCTTGAGGTTCTGGATGAAGGAGAGAAGGATTTCAGTAAGCAGATGAAGTGTGGATGTTTGGTGATTTGGACAATCTTGTGGTGGTCCACATTGAAGTTGGAGTTCACATTTGAAGAACAACTTCCAGATGATGGTGTTCTTCTTGAGATAGGCTGACCGGATAAGTTATACATCATCATAATGTTTTTGTGAATGCTTGCTGACTTAGATGATCATTCCTAAGTTGATGTCTTGTATAAATAAGGGATTACGAAGTCATTTGAAAGGTGTGCTTTTTGGAGATAAGGGTGTGGTGTAGGACCACCTTCATAAATTGATGCTTCTATAGGAATTTGATTGAACTATGATGATTCAACAATGCAATGAGATAAATTAAGTCATTTTCCTTTTATTAAAGTCACTAGGAGATTAGGAGGTTCAAATATGCAAAATATTGCATACAATGTAAAGGTTGTCATGTAAAATTTAAAAAAAGATGTAAACTTGGAAGTTGAAGGGTCATTTGGCTCTTAGTTCATTCCAAGGAAGTTAGAAACTGAAAGGTCATGTTGTAATGCCTTTAAAATGCCTTGTAACCTTCAAAGAATTTGTGGGTGATTGGAGATTTGAAATGGAATGATAAAAAGGCACTATTTTCTGTGTTTTCCTACAGAAATTCACTATTTCTTGACTGTGTATGGCCTGGTACTAATGGGAAATGATGTCTAATTAATTGTAAGTGGTAGTGCATTCAATCACCTTCCATTTGCTTCTTGTCCCATGCATTTTGGTTTTGTTTTGAGTTAGTTGTTGTAACTTTTCTGAAATTGGTTAAAACCCTGATCTAGGGTAATAGTCAACAGTTTAATGAAGTTCCTTGGATATTTTTATATGGTAATGAGTCCATACATGAATGCAATGTTGTGAAATAAACCATATTTTCTTATGACAAGTGTCGAGACTAGATGGTCGAGGTTTATATTGGATTTGATGGTACCCTAGTGTTGTTCTGCCCTGTCTCAGACTGGTAGAGGGCAGTCTTGGGAGTTACAAACTAGGTTTTCTTAAAATATCTAATGGAAAGGTACTTTTGATGATTCAATGAGCATTTGCAAACCTTTTGTGAAGTGTTCCAAGCATTGGCAAGGTATGCAGAGTGGTGGAGTGTCCATTTTCAATAACCCCTTGTGCAACGACAGGGCTAATTAGGCCCATTCTCTGTCTGAAATAACTAATTTTGAGTCATTCATTCCAAAAGACCCCCACCCCAATTTAACACATGTTCTTCATGAGCATAAAGGGTATCCGAAAAGGTAATCATAGTCATAAAGGGAGGTCTACATCAAGAGATAAATTATGACAGTCCTTTTAAGGAGGCTACTAGGAGTTTGGACAGTCAATGAAGGGATGGTTGCTTGTATGGTGGGATAGACCATGGTAAGTGTTTGTTTCTATTGAATCAATAATCCTAAGGTATGAGAAGGCCTTGTGAAGTCTGGTTTTGGCTTGAGAAGTTGAAAAACAAAGTTGTGCTATGTAGTGGGCCTTGGTTTATGATAAGGTTGTGGATTTGAAACCCATTGTTATGAACTATGCCTATAAGGAGTTGAGTTGATTTTTTTTCCTCTGCATCATATTGGTATCAGAGCTAGCAAAAGCTCTAGGTAAAGTGTTGTGTATCAGGAGGCAGATAGGGAGTTAAAGTTTGTTGGTGACCATTATTTTGTTTGCTAAGTTGTTTGGTTGTAGGTGCTTGGTCCATCTAGCTGTAGAAGGATGTTTTCTAAGGTTGTGTGTGTGGGAAGACAAGATGAGGTCTGTCATGACCATTCTCCAATGGATATTAGGCTTGATAAGGGTGTAGAGAGAAACCACTAAGGAGAGAGTGGTAGGTGCATCACCAGGATCTGCTGTTGGGTGAGATGAATGGTTTGGTGAGTTGGTGTTGTGAAGCAGTAGAGAGATGGATACCTGTCTGAAGAAACACTTGGGGTTGTAGCCTAAAGAGTACTCCACTGATGGGAGTAGAAGGAGCCTGAGGATGCTCTGTGAAGATGGTAGTTTGATTTATTGGTTGGTTGGTCACCATTCCTATAAGTCTAAATATTGGAAGATTGAAACTGAAAAGATTGAAGATAAAGCCAGAGGAGATGCAGAAATTTTTTTTTGTTACATTTCCAAGGGACATGGAAATCTTTGTTGGTTAGTTGTATGGTGTAGGAGCACCTTCATAAATTGATGCTTCTATAGGAATTTGATTGAACTATGATGATTCAACAATGCAATGAGATAAATTAAGTCATTTTCCTTTTATTAAAGTCACTAGGAGATTAAGACATCCAAATATGCATAATATTGCATACAATGTAAAGGTTGTCATGTAAAATTGAAAAAAAGATGCAAACTTGGAAGTTGAAGGGTCATTTGGCTCTTAGTTCATTCCAAGGAAGTTAGAAACTGAAAGGTCATGTTGTAATGCCTTTAAAAGGCCTTGTAACCTTCAAAGAATTCGTGGGTGATTGGACATTTGAAATGAAATGATAAAAAGGCACTATTTTCTGTGTTTTCCTACAAAAATTCACTGTTTCTTGACTGTGTATGGCCTAGTACAGATGGGAAATGGTGTCTAATTGATTATAAGTGGTAGTGCATTCAATCACCTTCCATTTGCTTCTTGTCCCATGCATTGTGGTTTTGTTTTGAGTTAGTTGTTGTGACTTTTCTGAAAGTGGTTAAAACCCTGATCTAGGGTAACAGTCAGCAGTTTAATGAAGTTCCTTGGATATTTTTATATGGTAATGAGTCCATACATGAATGCAATGTTGTGAAATAAACCATATTTTCCTATGACAAGTGTTTAGACCAAATGGTCAAGGTTTATATTGGATTTGATGGTACCCTAGTGCTGTTCTACCCTGTCTCAGACTGGTAGATGGTAGTCTTGGGAGTTACAAACTAGGTTTTCTTAAAATATCTGATGGAAAGGTACTTTTGATGATTCAATGAACATTTGTAGACATTTTGTGAAGTGTTCCAATAATTGGCAAGGTGTGGAGAGTGGTTGAGTGTCCATTTTCGATAAGCCCTTGTGCAACGACAGGCTTAATTAGCCCTGTTCTCTGTCTGAAATAACTAATTTTGAGTCATTTGTTCCAAAAGACCCCCACCCCAATTTAACACATGTTCTTCATGAGCATAAAGGGTATCCAAAAAGGTAATTGCAGTCTTAAAGGGAGGTTTGCATCAAGAGATAAGTTCTGACAATCCTTTTAAGGAGGCTACTAGGAGTTTAGATAGTCAATGAAGGGATGGTTGCTTGTATGGTGGGACAGACCATGGTAAGTGTTTGTTTCTATTGAATCAATAATCCTAAGGTATGAGAAGGCCTTGTGAAGTCTGGTTTCGGCCTGAGAAGTTGAAAAACAAAGTTGTGCTATGTAGTGGGCCTTGGTTTATGATAAGGTTGTGGATTTGAAACCCATTGTTATGAACTATGCCTATAAGGAGTTGAGTTGATTTTTTTTCCTCTACATCATATTGGTATCAGAGCTAGCAAAAGCTCTAGGTAAAGTGTTGTGTATCAGAAGGTAGATAAGGAGTTAAAGTTTGTTGGTGATCATTATTTTGTTTGCTAAGTTGTTTGGTTGCAGGTACTTGGTCCATCTAGCTGCAGAAGGATGTTTTCTGAGGTTGTGTGTGTGGGCAGACAAGATGAGGTTTGTCATGACCATTCTCCAATGGAGATTAGGCTTGATAAGGGTGTAGAGAGAAACCACTAAGGAGAGAGTGGTAGGTGCATCACTAGGATCTGCGGTTGGGTGAGATGAATGGTTTGGTGAGTTGGTGTTGTGAAGCAATAAAGAGATGGATACCTGTCTGAAGAAGCACTTGGGGTTGCAGCCTCAAGAGTACTCCACTGATGGGAGTAGAAGGAGCCTGAGGATGCTCTGTGAAGATCATAGTTTGATTTGTTGGTTGGTTGGTCACTATTCCTTTTAGTTTGAAGATTGGAAGATTGAAACTGAAAAGACTGAAGATAAAGCCAGAGGAGATGCAGAAAAAGATTTTTGTTACATTTCCAAGGGACTTCAAAATCTTTGTTGGTTTGTTGTATGGTGCAGAAGCACCTTCATAAATTGATGCTTCCATAGGAATTTGATTGAAATATGATGATTCAATAATGCAATGACATAAATTAAGTCATTTTCCTTTTATTAAAGTCACTAGGAGATTAGGAGGTTCAAATATGCAAAATATTGCATACAATGTAAAGGTTGTCATGTAAAATTGAAAAAAAGATGCAAACTTGGAAGTTGAAGGGTCATTTGGCTCTTAGTTTGTTCCAAGGAAGTTAGAAACTGAAAGGTCATGCAGTAATGCCTTTAAAAGGCCTTGTAACCTTCAAAGAGTTCGTGAGTGATTAGAGATTTAAAATGGAATGATAAAAAGGCACTGTTTTCTATGTTTTCCTACAGAAATTCACTGTTTCTTGACTGTGTATGGCCTAGTACTAATGGGAAATGATGTCTAATTGATTGTAAGTGGTAGTGCATTCAATCACCTTCCATTTGCTTCTTGTCCCATGCATTTTAGTTTTGTTTTGAGTTAGTTGTTGTAACTTTTCTGAAAGTGGTTAAAACCCTGATGTAGGGTAATAGTCAATAGTTTAATGAAGTTCCTTGGATATTTTTATATGGTAATGAGTCCATACATGAATGCAATGTTGTGAAATAAACCATATTTTCTTATGACAAGTGTTTAGACCAGATGTTCGAGTTTTATATTGGATTTGATGGTACCCTAGTGCTGTTCTGCCCTGTCTCAGACTGGTAGAGAGTAGTCTTGGGAGTTACAAACTAGGTTTTCTTAAAATATCTGATGGAAAGGTACTTTTGATGATTCAATGACCATTTGCAGACCTTTCGTGAAGTGTTCCAAGCATTGGCAAGGTGTGGAGAGTGGTGGAGTGTCCATTTTCAATAAGCCCTTGTGTAACGACAGGCCTAATTAGGCCTGTTCTCTGTCTGAAATAACTAATTTTGAGTCATTATTTCCAAAAGACCCCACCCCAATTTAACACATGTTCTTCATGAGCATAAAGGGTATCCAAAAAGGTAATCACAGTCTTAAAGCGAGGTCTGCATCAAGAGATAAGTTATGACAGTCCTTTTAAGGAGGCTACTAGGAGTTTGGACAGTCAATGAAGGGATGGTTGCTTGTATGGTGGGACAGACCATGGTAAGTGTTTGTTTCTATTGAATCAATAATCCTAAGGAATGAGAAGGCCTTGTGAAGTCTAGTTTGGGCCTGAGAAGTTGAAAAACAAAGTGCTATGTAGTGGGCCTTGGTTTATGATAAGGTTGTGGATTTGAAACCCATTGTTATGAACTATGCCTATAAGGAGTTGAGTTGATTTTTTTCCTCTGCATTAGGGTGTGGTAGCGAGGAGAGTAGCAAAAGGAAGAGCAGAAGTGTTGGGATTAAATGGAACTGATTCAAGCATGGTGAAGATGCTACTTTCGAGTTCAAGTAGGTGATACTTATTTCTTTGCAGACAGTGTGTCTCTTGTAGGAAGTGAGCCTCTTGTGAGCAGTGTGCTTGGGCAGTGAGCCCTAATTGGCATGTGTCATTTTTTTCTTACTATTCTTCTTATAGAGAATATAATCTTGGGTTAATCACCCCGTGGTTTTTCCCTTAACCGAGTTTTCCACGTCAAAATCTTGGTGTCTCATGTGTTGATGTGTTTCTGCTCTTGATTTGTTGCATTGTGTTTCCATGATTGATTTATTATTGTACTGCTGAATTGCTAAGTGGTGTGAAGTGTTTAAAAAGGAATAAAGCTCTATACAACTGATTCACCCCCCCTCTCAGTTGTGTGCCCTAAATCTAACAATTGGTATCAGAGCCAAGTTCCTCTAAAAGAAGCTTAACCGCTTGAGGAGATCCAGCATGTCATCCTACAAGAAGGATAGTCTGAAGTTTGATGGAATAAACTTTAGTCTGTGGAAAGGTCGGATGAAATGTCACTTGCAGTGCATGGGAGCGGCATATTGGTCCATGACTACAGTACAATATGTGCATCCACAGGGTGGTCTGAAAACTACAAATGAAGTCACAGATGCTGAAAACAATCTGTGGACCATAGAAGCTCTTCTAAGCACTTTATCTGATTTAGAGCTCTCAAATGTTATTGACCTACCAACTGCTTATAAGATTTGGAAAAAACTAGAACTTCTGCATGAAGGAGACCAGTATGTTAAATGTGTAAGGTTACAGAGTCTGAAAGGGAAATTTGAAAACCTGAAGATGAGAGATGATGAAAATATTACTACCATCATGCCAAGAGCAAATGAGCTTGTTTGTGGAATCAAAAATGCTAGTGGAGTCCTGAGATCCCTTCCTGCCTCTTACAAAATCAAGGTTGTTGCCATTGATGAATTCAGAACCCATGCAACTATCACAAGAGATCAATTGGCTGGTGAATTGGCTGCATTTGAAATGTCCAAATTTGGAGATGATCCCCCCAAGACTGAATCTGCATTCAAAGCTAGTGCCTTTGTAAAAGGTAAACAGAGGCATGAGCCAGGAGAGTACTCTTCAAGGAAACCATCATGGTATGAAAAAGCAAGAAAAGACCTGGAAGAAGAAGTTGAAACTACTCAACTCGAAGCCCTCATTGTAAAAAGACTGCCAAGAGGATCCGGTAAGTATGAAGGAAAATTGCCTTTCAAGTGTTTTAATTGCAACAAGATTGGTCATTTTGCCTCAAAGTGTCCGGAAAGATTTTCAAGGCCAAATCCTAACAGAGCAAGGTTCCAAAAGAATTGCTACTATGTTCATGAAGAAGATGATAATGAAGGAGTAACATATGATGAATCAGAAATAGGAAACAAATCTGGAAATGAATGGGTGTTTATTGCCATCAAGGAAGAAGAACCTATATTTTCTGAATCTGTCAATCTTAAAGTTGTAGAAAGAGCTTTGGCTGCCCAAGTTGAAGAAAAGGATGATTGGGTCATTGACAGTGGATGCTCTCACCATATGACAGGTGACAAAAATAAGTTTGTAGATTTGGAAAGGTATGAAGGAGGAATGGTAATGTTTGGTGATAATTCTACTGGTAGAATCAGAGGTAGAGGAACTATTTTTTTTGATGGAAGAAACAAAACTGGTAATGTACTGTATGTTGAAGGATTAAAGCACAATCTTCTTAGTGTTGGACAGTTGGTGGACAAAGGCTATGATCTCTGGTTCAAGGATGGAAAATGCAAGATCTTTGAAAGCTCCAGAACATAGATTGCATCTGGTACCGAAACTAAAGGTAATATCTTCCACTTGGTTGGTACTGGTAAAAGTTGCTTATTTGTTCAAGTTGATTAGAGTTGGTTATGGCATAGGAGGATGTGTCATGTGAATTTTGATAATATCATCAAGATAAGCAATACTCAGGCTGTAAGAGATCTTCCAAAATTAGTAAAACCTACTAACAACTTGTGTAAAGAATGTCAGTTGGGTAAGATAAGCAGAGTCTCATTCAAAAGTAAGGAACTATCCTCTACCAAATTATTGGACTTAGTTCATATTGATCTTTGTGGTCTGGCAAGAATCAGGAGTCTGCAATGTGATAGATACTTCATGCTACTAATTGATGACTATTCCTGGATGATGTAGGTAACTTTTCTGAAAGAAAAATTAGAAGCCTTTGAGAAATTCAAAATATTCAAGGCTATGGTAGACAATCAAACTGGATTAAAATTGAAGTGTCTGAGGTCTGATAGAGGTGGAGAATTCAAATACGGTGAATTCTTAGAGTTCTGTGAGAAACATGGAATAAAGAGATAGTTGTCTACCCCTAGGACTCCACAGTAGAATGGATTAGTGGAGAGAAAGAATCTGACCATCCAGGAAGCTTCTTGGACCATGTTGATGGAAGCAAATGTTCCTCACATCTATTGGAGAGAAGCTGTCAGCACTACAATCTATACTCTCAATCGAGTTCAGATCAGAAGCAATACCTGTAAGACTCCTTATGAACTTTGGTTTGACATCACTCCTACTGTGAGGTATTTTAGAGTTTTTGGTAGAAAATGTTACATTAAAAGAGATGAAGATCTAGGAAAGTTTGATGCTAGAAGTGATGAAGGAATATTCTTGGGTTACTCTACTCAAAGCAAATCATACCAGTGTTACAACAAAAGATTGAGAAAGATGATAGAAAGTACAAGTGTGAAGGTTGATGAGGGAATTGAGAAACCCTCAAGGTTTTATGAACTTGATGAAGATGATCAGAATGGTATTCTAACTCAAGGAGTCCAAGCCTCATCTATTAGTTAGATTCAAACTAATCCGATAAACCAAGAAGAAGAAATGAGTTTCAATGAGGGTGATCAAGAATTAGAAGTGCAAGAAATTCCTAAAGTTCCCAGGTATGTAAGACTGAACCACTCTGAAGATCAGATCATAGGTGATAAAACCAAAGGTGTACAAACAAGAAGAGGATTTCTCAAGACTCAGATGAGTACTGTCTGATTTCAAAGATTGAACCTAAGATAGTGAATGAAGCTTGCAATGATGAAAACTGGACTAAAGCAATGGAAGAAGAGCTGATGCAAATTAAGAAAAATCACATTTGGAATCTTGTTCCCAAACCTAGAAACAAGAATGTGATTGGAACCAAATGGGTCTTCCGAAACAAATTGAATGAAGTTGGTGAAGTAATCAGAAACAAAGCCAGATTGGTCTGCAAGGGCTATTCTCAAATAGAAGGAGTTGATTTTGAAGAGACTTTTGCTCCGGTGGAAAGAATTGAAGCAGTCATATTGTTTCTTGCATTTGCTGCCTTCAAAGATTTCAAAGTATATCAAATGGATGTCAAGTCTGCCTTCCTGAATGGTGACTTGGAAGAAGAAGTGTACATTGAGCAACCAGATGGTTTTCAATTGTCTGATCATGGTGATATGGTCTACAAGTTGAAGAAGGCACTGTATGAACTGAAGCAAGCCCCAAAAGCCTGGTATGAAAGGTTAGACAAACATCTTTTGAAGATTGGTTTCAACAAAGCTACTGCTGACAGTAACTTATATTTCAAAATTGATCATGAAAACATATTGATTGTTGAAGTGTTTGTGGATGATATCATCTTTGGAGGAAGAGATAGTATGTGCAAAACTTTTGCAAATCAAATGAAAAGTGAATTTGAGATGTCCATGCTTGCGGAAATGAATTTCTTCTTAGGTCTACAAATCACTCAAACTAAGAAGGGAATCTTCATTTCTTAGACCAAATATGTGAAAGAATTGTTGAAGAAATTTGGGATGGAAGACTCAAAACTAATGAATACTGCCATGGAAACCAGTTGTAAATTGGGCAAAGATGATGACTCTCCTAAGGCTGATCAGAAAAAGTACAGGTCAATGATTGGAGGATTGGTGTATCTCACTCACACTAGACCCAACATTATGCAGGCTGTTGGTCTTGTTGCTAGATTCCAGGTAGATCCTAGAGAATCTCATGTCATGGCAATCAAGAGGATTTTTAGATATCTAAAAGGGATAGTTGAGTATGGTTTGTGGTATCCTAGAGATCATGATTTCTCTCTTCATGCATATACAGATGCAGATTGGGCAGGAGATGTGGATGACCGGGAGAGTACCAGTGGTGGAGCATTCTTTTTGGGGAAGAGATTGGTTTCTTGGCTAAGCAAGAAACAAGAGGCAATATCTCTATCTACAACTGAAATAGAATATATTGCTACAGTAGGTAGTTGCACTCAAGTTTTGTGGATGAAGCAAATGTTAAGAGATATAAGAGTGGAGTATGAGGAGCCTATCACAATTTCTTGTGATAATTCAAGTGCAATAAACATATCTAAGAATCTAGTGTTGCATCCAAAGACTAAGCATATATCCATCAAGTTTCACTTTTTGAGAGAGCAAGTGAACAAGAATGAAGTCAGATTGGAGTTTGTACCTTCCAAGGATCATATTACAGATATCTTTACTAAACCTCTACCTAAGGACTCTTTTGATTTTCTCAGGGAGAAGTTAGGGGTTATTGCCCCTCTGGTGATGAACTAAGGTGCACTGATGTGCATCAGTCCGGTGGATATCACATTCATATCTTGTGATCCGGATTGATGATGGGGAGCTGTTACTTAGGGGGAGCAGCAGGTATGGTTTTGAATTGGTGATATTGCAAGTATGTGCCCTTTGCCATTGATGTCAAAGGGGGAGAGAAGACATGTGAAAATCAAGTGGTTGCTGATAAAAGGGGGAGAAGTTAAGGGAGAGAAGACATGTGAATGGTTGTTACTGATAGGGTGAGTTGTGACAGTGAGGCGAAATTTTCTTGTCTTGACGGTTAGATCAGTTTTTCACATCATATGTTGCCATCAATGACAAAGGAGGAGATTGTTGCAAGTATGGGCCTAACCGGTGTTGTCACTGATATCAACATACTCTTGTTGCATTAATGATAGGGATTGGATGAGCTGTGTGCTGAGGATATTGAGAAAATTAGTCTCAACCAGGAATAGAGAAGAACAGGAAAGTCAGTAAGGGAAAAGTCCACAATAGGATGAGGATCAGAGGATGTGGTTTAAAGGGTTTGTAGATATGTGTCTTAAGGTGGTCCAGTAGATATTTTGGAGGTCCACATGAAGATCTATTGAAGTTATGGTTGTTCAAGTAAAACTGGTTCCGGCATATGTTCAGTGGTGACAGAGTGAGACAGATAGGTCCGATGAGATTTGGAAATGCAGTAGTATGTTCTACAGATTTGAGGGAGTGCTGAGGAAGTCTTTGTGGAGTGTCAACTGGATTGGTTCATGGTCAAAAGGTCTGCAAGAATCAATTCCTCCATGACAGTGATGACAGACTGTGTTCTTGAGGTTCCAGATGAAGGAGAGAAGGATTTTAGTAAGCAGATGAAGTGTGGATGTTCTTGGTGATTCAGACAAGCTTGTGGTGGTCCTTGGATCGTATCCAGATCATGTTGGTGGTCTGCATTGAAGTTGGAGTTCGCATTTGAAGAACAACTTCTGGATGATGGTGTTCTTCCTAAGACAGGCTAACCGGATAAGTTATACATCATCATAATGTTTTTGTGAATGCTTGCCGACTTAGATGATCATTCCTAAGTTGATGTCTTGTATAAATAAGGGATTGCAAAGTCATTTGAAAGGTGTGCTTTTTGGGGATGAGGGTGTGTTAGCGAGGAGAAGGGAAAAAGGTAGAGCAAAAGTGTTGGGCTTAAATGGAACTGATTCAAGCATGGTGAAGATGCTACTTTCCAGTTCAAGTAGGTGATACTTATTTCTTTGCAAACAGTGTGTCTCTTGTAGGTAGTGAGCCTCTTGTGAGCAGTGTGCTTGGGCAGTGAACCCTAATTGGAATGTGCTATTTTGTTCTTAATATTCTTCTAACAGAGAATATAATCTTGGGTTAATCACCCATGGTTTTTCCCTTAACAGTGTTTTCCACGTCAAAATCTCAGTGTCTCATGTGTTGATGTGTTCCTACTCTTGATTTGTTGCATTGTGTTTCCATGATTGATTTATTATTGTACTGCTAAATTGCTAAGTGGAGTGAAGTGTTTAAAAAGGAATATAGTTATGTACAACTGATTCACCCCCCCTCTTAGTTGTGTGCCCTAAATCCAACAACAAGTCTGTAAAAAAATTCCCTTATAGCTTGTGTGTCCTGTAAAACAAATTCCTTTGTATGAAGGCCATGGGCCTGAGCTACCCTCCCTTACTATTTGTACATCTTCAAACTACAATTCTACACCTTTCTTTGCTCCAATCCACCAATGCAGGTCGAATGCATGCAAAAGAAAACTCACAGGGATTGATCGAGCCACAAAAGAGATAGGGAAGGATTTGATTTACTTGTCAGCCAGTTTTGGTAATGGCAGCCGTGTGAGAAGATTGGGCACTGCAATGGAAGTAGAGAACTCACCTGCCAAATCAATCCTCTAGGAGGTGGCTCTATAATCTACAAAACTAGACGCACACCACAAAGGATACAAGAATTGACTAATAGAATGCTAGCATCAAAATCAAGTAAAAATAGGTGAGGATGAGCTAGGAGATTGAGTTGACTTAGGAGTTGAATTCAACACTGCACTCACCAAGTGGAAAAAGAATGTCAACACATATCTTGGAGAGTTGTGTCGAGCTCTCCAAGTCGGCACCTAGCTAGCTATGGTGGCTTAAATCCATGTGCTAATTTTATTACTTAGAATAAATAATATATAATAAATTTTAGCACTAACAAATTTAACTTTTGAGTCAACTCAATGTAGACCTCTAACATATATGTACACCTTCTTGTTCATAATCAAATACTTTAATTTTGTGATTAGCTCGTGCTTAGTAGATTATGTGTTCTTATACTAACTATATCACTAAAAAAACCCTAATTCTTATCTAACCTTGGTTATGACCCTATCCCAAACTCTAATTCTTACCATAATCATAAGATTACACTTACCATTGATTTATAAACCTAACCCTATATCTAACCCTATTTATAAGCCTAATCCTAACCCAATCCCTAAAAAAACCCTAATTCTAAATCTAACCTTCATTTAAACCCTAATTCTAACAAGTTGTGCTAACATTACACTTAGCATATATTTCTATAAAGATAAATATGCTAACCTTGACCCTAATGTAAATCGTAACTATAACACTAACCATACATGGAACCCTAACCGTAACAAGACTTATAAAGATTTCTAATTATTAAATAATATAATATATAATAATTATAATTTATCTAAACTATATTATAATATTATATATAATTATTATATAAAATATTATATTATGTAATTATAACAATTCTTATAATTATATAATATAGTTAGAATTAGGCTTGCGACTGCAGATGCTACTACCATATCTATATTTTTAAAAATATGTCTAAAGTATGCCGAGAGATATCATTCTCGAGGCACCTATTTTTCAATCACTAATACTTACATTAGGCACCTCGAGAAGGATATATCTTGGCATACTTTAGATATATTTTTAAAATATAGATATGCTAGTTTTATACATAGTTGATACCTTTCAAGCACTTCCCTGTACCATATTTTAGACGTGTCTTGTATTTATAAACAACAGCAATAAAGGTCTAATGCTTATTCTCTGTTGGAATGAAAGTTGCATGTGGTTTTACATCTACATGTGTGGATTAAGGCAAACTATCTCATCAATTAGATACTATTTACTATTTGTAGGATGCGGCAAGCATAGTTTTTGCCAAGGGGGATTTTTTCCACATGCAAACATCATAATGTAATATATGATTTTCTATGTGTTGAAGTGTTTGGGATAGAGAATTAATTTTTTATGCTTTGTTCATTCATGCATGTTGATGCTAGCTTTTAGATACCTAAATATTTGATTTAATGATGAGGGCATTATAATTTTCTTTTGTTGCAGTGATGTATAAAATTTGTTTAAAATATGATCTTTGTTAGATTCCATGGGAACATAGACTTTTGTATGAATTTTAATGATTCCTCGCATTATTTACATGATTTCCTAATTTTGGACAATCTTTTTCCTACATGTGGCTAATTTTGTGTGTTTAAAAAGCTTGTCAAATCTTTAATGTTGATACAAGAGCATCCCTGGGTCAAGAGCAATCTTGCATTAATGAAAATCATTTGCATTGTAGTTTTCTTGCAATTTAGTTTGTTTCTTTTCATTTTCCAGTTTAGTTTAGGAAATTTAGTCAGAAGTAGTTTCTGTATTTTGGTCTGCATTCTGTCCTAGTTGCATTTAAGATCTTGCAGAGTAGGACTTATCTCCTTGATTCATTCATCTACATCATATCCAGAATTTAGAGCATTTCGATCAGTTATGGGAAAGTTATCACTATCAGAAGGCTAACTGTTTTCTTAGAACAGAGCATCCTAACAGTCTCAGATAATCAGCTAAAGGAGAAGACTTGTGGAGCCAAGGGACACATCATTCAATAATTATTGGTTCGTGGCTGACCTTCCCCAAGATCTGTACACCTTTCCATTCATTTGCAGAGATGTTCTACATGAGTAGGTCCAACATATCCATCTACACATGTTATAGCTCTTCATTAGAGTTTGTGACCTTCCTTGGCCAACACAGAGGAACCTTTTGTACTGGAGATGATATATAAGGATGTAATAGATCCTTATCATAAGTTCATAGTTTGGATTGTGTGAAAGAGCCTCAAAGCTATATCTTGTGCATATTCTGATATTTGTAATTAGGCCTGTGAGTTGAATTGTAAGACCGCATGATGCCGGCTAGATTGTATTTGAATTCTATTATATACTAAATGACTGAAGCTATGTTTATTCAATATCTTTTGACTTGTTTCCTTGTGTTTACTCTTGTTCCATGGCCTAGACAGTTCATTCTGTGAACCCTCCTACCGTGACTGCACCAAATGGTATCAGAGCGAATGTTTAAATCTTTGGGAGTGAATTGAGCAAGTTGGCAAAGGAACTTTGTAAGATCTTGCTATGGACAGATTGCCAAGTTGAGGTAGGTTGCTTTTGTTGCAACTGATCGTTGATTGTGAGGCAGTTGTCACCTTGTATCCTAATGGCTGAACTTGAGGCAGTTTGCACTTGATCTTAGGAAGAATGCAGCTGAGGAGAGTTGTTGTTGTTGGAACAATGGCTGGTAGAATGGATGAGATGATGGAGATGATGAAAATGATGCGAATTCATTTGGATACTATTGAAGAAGATAGGCGAAGAGGATTAACACCTAGACCCAATGTTAAAAGTGATTATGAAGAGGAATTTCAATCTGTTGAACAAATTGGCAAAACCCTAGGAGGTGATGAAGAAGAAGAATCAAACCAAGTAAACATGTTACAAGCTATTTCAAAGATTGGAAAGAGACCTAGAGTTGATGTGCCAAACTATACTAGTAATTTGAACCTTGAAGAATTGATTGATTGGATAAATGACATGGAAGAATACTTTGAATATGAAGAGATTAAAGATCTAGAGAAAGTAAAATTTGCAAAGACAAAGTTGAAAGGACATGATGCTATATGGTGGAAAGAAGTTTAGTTGGAAAGAAATAGAAGAGGAAAGGGAAAGATTACAAAGTGGGATGGAATGGTGATAAAACTAAAGAATCAATTCATACATGTTGACTATGAGTTGGAGCTATTGAAAAGATTGCATAACCTGAGATAAAAGGAGAAATCTATGAAGTAGTACACTGGAGAATTTTATAAGATGATCATAAGGATAGGACATAGTGAAGAAAGCAAGGAGAAAGTGTCTAGATACATCAATGGACTGAGATTGAACATTCAAGAAGAACTAAGCTTTGTAAGGATGACATCTTTGGAAGAAGCATATCAGTTTGCGCTGGAAGTCAAAGAGAAGCTGAATAAGAGGAATGATCAGAGACAAAGAGATAGAGGAGGTAAATTTTAGAGAGGTGGAACATTTTGCAAAGGAGACAGATCACATTCATAGCAGAACAAGTTTGACAACACATTCAAGAAGCAGGACAGAGATAATAATGCTTATTGGAGAGATGACATAAATTTTTACTCGAGAGGAAACTCTAGTGCATATCAGAATGAAGGATATAGAAGAGAGGGAAGAGGATTTGTTAAGAGAACATTTAGAGGTACGTGTTTCAAGTGTGGAGGTGAAGGACATAGATCATTTGAATGTAATCAAGGTAGTACAAGTAAGAGGACAAAAAATAGTGGAAGACCAGCCTATGTGGATGAAGAACCTATTGAACTAGGTGACCCCTATTCAATCAGTAAACTAGAGAAAGGAGAATCACTTGTGATGAGGAGAAAACTATTTCATTTAGAGACAAATGAGGAACCATCGCAGAGCAAAAGTTTGTTCAGGACAAGATGCAAATCTAGAGGTAAGTGTTGTAAAGTTGTGATTAATAGTGGTAGTTCAGATAATCTAGTTTTGAAGGAGATGGTGACTAAGTTGAAGTTGGAAAGATTGAAACAACCTAAGCCCTACCAAATAGCATGGATTTAGGATGATCATAAAATACTGGTGAGTGAACAATGTCTGGTGAAATTTCATATTGGATCTTATCATGATGAAGTCTTGTGTGATATTATGCCTATGGATGTTTGTCATATCTTGTTGGGAAGACATTGGCAATATGATAGAAAAGCTATACCTTATGGGATAAAGAATACATAAACTATAACAGCAAATGGAAAGAGAATTACCTTGATTCCTTTAGAAGATGATCCTAAGAGTGAAGTATGTGAAACTATGAGAATCTGTTTGGTAGATAGAAGAAAATTTCTGGATGGTTTCAGACATGAGAATATGTGTTATGCCTTGATTCCTAAGAAACTTGAAGCATTGAAGAAGGAGACTAAAAAATCACAACCAAAGGAGATAACAGAGTTGCTGACAGAATATGAAGACATCATATCAAATAATGTACATGAAGGATTGCCACCTATAAGGAGTATCAGTCATCACATGGACCTTATACCTAGAGCTACCTTGCCTAACAAACCAACACACCAAATGACACTAGTAGAGAATGAAGAATTGAACAAACAGATACAAGAGTTGTTGAGGAAAGGTTTGACCAGAGAAAGTTTGAGTCCTTTGTAGTACCTATAGTATTATCACCTAAGAAAGATGGAGAATGGAGAATATGTACTGACTCTAAAGCAATAAACAAGATCACAGTTAAGTATAGATTCCCTTTACCTAGGATGGATTATATCATGGATTGTTTGAGTGGAGCAAGATATTTCACAAAGTTAGACTTGAAGAATGGATATCATCAGATCAGAATCAGAGAAGGAGATGAATGGAAGACTACTTTTAAGACAAATGAAGGATTGTATGGGTGGTTGGTGATGCCTTTTGGATTGACAAATGCACTGATTACTTTCATGAGATTGATGAATGAAGTCTTGAAGAAATTCTTGGGTAAGTTTGTGATTGTATATTTGGATGACATTCTATTTTTTAGTAAAACAATGGAAGAACATTTGTGGCATAAAAGACAAGTTTTATAGAGGTTGAGACAAGAGAATTTGTTGATAAACATCAAGAAGTCTAGTTTCATGATGGAAGAACTAGTCTACTTTGAATTTGTGATTTATATGGAAGGATTGAAGATGGATCCTGAGAAAGTAAGAGTAATTGTTGAATGACCTACACCAAAGAGCATTGGAGAGGTTAGATCATTTCATGGATTGGCTAGTTTCTACTAGAAGTTCATAAAAAAAAATTGTTTAGTTTGCAACCCTATGATAGAGACAATGAGAGGTGACAGAGAAGATTTCAAGTGGACATCAGGAGGAGATAAAAGTTTTGAGTTGTTGAAGTAGAAGGTGATAGAGCAACCTATTTTAGGATTACCGTATTTCAATAAGATATTTCAAGTTGATTGTGATGCAAGTGGAAATGCAATTGGAGTAGTATTAAGTCAAGAAGGTACACCTGTAGCATATTTCAGTGAGAAGTTGAATGATGCAAGGAGAAGATATTCAGTTTATGATCAAGAGTTCTATGCCATAATTCAAGCCTTGAAGAAGTGGAGACATTACTTGTTGCCTAAAGAGTTTGTGTTGTATACAGATCATCAAGCTTTGTAATATTTGAATAGTCAAGGTAAATTGAATTAGAGACATATGAGATGGGTAGATTTCATGCAAAGTTATACTTTTGTGTTGAAGCATAGGAGTGGAAAATCAAGCAAAGTTGCTGATGCATTAGGTAGAAGAAGAAACTTGTTGACAAAAATGAGAATTGAAGTGTTGGGATTTGATGAGCTGAAGAACATGTATGAGGGAGACATTGATTTTGCAAAACCTTGGAAAGCATGTAAGGAACCTGTTGTGATAGATAGGAATAAGTGGCTGGATTGTTTTATTTAGGAAGATATGTTGTTTAGAGGAAATTAGTTTTGCATACCTAAGAGTTCCATGAGAGATAATTTGATCAAAGAGAAACACAGTTGTGGATTAGAAGGACATTTTGGCATTGATAAGACAGTGGCCTTGGTGAGTGAAAACTACTTTTGGCCTTAGCTACATAAGGATGTTAGGAAATTTGTGCAGAGTTGTAGATTTTGTCAAGTTGTAAAAGGGAGTAGTCAGAATATTGGATTGTATAAACCTTTGATAGTGCCAGAGAGACCTTGGGAAGACATAAGTATGGATTTTGTGATGGGATTCCATAAGACACAGAGAGGACATGATACTATATTTGTAGTGGTTGACAGGTTTCCAAAGATGGCTCATTTCATACATTGTAAGAAGATAATTGATGCAGTACATGTGGCTAACCTATTTGTTGCAAGTATGGGCCTAACTGGTGTTGTCATTGATGTCAACATACTCCTGTTGCATTGATGATAAGGATTGGATGAGTTGTACGATGAGGATATTGAGAAAATTAGTCCTATCAGGAATAGAGAAGAATAGTGAAGACAGTAAGGTAAATATCCCAGCTAAGATGAAGATCAGAGGATGCAGATCAAAGGGTTTGTAGATATGTGTCTTAAGTTGATCTAGTAAAGATTTGAGAGGTCCACATGAAGATCTGAAGAAGTTATGGCCTCTTAAGTAAACCAGTTCTGGTAGATGTTCAAAGGTGACAGAGTGACACAGATACGTCCAGTGAGATCCAGAAATGCAATATCTTGTTCTGTGGATTTGGTGGAATGTTTAGGGAGTCAATGTGAATTGACAACTCAATTGGTTTGTGGTCTAGAGGTCCGTAAGCATCTATTCCAATATGACAGTGATGACAGACTATGTTCTTGACATTCTGGATGAAGGAGAGGATGATTTCAATAAGTAGAAGTAGTGTGGATGTTCTTGGTGATTCAGGCAAGCTTGTGGAGGTCTTTGGATTGTGTCCAGTTCATGTTGGTGGTCTGCATTGAAGGTTGAGCTTGAAATTGAAGAATTACTTCTGGATGATGATGCTTCTTCTTAAGTTTGGTCAACCGGATGAGTTACACATCCTGCGGATAATCTTGAAGATGTTCTATGAAGAATGGCATGTTCCTAAAGGAAGATTGAAGTCTCAAATCTGTGTGGCCAACAGTGTGGTGATCCGCGTGAAGCCTTTTGTAATTAGTCATGTTGTATTTATGTATTTTCTTTGTAATGTATTCTAACTTGGATGATTATCCCTAAGTTGATGTCTTGTATAAATAAGGAGTTGTGAAGTCATTTCAAATGCATCTTGGAAGATATGAGTGTGTGGAAGAGAGAAGCAGAGCGAAAGGCAGAGTAGAAGTATTGGGCTTAAATGGAACTAACTCAAGCATGGTGAAGATGCTATTATTCAGTTCAAGTATGTAATACTTATCATTCTGTAGATAGTGTGTCTCCTATAGGCAATGGGCCTCTTGTGAGAAGTGTGCTCAGGTAGTGAGCCCTAATTGGCATGTGCCATTTGTTCTTCTTAATCTTTTAATAGAGAATACAATCTTTGGTTAGTCACCCCATGGTTTTTCCCTTAACTAGGTTTTCCACATTAAAAATCTTGGTGTTATATGTATTAATGTGTTTCTGCTCTTGAATTGTTGCATTATGTTTCCATGATTGATTTATTATTATGTTGCTGAATTAAAAGAAGGATTTAAGTGATTAATTGGAAGAAAGTTTTGGACAACTGATTCACTCCCCCTCTCAGTTGTCTATCCTAAATCTAACAATTGGTATCAGAGCTAAGTTTCTCTAAAAGAGCTTAACCGCTTGAGGAGATCTAGGATGTCATCCTATAAGAAGGATAGTCTGAGGTTTGATGGAACCAATTACACTCTTTGGAAAAGCCGCATGGAATGTCACTTGCAATATATGGGAATGCAATATTGGATCATAACTTCAAAGAAATATGTTCCTCCACAGAATGGTTTGAGAACTATAGATGAAATCAGAGATGCTGAAAACAATCTTCGAGCTAAAGAAGCTCTACCAAGTGCCTTATCTGATTTAGAACTGACAAATGTTATAGATCTAACAACTGCATTTAAGATTTGAGAAAAAATGGAACTTCTACATGAAGGAGACAAGTATGTCAAATGTGCCAAGTTGCAGAGTCTGAAAGGAAAATTCAAAAACCTGAAGATGAGAGAAGATGAAAATATCACTACATTTATGTCAAGAGCAAATGAGCTTGATTGTTGCATTAGATGTGCTGGTGGCATCTTGGATGAAGGTGAGATTGTTGCCAAAGTTCTCATATCCCTTCCTGATTCTTACAAATACAAGGTTGCTGCTATTGAAGAATTTATATCTTTTTCAAATATCACAAGAGATCAATTGGTTGGTAAGTTAGCTACATTTGAATTGTCTAAGTTTGGAGATGCACCCCCCAAGACTGAATCTGCATTCAAAGCTAGTGGCTTTGTAAAAGGAAAACAAAAGTTTGATCCAAGAGAGAACTCTTCAAAGAAAATTTCATGGTATGAAAAAGCAAGAAAAGATTTGGAAGAAGATGAAGTAGAAGCTACTCAATTTGAAGCTCTTACTGCAAAAAGACTACCAAGAGGATCTAGTAAGTATGAAGGGAAATTGCCTTTTAAATGTTTTAACTGCAATAAGATTGGTCATTTTACCTCAAGGTGTCCAGAAATATTTTCAAGGCCAAATCCTAACAGATCAAGATTCCAAAAGAAATGTTACTATGTTCATGAAGATGATGATAATGAAGGAGTAATAGATGATGAATTAGAGATAGGAAACAAATCCGAAAGTGACTAGGTGTTTATTGCCATCAAGGAAGAAGATCCAATGCCTTCTGAATCTGTCAATCATAAAATGGTTGAAAGAGCTCTGGCTTCCCAAATTGAAGAAAATGATGATTGGGTCATTGACAGTGGATGCTCCCACCAGATGACAAGTGACAAAAATAAGTTCATAGATTTGGAAAGATATGAAGGAGTGGTAAAATTTGGTGATAATTCTACTGGTAGAATCAGACATAGATGAACTATTTATTTTGATGGAAAGAACAAAACTAGTAATGTACTATATGTTGAAGGTCTGAAGCATAATCTTCTCAGTATTGAATAGTTGGTGGGCAAAGGCTATGATCTTCGATTCAAAAATGGAAAATGTAAAATCTTTGAAAGTTCCAGAATAAAGATTGCATTTGGTACTTAAACAAAAGGTAATATCTTCCACTTGGTTGGTACTGGTAAAAGTTGTTTATTTGTTCAAATTGATCAGAGTTGGTTGTGCCATAGGAGAATGTGTCATGTGAATTTTGATAATAGCATCAAGATAAGCAACACTCAGGATGTAAGGGATCTTCTTGGACTGGTGAAACCTACTAATAGTTTGTGCAAAGAATGTCAGTTGGGTAAGCAAAGAAGAGTCACATTCAAAAGTAAGGAACAGTCTTCTACCAGATTATTAGACTTAGTTCATACTGATCTATGTGCTCCGACAAGAATCGAGAGTTTGCAAGGTGATAGATACTTCATGTTATTAATTGATGATCACTCCTGGATGATGTGGGTGACTTTTCTGAAAGAGAAATCAAAGGCTCTTGAGAAATTCAAAATATTCAAGGCTATGGTAGAGAATGAAACTGGATTAAACATAAAATGTCTGAGGTCTGATAGAGGTGGAGAATTCACATCCGGTGAGTTCATAGAATTTTGTGAGAAACATGGGATAAAAAGATAGTTGTCTGCTCCAAGGACCCCATAGCAGAATGGTACAGTGGAGAGAAAGAACCAGACCATCCAAGAAGCATCTAGAACCATGATGATGGAAGCAAATGTTCCTGAGATCTACTAGAGAGAAGTTGTAAGCACTACAGTCTATACTCTTAATTGAGTACAAATCAGAAACAATACTAGTAAGACTCCTTATGAACTCTGGTTTGGTATCACTCCCAATGTGAAGTATTTCAGAGTCTTTGGTAGCAATTGTTACATTAAAAGAGATGAAGATCTAGGAAAATTTGATGCTAGAAGTGATGAAGGAATATTCTTGGGTTATTCTACTCAAAGCAAAGCATACCAGTGTTATAAGAAGAGATTGAGAAAGATTATAGAAAGTACAAATAGTGAAAGTTGATGAAGGTATTAAAAAACCCTCAAGGTTTTTTGAAGATGATGAAGATGATCAGAATGATGTTTTGGTCCAAGGAGTCCAAGCCCCTTCTAAAATTTAGATCTGGACTAATCTGGTGAATTGAGAAGAAGAGATAAGTTTGAATGAACCTGTGCAAGAAATAGAAGTGCAAGAAAGTCCCAAAATTCCTAGGTATATAAAACTGAATCACTCTGAAGACTAGATCATAGGTGATAAAAGAAAAAGTGTTCAAACAAGAAGAAAGATTGCCCAAGACTCAGAAGAGTATTGTCTAATTTCAAAGATTGAACCAAAGACAGTGAATGAATAATGCAATGATGAAAGTTGGACTAAAGCAATGGAGGAAGAGCTGATGCAAATTGAGAAAAACTACACTTGGGATCTTGTTCCCAGACCTAGAAACAAGAATGTGATTAGAACCAAATGGGTCTTCTGGAACAAACTGAATGAAGACGGTGAAGTAGTGTTGCAAGGTGTGGCCCTTGGTCTCCTTGTTCAGCGTTGCGTTGCGGTGGTTTTCAACAAGGGCTTAACCGCCTCCCCTGTTTGTTAAGTCAAGTGGTTGTATCAAGCATTAATAGGTCAATCTTTTGGTGCAATGACAACTAACAGTTGGTATCAGAGCCAAGGTCACGGGTTCAAACCCCGCGCTTGCATTGGGGGGATTATTGCATGGTGTGGGCCTTGGTCTCCTTGTTCAGCACTGCTCTGTGGTGGTTTGCGACAAGGGATTAACTGCCTCCCATGCTTGTTAAGTCAAGTGGTTGTATCAGGCATTAAAAGGTCAATCTTTTGGTGCAACGGCAACCAAAAAGTAGTCAGAAACAAAGCCAGATTGGTCTGCAAGGGTTACTCTCAAGTAGAAGGAGTTTGATTTTGAAGAAACTTTTGCTTTAGTGGCAAGTATTGAAGAAGTCAGATTATTTCTTGCCTTTTCTACCTTCAAGGACTTCAAAGTATATCAAATGGATGTCAAGTTTGCCTTCCTGAATGGTGACTTGGAAGAAGAACTTTACATTGAGCAACCAGATGGATTTCAATTATCTAATCATGGTGATATGGTCTACAAGTTGATGAAAGCATTGTATGGACTCAAACAAGCCCCAAGAGTCTGGTATAAAAGATTGGATAAGCATCTTTTGAAGATTAGTTTCAACAAAGGTACTACCGACATTAATTTGTACTTTAAAACTAATCATGAAAAAATCTTAATTGTTGAAGTGTTTGTTGATGATATCATTTTTGGAGGAAGACATAGTATGTGTAAAACATTTGCAAATCAAATGAAAAGTGAATTTGAGATGTCCATGTTTGGTGAAATGAATTTCTTCCTAGGTCTGCAAATCATTCAAACAAAGAAAGGAATCTTTATTTCTCAGACCAAATATGTGAAAGAATTGTTGAAGAAATTTGGGATGGAAGACTCAAAACCAATGAGTACTCCCATGGCAACCGGATGTAAATTAAGCAAAGATGATGACTCTCCTAAGGCTGATCAGAAAAAAGTACAGGTCAATGATTGGAAGATTATTGTATCTCACTCAAACTAGACTTGATATTGTGAATGTTGTTGGTCTTGTTGCTAGACTCCAAGATGATCCTAGAGAATCTCATGTCATGGTAATTAAGAGGATTTTTAGATATCTAAAAGGGACAGTTGAGTATGGTTTGTGGTATCCTAGAGATCATGATTTCTCTCTTCATGCATATACAGATGCGGATTAGACAGGAGATGTGGATGACCGGAAGAGTACCAGTGGTGGAGCATTCTTTTTGGGGAAGAGATTAGTTTCTTGGCTGAGTAAGAAACAAGAGGCAATATCTCTGTCCACTGTAAAAGTGGAATATATTGCAGTAGTAGGTAGTTGCACTCAAGTATTATGGATGAAGCAAATGCTAAGAGACATCAGAGTGAAGTATGAGGAGCCTATCACAATCTTCTGTGATAATTCAAGTGCAATAAATATATCAAAAAATCTAGTGTTGCATTCAAAGACAAAACATATATCCATCAAGTTTCATTTTCTGAGAGAGTAGGTGAACAAGAATGAAGTCAGATTGGAGTTTGTACCCTCCAAGGATCAAATTGTAGATATTTTTACTAAACCTCTACCTAAGGACTTTGTTGAGTATCTCAGGGAGAAGTTAGGGGTTATTACCCCTCCGGTTCTAAATTAAGGTGCACTGATGTGCATCAGTCCGATGGATCTCACAGTCATATCTTGTGGTCTGGATTGATGATGGGAAGTTGCTACTCAGGGGGAGCAGCTGGTATGATTCTGAAGTGATGCAAGTATGTGCCCTTTGACATTGATGTCAAAGGGGGAGAGAAGACATGTTAAAAACAAGTGGTTGCTTATCAAAGGGGGAGTAGTAAAGGAAGAGAAGACATGTGAATTGTTGTTGTTGATAGGGGGAGTTAGTCAATGTGGAGAAGTTCTTGTCTTGATGGTTAAAATAGTTTTTCATATCATATGTTGCCATCAATGACAAAGGAGGAGATTGTTGTAAGTATGGGCCTAACCGGTGTTGTCATTGATGTCAACATACTCATGTTGCATTGATGATAGGGATTGGATGAGTTGTATGATGAGGATATTGAGAAAATTAGTCCTATCAAGAATAAAGAAGAATAGTGAAGACAATAAGGTAAAGATCCTAGCTAAGATGAAGATCAGAGGATGCGGATCAAAAGGTTTGTAGATATATGTCTTAAGTTGATCTAGTAAATATTTGAGAGGTCCGCATGAAGATCTAAAGAAGTTATGGCCTCTTGAGTAAACTGGTTCTGGCAGATGTTCAGAGGTGACAGAGTGACATAGATAGGTCCGGTGAGATCCAAAAATGCAATATCTTGTTCTATGGATTTGGTGGAATGTTTAGGGAGTCTATGTGAATTGACAACTCAATTGGTTCGAGGTTTGGAGGTTTGCAAGCACCTATTCCAATATGAAAGTGATGATAGACTATGTTCTTGAGGTTCCAGAGGAAAGATAGGGTGATTTCAGTAAGCAGAAGTAGTGTGGATGTTCTTGGTGATTCAGGCAAGCTTGTGGAGGTCTTTGGATTATGTCTAGTTTGTGCTGGTGGTCTGCATTGAAGGTTGAGCTTGAAATTGAAGAATTACTTCCGAATGATGATGCTTCTTCCTAAGTTTGGCTAACCAGATGAGTCACACATCCTGCGGGTAATCTTGAAGATGTTATGTGAAGAGTGGCATGTTCCTAAAGGAAGATTGAAGTCTTAGATCTGTGTGGCTGACAATGTGGTGATCTGCATGAAGCCTTTTGTAATTAGTCATGTTGTATTTATGTATTTGCTCTGTAATGTATGCCAAGTTGGATGATTATCCCTAAGTTGATGTCTTGTATAAATAAGGAGTTGTGAAGTCATTTCAAAGGCATCTTAGTAGAGATGAGTGTGTGGTAGAGAGAAGCAGATCAAAAGGTAGAGCAAAAGTATTGGGCTTAAATGGAATTGAAATAAGCATGGTGAAGATGCTATTCTTTAGTTCAAGTATGTAATACTTATCATCTTGTAGACATTGTGTCTCCTATAGGCAATCAGCCTCTTGTGAGCAGTGTGCTTGGGCAGTGAGCCCTAATTGGCATGTGCCATTTGTTCTTATTCTTTTAATAGAGAATATAATCTTGGGTTAGTCACCCCATGGTTTTTCCCTTAACCGGGTTTTCCACGTTAAAAATCTTGGTGTCATATGTGTTAATGTGTTTTTGCTCTTGAATTATTGCATTATGTTTCCATGATTGATTTATTATTATGCTGCTGAATTAAAAGAATAATTTAAATGATTAATTGGAAGAAAGTTTTGGACAACTGATTCACCCCCCTTCTCAGTTGTCTATCCTAAATCTAACACTATTTTTCAAGGGGATTGTGAGATTGCATGGATTACCTAAGAGTATAATTTCAGATAGAGACACTAGATTTCTTGGATACTTTTGGAAGACACTTTGGAAGAAGATGAAGATAGATTTGAAGTTCAGTTCAACTTTTCATCCATAGAGCAATGGATAGATAGAGGTAGTAAATTGGAGTTTGGGAAACTTGTTGAGATGTTTGGGTGGAGAGACGACAGGAAGTTGGGATTTGATTCTTTCACAAGCAAAGTTTTCATACAATAATTCAATAAATAGGAGCACTAGAAGAATACAATTTGAGACTATTACCATTATAAATTCTAGAGGAGTTATAGAATTGAGAGACATTGGTATAGAAGAAAAGAGAAGTGCAGAACTAGAGGAATTTGTAGATCCGGTGAAGACAGTGCATAATCAGGTTAAGAAGCATTTGGAGGATATGAACAGTAAGTATAAGGAAAATGTAGATGAGAAGAGAAGACATAAGGAATTTGAAGTAGGAGATGAAGTGATGGTATACTTGAGAAAAGAAAGATTTCGAGTTGGGGCATATAACAAGCTGAAGATGAAGAAGTTTGGACCTTGTAAGATACTTAGAAAATTTGATTCAAGAAATGCATATGAAGTGGAGTTACCAAAGACATTAAGTTTATCACCTATTTTCAACATTGCAGACCAATACCAGTATCATGAAGTAGAGTTCAGTGATAGCCAAGAAGAAGACTTGAAGAAATAGTTACCACAACAAGCACCAGAGCAGATTGATGACATCTTGGATAACAGAGTTGGATGCAGCACCAGAGGAAGGCAATACAAAGAATATCTTGTGAAGTGGAAAGGTAGACCAGAAGAAAATTCATCGTGGGGATTTCTCAAGCTGAGGTGGACCATCTTGGTTCTCCCCTAGCCCCAACAAAGTGAGGGACTCACTTTTTCAATAACCTCATATGTCTTATGCAGGAGCATCCCTAGTTCAAGAGCAATCTTGTATCAACCAAAAACATTTACATTGCAGTTTGCTTGCAATTCAGTTTCTTTCTTTTCATTTTCTAGTTCAGTTCAGGCAATTTTGTGAGAAGTAGTTTTTGTATTTTGGTCTACATTCTGCCGTAGTTGCATTTTAGATCTTGTGGAATAGGACTTAGCTTCTTGATTCATTCATCTACATCATATCTAGAATTCAGAATATTTGGATCAGTTACATGAAATTTATCACTATTAGAAGTGTTAGATCTAGGGCACACAACTGAGAGGGGGGGGGGTGAATCAGTTGTAAAAAAACTTGCTTCTACTTCAAACACTTGATTCTTCTTTGTTACTTAATAACATATCAATTAACCATTCATGAAAGCATCAAGCATAAACACTAGAGCAAATAAACATCAACACATTAGATGCCAAGATTTTGACGTGGAAAACCCAGTCAAGGGAAAAACCACGAGGTGATTAACCCAAGGATTATTCTCTGTTAGAAGAATAAGAAAAATAGATGGCACATGCCAATTAGGGCTCACTGCCTGAGCACACTGCTCACAAGGAGGCACACTGCCTACAAGAGACACACTGTCTACAAGATAACAAGTATTACAAACTTGAACTGAGATTGACATCTTTACCATGTCTAGATCAGTTCCATTTAAGCCCAGGACATTTCTACTCTGCCTTTCACTCTTTCACTATATGCCACTCATCCGCTCCACAACACACTTCAAAATGAATTCACAAACGTTTATTTATACAAGGCATCGACTTAGGAATAATCATCTAAGTCGGCAATCATCCACAAGAACATTCGCAAGATGAATAACTCATCCGGTCGGCCAGTCTAAACAAGAACATCTTCATCCGGAAGTATATCTCCAATTCCAAGCTCTAACACTAATGCGGACTGACAACACAACCTCAACATGATCCAAGAACCTTCACAGGCTTGCCTGAATGACTAGGTACATCCGCACTTCCTCTACTTACTAGAATTCTTCTTTTCATCATCTGAAACTTCAAGAACACAGTCTGTTACCACTGTCACAATCACAAAGGTGATTTCGGACCTCCAAACCATGAACAAATCAAGATGACACATCACAAGGACATCCCAAACACTCCTTCCAATCCACAGAATAGGACAATGTACTTCTAGATCTCACCAGACCTTTTTGTAACACTCTATCACTTTTGAGCATCTCCCGGAACCGGTTCTACTTGATTGATCACAACTTCTTCATATCTTCATGTGGACCACTGAAATCTTAACTGGAACATCTCAAGACTCATATCTACAAACCCTTTAATTTGCATCCTCTGATCCTCAACCTATTGAGTACTTTTGCCTTCTTCTCATCACTGTTCTTCACTATTCCTGATTGAGACTAATTTTCTCAATATCCTCAGCACAAAGCTCATCCAATCCTTCTCATCAATGCAATATGAGTATGTTGACATCAATGACAACACTAGTTAACCTCATACTTGCAACAAGAAGGCTGACTATTTTCTCAGAATAGAGCATCCTGACAGTCTCAGATTATCAACAAAAGGAGAAGATTTGCGGATCATTTCTTGACTTGTGGAGCCTAAGGACACATCATTCAATGATGTTTGGTTCGTGGCTTACCTTCCTCAAGATCTGCACACCATTCCATTCATTTGTAGAGATGTTCTACATGATTAGGTCTGACATATCCATGTACACATGTTACAACTCTTCGTTAGAGTTTGTGACCTTCCTTGGTCGAAGCAGAGGAACCTTTTGTACCAGAGATGATATATAAGGATGTAATAGATCCCTAGGAAAGGAGTGAAGATCCTTAGCATAAGTTCATAGTTTGGATTTTGCATGAAAGTGCTTCAAAGCTATATTTTAAGCATATTTTAATATTTATAATCATGTCTGTGAGCCGAATTGTAAGCCCGCATGATGTTGGCCAGATTGTATTTGAATTCTATTATATATTGAATGACTAAAGCTATGGTTGTTCCATATCTTTTGAGTTGTTTCCATTGTGTTTACTCTTGTTGCATGGCCTAGACAGTTCATTCTATGAACCCTCCTACCGTGACTGCACCAAATGTGGGAATAGAAATTTGTTACAATGAAATGGGTATGATTATATATTTGAGGTAGAGGATATGACAAAATGGTAAGAGTTATTTCAACAAGAACATTTTGTAGGTGGATTTAGAACATGGAGACCTGGTTACTAATACCTTGGAGGGATAAATGAGAGTTTTGTAAGCTTTAATTTCATTATTTTATATGTTCATATGCATATTTTTCCTACATCTAATCTTGTAAATTCCTATAACTATTAAATATTTAATATGTAATGCTAGAAAGGTAGAGTAGGTGGAGTAAAATCTAGATTTGACTAAAATAAGTAAATTCCAATTTCCCTATGCTACAAGAATAGGACACAAAATGTTATATAAATGATCTTTTTTTTAAAAAAAGATGATAGTTAATTGGTTTTGGTCTCAACCTTGTTATATATAATGATGTTCTCTATCTATGAATAATCTAGGGCACCAAACATTATAATTTAGGTTAAATTTTTTAGCTTAAATACTTGGTGTAATCTTAATGAGAATATATTAAATGTAGACATGCCTTTGTGGTTTAATGTCAATATGGTTTTCAAGGTGTGTTTAGGAGGTTGATATGAAGTATTTATCTTTGAAGTTGAATTTTCCATCTTGTTAGTGTGTTGACCAGTTAACCTACACAAAGGATGTAAAACTATTCAAATGCTTGTGAATTCTCTTATTTAAACACCATATGGATTCACTTTGTTCAATAATTGATGCATGAATAATGTTCAATCATTGAAATATCTTGTTATTTATAAGTTGCACATGTTAGTAATATAACAATGTTTATGCTTGTCATTTGCTTAAGAAGTTTGTAGTTTCAAATTGCACATGTACCTTTGTGGTAGTGATTGTTTGATTTTATTTCCCCTAGGAAAAATGCACCAATCTATACAACTTTTCTTTTCCTCCATAATCTAAAGATTAAAATGATAATCTTTTTTCTAGTTTAGAGTATTTTCATTACTTGTTTTTCCTATGTATGATTCATTGTCACAATCATTTCACTATCTTAACCAATATTAGTTTTGAATCATTTTTAGAGGATTATACACTTAGAATTCCTACTCACTTATACAAATAAACATACCTTTGTTATATCTTGTGGGAACCTATATTTTTCTTACAATAAGAGACATGTTCTTGTAGTATTATAGATAGCATGTGTGCATACAAATTATGATTGCATTTATCATGTTGAATTTACAAATTCATTTCATACCTTTAGTTGCACATGCTATGTTGTTGTCTTTCTACTTTGTATGAGGTTCTAGAGGTTTTTTCTAATTGACATAATGACATAGTTTGTCAAAATATAACTTGTAGCTTTTCTATTAACTTACCTAGGCCTCAAGAAACACCCTCTTAGGCTTTGCTAAGACTAAAGTGGATGAAGATAAATTACCTCTCTTATAAATTCACCCAGTATTGTCCACCTTTTGAGAATAAGTCTGTTGACTCTCTCCTTATGTTGCTTTCCGCATCATACTAGTGATGAGAGAATTCTACAAAAGTGGAAGCTACCACTATGAGATCCAATAGGGTCAAAGGAGTGATATGATAGATTTTCTAAAGGAAATTATTGGCTTGGAGATATTGTAGATGGATTTGACTTGGGTTAGAGATGAATTAGTGGGATTAGTAGTAGAGGATGATAAAGATGTCGAGAAATATTTGGTTGCAATGGTACTAACTGGAATGCTAGTAGTGGATTAAAATCAATGGTAGAGGTAAGGATAGGTGGGATTCCTATCGAAGAGGTAGTGATAGATTCACTAATCTTAAGAGATGATGCAAGTTTAGAATAAATTTCTTCTAGTTTTTTTCTTCCATACGCACAAATGTCAGATAATGTGTGAAGCATGCATATTAACTAGATTCTAATGATTCTATACATTAGCCAAAATAGAAAGTTGTATAGAAACATCTTCCTTTTGAACATGTGCCTCATGACCATAATCATCACCTCCATTTATCTCAATATAACTATCATTAAATCTATCCCTATCATTGGAATGGGTGGCCATACTATGTCTAAAGAGAAACTCCTTCTCAGTGGAGGATATTTATTTCATGGAGCCTTTGTCATAAAAAATAATATGGATGGGAATAGAATACTAGAGAAAAATCAAATCTAAAAATATTCTAAAAAAATAAACCCTAGGTTAAGTCAAGGGTGGGTAGGATAAGTTTGAGTATAGAGAATAATTACAATCACCAAATTGTAGAAAAATATTAACTAATGAAGCACTAAGATAATGACTAGTCAGAGTTGAAAAAAATACAAATATAAAACCTAATTAGGGAAATAAAATGGAAAAATGATGTTCCTTTGGATAATTAGGGAAATACACATAATTAAGTACAAATTAATCATAGGATTGAATGTGGTGTGTAGATAGAGTGGAATAGAAGGGATCTAATCAAATAATATCAAATATTGGGAACAAGCATTCCATAAATGGAAATAGATAAAGAAACATAATACCTTTCTTTATGATCGAAGATTGAGTTTTTATTGATGACAATGGTGAAGTCGGTGTGCCTTAGAAGGTATAAATATGCTAAATAGTCATGTGTATGAATGAGAATTAGAATATTATTCCCTATTCTATTTTGGTTCACCTTTGGAGTTATAGATCTAGTTGGTGAATACAAACTTGATCTATGCCTATAAACACAAACCATGTTGCTCTCTACATTTTTTTCCTATGAAATCTCTAAAATTTAGATAGCTTAATGATATTTTATGTCATACTCTAATGGTTTTTCTAATAAATTGGTAATATTTAAAATACCTCAATGGTAAAAATATATTTAAACATGCACTTTGATTTAAGAATGATTTCTATGAGATTCATATGTTGTAGGATAAGTGTGATCAAATATGCTAGATTCTTTCCTTGATTCCTAAATTTTAGTGAAGATGCAAATGATAGTTCTTGTGAAAACTACATCTCAATCTAAAAGGGGCATGCCAACTAATATTTTGATTCATCTTCAGAGTTCTAGATCTAGTTGGTGAATACAATCTTGATCTATGCCTATGAACTTAACCCATGATGATCTCTAGATTCTATTATATGAATTCTCCAAATTTTAGATAGCTTAATGATATTTTATGGCATATTATAATGGTTTTTCTAACAAGTTACCAATAGTAAATTAGGAATCATTAAACATGCTCTTGCACTCTAGAATAATTTCTAAGAGATTCATATGCACTAGGATAAGTGTGATAAAATTCTAGATTCTTGAATTTGAGTGTAGATGAAAATGATAGTTCTTGTGAAAACTACATCTTAATTTAAAAGGGGCATGCCAACCAAATTTTGGTTCACCTTTAGAGTTCCAGATCTAGTTGTTGAATGCAAACTTGACCTATGCCTTTGAACTCAACCCATGATGCTCTCTAGTTTTTTTCCTATGAATCTCTAAAAATTAGATTTCTTAATGATATTTATGTCATACTCAAATTTTGATGTATTCATAGTAGGAGAGACCAAGTAAGACTTTCAAATCATGCAGCCCACAGCAAAGACTCAACCATAAATTACCACAACACATAAGAATATAATCATTAAATAGATATTTTGTAATATTATCATAGAATTACAAGCATAGTTACTAAAATGTTCCCTCTTATGTACTAGGCCATAGTCATTTATTTATATAAGACTACCAAGATTACACAAATGCCACTAACTATGTACCACCACTTCTTGGTTCACTACTAGTGACCACATTATTGTTTCCAATCAAAAATAACCTTAGGACTTATCACAAACTTGTCGCATGGGATACAACATGACTTAATAGAAGTACTCTAATCCATACCTCAAAGAAACATTCCTACATGCCATAATTGGTACCTATAGATTGTAGTTGACATCATATTACTACTACTATATTCTATCACTTCAATCATGCTCCCTTGTTGCTAAAATTACGTACTATGCCCGTACTCCATCCTAGTCTTCTTTGATTGCTTTAGACCAATTCAAAACCTATTATTTATATCAATATCAAGTTTCTCACATGACCTGCAGCAACCCCAAGTTGGTACAAATCTTGAGGCCACATGAAAAGTGTTAATGACAAGATATAACAAATTTACAAATTACAACAGCCCAATGGTGGAGACTCTCCATGTGGCAGACCATGGACCTTCATAATGGCTACTAAACATATCATAAATATTATTCATTGGAAAAAATTCAAAATAAACCTTCTACAATATAAGAATAGTTCTAACAACAATCATGGGCAACCTGCAGTCACTCTACAAACTAAATTTTCAGCCTCCACCCACCCAATGAACATAAAACTTTAACTAAAGATATAAAAACAACATACAAAACTACTACCACAATAATAGAAGTAATTTCTTGATGTGGTGAAATGTGCTGACTTTTACCATCACAAACTTCTAACCATGAACTTTACACACTAACAAACTACTTAAAGTAGACCACAAATTTTATTCCCTTAGACATGATACTACATTTTAGGATTCCCAAGGATGTGTCTTCATAAAACTCCTAGAGAAAATAAAAAATGAGCTCCTCATTTTTCAAGGTAATCCACCACCCTTGCCTAGAGATTATATTTTGTTGCTTCTTCAACCCACTCTTTCCATGTTCTCAGGTATGCCTAGTGATCCATCCTAAGTATTGCTTTCTCCAAGTTATTTTTCACTCTGTTCCACTAATCATCCTCTACACTATATATCCTTTTCCTATATTCAGTCACAACCCACTTGCTCTTGTCAAGAACTGATCACTCCCATATATCAACCTCTTTTATATCCACCACATACCATTTTGTTATTCTTTCCTCTATTGTATTTTCCCTCTTATTAATCTATCATATCCTCTAGATGTTCCCCCTTTAAAAATCCTCATTCTCACATCCTTTCCTCTATACTCCTTTTACATTTGTGGTGTTGCCACCTATTCTAGCAATGCTGCACATCTTTAGAATCAAAGGATGCCATCCCTCTCAAACACACACACCAACACTATTGTAAAACTATCCTTCACTTACCCTCAATAGCATCATCTTATTCTTTTATCCATCCTTTCAGATCATGTATGTGTTATCTCTCACATTATACAATTTATCCCCATCAAATTGCCACAATATTCCCAATAGATGATGGCACACATTCATCATTGCAATGTCACACAAAACCTCATCATGGTATGCCCCTTAGACACCTAAATCTAACCACATCCTAAAACCACTATATTTATCCCTTATCCACATTATTCTAGCATTAATTAAATAAATTACTTATTTAATTAACCCATTTGATCATCTTCCTAGCATTAATTAAATAAATTTTATAATCATTTTAATTAATTAATCATTTCGATACTTCATCTAATGGTTTGTCCTTAAATTATTTAAATCAACATTTATTTAATTAAATCATCAATTCCTATGTCTATAACTCCAAAAATTAAATAAATAACCAACATTTATTTAATTCACCCATTTCCCCATCATCATTAGTAAAATAAACTAATCATGTTCATTTGACAAATTAATCACTTTCACAAGGCTCCATAAATCCACATGAATCCTAACCTAAATTAACTTTCATCTTAGCCATTCATTTAACCTTTTAATCTCCACCTTTATTTTACGTATGTGATTCTCACACATGTTGGAGATTAATCACGTCACAATCACATATTCCTAGGTTTGTCACGCATGTGTGAGAAGTCCTACTTGTCATAATAAAAAATCCTCATAATCCTTCTCACATATGTGTGAGAGCTTACACAAGGTCCCAAATGGTATCTTTTGAACCTCACCCTCCATATTCTCCTAGAAAATCCTATCCGTCCATATCCTCTCAATCCATGTGTCATCATTTTCATTTTCTCTAGTTAATATCCTTCACATATTTTGTATACATAAATTAGTTCTGATGATATTTGTTTAGTATTCCCTAGTAGTCTAGTTGACACTATAAAGTAGTTTACACTTCAAAATACATTAAAATTTTCACTTCAAGAATTCATTTGTAAGATTAATTAGATATTTGTTTCTCTTTGACAAATTAAAAGTATCTCAACAAATAGCTAGTCTATTTTCATTTGCCCATAAGAAATTAACGTTATAATATAAATTCCAAATGTGATTTTGAACATATAGATATATAGTTTCAGGTTCTTCTTCTCTAAATTAAATTATTCTTATCCATTTAAGATAGTGAAATTCAATCAATCCTACAATTGTCGTAAGAATTAATGATGTAGATCAACAAATTAAAACACCAATTTTAAGTTCTCAACACAAAATTTTTCTCACATTTCTTACATCGTTTATGTAACACCTCAAAAGAACTACCACAAATTAGACCTATTTATTTTAATAAAATATAGCCAAGTTTACTAATTAAACAATGATAGTAATAATTAGAATAGATTCAAATCATGATACAAATTTATTTGCACCCCAACAATTTCTACATTTACATTTACTCGCACCCTCAGTTGTGGAATGAACATCTAAATTATGTTCGATTGATCCAATGGAATTTGAAAACATATTCACATGGGTTGGAGGAATGCTTTGGTTTTGTTTATGAGAAGATCCCTTCTAGACACTATAATTCAATTACATGGCTTGTAAGTCATTTCTAAATTAGACACAAGCTTTTGTTTCTAACACTTGGCATCCTCCAATCAGCCCTATTAATTTAGGGCCTAGTAAACTATAGGAATGGACCTTGGTAGCTTTCCCTATGTCTATGTATCTAATCTCTATGATTAAGACACATGCAAAACACTAAATGGACTTTTCCTCTCAAGCATAGTAGCTATTTTAATTATAAACCTACAAACATGAGGAGTTTATAAATCCTAAGTTACTGAGTTGCTCAATTTTGGGATTCAACTTAGATTTTACTCTATGACCTCTTCATATGTGAGCACTATATACCTTTTTTATTTGCTTAGGATATCGAGTCCATATTACAAGGGAAACAACTTCAAAGACTTGGGATCACTTGAAGATAGATATGTGGCATGCTGTGAAATGTTTGGTCTCTCAACTCTTAAAATTATCATTTGTAGACTTACTTTGAGCTCATTTGTGAGCATAATGATTCTATAAATCCTAATTTATTTATCATTTCAAGTCTAAAACAATCATGGATTAGGGATAGAGAGGCTAGCAAATACAAGAATCCTCTAATAATAAATCCTAGTATTGATCAGCTCTAGCCTTAAGAAAGGGATATGGTTGAATCATCCTTTCAAGGACATGTGTCACATTGAGATTAACACTAAGAAATGAATGGACAAGAATCACTCTAAAGGATCAATAGATAAGGTTATCCCCATGGCTCTCTATATACATGAACCTATCAAGAATTATGTCTTATTTGAATCTCAATTCTCTAATTGACAAGTAACATTACCAAGAGGTTAGATGGATGCAAGGCTCCTTGTATAACTTAACCTAAAATAATTTTTAACTCTAGTTTAGACAAAGACATTATTTGGGATTTCCATCAAGAAACACATGCCATGCAAAGATTCACTCCATTAGTTCAACAAATAGAGATTCACTTGACATATCAATGCACAAGGATCTCTTAAGGCATACTCCAAACACGGGATGGAAATAAAATTTGACTCATTCAATCCTTAAATTTACTAGATTTCAAAGTATGCACCTCCAACAAATATGAGAATATTATAGACTTGGATGTACTCAAGATCTTGGGTTCAAGATTAATAAGATAACCTCCTTGAGAGGCTCTTTAGATGTGAGAATTCATTTAGGACTAGCTTAATACAAAATTTTGGCTCCTAGCCTTGTAAGTCTAACTTGTGATTACTATGTTAGGATCTTTCTCTAAGGACACATGTTACACAAATTAACTCTAAGGAAATTTAAGGTCAACAACCACCCTAACAAAGTAATGACTAGGATTCATGAAAACTTTGTAGTGAATCATATGAAATGGGGATTAAACCTCAATCTTGAAGTGATTCTAACTATCGTCTTCCCACTAGGAAAACATGGAGAGTTTAGACTGAAAACCAAACTATGACAAAGAAGAATAAATATTAATCATTTAAATGTACACATATCATTAGTCCCATTGGATTGAATCTAGGACTATTAAAATTCTCTTTTAGATTTTTTCTTAGCTAAATTCCCTTATATATCCATTAAAATGATTACATAGTATTTCCATCATAATACATAACTAAGAGAATCATATTAATCCTTAGTAGTAAATCACAAATTCCAAAAATTAATAACTTGATCATGTTAATAATTTGTTCAAACATAGGACACAAAGTTACTAAGTTCTACAACTTCATTATATAAGGAAAGTAGTTGGCATATGATTACTTTGAATGATACATTATGGGATACAAGCACTATTCATAACTTTAACCTTCACTAAATTTATAGACACTAATTAATATAATCACAATTATCAGAAACCCTACAAAAAATGATCTAGTGTCATTTTAAAGCCCAATAGTAGAATTAACACAAATTCAATCTAGTGCAAGATTGCACTATTACTTTTCATGGGTTTGACTCCCTATTTAAACAACCATTCACTAGTCACATCATGACATTCGTAGAAATCCATGATCTAGTTAATATCAACCATTGCAATCAATTCTCTAGTTGGCACCCTGATTTGCCTCTATTATTTTGTAAGAATCTAAAGATCATCCTTATGAACTCAAGAAGTCTTTTCACTTCTTGTTGTGTAACTTTGATGATACATATTGAGTGGAAAACCCTAACACATTTTACATAAACCAAACCACTTTTTTGAATTTTCTTCTTATGCTTAAGTCTTATCTTTATAGCCAAATGTATGACACTAATTTGTTTAAGTGAACTCGAATTCAATAGCTTCAAACTAACTTCAACAACACTACAACTAGGGTGTGTGCAAGAAGTTGAGTCCACTTTGTGGCCAAAAAGTGGAAGTGTTTTCCCTAATTTTCAGAATTTGTCACATTTGACCTAAAAATTTAAAGCACTTAAAGGTGAAATGTTGGAAAAAGTCACTAAATATGAAATGTAGTACTCGGAGTCTAGTTTCCAAATATGTAATTTTTTTGAATACCCAGATGATACAAATTGATTT
This sequence comes from Cunninghamia lanceolata, assembly GCA_027924645.1. Taxonomy (NCBI): domain Eukaryota; kingdom Viridiplantae; phylum Streptophyta; class Pinopsida; order Cupressales; family Cupressaceae; genus Cunninghamia; species Cunninghamia lanceolata. The sequence continues at coordinate 12,517,999 of BSBN01000892.1, forward strand.
TTAATAGGTGTTTATAAAAACCACTATTTAAAAGTCACTTTTTTTTACTATACCATGCACGTGTACGTCATCCATATTTTGACCTAAATAATCATATTTTTCTAAATCCTTTTGGGAAAAGATTTGTAACTCACTGAAGCACGTTTTCCATATTTTTTTGTAATTTTTTATTGAATTTTTTTTTTTGTTAATTTTTTATTGGCCATTTTTCGTGTTTTAAAAAATCGTCATGTACGTCATGCATAAGATGACCTAAACTTATTATTTTTTGAAAAAAAAAATTCAAATTGAAAAGAATTGTCTAAAGTACGTTTTCATAAAAAAAATTTACAATTTTTTTAAATAAAAAGTTATTAAAATACTAAAAAACCCTGATAATTCAAGTTTATGGACATGTTTCATTAGAAATAATTAAAAAATTAAAAAAAATCTATTTGTAAAAAAAATTACATATTTACAATCTACACTGTCTCATCTATAATGGGTTTTAATTTCGTAAAAAAAATCTGCAAAAAAGGCCTTCAGACATATGCCCAAAGTCACTAGTTTGTTGTGACATTGACAGGACCTTCAACTTGTAGGTCAAACTAGGTCCAAAGCCAAGGGCCGGGATCCCAAGCCTTTTTTCTGACCCAAAACCCATAGCAAAAGTGGGTCAGAAATTCAAAATTTATAAAATGAGATCCCGTTCTAGAAACGAGATCCCTTTCCATAAAAGGTTAATATTTTAATCTTTTATGAAACGGGATGTGGGTTAGAAATTCAAAATTTATAAAACGAGATCCCGTTCTAGAAACGGGATCCCGTTCCATAAAAGGTTAATATTTTAATCTTTTATGAAACGGGATCCCGTTTCATAAAGGTTAAAATATTAACCTTTTATGAAACTCAAAATGGGATCCCACTTTTGGCTCAGGATCCCGAAGCAAAACGGGATCCTGTTTTGGTTAACCTGATTTTGGGTTTTTTTCTAAGTCTGAAACTTCCACCTTAAGTGGACACAACTTCTTGCATTTACCCACTATTTTGTGGATACATGTTGACTTTATCTATGACTATCAACTTCCTCAACTCAAGAGATGGAAAACCAACTCATTCCTTGAATGAAGATTGGATCATCCTCCCTAAGGTCTGAAGGTCACCAAGTCTTATTATTATAAGATAGACCAATGGTGAATAAAATGTCACTAAAACAAGACACCTAATAGTATTTAGATTATTTATCATTTTAACAAATGATTGCAGACACAATAAAATGTTTTCCCTTACTAAGGATAACCACAGACACAAGCATACCATGAATATTGAGTGCAAACAAATTTCTTCATAGAAAATTTTGTTAATGCAACACAAGATCTAACTTCTCTACAATCTATACAATCCTTGGTCTAACTTAATCTATCTAAGAGAAAGAAAAGAAAAGAAATTCGAAGAAAGGATAAGAAGAGAGGAGAGAAGAAGAGAAAGAGATAACAATAGAATAAGAATGGATCTTTCACTATAAGAGAATGATTGGCTCCATGAGCTCCAGCTACTAACCTGAGAGAAGCACTCACACCACTATCAATATTACCTAAACATGAAAATATTATTGATGTTAGAGTCTATAAAAATGTGACAAACAAATGATTATGTAATATGGAAATAAAAAGAAGATAAGATAACCACCAAGTTACTTGTGTAGAATATATGGAAGAAACTAATGGACAAACCTACATTTAGCTCATAATATTATTTAAAACAGAAGATCTCAACTAAAATACCATCATTATACTTCTAGATAAATAGGTTATACATCCCCTCCATTAAGTTTCTCACATAGGAGGAATCAAGTTCTTTGTTCTAAAACTTTATTACAAACTTCTAAGTAGATAATGACAAGTAGTGCCATACTTATATATAGACATATAAGATACAAAAAAATATATGATATACGAATGTCATGAATTACATGTCCTAAGTTGTTGGTGGTAGAATTAATTACAAATATCTAAAAAATATAGGCCCCCATGTGCTTTTAAATTGGTCTTTGACATGGATATATGATATGTATTTAAACCATGGAAAGCATCAAGATTGACAACAATATTTCTAGGCTTCAATGTATATTTGGAGATTGTATCTTGTAGCTTACATGAGTTTGTAGTATCAAATCTTGTTTATCCAAGAGTATAGTCATTATAGCTTACATTTGTCTTTGTAAACAAAAATTTTCAACTTCAATGTATCTTTGGAGATGATTTTGTTGGATATATCTTGCACATCATTCAATGTTGGTTATTTTCTACTCTATTTCATGTAAAAATATAATCATTTATCTATTTTATTTCCTCAAAGATGATTCCATTACTCATTCTTCATGTTGACTCAAGATTTACAATGGTTTGAGTGGTTTTTCTGGTGTTTGTAAGAGATGCTTGCTAGGTCAATTGTTGTCTATTGGATTGACAAACTTCTTTTCTCACTCAATCTCCTTTTCCCTTTTATTTTCATTTCCCTCTTCCCTTTTATCTCTTTTCTCTTTCTTTATCAATAGATAAAGTAGGATAGATTAGAGATAGTTTAGACGTAGAATAGGCTTTTCTTGAACTTCATTAAATATCTTGGTGCAAGAGCATGAGATCTTTCTTATTAAATTCAAGACATCTATCTATATATGTGATTATATTTTATAAGGAAAAAGCAACTACAGTACACAATAAAATTTAGGAATCGTTAAACTATCACAATAACCCCTTGCTAAATATTTGGATAACCTCTGAAGCTATCTTAGTGTAGACTAGACCTAGTCATTTAGAACTTTGAGGAGAAATTATCTTGGGTGTCCTTTCAAGAGGGCAGGTATCTATAATTCCTCCTAATGTTGGCCTTGTATTATTTGGTTAGTTAACAAATCTCAACCATCATTATATAATCTAGGTTGATTTGTGCTTAATTGATTGCATTTATAGTTTATATAACCTAAGATATTTTAAAAAAAAATACTTTACAACAATAATATATTATCTATAAATATATAAATTTATTCTTACAATTATTTATATTTTGATATTAAAAATCTTAGTATAAATCTTATGAACATTGTAATGATGACCGCTTTTAAAAAAAAAATTAAAAAAAATTAAAATAATCATAATGAGAATAATATTTGACGAAGGGATTTTCTTTGATTCCTTCAATATAATAGTTCTATTGGTCTAGCTTCCATGTAGTGACTTCCTATGATTGGGAATACTTGACAAAGGAAACCTACAATAATAACTTTAGCAAGGAATGAGTGAGGAGGTTAGTTGCACTTGGTATAATTGTATCTAGCCTCTAATCATGTTATGAATAAATCATTTGAAGTTCAACAAAGTGTGGTGTGTGGTGCATAGTTGAGAAACATGTCTTAATTCCTCTCATCTAGGGTTGAACATGTTGCAACTATGGGTTAAACCGGTGTTGTCATTGATGTCAACATACTCATGTTGCATTAATGAGAAGGATTGGGTGAGCTGTGTGCTGAGGATATTGAGAAAATTAGTCTCAATCAGGAAAAGTGAAGAATAGTGATGATAACAAGGTAGAACTCCAAGATAGGTTGAGGATCAGAGGATGCGGTTTAAAGGGTTTGTAGATATAAGTCTTGAGATGCTCCAGTCAAATTTTTAGGGATCCACATGAAGATCTGAAAAAGTTATGGTCGCTCAAGTAGAACCGGTTCAGATAAGTGCTTAGTGGTGACAGAGTGAGACAGATAGGTCCGGTAAGGTCCAGTAATGCATTATCCCACTCTGCGGATTTGAGGAAGTGTTTAGAATGTCCTTGTGAAGTGTCAAGTAGATTAGTTTGTGGTTTGAAGGTCTGGAAGAACCTATTCCTTTGTGACAGTGATAACAGACTATGTTCTTGAGCTTCTAGATGTAGAAGAGAAGGATTTCAGTAAGTAGAGGAAGTGTGGATGTTCCTGGTGATTTAGAAAAGCTTGTGAAGGTCCTTGGATTATGTTTAGTTCGTGTTGATGGTCTGCATTAGAATTAGAGCCTGAAATTGAATAAATACTTCTGGAAGAAGGTGTTCTTTCTGTGACTGGCCGACCGGATGTTATATACACCTTGTGAATGTTCTTGCGGTTGCTTGCCGACTTAGATGATTGTTCCTAAGTTGATGTCATGTATAAATAAAATATTTACGAAGTCATTTCAAGTGTGTACTCGTGGAGATGAGTGTGTGGTAGCGAAGAGAAGAGCGAAAGGTAGAGAAGAAGGTTTGAGCTTAAATGGAACTAACTCAAGCATAGTGAAGATGCTATTTACTAGTTCAATTTTGTGATACTTATTCCTTGTAGACAGTGTGTCTCCTGTAGGCAGTGAGCCTCTCATGAGCAGTGTGCTTGGGTAGTGAGCCCTAATTGGCATGTACCATTTTGTTCTTTCTATTCTTCTAACAGAGAATATTATCTTGGGTTAATCACCCCGTGGTTTTTCCCTTAACCGGGTTTTCCACATCAAAAATCTTGGTGTTATGTGTGTTAATATGCTTCTACTCTTAACTTGTTGCATTGTGCTTTCATGGTTGATCTTATATTATGCTGTTAATTAACTCTGTGGAGTTAAGTGGTTAAGGAAAGAGAAGGTTTTGTACAACTAATTCACCTCCCCTCTCAGTTGTGTGCCCTAAATCCAACAATTGGTATCAGAACCAAGTTCCTCTGAAAGGAGCTTAACTGCTTGAGGAGATCTAGGATGTCGTCCTACAAGAAGGATAGTCCAAAGTTTGATGGAACTAACTTTGCTCTTTGGAAAGGTCGCATGGAATGTCACTTGTAGTGCATGGGATTTGCATACTGGTCCATGGTGACAAAGGCTTATGTACCTCCACAGGCTGGTCTGACAACCCTAAATGAAATCACAGATGTTGAAAATAATCTAAGGACTAGAGAGGCTCTTTTAAGTGCATTATCCGACTCAGAACTCTCTAATGTTATTCATCTACCAACTGCCTTTGAGATTTGGAAGAAATTAGAACTTTTGCATGAAGGAGACCAGTTTGTTAAATGTGCAAAATTACAGAGTCTAAAAGAGATATTTGAAAGACTAAAAATGAGAAATGATGAAAATATTACCTCTTTTATGCCAAGAGTGAATGAGTTGGTTTATGGAATCAGAAATGCAAGTGGAACCCTGAGTGAAGATGAGATCATTGGCAAAGTTCTCAGATCCCTTCCTGAGTCTTATAAAGTCAAAGCTTTTGCAATCGAAGAATTCAGAGCTCACACAACAGTCACAAGGGATCAATTGGTTGGTAAGCTAGCTGCTTTTGAAATGGCTGAGTTTGGAGATGATCCTTCAAAGACTGAATCTGCATTCAAAGCAAGTGCCTTGGTAAAAGGAAAACAAAGGTTTGATCTAGGAGAAAACTCTTCAAGGAAATCATCATGGTATGAAAATGCAAGAAAAGACTTGGAAGAAGAAGCTGAAACTGCTCATCTTGAAGCTCTTATTGCAAAAAGACTACCAAGAGGATCAGGTAAGTATGAAGGGAAATTTCCTTTTAAGTGTTTCAACTACAATAAAATTGGTCATTTTGCTTCAAGATGTCTGGAAAGATTCTCAAGACCAAACCCTAACAAACCAAAGTTTCAAAAGAACTGTTACTATGTTCATGAAGAAGATGATAATGAAGGAGTAACAGATGATGAATCAGAGATAGGAAATAAATCTGATAATGAATGGGTGTTTATTGCCATCAAAGAAGAGGAACTAATATCCTCTGTATCTGTCAATCATGAAGTTGAAGAAAAAGCTCTTGCTACTCAAGTTGAAGCAAAGGATGATTGGGTCATTGATAGTGGATGCTCTCACCATATGACAGGTGACAAAAATAAGTTCTTAAATTTGGAAAAGTATGAAGGAGGAATTGTAAGGTTTGGAGATAATTCTGCTGGCAGAATCAGAGGTAGAGGAACTATTTCTCTTGATGGAAAGAACAAAACTAGTAATGTACTATATGTTGAAGGATTAAAGCACAATCTTCTCAATGTTGGACAGCTGGTAGACAAAGGCTATGATCTCAGATTCAGGAATAGAAAATGCAAGATCTTTGAAAGTTCTGGAACATAGATTGCATCAAGTACTCAAACAAAAGGTAACATATTTCACTTGGCTGGTACTTGTAAAAGTTATTTATTTGTTCAAGTTGATCAAAGTTGGTTATGGCATAGAAGAATGTGTCATGTGAACTTTAATAATATCATCAAGATAAGCAATACTCAGGCTGTAAGAGACCTTCCAAAATTGGTAAAACCTACAAATAGCTTGTGCAAAGAATGTCAGTTGGGAAAAAAAAGTAGAATCTCTTTCAAAAGCAAGGAACAATCTTCTACCGGTTTATTAGACTTGGTTCATACTGACTTATGTGGTCCAACAAGAATTAGGAGTGTGCAAGGTGATAGATACTTCATGTTGCTAATTGATGACTATTCCCGGATGATGTGGATAACCTTTTTGAAAGAGAAGTCATAAGCTCTTGAGAAATTCAAAATATTCAAGGCTATGGTGGAAAATGAGACCGGATTAAAATTAAAGTGTCTGAGGTCTAATAGAGGTGGAGAATTCACATCCGGTGAGTTCATAAACTTTTGTGAGAAACATGGAATAAAGATACAGTTGTCTGCCCCTAGAAATCCATAGTAGAATGGAGTTGTTGAGAGAAAGAACTAGACCATCCAGGAAGCATCCAGGACCATGATGATGGAAGCAAATGTTCCTTAGATCTATTGGAGAGAAGTTGTCAGCACTGCAGTCTACACTCTCAATCGAGTTCAAATCATAAACTATACCGGTAAGACTCCTTATGAACTCTGGTTTGGCATTACTCCCACTATGAGATACTTCAGAGTTTTTGGTAGCAGATGTTACATTAAAAGGGATGAAGATCTAGGAAAGTTTGATGCTGGAAGTGATGAAGGAATATTCTTGGGTTATTTTACTCAAAGCAAAGCATACCAGTGTTACAACAAGAGACTAAGAAAGATTGTAGAAAGTATAAATGTGAAGGTTGATGAAGAAATTGAAAGACCCTCAAGAATTCTTGAACATCATGAAGATGATCAGAATGGTGTTCAGATTCAAGGTATCCAAGTCTCTTCTGAGAAACAAAGTCAAGTTGATCCGGTAAGACAGGAAGAAGAGATAAGTCTCAATGAGACTAATCAAGAGTTAGAAGTGCAAGAGACTCCAAAAATTCCAAGGTATGTAACTCTAAACCACTTTGAAGATCAAATCATAGGTGACAAAAGCAAAAGGGTACAAACAAGGATGAGAATTGCTCAAAATTCAGATGAGTGTTGTCTAATTTCAAAGATTGAACCTAAGATAGTAAATGAAGCCTGCAATGATGAAAACTGGACTAAGGCAATGGAGGAAGAACTGATGCAAATTGAGAAGAATCACACTTGGGATCTTGTTCCCAGACCAAGAAACAAAAATGTGATTGGAACCAAATGGGTCTTCCGAAACAAATTGAATGAAGCCGGTGAAGTAATCAGAAACAAGGCCAGATTAGTTTGCAAAGGTTACTCTCAAATAGAAGGAGTTGATTTTGAAGAAACTTTTGCTCCGATGGCAAGAATTGAAGCAGCCAAATTATTTCTTGCATTTGTTGCCTTCAAGGATTTTAAGGTGTATCAGATGGATGTCAAATCTGCCTTCCTAAATGGAAATTTGGAAGAAGAAGTGTATATTGAGGAACTGAATGGATTTCAATTGTCTGATCATAGTGACATGGTCTGTAAATTAAAAAAGGCACTGTATGGACTGAAGCAAGCCCCAAGAGCCTGGTATGAAAGATTGGACACTTGCATCTCTTGAAGATTGGTTTCAGTAAAGGTACTGCTGACAGTAATTTGTATTTCAAAATTGATCATGAAAATATCTTAATTGTTGAAGTATTTGTTGATGATATCATTTTTGGAGGAAGAGACGGTATGTGTAAAACTTTTGCAAGTCAAATGAAAAGTGAGTTTGAGATGTCAATGCTTGGAGAAATAAATTTCTTTTTGGGTCTACAAATTACTCAAACAAAGAAAGGAATCTTTATCTCTCAGTCAAAATATGTGAAAGAATTGTTGAGGAAATTTGGGATGGAAGACTCAAAACCAATGAACACTCCAATGGCAACCGGATGCAAGTTGAGCAAAGATGATGACTCTCCCAAGGTTGATCAGACAAAATATAGGTCAATGATTGGAGGACTGTTGTATCTCACTCAAACTAGACCATATATTATGCAGCCTGTTGGTCTTGTTGCTAGATTCCAAGCTGATCCTAGAGAATCTCATGTTATGGTAATCAAGAGGATTTTTAGATATCTAAAGGGGACAGTTGAGTATGGTCTATGGTACCCTAGAGATCATGATTTCTCTCTTCATGCATATATAGATGCAGATTGGGCAGGAGATGTGGATGACCAGAAGAGTACTAGTGGTGGAGCATTCTTTTTGGGAAAAAAATTGGTTTCTTGGCTAAGCAAGAAACAAGAGGCAATATCTTTGTCTACAACTGAAGCAGAATACATTGCAGCAGTAAGTAGTTGCACTCAAATCTTATGGATGAAGCAGATGCTAAGAGACATTAAAGTAGAATATGAGGAGCCTATCACAATTTTCTGTGATAATTCAAGTGTAATAAATATTTCTAAGAATCCAGTGTTGCATTCTAAGACCAAGCACATATCTATCAAGTTTCACTTTCTGAGAGAGCCAGTGAACAAGGATGAAGTCAGATTGGAGTATGTGCCCTCCAAGGATCAGATTGTAGATATCTTTACTAAACCTCTTCCCAAGGACTCTTTTGAGTATCTCAGGGAGAAGTTAGGGGTTATTGCCCCTCTAGTGATGAACTAGGATGCACTAATGTGCATCACTCCTGTGGATATCACAGTCATATCTTGTGGTCCGGATTGGTGTTGGAGAGCTGCTACTCAAGGGGAGCAGCATGTGTGATTATAAAGTTTCAAGTTTGGACCCTTTTCCATTAATGTCAAAGGGGGAGAGAAGACATGTAAAAAACAAGTGGTTGATGATCAAAGGGGGAGCAGTACATGAAGAGAAGGCATGTGAATAGTTGTTGTTGATAGGGGGAGCTATGACAGTAAGGAGAAGTTCTTGTCTTGATGGTTTTTCACATAATATGTTGCCATCAATGACAAAGGGGGAGATTGTTTAAAGTGTGGGTTAAACCGGTGTTGTCATTGATGTCAACATACGCATGTTGCATTAATGAGAAGGATTGGGTGAGCTGTGTGCTGAGGATATTGAGAAAATTAGTCTCAATCAGGAATAGTGAAGAACAGTGATGATAACAAGGTAAAATTCCAAGATAGGTTGAGGATCAGAGGATACAGTTTAAAGGGTTTATAGATATAAGTCTTGAGATGCTCCAATCAAATTTTTAGGGATTCGCATGAAGATCTGAAGAAGTTATGGTCGCTCAAGTAGAACCGGTTCAGACAAGTGCTCAGTGGTGACAGAGTGAGATAGATAGGTCCAGTAAGGTTCGGTAATGCATTATCCCACTCTGCAGATTTGAGGAAGTGTTTAGAATGTCCTTGTGAAGTGTCAAGTAGATCAGTTTGTGGTTTGAAGCTCTAGAAGAACCTATTCCTTTGTGACAGTGATAACAGACTATGTTCTTGAGGTTCCAGATGTAGGAGAGAAGAATTGCAGTAAGTAGAGGAAGTGTGGATGTTCTTGGTGATTTAGAAAAGTTTGTGAAGGTCCTTGGATTATGTTCAGTTTGTGTTGATGGTCTGCATTAGAATTGGAGCCCAAAATTGAAGAAATACTTTCGGAAGAAGGTGTTCTTTCTGTGACTAGCCGACCGGATGTTATAGACACCTTGCGAATGTTCTTGCGTTTGCTTGCCGACTTAGATGATTGTTCCTAAGTTGATGTCATGTATAAATAAAGGTTTGCAAAGTCATTTCAAGTGTGTACTCATGGAGATGAGTGTGTGGTAGCGAAGAGAAGAGTGAAAGGTAGAGCAGAAAGTTTGAGCTTAAATGGAACTGACTCAAGCATAGTGAAGATGCTATTTACTAGTTCAAGTATGTGATACTTATTCCTTGTAGACAGTGTGTCTCCTGTAGGCAGTGAGCCATAATTGGCATGTGCCATTTTGTTCTTTCTATTCTTCTAATAGAGAATATTATCTTGGTTAATCACCCCATGGTTTTTTCCTTAACTGGGTTTTCCACATCAAAAATCTTGGTGTTATGTGTGTTAATGTGCTTCTGCTCTTAACTTGTTGCATTGTGCTTTCATGGTTGATCTTATATTATGCTATTAATTAACTCTGTGGAGTTAAGTGGTTAAGGAAAGAGAAAGTTTTGTACAACTGATTCAGCCCCCCCTCTCAGTTGTGTGCCCTAAATCCAATAGAACACATGGTAGAATTTGACAACTATTTACTATTGGGACAATTTTGACACTTAAGAAAGAAACTAGAAAATGAACCATGCATGGAGATTAGAAATATAGACCTAACTATCATGAAACTATAATTAATCTTATTTCAAGTCCACATTGAAATCATTTCAACTTAAAATATTTTAAGTTCTAATGGAATTTGATACAAAAACTGGATGTAATGATCTTGAGGCATGTTTCAACCACACTCTGCTAAAAAAATTAATTTCATTCACAATCGTCTTGCATTTTGTTGGGCAGTTAACCATTTTTATTTATCATTCCAATTTTTCTTCTCTTTGGACCTATGCATAACCAAAACTAAATGTGTATACATTTCAAAGTTTAATGTTTATTTGGCAGTCCAACACATAACCCTATATTCATGAAATGATAAAACCTCTCTTCTTCAACTAATCCTAAAGTGTTGGAAGTGTTTAGTGTAAATACATGTGGAAATAGGAGGAAAAAGGGTTTTCAAAATTGGCTACTTTTTCTAGGAAAGCAACTAAATATGAACTTCGATGAGTTGAGCTCAGACAAAAGTTTTCATATTTTAATCACTAAAATATAATATAGTGTTTGGTGTGTGCCCCCTATTTTTTTGTCTTGAATTAGGTATTTTCTAAAACTTGTTGGTAAAAATATAGTCAGGAGTGAGAACTACAAGTCGTGTGTCTTTTTATATTTTTTATTGAATATTTCTTTTGTTATTTTTTAAAGTTGATGTATCTTGAAAATCGCATCATTCAAGTATGCGTGTCACATAGCTTACATAAAAATAATTGAAAATATATATTTAATGTGTATAGAATGAAGGATAGAACAATAATATATTTTTAAAAATTTTGGATAAGTGGCTAAAAAGTTATAAAGAAAAATAAATATACAAAGAAAATATAAATAAATACCTAAACTTATCCAAAATATTAAAAAAAATATGTCTAGAAAACTAATAAGTAGCCCATCATTTTGGTGGTGGTTCCATAAAATTTTATTATAAAATGAATAAGTTTGATGACATTCAAGTTTAAACATGTTATTGAAACTCAAAAACATGTCTTTGGGAGGTATCATAGATGTCCTATCCTTAGGATTGGTAATCTAATCCTATTCCAAGCCTGAAAGGGTGGGAACAAATTTTAAATAAATAACACGAACATGTTATTCATTGACCTACAAGTCAGATAAATGAGAAAAAAACAAGGTAACCTATGATATGTTCCCACTTACAAGTTTTCAAATGCTTTGGCATATCATGATTTGGTCCCCCTCTCTCTCTGTATATATATATATATATATATATATATATATATATATATATATATATATATATATATATATATATATATATATATATATATATATATATATCTTATCCTTCTCTCCCTATCTCCCCTTTCTCTATCTTTCTCCCCATCTCTCTCCCTCTCCCTCTGTCTCTATCTCTATCTCTATCTCTCTATCTGATGCAGGAGCATCCATTACTTTGGAGTTTTGATTTTTATTGTTTGGTGTGTTGGGTTCATTTTCGTATCTCTTTGACCTTTAGTTGTCATTTAGTTTGTGCACCAAGTTGTTACACATGACAAATGGAGTTATTATTTTGGGAATATGCCTTTGTTCACCGATTGCACTATGATAGAATCATCTTATATAGATCACACATCGAACTAAAGCAATTCCATTGGGTTTTTATTGCAAATATTAGTTTCCATGAACTTGTATGAAAGGGGGAGTAGTTTTTGGGGGCTCGGTTCTTCTGCCAAAAAAGGGCCATTCATTTGGCATGAGAAATAGTTAGAGAGGGAGTTTGGAAACATCTCGGGAGAACTCCATGATAAGAGAAAAGAAAAATAGGTTTTGCATATAGATAGTTTGGAAGGGCATGTGAAACAGGACAACAGAGATCGTTTAGAAGATGCATGTGAAACAAGATAGCAAAAATTAGTTTGGGGTGCGACCAAAACTTAGACTGAATATACATAGAGATATTGAATAGTTAGAGAATGTAAAGAAAAGAAAATAATGTCCTACATATTGTAATAGGCTTTAAGAGAATGGGATATGGAGAATGGGATATAGAAGGATGTCAGAGAAAGAGAAGAGGTGACACCAAGGGAGGGTCGATAGACCAGACTAAACCCCAATTTGTAGAGTTGTAGAAACAATTCAAATATAGGAAAATTGACTATGAATAAGGAAGTTGATTATTTCATAAATTAGTCGTCATTGTAATCCATTCACAAACATCAATGATCAGTTAATGTTTCATTTTACTATTGTATGTAAACTTTATTTCAATTGCTTGTGTAGAATTTTTGTCTCCTGTCACTGGTGGGTAATACATGACATTTGCCAATATTCTTGTCGCCTAAGCAAAGGATCGGTCTAATCAATGAGGGTAGCATTTTGTAGTTTGTGATTATTGTTTATTGTTGTCCTCTATTTCTCAAAGTGTCACTATTTTTTTTGCAACTAACTGGGCTGCCATCATTTTAGTATTAGAGCCTAAAAGATCTAAGAGAGCCTAAAAGATCTAGGAGAGTCTAAAAGATCTGGAAGGAGAAGTGGGTTATAAGATTTTATATAAGTATATGGGTGGAAGTTTGAAGTTAATAAGAAGAGCCTAGGTACCAAAAGATTGGGCAGAGGATAATGAGAGAAGCCCTAGGTGAGGTATCAAGGAGCCAAGAAGAAAGATAAAAGAAGCAGTAGTATACCATAAAAGAAAGCCTCATGAAGAAAGATAAAATTGAACTGAATATAAAAAAAAATGCAGAGTGAGATAAAGAGATAGTAGAGTTGACAAGAGATTTAGAGAAGTGTAAGTAGTTGCTTGAGGAAAGAAGCCAAGAATATGGTTGGTGTTGACCAATGAAAAAGAAGTTGAAGTTGCCTGTGAAGATGATTGTTAAGAAAAGAAGAGGGCGGAAAATGGCTGCCTTGAAAAGAGAAGATGAAAGAGGTTTGGATAGCAAAGAGTTGCCAAGTGAGAAACATGCACTAGAAGAGGTGAAGATAGTTGTCATTGAGAACATGAGTAAAAGAAAGAAATAAGGTAAAGGAGAAGCAGTGCAAAAAGTAGCACTTGAAGGGAAAAGTAAAGAAAAGAGAAGAATGTCCATTAAGGAGACATTTTGGTCTCTTGTTTTATTTGTTAATGTTGCATTTGAATATGTGTATGCAAGTATGAGAGACTTCATAGGAGGGTTCATGGATGAGACCTTGAAATTAATGAGAGAAGGGACAAGAAAAGCACCCATAGATGGAGATGAAGGTGAAAGAAAGTGGAAACAAGTTGCAGCAATTTATGAAGAAGGTATACAATGACAATTTGTAGAAGTCAATCAAGAAAAGGTACATTGCAAAGTAATTAAACATGAAGATAAGAATGGTGTTGAAATTTTACTAAATGATGGTAAAGATGTAGAGGATGTTTTATAATTTTATGATGCATTAGGAAGTATTGCAGAAGAAGGAAAGGAAACCTAGGAAGGGGAAGAGTTGACAAGAAAAGAAATCAAGGATGAGGGAAATTCCAAATAGCAGTAGCATGAGTTAATAGGGAAATTTTAATCATGCATGTGGAAATATGAATGTAGAAATGCAAGTTAATAGGGAGAAGAGACATTTGGAGATTTCAAATATTGTCAAGGATCATGGATACAAGGTGCCAAGTTGGTAAAAGAAAACAGTTGTTGAGGGGCAACATATAAAGTGTAAGCAAGAGGGTGCATATGAGGAAGTTTATGACAATAAACTGGTACAAAAGATGGAAGGCATGAAAGAGTTCAAGAAGAACCAAGAACATAGGGTAACTTGTCATGAATAGAAGCATAAAGAAAATGTTTTAAAGTAGAAATCACACCTTGGCTTATGGAGAACAACTACAGCAATAAACAAATGTCAGCCCATAGCTATGGGAAGTAAAGTGTGGAAGGTTAAGGGTAGGACAATAGAAAACAAAAGTGGTTAAAGAAAAAAGAAAATGGAATATGGAAAGGAACATGCAAGATAATCTATCAAGAAGGAGACGTATAATGAATGAGGAAAAATCAAAGAAGAAGAGTGACACAATTTCTACAACAGCTTGAGAAAACCTCGAGGAGACCACATACAAGGTGGAAGGTAAGCAAGTTGATGATTTAAACACTTTTGAATTTTCAAATGAAATTGTTGAAGATGAAAGGGGTGAGAAAATTAATAGTGATGATAACATGTTGGAACATGAGATGGAGCTTTTGGAGGCTTGCAGATTGGAAAAACATTAGAAGGAGTAGACACAAGAAGAAAAATGAAAACAAACAAGAGCAACACAAGAAAATTAGAATACATAAATATAAGATGGAATTGGATAAGAATAATAGAAAGCAAGAGTAGGCATTAAAAGAACGGCATGATGAAGACCTGAAAAGTGAAGAGGAAAAAGAAGATGCAAATAAAAATGAAGAAGCGGATGTTGGAGCAGTAGTGGCTAAAAGAGATGAAGCCAAAAAAGTACCTGATGGAAAAGTTATAGAGATGAAATATGAAGGAAGTGCAGAAAATAATGACCATGAGGAAGATTTGTGGGGTCACGTTTTAGCAATAGACAAGGAATGGATGGAGAAACTTGCTAGTGAAGATAGGAAGACAAGTGGGACAGCAAAGGATACAAAGAGGAGGGTTGCAGCTAATGATCAAGAAGTTATTGCACCAAAAGAGGAAAAGTATGAAATTATATATATAGATTTTAATAAAGGTTGTGTTGGGAATGGTGGAGTCCAAGATGGTTTGCTGAGGAAGATGTTGGCCTATGAAGGAGAGAGGTTGGAACAAATGACTGATGAAGTTTTATAATGTGACAACGGACATGAAATAGTAAGTGCATATTTATATAAAGTTATGAAAGATTTTGATGTAGCTAAAAGACAAATGGAGAGGGTGAATGAGTTTGAAGATATGGAAATTTTTAATTTCCATAAAATCATTTCTATGAATGATTGGAGAAGAAGACCTTGGAGGAGGATGGTAAATGACAGTTGTAAATCCATGAATGTAGAGACGGAAGGTGTGCAGCGATGCTGGAGAAGGATGATACTTGTTCCAGAATGATGTTGGAAGAAGCAGAAGAAAAAGAACAATAAGGAATCATTCCAATGATGATCTCATGTGCAGGAGCACAGGCTTTCTTTTGTCTCCGGCGGTGATGCAGGAGCATTTATTACTCTGGAGTTTTGATTTTTATTATTTGGTGTGTTGAGTTCCTTTCCATATCTCTTTAGCCTTTGGTTTTTGTTTAGTTTGTCGACCAAGTCGTTGCACAGGTCAAATGGAGTTATTGTAATGGGAATATGCCTTTGTTCACCCATTGCACTATTATAGGATAATCTTATATAGCTCACACACTGAACTAAAGCAATTCCGTTAGGTTTTTATTGCAAAGATTAGTTTCCATGAACTTGTATGAGAGGAGGAGTAGTTTTTGGGGGCTCAGTTCTTCTGCCAGAAAATGGCTGTTCATTTTGGCATGAGAGACAATTAGAGAGAGTTTGGAAGCATCTTGGGAGAACTCCATGATGAGAGAAAAGAAAAATAGGTTCTGCATATAGATCATTTGGAGGGGCATGTGAAACAAGATAGTCATGATCCTTCCATCCCATTTACTATCACCCATCCTTCCATGCATCCAATCCTATCTCCATCCTAGCATCTAGACTTGGTTTTTCCCTTGTCATTGGTATCTAGCACAAAGGCTATCCAAATTGTCATGCAATGCCTTCCCAAAACATTTTAAAAACACAAAAAAATCAAAACATTGCAAAAATCAAAATAAAAAATCAAAACATTCCAAAAATCCAAAAAAATCAAAACATTTAAAAATACAAAAAAATTAAAAAATTCCAAAAATCCAAAAAAAAAGA
The DNA here is from genome assembly GCA_027924645.1 of Cunninghamia lanceolata. Classification (NCBI taxonomy): domain Eukaryota; kingdom Viridiplantae; phylum Streptophyta; class Pinopsida; order Cupressales; family Cupressaceae; genus Cunninghamia; species Cunninghamia lanceolata. Next base: position 12,534,355 of record BSBN01000892.1, read on the forward strand.
ACATTCAAAAATACAAAAACAATCAAAACATTCAAAATCCAAAAAGATCAAAATATTCCCAAAATCCAAAAACATCAAAACATTCCAAAAAAACATTCCCCAAAAAATACAAAAAAAAATCAAATATTTCTAAAATACAAAAAAAATCAAATATCCAACAAAATTCCATTCAATCAAATCAATCCAACTCATCAAATTAATTCAATCAATTCATTCCAAATCAAATCAATTTTTGAATTCATTCCAAGTCAAATCAATTCTTCAAAACATTCCAATCCAACTCATCAAATCAATCCTCATCAAATCAAATCACTCCTTCAATTCATCAAATCAATTCCATCAATCAAATACATCAAATCATGTCATTATCAAATCAATCAAATCAATCCAACAAATGCAAATGCAAGTCAATCGCTCATCCATACCAATCAAGTCAATCAATCTTGTCAAATTATCCAATTACATCAATGGTCTTAATCTTAGCCTTGTTGTAAACCCAATCAATCAATCAACCAATCAATTAATCAAATCCTAGTGTTGATTCGCATGGCCAACAACACTAGTGTCAATAAATCATATCAATTGTCTTTTATAGGTTGTCGTACTCTCAAAACCAGACCAGGTATCTTCTACGAGGTGTTTCATTCCTGAAACCAGGCCCCATTATGATCAATCAATCAATCAATCAATCAATCATCAGTTTACATCTTGACAGGAGCAATACCTTGTTTGTATTTGAATCATTTGTGCATGCTTTCTTACTTGCTTGTGTGTGTTATCATTTTCATCTTGCATTTGTATCAAATCCACATATTTCCAACTAATATTCATATCTTGTGTATGTTGGAATAGTTTCTTGCATTATCCCTTGCATCTAAGGTCATATCATACCTTTTGTACATTAGGACTTTAATGCTCTAAGTTTTCTTCCTCATATGTTTAGACAAGTTTGTATTATGTTGGGTGCACAAGACACATCGTCACCCTAGTCCTTATACCTTGGTGCATAATGTCAAGTGCTATATCAAACTTCATGGTTTCTCACCTTCATTGTAGCATAACATATCATTCAACTCTTTCATCCATATTTTATCTTTCATCTTCCATTTTCTTATCCATCCTTTATTATTTCACTTCATTTTGAGAGCATAATTGTGTTCATCCAACCTACCTATCCTCTCAAGGGGGCATCTATTGTTATATGGAGCCTAATAAGACTCAGAGGTTAAATTTTCCCCACTTTTATTGGTGTGGTTTCCCCCCAAATTATTTAACAGGGGAGTGCAGGGGGGCAGAGTGGGGCCTAAGGGGCTTATTCCCCTAGCGGGGCCCCAGGGCTAGAGCCCACAATGGGGGTCTAGGGACAATGCCCCTAGTAGGGGCTACTAGGGGCAGCACCCCCGAAGCAAAAATTGCCTATGATTTTAGAAAGGCACTGGGAGTTATTTTTCTATTAGTCGACATAAAATAACCCTATTTTTGTAACCGACATAAGGCTCGATAAAAGTGGTTAAGGGTTAGGGTTTTTAGTTGATGTATTGTAGCATTTTGCAATGGTATTGAGTTGCAGGGATTGTTGGTTGTAATTAGTTTGATTTACTAGATAATAATATTAGACTCTCTGTTAGTGGATGTAGCCCGAGTTTGGGTGAACCATGTTAAAACATGTCTCTCACTATTATTATTTCTATGTATTTTCATTCTTTTGTTTAATCTTTATTTGCATTTAATTGATATCTTCTATCAGCTAACCCTAACAAGTGGTATCAGAGCTAGATTGTGTTCGATTATCATCTGCAAGGTCTCACCGTTGAGTGGGAGTCTCATAGCTAAGTGGGACCAATGGCAGATGAGGGTAAATTGAAGGTTGATAAATTTAATGGGAAAAACTATTAGTTATGGAAGATGCAGATGGAGGATTACCTCTATCAGAAGGATTTATGGAGGCCAATGGAAGGAGTATCCAAGAAACCAATAGGAATGACATATGAGGATTGAGAACTTTTGGACAAAAATGCACTGGGAACCATTTAGTTGTGCCTATCACCATCTGTGGCATTCAATATAACATAAGCGAAGACAACAAGTGAACTGATGAAAGCTTTGGCTAAATTGTATGAAAAACCCTCAGCCTCAAATAAGGTATTTCTCATGAAGCATTTGTTTGATCTGAAAATGATTGAAGATGGATCTATGACAGATCATTTAAATGAGTTCAATATGATTGTTAGTTAGTTAACTTCTGTAAAAGTTAAATTTGATGAAGAGGTGAGGGCTCTCTTGGTTTTATGTTCTTTGCCAGAAAGTTGGAATAACTTGGTAATGGCTATAAGTAACTCTGTCTCTGCTTCAAACACTTTGAAATTTGATGATGTTTTTGGTGTTATTCTTAGTTAGGAAATGCGACAGAAAAGCTTAGGAGGGTCCACATTAGGTAGTGTTTTGAATGCATAAAGAAGGGGCAGATCAAAGGAGAGAGGAAAAGGTTCTGGAGGTCATGGGAAGTCATGACAAAAATCAAAGGATAAGAGATCCCAATCCAGAGGACAGAAGGATTGCTGGTACTGTGGGAAACTAGATCACATGAATAAAGATTGTTGGTCTCAAAAGAATAAAGGAGACAAACAAGAAAGCAATAAGGAGGCAAATATGGTAAGTAATAAATCTGAAGATGATGCTTTGATTCTTTCCCTGGACAATGTTGATGATTCATGGGTTTTAGATTCAGGGGCCTCATTTCATGCTACACCCCATAGAAGTTATTTTCTTGATTATGTCTAAGGGGATTTTGGGCTGGTTTATTTGGGAGATAACGAACCCTGTCAGATTATTGGAAAGGGAAGAATCAAGATTAAATTGCAGAATGGGAATCATTGGCTACTACAAGAGGTAAGGCATGTTCCAAAGCTAAGTAGGAATTTAATTTGAGTAGGGCAGCTAGCTGATGAAAGTTGCATTGTTACATTTACTAATAAAAATTGGAAGATTACAAGAGGTGCCTTCGTAGTAGCAAAAGGTGTGAAAGTAGGCACCTTATATCTTTTTACAGGTCATATTATTCCTTCTACTTTAGCTATTGCAGAGAAAAAAAATAGGTTCAGGAACAGTTGTTGCAGGTTCTGAGACAACGCTGTGGCATAACAGACTTGGGCATATGAGTGAAAAAGGTATGAAGGTACTTCATTCTAAGAAAGTTTTTCTAGGTCTGAAATGTATTAATATGGATTTCTGTGAAAGTTGTGTATGCAAAATAAAAGAGAGTCAGTTTTCTCAAGGATGGGAAGCAAAAGAAAGATAAAAAGTTGGAACTTGTGCATACATATGTATGGGGACCAACTCAAGTATCTTCTCTCAATGGCTCTCGGTATTATGTTACATTCATAGATGATGCAACTAGGAAGGTTTGGATTTATTTCCTTAGGTAGAAATCTGATGTATTTGAAACATTTAAGAAATGGATAAGCTTTGTTGAAAATGAGACAGGTAAAAGATTAAAATGTCTCAGATATGATAATGGCGGTGAGTATTACAGCAAAGAATTTGAGGATTATTGTTCCTTTAATAGAAATTGTAGGCAAAAATGGTTCTAGGGACTCCACAGGAAAATGGAGTGTCTGAACGCATGAATAGGACAATAATGGAGCATGCAAGGACCATGAGATTGCATGTTGGGCTGCCTTTAAACATGTGGGTAGAGGCTATCAATGCTGCTGTATATTTAATTAATAGAGGTCCTTTAGTTCCATTGGGCTATTGTATTCTAGAGGAAGTATGGACACGTAAGAAGGTGAGTTATTCTTTTCTCAAAACCTTTGGATGTGAAGCATTTGCACATGTCGATTCTGAAAATAGAACCAAGCTAGATACAAAATCAAAAAAGTGTACCTTCGTTGGATATGGCATTGATGAATTTGGTTATAGGCTTTAGGATTTTGAAAATTAGAAAATTATGAGAAGTAGGGATGTTGTATTCAATGAGAAGGTGTTGTACAAAGATCAGTTGCAGCAGCATGAGAAGAAAGAAAAGGATTATGTGGTGCTGGATCATACTCCAAATAGTGATGTTCTAGTGGTTCCTCATGCTCTGCAACAACCAAAAATACCACAAACTCTAGTGAATGTTAGATGGTCAACAAGGCTAAGTAGACCTCCTGAAAGGTTTTCTCCCTCTTTGTATTCTATTTTGTTAACAGATGCTAGTGAACCAAAAGGGTATGATGAAGCTATGTAGGTGGATACACAGGTTCAGTGGGAGCTTGTAATGAAAGAAGAAATGGACTCCTTGCTAGAAAATCAGACTTGGGAATTATGTAAGTTGCCTACAAGTAAAAAGGCTTTACCAAACAAATGGGTTTATTAGCTGAAAGAGGAAGATGGAGGTAAGAAAAGATTTAAAGCTAGTTTAGTTGTAAAAGGATTTGCATAGAAAAAGGGCATTGATTTTGATGAGATATTTTCTCCAGTTGTCAAGATGACTTCTATTCATAGTGTTTTAAGTTTGCAGCTACTGAAGATTTGCATTTGGAACAGCTAGATGTGAAAACTACCTTCCTCCATGGTGATTTGGAGGAGGAGATATATATGGAATAACCCCAAGGATTTGAGGTCAAAGGTATGAAGAAACAGGTGTGCAGATTAAAGAAGAGTTTGTATGGCTTGAACCAAGCACCTCGGCAATGGTACTTGAAATTTGATAGTTTTATGCCTGAGCAAGGCTACAGCCAGTGTAATTCTGACCATTGTGTTTATTTTAGGAGGTTAGATAATGACAGCTACATTATTTTATGTTTATATGTTGATGACATGCTTGTAGCGGGATCTAACATGGATCACATAACAGAGTTAAAACAATAGTTAGCACAGTCATTTGCTATGAAGGATTTGGGGGCAGCAAAACAAATCCTTGGTATGAAAATTTGTAGAGATAGGAAGAACAAAAAATTCACTCTATCTTAGGTTGATTATGTTGAAAAGGTGTTGCAGAGATTCCATATGGAGAATGCAAAAGTTGTCAACACACCTTTGCCTAGTCATTTGAAATTGACTAAGGAGATGTGTCCTAAGACACAAGAGGAGGAAAAAAAAAGTCCAAGGTACCATATGCTTCAATTGTAGGAAGTTTAATGTATGCCATGGTATGTACAAGACTAGATATTGCACATGCTGTAGGAGTCGTAAGCAGGTATATGAGTCATCCTGGATTGGAGCATTGGAATGAAGTAAAATGGATTCTCAGATATTTGAGAGGTACATCCAATAAACACTTATGTTTTGGGGGCTCTAATACAGATTTAGCAGGTTATGTAGACTCAGATTTGGCAAGGGATATTGATACCAGGTAGAGTACTACAAGTTATGTCTTTACTGTAGGTGGGACAGCGGTGAGTTGGATCTCACGGTTACAAAAGGTGGTTGCTTTATCTACCATTAAGGCAGAGTATGTAGCTGCAACAAATGCAAGCAAGGAGATGATATGGCTGCAATCTTTCATAGAAGAATTGGGCAAACAACAGGCTAACAGTTATTTGTTTATAGACAGCTAGAGTGCCATACATCTTGCAAAGAATTCTACCTTGCATTCAAAGACCAAACACATACAGTTGAGGTATCACTTCATTCGATCAGTGTTGGATGATGGACAGTTACAACTAGAAAAGATACATACAGATGAAAATCTAGCGGATATGTTTACAAAGGTAGTGACAAGGGAGAAACTGAGCTCCTCTTTAGCTTCGGTTGGTCTTCAAGACTGAAAACAACAAAAATTAGAACAACAGAGTCTAGGGTGCTTATTTCCAGTGGGAGGTATAGGGTTAGCAGTGTTATGATCAGTTTCCAAGTGGGAGATGATATGGTGGTGAGTCTGATAAGTCTCCAAGTGAGAGATTGTTGTTATATGGAGCCTAATCAGACTTGGAGGTTACATTTTCCCCACTTTATCAACATGGTTTCCCCCCAAATTATTTAACGAGGGTTTGGGGGCAGCGCCCCTTGTGGGGTCTAAGGGCAGTGCCCTTGGCAAGCTCCCTATCACGATACAGGGTGGGGTTGAGGGGCAGTACCCCCGTGGGGGCTCAGGGGTAGCGCCCCGAAACCTCAAACAATTTTTCTTATTTTATAAAGGCATTGGGAGTTATTTTTTGTAATTGACATAAGGCTTAATAAAAGTGGCTAAGGGTTAGGGTTTCCAGTTGATGTATTGTAGCATTTTGTAGCAGTATTGAGTTGCAGGGATTGTTGGTTGTAATCGGTTTGATTTACTAGATAATAATAGTGGACTCTCTATTGGTGGATGTAGCCTGAGTTTGGGTGAACCATGTTAAAACTTGTCTCTCACTATTATTATTTCTATGTATTTTCATTCCTCTATTTAATTTTTATTTGCATTTAATTAATATCTTCTGCTAGCTAACCCTAACAACATCATCATCCTATCTTTACATCATCATCCCTTTCCTCTATCCATACCTTATCTTATTTGGAATGATGTTACTTCCCTTAGTTGCGAACATCATCTCAAAGAGGGGAAAAATGTAGACATCTAAAAAATATCCATGTCTTACATCACCTTGTCGATACATTAAGTAAGACATCTTACAACATTTTGTCCTAGACCCCTTTCATTATCCAATTAATTAAATAAATCTTATTTATTTAATTAATTTCACATCCCTAATCCCATTTATCCCACTAGCCAATTAATTAAATAAATCCTATTTATTTAAATAATTTCCCACCTTTGAGGATGCGATGTTGCAAGTGGAGGAAGGTATTGGCATAGGCAATGCAGCCCATGGCCTCTGAGGGTTGTGGTTGTATGTCTAGTTTTTTCCTTGCATGTTCACCAAGGTGCTTAGAATGTGTGTCTTGCATGTTACGGAGAAGGGTGGGGTTCTTTAAGCTTGTGGGGGGTAGGTTCTTTCTATTTTTCCATGTTCATGTCTCAAATCTGTTGCTTGGTGCTTTGCATGGAGTTAGACCTTTGACATTTCGATTGCACGAGTAGAGGCATCTGTCCACTTGTATTTGGATTGGTCTTTTCTCTCTAGAAGTTTGATTTTGGCCTCTGTTTCCTCTAGAGGCAGATAGACTTTTAATCATGGCCAACCTAGGTGAGGGTTCGGTGAGGATTGGTGGTTTCAAGTTGCAAAAGGTTAATGGGGGCTTGGAAAGAGCACAAGAATGTCCGATGTCAGTTATACAACCTGATTTTGTGGCTGTGGATGTTGAATACTACACCAATCATGTGATGATTTACAAGTTCATGGGGATACAAGTGTTACTCTCATCTCTTTACTCTTGAATCCAAAAGACCCAGAACCCTAAAGGAGATTTTGATATGATGTTGGTGGCTAATAGCTTCTTCATGGTGGATTTTTCTTGTGTTGCTGATAGAAATAGGGCATTTGAGGAGGGGTCGTACTTCTACAATCAAGTGGGCCTCTTCATGAAACCATGGCATGTGGGATTCAACTCTCCTGAAGAACTACCCTTTAGGGTTCTAGTTTGGGTTCATCTCCCTCAGCTGCCATTGGAGTGCTGGTAAAGAGATATATTTTAGATGATTGTTCTCTTACTCAGGAAGCCTATAGGGCCCTCCCAATAAACTTTGACTAAAAGGGTTCCCTCTTTTTCTCATGTTTGTGTTTAATTTCTTGAACCAAATAGTGGATTATGAAGCTCTGCCTTTCTATGTCATTTATCCAAAGAATATGGTCACCTTCAGCTAAAATGTCCCAAGGTTGCTACCTTTGCTGATCCAACTAATGCTACCTCCTAAGTCTACTCCGAAGTTGGACAAGGGGAAATCTCCTATGCAGGGGATACTGGTAGATAAGGATGGTTTTGTAATGGTTAAGTTGTGCAATAGAGGCAAAGGTCAAAAGAGGACTCTCAAAGATAGACAAGATGAGGAGACTTTCAGCAAGTTTGATTCCCTAGAGGATTTAGTCCTAGAGAATGGTGATCCACTTGACAGGCAAGTAGGTGATGAATTTATAGTTGTGAAGCACCTTGAGGATCAACCTATTGTTATCTCTACCCCGACCCCTACAGAGGGTCAAACGGCTTAGATGGACATGAATATCTCTTAGTTCTTGTGCCTGGGGACACTGGTATGAGGTGAGAGATTGCTTTGGATTTGGCTTCCATTGGTAGGGAAATCATAATTGAGAAAGGTGTTGGGAAAATTGGTAAAAGCAAGTCATTGTTTCCTGCTTTGGGTTTGCAACAAAAAACCCCCAAAAAGGGGGCTCTTGAGAAGCCCCTTAAAGCTGGAAGGAAGAAGGATTACGAAAAGGTGAAGCTAATTGGTGAGACATTCACGAAGTTTGGTTCTATGAGAACTATTGATACTCACTTCTCCTAGCCTCAGCGATGACTGTAGTTTCTTGGAATGTTAGGGGTATGAATACAAACCCTAGACAAAAGGCTATTCATGAGTTGATTCATGTTCATTCACTTGATATGGTTTTCCTCTAGGAAGCCAAGTTAACAGTGGAAAGTATGTTCAATCTAGCTTCTAAGATTTGGGGTAGAGGTATGTGCCAGTGTATGGGGGCACATGGGAGCTCTGGGGGTCTTGCCTATTTATGGGATCTATGTAGGATTATTCCTATTTGGTGGCTCTCCTGCAGGTCCTCCATTTCTCTTGTGGCTTCTAGTCTGGAGATGGGTGAGAGAATTATTTTCTCTAACATATATGCTCCTACTGATTTCCATAGTAATAAAAATAATTGTGGTCTCATGTCAAATATTTGCATTCTCTGGAGCCTTTTCTTCCTTCGATTTTGGAAGGTGATTTCAATGCTATCTCCTCCCTTGAGGAGAAAAGGGGTGGTTCTGCCTATATGGACTCTTCCTCAGACCTCCTCAGGGACAATGTGGCTCTTTTGAACCTAGTGGACATCAAGCCCTTGAATGGGTTGTTTACTTGGAACAATAGGAGGACTGGTGATGCTACCATTTTGGAAAGGCTTGATAGGTTCCTGGTGTCCAGCTTTTGGGTTGGTGATAGATGGAGAACTAGCTCAGAGATTTTGGATTGGAGGTGTTCTGATCATCGGTTGATTAAACTCTTTGTTTGTTTATCCAGATATTCTAAAAAGTAGTCTTCTAGATTTTAGCTTATGTGGCTTTGTGATGCTTCTCTTCATGATCTTGTTCTTGGTTGGTGGAGTTATGAGAAGCTGGATTTCAGCACTACTATGTACTCCTTTGTAAAAAGGCTCTAGTACATCAAGTTTAGCGGTGGAATCAACATCATTTTGGTAATATCTTCTAGGCTAAACAAGTTGCTCAGACGCTTTTGGATTCCATTACTTAGCAGATCTAAGCCCAGGGTCTCTCTAAGGATTTGAATAGGTTAGAAACTACAGTGGTGAAGGATGCGGAGGAATGGGAGCTTCAGGAGGAAATATTTTGGAAGTAGAAGTCTCGTATTGAGTGGCTCTAGGAAGGAGATAGGAATACTTCTTTCTTTCACAACTCGGTTAAGGATAGGAGGAAGGGCAATATCATTTCTTCTCTCAGGTCCCCTAAGGGGGGTCTTCTATATTCCTTTGCTAACCTGTCTCAAGAGTCTATTAGGTTTTTCTCAGCCTTATTTTCTGATGATTCTCTTCCTGCCAATGATGAGGAGGCTACAATCTTAGCCTGCATCCCCCTTTGGTGAGCGATGAGATGAATTACTCTCTTCTCAGACTGATCTCCTTGGTAGAGGTAGAGGATATTGTTTTTTAGATGAAGAAAGTTAAAGCTCCCATGACTGACAGTTTTTCAATCGAGTTCTTTCAGGAGTTTTGGGAGGTTGTTAAGATCGATTTGCTTGAAGTGGTCCAAGAGTCTCTGAGGAATAAGGAAATGTTAAGAGCCATGAATGCCACGTTTTTGGCTCTCATCCCTAAGCAAGAAGGTGCTAACTCCCTAGATCTATTTAGACCAATTGCCCTTTGTAATGTTGTATACAAAATTATTACAAAGTTGATTGTTGAGCGCTTGAAGTCATGGGTGAGTGCAGGATCATGATGGGCCAAACACTACCCCTAAGTTGCAATATAAATGTGAAAAATAGACTTAAGTAACTTCATGTCAAAAATTGAATGAGTTATCTACATAATCTAGAAATAATGTACTAATAAAAGTTGTTATAAATTGAATGTAGTTTATGGGCTACTACTTTTTTATGAAAATTTTAAAAATAGTTTGGTTAAAATTGGATATTTCAATGAAGCACTACTAAAATTTTTAGAAAACCGTAAAAAGTAGGTGTCATTCCAACCAACCTAAGTATCCAAAAAACATAATATTTTTCCTCCATGATTTGGATTTAAGTAAAGGACACATGAATAGATGTGAGACATAGTTTTTTGAATTTTTAAGTAAATAAATAATTATTTATGATTTTTTACTGTGACTTTTTTAAAATATTAAAAATTAATTTTCCAGCCAACCTACCTTGGTCAAAATTATATGAAACTCAAAAAATTTAAATTTTAATGTATACCGAATAAATATTAGAAAGTGATGCACCTTTTGGATTTAAAAAAGGATTAATATGTTGAAAGTTATGGATGTTTTTCATTATGTATATCTATCAAGAAATCAGACATAGCATATGTAGAGAATTAATAATTATTACCTATTAAAATTATTATGAGGCATATATTGTATTTTTAAAATCTTAATAGCTTCCTCTATAAACCCTTTTCATTTGATTAAATTTAGTTATGAAAATTTTTGTCACCTTCAAGGATGAAATTGTGGAAAATTTTAGGATAACACTAAATGGGTGGTTTTGCAAGTTTCTTTGGAAAGTTTTGGGATTCCCACATGCCTAAATATGAGATAATCCTAAAGTATTATTGGTGGGAATCCATATTTGAGCTAAAACTATTAACATCCTTTCCATCCAAATCTAAATATTAGTCTAAATGTTAGCACTTTTTCATCCAACAAGTTTTTTCTGCATTGCCACAGTTTGGCCCATCATGATCTTGCACTCATCCTTGTGGCTAAATAGGTTGATTTCTGAGGAGTAGGGTAGTTTTGTTACAGGTAGGTAGATTCTTAATGGAGTGGTTATTGCTCCTGAAACAGTGCACTTGATGGCTTCTTCTAGAGAAAAGTTTATGTTTATTAAGTTGAACATGGTCAAAGCTTATAATCTCATCAAGTGGGATTTTCTTGCCAGGATCCTGGGTATTTTGGGGTTTAGTAGAGCATGGATTGAGTGGGTTATGAGTTATGTCACTACCTTCTCATTTTTTTTCTTATCAATGGGGAGCCTTCAAAGACTTTTGGGGCATCCAGGGGCCTTGGGCAAGGGGATCCTTTATCCCCATATTTATTCTAATGGCTAAGGGGCTTGGGTGATTTATTAGATCTCATGTGGAGCTTGGTCTTATTTAAGGTTGGAGTTGGGGAGATAATTTTCCCCCCAATCTCATCTTTAGTTTGTGGATGACAGGGCTCTGATGGGCTTGGCTAGAGTGGATGAAGCTTTCAATTTGAGGAAGGCCCTGGATTGCTATCTGGATGCTTCAGGTTAGTGCATTAATGAGGGCAAGTCCTTCATTTTTTTTTCTAATACTCTTAAGCTTATTCAACAAAGAATAGCTAGGATTCTTAGGTTCCAGATTGGTTCACTTCCCTGTGTTTACCTCAAAATTCCTCTTTCTATGAGTAAGCTTCCAAGGTTGTTTTGGCAAGATGTTATCGATAAGTTTCATAAAAAAGTTAGTCATTGGACTTGCAGGTGGCTCTCCACTGCTCGAAGAGTGACTCTTTTGAAGTTAGTGCTTCAGGTCCTCCCTCTGTACAGGTCCTTTGTACTTTCTACCCCTACCAGCTTTATCAAAGATTTTGGGAGTCTTTTCTACTAGTTTCTTAGGTCAAGCAATCTACTTTTGAGAAAGTGGTCTCTTGTTAAGTGGGAGGATGTGTGTAGGCCAAAGTAGGAAGGTGGTCTTGGTCTATGCTGGTCGATTTGAATGGCCAAGCTTTGGAAACTAAATTGTATTGGCGTTGGTGCTCACAACAACATCAGACTTGGGCTAAGATCCTTACCTCAAAATATCTAGGGGTTGTGGAGAGTGTGTATATGCCTAGATATAGTCTTATGGGCAAAGGTTCTATGATTTGGAACACCCTGAAAAAAGGTACCAAGATGGTTAAACAAGGGTTGTTTTGGATTTGAAACCATTGATCTGATGCTCTTTTTTGGTCTAACTCTTGGGATGGGCACCCTCCTATTTTGGTGATGCGTCCTCACTTGTAGGACTTATGTAGGAATTTAATGGAGGCTATGTGGAGTTGAGTGGACTTCAAAACCCCTTATGTTTTGGCTCCAGTTACTTTGTACATGTGGAAGACCCAGCATGAGTGGCCTCCCATGGGATCGATGGAGGAGCGTCAGGAACTTGCTTGTATCTTGGCTGGTAGGGTCTGCAATTCACTTTTAGAGAGGGATGTTTTGGCTTGGGGTCATAACCTGAAAGGTAAATACTCTGTTACAACTGGGTACCAGGTGTTGGATACTCAAATTTTTGGGTGTACTGGTGTCCCATGGTGGAAGAAGATTTGGAATAAATTCTCTTATCCCAAGTACAATTTATTTTCTTGGCTTGTGATAGATATTAGATGTTTGACATGGGAGAATCTTTGGGAGTGTGGTTTTCAGGGCCCATCTATGTGTGTTCTATTCTCAAATTGTGATGACAAATCCTCTTATCTCTTCTTCTAGTGTTTGTTTGTTAAGGATATTTGGCATCTCTTGTTGGATGCCTGGAGCCAGTCATGCATACATGCCCCTTCTTTGAATGAGTTTTGGTTTTGGCTGGGGAATACCCTAACTAAGACATCCTTCCTTCACATACCTTGGGTGATTGGCCCTAGCCTGATTATCTAGAATATTTGGCTTGAGCACAACTATAGGATTTTCCTAGATAAGAAGTTACTGGTGCATTAGATGTGGATGAGAATTTTGGGAGCTATTCAGGAGAGTTTGGAGGCCAAGTGTGATCTTTCGGTCCTAGTTGATCTTGGTGACACAAGTGTGGTTCAGAGTTTGGGAATTCTAGTTTATGATAAGGATTGACCTAGGCCTGATTTGGGTGAGAGTGCTAGAGGGAGGATTTTGAAAGATGGTTGTTGGAGGCCACCTCCTTTGGGGGTGCTAAAGATTAATGCAGATGGGTCCTCTAGGGGTAACCCGACACATGCTAGGGTTGATGGCATTCGTAGAGACAACTCTGGAGTGGTTGAATTCTTCTTTTTAGACTACAGGGGTAAGCACTCTAATAATTTCATGGAGGCACTGGCTATTCTCCTGGCTTTGAAAAGGGCCTATGATATTGGATAGAGATGAATAATTTGTTAATCTAATTCTCATATTATGATTGACTTGTCAAACAAGCATCCATTTGAGGATGCAAACTGGTAGTTGATGGTGGTGGTTCATCAAATTATTTCTCTGGGTGGTGCCCTGGATTCTATCACCTTCTACCATATCCCACAGGAGTGGAATAAGGTGGTTGATGGTCTAGCGAAATGGGCATATGAGCATATGGGTGATTGGAATGTAGGAGATTCGGGACTCCTTCCTGAGAATATTTCATTGGAACTAGAGGATCTAGTTATGGAGAATATGAGATGTTTCTTAGGAGTTTCTTGATGGTTTTTTGTTGGATTTTGGCCCCTGGTGGGTTGGTTGTAATTTTTTCTTTGTACTAATTTCCTGATTCAATAAAGTTTTTACCCTCTTTTAAAAAAAATTTAATTTCCCAACTTTCCTCTAATTTAAATAAATAAAATATTTATTTAAATTAACCTTCTCCTATTTTCCAACTAATTTAAATAAAATGTTATTTAAATTAGGCTAGCCCCATTCTTATCCACACACTTGTCACATGACTACAACTCCTTATGGAGTGGGAAACCCTATTCAATCTCAACCATCCACATCGTTCAAATCAACTTTCAACCCTAGCCATCAATTCAAATCACTCCTTTCCTAATGTTACCTTTTGAGTCACCCTTATTTATTTATGTATCGGTAATATTTCTTAAACAAGAGTCAGTTTACCGTACTATATTTTTGGTCATACCTTTACTTTATAAATCGACTCTTAGTCCTTCAATTTTTACTCGTGTGTCATCTTTGTATAAAAGATTTGAACCTTTGAACCCGAACCATTCTCAAAGTTCAAAGTTCAATGGTTCAATATGTCTGAAGTGTCATATAAAGCAAGCTGTCTTTTTGTTTGTCTTAAGTGTCTTCATACTTTTAGGTTGAACTTAAACCTTCCGCGCATACTCTATAGCGGGGTTCAAGGTTCAACAGTTCAACGGTTTTAAGGTTCAACACTCATTGTCTTCTTATGAGTCGGGTCATGTAGTTTCCTTGTCTACTAATATATCGTTGAACCTTCCGCTTGTACTCTGCTGCGAGGTTCAATGGTTCAAGGTTTAATAGTTCACTATTTTATAATTGGAAACCTTTTACCAAAGCCGCGTAACTTTTGTTTGTCTACATAACCCTTGCGTCGTTGAACCTTCGTATTGAACCATGTCTTCACAAGTTCAACGGTTCATGAGTCAAGTCCCTCTTTCCGAAAGTCAATCTTTTGCCTACCTCTAAAGTCCAGTTGGCATGTTTGAACCATCACATTGAACCACCGCGTTGAACCATGTCCTAAAGGTTCAATGGTTCAATAAGTTCGAAGATTTGGTAATTTTGGTCCCATTTGCTCCCACCGCTTTCTAGGTCAAATTTAGCGGGAAAGTTGGAGGAAAATTTGTCAGAAACTCATCATAAAACTGAGAGCTCTAATTTAGCGGAGACTATGGATAATCATTGTACTTCATGATGGTGCATGAACATTACTTTTTATTAATGAAGAAATCAGAGCTCACATCTTTTCAAATATTTTTGGCACGTATTGTTCTGAGCGATAATTATTCATTCTGGTAAGTGCCATTATTAACCAAGAACAAGCTAATTTTAGCAAGAAAACATACTATGCAATGCGGAGAAGGATAGCACTAGAAGTGTAAGGCTCTCATTATTCAAGTTTTTGCAGTGAATTCAAATATCCTGAAGGTGAGTTTTGTTTCCCCTATGCTATTCTGAATTCTTATACTGAAAAGAAGAGCCTCTGGAATTTCTGTTATTTTTGAAATTCGAAGTGTTTCGTTATAATCATCCAAGTATGTCTTTGAAATCTACATGTTTTGGGGATGAACATGGCCTTGGTCTCACTTACTCTAACTTAGAATTTGGAGATACTGCATTAGTTCAATATGATTTAGAGGAATTCATAGAAAGAACTAGAAACCCTGTTCAAACCTCCACAATGAAGAAAATTGTAGACAGTGGTTTAGTTGAAGCCACAGCCTTTCCTCAGGCTATATTCTGCCCAGAGTTAGTTCAAGAGTGTATGAACAGATACGATCCCCAACACAGGTGCGTCAGAAAAGCAGACGGGGAGGTGTTATTCCATGTTGACAGACAAATCCTCATGTCTGTGATGAAGATATTGCCTAAGGAGGCGTATTCCAGTCTTGACATTACTGCCTCCAATGGGTATTTCTCAGAAAAGAGACCAACTTACAAAAGCGTAATAGCAAGGAATTGGCTACTAAAATTTTAAAAGGGTAGTTCAAGGCTGCCCAAGCCCCTTACTAGAGATCATTTGATACAGGAAGTAAGGGATATTGTGGTGTTGTTGCATAGACTGAGAGGCAATCAGCATGCCTATTACTGGGAGGACTGGATGTACTTTTTCATACAAGTCATCCTTCAAGGCGAACAATATTTGGATTGGGCTGAGATAGTGGCCGACTGTCTACATCAGAGTTTAAGTAATCATCTGGGTAACAGGGATTTCTATATGTCTTCATATCTATTCTACTGTTTAGCATCCACAAGAGATTGGTTTGACCTACCTCATGAGCCTTTAGATGAGAATAGTAAGATTTACGAATATTATTCACAGTTGCAAAGAAAAAAATTGTTATGAAAATTATAAAAGGATTAATGATGTCTTCACTGGAAAGATGACCTATGAACTGGCAGGCAACCTAGGTAAGAGAATGACCAGTGAAGCAATGCAACTGATCAGTATCTATGGTAGCTTTTTCATCCAATTTTCTGAGTTCACTTATATCAGAGTTGGAGGATTTGATGGTGAACCTGTGAAGTTGCCTAGACATGTATTTGATCATTTTGTACTGATGGAGGTATGTCAGCAATTGGTACATGTTGATAAGAAATTCCCATCAAAAAGGGGTTGTGGTATCGCTTTTCCTATTGAAATTGGGCATTATTCATGCCATTCAAAGTCTGATGCCTTGAATGTGGAGGTGAACCTCAAAAGGTTCAATTTTCAATTCTTCACTGCCAGGACTCAATTCGACAGTAAACAGTTTGTTAAAGATAACCTAGATTCTGGAACAGGGCACTCACACCTTCCTAAGTTGGAAGATTATTGGGAAGACTATCTAGATGAATTTGAGTTTAGGAGAAGGCTGTGGTGTAGACTTTCTTTGGGGTAGATAATTACCCTTAATTTAAACATGGACGTTTCTGGAATTTTTAATGATGATGAACAAGTGGTTGATCCACAATTTGAGAAGGTAGAACACTTACCCATTCCAAAGGTGGATTGGAGCAAGAAAGAGGAAGATAGAATTGAAATTAAAACCCTTCCTGTGATAAGGAGGACTGAGAAATGGTTGAGAAAAAAAAAGACAGGAAGGGCTTCAGAGTAAAACTGTCCAACAATTCTCTTCAATGGTTGCATCATCGCTTCCCATGGACTCTTCTAATCAACCTCTTGCTATCTGTGGTGCAGGTGCTTCCAAGCCATCGACTAAGAAAAGCCCTGTCACCAAGAGATCCAGAAGAGTCCTCACGGATATTCTGCCATCTTGTGTTACCAGGTTGAGGACAAAAGGGAAAAGAAAGAAGCAGACTTATGAAATGATAATTGTTGATTTAAATTTAGAGGAAGAATCAAAATAGCCTATGGGTGACAAAGAGGCAAGCCCAAATAGAATAGAGGTAGTTGACACTGGTTCACAGTTAGAGGCCATTCTAGAGACCCCTTAGATGTTAATGATTTCAAATGAACCCTCTGATGGAGAGAAGTCCAGGAAGACAACCTCGGCCCCTACACCGAAGTGGCTGGAGAGCTCCATATCTGACAAAAAGAAAGTGATTCCTTTTGTTCTCCCTTTAGAGGACATGGTAAGTAAATGTCTGGGGAAGACCCCCAAGTCCAAGAGACTCAAAACAATGTCTAGAATAAATATTGACCCAAACACTGGTAACTAGAGTGTAGAAATAGCTAAGCCAGTAACTAAGGAAGAGGTTCAAGCTCCTACAGTGCATGATTTCACTGTGGAGAGGATAGATCTCGGTACTGCCTCTAGAGCTGCAGATGTGCACCACCTTGAAGCTTCCACTAAGAGAATGGTCAGCCGAACAATGAAAGATGAGAAGGACAAAAGAGAGTTGAAACAAGCTCTGCGTTCAGTGGCAGAGTACATTGAGGCCATTAACAATCCTAACCCACAGCCAATCTCACAGGTCCCCTTATCTTTCGACCCGAAATCACCTGTCAATCAAAAAATGTTAGATCAAGTTCATAGAAGCAAAATGGTCTCAAAAACATTTGACAACTTGTTGGACAACATAGAACAAAAAGGAACTGAATATATTCATGAACTCAAAAATATATATGATCTGACTGCTGCCACTGTTGAAGATCTTAAAGCACAGGTTGCTGTTTGGGCAAAAGACGAATGTAAGTGGACAAGTGTAATAAACCAAATAGAGGAAGTTCAGAAATATGGGCTGGAGAAGTTTTTGGTAGAAAAGAACTTGACTGGTGTGGACGAGGATTTGTTATATGTGAACAAGAAGAATATTGAATGGAGGAACTCCATATCTCGATAAGGACGCTTTGAGCTCACAAAGCTAATTAAAGAGATAACGGAATTCACCCAATCGCTGCAACATGATTTGCAATGTATTGAGGTTAAATACTTAAAAGATGATGGAAAGCCTATGGAAGATGTTGAAGCAGTGGTTCAATCTTTTAGAGATAAAATCAACTTTGTTAAAGAAAATGATAATATTTTGATTGAGGATTTCTCCAGGATTTCTAAAGTCAAGTCACTGCTCTATCTCTGCATTGATGCACTCCCAGAACATAGGGCAAGGTTTGGGAAAATGCAAAGGGAAAAGGAAGTTTGGAAATCAAGAGTGAAGCATATAGGTATACCAAACATCCTTAAAATTCAAGAGTTCGTTGCTGCCTTTCAGGAGTGGAAGACGCAACATGCTTCCCAGGCTACTGATAGCAAATCAGGAGATGCTGATCCGTCGCTCTAGTCATAACCTCATTCGCTCGTTCTCTTTCAGTTCCTTTATTTATGTTATTTCTAGCAATCTTGATCTTTTATAATCAGTTGTTAAAACTAAATCCCGTACGGGTCAGAGTTATGTTAATTATGGGTTTAATTTGCTCAAGGACATAGTTAAGGCATTCATATATATATGTTTTTATATTTTAAAAAGGGTGTTTTTTTTTTGAAAAAAGAAAAGAAGAAGAAAGTTTTTGGGGCTGAACGGTTGATATTTTACATTACGTGATAATTGGCTGAATAATTTTCATCTGTGAATGAGAAGAAGAAACAATTACTGCCTATTTTAGATCTGTGCGTCTGAATGTGTGGAATTAGATTTACTGTGTAAAATCTTCTTTCATCTGGTAATTGCTCTTTATTTAGACAATTCATCATATGTGTTCTGTTCTTTATTGGTTCAGCAAGTTTGTATGAATGTATTCATGTATTTGAACGTATCAAAGTAGAATCTGTGCATTCTATCCTGTTACTATATAAATTTATCACGTTCATGACATGGTTATGTATGAATGTTAGTCTGCCTTAAGCATTTTCTAGTTAAAAATGCATTTGGTTAGTTGAATAAGTTAAATTCACTGAAAATCTTAAAGGGAGCTGTACCTAAATTCAGAGGGGAACTAATTTAAAAGGTTCACCCATTTGTTGTTTAACTCATTTGTTCTTTAAAAGAGGGGTATAGAGTCAAAATAAATTATTTTCAGAATAAGGACGAATCTGTTAGCCAACAGTTTTTGGTGACTCTACTAGGGAATAGAAATACAATCATTAATTAAAGATTGTTCGTCTGAATATGAAACAACAATGGTGCTTCGGCACGAAAACATAATTCCTGTTCTGCAACCCAACCTTGGATTTCAAGATGAGTAGGAAGACATTATTGGCCAGTTGAATACCCTTGCTTGGCGTACTCGTCAGAATAGTGAAGATTACAGAAGAGCAAGCAGAGTATTAGAACAAGAAGAGGAATTGGCCGATAACCTGAGATTGCTGTTACTTAGGCAGAGAAGAAGACAGGCATGAAACACAGCAAGAAACCAAGTCCTTGAAGGACAAAGAAATCAAGAACAGCAAAGAAATCAATAACTGCCTATCCAGTTTCGATATTTTAAGCTGGATTCCAGACCGTATACCAGGTCTTCGAGAAGAGAGGGAGTTGAGGACCCTACCTTTCAAGCACTGCAAAATCTTAATTTTTCTTATATCCCCACTCATGCAAGAAGAGCTAGAAGTAGACCCCCTAGCCCTCCCAAACCTACTACTTCCCATGTCTGTCAAGCTTTAACCCTCTCAGGCACTGTTATCCCCTTAGCTATAAATTTTCTACCCATGGCTCAACCTTGGGGAGCTGCCATAGGGCCTCTGAACCTAGGGGCCAACCTAAATCCATTACCTAAAAATGCAAGAGAAAATTTGCCCAGGTTCAATGGAGACGGTAAAAAATCACCAGAAGAACATTTGTGTGCCTTTGCAGCAGCATGTAGTGTGTTAGGTGTACAACACCAAGATGTCGCCATAAGGCTCTTTGTGCAGACTTTGACTGACACTGCGGCACAATGGTTTTACCACCTGACTGATTCCTCAATTACAAATTGGAACGAAATGAAGACCATTTTTGAAAATAGGTTCAAAAGTGCAGAGGATGAACATTACCTCCTTGCACAGTTGACTCAGCTTAAGAAAGAGATTCATGAACCTATGAGGGAGTTCGTGGCTAAATTTAATAGAATTGTGAACAAAATCCCTGCTACTAAAAGACCGTCTGGCAAAAATAAAAAATGTTTCTTTATTAATTCTATGCCTCCTGATATTAGCTTCCATCTCAGAAGAGGTGTAATTGCTGATTTTCCAGCTACACAAGCCTTAGCAATCGGATTGGAGGATGATCTCATTATGGCCGGTAAATGGAAGAGAGAGGTTCAGGTGCCAAATGCTCAGCCCTTATCATCTACGGACCCTGTAGTACAAAGGTTGGTGAATGATATGATTGCCTTAAAGAGGCAACTACCCAAAGCTGGTGCTCCCTTACAACAACCCTATCAAGATATAAGCAGAAGGAATTTGAATCAACAAGCAAATACTGGTAGAGTTTTACCCTTGATGGCAGCACAGCCAAGACTGGCTATTGAACCTGCTCCTGGGAGAGGAAACATGTGTATTTTTCACTTAACTACTGACCATGATGGAAATTCTTGCCCAGAAATGCTCAGGTACAATCAGATGACTGCTACTCAAGATATGCTAGGGGAAGCCACAGAAGAAGAAAAGAACTTCAAGGAACCTAGCAGCTCTGAGATACACTTCCTGGAATATGAATTTGATTCAGAAAGGGGAGGTGAAATATTGGTAACCCTTGAAGATCCTTCATGCGCTGTGCTCACTAGGAGTCAGAGGAATATGAAATCCTCTAATACTCAAGAAGTACCTGGCAAAGGTAAGGAGCCTTTAACTAGAACTCATGATGCTAATTTGAAGGCTCAAGAAAATAGATTGTTACATAGAAATGATCTAGATGCTTCTTTTGATATTGTAGATTTCTGCAAGTTTACAAAAATTCAAATTTCTCCTATTGAGTACCTCAAGTTGAAACCTACTGAACTTGACAAATTAGTCAAACATGTTAAGGGTAGTCCTGCACAAACTGAATTTCAGAATCAATTGGAGGTTGATACTGAATCCCCCATTGCTAGATTATTTGCTTCCTCATCTGAGCCATCCTTGTCTGCCTCTAAAACAACTCCCAATTCATCCACCAATGCTCCTTATACTGATTTGAAACCTAATCCTTTTTATGTGTCTCTATTTATCAATGGCCATAAACTTAGTAACTGCATTATAGATTCAGGAGCCTCTGATAACATCATGCCTTCCTCTGTGGCTAAAGCACTAGGATTATCACTCACAAAAACATTTGGAACATGTTATTCTATGGATGGAAAATAGGTTTCCTTGCTTGGGCAGATTAAAGATGCACGAGTCGCACTTGCAGCTTACCCTGACAAGAGGGTGAAATTGACTATTCTGGTAGCAGATATTCCTGCCAGTTATGGAATGCTTTTGAGCAGGACATTTTGCAAGGATTTGGGTGGACAAATCAAACTGGATTGGTCAGAGGCCACAATCCTAGTGGGGAAGCAGAAAGTGAAGCTGGAACCTGAGCCCAAGTGTAAGTTCACTGTCTACCCCTCTGATGATCCCAAGGCCCAGATTTTGTTTGAGGAATGTGAATTTGGCAACTATTTTCTCTCCTCTAAACAGAGCTATGAGTTAGATCCCAAAGAGGAATTAATGCAAAGGTCTATACATTCTGATGATTTATGGGTTATGGAATTTGATGGCAGTTGTGCTACTGTTAGTTCAGGGGCTAGAGTTGTGTTGATCTCACCTGAAGGTGAAATTTTTTCTTATTCTTTTAAGCTAGAGTTTAAAAACACCAATAATACTGCAGAATATGAAGCTTTACTGCTTGGATTATTTGAAGCTAAAGGAAAGGGTGTGAAGGTACTTAAGGTGAAGGGTGATGCTGAACTAATTGTGAAACAGGTAAGGGGGATCTTTTCCGTTAAGAATGAAAGACTAAGGCATTACAGAAATAGGGTATGGGATGAGATCGAATATTTTGATGCCTTCTCTATAGAAACAATTCCCAGAGATCAAAACTCCCGAGCAGATTCTTTAGCAGTATCAGCTTCTCTCCTTTTGCCACATCCAGATTTCAAGAAAGATTCTTATAGGATAGAAATGATATATTGCCCTAATGTCCCTGACAATGCTGAGAACTGGCAAGTTTTTGAAAGTGATAATCAGATCAGAAAGTTTTTAGAAAATGCTGAAATGTTCCTGGGGACCTATTTTGAAGGTTCTGAAACAGAGTGTAAAGAATTCAGCCCTGACCTTGGGATTAATCCAAGAGATGACATCATTCAGTTAAAGGGAAACAAAATCCCTAAAGGGCTGGTATCTTTAGAACATCTATTTTCTCGAAGAGATGAATATGTTAAAGGCAAACCTCCCTGTATTCCTGATAAAGCAGAAGATTATGAAAAGATAAATATCGGGGATGAAGCTACTCCTAAATGGATATCCATTAGTAAGTGCTGCTCTTCGGAAGAGAAAAATAAATTGATCAAATTGCTGATCAAATATAAAGATGTTTCACCTGGTGCTATGATAATCTCAAAAATTTTAGACATGGACAGTTTCAACATCATATTCCTTTGAAAGCAAATGCAGCTCCATTTAGACAGAAGCTGAGGAATTATAATCCAAAAGTTGCTGAAGCCATTTTCAGGGAGATTGATAAGATGCTAAAAGCTAGAATTATCTATCCAATTCATCACTCCACTTGGGTGGCAAATATTGTTCCAGTATGAAAGAAGAATGGAGAAATAAGGATTTGTGTCGACTTTAGAAATTTGAACCAAGCCAGCCTGAAGGATAACTATCCCTTGCCTGTGATGGACCACATCTTGCAGACAGTTGCTAGGTCTAAAATGATGTCTATGTTGGATGGTTTCTTAGGTTACAATCAGATAGGTGTAGCTGCAGAAGATCAACATAAGACCGCTTTCACCACACCCTGAGGAACTTTTGCCTATAGTCGAATGCCCTTTGGCTTGATTAATGCAGGAGCAACTTTTCAGCGGGCAATGGATTCATCTTTTAGAGACCTGAAGAACAGGATTATTGTTATTTACCTTGATGATTTGACTCTCTTTTCAAAGAATAGAAAGGATCACTTGAGAGATCTAGAGTCTGTCTTGCAAAGGTGTTGAAGCCATGGTATTTCACTCAACCCCAAGAAGTTAGTTTTCTGTGTGACTGAGGGAAAATTGTTGGGACACCTAGTCTCAAAGAACAGAATTAGGATTGATCCAGAGAGGGTCAAGGCAATTCAACAGCTTAGTCTCCCTTCAAATAGGACTGGAGTCAAGTCCTTCTTTGGTCAAATCAACTTTCTCAGAAGGTTCATTCCTAACTTTGTTGAGATTACAAAACACATTGTTGGGATGATGAGTGAGAAACAACCTTTCAAGTGGAATGAAGTTGCTAAGAAGGCATTTGAGGATATCAAGGAGGCGATTGCAAACACTCCCACTTTGGTAAATCCTAATTTTCAAAAGGATTTTATCATTTACTGTTATGCTTCGGAACACACCATGTCAGGTATTTTGTTGCCGAAAAATGAATTGGACGAAGAGGTTCCCATAGCTTTTATGAGCGTTCCCCTTAAGAAGCATGAGCTGAAATATTCTTTGGTTGAAAAACAAGCTTTCGCAGTAGTTAAAACTGTTAAACAATTCAGATATTATATACTTCATTCCCATTCAGTTGTATTTGTTCCAAATTCAGCTATGAAAAGTATTTTGACTCAGCAAGAAGTAGGATTCAACAATAGAGCAACGTGGGTTGCTAAAATTCAGGAATATGATATGGAAATTAAGCCTACTAAGCTGATCAGAGGTCAAGGCTTATGTAAGTTGATTGTTGAGAACAAAGAGCAAGAAGGAGAAAGACTCCCCACAGTCTTATTGGTAAGCTTGTAGGATCCATGGTTTCTGGATGTGGCACATTATCTTACATATGGGGATTGTCCTGATCACTTGACTCCTAAAGAGAAAAGAAACCTGAAGCTAAAAGATGCAAAATATGTTATTTGGGGAGATGTCCTTTACAAGAAAGGGTTATATGGAACTTTCCTGAGGTGTGTAGATAAAGAGCAGCAAGAGAAACTCTTGGAAGTTTTCCATAACGAAGCTTGTGGTGGACACTTTTCTTCTTCAGTTACAGCTTTCAAAAGCCTCAGAAATTGTTACTACTGGCCAGGAATGTTTAAAGATGCATATAGGTGGGTGGCCAATTGTGAGAAATGTAAAATGTTCTTAGGAAGGCCACAACTTGCAGCTCTACCTTTGAGGCCTGTTGTTGTTGAAGACCCCTTTAAACAGTGGGGATTGGATTTTATTGGGCCTATCTCACCCCCCTCAAGTGCAGGGCATACCCACATCTTAACAGCAATAGATTATTTCACAAAATGGGTTGAGGCAGCCCCTGTAAAAAGAACAACTTCCGAGGTGGTTTGTGATTTTCTTAAAGAAAATATCTTGGTATAATTTGGTGTGCCCCAGAAGATTGTAGTAGATAATGCTACTAGTTTCTCTTCAGGTGAAATGACTTCTTTCTGTTATGAACATAGTATTTCTCTTTCTCATTCATCAGATTACTATCCCCAAGGGAATGGACAAGCTGATTCCAGTAACAAAAACCTGATTACTATCATGAAGAAATTGGTGAATGACAACCCCAGAGATTGGCATAAGAGGTTGTATGAAGCACTCTGGGCTGATAGAATAACTCCTAAAAGAGCAATTGGGATGGCACCTTTTGAATTAGTCTATGGGATAGGTGCCCAATTATCTTTACCCCTGGAACTATCTACAGCCAAACTGCAAAGTGTAATTGAGGATCAATATTTCCAAGATTCCCTGGAGAAGAGGATTATGTATTTAGCCAAGATTGAAGAAGAGAGAAATGAGTTGGTTGACCGAATTACTGTGCATCAGGCCAGGTTTAAAGAAATTTTTGACAAGAAGACAAGACCCAAGAAGTTTATGGAAGGAGATGAAGTATTACTGTGGGATAGAAGGAGAGAACCAAAAGGTGCACATAGCAAATTTGACTCGCTCTGGAGTGGGCCTTTCAAGATTCACCAGGTATTGGGTCCAAATTCTTTCAAACTGGAATATCCTGATGGAACTATTTTACCCCTATCCTATAATGGACAGGATCTCAAACTATATCGTCTTTAAACAGGGTCCCCTGTTTTGTACATAGTCTTCCCTTTTTGTTTGGTTTTGTGTTTTCCTTTCCCATTTTTGTTTTGCCCCGGTCTGTTTCCTTTCTTCTCTTTCTTCCATTCTCTACGAAAACAGAGCTTCTGAGTTCTCTGCATTTTGCCATAAAATGCAGTCCCCAGTCAGAGCCAATGTTACCTTTGAGTCGCCCTTATTTATTTATGTATCGGTAATATTTCTTAAACAAGAGTCAGTTTACTGTACTATATTTTTGGTCATACGTTTACTTTGTAAATTGACTCTTAGTCCTTCAATTTTTACCCGTGTGTCATCTTTGTATAAAAGATTTGAACCATTGAACCCGAACCATTCTCAAAGTTCAAAGTTCAATGGTTCAATATGTCTGAAGTGTCATATAAAGCAAGCTGTCTTTTTGTTTGTCTTAAGCGTCTTCGTACTTTCAGGTTGAACTTAAACCTTCCGCTCGTACTCTATAGCGGGGTTTAAGGTTCAAGGGTTCAATGGTTTTAAGGTTCAACACTCATTGTCTTCTTATGAGTCAGGTCATGCAGTTTCCTTGTCTACTAATAATCGTTGAACCTTCTGCTTGTACTTTGCCGCGAGGTTCAATGGTTCAAGGTTCAATAGTTCACTATTTTATAATTGGAAACCTTTTACCAAAGCCGCGTAACTTTTGTTGGTCTACATAACCCTTGCGTCGTTGAACCTTCGTATTGAACCATGTCTTCATAATTTCAACAGTTCATGAGTCAAGTCCCTCTTTCCGTAAGTCAATCTTTTCCCTACCTATAAAGTCTAGTTGGCATGTTTGAACCATCACATTGAACCACCGTGTTGAACCATGTCCTAAAGGTTCAATGGTTCAATAAGTTCAAAGATTTAGTAATTTTGGTCTCGTTTGCTCCCACGGCTTTCTAGGTCAAATTTAGCAGGAAAGTCGGAGGAAAATTTGTCAGAAACTCATCATAAAACTGAGAGCTCTAGTTTAGCAGAGACTATGGATAATCATTGTACTTCATGATGGTGCATGAACATTACTTGTTATTAATGAAGAAATCAGAGCTCACGTCTTTTCAAATATTTTTGGCACGTATTGTTCCGAGCGATAATTATTCATTCTGGTAAGTGCCATTATTAACCAAGAACAAGATAATTTTAGCAAGAAAACATACTATGCAATGCGGAGAAGGATAGCGCTAGAAGTGTAAGGCTCTCGTTATTCAAGTTTTCACAGTGAATTCAAATATCCTGAAGGTGAGTTCTATTTCCCCTGTGCTATTCTAAATTCTTATACTAGAAAGAAGAGCCTCTAGAATTTCTATTATTTTCAAAATTCAAAGTGTTTTGTTATAATCATCCAAGTATGTCTTTGAAATCTACATGTTTCGGGGATGAACATGGCCCTGGTCTCACTTACTCTCACTCAGAATTTGGAGATACTGCATTAGTTCAATATGATTTAGAGGAATTCATAGAAAGAACTAGAAACCCTGTTCAAACCTCCACAATGAAGAAAATTGTAGACAGTGGTTTAGTTGAAGCCACAGCCTTTCCTCAGGCTATATTCTGCCCAGAGTTAGTTCAAGAGTGTATGAACAGATACGATCCTCAACACAGGTGCGTTAGAAAAGTAGACGGGGATGTGTTATTCCATGTTGACAGACAAACCCTCATGTCTGTGATGAAGATACCGCCTAAGGAGGCGTATTCCAGTCTTGACATTACTACCTCCAATGGGTATTTCTCAGAAAAGAGACCAACTTACAAAAGCGTAATAGCAAGGAAATGGCTGCTAAAATTTCAAAAGGGTGGTTCAAGGCTGCCCAAGCCCCTTACTAGAGATCATTTGATACAGGAAGTAAGGGATATTGTGGTGTTGTTGCACAGACTGAGAGGCAATCAGCATGCCTATTACTGGGAGGACTGGATGTACTTTTTCATACAAGTCATCCTTCAAGGCGAACAATATTTGGATTGGGCTGAGATAGTGGCCGACTGTCTACATCAGAGTTGAAGTAAACGTCTGGGTAACAGGGATTTCTATATGTCTTCATATCTGTTCTACTGTTTAGCATCCACAAGAGATTGGTTTGACCTACCTCATGAGCCTTTAGATGAGAACAGTAAGATTTACGATTATTATTCACAGTTGCAAAGAAAAAAATTGTTATGAAAATTATAAAAGGATTAACGATGTCTTCACTGGAAAGATGACCTATGAACTGGCAGGCAACCCGGGTAAGAGAATGACCAGTGAAGCAATGCAACTGATCAGTATCTATAGTAGCTTTTTCATCCAATTTTCTGAGTTCACTTATAGCAGAGTTGGAGGATTTGATGGTGAACCTGTGAAGTTGCCTAGATATGTATTTGATCGTTTTGTATTGATGGAGGTATGTCAGCAATTGGCACATGTTGATAAGAAATTCCCATCAAAAAGGGGTTGTGGTATCACTTTTCCTATTGAACTTGGGCATTATTCATGCCATTCAAAGTCTGATGCCTTGAATCTGGAGGTGAACCTCAAAAGGTTCAATTTTCAATTCTTCACTGCCAGGACTCAGTTCGACAGTAAATGGTTTGTTAAAGGTAACCTAGATTCTGGAACAGGGCACTCACACCTTCCTAAGCTGGAAGATTATTGGGAAGACTGTCCAGATGAATTTGAGGTTAGGAGAAGGCTGTGGTGTAGACTTTCTTTGGGGCAGATAATTACCCTTAATTTAAACATGGATGTTTCTAGAATTTTTAATGATGATGAACAAGTGGTTGATCCACAATTTGAGAAGGTAGAACACTTACCCATTCTAGAGGTGGATTGGAGCAAGAAAGAGGAAGACATAATTGAATTTAAAACCCTTCTTGTGATAAGGAGGACAGAGAAATGGTTGAGAAAAAAAAAGACAGGAAGGGCTTCAGAGTAAAACTGTCCAACAATTCTCTTCAATGGTCGCATCATCACTTCCCATGGACTCTTCTAATCAACCCTCTTGCTATCTGTGGTGCAGGTGCTTCCAAGCCATTGACTGAGAGAAGCCCTGTCACCAAGAGATCCAAAAGAGTCCTCACAGATATTCTGCCATCTCGTGTTACCAGGTTGAGGACAAAAGGGAAAAGAAAGAAGCAGACTTCTGAAACGATAATTGTTGATTTAAATTTAGAGGAAGAATTAGAAGAGCCTATGGGTGACAAAGAGGCAAGCCCAAATAGAACAGAGGTAGTTGACACTGGTTCACAGTCAGAGGCCATTCTGGAGACCCCTTAGATGTTAATGATTTCAAATGAACCCTTTGATGGAGAGAAGTCTAGGAAGACAACCTCAGCCCCTACACCAAAGTGGCTAGAGAGCTCCTATTCTGACAAGAAGAAAGTGATTCCTTTTGTTCTCCCTTTAGAAGACATGGTAAGTAAATGTTTGGGGAAGACCCCCAAGTCCAAGAGACTCAAAACAATGTCCAGAATAAATATTGACCCAAACACTGGTAACTGGAGTGCAGAAATAGCTAAGCCAGTAACTGAGGAAGAGGTTCAAGATCCTACAGTGCATGATTTCACTGTGGAGAGGATAGATCTCGGTACTGCCTCCAGAGCTGCAGATGTGCACCACCTTGAAGCTTCCACTAAGAGAATGGTCAGCCAAACAATGAAAGTTGAGAAGGACAAAAGAGAGTTGAAACAAGCTCTGCATTCAATGGCAGAGTACATTAAGGCCATTAACAATCCTAACCCACAGCCGATCTCACAGGTCCCCTTGTCTTTCGACCCGAAATCACCTGTCAATCAAAAAATGTTAGATCAAGTTCATAGAAGCAAAATGGTCTCAAAAACATTTGACAACTAGTTGGACAACATAGAACAAAAAGGAACTGAATATATTCATGAACTCAAAAATATATATGATCTGACTGCTGCCATTGTTGAAGATCTTAAAGCACAGGTTACTGTTTGGGCAAAAGACAAAGGTAAGTGGACAAGTGTAATAAACCAAATAGAGGAAGTTTAGAAATATGGGCTGGAGAAGTTTTTGGTAGAAAAGAAGTTGACTAGTGTGGACAAGGATTTGTTATATGTGAACAAGAAGAATATTGAATGGAGGAACTCCATATCTCGACAAGAACGCTTTGAGGTCACAAAGTTAATTAAAGAGATAACGGAATTCACCCAATCACTACAACATGATTTGCAATGTATCGAGGTTAAATACTTAAAAGATGATGGAAAGCCTGTGGAAGATGTTGAAGTAGTGGTTCAATCTTTTAGAGATAAAATCAACTTTGTTAAAGAAAATGATAATATTTTGATTGAGGATTTCTCCAGGATTTCTAAAGTCGAGTCACTGCTCTATCTCTGCATTGATGCACTCCCAGAACACAGGGCAAGGTTTGGGAAAATGCGAAGGGAAAAGGAAGTTTGGAAATCAAGAATGAAGCATATAGGTATACCAAACTTCCCTAAAATTTAGGAGTTCGTTGCTGCCTTTCAGGAGTGGAAGACCCAACATGCTTCCTAGGCTACCGATAGCAAATCAGGAGATGCTAATCTGTCACTCCAGTCATAACCTCATTGGCCTGTTCTCTTTCAGTTCCTTTATTTATGTTATTTCCAGCAATCTTGATCTTTTATAATCAGTTGTTAAAACTAAATCCCGTACGGGTCAGAGTTATGTTAACTCTGGGTTTAATTTGCTCAAGGACATAGTTAAGGCATTCATATATATATGTTTTTATATTTTAAAAAGGGGTTTTTTTTTTGAAAAAAGAAAAGAAGAAGAAAGTTTTTGGGGCTGAATAGTTGATATTTTACATTACGTGATAATTGGCTGAATAATTTTCATCTATGATGAGAAGAAGAAACAATTACTACCTATTTTAGATCTGTGCATCTGAATGTGTGGAATTAGATTTACTGTGTAAAATCTCCTTTCATCTGGTAATTGCTCTTTATTTAGACAATTCATCATATGTGTTCTGTTCTTTATTGGTTCAGTAAGTTTGTATGAATGTATTCATGTATTTAAACGTATCAAAGTAGAATCTGTGCATTCTATCCTGTTACTATATAAATTTATCGCGTTCATGACATGGTTATGTATGAATGTTAGTCTGCCTTAAGCATTTTCTGGTTAAAAATGCATTTGGTTAGTTGAATAGGTTAAATTCACTGAAAATCTTAAAGGGAGCTGTACCTAAATTCAGAGGGGAACTAATTTAAAAGGTTCACCCATTTGTTGTTTAACTCATTTGTTCTTTAAAAGAGGGGTATAGAGTCAGAATAAATTATTTTCAGAATAAGGACAAATCCATTAGCCAACACCTATAAATCATCCCTCACCCAAGCCATTTGGGCGTTGAATCTTCAAACAACCTTATGCTATTGAAATGATTCTAGATCCTCTCTTCATTCATCTTCATACTTGTGTTATGCTGCTAAAATGAGCAATCAACATTCATCCAACAACCACAATCTTCGATATTTTAAATTCCTATGCAAAATGGAGAAGGGCCATGGAGGAGAGCCAAGCTTAGCATAGAGATTTAGATTTAGTTTGCTATTATCATTTGATTTCTATGTTTATCTTGTACTCCATTGTTGAGTTAGGGTTTTATGATTTATCTTAATGATTTATGTCCTGATTTTCCCTAGCTTACATAAACAAAGCCATATAGGCTAGGAAACCCTAATTGCTATGGAGAAAAAGATTCATTTCTAGAGGCTTCCTTATTCCTTGGCTATTGCAAGTTTTTCTCCTGCAGGCTAGCCACAATTCAAGAACTCGACAGAGTGACTGGGTAAAGCAAGAACACAAATGTAGCCCTTCAGAGATCAGTTATTATTATTATTTTTTCTCTTGGTTGTGTCTCTCTCTTATCTTTTTTTTTGTTTTGGTGTGATTCCATAAAGAATTTGAGGGATGGATGGCCTCTAAGA
Organism: Cunninghamia lanceolata; assembly: GCA_027924645.1. Lineage (NCBI taxonomy): Eukaryota > Viridiplantae > Streptophyta > Pinopsida > Cupressales > Cupressaceae > Cunninghamia > Cunninghamia lanceolata. Next base: position 12,565,527 of record BSBN01000892.1, read on the forward strand.
GGCTCGCTTACACAAGAAAGGTGGTGGCCTTTCTAACAGGAGCCACACCCATTACCTAACCCAATATGTCTGGTCTACAACTATACCCATTCAATGAGGGCATGAGGTTGATGAAGGTTTGGCATTGAGTTCAACTTATGCTTGTTCACCTATTGTTGTGTCCTTCCTTGGAGGTCGCTCAACTTGTTACTTCCTCTTTTGTTCCTTTTTTTTGTTTCTATTTGCTTTTGCAGAGTTGACCCAACTAGGGAAATGACCTCTAATAGACACATCATTGGATAGATGAGTCTCAGCCTCTCACCATGGTTGTTTCATGTATAGCTTCTCCTTTTTTTGTTTAAGGAGATGAAGTAGTTTTAAGTAAGGGCTTGAAGTTTTGAAGTGGTTGCTATTATGTAGGTTTATCTCTTGGAAGAGCAAACCATATGAGGCATCCAACATCATTAAAGCCTTGCTAAGGCTAAGCCTCATCTTCAAGAAATAAACTATATGCCAAAACCTAATTGCTTTTAGAGACCATCATTAAATGTCTACAAGTCACATGTTAGTATAGGTTAAATGTTTACAACTAATAATATGTTAAATTTTAAAATCTCTCTATTTCTATAATTAGCATTGTTGCATGTTTCATGCTACTCTCTCTCAACATCTATACTGGATGACTTTCTATTGTACTATAGCACATGTACAAGTGAAAGACAAAGATCAAAATAAAAGTGAATAAATTTTGTTTTCAAACTCATCATCTCATATACTACATATAGAATTTCTTCTATACATGCTATACTATTTACATTGTATTATTCCTTTACTCATACCATGCTGTAATAATTTACTCTTTTTTAACAACTCACTATCATTATCACAGAATACAACTACTATTGAAATAACTCATTTCAAATAGGAATACTGATTTATTATGCATATTACAAAAAAATTAATAAGTACAACATTATTTCTCATAACACTTCCATTCTAAGATAAGGAGACAAATAAAGTCAATAACATTTTGTAGAAATATCTCAAGAACCATTTCTGTTGTTCCAAAGAAGTTCATTTATACAACTAGATTTTAGAGTTTAATTCACAACACTAAAATTCCCTTTCCATATTGTTTGAAGTTAATTTATTCTTCTTAGAATAAAGTATAGTCTCCTTGAGGCTCCACATCTGAGAAGGATATATTAGTTCATTCTTCTTCCTTGATCTGCAAGGTCCTGCAATGTAAACTAGAACTTTTGCATAGCCAGTGGAGCCTCACCTCCCAGCCTAGGGCAATAGCTACCCACCCCTGAGCTAGGGGAGAACACAAGGAGACTAGGGTATCCTAATCACACAAATTGCATTACTAATAGAGGTACACAAACAGATTATAAATATTTAACACAATCTTTTAGGTATTTCATGATACATAGGTTTTAACAATCAAACCACAAGAAGGATCTCTATGGAAACCTTCACAAAGGGGGAGAAAAGGACATCTACCTTTAGGGAGTTCAATGTTTTATTTCTTAGATCCCCTGCACTACCATTATTTATTTCAAAAAAAATCTTTTATGGGTACTCTTACCCTTCATATGCATGTGTAGGGGTACTCTTACCCACTACAATTTTTACAGAATAATCTTATGGGGTACTCATACACAATTTACACAATGCTATTTGAAAGGGTACTCTTACCCATAGAGAACTTTCACCATAACATTTTCATGGGCACTCTTACGCATAACTGTTGCAAATATGTGCCTAATAAGTGTTGTCATTGATGTCAGCATATCCTTGTTGCCTGTTTAGAAGACTGGAATGTTGAGGATATTGAGAAAATTAATGAAAATCAATCTATGCGGACAATATGGCTATGTAGAGGATTGTCTAAAGTAGCTCTAGTTAAGATTTGGGAGGTTCACATGAAGATTTGAGGAAGCTATAGCCATCTGAGTAGAACTAAGTTTTTCTATGTTTAGAAGAGATAGAGTGATAGTAAATTAGTCTGGATTGCTTTGCATTGAAATATTATGATCTGTGGATCAAAAGGTATGTTTGGGAAGTTAGTATGTATAATTAACTCAAGTGGTTTGTGGTTTGGAGGTCTGCAAGCAATCTGTCTAGTGTGACAGTCATGTCAGACAGTGTTCTTGAGGTTCTGGATGAAGATGCAAGTGATTCTGATGATTTGGAGGAGTGCAGATGTTTTTATTGAATTCAATGTGCTTGTGGAGGTCTCTAGATCATGTGACTGCTATGTTGAAGGTCTGCATTGAAGATTGATCTCATTGGCAAAGATTTCTTTCTTAGTGTTGTTGTTCTTCCCAGTCTTGGCCGACAGGATGATTCAAGCGTGTTGTGGATGATCTAAGAGCAACTATTTGGAGGGTGGCGTGTTGTTAGAAGAAGATTCAAGTCTCATCTATGTTTGGCCAATAGTATATTGATCCACATTAAGCCAAGCTAACCTTGATGTTCATTCCATGGTTGTTGAAGTGTATAAATAATTGTTGATGAGTTGTGGAAAGTTATCCTTGTATGAAAATGATAAAATCCTAAGAAAAGATCAAAGGTAGAGTAGAGAAGAGGAGAAGCAAAAGAACAAGAGAACTAAAGGATGAAGAGATAGTGAAGAAGTGTTTGGAGCAGAGAAGAAGTTTTTGTGATCTTTCCACGAGACTGAACTAGGCATGATGAAGATGCTATTTCTCAGTTAAATCTTTCTATATTAAATATAAGTTCCTCTAGGCAGTGAGCCTCTTTGAGTAGTGAGATTTGGGTAGTGTGCCTAGAGGCAAGTGCCTTCCCATTTCTTTCAAGTACTTTTAATAGGGTATGAATCTTGTGGGTTAACCCCCACCATGGTTTTTCCTTAACCAAGTTTCCACATTAAAAATCTTGGTGTCAAGTGTGTTCATTTGTTTTTTCTCATGTGTTGTTCATTCATGCTTTAATGTTTACATCATTAATTTGTTTTAAGTGAAAAGAAGAATTAATTACTGCAAGTGTTAAAGTTTTTGGGACAACTGATTCACCCCCCCTCTCATTTGTTTGGCCTAATTCTAACAATTGGTATTAGAGCCAAGTTCCTCTAAAAGAAGCTTGACCACTTGAGGAGATCCAAGATGATGACGTACAAGAAGGAAAGTCTGAGATTTGATGGAACAAATTACTCCCTTTGGAAGGTATGCATGCAATATCATTTGGAATGTATGGGTGATGCCTTTTAGTTGCTAACTAAGAATGAGTATAAGATTCTAAAAAATGGCCCTACAACTCTAGATGAACTCAGGGAAGCTGAATGCAATATTCAAGCTAAAGAAGCATTATTGAGTGCCCTAACTGATACATAATTGGCAAATGTCCTGGAATTGAAAACTACCCATGAAATCTAGAAAAAAGTTGGAAAATCTATATGAAGGTGACAAATATGTCAAATGTTCCAAGCTACAAAGACTAAAGGGTAAATAGGAAAGGTTGATGATGAGTGGAGATGAAATCATTGCTTCCTACATGTAGAAAGTGAATGAACTTGAGACCGGTATTAGGAATGTTGGTGGAGTATTGAGAGAATCAGAGATTGTTGCCAAAGTGCTCAGATCCTTACCTCCAGCATACAAGCATAAAGTTGCTTCCATTGAAGAGATTAGGAATCACAACTGTTACAAGGGATCAGTTGGTTGGTAAGCTTTCAGCATTTGAAATCAGTGTGTTTGGTGATTCTCTTCCTAAGTTTGAATTTGTATTTAAAGCCAGTATTCATGGAAAGAAAAGATGTGATATGGGAGAAAGCTCTTCAAGAAGATCAAATAGATTTGATAAGACAAGGAAGGATCTTGAAGATGATGAAATTGAGTTCAGTGAAATTGAAGCCCTTTTTGCCAAAATATTGTCAAGAGGATCCGATAAGTATGAAGGAAAGTTGCCATTCAAATGTTTTTCTTGTAATAAGATTGGTCATTTTGCCTCAAGGTGTCTAGAGAGAGGTTCAAAGCCAAACCCTAATAGGCCTAGAGTTCAGAAGAAATGCTACTATGTCCAAGAAGCCAGTCAAGAAGGAGTTATAGATGATGAATCTGATCATGGAGGTTCCACAGAAAGTGATTGGGTGTTCATTGCAATCAAAGAGGAAGATCCGGTGCCTACTGAATCTGCTAGCTGTGTAAATATGTAAAGTGCCTTGGCTACTTAGGTTATAGAAAAGGATGAATGGGTAATTGACAGTGGGTGTTCTCATCATATGACTGGTGATAAAAGTAAGTTTGTAAGCTTTGAAAAATATGAAGGTGGAATTGTGAAATTCAGAGACAACTTAGCTGGTAAAATCCATGGTAGAGGATCTATCTATTTTGATGGTAAGAATAACACTAATGATTTTCTATATGTGGAAGGATTGAAGCATAATCTTCTTAGTGTTGGACAATTGGTTGACAAGGGTTATGAACTCCAATTCAAGGATGGAAAATGTAGAATCTTGGAAAGCTCCAGAACTGAAATTGCATTCGGTACTCAGACTAGAGGTAACATCTTTCATTTAAGTAGTTTTGGTAAAAGTTGCTTGATTGATCAGGTTGATCAGAGTTGGCTCTAGCATAGGAGAATGTGCCATGTGAATTTTGACAACATTGTCAAGATAAGTTCCACTTAGGCTATAAGAGATCTCCCAAGACTTGTGAAGCCTATTGATAGGATGTGCAGAGAATGTCAATTAGGTAAACATAATAGAACTTCATTCAAGAGTAAAGAACAGTCTTCAAGTGGATTGTTGGAACTTGTGCATACTGATCTTTTTGGTCCTACTAGAATTAGGAGTGTGTAAGGAGATAGATATTTTACATTTCTGATTTATGATTACTCCCGAATGATGTGGCTAACCTTCCTGAAAGATAAAATAGAAGCTCTTGATAAATTTAAAGTATTCAAAGTCATGGTGGAGAATGAGATTGGTGTGAAGATAAAGTGTCTGAGATCTGACAGAGGTGGAGAGTTTACCTCCGATGAGTTTGATTCATTCTATTAAAAGCAAGGAATAAAAAGACAGTTATCTACTCCTAGGACTCCTTAGCAAAATGGAGTTGTGGAAACAAAGAACTAGACTATTCAAGAAGCTACTAGGACCATGATGATGGAAGCAAATGTTCCACAAGTCTATTAGAGAGAAGCTGTGAGTACTACTGTCTACACTCTTAACTGGGTGTAGATCAAAGGTAATTATGGTAAGACGCCTTATGAACTATGGTTTGGTCATCCTCCTACTGTGAGATATTTTAGAGTTTTTGGTAGTAAATGCTATATCAAAAGAGATGAGGATGTAGGAAAGTTTGATACAAGAAGTGATGAAGGCATATTTTTAGGAACTACTCTACTCAAAGCAAGGCATACCAATGCTTTAACAAGAGATTGCAAAAGATTGTTGAAAGTGCTAATTGTTGGTGTGAACACATAATTCATCCATGTTAAGTTGACTTAGCGAGTCTTCTAGATGTCTAGTTGAGTCTAGTTGTGTGTTGAGTTGTTGATAGTTGGAGTAAGTCATCTTATCCTCCACATGTGCAATTAGTTATCATCCTCTAATTGACACATGTTGTAGGAATATCTCCACTTTCCACTCCACCTTTCACTCCACCCTTCTAGCTCTCACCTTGCCTTTATAAGCAAGGCTCACTCATTGTATTACATACAGCTTCATATGATCTTTGTATAGATTCTTGCTCCATTATTTTAGCATCTTCTCTTCTCATCTTTGTGTGGAAGGTTGTCTTGATTGTAGGTGATCCTGGCTTGCTGAGTCACATTGACTCTTACATGGTATCAGAGCCTTGACTGCAATTTCCTTCCATCATTGGAGAGGTTTTTCTTAGAGCTATGTGTTAGGAGTGTCCTAGAGTGAAACTGACATCACGGTTGCGATCAGGAGGCCCAAATCAGTATCAATCGACTGTCCAAACATCAAATTTTGTCATAAAAAATTTTGGCAAAATTTTTTTTGCCCCTATCCTTTCACAGAAAATCTGTATGGCCGTACCGTACCCTGCACCAGATCTGCGTCATTGGTCAACATCCATGGTGGAGAATATTTGGCCATACAACATCTACAGATCTGCGTCAGGATGTACCGTGACCTTGTCACCATCTGCACCATAAATCAGTCAGGTATTTTTTTTTGTGGAACATTTGAAAAGTTTTTGTTTTAAAAAAAATGGGGCATTAAAATTTTCTGCAGCCCAAGGTACCCATGGGTACCTTGTACCCATGTGCCTCTACTGTAGCTAAAGGGCTCGGCCTTTTTTAATAGGCTACGGCCTAAAAGTTGTTTTTTTTTTATAAACTTCTTTTCAAATAGTCTGCGGCAACTTTAGTTTCCATTTGTCGGTTGTTGCATTTGACAGTCCACATTAATTCTGGTGGATCTCACACTTTCAATAGTCTACAGTTAAATGATTTCATAGTGGTAGTTTGTTACCTCCATTGACCAACAATCTTTTGTCTGCCCTGTCTAAACTACAGTAATCGGTAGTTGTTTTGGAAGCTATCAATGGTTTTCTTTGCTTCACCTGCGACTGAGCTCTTGGTGGGGAGGTAAATGACACCTCATCTGGTGCTCTTAGATCTACCATTGGTAGATTCCTTTTGTTCTCGGTGGCAGTTTAGATCTTGACCGACAGTCTTTTGCTAACTCCAGCAGTCTTCATACTGCTGACGACAGTCATACATTCCAGTGAACATTTGTTGAGAGAGTTTTTTTGTGGTAGTTTACTTCCACCAAGAAACAATTTAAACTCTAAACTCATCAGCTATCATTGGTCACCAGTCGCATTGTAATCATCGGCAAGTTTCAAAGATTAGTGATCGACCATTGGTGCAATCCTGGTGTTTTAAGCCTTAAAACAATGGTTAGCATTTGATAATCAGAGGTTTAAGCCATATTCACAGTGGCTATTGTTTTATTCGGTGGTCAACCACAATACACATCGGTAGATATTCTAGGTGATGGTTTATAGTATTTGATGATTTAATTCTTGATAGTCCTCAGTGGTCTGCATGACTTCGGCGATCAAGTATTGAACACATGGTCTCCACAAATCTGTCGTCTCCAAAAATCCTCTGGTAGTCATCAGAGGAAAATTGGTAGTTTCCACCTTTGGTGGCCACTCTCAAACTTCTGCAACATTTTTTATTTCCTGGCAGCCAAATTGTCTCACGTCAGTAATTCAAAATAGCCTGCCAATAGCAAACTAGTCATTTTGTCTAGTAAAAGGTGGTTTCCAGCTCAGAAACCAGCAGCCTTAGGAAAATGGAAAGCATTTTATACCTCCAAATCAGTGGTTATCAAAGCCAACATTAGCACATCTAAAGTGGGGAGCCTTTAGGCTCGGGCCCCCACACCTCTAAATAAATTGTCAAGTTTAAATTTCTAGGCGATCAAAACTATTTGCTAGTGGTTTTCACCCAAACAGTTTTTTTTCCATGACAGTGGTTTCCTATGGTAAAAAATGGTTTTGAACCAACACATACGGTTTTTGGCAAAACTAGCAGGTTTTTGCTTACTACAGAATATTCTGACCGAAAAGAGAATATTCTATCAATAGGGGCCTATTTTGCCCCTCAAAGCCTTAAAGTAGGGATTTTTTTGCTTTTTGCACAACTTTTGCCCATGGTGTCAAAATTGGGCAAACGAGATATCAACAGAAATCTAACATTGAGCACTTCGTAGTGGTATAAGTCATTTTAACTAATTTTGTTGTTTGACAACATTTATTACAGGTTGAAGGTAGATCTTCTTTTTTGGCTCCTGAACTCATAACTTTTTGCCACAATCTCCAATTTTCACAATTCAAGCGGCATTGGAAAGCTATTCAGGAGCTCTACATAGCCATCCATGCATTTTTCTCAGTTTTTGCTCTAAGTGCATTTTATTCAATTTGTCAATTTTTTTGCATTTGATTAATAACTTGGGAATTTTGATACTTGAGAAGGTGAAATTTATTTTGAGAGGATTTGTTTGATGTAATACATCATTGTGAGTGATTGTAAACCCACTCGGATCTCTTTTTTTAAGAGATTTCATTATTTTCCCAATTTTGGTCCCTTGAGAACAATTGTAAATCGCACTAAGTATAAAGTGCCACAACAAATTGGGGGCCTCTCTTACATAGTAAATGGGTGTTCTTGTCTTTCTTTTTCATCATGGATGTGCCTCAATTTCCACTTTTAACTCCCTATAATTATCTTGAATGGAAGAAAAACATGGAGTGTGTATTGTATAAACAAAAGTTACATAGAATAACTTTAGGCATAGATCTTGAACCCACATGTGCTACTAAGAGAAGAAAATGGTTAGATAGAAGAGATGAGGCTTTTGGTACACTTTGTCTTACTATTTCTCCAGATTTGAGATTTCATGTTTAGTCTTGTACTACACCAAATGAGATATGGACAACACTAGACAATCTATTTGGCAAGCAAGATAAAATAAGAAGGTTCAAATTGGAGAATGAGTTAATTGCACTTAATCGTCAAGATTTTGATCAAATCAAAGATTTCTTCACCAAGTTTAAATCTATCAGGTTGCAACTCAAACAAAGTGGTCTTGAGAAAGAAGATGAACAATTGATTCTATCTATTCTTGCAAAATTGTGTCCTACATATTCAGTTTATGCTTCTACCTTTTATGCTACAATGGATGCCTTTGGTAGTAAGTTTACTATGCCTTCACTTGAGGAGTTTGCTACACAACTCACAAGAGAACAAGCCAAGCTACAACACATGGGCACATTGAAGTCTCCTAGAAAATAGGCTCTAGTTCCAACACAAAGCACAAAAGATCCTAAGGCTTCACATAATAAGGGAAAGAAACAAAAGGATTCAAAGTCTAATGAGAAAGAGAAAGAATCAAAGAAAACCCAAACTCTTCTTCCAAAGAGGAGTCCAATAAAAAGAAGAAGCCAAAGTGTTCTTATTGTAAGAAATTGGGTCATGATGAGACTAAGTGTTATGACAAAAAGTTTGAAGAGATGTCACAACTTCTTCAAAAACATAACATTGAGTATTCCCCATCAACAATAGTTTTACCCAAGTCTTCTTCTTTGACACCATCTGCATCTACATCTACAGGGACAACATGCATTGTTAATGGGTCATACAAAGGAAAAGGACAAGCACTCTTTCCTTCAACAAGTCTATAGTTAGAGAGATGGCTTCTTGATTCTAGAGCTTCTCATCATATGGTATCTTTAGAGGGGATGTTCTCTTCATTTCAGTCATGTACTTCACCACCTATTTTGATGGGTAACAATACATACATGCATGCAACTAGAAAAGGAACTATTGATGTTGGTCAAAATACATTCAACAATGTGTTGTGTGTACCTTCCTTGACAACCAATCTCCTTTCCATGTACTAGATTACTCATTGTGGTGCAGGTAAGAGAGTTGGGTTCACTCCTAATTCTATGTTCATATGAGACTTAGAGAGCAGAGATATCATTGCTGTTGGGATGGCTGATCATGCATCTCACTTGTATACTTTCTCCCATTTTGTTTCTGATGATGATGTAGATCCATTGATTTCTATTCACACTCATTCATCAAGTGTGAATCATGCTTCTAAGGAGAAGTTTGGTCACTTGAACCTTGGTGTTCTTGCATCTACTTCAGTTCCTAAGACTAGTTTTGAGCTTTCTCCTCCTCCTGCTTCTTCAGAGATTGGCATTGGCATAGATTCATCCACTTTAGTTAAGTAGGATATTGTTTGTCTTCCAGATACATGTTTGTGGGATGAGTACTTAATAGGTATTGTAGACTTGTTTCGTGAGTCTTATCTTGATGACTTGGAGGACATCATTGATGACATTCATCTCCTCTTTGAAGGAGTTGATTCTTCTACTTCAGATGTGTGCACACCTTCTCCATTTCACTTGTAATAGTTTGGCACCGAGTTGGAGTATCTTGAGCATCATTCAGAGGATACTTTGTCTTTGGAGATTGATGATCTTGAGTTTTCATCTTGTCTTAGATTGCCACATGTAGCACTTGATTATGTGGCATCTTTTGGTTATGACATGTGGACACTTGACCAGTTTTCAGAGACAACATACATCATGAGGCTTTTTCCGTCATACCTTGAGATGGAGTTTCTTTGACATCAGCCTTTGGACTTGTTTCTTCCTAAGGGGAAGAATGTTGTTTGCCAGCTTTGGATTCTCTTCAGCATTCTTCTTTGGGCATTCACCATCGACACAAGAGCTACTTCATTGTGGGAGGACTTATAGTCTCACACTTGATCTCCTATGGGGGGTAACTGATTGTACATATGTGTTGGATGTAGTCCTTGGGGGGTCTTGAGTCCTCCTTCCATCACATCTTTCTTTTGTTTTCTGCATTCTCATTTTTGGAGAGGAGTTTTGTCCCATGTGGTTTTCTCTTTTTCTCCACTTGAGATTTGTTGTACATGGGTACCTAACATGGCCTAGTAGCCAGGACCCATCCATAATTACCTCTTTTTTTAGTCAGCTACTCCCTAAGTTGCACTTAAGGGGGGGTGTTGGTGTGAACACATAATTCACCCATGTTAAGTTGACTTAGTGAGTCTTATAGATGTCTAGTTGAGTCTAGTTGTGTGTTGAGTTGTTGAAAGTTGGAGTGAGTTGTCTTATCCTCCATATGTGCAATTAGTTATCATCCTCTAATTGACACATGTTGTAGGAATATCTCCACTTTCCACTCCACCTTTCACTCCACCCTTCTAGCTCTCACCTTGCCTTTATAAGAAAGGCTCACTCATTTTATTACACACAACTTCATATGATCTTTGTATAGATCCTTGCTCCATTGTTTTAGCATCTTCTCTTGTCATCTTTGTGTTGAAGGTTGTCTTGATTGTAGGCGATCCTAGCTTGCTGAGTCACATTGACTCTTACACTAATGTCAGAGTTGATAAGAGCAAAGAAGGACATTCCAATACTTGTAGATATGACTCAGATGATCAAAATGAAAGTCAAATTCAAGGAAGGCAAGTTCAAACCTAGAATTTGACCCAAATTGATCCAAAAAATCCAATGACCCAAGAGGATAGTACAGAAGTTGAGGAACAAGCTCAAGAAACAAAAGTTCAAGAAAATCCCAAAACTCCTAGGTATGTAAGGATGAATCATCCTGAAGATTAGATCATAGGAGATAAAAATAAAGGTGCTCAAACTAGGAGAAGAATTGCTGAAGATCAAGAAGAGATTTGTTTGATTTCAAATATTAAACCAAAATCAGTAAGTGAAGCATGCAATGATGAAAACTGGGTAAAAGAAATGGAAGAAGAATTAATGAAAATTGAAAAGAATCACACTTGGGATCTTGTTTCTAGACTTGAGGATAAAAATGTGATTGGAACTAAATGGAGCTACCAGAATAAATTAAATGAAGATGGTGAAGTTGTAAGAAACAAAGCAAGGTTGGTATGCAAAGGATACTCTCGAGTGGAAGGAATTGATTTTAAAGAAACTTTTTCTCCAATGGCAAGAAAAGAAGTAGTTAGAATATTTCTTGCATTTGTTTCTTTTAAAGATTTCAAGGTTTATTAGATGGATGTCAAGTCAGGATTCTAGAATGGAGAATTGGATGAAGAAGTCTACATTGAGCAACCAGAAGGATTTTAGTTTTTAGATCAAGGAGATATGGTTTGCAGATTAAAAAAAAGCATTCTATGGACTCAAACAAGCCCCAAGAGCCTAGTATGCAAGACTAGATAAGTATCTAATAAAATTAGGTTTTAGCAAAGGTATAATAGACAATAATCTTTATGTCAAAATTGATCATGAACACATCTTGATTGTTGAAGTATTTGTTGATGATATCATTTTTGGTGGAAATGAGAGTATGTGCAAAATATTTGTTGATCAGATGCCAAGTGAATTTGAGATGTCAATGTTTGGAGAAATGAATTTCTTCTTAGGTCTGCAAATCACTCAGTTAGATAAAGGTATCTTCATAGCTCAATCTAAGTATGTGAGAGAATTGTTGAAAAAATTTGGAATGGAAGATTCAAAGCCAGTGGGTACACACATGGTAATCGAATGTAAGTTGAGTAAAGATGATGACTTCCCTATGGCAAATCAAAAAAGGTATAGATCAATGATTGGAGGACTGTTCTATCTGACTCAATCCAGACCTGATATCATGAATGCAGTTGGACTTGTTGCTAGATTTCAAGCTGATCCCAGAGAATCCCATGTTGTAGCAGTTAAGAGAATTTTTAGATATCTCAAAGGGACACTTGATTATGGCTTATGGTATCCAAAGGATAATAAGTTTACTCTTCATGCATACACAGATGCTGATTGGGCAAGAGATGTGTATGACAGGAAAAGTACTAGTGGTGGTTCATTCTTCTTGGGAAGGAGATTGGTCTCTTGGATGAGCAAAAAGCAAGAGGCAATATCTCTGTCTACTATAGAGGTAGAGTATATAGCAGCAGTAAGCAATTGTAATAATGTCTTGTGGATGAAGAAAATGTTGAAGGATATTAGAATTGTGTTTGAAGAACCTGTTACAATTTTCTATGATAATTCAAGTGCACTAAACATCTCAAAGAATTTGGTGTTGCACTCAATGACTAAGCACATATCCATCAGGTTTCTTTTCTTTAGAGAGAAAGTAAGTGAGAATGAAATCAAAATGGAGTTTGTTTCTTCAAAGGATCAGATTACAGATATATTCACCAAGCCTCTACCCAAGGATACTTTTGAGTATCTCAGAGGGAAGCTGGGGGTTATTACCCCTCCAATTCAAAACTAAGATGCACTAGTGTGCATCAGTCTAGTGGAACTCATAATCATAACTTGTAATCTGGATTGATGTTAAGGAGATAATACTCAGGGGTAGTAGTAAGTATGCAAATTTTGGAGATCAGTCTAAAACTAAAAGGGGAGAAAAGACTGCAAATATGTGCCCTTTGCCATTTATGTCAAAGGGGGAGAGAAGTCATGTGAAAAACTAGTTGCTGATGGAAGGGGGAGCAATGAAGAAATTAGTTGTAGAAGTGCAAGAGAAAAGGGGGAGAAGTTCTTGTCTTGATGGTTGAATCATTTTTTCACATCATATGTTACCATCAATGACAAAGGGGGAGATTGTTGCAAATATGTGCCTAATCAGTGTTGTCATTGATGTCAACATATCCTTGAGGATATTGGGAAAATTAATGAAAATCAATGTATGCGGACAATATGGATATGCAGAGGATTGTCTGAAGTAGCTCCAGTTAAGATTTGAGAGGTCCGCATGAAGATTTGAAGAAGCTATAGCCATCTGAGTAGAACCAGGTTTTGCTATGTTCAGAAGAGACAGAGTGATAGTAAATTGGTCTGGATTGCTCTGCATTGAAATATTATGATTTGCATATCTAGAGGCATGTTTGGGAAGTTAGTGTGTATCATCAATTCAAGTGGTTTGTGGTTTGGAGATCCGCAAGAAATCTTTCTAGTTTGACAGTCATGGAAGACAGTGTTCTTGAGGTTCCAGATGAAGCTACAAGTGATTCTGATGATTTGGAGGAGTGTGGATGTTTTTGTTGATATCAATGTGCTTGTGGAGGTCTTTGGATCATGTGACTACTATGTTGGAGGTCCACATTGAAGATTGAGCTCATTGGTGAAGATTTATTTCTTGGTGTTATTGTTCTTCCCAGTCTTGGCTAACCGGATGATTCAAGCATGTTGCAGATGATCTAAGAGCAACTCTCTAGAGGGTGGCATGTTGTTAGAAGAAGATTCAAGTCTTAGCTATGTTTGGTCAATAGTATAGTAATCTACATTAAGCCAAGCTGACCTTGATGTCCATTTGAAGGTTGATGAAGTGTATAAATAATTGTTGATGAGTTGTGGAAAGTTATCCTTGTACGAAAATCATAAAAATTTAACTGAGAGATAGTGAAGAAGTGTTTGGAGCAGAGAAGAAGTTTTTGTGAGCTTTCAATGAGACTGAACTAGGCATGATGAAGATGCTATTTCTTAGTTAAATCTTTCAGTATTAAATATAAGTTCCTATAGGCAGTGAGCCTCTTTGAGTAGTGAGCTCTGGGTAGTGTGCCTGAAGGCAAGTGCCTTGTCATTTCTTTCAAGTACTTTTAATAGGGTACGAATCTTGTGGGTTAACCCCCACCATGGTTTTTCCTTAACTAGGTTTCCACATTAAAAATCTTGGTGTCAAGTGTGTTCATTTGTTTTTGCTCATGTGTTGTTGATTCATGCTTTAATGTTTACATCATTAATCTATTTTAAGTGAAAAGAAAAATTAATTACTGCAAGTGTTGAAGTTTTTGAGACAACTGATTCACCCCACCTGTCTCAATTGTTCCACCTAATTCCAATAATAACAATCTCTCTATAGAAACACCTACTTCCTCTACCCCATAAAGGGTTGCTCAAAAAATCTAGAGGCAACTCAATCACACACAAACATACTAAACAAAACAACACACTGACTTCATAAACAATACAACATATTAACATCATAATCATAACAACGGGACAGACCACATATTTAATCTCATTATACCTATGGATTTATTTAATTTTATCAACAATTTAGAAATTTTCTGTATTTGAGTTTTTGTTTATGCCTATCTATTGAACTCGGCAAAATTTGTGGACTAGATCAGCTCCACATATAGCTTCTTCTCCTCTAGTTGTTCCTCGCAGATCCTCTAGCTTTTACTTAAAAATTTCTCCTCTCTCCCTATTTTTTTACAATAGTGGTAAAAAATCAGTAAAATCCCAAAATCTTTTCCCCAACCTCCACCTAAGTAAATTTTTTTTCTCATCTCTCTCTTACTTACACCTATCGTCCAAGAGGACTGCATGTGTCTCCACATGAGATCAGCATGTGCCTCCTTACTGTTGCTCCACTTAACCTTCACAATACTCAACACATAGCCCCCCTCATACAAACACTTAATTTAATAATTTTAGCTTATCTTTTGATTTTTTTCACTATTTAAAAACCCCCGAAAATGTTCAAAATTATTTTTTTCAAATTCATTATGCTTCACAAAGGGGCTGAACCTTAGCCTATTTACTTTAGCTCCCAAAAGTATGAATTTTTTGAATAATAAGACTAGGAGAATTTATTAAAACCCCTGAACACAAAGAAATAATTTCATAAGGTCCAAATCACAATTTCACATTGACAACATCACAACTCACATTCACAACATCCTATTTCACATTAACAACATCACAATTTGCATTAACAATATCATGATTCACATGGACAATAACCCAATTCCACATTGATGTAAACGCAACATATACATAACTATACAATGGACCTAAGCCTCTCCAAATATGCTAGGTCAGCTTATTGGTGAATCACAATGGGTCTTCAGGTGTTTTCCCCATTTCCACTAACTTAATAAATCCTGCACACTTGTTTTCAAATTGTCAGTTGCGATTAAGGTACAATAGCTCAAGCAATGATAAAAATAACATATAACTACATCATTGATTAATCATATAAGTCATTCATGCAACCTACTAAAATACTTCATTCAACTAGATAATTCAATACATCTCAATGTGCATGGTCATAGTAATTTTATCTAGTATATGGATTACAATAATCAAGATAATAATAATACTACACAACACATCTTTGTATGGAATAATGTAATGCTACACATAAATGAATGGCCTAATCCAAGAAAGATAAGATATGAACCATAATCATGAAAGCATTGTATACATCGAATGAGTATATATAGACATATATATATCAACCATGATCTAAGCTAAAATCATATGTCCAAAATAACATGTATACCATAGCCATAGTCTCATCATAGTAACATAATAAAAATATGGAATCCCTTCTTTCCCAATGGTGGAACTAGAAGGGGCCTCACATATTTTGCTAACAAAGGCCGACCTTGCATCTTTTTTCCATATTTTGACTTTCCCTTTTGCCTCTTTTTCTTGTCTTCCTATCACCTTATCGACAAATTGGGGAATTGAGAAAAAGATGAACTCATGAACCAAATTTGTAAGTTCAGGAAATTGTCGATTTGCCAATAAAGGGCAGAAATGACCAAATTTTTCTAAGGAAAACAAATACAAGGAGAAACATTATACTTTTAATATTTTGGAATAAAACCCCTAAAAAACTATCTCAGATCAGATCTAAATGAGGGGTTTTGATTTTAAAGGAAAAACTAGGAAATTTGATGGAATTTTTGGGCAAAATAAGGCATTTTGGGAGCTAGTTTTTTTAGGTTCCAACAGGGTCCTTAGTACTCCATCTTTGTTTCAACTTTCTTCTCCACAAAAAGAGCCCTAGGAACAACATAGACCATGCCTTCTCTTGATGACTTTATTGTTGATCTTACCAAGGAGCAAGACAAACTTATCTAGATTAGCACCATAACCTCCTATAAATCACATACTCTTATTGCAGAAAGTGGAAAGTCACAATAAAAAAACAAAGATGAGAGACACAAGGAGAGAAAAACCCACAAACACCAAATCAAGACAAAAACAAAGATGAGAAATTCTCCTATTGTAATAGGCCAAGACATGAAACCAAAAAATGTATGAAGAGAAAGATCAGAAATCTCACTCAACTTCTTGAGGAAAATAACATAGTTGTATCTTCATCTTCATCTTCATCATCATCAATAGACACTTTTAGAAACAAAGAAGAAAAATCAAAGGGCACACTACGGTTTTAGAATCTAAAAAAGTGGTTCCTTGATTCAGGATCTTCCCACCATATGGCTTATTCGCCATATCAATTCATGACTTTGCATCCATCTCACATAGTGGAAATTTTGATAGACAATAACACATCCTTACGAGTGTGTGGAAGAGGAACTATTCAAATTGGCAATGTATATTTCACCAATGTCCTATATGTTTTAGAATTGACCAAGAATATCCTCTCAGTCTATTAGATAGAAAATAGTGATAATGGCAAGACATTTGAATTTTGACCAAATTTAGTACTCATAGAGGATTTTCTTAGCAAATAAATCATAGATGTTTGGAAAGAAGATAACTCTTCTCGACTCTACATTTACATTTTTTTCTCTTGATAACTACTCTTTAGTCATACATTCATCGACATCTAGTATTGACAATTTCTCTCCTCCACCGTCTCCTGTTGCTATAGAATTCAGAGATGCTTCTTAGAAAACATCAATAAATTCTCCACAACAACTTATCAGTAGCCAACTGTGATTGTAGGACCTCATCTTGTATCATGTTTTTCTATAGTGTCTTGTACATTTTTATTTTTCTCCTTTTTTGAAGGCAGTTTTTTCCCACATGGTTTTCTACTTTTCTCTACTTTAAGGGAAATTTCATTATACATGGTTACCTAATCAAGACTAGTTGCTAGTTTGCTAGTTCAATTTTGGTCGAAACCCAATTGAAGGTGTCATTATTTGTAGGCAACAATGCCATAGAAAAGGGAGATTGTTTCAAGGCAGGCAGTAGGAGCTATAAAAGCCAATGCCAAGGAATTGGAATTGATAGCACACCATTTCCTAAGAGTGAACTCCACACCACAACATGGAGTCCACGGTAGAGGGCACACCCAAAAGGTTGATTGAAGGCTCATTTGGTAGACTTTGGTAAGGGTTTATTTTGCACAAAGGAGGTGAGACTAGGAAGGTTCATCTTGATATGCCACAATAGAGCAACCTGGAAGTGGCCTTTTATGTTGAGGCATTGAGATCTATAAGGTGATTCTCACAAGTGTTGAGAGTTATTAATTCTTGAAAGAAGACGTCCTTGGAAGGCACAACCAGGGCCCCACAACCTACAAAAAGGTGTAGCCAAAATGAGGAGAATGGCATTTTAACCTTGCAAATAAAAACAAGGGAAAGTGTACCCCAATCTAACCATTGTCTGAGCACCCTCTTCCTTTTGGGCTTAGATCTAGTGTTTATTTTGCAAAAGCATTTTTCTAGGTGCATTTCACCTTTCTTGGGTTGCTATTTCTACAAAATCTATGAGGGAATTTTTAATTTGGCATTGCTGCCCTAACATGCATCGACCACTAGTTTGAAAGTTTCTTCCAAGGTCACCATCATTGTCTTTGTCACCTTCAAAGAAAGATTTTTTTGTCATTTCAACAGTTGCAGTTAGTAATCTTGGAGGTTGACATTTCCCACATTTGGCTTCCCATATTGTTGCAGGGTAAAAGCTCCTATGGTTTCAAGTCATGGCCTGTGGTTGCTAAAACTAGATGCCACTGCATTTTTTGGGCTTTTCTGCTCTAATTTGTCCCTTAGCCCTAATTGGGCCTCTAAATATTTTGCCTTTTATTAATTTTTGCAAAGCATTTAAAATTGTGTTTTAGTGTTATATGTAGGCAATTTTTTTAATTGTCTCAACCACTAGGCAATATAAAAATACAACATAGGGGGTGCATTTTAAATACTTGAGAAAATTTCTTTGTAAAAGAATGATTTTTAACCCTTATATCTTCCCTGAATGAAGATGAAGGGTGAGGCCTGGGTTGGTAGGAGGTCAATTCCCCGTCACATATAAAACCATTATAATCTTCTTTCTTTGATGACTCCAATGAGTGGTTGCATGGCTAGGCTTATATCTTCCATAAGCTTTTATTTAGATTTTAGTGCAAATGTATTAAATTAGGCCATATATGACAAATTTATTTTTGTCATAACTTTTGATCAGTGGCTCAAAATTGAGAACTATTTTTTGTAAAAGTTAATGTTTTCACATTTCCCATATATTGGACCTACTTGCATTGTAAAACACACTAAGTGATAAAGTGCAAAAACTAGGGGGTCACCTAATCAGAGGAGGTTTTCTAATGTGTTGATTTCTATTGTCTAAAGGAATTAACCTATTTGTAATAATGGGATATGAAACTCTTGTTGAAAGGCACAAGACAAATAAGAGGGGGGGTGAATCAGTTGTATCTAAAATCTTAACCTCATTAAACAAAATCGCATCCACATTCACTTGCTTTAACTTCTTAAACTGTTATGAAGATTAAACATGAATTATAGAATCAAAACATAAACACATCAACACCATACACACATGAACACCAGATTTGTAGGTGGAAACCCCTAAAAAAGGAAAAACCATGATGAGTGTTATCTCACAATATAATGTAGTAACAATACCGTATAACAAGAGGCTCACTGCCTTAGGGATCACTATCCAGGGCTCACTACCCAAATGAATGCTCACTACAAGGGGTGGCTCACTGCTAAGGGGTGGCTCACTGCCATGAACTAATATAGTAGCATCTACAACATGCCTAAGTTTAGTTCCATTGAAGCGCAATATATCTCTCCTTCGCTACCTTTACAACATACACACTTTATCTTCACATCTTCACACCATCTCACCTCACTCATGAATTCATTACATACATTTATATGAATCATCAACCTTGGAATGTACATCAAGTTTAGAATTTTAATCAACAACCATTGGAACTATCTCTAAGGTCAGCATACATACATAAATCAAATTAGGACTGAACATAAACAAACTTGCAGAAGATATGAATGAAAGAGGAACACTTCATGGCTTAGCTTGAACCCAAATACATCTTCACATGCTACCACACACTTCTACAATCTAGAAAACAGATCTGTAAAGAATGTTAACACTCAAGTCAGCCAAATTGGTACAATCATCAAGAATACTTAGACACATGCTTCCAAGAGCTTCATCATAGATTTTGGATCAAGAACATGCCTTCAATACATTCTAGAGACATCCATGAAAAACATAGAATCATTTGGAAGCCAACAAATCCAGCCACAATAGATCTCACTTGAGGACAACAAATGTCACTTGAAGATAGATCACATATTGCTCTCACCAAACACTATCAAACTCTGCTAATCAAAAACTTGCTTTTCAAAGAACCAAATCACAAATGCTTTGGAATGAAGATAACTAAGGACCTTATAAGCATATGTTGAAGACCACAAGACCAAAAACCAAACTATGGATAAATATAGAGAAAAATACTTTTTCCTTGTCACATTGCAAACACTGCCAGGCACAGAATTCAAACTGGTGAATATAACTTTTTCTATACAGTGATCTTGACCACCAAATTATAGATTTATCATCTGTTGGGATAGTAAAAAATTTAAAATTTTACTATCTTCTCACTTCACCATATTTGAGCAAATCCTAAAAAAATCCCAAAACCATAGTTAAAAATTGATACACCCCACCAGGTGTCCATAGCCAAGAAATGCAAAATTACTTAAATGTCAATCTATTGGCAAGACTTCGTGTCGCTTATACCGATACATAAGAAATTAGTTGAAAATGACTATCAGCATGAGAATAGAGATCAGAAAGTGATTTATAGAAGTCGCCGATGGAAGAAGTAATACTGATGGCTTTTCATCAGTAAGAGAACCAAGTAATCACGCCAATCGGTATGACTAACAATCATCGGATGGTCCTTTAAAAGCTACCCCGACGGTGTATATCATACCAATGAAGTATTTCGGCAAGAGTCTCACCAAACATCCTGCGGGGGTAAGGAAGCAATAACCATTGGCAAGAAATGAACCATCAGGATGAAAAGCAAATAAGTCTCTGATACTCCAATGTCTTGGCAAAACAATAAAAGAAACTTTCGGTGAGAGTCACAGCAATGCACATATCTATCAAAGTAACTTAACATATCAGGACAAAGCAATTTTGTCACGGCGATTAAAGGGTGTCAGTGACACTTTGATAGACTCTCTCTGATAAGGAATGTAAAATGGCCATCGGGGAGATAATTGTGATTCAGTTATCTTTTAAAAACTACCTCAATGGTATATCTCATTCTGATGGAAATAAAGTCATACCCATTGATAAGAAGTTTTAACCATATCAGTGAGATATTAACATAGTCATTCCGATCCAAAGTAAAGAAGATTATCGGTAAGACGATGAAGCTCTAGGAAACATAAATATATTATCCCGATAGTATTGGTCACCCCGATAAACAAATTATTATTGGTGAGACTCTTACCGATAGTCATATCGATAAGACTCACTATTTCAAAGGGAAGTCTAAATCACACGGTGATGAAACAAGTCCTGCCGATGGTCGCACCCAATTAGATATGATTCAACATAACATCAGGAATACAATTGAGGGGTCATGCCGATTGATTGTTCACGCCATAAGAAGTATTAAGGTCACCCAGACATTTTAAAAATCATGCCAATGATAGGAGTTATGGCGATGTGACATTTCACAGCGATGAACGACATTGAATTGATCAGACAATTAAATGCAAATGGCTATGAAATCTTTTATGATCATTGTAATTACAATTGATAGGGTTGTTTGAGAAGAGAATACAGAGGAACTCTTGAAGCGAAAGCAGAGGATTCCGATCACAGCCACTGAATGACAGGTACATACATACAACCATTATATAGCCTGTGTTTCAATTTTCTGCCAAAGTTTGAATATGGAGACTCTGGGAAAGCGAAAAGGAAGAAAATCACAAGGGGAAACCAGTAAATCTAAAAAACAAAAAACTAATCAAACCCCTAAAGAAAAAGTAAAAGACAAAAAACTCAATCAGGACTTAATTGACCAATTGCCTGGGTCAACTCCCAAGGCTAGAAGGTCTGCTCAACTCAGGGCAGAATTTGAGAAATTAGAGGATAAATATAAGCGCCTGGGAGATATCTGGACCCCAATTAGGGGATATGAGATTTTCAGATTCCATTATAATAGAAGGTTTAGGAATGCTCCTGTGTCAAACCCATGGCACTTGAATTTAGGAAAACTGGTTGTGCCTAACGTATTCCTGAATGTTGAACTCCTCCAACTACTTGCCAAACATTACAATTCAAGCATGAAACCCATATGCAACCCATAGGGGGAACCAATTGTACACTTGTCAAAAAATGCTATTTGTGAAGTGTTTAATTTAGATGATTTGTGCACAGTCCCCATTATTTATGAAGACCTAGAGAAGGAATATTGGAGAATGGACACAACCTACAATGGATGGAGGTTGCCCATCCATAGGCCGAGGGTTGATGAAGAAGTGATGCCCCTAACTAAAAATGATGGTCCTCCCTTTCATGTAGCTATATTTGAACCATATATACAGAATATTTATTATTCTGTGGGCCAAGTCCTTGGTTCAGAGGTCCCTGAGGTCATGACTATCCCTCTAATGGTTATAGCCTCTGACATTTAGTGTCATAATGCAAGGCAGTTTGACTATGCTACCTATATTGTTAATAGAATAGATTCTGGCTTATCTGCAATAAGAAACAGTGCCCCAGCATGCTCTTTTAAGCATTACTCACTGCTTATGCATATCGTGTTGTATTTCGGCCAGGAAGTAGGGTTATGGCCAAGTGAGCTTAAAGTTGTTGCTGTAGATAAGAGGGGGGAAAAGATATCCATACAAATGTGGACTAGAATATGGGACAGTAGATATGCCTATTCCAACTATGGCCAATTTGAAGAACACTGTGTAAAAGTGATGTACAGGTATTTCAACCACCCTTATGAATACTCAATTTCAAATGAGATAAAAAGGTTCCTCAGGCCAAAAGATTTTGGTGGCCCCCCTACTGTCACTCATAATTGGGGAGACTGGTATTGTTTTGAGGTTGCTACCATGATTAGAATCTATGGTTTTGAAGATACTCCATTCATATTGCCCAAGACTGTCCCTGACAGACTTACATATTTAGAGATAATCAGGCAAGTGCATTGCTCAAATGTAATGCATTTGAGTTCACATGATAAACAATCATTTATGCCCAGCACTTTATGTTTTGGAGATTTTACTATGGTTTCAAAAGAAGGTTATAATCTCATTGTGGATAAGTTAATGCATTATAACATGAGGAGTGCTGAGGCAAGGAAAGGGTTTGACCCTGAAGGTTTTATTGACTCTGTACGAAGAAAACAAAATCTCAGTGGATACATGCACATACATTATCCACATGATGATGTTATTAGAAACCTAGAAGAGGCTGAAGTTGAATTGGTGGTAGAAAAGTATAACAAGGATCTAAGTGAAAAGAAAAAGTAGATAGCAGATATTGAGATTGTATCCTCTAAAGATGAAGAACTAGCAAGGCAAGAAGAGCCACATGAAAAAATAGTAGAAATGTCCAAGAGGAAAATGCTACAATATCAGCCTCCTATTGTGATACATGATGAGGAGGGGTTTGCTGAAGAGGATCCACGTCAGATAGCTTATGATTCTTTCATCTCTGATGATAAATTTATTGAGTCAAAAGAATTTAAGTCATTTTTGTATAAATACAAAAGGAAAGAGATCAGAGAGTCAGTAGATGATGTTTCTGTTGACAATGAAAGACAACTGTTAGATATGCTGAAGGTAACAATAGATAAGGAGATGTAAGACATGACACCTAGCAAGGGTAGACAGTTGCTTAAAGATGCAGGAGTTATGATTTTTCCTGGTCTTGATTTAAATTCTACTTTGGTTTTTGACAGTTTTCTAAATAGTGCAGATGATAAGTATAAACTCACTCTAGAGGGAGTTAATGAAGTATATATGGGTACAAGATACAATAATGATGAAAATTCCTTGATGATATGGGCATTATATCCTCCCCATAAGAAGACAGCCATCATAGATACTGAAAAGAGTTTTGGCCATGTCATGACTTTGAAAGCAGGGGAAATTGACCCTCTGATTATAGCAGACATTGGCATTAATGTTGTGAAATTAAACAAAGCACAAGCTCAAATGTTGATCAAAGAGAGAGATGCATATAGATTGATCTATGAAAGATTGACAAAAGAAAATGACTACTTGAAGGATGTTGTTAAGAGTACTTTTGGCCAATCAACAAAGAGAATAACCCAGGGTGAGAGTTCACAAGACACTCAAGCATTATCCCCTGACCAGGCAACACAAATTCAAATAGATGCATTTGTCACAGTGCTACAGAGAAGATATGCAAACATGGTACAGTTGTTAAACCTGTTTTGGGATAACTACTCTCAGAATTACAAAGTAATTAAAGAACATGAAAGAATTGAACAAAGAATGCAGGAAAAATTGATTGAGATACAAAGCAAAGGTGCTTCTGGTAGTGCAGATATCTCCAATACAAGAGCATTGCTCGAACAGCACCAAAAATACTATGACAAACTCAAAGCTGATGCTAAGGAAGGTACTGAAGCTTCAAATGTAGGAGTGCCCGTGTTATTTAAAGACAATGGAGAGGTAAAGAGCAAAGAAGAATGGATTGTTGATTGTCGAGTTATATTACACAAGGCTACAGGAGCTCTGAAAGACAAAGTCTCTGC
The DNA here is from genome assembly GCA_027924645.1 of Cunninghamia lanceolata. Taxonomy (NCBI): domain Eukaryota; kingdom Viridiplantae; phylum Streptophyta; class Pinopsida; order Cupressales; family Cupressaceae; genus Cunninghamia; species Cunninghamia lanceolata. The sequence continues at coordinate 12,589,821 of BSBN01000892.1, forward strand.
ATCTGGAGAAGCTTGCAGACACCTAGAAAGGATGGTCACACTTGATGTGATTACCAGAAGTGCTATTGAGCTTACTGATTCTCATCATGATTAGGAGTACTTGGATCACTTGGCTAAAGTTTACTTATGGCTGAATAGAGCCTAATCATGATTATGTAATAGTTGTTAATGCTTGTTAAGTTCCCAAAAGACGTATTGAATAGTTATGTCTCTTCATAGAAATATCTATATAAGTTCAAACAATTGGTACTGAAAGGGAATCAACAGTAGGAGATATATACATATATATAATTTACAATGTTTCAAAAGGACTATGTTGCATGTTTTATTTGAAGAAGAAGATTGAAGTTCTCTGATTTAGTGGTTTCACCTTGGTATCAATTATTTGTTATAGTTACTCAATTTTGTGGTTGTCTCCAGTTCTATATTTCCTTGTTATTTAGATAAATATATCAAGAGTATATTTAATTTGTCAATACACATTCATTGTATCTGTGTGATTGAGTAAATCAGTTTCCATTTGAGGAATTAAAATCCTTCTTATCAGTCACGGTAGCCTGGAAGTATTAAGTTTGGATTACTTAGTAGAACCACATAATTAGGATTTCCATTCTATCTCCAAGACAATATTATCTGTTATTCTTGCTCATTCATTTCATTTGGTTCCTTCAAGCAAGGATTCAAATACCTTCTGGTGAATTATAAGATATCTGATTATATTGGTTGGATTATCAAGAAGAGTTTGTCAGTCATTCCCTTGCACGTTTATACAAGTTATAGACCATAGTTGTGCCAAACAATTAGAATTAGTACCCATTGTAAGCCACTAGTCTTAGTCCTTCATTTGACTCTATTACCCTATAAAGCACTGGTCTTATTCACATTCATCATTTAAAATCTTTACCTTATTCTTATTAAACCATTCACTAGACATTAGATATAATCAGATAGTAAGCTTTTCATCTATCTTACACCCTTTGCCATTGTAGATAGATTTAATTAGTCAATACATTTACATTTAGTCTGCTTTAAATCCCAAGGTTCACTCACCAAGGTGTAGCAGGACCTGAAGTGTAGGAAATCAATAAACCTTAAAGGTTGATTTCATCAAGTTAGTTCAAAAATGTTGCAAATCTAAGCATAGAGCCTGGCATCCTCTTAGGATCAGCAACCTACATTTTTGAGACCTAACATATTGGCGACTCTACTGGGGAACTAAATAAAAGACCTTAGAAATTAATAGAGTCATTTCAGAAAATTTAATTTGGTAACTCTGCTGGTGACAAGAACCCTATAGATAAGGTACAAACTTTTCCTATTTATTAATAGGTGGCGACTCTAGTTACAGTTATAACAAAGAATTCAATATCAAATGGATGGTAGGAGATCTAAGATGGAAGGTAAAAAATTGCAGTCATCACCACCACTTAGAAACATTTCCAAAAGAAATGGAACTTCAAATTATTCTCACCAAGATAATAATCTGGACACCCAAGAGAATAATTCAGAGCAAAATATTTCAACTCACAACAAGTTCACACCTTTACATGATTCAAATGAGAATCTTAGTGGAGCAACTGATGATATTTTGGCAAGATACAGACCAACCCCTCAAGAATAGCTCGAGCATGATACAAAGGTCATGAGGGATATTGACCAAAATCAAGCTGAACATGATTTTAAGATGTCATTACATTAGGGAGAGGGGGTAAGACATGGGTTTTCAAATCAAGAAATAAATGACAATCCAAAGGATATAAGAAGTATGAGTAAAGAGCAACAAGAGTTGTTCAGGCTTCGGAAAGAACTTGAAAGGTACAAGATATAGGAAGAGAGAGAGTTGTTGTAGCAAGAAATTCAATAGAGGAAAAGTAAAGCCAAAATAGCTCCCCCAAAATATGTACCTCTGCATAGAGGAAACATTTCAAGAAATTCACAGCAAAATATAGGTGGTGTTCAAAACTCACATGCATCCGGAAGCCATCAGAACACTATTCCCCAAAACCCTAGGCCACCTCCCATGCATAATACATCTCAACATATGGTAAATCCTTACCCACCCCTTGGCCAACAATATTTTGGACCACAGAACCCTTACACAAATCCCCACATGAACCAACAATAGCAATATGCATATCATCAGCCACTAGGTGGATATAATTACTATCCCAATCCACCACCCTTGAGCTTTAAACCTCAAAACCTTGCAAATATATGTAGTCAATTTAATTTAACTAGATATCAGTTGTATCCATATCCTATGGATAGTACTTTGAGAAATATGGTTCCCAAGTTTACTGGAAACAATGCAATATCTACATAAGATCATATCAGAAGTTTCAATGCTTTTGTGCAGGATATTTGTATGGATTGGGAAGATATTAGAATGAGGTTATTCATGATGTCCCTCACTGAAGATGCCAGAGATTGGTTTAACAGCCTGCCTGAGGCTGGTTTAACAGCCTGCCTGATGCCTCAATCAATTTAATAACTGATTTCCATAACCAGTTTAAGGACCAGTATGGCAACCAATATGCCCCTGAATTTGCATTACATGAATTGATAAGTATACAGAAGTATCAAAATGAATTAGTATGTGATTTCAACCTAAAATTTTCTAAATTACATAATAAGGTACCACATGGAGCGAAGTTATCTGACCCAGCAGCACTGAGTATTTATATGAAAGCATTTGACCCCAAAACAGGGTACAAGCTTAGAAATAGGTGTCCTGCAACCCTGGCCGAAGCACAAAAAGTGGCCCTAACCATTGAAAACAATAGGAAGGCTACAAGAATGGTTAGAAAGAGGGACAATCATAGAAATCCTCAGAATCCAAATGTTCAACAGACTAAACCAGAGGGTCAACATAGGCATGAAAGGCCTAGGTTGCACGATATGCCCTACAATACAAATTGGAAGGATGGGAGACCCATCGACAACAACAGAAAGTAACAGTATGGAAAGGATACTCCTGATCCCCTGAAAAGAAACATGGCACATATCGTAGAAAATAAACCTTGGTGTTTGGTGTGTAATTTACCACATTTACCTAAATACTGTGAGGTAGCTAAATCTGTACAACAAGAGGAAATGCTATACAATTATAATAGAGATAATCACACCATAAATATGATGCAGGATACACCATGTGTGGTGACTGAAGATTACTCTTCTTCAGAAGAAGAAGGATATGAGTATGATGTTGGAAACCAGAGGCATCATATCAACATGGGAGAACAAGAAGTGTTCTCAGACTAGGAAGATAGTTGTGAGCAACCTATTTGTTATAACAACCAGTCATATGGTCAATGGAGAAAGCCTATTGAGGATGAAAGAGAAGCTCTCATAGTGGCTACAGTGGCTCAAGCTCGAAACACTTACAACTTAAGGAATAGAACAACAAATGTTGAGCAAGGAACTCCTTAGAGTGTGTTTATAAAAGACCAGAATAACAAAAAGAATAATACAAAATCATCATCCAAAGAACCAGAAAAGGGTGATAAAGGTAAAATGAAAGAAAATCAAGAAAAAGAGAACACAAAAACAGAAAAGAATGACCAGCCCATTCTTTTGACATTGCTCATGCAGTGTCTTAGGTGAAAATATCAGTTCCACTCCTAGAGATGATGAAAATGGATAAATATAGGAATACAGTTATCAAGCTGATTTCTAATACACCAAATCCAAAACATAAAGGGTTTGAAAAAACAACAAATAATGTGCATCAAGAAACATTCAAAATGCCTGAGGTATACCTTGGTGACACACTTACAAAAAATCCCTCATAGGTAGACCCATTCTATACTACACTAGTAATCAAGAACAAGATAGTCAGGAATTGCATGATTGATTCAGGTGCTGCCATGAACATCATGCCTATAGCAGTTATTAAAGAATTGGGAATGTGGGTTGATACTACATTTAGCCAGTGTTATGCAATGGATAACAGATCTATTCCAATAGTTGGTATTATGAAGGATGTAGAGATAAAGCTTGCCTCACACCCTGAAGCAACTTATAACATTGACATTATTGTGGTTGACATCCCACCGTATTATGGAATGCTTCTATCAAGGTAATGGGCTGCAATGGCAGAAGGCAATGTTCAGTTAGATTTATCATATGCCACCATACCAGTGGGAGGCAAGGAAATCAAGCTGTGCAGAGAGCCACGGTATGAGAATATTATAGAAAGAATGGATCGGCATCAGATAAATTTCTTTTGTGATACAAATTTAGGAGTCTTCAAAGTTGGAGAAACTACACCAGAATTGCATAACACTGATCCAATACACACTGAATCTATGAAAGAAGAAAATGATGTGTGGAAGATGTATTTTGATGGTGCATGTAGCAAAATAGGAAATGGGGCTAGAGTAATTTTCATTTCACCAAGAGGTAAAACTTTCAAATACTCTTTTCTATTGACATTTGAATGCACAAATAATGTAGCTGAGTATGAAGCTTTGCTCATTGGTCTAAACATAGCCACTAAGCACCAAATAAAGAAGTTAGCTGTCTATGGTGATTCTGAATTGGTCATTTCCCAAGTAAGAAAAAAATACCTATCAACAAACAAAAGGTTAAGATAGTACAGAAATGCAGTTTGGGATAATATTGAATTGTTTGATGCCTTTTCAATCAACTGGGTTGATAGGTCTAAAAACATTATGGCAGACTTTTTAGCAAACATCGCATTAAAGAGGGATGATGTCACATTAGGAGGGATTACAGAAGTTGAATTCAAAACTAGACCTACCATCCCTGATAATATACAAAACTGGCAAGTGTTTGACAATGATGCTGATATAATCAACTTCTTACATTGTGCCGATTATTATGAAAATCAAGAAATTGATTTCAATACATTTGTGGAGGAACAAGATGGGAAGGAAACCCTTTTTGTCCAAGAGGTAGTTCAGTTGAAAATGAATAAGATACCCAAGGGACTTATTGCATTAGAAAAGGCATTTGATGGACATGACAGATATAAAAAGAAAGACACACCAGTGATACCTAATGACCTTGAAGAAATCAATTTGGGGACACAAACAGCCCCAAAGAATGTGTATATTGGAAGAAATCTTGACCCAAAAATTAGGAGCAGAATCATCAACTTACTTAGGAAGTTTAGGCATGTATTTGCTTGGTCATATGTTGATTTAAAGGCATATAGAGAGGATCTATTTCAACATGAGATACCACTGAAACCAGATGCTAAACCATTCAGGCAAAAGCAGAGGCTGATCAATCCCACATTAGCCCCTAAGATGCTAGAGGAACTTACAAAGTTGAAGGATGGAGCTATAATCAAACCTATTAGACATTCCTCCTGGGTTTCAAATTTAGTACCTGTCAGAAAAAAGAATGGTGATATTAGACTATGTGTGGATTTCAGAAACTTGAATAAATCTTCTCTCAAAGATAATTATCCTCTCCCCAATATGGAGGCAATACTATAGGTCACTGGATGTGAATTGTTGTCAATGATGGATGGCTTCTCAAGTTACAATCAGGTAAAAGTCAAGGAGTCAGAACAATTTAAGACTGCATTCACCACTCCGTGGGGAACATATGTATATTTGAGAATGCCATTTGGACTAACTAATGCTGGAGCAACATTCCAAAGAGCAATGGAGGTGGCTTTTACTGAGTTGATCAATAAGATTATGATAGTATATAAGGATGACTTGATAGCATATTCAAAAAGGGCTGAAGATCATTGCACACACTTAGAACAAATATTTATCAAAGCCCTAGAATATGGGATATCATTGAATCCTAAAAAATGCCATTTTGCAGTAACAAAAGGAAAATTGCCTGGCCATATAGTCTCGAAGGAAGGAGTTAAAATAGATCTTGAAAGGGTAAAGGCAATTGATCAAGTGCCTATTCCAAAAAATGTAAAAGCTATACAATCATTTTTTGGTCAGATAAATTTTGTTAGAAGATTTATACCAAATTTTGCAAAAAATGTTTATCCTATATCAAAGATTCTGAAGAAGAACTCAGAAGTAAAATGGACAACAAAAATAGTAGAAGCATTTGCCAATATTAAGAGGGCAATCAAGCAAGCCCCAGTCTTAATATCCCCTGACTTCAGTAAATCATTCCAACTGTTTTCATTTGCTTCCTATCATACAGTTGCAGTGGTGGTATTGCAAAAAAATAATGATGGATATGAACAACCTATCTCTTTTTTCAACAAAATCCCTTTAGAATGCAAAGTTAAAGTATGACATTATTGAAAAGCAGGCATATGCATTAGTAGAAGTAGTTAAAGCTTTTAGACCATATTTGGTGGGGGCTAAAATCATAGCATATGTTCCTAATGCTGCAGTGAAGGATGTATTGGTCCAAACTGAAGTCGCCAGTAGGAGATGTAGGTGGATCAATAGGATTCAGGAATTCAATATTGAGATCCAAATCACTAAATTAGTGAGGGGATAGGGTCTTGCCAAATTGATGGCTGAAAGTAATCTTGAAGCCTCTCAGATATGTAATGCTGATGCAAGTACCAGTATTGAGCATACTCCATGGTATGCTGATATAATATATTATCTAAAACATATGAAGTGTCCTGAAGGGTATGATGATAACAAAAGGAGGACACTCAAATGGCAAGCTTCAAAATATGTACTCATCAGTGGGGATCTTTACTGGAAAAACAGAGATGGGGTTTTACTATTATGCTTGGATGAATATCAATCAAAACATATTATGAAGGAGTTGCATGAAGGCATGTTTGGAGGTCATTTCTCAGCAAAGACTACAGCCCACAAGATCCTGAGGGTAGGATACTATTGGCCTAAAGTTTTTAATGATTCATACCATTACACTAGAAAGTGTGAAGCATGCCAAAAGTTCTTAGGAAAGTTAAAATATCAGGGAGCACTACCCTTAAAACCTATGCAGGTTGAGGCTCCATTTTATCAGTGGGGTATTGACTTTATAGGTGAAATTTCAGAGAAATCAAGTGGGGGACACAAATGGATTTTAGTGGCTACTAATTACTTTACAAAATGGGTAGAAGCGATCCCAACTAAACAGGCAACAAGTAAGGTTGTGATTAACTTTCTAATGGAGAATATTATATGCAGATATGGTACTCCAGTAAGATTGATTACAGATAATGGGATGTGTTTTAGATCTGATGAATTCAAAGGATTTTGCAGTACACATGGTATCACTATTTACTATGCTGCCCCCTACCATCCACAGGCAAGTGGACAAGTAGAATCAAGTAACAAAAGCCTCCTGAAAATCATAAAAAGAATGTTGGATAGAAACAAAAAGGCTTGGGATTCAAAATTAAGAATGGCAATATGGGCTGATAGGATTACTATAAAAAGAGAAATTGGGAGATCTCCTTATGAGCTGGTGTATGGAACACAAGCGAGATTACCATTAGAAAATCTTATACCAGTATACAAATTCATTCTCCAGGAAGACTTGAATATTCCTGAACCAATGGAGGAAAGGTTGGAACATCTGGCAGAACTTGATGAAACAAGAAGAATAGCTCAGAGGTAGAATGTTAAGTTACAATCACAAGTAAAATATCTCTTTGACAAGAAGGCCAAGGACATAAAGTTTGAAATAAATGATCTAGTACTGATGTGGAATGCAAGGTGTCAGGACAAAGGAAAGCATGGAAATTTTGAAGCCCTATGGTTGGGTCCTTTCGTTATCACTAGCAAGGGAGGTGATGACTCTTCCTATTTACAGAATATGTCAGGAGAAGAGCAGGAATTGCCTGTACATGGGCAATACTTGAAGCAGTTCTTTTCATAAACATGTACAAAGAGGATTGAGCATTGCCAGTGCATGGACAACCCTCAAATAAATTCTCAAAAATATTTTATTCCATGCACAGTAGTCTAGGAATTATTTCCGTTCCTCATCATTTGTTACTTTCCTTTTCCCAGTTTCATAGAAACATCACCCTAAATAAATAAAACATGTGGTCTACTTCCCCAGGAGACCTGGATCCTTGTCATACTCACAGGGAGTATACATCCCAGATAGAGCCACTGTTGGGACAGTAAAAAATTTAAAATTTTACTATCTTCTCACTTCACCATATTTGAGCAAATCCTAAAAAAATCCCAAAACCATAGTAAAAAATTGATACATCCCACCAGGTGTCCATAGCCAAGCAATGCAATATTACTTAAATGTCAATCTATTGGCAAGACTTCATGTCACTTATACCGATACATAAGAAATCAGTTGAAAATGACTATCGGTGTGAGAATAGAGATCAGAAAGAGATTTATAGAAGTCACCGATGGAAGAAGTAATACCGATGGCCTTTCATCGGTAAGAGAACCAAGTAATCACGCCAATCGGTATGACTAACAATCATCGGATGGTCCTTTAAAAGCTACCCCGACGGTGTATATCATACCGATGAAGTATTTCAGCAAGAGTCTCACCGAACATCCTGCGGGGGTAAGGAAACAATAACCATCAGCAAGAAATGAACCATCGGGATGAAAAGCAAATAAGTCTCCGATACTCCAATGTCTTGGCGAAACAATAAAAGGAACTTTCGGTGAGAGTCATAGCGATGCACATATCTATCGGAGTAACTTAACATATCGAGACGAAGCAATTATGTCTTGCCGACTCACAAGTCACGGTGATTAAAGGGTGTCGGTGACAGTTTGATAGAATCTCTCTGATAAAGAATGTAAAATGGCCATCGGGGAGATAATTGTGATTGGGTTATCTTTTAAAAACTAGCCCGATGGTATATCTCATTCCGATGGAAATAAAGTCATACCCGTTGATAAGAAGTTTTAACCATATCGGTGAGATATTAACATAATCATTCCGATCCAAACTAAAGAAGATTATTGGTAAGACGATGAAGCTCAGGGAAACATAAATATATTATCCTGATATTATTGGTCACCCTGATAAACAAATCATTATCGATGAGACTCTTACTGATAGTCATATTGGTAAGACTTACTATATTGGAGGGAAGTCTAAATCACACGGTGATGAAACAAGTCCTACCGATGGTCACACCCACTTAGATATGATTCAACATAACATCAGGAATACAATTGAGGGGTTACGCAAATTGATTGTTCACACCATAAGAAGTATTAAAGTCACCCAGACATTTTAAAAATCATGCCAATGACAGGAGTTATGGCGATGTGATATTTCACAGCGATGAACGACATTGAATTGATCAGACAATTAAATGCAAAAGGCTATGAAATCTTTTCATTGTAATTACAATTGATAGGGTTGTTTGAGAAGAGAATACAGAGGAACTCTTGAAGCAAAAGCAGAGGATTCCAATCACAGCCACCGAACGACAGGTACATACATACAAACCATTATATAGCCTGTGTTTGAATTTTTTGCCAAAGCTTGAATATGGAGACTCCAGGAAAGGGAAAAGGAAGAAAATCACAAGGGGAAACCAGTAAATCTAAAAAACAAAAAACTAATCAAACCCCTAAAGAAAAAGCAAAAGATAGAAAACTCAATCAGGACTTAATTGACCAATTGCCTGGGTCAACTCCCAAGGCCAGAAGGTCTGCTCAACTCAGGGCAGAAGTTGAGAAATTAGAAGATAAATATAAGCACCTTAGAGATATCTAGACCCCAATAAGGGGATATGAGCTTTTCAGATTCCATTATAATAGAAGGTTTAGGAATGCTCCTGTGTTAAACCCATGTTACTTGAATTTAGGAAAACTGGTTGTACCTAACGTATTCCTAAATGTTGAACTCCTCCAACTGCTTTCCAAACATTACAATTCAAGCATGAAAGCCATATGTAACCCACAGGGGGAGCCAATTGTACACTTGTCAAAAAATGCTATTTGTGAAGTGTTTAATTTAGATGATTTGTACACAGTCCCCATTATTTATGAAGACCTAGAGAAGGAATATTGGAGAATGGACACAACCTACAATGGATGGAGGTTGCCCATCCATAGGCCTAGGGTTGAAGGAGAAGTGATGACCCTAACTGAAAATGATGGTCCTCCCTTTCATGTAGCTATATTTGAACCATATATACAACATACTTATTATTCTGTGGGCCAAGTCCTTGGTTCAGAGGTCCCTGAGTTCATGACTATCCCTCTAATGGTTATATCCTCTGACATTCAGTGTCATAATGCGAGGCGGTTTGACTATGCTGCCTATATTGTTAATAGAATAGATTTTGGCTTATCTGCAATAAGAAACAGTGCCCCAGCATGCTCTTTTGAGCATTACTCACTACTTATGCATATGGTGTTGTATTTCGGCTAGGAAGTAGGATTATGGCCAAGTGAGCTTAAAGTTGTTGTTGCAGATAAGAGGGGGGAAATGATACCCATACAAATGTGGACTAGAATATGGGACAGTAGATATGCCCATTTGAGCTATGCCCAATTTGAAGAACACTGTGTAAAAGTGTTGTACAGGTATTTCAACCACCCTTGTGAATACTCAATTTCAAATGAGATAAAAGGGTTCCTCAGGCCAAAAGATTTTGGTGGCCCCCCTACTGTCACTCATAATTGGGGAGACTGGTATTGTTTTGAGGATGCTACTATGATCAGAATCTAGGGTTTTGAAGATACTCCATTCATATTGCCCAAGACTGTCCCTAACAGACTTGCATATTTAGAGATAATCAGGGAAATGCATTGCTCAAATGTAATGCATTTGAGTTCACATGATAAACAATCATTTATGCCCAGCACTTTATGTTTTGGATATTTTACTGTGGTTTCAAAAGAAGGTTATAATCTCATTGTGGATAAGTTGATGCATTATAACATGAGGAGTGTTGAGGCAAGGAAAGGGTTTGACCCTGAAGGTTTTATTGACTCTGCACGAAGAAAACAAAATATCAGTGGATACATGCACATACATTATCCACATGATGATGTTACTAGAAACCTAGAAGAGGCTAAAGTTGAATTGGTGGTAGAAAAGTATAACAGGGATCTAAGTGAAAAGAAAAAGTAGATAGGAGAGATTGTGGTTGTATCCTCTGAAGATGAAGAACTAGCAGGGCAAGAAGAGCCACAGGACAAAACAATAGAAATGTCCAAGAGGAAAATACTACAATATCAGCCTCCTATTGTGATACATGATGAGGAGGGGTCTACTGATGAGGATCCACATCAGATAGCTTATGATTCTTTCATCTCTGATGATAAATTTATTGAGTCAAAAGAATTTTAAGTCATTTTTGTATAAATACAAAGGGAAAGAGATCAGAGAGTCAGTAGATGATGTTTCTACTGACAATGAAAGACAACTGTTAGATATGCTGAAGGTAACAGTAGATAAGGAGATGCAAGACATGACACCTAGCAAGGGTAGACAGTTGATTAAAGATGCAGGGGTTATGATTTTTCCTGGTCTTGATTTAAATTCTGCTTTGGTTTTTAACAGTTTTCTAAATAGTGCAGATGATAAGTATAAACTCACTCCAGAGGGAGGTAATGAAGTATATATGGGTACAAGATACAATAATGATGAAAATTCCTTGATGATATGGGCGTTATATCCTCCCCATAAGAAGACAGCCATCATAGATATTGAAAAGACTTTTGGCCATGTCATGACTTTGAAAGCAGGGGAAACTGGCCCTCTGTTTAAAACAAACATTGGCATTAATGTGGCGAAATTAAACAAAGCACATGCTCAAATGTTGATCAAAGAGAGAGATGCATATAGATTGAGCTGTGAAAGATTGACAAAAGAAAATGACTACTTGAAGGATGCTGTTAAGAGTACTTTTGGCCAATCAACAAAGAGAATAACCCAGGGTGATTGCTCACAAGACACTCAAGCATTATCCCCTGACCAGGCAACACAAATTCAAATAGATGCATTTGTCACAGTGCTATAGAGTAGATATGCAAACATGGTATAGTGGTTAAACCTATTTTGGGATAATAACTCTTAGAATTACAAAGCAATTAAACAACATGTAAGACTTGAACAAAGAATGCAGGAAAAACTGATTGAGATACAAAGCAAAGGTGCTTCTAGTAGTGCAGATATCTCCAATACAAGAGCATTACTCGAACAACACCAAAAATACTATGACAAACTCAAAGCTGATGCTAAGGAAGGTACTGAAGCTTCAAATGCAGGAGTGCCCGTGTTATTTAAAGACAATGGATTGTTGATTGTCGAGTTATATTACATGAGGCTACAGGAGCTCTGAAAGACAAAGTCTCTGCATCTGGAGAAGCTTACAGACACCTAGAAAGGATGGTCACACTTGATGTGATTACCAAAAGTGCTATTGAGCATACTGATTCTCATCATGATCAGGAGTACTTGGATCACTTGGCTAAAGTTTACTTATGGCTGAATAGAGCCTAATCATGATTATGTAATAGTTGTTAATGCTTGTTAAGTTCCCAAAAGACTTATTGAAGAGTTATGTCTCTTCATAGAAATATCTATATAAGTTCAAACAATTGGTGCTGAAAGGGAATCAAGAATAGGAGATATATACATATATATAATTTACAATGTTTCAAAAGGACTATGTTGCATGTTTTATTTGAAGAAGAATATTGAATTTCTCTGATTTAGTGGTTTCACCTTGGTATCAATTGTTTGTTATAGTTACTCAATTTTGTGGTTGTCTCCAATTCTATATTTCCTTGTTATTCAGATAAATATATCAAGCATATATTGAATTTGTCAATACACATTCACTGTATCTGTGTGATTGAGTAAATCGGTTTCCATTTGAGGAATTAAAATCCTTCTTATCAATCATGGTAGCCTGGAAGTATTATGTTTGGATTACTAAGTAGAACCACATAATTAGGATTGCCATTCTATCTCTAAGACAATATTATCTGTTATTCTTGCTCATTCATTTCATTTGGTTCCTTCAAGCAAGGATTAAAATACCTTCTGGTGAATTATAAGATATCTGATTATATTGGTTGGATTATCAAGAAGAGTTTGTCAGTCATTCCCTTGCATGTTTATACAAGTTATAAACCAAAGTTGTGCCAAACAATTAGAATTAGTACCCATTGTAAGCCACTAGTCTTAGTTGGTGCAGGAGCACCCCTTCAAAACAGAGCATAAGTCTAATTATAGTATGTTTTGACCTTATGATGTAATAAGGTCCATGTGACCATTTCTTAAGTTTTGTGACAGTCTAGGTTTTTGTGCAGTCTGTTAGAAGTTGTTATTAGCTGTCCTCCCAGCTACTTGGAAGCTTCCAGCCACTGGGAATCAAGGTTGTAATACTTACGAAGAGTTGCTATTTATGCCCTAGATCAGTTTGTTTTAGACAGTAGACAGATTTGATAGTTCAGAGTTCATAGAGGTATTGTGTTTTTGAGATTCAATAGAGCACTGTGATATAGTGAGACTGAATGTTTGAATGCATTTTCTGATATAGGAATAAAGAGAAGATTCCATTGTTGTTAATCATCTAATTTCAACTCTATCTGTGTAGTTATTCTTCCTATTTGCAGGCGAGATGGAATTCTTTATCCATTCCACTGGATGATTCGTAGAATCGGTGGAATGGATCTGTATATTAGTTTAGGTTTCCTTTTTGTTAGTTCTGTTTCTATATTTCATGTTTCAGGATCGAAGTGTTGCATGCAGTGATCGTCCTAGCATTCCCATGTGCTAGGGTTCGAAGGATGAGGTGATAGATTGAAACTGTGAACGCAATAGATCACTTCGACCCTAGGTCTTTTGTGCGAACTAGTGAAGTTGCTAGGGTTTTGCCTTGTCATGGTCTTGGAGCTTTCACAGAGATATAGGGTTCAAGATAGAGACAAAGGCATGAAAAACATTCATCGGCATGAGGAGAGTGATCAGCTGAAGGAGAAACTTTCATACTAAAGGTGAAAGTCTTGACGACGAAGGTTTGACATCGACGTAGAATATCAGGGTGAGAATCAGCATCGGCGAACAAGTGAAAAGTTGCACCGACAGGTAAAGATCTGGCCGACAAGGGGTCTGGGATGAGCATGTCGGAGTGACCAAAGACATCAGCATGAGTTTCATTTCTAGTGTCGACGGTATATGTCACACCGACGGGTGCGAAGGAAAGAAGTCATCGATGCGAGTTGGTCAATTAGAGGACAAAGTGAAAGTCACTCTGATAACATAAGTCTAGCTGACGGTAGAGTCAGGGCTAAGTGTTTAGCATGATAATCGGCATTGGTGAACAGCTAGAAAGTTAGGCCGATGGCTATTATCTTGCCGATAGGCATTGAGGAGGCAAGGTCATCGGTGTGAGGATTGACTTCGGTGTGAGATTTGGAGTGGTTGCCGATAGTCACTGGTCCCGCCAATAGGCGAAAAGGAGATTCGGTGTTGAGCAGTTCGCAAAAGATGATCAATGTCTTAGCGATGGTTCCTATTCATTGAGGAGAGTTTACGTATTGGTGAAAGAACCTAAGAAGTGGCCGATAGAGAGGATCTTGCTGATATCAACAAGAATAACTATTTTTGTGGGTTTTAATGGTTTTCAACCAGTTGGAACGCTTTTGCTAGATGCTCTGCATCAGAGTGGTATCAGAGCAAAGGTTGAATCTTTTGGGGAAGATTTAAGATAGTAAGATGTCAGATGAAGAAGGAACATCAAAGTTCCTGACAAAAATGACCAACGTTGAGTTGGCAGTTCTGGTAAAGAAGTAGATTACCAAGAGCAAGGCTGTGAAGGCTTAGAATCAGGAATTGAAGGATGAATTGGAGAAGTTGAGGGACAGAGTAGGTTCTGGTAGAGAAGAAGATAGGGAAGAAGAAGAGATCCCTAGGTGGAATGAGGAGGTTGTTCCTGCAGACCAGAGGCCACTGTTGAACGCCCTCAAAGCCATAGAGAGGAGAACCATGGATGTGAAATTGGATTTGCCAGTGTTTACAGGAAAGATGGATCTTGATTCAGTGATGGAGTGAATAGACTCCCTAAACAATTTCTTTGAGATAGAGGAGATACCAGAACAATAGAGAGTGAAGATAGCCCAATCAAAGATGAAAGAAGCTGCATTGACATGGTGGAATTTTGTCCATGATGACAGAGTACAAGAAGGAAAGCGTAGAGTCACTACATGGAAGAAGATGATGGCTTTAGTGAAGGAAGCCTATGTTCCATTGGATTACAGTATCCAATTATACAAGAGGAAGTAAAACCTGAAGCAGAAGGAGCTAGATGTCAGCTCATATACAGAGGAATTCATGAAACTTTGTGTGAAGACAAAGGTAAAAGAAAGTGAGGAAGAAAAGGTAGCCAGATACCTTAATGGATTGAGGCTCAACATTCAGGAAGATTTGAATCTGCATAATCCAAATACAGTTCAGAAATGTTTTCAGTTAGCATTGAAAGTGGAAGAGAAACTAAAGAGAAGACAAGAATAGAACAATAGAGGAAGAAGAAAATAGCAAAGAGCTGGAAGAGGTCCTTTCAGAGGCAGAGGACATGGACATGGATATCAGGGAGAATCCAGTCGTGACAACAGTAAGGGAGATAACAGTCAAAACCAGAGAGAAAGTTACAATCAGCAAGGAAACTTCAGAGTCAGGAGACCTTTCAGAGGAAGATCCCAGGGCAGAGGATCTATCAGATGTTATAACTGTAATAAAGAAGGAGAACGAATCTGATCCAAGAACCTGATAGCCAAAGTGCAACAAGCTCAAACACTTTTCAAAGTTTGAATGCTCCTAACAATTATGGATATCCAGAGAGTGGAGAATCTCTGATGATGAGAAGAACAATGACTACCATGAAGGTACCTGACAAAGAACACCCACAAAGAAAGTCTCTTTTCAGAACCATTTGCAAAGCAGGAGGTAAGGCATGTAAAGTTTTAATTGATTCTGGTTCTATTGAAAATTTTGTATCTGATGAAATGATGACAAAGCTTAAGCTTAGAAGATTACCTCACCCATCCCCATATAAGGTCTCATGGCTTACCCAAGGTCAGCAAATAGTTGTAGCAGAGCAGGCTTAGGTAGAATTTCAGATTGGAGCATATAAAGACAAGTTGTTGTTTGACATTACCAAGATGGATGCTTGCAATCTTTTATTTGGTAGACCATGGCAATATGACTTGATGGCACGCCATGATGGTGTTAGAAATACCTATACAATCACTAAGGATGGTAAGGTGATAGAGTTACTCCCTTTGACAGTGAAAGAGGAGAAATCAAAAGGAAATGAGGTGAAGGTAATGTTGATGGAAGGAAAATAGTTCATGAAAGAAGTAGTAGCAGAAGGTGTAGTTGCATATGCCCTAATTCCATGTTTGACAATAAATAAAGAACAGCAACAAGAAATCAAGAAAGAGAAGAAGCAGAGGTTCATAGACCCAGCTATCCAAGAGCTATTGGATAAGTATAAAGGTATCATCTCTAATGGAATGCCAAGATCCCTACCACCTGTAAGGGATATCAGCCATTGCATAGATCTAATCCCAGGATCTACACTTCCAAACAAAGCAACATATAAGTTAACTCTAGAACAAAATGCAGAAGTAGCAAGACAAATTGAGGAATTGTTAGACATAGGTCTGATTGGTAAAAGCTTAAGCCCATGTGCAGTACCAGCTATACTAGCACCAAAGAAAGAAGGCACTTGGAGGCTTTGCACATATTCCAGGACTATTAATAAGATCACAATCAGGTATAGGTTTCCAATACCTAGGATAGAGGATTTACTTGACTGTTTGAGAGGTGCTAAGTATTTTACAAAAATAGATTTGAAGAGTGGTTATCATCATATCAGAATCAAGCCAGGAGATGAATGGAAAACAACATTCAAAACAAATGAAGGGTTGTATGAGTGGAAAGTTATGTCTTTTGGTTTGTCTAATGCACCTAGTACTTTTATGAGATTGATGAATGAGGTCTTCAAAGAATTCATGGGAAAGTTTGTCATAGTATATCTAGATGACATTTTGATTTTTAGTAACACAAAGGAAGAACATCTCAGACACGAAACAAAAACTACTTGGAGTATTTGGTGTCTTGGCAGGGAAAACCTGATTCAGACACAGTCTGGATGACTGAAGAGCAGACCCAGAAACATGGTGTAGATCTACATACTCTCATCTCAAGTGGACTTGAGATTTCTTCTTCTGGGTAGTATGGTGCAGGAGCACCCCTTCAAAACAGAGCATAAATCTAATTATAGTATGTTTTGACCTTATGATGTAATAAGGTCCATGTGACCATTTCTTAAGTTTTGTGACAGTCTAGGTTTTTGTGCAGTCTATTAGAAGTTGTTATTAGCTGTCCTACCAGCTGCTTGGAAGCTCCTAGCTGCTAGGAATCAAGGTTGTAATACTCACGAAGAGTTGCTATTTATGCCCTAGATCAGTTTGTTTTAGACAGTACACAGATTTGATAGTTCAGAGTTCATAGAGATATTGTGTTTTTGAGATTCAATAGAGCACTGTGATACAGTGAGACTGAATGTTTGAATGCATTTTCTGATATTGGAATAAAGAGAAGATTCCATTGTTGTTAATCATTTGATTTCAACTCTATCTGTGTAGTTATTTTTCCTATTTGTAGGTGAGATGGAATTCTTTATCCATTCCACCGGATGATTCATAGAATCGGTGGAATGGATCTGTATATTAGTTTAGGTTTCCTTTTTTTTAGTTCTGTTTCTATATTTCATGTTTCAGGATCGAAGTGTTGCATGCAGTGATTGTCCTAGCATTCCCATGTGCTAGGGTTTGAAGGATGAGGTGATAGATCGAAACTGTGAATGCAGTAGATCACTCTTACCCTAAGTCTTTTGTGCGAACTGGTGAAGTTGCTAGGGTTTTTCCTTGTCATGCTCTTGGAGCTTTCACAGAGATATAGGGTTCAAGATAGACACAAAGGCACAAAAAACATTCATCGGCGTGAGGAGAGTGATCGGCCGAAGGAGAAACTTTCATACCGAAGGTGAAAGTCTTGACGACGAAGGTTTGACATCGACGTAGAATATCGGGGTAAGAATCGGCATCGGCAAACAAGTGAAAAGTTACACCGACGGGTAAAGGTCTGGCCGATAAGGGGTCTGGAATGAGCACGTCAGAGTGACCAAAGACATCGGCATGAGTTTCATTGCTAGTGCCGATGGTATATGTCACACTGACGGGTGCGAAGGAAAGAAGTCGTCGGTGGGAGTTGGTCGATTGGAGGACAAAGTGAAAGTCGCTCTAATAACATAAGTTTGGCCGAAGGTAGAGTCAGGGCTAAGTGTTCAACGTGACAATCGGCATCGGTGAATGGCCAGAATGTTGGGCCAATAGCTATTATCTTGTCAATAGGCATTGAGGAGGCAAGGTCATTAGTGTGAGGATTGACTTCGGCGTGAGATTTGGAGTGGTTGCCGATAGTCACTGGTCCTGCTGATAGGTAAAAGGAGATTCAGTGTCAAGTGGTCGACAAAAGATGATCAATGTCTGAGCGATGGTTTCTATTCATCAGGGAGAGTTTACGTATCGGCGAAAGAAACTAAGAAGTGGTCGATAGAGAGGATCTTGCTGATATCAACAAGAATAACTATTTTTGTGGGTTTTAATGGTTTTCAACCAATTGGAATGCTTTTGCTGGATGCTCTACATCATTAATCCTTCATTTGACTCTATTAACCTATAAAGCACTGGTCTTATTCACATTCATCATTTAAAATCTTTTACCTTATTCCTATTAAACCATTCACTAGACATTAGATATAATTAGATAGTAAGCTTTTCATCTGTCTTACACCCTTTCCCATTGTAGATAGATTTAATTAATCAATACATTTACATTTAGTCTACTTTAAATCCCAAGGTTCACCCACCTAGGTGTAGCAGGACCTGAAGTGTAGGAAATCAATAAACCTTAAAGGTTGATTTCATCAAGTTAGTTCAAAAACATTGCAAATCTAAGCATAGAGCCTAGCATCCTCTTAGGATCAGCAACCTACATTTTTGAGACCTAACATCATCTTCAAAAACTTATCTAAAACATATCCAAATCATATACTCCAGTCTTCAACATAGAGAAAATGTGGAGAAAAACCTCAGACAGTGTCCTTAACATGACAACTCAATCTATCAACAAACAACAATATCAAAAGATACAGTTGGCACCAATGACAACACTTGTTAGCACATACTTACAACAATCTCATCCTTTGTCAATGATGGCAACATTGATGTGAAAAACCATGAAGACAAGATTCTGTATTAATCACCTTCTCTCCCTTTCTCTTTACACATCTGAACTCTTTCTCCCCTTGAGTTCTTCACATGATCTCTCTCCCCCTTTGACATCAATGGAAAAGGGCATCACATCTCTTTTACTACACATACTTGCACATTGTTTCTTTGAACAATCTAGAATAATTCTTTACTCCTCCTAACTGCAACGATCATCTCAGTTTACTACATGTTCCCCTAGAAGGGTAGCCTCCAACATTAGTCCAAATAGAGATGTACTTTGAGGCACACTAGACTAATGCATCTAGTTCAATGAAGGAGGGGCAATAACCCCTAATTTTTCCTGGAGATACTTAAATGTGTCTTTTGGAAGAGACTTAGTGAATATATCAACAACTTGATCTTTTATAGGTACATACTCAAGCTTCACCCCATTCTCTACAACTTTCTTTCTCAAAAAGTTATACTTATTTGAAATGTACTTTGTCATTGAATGCATCACTAGATTCTTTGAAATATTCATGGCACTTGTGTTATCACAAAGAATAGGAATTGGCTCATCATACTCAAATTTGATATCCTTCAAGGTTTGTTTCATCCATAGCACCTAAGTGCAACATGATACTCCAGCAATATATTCTACCTTTGTAGTAGACAAGGAGACCGATTCTTATTTCTTGCCATGCCATGACACTGCCCTATCTCCAAGGAAGAATGCACCTCCACTTTTGCTTTTCCTATCATCAACACATCTAACCCAATCTACATCTATACACGCACTTAGGGAAAAGTTGTTGTTCTTAGGATACCACAAACCATGATCTAGAGTGCCTTTAAGTACCTAAATATCCTCTTTACTACCATCACATGTGATTCTATAGGATCTTAATGAAAATTGGCCATAGGACAGACTGCATGAATGATATCTGGTCTGGTAGCAGTCAGGTAAAGTAGTCCTTCAATCATTGACATGTACTTTCTTTGATCAGCCTTATATGTTCATCATTCTTTCTGAATTTACAACTAGTAACCATAGGAGTGCATGCCAATTTAGATTTCTCCATTCCAAACTTCTTTAACAATTCCCTGACATACTTTGATTGAGAAATGAAAATCCTTTTATCAGTCTGATTGATTTACAGTCCAAGAAAGAAGTTCATCTCACCACACATAGACATCTCAAACTCCTTTTGCATTTCATTTGCAAAATTCTTACAAATCTCTTCATTTCCACCAAATATGATATTGAATCCACATAGACCTCAATAATTAAGATTTGACCTTTTCTTGCCTTGATATACAAATTACTATCTACAAACCCTTTACTAAAACCCTGCTGCAATAGATACTTATCTACTCTTGCATACCAACCTCTAGGAGCTTGTTTTAATCCATACAAATCCTTCTTCAACTTGCATACCATGTTTGGTTTGTCTAATAGCTAGAAACCATCTAGTTGCTCTATGTAGACTTCTTCTTCTAGATCACCATTCAGGAAGGAAGATTTCACATCCATTTGACATCCCTTGAAATTTTTATGTGCTGCAAATTCCAAAAATAGTCTGATATCTTATGTTCTTTCCATCAGAGTATAGGTCTCTTCATAGTCAATTCCTTCCACTTGTGAGTATCCTTTACACATAAGCCTTGCCTTGTTTCTCAGAACTTCTCCAACTTTATTCAGTTTGTTTTAGAAAACCCACTTTATTCCAATCACATTCTTGTTTGCATGTCTAGGGACAAGTTCCCAAGTCTTGTTCTTCTCAATCTACATTAATTCTTCTTCCATTGCCTTAACCCAATTTTCATCATTGCATGCTTCATTTACTATTTTATGTTCCACCTTTGAAAGTAGACAGAGATTTACATGTTCTTATGTAGTCCTGCTTCTTGTCAACACACCTTTTCTTTTGTCACCAATAATCTAATCTTTAGAATGATCTCTTTATACATACCTGGGAGTTTTAAGAATTTTTTTTGGAGCTTCAGCTTGAACTTCTTCTTCTTCCTAAGCAGCTTGCACTTTAGTCTGAACTTCCTTTTCTTTGTCCTTTTCAACCTTTTCTATATCAGTAGATCCATCTAACTCATATTCATCTAGTTGAATATCTTCATCTACCTTCACATTTGCACTTTCAATGATCTTTTTCAGTCTTTTGTTATAGCACCAATAAGCCTTGCTCTTAGTAGAGTACCCAAGGAATATGTCTTCATCACATCTACAATCAGACTTTCCTAATTTTTCATATCTTCTGATGTAACATTTTCTTCCAAAAACTTTGAAATATTTGATAGTAGGAGTTCTACCATACCACAGCTCATAAGGTGTCTTTGTTTCTTTTGATTTTATTTGCACTTTGTTCTGAATGTAGACAGTAGTGTGTATTGATTCTATCCAATATACTTCTGGTAGGTCTGCTTCCTCGATCATTGTTCTAGCAACTTCTTGAATAGTTATATTCTTCCTTTCAACCACTCGCTTTTGGTGAGGAGTCCGCAAGGCAAACCTATGTCTCTTTATTCCATGTTCTTCACAAAAAACATTGAACTCACTTGAAGTAAACTCACCACCTTTATTAGACATTAAGCACTTGATTCTCAAATCCAACTCATTTTCAACCATAGATTTGAATTCCTTGAACTTATCTAGTGCTTCTGGTTTTTCTCTAAGAAAAGCAACCCAAGTCATTCTTGAAAAATCATCAATAAGAAGCATGAAATACCTTTCACCTTGAAGACTTCTTGCTCTTGTAGGACCACACAAGTCTGTATGCACCAACTCTAGCAAACCGGTAGAGGATTGTTCTTTGCTCTTGAAAGTAGTGTTTGTCATCTTCCCAAACTGACATTATTTGCACATAACATTGGCAGGCTTCACAATCTTAGGGAGATCTCTTACAGGTTGAATAGTGCTTATTCTTACCATATTATCAAAGTTAATGTGTAACATTCTCCTATTCCATAGCCAAATTTCATCTATCTTAGCCAAAAAGCAACAATTTTTAGTACCTTTCAAATGATAGACATTACCTTTCAATTAAAGTGCCAGAGCTTTTCCTAATCTCACACCCATTGTCCTTGAACACAAGATTATACCCTTTATCACACATTTGTCCAACACTTAGAAGATTATGCTTTAAACCCTTGACATAAAGAACATCATCTGTGTTATGCTTGCCATCAAAAGTAATAGATCCCTTTCCACAAATCTTACTAGCTACATCATCACCAATCCTAACAAGTCCTCCATCATTCTTTTCAAACTTAACAAACTTACTCTTGTCTCCTATCATGTGATTTGAACAAGCACTATCAATGACCCATTCATC
This sequence comes from Cunninghamia lanceolata, assembly GCA_027924645.1. Taxonomy (NCBI): domain Eukaryota; kingdom Viridiplantae; phylum Streptophyta; class Pinopsida; order Cupressales; family Cupressaceae; genus Cunninghamia; species Cunninghamia lanceolata. The sequence continues at coordinate 12,612,322 of BSBN01000892.1, forward strand.
TTCCTTTTCAGCATGAAATGTAGACAACTCTCTTGGACTTTCTTCCTTCACACAACTAGCAAGGTTAGAAGAAACAGGTTCTTCTCTAAGTGCAATAAACTAGCATTCACTATTGTTACCATCATCAGAATCAGGTTTATCCTTAGTTACACCATCATCATCTCTAACATAATAACTCTTTCTTACCATCTTTCCTTTACTTTCATTATTTTTGAATTTCAAAGCTCTGTTAGGACATCTTGAAGCATAGTTACCAATTTCACCACAATTGAAACATTTGAAAGGTAACCTACCTTTAAACTTTCCTCTATTACCTCTTTTTATTTTTCTTGCAAATTTTGCCTCAAGCTCTTCAAAATCTTCTTCATCTAATTCCACAACATATTTATCTGATCTAGTACTCTTTTCTTCCTTGGCCTTAAAAGCAGTCTCAACCTTCACAAGGCCATCAGTAATACCAAACTCTCTCATCTCAAAAGTAGTCAGTTTACCAAGCAATTGATCTTTTGTAAGCTTTCCCATATCAAACAATTCTTTAATGGCATATACCTTGTGACTATAAGATTTTGGAAGAGTTTTGAGTATCTTATCTATAACATCCGGATCCTCTAACTTTCCACCAAGACCCTTGATCCTGTTGACAACTTCATCAATCTTCTATATGTAACTTGCTATGTTCTCATCCTAATCCATTCGCATGGTTTCATATGTGGTCTTTAAGTTCTACAACTTGGTCTTCTTGACAGAATCATCACCTTCATAAATGTTTTTTAATTTGACCCAGATCTCATGAGCAACTTCCAGATCCACAACTATTGTCATCTTAGTGTTAGACAAAACATTTAACAGAGCATGTTTAGCTTTGTGATTAGTCTCATAATCCTTATCTCTTCATCAGTCTCAGGACCACCTTTTGGTATTGTGTATTTATCTTTAGCCATCAACCAGACATTATACTAATAGAAATAAGATAACTTTACATTTGTACCTTCTAGTAGGCATAGTCAGATCCATCAAACTCAAGAATGTCTTTCTTGTGTGCCATCCTAGATCTACCTTAAGCTGTTAGGCTTTCTTCTAAGGAACCTTTCTCTAATACCAATTGTTGAATGGCACAAGACAACTAAGATGAGGGGTGAATAAATTGTATCAAAAATCTTAACCTCTTTAAACAAAATCACATTCACATTCACTTGCTTTAACTTCTTAAACTTTTATGAAGATCAAACATGAATTACAGATTCAAAACATAAACACATCAACACCATACACACATGAAAACTAGATTTTTACATGGAAAACCCTAAAAAGGGAAAAACCACATTGAGTGTTAGCTCACAATATAATGTAGTAACAATACTGAATAACAAGAGGCTCACTGCCTTAGGGCTCACTACCCAAATGAATGCTCACTGCAAGGGGTGGTTCACTGCCAAAGGGTGGCTCTCTACCAAGGGGTCAGTCACTGCTAAGGTTTGGCTCACTACCAATATGGGTATCTCACTAACATGAACTCATATAGTAGCATCTACAACATGCCTATTCTTAGTTCCATTGAAGCACAATATATCCCTACTTCACTACCTTTATAACACACACACTTTATTTTCACATCTTCATACTATCTCACCTCACTCATGAATTCATTACATACATTTATACCAATCATCAACCTTGGAATGTACATCAAGGTCGGCATTTGAATCTGCAACCATTGGAACTATCTCAAAGGTTGGCATACATAAATAAATCAGATTAGGATTGAACCTAAACAAACTTATGGAAGATATGAATGAAAGAGGAACACTTCATGGCTTATCTCAAACCCAAATACATCTTCACATGCTACCACATGCTTCTACAATCTAGGAAACACATCCGCAAAGAATGTTAACACCCAAGTCATCCAAACTAGTACAATCATCAAGAATAGATAGACACACAATTCCAAGAGCTTCATCACAACTTACAAATCAAGGACACACCTTCAATACATTCTAGACACATCCACAAATTGTTGATAACTGAGAAGGGGGGTGAATCAGTTATCTTAATTTTTTGCATTTTGAACTTCTTTAACAATTAATGCAATATCAAATCAAATGAGCAAACATAACCATGAAAAGGAAATACTGCTAACACACATGACACAATGATTTTGACGTGGAAAACCCAGTTAAGGGAAAAACCACGGGGTGATTAACCCAAGATATTATTCTCTGTTAGAAGAATAGAAGGTACAAAAATGGCACATGCCAATTAGGGCTTACTACCCACAAGAGACTCACTGTCTATAGAAAAGGAAGGTAACACACTATTTGAACTGATGAGAAGCATCCACACATGCTAAGATTCAGTTCCGGTTAAGCTCAATAAACTGATCTGCTGCACTTCATTCTTACTTTTTTTTTGATGCAGCTATACTGTCACATTCCAAACCTCTTTTGCTAACTTTACTCTGCTCTACTACTTATCTTTGCACCAATACTACATACACACACACTTCACATCTAAATCAATCATGTATATATAGCCTTACAAGTGATTTCATCACCTTTCAAGTCGGCATCCAGAATAGTCAATATTTTCCTCAAACTCTGGTGTATCAGCTGAATCCTTGCATACCAAGGAATACGGATCAAGGATATACTTGTAGAAGTCATCAATCATGTTGGCCAATCATAACTTATACCTTAAGAACCTTTACCATCATTAGTAACACATCCGGAATAATGTCTTATGTCCTGCCAGTCAATTCTTCCTCTGTTCGCACTGTCTATCAGGAACCTGACACTCTAGTATTCATATCTCTTCATCCTTTCAACACCGGAGGCTAAATCCTTGGATTCTATTTGTCAAGTTACTCCTCTTGACTTCCCCAAATCTGCATTTCACTGAGATACTTCTTCTGAGAGATCTGGACCTGTCTGTCGGACCTTACTGATAGCTCTATTCTTGGTTACCTGACCTCAACACTTCTTCAATCTGATTTCCAGTAAAGACTCATCATGTCCTGCGGATGTGTGGGATAACCTTTGTTGCCATCAATGACAACATTCATGAGTCCATATAGTGTCTCTTGCCAACAATCTCCCCCTTTGGCATTGATGGCAACACTTAGTGAAAAATGACTAAGTGTCACACTATACTCCCCCTTGGCTGATGCCCTATTTTTATATATATTTTCTGGAGCTCCCCCTTAGTTGGATTCCTCATTTTTCACTACTCCTCACTCACCCTTTGACATCAATGGCAAAGGGTGGGATCTGCAAAAGAAAAGAAAAATTCTCAAAAATTTAACTTAGTCGCAGAAGTATATCATCCAGTTGCATTCTATATATACTTGAGTATGTTTGCAAAAGTGTTTTTCAATTGTACAACTTCAGTTACCCAACTTAGCTTCATCCTGTCCAAAATTGATATGTGACCACTCAACAAGAATGCAAAAACTTTAGCCTTCTTCAGATCTGTTGGATCATTTGTCTTGGCGGTGGTTTGAGCATCACTTAGGGCCTCATGCATGGCCTCCAACTTAGGAATGATTATTCTTCTAAGTTCATGTAACCTGCCAATTCTATTTTTCTTTTCTTTCTCTAGCTTCTTAAATTCATCCAAGATTGCAATGGTCTGACATTCTTGATTTGCTATGGATGATGTAAATGGATCAAAATTTTGAGAAAGTTTTGTTAGTTCGATCTCCTTTTCTTTCTTTTTCTTCTCAATCTCCATTGTTGCTTTAGACCATGATAGACAAAATTTATATATTTCCCTGCCATCTTTAAGAGCATTTTCTAAGCTCTTTATCCGTATATCCATATTTCTTCTATCATTTGATATTAAACTTAGTACTTCAGAGAATCTTTTATCCAAGAACTCTTTCCAGACCTTTTCTTCAGCTGATTTCTCTAAGGACTCAAAATGAGTGCTGACTGAACTAATAAGAGATTTAAGATTACCTAATGAGGAGACTGAGGGATCCTTCTGAAAAGATGGCATGATCTTTTCTAAAGTGCCAGATGCAGCTTCTATTAGCTCACAGTCTTCCATGTGAGACTTCAGAAGTTTTTCTTTTGCCTTTGCATTGGCAAATGAAGCTATCTTCATTGTTTGAACTGGAGAGAGAGAGTCAAAGTTAACTGGACCTTGAAGTAACTCCGGTTCATCAATCTCCAACATTTCTTTTGTCAAGAAATCCTTGACAGTTTCTGTAGTGTCTCTTGCTGGAGACAGAGATTTCTTCTCTTCAGCGCGGTCACTTATGTTCTTCTCAGCTTGACTTTCTTCTCTTCTTTTCACTTCTTCTTCTTTCTCCTCTAATCTTCCTTCTCATTTAGATTCGGAGACTGTAGGGGAAACCAGAGGAGAGATATTTGTTTGTTCATGAGCCACCTCTTTTGGAGTAGAGGATTTTAAGCCCTTGTCTTTACCTTCACTAGAGTCCATTACTTCTTCTATCATTGCCTCAGTAGATTCTTTTTCAACATTTGAAGCCGAGGGATCAGTATCCAAGTTCTCTATAATAGGAATGTTGAATCTTGAGTATGCCTTCCACAGGATTTCTTCTATTTCTTTTGCCACTTTATCAGTCTCTCCAAGCATGAGCTGATTCATTCTAGTCATACTCCAGAACTCATCCTTGCAATCTTTGAAGATCATATCCATTTGTTTTGGAGTAATTGAAGGGTAGAGCTAAATAGCTATCTGTTCTCTGATTTCTAAGTCCTTTGCCTTGGCATTTTCTTTTCTCATTTCAAGTTCCTTTTCCAAACTTTTAGGAATTAGAGAAATTATTTCAATCAAGGATTTATTGTATATGTTCAAGTACTTAACTGTGGCTTCCTCCAAGATTTTTCTATCTGCATCATTATATGCATCATAGAATTCTATTATTGGTTGCAGGTTTCCATCCATAGTAATAGCTTTGACTACATCATCTGGGGATAGAGTGGGCTTTTCAACAAATTCTTTTGCCTCTGCCACCTTATCTGTACCAAATACTTTCTTCTTCTTCATCATCTTCTTGATTTCTTCATCGGATTATGTCTCTTCTTCATCTTTCTGACTGATATAAGACCTTGTGGCCTTTGTCTTAGTTCTTTTCTCTGTTTTACTAGATGATTTTGCTTCCAATTTTGATGTCTTTGAACTTTTGTCAGTGGTAGGTGCAGACCTCTTAGAGGATCTTGTCCGGGTGGGGGCTTCTACCGAATCACTTTCCTTTTTAGCTTCTTCCTTCTCTTTCTCTGCTCTTTCCCTCTTCTCTCTGTTAGTATCAAGTGCTTCTTTTGATATGCCAAATCTTTTGGCAACATCTTCTACTTCTTTTCTCACTTTTCTCTTCATCTCTGGTTGTCTAAGTTCCACATGGATTTTTATACTTATCTCTTCAAAGGTTCCAAACCTTTCTACCTTTGGATCCTTTGGCTGACTTAGCATGTGTTGCACATGTAGCTCCACAATTTGTTTATCAACTTCATACCCCAAAGGCATGATCCAGACTATCCTTGGTTCCACTACCTCCATTAGGCATTGATCAGTCTCTACCATAAAACATACATTGTCTTTATACTTTTCAACTAGAGATTGAGGAATTCTCTCTCTAGCTTGCATCATGTTCTGGAAGTTTTTGAAGAAACGCCAGAGAGCTGTATTTTGTACTTTGTCATCACCAAGTCCATGCAAATAATCTCTGATTTGGATAGCTACTGGTCTATCATTCTCCCACACCCATCCACTAGATCCAGGAAGCTCATTCATAAAGTAGAAGAATAAGCACAATATCAATCCACCATACTTGAATGAATTCTTTTTTTCTTTCTTTATTTTCTGCAGATTCTCCAAGAGTTGGTTTCAAAGGAGCTAACAAAGATCGTAGTCTGTATCCTTTCTTAGCATTTCATAAGCAGTGTAGATGGCCATTCCAGGAACTGAATTCTCCCTGCTAGAATGATATATTTTGTATCCAATGATCAAGGAGGCAAACTTGACATCTGGATCAGAGATGTCATCTACTATCATTGCTCTTTTGTCAAACTTTGATCTGGTAGCCTCACTCATAGTTTGATTCTTGACATATTTAAGAATAGGAATCCCACTAGATGAGTGTAATTCAATAACTGCCCTAATGGCATCTTTTGTGATTTTGAATGGTCCATTCAACCACATGAAGTTGTCATGTATTCTGCTCAAAATATTCGTGACCCATTCATCCTCAGTAAAACAGGGGAAATGTATGCATTGTGCAAAGTGCTTGTTCTGGAGGCCCTTGTATTGGGGTTTGAGCTCAAATGAATCATCTATCAGTTGTTTGTGCTAGATATCCCTCAATTTGAACTCTCTGAAATCTTCAATGTTAGCGTGAATGTAAACCCTAATATCTTCTATGTGCAAGACACCATGCGGTACACTGGAAAAAGCTCCTAGGGGATCTATTTCCAAAGATTTGTAGGGATGTTTCTTGAATTTGGGGCGAGGCCTATCAGTGATCTTCACTATATTCAGAGTAGACATCTTTTAAAGAGATTTACAAAGAGATATTTAAGAAATAGAAAATACCTTATGCGCCTTTAGGTTTTCACGAAGTGAGTCGGATTGATTTCTAGATGAATTGACTTTTGCAATGATCTTTGATGGGCTTGAGGAAATTTGTTGCAGAGCACCTCTTTTCTTCTTCTTGAATGCAGAATGAGAAAATGTTTAATAAGAAGAAACCTTCTATTGTTCTGCAAACCCTAAAACCAAGTTGCAATAAATGCTCGACCTAAGTCATTCTGGTTTGCCTTATTCAGATGATTTGAAGAACTGGATCAATCTGGATCTGAATATCTTGCGGATCTTCCAAATCTTAACCATAGTTTATTTAGATGTTTCTCTTATGAACCCTTTAATCCACAACTCTCCTTGTTCCAGTTCCGGTACCAATTGACTGGCTGGGGGAAAATGGTTTTCTTTGTGTCTCCACCTGAGCCAGAGCTCACCTTTTAATTTCTGGAAGGAATATCAGCACCAAAGTTTGGTGCAGATCCATCCCTTACATTCTCTATACTTTTCTTCACCCAAATCTTGTTCATCTCACTTTGAACTTCATCTGCATTCACTTTTTGTTTTCCCTTATCTTGATTCTAATTATGATGTACCAGACCTCTTTTATCCTGATTTTTGCTTCTACAGAATTTTACAATATGACCGGATCTATTGCAAATTTGGCAAACAACATTTCTTTGCATATTTGATTGATATCCTCTTAATTTGCATTGATTCGACATATGACCCATTCTATTGCATGCAAAGCATCTACCATTGAATGAATTGTTCATTTACATATTTCTGCATTCATGAGATTTGTGACCATACCTTTTACAGTTGAAGCACTGTCTAGAGAAGGATGTATTAGTCTGATTCATTCTTTTTCTGTATTGATTAGCTTTATGATGAAAGTTATTGCAGTTGTGGCAATATCCATTGAAGGATGGATATTTTTGAGCATTTGGCTTCCTTACTGGAGGTCTTCTAGGCCTGTTCCTTGGATTTTCTGATCTAAAGTTCTTCTAACTGGATCCAGAGCTTTCACCTTTTTCATACCCCAGGCCACACTTGTCATCTACCCTCTTTTGGCTTTCAAGGAGAACTTCAAGTTGAGCAGAGCTTATCTTGAATTTCTCTTTGTATTCATTTGTTCTTTGAAGATCCCTTTTGAGAGAGACAATTTGATCCTCAAGTTTTTCTTCATTATCTTTAGCATCTTCAAGATCAGATTCAAGATGTCTGATTATTCTATCCATCTTGTGGTAGTCTTCTGATTTTTCTTTGAGAGATTGTCTTAGGTCATCTTCAGATTTTCTTCCCTCTTCAATTTCTTGAGTAAACTTCATAACTCCTGATTCCATTTCATGTCTTATCATGATGATTTCTTTTGATAACTTTTCACATAACTTGGTTTTCTCTTTCAGATCTTCACTTGTATCATTTGTTTCATTTTGACTTGCCAATTGCTAGAGTAGCTCCTTTCTCTTTTAGTTCTTTTATGAAATCATCATCTTGTTTGAGTCTTTCCTTTAATTCATTGACTTCAGAATTTGACTGCTCAAGATCATCAAGGGTAGACTTAAGTTGCTCCCTCATACCATACACATCCATTTGAATTCCCAGATCTTCCTCAAGCTGTTAGGCTTTGTTGGGAGGAACTTAGCTCTAATACCAATTGTTGATAACTGAGAGGCGGGAGATGAATCAATTATCTTAATTTTTTGCCCTTTGAACTTCTTTAACAATTAATGCAATATCAAATCAAATGAGCAAACATAACCATGAAAAGGAAATACTACTAACACACATGACACAGTGATTTTGATGTGGAAAACCCAGTTAAGGGAAAAACCACGGGGTGATTAACCCAAGATATTATTCTCTGTTAGAAGAATAGAAGGTACAAAAATGCCACATGCCAATTAGGGCTTATTGCCCACAAGAGACTCACTGTCTACAGAAAAGGAAGGTAACACACTGTTTGAACTGATGAGAAGCATCCACACATGCTGAGATTCAGTTCCAGTTAAGCTCAATAAACTGATCTGCTGCACTTCATTCTTACTTTCTTTTGATGCAGTTGTATTGTCACATTCTGGACCTCTTTTGCTAACTTTACTCTGCTCTGCTACTTATCTTCGCACCAATACTACATACACACATACTTCACATCTAAATTAATCATGTATATATATCCTTACAAGTGATTTCATCACCTTTCAAGTCAGCATCCAAAATAGTCAATATTTTCCTCAAACTCTAGTCTGTCGGCTGAATCCTTGCATACCAAGGAATGCGGATCAAGGATATACTTGTAGAAGTCATCAATCATGTTAGCCAATCATAACTTATACCTTAAGAACCTTTGCCATCATTAGTAACACATCCAGAATAATGTCTTATGTCCTGCCAGTCAGTTCTTCCTCTATTCGCACTGTCTATCAGGAACCTAACACTCTAGTATTCATATCTCTTCATCCTTTCAACACCAGAGGCTAAATCCTTGGATTCTATTTGTTAAGTTGCTCCTCTTGACTTCCCCAAATCCACACTTCACTGAGATACTTCTTCTGAGAGATCTGGACCTGTCTGTTGGACCTTACTGACAACTCTGTTCTTGGTTACCTGACCTCAACACTTCTTCGATCTGATTTCTAGTAAAGACTCATCATGTCCTGCGGATGTGTGGGATAACCTTTGTTGCCATCAATGACAACATTCATGAGTCCATATAGTGTCTCTTGCCAACACAAACAACATAGAATCTTTTAGAAGCCAACAAATCTAACCACAATAGATTTCACTTGAGGACAACAAATATCACTTGAAGATAGATCACAAACTGCTCTCACCAAACACTGTCGAACTTTGCTAATCAAAATTGTTTTCAGAGCACTAAATCATAAATGCTTTAGAAATAAGATAGCTAAGGACCTTATAAGTATATGCCCAAGACTGCAAGACCAAAAACCAAACTGTGAAGAAATGTAGAGCAAAATACTTTATCCTTATCACACTGCAAACACTGCTAGGCATAGTCTTCAAACTTGTGAATATAACTTTTGTTGCATGGCGATTTGGACCACCAAATTCTGGATTTAGTACCTTCAAATACTACTCTAGAACATATCTAAATCACATACTTTGATCTTCAACATAGAGGAAATGTGAAGCAAAACCTCAGATAGTGTCCTTCACATGACAACTCAATCTCTCAACAAACAACAATATCAGAACATATAGTTGGCACCAATGACAACACAAACATGTTGACATCAATGACAACACCTATTAGAACATACTTTCAACAACTCACACTTTTTTAATCAACCTAAACAAGGGTAATTATAATTTCTGGTGTGATGGTATCTTGAAACACCTCAGGTACCATAATCTCATGCCATATCTATATTGACTTATCCCTAAACAAAGTAACCAATCTCAGAAGAATAAGTGGTTTAAAAATCATGATCATATTTATGGATTAATCAGCTTACATATAGTATATGTTGATTTGTATTCCATCATGAATATTAAATTTCCACATGCATTATGGATCAAAATTTGGGAAATACATGGAGACTCAAGAATTTCTCCCTTCCCACATGATCCTGCTATGATCACAGCACACATCCCACATCATGATACAGATACAGAATGTTGAGTTGACATAGAGGAAATCATCATTCCTCCACCATCTCTTGTTTCTTCATCAAATTTTAGATTCACTTCTTTGAAAGCTTCCAACACTTTTTTGAAGCAAGATACATATGTTAGTCCTCTTAGCATTGTTGATTGGGACAAATTTCTACCTAACATTGCTGAATTGGGAGAACATATTGAGGACATCAATCTTCTCTTCAATGACAATTTTAATGAAGCTACATCTCCATTACCCTCTTTGGATATACATGCTCTACATCCATCTACGCATAGTTCTAGATTGTCATCATCTTCATCTTGATTTGTTTATGGCATCCTTTGACATCAACATGGGGACACTTGAGCATTCCTTGAAGACATCACAAAATGCATCATCATCCTTGGATCAACTTCAACATGATTTGGGATCATACATACATCTTCCAACATGGGAAGATATCCTACATCTTCAGTTGGTTTCATTTCTCCCCATGGGAAGGAGCATTATTTGGCATTCTTGGAACTACATCTGCATCCTTTGTTGACTATCTAGCCTCATTGCAATAGGAGATGTATTATGGGGGGTCTCATAGACCTTCTACCATTTTATGTCCTATGGGGAATCATATATTGTACTTAGTGAAAGAAGTAGTACTTCTTCATTTGTATAATTTTCATGCATTTTTTCTATCTTTTGGAGGGTAGTTTTTTCCCAGAAGGTTTTCTACCTTTCTCCACTTCACAAGAGATTACTTTGTACATGGGTACCTCACTATGCCTGGTAGTTGGGACCCATCGCTTCTTGTACCCACCTAAGCTATGCTTAACGGGTATGTTAGTGCTAAACTTTATTATATATTACTTATTCTAAGTAATATAATTAGTACATGGCTTTAATCAACCTTAGGTGGCTAGGTGTCAACTTGGAGGGTTTGACACAACTCTCCAAGCTATGTGTCAACATCCTTTTGCCACTTTGTGAGTGGAGTGTTGAAGTTGACTCCTAAGTTAGCTGAACCTCCTCACTCATCCTCACCTATTTGTAGTTTCCTTTTTGGCTGTTATTCATGGTGGATGTGGTGGAATTAGCTTGCATACAATTTCTTTGTTGTGATTTACAATCTTTGTGCTTGTGTTTTAATCTCCCTAATTTTGGAGTTCTCATAGACTTCAACACTTAATTAGAGGTGGAAGAAGAGTTTTGACATGTGTTTTTGTAGAGTTGTTCTAAACTCTCCAAGTTGACACACAACTTACATAAGTAGGCTTACGAGACTTGTATTTTACCCATGTGAGGTAAAGTAGGACAAGTAAACTATATGCTAGCACCCTCCTTAAGCATAGCTTAGGTGGGTACAAGAAGAGATGGGTCCTATATACTAGGTTTGTTGTGGTAGCCATGTACAAAGTAATATCTCATGAAGTGGAGAAAAGTAGAAAATCCTATGGGGAAAAGCTACCCTCCATAAGAGAGAAAAAATGCATGAAAAATATACAAATGAAGTACTACTTCTTTCACTAAGTACAATATATTTTTTCCCCAATAAGAGAGAAAATAATAGAATAGCTATGAGACCCCCCATAATACATTGTCCTATTGCAGTGAGGCTGAATAGTCGACAAATGATGCAAATGTAGATCCAAGAATGCTAAACAATATTCCTTCCCTTGGGAAGAAATAAAACCAACTAAAGATGCAGGATATCTTCCCATGCTAGAAGATGTATGTTTTGGCAAGAGACACATTGGATCTTCTTGATTGTCATCATTGATGGCAACAAAGGTTATCCCACACATCCGCAATGCATGATAAGTCCTCACCGAAAGTCAGATTGAAGAAGTGTTGAGGTCCGATAAGCCAGAACAGAGCAATCAGTAAGGTCCGACAGACAGGTCCGGATCTCTAAGTAGAAGTATCTCAGTGAAGTGTAGATTTGGGGAAGTCAAGAGGAGTATCTTGACTGATAGATTCCAAGGTTTGAGCCTCCGGTGTAAAAAGGATAAAGAGATATGAATGCTTGAGTGTCACGTTCCCAAGTGACAGTATGAACAGAGGAAGAACTGACTGGCAGAACATCACACATTATTCTGGATGTGTTACTGATCATGGAAAAGGTTCTTAAGGCATAAGTTATGTTTTCCTGACATGATTGATGACTTCTACAAGTATATGCTTGATTCGCATTACTTGATGTGCAAGGATTCAGCCGACAGACTAGAGTTTGTGAAAAGATTGACTATTCCAGATGTCGACTAGAAAGGTGATGAAATCACTTGTGTGGATATATATACAAGATGGATTTAGTTGTGAGAAGTGTTGTGGTTGTGTGAAATGTGCGAAGAAAAGAAATAGACCCAAGTAAAAGCAGAAAGGAAGATTTTGTATGTGAAAGGAGAGCAGCATAAAAAGAAGTGGAAAGATGAAGTGCAGCAGATCAGTATATTGAGCCTAACCGGAACTGAACTTCAGCACATGTTGATCCTCCTTATCAGTTCAAGTACTACATTACACTCTTTATAAATTATAGACAGTGTGTCTCTTGTAGGCAGTGTGCCTTTTGTGAGTAGTGTGCTTGGGCAGTGAGCCCTAATTGGCAAGTGCCATTTTTATTTCCATTCTTCTAACAGAGAATACAATCTTGGGTTAATCGCCCCATGGTTTTTTCCCTTAACAGGGTTTCCACGTCAAAAATATTGTGTCATGTGCATTTCCATTTCATGGTTATGTTTGCTTATTTGAATTAATGCTACATTGATTATTAAGAAAGTTAAGAAAGAAGAAATTAGTAGGATAACTGATTCAACCCCCCTCCCAGTTACCGACAATTGGTATCAGAGCCAAGTTCCTCCTAACAGAGTCTAACAGCTTGAGGAAGATCTGGGAATTCAAATGGATGTATATGGGTTAAGGGAGCAACTCAAGACTGCCCTTGATGATCTTGAGTAGTCAAACTCTGAAGTCAATGAGTTAAAGGAAAGACTCAAACAGGCTGATGATTTCATGAGAGAACTAAAAGACAAATTAAGTCTCTATAAAAAAGAGAAAGGAGCTACTTCAGCAATTAGCAAGTCAAGGTGAAGCAAATGATACAAATGAAGATCTGAAGGAGAAAACCAAGTTATGTGAAAAGTTACCAAAAGAAATCATTATGGTAAGACATGAAATGGAATCAGGAGTTATGAAGTTTACCCAAGAGGTTGAAGAGAAAAGAAAAAACTAAAGATGATCTAAGACAATCCCTCAAGGAGAAATCAGAAGATTGCCACAAGATGGATAGAATTATCAGACATCTTGAATCTGATCTTGAAGATGCTAAAGATAATGAAGAAAAACTTGAGGATCAAATTATCTCTCTTAAAAGGGATTTTCAAATAGCAAATGAATATCAAGAGAAATTCAAGATAAGTTCTCCTCAACTTGAAGTCCTTCTTGAAAGTCAAAAGAGGCTAGATGACAAGTGTGGTTTGGGATATGAGAAAGGAGAAAGCTCCAAATCTGGTCAAAAGAATTTTAGATTAGAAAATCCAAGTATCAGGCCTAGAAGACCTCTGGTAAGACAGCCTAATTCTCAAAGATATCCATCCTTCAATGGATATTGCCACAACTGCAATAACTTTGGTCATAGAGCTAATCAGTGTAGAAAGAGAATAAATCAGACTAATACATCCTTCTCTGAATAGTGTTTTAGCTACAAAAGGTATGGTCACAAATCTCATGAATGCAGAAATATGCAGATGAACAATTCATTCAATGGTAGATGCTTTGCATGCAATAGAATGGGTCACATGGCTAATCAATGTAGATCAAAAGGATATCAATCAAATATGCAAAGAAATATTGTTTGCCAAATTTCCAATAGATTCAGTCATATTGCAAAATTCTGTAGAAATAAGAATCAGGACAGAAGAGGTCCGGTATATTATAATCAGAATCAAGATAAGGGAAAACAGAAGGTGAATGTGGATGAAGTTCAAAGTGAGATGAATAAGATTTGGGTGAAGAAAAGTACAGAGAATGTAGGGGATGGATCCGTACTAGACTTTGGTGCTGATATTCCTTCCAGAAATTAAAAAAGTGAGCTTTAGCTCAGGGGGAGACATAAAGAAAACCTTGTTCCCCCAACTAGTCAATTGGTGTCGGAACTGGCACAAGGAGAGTTGCGGATTAAAGGGCTCATAAGAGAAACATCTAAGTAAACTATGGTTAAGATTTGGAAGATCCGCAAGATGTTTAAGATCAAGATTGATCCAGTTCTTCAATTCATCTGAATAAGGCAAACTGGAATGACTTAGGTCGAGCATTTATTGCAACTTGATATTAGGGTTTGCGGAGCAATATAAGGGTTTTTCATTGAGCATTTGTTCATTCTTCTTTCAAGAAGAAACAAAAAGAAGCTCTGTAATAGAAATTCCTCAAGCCCATCAAAGATCATCTGCAGAATCTAATTCATCCAACAATTGAATCGGCTCATTTTGTGTAACCTAGAAGCGCAAAAGGTATTTTCCGTTCTCAATATCTCTCTGTAAATCTTTTGAAAGATGGATACTCTGAATATAGTAAAGATCTCTGATAGGCCCCGCACTAAATTTAAGAAACATCCATACAAATCATTGGAGGTAGATCCCCTAGGAGCATTCTCTAGTGTTCCGCATGGTGTTTTGCACATAGAAGATATTAGGGTTTACATACACGCAAATATTGAAGAGTTTGGGGAATTCAAACTAAGAGATATCTATCAAAAACAACTGATAGACAATGCTTTTGAGCTTAAACCAGAATATAAGGGCATCCAGGAAAAACATTTTGATCAGTTCATTCATTTCCCCTACTTTGAAGAAGACGAATGGGTCCGGTATGTGTTGAGTAGGGTACATGACAACTTTCTATGGCTGAACAGACCTTGCAAAATTACCAAGGAGGCAATTAGGCCAGTAACTAGTTTACACTCCTCTGGAGGAATACCTGTCCTCAAATTTGTCAAAAACAACATTATAACTGAGGCCACCGAATCAAAATTTGATAAGAGGGCAATGACCATTGAAGATATTACTAACCCGGATATCAAGTTTGCATCTATGATAATAGGATACAAGATATATCACTCCAGTAGGGAGAATTTAGTATCTAGAACTGCAGCATATACTACCTATGAGATGCTGAGAAAGAATGCAGAATATGATATCTGTGAACTTCTTTTGAGCCAATTAATGGAAAACATATAGAAGATCAAAAGGGACAAGAAGAACTCCTTTAAATATGGTGGACTAATATTATGTCTATTTTTCTACTTCATGAATGAGCTGCCTAGATGAAATGGATGGGTATGGCAAAATGACAAACCGGTAGAAATTCAAATCAGAGATTACTTGCATGAACTGGGGGATGCTAAGGCAAGGAATACAGCTCTGTGGGGTTACTTCAAGCAATTTCAAAATACAATGCAAATCAGAGAAAGAATCCCCAAATCAGTAGTTGAGAAATACAAGGATACAATGTGCTTCATGGTAGACACTGATCAATGCCTAATGGAGGCAGTAGAGCCAAGGACAGTCTGGATCATGCCTATGGGGTATGAAGTTGATGAACAAATTGTAGAGTTGCATGTTCAACACATGCTCAGTTAGCCAAAGGACCCAAAAGCATAAAGATTTGGAACCTTTGAAGAACTAAGTGTGAAAATTCATACTGAGCTAAGGTAGCCAGAGATCAAGAGGAAAGTGAGAAAAGAAGTATAAGATGTTGCCAAAGGCTTTAGCATCTCAAAGGAGGCACTTGATGCCAACAGGAAAAAGATGGAAAGGGCTGAGGAAGAGAAGAAGAAGGCAGAAAAGAAAAATGAGGAAAGTGCTCTGGAAAAACCTTCCACCCGCACCAGATCATCAAAGAGATTTGCGCCTACCACTGCCAAAGGCTCAAGGACATCAGAACTAGAAGCACAATCATCCAGTAAAGGAGAGAAAAGAACAAATACAAAAGCCACAAGAGCTTATGCCAGTCAAAGGGATGAAGAGGAGACTGAATCTAATGAAGAAATCAGGAAAATGAAGAAAAAGAAGAAAACATCTGGTCAACCCTCTACCAGATAGAAGGAAGAAGAAAAGATAGAGGAATATGTTGAAAACCCCACTCTTCACATTGATGACATAATCAAATCAGTCACAGTGGATAGAAATTTTCAGCCAATGGTTGAGTTCTAAGATGATTATGGTGAAGCAGATCAAAAAATATTGCAAGATGCCATAGTCAGGTACCTAAATATCTACAACAAAGCATTTATTGAAATTATATCTCTAATCCCTAAAAGCTTGGAGAAGGAACTAGAAACAAGAAAGAACAATGCCCAAGCCAATGACTTAGAAATCTGGGAATAGATAGCAATTCAGCTATATCCTTCAATCGATCCCAAGACAATGAATATCATATTCAAAGATTGTAAGGATGAGTTCAGGAGCAAAGCAAGGATGAATCAACTTATGCTTGGTGAGACTGACAAGGTAGCCAAGGACATAAAAGAGATTCTCTAGAAAGCCTTCAAAAGATTTAATCTTCCTACTATAGAGGACTTGGATACTGACCGCTCGACCACAAGTGTTGCAGAAGAATCTTCTGAGAAAATAACAGAAGAGGTTATGAATACTAGTGCAGAAATAGCTAAGGACTTGGAATCCTCTGCTCCGGAAGAGGTGGCCCATGAACAGACTAACATCACTCCTCTAGTTTACCCTGCTGACTCCAGATCTAAAGGAGAAGAAAGAGTAAAGGAGAAAGAAACAGAGGTTAAGGGCAAAGAAGATATCAGTACAAAGGTTGTGGAAGGGGAGAAAGCTCCAAAAGATAGTTCTATGACTGCAAAAGAAAAGAAAAATCTGTCTCCGACAATAGACACTGTAGAATCAGTCAAGGACTTTTTGACAAAAGCAACTATGGAGATTGATGAACCGAAACTATTAAAAGGGCCAATAGATTTTGACTCTCTATCACCGGTGTAAACAATGAAAATAGCTTCATTTGCAAATGTGAAGGTCAAAGAGAAACTACTAAAATCTCACATGGAAGACTGTGAGCTTATAGAGGTAGCATCCGGAGTGCTAAAAAAAATCATGCCATCTTTTCAGAAGGATCCCACAACCTCCTCTTCCGGTAATCTCAAAACTCTAGTCAACAGTGTTAGTACACATTTTGATTCTCTAAAGAAGTCAGCTGAAGAAAAGGTCCAGAAGGAGTTTTTGGATAAGAGATTATCCGAAGTACATGGTCTGATAACAAATAATAGGAGGGTTATGGTTATTTGGATAAAGAGCTTGGAAAATGCTCTTAAAGATGGTGGAAATATGTACAAATTTTGGTTATCTTGGCCCACAGTGACCAAAGATATTGAGAGGAAAGTAAAAGAACAAGAGGATAAACTACTAAGTCTGTCTCAAAGTTTTGATCCTCTCTCATCCTCCATAGTAAATCAAGAGTGTCAGACTATTGCAATCACAAATGTAATAAAGAATTTTGAGAAGGAAAGGAAGAACATAATTAGCCGGATGGGTGAACTTAGAAGGATCATTATCCCTAAGTTAGAGGCCATGCATGAGGCCATAAGTGATGCTCAGACTACCGCCTGAACCAATGATCCGACCGATCTTAAAAGGGTAGAAGCTTTTGTGTTCCTATTGAGTGGTCACATCTCAATTTTGGATAGAATGAAGCAAAGTTGGGCTGTAGAATTCTTCCAATTGAAGACATATGTTGTAGACATTCTTCAGTTTATGTGAGTATGTTATATGCGGCTAAGTATAGTTAAATTTTTGAAAATTTTGATGCACGGTTCCCACCCTTTGCTATTGATGACAAAGGGGGCATGAAGAGCAGTGAAAAATGTTGTAGCCAGCTAAGGGGGAGCTCCAGAAAATGTACATAAAGATACAGTATCTGCTAAGGGGGAGTATAGTATAACACTTAGTCATTTTTCACTAAGTTTTGCCATCAATGCCAAAGGGGGTGATTGTTGGCAAGAGACACATTGGAGCTTGTTGACTATTGTCATTGATGGCAACAAATGTTATCCCACACATCCGCAATGCATGATAAGTCCTCACTGGAAGTCAGATTGAAGAAGTGTTGAGGTCCTGTAAGCAAGAACAGAGCAGTCAGTAAGGTCCGACAGATAGGTCTGGATCTCTCAGTAGAAGTATCTTAGGGAAGTGTGGATTTGGGGAAGTCAAGAGGAGTATCTTGACTGATAGATTCCAAGGTTTGAGCCTCAGGTGTGGAAAGGATAAAGAGATATGAATGCTTGAGTGTCGGGTTCCCAAGTGACAGTATGAACAGAGGAAGAACTGACTGGTAGAACATCAGACATTATTCCAGATGTGTTATTGATGATGGAAAAGGTTCTTAAGGCATAAGTTATGTTTGGCTGACCTGATTGATGACTTCTACAAGTATATGCTTGATCCACATTACTTGATGTGCAAGGATTCAGCCGACAAATCAAAGTTTGTGAAAAGATTGACTATTTCGGATGCCGACTAGAAAGGTGATGAAATCACTTATGCGGATATATATACAAGATGGATTTAGTTGTGAGAAGTGTTGTGGTTGTGTGAAATGTACAAAGAAAAGAAATGGACCCAAGTAAAAGTAGAAAGGAAGATTTGGTATGTGAAAGGAGAGCAACATAAAAAGAAGTGGAAAGATGAAGTGCAGCAGATCAGTATACTGAGCCTAACTGGAACTGAACCTTAGCATATGTTGATGCTCCTTATCAGTTCAAGTACTGTATTACACTCTTTATAAATTGTAGACAGTGTGTCTCTTGTAGGCAGTGTGCCTTTTGTGAGCAGTGTGCTTGGGCAGTGAGCCCTAATTGGCAAGTGCCATTTTTATTTCCATTCTTCTAACAAAGAATACAATCTTGGGTTAATCACCCTGTGGTTTTTTCCCTTAATAGGGTTTCCACGTCAAAAATATTGTGTCATGTGTATTTCCATTTCATGGTTATGTTTGCTTATTTGAATTAATGCTACATTGATTATTAAGAAAGTTAAGAAAGAAGAAATTAGTAGGATAACTTATTCAACCCCCCTCTTAGTTATCAACAATTGGTATCAGAGCCAAGTTCCTCATAGAGTCTAACAGCTTGAGGAAGATCTAGGAATTCAAATGGTGTATATGGGTTAAGGGAACAACTCAAGATTGCCCTTGATGATCTTGAGCAGTCAAACTCTGAAGTCAATGAGTTAAAGGAAAGACTCAAACAGGCTGATGATTTCATGAGAGAACTAAAAGACAAATTAAGTCTCTTTATGAAAAAGAGAAAGGAGCTACTTCAACAATTGGCAAGTCAAGGTGAAGCAAATGATACAAATGAAGATCTGAAGGAGAAAACCAAGTTATGTGAAAAGTTATCAAAAGAAATCATTATGGTAAG
Organism: Cunninghamia lanceolata; assembly: GCA_027924645.1. NCBI lineage: Eukaryota > Viridiplantae > Streptophyta > Pinopsida > Cupressales > Cupressaceae > Cunninghamia > Cunninghamia lanceolata. Next base: position 12,631,911 of record BSBN01000892.1, read on the forward strand.
ACATGAAATGGAATTAGGAGTTATGAAGTTTACCCAAGAGGTTGAAGAGAAAAGAAAAACTGAAGATGATCTAAGACAATCCCTCAAGGAGAAATCAAAAGATTGCCACAAGATGGATAGAATTATTAGACATCTTGAATCTGATCTTGAAGATGCCAGAGATAATAAAGAAAAACTTGAGGATCAAATTATCTCTCTTAAAAGGGATCTTCAAACAACAAATGAATATAAAGAGAAATTCAAGATAAGTTTTGCTCAACTTGAAGTTCTTCTTGAAAGTCAAAAGAGGGTAGATGACAAGTGTGGTTTGGGATATGAGAAAGGAGAAAGCTCCAGATCTGGTCAAAAGAATTTTAGATCAGAAAATCTAAGTATCAGGCGTAGAAGACCTCTGGTAAGACAGCCTAATGCTGAAAGATATCCATCCTTCAATGGATATTGCCACAACTGCAATAACTTTGGTCATAGAGCTAATCAGTGTAGACAGAGAATAAATCAGACTAATACATCCTTCTCTAGACAGTGTTTTAGCTACAAAAGGTATGGTCACAAATCTCATGAATGCAAAAATATGCAGATGAACAATTCATTCAATGGTAGATGCTTTGCATGCAATAGAATGGGTCACATGGCTAATCAATGCAGATCAAAAGGATATCAATCAAATATGTAAAGAAATATTATTTGCCAAATTTGCAATAGATCTGGTCATATTGTAAAATTCTATAGAAATAAGAATCAGGACAGAAGAGGTCTGGTATATTATAATCAGATCAAGATAAGGGAAAACAAAAGGTGAATGTGGATGAAGTTCAAAGTGAGATGAATAAGATTTGGATGAAGAAAAGTATAGAAAATGTAGGGGATGGATCCACACTAGACTCTGGTGCTGATATTCCTTCTAAAAATTAAAAAGTGAGCTCTGGCTCAGGGGGAGACACAAAGAAAACCTTGTTCCCCCAGCCAGTCAATTGGTGTCAGAACTGGCACAAGGAGAGTTGTGGATTAAAGGGTTCATAAGAGAAACATCTAAGTAAACTATGGTTAAGATTTGGAAGAGCTGAAAGATGTTTAAGATCAAGATTGATCTGGTTCTTCAAGTCATCCAAATAAGGCAAACCAGAATGACTTAGGTCAAGCATTTATTGCAACTTGATATTAGGGTTTGCGGAGCAATATACGGGTTTTTCATTGAGCATTTGTTCATTCTGCTTTCAAAAAGAAACAAAAAGAAGCTCTGCAATAGAAATTCCTCAAGCCCATCAAAGATCATTTGCAGAATCCTATTCATCCAACAATTAATTCAGCTCACTTCGTGTAACCTAGAAGCGCAAAAGGTATTTTAAGTTCTCAATATCTCTCTACAAATCTTGTAAAAGATGGATACTCCAAATATAGTAAAGATCTCTGATAGGCCCCACCTTGAATTTAAGAAACATCCATACAAATCATTAGAGGTAGATCCCCTAGGAGCATTCTCTAGTGTTCTACATGGTGTTTTGCACACAGAAGATATTAGGGTTTACATACATGCAAATATTGAAGAGTTTGGGGAATTCAAACTAAGAGATATCTATCACAAACAACTGATAGACAATGCTTTTGAGCTTAAACCAGAATATAAGGGCATCTAGGAGAAACATTTTGATTAGTTCATTGATTTCCCCTGCTTTGAAGAAGATGAATGGGTCTGGTATGTGTTGAGGAGGGTACATGACAACTTTCTATGGCTGAACAGACCTTGCAAAATTACCAAGGAGGCAATTAGGGCAATAACTAGTTTACACTCCTCCGGAGGAATACCTGTCCTCAAATCTGTCAAAAACAACATTGTAACTGAGGCCACCAGATCAAAATTTAATAAGAGGGCAATGACCATTGAAGATATTACTGACCTGGATATCAAGTTTGCATCTATGATAATAGGATACAAGATATATCACTCCAGTAGGGAGAATTTAGTATCCAGAACTACAGTATATACTGCCTATGAGATGCTGAGAAAGAATGCAAAATATTATCTCTGTGAACTTCTTTTGATCCAATTAATGGAAAACATACAAAAGATCAAAAGGGACAAGAAGAACTCCTTTAAATATGGTGGACTAATATTATGTCTATTTTTCTACTTCATGAATGAGCTACTCGGATCAAATGGATGGGTATGGCAAAATGACAAACCGGTAGAAATTCAAATCAGAGATTACTTGCATGAACTTGGGGATGCTAAGGCAAGGAATACAGCTCTGTGGGGTTACTTCAAGCAATTTCAAAATACAATACAAATCAAAGAAAGAATCCCCAAATCAGTAGTTGAGAAATACAAGGATACAGTGTGCTTCATGGTAGACACTGATCAATGCCTGATGGAGGCAGTAGAGCCAAGGACAGTCTAGATCATGCCTATAGGGTATGAAGTTGATGAACAAATTGTAGAGTTGCATGTTCAACACATGCTCAGTCAGCCAAAGGACCCAAAAGCAGAACGATTTGGAACCTTTGAAGAACTAAGTATGAAAATTCATACTGAGCTAAGGTAGCCAGAGATCAAGTGGAAAGTAAGAAAAGAAGTAGAAGATGTTGCCAAAGGCTTTGGCATCTCAAAGGAGGCACTCAATGCCAACAGGAAAAAGATGGAAAGGGCTGAGGAAGAGAATAAGAAGGCAGAAAAGAAAAATGAGGAAAGTGCTCTGGCAAAACCTTCCACCCGCACCAGATCATCAAAGAGATCTGCACCTACCACTGCCAAAGGCTCAAGGACATCAGAACCGGAAGCACAATCATCCAGCAAAAGAGAGAAAAGAACAAAGACAAAAGCCACAAGAGCTTATGCCAGTCAAAGGAATGAAGAGGAGACTGAATCTGATGAAGAAAATAGGAAAATGAAGAAAAAGAAGAAAACATCCGGTCAACCCTCTACCAGACAGAAGGAGGAAGAAAAGATGGAGGAATATATTGAAAAACCCACTCTTCACATTGATGACATAATCAAATCAGTCACAGTGGACAGAAATCTTCAGCCAAGGGTTGAGTTCTATGATGATTATGGTGAAGTAGATCAGAAAATATTGCAAGATGCCATAGTCAGGTACCTAAATATCTACAACAAAGCATTTATTGAAATTATATCTCTAATCCCTCAAAGCTTGAAGAAGGAACTAGAAACAAGAAAGAACAATGCCCAAGCCAAAGACCTAGAAATTCTAGAATAGATAGCAATTCAACTATATCCTTCAATTGATCCCAAGACAATGAATATGGTATTCAAAGATTGTAAGGATGAGTTCAGGAGCCAAGCAAGGATGAATCAACTTATGCTTGGTGAGACTGACAAGGTAGCCAAGGACATAGAAGAGATTCTCTGGAAAGCCTTCAAAAGATTTAATCTTCCTATTATAGAGGACTTGGGTACTGACTCCTAGGCCACAAGTGTTGCAGAAGAGTCTTCTGAGAAAATAATAGAAGAGGTTATGAATACCGATGCAGAAATAGCTAAGGACTTGGAATCCTCTACTCTGGAAGAGGTGGACCATGAACAGACTAACATCACTCCTCCGGTTTCCCTTGCTAACTCTGGATCCAAAGGAGAAGAAAGAGTAAAGGAGAAAGAAGCAGAGGTGAAGGGCAAAGAAGATATCAGTACAAAGGTTGTGGAAGGGGAGAAAGCTCCAAAAGACAGTTTTGTGACTACAGAAGAAAGAAAAATCTGTCTCCAGCAAGAGACACTACAAAATCAGTCAAGGACTTTTTGACAAAAGTAACTATGGAGATTGATCAACTGGAACTATTAAAAGGGCCATTAGATTTTGACTCTCTATCACCGGTGCAAACAATGAAAATAACTTAATTTGCAAATGCGAAGGTCAAAGAGAAACTACTAAAATCTCACATGGAAGACTATGAGCTTATAGAGGTAGCATCCAGAGTGCTAAAAAAAATCATGCCATCTTTTCATAAGGATCCCATAGCCTCCTCTTACGGTAATCTCAAAACTCTAGTCAATAGTGTTAGTACACATTTTGATTCTCTAGAGAAGTCAGCTGAAGAAAAGGTCCAGAAGGAGTTTTTGGATAAGAGATTCTCTGAAGTATAGGGTCTAATAACAAATGATAGGAGAGTTATGGATATTGGGATAAAGAGCTTGGAAAATGCTCTTAAAGATGGTGGAAATATGTATAAATTTTGCTTATCTTGGCCCACAGTGACCAAAGATATTGAGAGGAAAGTAAAAGAACAAGAGTATAAACTACTAAGTCTATCTCAAAGTTTTGATCCTCTCTCATCCTCCATAGTAAATCAAGAGTGTCAGACTATTGCAATCACAAATGCAATAAAGAATTTTGAGAAGGAAAGGAAGAACATAATTAGCCGGATGGGTGAACTTAGAAGGATCATTATCCCTAAGTTAGAGGCCATGCATGACGCCATAAGTGATGCTCAGACTACCGCCCAAACCAATGATCCGACAGATCTTAAGAGGGTAGAAGCTTTTGTGTTCCTGCTGAGTGGTCACATCTCAATTTTGGATAGAATGAACCAAAGTTGGGCTGTAGAATTCATCCAATTGAAGACATCTTTTGCAGACATTCTTCAGTTTATGTGAGTATGTTATATGCGGCTAAGTATAGTTAAATTTTTAAAAATTTGGATGCGTGGTTCCCACCCTTTGCCATTGATGTCAAAGGGGGAGTGAAGAGCAGTGAAAAATGTTGTATCCAACTAAGGGGGAGCTCCAAAAAATGTACATAAAGATAAAGCATCTGCTAACGGGGAGTATAGTATAACACTTAGTCATTTTTCACTAAGTGTTGCCATCAATGCCAAAGGGGGAGATTATTGGCAAGAGACACATTGGAGCTTCTTGATTGTTGTCATTGATGGCAACAAAGGTTATCCCACACATCTGCAATGCATGATAAGTCCTCACCGGAAGTCAGATTGAAGAAGTGTTGAAGTCTGGTAAGCAAGAACAGAGTAGTCAGTAAGGGCCGACATACAGGTCCGGATCTCTCAGTAGAAGTATCTCAGTGAAGTACGAATTTGGGGAAGTCAAGAGGAGTATCTTGACTGATAGATTCCAAGGTTTGATCCTCCGGTGTGGAAAGGATAAAGAGATATGAATGCTTGAGTGTCAGGTTCCCAAGTGATAGTATGAATAGAGGAAGAACTGACTGGCAGAACATCAGACATTATTTTGGATGTGTTATTGATGATGGAAAAGGTTCTTAAGGCATAAGTTATGTTTGGCCGACGTGATTGATGACTTCTACAAGTATATGCTTGATCCGCATTACTTGATGTGCAAGGATTTAGCCGACAGATCAGAGTTTGTGAAAAGATTGACTATTTCGGATGCCGACTAGAAAGGTGATGAAATCACTTGTGCGGATATATATATATATATATATATATATATATATATATATATATATATATATATATATATATATATATATATATATATATAAGAAGGATTTAGTTGTGAGAAGTGTTGTGGTTGTGTGAAATGTGTGAAGAAAAGAAATAGACCCAAGTAAAAGCAGAAAGGAAGATTTGGTATGTGAAAGGAGAGCAGCATAAAAAGAAGTGGAAAGATGAAGTGCAGCAAATCAGTATACTGAGCCTAACTGGAACTAAACCTCAGCCTATGTTGATGCTCCTTATCAATTCAAGTACTATATTACACTCTTTATAAATTGTAGATAGTGTGTCTCTTGTAGGCAGTGTGCCTTTTGTGAGCAGTGTGCTCGGGCAGTGAGCCCTAATTGGCAAGTGCCATTTTTATTTCCATTCTTCTAACAAAGAATACAATCTTGGGTTAATCACCCCATGGTTTTTTTGGTGGTGACAGGTTGTCATTGATGTCAAAAAGGTGTCCTCAAGATAAGTGTAGTTAGATATGCAAATATGGTTAGAGATGAGATGCTTCTGTTTGATCAGGATATTTCAAGTTTGCCTTAGGATGGATTCTAATGTTCTTGGTGTTTGGTGTTGATCATATGACTTGTTTGATCAGGTTTGACTTTCATAGAGGTTGATCTCAAGGAAATCAAGAGTATTTTTGGACAGAGTAAGCTTGGAATTGAGTTGAGGAGTTGTGTCATAGAGTTGAGTTGCATTGAGTAGTTGTGTTCATAAGGCTACTTCATGATGTTCTCAGTGAAGGAGTTGTCTTCTTAGCTTCACTATTAGAAGGATAGTTGTTGTGCTTCATAGGTTCATCGCATATTTCATGATGCTTGGTGGTCATGCTTCAAAGTCTCATGCTTCAAGGTTGATCAAAATGTTGTGTTCTTGGTATACTTGAGTTGTTGCTTCAGAAGTTGAATTGAATTGTGTTTATGATGGTTCATTTGGTCTCTTTTGATGTTAATTGGTATTCATGTCCTGATCAAGATCATTGTGTTCATCATGCTTCATTGGGTCCATGATAGTTATGACTTTAGTACCAAGAAGGTTCATTACCAGAATTGTACATGCAGCTTGATGGAGATATAAGTTTATAAAAGGTTACTAAAGTACACAAGATATCCAAAAGGTGTCTTTTATACCTAAACTCTAACACCATTATGCTTTGGAGAGACTTTGAAACCTAAGGTCTTAACTCTTACTCTAGCCCATCGAATATAGTGCTCTTTATGTTTTAATCTGAAGGTGACTTGATATAGCAGGTGCATCACTTAAAAATTACCACCTGAAGGGTTTTAAAATGTTGTGTTGACTAGCCCCTTTCTCATTGATAGACTAATGTAGTCGGTAGTAACTTGTGAGCTTAAGTGCCAAAAGGTGAATCAACGATCTCATTTGAAATGTCAATGGGCACGAATTTTAAGATCGATGGATAGAGTTTAAAATAAAAAATTAGACTACGTGGCTGAACTTTTGAAGTTTATTTGGCGGTCAAGACTGTAGATAATATGTTTTTTTAAAGCTATTTTTAGTTATTAGTGGTAGTTTTTGTTGGAGAATTCCAAAGTAATTTTAAAAACAAAGGATTCTATTCTAATCTTTCGTGGTAGAGGAAATTGAGGAAGATTGTGAGATTTTTTTTAATGGATTTATTTCTAATCTTTTGTATGTCGTGGTAGAGTGTCCAAAAAGGAAAGAGTTTTTTTTTTTTGTGTCTTCATTGGGAGATTTATTTTTCAAATGGACATAAAGTTTTTTTATGCAAAGGCAATATGTTTTGGAGAGATTCTTTTTACAGTGATAATGAGATAAATAAAGACAAAGAGATTTCTTGCAGATGATTTGAAGAATAGAGAGAATAAGAAGTGTTTCTTAGAGATTTTTTTAAAGATGAATTAATTTATTTATTGTTTTTGTTTGCATTCAGATATTGTGTTTTTGCAAGAATATGAAGCATCATTGAAGAGATGAAGGATCATGTTTTCTGATGAAATTTTTTAAAAAAAGGGAATTTGAGAAAACTGAAGACTAAAAATGCGAAAAGACTTCTAAGAAGATTTCAGAGAAAATAAAGATGAAAAAGGCAAATTGAAAGAAAATTTGAGATATATGAAAAGAATTTATTGAAGGAATTTCTACAAAGAAGAAAATTGAATTGAATTTTGACTATGCAAATGTAAGGGTAGTTTATTTGTACAAGATTAATTTCTTAAAGAATATGAAAAATCTTTTGATGCAGATTAAAGATTTTTGAAGAAGATGAAGGTGAATGGATTACAAGATCAATTTATTGCAGAGCAAGAGGAAGATGAATGGTCATCTGATATTTATTGGGCTTACAAGTGCTTTGATGAGTGTGTTGAAGTATAGAGAATCATACAATCATGAAGATAACTTTATGAATATTCTTTTAAAAAGAAAACACAGAAGGATGAGTGCTTGAGCTAATTTACAATGAAAAATGTTCATGATGGAGGATCAGATGATTTCAAAATGATATGCAGAGGAAGATATTGATATTGAATTGTAGAGATAAGAGTGTTGAAAATTTGTTCATAGGAGCTTGTTTTCAGAGAGGTGTGTAAAAGAAATTATCTGTATGGTATTGATTTGAAAATCAAACAGGAGGTATAAGGTTGTATACAATGGTGCAAATCTGATTGAATGGCAATCATGTCTTGCACACAAAGTTTGATGTTTTGTTAATAGTGATTGTGTTTGCTAGTGAGGCACAGTATGCCAATGAGGCTTGTGGTCAGTGAGACCTTCCTATGCCAGTGGGGCTTGTGGTCAGTGAGACCTCTGTATATGTCAGTGAGACATTTGTAAGAAGATTTTTCATTTAAGCCAGTGAGGTAGTTCTGGAGTGGTTTTTCTACCCCTGGAGGGTTTTCCACTCATGCAATTCTTGTGTCTTGATTCATATTGATCCTCTCTCTGTGGTTGTATGTTTTACTCATGAGTTTTGTTTATGTGTTTGACAATTCAATGATAACTTTCTCTCCTTGTGCTCTCCAAGTTAAAGTTTGTAAAAAGATTCAAAAATTCACACAACACTAATTCACCCCCCCTCTCAGTGTTGTCCTTAACTCCTACATTTTTCCCTTAACAGGTTTTCCATGTCAAAAATATTGTGTCATGTGTATTTCCATTTCATGGTTATGTTTTCTTATTTGAATTAATGCTACATTGATTATTAAGAAAGTTAAGAAAGAAGAAATTAGTAGGATAACTGATTCACCCCCCCTCTTAGTTATCAACAGTATGTATGATTATGAATCATGCTGAAGCTGATCGAAGTATGATGATGCACATTTTCATTTCTTCGAAGAATGTTCAGGTGTCTCCATGTCAATGCTGAAGGATTCCATAATCAAATTAGGTGCATTCCTAATAGATGAAGATTATTTATTAAACAAATATACTTTTATGTAATTTATTATTTTAAAACATAAATTTATATATTCCAAGTTCAAAATGAATAAATTTTATGCATTTAACATTTCAGTGTACAAGTAATTAAATTTAAATTTATTTTTTGTAACTGTGGATCTAGTTCAAGTAAATATTCTTATGGATTAGTTACTATAATATGAGTTTTTACTAGAACAAGTTTTACAAAATGAACCCCCACCCCAAACCCCCCAACTACCCTACACAAAACCCCCCAACCTCCCCTACCCAAAGTTCCCCAATGCCCCTCACCTCAAAACCCACCGCCATAAAACCCCCCACCCTATACATCTGATGAGGCTTGCTTGTGAGAAACTATAAATGACAACATAACCACGTTATACGAAAAAAATTAATTTTGTCCAAAATGAGCCAAACATGCTCCCACATGTTGCATAATTTGCATCTTTGATTCAAACCATTATTGATTCTGTTAGATCAATTGGTGCATCTATCTAGATATATTTTTTCTTTGGAGGAAGGAGAGGAGGCAATTCTATTCATATGGACTATCATATAAACAAATCTTTGATTTACGTATTTCCAAGCATACCCTAGCCCTATATTTTATTGACCCTTCAACAAACCAATCCATGCCTCCAAATAAAAAAAAAGTTAATTAAATGGTGTAGGCATCCTCAAATAGAAACTTACTTTTGGGAACAATTCTAGATGGTATTTGACCATTCACCACATGCCAATTCTGAGGGGTTTTTATATTTTTTGAGAAAATTATGGGATAAGTTTGAAATGGGTTTAAAACCTAATTATTTTAACATCAAATCATTCCAAGGTGTTAGTGGTGGCATGCCACAACATAGGCTAGGGGCACGTGTCAATCCAAATCAACATGTTCCTGCTCTACCCATTGTTGCTCCTTATTCACCTACTATTCCTAAACCCATTCGCCAATATCTAGTGGTACCATCATTCGAAGCATTGAGTACACTCTCAAGAAAATTAACTAACCAAGCTACATTCCTAGAAACTAAAGACAGTGCTAGATATCATGAAGGAGATGGCACCACTCCTAGAACTTCATGAATGTCCACACCATTGTGATCTACATCCCATTTTTGTCATAATTGCAATCACCCATATTTTGGTCCTACTAGTACATCTACGACAGGGGGCTATAGCAAAGGAGAAGTCTTTCTTACCTACACTATTCATTCCTATAGAATTATACCACATTTTATGTACATGCTAATGTACATATTGAAATTAATAAATATAGATCTATTTTAAAATATCAATTATCAATTTATTTAATGAATTATATATTATGTTGTTTGGTGTACATGAATAGCTCAACCACAACATCTTAGTTAGATCATTTGGTGTTGATGGCCATACAACTTGGCACACCCTATACAATAGACAAATAAATTACCCTTAACCATTTAGAGTTCATTAAATATGTTTAATTAGTTACTTAAAAGTAGATACATTTTAATAATTTGTAGTAATTCAAATGTGAATCATTTTTACAATAGGTAGGAGGTTACAACAATGTTAGACCAACTAAAAGATGTGGTGAGTGATACTTCAACATAATCTACTATGCCCAAGTCATACCTTGTGTGCATTGGCAAGAGACACTACTATGGTATGGATCTATATGTTGTCATTGATGGTAACAAGGATCAGAGATCCTATCACCATGATAGGAAGAGATATCTCCAAAAGAACATAATAGATTCCAGGTTTGGTTGACAAAAAATGGCTAAGTATGGAAAGTATGCAGAGTAGAAGATAGAAAGTTAGCTAGTATGCCTCCCCAAATAATGATCTAGTTATGTGGTCCAAGTATGATGTCAGTTGGTGTTTGAGAGTGTTATGCCTCAAAGATTAAGTCCCGATCCTCTCTAGAAGTCATCTTGAAGAAATGTCTAAGTTCGGGCAAGCAAAGGTATAGTAGGAACAATGAACAGGGTCTAGTGCAATGGTTCACATTCCTCTGTAGATAAGTATTTTGTTATGTTGTTTTGAGGTGTTGTAAACACTTATATGAAGTGTCTTATTCCATAGTTAGGAGATCTAAAGTTCATCGGGAGGATAGCTACAAGCTACTAAGTACTGACATAGTGTTTGATAGAGTTTGATAGAGATAGAGTCTAAGTTCTGATGGTCTGCATCTCTCCGCAAGATGATATGATGCCTTGTGGTTCTAAGGGTAAGATTGGGAATGTGTAAAGAGTCCTTGACATGATTTTGGAAGTGTTTTGTGATCAGCAGTAGAAGTTGTAAGTCAGCAAATGAAGTTGTTAAACATGTTCTTGAGGAATAGGCTGACTAATGAGATAAATCATTGTGCGAAGAAGAGTTAATGTTTAGAGGATTTATTTAAGCAATTGAAATATTAGATCCGACCTATATGAACATACTTGGGAGAAGATTTGGGTCCACGCAACATATAGTGCATTGGATTAAGTGACAAGGTACACTTTTCTATGTACACGTTTCACTTCTTGGATGTTGACCTGATTATGGATTAAATCATAATGCGGATATATAAGAGAAATGATCTTTGGTTGAGTTGGTGTGTGTGATGTGAATATGTGAATAGTGGAGCAGAGTTAGAGGATCAGCAATGATGAAGACTTGGTATTCAAAATATAGTTGTTAAATGATTGCAACTTGGTATAGTGGTAGATGCTTAAGTATTATTCAGTTATCATGCATGCTCTAATTGGAAGCATGTTTTTGTCATCAAGGAAGTAAGTCAACAGTGAGCCTCCAAGTAGGGTTTAACATCCCTTAGGGTTTAACAGCCCTTATTGTAATCTTGCTAGGTTTAGGGTTGAGGTAGTGAGCTTGCTAAATTTAGTTGTACACCATGGCTGTGAGCTAGCATGTTCTAGGCTCGTGGAGTGACCAAGCCTGAACATCATTTTGTAAAGATTGCAATATATTTATGAGAGTAAATCCTCTCTATGGTTTTTCCCTCTTTGGGCTTTCCATGTAAACTCTTGGTGTTATGTGTCATGTTTTTGTGGATGCTATTTAGTTATATATTTTTCTTCTATTGGATTATTTTTTTGAAATGGTTAAAATTAAAAGTACATGAAAAGATTTATAGAACACTGATTCACCCCACCTCTCAATGTTCCTAACAATCAACAATTAGTATCAGAGAAAGGTTCCTTGGAAAAAATTTAATAGCTTAAGGAAGATCTGGGATAGTGTAATCATGGAAGCAAGAAGGTATGGAAATTATGAGAGGTACAATCAACTAAAAGTAGCTCTTATGGATCTTGAAAATTCTAAAGCAGAGGTCAGAGATCTGAAGGAAAATCTAAAACAAGTTGATGAATGCATCTTAAAGCTGAAAGAGCAAGTCCAAAAATTCAAAGAAAAATAGAAAGAAGTCAGTGACCAATTGTTATCAGCAAATGAAGCCCTAAATGATTTGGAAGCAAAAGTTACAGAAAGAACAAAAGTAGAAGATGATCTAAATTTGATTGTGAAGAATAGATCAGAAGATTGTGCTAAACTTGAAAAAGAAATTATAAGTTTAAAAATAGATCTTGAAAAAGCTATAAGTTTTGAAGAAAAATTCAAGATAAGTAATGCAAAGCTTGATGAAATGATTGCTAGCCAAAGGAATGGTGATGACAAACATGGTTTAGGATTTGAGAAAGGAGAAAGCTCAAACTCTGAGCAAATAAGCACTGAGCCAAGGCAAAACAAAGAATACTAGTTCAGAAATCAAAGAAGAAGACCCAAAAGACCTTAGGTCAGACAACCAAATGCTTATAAGGCTACTTAGTGTAGAAGTAGAATAAATCAAAAGACTCCATTATTCTATGGTCAATGTTTCAATTGCAATAAAATTGGTCATAGAGAAAATGAATGTAGAAATCAGATCAACAAAAGTTTCAACAATGGAAGGAATGAATAGTCATTCAAAGGTAAATGCTTCACTTGCAATAGGATTGGTCACATAGCTGTTGTTTGCAAAAGTAAAGTAAGTAAGAATCCTATTAGGTGCAATGCATGCTACAAAAATGGGACATAGATTAATTGAATGCAGAAGTTCGGTAAGAACTAATTCTCAAAATATCAGGAACAGCCAATCATTCAATGGAAAGTGCTTTGCAAGCAATAGATTTGGACATATGGCTAATCAATGTAGATCAAATTCAATGAATAAAAGGATTCAAGGAAAAAAGAGTATGGTGTGCTTTAGTTGCAACAAATCTGAACATATTGTAAGATTTTGTAGAAGTAAAAATGTGAAGAAAAATTATTGTTTTGAAAAAGGAGAAACAGAGAAGATAAATGACAAAGGAAAAGAGAAAGTTGATCTGATTGAAACAATGGAAAAAGTATGGATTGATAAGGAAGTAATTTTAATTGAGGATAGATCCACACCAACATCTGATGCGGATACCTTCTTTAAAGAATGAGTCTGTGAGCACTGGCTCAGGGGGAACGGTATTGGATATCCAAACTCCCCAGTCGGGTAGTTGGTGCTGGATTTCAGCATAGAGCTTCTTGGTAGAATTCGACAAGACAAATCCTGTGAAAGAAAAACCAGAAGGAAATAAGCTGATGCGGCATTTTGTGGAGCAATTCTAATTGACTGTCTCCATCTGGGATAAGTCAAGTAGCTTTTTGAAAAATAGTATTTATGACAATCAGGCCAAGTGCAGAGGATAAAAGGCAAGTCTTTTGGTCTCAATTCACTTTGCATTTGAAGTTTTTCAGATAATAGAGAGAGATTGAAGCAAGAATTCAAGGTGCAATAAAGATCTAAAGATTGGATCGATTTAGGTCAAGGAAACCTAATCTCAACATCTCAAGGTATTTATCATAGAAACCCTTATTGTGAATCTTTTCTATGGTGACTCTACAAATTATAGATATTACTTAACGCCCTTGACCCAAGTTCAATAAACACCTACATAAAGCAACCGAAGTGGATCAAATGGGTGCATTTTCAAGTATACCCCATGGAGTTTTATATGTTGAAGATGTTAAGGAATACATTCATGTTACCCTAGAGGAACTTGGAGGAACTTGTTTCATAGATCTATTTCAAAATCAACTGTGTAATGATCGGTTTAATGTGAAGGAAGAACACATGATTCTGAAATAAAAGAAATTCATCCAATACATTGAGTTCCCCACATTTGCTAAAGACGAATGGGTGCATTATGAGCTAAGAAAAATCCATGATGAATTTATGTGCTTGGGAAGGGAGCAACCCTTCAAGATAACAAAAGATGCAATCCAAGAAGTTACCGATTTAATCTCTACTAGAGGTATGCCACTGCTAAAGGTAGTCAAAAATTAAACAGTCACAGAAGCTACTGGAGCACAATTTGATAAAAGAGGAATGACAATAAAAGACATCGTTGATCCCACTATGAAATTTTCTTCAATGGTCATAGGGTACAAGATCTATTTCTCCAGCAAAGAAAACTTTGTTTCAGGTACGACAATTTACACTGCATATCAAATGATCAAAGAAAATGTTGATTATGACTTGTGTGAACTATTGAGGGTTCAGTTGATGGATAATCTGAAGAAAATCAAAGAAAGTAAAAGTTATCCCTTCAAATTTAGTATGCTCATTATATGCTTGTTCTTTTACTTTCTGAATGAATTTCCTAATCACAAGGGTTTAATCTGGGTAATAAATCAACTAGTAGCCGCTCCAATAAGACAATGTCTTAGCAACTTAGGTGGTCGAAATGAACAAAAAGTAGCCCTATGGGGATTTTTCAAAAACTTTTAAAGCATGATGTAGTCTAGGGAAAGAATTCCAAATGGAATCGTTGAGAAATATAAAGACAATATATGTTTTATGGTCACCAAGAACCAATGTTTGATGGAGGTTGTTGAGCCCAGAATAGTCTGGATCATGCCCATGGGGTATGAAGCAAATGGTAACATACTAGACAACTATGCCAAAATATGCTGAGCAAGCCTAAGAATACAAAAGATGAAACATTCAGTACATATGAAGAAATATCTATGAAACTATATGTTGAATATAGGAAACCTGAATATTCCAAGAAAATGAGGAAAGAAGTAGAAGAGATCACTACAAGATATGGCATTACCAAGGAACAACTAAAAGAGGCAAAGGAAAAGGATGAGCCAGTACAGATTCCAGAGGAATCTCAATTAAAGTAGAACAAACGAGAAAAGACTCAAGGACCACCAGAAGCTCTACCACTCCATCTGGTGCTACATCATCATCAATATTGGAGAAATCTTCAAAGAAGTCTACTACTAAGCAAATGAAGAGGCAAAAAGTGAAAAGAAAAAGGTTATGCGTTAGTATTGGTGAAAAGGATTAAGAAGAGACTGAGTCAAATGAAGAATTCAAGAAGATGAAAGACGAGGTTGTTAAAGCCTTTGGAAGCAACAAAGGAAAATTCTTTGGAGAAGAGAAGTCTAGAAAGAGATAAAAAACACTCCCAACTCTTGCAGAAATAGTAAAGGCTATCACTATAGATGGGAATCTGAAACCCATGATTAAGCACTATGATGAATATGGTAAAGAAGACAAAAGGAGTCTAGAGGAAGCCACTAAAAAATATCTCAACACTTTTAGTAAAGTTCTCATTGAGATTATCTCTGATCTCCCCAAAAGTCTAGCAAATATTCTGAGCATTAGAAAGGAGAATGCCAGGGCTAAATACATTAAGCTAAGAAAACATGTGTTGACTAGACTATATCAAAAAATCACCGCAGAAGAAGAAAATCTAATCTTCAAGGAGACCAAGGATTAATTTAGAACTAAAATAAGGATGAATTTGTTAATGATAGGTTAAACTGACAAAGTAGTGAAAGAAACAAAAGCGATTATCTTAAAAGCCTTGAAGCAACACAATCTTGCCACTTCAAGTGTTGATAAAGAAACTGATGTTCCTGTCAATTCATCTGCTCTGGAAATAAACTTGGGTCAAGAAACTGATACAGTTGATAGAATATCTAAAGAGGAAAAGGAGCCCACAGATGAATCTCAAGTGAGAACTTCTATGGCACAACAAACTAAGGATAATACTCTCAAAAGAGAAACTGAGGAAGAACTGGTAAATCTTCCATTTGAACAAGCAGAGGAAACTAATAAGAATATGGAACTAGATGATCGAGAACAAAATCGAAAAGAAAATGTGTCTATTGTGTTAAGAGATATTGCTACATCAGAGAAAAAAGTGCTAGAAAAAGAGAAACAAGATGTAGATGAACCAGATTTTCTATATGACCCAATAAATCTGGATACAAGTCTCTGGCACAAAAGTTTAAGTGGATTTCAATTGTTCAGGCAAAGGCTCAAGAAGAGATGTTGAAATCACATATTGAGGATAGTGAACTAATTGATGAAGCATCAGGAATCTTAGAAAAGTTGTTGCCCACATTTAAGGGATCTATCCATACCCTCATCAAGTCATCTGAAGGGGCTGATAAATTCGGTATGTAAATAATTTGAATCTTTTGAGAAATCTACAAAAACAAAGGTAAGGCAAGAATTTGATGACAAAAGATTAGAAGAATTAAAAATAATGATAGCAAAGGACAAAATCCAATTAAACAATACAATAGCCAGCATTCAAAAAGATATGAAAGATGCTAGAGATATGTACAAGTTATGCTTGTCCTAGACTAAGACTACTCAAAAGATTGAAGAAAAGATCAAAGATTTGGAACAAAAGTTGTTGGATATTTATGAGAAATTTAATCTGGAAGCAGAGTCAGTCATAAGGACAGAAACAAAAGTCATTAATATTCACAATGAACTGACTAACTTAACAAATCAAAAATACAAAATAAAAAGTAGGATGGGACAACTTAGAAGGTTACTTTGTCCAAAGCTAGACTCAATGATGAATCTTAATATAGAGGCCAAGTTAGTTGTCCAAATGGACACAACTTCTGATCGTAACAAGGCAGAAGCCTTAGTTTCTCTTCTCAGTAGTCAAATTTAGATTTTCCAAAATGTAAAGAAAAGTTGGGATAGTGAGTGGATATTGATCAAAAACATATTTAATGATGTGCTTCAACACATGTAATATTAAAATGAAGATTCCACTTGTAAGTATGCGGCAGAGTATATAAATTTTAAGATTTTGAAAATTTTGGTCTCTGAATCACACCCTTTGCCATTGATGTCAAAGGGGGAGAAGTAGATCAGTGAAAAATGGATAATCATCTCAGGGGGAGCAAGAAAGTACAGTGTATATATAATGCAGGGGCATCGCCATAAACTTTTTATTTTTAGTTTTCTTGTGTTTAAGTTCAGCATGGTAGATTTTGGTAAGGATGTTTTTGGTTTTGGTGAAAGAATAAAAGCAAGTTCGAGCTCCTATCACTATTTAGATAGAAGGTTTAAAAGAATATGGCAAACTCTGCATACTCTCACTAATTGGGTAGAAGGCAAGATATCACTATAAGTTGCCTTCGGCAAGAAAAATAATCAATTATGGACAGCCTAGAATAAATATTACAGGTTGACAATTGTAGAAGTGGAATGCAAATAATCTAAAGATACTAGAGGATCATTGGTGGCATAAGGGAGAATTGACAGCTATGGCATATGATGGATGGTTAATTTTCTACATGTAACGGTCGATATTCAATAAGGTCAATGAATGAGTAAATGACAGTGAGTGGAGAAAAAAAGGCAGAGGCTAAAAATAGAAAAAGAAAAAGAAGATAGAGGGTCTATCATGGTCATAGAACAAGTGGAAAAATAAATATCCTACGGGTGTAGAAGGAAGGGGGCAGTAATTACAAAAGGATAGCAGAAGTGGTGATAGAGGATGGAGCAAGCTGTATATATTTAAGAGAGGTCAAAGAATAGACAAAGAGAACGACAAGGGAAGAGGCCACCAGCCAATAAAATATTAGCAAAAAATTTAGACGAGAAGAGGAGAGACTGATTTGAAGAGATATAGGAGAGAGAGACCATCACTAAAAAGAAAGAGATAGAACAATAGAGATAAAGGAAGGAAGATTGAAGATTAGATAGCAAAGGAGAGTGGCTAGAAGAGCAAGACAGAATGAGACAGATGCATCTTGAGGAGGTCAAATGATAGAAGAGGAAGAGGCGGTTGCAAGAAAAGAAAAGAGAAGTCGATGGCTGAGAGAAGTTAGAGAGGAACGACATCAAAAGTAGGCCATTTTGAAGGGGATCGATGGTCTAATATAGAGGTCAATGATTGATAGAAACAGAGGTAGGTTGGTTTGAAGGGAAGTAGATAGATTTTTGAATCTTTGTATAAGAGAGGCCGATTGGATGGCTGTTATCTACTTTTTGTAATGAATAGTAACTTTCAATAATAAAGCATATCTCATTCCCTGTTGATTTCATATGATATCGCTACTCATTTTATTATATATTATGAATGAAGTATTTGTATTCCCTATCATTTTAATGGTAGAAGATCTATAGAAGTCTTTTATAAGGTTGAGAGTTGATTCTCACTTGAGGGTTGAATTGGGTATTGTGCATGCCCTGAGAGAGCATGTCATAAGATTGGTATCAAAGCCAGGTTAAAGGTCTGGGGAAGAGAAGTGGATAGTTTCCAGGAAATGCTTGATAAAGAATCAGTTATGTTCTTAATATTATGTGTGTTGATATTCTGACAGATTCTGAAGAAGAAACTTAGGGTCCCAAAAGAACTGGGCAACGAGCACTATATGGATTCTTGATTTTGATGGGTATTGTGTATGAGTGTTGCAGTCTTATGAATGCTACAGAGATAGAAGCTCACTAGCATGGTGAAAAATTGTGTTGAAGAATGAGGTATGAGAAAGTTGAGAAAGAGTTGTTTGTTGTTGCAGGCATGAAAAAGGGCTTGTAACTACTATCCTCCAGTAGAGATAAACTAGGTAGGAGGTGTATAACTTCATCCACTAAGAGAGAGTGGGTAGAGGGGGTTTTGAGAGATACATCTTCTAGGTCTTGTTGGGTAGAGGGTAGTTGTGGAAAGTGTTGTTGTGTAAACAGATTGCCGAAGGAGAGGCAGTTTACACCTGAAGCTTGAACAAGTTGTGGATTTGCAGCAGTGAGAGAGGATGGGCATTTGTGTAAAGAGACCTCTCATAATCCCATTTTGGGATAGATATTGGGATGAAGTAGAAAGAAGAAAGTACAATGAGAGATTAGAAGAGATCTTGAGAAGAATGGAGATCTTGGAAAGGATTTATTTTTCTGATAAGGTTGTTACTGCAGAAAGTAGACAAGGGGAGAAGAAGAAAGTTCTCACTGCAGAGGACTTGGATAAAAGTAAGAAACAAAGGAAAGAGAAGGTGTAGCAAGGAGCACCAGAAAAAGAAGAGAAGAAGGTGTCCATGATGGAGGCACCTAAGGAGACATCATGGTCTCTTAATTTATTTTCTAATGAATTGTTTAAAGTTGTGAATACAGGTGTGAAGGAGACTAAGGTCAAGCCTTTGGAGGCAAAGAAAGAAAGGGCAAGAAGAGAGACCATAGATGAAGATGGAGATAAAAGAAAAAGAGGACAAGTTGCAGAAAAAGATAAGAGAAGGTCATTTGTAGCAGTAGTATGTGAAGGTGGAAAGAGGGATGATAAAGAAAAGAAGAAAACCTATGAAGAAAAGGAGGTGGCAAAACATGAATGCAAGGATATAAGAAAATCAGGACAACAGAACAATGAGGAGGTAAAAGTAAGTCTTGGTAATGATTTTGTTTGTGCAAGAGAAAATAGAAATGTAAACCTCCAAGTTAAAAATGGGACTGAGAAAATAGTGGATCATGGGTATATAATACCATATTGGCAAAAGAAATCACTTGTAGATGTGCAGCAAAGAGAAGGAATGGTTTGTGTTGACCTGTGTGACAGCAAAATGACATCACGGATGGAAGATATAATAGAGATTAAAGGGAAACAAGAAGAGAAGCCAAGTGTAGAGGCAACAAGACAACAATACAAGAAGATGAAGAATTCAACATGGGTAGAGAAGCATGCAACAATAGCAAAAGAAGTTGACAAGAAGAAGCAGCCAAAGTAAGAGAAGAAGAGATGTGTAGATGATGACAAGCTCAAGGAAGAAGAACACATGATAGAGCCCATAGAAGAAAATGGAACTTAGGAGGATAATGCCCTAGAGCATACTGAAGAGCCTGAGAAAAAGCAACATGGTATGTGCAAGGAAGAAGGTGGCCAATTTGATTTTGATGAATTTGAGTCTTTGAATAAAATTTATGAGTATGAGGATAAGATGTGGTTGACTATGAGTGAAAGGAAAATGATAAGAAAAGAATATGAAAAAGAAAAGGTAGAAAAAGGCATGAAGAGTAAAGAAGAAACTGAGGCAGTAAAGAGCAAGGAAAAGAAGGACAATGCAGAATTTGAAAAGACAATAAACAATGAAGCTGAGGATGCAAAGGTTAAAGACTTACAAATAGAAAATATGAATTCCTATGAGAGGACATACATTAAAGTAAGTCCTGGTGAAAGGACAAGGAGTGCAGTGGAGAAGTTTGTTGGAATGACCAAGGATGAAAGTTGGCTAATGGCAATAGAACTACAGGGAGAGGTAAAATGTATTATCTTTCATTTTGTTGATGAATTGACATATGGGATAGAAAATCCATATCAGAATATTGTGAGTTGTAACATGTATGGTCTGATAGGGAAGAATGATTTTGCTGATGATGGACAAAAGGATGACACATGGTCCACAACAAATATTGTTGGTATCAAGAAGAGTGCAAGGATAGGTGATGTTGAATGGTTGAGTATGGGTGAGATGGAGTCCAAGTTTGTGAGATATGATGAAGGAAAGGGAATGTTTGGAAGAAACAGGAGCTATATGAAAGCATGAAGTATGTCAAAGAAGAAAGAAATGTTTTCTTTAATATATTTGTTCCTTGTACAGGTATGAGTGGAAGAGAGAATGATATTGTGGTTTACAATAGGAGGAAGGATAGTACAAATAATTTTTTTTTGAATAATGGGTACATGAAAAGGGAAGTACACATAAGGATGAATGCAGATTGAGAGGAGACAGAGTCCTAGAGATTTGTAATGGACAAAGAAATCAATAGGTAGATATATGAGAAGAACATGGAAAGTAAACAATTATAGATGAAGAAAATTAGGAAGAGTAATTGCAAGAATGAGATAAATTGGAAGAAGTGGAAGAAAGATGAGAGGCTGTATGTTTAAAGGCTTCATGTGCAAGAGCACATGATCTTTGTCCCTTGGGGAGTTTGATGCAGGGGCATCGCCATAAATTTTTGATTTTTAGTTTTCTCATTTTTAAGTTTAGCATGGTAGATTTTGGTAAGGAAGTTTTTGGTTTTGGTGAAAGAATAAAGGTAGGTTCAAGCTCCTGTCACTGTTTGGACAAAAGGTTTAAAAGAATATGGCAGACTATGCAAGCTGTCACTAATTGGCTAGATGGTAGGATATTGCTATAAGTTGCCTTCTGTAAGAAGAATAATTAATTATGGATATCCTAGAATAAATATTATAGGTCAACAGTTGTAGAAGTGGAATGCAAACAATCTAAAGATAGTAGAGGATGGTTGGTGGCATAAGGGAGAATCGACGGCTATGGCATATGGTGGACGGTTAATTTTCTACATGTAACGATCGATATTCAATAAGGCCGATGAATGAGGAAATGACAGTGAGTGGAGAAAAGAAGACAAAGGCCAAAAATAGAAAAAGAAGAAGATAGAGGGTCCATCATGGTCGTAGAACAAGTGGAAAAATAAATATCCTACGGATGTAGAAGGAAGGGAGCATCCATTACAAAAGGATAGCAAAAGTGGCAATAGAGGATGGAGCATGCTATATATATTTAAGAGAGGTCAAAGAATAGACAAGGAGGCTGACAAAGGAAGAGGCCACTGCCAATAAAATATTAGCAAAAAATTCAGACGAGAAGAGGAGAGACCGATTTGAAGAGATAAAGGAGAGAAAGAGACCGTCACTGAAAAGAAAGAGACATAACAATAGAGATAAAGGAAGGCAGATCAGGGATTAGATAGCAAAGGAGAGTGTCTAGAAGAACAAGATAGAGTGAGACAGATGCAACTCTAGGAGGTTGAATGACAAAAGAGGAAGAGGAGGCCACAAGAAAAGCAAAGAGAGGTCGACGGTTGAGAGAAGTTGGAGGAGGAACGATAGTAAAAGTAGGCCATTTTGAAGAGGGCCGATGGTCTGATATAGAGGCTGATGATTGATAGAAATAGAGGTAGGTTGGTTTGAAGGGAAGTAGATGGATTTTTGAATCTCTGTATAAGAGAGGCTGATTGGATGGTCATTATCTAGTTTTTGTAATTAACAGTAACTTTAAATAATAAAGCATATATCATTTCCTATTGATTCCATATGATATCGCTGGTCATTTTATTATATATTGTGAATGAAGTTTTTGTATTCCCTGTCATTTTAATGGCAGAAGATATGTAGAAATCTTTTATTAGGCTGAGACTTGATTCTCATTTGAGGGTTGAATTGGGTATTGTGGATGCCCTGAGGGAGCATGCATTCAATATAGTAAGGGGGAGCAGTCAGGCATTTTTCACTAAGTGTTGCCATCAATGCCAAAGAGGGAGATTGTTGGCAAGAGACACTACTCTAGTATGGATCTATATGTTGTCATTAATGGCAACAAGGCTTAGAGCTCCTATCACCATGACAAGAAGAGATATCTCTAGAAGAACATATTAGATTCCAGGTCCAGTTGACAGAAAATGGCTAAGTATGGAAAGTATGCAGAGTAGAAGATAGAAAGTCGGCTAGTATGCCTCTGCAGATAATAATCTAGTAATGTGGTCCAAGTATGATGTTAGTTGGTTTTTGATAGTGTTATGCCTCAGAAAGTAAGTCTTGATCCTCTCCAGAAGTCATCTTGAAGAAATATCTAAGTCTGGGCAAGCAAAGGTATAGCAGGAACAGTGAATAGGGTCTAGTGCAGTGATCAGCATTCCTCTACACACAAGTATTTTGTTATGTAGTTTTGAGGTGTTGTAAACACTTATATGAAGTGTCTTATTCCAAATTTAGGAGATCTGAAGTCACCAGGAGGATATCTACAAGATGCTAAATACCGACACAGTGTTTGATAGAGTTTAGCAGAGACAGAGTTTGAGTTCTAATAGTCCGCATCTCTCTGCAAGATGATATGATGCCTTGCGGTTCTAAGGGAAAGATTGGGAATGTGTAAAGAGTCCTTGACATGATTTTGGAAGTGTTTTATGATCAGCAATAGAAGTTGTAAGTCAGCAGATGAAGTTGTTAAACATGTTCTTGAGGAATAGGCCGACTGATGAGATAAATCAATGTGCAGAGAAGAGTTAATGTTTGGAGAATTTATGTAATAAATTGAAAGATTATAACCAACCTATATGAACACTCTTGGGAGAAGATTTGGGTCCGTGTGACATATAGTGCATTGGATTGAGTGACAAGGTACACTTTTCTATGTACATGTTTCACTTCTTTGACGCCGACCTAATTATAGATTAAATCATAATGCGGATATATAAGAGAAATGATCTTTGGTTGAGTTGGAGATGGTATGTGTGTGAAAAGGTGTGTGTGATCTGAAGATGCAAATAGTGGAGTAGAGTTAGAGGATCAACAATGATGATGACTTGGGATTCAAAATACAGTTGTTAAATGACTACACCCTGGCATAGTGCAAGATGCTTAAGAAATATTTAATTATCATGTGTGATCTGATTGGAAGCATGTTTTTGTCATCAAGGCAGTAAGCTAGCAGTGAGCATCCAAGTAGGGTTTAACAGCCCTCAGGGTTTAACATCCCTTATTGTAATCTTGCTAGGTTTAGGGTTGAGGCAGTGAGCCAACTAAACTTAGTTGTACACCATGGCTATGAGCTAGCATGTTCTAGGCCCATGGAGTGACTAAACCTAAACATCATTTTGTAAAGATTGCATTATATTTATTAGAGCTAATCCTCTCCATGGTTTTCCCTCTTTGTGGATGTTGTTTAGTTATATATTTTGCTTCTATTGGATTATTCTTTTGAAATGGTTAAAAGTAAAAGTACATGAAAATATTTATAGAACATTGATTCACCCCCACTCTCAGTGTTCCTGAAAATCAACAGTGTGTAGTTGAAAATTACATTTCTACTTTAAATTCATGAAGTTGAAAATATAAATAGGTAAATATAAGTAGAATGATAGCACTATTGGGGTAGCAGTAGGCCCTACCATTGATGATCTTAGACAAATTCGTGAAGTCATCCATAGTGTTTCAGGTCCTACTAGTAAATCCTATGCAATTTCTAGGTCTTTTACGGTTGCATTTTGTAAATACTCTAGCTAATTAATGTTTTATTTAAATATACTAATTAGCAACTGATACTTTCTCTACACAATTGATAGCTCTACTAGGATAGTAGGAGGTGGGATATGATGAGTAGCATGTAGTATGCATGCACACAAGTCTAGATTTAATATATAATTTCATGGTTTTATTTTAAATATTTGATTTAAATAATATGTATGCAATTTTTACATTTATTATTTGAAGCTTCTTTTTCTTGTACAATGTGAGCCACCATCTATTTCACATGGAACCAAGAGGCCTCTTCAATTTGATGATGATAAATATTAGTGTGTAATTTTGCATTTATCTCATGGCCTGTGAAATTTATTTCATGGACTATGACTATTTTAGTATTTATTTCATTGACTATAATTATTTCAATATTTTTCATACACTATTTCAATATTTATCTAATAGACTATTTTAGTATCTATTTCATTGACTACCTCTATATTTATTTCATGGACTATTTCAATATCTATTGAATGGACTATGTATGTATACGTTTTCATTTCATAGAATATTTACATAAAATCACACATCTAATTGTAAAATTGTAAGTCCTAATTCTAATTATAAGATGAAATTACAATTACATGCCCTAATTGCAAGTCCTAATTTTAATTCTAGGTAAAAATTACACTTCAATGTCCTAATTACAAGTCCTAATTCTGATGTGATAATCAAAATCATAATTAAACATTAAATTCCTAATTGTAAGTCTTAATTATAATTTTAAGATGAAAATGCAATTACATACCCTAATTACAAATCCTAATCCTAATGTGGCAGTTAAAATTACAATTAAACATTGAAGTCCTAATCACAAGTCCAAATTCTAACTCTAAGTCAAAATTGCAATTTCATGTCCTAATTGTAAGCCCTAATTCTAATCTGATAGTCAAAATTACAATTAAACATTAAAGCCCTAATTGTAAGTCTTAATTACAATTCTAAAATAAAATAATAATTACATGTCCTAATTTCAAGTCCTAATTGAAATGGGCCATTATATAAATGTTGTAATAAATATAAGAAAAAAACTTGAATTGTGAACTTAAATGTAGAATTTTATTTTTTTTATTCACACCATTGATTGGTTTGCTTAAATTGTACTATCTTAAATGGGTTAGAGTAATTTAATTTAGAGAATAAAAACCAAAAGTTGTATATCTATATGTTCAAAATCACATTTGGAATCGTAATACCAAGTTAATTTTTTATGAAAAAATGAGAAAGGCTTGTCTATTTCGTGAGGTACCTATAATTTGTCAAAGGGAACTAATTAGGCTTACAAATTAATTCTTAAACTAAAATTTTAATGTATTGTGAAGTGCAAATTATGTTAGAAACAAGGATCGAATGGAAGGATATGAGTATTGATGTGAGTCATGAGATCTTAACAATTGTACACTACTACAATACTAAAACAAAGCAATGTGCAAAGCAATAATGAGATGATGCATTAGCTAACATGAACAAGTACATATAGGCACAAGTCTCCTAATAATAGACATGCTGGAAATAGGAAAGCAAGCTTGAGAATAGTAGTGGCCTAAAGATAGGCATGCAACTACTTAAGATAAGTGACCCTAAACACTTATTTTAAACATAGATGTGCTAATTAAAGAATTGAGACTCATAATCCTAGGATGTGTCGTAATAGAAAAGCACAAAAGCCAAAAGACTAAAAATGTACTTCCCACATCCATCTCCAAATTAGGAGGGTGAGTTTGAGCATATAGTTGATAAATAGCCCTATTCTAAGTGAGATTAATATACACTAACACCCCCCTTAAGCAAAGCTTAGGTGAGGAAATGAAGATGGATCCTAGTAACTAGGCCTGATCAGGTACCCATGTAAAATGCAATATAATGTAATCTCTCATAAAGTAGAGAAAGAGAGAAAACCTCACAAAAAAAACTCCCCCCAAAAGAGAGAAAAGAAAGTGGAGAAGCTAGAAAGCCTCCACTAAGAATGATGCTATTGATGAAGTGGGCCATACCCCAAGAAGATCTCACCAATGAACAAGCTTGCTCTCAGTGAAGGGTTTAGTGAAGATGTAAGAAACCTACTTCAATGACTAGAAAAAGACTAAGTCAATGATCTTTGCATGAATAAGCTCTAAAATGAAATGCATATGAATATCAATGTGCTTGGTCAGTTGATGCTAGATTAGATTCCTGCATATTCAAATGGTGCTTTGGTTGTCACAATAGATGACTATGGGTTGTCAGAATGGAATGCCAAACTTAGTGAGAATTCCCTAAAGCCAAAGAGCCTTAGTAGCTACAATAATAAATCCTCTGTACTCTACCTCTATGGATGATAAAACAATAGCATTCTACTTTTTTCTAGACCAATTAATAGGACCATAAACAAGTGAGAAACTATAACTAGAAGTGGACTTGTGATTTTGAGTATCACTAGCCCAATCTGAATCTGTGTATCCAGCTAATTTAACCTTAATGCCATATGCTTAATGAATCCCAAAGCTGAGAGTCCCATGAAGGTAGTGAAGGATCCTCTTCACTTCTTTCCAATGCAATTCATGAGGCTCTTGCATGAATCTCGAAATCATGCCAACTATATATGAGATATCTTGCCTAGTATAGGTCAAATAGATGACACTGCCAACTAGTTATCAATAAAAAGTAGCATCAACCAATGGTGTAGCATAATCAGCCTCAAGCTTAACTCCAGATAGAAAAGGAGTAGTAGATGGCTTACAATCAGTCATGTGAAACAAAGCAAGAAGATTGAGAGTGTACTTAGGCTATGCTAAAGTGATCCCTTAGTCTTTTGTGAAATATCAATGCTAAGGAAGTAATGTAGTAAGCCTAAGTCTATCATGTCAAACTTTTCCTGAAGAGTTGTCTTCATTGCTTCAATAGCTTTTGTAGAGCTCCCAGTGATCAAAAGAACATCAACATAAATTACGAGTATCCGCAATGAATCATCCTGTCGTAGAAGATAAACGTTGGTATCTAAGTGGCACCTAGTAAAACCTAATGAAAGCATGAATGAATCCATCTTGGCATACCAAGCCCAAGGGCATGTTTGAGGCCATAGAGATATTTCCTAAGTCTGCATATTGAGGAATCCTAAAGAATCCATCTAGTGCACTTCCCAACCATGTGATGTGGTAATAGCAAGTGTGAGTCGTCTGGAAGTCATCTTGGCCATGGGTGCAAAGGTATTTGTGTAGTCAATACCAGCAACATGTGAACACCCATTACCTACCAAACGTGCCTTGTACTTATCAACTAATGCATTTATTGCATACTTTGTTTGATAGATCCACTACATTGAACCATCTTTCTCCCCTTAGGAAGAGGTGTCAAATCCCAAGTGTGATTACTCGTTAAGGAATCATATTCCTCATTCATAGCATCATCCCACTCAGGTATGCCTAAAGACTCTCTAAAGGTCTATGGATCAGAGGCTAAGGCAAAGTATGCATGTGGCCCACTTTGATAATTTGACCATGTACATCTCCCATCTACCGGATTGCCTACCCATGTCCCTACACTCTAAAGTGTGTACCTTGCCCAAAGGGGCTATGATGTGGGTGAATCAGGTGTCGAGAGATCAACCTCCAAAGCAAGCCCATAGGAGGATGAGGATGAAACCCCATCATGGTCCTCACTATTATAACTAGTAGAAGGAATCTCTATCTTAGGAATTGGCTATGGATGGTCTAAGTCATTAGTATGTATCGTCAAAGTCGAATGAGTCCATGAAGGAAGGAGGAATGTCAAGTGAAGAGTCAATGGGACTTTCCTAGAACTTAACACTCCTCTGAATGGATAGCTCATGTGTGGTCAGATGTAGGAGATGATAACCTTTTGCACTTTTCAGATACCCTACAAAGATGCAAGGTTTGGACTGAAGTTCCATTACCTTATGATTCTTTGAAGGTATTTGTTCCATAGTTTAGGATCTAAAGACCCTGAAGTGCTCAACTAAAGGTTTCCTTCCTTTCCAAGCTTAAAAGGGTGTGAAACCCTTCAAGGCTTTGTCAAGAACAATATTTTGAATGTAACATGCATAGTTGATGACTTCTACCTAGTATTGTGGTGTAAGGTTCTTTGAGTGTATCATGCAATTTGCCATCTCTTTTAAGGTTTTGTTCTTACATTATACAACTCCATTATGTTGAGGAGTATAAGGAACTATACACTGCATGTTTAGTCCCTTTGTTGTGCAAAACTACTCAAACCTATTAATAACATACTCTCCTCAATTTTCTATTTGAAGAACCTTGATGAGCTTCCCTGATTATTTCTCAACAAGAGCCTTGAAATATCAAAAGTGGTTGAAGACTTCAAACTTCTACCAAAGGAAGTAGACCCAAGTGTACCTATAGAAGTCATCTATGAAGGTGAGGACATATCTAACCTTGGTGAAAGATAGGTGAGGAAAAGCCCTATATACATTGCTGTGAACAAGCTCCAAGATCTGTGCCACTCTCCATGATTTTCCTTTGTCAAATATTTCTTTAGGATGCTTCCCAAGGGCACATCTCTCACAAAGACCTTTAGAGACTCTGAATCTAGCAAATTCTATAGCCATATCATTCTATCTAAGCTACTCAATATAGCAATAGTTGAGATGGCTAAACCACTCATGCCATTGTTTTCTAACCCCATCTAAATGAGTAAGAAATGCAGTGTGAGAAACATCAAGGGAAAATGTGAGAAGGTATTTAACCAAGGGCTAGGTGATTTTCCCTTCCCAATGCTACTAAGTTATTTTTGTGAAGCTCTCATATCTCAACTAAATCTATTGTAAACTATACTCTCATGCCCTTGCCTATGTGAGTGATCTGGTACATAGATAGGAGATTAGCTGAAAGTGAAGGTACACTAAGAACATTAGTGAATTTCCCCCCCTCAAATTCAAAGACCCTCTTCCAAAAACTCCTCCCAGAGTCTCATCACCTAAGGTAATGGTAGACATGTTGGTGGGTTATAAGGATGTGAATTCAACCTATGAAGAACCCTTATGGTGCATGTAATGTCCCTTACCTAAATTTCTCTAGAAATTCAAATGCCACAAGTTAGGCTTAGGGATTATGATTTACCACTTAGACCATCTTCAAAATTACATAATTCTTGGACTTGAATTCTATAGTCATAACATAGGAAAACATATACAAAATATAGATATACATATATACATTTGTAATCATTAGGTTTAGACAAGATTACATTGCATTCAAATTCATAAATAATATCACTATAGAGAAATCATATATTCATTATTTTGCAACTACTTCAGTTTGTTTGCAAAATTTAGTCATAGAAGAGGGGGTACAGGGAGGCATGGTAGGGTACATTAAAACAATAGTTCTCCCTCCAAGTAGTCCCCTTACCATTCTTCTTTGACTGGTGAACTTGAATTTCTCAATGAAGCCTCAACATGGAGATTAGGAGGGGAAATTTTGCCCTTGGGTGCCCATAGGCATTCTCTCCCTTTCACAAGATAGTAGGGTGCCCTACTAGTTGTTCTCTCCCTACCCATCAATGTAAAGGGTTCATTTAGTTGTTCTCTCCCATAATGCATATTTCCTCCTTGTCCATGTTAAAAGTTTATTGAAAATATTTTATGTATTTTTATATATGATAGTGATATGCAATAGGTAAAAATAATTGATAGTCAATAATGATCTGACCTGATGTTCCTTATTTTATTTTTACATGTATATTCAATAGTGATTCTTATTGAACTTCGAGTTCAGTTTTAGGATTTGCATTGTATCCTTTTGTTGTCCACAATAGTCTATATGACTAAATAAATATATATAGCTCTGTAGATGAAATTCAAATATCTATTTTTATATTTAATAACCAATGATCCATGTCTCTATTAAATTGATTTCATCCATTCCTTCTTATATCTTTCCAAATGATATGGATCTGCCTCTTCATGGAATGTTGTCCTTTCCAAAAGGATCATACTCCTTCATGAAACAAATCACAACCATTTGCAAAGATCATTGCCTTAACAATGGAAATCACACTTCATCATATAGTGTATATTCTCCTTTATTTAAATGAGATATGTTTACATAGATCACTCCTTAACAAAATCAGCCATAACAAAATAATATTAAATTCTTGTTAGCATATCGCCTTCCTTGTATATCTTCATTCAAATCACATCTTATGGTATAACATTTTGTATTTGTTTGTAAGTGCAGTGCTTAGTATAAGGATCGACTAACATACTTGAGTAGCCTAGCATATATGAGTCAGCTATGTTGATATATTAAATGCTTAATTTAAAATAGTAAAGCCCCTCTTAGGTCGAGATCATGACTTTTTTCCCTTCCCGAGATTGCTTGTCCCCAAGCAATTTCAAATTGGGATGATCGAAGATTTTGGTTCCTTCCTCATTGGCAATTATCTTAGCTATGTCTGACTCTACACTTTGATGATGTCTTTGAGGAGTAGTTCCTATCATACTTGCCTCATCTTGACTATCAATAAGGTTAATACCATCCTCTAATGTATGAGGACAATTTATTGTTCAATATTCTTCTTACTATTTCCCAATAACTCTCAACAACAAAACTAAGAGCTGCAAATTGGCAAGACTTGTTACTTAAGACAATTTTTCTCTCATTTCATCACCCTAAGGATCCTAGGAAATGATACAAACTCTTCATTACCCCTTTTTGAAATCTAAAATCATGATGGATTGTGGGCATGTTGTGAATAGAAAGCATTAGGAGGATTTAAATTTATAAGTTGACCCTAATATCCAATTCTTGTTCCATCATCTAATTTAATTTAAGGTTATCACTCCTCTTTGAAATATCTTCATGTTTGGAACTAATTTATTTTCATATATTGGAAAAGTACCTAGTTTATTTAAACAATATCAATTTATCCAAAGCTTGAGGGGTGAGAATGATCCTAGGATTTATGGGTTATGGGCCCATATTATAACTTAGCATAGGCTTATGTAACAACTTTGTTATAACTTGATGTGTATCAAATTTATCTAATTTACTCTAATCAAGGAAAAGAGCTTAGACCATTGGATGAAATGATCTACTCTAGTATTACATATAGAAATGAATTTGGTACCTAGACAAAGTTCACTAAATCAATTTTATAAGTTACAAGGTAGATCATATGTGGTTTGGATTGGATTGTATTGCCATTTTTTCAATGAATGTAGGATAGATCACTTGTTTTTTTACACTGGATCTTGTTCCAAAGGAATATAACAATTTATTTCAAATGATGTTCCTCTTCCATGAATCTTGATGAACATATCTGATAAATTTCCAACATTTCCCCAAATTTGTAGGTTCCTAAAGGATTGAGTTGTCTTCATTACATTCTCTCAAAATTATTATTTTGGCTTTTAAGAGATTGACCATCCTAGGTTAAGATGATACCATAGTGTACCTAAATCTCAAAGTTTGAAAGATAATCTTAAGCCATCTTTATATCCTTAGTTATGCCTAAGTTTTCCATGACAACTAGCTTTTCAATTGAGAATCTCAAGTCAAATTATATCGTTAGATGCAACTATGTTGAGTGGTTATGATTGATTGTTCCTTCCTTAGGAAACTTTTGGTATTTTGATTGCTTGATTTCTTGATGAATAGATGAGTGATGATTTCTATGTCAATGAATTGATTTATCCTTCATATCTATTTCTTGATGGAGTCACTACTCTTCTTGGCTGCCTTTTTCAAGAATAATACTTTAGCTTTCAGTTGATTGTTAGATTTATTTCCTATTGATGGTTTCTTCTCAAGGGAATGATTCCCCTTTTATATTTTATTGTTAAGGAAGTCCTACATTCGAAGGGTCACACTTTTCATATTTTTGGTTACATCCTTTCTCACATCATTATTATTCTTGAAAACCTAATTTAATTTATCTATAAAATTACTTAGGGTTCTATTCTCCATTGAATTCCTCAATGATTTTTTGGATGTATTTCTTAAATGAAATGTTCTCTACTTTTATATCTCAAGTTTGAGGGAGTCATACTTGTTCACTTCACTAGTTACAACTCTTCATATTACATAAGTTAATTTGTTAGTGCTTCAAGAAGCGTTTAACAAATAAAGCTTTGGTAGATTTGGCATTTTCATAATTTTTTAGCATAAAGCAGTCTTAAACACACATAAAGTAAACTTTCTGAAGAAACATTAGACATGAAGCAAACACATAGATATACGTTAGAAATGAAGTGTACATGATACACAAAGTATACATGTAGGACACAAAGCATGAAGCATTTAATATACAAAGTATACACATAAGTACATGTGAAGCATGAAGTATGGATGTAAACACACATGATACATGAAGTATATGTAAGACACAAAGTATATGCATAAATACACATAATACACAGGGCATGAAGCATACACGCAATACATGAAGTATGCATAAATACATGTAATACATGAAGCATGAAGCATACACGTAATACATGAAGAATACGCATAAATACATGTAATATAATGAGCATGAAGCATACACGTAATACACAAGGTAAACACATATGTAATACAAGAATCATGAACATATATGTAATACACAAAGTATACGCATAAATACACGTAATATACGAAGCATGAAGCATACACATAATACATGAAGTGGATACATAAATACATGTAATACAATAATCATGAAGCATATACACGTAATACATGAAGTATACACATATGTAATACAAGAAGCATGAACATATACATAATACACAAAGTATATGCATAAATACACATAATACATGAAGCATGAAGCATACATGTAATACATGAAGTAGATGCATAAATACATGTAATACAATAAGCATGAAGCATACACATAATACACAAAGTATATGCATATGTAATACAAGAAGCATGAACATATAAGTAATACACAAGTATACACATAAATACACGTAATACATGAAGCATGAAGCATACACGTAATACACGAAGTATGCACATGAATACATGTAAGTCATGAAGTATACACTTGAATACACATAATGACATAAAGTATACACTTGAATACATGTAAGTCATGAAGTATACACTTGAATACATGTAAGTTATGAGGTATACACTTCGATACACGTAAGTCATGAAGTATATACTTGAATACATGTAAGTTATGAAGTATACACTTCAATACTCGTAAGTTATGAAGTATACACTTGAATACACATAAGTCATGAAGTATACACTTAAATACATAGAAGTTATGAAGTATAGACTTGAATACACTTAAATCATGAAGTATATACTTAAATACACGTAAGTTATGAAGTATACACTTGAATACACGTAAGTTATGAAGTATACACTTGAATGCACATAAGTCATGAAGTATATACTTGAATACATGTAAGTTATAAAGTATATACTTGATTACACTTAAGTTATGAAGTATACACTTGAATACATGTAAGTTATGAAGTATACACTTGAATACACGTAACTCATGAAGTATATACTTGAATACATGTAAGTTATGAAGTATATACATTAATACACATAAGTAATGAAGTATATACTACATCAACTATCATTCACAGGATGGCAGGAAGGATGCTCTGATACCATTTTTAATGTCCCTTACCTAAATTGCCCTAGAATTTCAAATGCCACAAGTTAGGTTTAGGTGTTATGATTTGCCACTTAGAATATCTCTAAAATTATATAATTCTTGGACATGAATTCCATAGTCATAACATAGGAAAACATATACTAAACATAGATATAAATACACATCTTTAATCATTAAGGTTAGACAAGATTGCATTGCTTTCAAATTCATAAATAATATCACTATAGAGAAATCATATATTCATTATTTTGTAGCTAATTCAGTTTGTTTATGAAATTTAGTCATAGAAGAGGGGGCACAGGGAGGCATGGCAGGGTACCTTTAGACAATAGTTTTCCCTCCAAGGAGTCCCCTCACCATTCTTCTTTGACTGGTGAATCTAAATTTGTCAATAAACCCTCAACATGGAGATTAGGAGGAGAATTATGCCCTTGGGTACCCTTAGCCATTCTCTCCCTTTCACAAGACATTAGAGTGCCCTGCTAGTTGTTCTCTCCCTACCCACCAATGTAAAGGGTGCCTTTAGTTGTTCTCTCCCATAGTGCATATTTCCTCCTTGTCCATGTTGACAATTTATTGCAACTATTTTATGTATTTTTATATATGATAGTGATATGCAATAAGTAAAGATAATTGATAGCCAGTAATGATCTAACTTGGTGTTCCTTATTTTATTTCTACATGTATATTCAATAACAATTCTTATTGAAATTCTAGTTCAATTTTAGGATTTGCAATGTATCCTTATGTTGTCTGCAATAGTCTATATTACTAAATAAATATATATAACTCTGCAGATGTAATTTGAATGTCTGCTCTTATAATTAATAACCATTGATCCATGTCTCTCTTCAATTGATTTCATCCATTCCTTCATATATCTTTCCAAATGATATGGATGTGACTCTTCATGGAATGTTGTCCTTTCCAAAAGGATCATATTCCTTCATGAAACAAATCGCAGCCCTTTGCAAAGATTGCTACCTTAACAATGGAAATTGCACTTCATCATATAGCATATATTCTCTTTTATTTAAATGAGATACCTTTACATAGATCACTCCTTAACAAAATCGGCCTTCACAAAATAATATTAAATCATTTTCATCATATTGCCTTCCTTGTATATCTTCATTCAAATTGTGTCTTATGGTATAAAATTTTGTATTTGTTTGTAAGTGCAGTGTTCAGTATAAGGATTGGCCAGCATACTTGAGTCGGCTAGCATATATGAGTTGGCCACTTTGATATTTTAATAATTTAATTTAACATAGTAAAGCCCCTCTCAGGTCAGGGTCATGGCAATGCAAGGCACTAGAGTTGATGATCCATGAATATGCTGAAAATGCAACTGCAACAAGAGCCTTGCCCTTGAATTTCTCTTTACCTTTTGACTTAAAAGTTTCTTGGGTTGATGATGACTCTTTGAAAGATATAGGTACACCTATGTTGTTCTTCTCTAGGAGATGAGTGAAGTGATCAACCTTCTTCTTCATACACTTTTTCTCATCATGCCCTATCTTCTTAAAGTAGGCACACTTTACTTTGTCTTTTTTAGGTTACCCTTGTTTGGATGAAGTTTATGTGTGACTTTTAGAGGCCTCACGTCTATATTATTTCTTTGTCTCTTAATCCTTCTAAGATTTTTGCTTCTTTGCTTTGATGCTTCAAGCCTATTGTTGTTTACCCTTTCCAGCTACTAGGGCTCAAGATTTTGAGTACTTCACAATACCCATGTGGATTAACTTGTCTTTCTCTCTAGTTAGGTCAGCGATGAAGTCATCTAGAGATGGAATTTTGTAAGTGGCTCCAAGAGCTCTCTTGGTGGAATAGAATGTAGACACAAATATATAGTATTCAAGACCTAGTTTCGAGAGAATTGAGAGAACTAGTTTGTCATCTTTTTTTATCAATTTCACATTCTTTGAACTATAGCCTATTAGATTTAAACATGGTGAAAAAGTCTTTTAATGTGTTAAATGTGCTCATACTCAAACTAATTAACTCATTTCCCAATTCATGAGATTTCATCTTTTCTACCTTCCCAAAGAGCTTCTAGAGGGTCCATACCTCATTAGGAGTTGACAAAGATTCTACATGAAAAAGGATCTCTAGAGAGATGCTGAGACAGACAATCGAAGGCTTGATCACACTTGTGAAACCATTTAACTTTAAGATTGCCATCAAATGGTTTTATTTCAGTGCCTATTGTGACCTGTATAACACTTTATTTTTTAACATGACCTAAATTTTAGATTTCTAGTCGTGATAAGTAAATGGTGTTAATGGATAAATAGATTGATTAGACTCCATGTTGTAAGCAATGCATAAAAGAAGAAGAAAACACAACCCAATAAGATGCCATGTGATTATTTTTAACACCCCCTAGTTTTGGTACTTTATAAGTAGTGCATGGTCAAAATTTACCTTTGACATGATTTAAATGCACTTTTAGTTTAATTATAAATATAGCTTTTCTTAGCTAAAAGAAAGCCCTAATTTTTTTTTTAAAAACACAAATTTGGGTGAATGAGGCCAAAAAATATGCCCTAACTAGGCGAAATCTACAAGGAGATTAAAAATAAAGAAAAAATAATGTTGATTTACCTCTGAAGTAGGAGGATTTGCACATTACATGGGCGATTTGCTTTATTGCAGGGTTGAAAAAACTTTCTGTGAGCAAATACAGGGGGCAACGTTTGATTTTCTTTTACCTTGGGTAGTTGCAAGTGAACCCGTGGCATGTGCTAAGGCCCATGGCCCTTCAAAATGGGGGCACGACCCTTCTAATCTATAAAAGACTAGTAAAAAATGCCTTCTACAAAAATTGCCTTTAGATTCAGAAAAACACCTCTAGATGCAAAAATTAACACCTCCAAAGCAGGATAAATGCCTCCAAAGTAGGCCATGAGATTTAGGCCCTGAAGATCAACTTTCTGGTGCACCAAAAATACCTCTATCTTCCTGGGATCAGCCCTTCAAATTCAACTTGAAACTCACATATTGGAATGCTATGCTCAAAGGATTTGATAATACAAATTACCAAATTTGCAACCTTACCAAATGTGATCTGATACCATTTTAGAAACAATGAGGATCGAATGGAAGGATACAAGTACTGGCATGAGTCAGGAGAGCTTAACAATCACATACTCCTACAATACCAAAACATAGCAATATGAAAAGAAATTTAATGAGATGATCTATTAGCTCACATGAACAAGGACATATAGGCACAAGTCTCCTAAGAATAGATGTTCTCGAAATAGGAAAGCAAGCTTGAGAATAGTAGTGGTCTAAAGATAGGCATGCAACTACTTAACTCAAGATAAGTGACCCTATAGACATGTTCTAAACATAGATGTGCTAATTAAAGCACTGAGACTCCTAACCCTAGCGTGTACCAAATTAGAAAAGCACAAAAGCCCAAAGACTAAAAATAGCACTATCTTAAGTGAGCTTAATATACACTAGAAAATTACTTTATAACATGAAATGGATTAGGGAATACTAAATAGACATCATCAAACCCAACATATGCATACATAAAAATATGTGAGAATATAAAACTATTTTTAGTATAATGAAAGAAGAGATTGTGGCCAATATAAACCTATTTTTAGTATAATGAAAGAAGAGATTGTGGCCTTAACTAGAGAAGAATTGTTTATGAATAGAATTTAATAAAAGTGCACTACAATTCAAAATATGAGTAATAATAATGCATGAATATTTGATATTACTCATTGTGTGTAAAATTTGATAATACTTATAAACTAGGATGGTAAACTAGAATGCTAGAAACATTAAAAGGACCAATATTTGGATTACATCAAAGTTTAAAATCTTTAGTATACCAAGAAATATTTGGTTAGATTAGACACCCTTTGATATGGAACTTAGTCAATGGATTAGGTAAATTAAATGATCAACATATCAAGATATGTCCAACATGTTAGGAGGAAATGAGAAATGAAATTGAGTGTAGTGACTCTACTAGATACTCACACATTGAAACATATATAATTATTGATTTATGAGAATAGTAGAGATCACTATATTAGCAAAGTTTAATTTTTGGCTTATTATTTTATTGATAGCATCTCCAATCATGGAACTTATTTAAAAATTATTACTATACAATTTTCTTTTATGTGTAGGGTAAAGTAACATGTTGAAAAAAACTCAATAATACTGTAACATAATGAGTACTTAAATATATGTCATAGCTTCATTAATATAGTTATGGATGTTTAATTAGTTACACTAACTAAATATAAATTGATAATATTTTTGATATATATAGATAATAACATTCTTCATAATAGGAAAGAATGATTTAAATTCCATGGTAAATAATATTAGTACAAGTAAATGTTTATAATTATTTTTAATATTAAATAGTTGGAAACTAGTACATGTGTCTACCCTCAAGTACTACTATAAATCATAATTTAGGATTTATTAATATAGGGTAATTTTTATAAGAAAAATAGTAAAATAGAGAACTTGTGAATGTACCTTATAAATAGAGAAAGAATTTGAGCTAAGTATATTTACTATAGATGTTGTAACCAACCCAAACATTTGGTTACTTAAACTTTACTTCTCAAAGAGATAAAAAAGTTAATGAGTATTTTGTCAAGCATTAGATAATTATTGTGGATAGGTCATTATACAATTTATCAACAAAAGTGTTCCAAACTATTGCCAGTGAAATAACTTGAAGTATTAGATGATTATTGAGGATAGGCCATTACACAATTTATCAACAAAAGTATTCCAAGCTATTGCCAATGAAATAACTTGTGAGAATGCCAAACTTGTTTATTTCTTGTACTATTAATCTAATTCTATGGCTAATCATAATAGTTATTTTTACTATTTATATCATTGTTTAAATTTTGGATTTAACCAAATAAAGACAATCTATGCAATAAAGAAAAAATATTAAATTAATTCAGTGTAAATTAAATTGTGGACTTCATAAATGAAATGTATATTAAATTCTCCTTTTACAATGTTATGATGAAACTAAGAAAGCATAGCACATATCATATTAGCATATAATATTACACAGTATAACATAGCTTTAATAAAGCTAGGATTTAATGTATCCAAGATGATGACGTAGTGACGTCATCTACTACATAGACAACAACCTTTACTATGGTAGATTGTCATACAACCTAGTGAATGGCCTCCCCTGTCTTGCCTTGGGTATAGCGAGGGCATGCCGCAAAATTACAGTCGTAGACGGACACTATTTATACATAGTAAGAAGTGTTGGAATTAGTCTGGACAACTGAGAGGGGGGGTGAATTAGTTGTCTCTCAAATTTAACCTTTTCTATTTTTTAATCTTCTTTATCAATTTACAATTAGATCTATAATATAAATATTAAAGCATGAATCAACAACACATGAGAAGAAATAAACTTAACACACATAACACCAAGATTTTTACGTGGAAACCTGGTTAAGAGAAAACCACAGTGGGGTTAATCCACAAGATTCATACCCTGTTAAAAGTACTTAGAAGAAAAGATAAAGCACATGCCTTCGGGCTCACTGCCCAAAGCTCACTACTCAAGAGAGGCTCACTGCTTATAGAATTTATGTTTAGTATAGAAAGATCTAACTGATAAATAGAATCCCTTTCATCCCTGGTTCAGTTTCATTGGATGCTCACAAAACTTTTACTCTGCCCCAAATACTTCTTTTTTAATTCTTCATCAAAATAGCTCTTGTTCTTCTGCTTCTCCACTTTTCTACTATGGCTTTGATCCTTTCTTCAGATTATATTATTTTCGTACAAGGATAATTTTCCACAACTCATCAACAAGTATTTAGATGCTTCATCAACCTTGGAATGAACATTAAGATCAACACTACAAATATCTAACTTAATGTGAATCACTAAGCTATCAGCCAAACATAACTGGGACTCAAATCTTCCTTAATCAACATGCCATGCTTCATAGAAGTGTTCTTAGATCATCTGCAACACGCTTGAATCATCTGGTTGGCGAAGACTAGGAAGAATAACAACACCAAGAAGGAAATCTTCATTGACAAGCTCAAACTTCAATGTGGACCTCCAACATAGCAGTCACACAATCCAGAGACTTCCACAAGCACATTGAATTCAACAAAAACATGCACACTCCTCCAAATCATCAAAATCACTTGCATCTTCCTCTAAAACCTCAAGAACACTATCTGCCATGACTGTCACGTTGGAAATATTGCTTGTGGATCTCCAAACCATGAACCACTTGAATGGATGATACACACTGACTTCCCAAACATGCCTCCAGATCTGTAGATCATCATTTGACATATTCAGAACAATCTGGACCTCTTTCCTGGCACTCTGTTTTCTTCTGAACACTACAAAATTGGTTCTACATAGATGGCCATAGCTTCTTCAAATATTCATGTGAACCCTTCAAAGTTTAACTAGAGACAATCCTCTACTCAACCATATAGTCTGCATACATTGATCCTCATTAATTTTCTCAATATCCTAAACAATGCAGTCTTCTACATAGGCAGCAAAATAGGATATAGTTGACAACAATGGCAACAAGGATATGTGACATCAATGACAACACCACTTAGGCACATATTTGCAACAATCTCCCACTTTGTCATTAATAGCAACATATGCTGTCAAAAACTGATTTGACCATCAAGACAAGACCTCCCCTTTCTCTTATAACTTTTGTAATCACTTTCTTTATTGCTCCTTTCATTAGTAACTATTTTTTTACATGAACTTCTCTCCCCCTTTGACATCAAAGACAAAGGGCACATATTTGTAGTCTTTTCTCCTTATTTGTACTTCAGATCAAACTAAAAAATTACATGTAGACTACTCCTCCTAAGTAGTGCCTCCTTGACACCAATCTAGATCACAAGATGTGACTGTGAATTCTATCAGACTAATGCACTCTAGTGCATATTAATTCTGATCAGGAGGGGTGAAAACCCCCAACTTCTCTCTGAGATACTCAAAAGTATCCTTGGGAAGAGGCTTAGTGAAAATATCTACAATCTAATCCTTTGAAGATACAAACTCCAACTTGACTTCATTCTCATTTACCTTCTCTCTCAAGAAATGAAACTTGATTGATATGTGGTTTGTCTTTGAATGCAACACTAGATTCTTTGAGATGCTTATTGCACTTGAATTATAACAGAAAATTGTGACCAGCTCCTCAAACACAATTCTAATGTCCTTCAACATTTGCTTCATCCACAAAACTTGAGTACAATTGTTTGCTACTGCTATATACTATTGCAAGTATGGGCCTAACTAGTGTTGTCATTTATGTCAACATACTCCTGTTGCATTGATGTCAAGGATTGGATGAGCTGTGTGCTGAGGATATTGAGAAAATTAGTCCTATCAGAAATAGAGAAGAACAATGAAGACAGTGAAGCTCTATGAAGTGAAGATCCTAGCTAAGATGGAGATTAGGGAATGCACATCAAAGGGTTTGTAGATATGTGTCTAAAGATTATCCAATCAAGATTTGAGAGGTTCGCATGAAGATTTGAA
This sequence comes from Cunninghamia lanceolata, assembly GCA_027924645.1. Lineage (NCBI taxonomy): Eukaryota > Viridiplantae > Streptophyta > Pinopsida > Cupressales > Cupressaceae > Cunninghamia > Cunninghamia lanceolata. Next base: position 12,673,235 of record BSBN01000892.1, read on the forward strand.
GAAGTTATGGCCACTTGAGTGAAACCAGTTTTGGCAAGTGTTTAGAGGTGACAAAGTGACACAAATAGGTATGATAAGATCTGAAAATGCAATATCATGTTCTCTGGATTTGATGGAGTGTTTAGGAAGCCAATGTGAATTGACAACTCAATTGGTTCATGGTCTGGAGGTCCGCAAGCATTCATTCTAATGTGACAGTGATGACAAAATGTGTTCTTGAGGTTCTGGATGAAGATGAGAATGATTCCAGTAAATAGAAGTGGTATGGATGTTCTTTGTGATTCAAGGAAGCTTGTGGGGGTCTCTAGATTGTGTCCAGTTCATTTTGGTGATCCACATTGAAGATTGAGCTCATAATTGAAGATTTACTTTCAGATGATGAAGTTCTTCATAATCATGGCTGACTGGATGGTTTGCACATCTCGCAGATGATCTTGAAGGTGTTTTGTGAAGCATGGCGTGTTCCTTAAAGAAGATTGAAGTCCCAGATATGTGTGGCTGACTGTGTGGTGATTTGCATGAAGTATTTTTTAATAAGACAAGTTGTATTTGTGTATTTTCTCTGTAACAAAATAAAGTGTATATTGTGCTGACTTTGATGATTATTCCAAAGTTGAGGTCTTGTATAAATAAGAGTTGTAAAGTCATTTCAAAGCAAGCAGGTGAAGATGAGAGTGTGGTAGAGAGGAGAAGAGTGAAAGGCAGAGCAGAAGTGTTGAGCTTAAATGGAACTAACTCAAGCATGGTGAAGATGATAATCTCTAGTTTAAGTATGTAATATTTATTATTCTATAGATAGTGTGTCTCCTATAGATAGTAGGCCTCTTGTGAGCAGTGTGCTTGGGCAGTGAGCCCTAATTGGCATGTCCCATTTTTTTCCTCTTATTCTTTTAATAGAGAATATAATCTTGGGTTAGTCACCCCATGGTTTTTCCCTTAACTGGGTTTTCCACGTTAAAATCTTGGTGTCATATGTGTTAATGTGTTTCTACTCTTGAATTATTGCATTATATTTTCATGATTAATTTATTATTATGTTGAAGGATTTAAGTGGTTAATAAAAGGAAACTTTTGGGACAAGTGATTCACCCCCCTCTCAGTTGTCTATCTTGAAACTAACAATTGGTATTAGAGCTAAGTTCCTCTAAAAGAGCTTAACCACTTGAGGAGATCCAGGATGTCTTCCTACAAGAAGGATAGTCTGAGGTTTGATGGAACCAATTACACTCTTTGGAAAATCCACATGGAATGTCACTTGCAATGTATGGGAATGCAATATTGGACCATAACTTCAAAGAAGTATGTTCCTCCAAAGAATGGTCCGACAACTATAGATGAAATCAAAGATGTTGAGGACAATCTACGAGCTAAAGAAGCTTTATTAAGTGCCTTATCTGATTCAGAGCTGACAAATGTTATAGATCTAAAAACTGCATATGATATTTGGGAAAAACTACAACTTCTGCATGAAGGAGACAAATATGTTAAATGTGTCAAGCTACATTTATGACAAAAGTTAATGAGCTTGTTTGTGGCATTAGGTGTGCTGGTGGAATCTTGGATGAAGATGAGATTGTTGCCAAAGTTCTCAAATCCCTACCTCCTACTTACAAATACAAGGTTGTTGTTATTGAAGAATTCAGATCTTTTTCAAACATCATAAGAGATCAATTGGTTGGAAAATTAGTTGCATTTGAATTGGTTGAGTTTGGAGATTCACCCCCCAAGACTGAGTCTGTATTCAAAGCTAGTGCCTCTGTAAAAGGCAAACAAAAGTTTGATCCAAGAGAGAACTCCTCAAAGAAACTATCATGGTATGAAAAAGTAAGAAAAGATCTGGAAGAAGATATGTGTCTGAGTGTGAATCCCCCTCTAGCTATTAATCCAGTCATGCCAATACACGGTCACTACAAAAACATTCAAGTGAATGTGAGGGAAAATTTAAACCATTTGTTGAGGTCAAGTCCTTGTTGAAGAAAATGCCTATGCTAATTCACAAGAGAAAAACCATCTATGAATTGCTCATCAATTTTGTAGATAGTATGATCTAAAAATGACTTCCATGCTGGGGATGTCTTCATGCCTTTCTCACATGAAAAAGCATTGAAAATGGGATTTTGTGTAGAGTAATCCAAACTCCCCAAGCTCTCTGAAATGAATATGGATCTATCACACTTGATGGGACAGAATACATGCACTCCTTGCTATCTAAAATTGCCTTGCCAAGCTCTTAGGTTTGGATCTATACCTTTCAACGGCTTCTGGAATGGTGATGAAGGAAGATGACAATGGGAAATTGTGGTGTCCTGGACACCTCACACAATTTCCTTTGAATGATTTAGGCACAGATTGATGCCTAGGAATGGTGATAAATGAGGGTAAATGCCTCAAGCAGAGACAAGTATTGATGCCTCTGTAATCTGATATGCAGGCATGGATTGATGCTTGGGTCTATCTCTTCTCCATCTTAATTCTCTAGATTCGGGCAAGGGTTCCTAGTACTGTGCTCTGATACCATGTTGGGATAAGTAGGAGCCAGGATCAACTAGGAAGATAATTCACCACAAGAGAACAATGAAAAACATGATATGAGAAGAAAATAGATGATTGATTGATTATTTACAAATGTACAAATGCCTATTTAAAGGAAAGAAAATATATGATGGGTGAACAACTACCCGATATAGGAAAACTACACTACATGTAAAAAACCACCTCATGGGAAAAACTAATTTCCCTGGATGTTAAACTTAATACTCTAACAATAATGCATCACATAAACATCTACACTAAGAATTGTCATCTATATCACACCATATGGAATAGCAAAGTCTATTAATGTTATGTAGGATTATCAAGGCAACTTGTTGTTTCACCTATATGGCCTAGAAGCTAACCTATATAGTAACACAAGAGAAAATGAAAGCATAATGCCTATCTAGACAAGTAATATAAATTAAATTGAAATGAATAAATTTTCTGGAAATAAGTAGGTTCTTAATAGAAAATCTCAATGTGATGAATGTCCTTTGAATTCTTGTCTCTAAAGAGCTGAAGACAAAATTGGGACTGCAAAGGAGTTTGATGAGGGTGGTCAAACCCTTGTTTTTGTCCTTTTACCTCCACAAGAAATTAAATGATGAATAAGGATTGGACTATGTGTGTGCACCTAAATGTGACTAGGATGCAATGATGACTATGATTCCTAAGAGTGTCTCTCTAGTCTATGGAGATGACACTACACTTAGGATGGTATAGTGATAAGGTTGATACATTGGGTACAATAGGAACAAGGGTTTCATACAAGTATTTGAAATCAAGGGAATGCTCAATGAAGAGATAAAGTCTCCTTCCCTTGATTCACTTCTAGTTCTAAGAATGAAATTATAGGGTGTATAATTTTTTACACTACATTTTGCCCCTACTTTAGTAGGCTAAATGATAAAAACAAAATCATAAATAAAAAGGATACTATGAAATAATTGATGTCCTTCAGATGGAAGGGTGTGCTTCTACCTTAGAACCTACACAACCATAGTGTTAGAATCGCAAGCCCTGCAAAATCATAATGTCATGTAATCATACAAGATAAAGAATATGAATCAACATAATAGTTGAAATAATCATTTGTTAGAAAATCAGGCGATCATATAAGTGGGAAGAGGGATATACATACAAACACACTGTACACATAAAAATAAACACACACATGCCATATGATAAGAAACACCTCGAGAGACAAAAAAATGAAAGTACTAACCCTTCAAGGAAAAATGATAAAACTCTTCTAGGAGTTGTGAAAAGGTTACTACTAGGAGAAAGGCAATGCACTCAAGTGATTAGTAAAAAGGATGCTATACAAGGAACAAGGCAGGAACTTAAGGGAGTAGAAAAAAGGATGCTACAAGGAGGAAAGACAAGGTGCTCAAGGGAGCAGTAAAAAATATGCTGCAAGGAAGTAAGCTTATCATTGCGCTTGGTTGGAAGCAATAAGGAAAAAAGGTCCTAGATGGAGGGCACAAAAGACATCAATCCAAAATATATGATAGAAAACTAATGGTTATACATGCTTGGGGTTGGTATCAATGCATCAAGATTGATAATCATGAGGGGACAAAGAAAATATCATCATCTCCCAAGCATGTAGAACAATAAGAACATAGGAAGAATGTAACATGAAAACAAAGTAAGAAACTTTTTGGGTCAACATGGAAAAGACCTAAATGTCTCAATAATTTCCATCATCCCCAAAATATGAAGAAAAAGCCAAGATCATGTAATAGATAGAAGAATTTATATACATATAGAAGAATGTTAGAACATTTTTATTCTCCCTATATCCATGTCTCTATGAGGGAAGTATGCCCCCCCAAGAGAAACTAACAAACACATATCAAGAAAGCATACAAGGATAACAAAATAACTAGGCAAAACACACACATGTACAACTGATCAAATTTCATGAGGGTACTACTACTTGAAGTCAAAAACTAGCAAGTCAACCTTCTTCCAATCTTGATCATAAGGGTAGGATGGAGGTTGATAAGCCATTGGGACCACTACAAGAGTGGTACTAGGTGAAGACCCATCACCAACATGTGGAGGGATGATTTCTAATGTAACATCCTCAACATCCTTAGGTGATCTAAGAGTTAATAGTCTCCTAAAATGTTCATGATAATGAAGTAATGTCAACATAAGTCATAGGCTCCTTGACATTGGAGGAAGCTAAAAAAAATCCTTTCATAAAGGATAATCTATTATTGTTTCTCAACACTATCATCAAGGGCTAGATTTATAGAAGCAATAGAGGCATGAGGTGCCTCTGTCAACTTAGGACTAGATGATGAAGATTGTGATGATGAAGGAGGAATTTTGGTCTTTGATTTATGGAATGATGTCCAGTAGGATAGAATTCTTATGTACACATGTGATGAGGATGTGACAAGTCTATGTCTATGGTGGTAGGGAAGAGAACATTAGAGAAACTATGATAATGAGTGCACTAGAAAGGCACCATGGCATATAACACTTCCTTAGTGATACCAAAAAAATAGGTAGATCAAGTGGCTCAAAGAAGGGTAGCATATTTGACACAATAGGAATAATTAGAGGGTCATGGGAAGGATCCAAGATAAGTTAGATCTTCTGAGAACTAGGTTGGCCTAGATCCTAGGGTGCCTCATCAAAGGTGGACACACTAGCCTCAGCTCTAGCTATAATATATCACTAATTCTTACACTCTTGCACAAGTTGACTATGTCTAGTGTAGGTAGACGTCCTAGTAGGATATAACTAGACAAGATTATTTTCCCAAGATATCATGGTGAGGGAGGGAGAACTGGAGGCAACAAAAAGAAGTCAAATGGTAGTAGATCTCTAAAAATATAGGGTTCTTCGTATAGATAATGTGTAAGAGGCATGAGGCAAGACAATTGAGTACTAGAAAACACTATGAGGGAGATGAGGGTCATCAAACATGGGCTACTTTTCCCTTACTATTGTTGGGGTAGGAGGAGGAACAAGAGCAACCATTGTCAATTGGGTGACCTCCTAAGGGAGGAGCCTAGAAAGTGTGGGCCTAGGCATGGAAGGGTATAGTTAAAATGTAGCAAGAGCACTAGAACCAAATTGACTTTCTATATAGATAGTAGACCTTAAACAAAAGGTCTAACTGAGGTTGAAATGTCTCAGTAGGTGTAAGCCAAAAATAGTCTAAAGAGAAATTCCCTACTATTATAGGGGCTAGAAGCCACTATGGGAAATTGTGTGTACAACTCCATCATGGGGGAACTTCAAGCACTAGTGTATTGAAGAGGAAACCACTTGCATCTCTACAAGCCAAGGATGAGCTAGTAAAACTAAAAAATAGTTGAATGTTGGGATGCTTCAAGAAAATGTGATGTTCAAGAACATGGGTTCTACCTAAATAGATAATGTGATCGACCCTAAGGTAAGGAGACATATGGCATCATGGGTTTTGATCAAGACGTTAAAGGTCTCATAAGTTTCCTTATGAAGATTATTGACATATAAAAACTCCTTTGTAATGATATTGATGATGTTGACAGGGTCAATCATAATGCCATAGATAGCTTTCTGATTTACCTGAGTGGCAATGTAGGGATGACCATGTGGTATGTTTGAAGCAATATTAGTCAAAGAGAAGGTGATGGAAAGACTAGCAATGGACTTTTTTGGGGGTATAGGAGATCAAGTCTCTTTTTCACTGATGATAGCACCGAAGAGTGAAGTCGATGTGGTATCCTCCTCTTCCAACATAGATGATGAAGTATCTAAGTCTAAAAAGTTAGAAGAGTGCAAGGGAAATGGTTCCATGTAAATTTGAAGGTTTTGTTTAGGTTTAGCCATAGACTTATTTCCCTTTTCAACTTCTTTGGAGAACTAAATAGTGTTAGGATCGATGAGGTCTTGCACTACATGTTTAATACACATACATAACTTAGTATCATGCATAGGTATATGGTGAAATTGGTAGAAGGATTTTGCATCATAATTATTTGGAAGAGTATTGTTTGGATCTAAAGGCCTAATAGGTAGTATCTACATAAGATTATAAGCAATGGGTTTCTACAACATAAGCTATAAAGGTTTAGACAATGGGGTAAATTGCCTAAATTTTTATCTTGTCATGATATGGTCCATGGATTTTGAAATAGGAGAAGTTGTTATACTATCACCAAAAACTATAGAGGATTCATTCTTCCAAAAGTTTTGGTCCCTTTATTAGTATTTTTACATTGACTATTAGAAGGTTCAGCAGAGGTAGATGAGGTAGAAGATGCTTCAAATTGATCCAAATATTGTTGTTAGCCTTTCAAAGACATGCACAAAAGAAGGAAAGAGGAGTACCTCATAATCAAGATCTTTTCCCTAAGAGCTAGAGGGAAGTTCCCTATAAATACCCTCTGGACATCAGATTCTAAAGGGGGATATGGAATTTGTGGGAATAGTGATTGATAACGAAAGATGAAATTAGTCACTTTCTCTTGGGGCACTTGCTTACAATACACTAAATGAGTAAAGGTTAGTTGTAAGCCTACATAGGTCTAGAAGTGTTGAAGAAATTGGTTCACAAGTTGATTGAAAGAATCTATGGAATAGTCTAGAAGTGAGAAAAACCAATCCAATGCACTGTCTTTTAATGAATATGGAAAGACTTTTTCTAATAGCTCAACTTGGAAAATGAATTTGATGCATAAGGTCATGAAAGAAGAAACATGCATCTATAGACCCCCTTTACTATTATACTTTGAAAACCTAGGGACCTTGAAGCCTATAGGAAAAGGTGTACCTAGAATATGCTAGAATAACAAGTTGCAAAAAACATAGGTTGATATGGTAGATTGTGTTGGGTCCCAAAATTGTAGGTCAAAAATCTTGGAGCATGATAACTTCTTCAAGGCCAAGGGATGTCATCAAGAAGGGGAAATATGGTCCCATCAACAAATTGAAGATGGATAAAGGAAAATTGATGAGACTAGGTATACTCTCTTACACTTTGGGCTCAACTATACCCATGAGGGTATTCCTAGAGGTAACCTTATTAGGGTTTTGGATCATTTGAGATGACGCATCAATAATACAATAATAGCCATACCCAATGCATGCTTGACTCCTATATTTGTCACTAGGCCAAGACTAATTGGCTACATAAGATCTCTTTCTGATTATTGCACCTTGTAGGCATGCATGATATGATTCATAAATAATTTTAAAGAATTGAAAGTTAATTAATATTAATCCCCAATTGTAACATAAAATCATGAATAGCATGTGAAACCCTAAACTACTCATATAACTAACAAGATAGAGGGTTTGATTTATGAAAGGTGTTTGGTCTTTCATCAATGTGGACCAATGCCTACTCCGTTGGGAAACAAAGTCATAAAATCTACGGAGGAGGGAGATACATCCTACAACCATCAATAGAACTAGATATACATTTACATACAAATCTTAAATACATTTCACATAATAGATATACTTATTGATTGAGAACACAACTACAATAATCCATGTCCAATAAAGGAAAGACCAATACAAAAGTATTGTATTGCATTAGAAGCTGCTACATTTGTGTAACTTGACTTACAATCACACTAGCAAATATAGTGAAGGGAAATACATGATTGTGATTATATATTCCCCTGAATCAATATAAAATTCCATAGAGAGATACCATTATATAAAATGGGCATTGAAGGTCATTCCTATGGTTTGTAGAATGGATTCCACTCCTAGGTAGACCAAATAGCCTTTGTTTGATGCCATAGAGCAACCATAAGAAGATGCACATCCAAAATTGGTTCAATGACCAACCCTTGAAATGAGAAAAGAACCAATATTTATATCCTATTGTTGTGTGCCCTAATCTGCAAGCAAGAAATTGAAGAGCATTTCAGATTTAGAATTAACCCATCACCATGAATACAAAGATTACGGAAACCTGTGAAATACACAAATTTTTACCATCCATGGCATGATAATCACATGTGGAATCACATCCAAGGAATATTGGATGCATCTAGATTTGAAATTAAATTTTTGGGATTTGCAAAGGTCAAATCAAACCATTAACGGTGAATCTGGAAGTCGTTGAGATGTCTTGTCGCATTGCATGCACTCTACCAAGGTTTTAAGGTTTTGGGGGGACCCAGGTACCAAGCGACAAAGGGACCAAGTACAAAGGATCCAAGGGAATCTAGAACCTATGAGGAGAAAGGGGGAAATCAAAGGAGTAAGAACTAAGAGTTGGGAGGGACCAAGAACTTAAGAAGAGGAATGGTGGTTTGAGTCTAGGAGAACTTGGAGACTGGAGATTGGGGTTCTAGGGGAAATAGGGATTTATGAATGAGGACATGGAGAAGGCTGGGATCTAGAGTCAAAGAAGGATTGAGGATTGGGGAGCAAGGAAAGGTGAGAATTGGGAGAAGGAATGGGTCAGAGGAGCTAGGTTTTGCGGAACATGGAAACTTAGGACCAAAGCACAAAGGGAGAAAGAAACTAGAGTTTTAGGGAACTAAGGAACTCAAAGGTATTAGAACCAAGTGCAAAGGCTCCAAAAACCCCTAGGTTTCTAAAATACTAAAAAGGAAGAGGAAGGCAAGGAAAGTAGACTTTTGAGGAACTAAGGAACCAATGCACATAGGCAAAAGGTATCAAGGTTATGGGAAAACCTAAAAACCTAAAAAGGATGAAGAGGAAAGTTGGAACTCTAAAAACAAAAGAAAGGCATGAGAAATTAGGGAAGCGGGGAGCTAGAGGACATGAGGATGACATTCCGTGGTGTAAAGGATTCCCAAGAACCTAAAAACCCACTAAACAAAAGAGCATGCCATCATTGTCCAAAAGTTGGGAGGAACTAGGGCCAAAGGACAAAAGGGGTCAGGATAGAAAAACCTTCAATCCTAGAACATTCTTCTATCATTGTAAAACTTGCAAACCTAAATTAGCTAAAAATGGTAAAGGTAGAGCCAGACTTAGATAATTCTTGGGATGGTTTGGAAATTTAATACATGGCCATGGTATGGGTAGGGGGGAAAGAAATAATTGAGTACATGACTAAGGATGTTTTGCATTTTTGGGCACAACAAATCTAGGTCCCAATAGTGGCTCTGGTTTGGGATGTGTGCCTCTTATAGGAACAATGTTGATCTAGTTATCTTTGGGAGTAAACCAGAAATCTAGAAGAAGATGGGAGGGCGAGGAAAGCACACAAGCAATATATATACATGAACACCTACAATCAAAGACATGAAAGTACAAGAACATGGAAGTATGGCTATACCAAAATTTAAGAACATGTAGAGGTCAAACTGTGCAAAGGAAATTCATGGTACAAGGCCATAAACCAACTATTGCATATTGCTTACCCCTATCAAAGACCAACTTGAACAAGAAACTTGGCATCCTTAAGCTAGAATTACATCCTTCACTCAAATAAAATAAATGATAACTATGACCTACATGCTCCAATATGTAACCATTGCTTAGGTAATGAAGCTAGTATCCATCATAAATATTAATATTGAAAGGAAACCACAAAAAATAGGTGCAAGAAATATCCCACACTTCATACATATTTATAGTACCAGGGAGTGAAACACTAAAAATTAGGTCAACATCAAAATAAATGGATGGAAGTAAACATCCATTATTAATTGCAACAAATGTTGTCATTAAAGTTGACCTCCATGTGTGAAAGAAGGAAAAATAAAAATGCCTCTAATTCACAAGTAAATTAAATGAATGCCTATCCACATTGTTGATCTACAAAAGGAGATGATTCTTCTTGCAAATTAAACTAAAAAAATCCAACTTTGACATACCTTCAAACTGGGCTGCAATATATTGATTTTCATCTTCACTAAGGTGTTACAAATTGTTGGAATGTTTCCAAGTTTGTTCCTCTAAGTCATTTTAAAGTTTTTTGCATTACTATGTTTGGGTTTTTCTAACAATTATGTCCAAAACCCTCAATATTACAAAAACTCTTACCTTGGCTAATGGTTATTGTTATCAACTAGGATTGCACCTATGATGCAAAGTTGGGAAGCTTAGTAATCTTGTGTAACATTGGAATACCTTCAGGTTGTGGGTACCCTATGACAAAGGTAAATATATTTTACAAAGGATTGCTGAGCTTCCCAGCTTTTCATCACGAGTGCAATCCTAGTTGATAATAGTTTTTGGCATGCTTGGTGGGACAGATTGGACTATTTTAGTCTAAAAAGTGTGTTCATATATCACTGATATTTGGTGTGTGTGTCAGTGATCTTAGCATTTGGAGGCAATAAATTAACATACTTGGCAACTCTGAATGACATTTCAATTGGTTTTAGTATGATCAAGTGTTGTTTTATTTTAAGTAATTCTGGTTTTGGCTTTTTTGCTAGCTTTTGAATGAGTAATCATGTCTATCTTTCATGGGAATATGTCATATCATCCATCACATCATGAAAATGCTATTAATTCAGCATCTTATCAGCCATATCGAATCAATCATACTGCTAGTTTTTATCCAAATTTCATGGATTTTCAAAAAAAATAGCATGCTCAATATGATTACCACCCACCTAACCCTACTCAACCTTTGTATCAACCTACATATGCTCAACTTGAACCCCAAGATGCTGAAAGATTTGAATTTAGTGACATCAAAAATGTATTGCTAGACTTCAAAAAGCAGTTGGATGAGGTCAAAAGATAGTAAGATCTTGCTTTGCAGCAATAGGATTTTGATTATTAGGCCTACCTTCATCAGTCAGAGTTAGAGACATAAAGGATACATTTTGAAGAAAAGCTTGAGAGGGAGTTAGCTGTAAAAGAGGAGCATATGAAGTTTTTGTTTGATCAAACACAAAGGCATGAGATCCAAGCAGATCCTTTCATTCTATATCAACCCTTTTAGGATGAGGTTAGTAGGTATAAAATTCCAAGTTTTAAGAAAAGTGATCCTCTTAACCCTCCTATAGTTGAGATTCCAAGTGTCAAGCAAAATAAAGTTCTCGACTCTTTAAATCAACCTCTTAAGCTTGATATTCCAAGTTTCATAAGCCTTCATCCTTTGCAAGTTGAGGAAAGTAATTAGGTACAACCTAGTGTAGTTATAGAGTAGCCCATTGATTAGGATAGCTCACTCATCATGGAGAAGATTAGAAATATAAATCCACTCCATTTAGCTATAGAGTATTATCAATTAGAGCAGCAAAAAATTGAATAGGAAAAGACCTTTCAAGGGGAGTCTTTCAATGTTTTAGCTAATGATCTTCCTTGTTTTGTTGAAGTTGATGAAATTTTTTTAGTATTTATCTCAGAAGATCAATCAGAACACTAGGGTGAAGAAATAAAATAGGTTGATTAACAAGATCATCTTACAGCTTGGATTGATGAGCTACATTCTTTTGTTGAAAATGATGAAGAAGGTGTGTTTCTATTTTCACCAATAATAGTTTTAGAACAGTAAGAAGATCCTCAACAATCTGATGAGTTACTAGTTGAAGACAGTCAATCAGATAATGGAGCCTTGGATTGGGAAGTGGAGTACAGAAATGAAATCTTTGTGGAGTCTAAAAGATTTAATGAGAGATGCCATGAGGTAAAAATCAGTCCTCCTTTATCAAAAATCCAAGAGGAATGTGATGAAGATTCATTTTGGGATGATCTTGAGTCCTTTGTGTCAAAATTAGATGGCAAACAAGATCAAGTTGAACATGTTTTTGGGATGATCTTGAGTCCTTTGTGTCAAACTTAGATGGCAAACAAGATCTTGCCTGCACACACCATCTAGACCATCCATCCTTGTTAAAATCCACTTGCACATCATCATCATTCAACTTTATTATAGAAAGAAGGTTTATTCCTAACCAAAGATTTTGTAGAAAATTGGAGAGCTTGGTCCTTCCATCTCCAAACACAAGCATGACTCTACCTCATCCAAATATTTTGAGAGAAGACATGTGTCCTAAATACACTCATCCACCATTTATTTGTAATGAAGTAAAGACTAGTCCTTGTTGTGAATCACATGAAAAGAAGCTCTAGAATTAATAACATTTACCTTCATTCACATGCATAGGAAGGGTAGTCTCAAAGGAGTCATCATCATCATCATTAAGTATACTCAAGTCTAAATCATAATCTAACTTTATATTTTCTTTCTTTTCATTTTATTCATTCTGTATGTTCTTGATCTTGCCATCATTCCAATATTTTTATTTGGATACAATGGGTGAGTGCAAGATCATTAGGGCCAAACATCAATATTAAGTTACAAAAAAATGTTAAACATAGACTTAAACAACTTCATGTGATAAATCACTACACTGAAGCTGTGGCAACCTACCATAGCATAAAGCTAGCCCTTGATAGAGGTTATAAGAAGGTCTGGATAGAGGGGAATTCCCTTAATATAGTTGAATGTCTTAAGGAAATACAACCCCAAGATGGACCATTGATATGATTATAAATGATTCTATTAATTTGATTAAATCCATTGAGAATGTTTTAATTTCTCATATCTTCTAGGAAGGAAATGGACTTTCAACACCAATGAGGGGGTGACTGCTTGTGACATCATAAGGTATGAAAAGCTCTTCTAAGTGCCAAGTAAGGTGAAACTCTTTGTGATTAATGAAGGTAATTATAACAATCACAACATGGAATCTAAGGGTTAATATCATGATAACTCCCCAATCGCCTGCACACTTTATGGGTAGGAAAAACACCTAGTAGGTTAGAATATGGAAAGTGTTTTGACTTTTGCATATGTTGGAGTCTTCTAAGAGAGACACTAGGAAAGAGATGGCAATGGGAAGAGACAGAAATAGGATCAATCCTTATTCTTGTGATGGGGTCTGCAGGCGGCCCCATCTATGGAAAATAATGCAAGAAGGGGTGCTTGTCCCCCTCATGGAGAAGCTGCACAACTTAGATCCTGTAGCTACTAACATGTTTTCCAAAGGGTGACAGGGAAGAAAAGTGAAAGCGTATGGTATTGAAACTATTCAATCTTTGAAGAGTTTTTAGTTGGGATTACTAACCTATCTGTTGAGGGAAGGAAGTTCCTTAGGGACAGGAAAGTGGGAGAAGAAGGGATGAAAGTTTTCTTCAAGTGCAATGAAAGGAATGTGTTGGTTAAATTCAAAACTAATGGTTATGAGAGAAAATCTATCAAACCCATTTGCAGGGAAGTTGTTGAGATTCTCATGTGCTATGTGACCCTAGAAGGTATGTTCACCATTGTTTACAATTATCACTTCATTCTTCTAAACCATTTAAGACATCATTTATTTGTGTCTTTTCCTTTCTAACTGTTATCTTCCATGGAATTTTCTATAAATGAACATCAGAGATACCCTAGGATGTTTTTTATGGATGAGGGTTTAATTTTTCTCATAATGGAGCATATTAAAGCCATGGCTCCTAGAGATGAGGTGAAAGGTACTACTAAGAAAAAAAGGGAAAGTCCCCATTGTTGATTATTCTACCTCCACAAAAGGTGAGACTACGAGAGATGATATCGACCCTGATTAAGTTGGGGAGGAGGATTCTTTGGAGGTGCTCTCCACTCCTCATTCCTCTGAAATGAAGGAGAAGGGTAACCTAAAAATGGAAGAGGACATGTGAGAAGAAAGCTCCAACCTAACAGGGCAAAAAAAGTGAAAAGTCTTGGTCTACTGATTATACCAGGGAGGAAGCTGGAGATGAAGGGTTAATGGAGAAGAAGGGGAAAATCAGAGGAAGGGTAATAATAAGAAGGGCAAGCAGAGTCATGAAGAGGTGGAGATTATTGCAAAGAAGAAAACTGAGGAAAGAGGCAAGAAAATTCACAAACTTAAGTTGAAAATGAGGAGGGCCGAGAACCCTGACTATGAAGTCAAGGGTTTGTTTAAGGAGGATATTAGGATTGGTGTACCTTTTCCTCCTATTCCGAACCCCTGTAATAATCTCCTAGAGAACTTCTAGTTTTGGGTAATGTCGCAATAGTGTGTCCCACTTATGGGACATCCTGATTTTTGTCTGAAATCACATATTTTTAGAAAAATTGATGATTTAAGCCTTAGGGGGTTCCATATAAATGGATTTAATTGAAGGGTTCGATAAAACCCCATTAGATAAAATCCCCCTAGAAAGAACCCCTAGTCTTAAATAAAACCATCGATGGAGTCTCCTTCGCACCTATCAAAATGCTGATAAAAATAAATTTTGCTTCACCTTTTGGGGGATCGAATGAAGTTATTTACAAATTCGATTTTGTAACAATGTAGCCCTTAGTATAAGCTTTCCAAAAAGTATTATTTTGAATATGTTTCATTTTATTTTATATTTATTTTCTAGTTTCTAGTAAACGTAGGTTTTTCATCGAACATCAATGTCTCTATTCCACACACATGGAAAAATTTAAAAAAATAGAGAAAAATTCTAAAAAATATTTGCGCACTAGGTATTGATGTCCCTTTTTCACCAAAAAAAATTAAATTTTGATATATACACAAGTTATGCTTGAAGACATACACCTATGTCTAAATTATAGTTACCCTGACTTAAAAAATTAATCTAAAAAATATATATGCAACAAAAAATTATGAAAATATATCCATACACTAGATATTGATGTTAAAAGTCTATATTTTAAGAAATTATAATTTTATCCTTTCTAGAAAAAAGTTATGCTAGATGACATAAACGTTACTTTCTGAAAATGTTGTTTGTTATTATAAACTAGTTATAAAAGGAGACATTGAAAGATTCATGATTTATTTCAAAAAAAAATTAAAAATATATATTTAGAATCTACACATAAAGAACCACAAATCACTAGTTTGCACCATCTCCAAATTCTTAATGGTTTAGCTACTATATGTCTCAGAAAGTGAAGTTCTAGTAAAAAATATTGATATCAATGTCAATCTTGGTAAAAAAGTGGGACTCATTATTGTGGGATTACCCTTCCTTCTTTCTTTTACTTCAAACAGGGAAGAGCTTTCAAAGGCTCTAGATATGGTGAAGGATGTTATTGATGACCAACACAGGTTAACTAAATGGTTTTTTATTGAGATAAATAGGATCAATATTAGGTTAACTACTATTCAACAAAGAGTAGGAAGGGGAGTTGAGATTGATGATAGAATGGATGAGGAAATTCTGATGTCTTGGGAGGTCATTCTAAAGGTCAATCAATTGGAGAAGGATTTGGTGTCTCATTTCCATGACCTCATTCATATTAAGCTTAAGGAGCTGAAGAAGGAACACATTAGTGGTAAGGGGGAAGAAATAGATGCTGAAGGTAAGAAACAAAATATCGGTAATTGAGGAAAACAAGGCAAGAGAGTTGAGTAGGGGGGCCCAAGTTCTAGGACCAAAGGTAGTAAAAGGAGGAGCTTCCAAGAGGAAAAGGACAAGCTACTTGGCTTTGCTAAACTTCATGAAGAATTCTACAAGTAGGAGCTAGTTGTCATGGAAACTCTTAAGAGTATGTGATCATGTTGATGGGTACTAGGTTGATGGGTGGACAATGGGCTATAGTATGTTTGCTGTTACTATAGTATATTACTATTTCTAGTCTCTTTTTCTTTATAGTAGGAAAGAAAAATAAGAAATCTAGAAAATATATTATCACAAATTGAATTGAATAGCTTTTATGAAATCAATAGAAGAGTGAATTTCTATTTTCTCCATTTTAATACATTGTTGTAAGTAGTTCTTATTTGGTTATTATATTAGTAATAGAAAGATAGGGATGCTTAATTTAATCCAAGAAAGGACCCACTTGTGTTGGACAAAAGCTAAGTCTTTGCCTTAGTTTAGATGTATTTACAATTTAACATCTTTTCTATCATAAGACTCAGCCTATAGCTATAAACTATTTATTTTCATTCTATTTAAAAATATTTCTAGTTTTACAATAGGTTTCCTTTATGTGTTAAGCAATCACTTTTTTAAAATTCTATATTTTCCTTCCCTATACACAACATTAGGACCTTGATCTCTTAGGAATCCAAAATTCATACATATAGTACAAATATCATGCCAATAAATGCATCCCTAGGTTGAAAAGTTAATAAATCACAACATGAACAAAGTGGCTACCTACTTAGTGGATAACCTATCCATTGGGTTGTGTTTCATCTTTTTCTCCACAAGGTTTAATTAAGGATTATTTAAGCTCAACATTTTTGGCATAGTTGCTAGTGACAGTGTCAATCCTTAGACTCTTCGGATTTTGAGATAGGTTTTATTATTTTCTTTAGATTAAAAATTAACTTTCTACATATTAGGAGTATACATGGGAAACATAATATAAAAAACCCCTTTTTCAGTAATACTATGCAAAAAAATAGGGACTCTCAACTCTAAGACAAATTGCATGTCATGAAAGAGAGACTAGTGGGGAAGATGCCTTCTAAGAGATAGTAAAATTATAGCTAATACTGCATAAGGTGAAGCACCTATAGCTGCAGCCACATCCCATACTAAGGCAATTGCAGCCCAAGGAGTGTCAATTGAGGCATTAGGAACTCAAGAACAAGAGAAGCTCCTATAAGTTTCCATAGAGGTAACCATAACAGTTTCAAATTCATGTACCCAGTCAACCCATACTCTATTTTCCAATACCATATATATCAAACTACACAATCCCTCGAATCCTTCTTTAAATAATCTTCATCACAAATACCCAAACTCATTTTAAGAAAAGATTGTGGGTTTGAAGTAGTTGAACACACAGTGGATAATGAAGTCCTTGAAAATAATGCCAATGTGTCCTCCACCTTGGAATTATCATTTTTTTATCAAGATGTGGAAGTAGCAATGAAAAATATTTCTCCCTCTCCCATGCCAAATTTCCATGGATTAATCACATAATATCCTAATACTTTCTTATTTGAGTTTGACATCATATGTACAAACTATGATTACACTGCTAATGATCATCATTTGAAGCTATTCCCATCAACTCTCAAATATTGTGCATTAAGGTGGTTCATGGGACTGAGCGAAGATGTCATAACTAATTAGAAGACAATAAAGGAAAAGTTCTTTTTCAAATACCAGGACTATTATTGAAGAAAGGATATGAAGGGAATGATATCTTCCAAATGAAACAAAAGGAGGATGAACAATTAGAGGATTATGTGGAAATATATTTTTTTTCTCATAGAAATCCAAATATAATAAAATATATCTTTAATCACTCACACTCATATTTTTGAGAGGATTTAATGAAGAATGTGTATCTACTCTTGAATTGATTAGTGAAGGTGACATAACCTAGTTACCATTCAATGACATCTACACCATTTGCATGCATTATTCAATGTCAACCATGAAGAAGACTTACAACATCAAATAAATGCCTTCTATAAAGATTACTACATGATTTTCACCATTGAAACTTAGTAACCTACTCAAGGATATAATATAGGATATCATCAACCACATGGCCACCCAACTAGATACATTTCATCCAAAAAAAATTTAAAAAAAGAAGAAGAAAAGGTATCACTAAATAAATACTTTCCATACTGTCAAAGGTTGATTCTAAGTGTACAAGGATAGCCATAATTGTGGAAGGCAAATTAGGAACAACAAAATTCAAAGCAGTGGAGGATTAGGAAAGGCAAGTCTTCTATGTGGCACAACTTTGACCATGGCCACCAAGACAAGGTATGCCTCATAACCCTTTGTCCTTAAATTATCCATACTCCAATTCGTGTTAAAATTTTGGTAACTAGTATAATGTTCCATTCAACTATATGCCACCTCAAGCCTAGCCCAACCATATACCACCCTGAAACTAGATAGGCCAAGGAACATATTAAAAATAGTCATTTTGACCACAAGTCCACAACTAGTAGTGGAAAACACTATCTTCTCCATGGTCTCAGCCATAGATAGAGAACTACCAATGGCTTAACTCAAACACCAGTTTCCAACAATAGCCATAATCTACACAACATCAACTATCAGACTTAATTCCCAATGTTGCTACTCCCAATCTACCCAGATGTACATAAATACTTGTTCATCTTGTACTTGACACAAATAAAAGGTTGGTTCAATTGGCATACAATAACAAAGTGATGCAATGCCTAACATATACATTTGGGGTGGGTGATGTGCAATTGCACTCATGAAGGGTAGTTCTTTTCACTCCTACCACTTTGTTAATCATGGATCTCCCTATAGATGCTCCTATTACCAACACTAACCTACAAAAACTAAATAAGAAATCCACTCCTGTGCCAAGCCCATATCATACTAAAACAACCAACAATAATCGTACATTTCTAGAAATATTGGCCTCAAAATAATTGGAACCAAAAACTAAGTTTGACTTTGTTGGATAGTTTTTATATTAGATATCATTCACAAAAAAAAAGAGAGATTAAAATATAGGAGGTTCTACTCCAACTAACTACAACCCACTACTTCAATCCTCACAAATAACATCTCCAACTATAACAAAGCATCATAAAGCATATTTATCTGCAACCTTACATCACATCATACCAATAAAATAAAATAAAAAACTATGACTCAAATACCCAAGTACTAATTTTAGTAACACATCTGGTTGCTGCTTTGTTCATACATATTAGTCTGATAAGTACCAATGGATGGATCTACTTCATCCTCTGGGTCAAGGTCTTTTACCATTGGTACACATATATTCTTGACAATAGCCACTATTTTGATATGCTTCTCAGGTCTTAGGATGTTATATTTTCCATCTAGTCTTTTAGCTTACTCAGCTTCTCTTTGTTTAGATTATCTCTTCCTTGTATCCAAAAGTGTGCATTCTTGATCTCTTTCTTGTACACAATATTAAGGCCTTCCTCCAATAGGATAAATAATTTTTCTTTATGAATTTCCATCACCATGTAGTAACCTACAAAATAATCAAAACATGGGTTAAAGTTCACATTGAGTCTCAGTAGGGTACCTCTTTTTTCCTTGGAATACTTATTCATTCCTCTCTTGCATACAAACCACAAAATATCACTAGTAAGAATAGGCTAAGAATCCTTAATCTCAATAGAGAACTCATTAACATATCCAAATAAAATTTCATGGGAATTAAAACTATCTTTGTTTAGCCACCATAAATAATCTCCAAGGAAAGCATACAAAAGATTAAAGGAAAAATTACAATCATAAAATAAATGTTCAATAGATTCAACATGATTGCACATTGGGAAGACCCTAGCAGGAAAACCAATTGGTAAGTGCACAAAGATGGGGGACCAAAAAGTGGCCACAACCACTTTTCATCCCATAGGAGCAATAAAACAAGTGTGTTATAGCACACTCATGTTTTAGGCTATCAAAATAAAACAACAAAAAGAGGAACCTACAGCCTCGTTTGCAAAATTAGGAACGCATGTTTCACCTTTGCTGTTCTACGCGCACATTTGATCAATTTCGAAGAGGAGTCAAGAAATTCACCATGCCACATCACTGATCCCGCTCTCAAGAACATCGAGCATGAGGTGTAGAGAGTGTAGTAGCTAAACAAGGTAGGGTTTGTTAGTTTCTTTGTGAATTTGAAAAGAAATTGTTAGTTTTGTAATGTTTTGATTGCATTTTGGTTTTGAATTTTTAGCCAATGAGGCACCGCAAAACCCTAATCCAGTAGAGGAGGCTAAAAAAAACCACCTGAAACTAAGGAGAACCCTCAAAACCCCCCACCTTCATGTCCTCACCATCAAAGAGACACACAAGAAAACTATTAAGGGTGAATTGAAGAAAACAAAAAATAACTTAAAACCCTAATTGAAACATTAAATACTCCTTGAATGCAAGCTCTGATCATATGAGAGCCCTTGCCAAGTCATTAGAGGTCATTGTTTCTCATATTGAATCAATGAAAAACCAAATTGCCAAATTCAAGTACTATAGGGAGAGGAGTCGACAATACTATGCTAAAAATTTGCCTTAAAAGCAAGGACAAAAAAATTATGAAATTTCAATTATGTGCACTTTTTTTAATCCTAAAATTGGCCAAACACTAGAAGAGAGTTTTAAATGGTTCCTAATTCATTGGTGTGTGCACACTGGTATATCCCAAAACTTTTGGGATAGATGGTACATGGTCTTTGATGAGCTTCCTTGTAATAACAATGAGGTACTGCAATATTTCATGAGGAAACTCTATTGTGAGTTTACCCTTAACCAGATTCCTAATTACATCGATATTTGGGAGTTTTAAGGTAGAGGTGGTGGCTCTGCCCAAAATAGATAGGGGGTAAATTGAGACTAGAATCATGTACCTAGACCCCTCATGGGGCCAACACATATCTATCCCTTCAAATTTGAAGGAGAGTGTTGAGATGGAGACACTATATTCATTAAGTTCTCTCACCCAGTCTCTAGCACATCATGGCGATGATCATACCCAGGATAATGAGGGTGATGTTATATGGAGCCTAATTAGATTCGAAGGTCACTTTTATCGACGTGGTTTCCCCCCAAATCATTTAACAGGGTCAAGGAGTAGCGCCCCTTGCGGGGGATTGGGGGCAGCGCCCCCAAGACGGGGTCAAGGGGCAATGCCCCTTGTAGGGTCTAGGGCCAGTATGAGAGTTGTTTTTCATTGGCTGACATAAAAAAACCCTATTTTGTAACTAACAAAAAGTTGTGATAAAAATGGCTAAGGGTTAGGGTTTCCATTGATATTGTAGTATAGCATTTTGCAACAGTATTGAGTTGTAGGGATTGCTAGTTGTAATCAGTTTGATTTATTAGATAATAATATTTGACTCTCTATTGGTGGATGTAGCCCAAGTTTGGGTGAACCACGTTAAAACTTGTCTCTTGCTATTAGTATTTCTGTGTGTTTTTCATTCGTCTATTTAATCTTTATTTGCATTTAATTGATATCTTCTGCCTACTAACCCTAATAGGTGAGAGCAGTAGGTTATGTTGGTCCCCACATGTTTGGAGTTCATGTGGGAATTTGTGCAATTATAGGACCCATGACTTTCACCATGTAGGCAATTGAGATGATGCTACAGAGTGTCAGGATGCTGCGCCATAGGGGCAACAACTAGTGATGGACACATCCATATTGGATGATATTGCCCTCATAGATGTTGTCTTGTAGGAAACATTTGGAATTGACTCCGAGGTAAATTTTTACAAGGTTCAACTTGATTCAATATATTTCTATTTGAAATTTCTAATTAAATATATGATTTTTTATATTTTAAGCCAAAATTAATGTATGTAATTGTTTACACTATGTAATTCTAGGGTCAAAGTATTTATTTTGCATCTGTTAGTCATCCAATGCAAGTTTATGAGAGGAGGTCTAGTCAACATGTATGTTACAATTTATCACAAGATCATAAATATAAGACATATATCAATGGCAATCTTATTTAGTGACAATTTGATGATGAACAGGGAGCTTCACCACCACCATGATGATTTCCTTGGTCCCCTCCACATAGAAGCACTTTCATTGAGGTAAATTTTACCATTTGTAATCATTATGCATTTAAATAATGTTATGTATCTTTTTTGTCAAATCACCTTGAACTCTATTTCAGATGTTGAATATGGAGACTCCTCATCTTCATCAGTTGGTGGAGGTGGGCATTGTTGTAGCTATTTTTTTTGCAGATCCTTTGACTGAGATATGAGCCAGTAACATGTAAATGTCATTTTGTGGGTATATGCACAAAGATGAAGGGCCAAAAAGTCACCACATGACTTTTTTGTCCCATACAAGCAATAACGCGAGTGCATTTTAGGCTTGGTAATACTGAGCCATAATGCTAGCATATTTTGAAAAAGCAAAACTCTCTCTCTCTCTCTCTCAAGAGAGTGAGAGAGAGAGCAGTAGGGAGAGAGATGTTTTAGTTCACCATAATACGCTAGCATTATGTGAATGCACATAATTCGAGCGCATTATAATGCACTCACGTTATGTGCATTCACATAAAGCTAGCATGTTATGCTTATGCTTGGAAATTACCAAGCCTAAGGTTTGGATTTGCCTTGGGCTTCCAATCCAAAGGCTTGGATTGTGTTTAGGTTATCCAAGGAAGTGTTTTTCTAGAGTTTAACAAAACTCAGATAATCTGTAGTGTGCTCCTCATTAGGATTGCACTTTTTTAAATGAAAAGTAAAAAAATACTACCATAATCTTAAGCTCTCTGTTAGCTATCTAACCATATAATCTTTTTCATGTTTTGAGTATGTTAAGGGTTTCATCTTTAATTTCTTTTGTTAGTGTATCTTTTTTTGTCAAAAACCAGTGTCTGGTATTTTTGACTTTTTTTTTAACCATTCATCAAAATTTCAAATAAGTTACATTTTTAGAAACTAGACTAGAAACTAGACTCCATTCTACACATATTTAAGAAAAAAATTGATTTTCGATTAGTTTTCAAAAAAATTAGGGGAAGCACACTCAATTTTCTATTTTTTAGGATGTGTCCACTTTGAAAATTAGAAAAAAAATCAATAATATATGAAAATTTTATTAGAAAAATCATGGATAAACTACATGGTGTTAGCTAATTTCTCACTGAAGCAATTTTTAAAATACTAAAAAAAAGTTAACATTTTAGGGGGATCACACCAGATGCTATGTTATGTTTTTTTGAGAAAAATAGGACCAATTTGTGTGCTCGCCCCTTTTTGAATCCCTTAATCTCAACCATTTTTGAAAAAAAATAGTAGTTTAGATACTAAATTTGGAGCACTACGACTCTTGTTTTTGTTATATCTTCAAATTTTGAGTGTAACTATCCTCAATTTCTCATCCAATATCAGTCTTTCCTGATTCCAGAAAAAAGTGGCATCTTAAGACCCCCTTTTGGTCCCTCATCTTTGTGCACCTACCCTTGTATTTCTTGTTTAATCTCATGTCATTTAATGTACATAAATGATATTCATGTTTACTCAATTTTGTTTCTTCAGGCTTCTCACAAGAGGTCACAACTCTAACACATCCAACTATAGATAAATCAAGACAAAAATGATCGAGAAGGATCACCATCTAGCGGTAAGTGATTGATTACATATGCCATGTTATATATTTCATGTTTTCTACATTAATATGGATATTGTTTGATTGTATTAATAGGTGGAGCTTCAAAAATATATATTGAGGAGGTCTAGTTGATGGGAGAGTGAGGATGAGTCACTGATTGACTCTCCATTTTCATAACATGGGCTATCAATTATTTGATAGTAATTCATAGGAAATTTGATTTTGGGACACTGTTGTATGCCTATATGGATTTGTATATGTACTTTTGTATTTTACCGATGTATATCTTTGTATTTTCCTATATGGATTTATATATTCACTATATGCTATTTTCATGACATCATGTATATGACATTTTACATTAAATATAATATGATGATAAATTAAGGTTATATGATAGTTATTGTATGATGCTTAAAAGTTTTGATATTGTGTACGTGTTCTTCAATGTTTTCATGAAATGATATTATGTTCAATTATAGTTCAATATATGTGTCAAGTATGGTTCAATTAATTCAAATATTTTGATAGCATCCTTGCAAAAATACATTTTGTGAATATCTTGCAATCATTGCATTCTATGAGATTGCATTTATTTGAGGCATCATGTCAAACAGTTCACGTTCCTTCTCTATGCTTCCATACTTTGCATACGTCTACAAGGGTAGCTACAAATACATGTGACAAAATTCCTATATCCTTTATGCTTTGATGGGTGTCCACACCCTATTCTAAATACCCCATTTTGGCATAGGCAAGGAGTATTTTGGATAAGTTTGGGGAATTTGGCTTGACACCTACCAATTAAATTTTCTTTAAGCCTTATCAAAAAATCCATTTTGTGTATATCTTGCAGTCATTGCATTACATGAGACAACATTTATTTGAAGCATCATGTCAAATAGTTCATGTCTATGCTTCCACACTTTCCATACATGTCTACAAGGGTGGTTGCAAATACAACATCTCACAAAATTCCTATATCCTTTATGCTTTGATGGTTGCCCATACCCTGTTCCAAAGATCCCAATTTGGCACAAGTAGGGAGGATGCTTGCAAAGGTTATGGAATTTGGTTTTATATGTGCAAATTGAATTTTCTTGAAAGTTTCTAAATCCTTTACAAAAAATCCATTTTGTGCATATCTTGCAATCATTGCATTCCACGAGACTGCATTTCTTTGCGGCGTCATATCAAAAAGTTCATGTGCCTTGTCTATGCTTCCACATTTTGTATACATGCCTACAAGGGCAGTTGCAAATACATCTCATAAAATTCCTATATCCTTTATGCTTTGATGGTTTTCCATACCCTATTCTGAAGATTCCATTTTTCCATAGGCAAGGAGGATGCTTGCAAAGGTTATGGAATTGGGTTTTACATGTGCCAATTGCATTTGCTTGAAAGTTTCTAAAGCCTTTTTGAAAATTTTCATTTTGTGCATATCTTGTAATCATTGCATTCCATGATACAACATTTATTTGGGGCATCATGTTAAATAGTTCATTTGCCTTGTCTATGATTCCACACTTTCCATACATGTCTACTAGGGTAGTTGCAACTACAAAATCTGTCAAAATTCCCATATCCTTTGTGCTTTGATGGATGACCATACCCTGTTCTAAAGATCACATTTTGGCATAGGCAAGGAGGATGTTGGCTAAGGTTGTGGAATTTGGCTTTACACCCTCCAATTGTATTATCTTGAAAGTTTCTAAAGCCTTATCAAAAATCCATTTTGTGCATATCTTGCAATCATTGCATTCCATGAGACAATATTTCTTTGAGGAATCATGTCAAATAGTTCACAAGCCTTGTCTATGCTTCCACACTTTCAATACATGTCTCTTAGGGTAGTTGCAACTATAACATCTAACTAAATACCCATATTCATTATGCTTTGATGGATGTCCATACCCTATTCCAAAGATTCCATTTGGGCATAGAGAAGGAGGATGTTGGCTAAGGTTGTGGAATTTGACTTTACACCCGCCAATTGCATTTTCTTGAATGTTTCTAAAGCCTTACATGCCTTATGGTTAATCTAATTATGTTGACCTTTGTGGTAAATCTAATTATGGTGACTACCATTATGGAGGGTGGAACAATATTTTCAAGGACACATGGCTCTCTAAACTTGATCCATGTATTTCTTCCCTTATTCTATTGAGTGTTTCTTGTAAAATTGAAAGTACCATGTGCATTTATTTCTAATAATATTAAGTTGTTGAAGCCTCATTTGTTAAGGCCTCGAGGCTTATAAAAATTGTCTTTGCCTTTCATAAAAACTTACCACTTTCAAAATATTCTATGGTATTTACATGACAAATTTGTGAGCAATCCTTATCATTACATGTTCTACTCTTACAAGATTTATATCCTACAATATACTCATAGACATGGCCCACAAGACAACTTCCCCTTCCCTCTTTGTAGAAAATAATCTTGTTGGAAAAGGTGGCCACCATCTAGCTAAGGAACAAATTCATAGCCAACTCTTAAAAACATTAATATTTTAAAAAACAACAATTCAAAAAGTCCACAACATCTCATCTAGATCTATCATTTCTAGTGGAATTTTTAGTAGATCTACCAATTTTAGTGATTTAAATTTGGCATTCTCCACCATTGTTAACATCTTTCCTCTTTAGTAGTGTATGTGCTAGCTTCTCCAGAGATAATAGCATTCCTTTTTATCTAGAAGATATCTAAACTTGGCATTTAGAGTGAAAAAGTAGGTTTCTCTTAAACAAGGTTAAGTCTTATTCTTTCACCTAACTAAACAATAGGAAGACAAGAACCGAGCTTTGGATCAAGCTATTGATGACTTGTACATTCCTTGATGCTAATTAAGTCTGATCCATGTGTCTAATTAATATTTTATCAAGTGTCCTTATTTATTAACCAAGTAAACCCTAATTACACCTTGTAACATAAATTGACTCAATTCAAAGATGAAGCAGACAAAACATATCATAGAAATGCAGAGAATAGAGTTCAAAGATCATGCACCTAAAAATTGAGGGCTAATTGGTGCCCGCTCATTAGTCCTACAACTTTCCATCTGTAAAAATCTTTTGCATCAGTTGTCTAGTGACCTTCAATAGCTCCTAGATCTCAGAGAATCTCCCCAGTTGGACAAGGGCACCCACTCATTTGTCCTAAAAGTGTCAGAATCCAAAATTTTGAAATTCAGTGATGATTGTGTTTCCTATATCCATCTTTCTGCAACTCCTTTTCACTATATCCTATAAAACATGATCTGCACCTACCAAAGGAGAAAGATGTTGTGGCTATATAGGAGCTTGCCTCAGTCAATCCCCATTTTGGTATTCCTACCTCAACAATAGCCAGGGATAAATATTTGCAGAAGTTTGTGCAAACCTAACAAAGTGTATGCAAAAATATCAAACCCTAGATGTCTCAATCAACAGAAGATCAATAACTTGCTTCAATTCAATAAACATATACAAATTCACCTCAAGGAGATGAAAACAAATGAAGATTTGCATGAATAAGAAGACAAATCAGTAATGTCTACGGAAGATCTCCAAGCTTGATGTTGGAGGCTTCAACCCTTCTCTTGATCATGGAAAAGGTGTACAAACCCTAGGAAGAGCAAGATAGTCTCAAGATCTTGATCCCTAATCTCCATCCATTGTCTCCATGATAGAAAATTCAAATAACTAAGTTTTTGCATCAAGCTTGCATAAAGATTGTGTGTGATGAAATGATTTTCAAATGTCATTTTATATCTAACTTTAGGGAATTCAAATTTCAAAATAACATCTCAATATCCCGTGAAAACAAAAATTTGAAAACATAATCCTGAGGTGCATGGTGGGAGCTGACACCCCACCAAGATTCATAATCCTGAAAAATGGGGTAGGACTAGGGCATGGATGCCCAAGTCTAGTCCCCCATTTTTCAACTAGATCTATATCTAGGGGGTCCCAAGGACCCATAATCCAAATTCTCTTTTCATGTTCCATTAATAGTTATCTCATAAAATGAATATTTTCCAACTAGACACTAGCCAATCAGGGTTTTTGGAAGGCCAAAAGCAAAGAGGTTAAGAGGTCACCAAAGACGAGGAGCTAAATTGAGGGAAATTGTATCATTCCATATAAGAGGACAATTTTGTTGGCAAGAGACACTATATAGACTCATGAATGTTATCATTGATGGCAATAAAGGTTATCTCACACATCCGCAAGACATGATGAGTCTTTACCGAAAGTTAGATTGAAGAAGTGTTGAGGTCTGGTAAGCAAGAACAGAGTAGTCAGTAAGGTCCGACAGACAGGTCTGGATCTCTCAGAAGAAGTATCTCAGTGAAGTGTAGATTTGGGGAAGTCAAGAGGAGTACCTTGACAAATAGAATCCAAGGATTTAGCCTCAGGTGTTAAAAGAATGAAGAGATATGAATACTTGAGTGTCGGGTTCCTGATTGACAGTGTGAACAGAGGAAGAACTGACTGACAGAACATCAGACATTATTCCGAATGTGTTACTGATGATGGTAAAGGTTCTTAAGGTATAAGTTATGATTGGCCAACATGATTGATAACTTCTACAAGTATATCCTTGATCCGCATTACTTGGTATGCAAGGATTCAGCCGACAGACCAGAGTTTGAGATAATATTGACTATTCCAGGTGCTGACTAGAGAAGTGTTGAAATCACTTGTGCGGATATATATACATGATAGATTTAGATATGAAGGTGTGTGTGGTGTGTGTTTAAGTGCGAAAAAAAGTAGAAGAATATATAAAAGGCAGAAAAATAGGTTCAGAATGTAAGAGGACAACAGCACTCAAGGAGAGTAAGAATGAAGTGCTGCAGATTAGTCTATCGAGCTTAACTGGAATTGAACTTCAGCATATGTGGATGCTTTTCATCAGTTCAAGTTTTCTTCTTGTAAACAGTATGTCTTTTGTAGGCAGTGAGCCTCTTGTGAGTAGTGTGCTCGGGCAGTGAGCCCTAAATTGGCAAGTGCCATTTTGTATCTTCTATTCTTCTAATAGAGAATAATATCTTGGGTTAATCACCCCATGGTTTTTTCCCTTAACAGGGTTTCCACGTCAAAATCATTGTGTCATGTGTATTGGTGTTATTTATATTTAATGAGTATGCTCGCTTATAGAATTTGATGTTGCATTAACTGTTAAGAAAGCACAAAAAGTTAAATTATTAGGATAACTGATTCACCCCCCCTCTCAGTTATCAAAAATTGGTATCAGAGCCAAGCTCCTCCCAACTAAGCCTAACAGCTTGAGGAAGATCTAGGAATCCAAATGGATGTGTATGTATGAGGGAGCAACTTAAGTCTGCCCTTGATGATCTTGAGCAGTCAAATTCTGAAGTCAATGAATTAAAAGAAAGACTCAAATAGGCTGATGATTTTATAAAAGAACTAAAAGAGAAACTGAGTCTCTCTATGAAAAAGTGAAAGGAGCTACTTCAACAATTGGCAAGTCAAGGTGAAGCAAATGATACAAATGAAGACTTAAAGGAGAAGACTAAGTTATGTGAAAAATTGTCAAAAGAGGTCATTATGGTAAGACATGAAATGGAATCAGGAGTTATAAAATTCACCCATGAAATTGAAGAAAAGAGAAAGACTGAAGATGATCTAAGACAATCTCTCAAGGAGAAATCAAAAGACTGCCACAAGATGGATAGAATAATCAGACATCTTGAATCTGATCTTGAAGATGCTAGAGATAATGAAAAAAAAGTTGAGGATCAAATTGTCTCTCTTAAAAGGGATCTTCAAATAGAAAATGAATACAAAGAGAAATTCAAAGTAAGTTCTGCTCAACTTGAAGTTCTCCTTGAAAGCCAAAAGAGGGCAGATGACAAGTGTGGCCTAGGATATGAAAAAGATGAAAGTTTCAGATCCGGTCAGAAGAATTTTGAATCAGAAAATCCAAGGAACAGGCCCAGAAGACTTCTGGTAAGGCAGCCTAATGCTCAAAGATATCCATCCTTCAATGGATACTACCACAACTACAATAACTTTGGTCATAAAGCTAATCAGTGCAGAAAGAGAATGAACCAGACTAATACATCCTTCTCTAGACAATGTTTCAACTGCAAAAGGTATGGTCATAAATCTCATGAATGCAGAAATATGTAAATAAACAATTCATTCAATGGTAGATGCTTTGCATGCAATAGAATGGGTCATATGGCTAATCAATGCATATTAAGAGGATTTCAATCAAATATGCAAAGAAATGTTGTTTTCCAAATTTGCAATAGATCTGGTCATATTGCCAAATTCTGCAGAAGCAAGAATCAGGACAAAAAGGGTTAGGTACACCATAATCAAAATCAAGACAAAGGAAAAGGAAAGGTGAATGTGGATGAAGTTAAAGGTGAGATGAACAAGATTTGGGTAAAGAAAAGTACAGAGAATGTAGGGGATGGATCCACACCAGAATCTAGTGTTGATATTCCTTCCAGAAATTAAAAAGTGAGCTTTGGCTCAGGGGGAGACACAAGGGAAAACATTTTCCCCTAGCCAATCAATTGGTGCCTGTAATTGGCACATGAAAGGCTGCGGATCAAAGGAGTTTTCAGAGAAATGCCTAGATAAGCCATAGTAAAGATTTGAAAGATCTACATGAAGATTTAAAGAGTCTAATCCCTTTAGATAGATCCAGTTTAACAGTCTTCTAGTAAAAGCAGGGTTCTTACAAGTTTGGTCCGGTGTGATTCTAAAATTGAGACATCTTGATCTATAGTTAAATCAAATGGTTGAGGAAAGTAAGAAAGCTCATTGTTAATCTCCGAGGATAACTGTAAGCATATTACAGTGATCTAGAAAGAGATCTATTTCAAAGTAAGGAACTCCGAGCAACCGGAATAACTTAACTTTTGCATTTATTGCGATATGGAATTAGGGTTTTTTAGCAAAAAAAAGGGTTCACTTGCTCATCATTTTCACAATTTGCATTCAAGAAGAAAGGAAAAGGAGCTCTGCAACAAGATTTCTTAAGAAGCAACTACTGAATTCAAATCATTCAAGTTCACTCCGTGAACCCTACAGGCGCAAAAGGTATTTTCTGTTATCAAATATCTCTCTGTAAATCCTTGAGTGATGGGTAATCCAAATATTGTGAAGATCTCTGATAGGCCTCGCCCCAAGTTCAAGAAACATCCATACAAATCCTTAGAAGTAGATTCCCTAGGAGTATTTTCTAGTGTTGCGCATGGTGTGCTGCATACAGAAGATATTAAGGTTTACATACATGCGAATATTGAAGAGTTCAGGGAATTCAAACTAAGAGACATCTATCATAAACAATTGATAGATGATGCTTTTGAACTTAAACCTCAATATAAGGGCATCTAGGAGAAACATTTTGATCAGTTCATTCATTTCCCCTACTTTGAAGAAGATGAATGGGTCCGGTATGTATTGAGTAGGATGTATGATAACTTCCTATGGCTGAACAGACCTTGCAAAATCACTAAGGAGGCAATTAGGGCAATAACCGGCTTACACTCCTCCGGAGGGATACCTGTCCTCAAATCTGTCAAAAACCAAATTGTAACTTAGGCCACCAGATCAAAATTTGATAAGAGGGCAATGACCATTGAAGATATCACTGACCCGGATATCGAGTTTGCATCTATGATAATAGGGTATAAGATATATCACTCCAGTAGGGAGAATTCAGTGTCTGTAACTGCAGTGTCTACTGCCTATGAGATGCTGAGAGAGAATGTAGAGTATGATCTCTGTGAACTCCTTCTAAGTCAATTGATGGAGAACATACAAAAGATCAGAAAGGACAAGAAGAACTCCTTTAAATATGGTGGACTGATATTGTGTTTATTTTTCTACTTCATGAATGAGCTACTCGGATCCAATGGATGGGTATGTAAAATAACAAACCGATAGCAATTCAAATCAGAGATTACTTGCATGAACTTGGGGATTCCAAGGCAAGGAATACAGCTCTGTGGGGGTACTTTAAGAACTTCCAAAATACTATGCAAATCAGAGAAAGAATCCCAAAATCATTGGTTGAAAAATATAAAGATATAGTGTGCTTAATGGTAGACATTGATCAATGCCTAATGGAGGCAGTAGAGCCAAGGATAGTATGGATCATGCCTATGGGGTATGAAGTTGATGAACAAATTGTGGAGCTGCATGTTTAACACATTCTAAGTCAGCCAAAGGATCCAAAGGCATAAAGGTTTGGAACCTTTGAAGAGCTAAGTGTAAAAGTTCATGTGGAACTTAGACAACTGGAAATAAAGAGGAAAGTGAGAAAAGAAGTTAAAGAAGTTGCCAAAGGCTTAGGCATCTAAAGGAGGCACTTGATGCCAATAGGGAAAAGATGGAAAGGGCTGAGGAAGAGAAGAAAAAGGTAGAAAAGGGAAGTAAGGAAAATGCTCCGGTAGAATCTTCCACCCGGACAAGATCATCAAAGAGATCTGCACCTGCCACTACTAAAAGCTCAAGGACATCAATACCGGAAGCAAAATCATCTGGTAGAGGAGAGAAAAGAACTAAACAAAGGCCACAAGGTCTTATGTCAGTCAGAAGGATGATGAAGAAACTAAATCAGATGAGGAGATAAAGAAAATCAAGAAGCAGAAGAAGAAAACATCCGGTGAACCCTCTACCGGTCAAGGTGAAGAAGAAAAGGCAGAAGAATTTGTAGAAAAGCCCACTCTATCTTTAGATGATGTCATCAAATCAGTCACTATGGATGAAAACCTTCAGCCAATGGCTGAATTCTATGATGATTACAATGAAGCAAACCAAAAGATCTTGTAGGAAGCAGCAGTTAAGAATCTGAACATATATAACAAGGCTTTTATTGAAATTATATCTCTTATTCCCAAAAGCCTAGAAAAAGAGTAAGAAATAAGAAAGAATAATGCCATGGCAAAAGATCTTGAGATCCAGGAACAGATAGCCATTCAGCTATATCCTTCAATCGATTCAAAGCAAATGAATATGATCTTCAAGGATTGCAAGGATGAATCAGCTCATGCTTGGTGAGACTAACAAGATAGCCAAGGAAACAGAAGAGATCCTCTGAAATGCCTTCAAAAGATTCAATCTTCCTGTTATAGAGGACTTGGGTGTTGATCCTTCAACCATAGGTGTTGAAAAGGAATCCATTGAGGAAATGACAAAAGAGGTAATGGGCACTGGTGAAGATAAGGGCTTGGAACCCTCTGCTCCAGAAGAGGTGGCCCATGAACAAATAAACATCACTCCTCTGGTTTCCCCTGCTGACTCTGGATCCAAAGGAGAAGAAAGAACAAAGGAGAAGGAAGCAGAAGTGAAGGAAAAAGAAGATGACAGTACCAAGGTTGTAGAAGGAGAAAAAGCTCCAAGAGATAGTTCTGAGACTGCAGAAGAGAAGAAGAATCTATCTCCGGCAAGAGACACTACAAAAACTGTCAAAGAGTTCTTAGACAAAGAAACAATGGAAATTGATGAACCAAAACTTCTGCAAGGGCCACTTAATTTTGACTCTCTTTCTCTGGTACAAACAATGAAGATAGCTTCATTTGCTAATGCAAAGGCCAAAGAAAAACTCCTAAAGTCTCACATGGAAGACTGTGAGCTTATAGTAGCCACATCCAGAGTTTTAGAAAAGATCATGCCAACTTTTCAAAAGGATCACTCAGCCTCCTCATCTGGTAATCTCAAATCTCTGATTAATAGTATTAGTACACATTTCTATTCTCTAGAGAAATTAGCTGAGGAGAAGGTCAGGAAAGAGTTTTTGGATAAGAGATTCTCTAAGCTACAAGGGCTAATAACAAATGATAGGAGAGTAATAGGTATTGGGATAAAGAGCTTGGAAAATGCTCTCAAGGATGGAGGAGATGTATACAAATTTTGTATATCCTAGTCTAAAGAAACAATGGAGATTGAGAAGAAAGTGAAAGAATAGGAGGAAAAACTAACAAAACTTTCTCAAAATTTTGATCCACTTACCACATCCATAATAAATCAAGAATGTCAGACAATTGCAGTTTTGAATGAAATTAAAAAGCTTGAAAAAGAGAAGAAAACTAGAATCAGTAGGTTGAATGAACTTAGAGGAATAATTATCCCTAAGTTGGAGGCCATGCATGAGGAGTGATGCTCAAACAATAGCCAGAACAAATGATCTGACAGATCTAAAAAAGGTAGAAGCTTATGCATTCCTGTTGATTGGTCACATCGCAATCTTGGATAGAATGAAGCAGAGTTGGGCGACAGAATTTGTCCAGTTGAAGACATCTTTTGCAGATATACTTTAGTTTATGTAAAGTATAGCATGTATAAATACGTATGCGGCTAAGTATAAAAGTGTTTTTGAGAAATATTTTTTGTGCAGACCCCACCCTTTGCCATTGATATCAAAGGGGGAGTGAGGAGCAGTGAAAAATAAGGAATCCAACTAAGGGGGAGCTCCAGAAAATGTACATAAAAATAGAGCATCAGCCAAGGGGGAGTATATTGGGACACTTAGTCATTTTTCACTAAGTGTTGCCATCAATGCCAAAGGGGGAGATTGTTGGCAAGAGACACTATATGGACTCATGAATGTTGTCATTGATGGAAATAAAGGTTATCTCACACATCCACAAGACATGACGTGTCTTTACTGGAAGTCAGATTGAAGAAGTGTTGAGGTCCGGTAAGAAAGAACAAAGCAGTCAGTAAGGTCCGACAGACAGGTCAGGATCTCTTAGAAGAAGTATCTCAGTGAAGTGCGAATTTGGGGAAGTCAAGAGGAGTACCTTGACAAATAGAATCCAAGGATTTAGCCTCCGGTGTTGAAAGAATGAAGAGATATGAATACTTGAGTGTCAAGTTATTGATTGACAGTGTGAACAGAGGAAGAACTGACTGACAGAACATCAGACATTATTCCGGATGTGTTACTGATGATGGTAAAGGTTTTTAAGGGGTAAGTTATGATTGGCCAACATGATTGATAACTTCTACAAGTATATCCTTGATCCACATTACTTGGTATGCAAGGATCCAGCCGACAAACCATAGTTTGAGATAATATTGACTATTCTGGGTGCCGACTAGAAAAGTGTTGAAATCACTTGTGCGGATATATATACAAGATGGATTTAGATATGAAGGTGTGTGTGGTGTGTGTTTAAGTGTGAAGAAAAGAAGAAGAATATATAAAACGTAGAAAAATAGGTTCAGAATGTAAGAGGACAACAACACTCAAGGAGAGTAAGAATGAAGTGTTGCAGATCAGTCTATTGAGCTTAACTGGAACTGAACTTCAGCATATGTGGATACTTTTCATCAATTCAAGTTTTCTTCTTGTAAACAGTAAGTCTTTTGTAGGTAGTGAGCCTCTTGTGAGCAGTGTGCTCGGGCAGTGAGCCCTAAATTGGCAAGTGCCATTTTGTATCTTCTATTCTTCTAACAGAGAATAATATCTTGGGTTAATCACCCCGTGGTTTTTTCCCTTAACAGGGTTTCCATGTCAAAATCATTATGTCATGTGTATTGGTGTTATTTACATTTCATGATTATGCTTTCTTATAGAATTTGATGTTGCATTAACTATTATAAAAGCATAGAAAGTTAAATTATTAGGATAACTGATTCACCCCCCCTCTCAGTTATCAAAAAAATTATGATGTAACATTTAGCCCCCAATTTAGTGGCCATATGAAACTACATGCATATGCAACTAGAGGAAAGTAAATGCATCAATCATGAGAAGGATATCCAAAAGGATATTGTAGAGGATGTTAAAGTGTTGTCACGGAGAAGGAAGGAGCCTCCAAGTCCATAATCCTACAAGATCACAAAGTAAGGAACCGCAACCTGTAAAGGAACACTTGTCAGAAAATAAAAATCAAATCAACCTACAACCACCACCAATGATTCAGTACAAAAACACTAAGGGGGTTGAGTGATTAGACATGATGAGGGAGGAAATCAAGGGGAATATATATCCCCCCTTGTTGTGAGGGGAAATCAAGGAGAAACAAGGAGATATCCACATGCATCAATTTTCAAGGAAAACTTGATGAGAAATGTGTTGTGAGGGTTGTTTAAAGAAACATTGCTCAAGCATAACACATTAGGCTAGATAGAGAGTGGAACAAGGATTTCAATGCAATAAATGGCATGGAAATCTGAGTTCAACAGCTCAAGATAGAGGCTCAATAGCGAAATAGAACAATATTGCACATAGTTAGGGATATTATTTCTCATCCACTTACTTTATGTAATGGGGATTTTCACTTATCACTTACTCATTCTTGTTTCTTGTCATTGTGTAGAGGAGAGAGATAGAAGGAGAAGAGGAGGACAGCCATGCCAAGCCGATACTCATATTAGCCCCCACAACTAGAGATGCTCCAAGCCTGAGTGGCAAAGAGGTGTTTCGAGGCCAAGGTAGGGTCCTAATCTTACGCATCTATTGTCTTTTTGTTTTCTTTTAGTTGTTTTTATCATTTACCATGTCAAGGGAGGCATAATGGATAGGGGTTCCTGGTAGGGGCTCTCAGGTCCACCTAGGGCACCAAAGTCTCATTGGGGCATCCTAGTCTCTCAGGGGTGCTAGTGTCCTTTTGGGGCACCTAGGTCCATAGACGACATGTGCCCTAGGTATAGGCATACATTACTATTTTAGATGGTAGTTTTTCGTTTTAAGATGAAAAACTGATACTGCTATTTATTTTTTGATCTGTAAGACGTCTCGAAGACACGAGAGCACACAGGTAGTCACCTGATGGCACTATAGTGAGAGCATGCAACTACCATGTCTAATGCAAAGAGGGAGTACTTGCAGGCAGTAGGGTTATGGTAGGTGTTTGATATGCCCACAATCAAATTTCATTGCAGCATGTTGATGGCTTGGATGGAAAGGTGGAATGCAGATACATCCACATTCCACTTACTAATATGTGAGATGACTATCACACTGGAGAATGTGTACAGGATCCTCTGACTACCTATCTGAGGAGAGACTGTGAGGGTCATGGGAAATCGCATAGCGGAGTATACTCGCGAGAGTCAGTTGTGTTTTCTGGGTCACATAGTTTCATGGGCAAAGTGAGGACATATTCAACTCTGACTTTTAGAGCAGGGATGCAGTGACATCCTATTGGTTTGCATGATCATGATAGTCACTATTGCACTAGCCATCACACTAGATGGGCAAAGCATTCACCTTCATGGGGGTCTCGTTCACACCATTAGAGTGATGGAGGAGCATCAAACTGTATATGCATGGGGGCACAGTATACTTGCACACCTCTACCATGAACAAGGATGGTATGTCCATTATGAGATGCACAGTTTGATGATCTACACTTTATTTTAGGTTTTGTCTTTTTAAGCATATCAGGTGTACATGACTGACAGGGTTTCCTATAGATGTAGCATTCATCCATCCACACGTTCATGCCTATCCACTAGTCATATGTTGGAGACACAGTGATTTGTTGTATTGGAGAGTTGTCTTTGATAGATTGCAGCCCAGCGATATTATCTAGAGATTGTATCTTAGCTATATCCTATGGCCTAGCTAGTAGAGATAGTTACCGAGGATGCAAAAGGATTGACTAATGGTTAGTTGCCTTGATCACATCGTGGTTTGGTTCTACTTTGACAAGGTGGAACAGTAGTTTGGATAGGTATAGGATGTTCCTATAGTTCATTCGAGCTATGCGCAGACCATGTGTAACGTAGTCAGGGTGAACAATGCTTGACAGTTGATAGTGGAAGATGTACCTCTTCGTGAGGATGATGCCCCAAGATGCAATGCTAGTATCAAATGTAGATGATGTTGGTTGTACCCAAGCATATCAGACCTGGTGGCATACAACACAGCTTACTCCAACGTATCCTCCCAATCACCCGATGGGTGATACTCAACCTTGGGTCAATCATGCTATTGACTTTGCAAGATACTATGATCTAGAGGAGGATGCAAAAGATGATGATGAGGAGGAGGAGATTCCATCATAGTATGTCTTCAGGGTGAGACCATGACAAGACCAATAGGAGGTAGACACTGACGAGGATACCAAGTCAAGACCATGGTCTGGTCCCTGCAGGTGTTGAGAGACCAAGTCAGAGCGAGAGAGGGGGAGTAATAGGCCTATGGCCCCAACTATAGATCAAATTGCAGAGCTTGTGACACCTTTAGTGATCTGAGATCCATCTTGGCGAGATGGAGATCCAAGTTAGCCTTATTTCATTAGTTTGATCTTCTTATGTTTATGGTTTATGATTGTTATGTGGGAGTCTAATATCTATCTTTTTTTCTAATTTGCACTTGGGACTGAAGATTGGTGAGACTTTCTGAGTCAAGTCATAGTAGACATAGTACCTTCAGATGTATCTGAGTAGTGGGTGCAAGTAGGGTATTCGCAATGACCATCCCCTGGGTGACATGCGGAGATATTTATGCCTTTCGTCAGGTACAAGACAACTATAGAGGCTATTCTAGAGCAGCTTGCATGGGAGATAGAGGAGTTACTTTAGAGAGTTGAGCATGCCAAGGATTAGCTTCAAGAGTAGCAAGATCAGGTGGTAGTAGTTTCTACATTAGAGAGATCCAGTTGTTAGTGAGTTCTTACTGCTTGAGGTCCATCAGGCAAGAGCTGACAAAGATAGGGCTCAAGCCAAGAGAGACTAGTACCATTAGATGTACTGGGAGGTACACAAGGAGGTGATAGGACTGAGAGGCAAGATCAGGGGGTTATGATCATGGAGTGTCTGTAGGAGTCATTCATGATCCATAGCCACACATGGTCAGGCCTCTATCATGGGCACACACCAAGGGCCTGAGGGTACAGGTGACTGAGGTTTAGCTATGTGATGTATATATATTATGTACTACGACATCCCATTTTGTTATGAGGGATAGTCAACTTGGATGTATATTTGAAACTAATATATATATATATGATGTTTACTTTTTCTCTCTATCTGCAATGGTTTTAAATGATTTGAAATGATAAACCCTAATAGTTTCCCACTATCTACACCAAAAACATGCGAGGATTTAATCACATGTTGTACTTTCTTATTCATTCCAAAAATTGTCAAAGATTCATAGCGTGATCTTGGCAAATAATGGACCTTGCCAAGATGTCATCGACATAATGTTCTAAGATGTTGTTCATATAGTCATGAAATATAAGGGTCATGGCACATTGGTAAGTAGCTCCTACAATCTGAAGTCCAAATGGCATGACTACCCAACAAAATGTACCCTAAGGTGTTATAAAAGTTGTTTTATATCGATCTTGAGGGTTAATTAAAATTTGATTATATCCTAAAAAACCATCCATGAAAGAAAGTAATTCATGGAAACTATAGAATCAACAATCATATCAATGTTAGGAAGTGGAAAATCATCTTTCAAAGATGCAAGATTCAAATCCTAGAAATCTGTACACATTCTTATATGACCATGGGGTTTAGTGCGGTGATGATGTTCAAGATCTAAGGTTTATAGTCAATAAGGCAAATAAATCTAGCTTGTAGAATCTTTTCTATCTCATCTTTGACAAGTAATGCTACCTTAGGATTCATCTTACAAATCTTTTGTTTAAATGGCTTAGCATCTGGTTTCAAGATGATATTATGTGTTATGATATGAGGATCAATATCAGGCATATCTAAATAGTTCCAAGCAAATAGTTCAGAAAAGTCAAGTAATAACTTAGTCATTTCTTCTTTTTCTTTTGTATGTAAGAAATCACCAATAGGAATAACTTTTTCAGTGTTATCTTTCTCCATGAAAACATCAATAGTTTTCCCATTAAGTAGAGTACTATGGTCTAGGAGATCAGGTGATTGTGGTAGGTCTTCAAATTCTTCATCAAGCTTTAGAGTGGCATTTATCATGTTAGTAGATTTTCCAAAATATGGCTTATTCTTTAGGTAATAAGGTAAGCCATGTTTATGATGGTAACAAGGAATATTGTCATAAGCACCTAAGAATTCCATTATCATTTCATCTATTTAAAATAAGTCCGAAGGAATTGCTCCTGGAGAACAACTAGTGTCAATCATCTCAGGGAATATCAAGTTAAGTGTTGATATTATTTTCACATTAAGAGTAGGACATCTACAGGATTTATATTCCTTGAAAGGATTATATCCAATGCCACTCGATTAATTTCGTGAAGCGAATTCTATAGGGACTTTGATTCCTTGTTGACTAATACCATAGCCATTACCAACATAATCACATTTTTTATAAAGGATCTAAAATAATCAACCATAAAGAGAAGCCATTTCTTTGGAAGAAGGTGCAGCTTCATAAGTTTCGTAATTGGTAGTGTAAGTAAAATAATTATTTGAGTTCATTACCAAAGAAGCTTTATGTTTCACATTCAAAGCATTAGATGATATTGATGCAATATTTGATGTTTCAGGGACAGGGTTATTAACTTTATATTCTACCATGGAGGAAGATGTAAAATCTAATGAACCCCAATCGTCACCAAGAAATGTGTTCAATTGTTTGGACTCTTGCACAACATTATCTAAGGCAAGAGAAGTGGATGAATAAACTTTCAAATTGTTTAAAATCTTAGGACAAATAACTTGTTTTTGTGATTCAATTTGCAAATAGTTGTCAAGTTTAGGATCAGCATGAATAGTGTGTAGCTTATATTTAAATATAAATTTAATTGAATGATGTAAAGTAGAAGGAATTGCCCCCAATGCATGGATCCACGGTCTACAAAGAATCATGTTGTAAGATAGAGAACAAGGAATAACATGAATAAGGGTAGGCATAATTATAGTTCCTACTTGTACAAGTAGAGTTATAGTGCCCATGGATTGTCATCCAATATTGTCAAAGCCACAGATACTTATCGTTTCTAGTTTGATCAAGGATGTATCAACTTTAATCTTGTGTAATAAGTTAAGAACACAAACATTAAGAGCTGATCCATTATCAATCATAACTCTATTAACCAGTGTCTTGTTTATTTTAATGAAGATAATCAAATGATCGTACTGATTCTAAACTTCAAGAGATGGCAACTCATGTTGTTGAAACAAAATATCTATTTTTGCCGCATGCATACAATCTAGTAGAGTTGCTACATCATTTGGCTTGATAGTAGGTGGGACAATCACCTTTTATAAAGCTTCTTAGATCATTCCATGCTAAGTAGGAAAAGTCTGTATGAGTTCCCAAAGAGATATCTTTGTAGGAGTAGCATGAAGCTTCTCTACAAGATCATAGTCTTGACCAACCTTATGTGTTAAATGAGGTTCTTGAGGAAGTATATGTTGAGAATCTAGTAAAGATATTGGAATGCTCAGTTGTTTGCATTGTTTGTTATTCTGAGTATTATATGCATGAGCAACCACATTATGACTAGGTTGTTGTGGGTTTCGATGTGTTATTTGTTTAGCATATTTGTAAATGTAATCAGGAGGTTGAGAAGGTGGAAGACCTCTAACAGTGAGCACTGGTTTAGGTGGTTTAACCACATCCGAATATAAGGTGACTACTATTTTTGGTTTCCTAGAATCTTCCTTGGTTTTAGGAACATAAATTGCATTTACAACTCTTTGAAACAACAATAGTTTAGAAGTTGTACTGGAATGTTCAATTGAGATAAAGTCCTCAAGGGCTTCATCTAACATATCGAAGTCATCAAAACTAAACGGCTCATCATATACATGAAAATCTTGCAAAGAATAATCTAACATTTTAACATGCTCTATTTAACCCAAGATTTAAATGTAAAATGAATAATGAAATACTATGCAAAACACCAAGTGGTAATTTCCAACTCTTTAAATGAAAATATAGAGAATATCATTCAAAGTTCAATGCACACACTTTCACTAAAGAGGGTTTTCAATCTAAATGTGCTTTAGGACAACAAACTAATTCAGATATGATGTTTAAAAGGATGCAAATTCTTTAGAGCGCGGGTTCACCAAAATGTTTAGTATGAAAAAGTAGGTTTCTCTTAAACAAGGTTAAGTCCTATTCTTTCACTTAACTAAACATTAAGAAGACAAGAACCGAGCTTGGGATCAAGCTACCAATGACTTGTACATTCCTTAATGCTAATTAAGTTTGATCCAGGTGTCTAATTAAGATTTATCAAGTCTCCTTATTTATTAACCAAGTAAACCCTAATTATACCTTGTAAAAGAAATTGACTAAATTCAAAGATGAAGCAAA
This sequence comes from Cunninghamia lanceolata, assembly GCA_027924645.1. NCBI lineage: Eukaryota > Viridiplantae > Streptophyta > Pinopsida > Cupressales > Cupressaceae > Cunninghamia > Cunninghamia lanceolata. Next base: position 12,714,957 of record BSBN01000892.1, read on the forward strand.
CAAAACAGATCATAGAAATGCAGAGAATAGACTAGGGTGCCTGCTCATTAGTCCTGCAAATTTTCTTTTGTAAAATCTTCCACATTAGCTATGTAGTGACCTTCAATAGCTCCCAGATCTTAGAGAATCTGCCCAGTTAGACTAGGGTGCCCACTCATTAGTCCCAAAAGTGTCAGAATCCAAAATTTTAAAATCTAGTGATGACTATATTCACGATATCCATCTTTCTACAACTCCTTTTCATTATATCATGTAAAAAATGATCTACACCTACAAAGGAGGAGAAAGATGTTGCGGCTATATAGGAGCTTGCCTCAGTCAAGCCATGTTTTGCTATTCCTACCTCAACGATAGCTAGAGATAAAGATTTGCAGAAGTGTGTGCAAACCTAGCAAAGTGTATGTAGAAATATCAAACCCTAGATGTCTCAATCAAGTGAAGATCAATATCTTTCTTCAATTCAATAAACACATACAACTTCACCTCAAGGAGATGAAAACAAATGAAGATTTGCATGAACAAGAAGGTGAATCAACAATGTTTCTGGAAGATCTCCAAGCTCGATGGTGGAGGCTTCAACCCTTCTCCTGCTCATGTAAAAGGTGTACAAACCCTAGGAAGAGTAAGATAGTCTCAAGATCTTGATTCCTAATCTCCATCCATTGTCTCCATGATAGCAAATTCAAATAACTTTCAAGAGCTTGAACAAGTCACTGATCTTCAATGGCAATTTTAGTAGAGTTTTGGCATCAAGCTTGGATAAAGATTGTGTGTGATGAAATTATTTTCAAATGTCCTTTTATATCTAACTTTAGGGAATTTAAATTTCAAAATAATGTCTCAATATCACTTGGAAATGAAAATTTGAAAATGGAATCCCAAGGTACATGGCAAGAGCCGACACCCTACCAAGATTCAAAATCCCAAAAAATGGGGCGAGACTAGGGTTCGGGCGCCCGAGTCTAGTCCCCCATTTTCTGACCAGATCTACATCTAGGGGGTCCTAGTGACCCATAATCCAAATTCTCTTTCTAGGTTCCTATTGACCTATTTTCCTCTAACCAGAGTTAAATAGTTCACCCAGTATTTTCCTTGAAAATCCTTTAGAAAATGACCCTACAAGGCTTAAATCCTCCAAGTACTCATGCTATGCCTTGCCAAAAATCCCAAAATCTTACTTGAAGAATCCTTACAGAAAACCCAAAAAAACCCAGAAATCGTTTGTCTTCAAGTATCTCCCATTGTAGATATTTCTTAGTTTTGTACTTAGTCATTTTCATATGCATATACAATTGTATGTTTCGTTGTATGTTCACATTGCATGTTCGCATATACAAGAGAATATACAAGTTACATTTACAAAGGGAGGATGCAAGGCAAAGCATATACAAATGCATATCAGTGAGACTTCACTCATCAGAGACTCAGTTTGTGGCCCCACCGATAGGCCAATGGAGATACAAAGGATACAAGGCAATGGTATATACCAAGGGGAAGGATACAAAAGTCATCGCCAAAACAATAACCATTGGTGGCCTAGTCTAAGGTCTTTCTGATGGGCCGATGAGGGGTACAAGGCAATGGTATATACAAAGGTCATATACAAATGGAAGTGTACATCAACGAACATACAAGTGTCTTTGACGTGACAGGCCTTATCGACGGCCAAGTCCCAGGTCTCTCTGATAGACCGATGGAGAGGTAAAGAAAACAAATAAAGGGATCTTTAGTGTGACTTACATATTAGTATTTCATTCTGTAGCCCTGCCGATAGGCTGATGAAAAAGTATATGCAAGGAGAAGATACAAAGGATGGGGTCTAACAATTGTATATTTATACAATTGTATGTTTGCACAAGCAATCGAACATACAAGGGAATATGCAATCCTGAGATGCAAAGCACAGACCCGAAACCAATATACATTCTAGTTGATAAAGGCAAAGATCCGATTAGATGTATGTTTTTCTTGTATATTCTCATTGTATATGCAATATACAAGGCAAAGATACAAGGGAGGATATACAAAGTAGACCTGACTAGAAAATGTTAATTGGCAAACTCAAAGGTGGGGTCCGCAGTTTGTATGTTGAGTGCATTGTATATGCCGAAATACAAAGAAGAAGAGATACAAGCCAGACCTATTGTAAAGTTCTAGTATAGTTGATGGTCTCCTTTGAGTTCCGCATTGTATGCATGGTCGATTGTATCTCAGATACAAGCATATACAAAAGCACATGCAAGGGGATTTTCGACATGACAATGACCATCGGTGGCTTAGTTTGAGGTCTTTCCGAAGGCCGATAGGGAAGATGCAATATGTAGCAGTGGGTCCTAGTTTTAACTCAGTGATGAATCAGATAGTGCCACGTGTCAATGCCGATTCAAACACCGATTCAAAAGGGGCGTGCTCTTATATGTGGCTATTGTATTGTATATGCAAGGTGACATATAAATGAATATACAAAGGCATTTCAAAGGCTGATTTAGATGCCAAATGCAAGAGCACATACAATGACCATTTCGGCAAGACCATGCTTATCGGCAGCTCAGCTGGAGGTCACCCTGACAACCCGATGCATACAAAGCAGTTTGCATATGCAGAGAGATATGCAGATACAGATGTTGTTTGACCATATCTTTGACCGCGAATATCTTCTGCATCCTGGCAAATTTCAACATGCTTCAAAAGGCAAATATGCTTGCTTTTGCCTCCTCTTTCATCTGACGGGATTTATACAAGATTTTTTCCACTTTCAAATTTTGGATTTGGACTTGCATGCTTTGGTGACTGGACATTTCAGCGACCATTTTTGGGCAAGATGCAAATGTAGATATTTGTGGCATTTATGGGTGCAGGTTGATGATTCAGTAGCTCACATTGAAGACTCAAAATATCTTCTATCTACCCCAGTTCCAGATCTTTTATGCCATGAATTCTTGTAGGTGGACATTCCTTCAGATGCAGATATTTTTCATGACTGTGCCCATGGGGCGAATTCATTATAACTGACTTAGGTTGAATTGTAAATGCTATATATGCATTAGAATGAGATGTAGAAAAGGTTGGAAATTTTTAGTATTCAGTCTTTCTATTTCCAAACAGAGCATTCCTCTACTATAACTATGCCTTCTTATTGAATATATGCAAGTAATCTTACCTCTTTTACTAATTTTTAGTTTAGTGTGAATCTGCATGTGATTGTCTATGAACATCTTTGTTCCTCTCAATCATTTAATTTCTTACCTCTACTAGAATCATCTAATATGTGTATATCTACTTGCTATATCTGGTTGTGTTGTGCATTTTCTCAGTTCTGTGAAGATTCTTTTATTCAACTTGGTGAATCACCCCTTTACTTTCAAGTTTTCCTATTTTATCTTTTATTTCCTAAAAGCATTCCTTCTCCCTTTTCCTTTGCAAATTGAGTAGTTTTTAGGTGATAACCAGTTAAGGAAGCCAGCCTTCTTCGGAGGTCTGATCTCATTTCACAAGGTCCCACACTTCGAGATCATTCCCATGTTTCTCCAGATTGCTAAAGTTTTACAACTGCAGCTAGGGTGCAAATCTGAGAGACAACAATTCCATCAATAGTTATCTCAGAAAATGAATATTTTACAACTAGACACTAGCCAATCAAGGTTTCGAGAAGGCTAAAAACAAAGAGGTTAAGAGGTCACCAAAGGTGAGGAGCTAAACTGAGGGAAATTGTACCATTCCATATAGGAGGACAATTTTTGATGTAACACTTTATAGCATCTCTAATATGGCAGAAGTTCTACCAAACTTGGTGGTGATGTCATGATAATGTCAATAGGTGGATTTTCATATTTATGCCCCCTCACCATTACAGTTCTATTTTTTGCATTTGATCTTCAAATGACAATATCTTGGCCATATGGAAGTCTTTTTTAGTTCATTTTTTTAAAAATGGGGTATAATTTTATGCTCTTAGCAATGGTGGTGGTAGTATTTAGATAGGAATTATATTTTTTTTCATATTTTTAGTTTTCTCAGTGATTTTTTGTGCAATTCTCATTTTGGGAACTTTGATAGGTCATACGTTTGTGTATGGTCTCCTTTTTGGGTCAATTAATTTTTGAAAGTGTGTATTTTTCTATGTAATTGATAGTGGTCCAATCAGTTTCCTCTCATCTATAAAATTTATATTTTCAACATGTGGTAATTTTTACACATTGTACACATCTATTTATTGCACCTTATGATTTGTAAATGCATTGAAATAAAGTGCCACATATTGTACTTGTAGTTTGGGGATCTTACACATCATGTTGTTCCTTTTTTATACTTGTACTACTTTATAAAGTGCCATGGTGGTTTTTTGTGTTCACTTTATTATTTGCTATCACAACCTTGTCTACCTTTATACAAGTGTTCCTTGTCTTTGGACACCCTTTCTAGTAGTGCCTATGAGAGACTTTATTTTCTAGTTGTAGGTACTAGTTTGTGCATCTTCTAATGTTGCTTCTTCACCTTCTTGCACTAGATAGTGACAAAGTTTCAGTGGATCTGCCATACCTCTCCCTTGTCAACATTATGGGGGTATCATACTATTTGTGCTAGAATGCTTCCTTGGTTTCTCTTGGAGTGAGTTATGTATCTAGTTTTTGTTCCTATATACTAGGTAGATGCAACTGCTAGTTACCCATACATTGAATAGTGAGATTGAACACATGCCATATAGACACTCTTACATTCTTGTTTATGGAGGTAACCTTCTATCTTATTTAGATGATCAAATTTCTTGAGATTATTGGCACTTGTTTTTTTGAGTGCTAGATTATTGCCTTGTTGTAGTATATTGGTGTAATTTCGCCATCTATGCATTCGTTGAGTAGTGTCACTGGGGTCAATCATATAGATTTATGTGTCATCTACATCCTCGACTATCAAATCAGTTGAGTAGTATAATTGGGTTCACTCATGAAGATTTTTGTCTCTTTAATCCTGATCTTCATCCCAATTTTAGTGGGGGTTCTTCAATAGTATAGTAGCTTTTCTTTAGTAGTCATTTGAATCTTTTTTGTGTTTTAGTGGAGTTCTTCATATTCCTAATATTTTTGGGACATATTTTGGGGAGGCTTCTTAATCCTTTTCATGTTTTCTCTTCTATATGGGAGATATCTATTATATATTTGAGATTGAAATAGTCCTTCAGGGGTCATGCTAAGTCCTCTTTCTTTCGTTCCTTGCATCATTTTTTCATGCTTTTCTTTGCATGTTTTCTCTCTTTTGGGGAGAAGTTTTCCCCATGAGGTTTTCTCCTTTTCTCCACTTGTGAGAGATATTTTGTACATGGGTACATCATCAAGCCTTTTGTGTCAGCACCCATCTTTAAATCTTTGCATTTGTTTGTTACTCCCTAAGTTGCCCTTAAGGGGGGTGTTGCTATGAACATGATATGTTACCTAAACATTTCCACATTAGGTCCTATTCACACTTGTCTATTTAAGTTTACATAGGGAATACTTAGTGTACACTAAGGATACTTATCAACTTTGTGTCTCAAGTCATAAGATTAAGACACATGTCATAATCCTATGTTTTCCTATCTTTCACCAAGGACTATATAGCCAAGGGCTTGTCATTGCAATTTCATATCATGTATCTATTGTATGCATATTGCATCTTTTGATAGAATAGATTTATTATTTCATTTTGGGTCTCTCTTGTGCTTTGATTGAAGATCCTAGATCTTGGGTATGTACCTTCATAGCAAACCCCTACACAAAAGTTCTTTATCAAATTCAAAAAAAAGTATAATCTAGATCTAGACCTTCCTTTTTCATGGCTACAATTACAAAGGAAATGTGTAAGGAAGGGGAATGAAATTATTATGTTTGTCACACTACTTGTTAGCAAGAGAAACTATGACCTATGTAGCCCAGGGACATGTATCCTGATACTTCTTGTGTAGTCTTATTTATACCCTGGAAGACATAGTGCAAGAATAAGTCTGATTATCAAAGGTGAACAACCATATGTCATACATATTAAAAGGAGATAGTCATATCTGTACATAAACTATAGAACCCAGCTATTAATTTAGGCATCTTTGTATATAGATATATAGGCACATTCAGAGTACTAATTGGGTAGGTCTAGTATCTGCTCTGGTTACTTCATTACATTCTTATTCATATTCTCCATATTCTATTTCATAGGTTTATATACATGTATTCTTTGAAGTGCTGTGACTTTTCCTCTTTGTCTCATGCCTTTTCCAAATGTGAAGTCTTTCTTCGGTATCTTTCAGTATCCCTATTCTGATACCTGACCTGCTAACATCATCCTCCCTTGTTAAAATGATGTCTTGTCCTCAAGACATCAGACTTATTTTGGTAGTATGTTGTGATAGGTAATTTTTACTTGGGCAAATGTAGCGGCCCAGTGGGCCTGTGCTTGGAGAAGCATGTTTATATAAGTTTGAATTTGTGCTAATGTACCTTTTGCTTCTAGGAGAGAGGTGGGGATGGTTATGTTGTTAGTTGTTTTCTTTGCTTCTTTCAAAATGAGTTAGAGGAACCTTAATTCATAATCTATTGCCTCTCGGAGTTGTTGAAGCTGCTCTTTGACCAATTCCTCATAATTATGGAAATATTGGAGCTGAATGTGTAGGTGCTCAATATCTTCCCTTTCTATTCCAGTGGGATCCTATAACAGGTCATAACTAGTTTGTGCTATTTGATTTTCTATCTTATTGATTTGGTCCCAGAGGTCTTTTGTAGTATTTGGCCATTGTAGGCAAAAGTGATAGATTGTCCCAACCTCTCAGATGTCATCCTTGGCTTGTTTGATTCATAGCTCTAGTTGAATTTATGCGGAAGAACTTTTTTTATAGACTATTATGTAATATGTTTCATCATCTCCTCCCAAGTCTCTTTCCTTATTTGATCTTTCTAGGATGTGACCTCTATTTGTAACCTGGTTACTAGTTGTTGTAATTGTTGTGAAATGGGAAGGGACTAATCTCTAACAAATTGTAGAATTGTCTTTTGTAATGTTTCAATGGCTTCCTCTAGTTGCTCTGTTTGTTGTATGTGCTCTTGAAGGAGCTACTCTCTGGTGGTGGTATGAAATATGTCCCCTAATTACAACTTCTGTATGGGTGACATTCTAGACAAGTTCACCTAGGATTCCACTAATGGAACTTGGATTAGTTTAGGGATCAGTACTGTTTGTATCCCTTGTTGTTGAGATAGGAAATTCCTTATTGCTGAAATAGTGTCAAATGGTGTAGTCATTTCTTCTGACTCAATTTTGTTCTCTATATTGTCTTCTCCTGATTCCCTCATGTTGTCTTTTGTTTCTACTAGATTGTCTTCGAGATTGTTTCATATTATTGTCCTATTTTGTTTGTTCTTTCCCAGAACATTCTTTCATATTTACGTTGTCCTATTCTTTAGTAGTTCTGTTATTATGTTATTTACAAAGTGTTTCCCTTGATTGCATATTATGCTTACCAAACATCCATATCGGGTAATAATATTTTCATATAGGAATTTGGTAGCACTTTTGGTGGTACAATCGCTAGTGGGTTCTGCCTCTACCCATTTAGTTGGATACTTCACTCTAGTAATGATAAATTAGGCTTTAGAACATTTTGCTAGTGGGTCGATGGGTGTGATGAAATCTATTGCCCATTTTTTGAATGGATTTTGTGCCATTGTCAGTGGTAGAGGCATCTCATCCTAGTTATTAGGTTTACCTACTCTTTGACATATATCACATCTTATGGCATGTTTCTTAGCATCATTATATATAGTTGGCCACCATAGACTGGCTAGTTTAATTCTCCTTGTTGTAGCTTCTCTAGAATTATGCCCTCTATCAATTTCACTATGTACCTCTTGTAGGATAGATTTCCTTTCATGATTATACACCACTCTTCTCAGGACATCATTGGTCCCTTTATGATGTAATTCTCCCTCTATCAATGTGTAGGGTGCCGCTCTTCATGCGATTGCTTATTTTTCTTGTTGTGTAAGATTTTTTTGAAATTCTCTAGTTGATAATAAGATTGTAATATTTTCCAGTTCTTCCAATACTGTTGTTATCTAGAATAAGTGTATTCTATGTAGTTCTTCCCCGTATATATCTGGTTCATCCCCTATTTTTTGTCTTCATAAATAGCTTGGGCATTGGTTGTTTTTCTGAAGTTTCACTATTATTTTGAAATCAAATTTTTGAAACAATAGTAGCCATCTTGATATCCAGCCATGATTTACTGGTTTGTTTAAGAAATATTTTAGACGTTCGTGGTCTGTGAAAAAAGATAAATGGTGTAGATAGTAGGTAGCTTGCCTATATTTTTGTAGTGCATAGACCATGGCTAATGCTTCTCTTTCAGTGGTAGTGTAATTTTTCTCGGTTGTTGATATATTCCTGCTGGTAAAGGCTATAGGATGATCGTTATTTCCTTTTGGTTGAGTCAAGACTACCCCTGTAGCTATTTCAGAAGCATCCACATGCATGTGAAATAGATTATTCTAATCTGGAAAGACAAGTATGGGTGCTTTTGTGATTTATGTTTTAATTTGTCAAAATCATGTTGGGCTTCCCCTGTCCATCCAATGTTTCATCCCACCTTTTTCTTCAATAGATTCTCTAAGGGGTTGTGGTTCTGGCATATCCTTTAATAAATTTTCTATGATATTCATTATACCATAAGAATGTCTTGACTTCTAGAGCATTTATTAGTGGTGGTAAGTTTTGAATCAAGGCTATCTTCATTAGGTCCACCATTAATCCTTCTTTGCATATGATATGCCCCAAAAGGGTTCCATAAGGTACTATGAAGGTGCACTTCTTTATGTTTAATGAAATTTGCATGCTTCTGCATCAGTTCAGCATCATTCGGAGGCCCTGAATGTGATCCTTTATTAAACCATAAACCGTCCAATCATCTAAGTATATTTCCAGGAAATCATGGATGAAATCTTTAAATGTGTTAATCATTTTCTGGTTGAAAACTTCCAGTGCATTCTTCAATCTGAATGGCATAATCATGTACATGTATGACCCCCACTCGGTTGGAAAAGTGGTTTTGGGTTGGTCACCTTCATGGATCTTTACCTAATGGTATTCAGAGAACCCATTTGTGAATGAATAGATTTCTCTTCCTAACACTAATTCCAATATTTTTTTTCTAAACAAGGTAGGAAATGGGTCGTGTATACATGCTTTATTCAGTTCCCTAAAGTCAACACACACCTAGATTTATCTTATTTTCTTATTATGTACCACCATGGGCGTTATCCATTCTGCGTCTTCTACTAGTTTGATGATCCTTGTAGCTAACATTTTGTCTATTTCTATTTTCACTTTCTTTTTCATGTTTGGGTTTAATCTATATAGTCTTTTCTAGACCAGTTTGGTACCCTCCTTCAATTGTATTTTCATAACGCCTACTTCTTCTTTAATTCCTTTCATTTTTGTAAAACTTTGGGGAAATAAATCTTGGAACTCTGTTAGAGTTTCAATTATTTTTTCCACTGCTTTCTCATCCTAGTAATCTCCTATATTTGCTAAATTGGGATCACCCTCAAGTGCAATGTTAGTTTCTTTGATTTTGAGAGGTTCATTATAGTTTTTTTTTTTGGTTCCATAATTTCTTATATTTGTCTTTCCCCTTGACTGATCTTGATTTTTGGTATTGGTTCTTCTTCCTCATCTTGTATTTTGTAGTAATGTTTCTTTAATCTAGAATCCTCCAATCCTTAAATATATATACATCTTCTTCTTTTGGTGGTGTGGAATGTGATTTTAGTGCTGGTATTCCTTGTTCTTCAATGGGACTAAAAATGATTTGTTTTATACTTCCCAATGCAATTCGTATTGTAAATTCTTACTAAAGAATGAGAAATTTTGGATGAAATCCTTAGTTAGTTCTTCCCATGTGTTGGTTTCTAATCATTTTCTTGATCTATGTACCATGTTCTAGCTATCAGGCATAATGTCTAGTATAATAATTGGATATACAACTGGTCATCCTATTCATAGTTCTCCTCCCAATAGTATCGGCATATCTCAAAGTGTCTCTCAAGTGGGATATCACCTTCATGAAGGGGAATGTCTTCATAGTCTCCTACTTCCAGTAAGAATCTTACTAATATTGGAGCTTTGAAGGTTTCCTAATTTCCTATAGTTCGTTTATGGGTGTTATACAAGCATGTTACAGTGTAGGCAAGGGTTTGTAGTATTCTAATCATTTTGCTTACTTCATCAGGAATGGTTTCCTCAATTTGATTTAGATATTATCGTAACTCCCCTATTCCAAAATATTTTGGCAGTTTGGTCTGGGATTTTGAGAAACTAGATAGAAGTTATTCATCAGTCTTTTATGTTGCTTTCCTCCTCTATTTTTGTTGTATCGCACATGTCTTGTCCTACACTATTCTGGTCTTGTTTTGTTTTCTTAATCATGAATATCCTCTAAGAGTACATTTCTTGGTTATTTTATATCCAGACTTCTAATACTGCCTCACTGTTTGTACTATCATTAGTACTCTCTATTTCCAATTTCTCTTCCGAGTTGGGTTCTTTCAGGATTTCATCTTCTAGTATAGTGATGGTGTTAATTGTTCGGTCCTTATCTTCATAATCCTCCATATTAACTTCTTCCACATAGGCTTCTCCCAACTTCTTCCCTATGTATATATGGACCACCCTTTTATTATCGGCAAATGAACTCTCCTCCTTCCTAGCATCAATGACCCCTTTAGAGTCCATAAACCATCTCAGCCCTAGGAGGGCCTCAAATGAATCAAAGGTTCCCTTCAGAGTTACTACCTCAAATTCAACAGATTGTTTTACTCCTTTCACATTTACCTCCACATTTTTCCATGTTCCCAAAGTATTCAATCTAGTACCATCTACTAGACTAATACTATAAGGAGTTGGTTATAGTGTCAGTTTTCCCATATACTATCCCTAAGTCAATCATAACCTTTGGGATTTTCTTTTGTAGGATCCAGAGTTCAATCATGATTTGTCTTAACTTTCAATGTCTCCCTAATGTCCTTACTTGAGGTAGAGTTCTTTTATTCTAGTATTTACTAAGTTGGGTTAATTTAGTGAGAAGATCTTGTTGTCCTACTACTTTTTGCAAATTGTTTGAGGTTTTTTACTTCTTGTTCTATAAAGTAGCTTTGCTCAAGCTTCTCCCTTTCCTCTTCTTGTTCTAGAATTTACTTGGTTTGTTCAACAATCTGATCATGTTGTTCTCGTGTAGGATAAAATCCATCCTCCTCAGAACTACTCTCTTCTTCCGAGGTTTCCCAGTTTGGTTTCTCTATATCCGTACCCTTCCGAGTCACTACTATAGCCTTACCCCAGTCCTTAGTTCTTGAGTCGGTATGGTATTTTCTACTGGTAGTATCTTCTTTTGTCATGTATCTATCATTTTTCCTGGTCTTCTAGCATTATTTCCTTCCTTCTTCTAACTCCTTGGGTGTTTTTCGAAGGATCCTAGCCCCTCTTGTAGATCCAGAATTGGTCTTTTTATCTTTTTGGTTCTGTACACTGTAGTGATGTTGAGCCTTCTCACAATTAAATGCATCATGGTCTTCTTCACCATAGAATATGCATTGTTTCCTCTTCTCTCTCCAACATTCTATGGTGAAGTGTCCTAGTTTTCTACAATTAAAGCAAGTTGCATCCACTCACCTACCTCTTCCTTTTCCACAACCTCTTCCTCCTTGGAAGGGTCCATTCTCATTATGGCCTCCTAGTCCTTGAATAAAATTAGCACTTCTTTGCCATGATGGGACCTATCATCCATGATCTAATGCATACAACAGTCTTTCCACCAATCCTTTTACATAGGCCATCTCCCAGCCATGATCTGGTTCTTCATTTATTTAGAACTTACCGGATGGACATTCTAAAGTTTCATGACTATCCCATTCTTTGCATACCCCATAGTATACTAAATTTAGTTTTTTAACAGTGTGGAGGTCCACTCTTAGGGCATTTTCTCTCTTTTCTCCTATTTCCATCAGACATTCATTATGGAGGTGGCCTTCTCTAGCATAATAGGAGCACCAAAACTAGGCCTTTGTGGGTCAATCTCCCTTTTCATCTATTCTTACCTTAACTATAGCTAGTCCATTTCTACTTGCAATCTCTCCATTTCCTATTTTCCTTTTCCCTTTCTATTTTTCTCTAGGATTGTCCCTCTATTTAGCATGCTAGTGCAACTAGGTCTGAATATGAATTTAAACTTCTACCATCTAGAGCCATCCTTAATTCTGGGACTATGGCTAATAGGAATCATTCTCTTTTTTATTTATCGTTCAATGATTCATTTAATAACCTAACCACTTCCTTAAATCTTTTATCAAATTCTAAGATAGACTCATCGTCTCTCTAAGACAATTCCCTTAATTTGCTTACTCCTTCTATCAGAAGTTTTGGGCTGTTGAAGGTTTCTAGGAATGCTACTTTTACTTCATCCCAAGTTTTATTGTTATGGGGGTATGTCTTCTGGTACCACTTTAGCAGTTCTTCCCTTAATGAGCTAATAAAATCAAATAATTTTATGCTATTTCTCTTCTCATTCAGACTCTACCAGATGGTCTCTAATAGAAAGACATGTTCTTTGACATTACGAGTGTCTCTTTCAAAGACTAGCATTTTTCTTCGATGTTTCCATATCTTCTTCACTTGATGTCTTTTCTTCTGGACTTGTAGTATCATTACCTTGATCTCTTGATATATGACTTTATTCAACTTCACCTACTATTCTTTCATCTTCACTTCTCCCTCCTATGGTCTCCCACTCGATTGAATGATCACTATTTAAAATATCCCAATTGACTGTATAAGTTGTCCAAAATTCCCTTTTCTTGCTTCCTTCTATCTCTTCATTAGTTCCTATATGATATGACTGGCTCAAGGGGTGACTTCTGGTCTGGGGGTGATGTCTGTTCTTTATACTATTTTGATCTTAATTGTGTATCTTCATTACTAATGATGTTTAGTTTATTTAACAAATCCTCAAGGTCTGGTTCCAGTGATTCTTCCTTCCATTTAGCTGTGGTACTATTGGCTTCCAATTTTCATCCTCCTTCTTTCTTATTTCTGGCTGCACCCTCATTGGTGCACTCAACAACACCCTTCTTGGTGTGCTCCCCACATTTATTTAAGATTTCCTATACCATTTTTCCTACTTGTTTTGTTTCCTTTCTTTCTCTCTCCCTTTTCTGGTATCTTTCTTCCCTTTCCTGGGTTTGCTTTCGTATCCTTTCTTCCATATTCATTTATTTTTCTAATTGAATGATTTTTGATATATCTTCTACTTTGGATTTCCTTATCCCCATATATGCATTTGTTCTAGATTTCTTTTCTTCCTATATCATCTCTCAAAAATAATTTTTTGAATAGTCACATCTTTACAAGGACCTCCAAGGTCCTCCCCCCTTTCCATTTGTCATCCCCTAATGGCCTACCCCCCTCTCACAGAGGTGGCTTTAGGATCTGAAAAAGGCTTTATTCTATTTTTCTCTCCTCTCTTATAGACTTGTAATTTCTTTTACTATTCTTTCCAGGGTCCCAACAATGGAATCGATGTTATCAAGAGAAACTGGGACCTATACAGTCAAGAGACCAGTACCCTGATACTTCTTGTGTAGTCTTATTTATACCCTGAAAGACATAGTATGAGAATAAGTCTAATTATCAAAGGTGAACAACCATACGTCATACATATTAAAAAGAGATAGTCATATCCTTACATAAACTATAGAACCCAGCTATTAATTTAGGCATCTTTGTATATAGATATATAGGTACATTCAGAGTACTAATTGGGCAGGTCTAGTCTCTACTCCAGTTACTTCATTACATTCTTATTCATATTCTCCATATTCTATTTCATAGATTTATATACATGTATTCTTTGAAGTATCATGACTTTTCCTCTTTGTCTCATGCCTTTCCAGATGTGAAGTCTTTCTTCAGTGTCCTTGTTCTAGTACCTGACCTACTAACACTACCCAATGTGTGTGAGCTTAAGGACACTTTAGTTCCTCATAAGGTTCAAGATGTCACCATGACTTGATTCAACAAGGTTGATTCCTCTAGGAGAAACATTCCAAGTCATGCCTAGATTTTAGGAATTTCCCAACACCTCCCTAGTCTTATGCATCTAATGTTAGAATTAGTTGACCTTGTGAGAGTCACTGAAACAGACCTTCACACCCAAAATTATTGATTTAAGTTACTATTTTAATAGAGTCCTTCTAGAAGATCATATCCACCCTAGCCTTTATTTGTGGCCATAAATTAGATGCCAAGATAATAGACCATTATCTATCTAATTTGTATACCATATTTAAGGAAGCTCTCACTTTTTAAGTGTCATAGTAGAGATTAATTATAATATGAAGAAGTAGCATAATAATCAAAGGGTGAGTGGTTGTTTAGGTTTTCTTCATATTTGGTACATATTTTATGGTTCCATAATATTTTGGTCCTTAGAGAAGATGGGTTTCAATTATAAAGCTAGGAACCCTATAGGTTCACTTCTCCTATTGATTAGTTTGGAACCATTCTTATACACCCATTCCACCATTTCCAATGTTTTTGGCATAATTCTTCTTACCCCAAGAGTGATGTCATATTCATTGGTGCGTTTATTCACTAGACACCTTACAAGTTGTTGAAATGTTTGATATCCAAAAGACTAAGTTGATTTAGTTCTTTGGACATTGGTCTCTTCAAAAGATTTTGTTTAATATGAAAAGAGGGGTGATTGATTTGTTTTAAGGGTTTGTGTTGATCCTCCTTTCACCACTAAACATTCAAGGACACTCAACCGAGTACAAAACTCTACTACAGATCTCCTATCACTTGGAACATATGGGAAGATTGGAATTGTGTAAATTTGTTGTTCAGTTAAGTCTAATTATGCTCAAAACCCTAATTTCATGAAATCATAAACAAACTGATAAATTACAGAAAATGATCATATACATAGATATCAAATGACAACCAAATGCATACCAGATTTTAGAGTTCAATGTGTGGAAAAGTTAGGGACTAATGAGAGGGTTCCCTATTCCACTATACCTACTTTTTTTAGGATCTCTAAGGAATGTCTACAACCCATTCATGCTATCACAGATATTTCACCACTTCAAAATTTGGAGGACTAATGAGAAGGCACCCAAGCTCAAGTCCTAGTTTTCTTATTAGATCTACAATTTTGATAGTTTGCATTGCCCTCCTATAACTCCACTTCTTTTCCTTCTAAAACCTATAACCTGTAATCACATAAAAGTGGGTTGGGGGTTGTGGTCTTTAGAGGCTTGCCTTAGTCACACCCTAGAGAAACATTTAAGTCTTCTAAACACCATTGTCAAATAAAGAGTGCATATCCCTATGGGAAAGAGGCAAAATCTAAATGATAAATGATTAAAAACACAATTGATATCACCTTGTAGTCTAGATCTCATGGAAGGAACATGCTCTTCATGCCATAAGGAGATGGACTTAAATCTACAATCACAAACACAATAACAACATAAAATACTGCTATGTAACACAATGAATGCCTTGAATCATCTTATCATAAGCTCATAGATAAAAAATGCCATCTAGTTTACAAATGAATCACTAATCATGCTTATATATGCAACTACAAACATTCTCGCTAAGAATTTCGTTATTCAAACTTGAGATGTTAGCATAGGACCTAATAACAGTCATAAAACCAACACCTAAAAATAGGTCCTGACCTAAAATAGGGTAGGACTAGGGCACAGGTGCCCAAGTTCTCCCGCTTATTTTAGGTAACATTTATGTTAAGCACACCCCCTAAGTCCCATTTGCCTTGAAACTTTAGGGTTTTCTCATCAAGAGTCACCATTAACATGCAAGATGACCTAAATGCATTCTAAAGGATCTGAAAGCTAAACCTTAAAAGAGAAAAGCCCCCAAGGGGACTTTTTTTGACATAACATTTAGTCCCTACTTTAATGTATGTATAAATGCAAGGCCAATACATGCATTAAAGTATGGTGAACAAGCACAGTAAACACACCAAGCACGGAGAAGACATGCAAAACATGGAGAAGATAGTTATAGTCACACAAAACATAGAGTTCTCTATACATAATTGAAGACATGCAAAACATAGTGAATATAGTGAATGCAATGATTATTTCTTTTTTATTTTCTCATATATATGAAATGCAAATGCAAGTACAAGGAAAGTAAACACACCACCCAAAATTTAGGAGAGACTCATCGTCATCGGTCGTTAGATTGCATATGGGGTAGTAGACATGCAAAAAAAATCTCAGAGTGCAAGAGGGACTCATCGCCACCAGTCTTTAAGACTGCACTTGAGAACAAACACGCCATACAAATCAAGCACACCATACAAATCCTAAAGCATAGGAGGGACTCATCGCCACTGGTCTTTAGATTATGCTTGGGAACAAACACTCCATACACACACATGGAAGACATGAAGAAAACATGGTAGACAAGTGATGGAAGAAACCTATTGCTAGGTTCACAGCCATCTCAGGCACATTATAGGCACATACCGATGATTGCGCTTTGCCACAACAATCACCGAAGACACACTTAAGGGTTAGGATAGTCTCATATCCACTTCCCACTTGCTTATAGGACTTTTTGAAAATGACAGGATTGTGCAATCTCCTAGAGAAATACACCATCCCCATCTCGCACGGAGGGCTTAAAATAAAGAGGATATCCATGATATCCCACCTCCATAGAGGGCTTAAGTGATTGTAGTAGATTTCAAGCTTTGCAAACACACTTTGCTAGCATCTAAATCAGATAGCTTACCTTATATATGACCCCACCTTAAGGTGGTTGATATCATGTGATGATATCAATTATGTTAAGGTAGGAAGAAAACACACAAGGGAACACGGGCTCTTACAAAGCCCATGCCCCCCAGAGGTGACATGTTCTTTACGATCGCCAAATGTTCCCACAAACACACAATTTCCTACAAGAAAAGGTGTTAGCATCCATATAAACATGACAAACAACAATGCATGTAAACATTCATATAGAGATCCGAGCTTATACTATGGATTCAGAGACCAATTATAACCATGGGGCTATACTGTAGAAATCTCAAAAATGAGTGTAACCAAGGCGAGATTCAAAGATAAATAAAGTGCATGGAGTAGATGTATTGTTATGGTTTGTAAGTATGATAAGACAACATCATGATCACATAGAGTGATTCTACTAGCTAAGCATTGGATAATATATAACAACCCCATCATCATGTATAGACTAGGTACATTTTCTGATTTCTTGCTGAAGGGACACTAGGTCCATATTAGTATAATATGTTTTTCATCATCCACCTGCTAGATCTAGAACCACTAGTGGAAGGGAAACAATAAATCTAGAGAGAAGAAACAAGTGCCTTAGGGATAGTCACATAGGAGGGTGCCCCCAAGTCACCAACTGCAACGCTATGTCCTTAAGACACAACACACAACAATGAAAACATAGGAGAAGCAATATAGAAGAATAGTGATACAAGTAGAAGAAGGGTCACAACAGAGGCAGTCTCCTAGTATCCTTGACCTTACAAGAGAATCAAGGGTCATCCCAGGAAGCCTAAACAACACATAACACATCACAGGGGAAAACAAAACACAAAGTTAAAGGGTTAGAAATACTTACTTGTATGGACAACCAAACTAATGATTGTCATTTAGCAAATCATCATCTTCCCACTCTCGAATGTTAGAGGAAAGTGGGACATAAGGTGCCATAGCCCAACTTTTATTCTTGTCTTCAAGTTATCCATTCTTAAGGTCTTCTTGGTTTGATTCAATGTTAGGTGAGATGTATTCTTGTTGAGATGTGTTTCATTGGGCAAATGCTTGTCATCTCCTCCTCCTTTCTCTTACTTGTATATTTCTTCTTGTCTTACCACTTATCTCTTTTAAAATAGTGTCTTGTTCTTCCATAGGTTTTTGTGTTTTAGATGAGGAAGCACCATGATAAAATCTCATTTGTTTAGGTGGAATGTTTTTCTCTCAATGACTACCTCTCGATCCTTATAAGGATGGAGGGGGAGGAACCTCAGCATAGGCTCCTTTTCCTTTTTGTCTAGGATTATCTTCAAATGCAAGTTGTTCATCTCTTATTGTTTCTTGAAAAGAAGGATTGACCACTTGATGTAATAATTGTGTTTTGCAGTTTCGATAGCTCAACAAGTTAAAATATGTCTGTGGCTCTAGTTCCACTTTAGATCGATCCCAAAAGTAATCAAGGGTAAAGTATTGTCTTGTAACCAAAGGTTTATACCTATTGCGAGGGATAGTATGCACTTGTCCATTCAAAGGAAATTTTACACAGTTATGAATTGTTGAAGGGACAACTTTCATAGCCTTTAACCATGGGTGTCCTAATTTTATGTGAAAAAGGTCAAATATGGTGACAACATCAAAAAATAGTTCTACAGATTTCTCAAATATAGTAACTAATAAAGATATCTTCCCATAAGTGTTTATAAAGGTTCCCTTATGTGTCTTAATCATCATGTCCAAAGGGTCATAAAAGCCTTGTATCAAACCATGTGAATAAAGGAATTCTTCCATTACTACATTTGTTATGCAATTAGGATCAATAAGAGTTCCATCCATAGGATTTCCCATTATCTCCATAGTGATATAAAGAGGTCCTTCAGTATCTCCAATTGTTATATCATGAGGTGTAAACACAATTTCGGGTTTAGGGACCTTTCTTTTCATGTAAGGACTAGGAGGGAACCTATTGTTATTTTTGTGATTAGAAGCCATGTGTATATGTTTTCAAATCAATGTGAATTCATATTTTAAAATCTTTTCAAAAGTTATGCAAGAGACAAGTGCAAAACTATGTGTGAAAATGACCTAAAATGCTTGATTTTTCAACTTTTTTCAATGCAAATAAGTGAAAGAAGAGGTGTTGTAAGGAAATTGATGAAGGGAAGAAAATAATATGTATAATATCAGTCCAATAAATAAATAATATCCTTCACAACGCACCTTTGATGCAATCCTATAATGATGATAAGTCAAAACCTAGTGGAAATACACTAAAATATGCAAATTTTTACCAATTTTCAACACAAAGGCTCAATAAAAAGGGTGTTGTAAATAATTTGAGGAGGGGTAGTAGATTATAACCCTAATAAAATCCAATTAATTCATAAAAATTCTTCACAACACACCTATGATGCAATTCTAGAGAGACGATAAGGCCAAATCTAGTGAAAATGCAAGGTTTTCAAACCCTAGACATGAAATTTTGCAAGAAAACCACTATGATGCAACACTATAGTTATAAATCATTCCTAATGAGTGATTTTAAATGGTAGTAAAATCTGAAATAAGATTTTGACTACATACCCTAGTTAATGCAAAACTAGGTTATATGGAAAAATGCACAATTTCAAGCAATTTTTATCAAATTAAGCATGAAAATGCAATGTAAATAAATGGGGAATGAATTTTTTTTGTATTTTAAATCAGATCTGATGATAATGATAGAAATTTATTGAAATTAAATGCCAGCTAATTCAAATTATTTGAAAATGCAAGCTAAAAATGCTAATTTTTTTCAAATTTTTCAATTTTTTTGTAATTTTTCAAATGCAATAAGATGAACAATGAAATGAATGAATGAAATTAATGTAAATATGAAGTACAACACTCAGCAAGGTGCAAAAAAAAAAGTCCAAAAAGTTGGGTTCACCAAAATGTTTAATATGAAAAGAGGGGTGATTGATTTGTTTTAAGGGTTTGTGTTGATCCTCCTTTCACCACTAAAAATTCAAGGATGTTCAACCAAGTAGATAACTCTACTATAGATATCCTATCACTTGGAACATATGGGAAGATTGGTAATATGTATTTTTTTTTTCCAATTAAGTCTAATTATGCTCAAAACCCTAATTTCATGAAATCATAAACAAATTGATAAATTACATAAAATGATCACACATAAAGATATCAAATGAAAACCAAATGCATACTACATTTCAAAGTTAAGTGTGCAGAAAAGTTGGGGACTAATGAGCGGGTGCCCTAGTCCACTATATCTACTTTTATCAGGATCTCTAAAGAATGTCTGCAACATGTTCCTACTATCACAGAGATTTCACCACTTTAGAATTTGGAGGACTAATGAGCAGGCTCCCAAGTCCAAGCCCTAGTTTTCTTCTCAAATCTTTAATTCTAATAGTCTGCATGACCCTCCTATAACTCCACTTCTTTCACTTCTAAAACCTATAACCTGCAGTCACAGAAAAGTGGGTTGGGGATTGTGGTGTTTAGAGGCTTGCCTCGATCAAGCCCCAAAGAAACATTCAAGTCTTCTGAACACCATTGTTAGATAAAGAGTGCATATCCTTGCAGGACAGAGGCAACATCCAAATGATAAATGATCAAAAACACAACTAATATCACCTTGTAGTGTAGATCTCATGGAAGGAAGATGCTCTTCATGCCATGATGAGATGGAGTCAAATCTGCAATCACAAACACAATAACAACACAAAATATTGCTCTACAACACAATGACTACCTTGAATCACCTTAACATAATCTCATAGATTAAAAATACCATCTAGTTTACAAATGAATCACTAATCATGCTTATATATGCAACTACAATCATTCCCACTGAGAATTTTGTAATTCAAACTTGAGATGTCATCATAAGACCTAATAACGGTCATAAAACTGACACCCAAAAATAGGTCTTGACCTAAAATAGGGTAGGACTAGGGTGCAGAGGCCCAAGTCCTCCCCCTATTTTAGGAAGGATTTATGTTAAGCACACTCCCTAAGTCCCATTTGCCATGAAACTTTAGGGTTTTCTCTTCGGGAGTCACCATTAACATGCAAGATGACCTAAATGCATTCTAAAGGACCCAAGAGCTAAACTTTAAGAGGGAAAAGCCCCCAAGGGGACATTTTCTAACATAATAGATTCATATGAAGAGTCATCTTAATAAGTTCTCTAAACCTAGTTTTAGATTTCCATATTCTTGGACCTTGTGTCATGTTACCATCAAAATAATGCAATAAGAGGAAAAGTTGGATGATGACTATGGCATTGATTCCCAAAAAATAAATCTATACCCAACTCTATAGTAGATATCATTATTTCAAATAAGAAACTATAGATATCATGAATATTTATAATAAAATAAAATTATCAAGCTCACTCTTCACTTGAACAATGACTTCTAGA
Organism: Cunninghamia lanceolata; assembly: GCA_027924645.1. NCBI lineage: Eukaryota > Viridiplantae > Streptophyta > Pinopsida > Cupressales > Cupressaceae > Cunninghamia > Cunninghamia lanceolata. The sequence continues at coordinate 12,736,227 of BSBN01000892.1, forward strand.
GTTTCAACCTAGGTGGCATGTTGTCGATTAAGATGTCCTAAAAAAGGTTGTATGTAGTGTTTTACATATCCTACACCTCAAGATTGAGACATTCAAAAGCCTTAATGAAAATTTCCCTAGCCTCAAGGCTCACACTCAAGATTTAGAGTATATTATAGAATTTCAAGGGTAGGTAAGTTGCTTAGTAGGTAGTAATAGAAGCCTAAGATGAACCCACATCAAAAATAAACAATTTCCTCTTCAACCATAAGTTACGGATTTATATCCTTCAAGGAATTAGGAGCACCAATTTAAGAAGAAAAATTGATGCTAGATGTGAAAATATTCAAATCCATGGCCATCCAATAGGATTGAACCATAGTGATAGTTCTACTGTGAGGTTGATAAAATGTATGCTCTAGTCAATGATCTCATATAATATAAAAAATTTAGGTCAACTCTACAATGAATATATGCAAGAGTTTTAGAAGATGAATTTCCCTCCTTTAAGTGCAAAAGTCTAGAACAGTATGAATCATGTGAAAACTCATAGTATTTTGAAGAATAAGTAACAAAATAAGTTGTAGAATGATTGAACTCATTCTATACAAAGTAAACAAAAGTATACCTTGCTACATAGAAAGAGGACACCCATGAGTATATATAAAATATGATACAAGGTACAAATATTGACCAAAGCTAGTTTCAATATATAGTCTAGTGTGAGCAACCATGGCCAAGATATCCTCAATACTCTTCATGGCAATTAACTTACTCATAACAAACATGAAAAAACTAGACTAGATAGTTTACATTAATCAATTGTGGAAGTCCCCATAAATTTATAATTTATCCTTTGAATAAGACACCCAATTCCTTCCTCTACCTAATCAAAAAATGAAAATTTCCATGACAATCCACTTTTATGGGTGTTTGGGTAGGGAAGAGTTAAAGAAATTTCCCCCATTTTTCATAGATCAAAATGAAGCTAAAGAGAGGCAAACACAGAAGGCAATATTCATAATACTAATGGACCATGGCTACAATGTAGGAGATGGGACAAGGAGGCACTTCCTAGAATCCAAGGAATCTATGCAAAGTGTTGGAATATTTTCAATATCTAAAAGGCCAATAAAATCAAATTCCAATTGAGGTCGTAGTTATGCAAGAACAAGTATAATTAGAGGATGAACCTCCATCCAAGAAAATTGACTCAATTAAAGTTTCCATAGTCTAGGACATTATAAAACAACCTCAAGAATAATAAGTAAGTGCATAAAATGTTTCTCCTCTTAATTTAAATATTTTGAATATTTTATGTTCCCCTTTGTTCCATGTAAATCCTCTTCTTGTTTTAAATCCCCCTTTTTCCTATTCCATCCCCTCCTATAGATACTATTATTTTTATGCATTATTCACCTAAGGTGAACAATTCTAATTTTTCTCCCAATGATCTTACCCAAACCAAAAATACTAAAATTGACCAATTGATTTCCCCAAAATGTGAATCATGTAGAACTCAATAACCTTCTTCCCATTCACCTCCAACCATTGTGCCCACATTGCTCTTATTAACCTCAATGATGGACCTCTCTCATATCAAGTTGAGAAATTCAACCCATATTCCTCCATCTATTACTCCTCATTATTTAAAATTACCCCTTCAAAATTTGATGTTTCCTATATTTAATCAAGATATCCATCCTCTTGTACATTATCTTATTTCCCTTGTTTATGCCCACTTTAAAATTTTGGTTACTATTGAAGCATCTATTATAGGCATGGGGGTTCATTACAATCCTACTCATTTTCCTCCATTTTCCCCTTAATTTTCCATATTAGCCACATTAGCTTCTTTTTTATCAACCTACCACCTCCTATTATCATCCTAAATGTACTCTTTACTCACCCTTTCCACTCTTAAGCAACATGGCATTGCTCGATTTCAATAGGAAATAAACTTTGTGCAATCTTCATCCAACCTAATCAAATGAAATGCATACACATAAGTAAAAAGTAATTTGGATTAATTAATTTAGTTGTGGGCATATAAAATTTCATAATTATTGATATTTATGAAAGTGAATGTGAAAGAATAAATACATGGATCAATGATTGGAGATGTATGATTTTGATGAATATTCTATATTTTAGACTATTCTAGGATTAGAAATAGTGTATAACAACACATGGTTCATGTTGGGATGTAGCTAGATCGTCTAGATTATAATGGGTGAAGTATACAAATTAGACATAGATCCACAACCGTAGAAATGCTATGCACTAATGGAAATTATTTGTATATTTACACACTTTTACTTGTCAATTCCCTAAAATCATCTTTTCTTTCTCTACCTTTTATACTATATGAGATTGAGCTTATATTTGGAAATACCTTTGAGGGACTATTTTTATATCATGAGGAGACATGTTCACCTAGGTCAACCCCTATAGATGTGTGTAAACATTGAAGACAAGAAGCAAGCACCCTAGAATGATGTATCTAGATTTCAACTTCTTTTCAATGCACCAAATCCAAGTGTTCCAATAGTAATTGCTTCTCAAATTCTTTTAGGATGACGAATGAGGATCACATGTAAGAGGATAAAATGAATGGCTTTAAATACAAGAATATAGTGATAAATCATGCAAATGTTTGTTTAGTTGGCTCATAATGGCTAGTGAAAAGGAAGAGGAACATTGGAGTTAAAATTTTAGAGGGTCAACTCTACAACCATGGGATCAATGTTGCACCTATGGAAATGCCACGGGGCACAAAGTTACATGAATCAAGGGTGAATATTTAAGAAAGAATGCATTGATATGCATAATAAATAGATAATAACAAAATATGTGTATTTATGAATAAAGTATAGATATATCTGTAAGAATTAGTGCAACTATAAAGATAACTAGCACTTGCACCCATAGGAGGTTCAAGGAATATGTCGATAGGTACAACTGATGAGTTTAGAAAATTTTTTGGCGTCAATTTTTTTATGGCGTGAGACCATTTTAGGCACTATAATGCTCACATATAAAAGCCTATCCGCTAATAAATAACTAATTTATAAGAAATAATAAATAAATAATTACGCTGAAAGGCATTCCTACATTCACAACACAGATGGAGAACAAGAGCTAAAAGATTCATAAACAGATTCAAATTCTATAAAATTTTATAAGATTCTAATAAAAACAAAAATATAAAAAAAGTGAAGGTGAAAGGAATTAAAAATAAATTAAAAAATAAAATGCAAGAGGGATGGAAAGGAAGGTGGATGACAATTTCAAAGAAGCCATATCCACTAAGATCAAAGAAAGAAACATTACATGAAATGGCATATGAAAAAACACACATTCATCTCTATTTACACTACCTTTAGAAGGATATCTCTCGACGTACTTTAGATATATTTTTAAAATATAAATATACTAGTAAATAACCTTAATGGTTTTAAAATATATCCATTTTATTTAATTATTTGACTATTTTGATTTTGTTTTCTTTGCGTATTTTATGATAGACATTGACTCAAGGAAAAACATACGAAGTGCGCATAGCCGTTCTACCTGAATTCGCCTTCTCTGAGTGTTATTGTAGACCCAATGAACCCTGCATAGTACATGTGCCATTAAAAGGTGAATAGCATGTGGAAGTATTTACTGGCTACGATTGTAACAAGGTCCCTTGCCCGTACGGTAGAGAGTCGAACATGTTCGACCCCATTTGCCTGCGTCGTATGAGATTCTCCAATGTTAAGCCTGTCATCTAAGATAATAGATGGTGCTTCCTTTCATCGTCAATGTTAAATAATAAATGCTATAATCTGCACCCACCTATGTTATATTTATCTATAGTAATGGAAGTATAATATATGTTGTCCTTAGTTTTCGTAGCAAGATTTGTTTTGGTTTTTTAAATAAATAAATGTTTTTATTATTTTAAAGAAAAGGAGTAAGATTATACATATTTATATAAAAAGAGGGGAAATGAAAAAGGTGTCATTGCTAGTTGAGAGCCCATTCTTGATAATCTAAATTCAATTGATGTTTAGGAAAAGATAGATGATTTAATCCAGCCCTTACTAGTGGCTTAACTCTTTCCTCTTGTCAATTAAAATTTCAAGCTATTAGGACATTATCAAATTCATTTTTATTTAAGGGTAAGTGCAAGAAGATGGGGGGCCAAAAAGGGGTCCTAAGTGGCCACTTTTTTTTTGAAATCAGGAAATACTGGCCTTAGATGAGAAATTGAACATAGTTACATTCAAAATTTGGTGATGCAACCAAAACAATGTTTGTAGTGCTCCGAGTCTACTTTCTAAACCACTATTTTTTTTGAAAATGGCATAGATTAAAGGGTTCAAAAGAGGGAGCCACAAAAATTGGTGTTGTTTCTATCAAAAAAACATAACATAGCATGTTTTGTGGCTCCCTCAAAAGGTCAACTTTTTTTTGGTATTTTTAAAATCGCTTCAGTGAGAAATTAGCTAATAGCATGTAGTTTATGCCCAATTTTTCTGATAATTTTTTTATGAATATTTGATTTTTTACTAATTTTCAAAGTGGACACATCCTAAAAAATAGAATTTTGGCCGTGCTACCCCTATAAATTTTGAAAACTAATTGAAAATTATTTTTTTCTTTTTTTAATGTTTGTAGAATGGAGTCTAGTTTCTAAATATGTAATTTTTTTGAAATTTCAATGAATAGTTAATTTACAATGAAAAAAGACAAAACAGTGGTTTTTACCCAAAAACGGACACACAAACAAAAGAAATTAGAGATGAAAGGCTTAAGATTGTTAAAATGTAAAAAAAATCACATCGTAAAATAGCTAAGAGAAAGCCTAACATTACCCAGGTGTTCAATTTGTTCGACGTTGAAACATGTGTAAATATGAGGGTTAGCATGAACGAAATTATGTGAAATCTTGAAGAATCTAGAAAAACACGTCTGTGACTATTCAAAAGGCACTCCAAGCCTTTGGATTGGAAATCCAAAGAAAATACCAAGCCCAAGCCTTGGGATTCCCAAAGCAAGACATAATACGAGTGCGTTATAATGCACTCGCGTTATGTTTTGCTTTGCATTTTTCCTTTTCCGCAAGTCTGTTGTTTGTCATGTTTGACATAACGCGAGCGCGTTATAACGCGCTTGCGTTATGTTCCCCTTAAATTTTTTTATGTTCAAGGCTATTAATCATGTATGTATGTATGCCTATATGTATGTATGTATCTATGTATGCCTATATGTATGTATGTATGTATCTATGTATGCCAATATGTATGTATGTATATATGTATGCCTATATGTATGTATGTATGTATAGTGTCGAGGGCAGAGGAGGGTAGAGATGGGAGTGAGCCAGATAGGGGAGGAGAGGGCTAGATAAGGATTGAGTGATTAAGGTTTAAGGTTGAGGGTTAAGCGTTTAGGGATAGGATTTAGAGTTTAGGGACAAGGGATTAGAGTTTAGGACCTTGAGGGATTAGGGTTTAGGGTTGAGGCTTTAGGGATAACATTTAGGGTTAAGGGTCAAGGGATTAGGTTTAAGGTAGAGTGTTGAGGGTAGAGGGATTAGGCATTAGGGTTTAGGGTTGAGGCTTTAGGGATAGCGTTTAGGGTTAAGGGTTGAGGGATTAGGTTTAAGGTAGAGTGTCGAGGGTAGAGGGATTAGAGATAGGGTTTAGGGTTGAAGGTTTAATGATTTAGGGTTGAGGCTTTAGGGATGAGGGTTAAGGGATTAGGGTTTAAGATATAGTGTCGAGTGTCAAGCGTTTAGGGATAGGTTTTAGGGTTCAAGTTTTAAGGGTCGAGGGATCAGAGTTAAGGGTTGAGGAATTAGGGTTTGACATTGAGGGTTGAGTACATTGAGGTTCGAGGGTTAAGAGTTTCGAGATAGGGTTGAGGGTCAAGGGATTAGGGTTAAGGGATAGGGTTGGAGGGTTTAGGATAAGGGATTAGGGTTTAAGGTATAGTATCGAGCCCGTTGAGGGTCTAGGAATAGGGATAGCATTTAGGGTTTAGGGATGAAGGATTAGAGTTGAGGGATGACGGATGATGAATTAGGGTTGAGGGATTAGGGTTTACGGATAAGGTTTAGGGTTAGGGTTGAGGGATTAGGGTTTAAGGTATAGTGTTGAGGGTTTAGGTATAGGGTTTAGGGTTGAGGGATTAGAGTGAAGGGTTGAGGGTCGAGGGATCAGAGTTAAGGGTTGAGGGATTAGGGTTTGACGTTGAGGGTTGAGGTTTGAGGGTCAAGGGTTTAGGGATATGGTTGAGGGTCAATGGATTAGGGTTAAATTAGAGTGTGGAGGGTGTAAGGATTAGGGATAGGGTTGGAGGGTTTAGGGATAAGGGATTAGGGTTTAAGGTATAGTATCGAGTCTGCTGAGGGTTTAGGAATAGAGATAGCATTTAGGGTTTAGGGATGAGGGATTAGAGTTGAGGGATGATGGATTAGGTTTGAGGGTTGAGGGATTAGGGTTTAGGGATAAGGTTTAGCGTTCAGGGATTAGGGTTTAAGGTATAGTGTTGAGGGTTGAGGGTTTAGGGATAGGGTTTAGGGTTGACAGATTAGGTTTAGGGTTGACAGATTAGGGTTTAAGGTTGACGGATTAACATTTAATGTCGAGGTTAGGGTTAGAGTGTTGAGGGTAGAGTGTTTAGAGTTGAGGGATGACGGATTAGGGTTGAGGGTTGAGGGATTAGAGTTTAGGGATAAGGTTTAGGGTTGAGGGCTAAGGGATTAGGGTTTAAGGTATAGTGTTGAGGGTTTAGGGATAGGGTTTAGGGTTGAGGGATTAGAGTGAAGGGTTGAGGGATTAGGATTTGACATTGAGGGTTGAGGGTTTAGAGTTTAGGGTTTAGGGATAGGGTTGAGGGTCGAGGGATCAGAGTTAAGGGTTGAGGGATTAGGGTTTGACATTGAGGGTTGAGGGTTCAGGTTCGAGGGTCAAGGGTTTAGGGATAGGGTTGAGGGTTGAGGGATTAGGGTTAAAGTAGACTGTGGAGGGTATAAGGATTAGGGTTTAAGGTATAGTATCGAGTCTGTTGAGGGTTTAGGAATAGGGATAACATTTAGGGTTTAGGGATGAGGGATTAGAGTTGAGGGATGATGGATGAGGGTTGAGGGTTAAGGGATTAGGGTTTGACATTGAGGGTTGAGGGTTGAGGTTCGAGGGTCAAGGGTTTAGGGATAGGGTTAAGGGTCGAGGGATTAAGGTTAAAGTAGAGTGTGGAGGGTATAAGGATTAGGGATAGGGTTGGAGGGTTTAGGGATAAGGGATTAAGGTTTAAGGTATAGTATCAAGTCTGTTGAGGGTTTAGGAATAGGGATAGCATTTAGGGTTTAGGGATGAGGGATTAGAGTTGAGGGATGATAGATTAGGGTTGAGGGTTGAGGGATTAGGGCTTAGGGATAAGGTTTAGGGTTGACGACTGAGGGATTAGGGTTTAGGGTTGAGGGATTAGAGTGAAGGGTTGAGGGATTAGGATTTGACATTGAGGGTTGAGGGTTTAGGGTTTAGGGTTTAGGGATAGGGTTAAGGGTCGAGGGATCAGAGTTAAGGGTTGAGGGATTAGGGTTTGACATTGAGGGTTGAGGGTTGAGGTTCGAGGGTCAAGCATTTAGGGATAGGGTAGAGGGTCGAGGGATTAGGGTTAAAGTAGAGTGTGGAGGGTATAAGGATTAGGGATAGGGTTGGAGGGTTTAGGGATAAGGGATTAGGGTTTATGGTATAGTATCAAGTCTGTTGAGGGTTTAGGAATAGGGATAGCATTTAGGGTTTAGGGATGAGGGATTAGAGTTGAGGGATGAGGGTTGAGGGTTGAGGGTTGAGGGATTAGGGTTTGACATTGAGGGTTGAGGTTTGAGGGTCAAGGGTTTAGGGATAGGGTTGAGGGCCGAGGGATTAGGGTTAAAGTAGAGTGTGGAGGGTATATGGATTAGGGATAGGGTTGGAGGGTTTAGGGATAAGGTATTAGGGTTTAAGGTATATTATCGAGTATGTTGAGGGTTTAGGGATGAGGGATTAGAGTTGAGGGATGACGGATGAGGGTTGAGGGTTGAGGGTTGAGGGATTAGGGTTTGACGTTGAGGGTTGAGGGTTGAGGTTTGAGGGTCAAGGGTTTAGGGATAGGATTGAGGATCGAGGGATTAGGTTTAAAGTAGAGTGTGGAGGGTATAAGGATTAAGGATAGGGTTGGAGGGTTTAGGGATTAGGGTTTAGGGTTTAAGGTATAGTATCGAGTCTATTGAGGGTTTAGGAATAGGGATAACATTTAGGGTTTAGGGACGAGGGATTAGAGTTGAGGGATGACGCATTAGGGTTGAGGCTTGAGGGATAGGGTTTAGGGTTGAGGGCTGAGGAATTAGGGTTTAAGGTATAGTGTTGAGGGTTTAGGGATAGGTTTTAGGGTTGATGAATTAGAGTGAAGGGTTGAGGGATTAGGATTTGAAGTTGAGGGTTTAGGGTTTAGGGTTTAGGGATAGGGTTGAGGGTCGAGGGATCAGAGTTAAGGGTTGAGGGATTAGGGTTTGATGTTGAGGGTTGAGGTTCAAGGGTCAATGGTTTACAGATAGGGTTGAGGGTCAAGGGATTAGGGTTAAAGTAGTGTGTGGAGGGTATAAAGATTAGGGATAGGGTTGGAGGGTTTAGGGATAAGGGATTAGGGTTTTAGGATGAGGGATTAGAGTTGAGGGATGATGGATGAGGGTTGAGGGTTGAGGGTTGAGGGATTAGGGTTAAAGTAGAGTGTGGAGGGTATAAGGATTAGGGATAGGTTTGGAGGTTTTAGGGATAAGGGATTAGGGTTTAAGGTATAGTATCGAATCTATTGAGGGTTTAGGAATAGGGATAGCATTTAGGGTTTAGGGATGAGGGATTAGAGTTGAGGGATGATGGATTAGGGTTGAGGGTTGAGGGATTAGGGTTTAGGGATAAGGTTAAGGGTTGAGGGATTAGGGTTTAAGGTATAGTGTTGAGGGTTTCTTTCGTCAAATGTAGATTTATGGGTTTGATTATATTGATTGCCTCTCTAGTTTTGGGGTGTGGATGTTTTGGAATCAATCAGGAAGTCTTCAGGAGACTTTGTGGAGGTGGATTGGAAATCACTTGACAGAACCCCTTCTATTTATGCTTCGATAAGGATTTGTCACAAACTAGAACTTCTGCTTCCAAAGAAGATCTATCTTTCTTCCTCGATGGGAATTTTCTATCAAGAACTTGATTATGAGGGCTTGCCCCTTCATTGTTATGCCTATCATATGGCGGAGCATCTAGCAAGCTCTTGCAAGAAACAGGAAAAGTTCTCCCTCAAAAACCTTGTGGTCATTCAAGTCTGAAGGGGAAGGTTTGGAAAGAGATGCGATCAATGCAAAGGATGTGATCAATCTATAGTAGGACAAAACGTGAGCGCGTTATAATGCGAGTGCGTTATAATGCGCTCACATTTTGTCTTGCTATTGAAATGGTAAAAAAGTGTTGACCCCCATGATCTAGGTCCACATGCTTTGTTTTCTTACTAATCCTGCGCATGCTCTGACAAAAAAGAAGTGTTTTCATGCTGTTGGGAAGTTCACATGCACATTTGACACATTGTACCACCTTTGCATGATCTTTCCACCACCTTTTCTACTTTGCCAACTTGAGAAGGAGGAAATAACATAGTTTCCACACCAAGTTTGATATATATCTATTCAAGTTTCAATTTTTGTAGTGTTGCAATGTTAATTGTGATTCAATTTTAGGAATTTAACATTATAGATTGGTTAATAGTATTGTTGTTAGTAATTTTATATTTGAGTGTTATTCAATTTAACATTGAAAAGGAAGCAAGTGGTGAAAAACTCAAATTGTTGAGGAGTTTGATGCAAGAAGAAAAAAACACTACATAATTGGGTACTCTCTCCATTTGAATCTTCATTTTTCAGGTATGTCAAGTCTTTACATGCATGTTCTGTACATTTTCCTTATTTCGGATTGAATTACTTTATCATGCTTTATCATACATGTTTAAAATAGACACATTCCCAATCAAGAAAGCATCCTACAATCTCACATGATGCCATGTATATTTTCTACACTTGGGCTCTTTAATAATTATGTGTAATAAATAGACCTTAACATACCATGATGTCAAACTATACAAGAATAAATCCTTACAACATAAAAAAAATACAATCCCACTATTATCTTGTATTCATTTCTTAGGAACTAATATTGGTCTCTTTATCATGCTACAGACAAATTCTCTGTCATGCCAAGGAAACGATCAAGCATTAAACCAACACATGAAGAGATAGAAGCTAAGAATGCGAAGAAAGTAGTGGCTATGAGGGAACTTCGTGAGAAGACGAAATTGGACATGATAAATAAAGACATACCAATTGAAGAGGAACCACAACCATCAAAAAGAGAATGAATGCAAAAACTTTGTGCTATGAGAGATTTGAATACCATAGTTGGAGACACGTCCTCTACCACAAGTCAACATGTAGGGACACCATCTACCACGTCTCAAGTTGAGAGTACATCATCACTCACATGTGATGAAGGAGGTACGCCATCGTTCCCACCTCAACCTCAAGGTATGTCATCTATTCCACCTTCGATCGAAGGTATGCCATCTAACCCATCTCATTTAAATATTGATGAAATTCCTAATGTTGAGATGAATTTACCTAACATAACACCACCTACAATTTTGCATAGAAAGCCAAAGTATTTGAATGATATTGATGAGAATATTTTGCAGCCATTGGAAGGTAAGATTCCAAAATGTACTTGTAGAAGATATGATAATAAGATTTGTAGATTCTTCTTTGAAAAGTTAAATGAGACTACAAGATGTCAACTATTCGTTGAAATGATGTGAAGTATAAAGTATAGCTCTATCATGAAGATTCTTGGGTTGAGAACATTAGAGGCTTCAAGTGAAAAATCTATTGTCAAGAATCTAATGAGTGCATATGAGAGTGTGGATAACACCTCACGCACAAAAGATGGTAATGCAACACGACGTGTGATTACATCGACTATAGTAAGTAGTCAAATGAGGAAAGCTTGTCTCATTAGAAAGACAAGTCAAGAATTGAGATTTAATAGGAAAACTTTATCAAGAGCTGTTGGAAGATGCCAAAGAATTGAGGACACTAATGCCAATGAATTATGGGCATTCTCAGTGAGACTACCACGAAAAGATAAACCAATTGTTGAAGTACTAATTGAAGACTTTTGGAAAACTTACACAAGGGTATCTCCGAATCAAAGGGATGTGGTAAGAAGGAGAATCGGTAGTCAGAACCGCGAGCCACATCCAAAGAATTTTTTGGATGAGACTCAAACATAGTTTTATGGTAAATTTCTAGAGAAGTATCCTCAAATTAAAATTTGTCAAAGATATTTTGAAATGCTAAAACCTTTCTATGTTAAGATACATTAGTTGACTTTGACCACATATTAGATTTAGTTCAACCAGGTAATATAGGGCACGTATATGCATCTAATTTCATCTAGTTCAACCAGGTAATGTCATCTTACTTTGTCTAGTGTTTTTGTAATGTTGACTAATTTCATCTAATTTACTACACATATCAATGTAGGGCACGTATATGTAGTTATTGCAGATGAAGATAATGAAGAGGGAACAAATTATTACTTATGTCATTGTGTTGAGGCCAAAAAGGAAATTGGAGGCCCCTGTTACAGATGGAGAAAACATCGAATACCCTACAGGCTCAGTGGTTATTACCGGAACATGGCTTAGAAGGTACCCACATAAGAGTGTTAATATTTAGCTATTTCAGGACTTTGACATGCATCGGAAGATTCTTCATTACTCAAACCTTGTCGTGGCATCCAATGTTCATTTGATAAAGTATCGAGGTAGACCTTTGAACAAAATCTTGTGGAAGGTGCGTGAGTCTAACCATGAAGCAATACTTCACACAATAAAGAGTAGAGCAGACCTGGATGGTTCATTGGATTAATTTGTAAGTATTCACATTGATTTTGTAAAGTCATGTTAAATTGAGTTGTAAGTATGCACATTAATTTGTAAGGTTTGTCTTTTTTTATTTCCTCCTGCATTTTTACACATATACATATTTTTACATCATCGTGTTATGTATTTTTGGTGTCCTGCTCCTGATGCGACCAAACTCATAACTCACCCTACTTCCTCTAGACACCATTTGATGATCTCTCCAACACTCTGGATCCAGGGTGCCCAATCATGATGATGACCTATATACCATTCTCCCAAGGTGCTCATAATGAATGAAAAGAAGACCAAGGGCACCCAAGCTTAATAGACTTATTTCTTTCAATTTTGATGATCCAAACTCTTGCAAAATGACATCCACTTTCATGCCTTTAGATTTTCCTTTACATATAGGGCACCAAATCAAGTTGAAAAATCTACATAAGGGCACCAAAATGGATGAAAGGAGACATGAAATGCGCCTTAGGGATCCATGCTAAGGTTTGAGCCATTAAAGTCTCTTGATATTAGGCACTCATGATGATGAAACTTAGAGCTTTTTCCTTTCCTATGCGCTCATCTAAGATGTTTGAATGATAAGGAGCACCTTGACCTCTATAATGTACATTGGGCACCAAAATCAAGGTGATTTTAAGTCACTTTGAGTCATTTGGGGTCAGTTTGAGTCTTTGAGTCATGTTGCAAAAAAATGTCAATGTTGTCAAGTTGCATAAAGCAACTTTTGCATTTTTGGTGTCTTGCTCATGATGCGACCAAACTGACTATTCTAACACGTCCAGATGGGTACATTTACACTAGGTATAGTCCTATTTTTCACCCAAACATGTCGAAATAGTCCGAGCTACATTGTACCGACGATATCCATGAAGAGTCCAAAGTGCAAAAAGGTAGCAATCTTTGACGAGATGTTACTCGAAAACCATGTCACTTAGAAACATTCCATCTGAGGCAACGTGATCATGTAGAGTGCCTCTACAGTAACCTCTCTCATTTTTTTATATCTCTGAGGCATTTGCCTGTGGTGAAAGGTTATCTACTGCCCCAAAAATTGTCAAAAGGAGGCAGTGTAAAGTTGCAAATGGGTGTAACTGTCATCCTACTCCTGATGCGACCAAATTGATTATTCCAATGTGTCTAGATGAGTACATGTACACTAGGCATGGTCCTTTTTTTCACCCAAACATGTCAAAACAATCCTAGCTACATTGTACCGACGATATCCTTGAAGAGTCCAAAGTGCAAAAAGGTAGCAATCTTTGACAAGATGTTACTTGAAAACCATGTCACTTAGAAACATTTCGTCTAAGGCAACATGATCTATTAGAGTGTCTGTACAATAACCTCTCTCAGTTTTTATATCTTTGAGGCATTTGCATGTGGTGAAAGGTTTTCTACTGCCCCAAAAATTGTCAGAAGGAGGCAGTATAAAGTTGTAAAGGGGTGTAACTTTCATCCTGCTCCTAATGCGACCAAACTGACTATTCTAATCTGTCTAGATGGGTACATTTATGCCAGGCATGGTCCTTTTTTTCACCCAAACATGTCGAAACAGTCCGAGCTACATTGTACCGACGATATCCCTGAAGAGTCCAAAGTGTGAAAAGGAAGCAATCTTTGACAAGATGTTACTCAAAAACCGTGTCACATAGAAACATTCTATCTAAGTCAACACAATCACGTAGAGTGCCTCTACAATAACCTCTCTCATTTTTTTATATCTCTGAGGAATTTGCCTGTGTTGAAAGGTTTTCTGTTGCCCCAAAAATCGTTAGAAGGAGGTAGTGTAAAGTTGCAAAGGGATGTAACTTTCATCCTACTCCTGATGCGACCAAACTGACTATTCCAACGCGTTCGGATGGGTACATTTACACTAGGCATGGTCCTGGTTTTCACCCAAACATGTTGAAACAGTCTGAGCTACATTGTACCGACGATATCCCTGAAGAGTCCAAAGTGCAAAAAGGCAGCAATCTTTGATGAGATGTTACTCAAAAATTGTGTCACTTAGAAACATTCCATCTGAGGCAATGTGATCATGTAGAGTGCCTCTACAATAACCTCTCTCAATTTTTTATATTTTTGAGGCATTTTCCCGTGGTGAAAGGTTTTTTGCTGCCCCAAAAATCGTCAGAAGGAGGCAGTGTATTAATTTAGGATGAAAGCCTATTCACTCTAGGTGCCAATCTCAAGTTGCACAATCATGAATGGGTGCCAAGAGAAATAAGGCACTACATCATGGTTCTAGGATCTTGAAATGGCGCCCAAGCATGTAGGAGGAATTTTCAAGGAGCCAGAATGTTTTTGAAACTCTAAGGAACTAGTCCAAAGACTCTATGGCACCATCTTGATACCATTGAGTCAACTTTGGAACTCAAACATATTGAAATAAGGTCTAGGAAGCTAGGTGCCATCTCTTGCCAATTCAACATCTCAGATGCGCCAACATTGGAAAGACTCTTAATGAGTGCCTAAGTTTGAATTGATCTTGTGATTGAAATTTTGGTGATGTATTGGTGCAAGATGATCTTCAGTTGAAGCAATCTAATTTCTAGGAAGGGTTTAGAACTTATCAACCTCTTCACTAAGTTAGGAGCACTTTACAAGCTTTCTTACCCAAGAGTTGAACCTCATTAAGACAAGGTGCATCTTAACCTCCAGAACTTTTCCAAAGAAGCGCTTTAGTTTATTAGCACCTTTGGACCTTGTTTTGCATTCTAAAAAAGAAGGCGCACTTTGGAGGCATTTCTAACCCAGATTGATGCCTAGGTATACTCATCTCTCTGGAGCATTATAATGTGTTTTAAAATGAAGGAGGACATTTCATAAGTTGGGGAATTGATCACTGAATATCTTGGAGTGTTTAAATTACTCTAAGCAAGAAGGTGCATTTCTATGGAGTAGTATACTCTAGATAGTGCCTAATGCCATCAAGGTGCAATTCCACCCTCACTTTGGTGCCTATCATCAAGAAGGGGCATTGGGCATTCTTTGAATAGTTCTGAGATTTTGAATTTCATGAAATCACCAAGGAATGTTGGGTGCCATGTGTATCCTCAACAAGCTTGAGTTTGCGCCTAGACAAGTTGGTGCTTATTCATGTTTTAACTTCCCTCTTCAAGCACCTAACTTGGGAAAATGTTATCTTGTTGTTAGTCAAGTGTTGATGTGTTTTGGAGACTCCAAAAGACTTCCTCTTGCTAGGAGCTCTTCTTGGCAACTACAACCTTCAACTGGCGCCTAGATCCTGAAGAAAAACACTTGCAAGTGTGGGCGCACTTTCCTTGTGATGGAGCATCAAACTGGCGCCTAGAAATCATAATGCATGAAGTGAATGCCTAGGATCCTATTGGTCCAATAGGTGGTTTTGGGATCCGTGTTAGAATGATTTTCATGCACTTAGACTTCAAGGTGCTAAAACTTCAAGGCACTCAGAATGATTTTTGTGAACTTTGGATTGAATGAGAATCAACATGCTTTATCTTCACTAGAATAGTTGGGATGGACAAAAATCTATTGATTCTAGGTTGGGTTGTTAAAGGTCAAGAAGTTTTGGTGTCTACTGCCCTCTAAATCTAAATATTCAAAATCATAGTGGTTCAATAAGTTACAACAAATAGTCAGGTAGACAATAGACTATAAGGAACAAGGACTACACATGAATCCAAAACAACACCAATCAATAAGGACATCACAAGTAACTCAACATTACTTCCAGAGGCGTTCAAAAAAATAAAGGGGAGAACACAACTAGAGAATGGTAGACTGTAGTAGGGATGAGTGTCTGATGCAAAGCACACAGTGGAAGCATAGAATTATCAACTTTTGAACCTTCAAACTCACTATTGGCGAGACAACATACCATTGGTGAGCTTAAAATTTCGTCGGCCGATAGACCGATGCCACCATGACTCCATTTGATTTCACTTCTGACAAACAACCCAACATTGACTCTTATTAGTCAGACAGACTGCTATCGGTGACTTTATATCCTTTCACACCGATGTCTTTGTCACTCCGATATGAGACTCTAAGTCCCTCGCCTATCGGTAGGACTTAATACCATCAGCACACTCAAAAATGCTTCTGCTAACACACCAATCTCACCAATGACAACCTTCGGACCACACCCGTTGGTGAGACTCCAAACATGGGTGAACTCTAATCTCATTTGGCCGATACATCGATGGATTTTGACTGTTGATGTGACCCCCTTCATCAGTGAATCTCTCAACTGCTCTTTCGATGCGCCGATGGCATTATCTTCTGATACACCGATGTCTTCGACTTCGAACCAGACTCATCGGAAAGACAAACCACTATCGGCAAAGCCTAACCAAGATCTGCCAATACACCGATACGACCAACTCTTGACGTCGATACAAGGTTCTTTTGAAGGCAAAGGGTGCCTAGGCTTATGGGGCTCAATTTGATGTATTTATTGAAAGCTCAAGGTGAATTGATGCTTATTGAAAATGCCACTTAGTCCTTCATTTGCATTCTAGGTGCCATTTCCTATTGACTTATATACTCCTCCTCATGCTAGGGTGCCATAATGAAGTGGTTTAGACAGTAGGTGCGCTTCACTTACTAGAGGCTTGTTCTCCTTCCACCTTAGGTGTACTTTTATGGTGGAATAGGTGTCAATGGGTGCCTTGTCTTAAATGAATGCTCTCTCTAAGTTGGGCACCCTTTTGAGGCTTTATGAGTTGCAAATTGTGCCTTAACCCTTCATGCTTGTTGCTCAATGTTTGAATGTTTAAGAAAGTCTCCTTTAGGTGCTCATCTTAATGACTTTTTCTCAAGGCGCAATCATCCTAATGACTTGGATATTCATCCTAGTGTTTCAAGATATCAGGCTACCAGACTTAGTCATTTTCACGATCTCAAACATAAAGAATAACATGATGATTCATTTTTTTGTATTGCATATAGTTGACATTGTATGGTACTCATAAATAATATTAATATTTTATGTTCAACATGATGATTCATTTTTTTTAACTTTTATCTTTTAGTTCCAAAATCAGGTTTAGGTGATACTTGAATAACAATAGCTTGCTTATTGGATCAACAAACATCCTATGTAATACAATTGGACTTTAAATATTTGAAGTAGCCATCTACAAATATCCATTCAAACGTGGATTTATAATCCAAGTATGGACGCCATCAATAAAAAAGATTTGTATTAACCAAATATCCATATAGGCATACATCAATATCTGTCGATATAAGTATAACATATATACAAAATAGCCATATAGGCATACAATGTCAACTATATACAATACAAAATATATGTCCACAAATGCCATATAGGCATACAACAAAGGAACACAATAAAAAGTCATTCCCCTCTGGCTGGTGAAGAGAATAGATCACAGGTAGCCTTTGATCTTCTAGGTGATGGAGACGCGCATGTGGGTGGTCTACTACGAACCCAAGGGCTACTCCTCCTATTTAGTTCTTCCTCCATCTTTAGCTGTTACAATAAAAAGTATAGACATTAATATATAGAAATTACATATTATAAAAAATGAAACATTAAACAAAATAATCACTTACCGCTAACATATAATCTGTCTACTCACTTGCCTCAGTAGCAGGAATAGGCCCTGGTGATGTCATGTCCTATAGAAACCATCTAGATAGAAATTAAACTTCAAATCAATAATCTTTTGATTTTTCAAAAATAGACAACTATAACAATGAATGTAAATTGAAATTTACTAATCTACCTCACACCCTTGTCAATGCCATGGAGCTATGAATCGCAGAGGCCACACCTTGCTCCATTGCCCTATGAACATGGGGAGGTGTCTCCATAGCCTGCATCATCTGGAAATAAAACAACATTATTCAATTACAAAAACTATAATAGTGATGCAAATCATGGCTCCTAACATACACACATGTTCATCTAAACATGGAAGTACACACAATAAAGCACACAAGTCACATACAAAAATCTAGTAAGTACAATTCATTCATTAAACTATTTATTTTATTACCTCCGTAAAGCTTTGAAGTCCACCACCGCTGGCAGGTGTTGCCATGAAATCTATAGTATTAACCTATTCAACATCCAAAATCAGATATTAGAATACCATTCATATAACGATGCTATTCACATATAATATTTATAATTGTGTACTAGTTACATACCCCGACAGTAGATGATCTAGTGTAAAATGTAGGTGGAGAACCACTGAAAACTGCATCGACGCTATGACCCTAATATTTCCTTAAAATCATCAATTTAAATTAGTTAATCTTACATTTCAAAAATAAAATTTAATAAATCAAATTCAATAAACTTGCTAATATTTACCTGAGTATCAAGGATGAAAGTCTCACTCAGGAGGGTATTTGTCATCACCATCTGCTCAGCTACAGATGTAGCCTGTGCACCTACGTCTTGACTATCCATGGGGTCATAACCACAGGCTGACCCGCAAGCCTGACAAGCATGGGGTGGGACCCTACTCCTCGCACTATCTCCCAACCCACTATGTGCTGTACGACCAGCATGCTCTATGATGCTCTGGGTCAAGGCACTAACGGGCTGAAGTGTATTGACCTCAACACTCTCCTTCACAATGGAAGGGATAGAAACATGCTCATGGGCTGGTCTGTTGATTACTCGTCTCACTACCCGCTATGGGTCAAGACGTGCCCCTGGTCTATCTTGTGCTGACCCCCCACCTCTACCCTGGAAGTCTCGCATATCAAAATAGTTTGGCACTTTATTGAGGACAAACTTGCAGTAGAGTTTCCTCAAAAAGTATTGTGGGACCTCATTATTATTGCATGGAGGATGGTCAAAAACCATCCACCACCTCTACCCAAAATTGTCCCTTATCACTTGGTTGTTGCACCAATGGATAGGGAACCTCTTACATGTAATGGGTGGAGGTTGATTTGTTTGTGGGTTTGTGAAAATGGAACACAAGTCTAATTTTGTGATTTGTTATTTTTTCACATCTTGGTATGACAACTTGTCTACATAATAATCTCTAAACTCTCTCCTCTTATCCGTCCAACTAGTTATTTGCTTGCTAATTGAATCTACATTTGATAACATAGATTCAAGAGATTTAGTAAGTGTGGACCTATGCAAGGTTGAAGTGGAAGGATCTTTCAACCTTGCAATTATATCTTCAATTTTTTTTTTGTTGTTTTCAATTTGCCCCATTATATTTTCTTGTGTTCCAGGGGCATGTCAAGGAATGGATGGAGGAGGTTGTTATTCTGTAGGTATTTCCTCCTCAGGATTTTATGGATTTTGAGGAGAAGGAGGAGGAGGAGGAGGAGGTGCATTAACATTTCCTGACAATTAATAAAATATACATCAAAAATCAAATCAAACCTACCTATTTAGAAACAAATTCAAACAAAAAAACAAATATAACTCACTCCTTTGGCGTGCTCGACGTCATGGCGGCATTTTGGCAATGAATCGATAAGGTTTTTGTGTTGAATGGAATTTTGCAAAACGCGAGTGTGCTTTGTAGGGTTTGCAGGCCATGGGCATAGAGGAGAAGAAAGAAATGAAATGAAATAGAAACCTTTTTTTTATACCAAGTCAAAACGCGAGCGCGTTATAACGCGCTCACGTTTTGTATTAATTTTTTTTAAAAATAATTTGGCCACTTTTTGGCCCCCCATCTTTTTGCACTTACCCTTAAATTATATGTTATTTTCTTGAGGGTCTGTAAAATAGACTGCGTTATTTTAATGAGTACTTCCTATTTAACTTTATATTAAAAAAGTAATAGTACAATATTCACAAAAAAATAAGGGTGCTAGAAAGGCACACCCACAAAATCTAAATGGGATAGAGTCCAAAACAAAGAGGAGAATTAAACAGGGCCAAGACCAAACATAAGTAAGTTTATAAATCAATGCTAGATGTAGGAGGGTCCTTATCATCAAGTTTTCCCCAAACATCACTAGGGATTCAATCATCAATAGGCCTCCAACCAATGAGAAAAGCTTTCTGAAGAACCAGGGAAATGGCTAACTCTAGGAAATGGAACTTTCCAGAGTTGGATCAGCTAGGAGCACCATGCCCATGAGAAGAGGTGGAAAGAAGCCCAGAGGGCCAAGCCTATCCACCATAGGCCACATTATCTCTAGAATTTAGAAGCTAGGAGCCACAAGAGCGATAACCTCTATCTCTCTTGGCTTAAGAAGGAGAAGATAGATTAGGTTAAACTCTAGAAATAGTGTAAGGGGCATTCCCCTAGTGGTCTACTATCTCCTAAAGATGAGAAACCTCAAGTGCAACTTTACTAGATTCCACCTAAATCCCCATGAGCGCATTAGAGAAAATCATGGTTTTAGTACACAAATAAAAATGAACATCATTGGAGAAAATAGTAAAGAGATTCATATTTCTATATTTCCAAATACTGAAGAGAATTTCTCCCTTGAAAGCATGGCAAATATGTGTATATGGGTATATCTTAGTGCGAGACAAGGCTAGTCCCAAGGAAAAACCATGTGTTCCTAGAAAATGGTGCAAGATGAAAGGGTTTGAATAAATCATGAATCCAATTTCAAGCTTCCTGAAATTTGGGACAAATCTAGAAAAGATGCTTGATATTCTTAGTCTATCAACAAAATGGAAAATAAGGATTAAGAATAGCCATATGAGCCAAATGAGCACAAATAGGAAGACCTTGATAAAGAATGGACCAAGAAAAAAAATCTAACTTAGGCTCCATAAATGTTCACCAGATACATTGGAAGTAATGATGTCAAGTACAAAGAGAGGACTAAAGCTACCAATGATGTCTCAATTGATCCACCATATGAAGTAGGGAGACAACCCAAAATAACCTTTGTGAGGATTGTAGTTTTGAAATGGTGTACCTAGGTACCATTTCAAATCCTTTCACCATGGTTCAAAAGATATAAGCCCAATCTTGTGAATCATCTAGAGAGGAATAGAATCAATCATGGACTAAAAAGTCACTTTGTCTTGATTAAAAGGAAATTATAGGTGGCTCTATTGATGAAATTTGGTAACACTCAAATGCATCTTTTAAAGAATTTCAAGGCATGGATCCATGCAACTTTATCTAGAGGGTGGTCTTGATAAGAGAGGACTAGAGCCCACCAAATGGGTTTTTGATTAATAGAAAGGCCATTATAGATATCATTTCCCACCTAATGAAGCCAAGGATTAATAGGTTCCTAGGCTTTACAAATACTTTTGATGAAAAATGTGCCCCAAATCTTGATGAGTTCCCTCATGGTGAGAAGATTACCAAAACCTAGGGCTTTCCAAGTTGGTTAGCCTAAAGACATACCAAAACTAATACAATGCTTGGTGAGAATTTTCTAGGATTCATTTCCTTTTAAGGCTCTAATAATCCATTTAGAACACAATTCAATGTCTTTCCTCTAGATAGAATGAAAGCCTAAACCTCTAGCTTCATGAGGAAGGCAACATATTTCCTAGGAAACACAACGGAAGCCTTGATGCCCTTCATTAGAAGCCCAAAGAAAATCTTTGAGTACAATTTTTCAATTTTTAGATAGGAAGCCTTGGAGGGAACCTTGTACTTGAGGAATAATAAACATGAGTGGAAACCAATATTTTAGAACAAATTTGGAATTTACCAGCCAAATAAAGATGCTTGGTAATTTAATAATTAAGTGTATTTTCGATTCTATCAACCACAACTTGCCAGAGCTTGAAAGGAGAGGCCTAAAAGGTATAGGGAATGCCCAAAAAATAAAACACTTTTCCATGAACAATTCATTCCCATCCATAATTTTAGAACCAATTAGGCATGGGAAGAAAGGATTTTCTATAACATTGAGTCTATTTCCTTTGAATGCTTGAATGAAATGCCTAGTAGAAAATATTTAGGCAATAAAGGGTTTTTTTGACATTGTTAACTTCGTCAATGAGGGTAAGAAAAGAATCATTAGTAAATGACCATTAACCAACTTCTAGAAAGAGTTGGGGAGAGATATCTCCTTGACAAGGAATTGGGAAATCACATGAGCCATATGAGGTAACCAAATCCTTCTATAGCAAGAACATAAAGAGCTTGAGAAAGAGATTAGCCTTGACAAATGTTCTGGTGAAACCCAAAAGGTTTGGATTGCTAACAAAAAATGGCAATGCAAGCCAAAACATTAACACACAACATCTACATAGACTAGATGAAATGAGTCCCAAAGCCAAGTGCCTAAAGCATGGCGAAGATAAACAATCATTAAATGCAATCATAAGCCTTGGAAAAATTAATCTTGAGAAAATGGCAAGCGGCTAGGAGTGGCAAACCCATTCCATCCCTTCCCACATAATAATAATATTAACCAAAATATATTTCGAATTGATAAAACCTATCTATTTAGGATGAACAAGCTAAAGAAGTGTAGGTCAAAGCTTGAGAAATAGAGACTTGGCATTGTTCTTGTAGGAGATGTTCAACAAAGTGATTGAGGTCACTAGTTACTAATTTCATCAGAATCACTAGATTTAGGTTTGAATTAAATATTTCCTTTGCTTATTAAATTTCCCAAGGACATGGAATGAAAATCTTCAAGTTAAACCTTACATAGGTATTCTCCCATATTATCCCAAAAGGATTTATAAAATTCACAAGGAAAACTATCTAAACCAAGGTCCTTGTAATTAGACATTGAAAATACAACATCTATCAAGTCCTCTTTTGTGAGAAGTTGGTCAAAAACAATGCACTGGGAATTCAAAACCTAACAAGGAATCACATTTGGGCACTGTTGTAAAGTAGTTGACTGAGCTAAAGTATACTCTTGGGTAGTAAAAACTTTCTCATAATGTTGGGAAAAAGCTTGAAGAATATGAGGAAATTCATCAAAGAGCATCTAACCCTCTCTAATTTTCTTAATGGATTGAGAAGTATGATAGGCAGGTACAAATATTTGAAAGCTTACATTAAAATTTTGTCTCCAATCTTGAGCTAGTGAAGTTGAGCCTTGATTTGACCCCCCACATTGTGTGAGCCTCTACAACCTAATTCTAGTGGAAACGTTGAGCCACATGAAGTTGAGTGGTACAATCAAATGGCTATGCTTTGAAAGTGGTGGTGTCTTGGTAGAGTTTAAAGGTGGTAACCTTGTAAGAGTAGTAGTAGAAACATACCAAGTAATACCCATAAATGTAGAGAAAGTGGGAAGTACAAGTCATGGTGTCATTCCACCAAGTTATCTAGCTAATCCCATTCATGAGACATGGTTCAAACTTCTATACATGTTGAATATGGACCAACATGGCTTTGTGGTTGAAAAGTGATGTGTTAAAGAAAAATTGCATCTTCATGATCATGGGTCTAGCAACTTGCCACTCAACACAAAACAATATTGAAAAGTGGTCTAAAAAGATATGTTTTACAAAGGCTCCACCGGAAAGAAATTGTTAGTAGGGTACATGGTAGGATATAGAGCATGGAGGAAAAGCTATTACAACTCACCACAAAAGGAGTGTGAAGCACAGGGCCAAATGGAGCTAGTAGAAATAGGAATATTTTGTAAGGGACACGTCTCTATTATACTATAATATATAAGAATAGGAAGTTAGTAAGATAAAAAGTAAGTGAAGAGAGAGAGAGAGAGAGAGAGAGAGAGAGAGAGAGAGAGAGATATGGTAGAATAGGGACTCAAACCTGCCTATTGTACTACATATTGATTATAGATATATAATGGAGATATAAGAATTGTGGAGTAATATTTGAATGTTTTATGATGTGTATGATATACTATATATGATGTGATTTCACTGTATTATGTTATTCCCTACTGCAACTATCTGTTATTTTGTTGTTGTCTCTTTCGGGGTATAAACAGACTACATAAGAGTATCTTAGCCTTATTTCTTTGGATTGTGTCTTAATTCCTCTTGCCAACATTTAGTTCCATTAGTGAGACCCAAGTAAGAGAAATGAAGAATAGCTAAGATAAATAAAAGGAAGAAAAGTGTGGAATAGAAAATAGTTAAAAGAGATAATATAAAAGGAGCCAAAAAAAAATTATGCTTTTTGGAATAGCCTCTTAGGTCCTACCCTTGTGAGAGGTGGGTAGGCACCTAAGGGATGCCAAATGGAAAGGGGGAGGGATCTGAAAAGAGCTTTGAAAATATGTAACCATTCAAAGTGATCTGACCATGGGATACAAGAGGACTAATCAAAAACCATATCTTAAACACCCATGGCTAAGGGAGATAACAAGAAACTAAAGGAAATTATAGAAATAATAAAGTTATCTATGGACATGAACATGGAAGAGAGGAGACATAAAAAACTCAGGAGCATCAGGGAAGATACTACAAGAGGATGGAAAAGGTAGAAGACATGAAAAGGGAACATGTCATGAGGCTTATGCTAGTAAAGGACATACAGGAGGAAATTGAGTGCACCAATAAGGGTGCTACAAAGCATGTCACTATGGGTGCAGCTGAACAACAAAACACTAATTCACATAATTTTGAAATAGTGAATGAGCATGCCACAAGGGTTGTAGCGAATTTGATAAGAATAGATATAGAAAATGCTCTGCGAGAAATGAATTCATATATTGAAAAGGCCACTCAAATTCTAAATAATCTAGAAGGAAGTATCACCACATATGATGTATGCAGAAAAAATATGGGAAGAAGAGTGTGGGAGCATACTAATCCCAACAATACTGCAATTAAGTAGAGCACCATTTAATCAACCCAATTTATCTAATATTTAGATTAGGATTGATGAACAATGGGAACCAATATTGAACCCCATAAAGTATCTGCAACCTTTAAATTTTGAAGTGAATTACTTAGAGTAATTGGTGAATAGAAGTGTGAGGAAAATAAGGGAGGAGAAATCATAGGAAGTACCTAACAAAAACAATTTTATTGGTATTGTTGTCACAAAGGATTATGCCCTGAATGCTAAGCCTTTACAAGTGTTAGTGTAGGTTTTTTATTTTCCTTAGGGATATTTCTTTTTCCTACACATTATTAAGCTTGCTTAGTTTTATTATATGTGGTTAATATGAGGACACGTGGTGAAATAAATCAGCTACATGTGCAACTCTCTCCCACACATGGGTAGTTGAGTTACACATCCTCTTTTGGCTTTTTGTGCCACCTCTCATAACCACTATTATGTCCTTACCTAAGTAGGTTATGGGGTAGTTAGAGTTCTCACACTCTTTTGGTTTTATGTGCCACCTCTTATAACTCTTTTTTTGTTTTCATGTAAGGAGGTTATGCCACATGTTTTGGCATTTACCAAGTAGATAAAACCTCCCACCTTTTATGGGATATGGGAGTTAATGCACCTCTTGGATATATATGCCCCTTTTTTGCAATATATACAGCACTCTCCTCTCACCTTCACTAGCTCGAATATAAGTTCAGTGATAGCTCGGTGAGAGTATTGAGAGTCTTCTCAAAATTCTCTTTCTTTCTCTCTATTTTTCTCTCATTTCTGATATCTCTTTATTCTACTATTTTGATCTTCGATCATTTGTCGAGTGAAGGCGTATATGATCTACGACTGACATCGGATCCTAGCTCAGTTTTCACTTCTCGCATAATCTAACATGGTATCAGAGCCGTGTTGTCTGGTATAGCTCATTATTTTTCTAATTCATTTGAGAGATTTAAGATTGTTAGATAGCTAATATTTTTCTTAAAAACCAAGTATGTTTTTTTCCTGCATCCTTGAATGAACTGGAGAATCAGAACAGTTTAAAGGAAAATAGGCATCTAGTCAATTTGGTTTGCATATATGTGTTTCTATGAGATCTAGGTGATTGCAGCTTTGTGGTAATATTGGAGGCATCTTTCAGTACTTCTAGAGTGTCCAAGAGGCTTGAGAAAGTCAAAAGTGACTTTTACTTCACCAAAATTAGAGATTGGAGGACACGGTAACAAATCAGGGTTATTTTTAAAAAAAAAATTAGTGGAGCCGTTTTCATTTTTGCTTCAGAAATATAGGTTCCACTCATTTCTAGAAAAAAAGGTTTCTGAGTTTTGTTCCTAGGATCAACAAACTATTTGGGTATCTGTTAGTTTTTGGAATTAGTAGTTCAATGTTGTGAAAATAGAGTCAAAACCAGGCATGAGCTGTTTTTGATGGGCAAATTCAGCAACATTTCTTAAAATTTGCATAACTTTTGCCTCGGGTGTCAGATTTTCACAAATGTGTACTTGATGGAAAGCTAGAAATGAGAACTTTCCATATACATAGGTCTTATTAAAAAATTCTATCATTTTCCATCAGACATTGCAGGTTGAAGCTGCTGCACTTTTTCTCTTCAACAGGTCTTTTCTTTTGCCTCAGATCTCCGTTTTTTAAAAATGAATAGGTATTGGAAAGGTATTGAAGAGTATTACACAACTATAAGGCTATTTTTCTCAGATTTTGCATCAACTTTATGTATATCAAAATTTTAATTTTTGGCCATTGAAGGCCTACAAAGCATTGAAATATAATCAAAAGCCTTGTAATCGCAATAATTATAAAGTGCCAACCTTGTAATATTTGGGGGGGGTGTCTCGTGTGTCTTCTTCTTTGCACTTTTCCTTCTTATTTGCAATTTTCTTTTCTGCTCTCATGGATGCATCTACAGTTCCAGTTTTAACTCCATATAATTATTTTGAATGGAAATCTAAGATGGTAATATATCTGAAAAGACATGGATATCATTGTGTAACAATGGGACTTGAAACTGAACCACAAGATGTTACATAAAAGACAAAATAGTTTAATAAATGTGATGAAGCCTTTGGTACTCTACGTATGTCAGTCTCTCCTGACCTTCTTTTTCACATTGATTCTTACACTACACCAAATGATGTATGGACCACATTAGGAAAACTCTTTGGTAAGCAGGATGAGTTAAGAGGTCATCAATTGGAGAATGAACTCATAGGGTTGAGTCTGAGCAATTTTGACACCATACAAGACTTCTTCACAAAGTTGAAAGCCATTAGATTGCAGTTGAAATAGTGTGGAATGGAAAAAGAAGACAAACAATTGATCTTAAGCATTCTTTCTAAGCTTGGTCTGAACTATTTTGTCTTTGTTTCTACCTTTTATGCGATAAAAAGTGCCCTAGGTATGAACTACAAAATGCCTTCTCTAGATGAGTTAGCTACAGAACTCACTCAAGAGTAGGATAAACTAGTTCACATGGGTACAATTAAACCCTCAAAGTCACATGCCTTGGCTGCAAATCAAGGCACAAAAGAATAGAAGGGGTCTAGCAAACAGGGAAAAAAACAAAATAACCAAGGAGAGAAGTAGAAAGATCAGAAACCTGCTGCTCCAAATGTAGCTAATCAGACCTCTTTATCAAAAGGTGATCAACCTAAGAAGGAGAAGGTCAAGTGTTCTTATTGTAAAAGACCAGGACATGATAAGCACAAGTGTCTAAAGAAGCAGATTGATCACCTATCAAATCTTCTTGAGAAGAACAATATCAAAGTGCCTGATTCTGTCAAGCAAAGTTCATCAGAAGGGTCTTCAAAGGAAATAGAAAAGAGTAAGGGGAAAGGAAAGGGCAACGCCCTAGTTGCAGTTGCTTCACAACCTGATACCTGGATCATTGACTCAGGTGCTTTGCACCACATGGCTTCTTCTCAGGAAAATTTTGTCTCCTTAGAGCCATGTACTATGCCTGCCATACTCATGGGTGATGACACTCCTATTGAAGTGCATGAGAGAGGGTCTATTGACGTGGGTGAAGGAACATTTTAGGATGTTCTCTGTGTTCCATCTTTGTCAACTAATCTCTTATTTGTTTATTAGATCACTCACACTAGCTCTGGCAAGCGGGTTGAGTTCACACCAGATAGTGTGGTAATCAGTGAGTTGCATGATGGGTCTACAGTTGCTGT
The DNA here is from genome assembly GCA_027924645.1 of Cunninghamia lanceolata. Taxonomy (NCBI): domain Eukaryota; kingdom Viridiplantae; phylum Streptophyta; class Pinopsida; order Cupressales; family Cupressaceae; genus Cunninghamia; species Cunninghamia lanceolata. The sequence goes on from BSBN01000892.1 coordinate 12,764,104, forward strand.
GGGAAAAGTAGATCATCAGTTGAGACTATATCAGTTTTCTCACTTTGTTCCTGACTCTCCTTCAACCATTTTAGTCACTCATTCAAATGAGCTAAGTCATTTGCGGCATCAGTGGTTTGGCCACTTGAATTACCGCTACTTACAACAACTCAGTCAACAGGACATAGTTTTAGGGTTGCCTTCAATTCGATTCTCTGATGGAGTTTTCCAGGGATGCATTCTTGGTAAGCATCTTGAGGAGAAGTATGATAAAGGCAAAGGTTGGAGGGCCACACAACTTCTGGAGTTGGTTCATAGTGACTTGGTAGGACCATTTCCACATCCTTATTTCAGCAGGGCTAGATATGTTCTAACATTCATTGATGATCTTTCTACATATACTTGGGTATATTTTCTCAAACATAAGTCTAAGATCTTTGAGTCTTTTCAGGACTTCAAAGCTTTTGCAGAGAAATAGTCTGGGAAGGCCATCAAGATTCTGCATACAGATAATGGGGGGGAATATGTCAACCATAGGTTTGAGCAGTTTTGTGCCTCTGAGGGCATTGATCTTCAGCACATAGTTCCCTATAGTCCATAATAGAATGGTGTCGAAGAATGCAAGAATAGGTCTTTGAAAGAGATGGCCAATTGTATGATTCACTCCAGATCTATGGCACCTCAATATTGGGTGAAGGCCATCAATTGTGCTTGTTACCTCCAGAACCGCATTCCTCACAAAGCTATGAAGGGGGTAACTCCTTTCCAAGCTTGGACTGGTCGTAAACCCAGAGTTAAGCACTTTCGAGTGTTTGGTTCTCCTACATGGGCCGACATTCTAGCAGAGAAATGCAAGGCTATGGATCTGTAGAGTAAGCCTTGCATATTTGTTGGGTGCCCAGATGGTGTCAAACGCTACAGGCTTCTCCACCCTACAACTCATGAGTTGTTCATTGAGAGGAGTGTTTGTTTTAAGGAAGACTCTTCTAGTTCTTCTCCTACCACTTCTCCATCAACAATTACATTGGAGACATTGCATCATGATGATAGTTCTTCAGAGGATCTTAATCCTCTCGATCTTCATGAGGAGTCTTCTTCCTCCACTTCAGATTGCAACAGTGATGATGAGGATCCTCCCTCTTCTCTTAGTCATTATTCAGAGGTTGATGATTCTCCTCTAGATTCTCTTGCCATAGGGCCTCTTTAGGCTCATCAGACTTTGCAGTCAGCAGGTGATTGGGTCGGTGATCCTTTAGATACAAGAAGAACAAGGTCACAATTTTAGCATGCTCCACATCTCTTCATTGCTTCAGCTTCTGATCCACAGACTTTTCAGGAAGCTTTTGGTGTCCCCAAGTGGGATGCAACAATGTAGGAAGAGATTAGTTCCTTAGAAAGGAATCACACATGGGATTTAGTCCCTCTTTTTAAGGGAAGAAAACTTGTTTGATGCAAGTGGATCTATCGAACAAAATTTGTAGCAGATGGGTCAGTTGACAAGGATAAGGCTCACTTGGTCACTAAAGGGTTCTCCCAAGTACCTGGGATTGACTACTCTGAGACTTTTGCGTCAATAGTCAATATGAATTCCATCTGACTTGTACTTGCTATAGCTGTAGTCCATCATTAGGAAGTTCATCATATGGACGTGAAGAGTGCTTTTCTTCATGGTGACCTTCAGGAGGAAATCTACATGCAGTAGCCACAGGGGTTTGTTTAGGATCCTTCATTGGTTTGTTGACTTCAGAAGTCTCTCTATGGCCTCAAACAAACTCCTCGAGCTTGGTATACCAAGATGGATTCCTTCCTTCTGTCTGTTGGGTTCACTTGATGCCATTCTGATTCGAATGTCTACATTTTGTAGTAGGATGATACTCTGACATTTCTAGTTCTCTATGTCGATGACTTGTTGATCATAGGGAGTCACTCATCCAACATCAAAGCAGTGAAAATTGCACTTCATGATCGATTTCTGATGTCAGACTTGGGTCTTTTGCACTACCTTTTAGGGATTGAGATTACTCAATCATCTTCAAGTATCTTCATGGCACAATCCAAGTATGCACTTGACATGCTCTCTAGATTTCGCATGGCTGACTGTAATCTTATACCGACTCCATTTCTGTCTAGGGTCAAACTTGAGGCTAAGTGTTCTTCACCCTTGGTTGATGGCACTTTATACTGACAGCTTGTTGGAAGTCTTATCTATTTGACTCACATGAGGCCTGACATTCATATGTCGTGGGCATGGTCTCTTAGTTTATGCAGGAGCCACATGAGTTGCATTGGAAAGCAGCTAAGCGGATTCTCCACTATGTTCAGGGAACTCATAGCTATGGGATTTACTATGCAGCGGGCATAGAATTTGACTTGGTGGGATACATAGATTTAGATTGGGTAGGTGATTCTTAGGATCGCAAGTCTACTTCAGGATATTGCTTCTCACTTGTTTCCAGTCCAGTTTGTTGGTCGAGCAAGAAGCAGTCTACAATTGCTGTTTCATCTACAAAAGGCTGAGTATTGAGGGGCAGTTAATGCCACCACTGAGGCCATTTGGATTCAAAATATTCTCACCGAGTTTGGCATTTCATTCAAAAAGCTCATAGTCATCTTTTGTGATAATCAGAGTGCAATACAGATCTCAAGGAATCCAATCCATCACCAAAGGACCAAACACGTTGAGATACATATGCACTACATTCAGGAGCTAATTCATGCAAACATCATTGATCTCAAGTACATTCAGACATTAGAGTAGATCACAAACATCTTCACCAAACCCTTCACTGAGAGCAAGTTCCTTCATCTGTGAGCTTTGCTAGGGGTGCAGCCAATGTCTACTTTAGGAGAGGCTTCTTAGTCCTTCGCTTCACTCTCTCTACTTTGGGGGGTGTTTTCTTTTCTTTCTTTTGGGGAGGAGTTTTTTCCCACTGGGTTTTCTCCTTTTCTCCATTTGTGAGAGATTTTTCCTTGTACATGGGTACCTCACTAGGCTTCACTTGCCGGGACCCATATCTTTTCACCCACCTAAGCTATGCTTAAGGGGTGTGTTAGTGTAGGTTTTTTATTTTCCTTAGGGATATTTCTTTTTCCTACACATTATTAAGCTTGCTTAGGTTTATTATATGTGGTTAATATGAGGATACGTGGCAAAATACATCAACTACATGTGTAACTCTCTCCCACACATGGGTAGTTGAGTTACACATCCTCTTATGGTTTTTTGTGCCACCTCTCATAACCATTATTTCGTCCTTACCTAAGTAGGTTATGGGGTAGTTAGTGTTCTCACTCTCTTTTGGCTTTATGTGCCACCTCTTATAACTCCTTTTTTGTTTTCATGTAATGATGTTATGCCACATGTTTTGGCATTTACCAAGTAGGTAAAACCTCCCACCTTTTATGGGATATGGGAGCTAATGCATCTCTTGGATGTATATGCCCCTTTTTTGCTATATATATAGCACTCTCCTCTCACCTTCACTAGCTCGAATATCAGTTCAGTGATAGCTCTGTGAGAGTATTGAAAGTCTTCTCAAAATTCTCTTTCTTTCTCTCTATTTTTCTCTCATTTTAGATATCTCTTCATTCTACTATTTTGATCTTCAATCATCTGTCGAGTGAAGACGCATATGATCCTGGCTTGGTTCTTGCTTCTCACAGAATCTAACAACAAGCTTGGCAATCCCATGTAACATGGGAACGTTCTCAGATGTGGGTCTATTTGTTTTGAGAATGAACCTCTGGAAGAGCCGTCTCCCTTTAAAAAAGCCCCTTTAGATTTGTGACTTGATGGAGAAAAGAGATTGAAGAAAATTTAATAAATTGAAACTTGTACTACAAAATCTATCCTAAAGGGGGTGATGCACCAATAGTTTGATCTAAAACTGCAATATAACTCACAAACATTCTCAATAAACCTGCTCTTACAACCCAAATTGATTAGATTCACCACATAAGTATTTCACAGAAAGGCATGAATAATCTTTCTCAAGCTTGTGACTTGTAATAAATTGAAATTTGTATACTTGCATCTAATAAACGAGACAAAGAATCCAGAGGTTTTGAAACAAAACATAGAAAACTCTTATCAAATCACTCATAAAATAAGCAAGACACTTGAATTCAGATAGAAAAACCCTTGATTGTATTAGAAAATGGAAGGAATCTCTGCAAAACATAACAATAAACTGTTGGAAACAATCAACTATTGGTACTGTAAAACAGTAAAAAAAATGGCTGACTTACAAGACAATCTCCTCTCTGTAATATGCAAAGGAAAAAATGCAAGAACTAAAAAAAAAAGCATAAGCTTTTTTTATACAAAACTATCCCCAAAAGTGAATGGGCAGTCAACTCCAACTCAACTGAACTAAAAAATATGCAGGAATGAGTCTAAAAAAGTAACTCCAAGTTGATGGGCGAGCACAAGTGAAAAGCCTAAAATTTAAGCTCCAAAACTCCTCCAAGATGGGTAAAAATAGCTTGGAACTCCAAGTCTCAAAGTCATTAACCAAGAAACTACCAAAAATAGTCATTTAAAAAATAGAACTCCAAATATCTCTCCCTGCATGACCCTGCACTTCACTTTGACTCCTCTCCTATTTTTGTGTGCCTTGAAAGACTTTTGATCAAGTCCAAAATGGTATTTTTGGGAAGATATCAAAAAATTTAAATTTTTAAATTTATTTTTTTGATATTTTCTACATCTTAGTAAATTGCATTTTCGGAGGCCTACGGAGCGAAATCAGGATAATCCATCGCTGGGTAGCATTACTGTTAGGCTTAGCAACCTAAAACTCAAGCTAGATAATTGGTTTATCTTTCTAACGATTCCAAAAACTTTGAATTCTAATAAAGTAGCGAGGAGTTATGACCCTGCCAGAAATTATTTTTTTTCAGAAAGAAGATAGATGAATAGTCTTTAAGTACCTATATCTGCACAGTGAGCAAACATGTTAGATAAAATGTAGAGGCTGGGGCCTCTCTCTTGATTGTTTTGATCTGATACTTTCTTCATTCCTGTTTTATTTTAAGCCACTTGCTTTCTGAAAGCATTAGAAAACAACTCTTACAACCCAGCCTAATTGGGCTACCAAACACAATTTGATAACATTTTTGGTGACCTCTACGCCAATTTTGCCTGCTAAAACTCTCATGGCCAGTTGCCTATTATGCCCATTGGGAAATAGAGACACTTCTTGCCTAAAATACTTAGAAAACCATCTGTAACTCAGCTACAAGAAATCAAACAGTAGCAAAAACAAAACTTAAAACAAACTACCATGGCTCTGAACAAGGCCAACTACCTATGCAACAACACTTCTTTGAAAAAATAAACTGAACAAAAAGATGTGCCAATAACACTTATTTAATTGAAAAACCTTTTACTCAACTATCATACATCTGTAAACTTTTGATCCTCAAAAACACTACTTCAGGTGAACCCATTCACAGGAATAGGTAACACCTCTCCATTTAGCTTTGAAAGCTAAAATGCATTATTTTTCTTGCATTCAGTAATCACATAAGGGCCATCCCACATGGTATCAAACTTGGTATGCTTAGCAGGTTTACTTTTAAGCTCATCCCACTTGAAAACAAGATCACCTTCCTTAAACACTCTTAGAACTACTTTTGTATCAAAGGTCCTTTTCATTTGGGCTTGATGAATCTCTAGATTTCTCAATGCTTCTTTCCTTGTTTCTGCTAGTTCCATCAGCTGTGCAAGTTTGATTTCCATAGGCTCTTCCTCTAACATCTCCATCTCTTTAATCAGACTTAGTGTAAGCAACTCGACTAAAATAGGAACTCTAGCCTCTTTACCATAGGTAAGAACAAAAAGAGAGTTACCTGTAGCTCTTTTAGGAGTGATCCTATCAGCCCACAAGGCTAGCTTCAACTTGTCATGCCAAGTCTTTTGATTGTCCTCGATTGTCTTTCTGATAATTCTGATCAAGTTCTTATTAGTAGATTCAGCCTGTCTATTACCCTGAGGGTAATAATAGGATGAAGTATTCAGATAAATGTTATTTCTAACAGACCAATTAGATATTTTCAAGCCAATAAAAGCCAATGCATTATCAGAAATAATGGAATCCAAAGTACCAAACCTTGATACAAGGTCTTGATAGAAGTTTAGAATAGTAGTCTCATTTTCTTCTCTCAATGGTAAGCTTCTGACCACTTAGTAAAATAATCAGTTGCTATCAATATCCATTTGTGACCTGCACTTGAAGGTGGGTTGATAGGCCCAATAAAATCAAGCCCCCACTTTGCAAAGGGTTGTTCCACTTGAATTGGATGTAAAGGTAATGCTGCAAGCCTTTGTTTCCCTGCAAATAAAGAACATTTAGTACATTTTCTAACCCAAGCATGAGTATCCTTAAATATATCAGGCCAAAAATATCCATCTCTCATAATTTTAAGAGCTATTGTTCTAGCTGTGAAATGACCTCCAGAAGGTCCATCATGAAATTCTTCTAAAATTTTATCAATCTGATTTGGATCAACACACCTTAACAAAACTCCATGAAAGTCCCTCCTATACAATACTCCATCTATGACAGCATAAGAATGGCCTGCAATCTAAAATGTCTCCTCTTTGCATTGTCCAATCCTTCAGGACAATCACCAGTATTAAGATAATGTATCAATTGCTGAATCCAGTTTGTAGAAGAAACTAGAACAACAGTTGGTTCTTCATCTTCTAGCACCAAAATAGTTTGATTGTTAGCTTCTTTACTATTTATTTCACTTCCTTCTAGCTGTTCACACAAGCCTTTACCTCTAACTAACTTTGTAACCTTGATATTAACATCGTACTCCATTACCTTGGTTATCCATCCTACCCGTTTATCATTTATATCTTTATTCAACAAGAAATCTTTAATAGTAGGATGAGCAACTAGTAATTGAATTTTGTTGTTAGAGAGCATATGCCTAAATTTTTTTAAACTTCTAATCATAGCTAGTACACGTTTCTTAACAAAAGAGTACGTTAACTCATAATCTTGAAGAACCTGGCTGAAAAATGCAATGGGTTGTTCTAGTCCTTCATTTTGCTGACATAACATGGCTCAAATAGTATCAACACTTCCGAATGCATAAAGAATAAAATCTTTATCAAAATTTGGGTTTATAAGTGTTGGAGTTGCTGCAATGCCCTCCTTAATCTCCTCAAAACTCCTCTTCCCTTCTTTAGTCCAGTTGAAATTGATCCATTTTCTAAGCATAGAAGTTAGTGGTTTTAAAAGAGTTGCAATATTAGGAATAAATCCTCTTACAAAATTTATCCTACCTAGAAAACTTTGCAATCTTTTCTTGTGGGCTAGTAGAGGTAATGCTAGAATAGCAGTATTTCTTTTAAGATCAATTGAAACACCATGCATATAAATAATGTGTCCAAGTAGTTTGCCCTCATGGATAGAAAAAATACACTTTTTTGGGTTAAGTGAAACCCCATATTCTTTACATCTCTCAAATATCTGTCTCAAATGAATAATATGATCATCAGCATTTATTAAAAATATTGTAATGTCATCCAAATAAACCATTACAAACTTGTTCATCAAACTATGGAAAGCCATGTCCATAGATCTTTTAAAAGTAGCTCCTGTGTTTGATAGTCCAAATGGCATCCTCCTATATGCCATAGTTCCCCATTTTATTGTAAATCCAATCTTGAACCGATCCTCTTCCTTCACCAATACTTGGTGGTAACTTGAAAACCCATCTAAAAGAGAGAATCTATCAGATCTAGATACTACCTACAAAAGTTGTTCCATAGATGGCAGTAGGTAATGATCCTTAAGAGAAGCTCTTTTAAAGTCCCTAAAATCGACACGAAATTTGATTTCTCTATTTTTCTTTCTCACAGGGACAAGGTTAGACACCCATGAAGTATGCTTAATTGGAAAAATGATATTACTTTCAATGAGCCTATTCAACTCAATTTTCATAAGATGTTCCAACTTTGGATTCAAAGGTCTTTGTTTATGTCTTACCAGTTTTACCTTAGGATCCAACTCTATAGTATGTTGAGCTAATTTTGGATCAAATCCCTTCAAATCATGGTACTCCCAAGCAAAAACATCATCAAATTCTTGACAAAGTAAAACAAATGCATGTTTTTCTTCTAAGGTACATACCTTGCCAAGCTTTAACAACTTGCCTTTGAAAATCTCAATCTACTCATAATGCTCCTGTTTGATGGATAAACCAACTTTCTCTTTTTTGACTTGATCATCTGAGTTGAAGATTGACTCAAGAGTTACCAAACCTTTTAGCAACTTATTGGTTTTAAGTTGAAGAATCTGTTCTTCATACTACTGAGACAACTTTTGCTAGTTAGAAGCAAATAAATTAGCTTCTTCAATCATAAAACTAATAATCTATTCGTCACTGTCAAATACCTACCAATAAATGTTATTATCTGGTACAACAGGTCTAAAAACAACTTTCACATAGTTCTGAACAACATTTTTTATTTTAGTTGGAATATCAAACTCAGCTCCCATGGTAGTGAGTTTATTAGCTTGTTTATTCTAAGCTCTTGGTATGGACAACAAATTAAATGCATCAAATTCCTCAATCATGCCCCATTCTCTATGTTTATATAGTTTTAACAAGTCATTTTTAGCTGCATGAATACCCCTTACTTGATTGACCATTAGTTCGCTATCTCCAAACACTTGAATACACTTAACATTTCACTTTCTAGCCCATTCTAGGCCATCAACAAGGGCCTCATACTTAGCAACATTATTTGAACAGCTAAAAGCAAAACAAAAGGCTAAAAACTACCTTTCACCACTTGGAAAAACTAGCACAACACCTCCTCCAACACCAACTTTGCTCTAAGGAAATACAAAAATGCATGTTCTGCTGTAGGTCTTACCAGTGTAGGGATTTTGTCCCATGTCCTTTGAAATCTGAAATTAAAATCAGCCATATGCTCTTGGGGAGCTCTTTTTATTGTGCTTAGTTGTTCCATCAGAGACAAGTTATCTGACTTGTCTTCAAACTGTTTATTTAGAGCATCTCCCAACAAGTCTCAGGATGTAATAGAACCAACAGCTAAACCTCTAAACCATTGAAGGGCCTTTCCTTTTAGAGATGCAACCAACAATCTGACTGCAACATTTTCCTGTGTTATGTGATGTATTGCACACAGTGTGGCTACATCTTTTATATGCTCAATTGGAGTGGTTTGATCCTCACCTGTAAAGAAAGGTAAGCCCCTCAAGGCTACCACAGGAATGTCATCATGCACTGTAATCAATAGTGGGCTGCCAATATTAAATGTAACAAATGGATATTATCTAGCCTTTGGTGGAGCTTGAGGTATCTGCTGAAATATCTATGGAGTTTGAATCTAAAGATCTATCACCAAATTCCTTTGATCAAATTCTATAGTCCTTGGAGGAATAGATATGGTCCTTAAGGTTGGACTGGATGCACTTGCAGCTGTTCTACCTCTTCTCCTTGGAGGTGATAGCTATAAATAATCAAAAGAAGAAGATCTTCCTCTTGTCTGTACTCTTCTCATATGCTAGTTTCACTAGATTTGCTTCAAAAATTAGAGATTAGAGTTGCCAGGTATAATATTTGCCTCTAAAAGGCAGCAAAATAATGTTGTATATACAAGAACAACAAAAAAAATCTTGAATCTTTGGCTTAAATGAGTTTCAATGTACCACCGGGTGTGCCAAAAACTGTTGTCACGATGGATTGCGCCCTGAATGCTAAGCCTTTACAAGCTTGGCAATCCCATGCAACATGGGAACATTCTCATATGTGGGTCTATCTATTTTGAGAATGAGCCTCTGGAAAAGCCAGATCCCTTTAAAAAAGCCCCTTTAGATTTGTGACTTAATGGAGAAAAGAGATTGAAGAAAATTTAATAAACTAAAATTTACACTACAAAATCTATCCTAAAGGGGGTGATGTACCAATATTTTGATCTAAAACTACAATATAACTCACAAACATTCTCAATAAACCTGCTCTTACAACCCAAATTGATCAGATTCACCACATAAGTATTTCACAAAAAGGCATGAATAATCTTGCTCAAGCTTATGACCTGTAATAAACTAAAATTTGTATACTTGCATCTAATAAATGAGACAAAGAATCCAGAGGTTTTGAAACAAAACACAGAAAACTCTTATCAAATCACTCATAAAATAAGCAAGACACCTGAATTTAGATAGAAGAACCCTTGATTGTATTAGAAAATGAAAGGAATCTCTGCAAAACATAACAATGAACTGTTGGTACTATAAAACTGTAAAAAAAATGGCTGAGTTACAAGGCAATCTCCTCTCTGCAATATGTAAAGGCAAAAATGTAAGAACTAAAAAAAAGCATAAGCTTTTTTTTTTATACAAAATTGTCCCCAAAAGTGAATGGGTAGTCAACTCTAGCTCAACTAAACTCAAAAATATGCATGAGTGAGTCCGAAAAAGTAACTCCAAGTTGATGGGTGAGCACAAGTGAAAAGCCTAAAATTTAGGCTCCAAAACTCCTCCAAGATGAGCAAAAATAGCTCAGAACTCCAAGTATGAAAGTCATTGACCAAGAAACTACCAAAAATAGTCATGTAAAAAATAGAACTCCAAATCACTCCCTGCATGACCCTGCACTTCACTTCGACTCCTCTCCTATTTTTGTGTGCCTTGAAAGACTTCTGATCAAGTCCAGAATGGTATTTTTGGGAAGATATCAAAAAATTTAAATTTTTAAATTATTTTTTGATATTTTCTACATCTTAGTAAATTGCATTTTCAAAGGCCTTCGGAGCGAAATCAGGGCAATCCACCACTAGGCAACATTGTTGTTAGGCTTAGTAGCCTAGAACTCAAGCTAGATAATTGGTTTATCTTTCTAACAAGTCCAAAAACTTTGAATTCTGATAAAGTAGCGAGGAGTGATGACCCTACAAGAATTTTTTTTCTTTTTTTTTTCAAAAAGAAGCTAGATGAATGGTCTTCAAGTACATGTATCTGCAAAGTGAGCAAACATGCTAGATAAAATGTAGAGGTTGAGGCCTCTCTTAACTATTTTGATTTGATACTCTCTTCCTTCCTATTTTATTTTAAGCTACTTGCTTTCTGAAAGCATTAGAAGACAACTCTTACAACCAGACCTAATTGGGCTGCCAAACACAATTTGTTAATAGGTATAGGACAGAGAAGTGGAATGACACCAAGAACTAATGGAATGTTGCTAACAAATAAAAATTTATCCCCTAAAATAAAATGACACTTTGAAGAGGTACAACCCTTAACAAGATGCCATATAAATCTAGAAGAATTTATGTAGAAGATCAAAATGAAGAAGTGAACAAACAAAAGAGCTAGTTAAAAATATTTGAACATAATAGTAATTTAAAACATTCTCAAGTATTTAATGAAAACTACTTAATTTAAAGATAATTTTTAATATATTCTATTTACATAAATATATTTTTTCCATATATATTTTTTGTTACAAAATTTTTAAGAGTTTATCTAATTTTTTTTATTTGGTAAACTTGGGATTTTAGCCTAGTCCAAGCCCATAGAGACCATTCCAGGGTGATCTATGATTTAATCTTTTAAATTGAGCAAATGATAGAAATTTAACCTAAGGACAAAATTGCTCTCCTTGTAAGCTTATACTTCTCTCTCTTGCTAGCCTCAAATATATGTTGTGTTTCAATAGAAATTGATTATATGTCTAGCTACATTAAAACTACTCTATCTAAAATAGTAAAATTGAATATGAAATTCTTTTATGAACATTCTGTCAAATTCTTGGGCATTTTAGAGATATCATTTATTTTATAGATATTGTTAATGCTAATTTAAAAAATAGACATATTTGATTACAACAACTCAAGAATATAGATGCAATTTAAGATAATAATACAAGTTCTAAAAGATAAAACATAACAACAATAATAATGGTTTACCTAATGGAGGCATGAGGTGATGGAATCTATCAAGTAGCCAGAGCTCTATCCTTTGCTTGAGTCTATTTTTGTACCATGTGCATATTTCTATTAAGGCAGCCAAATATTTTTTTATATAAATTGAAATTTGTAATAAAAAATAAAATTAAGTTTCATCTATATATGTTTTTTTCCTTCTCTGCTATCATAGGTGGGCCATATTTTAGCAAGGGATTCATGGAGAAAAATGTTGATGGAAATCCCATATAAGTGAGTCATTCTACAAAAATTGTATGATCACAAAGGGAGCTTAATTACAAATTCTCCTTTACATTAGTTATTACAAAGTAGATTTAGGATCTATGGATTCAATATTTGTCACATTCTTGTGATATAGGTGGTTGCATTAAGTTGTTGATCCCTTCATGAAGAAAAATGTTGAAGGATATCCCATATAAGTGAGTCATTCTAAAAAAATTGTATGATGACAAAGGGAACTTAATTACAAATGCCCCTTTACATTAGTTACCATAGAGAAGATGTAGGATCTATGGATTCAATATTTGTCACATTCTTGTGCTATAGGTGGTTGTATTGAGTTCTTGAGATCCCTACAAACCAAAAAAGAAATACATTTTGTAGTATACTAACATAAAATGGTCTTTTTCCTCCTTGAATTCAAACTAGATGTTGGAGGTTAACAAAAAGGTTTAGAAGTAATTTTTATTATGTAACCTATCAATCCCTATATAGAAGATATTATCTTGCTTATAATAATACTAAACTATAAACCTTCAAATACATTTGCAAACTCCCTACCTAGACAAGTGAATACATGTTGAAATATCTCTTGTTTCTTTTCTTGAGAAAACATTCAAGGATACCAAGAATGATGATTTTTTCTCTAGCATTGATTACTCAAATGGAAGTATATTAGACCTGAAAGTACATTTTTTACATAATTTTTGGGATAAAGAACATGTTTTCATAGTTTATTTGGAAAAACTTCTCCATAACTTCATCTACAATTATATAATTTATTTAAAGAGTTTTAATTGCTACATAGTTGATAGCTAAGTTGCACAAAATATCTACAACACAAACAAGTTAGAAGCCAACTATCATTTTTTGTGTTGCTTCATCATTATTTAATGTCAAATTCACAATCTAGTATTGTTTACAACACTTTTGAAAAGTAGCCACAAAATTTACAAGGAATATGGAATATTAACATTAGATACTAAAATAAAACTAGAATATCTAACAAGTATTACACTTATTATTTTGTATAATTTGTGCATCATGAAATAATTTCATAAAAGAAAGTTTCATTTTCTATAGGAAAAACTTCAAGTACAATGCCTCTTTCACTACTATATGCTTTCCCTCAAATTCTAGTATGTGAGCTAAAATCCAGCTCAATAGTTTACAAAAATAGTTAGGATGGAAATGGAAGAGGTCAGTAATAAATTATTGTAGAAACATTACAACTCCATATAGAAAGTCAATGCATTGTTCCAAACCTCCAATTTGGCATCCCCAATAAAACTATGCTACCAATACTTTGTAGGAACTATCATTCTAATGCAACTATTGTTTGGTATTATTAATGTAGTTATTTCAATGTTGTTAGTAGAAAAACATAAAAAGAAGTCAATGACTACTCATTCCCAAACTTTGTTTAGTGCTATAAAATAAGTAAGCATTCATTCATTTTTTATTTGTCTTTGTTAAGGAATAGGTACTATAATCCCCAATGTATTTTCTAATAGTTCAAAATAAATTGTTCTAAAATATTGTAGTTTAATTTTAAGTTTCTATGAAGTTGAAAAGTTGAATTGGTAATATTATTTATGTAGGAATAAGTTATAAGTAATTAAAATACTGAATATATTTGTACATCATATAAGAGGTATAAGTTTGATTCAAAAAGAGGGATCTCATTCATGCACACACACACATGCACACATAAACTTACACTTTAGGACAATAGACAACATAAACTAGAAATGGTTCTCCTTGTAGGTATCTACCACTTGAGGATCTTATACATCAAACTTGTGTCCCACTTGACAATGATAAAAAGGAAATCTTTATATTTTTCCATCATTTATAATTTTTTCTCTATAAAGGTTAATAAATACCTTATTCAAACAATTTCAACATGATAACATGTAAGAGGATTTTTATGTTGGAAACAAGGCAGATAACTGAGAGGGGGGGGTGAATCAGTTATCTCAAATATCTTAACTTTCTTTTCTCCTTTAACAATTAGTGCAACATCAAAACATATAAGCATATATGATCATAAGAACATAAATAAAAGCATCACACATAACACAAGGATTTTTACGTGGAAAACCCTGATAAGGGAAAAACCATGGGGTGACTAACCCAAGATTGTATTCTCTATTAAAAGAATAAGAAGTACAAAATGGCACTTTCTAATTAGGGCTCACTACCCGAGCACACTGCCTATAAGAGACTCACTATCTACCAATTTTATAGAAGGTAACCAGGTGTTTGAACTGATGAGAGGCATCCACAAATGCTGAGGTTCAGTTTCAGTTAGGCTTAATATACTAATCTAATGCACTTCATTCTCCCCCTACTCTAGTGCTGTTGTTCTGTCACATACCAGACTTGTATTCCTATTTCCACACTTATCTTTGCCTTTCTTCACACCTTCTTACATTACATTTATACACACACACCTTCATACTAGAATCCATCTAGTATATATATCTGCACCAAGGATTTCAACATCTTTCTAGTCGGCAATCGGAATACTCAAGATATTTACAAAACACTGATCTGTCGACTGAATCCATGCTTAATATGTGATGTGTATTAAAAACATAGACATAGAAGTCATCAATCATGTTGGCCAACCATGTATGATCCCTCAAATAGCTTGATCAACATCAATTACTCATCCGGATTGAAGTCTGATACTCTGCTGGTTAGTTCTTCCTTAGTCTGCTCTGCCTGTCTGGAACCCAACACTCAGATGCTCATATCTTTTCCATGTTTTCTCACCGGAGGCTCAGTCTCTGGAATATAGTAATCATGATACTCCTCTTGACTTGTCCAAGTCCACAACATGCTGAGTTACACCATTTGAGAGATCCAGACCTGATTGTCAGACCTTGCTACATGCTCTGTTCTTGTTCACCGGACCAAAACACTGTTCACTCTGACTTCCAGTATAGGCATACTATGTGCTGTGGATGTGTAGGATAGACTTTTTTGCCATCAATGACAAAACTCATGAATCCACACAGTGTCTCTTGCCAATAATCTCCCCATTTGGCATTGATGGCAACACTTAGTGAAAAATAACTAAGTGTCACAGCAAACTCCCCCTTGGTTGATGCTCTGTCTTATGCACTATTTTATCAGAGCTCCCCCTTAGCTGGATTCCACATTTTTTGCTACTCCTCACTCTTCCTTTGACATCAATGGAAAAGGGTGGGATCCAAACACCAAAATTTGCAAAAATCAACCTATACATAGCTGCATAAGTATATATACATGTTATACTTACATATACTTAAGTATATCCACAAAAGTGGTCTTCAACTATACATATTCTATTGCACAACTCTGTTTCATCCTGTCCAAAATGGAGATGTGACCACTCAGCAAAAATGCATATGCCTCTGCTCTTCTTAATTCTACTGGATCACTAGTTCGGGCTATGGTTTGAGCATCTAATAAGGCCTCTTGCATTGCCTCTAGCTTGGGGATGATTATCCCTCTGAGTTCACTCATCTCGCTTATCATATTCTTCTTCTCTTTATCTAGCCTCTTAATTTCATTTATAATGGCAATAGCTGGGCATTCTTGATTCATTCTGGATGTAGTGAAGAGATCAAAATTCTGAGATAAACTTGACAGTTTACCTTCTTGTTCTTTCACCTTCTTTTCAATATCCTCTGTCACTTTAGACCAAGATAGACAAAATTTGTACATATCCCCACCATCTTTAAGAACATTTTCTAGGCTCTTTATCCCAATAGCTAGGGTCCTCCTATCATTAGTAATGAGTCCCTGTACTTCATTGAACCTCTTTCCCAAAAACTCTTTCCAAACCTTTTCTTTTACCGATTTCTCGAAGGAATCAAAATGAGTGCCAACAGAGTTTACCAGAGATTTCAAATTACCAGATGGAGAGGCCAAAGGATCCTTTTGAAAGGATGGCATGATCTTCTCCAACATACCAGATGCAATTTTTAACAACTCATAGTCTTCCATGTGAGACTTCAGAAGTTTTTCTTTTGCCTTGGCTTGACCAAAAGATGCTATCTTCATTGTCTGGACTGGAGAGAGGGAATCAAAATTTAGTGGTCCTTGGAAGAGTTTTAGTTCATCTATCTCCATCAACTCTTTGTTCAAGAAATTTTTCACTGCCTCTACAGTGTCTCTTTTTGGAGACTGAGTCTTCTTTTCTTTTGGAATCTCTGAACAGTCATTAGAGATCTTCTCTGTTTGTTCTTCTTCTCTTCCCTTTACCTCTTCTTCTTGACTCACTTTCTCCTCTTTTCTTCCTTCTCCTTCATTTCCTGAATCGCAGTGGGATCCGGAGGAGAGATGTTAATTTCTTCATGAACTTCCTCTTCCAAAACAAAGGAATCCAAGTCCTTAGACTTCTCCTTATCCATCTCTTCTGACCCTTCTACATTTTTCTCAGCAGATTCTTCTTTTGATGCATTTAATCCTTCGACATTCATGGTAGAAGGTTCTTCATCTATTTCCTCTATAATAGGAAGATTGAATCTTTTGAAGGCATTCTAGAGGATGTCTTCTGTTTCTCTTGCTACCTGATCAATCTCTCCAAGCATAAGTTTGTTCATTCTTGCTTTGCTCCAAAACTCATCCTTGCAGTCCTTAAAGATCATGTTCATTTGCTTTGGAGTAATGGAAGGATAGAGCTAAATTGCAATCTATTCCTGGATCTCTAAATCCTTTGCCTTGGCATTCTCTTTTCTAAGTTCAAGTACTTGGTCTAGACTTTTGGTAATTAATGAAATGATTTCAATGGATGCTTTATTATAGATATTCAGGTACCTGATTGTAGCTTCTTCCAAAATTAATTTGTCAGTATCACTATATTCATCATAAAATTTTGTGATTGCCTTGATGATATCATCAATAGAAAGAGTGGGCCTTTCAACAAATTCTTCTACCTCTTCTTCTTTGTTTTTAGTAGTAGAGGATTCCCTGGATGTTTTCTTCTTCTTCTTCATTTTCTTAACTTGCTCATCAGTCTCTATTTCCTCATCATCCTTTTGACTTATGTAAGACCTTATGGCTTTTGGTTTTGTTCTCTTTTCTCCCTTTCCAGATGTCTTGGCTTCTGGTTTGGAGGATCTTGAGCTCTTAGGCGTGGTAGGTGCAGAGCTCTTGGAGGATCTAGTTCAAGAGGATGCTTGTACTGGAATACTCCCTTTTTCTACTTCTTGTTTCTCTTCTCAACTCTTTCTATTTTCTCTCTATTTGCATCAACTACCTCTTTTGATATGCCATATCTTTTGGCAATTTCCTCTACTTCCCTTCTAACTTTCCTTTTTATTTCTGGTTGTCTCAGCTCAACATGTATCTTTACACTTAATTCTTGAAAGGTTCCAAACCTTTCTGCCTCAGGGTCCTTTGGCTGGCTCAACAAGTGTTGAACATGTAGCTCCAAGATTTTCTCATCTACTCCATAGCCCATTGGCATTATCCATACTGTTCTGGGCTCAA
This sequence comes from Cunninghamia lanceolata, assembly GCA_027924645.1. Classification (NCBI taxonomy): domain Eukaryota; kingdom Viridiplantae; phylum Streptophyta; class Pinopsida; order Cupressales; family Cupressaceae; genus Cunninghamia; species Cunninghamia lanceolata. The sequence continues at coordinate 12,781,766 of BSBN01000892.1, forward strand.
CTACCTCCATTAGGCATTGATCAGTGTCAACCATGAAGCATATTGTATCCATATATTTTTCAACTATGGTTTGAGGACTTCTTTCTCTGGCCTACATCATACTTTGGAAGTTCTTAAAATATCCATAGAGTGCTATGATTTGAGCCTTAGCATCACCAAGTCCATACATATAGTCTCTGATTTCTATGGCAACTGGTCTGTCATTTTCCCATACCCAACCACTTGATCTAGGTAGCTCATTCATATAGTAAAAGAACAAACACAGTATTAAGCAACCATACTTGAATGAGTTCTTCTTATCCTTCTTGATATTTTGCAAGTTTTCTAATAGTTGGTTTAGAAGAAGATCACATAGGTCATAATCAACATTTTCCCTTAACATCTGATTTGTTGTATATATTGTAGTCCTGGACACAGAATTCTCCCTACTGGAATGATAGATTTTATAACTAATTATCATAGAGGCAAATTTGATAGCCAAATCTGTGATGTCTTCTATGGCCATTGCTCTCTTGTCAAACTTAGATCTAGTAGCTTCACTTTCTGTCTGGTTCTTGATAGATTTGAGCGCAGGTAACCCACTGAATGAGTGCAATCTAGTTACTGCCCTAATAGCATCTTTTGTTATCTTAAAGGGCTTCATCAACCACATGAAATTGTCATATATTCTACTAAGAACATACCAGACCCATTCATCTTCTGTAAAATAGGGAAAGTGGATGCAATTTCCAAAGTGCTTATCTCGGAGGGCCTTGTATTGAGGTTTGAGTTCAAAACTTTCATCTATTAATTGTTTATGGTAGATTTCCATCAACTTAGATTCTCCAAATTCCTCAATATTGGCTTGGATGTAAACCCTAACATCTTCTACATGCAGAACCCCATGCGGAATGCTAGAAAAAGCGCCTAAGGGATCAACTTCTAGGGATTTGTAGGGGTGTTTCTTGAACTTTGGGTATGGCCTATCAGTGATCTTAACAACCATTAGAGTAGCCATTTTTGTAAAAGATTTAGAGAGAGATATTTAGAATGGGAGTGCCTTTTTGTGCTTTTAGGGTTCAAAATAAGAGCCAGAACAAATCGCTGGTTGAATTAAATTTTGCGGTTGATCTTTGAGAGTGTTGAAGAAACTTGATGCAGAGCTCTTCTTTTCTTCTTCTCGAATGCAAAAGTGCAAATGATGAGTGAGAGAACCCTTTTATTCTTTCACAAACCCTAATTTCCTTTTGCAATAAATGAACAACTTAAGTCATCTGGTTGCCTTGTTATGAGAGAGATCTTTTCAAATCACTGTGTTGCACTTAGAATCATTTTCAGTGATAATTTATAATGTATCTTCTTTCCTCCAATCATCCCATGGATCCATAGATCAAGATATCTCAATTTTGAATCATACCGGATTTGTCTGTGAAAATCCTGCTTTACCGGATGGCTGTCAAACTGGATCAATCTTGGAAGATTAAACTCTTGTAAAACTCCATGCAATTCTTTCATATTTTTATCGAGGGTTATTTAGACATTTCTCTGAGAACCCTTTAATCCACAACATTCCATGTGCCAAATTTACGCACCAATTGACTAGTTGGGGGAATTTGTTTTTCTTTGTGACTCCCCCCTAAGCCAGAGCTCATCTATTCAGTTTTTGGAAGGAATATCAGCACCAGATTCTAGTGTTGATCCATCCCCAACATTTTCTGCACTCTTCTTTACCCAAATCTTGCTTATCTCCCTTTGAACTTCATCCGCATTCACTTTGCCTTTTCCCTTGTCTTGATTTTGATTATGATGTACTGGACCCTTTTTATCCCAATTTTCACTTTTGTAGAATTTAGCAATATGACCAGATCTATTACAATTGTAACAAGCAACATTTCTTTCCATATTTGATTGATATACTCTTGATTTGCATTGATTAGCTATATGTCCCATTCTATTGCATGCAAAACATCTACCATTGAATGAATTATTTATTTGCATATTTCTAGATTCATGAGATTTGTCACCATACCTTTTGCAGTTGAAACATTATCTAGAGAAGGATGGGTTAGTCTAATTCATTCTTTTTCTGCACTGAGTTTCTTTATGACCAAATTTGTTACAATTGTAGCAATACCCATTGAAAGATGGATATCTTTGAGCATTTGGTTGCCTTACTAGAGGTCTTCTAGGCTTGATTCTTTGATTTCCTAATCCAAAATTCTTCTGACCGGATCCGAAGCTTTCACCTTTCTCATATCCGAAGCCATGCTTGTCATCTACCCTCTTTTGACTTTCAAGAAGAACTTCAAGTTGAGCTGAGCTTATCTTGAATTTTTTTGTGTATTCATTTGTTGTTTGAAGATTTTGTTTAAGAGTGTCTATCTGATTCTCAAGTTGTTCTTCATTATCTCTGGCTTCTTCAAGATTAGATTCAAGATGCTTGATTATTCTGTCCATTTTGGGATAGTCCTCTGTCTTCTCTTTGAGGGATTGTTTTAGATTATCTTCAATTTTTCTTTTCTCTTCAATTTCTTAGGTGAATCTCATAACCCCTAATTCCATCTCATGTCTTACCATAATGACCTCCTTTGACAGCTTCTCACATAGCTTGTTTTTCTCATCCAGATCTTCATTACTATCATTGGCTTCACTCTGACTTGCTAATTTTTGAAGTAGTTCTTTTCTCTTTTTCACAGCGATACTCAATTTTTCTTTTAGCTCATTTATGAAATCATCAGCTTGTTTGAGTCTTTCTCTCAAATTATTAACTTTAGAGTGGGATTGTTCAAGATCATCTAGGGCAGACTGAAGTTGTTCCCTTATACCATACATATCCATTGAGATTCCCAGATCTTCCTCAAGCTGTTAGGCTCTATTTAGAGGAACTTAGCTTTGATACCAATTGTTGGAAACAAGGCAGATAACTGAGAGGGGGGTGAATCAGTTATCTCAAATATCTTAAATTTCTTTTCTCTTTTAACAATTAGTGCAACATCAAAACATATAAGCATATATGATCATAAGAACAGAAATAAAACCATCACACATAACACAAGGATTTTTACATGGAAAATCCTATTAAGGGAAAAACCATAGGGTGACTAACCCAAGCTTGTATTCTCTGTTAAAAGAATAAGAAGTACAAAATGGCACTTGCCAATTAGGGCTCACTGCCCAAGCACACTACTCACAAGAGGCACACTGCCTACAAGAGACTCACTATCTACCAAGTTTATAGAAGGTAACCAAGTGTTTGAACTAATGAGAGGCATCCACAAATGCTACGATTTAGTTCCAGTTAGGCTCAATATACTGATCTAATGCACTTTATTCTCCCCCTACTCTAGTGCTGCTGTTCTGTCACATACCAGACTTGTATTCTTGTTTCCACACTTATCTCTACCTTTCTTCACACCTTCTTACATTATATCTATACACAAACACCTTCATACTAAAATCCATCTGGTACATATATCTACACCAAGGATTTCAACATCTTTCTAGTCGGCAACCGGAATACTCAAGATATTTACAAAACACTGATCTGTCCGTTGAATCCATGCTTGATATGTTATGCGTATCAAAAACATAGACATAGAAGTCATCAATCATGTTGGTCAACCATGTATGATCCCTCAAATAGCTTGATCAACATCAATTACTCATCCGGATTGAAGTCTGATACTCTACGGGTCAGTTCTTCCTTAGTCTTCTCTACCTATCTAGAACCCAACACTCAGATGCTCATATCTTTTCCATGTTTTCTCATCAGAGGCTCAGTCTCTGGAATATAGTAGTCATGATACTCCTCTTGACTTGTCCAAGTCCATAACATGCTGAGTTACACCATCTGAGAGATTCAGACCTAATTGTCAGACCTTGTTGCATGCTCTATTCTTGTTCACTAGATGAAAACACTCTTCACTCTGACTTCTGGTATAGGCATACTATGTGCTGCGGATGTGTGGGATAGACTTTGTTTCCATCAATGATAACACTCATGAAGCCGCATAGTGTCTCTTTCCAATGTTTTAAAATTTTGGTGGGTAGATATGAGATGGGTAAAAATCATATTTCTAGTTTCTTGTTATTTACCCTATGCACAAGTACTAATTTATTTTCTTGATCCAAATATGTAAAAGAAGTAAAAAATGACCTTGTATTCACATCAAATAGTTACTTTTCCAATTATATTTTATATTCTAATGATCTATTCCAAATTATTATAATACAACAATATAATTTTACTGTGATTTAATTTTGTAATCTCCTACAAAAATTTATTCAAGAATTTTCATTTATATTTCAATATGATAATGGTAGAAATTTAATGCTTGTTTTTACATAAGAGAAGTATAAATAAATAGGGTATAAAAAATATCATTAGAAAATAGGTACCTAAAATATATATGGCAAAAAAAAGGAAAATTTTAGTAGTAATTGTTTAATAGGAGGAATATAAAAAAATCAAGATGTAGATGTAGAAATGAAATTAAGAGTAGCACTTAAAATGATATGCTCGGAGATGATATAAGATAAATTTAATAAGTGAATCCCTTGAGATCTAATCATTTTCATTTATTTCACATTAACTTATATTCATTTACTCAAGTAATTTATAAAAATGAATATTTCATTAAGATGAATAGATATATTGAATATGCTTAATAAATTTTAAAATATTACCAAACTAATTTTTATTTAAATTATATGTTATTTTATTGAGGGTCCATAAAATAGACCATTTTTTTAATGAGTAATTCCTATTTAACTTTATATTAAAAATTTAATAGTACACAATATTCACAAAAAAGCAAGGGTGGTAGAAAGGAACACCCACAGAGTCTAAATGGGATAGAGTCCAAAACAAAGGCAAGAATTAAATAGGACCAAGACCAAACATAACTAAGTTTACAAATCAATTCTAGATGGAGGAGGGTCATTATCATCAAGTTTTCCCCAAACACCACTAGGGACTGAATCATCAATAGGCCCCAAACGAGTGAGAGAACCTTCTTGAAGGACCAGGGAAATGGCTAACTCTAGGAAATGGAACTTTCTAGAGTTGGGTCAGCTAGGAGAACCATGCCCATGAGAAGAGTTAGAAATAAGCCTAGAGGGAAAAGTCTATTCACCATAGGCTACATTATGTCTAAAATTCAGAGGCTAAGAGCCACAATAGTGGAAATCTCTATCTCTCTTGGCAAATTGGTTGCGACCACATTGATGTGGGTCTTAAGAAGGAGAATAGGGATTAGGTGAAACTCTAAAAATAATTTAAGGGACATTCCCCTAGTGATCTGGTAGCTCCTAAAGATGAAAAATCTCAAGTACAACTTTACTAGCTTGCACCTAAATCTCCATGAGAACATTAGAGAAAATCATGGTTTTAGTAGACAAAGAAAATAAGCATTGTTGGAGAAAACAATACAGATAGTTTTATTTCTATATTTCCAAATACTAAAGAGAATTTCCACCCTAAAAACATACCAAATATGGGTATATCTAAGTAGGAGACAAGGCTAGTTCCAAGGCAAAACAATATTCCTAGAAAAAGGTGCAAGCTAAAAGGGTTTGAAGAAATCATGAATCCAATTCGAAGATTCCTAAAATTTGGGATAAATCTAGTAAAGATGCTTGATCTTCTTAGTCTATCCAAATGGACAATAGGGATAAAGAATATGTATTGCCCCAAACTAAAGTCTCGAGACAATAATGACAAAAACTGGATAGACAATTTTTTTTATGCAATGGAAACACTCGTATGTCACCATCACACACCGAGCATGGAAGCCACTACAATGTCTCATAATGGAAATCAAGACAAGATAAAAAGGAACCCAACAAAAGGACATCCACAAGTATAATGCCATCGCAAGAACAACACAAGTGGAAGACTTTGCTCATCAATTCATGTAGCCTCTACAACGACCAAACAAGAATATAGAGTTTATGTTGATAACTGAGAGGGGGGGGTGAATCAGTTATCCTAATTATTTCTTCTTTTGAACCTTCTTATCAATCAAAGCAGTATTGAATCAAACAAACAAACATTATCATGAAATGAGAAACACATGACACAGTATTTTGATGTGGAAACCTGGTTAAGGGAGAAAACCATGGGGTGATTAACCCAAAGATTATTCTCTGTTAGAAGAATAAGGAATTACAAAATGGCACTTGCCAATTAGGGCTCACTGCCCGAGCACACTGCTCACAAAGAGGCCCACTGCCTACAAGGAGACACATTGTCTACAAAGTGATAAGAATCACAGTCTTGAACTGGAGAATGACATCTTTACCATGTCCGGATCAGTTCCATTTAAGCCCAGAAACATCTGCTCTGCCTTCTGCACTTCTCTTCGCTACTCCACTTGTATCCATACAAATCACACTTCAAAATGAACTCACAAACCTTTATTTATACAAGACATCGACTTAGGAACAATCATCTAAGTCAGCAATCAACCATAAGAATATCTGCAAGATGAATAACACATCCGGTCGGCCACCATAAGAACATTCGCAGGATGAACAACTCATCCAGTCGGCTAAACAGAGCAAGAACTTCATCTGGAAGAATATCTTCAATTCTGGGCTCTACTATCAATGCGGACCAACAACACAACCTCAACATGATCCAAGAACCTTCACAAGCCTGCCTGAATGACCAGGTACGTCTACATTTCCTTTACTTACTGAAATCTCTTATCCTCCTTATCCGGAACATCAAGAACACTGTCTGTCGCCACTGTCATAATGCAAGAGGTACTTCCGGACCTCCAAATCATACACAACTTGAGATGGCACATCACAAGGACATCCCAAAGACTCCTTCCAATCTGTAGATTAGGATTATACAGTTCCGGACCTCACCGGACCTTTTTGTGATCCTCTGTCACCTCTAAATACTTGCCGGAACCGGTTCTACACCGACAGCCACAAATCCTTCAGATCTTCATGCGGACCTCTGAAATCTTAACTGAAGCATCTCAAGACTCATATCTACAAACCCTTTAATCCGTATCCTCCGGTTCGCATCCTATACAGTACATTTGCCTTCTTCTCATCACTGTTCTTTACTGTTCCTGACTGAGGCTAATTTTCTCAATATCCTCAGCACACTACTCATTGAATCCTTCTTGTCAAAGCAATATGAGTATGTTGACATCAATGACAACACTGGTTTACCTCATACTTGCAACAATCTCCCCCTTTGTCATTGATGGCAACATATGATGTGAAAAACCATCAAGACAAGAAACTTCTCCTTTCTGTCACTTCTCCCCCTATCAGCAACATGTCTTCTCCTCATTTACTGCTCCCCTTTTGATCATCAGCTACTTGTTTTTCACATGTCTTCTCTCCCCCTTTGACATCAATGGCAAAGGGCTCATACTTACAATTTTAACACATCAGAATCATACCAGCTGCTCCCCCTTAGTAGCAGCCCCCCATCATCAATCCGGATCACAAGATATGACTGTGATATCCACCAGACTGATGCACATCAGTGCATCCTAGTTTATCACCGGAGGGGCCATGACCCCTAACTTCTCTCGGAGATATTCAAAAGAGTCCTTGGGAAGAGGTTTAGTAAAGATATATGCAATCTGATCCTTGGAGGGAACATACTCCAACCTGACTTCTTCCTTATTCACTTGTTCTCTCAAGAAGTGAAACTTGATAGATATGTGCTTAGTCTTAGAGTGTAATATCAGATTCTTGGAAATATTAATTGCACTTGAATTATCACAGAAAATTGTGATAGGCTCCGCATATTCAATTTTAATATCTCTTAGCATCTGCTTCATCCATAGGATTTGAGTGCAACTACTTGCTGCTGCAATGTATTCTACTTCAGTTGTAGACAGAGATATTGCATCTTGTTTCTTGCTTAGCCAAGAAACCAATCTCTTCCCCAAAAAGAATGCTCCACCACTGGTGCTCTTTCGATCATCTACATCTCCTGCCCAATCTGCATCTGTGTAAGCATGAATTGAGAAGTCTGGATCTCTAGGGTACCATAGACCATACTCAACTGTTCCTTTCAAGTGCCTAAAAATTCTTTTGATTGCCATAACATGAGATTCTCTAGGATCAGCCTGAAATCTTGCCACAAGACCAACAGCCTGCATTATATCTGGTCTAGTCTGAGTGAGATACAACAGTCCACCAATCATTGATCTATACATTGTCTGATCTGCCTTTGGGGAGTCATCATCTTTGCTCAACTTACATCCGGTTGCCATGGGAGTGTTCATTGGTTTTGAATCTTCCATACCAAATTTCTTTAACAATTCTTTCACATATTTGGTCTGAGAAATGAAGATCCCTTTCTTTGTTTGAGTAATTTGCAGACCCAAGAAGAAATTCATTTCACCAAGCATAGACATTTCAAACTCACATTTCATCTGATTTGCAAAAGTTTTGCACATACTATCTCTTCCTCCAAAACTGATATCATCCATAAATACTTCAACAATCAAGATGTTTTCATGATCAATTTTGAAATATAAGTTACTGTCAGCAGTACCTTTGTTGAATCCAATCTGCACAAGATGCTTATCCAACCTTTCATACCATGCTCTTGGAGCTTGTTTTAATCCATACAATGCTTTCTTCAACTTACAGACCATATCATCATTGTCAGATAATTGAAATCCATCCAGTTGTTCAATGTAAACTTCTTCTTCCAAATCACCATTTAGGAAGGCAGACTTGACATCCATCTGATATACCTTGAAGTCTTTGAAGGCAGCAAATGCAAGAAATAATCTGACTGCTTCAATTCTTGCCACGGGAGCAAAGGTCTCTTCAAAATCAATTTCTTCTATTTGGGAGTAGCCTTTGCAGACCAATCTAGCTTTGTTTCTGATTACTTTACTAGCTTCATTTAATTTGTTCCGGAAGACCCATTTGGTTCCAATCACATTCCTGTCTCTAGGTCTGGGAACAAGATCCCAAGTATGATTTTTCTCAATTTGCATTAATTCATCTTTCATTGCTTTAGTCCAGTTTTCATCATTGCAGGCTTCATTTACTGTTTTAGGTTCAATCTTTGAAATCAGACAACATTCATCCTGATTTTGAGCAACATTCCTTCTAGTTTGCACACCTTTGCTTCTATCACCTATGATCTGATCTTCAGAGTGGTTTAGTGTTACATACCTTGGAATTTTGGGAGTATCCTGCATTGCTGCTTCTTGATCAGGCTCATTCAAACCTATCTCTTCTTCCTAATTTACCGGATCAGGCTGACTCTATCTTACCGGAGAGGATTGAGTTCCTTGAATCTAAACACCGTCTTGGTCATCTTCATCAAATTCATAAAATCTTGAGGGCTTCTCAATTCCTTGATCAACTTTCACATTAGTGCTTTCTATCATCTTCCTCAGTCTCTTATTGTAACACTAGTATGCTTTGCTTTGAGTGGAGTAACCCAAGAAAATTCCTTCATCACTTCTAGCATCAAACTTTCCTAGATCTTCATCTCTTTTGATATAACACTTGCTACCAAATACTCTGAAATATTTCACAGTAGGAGTGATGCCAAACCAGAGTTCGTAGGGGGTCTTACCGGTATTGTTTCTGATTTGAACTCGATTTAGAGTGTAGACTGCAATGCTGATAGCTTCTTTCCAGAACATCTGAGTAACATTTGCTTCCAACATCATTGTCCTGGCAGCTTCCTGGATGGTCCGGTTCTTTCTTTCAACTACTCCATTCTGCTGTGGAGTCCTAGGAGCAGACAATTGTCTCCTTATACCCTGCTTCTCACAAAAGTCAATGAACTCACCAGATGTAAATTCACCACCTCTATCAGACCTTAGACACTTTAGTTTCAATCCGGTTTGATTCTCTACCATAGCTTTGAATATTTTGAACTTCTCAAATGCTTCTGATTTTTCTTTTAGAAAGGTAACCCACATCATCCGGGAATGGTCATCAATTAACAACATGAAATATCTATCACCTTGCAGACTCTTGATTCTTGTCAGACCACAGAGATCAGTATGTACTAATTCCAACAATCCGGTAGAGGACTGATCTTTGCTTTTGAAAGAGACTCTGCTCTGTTTACCTAGCTGACATTCTTTGCACAAACTATTTGTAGGTTTCATCAATTTTGGAAGATCTCTTACAGCCTGAGTATTGCTTATCTTGATGATGTTATCAAAATTTACATGACACATTCTTCTATGCCATAACCAACTCTGATCAATTTGAACAAACAAACAACTTTTATTTGAACCAACCAGATGAAAGATATTACCTTTTGTCTGAGTACCGGATGCAATTTCAGTTCTGGAGCTTGTAAAGATTCTGCATTTTCCATTCTTAAACCGGAGATCATAGCCTTTGTCTACTAACTGACCAACACTGAGAAGATTGTGCTTCAATCCTTCAACATATAGTACATTACCTGTTTTGCTCTTTCCATCAAAGGAAATAGTTCCCCTACCTCTGATTTTGCCAGCAGAATTGTCACCAAACTTTACCATTCCTCCTTCATACCTTTCCAAATTCAAGAACTTATTCTTGTCACTAGTCATATGGTGAGAACATCCACTGTCAATAACCCAATCATCCTTTTCTTCCACTTGAGCAGCCAAAGCTTTTTCCACAACTTTGTGATTGACAGATTCAGAGAGTATTGAATCTTCTTCCTTGATGGCAATAAACACCCACTCATTTCCAGATTTGCTTCCTAGTTCTGATTCATCATCTGTTACTCCTTCATTGTCATCTTCTTCATGAACATAATAGCAGTTCTTTTGAAACCTTTGTCTGTTAGTATTAGACCTTGCAGATCTTTCCGGACATCTTGAAGCAAAATGACCAATCTTATTGCAGTTGAAGCACTTAAAGGGTAGTTTTCCTTCATACTTATCGGATCCTCTTGGTAGTCTTTTTGCAATGAGGGCTTCAAGTTGAGCTGTTTCTGCTTCTTCTTCTTCCATGTCTCTTCTTTCTTGATCATACCATGTCATCTTCCTTGAAGAGTTTTCTCCCGGATCAACTCTCTGTTTGCCTTTCACATAGGCACTGGCTTTGAAAGCAGATTCAGTCTTGGGAGGATCATCTCCAAACTCGGTCATTTCAAATGCAGCTAGCTTGCCAGCCAATTGTTCTCTTGTGACAGTTGTGTGGGCTCTGAATTCATCAATTGCAGCAACCTTGATTTTGTAGGCAACAGGAAGGGATCTAAGGATTTTGCAAACAATCTCATTTTCATCCAGAGTTCCACTAGCATTTCTAATTCCACACACTAGTTCATTCACTCTTGGCATAAAAGTAGTGATGTTTTCATCATCTCTCATCTTCAATCTTTCGAATTTCCCTTTTAGACTTTGCAACCTTGCACTCTTGACAAACTCATCTCCTTCATACAGAAGTTCCAGTTTAGTCAGGATCTCATATGCAGTTGGTAGGTCAATAACATTTGAGAGATCTGAGTAATTCAATGCGCTTAGAAGAGCTTCCTTGGTCCACAGATTGTTTTCAGCTTCTGTGATTTCATTCAGAGTTGTCGGACCACCTTGTGGAGGTACATATGGTTTTGAAACCATGGCCAAGTATGCTTTTCCCATACATTCCAGGTGACATTTCATGCGACCCTTCTAGAGAGTGAAATTGGTTCCATCAAACTTCGGACTATCCTTTTTGTATGACGACATCCTAGATCTCCTCAAGCGGTTAAGCTTCTTTCAGAGGAACCTTGCTCTGATACCAATTGTTGATAACTGAGAGGGGGGGTGAATCAGTGATCCTAATTATTTCTTCTTTTGAACCTTCTTATCAATCAAAGCAGTATTGAATCAAACAAACAAACATTATAATGAAATGAGAAACACATGACATAGTATTTTGACGTGGAAACCTGGTTAAGGGAGAAAACCACGGGGTGATTAACCCAAAGATTATTCTCTGTTAGAAGAATAAGGAATTACAAAATGGCACTTGCCAATTAGGGCTCACTGCCCGAGCACACTGCTCACAAAGAGGCCCACTGCCTACAAGGAGACACATTGTCTACAAAGTGATAAGAATCACAGTCTTGAACTAGAGAATGACATCTTTACCATGTCCGGATCAGTTCCATTTAAGCCCAGAAACATCTGCTCTGCCTTCTGCACTTCTCTTCGCTACTCCACTTGTATCCGTACAAATCACACTTCAAAATGAACTCACAAACCTTTATTTATACAAGACATCGACTTAGGAACAATCATCTAAGTCGGCAATCAACCATAAGAATATCCGCAAGATGAATAACACATCCGGTCGGCCACCATAAGAACATTCACAGGATGAACAACTCATCCGGTCGGCTAAACAGAGCAAGAACTTCATCTAAAAGAATATCTTCAATTCCGGGCTCTACTATCAATGCGGACCAACAACACAACCTCAACATGATCCAAGAACCTTCACAAGCCTGCCTAAATGACCAGGTACATCCGCATTTCCTTTACTTACTGAAATCTCTTATCCTCCTTATCCGAAACTTCAAGAATACTGTCTGTTGCAACTGTCATAATGCAAGAGGTACTTCCGGACCTCCAAATCATACACAACTCGAGATGGCACATCACAAGGACATCCCAAAGACTCCTTCCAATCCGCAGATTAGGATTATACAGTCCAGACCTCACCGGACCTTTTTGTGATCCTCTGTTACCTCTGAATACTTGCCGGAACAAGTTCTACACCGACAGCCACAACTCCTTCAGATCTTCATGCGGACCTCTGAAATCTTAACTGAAGCATCTCAAGACTCATATCTACAAACCCTTTAATCCGCATCCTCCGGTTCGCATCCTATACAGTACATTTGCCTTCTTCTCATCACTGTTCTTTACTGTTCCTGACTGAGGCTAATTTTCTCAATATCCTCAGCACACTGCTCATTGAATCCTTCTTGTCAAAGCAATATGAGTATGTTGACATCAATGACAACACTGGTTTACCTCATACTTGCAACAGTTTACTCCTCAAGGAAGGTCAGCCTCAAGTCCATGACCACACTCTCTCTCACAAGCATATGGAGTCGGATGAGGGTTTACGCTACCCACGTCCATTCGATGACAACATGAACAAAGCCCAACCATAGGGGAAAACCCACTCAACAAAGGACAACTGGGAGGTACACAACCTCTACTAAGGGGTTGGCCACACCGCTATCTTGGTGGGGATCACACACCTAAAAAAGAGAAGGATAACTCTCAAGCTATGAGACTTAATGACCAAGCATCAAAATGGAAAGGATAAGCAACTCAAGCAAGACACTCTCGAATAGATAGTCTCTCCAAACTATGGATTCATGAAGTGTCCTTAGCAAGACTAGAGTAACTAACAGCAACACAAGGACAATAAGTGGGATCACGCCAACATATGACCCAACAAACCATGGAAGGAGACAATTACATAACCTTTCTAGGGAAAAACATACATAGGGAATCTAAACACACTACATCAAAATGCTATCCATTTAATAGAGAAGTAAATTAAACAATCATTCATCAATAGTTAAGTTAATCCATTCATAGATAGATGAAATACAATTTCAATCATACTAACATGCAAGAATATTATAAAATTTCAAGACATAATGATTGGAATCCAACTCAAAAACGTAGCATAGATCAATTATAGAAGTATGAGGACTCCAACATCTAGATTTAATCATTTAGGCACAATCAATTACACTCACAACATTATATTCTCCTTTAAAACAAGTATCAATTCCTAAATCAAATGATAATATAATATAGTTACAAGATGAAGGCTACTTCCCAACACATAGAAGAATCATGCTCCAATGATTAAATTACAAAGAGTAATAGTACAGTATTAATAAATAACCACCAAGGTGCTCCAACGATACATGGAACAACATGAGTACAACATAAAGAACTACACAACACACCAAGCCTCCAAGAGATCATTAGAATGGGACCAATGGAGGATGTTGCCCGCCTCCCTACTGTATTGCCATCATCGAGCGCAATAGATGTCTATGCCACTCTAGGTAACCCTCGAGCTATGGAGAGAGAAGATCACAGAACCACTACTACATGACCAAACTCACACAACAAGGGCCTCAAATAGAACACCAAGTTTATCCACATAATGTTAAACATGAGACTCATGTACAACCCACACATCACAAAGGGGATTGATAGAGATAGAAGAAATTCAATGCACAAACAACCGACAATAAACACACCTAACACAAATCCATTCCATAATTCACCATATGGTCACCCATGACCCCAAGCAAGCCAGAGAAGGAAAGGAGTCTAACAAAAGGCACATCATTAATTTTGATTTCATTCATATCTTTTTTTTCTTTTCAAGACACTAACCATTTCATTCCAATGCATTTCGAAGAGAAAGGAAGCACCCAAGCCAAAATACAATTCACCCATTAATGCATGCTAAACATCATTTTCAATAAATGGAGATCACACAAGGAAAACAAGATACCACATGATGTTGCATAGGAATACATAATATGAACTAGATAAAGCAATGATGAAAAGATATCATGACCCACTACGAATGCCCTTCATAAATACTAGGTACTTGATCCTAAGTCCAAAAGTCATGGTGGCTAAAAATTCAACTTTGATGAAGAAGTCAACATTGACCCCAAGTCAACTTTGTCCTAGCAAGGTTAAATTGTACCCAATGAAAGTTGAGGTCAAGAATTTGCAACACTCATAGAAGGAAGGTGGGGAGTCATAATTCCCACAAAAGATTATTTTTTTCAAATAACAATGATACAAAGGCTTTAAATAGAATACGGGGAAAATTTTAAGTTTAGATAATACACAAACTTCCTAGATTTAACAAAACTTTGCGATCCTAATAGATGCTACCAAACCAATAACAAATTGATTGCAAACTTTCCTACTTATAACTATACAACGAAAGTTATAACTATTTACATTGAAACATGTACTCCCATAGAATGAAATTAGCTCAACTCTGAAAATAGTACTATTATAACACTAACACACCTTAAACTAGTTATAATAGTTATTGTCTCCAAAATAGATCCCTTACCCTCCCATGGGTTGGGTGGAAATAAAAAAATAATAACCTAACAACATGGTTGATTTAAATAAAAATAAATAAAAGGAACTACTTGCTGGATAACCTCCTCTAGTTTTTTTTTTTTCAATCAATAGAATTCATTTCCACGAATCTTCCCATAGTTTAAAACTAAACATAATATTTTAATACAATCTTAAAGCAAACCCAAAATCATTTAAGAACCCTTCTCTCTGGTTTCCTTAGCTAATCTAAGTTTTAAAGCACTAGCCTGGAGACCTAGGAGAGTGATAGCACGGGAGGGCAAGAACAACTGGTAGGCATCGTTGCTAGCAAAGGGAGTAGCCTACAAGGAGGCCGAGCTATTGAGGCCGTGGCTAGGGTAAGGGAGCCACTCCCATAAAATGGAGAGCGTGCCCTAGACCACGCCTCTTGCACGATGTGAGTCCCTTCACCAAGGAATAATAGTTTTAAAAAACTAACTATTTTCCATCTAAATTTTTAATGCCCTGAGGCATTTGCTACACCTACCATTTTCACTAATGGGCTGCTCATCTCCCCTATTGCACCTCTAAATAGCACCTACACCCTCCTATTTTGTTTTCCCCCCTAATCTCTTTGTTTGTGATAGGTCTAGTTTTCTACTACTAATTTATTTATTTATCTTTGTCTAGCTACTCATAGCAGAAACGTGAGTCTTCTCCTCCCATTTTCGAACCACTACCCATGTTAGGGGAAAATGTTAAGGTCAATGCCATTTGTAGGTGAAAAAAAAAAATAGTGGGAGCACTCAACCACGGTATGCAAAAATAAGGTAGTTTTATTTTTCTCACCCCAAAAAAGTAAGTCTTCCTCAGGACTAGTTTCCTGCCCTTCTGAAGGTAACTCATAAATACAAAACTTACCATTTCAAAATAAAGAAATAGCTAGGGAAAGGAATACCTTTCCAACTTCATGGAGGGATCCTCTTGGTGTGCACACACAACAACGATCCCTTTTTTTTCCCTTCCTTTTTTAAGCACTCAAAAAACCTTGGTCCCAGCTGTCCCATGAGCTCCTACTTTTTTTTGGGAAGAAGATGTGTCCTCCTTCTCTCCTTTTTTTTTAATTAAAAAGCCCAAAAATTATATCCCCCTTCAAAGATCAAACCCTAATCCCTTTTATCTCCCTCTTGCAAAAAACAAAATTGTTTTCCAAAAAGATCAATTATACATTTTCTACAACAAAGTTATTCAAAACACAAAATGCATTTCATTTAAACTATAGAACCATTTTATTCAGCAAGGAAAATAAATATAACTTGAATTTTAATCATAAGGCAACTTCCATTTTTCACATAGGATCTAAACCCTTACATAAAGGAATGCCATCCTTAGAAAATTTTCAAAATTAATGCAAACATGCATCTCTTAACTAAATTAAATTAACATTAAGATTAACTAATTTAAATATGGTGTAAACACAAATTAACTTTTAACTCTAAATAGATTTCAAGATATCCTCACAATAAAATGTAGAAGACCCTCCTACAAAAATAGATAAGCTAAATCAATTTTGCATCTAAAGCAAGAAGGTTATTTACAAGCACACCACAACTAATCTCATAGGAAACCAATAAAGTGAAAGAGCATTATAGTCCACCAAAATCACACAAAGAACATGGCATTTTGTGGGCTTATGCATAACATAGGGGTCCAACTCATGAATGATTCTAGTTAGATGCAAATGGGTATACACTGGAATAGTCCACTATTCATAAATCGAATAGGGTGGGTTAAGCAACCAACATACCACATAAACACAAGGTCATTAACTTGACCACTGAACTAGGTAAGGTGAGATGGTTAAGTGGTTCAATATCTCCTCCTCCACATCCATTCATTGGTCAAACACCTGTATAAGTATATCCTTCACACTTCAGACAAAGCATCAAATCTAACAATATAAATTATAGCCGAAGCAACATTAAAAGACCAATGAGGATGTCTACTCTAGCATGACACATATTCTTCTTGAATTTGCATTATTTAACAGCCAATTTAATATATCATTTAATCTATCCATTCAAAATAATAGGGCACAAAGTGTAAGGTCTAATCTTTTCTTGTGTAATTAATAGATTTAATATTATATTAGAAATTATAATTTATGTTCTAGAATTATTTTAATCTATTTTTTTAGATTATGGGTGACAGAAATTGAAGTGGAAGAGTCATCTTGGACATTACAAGAAAGAGAGATAGTTGAAAAGAGGGATACTGGTAATTATTACTTTTTCAATTTTATTTATTTGCACATACTCAAGATGCAGAGGGAGGGTTTTCTAGAATTTTGATTTGAAAAAAAAAGGAAATGAAAGGAGATAAAAGGAAGGGAAGGTATAGGATTTTGAGAAATCAAGAATGGGAAAGAGGAGAATCTCTACGCAAGTAAGAATAACTAGATGGAAGATTGGTATGTCTCTTCACCCGCCTTCCTTTGATAGAAATAAAATCCTTCTCGGAATAATTTCAGGAAAAATGCATTCATGAAATCTCTAAGATTTAACATTTATAGTTTTCCTTTGGGAGCTTCTCAGGAGTATCTCACAAACATTATATTTATTCAATAACCACACATTAAGGAATCTTGTCAAACAATTCATCTACATACATTTACAACTAGGCAATTCTAACTATATTTTGATTAAAATCTACCTTCTTTCTAGTTTGACACAGGAAAGATGAATGCTGAGTAAGGTAGAAGAATAGGGCTTTAAATCGCCTATCTAAGCCATATGCTTTTTCTTGATATTTTTTTTAAGCCTCTTCGACAAAAACCATTTGGTGCAAATTCTTCATTAGATGCCTCCTCTTAAGGCATTTTGTCAAAGAGTTCGAGTGTTGTGTATATAATTTCGCATTTTACATTCAACATTTACCAGAGTGTTTTTGATGTTTCTTTAGAGCTCATGAAGTTTGTGGAAATAGGAAAAAAATCAATAAATCATGCTGAATGCTTGTTAATTAAAGGTTTCTTCAGCCTGTCCTATAAAAGTATTTTGCACTTATATTGAAAATGTTTTGCATGACGCATCATCCTTTGAGCCATTTTTATTCACTATCTGTGCTTCCACTTTTTTCTTGAATCATTTTATCTTGAGGTACTTAATTAAGTATTTTGTATACTTTTGCCCAAATAAGCAAGATTTGAGTTTGTGTTTTAGATTCTCATCAAACTACTAGATTTTCATTATTACCCTCTTCCCAAATCATTTACTCTACCTTTGGGAACTTTCTTTCATGTAGTCTTTGTGCCTCTATATGGAGTTTTATTTTAGAAATCATTGTGCATAATTATGCATTCAACAACCTATCGATTTGAGAAACTATTTCATTCTTTAGCAAGTGTTACCAATACGTGCTTATTATGACATCAATTTAATAATAGCACCATTCATTGCACTATTTCTGCATCTACATGGAGCCTCTTTTTTAGAGGTTAAAATTAGACATAGCTCTATCACAAGCACCTTTCTAGCACTGCCTCTTTTACACCTTGAAATAGATTTATCTTTTGAAATTTTCTTTGGAGATTAATACTTAGTTTTCTTAATGTGCACTCGATAATTCCTTTTCATGGTCTAAAACTGATCATTTCTATGCTCTTCTGACACCTTTTTCCAGTGCCTGAGTAGAGTCTTCAGTGCATCCCTATAGCTTTGTTTACTGTGATTAGTCCTCTGAAGGTTGTCATTATTATTATTATATGGTTTGTAATTTTTAATTTTACTTTCTATAATGTCAACGATCATTTTTTTCTGAATAATGAAATAAGTATGTTTGCCCAGTAAGAAGATCCTCTAATTCTAGTTTATGTGCTTGGGAATTATTAGATTGTGGCACTATTGTCACGAAGGATTGCACCCTGAATGCTAAGCCTTTACAAGCTTGGCAATTCTATGCAATAGGGGAACATTCTCAGACTGTGGATTTGTCTGTTTCAAGAATGAACTTCTGGAAGAGCCAACTCCCTTTAAATACCCTTTAGATCTATAAATTGATGGAGGAAAAAGATAGAAGAAAACTTGCATAAATTAAAAACTAAACAGAAAATCTATCTAAAGCGGGTGATGCACCAATATTTTGATTTAAAACTGCAATATAACTCACAAACATTCTCCAGTAAACCTATTCTTACAATCCAACTGATTAGATTCACCACATAAGTATTTCATAGAAAGGCATAAATAATCTTGCACAAGCTATGACCTGTAATAAACTAAAATTTGTATACTTGCATCTAATAAATGCGATAAAGAATTCAGAGGTTTTGAACCAAAACATAGAAAATTCCTATCAAATCACTCATAAAATAACAAGACACCTGAAATTGGATAGAAGAACCCATGATTGTATTAGAAAAGGAAGGAATCTCTGTAAAATAACAATAAACTGCTAAAAAAATGAACTGCTGCTACTGGAAACTGTAAAAATGGCTCAGTTACAAGACAATCTCCTTATGTGCAATATGCAAAGGCAAAAAAGCAAGAACTTAGGAGAAAAAAGCATAAGCTTTTTTCATATAATACAAAATTGTCCCCAAAAAGTGAATGGCCAGTCAACTCCAGCTCAACTAAACAAAAAAATATGCATGAATGAGTTTGAAAAAGTAACTTCAAATTGACGGGAGAGCACAAGTGAAAAGCCTAAAATTTAGGCCCCAAAACTCCTCCAAGATGAGCAAAAATAGCTCGGAACTCCAAGTCTCAAAGTCCTTGACCAAGCAACTGCCAAAAATAGAACTCCAAATATGTCTCCTTAAATGACCCTGCACTTTAGTTTGACTCCTCTCCTATTTTGTGTACCTTGAAAGACTTTTGATCAAGTCCAAAATGATATATTTGGCAAAATATCAAAAATTTAAATTTATTTTATTTTTATATTTTCTACATCTTAGTAAATTGCATTTTCAGAGGGCTTCGGAGCGAAATTAGGGCAATCCACCTTGCGGTAGCATTGGTAACCTGGAACTCAAACTAGATAATTGGTTTATCTTTCTAACGAGTCCAAAAAAATTGAATTCTGATAAAGTAGTGAGGAGTTATGACCCTGCCAAAATTTTCTTCTTTTTTTTTTGGAAAATGAACTACCACCTTCCATAGCTCTTTTTGAATTCCAAGGGTAATGTGACCCTTCATATTATATGTAAGCCTTTATATATCGAATGAAAATGGCATAGATGAATGGTCTTCAAGTGCTTGTATCTGCACAGTGAGCAAACATGTTAGATAAAATGTAGAGGCTGAAGCCTCTCTCTTGACTGTTTTGATCTTATATTCTCTTCCTTCCTGTTTCATTTGAAGTCACTTGCTTCCTAAAAGCATTAGAAAATAACTATTACTACCCAGCCTAATTGGGCTGCCAAGCACAATTTGGTAATAGGCACCTGCTATTTTTTAAATTTAGAGTAAATTCATCTAGCAGCAAGATTAGTGTCGTATTTCTTAATTGAATGCATGGAAAAGCAATGGTCATGATTAGAATAAGAATAATATATTGCTTTAGATAGTTGTAATAATATCTTACTTTTGTAAATAATTATTGTGAAGTTTAGACTAACGGGGATTATTGTTCAATAATAATGTGTCATATTAGATCTTGTTTTGTGTGGAGAGATTCTATTTTATTGTATATTTAATTAGATTTGATGGTTGAAAATTTTCTATTTTATGATCAAGTATATCCATCAAAGTATATCAATACTATTGTTCTAGTTTTTTAATTAAAGATAGTCTTGTGTCAACTATTGTTCTAAGTGAAATAGAGAGCAGTTTTATAGAAAAAATTGCTTGCATGTGCTATGGAATCATGCTAAAGCTTTGTGGGATTTATTCCTTTTTATTCCACCTTTCTAGAGCATATTGAACTTTTAATTTTGGCCAAGGGAATTGAAAGTTATGAATTTTTTTATACGCTACTCTTTCTACTGCAATCAGTAGAGTAACAGTCTCGAATTGAAATAGATGGTGCAATTTTGTAAATTAAATGATTGATATCATCATTTAGGAGTATTGGATTATGAATTAACTTTTATTGGATTCCAAGGAAAATTTCTAGATGTGAGAATTTATGAAGTATTAACCATTGATTCTTAAATCACTTACCAGTGAGTTGGTTAGGGAACATGTTGAATGTGGAGTAACCATCTTGGAAATAGTAAGATTGAAATTAAGTTTAGAAAGGAGAGTCAAATCTTAGAAAAATATTTTGTAATAAAAGATTTGTCGATAGTCTTGAATTTACATGGTTCGTCTTCTAGAATGAATCTAGGTTTGAGATTAAGAATTAGTAGTATCTGAAAGAAGTAGTTAACTCTTTATATAAGTAAAAATTTACCTTGGTAGGGTGTTATGGTTTTGGCAATCATAGTGGAATCTTTTGATTGAATAGTTAGTAAATTGGTTGAAAGGGGTTTTAGTTATTGTAATTCTTAGACTAAATGATTTTTTATTTATGATATGGCTTAGGGGTCATTATGCAGACATTTATATTTAAGAATATATGATTCTTGTACGGCATGGTTTAATGAAACTGACTTTGACTTAAATGTTATAGACTAGACAAAAATTGTGGAACTACTTCAATGATGTCTAATTAATATTTTTATTATCATTATTATTGGTGACTTTGTTAAAGTGTGAATACTTGATTGGTAGTTACCTTATAATATCTCAAATTAGACATTAAGAACTCTAAATTTTAAGATTGTATTTGGTTTTCATAATCATGAATATTGCCTCATTGCGACTAGTTGTAACTCAAGAATGTAGGGTTATAGTATGAGTGCCTTCTAATAGTAACTTTTATGATATCTTAATTTATCATTATAGTTCAAACTTAAGAGATTAATATGCTTGCATAATAGATAGTGAGTTATGTCCAAGGAAGGAATTAATGTAGAATCAAGATTAGGATAGCTGCTGCATGAACATAGTTAAAATCATTACTTAAAGGTGTTATGCATCTTTCTCATTAATATATATGAAGTTGGTTAATGATTAATGAGTATATATTTTATTTTACTAGTATAGATCATTCTTGAATGAGTCTTGTATTCCTTGTGCAATATTTGTAAAGAAAGGTAATATATGTTCATAACCCATTTTCGTAATGATTAGAATTTTTTTTGAGAATATCAGTGGCATTATGTTTGCATCTTTTGACAAAGAATAGTAATGGTTATATCTCCTAATTGTGTTATGACTAAGTTGTGGGATCTTATGTGAGAATGATATGAAGTAATTAGACCTAGTTTTCTATTTCTTTGAGATGGTGTTTAAATTATGAGGATGACATCTTAGAAAGAAACTTCTTTGGATTAATATTGTTGTTTAACGACTATGAATTTGTCTAATAGAGACTTGTAATCCAAATTTGAAAGTCATTTATAATCATCATTGATAGTAACATGGAAGATGTTGATGTGTGTGTGATATCTAGAGGTTTATGATTTATATGTTAACCAACATGTGTTTGTAAGTTCTACTTTTCAAAGTATGAAGTCTCTGCACTACATGTAGGTAGGAAAGGCCAACATGAGCCCCCGAGACATTAGGTCGGCCCCTTGGGGCCTTAGGCTTGTATATTGCTATTTGATAAGTTTAATGTTTGATTTTGCAGATCTAATGTTTATATTGATTGTGCAGATCCAGGTCTATTAATTGTGCAGGTTATGGGAGCTAAGAAAATATCTTCTCACTATGCAAATGGAAGAATTATTTGGCAATGTGTATAACCATATATGAAATGGTTGTATTTATAAATTGAAGCTTATTAAGATTAGAAAAAAATGAATATTCTCCTATTCTCCTATTATATTTTTATTAATTTCTTGAGTAATTAATTTGATTATTCATATTTACTGATATTTTCATGATTGGGCATTACACAAAGAGTTACACAAAGGCATACACTACATAGTCCCCCCTAGGAATTGACATACTCCTAGAAGTCATCAAGAGAAGGATAGAAGCACCAAACTAAAACTAGTTCACACTAAACAAGGAAAGCAACTTGACTAACACCCATAACATAGAAGATAACACATGAAATAGACAACTCTACCCACTAAAACATAACATCATGGTAATATGAATGCCACAAACACATATTTCTTTTTACAAAATAACATTATACTAATTGAAATTTGACACATAATAGAATTGCATGATCATTAATGACCTCTACATATATAGAAGAATTCACACATTCTAAAGCATGTTTATATAAATCCAACAACTCATATAGATAGACCTAATGCAGAGCTTACAACATTATAACACATATATTCATTCATCCACATCACAAGGATCACAACACAAGGTTCACATATCAGTTTAGGGAACGTCAAAGTCACATCATAGAACCAAGTAACCAATAATCAGTGCCAAGAAACCAAAGATCAAAGAATCAAGTGGAATGATGGTCTTAGGGCCACACACCTGGGGACCCCTCCATACATTTCCACAATAACCTACCTCTTGTTTGTATAAGGGGATTAGCCTCCAAGAGATAGCCAACACAAGAGTAGATATCACTGAGAAGGTAAGTGGATGATGACTATCCCATACTAGCCCACACTTACCCCCATCCTCAAAAGTTTCTCATGTCTGCTTCATTATATACACTCAAACAGAGGTCGCTCCATCAACATGGTGAGAAGAACACCACAACACAAGACCAACATTTGCAAACATAAAGAATTCTAGCTGAGCCACCACAAAATTTTCAAAAAAAAAAACAAAGAACAAAGTTTCCAAATCCAACAATAAAATAAACAAATGTGGGCAATATCAATAATAAATCAAACATAACCACGAGAGTCACATGAAAATGGAAAATCCCAAGATTTGTGGCTAAGCTACTTACAAACAAGATTAAATAACATTGTTGGTCGTCACAAGCAAGATCAATAAAAGTCACAAATAACTGAAAGAAATATCACAATTCATGAAATTGCACATCACATCACAATGTGACTAACATCAAGTCACCAATAAGGAAGGAGGGAAATCACGGTCACTACATATGCCATGCAAACACAATCAATGCAATAGCATCATGTAGGCAGGTAGTATCAAATGCACCTTCACGTACGACTACATGGAATCATGCCCTCTTTAGAATAACACGTCATCATCACCAAGACTATGTTGGAACATTAGTGTGGTGTGGTATCACATCTATTTGCATCATGTCAAACAGGTGTCAACACACATAAATACCATAACATAGCATAAGTAAAATGCAACTCAAATAGTAATCTAATATGATTGAAATGAATAACTTTTTTTTAAATGCTAACTCCATCATTATGTCAATGTTTCCATATTACATCACATCCAAACTTCAAATATAAGATCTACCAAAAGTAAGAGGAAACCTGTTCCAAGTGTCATGCCCTCAAATGAATCACATGCCCATACCAGACTATAACCAAGATTCCAAGTCAGATGCCAATAGTACCATCTAGGAAACAATGCATGATAGGCTAGCACTATGAACCTCTCAAGGGTCCATTCAATAAGAAGAAGTAGGGGTACTCTTGCATAGGAAGGTATAGTCGATTGGATTACCCCAACTAATGCCACAACATGTCACCATAGCTTCCTAAGTTTTCCTCTCCACTACTTAACTCCACACATGCTAGGGTCTTCAACACCAAGGTTGGATCCCAACAAGTTGTACAAACAAGCAACTACACAAGCATGAATCCACCATACTTGTAACTATGCACTCAACCCATTGATGGATACCGAGTATCACAAGCTCATGGGGACACAAATCATGTACAGGATATTCACAACACATAGCAAGTACTCTCATAACAAGGTAATCACATTCACAAGGGAACACAACATAAAGTTCTTTTCCATCCATTACTTAGTGTAGAAGAATAACTCTCATATATAATTTGCATAACAATTACCATAAGGGTTTCTATGTTGTCTACCGAACATCAATTAGAATACACCTTTCAAAGATTTAAATATATTTTAACCATAATTTCACATTTCAGAGACATTGCAATACAACCAAACAAGTACACCAACATACTAGTATCTACATACTAAGCCATAATTGAATAAAAACAACATTATTTCAACTTGCAAGGTGGTGCATACCAAGACAACACACCTCAAGGAGTTCTTTATATACCAACATCATACTACATACGCACTACGAATAATACATATTCTTATATAACAATAAATTTCATAATGTAAAGGCACACCACAAGAAGAACCCAATTGGGGACTTAATTCCTTACTCAACATTCTATCATAATGATGCCAACATCTTCTCCACATGATGGTATGCATAATTTTTACTCAGATCTACACTAGGTTAATATTATAAAAGTAAATTTCACCTTATGGAAGTACACATTAATGATCAACACCATCTACCTATACATTTAGACCTCATGCAAAATGAGGATACAATTAGGAATTCCCAATCTAGCTCAAAAGTTACTCTTTCTATTGATGCACCCGCATACACATAATGCATAATGATAACAATTAGATGTAGTCACCAGAAACACATTTCACTATTGTTGTCATTTCAAAAACATACATTATTCTTTAACAATTACCATGCATATGACTCATTTACACCCCTCTTTTCTTTTGTGCAACTGTATAAACAATTTACACACAAAAACATACACTCAAAGAAAGCAACTTCAAGACACACTTCATGCAATAATTCCTAGTTACCATTCAAAAGAGGCAATTACTAATTCCAACTACCAAGCATCTAAACAATCATCATCTCTTTCACATTCAAAAACATAACTCACCAAAGAGTGCATAAAATTCATCTAGAACCCAAAACTTCAGCATTCCCCAACATACGAAGGGTTGCAAAATCACACTATCAAAGAAGTTACAAAAACACCTTCATGCCCCCAAAAGGGTCACTCACACATCCTTACAGTAAGGGTTGTAACCAAGCTTTCTGAACATTCGTAAGGAAACCTCACACAAAGACCACTTCTCGACAACCACACTAGGGCCCCACTCAAAATGAACACACAAGCAATACCAACAACCCAGGGCTCCCAAAGATGCAACCTAGGGCTCTGATACCAAATGTATTGATAACTAAAGCAACATTTAAATACCAAATGAGGATGTGTAATCCAACATGACATATATCCATCAAGAATTTACATCATAGAATAATAAAATCATTATATGCTTTAATCTAGAACCAATAGAATACTAGGGCACGAAGGAGTTACACAAGGGTGGGCACTACAGAATACCCATATGAGCCAAACAAGCACCAATAGGAAGGCCTTGACAAATAATGGACCAAGAAAAGAAATCCAACTTAGGCTCCAGAAAAGTTCACTAGATACATTGGAACCAACAATGTCAATACCAAGAGAGGACTAAACCTACCAATGATGGTTCAACTGATCCACCATAGGAAGATGGGGAGACAACCAAAAGTAACCTTTGTGAGGCTTATAGTTTTCAAATGGTGTATCTAGGTACCATTTCCAATCCTTCAACCATGGTTTAAAAGATATAAATCTAATCTTGTGAATCATCTATAGAGGAACGAAACCAATGATGGAATAAAAAGCCTTTTTGTCTTGATTAAAAAGCTTAAATTTCATTTTAAATTTAGGACAAAAAAGCAAATTCTAGGTGGCTCTATTGATGAAATTTGGTAACACTCAAATGCATCTTTTAAAGAATTTCAAGGCATGGATCCATGACACTTTATCGAGAGGGTGTTCTTGATAAGAGGACTAGAGACCACCACCAAAAAAAATTTTGATTGATAGAAAGGTCATTGTAGATATAATTTCCCACCTAATGAAACGAAGGCTTCATAGCTTCCTAGGCTTTGCAAATACTTTTGATGACAAATAAAAAATGAATATTAAAAAAAATTGAATTGATTTGCATAATAAATAGATAATAACTATATATATATAAAAGAGTACAACTATAAAAATAATAAATAACTAATTTCTAAGAAATAATAAATAACCTTAATGTATCCATTTTATTTGATTAACCTTGATTAAGACGAGGGAAAATTTATTATCCTGTACAATATTATAAAACGTTTATGATAGAAGCAAAATAAATGTCAAATCGAGATATACACAAGTAATGAAAGGTGCTGTCTACATAGTTGTCAGATCGGCCATATATACCAGGTGATAGTTAGAACGAAAAGAACTGAGAAAGCAATTTACGCATAAATTGCCTACCAACAGTAATCCTGATAACATTGTTTTCCCAGGGCCACGGAATTACTAGTCCATGGGGCCCCACCCATCCTAACATTTAGTGCCACTATTGTACAAATCGAACGGAATTATTAATCTATGTGGCCCCATCCCTCGTAACATTTAGTGCCATTAATGTACAAATCGAATATCGAATGTGCTAGATGAATTCTAACCACACATTTCATTTTCAAGCGGCCTATTTTTGATGCTGACATTGTTCTTAGCCGAATGTATTATCGCCTCTATATAAATCCCATCGTCCCCTCCAAATGTTCCACATCATCTTTTCCTTCTTGTGATTGCTTTCAGCAGAGAAAAAGCCATGGCTGCCAGCATGAAAAGCTTCGTCTCGCTGCTCCTGCTTGTGGGTGTGCTCACTCTTCTTACAGTCTCTGCTTCGGTATATAAATTCGAATTTCTCCCCCCTTTTCTATCGTAAGATTACTATTTTTTAGATGGGTTTATGTTCGGAATCTCAACAAGCATATCGGATATCTATTTGTTTTTACAGGGAGAAGAAGTGGAAGTGACGTTCATAGTTCCGCAGCGTCTGTTATATGCGGGAGTGTTGAAGATTGTGGGAAACGGTACCGAATTTGGCAATTCGAACGCTCGTAGCGCTCCGAACATGACGTTGACCCCTCGTTACGTTTGGGTTCTCACTGTGGTATGTTCATTTCTTTTCTGCAACATACTTTAATTTCTTTCATCATAATGAAGGGACTGAGCTCACCTACAACTTCTTATTGAGTATTTTGGTTTTATTTTCTTTGCGTGTTTTATGATAGACATTGACTCGAGGAGAAACATACGAACTGAATGTAGTGGTTCTGCCTCAATCTGCTTTCTTCGAGTGTTATTGTAGACCCACTGAACCCCGCGTGATAACCGTGCCGTCAAAGGGTGAATACCACGTGGAAGTATTTACCGGCTACGAGTGTAACAATATCCCCTGCCCATTAGTGAGCGAGTCGGACATGTTCGACTCCATTCGCCGCATCGTATGAGATTCTCCAACGTTAAGCCTGTCGTCTAAGAAGTAATAGACGGTGTTTCCTTTCATCGTCAATGTTATACAATAAATGCTTTAATCTGCACCCACTTATCTTATGTTAATCTATATCAATGGAAGTATAATATATGCTGTCCTTACTTTTCGTATCAAGATTTGTATTGGTTTTTAAAATAAATAAGTGTTTTTATTATTTTAAAGAAAAGGAGTAAGATTAGACATATTTATAAAAAAGAGGGGAAATGAAAAAGGTGCCATTGCTAGTTGAGAGCCCATTATCCATTCCTGATAATTTAAATTGAATTGATGTTTAGGAAAAGATAGATGATTTAATCTAGCCCTTGCTAGTGGCTTAACTCTTTTCTCTTGTCAATTAAAATTTCAAGCTGTTAGGACATTGGATGTGATTATAAAACTTTAAAATAAAGAAATATTTTTGAAATGTGATTAAGATAAATATTAATAAATGATATCTTAATATTTTTATATAAATTTATTATAGAAAAGAATAATATATTAGACAATTTTTATATTCAAAATTAATTTTTAGAGTGATAACAATATCTTTCTATATGCCAATTATTCTTACAATTCAAAAGCTATTTTTTCCTACTATTATATAATTTGTATGGTGATTCAGTTTTAAAACTTTTTATTAATATAAAATTTTTAAATCGAGATGTTGAAATGAGGTGAGTATGGAAAATAAAAAGTAGCCCCTAATAAAAAGTTGCATACAAGATTGTGTCAATCTTAAATAATTAAAATTTCTAACTTAAGATATTTTTATTTTGGGATGGGGAAAAATATATCAAACATGACAAACTAGATAGTTCTTAAAAATAAGCAATTCCAAAAGATTAAAATGTAAAAAAAATTAAATGACATAGAGCTAGTTAAAAAAATATTTGAACATGATACTAATTTAAAACATTCTTAAATGTTTAATGAAAACTACTTAATTTAAACAAAAAAATTAATATATTATATTTACATAAAAAAAATTTCCATATATATTTTTTGTTACAAGATTTTTAAGAGTTTATCTAATTATTTTTTGATTTGGTAAACTTGAGATTTTAGTCTGGTCCAAGCCCATAGAGACCAAGCCCATAGCGAAGGCACATAGCTTGTGAGCACATCAACTCAGTTAAAGCACATGGCCTACAAGCTCAATAGCCCAGTAGAGGTTTAGCCCTTGGTGGTCACCACAAAAATGTTGTGATTTGACCACTACACTACACCCTTATCGACATTTATCTAATTATTGCAATTCATTTCATCTCACTAACTCATATTTAATTATTTAAATGAATTATAAGAGCCAATCTCCCCTAAAGATGAATAGATATGTTAAATACATCTAAAATTATTGCCAAATTCTTTGTCAACTAAATCAAATGCTTCTTTCTTTGAATGCAAAATAAACATTGTTAATAGATACTATTATAGGAAACATTTAAAAACCTCAAAATACTTGTATCACATGGAATGGCGTCAAGCTCTATTATTATTTATGTATTAAATGAAACTCAAAATTTCATACAAAGTGTGACGTCATTCTTGTACATTATAAAACTATAGAAATTAATCATATTCACCACTTTTACTCTCCATTAAATTAAAAAAGTATAAGATTGACTTGTTCAACATTGCATCCATTCAATGTTATCTATAAGTTTCTTTATAGTACACTCAACACACATAAATTTGTAAAAATAATTGTTATTTTTTTATTGTCAAAGATGGCTTCTCTTTTTTTTTAAAAAAATCACAAAGATAAAGTGTTCATTAGTTCTTTCCATGTCATGGCTACAAAACTCCAACATCCATGTAATTGTTAAGGAGTTATTAATGCTTTTAGTTCTTACTAACAAAATTTCAAAATTTTGATTTATAAATTTCATCAACAATGTTTAGGTACCTAAAAATATGCATTATTTAATAGAAAATGAAGACAAAATTATTTATTTGCATTTTGATTGGTTGAAATATTTTGAACCTTCTTCTAGGCATCACATGAATTGATGTTGGTTCTCTTCCATCTACCTTTTGGTTGGAAAGGTCTTTTGATGTGTAGCAATATTTGCATAATGATTGGTCTAAATTTGAGGATTGCAAATTGTCAAGAGAAAATTGGTAATATCAAGCTACAACAATAGGGGTAAATTAGTAGATGCATAGCCTGCTAAAACTTCAAAAAAGTGGACATGTAATCTAACCACAAATCTATCCACGCTTTTCCACATGTCTATCTATGCTTTTGTACATGGCCCACTTAGCATATGATCTGACAAATATAACATCATTAGGTTTTAATCTTGATTCTTTCACTCATGAAAGGATGATATATGATTTCATCTCTCAAATTGAGAAAAGGATGGAAATTTAACCCAAGGACACAATTGCTCTCCTTGTAATCTTATACTTCTCTCTCTTGGCCTCAAATATATGTTGTGTTTCAATGATTATATGTCTAGCTAAATTAAAACTACTCAATTTAAAATAGTAAAATAGAATATGAAATTCTTTTATGAATATTATCTCAAATTCTTGGGCATTTTAGAGATATCATTTATTTTAGAGATCTTGTTAATGCTAATTTAAAATATAGACATATTTGATTGCAACAACTCAAGAATATAGATGTAATTTAAAAAAATAATAGAAGTTTTAAAAGATAAAAAATAACAACACTAATAATGGTTTACCTAATGGAGGAATGAGGTGACAAAAGCTATCAAATAGCCAGAGCTCTATCCCTTGCTTGAGTCTATTTTTGTAGCATGTGCATACTTATGTTAAGGAACCTAGATGTTTTTTTATATAAATTAAAATTTGTAATAAAAAAATAAAATCAAGTGTCATCTGTTGGCATAATAGTCACAATGGTATTACATTATTACCTAAATAAATGTTAGTTTATAAGTTAGGTTTTGGGAAGTTACTTTCTTGTAAGAAGTTATATATGGGAATAACAAGGCTTTAAAAAGCCAATGTATTGCATTGTAAAATCATCTTGAAGACAATACTATATTATTCTATAATGGTTTAATCTGGTGTATGTTTGCTCACCATTTCTCAATATGGTATTAGAGCATTGTTGATTCATGTGCCTATGTGTTGAGATTGTGTTGTCAAGAATATTTTTAATTAGGTGATGGTAGATTTGGAAGAAGATTTTCACTAGAATTGAATGGGGCTTGAAGATCCTCTATTTCATGAAGCTTTTTGGGTGTAAGGAGTGGAGCAAAGGCGTGAATAATATGAAAGAGGCATTTTAATTATCTATTGGTATGTTGTTTTGATAACAGTTCAGTAAAAAATTGATATCTTTTCCGTTTCTCAATGAAATTTCAATGTTCAAAATGTTTTAGAAAGTAGAAGAATAGGAACTTAAAACCCAGAAACATTTTAAAGAATTTGATAATATTTCATGAGCAGTTTAAAGCACAATTTTGGCATCTGAATCTGCTCATGGAGTGTTGAATTTTGATGCTGGCCACTACAATTTTCAGATTTAAACATATTTTTTTTATTGCTGCATTAACTATTGTCAAGCATTAAACATTCCTCTAAAGCGTTGAAGACTTGATGAGGCATTTGTCAAAGGCATCTAGCATTCATTCTAAGGCATTTTGAAAGACTACATAGGGAGTTAAAACAGGTTTATTTACATGAATGCCAAGCATAGAAGTTTGGTTAAAGTGGCTAAAGTGTCTACCCATATGAAAGAATGAAACAATGTCTAGTGAATACTATTATTGCAGCATATAGAAGACATTCCTCGAGTGAGTTTAAAAATTGACTGAAATTTATTAATGTTATGCTTTATGAAATGTGGGCCAATGTGAAAAAGAAAAAGATGTGTTGATGGGTAAAAGACATACGTGAGAAGTAAAAGAAGCATTTATAAGTTTATGTTTCATGAAGTTTAAAACAAATATTGAAAATTTTTCAACTAGAGTAAAACAATTTTGTTTGGAGAAAGTTAAAAAGTTTTAAGGAAGAAATTTACAATTTCTTTTTGAGAAAAGTTTTTAAAAGGGAAACATAAGTATTAAGGAAAGGGTATTTAAAATATTTACTTTTGAGGAATTAGGAGAAATAAGGGGAAGTATTTAAAAAGATTAATTTGGAGGTAAATTTAATTTTTGTGGTAAGATAAGGTTTTAACATTTGAAAATGGCCACACATTATGTTTGTGGTTCCAATGCCATCCATGCTATCATTGATAGAAATTTGAGAGACTTGCATGCTTGTGCTATTGAAGAGACTAAAGCAAATGGATAGAGTATAAGCATATCATATTGGAGGCAGGAAGCATCGAAGGATGGAGGATTTTCCATCATCTCAAGTTAGCTTCTTGCTTTGAGATGATGCTTTGCATGAGAAGCATTTTTGGTTTTGGTTGTTTTACTTTTCTTTGTTGATGTTGATGGATTTGAAGAATGTATGTTTTGTGAAGATTTTGTTTTGGAGATAGGTTTGGGATTTGGTGTTGAGCTCAATATGGATTATTGTCCAACAAGCTTCAAAGAGTATATGCTTGAGAATTATACCCTTTCGCGGTCACTAGATAATGGCAGAGATCTGTTGTATCTCTTAGGGTTCATTTTTGAATAATTCTTGACTCTGTGATTTGAGAGCTTGGGACTAAAGAGCTCAAGAACACAGCTTGAAGCTATGCCTTCCTAAGGGTAGATGAGATAGCATGATGGAGCCCCATTTGGTTCAAGATTTGTTCTTTGGGAGAAGAACTTCTATAAAATATGTATTCATATTATGTAATCAACTGTGTTGAGTATTTTAGCATTTAGGGGGGTCCCTTGGTACTATTGTAGGAACAATGTAATAAGGGGGGAATGTTGGCATAATAGTCACAATGGTATTACATTGTTACCTAAATAAATGTTAGTTTATAAGTTAGGTTTTGGGAAATTACTTTCTTGTAAGAAGTTATATACGAGAATAACAAGGCTTTAAAAAGCCAATGTACTACATTGTAAAATCATCTTGAAGACAATACTATATTATTCTATAATGGTTTAATCTGATGTATGCTTGCTCACCATTCTCAATATCATCTATATATGTTTTCTTCCTTCTTTGCTATCATAGGTGGGCCATATTCTAGTAAGGGATTCATGAAGAAAAATGTTGAAGGAAATCCCATATAAGTGAGTCATTCTAAAAAAAATGTATGATGACAAAACCCGAGCTTAATTACAAATGCCCCTTTACATTAGTTACTACAAAGTAGATTTAGGATCTATGGATTCAACATTTATCACATTCTTGTGCTATAGGTGGTTGAATTGAGTTCTTGAGATCCCTACAAACCAAAAAAGAAATACATTTTGTAGTATGCTAACATAAAAGGGTCTTTTTCCTCGTTGATTTCAAACTAGATTTTTGAGGTTAACAAAAAAGTTTAGAAGTAATCTTTTATTGTGTAACCTATCAAGCCTTGTATAGAAGATGTTATCTCACTTATACTAATACTAAACTATAAACCTTCAAATACATTTGTAAACTCCCTACCTAGACCTGTGAATACATGCTGAAATACCTCTTTTTTCTTTTCTTGGTAAAAAATTCAAGGATACCAAGAATGATGATTTTTTCACTAACATTGATTACTCAAATGGAAATATATTAGACCTAAAAGTAGATTTTTCACATAAGTTTTGGGATGAAGAACATATTTTCTTAGTTTTTTGGAAAAACTTGTCCATAACTTAATCTACAATCATTCTCAATAAAACACAATCATATAATTTATGTAAAGAGTTTTAATTGCTACATATATGAAAGATAAGTTGCACAAAATAGCTACAATACAAACAAGTTAGAAGCAAACTATATTTTTTTGGGTTGCTTCATCATTATTTAATTTCAAATTCACAATCTAGTATTGTTTACAACAATTTTAAAAAGTAGCCATAAAATTTACAAAGAATATAGAATAATAAAATTAGCTACTAAAATAAAAGTAGAATATCTAACAAGTATCACACTTATTATTGGGTACTAGTTGTGCATCATAGAACAATTTCATAAAAAAGTTTCATTTTCTATAGGAAAAGCTTTAGCAACCTCATGTAAGTACAATGCCTCTTTCACTACTATATATTTTCCCTCAAATTCTAGTATGTGAACTAAAATCCAACTTAGTAGTCTAAAAAAATAGTTAGCATGGAAATGAAAGAGGTTAGTATTAAATTATTGTAGAAACATTACAACCCCATATAAATAGTCCATGCGTTATTCCAAACCTCCAATTTTGCATCCAAAACAAAACTATCTTACCAATACTTGGTAGGAACTACATTGTAATGCAACTATTGATTGGTATTAAAATATATTTATTTCAATGTTTAATAGTAGAAGAACATAAAAATAGATGTTTAGGAAAAGCACATTATCCATTCTTCTTGATAATCTAAACTGAATTGATGTTTAGGAAAAGATGGATGATTTAATCTAGCCCTTGCTAGTGGCTTAACTCTTTTCTCTTGTCAGTTAAAGTTTCTAGCTGTTAGGACATTGGATGTGATTATAGAACTTTAAAACTAGAAATCGCACCTTAGTGTGCAATGGGTATGCCAAACAGTTGTGGAAGTTCAATTTCCATGTATTTAAGTGAATGATGATTGTCTTGTATCCCTATGGCCCATGTAATTTTTGTTTTCTCGAGTGACATGAAGTTCACTTGCATTCCATTAGTCATGATCTAGGTATAGTATATATAATCTCAATAACCCTATGGCCCATTTACATGAGTACAAGCTCAATAGCTATATAGTCCAGGTAACCATCTACCAAAAGTATTTACATAGGATGGATGTCTAGTAAAGAATTTGATGGATAAAAAAATGGAGTGCTCAATTAAATGTCATATAAGAGAAGCCATAGGTTTGTATCAGGAATTGAAAATAGAATCTATTTCTAGGGGATTGTCTCTATTGGCCTATAGTAAACTATCAACCATAGATCTCCCAAAATAGCTCATTGCATCTTTGGATTATTAGCATGAAACGACAAATTGAAAGTCACTCTCTTTTCTCTATCATTGGATTGTTCACATGAAAAGTACCATTTCATGAGGCTCCAGTGGAGTTAGATGATATAGACCAACCCATACCAAGCTCCATGATCTTTAATGTAGTACTAACTTCGAAGTTGGACTACTCATTACATGTCATCTTTTGATTATTGGCATGAAAAGACTAATAAAAATGTAGTCTATCTCTCTATTCTTCTATCTCTATCAATCTCCTCTCTATATCTCTATGTGTCCCTCTTTATTTTTATCTCATCCCAAGTTATCTCTTATTCTTCCCGTACCTTTCTCTATCTCTCCTTTCTATATATCTATCTCTCCCTCTCCCTCTCCCTCTCCCTCTCTCTATCTTCCTCTCTCTATTTCTATCTCTATCTCTCCCTCACTCTCTCCCCCTCTATCTCTCTATCTATATATGTCCTTATCCCTATCCCCTTATCTATCTATCTAACATTTTATCCCTCCCTCTCTTTATCTCTAGATCTCTATATCTATATATTTCTATCTCTCCATCTCCCTCTCCCTATCTCTTCCTATCTCTATATCTCCCTCCTTTCTCCCCCTCTCCCTCTACCTTCCTCTTCCTTAACATTCCAAAACCCTAAATATTGACACTAAGGCATTAAAAAACAAAAATTGACACATGGAAGACAGGTAGACATGTCATATATATATATATATATATATATATATATATATATATATATATATATATATATATATATATATATATATATATATATATATATATATATATATATATATATATATATATATATATATATATATATATATATATATATATATATATATATATATATATATAGCCCATGCTATTTTTATATTCTCGAGTGTTGTGAATTAATTTGCATAATCTTAATGGATTTCAAGATGCATGTGTTTTTATTAGTAGCTCTACTTCAAATGTGCGAGCTTTCATGCTCGGTGTGTAGTCTATATTCTTGTTCATGCACTACACTTGTGTTCATTTACATTCCATTAGTTGTCACCTATGCATATTATTTGAAGCATATATGTATTTTCACACCTATATTTAACTGGCATTCTCTTGCAAATATAAGTATGGCCACCACCTACATCATGTTTATTTGCTATCTGAGATAGCATGTA
The DNA here is from genome assembly GCA_027924645.1 of Cunninghamia lanceolata. Lineage (NCBI taxonomy): Eukaryota > Viridiplantae > Streptophyta > Pinopsida > Cupressales > Cupressaceae > Cunninghamia > Cunninghamia lanceolata. Next base: position 12,818,317 of record BSBN01000892.1, read on the forward strand.
GATAAAAGTAATAAGTAAGTTTTTGAGATAAGAACATACAATATTGTTGATGGTGAATGGTTGTTGTCCATCCATCAGTACAATTGAAAGAATGTAGTGATATGTATTTTTGAGACTCTCTCTGTCTCTATCTCTCTCTCGAAATTCCACCACTTTACATATCCTTAAAAAATATATTCAAGAACAAGTCAAATTTGCATGAAATTGTCTAGGACACTTTCATGCTTGAGCTTGTTGTCTTGAATATTCTTCAACATTTGTGAAGTTAGCATAATTGAGGGGGCCAACCTAGGAGAGAACAACTCTTGTCATCTGGTGATAGACATTGATAGACATCAAATACAAGGGTGAATCAAGTCGTGTAGGTACATAGTTTGGTAGATCAATCCAACAGATAGTAGAATGGTTCCACACATTAGGATTTTTTTTGAAATGTGGGATCAAGAACGCATAATGTAGATCTGACATGCATGAAATCTGTTGACTACTACATTCTCGAGACAACAAGTAGATCAAGAATACCTATTTTTATACTAAAATGACCAAATTCTCTGTCGCATAAAATTATTCTTCATCATTATTTGAAAATCTAATTGTTTGATCTTCTTTTCTTAATTTTTGAAAATTCATTTATTATAATTATCATTTCCTAATTAAATTATTTGTAACATCCAATCCGAAAAGACAAAAAGTAACTAAGTTTTCACAACGGTAAAATTTTTTTTTACCAAGTAGTCAAATACAAAATAAACTTATCTGTAATCCATTACAACATTTTTCATTTTATCATAACATGATTGCATTTTCATAAAAACTGAAAGAAATGATATACATTAAACTCTTTATTTTCTTAACCAATGAAATTTTCTTGAAACCACAAATATCGGAAACATACCGTTACCATGCATCTCGATTGTCAACCCATCACGTTCAAGACTCGGCAATTCCTCAGTATTTGGAAGAGAAAGTATCTTCAAGGAGTTTAACCTCCAACCACAGACCGTCGGTCTCCCACACTCCTTCCTAACTGGAAGTGGCCCTACCCTACTCAAGAGGATAGACTTAGGATAACCATCAGTGTTTGCCATCTGAGCTCTGGTGTTGTAACCTACGTGTCTTGTTATCATACAGATCCCTAGATACCCTCTAGTCATGCACGACACTCCACAAGAAACGCCATCCAGTTATGGTGAATGTTCGATGCACTTGAGGATAGTACACCACCTTGGCCAAAGGATTTGTATTTAGTTAGCGTTCTAAAAATGCATGAACTTGGTTCACCCACCCTACTCGACTTGAACTGGTCAAAATCCTACAGTTTCCTATTTGTATAGTTTGAACTATTTTGACGACCTTGATGACCTCAAGGGCTTAGGATATCCTCCTATAATAGCGCATTGCGCAACGTTTACTCTATTCCCGAGTTCATAGTTTCAAAACCTGTTTCTGTAAAAACATTATTTTTAAACGCCCACTCCTAAGTGGTTTCATAACCGTTTACTCGATTCCCATGTTTGGGCTATTTTGGCACCACAAGCTCAGCTGTCTAATCATAAATACTTTTTCATTTATTAATTTATTGTCTCGTGACAACTATATTGTTAGCAATGGTTCTTCTGTTCTTTCAAAGGGTTATGCAGTATACTTGATGAATTTGCTAAACGAAAATAATTTGGACCCTGAGGTACTGAAAGCTGGAATTCTCTTATGTTCTATTTTGAACCCTTCCTAATTACTTGGGCACCACAGAAAAGATAAGACCTTGGTTGACTTGAAGCTTCATTCCTTGAAAAAGGCTTTAGAACATCATTGTTTAAGGCACTTATAGCTGTGTCAATAGTTATTACTAGAAAAATACCTAGTAATAACTAGTAGAAAAAAAATAGTCTACTGCCTTGACGTCACCCCAGCATTGATGTTAATGCCAGCTATATTAGAGCCACCTCCATCTGGGGTTGTAAACTCCTAGACATGATTAGGCTTTCTACTCAACAATGTACATCTCTGTTATTGCTTTGGCTGCAATTGATAATACATTCAGTCATGCTTGGCCTAATAAGAACAACACATTTGGCTATATAATTGGCCTGTCGGGCAGGATTCTACTGGCCATAATATAATACAGTAAACTTAAATATTAACACATTGATCTTAGTGTAAAACAGGGTAAGCTTACATATAGAACACGACGAGCTCTATTATTACTATATCACAGTGAGATGCACATATATGTAACACTATGAAACTCCGTAATACAGAAGCTTGGTTGTAATACCAATGCCTTTGTTAAAACACCGATACCCAGTCTTACTTTATACTAGCGAAGTAATTCCCACTTTTCTATCTAAGAAAAGATATATATCATCTCAGGCATGGCCGCAAGGCTTCCTACACAGAAGTATTAGACTTGTTCAAAACATTTAAGCATCGGCTACGTTTGAGATTTACAATCAACAAACTATTCATTCTATTCCTCGTTCTAGGATATAGTAATGTATTACAAATAGTAGTATTCCTCTGTGGAGGATATATATAATGCATAAACCACATTCGCAATATATAAAGACAGTTCCATTGCACTATAGCTACAATTCAATTCTTTCTTCTCATCTGATACCAACAGAACTATTTGATAACCAGATGGTTTATTCAAAACATATTTACAGGAATGGACATACCTATTGATCGGTAATCCCGATTCTTAACTGCAGCCCTTGCTGCATTTCCCCCCGTCCTTTTCTCTACTCCGCAGCCTCTAAAACTATCCCAGCTACCTCCTCTTCCCATGGCTATATTCTCCCCTTTCACTGTGTTCTCCCCATCTTTTACAATGTTTACCACTTAGTCTTTCCTTCACTACGTTAACTCAGCACTTTGTTATCTTAGCACTTCCTCCTCCCTTCACTCCGTTCTCTCAGCACCCGCTATCCTCCTTTCCACCTCCCCTTTACAACTTCCCAAACTCTCCTTTACATCCCCCCACAGAATCTCCCTTCACTTCCCGTGGATATCTCTCAAAGATCCGTTATCCTCACTGCCCACTACCTGCAAAAACGACCTCCTCTCTCCATACTTCACAGCCATTCCTATCTAACTGCCCCCGATCTCCTCTAACTCCCTTCGACCTTAATGCCGACTCCTATATTCCCTCTTCGTTGAAGTAAAAATTCTCTCCACTTCTAACTTCGCCCGACGGCCTTTACTCCCACACTGCCTTTTTCGTAGCAACAAACTACCATCTGCCGACGGTGTTTCCACTAGTTCACACCACTACTAACTACCCTACCGCGTGGGAAACTCCCTGCAGTTTCTCACGACCACTCCCCATGAAGTTTACACACTCATCTTTATGATGGGGCATCTGCCAACATCGGCGGCTTCTCACAACTCAGCCGCCCAACCTTCTCTCCCTCTCACGCTATGATGAGAGTGGTTTAGACATTAGAATGACCACCGAAACAGCCTATACACTTGGGGTTTGATTAAACGAGTAAAACGACTTCCAAAAACTTACTACTACCACAAGAAGACTAAAGTTCCTTCGATGGTGTGGCGTACCAAAGGACATAAAGACTCCGTCCTTACTAGAACATAAAGGTATCAACTCTTCAAAACCAACTTAACATTTAAATTGAGGAGTTAAAGTTCGACACGGCGATGGTTACGAAATGGTTTGTGCATCGTTGGGGGTCGAGAAGGAAAGAGAGACGAAGACCATTATTAAGAAAACTTAAGGTCAGATTGGTAACAACTCGTGGTCAAAGTTGGAAGAAAAGACTCACGTTAAAACAACATCAATAAAATATTTCATGCTATGGTTTCAAATCGACATTCGTCGATCTACAAGATTGGAACAAATTCACTAGTTCGACGCATTTTACGTCAATCACGACGGATTGATCGTAACGCGAACAAGTTCTTACAACGTTAGACGAACAAGGCCGACTTCTCGTGTCTTTCGACTACGAGACAAGTTTTACAATTTTGCCACAAGGTGGTTCATTAAATTCTTATAAACCAAAGTAGTATACGTCTAACTAAGTCAACTTACTATTATGGCCTTAAGACGCCTTCGACGACTCCAAGATTCTACAAGACGACTTTCGACTAGGATGTTATACTTTTCCTTTGATGTCGACATCAAATTTACTACCCAAACCGACAAACAAGACTTACTTGTTGGTTCCCAGGTTTATCTATCTGTTTGGTGATCTCAGTGACAAACACCTTTGGTTAGTTTCCAGAGTCTATACTCTCTCTCGAAGATACTTTCTCTTCCGTTGAACACGGTCCACCTACTCCTACATCGACAGACTCGCATACAATTTTGTTGTCAAAGCATCTTATGATCCAAATATAATATATTCAAACATCATTGCATTTATAATAAAGACATTTAGTCTACATATCTTGATCGTAATCAATAGATTCCGCAATTTCATATAACAACTTTGTAAGATATAATGTCAGTTTTCATGTTGTTCTCAACATAGTAATTTACTAAAATTTGCAAGAAAGTAAATAGTATAATTGTTTTCAAAAGGAGGGATGTAACATATCCTTCCCCTTTAAAAATCATCGTCCCCGATGATTAAGTTTATCAAGCAAAAACTTAAACTTAAAACAAACTTTCTATGATGCAACATTAATGTCTTTAAAAAGTTTTGGAAATCTTTGATAAATGTCTTTGTAGTCTTCCCAAGTGGTGCTATCCTTGCCATATTGGTCCCACTATATTTTGCATTGCAAAACTTCTCGATTACGTAAACGAAGTTTACGCATTTCGAGCACCTTGAGTGGCTCGATCACAACCACCCCGGGTTCTTGCATCTGTAAGGAATTCCAGTTAAGGATGTGGTTATTACCTACAAAATATTTCTTTAAATACGAAACATGAAAAACATTATGCATCTTAGACAAGGCTGGAGGTAGAGCAACTTTGTAGGCAACCGGATTGATAATCTCAAGAACTTCGAAAGGTCTGACATAACGAGGAGCCAATTTCAAAGATTTACCAAATTTTATAGAACTCTTTTGGGGTTTCACCTGCAAAAGCACCTTCTCGGCAACAGAGAAGTGTCTAAGCACTCACTTGCAATCTGCATAACTCTTTTGCCTGTCATTGGCTTCTGCCAACCTTTTCCTAATCACTTTAACTTTTTCTTCCACATCAGCAAGCATTTAAGGTCCAATGCTTATCCTATCTTCCAGCTTATCCCATCTTATAGGAGTTCTACATTTCCTTCCGTATAATGCTTCAAATGGCGCCATCTTAATGGCAGAATGATAGGAGTTGTTATAGGCAAATTCGACAAGAGGTAGATATTCCTCCCATCTGTATTGCTGATCCATGCAATACATTCTCAAAAGGTCTTCCAATACCTAATTCACTCTTTCTGTCTGACCATCAGTTTCAGGATGATAAGCAGTACTTACATTCAGTTTAGTCCCTAATGTAGAAAATAAGGTTTGCCAAAACCGTGAAGTTATCTGAGCATCTCTATCAGATATTATCTTTTCAGGTACCCCATGCAATCTGAAAATTTCTTACACAAATTTTTGAACCAAAAGATGTGCTCCATCTGTCAAATTTCTCGGTATAAAGTGTGCAACCTTGGTTAGTTTATCCACAACAACCAATATTGCATCATGCCTGTTCTTAGACATTGGCAACCCCTGGACAAAATCCATACTAATAACTTGCCATTTCCATTCCAGAATATCATGTGGGTACAACAACCCAGCAGGATGTTGGTGTTCTGCCTTAACTCTCTGACACTCCAAACAACTGGCTACAAACTTTGCAGCATCGCTTTTCATTCCCTTCTAGAAATATAACTGCTTGACATCCGCTAACAGTTTTGTTACACCAGGGTGTCCAGAGTAAGGAGCACAGTGAACTTCCTTCCACACAAGGTTTCTAAGTTCGATTGAATTAGGGACATAAATTCTTCCCTTGAATCTCAGCAATCCATCAGATTCAAAACTGAATCCATCATATCTAGGGTCCTTAGGGTTGAGGTGCAGAGCCTGTTTCACTTGTTCATAATACTCATCCCCAGATAGGTTTTGCAATACTAAATCTTTAAAGTTAGCATGTATGGAGATTATAGAGGCTATGTGCCTTCTTCCACTTAAGGCATCTGCTACTTGGTTTTCCTTGCCCTTGATATAAGAAATTTCAAAGTCATAATCTGACATTAGTTCCAGCCATCTCCTTTGCCTTGCATTGAGATTAGGTTGTGTGAATATGTAGCGAAGGCTTTGGTGATCAGATTTTAAAATAAAGGTCCTTCCCAACAAGTAATGTCGCCACATCTGAAGGGCGTGAACCACTGCTGCCATCTCAGGTCATGAGGAGCATAGTTCTGCTCATAATTTTTCAGCTTCCTTGACTCATAGGCTACTACTCTACCATCTTGCATAAGTACACCTCCCAATCCTTCCCCCGAGGCATCAGTGATAACCTCAAACTCTCCCTCAGGGTCAGGAACTTTCAGAATTGGAGCGGTTGTTAATTTTTCTTTCAACAAATCAAAAGCCTTTTGACAATCATCCGTCCACACAAACCTTTTTCCTTTCCTCTGCAAAGAGGTAATAGGACTAGCAATGCTTGAGAAATTCAACACAAATTTCTGGTAATACCCTGCCAAACCCATGAAACTTTGTACCTCAGACACATTGGTAGGTTCAGGCCACTCCATAATAGCTTTTATTTTGGCCAGATCAACTGATATCCCATCGGCTGATATTATGTGCCCTAAATACTGTACCTCTTTCTGAAAGAAAGTGCACTTGGAGAGTTTCGCATACAGCTTATGTTTTCTTAATCGTTGCAACACTATTTGAAAATGTCGTGCATGCTCCTCTTCATCCTTGGAATAGATCAGAATATCATCAATGAAGACTAGTACAAACTTATTGAGATAGTCTCTGAATACACTATTCATGAGATTCATGAAAGCAGCAGGTGCGTTGGTTAATCCAAATGGTAGCACCGTAAACTCATAATGACCATACCTCGTTCTAAAAGCTGTTTTGGGAATGTCTTCGTCTTTCAACCTTAACTGATGGTATCCAGATCTCAGATCTATCTTGGAAAAGACTGATGCGCCACGCATTTGGTCAAATAGATCATCAATTCGTGGCAAGTGATACTTGTTCTTTATAGTTGCCTTGTTAAGCATCCTATAGTCTATACACAGCCTGAGAGTTCCATCTTTCTTTTTGACAAAGATAACCGGGGCTCCCCACGGTGATACACTTGGCCTGATCAAATTCTTAGACAAAAGCTCCTGCAACTGAGCTTTTAATTCCATAAGTTCTGTGGTAGTCATATGATACGGAGCTTTAGAGATTGGCTCCGATCCTGGTTTAATATCTATACCAAAGTCAAATGTTCTCTTCGGAGGCAAGCCAGGTAACTCCTCGGGAAATACGTCTCTGAAGTTGCACAAAAATGGATATCTTTCCTCAAAAGATTGCTTCTCCGAGGTTTCCTCTACCAGGTCCATCTTAACTGCAAAAAGTTGACACCCCTTTCGCCTAGCCCGCTTAAGTTGTTTTGATGAAATGGATCTAACCTTTATTTCCCTCTGAATTCCTTGGAGATTTACAGTTTTGCCCATCTCATCCAGACACTCAATGGTTTTATGAAAACAATCTACTTTGGCTCGATGTTTCCACAACCAGCTCATTCCTAGGATGACATCGTAGGACCCTAAAGGCGCTACGTATAAGTTTGCCTCAGTGGTGAAGTTAGAAACATCAATCCTGGCTTCGAACAAACATTGCTCTACCTGAGCCTTTGAATTATTGGCATACTCTACTGTCCAAGGTTTTGACATAAAGCCAGCTTTTCTAGAAAATTTACTTAGAACTCTAGGTGACACAAAATTTTCTGTTGCACCAGTATCAAATAGAATAGAAACAGGAACTCCAAATAAGGTACCTATCATCTCAATAGGAGTGATCTGATACTCTGCTTGCTGATTGTCAAGAGCGGCATGGATTCTTTGCTGAAAGGCTTCCTGTTGTGAAGGAAGCTCCGTGTTCCTAGGCTTCCCATTCGGCTTCTTGTTGGGGCAACGGTTGGCATAATGATCTCCTCCACAAGAGAAACATCCTCCTATAGGTCCTCATTTCTCAAATGGCCTACTTGCAGAATCACCATTCTTCTTAAATTTTGCATTTCTCTTAAAATCTTCGCCTCTGCACTCATCACCAAATCCTCCTTGATTCTTTCGATTTCCCTTATCAAACCTCCTGTTTCCATATCCCTTATCATTTTTCCTTTTAAAAGACTGATCATTGAAGTTCTTATCAAACTTCTTGCGTTTCTTGTCACGGTAAGCGGAGATAGACTTAATCTTCTGCTCCTGTTTTATTGCCTTTTCATAAACTTGATCCATTGTGCTTGGACCATGTACCTCCACCTCACCGCCGATCTGAGGATTGAGTCCCATGATGAACTTTCTGATTCGAAACCTTTCGTCCTTCTGGTATTGGGGAACATACTTCAGCAGCCTAGTGAATTTTTCTGCGTACTCGACTATAGATAGTTCACCTTGCCTGAGGTTTTGAAAATCCATTAGCTTTTGATCAAAATACAACTGTGGTAACCACCATTTTCAGAATAGTTCCATGAACTCATCCCATGTTACCTTCAAGGGACTTAATTCCAACTCCATTTTCTTATTCACCCACCAAGTGGATGCTTCCCTAGACAGCTGATAGGCTCCCCACACAGCTTTAGTAACCTCAGAGTAGTTTCTGATCTCAAAATATTTCTCCATTTCAGTTAACCATGCTTCAGCTGCATCTCCAGTTTTCATTCCATCGAACTTTGGAGGGTTAACCTTCTTCATATCCTTAGATAACTCTAAGGCAAGTTTATCCTTGGTTCTTCTTTGGGTTTCACTATCATCAGGATGTTCACTTGACGTGCCATTTTCCCAATGCTTACTCTTGCTTGTGAAGTGTGAGTTCTCGTTTCCACCCTCTGTGTTACCAGTTTCGTCTATTTTCTTCTCTAGTTTGTTCAACCTTTCCTTGGTTTCATTGAGCATGTTGAGGATCCTATCCAACTTGTCAGTGGAGTTTTCCCGAGAGTTATGACCTTCCCGATCCTCCCCCTCGTTAAACCCTGATTGGTCCATGCTAGTTTAATCTCACACCTGTTTAAACATATACTAATCAATTTCGCGCTTATTAAATTAAACACCATCAAAAAAACACAACATTTGATCATAATCATAATTGTTCTCAAACCAAAATTTTGTCTTTATTCATTTTGCAAAATTGTTTCTACATCATTAGAGATAGACAAATCTCATGTTTCTACATAGTGTTATCTAGTGGAGTGTAATCTTCGGATTCATTGTCCGACACATAATCATGAGGTGTATACCCCTCAGACTCACTATCAGAAGATAACTCAATAATCTCAGCTCTAGGCATTACACGTGGATCTCTAGTGATCATGGGTATACTACTAGGTACAATCTCAGGTACTCTAACAGTTTCAATCCAGGAGCAACGGTTGATCATGGTTCGAACCGCCATCGTTGCTCCCTCTAGGAGTTCTCTCCTCACTTGCTTAAGTCGTGACATTGCATTGGCTAAGGTTTCCACATCATCAAGCCAAATGTCGTTCTCGTCATTGGTTTTCTCTATGGTCTTGACCATCGCAAGTCATTTCTACTTAGCTTGCAGATAACGCTTCTTACCCGCGAAGGATTTTCTTGCGGTTCTCTTGGTGTATGCCATCCTGGCACAATAAACCAAATCATTAGCTACCTGCATAATGATGATTTCCTAATCAGGTTAGTGGACTCATCAGCCCTAGTGTTGAACCTGGTTAGCTCTGATACCATATGTAACATCCAATCCGAAAAGACAAAAAGTAACTAAGTTTTCACAACGGTAATTTTTTTTTACCAGGTAGTCAAATACAAAATAAACTTATCTGTAATCCATTACAACATTTTTCATTTTATCATAACATGATTGCATTTTCATAAAAACTGAAAGAAATGATATACATTAAACTCTTTATTTTCTTAACCAATGAAATTTTCTTGAAACCACAAATATCGGAAACATACCGTTACCATGCATCTCGATTGTTAACCCATCATGTTCAAGACTCGGCAATTCCTCAGTATTTGGAAGAGAAAGTATCTTCAAGGAGCTTAACCTCCAACCACAGACCGTCAGTCTCCTGCACTCCTTCCTAACCAGAAGTGGCCCTACCCTACTCAAGAGGATAGACTTAGGATAACCATCGGTGTTTGCCATCTGAGCTCTGGTGTTGTAACCTACGTGTCTTGTTATCGTACAGATCCCTAGATACCCTCTAGTCATGCATGACACTCCACAAGAAACGCCATCCAGTTATGGTGAACGTTCGATGCACTTGAGGATAGTACACCACCTTGGCCAAAGGATTTGTATTTAGTTAGCGTTCTAAAAACGCATGAACTTGGTTCACCCACCCTACTCGACTTGAACTGGTCGAAATCCTATAGTTTCCTATTTGTATAGTTTGAACTATTTTGACGACCTTGATGACCTCAAGGGCTTAGGATATCCTCCTATAATAGCGCATTGTGCAACGTTTACTCTATTCCCGAGTTCATAGTTTCAAAACCCGTTTCTGTAAAAACATTGTTTTTAAACGCCCACTCCTAAGTGGTTTCATAACCGTTTACTCGATTCCCATGTTTGGGCCATTTTGGCACCACAAGCTCAACTGTCTAATCATAAATACTTTTTCATTTATTAATTTATTGTCTCGTGACAACTATATTGTTAGCAATGGTTCTTCTATTCTTTCAAAGGGTTATGCAGTATACTTGATGAATTTGCTAAACGAAAACAATTTGGACCCTGAGGTACTGAAAGCTAGAATTCTCTTATGTTCTATTTTGAACCCTTCCTAATTACTTGGGCACCACAGAAAAGATAAGACCTTGGTTGACTTGAAGCTTCATTCCTTGAAAAAGGCTTTAGAACATCACTGTTTAAGGCACTTATAGCTGTGTCAATAGTTATTACTAGAAAAATACCTAGTAATAACTAGTAGAAAAAAAATAGTCTACTACCTTGACGTCACCCCAGCATTGATGTAAATGCCAGCTATATTAGAGCCACCTCCATCTGGGGTTGTAAACTCCTAGACATGATTAGGCTTTCTACTCAACAATGTACATCTCCGTTATTGCTTTGGCTGCAATTGATAATACATTCGGTCATGCTTGGCCTAATAAGAACAACACATTCGGCTATATAATTGGCATGTCGGGCAGGATTCTGCCAGCCATAATATAATACAGTAAACTTAAATATTAACACATTGATCTTAGTGTAAAACAGGGTAAGCTTACATATAGAACACGGTGAGCTCTATTATTACTATATCACAGTGAGCTGCACATATATGTAACACTATGAAACTCCGTAATACAGGAGCTTGGTTGTAATACCAATGCCTTTGTTAAAACACCGATACCCAGTCTTACTTTATACTAGCGAAGTAATTCCCACTTTTCTATCTAAGAAAAGATATATATCATCTCAGGCATGGCCGCAAGGCTTCCTACATAGAAGTATTAGACTTGTTCAAAACATTTAAGCATCAGCTACGTTTGAGATTTACAATCAACAAACTATTCATTCTATTCCTCGTTCTAGGATATAGTAATGTATTACAAATAGTAGTATTCCTCTGTGGAGGATATATATAATGCATAAACCACATTTGCAATATATAAAGACAGTTCCGTTGCACTACAGCTACAATTCAATTCTTTCTTCTCATCCGATACCAACAGAACTATTTCATAACCAGATGGTTTATTCAAAACATATTTACAGGAATGGACTTACCTGTTGATCGGTAATCTCGATTCTTAACTGCAATCCTTGCTGCATTTCCCCCTGTCCTTTTCTCTACTCCACAGCCTCTAAAACTATCCCAGCTACCTCCTCTTCCCACGGCTATATTCTCCCCTTTCACCGCGTTCTCCCCATCTTTTACAGTGTTTACCACTTAGTCTTTCCTTCACTACGTTAACTCAGCACTTTGTTATCTCAGCACTTCCTCCTCCCTTCACTCTGTTCTCTCAGCACCCGCTATCCTCCTTTCCACCTCCCCTTTACAACTTCCCAAACTCTCCTTTACATCCCCCTGCAGAATCTCCCTTCACTTCCCGTGGATATCTCTCAAAGATCTGTTATCCTCACTGCCCACTACCTGCAAAAATGACCTCCTCTCTCGATACTTCACAGCCATTCCTGTCTAACTGCCCCCGATCTCCTCTAACTCCCTTCGACCTTAATGTCGACTCCTATATTCCCTCTTCGTTGAAGTAAAAATTCTCTCCACTTCTAACTTCGCCCGACGGCCTTTACTCCCACACTGCCTTTTTCGTAGCAACAAACTACCATCTGCCGACGGTGTTTCCACTAGTTCACACCACTACTAACTACCCTACCATGTGGGAAACTCCCTGCGGTTTCTCACGACCACTCCCCATGAAGTTTACGCAGTCATCTTTATGATGGGGCATCTACCAACATCGGCGGCTTCTCACAACTCAGCCGCCCAACCTTCTCTCCCTCTCGCGCTATGATGAGAGTGGTTTAGACATTAGAACAACCACCGAAATAGCCTATACACATGGGGTTTGATTAAACGAGTAAAACGACTTCCAAAAACTTACTACTACCACAAGAAGACTAAAGTTCCTTCGATGGTGTGGCATACCAAAGGACATAAAGACTCCGTCCTTACTAGAACATAAAGGTATCAACTCTCCAAAACCAACTTAACATTTAAATTGAGGAGTTAAAGTTCGACACGGCGATGGTTACGAAATGGTTTGTGCATCGTTGGGGGTCGAGAAGGAAAGAGAGACGAAGACCATTATTAAGAAAACTCAAGGTCAGATTGGTAACAACTCATGGTCAAAGTTGGAAGAAAAGACTCACGTTAAAACAACGTCAATAAAATATTTCACGCTATGGTTTCAAATCGACATTCGTCGATCTACAAGATTGGAACAAATTCACTAGTTCGACGCGTTTTATGTCAATCACGATGGATTGATCGTAACGCGAACAAGTTCTTACAATGTTAGACGAACAAGGCCGACTTCTCGCGTCTTTCGACTATGAGACAAGTTTTACAATTTCGCCACAAGGTGGTTCATTAAATACTTATAAACCAAAGTAGTATACGTCTAACTAAGTCAACTTACTGTTATGGCCTTAAGACACCTTCGACGACTCCAAGATTCTACAAGACGACTTTCGACTAGGATGTTATACTTTTCCTTTGACGTCGACATCAAATTTACTACCCAAACCGACAAACAAGACTTACTTGTTGGTTCCCAGGTTTATCTATCTGTTTGGCAATCTCAGTGACAAACACCTTTGGTTAGTTTCCAAAGTCTATACTCTCTCTCGAAGATACTTTCTCTTCCATCGAACACGGTCCACCTGTTCCTGCATCGACAGACTCGCATACAATTTTGTGGTCAAAGCATCTTATGATCCGAATATAATATATTCAAACATCGTTGCATTTATAATAAAGACATTTAGTCTACATATCTTGATCGTAATCAATAGATTCCGCAATTTCATATAACAACTTTGTAAGATATAATGTCAGTTTTCATGTCGTTCTCAACATAGTAATTTACTGAAATTTGCAAGAAAGTAAATAGTATAATTGTTTTCAAAAGGAGGGATGTAACATTATTAGTTAAACCTAAATTATGTATACTTTTATTTCTTGCATTTATAAGTTAACCTAAATTTATGTAAAAGAGATGTTATTCCCTTACAATTATTTTATCTAAATATTTAATTACATCACTATACTCCATAGAGTAATTTAAAATTTAAAATATGTGAAAAGTAATTTAATTTAATTGTGGGATAATTAATGTGGATTTGAAATAACATTTGAAAATCAAATGCCATGGGCAACACCTTGATAATTGAGATTGAGAAGTCCAGTAGGTAAAACTTTGAGTTGTGGAAATTGAAGGTTGAAGATCTTTTAGTGGAGACAAATTAGTGGATCATAATAAATGTTGCACTCAATTTTCTACCATCAACAATGGATGAAGATGAATGGGACAAGTTGGATAGAAGAGATAGATCTACTATTAAAGGTTGTATCTTTCTAATTCGATCTTGATGAATGGTCTTCTAGTAAAGTTATATTCTCATATGTTTAATATGTGATTTGATCTTCAATAATGTTCATTTGTGAAAACATTAACATTACTACTTGGTATTCCTCATCTTGGTGAAAACATAACTCTCAATGTGCCCGCACATGATTTATTTTTATTTTCTATCATTCAACACAACAAAGTGTTGAGCTCAATGCCCTAAACAATCATAAGTCCACATACGTATATATGTATTTTAGTATCCTTAGGATTTTATAAATATATGTCATCCCTGTTATTTGGAAGTTTTCAGTAAACCATATGTGAAACAATGGAAGCGAGGCAGTTAATGAGAATAAGCTGGCCAAGAATGAAAATGACAGTTTATAGTGATATGGAATTTTGACTTTTTACTACACCATCTAGATTCATATGGTGTAGTATGTAATAAAAATATGAAATAATGTTATGAATCAATGGTCAAATGATTGCAGTAATTTGTTTAGGAAAAATATGTTTTCATGGATGAGGATTAGACTTTTTATTTGATCTGGTTTGATATTAATGTAGCCTTCAAAGAATTGTATGCCTTAATCTATTATCAAAAAGGTGTTGTGTTGAAAAACATAATTGAGCTTGCTTTTGAGGTTAGAGGTGAAGACCTTACGTTATCTCAATTATAGCCATTCTCTTAAAAGATTGATTTAAACTTTCAAAAACATGTAACACAAACAATGTAGATGCAAGAAGTTGAATGTACTTCAATGTTGTGCCTAAATATAGACTTCAACTTTAGAATGTCTAAATTTTTGTATATATCTTGAGAATAATTTTTAACAACACTTAATTTCTATATGCTTTACTAATGAAATTTTGGTGTGTGGATCAATAGGATAATGACATTAGGATTTTGGATGAGGTGGATTATATCATGTTTTGTGACTTAGTTCATAGATTGGGTCATGAGATTGAATCTAGAAGTAAGTTGGTACACAAAATCAAATTGAAAATTACAACTATATATATTTATGATATATATATTTAAAATAATGTAAAACAAAAGTATAAAAATAGAATCTTATACCATCTCTCTCTTTGATTTATTAATTTTCTTTTGTTGTGAGGTCTAGGACAATTTGAATGTATATTTCAGCTATGATACTTGTCAATTTCTCTTTGTTGCACATGTTATTCTCTAAAATCTACAAACACAACACGTCTACCACTATAATGTGTTGATTCACTACAAGGTAATCTATCTCTCTATTCCTTTCTCTCTATCATTCTCCCTCTCTCTATATCTTTGTGTCCCTTTCTATTTCTCTCTCCATCTACCTATCTCTCTATATATCTTCTTCCTCCTCCTCCTCCTCTTCTCTATTGTCTCTCTCTCCCCCCCTCTCTAACTTTGTCTTGATATATCTCTATATATCTTCTCCTCTCTCTCTAACTACCTAAGAGTGTTGTATTTAAGATATCTATGCTAGTTTTATTTTATTAATAATATATTTTTTACTTTATTTTATTTGAAAACTATTTTACTATGTAATTTTTTATTTTATTTTGAAAACGCCATGATTTATTATTTTAGTAATTTTTTTGATTTGTTTTTACTTTGAAAAATGTCAATAGTATTAGGTTTGAAATATATATATATATTTTAAATGCACCTGGTAAACTTTTTAACGTGACCGGCGACACGCGAATGCTTTTGCCCGAAGCAATGAATCGGTGAGGCCACAACTGGGGGACCTCATCCCCTAGGAAGAACACTTCAAACCCGCGAGCTCATTGGCCCAACGAAGGCGTGAAGCCTTGCGAGCTCGTTGGCCCAGCGGGGGTTTGAACTCTGGTGGCCGCCACTACAACCGAGCGACTTAGCCACCAAACCATGCCATCATCGGCATATATATTAATTAAGTATTATATTCTATTTATATTTAATAATATATACTATAAAGAATATAATAAACAATAAAAAATTTAACTATAATATTTATTCTATATATAACATAAAATTTTAATTTAATAATAAATACATAAATAGATCTTGAATATATAATATATTTAATATAATATACTATTTTATAATATAATACTATATTTAAAATATATTTAATAATTTACACTATATAAAATATAGAATATAATAATAGCTATAATTATATTTTATAATATATATAGGGTAAATATAACTGAAAAATAAATATATTATAGTATAATATAATACTAAAAATTTATATTTATAATATATTTTATATTATAGATAGTATTATATTATATTAGAAAAATATTTAAAATTAAGGATATAAATATATATTTTAAAATATGTCCCCCTATTTATTGTTCTTAGCAACTCAATTTTACAAACTATGTATACTCTAAATTTTTCCATATGAAAAATAATGTTTTCTTCTTATATTATATTAAGTTTTTTTAAAAATTAAGGATATAAATACTCTAATTTCCTAGTAATTGCCACTATATATTTCAAAATATGTCCCACTATTTAACTTATTTTCAACATGGATTTCACAAAATCTTGCTCCCAATTCTTCTTAACACACTAAAAATCAACCACCCAATCTTTAAATTTAAAATAAAAATTAAAACTATATTAAAAATTATGTTAAAATTAAAACTAAACCTAAATTTAAAATGTTAACTATAGTAAAAACAAAGTTTAAATTAAAAAACTAAATTAATACTTTATTAAAAAATATTGAAAATTATACTAAAACTACATTAATATTTAAAACTATGTTAAAAGATTTTAAACTAAACTTTAAAAAACTATATTAAACTATCTAAATATTACAAACTTAAATTAAAAACTATACTTCTAGACACATAAAATTGGCTCAGGTTGAATTAAGTAAATATTCTAATATTTATCTTAATTCATATTTTTTCTGTCAATTAAATAAATATTATAAGTTTATTTGATTGGTTCATTATCCTACAATTAAATAAAATCATTTTATTTAATTAAAATCCCTAAATTCTTCTAATGTCTACAATCCTAAATCCACCTCACAAAATCCACTTCATCAATCCACCTCATCTCTTCCACCTCACCATGTTACACATATAATTAAATATTCTTAATATTTAATTAGCTAATATCCTCTATTATCCAAAATAAATCTTTATTTCAATTATCCTCCACCAATTGAATATTTAATTCAATTGTTCCCCACTATTCTCCACTCATTGAATCTTTAATTCAATTCTTCCCCACTATTCTCCACTCATTGAATTTTTAATTCAATTATTCCCCACTATTCTCCACTCATTGAATTCTTAATTCAATTGCTCCCCACTATCCTCCACTATTGAATTCTTAATTCAATTGTCATAACTCACTATCCTCCACCATTTATTCTTAATTCAATTGTCATAACTCACTCTTCTCAAATAAAGAATTTTTAATTCATTGATCTCATCTTGTAATCCTCACCCTCCATTCTATTTTCAGAAAATCTATAAATAGAACCCTCTTCTAAGCAATTAAAGAGAGACTTCTTTTAGTATCCTTACTATGCCCAAATTCCTCTAGGGAATCTTCTTCTTCTCGATTCTCTTCTTCATACCATCGTAATGCCTAATATATCCTAGCTGTCCCATATCCTCCTTCATTGTCCCTATGTTTGAGGCTTGTCTTCAATCACACAAACATGTATCAAAGCCATTATTCCTTTGTCATCTTCAACAAGCATAGAAAGTAAGGAAAGCTTCTGAGGGCTTCGCAATCAAGATCAAAGAAAGATAGGCAAACAATGGAAGCCGCAGAGTAACAAGTTTGTAAATTTGTATTTCATTCATCTATTCTTGTTATTTGCATATTTCATTAATGTTTGGGTTTATTATTATTATTGATCAATCTTATTTTATCCATTCACATTTTGGCGCCCATTGTGGTCTAATCCACTTTGTTTGTGAGGTTTTGTCTTAGAAGTTTTGTTGCAGGATACAGGTGTTTTCTAGAGCACATTCGGGCATCAACTTCCACAAATGACCTCCTACGCACAAACCCCTCTCATCATTGAGTCCAGAAGGCCTTAGAGGTAAGAAATCATATATCAT
Organism: Cunninghamia lanceolata; assembly: GCA_027924645.1. Taxonomy (NCBI): domain Eukaryota; kingdom Viridiplantae; phylum Streptophyta; class Pinopsida; order Cupressales; family Cupressaceae; genus Cunninghamia; species Cunninghamia lanceolata. The sequence continues at coordinate 12,836,595 of BSBN01000892.1, forward strand.
TCTCTACTATGTATTACTTGAAAAAATTTGAAATTTTTTTTACTTTTCCACCTACTTTTGCAAAAAAAAAAAATTGAAAAAAAAAATTTACTTTGAGTTTTATTTGTATTTTATTTTTTTATATACCATAAAATAATTTTTAAAAAAAAAAAAATAACCACACTAACAAACACCCCTGCAACCCCCCTAACCTCCCCACACCCTTTACCCCTGCCCTACACCCCCATTTCCCCCTCCCTCATCCCCCGCTCAGCCTCCCCATGACCTCCCCACCCCACCGTCCCCTCCCCCTGCAGACAATTGCACCGCCATCCCTCCTCCCCCGCAGACCCTAACCTCCCAACCCCTAGCTAGGTGCCCCTCCCAAAGCCTTCCTTCGCTCCCCACACCCTTTCCCCCCTGCCCTACATCCCTCCCCCCTATAGACAACTGCACCGCCATCCCTCCTCCCCCCGCCTCCCCCCTGCACTCACCCTCCCCTGCCTTCGGCCCTGCCCCGCGGCCTCCCTTTCGCCTGTCCTCCACCCAGCACTGCCTCCCCTCTACATGCACACCCTGCCCCCACCTCCACTCCACCCCCACATGCCCTCCCCCATCCGCCGCTCCTCCCCTGCACTGCTCCCCCCGCCTCCCCCCTACGCGCCCCTCCCTTCGGCCTCACCAACCCGACTCCCCTCCGCCGCCCGCCACCTCTGCCGACCAACTCCCAACTTCACCTCTGCCTGCCACCACCGCCCAGCCACCCACAGTTCTGCCCTACACCTCTCTCTACACACACCAATACAAAAAAAAACACAATAAAATTTTTTAAACCAACTTCAAAATTAAAAAAATATATATTTTTTATTTTTTCCACCACTCAGCCCCTGGTCACATGGAGGACCAGGGGTCTATTTCAACTTCAACATTTAACTTAACTGGTAGAGGAAAACATTCAGCATGTGACCAAAATTTTCTAAACCACAAGCGGTCAAGCTAAACACTTAGTTAGCCACCTGTGCCTCTTACATGCCGATATTGACATTTTTTTTTTCGTTCGCTCATAACTTGGTCATACGGTGGTAGAATTTTACAAACAAACACTCATCGGAAAGAGGATTCAGAGAACTCCACAATTGTGAAGACATTTTTAGGTGACTATACCAATTTGACTACTTTTTTTTAGTCAAAGTCAACGATGCTTCCAAACTTCAAATGCTCATATCTATTGCAAATTTGATCCTTTTTCAGTGAATTATTTTTTCAAATTGCATGGAATTTTATGTAGAATTTGTTTATGAACTTATTTTTTCTATATCATTTCATCTTCATTAGATTTTTCTCTGATTACTGATTTTCATATAACAATCTCCTATGCTACTCTACTTGCTTTGTTTTCAGTTTTGCAACTTACAGGTGATCTCACAGGGCTAAAGAACATCAGAATCAACATCTACATCAATTTGGACAGCAAAAACAATCTGAGTGCACTCATTCTATCTCTCAATCTTGTTTGCAAACACATTTTAATTTGAGCTTCTAAAACAAACTTTGTTTGATTACACATCATTGAAATTAAGCTTAAAATAAACCAGTGTCTTCAATCACATCTTCAAATTGGACTAAAAAGAACCATTGATTGGCATATCCTTCATACATTTCAATTTCTAAGGGCAATTTACCAAGTGCAAGTGTGAATCAAGTGTGCGTGTGTATGCTCTCTCCTCGCACCGTAAGGTGACCTTGGAGATCAAAAACACCTCACTTGATTTGCTTTTGTCAACCCCTTTCCTAGGAGGCCTGCTAGGGGATTTCATCACCCCTAGTGATGACCTCAATTGAGGCTGAATCGAAAGACACCCTCATTGAAATCAGAACCTTGTCACTCTTGGCTAAGCCCCAAAGAACTTTCTACCTTTGGGAAGTGAAGGTGAATGGTGGGTTACCCCCTTCTCCCGGCTGTGTGACAAGATTTCACTTTGAATCCCTAGTCAACTTCGTGTAAACATTTGGCCGCAAACCTAATTGGCCATACCCTACATCAAACTAGACATTAGGGCTTGTTGATGTGTCTTCCACGTGTGCTTGTTTACTAATCAGCATATTCTTCAAATTTAACATTCAACGTCGCTTATGTGTCTTGTGTGAGTGACTCATGATTGTATATGTGTGATCATTGAACATTGCCAAACCAATCAAAAATTAGAATTGGCACACTTGTCTCGACTTGTGACACATTTGCACTCTGTTACAGATGCCTTTACTACTGCGCATCCGAACTAGTAAGCTTTTCCAGTCATGTGTCAATAGCCAACAAATTAGAATATCTTAAGCAAAAAGTCCATTCTCTGAAATTGCAAATAAACTTAGGTCCCTCACCCCAAGATTGTATAGCAATTATTCAACAAATCGACATCTTATAACAAGAATGGACAAGCTTGCAAGCTGAACAGGCCAGTACTAGCTATGCCTCACCCCAAAATCACATATCTTTTTCCCATACTCATGACAAGGCAACCACCACCTCAAGTTGGAAATCGTATACCACTCCGTCTACTATTCCTCCTTCACCATCTTCTAAGACACATATTCCAAAACATACCAGTCCTATGCCAACATTGCCATCGAGTTCGCCAAGCTCTAAACTGACAACCAAGGAATCCTCGGATGATTTGTGGAAAAGAGTTTTTCCAAATTTATACAACCAGAGAAAATCTAGGGAGAAAGCAAAATCCCCTCATTCACCTATCCATAGACCTACAAAGGATGTGATCCAAGGACTACTAGATGAGAGTCAACCATGTCCCCAAACTCTGGTCCTTGACCTTACTAGAGATTCTTCCAATGTCTTGTCAACACTTACAATGCCTTCATGTCATCCATAACCCCTTGAGCTTATCGAAAAACCTCCTATCATGAACCAAAGTCAAGGTCCATCAACCATCCATATTGCCAACCAAGAGCCTTCCACTTCCATTGAAGCAACCCAAGAGGTATGTCAAGAGCACACCTTAGAGCATGTGGAGACATTCACCCCTTATCTAGACCAAGATCGAAACATTCCCAGCTGACCCCTTCATAACCTTTATCTCTTCAAAGATCCTATACCTATACATGAGCAAGAGATCCAATTTCCCACTAGGCATAACCTATATCTTTTCCCTAATCAAGATACTACCGTTCATGACGAAGCTATCCATGAATAACTTGATCCTATGCCTGAGATAGAGATCCAATGGCTTTTCTATGATCCAGATGATATCCATAATCATGAACCTCTCCAAGAGCCACTTGATCCTATCCATATCCTCACAACTATATATGAGAAGGAAATCCAATTCGAACCCATCCATAACCTTTATCTATTCTACGATCAATATATGCCCTATGAAGAGGATATCCTTAAACAACTTGATCCCATACCCATCCATGAGCAAGAAACCTCCATTGCTCCTATCCATATTCCACCTAGTCACATCTGTGATCCAACAACTTCCACTTCCCTTGATGAGACACTTGCCTCCCAAGCAAGCGTAGAAGATCGAACCAGTAATGATCCCTCACCATCTGTTATTGACCATGCTACAAAGACTCCACCATATATCCTTGGTCTTACTACCTTCATGCATGAATGTTCTCTCTCAGAACACCAACAACCATTATCCTCCATCTCATCTTCTCCATCCAATCAGAAACTTGTGTCTAGTGTTCCACCTACACATAATCCTGTTGTCCAACGAATACTCCAAAGTATGAACTATCAAGGTAAAGGCTTAGGCCTTCATGAACAAGGCATTTTGGAACCTATCCATGTCAATGTTCCTCCACCTTCATACAGCCTTGGATACATACCCCAAGGTAAGCAAACTCAGGATGTTGGTACTTCCTCCACTCCTCCTAAGTGTACCACTTTCCATCGCAAACACTATCATATCCCCAAAACATATGTCGCCATTCCACCTCCATCATCCTACAATTGTCAAAAGCATGTGACCATACACCTCCCACCATCCAATCTCCCTCCGCTACTTCCAACTCCTAATATCTCACCATCCAATCTCCCTTTGCTACTTCCAACTCCTAGTATCCCACCATCCAAACTCCCTCCACTACTTCCAACTCATAATATCCCCCCATGCCATTTACCACCACTTCTTCCAACACCTTATCCATCCATCTATAAATCCTCTCAATATCCCAATCATGGCCGACAAATGCACATATTGTCTAAATAAGGAGATTTCACCAACCTCACTTCTACCATCCTACAGGGATTCAATGACAAATATGTGGATGCCTCTACCTATAAAGTCAAAAATCCTAAGAGTCCTCATGACCTAGGATATAAAAGCCAAGAATCAAAAAATTATCTATATCAAGAGCTGCATACACCCATACACCTCAATGCCAAACTGAAAAAGGTGTGGGTCCCTAAGCAACAAATGATTACTCCGAAAGCTGAACAAAAGCTGCATACACCCAAACCCATACCTTCACAGGTACTATCTAAAAATAAAATGGTTTGGGTACCCAAGCAAAAAGTCCTAAAGACACATGAGGTATCCACCTCTCAAGAATTCCAACCATTCACTTTCTCTCATTCCATCCAAAAGTCTCAAATTCTTCCATCCCATATGGCAAGCAAAAATTAGAAAAATACTAAGTCTATGTGGGTCCATAAATTCTTAAATCATTCATGCACCAAGAAAAAATCTCCATTGCTTCCTACACCACCCTCCTATCATCAGCTTCAAAGTTTATCATGATACGTGCAACCGTTGGTCATGGTTCCCTTCCATTCCACAACACTTTCGTATAACTCCATCTCCCCTTCCTTCCACTATTACCCTACATATCTTCCTCATCCTATGGTCCATGCTTTTGCATAAGCCTTCCCTCCATATTCTGCATCACAATCCACTATCTACCTAGGCCATATCACTTTCATATGATCCCCTACCAACATCTATGAGAACACTTGACATGGTCCATGCGATAGTATCTATCTAGTAGGACTATCACCTTTCAAGGAACCATATACTTAACTCTTTCCACATCCACCTTCTCCAATCTAAATATTCAAAACAAAAAAATAAAAAAAATACAAAAGTAAAGAAAAATCCCTTCATCCAATGGTGAAAACGAGGCAAACAGGCACCTTGGATAAGTACCATGATGAAAACCTGGTAAATAGGTATCATGTGTAAGTTGATCTTCTATGTCACCTACGCTTGGGGGCACTTTGTCTCATCGGCATATCAGTCTTCTCCTACCAGTTTCCTTTCATACCATTTCCTATCCTATCCTCTATCCATTACACACATATCCAGTCCCGTCCATCCATCCAAACTTCCTTTCCTCTATTCTTTGGTCTTGATAAATATTGGGGGCACAATGTTGACAAATGTTTTGAATGGCTCTTGACATACCTTATCCCTCCACACCATGCAAATCATTCATTATCCTGTCATCCTCCTATCATCATTAGCATTGTCATGAACAATCCTACATACTCTACCTACAATGGGGCATGTTACACTTATGCGACATAGTCCTTGGAGATCACATCCTTGTTTCCATCTGTCCACTATTGCCCATCCTCATAACCATCCGTATCTACTATCTTCCATCCATCTACATATCTGTGGTGGTTCCTTGTCATCAGTATTGTTTGTTCCATATTGCTTCCATATCATGTCTTGTCTGATCCATATCGTGTCTTATTTGATCCATATCTGATCCATGTATGTTCCATATCATGTCTCTTCCGATCCATATCTTGGGTCCATTAGGGTTCTTGTCAAACTACGTTGCCTCTACATCATCACGTAGGCAAGGCCATTTTTAATGCGCCCCCGAGGCTTTGCTTCCTTGTCCATCTCATATCTTATCGTCTATCCTCTAGTTCATCCATGGTCCAATCCCCGAACTACGTTGCCTCTGCGTTGTCACATAGGCAAGGCCATTATCAATGCGCCCTCGAGGCTCCACTTTCCCTATTCGTCCCATGTCTAGTCCTTCTATCTATCTGAGTCCACTCCACTTTCCCATCCATCCCATGTCTTGTCATCTGTCCCTCTATCTGTATGTGTCTACACCTTTCTCTAGACAAGAGCATGCAGCAAAGCAAGCTACCCAAAAAAAAAAATCTTGACGCAAAACCATCAACCTATCCTAAACAAAGCAGTGCACCATACTAAAACATTCAAGCTAAATTCTATATCAATTATGGCAAAAAGACACATCTAATACAAGAATGTTTTGTAAATAGGTTAACTTACAAAGTCTTGGATTTTTGTCATTATGTCTTCCTATGCTACTCAAGGATGCCAAAAGCTAGAGATGCTATGATGGGGGCATAATCTTTTTCTTTGTCTACTGCTTGTGGATCAAACTTTAGTAATGTGATGACTTTTGTCTAACGACATGATCAACAAAAGATCATCGAGGACTCCGAGGTCTAAACATGAAAAGGGGCAATCCTTGTCTATTGAAAAATATAAGTAATACTCAGGTCATCTCGGTTTAATTATACCTAGATGCTTGTATTTTCTTACAACATAATAAAGCCTAATGATGAAAGTGCTTCAAAATACTTGCTATATCAAGATGACAAATATCCATCTGCATATCCATACCATATCAAATTATGTCTCATATCCATATCCATATCCATACTGTATCCAATTGCAAGTCTATCCTTAATCCATGTCAATCAAGTCAAGTCAATCTTGTCAAATGATCCAATCACAATCAATAGTCTTGATCCGTGTCTAGTCGTAAACCAACTCAATCAATCAATTAATTGTCTTAGACAGGATGTTGCATTGTCGAAACCAGACCAACACACGCGTCTTACACAAAATGCTTCATTTCCCGAAACCAGACACTATCCGTCATGTTGCTCTAGGGATATATCATTCCCCGCCATGACAACACTATCATATCAAATGTCTTAGACAGGATGTTGCATTGTCAAAACCAGACCTGGAGTCTTATACGACATATCTCATTCCTGAAACTAGACATCATTGATCCATATCATTGGTTTACTGCTCGACAAGGGCAATACCTTGTTTGTGCTTGTGTCATTTGTGCATACTTGCTTACTTGCTTGTGTGTGTTATCATTTTTATCTTGCATTCCATATCATTCATCCCTTTCTTCTGCATTCAACCATTTCATTTCCTGTCAACATATCTTATCGTGAGATTGTCCATCTCACGCCTGCTGCCTTCTCCCCGTCCAATCTCCGGAGGGGGCATCCTATCATCATAACATGTACCAGGGACAAACTGGGGCATGTATCATTATCAAAATATTCTTATTCTTTGAAACAACGTGATAAAACACATTGCTTCAAAGAGGGGCAAAATGTAGACACCTAAAATTGGCTCAGGTTGAATTAAGTAAATATTCTAATATTTATCTTAATTCATATTTTCTTCTGTCAATTAAATAAATATTATAAGTTTATTTGATTGGTTCATTATCCTACAATTAAATAAAATCATTTTATTTAATTAAAATCCCTAAATTCTTCTAATGTCTAAAATCCTAAATCCACCTCACAAAATCCACCTCACCATGCTGCACATATAATTAAATATTCTTAATATTTAATTAGCTAATATCCTCTATTATCCAAAATAAATATTTAATTCAATTATCCTCCACCAATTGAATATTTAATTCAATTGTTCCCCACTATCCTCCACTAATTGAATTCTTAATTCAATTGTTCCCCACTATTCTCCACTTATTGAATCTTTAATTCAATTGTTTCCCACTATTCTCCACTCATTGAATTCTTAATTCAATTGCTCCCCACTATCCTCCACTATTGAATTCTTAATTCAATTGTCATAACTCACTATCCTCCACCATTTATTCTTAATTTAATTGTCATAATCCACTCTTCTCAAATAAATTTTTTTTTAATTCATCCATTATGAATTAAAGATTCACAAAAAATGAGAGCCATTGATCTCATCTTTTAATTGTCACCCTCCATTCTATTTTCAAAAAATCTATAAATAGAACCCTCTTCTAAGCAATTAAAGAGAGACTTCTTTTGGCATCCTTACTATGCCCAAATTCCTCTAGGGAATCCTCTTCTTCTCGATTCTCTTCTTCATACCATCGTAATGCCGAAATTATCCTAGCTGTCCCATATCCTCCTTCATTGTCCCTGTGTTTGAGGTTTGTCTTCAATCACACAAACATGTATCAAAGCCATTCTTCCTTTGTCATCTTCAACAAGCATAGCAAGCAAGGAAAGCTTCTGAGGGCTTCACAATCAAGATCAAAGAAAGATAGGCAAACAATGGAAGCCGCAGGGTAACAAGTTTGTCAGTTTGTACTTCATTCATCTATTCTTGTTATTTCCATATTTCATTGATGTTTGGGTTTATTATCATTATTGATCAATCTCATTTTACCCATTCACAATTCTTAAAAAGTAATTAAAAATAGCCTAAAAACTAATTAAAAATTAGGTTTAAAGTATATTAAAAGCGAATTAAAACTACGTCATGTTAACTCTAAACTATGTTTTAAAAAAAAATACAAATCAAAATTACTATGCAAAAATTCAAAATTACTATGCAAAAAACCAAAAACTATATTAAAACAATGAAAAAGTAAAAACCAGATTCAAAGTACTACTACAGTTGCAACTTCGTGGCAAGGCTTCTAAAAAATTTATCTTGGACGCTGCGGATAAAATGTTTGACCTATAGTTAAGTTATAAACACTAGAAAGGGGGAGGGTCAACCAGAATAAGCCCGCCGATAAGGAGCATGGGAAATTACAGCGAAAAAATGGCAAAAATAGTAAAAAATGGTGACGGAAGGCGGAACCGGGAAATTATGAAATCTAACAGGTGAAGACGTTGCAATCATCTTGCATGCCTGTAGAGAAATGGAGACCATTGATGAGTAAAGTCAGTCCATCATATTCATAAAGGGAATGCCTTCAGCATAATAAAGAAATATTTTTAAAATGTCATTAAGATAAATATTAATAAATGATATCTTACTATTTTTATATAAATTTATTATAGAAAAGAATAGTATATTAGACAATTTGTTATATTCAAAATTAATTTTTAGAGTGATACCAATATATTTCTATATGCCAATTATTCTTGTAATTCAAAAGCTATTTTTTCCTACTATTATATAATTTGTATTGTGATTTAATTTTTAAACTTTTTATTAATATAAAATTTTTAAATTGAGATGTTGAAATGAGTTGAGTATGGAAAATTAAAAGTTACATGATCGTGACTTGTGTCCATCTTAAAGAATTAAAATTTGTATCTCAAAATATTTTTATTTTATGATGGGGAAAAACATATTAAAAATGGGCAAATTAGAAACATCTTAAGAACATAAAAATAAGTAATTCCAAAAGATTAATATGTAAAAAAATTAAATGATGAGCCAGTTAAAAATATTTGAACATGATACTAATTTAAAAATTCTTAAGTGTTTAATGACAACTATTTAATTTAAACACAATTTTTAATATATTCTATATTTACATAAATATTTTTTTCCCATATATATTTTTTGTTTCAAGATTTTTAAGAGTTTATCTAATTATTTTTTTTTATTTGGTAAACTTGGGGTTTTAGCCTGGTCTAAGCCCACAGAGACCAGTTCAGGTTGATCTTTTCTATATTGGCTTATTATCAAGAACTCTACTTGAGGACCTTAGTTTCCAAGGCACTATCACCTTATTCAAACCTACAAGCTGATGTACTCACAGGCTATGTGCCTTCATTAGGTCATTGAGCACATAGCTTGTGAGTACATCAACTCTTTGAAGGCACATGGCCTACAAGATTAGTGACCCAACAGATGCTTGAGCCTCGGTAGACACCACAAAAATGTTGTGATTTGATCACTACACCGCACCCTTATTGACATTTATCTAATTAGTTTAATTCATTTCACACTAACTCGTATTTAATTATTTAAATGAATTATAAGAACTAATCTCCCATAAAGATGAATAAATATGTTAAATACATCTAAAAGTATTGCCAAATTCGTTTTCAAATAAATCAAATGCTTTTTTTCTTTGAATGTAAAATAACCCTTATTAGTATATATTATTATAGGAAACTTTTAAAAACCTCAAAATACTTTGTATCACATAGAATGGTATAAGCTCTATTATTATTTATCTATGAAATAAAATTTGAAATTTCATTCAAAGTGTGGCATTATTCTTGTACATTATAGGACTATGGAAACTTATCATATTCACCACCTTTACTCTCTATTACATTAAAAAAGGTATATGATTGACTCATCCAACATTTCCATCCAATGTTATCTGTAAGTTTTTTAATAGTACAATCAACACATAAATTTGTAAAAATAATTATTTTCTCTATTGTCAAAGATAGCTTCACCTTTTTTAAAATCACAAAGATAAAGTGTTCATTAGTTCTTTCTTTGCCATGGCCACATAAGTCCAACATCCATGCAATTGTTAAGGAGTTATTAATGCTTTTGGTTCTTACTAACAAAATTTCCAAATTTTTAATTATAAATTTCGTCAACAATATTTAGGTACCTAAAAATATGTATTATTTAATAAAAAAATGAAAAAAAAACTATATATTTGGATTTTGATTGGTTGAAATATTTTGATCCTTATTCTAGGCCTCACATGAATTGATGAAGACAAAAATTAAATAGAATACAAACTATTTTGTCTTGCCTCTACATCTCTCCCTTTTGTACCTTATCAGGGATCTGAGGAATCTAGAAACATAGCTGGTACCAAAAAAACATATACCTAGCTCACCTATCCTTTTTAGCACCTATCCATTCAGGCAGGTTCAACATTAAACAAAATGAAATTAGGTTAAATTCAACAATGAACCTAACAAAATATTGCAGAATTAAAATGCATTGAGCATAATAAATATGTTTATTGGAAGAAAAAAGTTTCTATTGTTTCCTCACAATCCCTCACATATTTTTTCCTTGTATTGTGCTTGACCTATCTCTCTTTCTAATGCTAGATCAGCCTCCTTCCATGGCCATCACTACCAAGCAACTTATGAGAGTTATGGTCTTCGTTTAGCGAAAACCATTTATGAGAGAGCTTATTTATGTTTTTAGAGTTGCAAGATGAAGAGACAAAGTTTAGCCCTAAGTTTTATTGTTAAAAATAAATTATTTTTCTTTCCTAAATATGCTTTTTCAATGCAAGACAATGCACACATGAATAAGTTTAGCAATTTGAATTTTTATTTTATTTTAGATGTGTATAGTATTTTTTTTAAGCTCCCCCATGTTAATAGGGATTTCTTACTTCTATAGACCCATATGTAAAGTTTTTATTATTAAATTATATACGAGTATATATTATTTTTATTATTAAATTATGATGTATGGTCAAATTAATTATATATAAGAGGATTCATGGGTTAAAATATTATATAAGAGTTTTTAATTTAAGGTTATCTAAAAGGTTAAATAAATAAATAGATTTTAATTTGATATAGGTTATAAAGGTTCATATAAAATAATAATAAGTAATAATTAATATTGTGTAAGAGAAGAATTTTCATTTCTTTTAATTATTTTTTTTTTGAAGCATTCTATAAGATATTTTATCTTAAAAATATTGGATCAATTTGTAAATTATTTGTGCAACTCAACCCTATTTCAGAAGATTGAAGTCTATTTTCATAAATCAATAACATTATAGTGTGTTTCTATAAGGACTAAGATAACTGAAGGTTAGAAAAAATAATTTAATCTATCTTAAGTGTAGTAAAATTGAAGAGAAATTAGATTATTTAAAAAAATAAGCTTAGAGTTTTGTGTCATGTTTGCATGTTAGAGATGTGGTCATGACATATACACAATTCACTTCAATCTCTTGAGCCATATCCACCATAACATGTTTGTAAATGTGCCCAATTTTTTTAAAATGTATTACACTTAATGGCTAAGGAGTACCAATAAGAAAGGTTTTCTGCACTTTCTCACCATCGTCTAATTCAATTACTTATAACTAAAAAATTCCAAAACCAATTCTGAATGCCACATGGGAAGATTTTTTAGCAATAGACAATGTTGGGGGATTATAGCCCGTGGGGCTAGGGCCACATGGAAGGAAATTGCGGGAAAGGAGAAGATTGAGACTACAAACTGTTGTGCAAATTTTGCACACCATTTCAAAATTTTTGATTACAGTGAGGTGGTGAAGTTCCCGAGGAATGTGGATTCAAAACACTCAGCGAGTACGATTCGGGACAGAATCATGAATGGATAGCCATATGGAACAAGTCACAGGCCTAGGGGTCTTAATTGCTCAGCAATACTAAGTTTCAAGCCAGACTCGAATGAGAGGAGCTTCAATAACACAAAGATCATCTTTTGAAGTGCACAATGCAAGTAAAGGCTCACACGAGCTAAGACACTACAGTTTCAGTGATGATACCGGCATTTAATGAGTCCTATCTAATTTCAGAATGGTGCAGCTTACCATTCAAGATGGCACAACTTTTATGAAACATATCGCTGCCTATCAAGAGCAAAGACCCAACATAGAATTCGATGCAGTTTATATCAAATACAAGGTCCGAGGTCACAAAGGAATAGACTATGAAATGAAAAGGTGTAGTCTTGCAGTAAAGCCATTCAAACATGGCGCATTCATAGACGCCTATGAGAAGAATGGTGCTCAGCTTATACATGACGCTTAACAGATCAATAAAGGCGGCCTTTATTCATTCAAAGGTGAAGCCGTATCAATTTTATAAGGAAGGCACTCATTCAATAATAGAAATGGTGTTGCCAGCCATTCAAAGCACAGAACCTTAAGTAGAGGCATGGCATTTTCATTGCAGAGCGCTGCCAAGTATAGGCACGGGCCATTTTAGAAACATAACGTTCCCTCCATAATATAGGCGCCCCCACTATGGAATCAAGGTTTCAAACTCATTATAGTCTCAGCATACTTCAAGATTATGGCGCCAATCATTTAAGATGATACACTGCCAATATGAACAACACTGCAGTAATAAACAATGCAGGCCACTGAGAAACATAGAGATGAGTTGTCTAAGAAGATAAGACACAGGCTTTCTAAGCATCACGCGGCTTCTCTCAAGATCATGGCACATAGAAATTCAACAGGTTTAGGGTTTCCACTTAGAAACACACGCAGGCAATAATGAGACACAACAACAATAGCATCAAATAAGGATCAACGACTCAGACAAGCAGCAGGATGAATGAAGCAGAGGTTGCCACTTGGCAACACGGCGCTAATCTGCAAGAGAAGAGGAGAAATTGTTCGCCACGTGGGAGAATGCAGTCACTGGATTCAAGGCATACCTTTGCAAATACAAAGCGTGGTATAATGTTTATTAATGGTGCAAACTATAACTATAGGCAGCCATATCGCAGAGATGCCAATGCAGCCCATACAAATGTAGCTTATATCATCAGACACAGCTATGAGTAGAGGCACTGCCTATTAAGTTTAGGTGCAGTCACGAAGCAAGTGGAATCACCACGACTAACGGAGGGCGTAGCTGTTGTAAGGCATGGCCCCTTCGTTTATTTTCAGTATGGAAACAATGAAGACACAAATGCATTCAAAGGTTCGCATCTTTACAGAGTCATGGTGCGATCAATCTCAAATGCACAGGTAATATCAGTACATGGCAACTCTATTCCGACGGCTCACGCAACCATAGCAAAGTATAGCAAGATGCATAAAAGAAAGGCACTGCTCATGAAACTCCATCATAGTTGCTAAGCACAACATACTATTCTTAAATATCATCCACTTCAACAGTCAAAGGTGATATTTGGCCAATAAAAATAGAACAAATATTTAGCACTTTTTATTGTGAATGAGGTGTAAAATTGCTATTGATCATTTGATCATTGAAGTGGATGATATTTAAGTAGAGTGAACACAACATTGTAAAGAGGCCTCAACCTTCAATTATATATGACACGGTCCAAAGTTGAAAGTCTCTCAGTGAAAAGAAAAAGGCTCGCCCTTCTCCTAAGACAAGCATCAGTCTGAAAGTGGCACTGCTATGAAGATATGATGTAACCATGTCAATCAAGGTGCAGAAAGCAAGGCTCGAGTCACATCAACAATGGCGCCTCATATAGAATAGTATGCAGCAGTTAAAAGACATAGAAACATAGAAGACTCAGCTACCGTAGATGGAAAATGATCAACGGCTCACGCAAGTCCAAGAAAGAAGCAAGGAGAAGGCTCGTTTCAGAAGGCCGCGGAGGCTGCCACTTGGTGCAATCACGCTAATTTGAGAAGAAGCGGGGAGATATTTCTCCCAGAGGAGCACCGTTGCAACACGTGGGTGACGCGGAAGGCAGATAAAGGTTTCTTTTATTAAATATTTTAAAAGACTTTTATATTAAAAGTCTCGTGAGTCATGTATCAGCTTGAGTCATTATTTTAAATATAGAGTCTTATCATATGGTGGGCCCCCTCCAAATGAGCTGAGCTGTATTTAATATTAAATAAGAGTCTCTTTCAGGATAAAGGCTAATGGAGTAAGACAAGGTTTAAATAATATATATGAAGAGTATTTTATTAATGAACATTAATATTGTGGGACTCGTGGCAAATAAAGCTAAGCTTTATTAAATAAAGACTCTCATTTGATTCTATTCACAGGGGATTAAATATGCAGCCCCTTATTCCAGTGAGGGGGAGTTTTTCATCTCTGTTAAAGCAAATGGAAGCTACAGTCATGGGGTTTGAATAGAAGGTTTGAATAGAAGAGCTAGTTAATTGGAGAATTAGTTATCAGAGTCAAAATCAGAGCCGAGATTTGTGGGATTTCCGTTGGAGATATTTTTGGGCAGTTTCAGAGAATCTCAAAGGGTTTCTTTGGCTTTAAATACAGAGATTCGAGATAGAGAGAAGATAAGAAACCAATGATTAGAGAGTTTCAGTAGCTAGAATAGAGACATTTTTCTTTCCTTAGCAGGTGCCTCTCATGAAGGATTCGAATATTGTATTTTGTGCAATTGTGCCTCTATAGTTTGTTCTCCATCAAATAATGAAGAGAGAGTGGTGTTTTGTGTAGATTTTGGATTTGTTTCTGATTATTTCTTCTTGATTTTTGTTCTAAGCATTTGTTTAATCTGATGTATGCTGAGATTATTAATCATGCATTATGCTCTTTGATTTTACCAGTAGACTCTTTCAAGATTAGATCACTGTGTTGTTGGGTGGCTAATGAATCCAGTGCATCGCCTTAGCATATTAGGGTATTTCATTATAATCTAGTTTTTCTTCTCTTTACATCAAAGCCCATAGAGAAGAACCAGCTTCTTTAAAATCTGGAGGCTATTCTAAGAGTTAGGTCCTACATCCTTAGGATTTCCCATTGTTGGTAATTGATTGACAAATTTAAACATCAACACAACTTAAATCAGATGAAGAAGTAAAGAGAGGCAAAGGAGGGGTAGATCAAGTAGTTGAACCCACAATGTCATAAGATGGGCTTGTAGGAATGTTAGCTAAAGAGCATGTAGTTGAAAAGGATAACATTCATAAAACCACTAATATCCCTTCCTCCTCTAAACCTTCTCAGAAGAAACAAAAAGTGACTATTGGGCCTAAGGTTTCAAATTTTATATCATATTGACTAAAGGAATATGGGGAAAAGAGAAAGGCTCCTATGCTACCTATAACTAGTGTTTAATAAACAATAATTTAACTTATAGGAAAGAAGCACACTCAACCAATAACATTATGGAGATTATAGAACCATCAAGCATCTTTGGATTTCATCCTGATGAGGATTCAAGGCCTTCATCAGAGCTTGCAATAGAGGAGACTAAAGAAATGTAGGCCCCTATAGCCAAAACAAGTGATACTGAGGTTCAAGCCACCTTGAGGAAAATTACATATATCTATAGGCCTAGTTGCAACAATACAAGAGAAATAATAGAAAGTTAGATACATTGGCACAAGTGGTAGAAGAAGGGATGGAATGAATAGATGTAGACCTTGCCCTAATTGGAGCCACAAAGCAACTCATTCAATGTCAACCTTCAATATAGATAACACAATTGATAAAGAAACCAATTCTATCTTTTTCTATATTTTCTATTGTCAAGAAAGGAGACACAAAGGCCATGTAGACTAATTGGCCTAGCATTGAAGATCTATCATGGAAAAGGGACACAGTTATTAAGGCCATGAAAAAAATTGGCCCTATAATAAAAATAACATAAGATAAATTCAATGAGGAATTAATAGAAAAACAAGAGATAAAAATATTAAATGAGAATTTTGGAAATATGGCCCAAATTACTATATAGTTGATTGATTATAGGCCCTCGGCTATGGTGTATGTCTTATACTTGAAAGAGAAAGGGGCGAGTTTCCCAATTATGAGTATATATTGTAATCTATCTCCTAAAATAGATACCCTAAGGTCATTCTTCAAAGCTTATCAAGGAAGCATGGTTAAAATGTAACATCAATAATGCAAATTCTATCTACATGATCTTATTGTCTTGTATAATGTAGAGTGGAATCCCAACTTGGAGATGTGTATTTAAAACCTTCCAACTCCTTCATGTGTAATGAGAATAAAAGGAGCGATCATATGCTAAAATACTTTGAATATGAAAAATATACCCTCTTTGAATCAGGGGTGAAGCCAACTATGCTAACAAAGTAGCAGATGAGTGGGTAGAGTTGATGAACTTGCCTTAGGTTGCTAATTAAATTATGCATGAGTAAACCACATCATAAGATCAATACTTGGATATAGATCCTCAAAAAGGTTATGATTCATTCAATTATTGTAAACAATGGTGGTAGGAGCTAACCACTAAGCTAAAGAGAAAAGAGGGGCAATTCAATTTGGCTTGTTTATCTTTGTCATTCCATCTATATTTTTATTTTTTCCTATATGCATTAAATATAAACTTTATTGAAAAGATTTCAAACTATTGCAAAAACCCTAAAATTTATATCAAAGACAACATCAAAAGATAATAGAAAATGCATTAACTAAATGTCACCAAATATATTAAAATGTGGTTGCTCTCTCGGGTGATGAAATAGTAAGGTAGGTAGTTTTTTATAACTTTTTTGTTGAAACGGTTCAACAGTAAAAGGGGTGGTCGAATGGTAATAGGTATTTGAATGGTAAAGGTGTTTTAATATTTTTATTTTTATGAATAGGGTTAGTAAATAATAAATAAATTTGTTAAATTTATTTTATTATTCATAGGAAGGATATAGGAAAGATTTAATTAATTAAAATTAATTAAATCTTATGTGAGGGGATAAGGATTAATTATGGGTGAGGTTGGGAAATGGATTAGGATTTAGGGGTAAGGAAGGGATAAATTAGGGATAGATAATCGATTAGGGGTTTGGTTGATTTTAGACGTCTACAGTTCCCAATCCCTAGTTGAAAGGGGAACGAAGGAATATATATGGTAGCAAAAGATGTGAGATGGAAGAGAATTGAGGATAGAAAAGGATTTTATTTGAAGCAAGTTTAGGGCTCCATAAATCCATTTGATTTTTGAAATGCCTATTTAATATTTATGCAAAGGTTTTACTTTATTTAGGACACGTAACAATTTGATTCAGGAGATATGATTAGCCCTATAATTTCCTTTAGTTTATGCGGATTATCTCTTGATTTAACCTACATTTCATACAAGAGTAAACTCTTTAAGTACCATTTTTTCTATACGTTCCATTCAAGCTCAAAGTTAAATATGTATGTTATTTTTTGAATGGTTGTGTATTTTAAGTATTTATTTTCAAGGTAATATAACATGTCTTGTCCTAGTGGTAATAATTTACATGCTCCTAAGTTGTTTGAATGTAGAAAAATGATGGTAGTAGAATCAGTCGTTGGCCCCTAGAAACCAAGATTCATTTCTTGAAACTGAGGGTGTAGATCATCCTAATCTAGGATTGTATTGCACCTATAACTAAAACTATATAATGTATGTAGTAGAATGATGAGCGAGGATAGCTAACAAACTTTAAGTTGTCACATGCACAAAATGAGTTTTTGTGAAGATAGATGAGTCAATAAACTTAACCTTATCTTTCTCAATAGATTTTCTATCAATCTTCTTTCAGGCATATGCAATTAAATATTTTACAGTCCTAGTGGGAAATTATCTCTTACCCATCCAGGAATTAGTTTCCTAGTTTTGAGTTTGTTTCTTAAATAAAGAGTACACCTTTCACATATTTGGAGTAGTGGAGATGCATGTAGTAGTAGTAGTATTGGATAGAATCTAGTAGAAAAAGGAATAAATATAGCAAAGATGTTGTGATAAATTGAACATAATAGCTTTTTTGAAATCATTAGAAGAGTAAATTTCTATTTTCTCCATTCTAATACATAGTTTTAAATAGTTTTTATTTAGTTATCGGATTAATAATGGGGAGAGAAGGAAGCTCGATTTTATCCAAGAAAGAGACCACTTGTGGTGGATTGAAGCTAAGTCTTTTCCTTAGTTAGTTTAGATGTAGTTATAGTTCAGCATCCTTTTGGTCATAAGAATCAACCTATATCCATTAATTGTTGTATTTTTTAATTTGTTTTAAAATCTTTCTAGTTGTAGGATAGGTTTTCTTTATGTGTTAAGCATTTAGTTTCTTAAATTCTATATTTTCCTTGTGCACAATGTTTTTGTTTAGTTTAGATGGAAACCAGGGTCCAAATCTGTTTAACAAAATAGCTCCAAGGGCATCAAGCCATTAACATGCCAGAAACAGTAGCTAGATAGCATAGAAATAGTAGACCAAAACAACAAAACAAAACACAATGAAATGACAGAGAAAACAAAAAATAGGAGAAACAAGAAACTATGGGCTATCAGTCACCCCAAACTTGTCCAGGAACTCCACCATCTCCTTATAGTTACCTAAGTTGTTAATGCCCACTTGTTTAACCTTGTCATCCATATCCTTCACCGCAACAAAGATGGAAGATGCCTGGTGTAAAGCTTTAGCTGCGAACTTTGCCATGACCTTCCATTTGTTTTGCATTGAGTCCATTCTTTTCTAAAGGTTCTGGATATCCTCTGCATGTTTGACCCACATAGTACAATCCCCCTTTTTGTCTTGATGAATAGTCTTCCCCACATTTTTCTTACCAACAGTGGCCTTCTTCTTACCTTCTAGACTTTTCGAGCTACTTTCATTCAATGGCTAGTGCCCTCAACTTCATACACATAATTAATTAGAGTCTCCTCTCCCTCTTCATCCACAATCTCTTCCACAAACTAAGAGTCCTCAAAACCTTCCACCCTTGGAGAATTAATCAGTGGTTTCCCAGCAATCCTTTTGGAATGGCAGATACTCGAAAGAGTAGTCTCGCCACCTTCACTACTACCGTTAATTTCTAGAATAGTGTCTAATTCCACAATTTTCATAGGAGCATCCTCCATGGCAGCACCCTTCCCTTCCTTCTGCTTCTTTGTTGGAGTTCCCTCCATTTCCTATACCCCGTCTCTCTTGCCAGACTTCCTTCCCTGCACTAGAGTAACATGCTTATGTTTTGTGTTTTTAGCACAAGAAGGCATCTCAAACAGATTCCCTTCCACCACACTGAGGCCACCCTTAATTATAGGACTCCCAATGCAATTTTTCACTTTACCCTTACCCCTGTGAGAACTACCCAGTTGTGGATCCTCCATAATCTTAACTTGACTAGGTTTATGCAGACATAGGGCAAGATGGAAATGATACAGCTTCAAAATAAGGCTTTGATAAATCAGAATGAGAGAATGCTTGGCATTCTTGGCCCTAAGCTCCCTAACAGACTTAATGGAATTTTCTAGTGAAGAGAGTAAAAAGAGGCAAAAGCTAATCTCAACCTTGTTCCTAAAATGATTTAAGAGAGCAAAGTGATAGTTGTAGTATACTCGAAATCACCCTTCTAGCGTGAAAAATTTCATTATCATGAGATAGATTTGTCTCCATGGCTCTAGCAACTCCTCTCTCGCAAACCCACCATGACGTTTCACAGGAGCCTCCCACTCACGGAAGAAGAGATTCATGTGCTCTGGGTCAGTCACTTTGCTTCGCCTCGAATGCTTTTTGCCTTTCGTGGGTAAACCAATGGCTTGCCCAATGACCTCCTCAGAAACTTAGAATCCAGTCTTCCCAATCCTAACTTCTCTAGTTTCCTCATCCCACGTCTCTGCAAATTGTCTTGATAGAATTTCATCGTGCCCCATCATCCCTTCAAGGAAAGGCACCACCTCCCCCTCTTGGATAATATGCCAAACAATAGGGCCCTGCTTAAATTCCTCAGCTAATCTGGGTTCAATTTTCAAGATGTCTCCTCCCATCTTATTGGTCTGAGAATGACTAAGGAAACTGAATTGGTTTTGATCAATATGAAAATAATCACAATTCGCAGCCTTGAAATTAGGAAAGAGACCGCCAAAATAGTAATTATGTTGAGTTGTAGTAATGACGACGATGCAGTTATTATTGTTAAAAGCCTTAAAATCACCACCTAGATACATGTCATCGAGGAAAGGATTTTTCCACCACCACATGTGAAGATAGGTGATGCTAGCCTCTGTCTTAAACCAACCATGATGGATCATGAAATTAGCTGTCACATCCGTCCTCCATCTCCCAACAACCTGTCCACCCCTTGTCTTTTTTGAATTGTGAAATCCTGACCCCAGATCTTCGCCAATACTGAAGTCCTTACACCTTTTGGCTTTCCTATCAATCTCCTCGTGGTACTATTATCTATGTCGTCCCCTATATCCCTATGGACCCGTTTACCCCAACTTCTATTAATAGGACCCCATTGTCTCAACCACAACCCTGCCACCTCATCCTGTAGGAGATTATTGACAATCCCACTAGAAATAATTTGAAAATTTGAACTATTGGTCCTGCTTTCCCCAAAACCAAGAACTCCCGCCCATCTCACACCCTAGTGATACCAAAGAACAACAACCATCACCCACCACTTATATTTCCTGTCTTCTTCCATCTTGCTTAATCAAGTTATGAATTTCTTGAGACAAACTTGAGATGCTTCTCCAACATCGCCATCCATCCTTCCCACTTCCAACATTAGCCAAGGCATTAGCCATAGTGTTTCCTTCTCTATAGATATGAGAAATCTTATATGCCTCCAAACCATTAAGAAGGATCTTGATGTCCCCCATGATATCCTCAAGGTTCCATCCTATCTAAGAATGACCAAGGGTAGCATTCACAATTAACTGGGAGTCACCTTCAATATGCAGCCTTTTGATATATATGGAGATAGCTAACTTGATTCCCCATAGAATACCCATGGCTTCCGCTTCATTATTGCTTTTAATGTCAATCCCTCCAACATAAGTAGCAACACACTCTCCAGCATCCGTTCTTAAGATACCACCACCACTAGCAGCACTTGGGTTCCCTTTAGCCGCACCATCGAAGTTTAGCTTAACCCACCCTTGTTGCGGTGAAGTCCATCTAGTTCTAGCCTGAGCTAACTTGTTAGTCATGTCCACCTTGTATGAGTTCAGGTTCTAGTTCTTTATCATGTTTTGTTGTTCTCTCCTCGGGTGGCTATCCACAAGTTTAAATTGACAGGAATTGATGTTTTCAGCTAATAACTTGACAAAACTTTGAAAGACCTCCATAGGGGTTCTTGTCTTTTCCCTGAAGATTCTATTATTACATTCCTTCCACAAACTCCAAACTAAATGAGGAGGTATTTGGTTCTAGAGTTCTTTTAAAATTGGTAGAAATAGATTATAGGGATGCTTCCATTCCCCCACCAACATTTTTATTTTATCATTCAGGATCCAAGTAACATTCAGCTTTTGGAGAGTGAGTCCCTATACCTCCCAAGTAAAACTGTAATGAAGGAAGAGATGAGCTGAAGATTCCTCCTCAGATTCACACAGTATACATCTGGTTGGCATATGGAATCCTCTCCTTTTCAGATTGTCTAGGGTCAAGACCTTATTGTGCATTAAAGTCCACCAAAAGAAATTAATCTTCAGAATTAGTTTAGGAAACTAGATTTTACTCCAAACTCCTCCTTCTCGATGATTTAATAGTAGATTATACGCACTTTTGATAGTAAACAACCCTCTCTTATCCTTATCCCAGACCATCTTGTCCCTCTTGGTTAAAAAAGATAATCTGCATTCTTCTAAATCTTTTTGAAGCTGAACACTCTTTTCCCTCTCATTATCATCCCAGGCATAACCTATGATCTCTTTCCAACTCCAGAGACCAACACAGGTTCTTATGCAGTCAACCACTTTGGTGCCAAGTACCTCGCTAGTCCTACCTATTGTTATATTGAGCCTAATCAGACTCGGAGGTTAATTTTTTCCCCACTTTTATTAGCGCGGTTTCCCCCCAAATTATTTAACGAGGGAGTGCAAGGGGCAGAGCCCCTCCTGTGGGGCCTGAGGGGCTTATCCCCCGAATGAGGACCTAGGGGTAGAGCCAATGGTGGGGGTCTGGGCGCAACGCCCCGAGCCAAGGGTTCGAGGGCAATGCCCTGAAGCAAAAATTCCCTATTATTTTATAAAGGAGTCAGGTGTTATTTTTCTATTGACAGACATAAAAAAACCTTATTTTTGTAACCGAAAAAAAGCTTGATAAAAGCGGCTAAGGGTTAGGGTTTCAATTGATATTATATTGTAGCATTTGCAGTGGTTTTGAGTTGCAGGGATTGCTAATTGTAATTGGTTTGATTTACTAGATAATACTATTGGACTCTCTATTTGGTGGATGTAGCTCGAGTTTGGGTGAACCACGTTAAATTTTGTCTCTCGCTGTTATTATTTCTATGTATTTCCATTCCTCTGTTTAATCTTTATTTGCATTTAATTGATATCTTCTGTCAGCTAACCCTAACATACCCACAATCTTGCCATAATCCATCTCTATCAAGGGTTTATCCTTCAACCACCGGTCTTTCCAAAAGTTGATCTCTTTACCATCCCTAATCCTCCATCTCAAACCTTGTTAGATGAGGCCTCTAGTTTTAATAGTCCCATTCTAAATAACTGAGCTCTTGGGAAGGCTCTCCTTCACTATAAGACTTCTACCTTGGTCTCCATTGAGATATTTGGCTCTCATGATATCCCCCCAATCAATACTATTCTGGATAAGGTTCCACCCTATCTTGGCTAGCAGTGCGTTATTCATCAAATGAATTCTTCTAAGGCCTAGACCCCCTTGTCTTCTAGGCTCACAAACTTTCTCCCAACTCACAAGGGCAATTCCTTTTTTCTCTTCAACCCCTGTCCAAAGAAACTTCTTCTGGATCTGTTCGATCTTATCAGCCACATTTTTAGGAATTTTGAAGAGACTTAATGCATAATTAGGCATGCCCTGTAAAGAAGCTTTGAGAAGCTGAAACTTTCTAGCTTGGCTTAGGAGAGTACCCTTCCATCCCATCAGTTTTCTCTAAATTCTTTCCACCAGCACCTTCCAGAACTCCACAAAGACTTTGTTAATGGTTAGAGGGAGGCCCAAATACATAGCCAAGAGATTTTCACTCGAACAACCCAAGATTCCAGTAATCTTCTGTTGGAGGTCTGACAGAGTATTAAGAAGTAGATATGAATTTTTTGAAAATTGACACTCTGACCTTAAACTGCATCATAGTTCTTTAAAAGTCCCCTCCACCTTCTAGCTTCCACCACTTAAGCTAACCCAAACAATATAGTGTCATCCACAAATTGTTGAATCACCAATTTTTTGGCTGTTGAAACAGGTTTTATCCTATGAAGAGTCCCATGCATTAACATATTACAAGCTTTCCTTCCCAAAACTTTAGCAATCGGGATAAACAAGTAAGGCGAAAGAGGGTCACCTTGTCTAATGCCTCTCCTAGAAGGGAAAAAACCTTTCGGGGATCCATTAACAAGTATTGAAAATCTGGCTGTAGATATACATTCTTTAATTATGTCAATGATTTTTTCATTGAATCCAAATTTCCTAAGAATTCTCAAAAGAAAATCCCAGTTGACCCTGTCGTAAGATTTTGAGATATCTAGTTTGAAAATCATACTTAGGGTGTTTCTTTTTTGGATAGAATGAATTATTTCGTGAGTGGTGATTGCCACATCCAGGATTTACCTCCCTAAGATGAAGCCTTTCTGGGTAGGAGCAATGAGTTTATCCAACAGGGACTGCAATCTGAACACCAACAGTTTAGTGAAAACCTTATATATCATATTACAAAGACTGATCAGTCTAAAATCTGCCATGGTCTGAACTTCAGTCTTCTTCAAGATAAAGGCTATAAAAGTGTTGTTCAACTGTTGTAGGAGTCTCCCTGTCCTGATGAAATCTTGCACTACCAGAAAGACATCATTACCAACAATCTCCCAAAACATCTGAAAAAATTCTAGGGGAACCCATCAGGGCCCGGGGCTTTGTAACCTCCCATGGAGAACACATCCACTCTAACCTCCTCCAGGGTAATGGGTTTGGTCAACAAGTAATTATCCTCCTCAAAGAGAATATTAGGAATCACTTCCAGGAGAGGGTTCATATCTTCCTCCAGCACACTTGATTGTTGTTCTACCAACAAAGTTTTGAAGTACTCTATCGCCATGTCAACAATCTCTTCCTCCTCCACCACTAGTCTCCCTTATTCATCTCTAAGCGCTCTGATGGTATTTCTCTTCCTATGTCTTAATGTACATTGATGGAAAAAGGAGGTGTTCCTATCCCCTTCTCTAAGTTATTGAACCCTAGATTTCTATTTCCAGTAGACCTCTTCTTCCTTAATAGTCTAGGTCTATTCCTTGGAGAGATTCTTCTCCATCAATTGCAGGTCCTCAGATATGTCTCCCTGATAAATTTTACTTTGAACTTCTTTAAATTTTTCCATAATGCTTTTCTTCCTACTCAAAACATTTCTAAAAGTAAATTTATTCCAGTCTTTCACCTTGTTTCTGACATTGGTCAATTTCTTAATGAGCCTGAACATAGCCGGCCCTTGAACTAGAATCATCCACCAGCTTAACAAGCAATCTCTAAAATCAGGATGAAGGGCCCACATCATTTCAAATCTGAATGGAAAATGACCTTTGTTACCCTTCCCAGTCCAGTTAAGCAAGAGAGGGCTATGGTCTGAACCAATCCTGGGGAGAGTAGGTAAATGTAGACTATTCATAATAGTCCAGTAGGAAGAGATTAAAAATCTGTCCAACTTAACCTGAATCAAATTACTCCCTTGTCTTTTTCTTGACCAGGTGAAGGCCTGTCTCGGTAGTTCCACATCCATAAGACCTGCATTTCCAAGAAAATCAGCAAGATCCATCATGCTATCAGAATAGTCAGTTAACCCCCCTTTTTTTGAAGGGAAAAGAGGGGAGTTAAGGTCTCCCACCAACATCCAATTCACACTTCTATTTTTCCTAATTTTGTTTGCCAAACTCTCCCAAACTTCCTTTCGGCTACTACGAGTATTGGGGGCATAAACATTAATCAGCATCCACCATTCAAGATGGGAGCAAAAAGTGAGCTCCACGTGATTCTTAGAACAATATATGAGGTTACCAGTAATGTCTTGCCTCCAAAGAGTAACAATTCATCTTGAGGCCCCAGTAGCCTCACTTCTAGCATACCTTGCATTGGGCGAAATATATTTAAGACAAATTTGAAGCTTTCCTCAGACATTTTTATTTCGTGTAAAGGAAGGATATCAACTTTATTATCAAAAACACAATTCCTAACAAACAGCTGCTAATGAGGGCTGTTCAACCCTCTTATGTTCCAAGAGATTAACTTTATTTCTTGATCTTTCTAGAGGGGGCCAGCAAGGCAGACTACTTCCCACTAGCAATCTCCTGCTCCATCTCCTTTTGTTTGGTCTTCATGTGGGTTGGCCTTCTGACCTTACTATCTCCCCCCACATCAGCTCTCTTATGGCTGCTACTTTCCCCCTTCTTCTTGGCAATAGTCCATCCTTCCTTATCCTCAAACTTCCCACTTGAACTTGCCCCTTGGGAAAGCAAGAATTCTTCATTAGTGCCCTTGTATTAGTTTTGAGAAACCTTAGAGGGTCCCTAGGACTACCGAATCCATTTACCCTACTATGTAATGACATAGCACTTTTCTGTGGGCTGAGATCCACTCCTATATATCCTTCTTCCATATTTCCCTGACCCTCCTCAATTACAGCTAATTCCTAAACCTCAAGTGGATTTTCCATCTCCGTATCTATGAACTTTTGACTCTCCTTCTCCCCAACAATTGTCAGTTTAATAGCCAGGTTCTCCTCCACCTACGGAGAAGCTTAAGACTTGTGGTGGGAAGTTGGTGTAGGCTGATGTATTTGGGTATCTTCCATAGGAGTTTCCAGAATGGTTTTCTTCTCTAGAGAAGCCAAGGGGAGTCAACTATCTTCAAAATATCCTCCTTGAAGGGGTACTCCTCCATGTCCTCCATCACCTTCAAGGGAGGGTTACACTTTGGAGCTCAGCACTGGGTAAAGACATTACCAGATTTCATGCAATTTTGGCAAAACATCTTAGCATTTCCATACTAAATACTCTGCATACACCTACCAAACTAGGATTCTAGTATAATGGAAGTGGGGAGAACCTTCAAAATTTCCACGTTGACACATAATCTAGCATATACCAGTCTTGCCTTAGCCTTCGTAACTTTATCATCAGTGATAGTTTTCGAAGGAGTTGCCTATCTAGGTGAAAATTTCCTCATCCCAAAATTCTAGGGGAAGACCTGGTAAGCAAACCCACACTAGTGTTGACTAATTGAGGTCAGCCTTGGGGTCAAAACCAAGCTTCCATTTGCATAGGGAAAGGGAATGCTTCCTATATAGCCATGGACCACTAGCTAAAATAGACAACATGTCCTCCTGAGAGGTAAATTTAAAAAAAACATACCTCTTGCCATAGCACAAGCTGATGCACTCCCCTTAAGGGACCACTTGGTCTTCATCTAGTGACGAACCAAGTCGATATTAGGCTTGAAGCCAAAAAAATTCCCCACTAGGGTGTTGTCCATAGATGCCACAACCCACATCACCATATGCATCGGTAGTTTAAGTGCCTTAGCACCATCCACCTCTGAAACCACCAGTTGACTACTCAGAGTCTTGGTTGTACCATTGACAATACCCATGACAGCTTTCATACACTTCTTGGGATTTGACTTTGAAGCTGAGGCCATGTGAACATTTCAACAGGGGATGCCATCAGCTAGACCCCCTAGAGTCAAGGGAGGGGACTGAATCACACCCCCCCAAACTGTCTCCTTCCATTCCTACCCAACACGAATTAAAAATTCAAACATTGAGTTGCAGAGCAAAAATCTCTAAATTTTGTAATATTTTTAGTTTGTTATATGAGATCTCCTTGTGCACAATGTTAGCACCTTAGTCTCTTAGGAATAAAAAATCCATACATATAGTATAAATAATGTGCCAATAAACATGTCCCTAGGTTTACAAGTAAATGAAAAACACCATGAACTAAGTGGCTACTTGATTAGTGGATAGCCTATCCATTGGGTTGTGTGTGAGCTACTACTCCACTAGATTTAATTAGGCATTGTTTGAACTCAACATTTCCTTTCATGTAATCATAGAGATTCTCAAAATTTACACACATCTCTTCTAAAACAATTAGTGTATGAAATGTTTCTACACACCTTGCTTCCATTCATTCAGTATCAAAACCTAGTCACCTCAAATTTTAGGTGTAAGGTTAAGTGCATTTTGTACTAATCTTGGAGTGAGTGGGATCTTACATAGAAGGTATTTTATCTTATTGTAGGAAGGGATGGAAATAAAATTGGGAATAGAAATGGAGAAGTTCACAAGCATAAATTTCAAGTTTTGAAAGCTTAAGATGGAGGACATACTTGTAGACCAAGATCGATAGGTTGCAATAATTCTATATAAAACTACATCAATGAAACAAGAAGATTGACACTTATTTGATTGAAAGGTGAAGGGTCTTGTTATAATTTTTTAGTATATTTAGGGTTTCTAAATTTTTATGAAGGGGCCACTACAACAAACTTTTAGAAGAAGTTTGGAATTATTTATTAAGCTAGATCCCTAGTGAATAAACTCTTTCTAGGAAATAAGCTATATACCATTAGGATGGAGGATTGTAGTTTCATTAGTAACCATGAATGCCTTAAAAACATAATTGTTACCTAAGTAAACAAAATTAGAGTAAAGGTTGTGGAGGAGGATATTTTTGTGGTTTGTCTTTGTGTTGGAGCAGCCAAGATCAACAAGCAAAAAACCAAAATAACTTCCACAATTTAGAAAATTACACATAATAACCCATGTAATATTCAAGTGATAATTAGAATGTACATAGATGCCTTGTATAGATAGGCATGAGCGGGACGGTAGGATGGTCAAACACAATAATCGAGTAACCTTTTGAAGATGTGACACTTGTGAGGTTAAATGACAAGTGCTCATGCAAGTGGAAAGTATACATGCAATAGGCGTCTCATAAAAATCAGAACACATGCCTTCATGACATTAGGTAAGATAAACTCTATAAAAGATAAGTAAACTTATGCTAAGTGTGAATAGGTTAATCCTAATAAAGTTGATATCCTAACTAGATACAATATGACCTTATTTAGACTAACACTCCCCTTAAGTGCAACTTAGGGAGAAGTGATACAAAGATGATGGGTCTGATCTACTAGGACATCTTAGGTACCCATGTACAAATGAATTTCCCAAAAGTGTAGAAAAGGAGGAAACCCAGTGGTAAAAACCCCTCTCCAAAAGACAAATTATACATGATTAAATGTACAAGTGAAGAAAAAGGAAAGGAGGACTCAACATGACCCCGCAAGCTGGACTACTTATAACACTAAAGTATAATATATGTTCCCTCCATAGGAGAGAAAAGATGAGAAGGTCTATGTGAACCCCCTAGAAAATGTCATGTATTTTTATATAGAAATGCTCTGGTAGAAATGTATGGAAAATGTGGAAGCATAGACAATGAACATGAACTGTTTGATAAAATGTGTCAAAGAAATGTGGTCTCATGGAATGAGATGATTGTAGGACATGCACAAAATGGCTTTTTTCAAGGATGCTCTCAAAATGTTTGAATTAATGAAGCACTCTGGAACATACCCTGGCATTATAATCTTTTCTTGTGTTCTGTGTGCATGCAACCATTTAGGTTTTGTAGATGAGGGTTGTATGTACTTCAATCACATGAGTAACCATTATTGCATTACACAATAGAATTGATCATTATGTGTGGATGGTTGACCTTCTTACCAGTGTTGGGTATCTTGAGAAAACCCTAAACTTTACCATTTAGATGCCAGTTAAACCTATGCTCGTTGAGTGGATGCATTTTCTTGGTGCTTGTATATCACATACGGATATAGGCTTAAGACTATTTACAGAGACACTTTTTTTATTTGGATGCTAAAAATGTTGTGACTTATGCTCTTCTCTCAAACATTTATGCGTAACACTTGGGCAAGTGGTGGGCAGGTGGTGTAAGGTTCAAATGATAAGGAGATTGATAAAAGATAAATGAATTAAAAAGATCCTTGGATTTAGTTGGATTAAAGGCCATAAAATGATATGTACTCTTTGTGTAGGAGACAAATCACATCAACGAGATCTATGCAAAGTTGGAGAAATTGGCTTGAGAGATGAAGGCAGCAAGGTATTCTCTGCATTCAAGACATTTGCTTAGTGATGTGGAAAATGAGGAAAAAGAATTATTTCTCTACTACCATAGTGAAAGTTGGTAATTGCTTTTGGTTTGTTAGACGCATCCCCTAGAAAAACAATTAGAGTTGTTAAGCACCTTGAGTATGTGTTGATTGTCATTTTACAACAAAATTTATCTCCAAGATTGTTGCAAGAGAAATTGTTGTGAGAGATGCAAAATATTTCCATCATTTTAATTAGGTAGAATGTACTTGTGGAGATTATTGGTGATGCTAAATGAAGTGACCTAAAGAATAGGCTCACACTATAATAATGTGCACCATGTTAGATTGGCATTAATAATGAAGGAAAAAGATTTTATTTTCAGTTTCTAGAATTTTTTGGGGTTTTATTTTTGTTTTGAATATTTGGCAATCCAGACTATGATGTCGGCTTCGTAAAATTAGACGAATAGAGTGCAATGGAGATCACTAATTATATACATGGTTGGGTATTTGTCAAAGGTATATTTTATGATATAAAGGATGTCTAATTTATGTTTAATTGAATTTTTTTCATAAACCTACATATGGAAGTGGAGAAAGAGGAAAACAAAAGGTGAGGAACACTTCAAGTAAATGGAAAGGTGCTTGACCAGTAGGAAATGGGAGAGGAGGACTCACAATTACCCATGCCATTTTATATAGTTATTTTTTTTGGATTAATTGTATTATCTTTTGCCTATGTTAGGTTAACCATTTAATTGCACATTCTAGATTCAATATGTAAATTTATTTAAGTGTATGTAGATTTTGTGTCATTTATGGTTAGATATTTCTAAATTTGTTTCACATCCCTTTGCTTGGTGAAATACATAAAAAATTTATGAACTCATAGATAATTTTTAATTTGATTTGGTTTCAATCCATTTGGTTTTAATTATAAATAAACCATTATAATTTATATGTCACAATGAATCAGCTTTGCTCCTATAGCATATCTTCTTCATCGCATGATGAATCATTACATGTCTCATCTAATTCATCTTCTTACACTCCTATTAGACAACATGATCCTTCTTTACCTATACATGATAGTATGGAACCATCATATGATTCTCCCTTTACTTATAGGGACACTTTGGAAACCATTTATTATGACACTAACTCATTCCCTTATTTTTCTTCCCATATGACCTCTTCCTTTCCTACACCCTCATCAACCTTAACTCTCCCTCGACCACTTATTCCCATTAACACACGTCTCAAGATATCATATTCCTCCATCTTCGCTCCTTATTATGACACACTCAATGTTAGATACACTAGGATACTAAGAGGGGGGTGAATCGGTATCTAAACAATTCTTCAAATTTAACAACTTCAACTTATCCAGAGAAGATAAAAAACTAAGCATCACAACATTAACATGAACACGAAAGATTAAAACAAGGCACAACAACACATAATACCAGATACACATGGAAAACCCTAGAAGGAAATAAATATGGTGAAGATTAACTCACAATATATGAAGCTTAAATGATAGCTTTGTTTTAGGGGCTTTAACCCAAGGAAGATGCTACTCCCTAAGTAACTTTGATTTAGGGTAACTCCCAAGGAAGCTTCTACTCCCTGATGACTTTATTTTAGGGCCTTTAACCCAAGGAAGCAACTACTCCCTAATCTCAGAACAAACTCAAAAGTGATTACAATATGACAATCTTTCAACTGTCTAAAAATTGCCTTTGAAGCTCACACATGATGATTGCACTTCTATCTCTTCACACTTTCTTTAGAAGATCTAATAAATTAGACACACTCTATACTTAATCATTATCTCAAATAAGTCTTCAAGATGAATCTAGACAACATCAACATCTACGCTTTCTCCCACTATCACACATTAAGATGTAATGTTCTATTTTTGTTTGCATGCAAACACTTTTAATCAATTTACAATCATACCTTCCACACTCAAGCTGATTTACTATTTATACATGATATTACATTGAATACATAGTTTGTTAGCTAGATTAAACATGAAAAATACATTTATAGGTCAGCCATACAATACACAATATGAAACATGTAGAAGATAAGTCTAATTAGGACAACACGTTACACCAGCAGAAGACTCAAGCCTTGTGGACCCCAACACTTGCTTAACTAGGTCCAAAACATCCTTCATAGCTTCAAACATCAAGGAATTACCTCCACATACTCTGCTCATTTGAGAATATGACAACTTTAAGGTAAGCTCATGAAAACTTGAAGAGTAACAACCATATCAACTAGAAAACCTTGTATGGTACTAGAAACAAGAAAGATCTTGGTGAAACTCTTCTAGATAAGTCCACATGACTCATACAACATTCCCAAACACTTCTTTTCCATCACATATCAAAGAATTATGCCACACACCTTCAATCATTAACTCTAAGAGGGCGCTGTTATCCAGAACACACTACAACATGCTGTCAATTGAAAAAATGAGCTGCGGACCACAAAGCAGCTTGAAATAGGGAAGAAACATGAAATGCACATTCAAGGACATGTTCACAAAATTGCAAGGTCAATCATTTACTTCTAAAGCAATGCAGAGCATTCCAGTGAGTCTTCAATACTACTCCATTATACCAGAGAAAATACTATACTTTATCAATCATAATATTCACTGCAGAGGGAATGATGGTCTAGAACTTTGGAAAAAACACATTTACCATCCTCTAAACACAAATCTAGAACTGTATAGCCATATATTCAAACATAGAGGAATGCAGAGCATTCCATTCACCTTTCAACATCGCATTACACTGTCAAAGCCTGAACTAGAATTTAGTCACTTATATCTATCACTGTGGAAGAGCAAACACTTTGAAACTTAGGATTTAGAATATTTACATCATACTCAGCTTAACTCTTGAACGACAAGACCATATCTTCAAAATTAGAGGAATACGAAACATTCCATTTCCATGCAAGAAACATCTTCACAAAACCAACATTGTCTTCAACCTGCTTCCAAAGGCCAAATCTTCTTTGCATCACCATATACAACTCAGGATTAGTAGGAATGATCATACAACGTACTTCAAAATAGGAACACATCCTCAACATCATAAAAACAACTTGATTCTTCTAATTCATATTGATTAGGAATGTAACTTTTAGGACCTCCAATGATGATCTTTTCTCTTTGTTAGGAGCATGAAAT
The DNA here is from genome assembly GCA_027924645.1 of Cunninghamia lanceolata. Taxonomy (NCBI): domain Eukaryota; kingdom Viridiplantae; phylum Streptophyta; class Pinopsida; order Cupressales; family Cupressaceae; genus Cunninghamia; species Cunninghamia lanceolata. The sequence continues at coordinate 12,869,494 of BSBN01000892.1, forward strand.
CCAACCATGAACCATCTCTTACTCTTATGATAATGTTGACATCAATGTATGCTATGTTGGCATCAATGTATGCTACTATGTTGACATCACATATGGCCAGAAATCTCCCCCTTTGTCATTGATGGAAACATATGCTTCCCCTTAGACTCTCTCCCTATTTGACATCAAGGACAAAGGGATCCAATACCTACTCATTCTCTCCCTTTCATCAATAATCATATATCTATAAACGTTTTCTTACATGCTCCCCCTGAGAGGTAGCCATCATCAGTCCAGGACAAAGATATGGTGAGAACTCCCCCTAGATAGATGCACCATCTTGCATCTTAGCAAGGAGGGGCAATTACCCTTAACCTCTGTGAAATATTCTCAAAAGTGTAATTTTCAAGATCCTTCATGAAAATATTCGTAATCTGATCCTTAGTTGGAACATATTGGGTGTGTGCAAGAAGGTGGGTGCAAAAAGTGGAAGTGGAAGTGTTTTCCCTGATTTTTCGAATTTGTCACATTTGACCTAAATATTTGAAGCACTTAAATGTGGAATCTTAAAAAAAGTCAGTAAATATGAAATGTAGTACTTGGAATCTAGTTTCCAAATATGTAATTTTTTTTAATACTCAGATGATAAAAATGTATTTTCAATAGGTATTTATAAAAACCACTATTTAAAAGTCACTTTTTTTAACTATTGGTAACAATTAGGATTGCACCCTTAGCAAAGATAAACTTAGCTATCCTGTTGCAACATGGGAACACTCCTAGGCTTGTAAGTTGCCTAAGCTCAGAGTGAACCTCCAGAGTGAGTTGGTTCTCCAAATGATTTTTCTAATCTAAATGACTTGCAGAGGGAAAAGGGATAGAAGGATGACTGCAAATGAAATCTAACTTAAATAGAATTCTAATCTATCTGATGCTTTTTTACCCACAAATAACCCTTCAAACATAAAATTTCACAATTCCACCTAAATCATACAATTCAAAAGTAATTTATATGAAGGTTCTCTCTAAACTCAACATACAACTAGAATTATATGAAAACTTTGCACAACACTTTGACATTAATGAGACACATGACAGAGGATAAAATATTCATTACCACAGTGACATCAAATCATTATTGCAATTATGAGGCAAAAGAAGTGAAACAGGAAGGCTCTAGTGTATTGTATTGGAAGGAGTACATAAAAATTGATAAAAACTAAGTAAAAAATAAGTCTACAAACTCTCTGCTTGTGGTCAAGAGAGAAGAAACAATAATCTCCAACTGATTGAGAAAAAGAAACTTTTCTCCTATAAATTCCTGCAGCATGATTTCCAAGAGAAAAGCTAGGAAAAGCTCCTATAAAAACCCCTCCAAGTCCAATTTCAGAATCCATCAAAAAGCATTGAAAACTATGCCCAATATGCTCCCAAATTGGATCTAAAAGTTGCTAAAATCTTTTGACAAGTGGTCCCCAACAAGATCTCCTTTAAAACTTGCTTTATATGCTAAAAAAAACTCAAATTCATCCTTATCTACTTAACTTTGCCCAAAGGAAATCAAATCCTAAAAAAGAAGATTTTGCTTATTCTAATCCTGCTTTAACTAGTTTAAATGACAAATATTTAAAAGCAATTTATAAAGAATATTGCTTTAAATATTGCCTTACAAAGATTTTGCGGTTTTACTCTTCTATCCATCTCAATTTGATTCTTTGCCAAGGATAAAAATACAAGGCCTATGTGGCATCTCATCAAGTATATTACATCTTATTTGGCATTTGATTTCATATAAAATCATTAAAAATCTGAAGGCATTATTAAATGTTTTGAAAAATAAAAACCTCCCTAAAGGATCTGTCTCCTATTGTTTTTTGCAAAAAAATACTAAGGCATACAAGACCTACATACAAGGGGACCTATGTCATCAAATACCTTAAGTCATGAATTCCTAACATAGGCAAGGTAAACTATATACCACAATGGGTATCAGTGAAGCTTGGAGAAAATAAATAAATGTGATAAAAATCACTGGTCATCCCTAGGGTGTTTTGCAAACCCTAAAGCAAAACATTGACTGATGCCCTAGTTTCTTGCATTCATTTCACACTTTGTGTTTTTGAGAAAACACTCTGCCTCTAGCCGCCATGGATGAGGGTTTGGACTTGAAAATTTTTTATTTCTTGGTGTCTCTAAGCATGATTTATGAGGATTTTCTAAAGGAAAGCACAAGGTAATCACCCTATGACACATTTTGAATTATCTTATTCATTTTATCATTGGTTTATTTGGCTTTCTAGCCCTAACTTCTTAGCTAGAACAAAGCTTCTAATATATTTGTGTTTGGATTTTCACTGTCGCCTCATTCTTGTGATTTTCTTCCTTTATTCGGTAAACTACTCCTCTGACCCCACCACGAGGATTTAGCTAAGTCTTATTTGAAGATAATGCAGAAGGAAAAAATGAGAGCAATGGAAGAGCAAAAACCCATGGCCTTATATGCCTATGTTTACTCAGATACAAGGTAAGTTTTTTCTTGTCATATATTTCTAAGTATTTGTGTAAACATAGGCGTATAAGGCCATGGGTTTTTGCTAGATAAAACATGTTAGATAAAATTAGTGAAGTACAATGATTGTTTCTTTCCCATCTGTCTTGTATGTGAATGCTCTGATGTTGGATATAGTACACCATAGGCAATTCATTATGTTTTTGTTGGTAGGTACATAGGAAACCATATCTAGAGCTCTAACATAACCTTTTCCAATCCTACAGGTTCACTTAGAGATTGGGAGTGAAGAGGAGCCAACTACAATGAAGATTAGACCGAGACCCCAAAACAAGCAATGATGTATATGTTCTTCCTTTCTTATCTTCAGTTGCATAGTGTATTCTCTATGTTTGTACTAGTTCAGCTATTCCCATGGCTTGTGTGGGACATTTGATCTATCATGTTTTCATTCAATGCAATGTTTATTTCTTTTATGTATCTCATTTATAAAATGAATAATCATTGTAGTGAAATGAAATAACTTATCTCTTAAGCAACCTTCTGCAAATGAATGATGATCTAAAAATTATTTTCTTCTGTTGAACAACTAAATTGCAACATAACCAAATATCTCAAACACTCTAACTATGAAAAATGAGATAACATGCAAATGTTAAAAAACTTTCTCATCTAAAACGAACTGAATGTACACTAGCTCTACAAATTTGGGCCGTAGAGAAAATTGGTAACATTTATGGTGACTTCTGCTATATGCTTGCCTACTAAGCATCAGGACCAGATGCCTTAAGTAGTCCATTGGGCATTGAGTCATACTCTACTCATCTCAAACTTAGAAAACACTGAAACTCAGTTGTACACTATTCCAAACAGCAGCAGTAAACCAAAACAAAACCAAACTGAAAACAAACTAGAAGGCCCTAGTGGCCAAAAAAATGTCATGTCCTCCTCCTAAAATAATTAATTAATGGTCAATATTAACCCATCTTATTCTTCCATGGGTTAATTGGGCAAGCATAGGAAGAATAAATATTTAATATTTAATATTGTCTAACTAATATCTATTTCAAGAGGACAATTAAATATTAAATTAAATATTTTGAGACTCAAAATGGGGCATTGGGTTTGGTGAGGAGTCCATTTGCATGAAGATTTTGAAAATCTTGGTAAATCACAATTGGCGGGGGACTTTATGACAATGTATGACAACTTTTGACAACTGTCATACCCCAAAATAGGAAGGAATCAAAGAAAAATGTGGGAATCTTGGATTTCCCTCTCTCCCATGAAATATTGATACAAAATATGTAATTTTGGTGATTTGGGGCTATTGTTGATTTGATATTTTCTCTCAAACTAGCAGATTTATAGATTGTGGCTTCAATGGACGAAAACCCATTGGAGTAAAGAGGCTTGTGGACAAAAACCCATGAGTTTCAAGTGGCTAGAGGATGCAAACCCTTTGATCACAAGGAGTAGCTTCATCCAGAGGTTACACAGTGCTTCAAGGATTAAGTAGTTTCTGGCAGTTTCTATTGTTTGTGTGTGCAGGTCTTCTTGTGTTACCATGGTAGTTCCAGAAGTGCTGGGAAGAGTTGCTATTGTTATTTCCTTTGTTTTTCTATGTAGTAGCTATAGATTTCCATTTTCTAATGTTAGAGATCAGTATTGGAAGTTGTGGGTAGTGTTGTGTTGATTTTGGCTTTATGGGTCAGAATACCCAATGTGTATTTCAACTCATTGTGAAGATTTGGTTGTGTAGTTTGCTGATGAGTGCTGTAGGTGTTTTATACCATTAGTTTAATGGTATCAAATCATATTTCATGTAGTTTCCATTTGAAAATCAAACAATATCAGTTTTGGGTGTTTTTGGTGTATTTCGGTGATTGACAGTGTTGGCAGTTTTTGTGGGTTTTGCCCAAATCTTGTTGTTCGAAGTGGTATTATTTATTTTTGCTGAAAATAAGTATTATAGATATAATAACATGTTATTTACATCAGAAATCAATCAAAAAATATTTTTGTGAAGTTTCATATTTTGGGTGTTAATCCTGAGTAAGACTAACTAGCTAATTTCATCAAATTTGATGCAAGATTGGTGAAGATATTTAAATTCATTTTCAGACCTAATGTGAAAGGTTATTTTCAAGTTTGGCTCATTACAGTGGTATCAGAGCATGATCTTTCCAGCCCATAGGTTATTTAGATGATTGATGATACCGAGTGACAGAGAATGAGAGAGCAAAAGAAATTGCAATCGGATGAAACAATGGTAGATAGAAGAGATGTAGAAGAAGATGATGTTTCAAGGCAATTTACTCAAATGGTTGAGGCACAAACTAGACTTGCTGAAATGTTTGGGAAAATGATGCAATGGATCCAAAACAACAACAACAACAACAATAAAAACAATGGTGGTAATACTTCGGGTGCAAACAACAGTAACAATGGAAAAGGAAAGGAAATTGAGACACAAAATTTAGGGGCTAAAAACAAACCCTCATTCCTACCTGAAGAGGAACTTGAACAAGTTGAGTCTGCAGCTACTAGTTTGTTCAATGTGGAGACCCTTAACAAATGGCGTGGAGAATACATTGCATTGGTAGATGAGATCAAGAATGATATGTCTTAGGGAGAATATGTAGAGTTCCTAAGAAGAGATGAATTTAAAAAGAAGGGGAAAGGTAAAAATAAAGAACTAAAACACAAGTTGGGTAAGTTAACCGCAACTTTCTTTGATGGAAGTGAAAAGATTTTAGGTAGAACCTGCCTGTAAAAGATAGAGACATACTTTATGCTCAATCACATGATAAAGAAGGATGTAGTTTAGTTTGCCACTTTGTATTTGGAAGGAGAAGCCTATGAATGGTGGTACCATGGTCACACTACTTTAGGACATGATCATGTATAGACCTTTGGTGATTTCAAACAAAGGATTCTGGATAGGTATGAACTGAAAAAAGAAGAAGAATATTTCAGCCAGTTGTCCGAAATTAAGCAAAAGAACTCAGTAAGTGAGTATATAGCAGACTTTCAAAAGATTACAGTGATGGTGCCTAAAATATCAAAGAAGAGAAGAGTACATCTATTCATCATAGGGCTCATTGAACATCTTAGGGGGTTTGTCAGATCTTTTGCACCTCTCACTTTGCAAGAAGCTATCAAGAGGGCTCTAACTCTTGAGCCATCAATTCCAAAGAATGCTTTCCCACACTCCTCCAAACCGAACACATGACATCATAAGGAAGGATTCTAGAATAAACCATTCCATGCACCTACACCTATACAAAAAAATACAACTCCTAATACTGCTAAGAAGATGAATGAAGAAACATGGAATGAGCTTAGGAGGAAGAAAATTTGTTTTTCTTGTAGAGAGCCTTGGGTCCCTGGACATAGGAATTTGGGAAAAGGACAAGTCCATTACATAGAGTTTGTCTCAGATAAGGATTTAGACTCAGATGGTAATGAGGAGTTTCATGACGTAGAAGATTCTAAACCTAAGATCAAAGAGGAAACTAAAAAAGAAGGTTCATTAGGTACACTTTTAGGAGCACCAAGATACCATCCTTTCAGGGTTCATGGAGTGTTAGTAGGGCAGCGAATGACTATTTTGATTGATAGTGGGGCAACCCACACTTTTATTGATGAAGGGTGAGTAATGAAGAGAGGATTGAAGATTGAAGAAATTGAAAGGTTCAATGTGACTGTTGCAGATGGATTCACTATGCCGTGCACCAGAGTGGTCAAACAATTGAGCATCACTATGGGAGACTACAAGGTTTGTGATGATTTTTATGTTGTTGGTATTGGTGAAACTGATGTTGTCTTGGGTGTTCAATGGTCACATTCTATTGGAGGACACTATCAGAACTATCAAACTATGGAGTTCAAGTTTCAGTTAGAAGGCAAGGAGATTATACTCAAAGGGATTTCAAATGGAGCTCCACGAGTGGTGACATCAAAGAAGATGGGGAGGACTTTCAGAAGAGGTCAAGTTGCTTGGGAAACCACTTTCTTAATATGACCTTCAAGTTCTCCAAATGGAAAAGGTTAATTTCATTTTGAAATTCAAGAAATTTTAGATAAGCATAGCATTGTTTTCAGTGATATACCCCCAGGGTTACCTCCAGATAGAGGGTTTCAACATGTTATAGAGTTGGAAAAAGATGCCAAACCTATTATAACTACTCCATACAGACATCCAAGGGGTTACAAGGAAGAGATAGAGAAGACTATCAGAGAACTCTTAGATATGGGATTCATTAGACCAAGTTCTAGTCCTTTTGCATCATCTGTAGTTCTTGTGAAGAAGAAGGATGGCACTCCAAGAATGTGCATCAACTATAGAACTTTGAATAAGAAAACCATTAAGAATAGATATCCCATAGCAAGGATAGATGAACTTATTGATGAGTTGCATGGAGCTATTTACTTTTCTAAGATTGATTTGAGATCAAGATACCACTAGATTCAGATGAGAGACAAAGATGTGGAAAAGATTGCTTTTCAGTGTCACTACGGGCATTTTGAGTTCTTGTTCATTGCCTTTGGCCTCACTAATGCACCATAAACTTTCCAATCATGCATGAAAAAGGTATTTAGCAAGCAACTTAGGAAGTTTGTCTTGGTTTTCTTTGATGATATATTGATCTATAGTAAAACTTGGAAGGAACACTTGGAACATTTAGATACAGTTTTGGGTATTTTGGAGCACTAATATTTCTATGCTAAGTTGTCCAAATGTGAGTTTAGATTAATTGAAATTATTTACTTGGGATATGTCATAAGTTCTAAGGGTGCTCAAGTAGATCAACAGAAGATTCAAGCAATACTTGATTGGCCTCCACCTACAAATCTGGCACAATTGAAAGGATTATTTGGGCTATGTTTCTATTATAAGAGGTTTGTAAAAGTTTTTTCTCATCTTGTTGTTCCATTAATAGATTTGACTAAGAAGGGAGCCTTTGCATGGTCTGAAGAAGCTTAGAAAACTTTTTACAAGTTTAAGGAGGTAATGAGCTCATGCCCTGTGCTTGCTATTCCTGATTTTTCATTGCCTTTTGTAGTTGAATGTGATGCTTTAGGTGAAGGTGTTGGGGCTGTCCTAACTCAAAGGGGACATCCAATTTCTTTTCAGAGTAGGAAGCTAAACAATCTGGAGAAAACATATCACATTTATGACAAGGAAATGTTGGCAATTATGCATGCACTAGAGAAGTTCAGACAATATCTTGTGTGTGGGAAGTTTGTTGTGAAAATTAAACATAATAGTTTGAAGTATTTCCTTGATCAAAAAGATTTGAATGATCACCAACAAAGGTGGGTAAGCAAGCTGCAGGCATATGATTTTGAAATAGAATATATGAAGGGTAAAAGAAATGTGGTAGTGGATGCACTTTCTAGGAAGCCAACTTTGTGTTCATTATCTTCTATTTCTGCAGAGTGGAAAGATTCTAAAATTGTTGAATATGTCAAAAATATTTTTGCATCTAATGTATTGGATGATTTAGTAGAAGATGATAAGTATATAGTGAATGATGGGATGATTTATTACAAGAACTGAATTTTCTTTGTTCGTGAATCAAAAATCAAGGAAAAGATTTTAAGAGCTTTCCATGACACTCCCTTGGCTGGTCATCAAGGTTACTTCAAAACATACAGGCAGATCCATGAGAGATTTTCTTCGAAAGGTCTGAAATAAGATGTCCACAATCATATCAAAGAGTGTATGACTTTCCAAAGGAACAAAGGTGAACAGATTTTTCCTGTAGGTCTCCTACAATCGCTTCCAATTCCTGAACAGAAATGGGAGAGCATTTCCATGGACTTTATCATAGGACTTCCCAAGGTACAAGGTAAGGATTGTATATATGTGGTGGTGGTTAAATTAACAAAGTATGCTCATTTATTTCCCATCACTTCAAAGTTTAAGGCTCCTCAAGTAGCAGAGTTGTTTTTCAAAGAGATATTTAAGATGCATGGTTTGCTAAAGAACATTGTTAGTGACAGAGATAGTAGGTTCCTTAGTTCTTTTTGGAAGGAACTATTTTACTTGATAGGAATAGAGCTCACACCAAGAACAAGTTGTAATCCACAAATAGATGGACAAATAGAAATTGTTAACAAGTAGATAGAGGGGTATTTGAGGAATTATGTTTCAGATTAGCAAACTACTTGGGTCAAATGGTTGCACTTGGGAGAGTATTGTTACAATACATCACAACATATGTCAATTGGTATGCCTCCATTTCGAGCTATTTATGGATATGATGCACTTTCTTTTGCGAATTTGATATTTAAAGATAGTAGAGTACCTGCAGCTAGTGATCTTATCAATCATAGTCAAGAGATCATAAGGTCACTAAAAGATAACTTGAGGCAAGCACAGAACCAACAAAAGATATATGCAGATAGGAAGAGAACAGAAAGATTTTTTGAGGTGGGAGACTTGGTATTTGTTAGATTGCAGCCATATAAACAAAGCTCTTTGAAGAAGAGTGGGGCTAAAAAGCTTAAGCCTAAGTTCTTTGGGCCTTACAGGATCATCAAGAAAATTGGTGAGGTAGCTTATGAGTTGGAGCTTCCTCCAAATAGTAGGATACATAATGTATTTCACGTTTCTTGTTTGAAGAAGGTCCTTGGACAAAAAATTGTGCCTTCATCTGATTTACCACATTTGGATGATAAAAGGAAGCTGATTTTGATACCAGAATAGATTTTGGAAACGAGGGATAAAAGATTGAGCAATAAGAGCATTTCAGAATATTTGATCAAATGGAAGATGCAACATGGGAAGGACCATAAATTCTTGACCATCCAAACTTGTATTGCTTGAGGAAAAGCAATTCTAGGAGGGAGGACTTGTCATGTCCCGTTTCTAAAATAATTAATTAATGGTCAATATTAACCTATCTTATTCTTCCATGGGTTAATTGGGCAAGCATAGGAAGAATAAATATTTAATATTTAATATTGTCTAACTAATATCTATTTTAAGAGGACAATTAAATATTTTGAGACTCAAAAAGGGGCATTGCATTTAGTGAGGTGTTCATTTGCATGAAGATTTCGAAAATCTTGGTAAATCACAAGTGGTGGGGGACTTTATGACAATGTATGACGGCTTATGACAACTGTCATACCCCAAAATAGCAAGGAATCAAAGAAAAATGTGGGAATCTTGGATTTCCCTCTCTCCCATGAAATATTGATAAAAAATATATAATTTTGGTGATTTGGGGCTATTGTTGATTTGATATTTTCTCTTAAACTTGGAGATTTACAGATTGTGGCTTCAATGGATGAAAACCCATGAGTTTTAGGTGGCTAGAGGACACAAACCCTTTGATCACAAGTAGTAGCTTCATCTAGAGGTTGCCTAGAGCTTCAAGGATTAAGTAGTTTCTGGTAGTTTCTATTGTTTGTGTGTGCATGTCTTCTTGTGTTGCCGTGGTAGTTCCAAAAGTGCTAAGAAGAGTTGTTGTTATTTAATTTGGTTTTCTATGTAGTAGTTGTAGATTTCCATTTTCTAATGTTAGATATCAGTATTGGAAGTTGTGGGTAGTGTTGTGTTGATTTTGTCTTTGTGGTTCAGAATACCCAATGTGTATTTCAGTTTATTGTGAAGATTTCATTGTGTAGTTTGCTGCTAAGTGTTGTAGGTGTTTTCTTTTGTTACTATAATGGTATCAGATCATATTTCATGTACTTTCCATCTAAAAAATAAACTATATCAGTTTTGGGTGTATTTGGGGTATTTCGGTGATTGACAGTGTTGGCAGTTTTTGTGGGTCTTGCCCAAATCTTGTTGTTTGAAGTTGTATTATTTGTTGTTGCTAAAAATCAGTATTGTAGATCTGATAACATGTTATTTACATTAGAAATAAATCAAAAAACATTTTGGTGAAGTTTCATATTTTGGGTGTTAATCCTGAGTAAGACTAGCTGGCTAATTTCGTCAAATTTGATGCAAGATTGGTGAAGATATTTAAATTCATTTTCAGACCTGATGTGAAATGTTATTTTCAAGTTTGTCTCATTACAAAAAACTTGTGCAGTAGCACATAGGGAAACAAAACAGCTGAAAGTAAATGTGCATGAAGCACCTATTAACTGCAAATACTAACTCTAACCTAGTCTAACCAGCTAAAGAAGCTGGTCAAACAAAACCATTCACTGATTGGGTGAAATAACCCCCCTCCTAGCCAACTGAGGATGCTTCTTATGCTTACAAATTGACAATATGGAGTGAAAAACAAGAACACACCTTATAAATTGTTGTACTACAACTTGAAGAGTACAACCAAAGGTTCGAATCCCTTGATCCTGTTCAAACATACCTCTGGTTTTCCATGAATGGGCAAGGTGGATCTACTACTCCTCAACTGCAATCTCATTCTTAAGGGCACTAAAAATCCCTTGAAGTTGTTCGAGCACTTCATTGGCTAAATTTCTAATAGGGCATCCTCTTGAAAGGATGAAACTTGAATTTTCACTACCAGTTTGTTGCTTAGGATTTACTGTCCCTTCACCCTACCGATTTGGCTGCCCCAAGTAACCCTTCTCTATAGGCTGCCCCTATTGATCAATAGTGTCCTCCTCCAAAGGTGTTGACATAACTGTTGGCAAGAGACACTATATGGATTCATGGTTGTTATCATTGATGGCAACAAAGGTCATCCCACATATCCGCAAGTCATGATATGTCTCTACCGGAAGTCAGATTAAAGATTGTTGTGGTCCGGTGAACAAGAACAGAGCATGTGGCAAGGTCCGACAGATTGGTCCGGATCTCTCAGAGGAAGTGTCTTGGTACAGTGCGGATCTGGGGAAGTCAAGAGGACTATCTTGAGTGGTATATTCCAAGGATTTAGCCTCCGGAGATGAACAAGGAAAAAGATATAAATAGTTGAGTACCGGATTCCTGAGAGACAGTGAAAACAGAGGAAGAACTGACTGACAGAGTATCAGACTACTTTCCGGATGTATTACAAATGATGATAAAGGTTGCGGAGGCATGAATCATGTTTGGCCGACATGATTAATGATATCTACAAGTATATGCTTGATCCGCATTGCTTGGTGAGGAAGGATTCAGCCGACAGAACAAAAGTTTGTAAGAAACTAGACTGTTCCGGATGCCGACTAGAAAGGTGATGAAATTACTTGTGCGGATATATATAGAGGATGGATTTAGTTGTGAAGGGTGTGAAATGTGTGAAGGGATATGCGAACAAGTCCAGAGCAGAGCAGAAGGAGCAAGAAAGATCCGGTATGTGAAAGGATAGCAGACTAAAGAACAGAGGAAAGATGAAGTGCAGCAGATCAGTGTACTGAACCTAACCGGAACTGAACTCCAGCATATGCAGATGCTTCCAATCAGTTCAAGACTGTGATTCTTATCACTTTGTAAGACAGTGTGTCTTCTTGTAGGCAGTGAGCCTCTTGTGAGCAGTGTGCTCGGGCAGTGAGCCCTAATTGGCAAGTGCCATTTTTGTAATTTCCTATTCTTCTAACAGAGAATAATTCTTGGGTTAATCACCCCGTGGTTTTCTCCCTTAACAGGGTTTCCACGTCAAAAATACTGTGTCATGTGTTTCTTATTTCATGGTTAATGTTTTGTGTTTGATTTTATGCTGCTTCAATTAAAAGGAAAGTTCAATAAGGGAAATAATTAGGATAACTGATTCACCCCCCCCCCCCCTCTCAGTTATCAACAATTGGTATCAGAGCTAAGTTCCTCCTAATAGAGCCTAACAGCTTGAGGAAGATCTGGGATTTCAAATGGATGCATATGGTTTAAGGGAGCAACTCAAGACTGCCCTTGAGGATCTTGAACAGTCAAATTCTGAAGTCAGTGAATTAAAGGAAAGACTCAAACAGGCTGATGAATTCATGAGAGAATTAAAAGACAAATTAAGTCTCTCTATGAAAAAGAGAAAGGAGCTGCTTCAACAGTTGGCAAGACAAAGTGAAGAAAGCAATACAAATGAAGAATTGACTGAGAAAACCAAGTTATGTGAAAAGTTATCAAAAGAAGTCATTATGTTAAGACATGAAATGGAATCAGGAACTATAAAGTTTACTCAAGAGATTGAAGAAAAAAGAAAGGCTGAAGACAATCTAAGACAATCTCTTAAAGAAAAATCAGAAGAATGCCACCAGATGGACAGGATTATCAGACACCTTGAATCTGATCTTGAAGATGCCAAAGATAATGAAGGAAAACTTGAGGATCAAATTGCCTCTCTCAAAAGAGACCTTCAAACAGCAAATGAATACAAAGAGAAATTCAAGATAAGTTCTGCTCAACTTGAAGTTCTTCTTGGAAGTCAAAAGAGGACAGATGACAAGTATGGCTTGGGATATGAGAAAGGAGAAAGCTCCGGATCCGGTCAGAAGAATCTTGGATCAGAAAATCCAAGGAGCAGGCCTAGAAGACCTCCGGTAAGACAGCCAAATGCTCAAAGATATCCATCCTTCAATGGATACTGCCACAACTGCAACCACTTTGGTCACAAAGCTAATCAGTGCAGAATGAGAATGAATCAGAATAATTCATCCTTCTCCGGACAGTGCTTCAACTGCAAAAGGTATGGACACAAATCCCATGAATGCAGAATTATGCAAGTAAACAAATCATTCAAAGGTAGATGCTTCACATGCAATAGAATAGGTCATATGGCAAATCAATGCAGATCAAGAGGATATCAGTCAAATATGCAAAGAAATGTTATTTGCCAAATCTGCAATAGGTCCGGTCATAATGCTAAAGTCTGCAGAAACAAGAATCAGGACAAAAGAGGTCCGGTGTATAATCAGAATCAAGACAAGGGTAAACAAAAGATGAATGCGGATGAGGTTAGGAATCAGATGAGCAAGATTTGGGTGAAGAAAAGTTCAGAGAATGTAGAGGTCGGATCCGCACCAGACTCTGGTGCTGATATTTCTTCCGGAAATTAAAAGTGAGCTCAGGCTCAGGGGGAGACTCAAAGAAAATCTTGTTCCCCCAGCCAAACAAGTGGTGCCGGATGTGGCACAAGATGCGGATCAAAGGGTTTGTAGATATGAATCTTGAGATACTTCAGTCAAGTTTTCAGAGGTCCGCATGAAGTTATGAAGAAGCTGTGATCGATCAAATAAGACCTGTTCAGGGAGATGCTCCGGTATGATAAAGGACTACAAAAAGGTCTGGAAAGATCCGGAAATGCACTATCTTGTCCTGCGGATTGGACAGAGTGTTTGAGATGATCTTGTAATATGCTGCCTCGATTTATTCATGATTGAAAGATCCGGATGATATCCACAGATCAGGACTAATCCGGGATACTCCAAGCTATCCAGACAAGGCAAACCGGAATGATGTAGGTGAAGCATTTATTGCAGATAGGTATTAGGGTTCGCAGAGCAATTTAAGGGATTTCTCAAAGGTCATTTGTTCATTCTGCACTCGAGAAGAAGCGAAAAGTGGAGCTCTGCAACAAGGTTCTTCAAGCACACCAAGGATCTCCTGCCGAAGCTATTGGATAAAGAAATCAATCCAACCACTCCGTGCAAACCGAAGGCGCATAAGGTATTCTCCGTTTTTCATTACCTCACTGCAAATCTTTGAAGAATGGCTACTCCAAACATAGTTAAGATCTCCGATAGACCTCGCCCCTCATTCAAGAAACATCCCTACAAATCATTGGAGGTAGACCCACTAGGAGCCTTCTCTAGTGTTCCTCACGGAGTTTTACACACCGAAGACATTAGGGTTTACATACATGCAAACATTGAGGAATTTGGGGAATTCAAATTAAGAGACCTCTATCACAAGCAGCTGATTGACAATGCTTTTGAGCTTAAACCAGAGTATAAGGATATTCAGAAGAAACAATTTGAGCAATTTATTCATTTCCCCTGCTTTGAAGAAGATGAATGGGTCCGGTATGTACTGAGCAGGATGCATGACAACTTTCTATGGCTAGATAGACCCTGCAAGATTACAAAAGAGGCAATTAGAGCAGTAACTGGTCTATACTCTTCCGGAGGGGTACCTATCCTCAAATCTGTCAAGAACAACATTGTAACTGAGGCCACCGGATCAAAATTTGACAAAAGGGCAATGACCATTGAAGATATTTCGGATCCGGATATCAAATATGCATCAATGATAATAGGATACAAGATCTATCACTCCAGCAGGGAGAATTCTGTATCCGGAACTGCAATATACACTGCTTATGAAATGTTAAGAAAGAATGCAGAATATGATCTCTGCGAACTACTACTAAGCCAATTAATGGAAAACATACAGAAAATCAAGAAGGATAAGAAGAATTCCTTTAAGTATGGTACTCTCATTGTATGTCTATTCTTCTACTTCATGAATGAGCTACCCGGATCAAGTGGATGGGTATGGCAGAGTGACAAACCTGTTGCAGTCCAGATAAGAGACTATTTGCATGGACTTGGGGATGCAAAAGCAAGAAATACAGCTCTATGGGGATACTTCAAAAACTTTCAGAGCATGATGCAAGCAAGAGAGAGAATTCCCCAGTCTCTTGTTGAAAAATACAAAGACTCAGTGTGTTTCATGGTTGACACTGATCAGTGCCTAATGGAGGCAGTAGAGCCAAGGATTGTCTGGATCATGCCCATGGGGTATGAAGTGGATGAACAAATAGTGGAGCTGCATGTTCAACACATGCTAAGTCAGCCCAAAGATCCAAAGGCAGAAAGGTTTGGAACCTTTGAGGAGCTGAGTGTGAAATTACATGTAGAACTCAGGGAACCTGAGATTAAGAGAAAAGTGAGAAAAGAAGTAGAGCACATTACTCAAGGCCTAGGCATCTCAAAAGAGGCACTTGATGCCAGCCGGGAAAAGAGGAGAAAGGCTGAGGAAGAAGAGAAAAGCAAAGAAAGTGCTCCGGTTGAAACCCCCACCCGGACCAGATCATCAAAGAGATCTGCACCTTCCACAACCAAAAGCTCAAAACCGGAAGTCCAGGCATCCGGTAAAAGATCCAAGACAAAAGCATCAAGGGTTTATGAAAGCCAAAAGGATGAAGAGGAAACAGAATCAGATGAGGGAGTAAGAGAAGTAAAGAAACAGAAGAAGAAAGGATCCGGTAAGCCCTCCACAGGCCAAGACAAGGATGAAATGGCAGAGGTAACTGTTGAAAAGCCCACTCTGTCACTAGAGAGAATAATCAAGTTGGTCACGGTGGATGGAAACCTTCAACCAATGACTGAATCCTATGATGACTTCAGTGAGGCAGACCAAAAGACTCTGCAGGAAGCCACAGTTAAATATCTGAACATATACAATAAGGCTTTCATTGAGATCATATCTCTCATTCCTAAAAGCCTAGAGAAGGAAATGGAAGTAAGAAAGAATAATGCTCATGCCAAAGATCTTGAGATCCGGGAGCAGATAGCTATTCAGCTATATCCTCAAATTGATCCCAAGACAATGAACATTATCTTCAAGGACTGCAAAGATGAGTTCAGAAGCAAAGCCAGGATGAATCAACTCATGCTTGGTGAGACTGACAAAGTGGCCCAAGAAACAGAAGAGATCCTCCGGAAGGCCTTCAAAAGGTTCAATCTTCCTGTTGTAGAGGACTTAGGTGCAGAAACAGCTGCTGATTTGGAATCTTCTGTTCCGGAAGAAGTGAGCCCTGAACAGACAAGTGAGGACTTGGGACCCTCTGCTCCAGAAGAAGTGGCCCATGAACAAGCAAGCATCTCTCCTCCGGTTTCCCCTACAGTCTCCGGATCCAAAGAAGAAGAGCAATTACAGGAGAAGGAAGCAGTGGTGACAGACAAAGAGGTTGACAGTTCTAAGACTGCAGAAGAAAAGAAACATCTGTCTCCGGCAAGAGACACTGCACAAACTGTTCAACAATTTTTGAGCAAAGAAACTCTAGAGATTGATGAACCGGAGCTTCTAAAAGGCCCATTTGATTTTGACTCTCTCTCTCCGGTACAAACAATGAAGATAGCTTCATTTGCAAATGCCAAGGCAAATGAAAAGCTCCTGAAGTCTCATATGGAAGACTGTGAGTTGATAGAGGCTGCTTCCGGAGTACTTGTAAAGATCATGCCATCAATCCAGATAGATCCGACAGCCTCCACTTCCGGTAATCTAAAAACCTTAGTCAGCAGTATTGATACACATTTTAATTCTCTAGAAAAATCAGCTGAAGAAAAGGTCCGGAAGGAATTTTTGGATAAGAGATTTTCTGAAATATTAGAGCTAATCTCTAAAGATAGGAAGATTGTTAGCATTGGAATAAAGAGCTTAGAGAATGCTCTTAAGGATGGCGGTGACATCTACAAATTTTGTATATCTTGGTCAAAGGCAACAGCAGCAATTGACAAGAAAATAAAAGAGGAACAGGACAAGCTTCAAAGCTTATCTCAAAGTTTTGATCCTCTCTCTTCCTCTATAATAAATCAAGAATGTCAGACTATTGCAGTCTTGAATGAAATAAAGAATCTTGAGAAGGAGAGGAAGAACATCACCAACCGGATGGGAGAACTTAGAAGGATTATAATCCCTAAGTTGGAAACTATGCATGAGGCCATCAATGATGCCCAGACCACCGCCCAAACAAAAGATCCGACAGATCTCAGGCGGGCAGAAGCTTTTGCATTTTTGTTGAGTGGTCACATTTCAATTTTGGACAGAATGAAGCTAAGTTGGGCTACTGAAATGGTTCAACTGCAGACATCCTTTGCAGACATTCTGCAGTATATGTGAGTATGTAAATATGCGGCTATATATAGAAAATTTTTGAAAATTTTGGTGTGCGGACCCTACCCTTTGCCATTGATGTCAAAGGGGGAGTGAGGAGCAGTGAAAAATGAGGAATCCAACTAAGGGGGAGTTCCGGAAATTGTATATAAAGACAGAGCATCAGCAAAGGGGGAGCATAGTGCAAACACTTAGTCATTTTTCACTAAGTGTTGCCATCAATGCCAAAGGGGGAGATTGTTGGCAAGAGACACTATATGGATTCATGGTTGTTGTCATTGATGGCAACAAAGGTCATCCCACATATCCGCAAGTCATGATATGTCTCTACCGGAAGTCAGATTAAAGATTGTTGTGGTCCGGTGAACAAGAACAGAGCATGTGGCAAGGTCCGACAGATTGGTCCGGATCTCTCAGAGGAAGTGTCTTGGTACAGTGCGGATCTGGGGAAGTCAAGAGGACTATCTTGAGTGGTATATTCCAAGGATTTAGCCTCCGGAGATGAACAAGGAAAAAGATATAAATAGTTGAGTACCGGATTCCTGAGAGACAGTGAAAACAGAGGAAGAACTGACTGACAGAGTATCAGACTACTTTCCGGATGTATTACAAATGATGATAAAGGTTGCGGAGGCATGAATCATGTTTGGCCGACATGATTAATGATATCTACAAGTATATGCTTGATCCGCATTGCTTGGTGAGGAAGGATTCAGCCGACAGAACAAAAGTTTGTAAGAAACTAGACTGTTCCGGATGCCGACTAGAAAGGTGATGAAATTACTTGTGCGGATATATATAGAGGATGGATTTAGTTGTGAAGGGTGTGAAATGTGTGAAGGGATATGCGAACAAGTCCAGAGCAGAGCAGAAGGAGCAAGAAAGATCCAGTATGTGAAAGGATAGCAGACTAAAGAACAGAGGAAAGATGAAGTGCAGCAGATCAGTGTACTGAACCTAACCGGAACTGAACTCCAGCATATGCAGATGCTTCCAATCAGTTCAAGACTGTGATTCTTATCACTTTGTAAGACAGTGTGTCTTCTTGTAGGCAGTGAGCCTCTTGTGAGCAGTGTGCTCGGGCAGTGAGCCCTAATTGGCAAGTGCCATTTTTGTAATTTCCTATTCTTCTAACAGAGAATAATTCTTGGGTTAATCACCACGTGGTTTTCTCCCTTAACAGGGTTTCCACGTCAAAAATACTGTGTCATGTGTTTCTTATTTCATGGTTAATGTTTTGTGTTTGATTTTATGCTGCTTCAATTAAAAGGAAAGTTCAATAAGGGAAATAATTAGGATAACTGATTCACCCCCCCCCTCTCAGTTATCAACAATAACATCTAAGTATGAACATAATAGCTCAATTTCATGTTGCAACAGATCCTCATTAGTCGAATTAGGGTCACTTTCATATACCTATTCATGAATCAACATATTGCCTGAATAATTGCAATACTTTGATAGTCAAACTTGGCATAGACATGCTACTTTCATCTCCAACATCAAAGCCTAGAATCTCATCAAATAGACTAACTGAAACCTTTTCAACATTGTCTAAATTTGCAACAAAATCATCAAGGTCATCCCAAAATGAAATTTCATCACAATCCTCTTGATTTTCTGATAAAAGAGGGTTGTTTTTTACCTCATAACAGTCCTCATTCAGCTATGTAACTTCCATGACAGGATTATCTTCACACTTTTCCACTTGGTCCAAGACCTCTCTATCAAATTGTTCAGCTCCAATCTGCAACTCACTAGAATATTGAGGATCCTCATGCTGCTTTGAAATTGCTACCTTTGGTATCAGCATGTCTTCATCATCTGGCTCCACAAAACTAGGTAATTGATTGAACAAAGAAACTAATTCATCTTCCAAATGCAGTGCTTCCTCCAATGAAACTTGGGCTTTCAGTCCTTGCAACAGAAGACTTTCACCTTGTGACATCTGTACCCTGCTTTCATGCATCTTATGAACAACATTAGAAAAGTTTTCAAATGAATCAAAATGTAGAGGGTTTAGTGTCAAGTTTGAATCAACTTCCTTTACACATTCATTATGCTCATAATTAGCTATAGCTGTAGTACAAACAATAGCAACCTTTCCATGTGGATCAACTTTTTGCACTAGTTGATCTTCTAAAATATTTATATCATTTTCTACAAAACAACAAATCTTTTTAGTGCAAACATTACTAGATTGATCTAGAGGAGCCTTTTCTTGTTTGATCTTCTTTTACTCTAATCGATATTGCTCCATAGCTATATGCAATAAATTTACATTTCTATCTTCCTTCATGGTGAATGAGTTATTTTTCCAGACAATAGGTCCATCATTCTAAAGGCAAATAGTGTCACGATAATCAAATTCATCTAGTTGGGGAACTTGGGGAAATTCTTGGATTTCTTGCAGGGAAAAATGTTGCTCAAGGGGCTGATCTGCAACTATACTAGGCTAAAAATGAGTACTTTCCTCAACTTGCAAGGGATGAAGGCTTCTGAAACTTGGGATTTCAAGCTTGAGAGGCTAGTTTAGGGAATCAAGGACTTCATTCTTCCTAAAACTTGAAATCTCAACTTTAGGAGCATTAAGAGGTTCATTCTATCTAAAACTTAGAAATTTATACTTACGTACCTCTTCTTGAGTAGGTTTTTCTAGAACAACAGGAGTTGCTTGGGCTCGAGCAAGCAAAAGAATTGTTTAAGTAGCTACCACCCTCTCAAGATTCTCTTCAAACTATCTCCTTTGTGTCTCCAACTCTTGATCAGAACTAAAGGTCTCATAGGGTGGCTGCTCTGGCTATTGAAGATAAACTTGGTGATTTAACTCTTACAGTTGCAAATTAGACTCTTCATACTACTGTCCTTGAAATCTTGCTTCTTGTTGGTATTGATAACTTGAGCAAGCCCATTCTTCCTGCTATAATTATACTGGTGTTGCTCCTTAATCTCCTCCATCTACCTTGTGAAGTCATGTGTGAGCTCAAACAACATACTCTTTATACTTGCAATATCCTCATGTTGTTTCTTATACTCTTGTTCCCTCTTAATCTCCTCCATCTACTTATTAAAGTCTAACAGAATGTCTTTAAGCTCCTCAATTTGAGAATTTTGAAGCTGATTGGAAGATTGGGTAGGAATGGGTATGCGGTAAGCATCCTAAGTATTTGGACTAAAACCGGCATTATAGCTACTTGTGTACAACTAGTAAGGAGGCTGAGCAGGGGTGGGTGGGTGGAAATTATATTGTGCATGCTAGTATTGAAGGACCATGGGATTAGAAATAGAAGCATAATTGGTTTGATATGGAGATTGATAAGTGGCATTTTCATAGTATGGGGTTGGGTATACATGTTGGCTATGAAAAGTCAACATTTCTTACTCATGTAAAGGCTGGAAAATGAAATGAATAGTTTATTTTCGTAACATACCAACACTTGATCATACTAAAACCAATAGATTTGCACTCAGAGTCACCAGATGTGTTTGATTTTCTGCCTCCAAAGGCTAAGATCACTGATACACACACTAAATATCAGGATATATGATCAAACTATTGGACTGAAATAGTCCACTTAGTCCTGATCTTGTTTTCATAAGTTGAATGCACTAGTTCTGCATGCAAGACCAGAAAATTGAGTTGCTAGGTATACTTGTAAAAAGCCTCCAAAGGTTGGAACACTACTGCATATACTAGAACATCAGATTTAAGAATTGAAAACTTCTCTGAAAATACTTTCAAAGTCCCACTGGGTGTGCCAAAAACTATTAACAATTAGGATTGTACCCTTAGAAAAGATAAATTCAGCTATCCTGTTGTAACATGGGAACAATCCTAGGCCTGTGGATTGCCAAAACTAAGAGTGAACCTCCAAAGTGAGCTTGTTCTCTGAATGATTTTACTAATCTAAATGACTTGTAGAGGGAAAAAGGATAGAAGGATGACTGCAAATAAAATCTAACTTAAACAGAATTCTAATCTATCTGATACTTTTTTACCTACAAACAACCCTTCAAACATAAACTTTCACAATTCCACCTAAATCATACAATTCAAAAGTAATTTATATGAAGGTTCTCTCTGAACTCAACATACAACCAGAATTATATGAAAACTTTGCACAACACTTTCACAATAATGAGACATAACAGAGGATAAAATATTCATTACCACAGTGAGACATCAAATTATTATTGTAATTATGGGGCAAAAGAAGTGAAATAGGAAGGCTCTGCTGTATTGGATTGGAAGGAGTACATGAAAACTAATAAAAATTGAGTCAAAAATAAGTCTACAAACTCTCTGCCTGTGCTGAAGAGAGAAGAAACAATAATCTCCAACTAGTTGAGAAAAAGAAACTTTTCTTCTATAAATGCCTACAGCATGATCTCCAAGAGAAAAGCTAGGAAAAGCTCCTATAAATAGCCTTCCAAGTCCATTTTTAGAATCCATCAAAAAGCATTGAAAACTATGCTCAATATTCTCCCAAATTGGATCTAAAAGCTACCAAAATCTCCTGTCAAGTGGCCCCCACCAAGATCTCCTTTAAAGCATGCTTTATCTACTAAAACAAATCAAGTTCATCCTTATCTGCTTAACTTCACCCAAAGGAAATCAAATCCTAAAAAAGAAGATTTTGTCTATTCTAATCCCACTTTAACTGCTATAAATGATAAATATTTAAAAGCAATTTATAAAGAATATTACTTTAAATATTTCCTTACAAAGATTTTGCAGTTTTACTCTTCTATCTATCTTGATTTGATTCTTTTCCAAGGATAAAAATACAAGGCCTATGTGGCATCTCATCAAGTATATTACTATTGCAAATATGTGCCTAATAGGTGTTGTCATTGATGTCAACATATCCTTGTTGTCATTAATGTCAACTGTATCTTATTCTATTGCTTGTTTAGAAGACTTGTATGTTGAGGATATTGAGAAAATTAGCCTCTCTAGAAGAAACAAGTGAGTTACATTTCTTTCTATCAGAGACAGTGAAGACAATGTAGTTCAATGAAGTAGATTGCTTTGCATTCCTAGTAAGATGAAGATCAGAGTTTGCAGATTAAAGGGTTTGCAAAAGCTTGTCTGAAGTTGCTCCAGTCAAGATTTGAGAGGTCCACATGGAGAAGTGGCGAAGTTATGGCCATCTGAGTAGAACCCGGTTTTACAGTTGTTTAGAGATGACAAAATAATAGAAATTTGGTCCGGATTGATCCACATTGGAATATTATGATCTGCGGATCTAGAGGTGTGTTTGGGATGTTAGTGTGTATCCTCAACTCAAGTGGTTCATGGTATGGAGGTCCGCAAGCAATCTTTCTAGTGTGACAGTCATGACAATTGGTGTTCTTGAGTTCCTGGATGAAGGTACAAGTGCTTCTAGTGATTTGAGGTGGTGTGGTTGTTCCTGTTGATTTCATTGTGCTTGTGGCGGTCTCTGAATTGGGTGCTTATTGTGTTGGTGGTCCGCATTGAGGATTGAGCATGTGGATGGAGATTTCTCCTTGGGTGTTGCTATTCTTTCCAGTCTTGGCCGACCGGATGCATGGTGTGTGTTGCGGATGATCTAAGAGAAGTTTTATGAAGGGTGGCAAGATGTTTGAGGAAGATTTGAGTCCCAGTTATGTTTGGCCAATAGTGTAGTAATTCACTTGTAGAATTTTAAGTTTTGTGATTGTAATTGCTTGTAATGTCTATCTTGGAGAATGTTCCAGACAGATGATTGTTTGACCGACTTTGATGTTCATTCCAAATTCGATGACTTGTATAAATAATTGTTGTGAAGTCGTGGAAATATGTGTATGGAAGTGAAGATGCGGAGGTAGCGAGGAAGTGTTAAGGGGGCAGAGCAGAGATGTTGTGTGCTTCAATGGAACTAACCTTGGCATGAAGAAGATGTTGTTTCTCAGTTCAATCTTTCTGTGTTAAACTTGTGAATGTTTATGTAGGTAGTGAGCCTCTTTGAGCAATGTGCTCTAGGCAGTGCACTTGTAGTCAAGTGCCTTCCCATTTTCTATTCTTTTAACAGAGAATAAATCTTGTGGGTTAACCCCCACCGTGGTTTTTCTCTTAACTGGGTTTCCACATAAAAATCTTGGTGTTATGTGTATTGATTATGTTTCTGGTCATGTGTTGTTGATTCATGCTTTCATGGTTATATGATTAATCTGTTAATAAGTGGTAAAGAAGATTAAATGCAGCAAAAGATAAAAGTTTTGTGACAACTAATTCACCCCCCTCTCAGTTGTCTACACTAATTTCAACAATTGGTATCAAAGTCATTTCCTCTAAAAGAAGATTGACTGCTTGAGGAGATCCAGGATGTCGACTTACAAGAAGGATAGGCTGAGATTTGATGGAACAAATCACTCTCTTTGGAAGAGTCGCATTGAGTGCCATTTTCAATGCATGGGTGATCCTTATTGGTTGATAACAAAGGATGAATATAAGCCTCCGGAGAAAGGTCCTTCAACTCAAGATGAACTCAAAGATGCTGAAAACAACATTTAGGCTAAAGAAGCATTGTTAAGTGCCCTGACTTATATAGAAATGACAAATGTCATGGAATTGAAAATTGCTCATGAAATTTGGAAGAAGTTGGAAACTCTATATGAAGGTGATGCATATGTCAAATGCGCTAAGTTGCAAAGCTTGAAGGGTAGATACATAAGTTTGAGGATGAATGAAGATGAAAACATCACTTCCTACATGCAGAAGGTGAATGAACTTGTGTGTAGTATAAGGTGTGCTATTGGAAAACTGGAAGAATCAGAGATTGTTGGCAAAGTGCTCAGATCCTTACCCACTTCATACAAGCATAGAGTTACTGCTATTGAGGAGATCAGGATTGTGACAACTATTACAAGGGATCCGTTGGTTGGCAAGCTTTCAACATTTGAAATGACCTAGTTTGGTTATTCCCTTTCTAAATCAAAATCTACTTTTAAGGCTAGTGTTTCTGGGAAGCAAAGATTTGATCCAGGTGAAAGCTCTTCAAGAAGAATAACCAGTTATGAGAAGGCAAGGAAGGAACTTGAAGCCCTTTTTGCCAAAAGATTACCAAGAGGATCTGGTAAGTATGAAGGAAAATTGCCTTTCAAATGTTTTTCTTGCAATAAGATTAGTCATTTTGCTTCAAGATGTCCAGAGAGGGTTTCAAAGCCAAGCCCTAACAGACC
Organism: Cunninghamia lanceolata; assembly: GCA_027924645.1. Classification (NCBI taxonomy): domain Eukaryota; kingdom Viridiplantae; phylum Streptophyta; class Pinopsida; order Cupressales; family Cupressaceae; genus Cunninghamia; species Cunninghamia lanceolata. Next base: position 12,893,913 of record BSBN01000892.1, read on the forward strand.
TAGGTTTTAGAAGAAATGCTACTATGTCCAAGAAGCTATTGATGAAGGAGTTATAGATGATGAATCTAATAAGGGAAGTACCTCTGGAAATGAATGGGTGTTCATTGCTATCAAAGAAGAAGATCCGGTGCCTACTGAATCTTCTAGTTATGTGAATTTGGAAAGTGCCTTGGCTACTTAGGTTGAAGAAAAGGATGAATGGGTGATTGATAGTGGATGTTCTCATCATATGCTAGGTGATAAGAGTAAGTTTGTAAGTATGGAAAGGTATGAAGGTGGAATTGTGACGTTTAGAGACAATTTAGCTAGTAGAATCCATGGTAGACGATCCATCTCTCTTAATGGTAAGAATAACACTAATGATGTTTGTTTATGTAGAAGGGTTGAAGCATAATCTTCTCAGTGTTGGACAGTTGGTTGACAAAGGGTATGATCTCTGATTCAAGGATGGGAAATGCAAAATCTTGGAAAGCTCTGGAACTAAGATTGCATTTGGTACACAGATTAGAGGTAATATCTTTCATTTAAGTAGTACTAGTAAGAGTTGGTTGTGGCATAGGAGAATGTGTCATGTAAACTTTGATATCTAATATTTTCAAGATAAATTGGTGCAGGGCACCTAGGAGCACCTTGGTTCCTAAAGTCACTTTGTTTGCATTTTTTTTTTAAAGTTGTGGTTTTGATTGTAATAAGGCTTTAGCCATGAGTATATGGTCCTTTTTGTGTGGTCAAGATGATTGAGGTGACCATATAAACATCAATCATGCTTAGTCCACTTGGATCCTTGTTATGCCACTTAGGCCTAGAAGGTATAAGGGTTGGTTTTTGAGTTTTTTTTTATTGTTTGTGTGTTTTATAATGTTTTGGGAGTATGGAGGATGTTTTTATTCCATTGGACAAGAAAAACAAATCGCCATCCTTTGGAAAATGCAAAAACTCCATAGTGTCAAGTGTTGTCAATGACACATTGACCGGTTGCAACTTCATTTTGGTTATTAAAACTATTTGTAGAAGTTGTAAACTGACTTGGATAGGTTGATATGGAGGAAATCTTGCTCCAGCACGGAGGAGGAAGTTTTTGTATGGAATTTGGGTACAAAAATCAAGAAAACTGACTATTTTTCTCTATTTTTCTTGCTGTGTACAGACTGTACGGACTGAAATTTTGGTCTAATGTACTTTTTCTAAAATTAGAGAGAGTCTAGGTTCAAATGCAACTAGTTTTAGGTCTTGAAGTGGTCGGAGTCAAAAGTTATTGAATTTTCTTTCAAAACTGGTCTAGAAACCCTGTTTTCTAGGGCAGTCCCACAAATTTGGCCCTAGAATGCATTTCCACTGATGAAATTTCATGCCACTCGATGAAATGTAGGCTAGGGGTGTATACTACTTGATTCCAAATGCATTTTCTGAGAAAATATAGTTTACTATTTTTAATGTGATGCCCTAGGTCAAATATCTCTATGTATTTGACTGAAATTATGCAATTTGGTGATGTAAATGACAAAAGTCTAAGAGAGTGAGTGAATGAATGGTGGATTTGTGTTTTTTGGGGATGGTAGAGTCATTCCAAGTTCTTGCCCCTGACCTATGCACTCAATTTTGAGCACTTGCTTTGTAACATAGCCTAAATTGATCAATTAGGCCTAGAGACCTAGTAGGCATTCTGGATTGCTGGAGTAGAGTTGGAGCAGGAGATTTGGAGGTTTGTTAGGGTCCCCTAAAGGGTGTTCAATTCCATCATTTGTTTGGCTAGACCTTTGGGATTTTGTCAAGTTTTGTTGAGAAAACCTAGTTTGGAGGGCTAGTAGCCTTACTAGTCAAGGTACAGGTTGAAGAGTTTTGGGAAGTTGGAGATCAAACCAACTACATAGAAAGTGTTTGTTGATCTGTCTTAAGATGTTAGAGAAGACTTAGGGGTTGGACAATAGTCTGGACATCAAATCCTTCATATGCCTTGTATGTGCATTTGGTTGGTTGGTTGGTTGAAGGCTAGTTGAAGTGGGTGAGTGGGCAAAGGACAATAGAGTAAACCTTTGTGTGTTGCTTCTCTTGTGCCACTCTGCATTAGGTGCTATCAAAGCCATCAAAGAGATGGGAGATAGAGGAGAAGAGGAGGAAATTCCTTCAAAGGTGACTAATGCCGAATTGGCAAAGATAGTGAGAGAGCAAGCAGCCAAGAACAAAAGGATGGAGGCTGAGATAGAAAAGTTGAAGAAAGACAAAGACAAGAAGAAGAATTCAGAAGTCATTTTAGATTCAGATGAAGAGGATCAAGATAAGGAAGAAGAAGTGCCTATGGAAGAGCCGCAAGGAGGCATGTCAGAGAGACAATTCCTAGATGCACTTGGAAAGTTGAGTAGGAAGGACACTAAGGCATACTTACCTATGTTTCCTGGTAAGATGAATCCAGAGGAGTGTATTGATTGGATTGAGGCAATGGAGAACTATTTTGAATGTGAAGAAGTGGTAGAAAATCAGAAAGTAAGGATTGCCAAATCAAGAATAAAAGGGCCAGCCTTGAGTTGGTGGAATTTTATTCAAAATGAAAGGATAGAAGATGATAGGAATCCTATCTCTACATGGAGGAAGATGGTACTTGAAATCAAGAATCAATTTGTCCCTGAGGATTATGAGGTCAACTTGAACAAGAAGTTGCACAACTTGAGACAAAAGGACATGGACGTGAGCACCTACACAGAGGAGTTTCACAAGATGACATTGAAAGCCAAGATGCCTGAGAATGAAAAACAGAAGCTTGAAAGGTATCTTAATGGCCTCAAGTTCTCCATTCAAGATGAATTAACTCTCTTTAACCCAGAGACAGTCCATAAGTGTTTTCAAATGGCATTGAGAATTGAGGATAAACAAAGAAGAAAAGGTGATTCATACAGCAGCAGCAGAGGCAGAGGAAATCAGAACTTTAGGGGCAGGGGCAGATTTCAAAATAGAGATAATTTCTCTAGATTCCAAGGTGGCGGATCACAAGAAGGCAGCCAAGGGCAGGCTGATAAAAATAGTGCTGATAAGGGTTAGTTTAGGGGCAGAGGTCCCAATGTGTTTACTGGAAGGTGTTTCTCTTGCAATTAGATTGGACATCAGTCCTTTAGGTGCCCGGAGAAGATGGGAAACACTGCTGCAAATCAGAAAGAAAGAAGAGTACAACTCCTTCAAGAAGAGGACTGTCATAGCACCACAAGTTACCAAATAGCCTCTTCCAAGTCTGCAGCACCTGAGAGTGGAGAATGCATCATGTTTAATAGATCCCTCATCATGCCAGCCACCAAGGAGCAGCCCCAAAGAAACAACTTGTTCAGAACCACTTGCAAGGTGAAAGGAAAAGTTTGCAAGGTAATAGTAGATTCAGGTTCTTCTAAAAATTTGGCTTCTAATGAAATGGTGACTAAGTTAGGATTGGAAAGAATGCCTCATCCTAACCCCTATAGAGTCTTTTGGCTAACCAAGGAACAACAAATTGTGGTGAAAGAGCAATGTTGGGTTGAATTCAAGATAGGTGAATATCATGATAAGGTTCTTTGTGAGATAGTGGATATGGATGCATGCCACCTTCTTCTTGGAAGGCCTTGGCAACATGACACAAGTGCCCAACATGATGGTAAGAACAATGTGATTCCTTTGTCCAAGAATGGTGAAAAGTTTACAATGACTCCTTTGATTGATGATTGCAAAGAGAAAGTCATTTCTAGTTCAGTTATGTTGGTAGGTGAAAAAGAGTTTTTGGCTAACCTCAAGGAAGAGAAAGTGCCATGTTTTGCAGTAGTCATCAAGCCCAAGGATGTGAATCCCAAGAAGGTCAAAGTGCAGCAACCTCTTAGGAGGATTGGACCAAAGGAAGTGGAAGAACTATTGGAGAAGTTTCAGGATGTGATAGCCGATGAAGGCAAGGATGCCCTTCCACCAAAGAGGGAGATTAGTCATTGCATTGATCTCATCCCTGGATCCACCCTACCAAACCAAGCAGCCTACAAGTTGACTCTAGAGCAAAATGCTGAAGTGGCAAGACAAATCCAAGACTTGTTGGATAGAGGACTTATCAGGAGGACTATTAGCCCATGTACAGTACCTGCAGTGCTTGCACCCAAGAAGGAAGGAACATGGAGACTATGCACTGATTCCAGGGCCATCAACAAGATTACTATCAGGTATAGATTTCTAATGCCTAGAATAGAAGATTTAATGGATTTCTTGGGTAAGGCTAACTATTTTACCAAGATAGATCTAAAAAGTGGTTATAACTAAATCAGGATAAGGGAGGGGGATGAGTGGAAAACTGCCTTCAAAACCAACGAAGGACTATTTGAATGGGTTGTCATGCCTTTTGGCTTGTCAAATGCACCAAGCACCTTCATGAGATCGATGAATGAAGTGCTAAAACCTTTCCTTAACAAGTTTATTGTTGTATATTTGGATGATATACTAATTTTTAGTGACAGCAAGGAAGACCACATAAGGCATATCCATCAAGTGCTCAGGAGGCTTCAAGAGGAGAAGTTGAGAATCAATCTTGACAAATGTGTCTTCCTACAAGAAGAGTTGATATTTTTGGGGTTTGTCATCTCCAAGGGCAGCCTAAAAATGGATCCAAGTAAGGTTGCAGCCATTCTTAATTGGCCCACACCTACAACAGCCTCGAAGGTAAGGAGTTTCCATGGTTTATGCAGCTTTTATAGAAAGTTCATTAGAGGGTTTAGTGGCATTTGTGCTCCACTTGTTGACACCATAAAAGGGGGCAAGAAATGTGTGTTTTTATGGACAAATGAGGCCAACCAAGCCTTTGAACTGTTAAAGAAAAAAATATCAGAAAAACCAGTCCTTGTTCTTCCTAATTTTGACAAGGTCTTTGTGGTAGAATGTGATGCAAGTAAGAGGACTATTGGAGAAGTCCTAAGTCAAGATGGGAGGCCTGTAGCATTCTTTAGTGAGAAGTTAAATGAGGCAAAACAAAACTACTCCACCTATGATCTAGAGTTATATGCCATGGTTTAGTCATTAAGGAAATGGAGACACTACTTATTGCCAAAGGAATTTATAGTTTTTACTAACAAACATGCATTAAGCTTCTTGAATAGGCAGCAAAAGTTGAATCACAGACATGTCAAGTGGACGGAGTACATCCAAGCATACACCTTCTCTATAAAACATAAGAAAGGAGTGGCCAATAAGGTAGTTGATGCCTTAAGCAGGAGAAATCTTGTTGTGCAAACTATTTAGTTGGAAAGCACAGGTATTCATGCCATTAAAGATCAGTATACAGCAGATGAAGACTTCAAAGAGCCATACCTATCTTGCAAGGCCCTGACAGGAAGGTATAATACTAATTTTTCTAATTTTTTTGTTGCAAGATGGATATCTTTTCAAGGGTAGCATGTTGTGTATCCCAAGAGGATCTGTTAGAGAGAATATAATCAGGGAAAAGCATTGTGGCAGCATGTCAGGTCACTTTGGTATTGATAAGACCCTAGAAATGGTTAGGAGGTACTATTTTTGGCCAAAATTGCCAACCAATGTAAGGAAGTTTGTTGAAACTTGTCAAATTTGCCAAAGAGCAAAGGGGCATACATCCAATGCAGGTTTATACACTCCTCTACCTATTCCTTCAAAGCCTTGGGATTCCATAAGTATGGACTTTGTACTTAGTTTGCCTAGGACAAAGAATGGACATGACAACATTTTTGTGGTTGTAGATAGGTTCTCAAAAATGTCTCACTTCATCCCATGTAGAACCACACATGATGCCTCACACATAGTAGGTCTTTTCTTCAAGGAAATAGTTAGGTTACATGGTTTACCTTTGTCCATAATCTCAGACAGAGACCCCAAGTTCATTGGACACTTCTGGAGGACACTGTGGAAGAGACTAGGTACAAATTTGTCCTTATCATCTGCCTATCACCCTCAGTCTGATGGACAAACAAAGGTGATTAATAGGTCACTTGGCAACCTCTTAAAATGCCTAACCAAGGAGCAAGGTGCTAGTTGGGATTCAATTTTGGCTCAGGCAGAGTTCTTATACAATGACACTGTCAATAGAAGCACCGGCCTATCTCCTTTCCAAATTGTTTATGGCACTCACCCAAGGGGTATTTTGGAAGTAAGGGAGGTTAAAAGGACTGGAAAACAGTAGTGCCTTGGCTGAAGACTTTGTTCAAGTCATGAAAGATGTCCATGAACAAGTACAACAGAAATTGCTGTCCACTTCTCAGAAATAAAAACAATTTGCTGACAGAAAAAGAAGGGATTTGTAGTTCAAGGAAGGTGATTTAGTAATGGTTCATATGAAGAAGGAGAGGCTCCCTACAAGTAAACACACTAAGCTACTCATGAAGAAGATTGGGCCTTGTGAAGTGCTCAAGAAATGTGGAGAAAATGCCTACAAAATCAGACTTCCGGATGGCATTGCTTTGTCTCCAATTTTTAATGTTTCAGACCTTTATCCCTATAAACAATCTAATCCTTAGACTGTTGTTGAAGAAGATCAAACTGATCACACACTCCAGGAACTCATTCCTTCATCTCCAAATCAGATTGAGTGCATTTTGGACAAGAGGATTGCAAAACAAACTAGAAGGCACACCTATCATGACTATTTGGTGAAGTGGCTAAACAAACCTCAGGAGGATGCCACTTGGATGAGCAGGGCAGACATTGAGAAGGCATGTTTCACATTTGACAGCATTCTAACTCAAGAGACTTGAGTTCTCTTTGACAGTGGGTGTATGGTGCAGGGCACCTCGGAGCACCTTGGTTCCTAAAGTCACTTTGTTTGTAGTTTTTTTTGAAAGTTGTGGTTTTGATTGTAATAATGCTTTAGCCATGAGTATATGGTACTTTTTGTGTGGTCAAGATGATTGAGGTGACCATATAAACCTCAATCATGCTTAGTCCACTTGGATCCTTGTTATGCCACTTAGGCCTAGAAGGTATAAGGGTTGGTTTTTGAGTTTTTTTTTTATTGTTTGTGTGTTTTATCATGTTTTGGGAGTATAGAGGATGTTTTGATTCCATTGGACAAGAAAAAGAAATCGCCATCCTTTGGAAAATGCAAAAACTCCATAGTGTCAAGTGTTGTCAATGGTGTCAATGACACATTGACCGGTTGCAACTTCATTTTGGTTATTAAAACTATTTGTAGAAGTTGTAAACTGACTTGGATAGGTTGATATGGAGGAAATCTTTCCCCAGCATGGAGGAGGAAGTTTTTGTACAGAATTTGGGCACAAAAATCAAGAAAACTGACTATTTTTTGCTATTTTTCTTGCTGTGTATGGACTGTACGGACTGAAATTTTTGTCTAATGTACTTTTTATAAAACTAGAGAGAGTATAGGTTCAAATTCAATTGGTTTGAGGTCTTGAAGTGGTCGGAGTAAAAAGTTATTGAATTTTCTTTCAAAACTGGTCTAGAAACCCTGTTTTCTAGGGCAGTCCCACAAATTTGGCCCTAGAATGCATTTCCTCAGATGAAATTTCATGCCACTCAGTGAAATACAAGATAGGGGTGTATACTACTTGATTCCAAAAGCATTTTCTGAGAAAATACAGTTTACTATTTTTAATGTGATGCACTAGGTCAAATATCTCTATGTATTTGACTGAAATTATGCAATTTGGTGATGTAAATGACAAAAGTCTAAGAGAGTGAGTGAATGAATGGTGGATTTGTGTTGTTTGGGGATGGTAGAGTCATTCCAAGTTCCTGGCCCTGACCTATGCACCCAATTTTGAGCACTTGCTTTATAACCTAGCCTAAATTGATCAATTAGGCCTAGAGACCTAGTAGGCGTTCTGGATTGCTGGAGTAGAGTTGGAGCAGGAGATTTGGAGGTTTGTTAGGGTCCCCTAAAGGGTGTTCAATTCCATCATTTTTTTGCCTAGACCTTTGGGATTTTGTCAAGTTTTGTTGAGAAAACCTAGTTTGGAGGGCTAGTAGCCTTACTAGTCAAGGTATAGGTTGAAGAATTTTCAGAAGTTGGAGATCAAACCAACTACATAGAAAGTGTTTGTTGATCTGTCTTAAGATGTTGGAGAAGCCTTAGGGGTTGGACAATAGTTTGGACATCAAATCCTTCATATGCCTTGTATGTGCCTTTGGTTGGTTGGTTGGTTGAAGGCTAGTTGAAGTGGGTGAGTGGGCAAAGGACAATAGAGTAAACCTTTGTGTGTTGCTTCCCTTGTGCCACTCTGCATCATAAATACTACTTAAGCTATGAGAGATCTTCCAATGCTTTTAAAACCTACTAATAGCATGTGTAAGGAATGTTACTTGGGCAAACAGAGAAGAACTATATTCAAAAGTAAAAAATAGAGACCTTACACTAAGTATGGTTTTCTAATATCATTTGAGGCTCTTGAGAAATTCAAAATATTCAAGGATATGGTGGAGAATGAAATCGGATTAAACATAAAATGTCTCAGGTCTGATAGAGGTGGAGAATTCACATCCAGAGAGTTCATAGAATTCTGTGAGAAACATGGGATAAAAAGATAGTTTCTACTCCAAAGACTCCACAGCAGAATGGAGTAGTGGGGAGAAAAAACTAGACCATCCAGGAAGCATCTAGAACCATGATGATGGAAACAAATGTTCCTTAGATCTACTGGCGAGAATCTATAAGCACCATTGTCTATACTCTTAATAGAGTACAAATCAAAAGCAATACTGGTAAGACTCCCTATGAACTCTGGTTTGGCATCACTGCTATTGTGAAGTATTTCAAAGTCTTTGGTAGCAAATGTTACATTAAAAGAGATGAAGACCTTGGCAAATTTGATGTTAGAAGTGATGAAGGAATATTCTTGGGTTATTCTACTCAAAGAAAAGCATACCGGTGTTATAACAAGAGATTGAGAAAGGTTGTAGAAAGTACAAATGTGAAGGTTGATGAAGGCATTGAAAAACCCTCAAGGTTTTATGAATATGAAGAAGATGATCAAAATGATGTTTTGGTTCAAGCCCCTTCTGAAATTCAGACCCAGACTAATCTAAAGAATCCTGAAATACAGGAAGAAGAGACAAGTTTGAATGAACCTATCCAAGAGATAGAAGTGCAAGAAGTTCCCAAAACTCGCAGGTATATAAGATTGAATCATTCTAAAGATCAGATCATAGGTGATAAAAGAAAAGGTGTTCAAACAAGAAGAAATATTGCTCGATACTTAGAAAAGTATTGTCTGATCTCAAAGACTGAACCAAAAATAGTAAGTGAGGTATGCAATGATGAAAGCTAGACTAAAACAATGAAGGAAGAGTTGATGCAGATTGAGAAAAATCACACTTGGGATCTTGTTCCTAGACCTAGAAACAAAAATGTGATTGGAACCAAATGAGTCTTCTGGAATAAACTGAATGAAGATGGTGAAGTTGTCAGAAACAAAGCTAGATTAGTTTGCAAGGGTTATTCTCAAGTTGAAGGAGTTGATTTTGAAGAAACTTTTGCTCCCATGGCAAGGATTGAAGCAATCAGATTATTTCTTGCCTTTGCTACCTTCAAGGATTTCAAAGTATATTAGATGGATGTCAAGTCTGCCTTCCTGAATGGTGACTTGGAAGAAGAAGTATAGATTGAGCAACTAGATGGATTTCAATTGTGTAATCATGGTGATATGGTCTGCAAGTTGAAGAAAGCATTGTATGGACTCAAACAAGTCCCAAGAGCCTAGTATGAAAGACTAGATAACCATCTTTTGAAGATTGGTTACAACAAAGGTACTGCTGACAGTAACTTGTACTTCAAAATTGATCATGAAAATATCTTTATTGTTGAAGTGTTTGTTGATGATATCATTTTTGGAGGAAGAGATAGTATGTGCAAGACTTTTGCAAATCAAATGAAAAGTGAATTTGCGATGTCTATGTTTGGGGAAATGAATTTTTTCTTAGGTTTGAAAATCACTCAAACAAAAAAAGGAATCTTCATTTCTCAGACCAAGTATGTGAAAGAATTGTTGAAGAAATTTGGGATGGAAGACTCAAAACCAATGAATACTCCCATGGAAACTGGATGCAAACTAAGCAACGATGATGACTCTCCTAAGGCTGATAAAAAAAAGTATAGGTCAATGATTGGAGGACTATTGTATCTTACTCAAACTAGACATGACATTATGAATGTTCCTGGTCTTGTTGCCAGATTCCAAGCTAATCCTAGAGAATCTCATGTCATGGAAGTCAAGAGGATTTTCAGATATCTAAAAGGAACGATTGAGTATGGTTTATGGTATCCTAGGGATCATGATTTCTCTCTTCATACATATACAGATGTGAATTGGACAGGAGATGTGGATGACCAGAAGAGTACCAGTGGTAGTGCATTCTTTTTGGGGAGAAGATTGGTTTCTTGGTTGAGTAAGAAATAAGAGGCAATATCTCTATCCATTACAGAAGTAGAATATATTACAGTTGTGGGTAGTTGCACTCAAGTATTGTGGATGAAGCAAATGCTAAAAGATGTCAAAGTGGAGTATGAGGAACCTATCACAATCTTCTGTGATAACTCAAGCGCAATAAACATTTCAAAAAATCCAGTGTTGCATTCAAAGACAAAACATATATCCATCAAGTTTCACTTTTTAAGAGAGCAGGTGAACAAGAATGAAGTCAGATTGGAGTTTGTACCCTCTAAGGATTAGATTGCAGATATCTTTACTAAACCTCTACCTAAGGACTCTTTTGAGTATCTCAGGGAGAAGCTAGGGGTTATTACTCCTCCAGTTCTTAAATAAGGTGCACTGATGTGCATTAGTCCGGTGGATCTCACAGTCATATCTTGTGATCCAAATTGATGATACGAAGCTGCTACTCAGGGGGAGCAGTCTATTTTACCTGGAAGACATGTGAAAATTAAAAGTGGTTTCTGATCAAAGGGGAAAAATAAAGGAAGAGAAGACATGAATGATTGCTGTTGATAGAAGCTATGTCAGTCAGTGAGGAGAAGTTCTTGTCTTGATGGTTAAAATAGTTTTTCACATCATATGTTGCCATCAATAACAAAGGGGGATATTGTTGCAAGTATGGGCCTAACCGGTGTTGTCATTGATGTCAACATACTCATGTTGCATTGATGTCAAGGATTGGATGAGCTGTGTGCTGGGGATATTGAGAAAATTAGTCCTATCAGAAATAGAAAAGAACAGTGAAGACAGTGAAGCTCTATAAAGTGAAGATACTAGCCAAGATGGAGATCAGGGAATGCACATCAATGGGTTTGTAGATATGTGTCTAAAGATGACCCAGTCAAGATTTTAGAGGTCCGCATGAAGATTTGAAGAAGTTATGGCCACTTGAGTGAAACTGATTCTGGAAAGTGTTCAGAGGTGACATAGTGACGCAAATAGGTCTGGTAAGATCCAGAAATACAATATCATGTTTTGTAGATTTGATGGAGTGTTTAGGAAGCCAATGTGAATTGAAAACTCAATTGATTCATGGTCTAGAGGTTTGCAAGCATTTATTCTAATTTGATAGTGATGACAAAATGTGTTGTTGAGGTTCTGGATGAAGATGAGAATGATTTTAGTAGACAGAAGTGGTATGGATATTCTTTGTGATTCAGGCAAGCTTGTGGGGGTCTCTAGATTGTGTCCAGTTCATGTTGGTGATCTACATTGAAGATTGAACTCATAATTAAATATTTACTTCTGGATGATGAAGTTCTTCATAATCATGGCCAACTGGATGGTTTGCACATCTTGTAGATGATCTTGAAGGTGTTCTGTGAAGCATGGCATGTTCCTCAAAGAAGATTGAAGTCCTAGATATGTGTGGCCAACTGTGTGGTGATTCACATGAAGTCTTTTGTAATAAGACAAGTTGTATTTGTGTATTTGCTCTATAACAAAATAAAGTTTATATTGTGCTAACTTTGATGATTATCCCAAAGTCAAGGTCTTGTATAAATAAGAGTTGTAAAGTCATTTCAAAGCAAGCAGGTGAAGATGAGAGTGTGGTAGAGAGGAGAAGAGTGAAAGGCAGAGCAGAAGTGTTGAGCTTAAATGGAATTGACTCAAGCATGGTGAAGATGATATTCTTCAGTTCAAGCATGTGATATTTATTATTCTATAGATTGTGTGTCTCCTGTAGGCAGTGGGCCTCTTGTGAGCAGTGTGCTTGGGTAGTGAGCCCTAATTGACATGTGCCATTTTGTTCCTCTTATTCTTTTAACAGAGAATACAATCTTGGGTTAGTCACCCCGTGGTTATTCCCTTAACCAGGTTTTCCATGTTAAAATCTTGGTCTCATATGTGTTAATGTGTTTCTACTCTTAAATTATTGCATTATGTTTCCATGATTGATTTATTATTATGCTGAAGGATTTAAGTGGTTAATAAAAGGAAACTTTTGGGACAACTGATTCACCCCTCCCTCTTAGTTGTCTATCTTGAAACTAACATATACTCTGCTTCTGATGTAGATAAGGATATTGCCTCCTACTTTTTGCTTAGCCAAGAAACCAATCTACTTCCCAAGAAGAATGCACCACCACTAGTACTTTTCCTGTCATCCACATCTCCTACCCAATCAACATCTATATATGCATGAAGAGTAAAGTCATTGTCTTTTAGATACCACAAGCCATAATCAAGTGTTCCTTTGAGATATTTGAAGATTTTTTTGATTTCTACAACATGGGATTCTTTAGGATTATCTTGGAATCTAGCAACAAGCCCAACTGCATTCATATATCAGGTCTAGTCTGAGTCAGATAGAGCAGTCCTCCAATCATTGATCTATACCTTTTCTGATTTGCCTTAGAGGAGTCATCACCTTTACTCAACTTACATTCGGTTACCATAGGCATACCTACTAGCTTTGAATCTTCCATTCCAAACTTCTTCAACAATTCTTTCACATACTTAGACTGAGATATAAAGACACCTTTATCAGACTGAGTGATTTGCAAACCTAAGAAGAAATTCATCTCACCAAACATGGACATCTCAAATTCAGTTTGCATCTTATCAACAAATGTTTTACACATGCTCTCATTTCTACCAAAAATGATATCATCAACAAATACCTCAACAATTGGAATATTCCCATGATCAATCTTGAAATAAAGATTACTGTCAGCAATGCCTTTGTTATATCCTAGCTTTAGCAGATACTTATCTAATCTTCCATATCAAGCTCTTGGGGCTTGTTTCCAAGAGTCCATATAATGCATTCCTTAATCTGCAGACCATGTCTTTCTGATCAAACAACTGAAATCCTTCCAGTTGCTCAATGTAGACTTCTTCTTTTAACTCTCCATTTAGGAATGCTGATTTGACATCCATCTAATAGACCTTGAAATCTTTATAAGTAGCAAATACAAGAAATAACCTGACTACTTCTATTCTTTCCACCAGAGCAAATGTTTCTTCAAAATCAATTCCTTCTACTTGAGAATATCCTTTGCATACCAACCTTGCTTTGTTTCTTACAACTTCACCATCTTCATTTAGTTTGTTTCAGAAGACCCATTTAGTTCCAATCATATTTTTGTCCTTGAGTCTAGAAACAAGATCCCAAGTGTGATTCTTTTCAATTTGCATTAATTCTTCTTCCATTACCTTTACCCAATTTTCTTCTTCATAGGCTTCACTTACTGTTTTTGGTTCAATCTTTGAAATTAGACAAATCTCTTCTTGATCTTCAGCAATTCTTCTCCTAGTTCAAACACCTTTATTTATATTTCCTATGATTTGATCTTTAGGATGATTCATCCTTACATACCTGGGAGTTTTGGGATTTTCTTGAACTTCTATTTCTTGAGCTTGTAACTCAACTTCTGCACTATCCTCTTGAATTATTGGATTTTCTAGATTAATTTGGATCTAAATCTGAGTTTGCACTTGCCTTTCTTGACTTGGATTTTCATCTTGATCATCTGAATCATATCTGCAAGACCTAGAATGTCCTTCCTTACTCTCATCAACTTTGACATTAGCACTTTCAACAATCTTTTTCAACCTCTTGTTAAAGCATCGATATGCTTTGCTTTGAGTAGAGTAACCCAAAACAATTCCTTCATCACTTCTTGCTTCAAACTTGCCTAGATCCTCATCTCTTTTGATATAGCATTTACTACCAAAAACTCTAAAATATCTCACAGTAGGAGCATGACCAAACCAGAGTTCATAAGGAATCTTACCAGAATTGCCTTTGATCTGCACTTGGTTAAGAGTGTAGACAGCAGTACTCACAACTTCTCTCCAGTAAACTTGTGGAACATTTATTTCTATCATCATGGTCCTTGTAGCTTCTTGAATGGTCTAGTTCTTTCTTTCCACAACTCCATTTTGCTTAGGAGTCCTAGGAGCAGATAACTATCTTTTTATTCCATGCTTTTCACATAATGTATCAAACTCACCGAAGGTAAATTCTCCACCTATGTTGGATCTCAGACACTTTATCTTCACACCAATTTCATTTTCCACCATAATTTTGAACACTTTGAATTTTTCAAGAGCTTCTGATTTTTCTTTTAAGAAAGTTACCCACATTATCTGGGAATAATCATCAATCAGCAACATAAAATATCAATCTCCTTGCACACTCCTAATTCTAGCAGGACCACATAGATCAGTATGCACAAGTTTCAATCACCCACTTGAAAATTGTTATTTACTTTTGAATGATGTTTTGTTCTATTTACCCAATTGACATTCTCTACACATGCTATCAGGTTTCACAAGTCTTAGAAGATCTCTCACAGCCTGAGTAGAACTTATCTTGACAATGTTATCAAAATTCACATGACACATTCTCCTATGCCACAACCAACTTTGATCTATTTGAGCAATCAAACAACTTTTACCATAACTAATTAATTGAAAGATGTTAGCTCAAGTTTGTGTACCAGATGCAATTTCAGTTCTAGAGCTTTCCAAGATTTTGCATTTGTCATCCTTGAATTAGAGATCATAACCCTTGTCAACCAATTGTCCAACACTGAGAAGATTATGCTTCAATCCTTCCACATACAAAACATCATTTGTGTTATTCTTACCATCAAAAGAGATGGATCCTCTACCATAGATTCTACCAGCTGAGTTTTCTCCAAATTTTACAAGCCCACCTTCATATTTTTCAATGCTTACAAACTTACTTTTATCACCAGTCATGTGATGAGAACATCAACTATCGATCACCCATTCATCATTTTCAACAACCTAAGCAGCCAAGGCACTTTCCACATTTTCACAACTAGTAGATTCAGTAGACATCGGATCTTATTCTTTTATAGCAATGAACACCCAATCATTTTTACTAGAACCTCCATGATCAAATTCATCATCTATGATTCCTTCTCCAGCTTCTTGGATATAGTAACATTTCTTCTGACCTTTATATATGTTAGGGTTTGGTTTTGAAAACCTCTCCAGACATCTTGAGGTAAAATGACCAATCTTATTACAAGCAAAACTTTTGAGTGGCAACCTTCCTTCATACTTACCAGATCATCTTGGCAATCTTTTGGCAATAAGAGCTTCAAGATTTGCAGTCTCAATTTCATCATCTTCAAGATCCTTCCTTTCCTTCACAAATCTGTTTGATCTTGCTGAAGAGCTTTCACCTAGATCATATCTTTGTTTTCCATATACACTGGCCTTAAATGCAGATTAAGACTTAGGAAGAAAATCACCAAACTCACTTAATTCAAAAGCTAAAATTTTGCCAACCAGCTGATCTCTTGTAACTTCTGAGATAGTCTTGATCTCCTCTATAGAAGCAACCTTATGTTTGTATGAATTAGGTAAGGCTATGTGCACTTTTGCCACAATCTTTGATTCTTACAAAGTTCCACCAGCACAACTGATACCACACACAAGTTCATTTATGTTTTGCATGTAGATTATGATGTTTTCATCTTCACTCATCCTCAGATTTTCAAAATTTTCTCTCAGACTTTGTAGCTTGGCACATTTGACATATTCATCACCTTCATATAGATTCTCCAACTTCTTTCAGATTTCATGAGTAATTTTTATTCCAAAGACATTTGTCATTTCTAAATCAATCGGGGCACTCAACAAGGCTTCTTTAGCTCAAAGGTTATTTTCAGCATCTTTAAGTTGATCTGGAGTTGAAGGACCTTTCTCCAGAGGTTTATACTCATCATTGGTTATCACCCAATAAGCATCATCCATGCTTTGTAAATGGCACTCCGTGTGACTCTTCCAAACAGAATAATTTGTTCCATCAAATCTCAGACTATCCTTCTTGTAGGTCAACATCCTAGATCTCCTCAAGCGGTCAAGCTTCTTTTAGAGGATCTGGCTCTAATACCAATTGTTGGAATTAGTCCAGACAACTGAGAGGGGGGTTGAATAAGTTGTCTTACAAATTTAACCTTTTCTACTTTTTAATCTTCTTTATCAACTTACAATCAAATCAATAATGTAAATATTAAAGCATGAATCAACAACACATGAGGAAAAATAAACTTAACACACATAACACCAAGATTTTTACATGGAAACCCAGTTAAGGGAAAACCATAGTGGGGGTTAACCCACAAGATTCATACCCTATTAAAAGTACTTAGAAGAAAAGAGAAGACACATGCCTTCAGGCTCACTACCTACATAATTTATGTTTAGTATAGAAAGAACTAACTGATAAATAGCATCCCTTTTGTGCCTGGTTCAGTTTCATTCTACTCTGCCTCAAATACTTCTTTTCTAATTCTTCATCAAAACAACTCTTGTTCTTCTGCTTCTCCTCTACTCTTCTCTGCCTTTGATGCTTTCTTCAGATTATATTATTTTTGCACAAGGATAATTTTCCACAACTCATCAACAAGTATTTATATGCTTCATCAACCTTGGAATGAACATCAAGGTCAGCACTACAAACATCTAACTTAATGAGAATCACTAAGTTGTCTGCCAAACATAACTGTGACTCAAATCTTCCTTAATCAACATGCCATGCTTCATAGAAATGTTCTTAGATCATCCGCGACACACTTGAAACATCTGGTTAGCCAAGACTGGGAAGAACAACAACACCAAGAAGGAAATCTTCATTGACAAGATCAAACTTCAATGTGGACCTCCAACATAGTACTCACACAATCCAGAGACTTCCACAAGCACATTGAATTCAACAAAAACATCCACACTCCTCCAAATCATCAGAATCACTTGCATCTTCCTCTGGAACCTCAAGAACACTGTCTGCCACGATTATCACTTTAGAAAGATTGCTTGTAGACCTCCAAACCACAAACCACTTGAATGGATGATACACACTGACTTCCTAAACATGTCTCCAGATCCACAGATCATCATTTGACATATCCGGAACAATCTGGACCTCTTTCCTGTCACTATGTCTCTTCTAAACACTGCAAAACTCATTCTACTCAAATGGCAAGAGCTTCTTCAAATCTTCATGTGAACCCTTCAAAGCTTAACTGGAGCTTCTTCAGACAATCTTGTACTCAACCATATGGTCCATATACATTGATCCTTATTAATTTTCTCAATATCCTCAACAATCTAGTCTTCTACAAAGGTAGCAAAATAGGATACAGTAGACACCAATGGAAACAAGGATATGTTGACATCAATGAGAACACCACTTAGGCACATATTTGCAACAAGAAGATGCATAATATTGGGGCACGATCAACACATTGTAGTTAATGGGTGAATAGTTGCATTCAAATAAGTTCCCTTCAGTAAGTACTAGTATGCTACTCCTTTGGTTAGTGTCTATTATATAACACACAAAATGTTAAATTTTCAAGATCAGATATGCTGTTATGGTGATTATGGAACAACTCATAATTGACTGTCTGAATGTATATCTTTGTTTTACTTCTGTGATCGATAAATGGAATGGATTCAAATTTTATTCATTGTATTTACTATGATGAATGCGCTGAGGATTGTCAAATTGGATGTTCCTGAATATATGTTTGTACGGAGGTAGATTAGAGAATTGTGATTAATCATCTATTCTGCCTTGCTTCGATTGATATATATATTTTAGAAAGGGCACATATGCTGGAAGACCACATCCTTCCAATATCGTGTCTCATCCATTTAATTAGAGGTGTGATTACTATTAGTTTAGGGACGATGAGGTTAGAATTGGCATAACCTCCTGAAGCTACAAAATATTAACACTCCCTCTTAGCTAGGGAGGTATAGCAAAGTCTTCCTTGAGTCCTACTCAAGGGTATCATGTCTTTTCATGAACTCTCAACATGACGTCCATAATGGCTATATCCAATTGTGAAAAAAAATACAACTTAGTCTCAGAGATGTGTATTGTACAAGGGCTTTCACCTCATATTTCTCTGTCTCAGAGAAATATACGATAGAAGAACTTTCACCTCATATTTCTCCATCTCAAAGAAATATAAGATACAAGGGCTTTCACCTCTTATTTCTCCATCTCAGAGAAATATATAATACAAGGGCTTTCACCTCATATTTCTCTATCTCAGAGAAATATACAATACAAGGGCTCTCAATGATGTTGTGACTCCCTTTTCATGAGAGTGTCATTCTCCACCACACCAAGCTTATCTCAAAAGTATGCAAACTTTACTCTAGGAAGAGGCTTGGTGAGGATATTAGCCATCTGATCATCAGTGCAAATATACTTGAGTTGGATTGCTTTCCTCAACACCATGTCCCTAATGTAATGATACTTGATCTCCACATGCTTTGTCCTATCATGAAATACAACATTTACTAAGAGCTTTACATAGATTTAGTTATCATAGTGAATTAATGTTGGCTCTACCATCTGACCAAACAATCCTACAAGGAGCTTTCAAAGCCATACTGCTTCATGGGTTGCTACACATGCTATAATATATTCAGCCTCTACTGCGCCTAGTGGCACAAAGGTCTGCTTCCTACTACACCAAGAAATCATGGCAGATCCCAGACTAAAGCGACATCCAGAGGTTCTCTTCCTATCAACTACACTCCTAGCCTTGTTAGAATTAGAATAACCTTGTAATCTTAGATCCCCACTAGAAGTATACCTCAAGCCATATCCCATAGTACCACATAAGTATCTTAGTATATGCTTTGCTACAACTAGATGTATTTTTCTTAGCTCACACATGAATTGGCTAAGAGCACTCACTGCATAACAAATGTCTGGTCTAGAGTTGACTAGGAATATCAATGATCCAATCAATTGTCTATACATGGTGGGATCTACCAAGTCTAAATCAGATGCTGAGTTACTCAACTTCTTCAAATTTGTCTCCATAGGTGTAGACATGGACTTATAGTCCATCATCCCAAATCTTCTTAGTATACCTATAGTGTATTTCCCTTGACTTAGAAAGATCTCATTAGGTCTTTTCCATACTTCCAGTCCCAGGAAGTAATGCATAAGGCCAAGGTCCTTCATCTCAAACTCAAAGGTTAACTCTTTCTTACATTTGACAATGAGGTTCTCTTCTCCAGTGAGAAATAGATCATCAACATAAAGGACCAAGATCAAGACCTCACCATCATCTATCTTGAAATAAAGGTTGGAATATGCATCATTCTTGGAGAAACCTAAACTCATCAAGTAACTATCAATCCTTTCATACCATGCATGAGGTGCTTGTTTAAGACATACAAGGCCTTCTTCAATTTGTATACATGAGACTCCTTCCCATGAATCACAAAACCGTATCGCTACTCAATAGACACTTCTTCCTCAATCACACCATTAAGAAATGTAGTCTTTACATCCATGTGATGTAACTTCTACCCCTTTACAGAGGCAATAGCAATACTCATCCTAATGGAGGTATATCGAGCAACATGAGCAAATGTCTCCTCATAATCTATTCCCTCCTTCTAAGAGAATCCTCTTGTCATGAATATCGCCTTGTGTTTCTCAATACTGCTATCAGCTGCATGTTTGATTTTTTAGAGCCATTTGGAAGTCACTACTGACTTCCCTTCAAGTCTCGAAATAACATCCCATTCATCATTTTTAATGATGGACTAATACTCTTCTGTCATTGCATCTCTCCTTACCTATTGATTATATGCCTCCTCAAATCTGAAAGGTTCAGAATCAATGATGTGACTCATCAATACCACATAATCTAAGAACTTCTGAGGTCTCTTGCTTTCCCTAAAGGTTCTTCAAGGAGCTACATATTTTTCTGCCTCTTGTATGGTTTGTTGAGCCCATAGAGGCCTTTTCCAAACTACGACAATATCTCTAGGTCCATCAGTTGGTTCTATTGGATCAACTAGATCAATAGTCTCAGCTAGTTCGTTGGAATCCCTCTAAATGTCAGGAGTATGATCAAAATCCATATCCCGTGAAGTCTCCTGCTCCTCACTATCTATCTCCATTTAAGATCCTTTAATATTTTGAAGGCTACTTCTTCCTCAAAGGAGACATCCTTGTTGATCTCAATTTGTTTTTACCCTAGAATATATATTTTGTAAGCCTTTGAAGATTCATTGTATCCCACGAATATACCTTCTTTCTTGAAGGTTCTAGTTTTGATCTTTTGTCCTTGGGCACATGAATGTACATAGTGTAACCAAATATTCTTAGGTGACTAACCTCAGGCTTCACACTTATGAAGGCCTCCTCTAGAGTCATCTTTCCCAATATCTGATGAGGGCTTTTGTTCTGAACATATACTGTGGTTCTGGAAGCTTCTGCCCATAGAAAACTCTGTAAACTTTTATCATGAATCATAGCCTTATTTGCCTCTACTATGAATTTGTTCTTTCTTTCGGCAACTCCATTTTGCTGAGGGTTGTACGGAACACAGAACTCCCTCTTGATCCCTGCCTCAATGCAAAAATTATGAAATCCTCTGGAAGTATACTCCCTTCCATTATCTGATCTTAGAACCTTAATTTTTTTCCCAGACATGTTCTCAACTTGTGCCTTGAATTCTAGAAACTATCAAGGACTTCCTTCGACTCCTTGGGTTTCAAGAAGCAAATCCAAGTCTTTCGAGAATAATCATCAATGAAAGTCACATAGTACAAGAATCCACTCAATGATGCCACAGACATTGGTCCACATAAGTCTGAATGAATAAGATTTAAGATCCCTTTGATCTACTATCACTACTATGGAAGGGACTCTTGATATTTTTACCAAGTGTGCATCCTCTACAGGTACCATCGTGCTCTAAACTAATCTTTGGAAGACTAGTAACCACTTTCTCCATAGAGGGAAGGGCTCTGAAATGTAAGTGAGCAAGTCTTCTATGCCATAGCTCATTCAAACTAATGGAGTTGTGAGATAATACTTGAACTGGACGAATTGATAATCTATATAGACTCTCCTAACGAATACCGATTACACGAGCTAATTTTATGCTAGAGTTCTTGGGCCATGCAAGAACTTTTCCTTCAGAGAAAACAACCTTGTACCCTTTGTCCTCCAAGGATGAAATGCAGACAAGGTTTCTTTTGATCCTTGGTATGAACAAGACATCACTCAAATGAAAAGGAATACCTGAATTTAGCTAGAACAAAGTGGCCCCAGTCCCCTTTATGGCATAACTAGCATTATCTCCAATTATCACCTATAGGTTAGACTCTTTCTCTACTAAGTCTGTAAGATGCTCTCTATAACCTATAATGTGATGTGAAGCTCCGCTATCTATCAACCAAGTATCACTGTCAGTTGGTACATTACTTGAAAGGGCAGAGATGAATAGAAATCCCTCTGAATTATCTTTTGAATGTCTTGATTCCTTATGAGGTGACTCTTTATCAATGTCTACAATAGAAACATGTTGCTTCAGCTTTAAATTGCACTCTTGGGCATAATGTCCATACTTGTCACATTTGTAGCACTGAATATGAGAGAGATCTTTCTTTTTCCATTCTGGAAAAAAATCTAATTTTCTATCTCTATTCCTCTTGAAAGTGCCTCTTTTTCCTTTTCTTCCTTTGCCTCTTTCTCTAGTAGCATGTGTAGCAAGAACTTGATTTTTTTAATCATGGGAGTTTTGCCCATTTCCTCTTGCTGCCAATCTAGTTTCTTCTTGAATACAGTCAGCTGGGAGATGATCAAACTTGGGTAACTTGGATCTCCCACTGATGCTCTGAATAAAAGGCTCCCAAGATTAGGGAAGACCATTTAGAGCCAACATAACAAGATCTTTGTCTGCAACTTTATCTCCAATAGTGCTTAGTTGATCTCTCAACTCAGAGATCTTCATAAAAAATGAAATGACTGAATCTCCTTTAGCCATTTTTACATGATGCAGCTACTGTCTCAGAGCAAGGGCTCTGCTGGTATTGTTGATCTCATACAGTCCTTTTAGAGCATCAAGCATCTCTTTAGCTATCTTCATCTTGGAGATGATCAGTACTAGATGATCCTTCACAGAGTCTGTCATGATATTCCTAGCCTTCGTGCCATTTCTCTTCCATTGGATTTTCTCTATGTCATCTAATGGTTCAGGCATGTCATTTTCTTTGAATTCTACAAGATCATTCTCTTCTAAGACAATGAGTACCCTAAATTTCCAAGGGTTGAAGTTTGAAGCTCCATCAAGCCTATCTTCTACTTTGACATCGGTCACCATCTTGAGAAATTGCCCTAAACAAGGATTTGTATTCCACACAATGTTTTAGCCAAATCTGATCAGATTTTCCTAAACCTGCTCTGATACCATGTTAAATATTCCAGATCAGATATGTTGTTATGGTGATTATGGAACAACTCAGAATTGACTGCCTGAATGTATATCTCTGTTTTACTCCTATGATTGATAAATGGAATGGCTTCATATTTGATTCGCTATATTTACTGTGATGAATGTGCTGAGGATTGCGAAATTGGATGTTCTTGAATATATCTCTCTATGGAGGTAGATTATTGAACCATGATTAATCATCTATTCTGCCTTGCTTCGATTGATATATATATTTTAGAAAGGACACATATGTTGGGAGACCACATCCTTCCAGTATCGTGTCTCATCCATTTAATTAGAGGTGTGATTACTATTAGTTTAGGGCTGATGAGGTTAGAATTGGTGTAACCTCCCGAAGCTACAAAACATTAACACAAAGAACCAGAAGAAGAATGATCAATAATAAACTCATGGTACCTACAATAGAATGAAACCATTCTACTTAAACATCATTCTTTTAAATGGTCAAACAATCAATATGATAGAAAATTGGTAGCAGTCAAAATAATTTGTTTGAAAGGTTGGTTGATCATCGAATTTAAAAATAAAATTAAACATTATATGAAAGCAATCAGAGGAACGAAAATATGATGTGGGAAATTGTGAGGGCGATGGGGTTTGTATAGAGGTGATTTTGCATTCGGCTAAGAACAATGTCAGTAATCACATGAGACGCGCGTGGTCGAAAAAATGGGCCATCTTTAAAAAAGAAAAGGTGTGTTTTAAACTAGTCGTTGCATGGTCGATTTTAAATTCTAATTAATAATAATTATTTTGGGAGAGTACATCTAGCATATTCAATATTCGATTTGTACGTTAAGGGCACTGAATGTAAAGATGAATGTACATTAATGGAGTAATAATTCCGTGTGACTCCAGGTAAACAATTTTGTCTGCATGTGATTTATACGTAAATTTCTTTTCGTTCTATGTATCACGCGGTATAAATGGCGGGGCTCACAACTAGACATCACTTTTTATTACTTCTGCATATCTCGATTTCACATTGATTTTGTTTCGATCATAAGACCACAGGTTTTATAATCTTGTAGAGGATTAATCAAGCTAATTTAATAAAATGGATACATTTGAATGTAATTAATGTTATTTTAGGAGTCCTTAACAGTTAACTTGTGGACTGTTTTGTAATGTAATGTAATTCTTTGCATTCTTTCAATATAAAAAAAATGATGAAAGATTATTTCTTAGTCTTTTTTTTAAAAAAATTTCTATATATCTATTCTTACATCTGTTTCCACACATTTATTTACAATTTATCTATATATACATTTTTTTTGTTACATTCAATTTGATTATCTATTTATTACACTTATAAATGTATTTATTCATAAATAATTTTTTTTTACTCAAGCATCTTTATGATGTGTGTCATTTCTTGGGTGCGACATTAATTCCATGGTTGTGGACTTGACCCTTGATTTTTTAGATATGCCAATTACTAGTGTTCCTACACCTTTTCACTAGCTATTATGAGCCAACTAAACACATGTTTACATGATATATCGTTACATCCTTGTATTTGAAAGCATTCATGTGCATTCATTTCATCGTCCTCTTATGTTTGATCTTCATCTTTCAACCTAAAAGCATCTAAGGAGCAATTAAGGTGTGGTTGTTGAAGATCTAAATTATTTATTTATGTCTCTTTAATTGTCTTATTAATGACCTCTAGGATTCCCTCCTTGGTTTAGTAGAGCCAAAAATGTAGAGGAGCTTCTCACTCTTGTAAATTGGCCCATTTCTACCTATAGCCTAATCATGATACTTATCCTTTGTATCTAGATTGACAAACATCCCTAGGTCTAGGTCTTGTGTGCTTTCCTCTAAGGTTGTACTGTTACAATTTTGGGAACCAACACAACCGATCTTAGCTTGACCAATTAGAGGCCTAGGATGGAACAATCTTCAAAAATGGACTACCAATATAGCAAATACACACAATCGCCATATTCTGTGCATAGATTGATTGTACAAATCATCATAAATTTCAATTACCAAGATATATCATAAATATCTTTATTTTTATTTAGAATTACAAGTACACCTTAAGATTATTTAAACCTGGTTTGGAAAGACCATGAAAATGAAACAAAGCTAAGACCATGCTACAAAGATGAATATTTCTAATTTAAGAATTGACACACATGGTATCAAACTTTGAGACTTTGATACGAAAGTAACGTGTAAGAAAGAACTCTTCCATTTTCCTTCAATTAAAATTATAACAATTCTATTTTTTAAAAATTCATGATTCATTACCTTTAACAATTTATCTAACAATTAAATACATTCTTTAAATTTTAGAATCTATAATTTCCAACCCACCACTAAAACCTAAAGAAAATGTATTATAACACTTTTCACAAAATTATTAAATACACATTTACACACCATAATATTTAAATAAATATGCTACTTACAAATATTGTTATCTACATTTATTTAAAATTACGTTACAGTCAACTAAAATAAAACTTTTGTTTAGTTTAGATTACTACCATGTGCCACGCTTTACCAGCTACTTTCTCATAATTTCCAGCTTTGTCCAATTAAAATAAAAAAAAGGAGACAAAAATAATAAAACTCATTCTAAAGATGTGATGTTTCTCAAAGAAATCCATTGCATTTCGCATGCCGCATGCAGCACATGCAATTAGATTCTTCTACCCATTATAAATTCTAAGATTAAAGATGATAGACGACACATTAATCAGTCTTGCAAAGTAGAGCATATACATTAAATCTCACCTTATTAAAGCTGAGAACATAACAGTGGCCTCTATTACAATTGTTCAATTGTAGTCTCTATCATGTTTCTATAGAAAATATTAGTCGCTTTTTGCAAAGTAGAGCATATACATTAAATCTCACCTTATTAAAGCTGAGAACATAACAGTGGCCTCTATTACAATTGTTCAATTGTAGTCTCTATCATGTTTCTATAGAAAATATTAGTCGCTTTTCTACAGCTGTTAATAGAAATTTCAATCATATTTTGGTCGGCTATGCTATATATGTACACATCTTGTAACTGCTAAAAATTTGGTAGTACTATTTTTTTTTCGTGTGGAAAAGTGGAGGCGTTAAGAGTTGGGAAAACGAAGAAGCTCAATTGGCTGGGTCGGAGATCATTATTTATGGGAATGATTGTAGCAGAGCGGAGGGAGCCTAGCAAGAATCAGTTCTTGAATTACAAATTATGTATTAGTACTTTAAACGTTTCTGTTGTAGTGGTGCAGCGAATAGACATCATCTTGGCCTTATAACGGAACTACAACGGAACTACATTATGGAATAACTATGCCAATATAAAGCAGGTGAGTGAGCTTAAGCTCTCAATTTGTTGATAAGCCATGGCGACGCAGATGAGCAAAAAGAGAAAGGTATGCTTCTGTTGTTACCCCCACTACACGATATTTTGAATTGGTTTTCACTTTGGCTTTATATATATATTATCTACTGAAAACGTTGAATAATGCTTGGGCTCTTTATGCTAACAGGCATCATATCCGCATGTAGGTTCTTGGGTTTTGGATTAGCTTTTCTTTCTTATGAGTTTTATGAATCTGGGTTCAGATTTGTTGCTAATCATCTACTAGAATTATTTCATTCATTTACTGGATTTGGGTATTAATCTGACAAGTGAGATGCTTATTGTTGATTAAAATTGTTTATCAAATCCATTTTGTTTGATCCTGTAACCATTGCTTACCTTCAAAGAAATTTTCGTGTGCCTTGTATAATATTTTGTATTCTGCATGCATATACGTTAGAATTTCTGATAAAATCCATACTGTGCATATCCTGCAATCATTGTTATTTACATTGATAATATACCGTTTGAGATGTGATGGGTAAGATGCATCATGACAGCAAATTATGAACAGGAAACTCGAGTGATCAATAGAAATCTTGTATTGTTTGCATTTTAGAGGTCGAGCTTCTCCAATCCATCCAATGAGGAACGACATGCTTTATCAACTACAAGTATTCCTTAACTTTATATCTTTCTAAATTAATATTGGGCCTTATCTGTGTTTCCTCAATGCACTACAACTCCAATTTTACATCAATCCCTTGTTAAACCATTTTACCTACCCAATTATTATTCTATTAAGGTTAACTCATGGCCGTAGCTTTTGCGTGCTGGTTCACATTCCTAGGTCTTACCCGAAGTGCAAGAATAGTTCAGTCTCTTCACTATGAGTTCATATGCTAGAATGCAAATCTTAGCAAATAACATTATACAAATGAATAAGAGGAAAGATTTCATAACACCCTGATACATGATGAATCCAACGCCATTTTCAATAACCGTTATATATAATAATTTTATTATTAATTATTATCGCCATTTGCAATCTCCGTTACAATAATGAAGTTATTATTTATTACTAGTGTTGTATGCATTCTCTGTTATATATAGATAGGTTTTATTTAATGATGCATTATTTACGCTGGTAGATAATAAGTTTGTAATTCATAGGATCATATTTAGGTGTTAAGTTTATAGCTTTCTTGGCGTGCAAATCCCATAAGGTATATATATAAATAGAAATTTCATATCTATCTGGCAGCAAAACCTGTGTGAGTAAAGGCGACGGATGCAAAATTTAGGTTAATCTATTATGATTTATTCGTATTAAATTTCTGAGCAACAAAGAAATGCATGATAATATGCAGATGTTTTATTTTGTAGGTGATTGAATTCATAACTAAGACTTAATTTTGGAAGTTTATGTTGTAGAAAGTAGTCGATTTTTTTTTGGATGAACCGTTGCAGAAATTTAACTGTTTCTTTTATCGGAATTGCTATCAGACACATAATGGTTTTCGTTGTCAGCTACAATTTATAATTCATATAAATGATGTCCATATCTTTCCATAGTATATGTCTGAATTATCAGTTGAATCATAGAAGTTTTGATGTCGTGCAGTAAGAATAAATGTATCCTTGTATCAATATCATAAATGTACTACTGGTTGAAATCTGTAAAACTTCTAGAGGCCACATACTAAAATTGTATCAAGTTTGTATTGATCACCTTCCTGTATATAAATATAAATATAAATAGATTACACCGAATTGTATATTTATCTTTACTGTTTTTTTTTAAGACAGCTTAATACAAAAGGTTCAAAACATAAAATATTAGTTAGGATAGAGGTAAAATGAGCTTAAGTTGATCAGGTTGGTTGAATCTTCTGCACAAGGAAAATATGATAAGTTCAAATTGTTTCTTATATGGTTGATGACGAATCTTTTTATCTCTTTTGAATTACCTATGAAATATTTTGCCAGGTTATTTACATTTGGTGTAACAGTGGACTATCACTTGAAATTATTTTTTTTCAAATCTGTTTCACTAATATAAAATGAGTTTAATTTTGGAGTTAGAATTAAATGATGCGTCCTGATCATCTGAATTTAATGACTCGATGTTAGAAATTGATAGGCATTGATAAATTATGGACAAGTTAACATAGTCGCAAGTTAGTATTAGGAACTAGAAATCTGCATCATGATAATAGTTTGTTCTTAACTAGAAACCAGCACGGCCATGTACATGATAGATTTAAGGAATGAATTATTCAAGGCACAAGTAACATTAGGTTTCATAAAAGACCAAGCCTACTAATATTCCTTACTTTAATTAAATCTTTTAAGGAACTCTACGTGAGAAAAAGGTAGTTATCTCTTATTCATTAAAAAAAATCTTCTAATTTTAAACTAAATCTTCTAGATAATGCACTTTATCTTAGTAAAAATAATAATTTTCTCTAATCTTTGTATAGTTTATGAACTATAAGTATTTTTAGAAACGAACATTATAAAGGACTTTATTTCTTTTTATTATTGAAAATTCTAGATCTATAGATAGTATTTTGATAAGACTTTTATATCTTTATATGTTGAAAATTTTAAATGAATAAGAATTTAGAAATTATTTAAGTCCATACTTTTAGATGATGTAATTTGAAAAAAATGAATTATAATTTTATTTATTATGTCTATAAGTGATTTATTTATTTTTATTTGGTGGATAGGCCATTCTATATGTACACACATCTTGTAACTGCTAAACAAATATTGGTCGTCCATATAAAATAAGTGATAAAACATGATAAAAAAATTGTTCATACATATAAGTGTTACCAAATAACATTTGTAACAGACAAAAAATGAATCTTTATAAAAAAATTAAATAATACAAATAGCAGCTATTATTTAATGTGAATAATAGAAATACTAAACAACATTTAATGGTTACTATTGTTATTGAGAAGTCAATTACATTGAAGAAGCAATAAAATAATATAAATAAATTTTCATTTCTTTATAATAGAACCAACTACTTTCAATGCATTTATGCTACTGTGGAGTATGCATAAAGACTATAGAGTGTGGAGGTTATGCCATTAATCTTAAATGTTTTTGTCACAAATTTCTACACACATCTACCATTTTTATTTTATTTTTATTCAAAGGAAAGGGAAAACAGTTGAGAGCAAATAACTCAGGGGAGGCGGGGAGAATATCAAATTGCAAGATGAGGTGAGTTGAAGAGGAGTGCAAATAGAAAACAGAAGACTCGCCTTCAGAGCAATCAACCCGTGAAGAAAATCTTTTTGTTTTTAGAAGGTATTTGCATCTGTTATTTGTTTTTTTAGCACAAAAGCTAAAATCTATTTGCTGCGATTTCATTAGGCAAGCCCCATTTCTACCTTTAAAAATGTTCCACTATAGGCCTAGGATGAGATGGGCATAGTAGAAAAATACCTTCTATAGCAATATATAGGTTTTGTTTTGGTGTTTACATTGATTATAGTAATTGATGCATTTTTTTTATCATTTTCATGATAGAAAGGCCTCAGGCAGTGTGGGAATGGACTACTTGGGACCCATTATAAAACTAGGAAACATCATTGCTGATGAGAAGAGCCTCCACCGCCTACTGGGAAATCGGTATGAAATATAGCTTTTACATATAAATTCTATTTTATAGAGAACAATGGATGTCATTGATTCACAATCATAACTTCCCCTCTTTTTGTATTGTAAGTATCAGCCATTGAAATAGTAAATATATATAGATTAACTATTGTTATACTACTTGTAGGTGGTCACTGATAGCAAGGCGGTTGCCTGGGAGAACAGATAATCAAATAAAAAACTACTGGAATTAAGAATGGCAGGCATTGATCCTTATAATCACAAACCTCTTCACGATAATATCAATCCCACAGGCCAAGATATCCAAGCTACACATATTCAAAAAAACAGTAATCAAAATGCAAGGCTGTTAGAACATCATCATTCACATGACTTGGAAAATAGAAGCACAGAAAAACTGAAACCATTACTGCCTTTTTTTTATTTCCTTTAGAATTTCATGCTATGGAATTCAAACTGGCCTTTATGTATGTATTTTTGTACTCCAAAATAAGTTAAAATTAGTATGGATTGATGTATAACTAGATGGGTCAATGATGAAATCGATGCTGTAGATGTTGCAACAAGAAAATGTTTTTGATTTTCTCATAGAATAATTTTAGAGCTTCAACTCTTCAAATATGAGCTTGACAAAAAAAATAGTTAGGGTTTGAAAAGAATGTAGAGAAAAATAAAATAAGATTGTAGAATAAATAAAAAATAAATAAAAGAAGCAAATGAATCTTTTCTTGTCAATGAAATGTTTTATATCACTTAAATAATTAGAAGTTTCAAAAATAGAAAAAAATAATTATTGCTTAAGTCACTACATGATATATTCCTTATTTGTAGCCAACTTGGGTTAGTTCCTTTAGCAACTGAATGTTTTATTATTATTATTTTTAAATTATAATCATGCTTATTAAATTTATGAAGTGTAATCGTTAAATTAGTATATAACTTTATTAAAATTTATTAATTATGTGAGGTGTTTTTTTATTTATTTTATTTTATTTAAATACTCTTTAAATTTTATTTTATTGTGGACCTTAAATGGAAAACATAACTAGGCATCTAATACTTTACCTACTCCACACTATTGAAAAGAGATCAAATAACTTCCTCACTTAAGGCATAAATAATTTAGATAGAATAACATATATCAAATTATGTAGTGTAATATTTTTCTAAGATCAAAAGAAGGTACATAATAATAATATATAATAATTAAAATTATATATAATATTATTAATAATAATATATAAACCTAATCCTAACTCAATCCTTAAAAAAAACCTAATTCTAATCTAAGGATAGTGAACAAAAACAAACTTTAAGAAAAGAGATCATCCTTATTTTTTGTTTAACTATGCAATTGGATTATTTTACACTTTAGGGTTAGAATTATTGTTAGTATTAGGGATATAATTAGGGTTAGGGTTAAAGTTGCATTTAGGGATAGGGTTAGAATTACAGATATCAATAGAGTTTAGGTTAGAATTATGGTTACAAATTATTACAATTAGGGTCTAGAAATTGGGTTTAGGTTAGGAGTAAGGTTAGAACTATGATTAGAATAAGGGTTAGGGTCAGGGTTAAAATTAGAGTTACTATTGGCCTAAATGTTAGGGTTAGTGTTTGTGTAAGAATTAGTGGTAGAATTATAGTTAAAGTTAAAATTAGGATTATCATTAGGGTTAGGATTATAATTAGGGTTAAGACTATAATTAGGGTTAATGTTAGAATTATAATTAGGGTTAGGGTTATAAATAGGGTTAATTTTAGTATTAAGGTTAGGGTTAGGGTTTCAATTAGGATTAGGCTTAGGGTTAGAATTGAGGTTAGGGTTAATAAATTAGGGTAAGGATTAGAGTTACAATTAGGGTTAGGCTTACGGTAATGATTAGGGTTATAATTAGGGTTAGGGTTGGAATTGTAGATAGAATTAGGGTTAGAATTAGAATTAGGGTTATAGTTTATAGAAAGGTGACAATTACAATGAGAATTAGGGTCAAAACTAGGGTTAGAGTTATAATAAGGGTTAGGGTCAAAGTCAGATTTAGGGTTAGGCTTAGATTTGATTAGGGTTAGAAATAGAATTAGGGTTACTAAATTAGGGTAAGCATTAGAGTTACTATTAGGGTTAGGGTTAGGCCTAGAGTTAGGGTTAGAATTCAAGTTAGGGTTGACATTAAAATCATAGTTAGAATTAGGATTAAGGTAAGAGTTAGAATTAGGGTTATTGTTAGATTTAAAATTAGGGTTATATTTAGGGTAGAATCAGGTTATGATTAGAATTAGGAGAGTTAGATTTAGGATTAGGGTTCCTAGTAGAATTAGAGCTAGAATTAAGGTGGGTTACTATTAGAACTAGGGTAAGAATTAGAGTTACAGTTAGGGTTAGGGTTTAAATTAGAGTTAAGATTAGGATTAGGGTTAGGATCATAATTATGGTTGGGTTTTGGGTTAGGGTTAGAATTATGGTTAGAATTACAATTAGAATTTGGGTTACAGTTAGAAATAGGGTGACGATTAGAATAAGAATTATAGTTAGGTTTAGAAATAGAGTTAGGATTATAATTAGCAATATGGTTAGGATTAGGGTGAGGGTTACAGATAGGGTTACAATTAGGGTTAATGTTAGGATTAGGTTAGGGGTATAATTAGGGTTAGATATAGGGTTAGAATTAAAATTAGAATTAGGGTTACAGTTTGAAAAAGGATGACAATTAGGGTGACTAAATTTTTAACATGCTAAAGTACAAATACACTCATAAAGTGAGTGTCAAAGTTATAAAATGTGTTAAAGTTTAAATACACACACAACACTTGGTAAATGCCAAAATTAAATTTTAGACAAACAATTCACAAAAAATGAATGTCGAAGTTAAAACACACACTTCACAAATAGAAAGTGAACATGTACCAAAGTTCAAACATGGTTCATGCCACAAGTTAGTTCTATCACACACAAAGTAAACACTTGAGTTCAAATATACCTAAGTACAAACATGTACACAAAGTGAATGCCAAAGTTAAGACACATTCTTCACACAAAGTTCAATCACTTCACACATAGTTTGTTCAAATAGACACTTCATACATATACAAAGTAAACAATAAAGTTCAAATATGCACATAAAGTGAATGCCAAAGTTTATTTACATAAACATGTGCACACACACTGAATACCAAAGCTAAATTTCAAACCTACCCACCCACACAATGAAAGACAAAGTTCATTCACACACACATGTACACTTGACACAAAGTTAACATCAATATTTTTGTACACACATAGAGTGAGTGCCAAAGCTCATTCACACACACATGCATGCATGCACACATAAAGTGAATGCCAAATTTTATTCAAATACATGGGCACACACTTCACACAAACTGAATGACAAAATTAACTTTCACACACACACATATATACACACTTACACAATTCATATAAAGTGAATGCCAAAGTTAACTTTCAAACATGCACATGATGAATGTTGAAGTTTATTCACACATACACACACACACACACACACACACACACAATGAAAGCCAAAATTCATTCAAACACACAATGACTCACAATGAACACCATTGAAGTTTGTTTGTAGACACATTCCACACAAAGTTAGTTCATACACATTTTGTACATATAAAGTGAAGTGTGGGATTGGACTTGTTTCTTTTTATTTTCTTTAGGCACCAAGTTTGTGGGAAAAAAAACATGTGATAAATGTTAATCTACCAAATACTACACATAATAACTTTCAAATAAAAATATAAATGTATACTATTTAGTGATAGGCCTATAAATATTTGTGCCTATCGGCCATTTGATAGCACCTTTGGTGCTTTTACTAGTTATTAGTCTATATTATGTTTTTATACTACGTTAGCTACTCTAAAACATTTCAACAACTATTTCTAACTATCAATCAGTAATCAACTATGAAAGTATGTATTGACTATAGTTTGTATTCTACGCCATTATTAACACATTAGGATATAGAAAGATATAGGTGCCCTTCAATAAGTAATAGGAGGAGACAAAAAGAAAATAAAAAAGAAAGACCAATTGACAAAACAAATCAATCAACCATCATATCTCTTGCTGAAAAAGTGACAATATAGGATAATGTTGGATGTAGGAAAGATATATCATGTTGAAGGCATGAATTAGGATGAAATATATAGATGAATAGGCAATGGGTACTTTGGCAGTATGGTGTCTCAAAAGTTGTCTTTTGATTTGCATTAAACGTTTATGTCTTGATGTGGGGTTTGTGTTGTGTGAGTGTCAAATATAGCAAGTGGTCATTTATTATGGGTGAAAATGGAATAAAACTTGACTTGAATATGATTTATTTCTTGGATTTTTGTATGTTTTGATATTTTTTTTTCTGTTTTTGACATTATTTAATTTTTTAGGATTTTGGTAAATATGAGGATGGGATAGAGGAATGGGGATTGGGTGGAGAAAATGTATATCACCTGTTTAATATAGAATACAAAATTATCATCATTTGTGGAAGGACATCGAACATACAAGTGTGTGAAGTCCCAAAAATAAAGAATATACTTACAAAGGAACTAATATCCAAAGCATAGGATAATCTACTTGCTCCCAAGTGTAGGACAATGATGGAAACATGTGTTGGAGGGGATGGAATGGTATAAATCTATATTAGATTGGGGAATGGGATGATGGAGACATGAAATGGATGGATGGAGGACTAAGATGTGTGACTAGGATGGAAGAATGAAAGAAATTGACTAGTGACCTAAATGATAACAAGATATGGCTACTACACATGGCATTTGCATGTAGGTTTTCACCATGGTACTTATCTAAGGTGCCAAAAAAGTAATTTTCACCATAGGACATCATAATTAAGCAAGGCGTATGGAATCTGTGAGAATAAAGATTGGTATCATTAGATAAAATTAGTTTAACTGATTTACTAATTGATCAAAATATATAATGGAATGGTTAAGAAGTGCGAAACACCAATCCAACATTGTATCCTTGAGGGAATAGGGTAATAGTTTAGCTAATAGAGCATCCTAAAATAGAAAGTCGCTCCAAAGAGCAGTGAAGGTAGAAATATGAGTGTTTAGGTCACCCTTGCCTATATACTTTTCAAATATAGGGGCTTCAAATCCATATGGAAATGGTGTGGCAAGGATAACAAGAAAAAGTAGAGTGCATCAGTAGTAAGTAGGTACAAGGGGTTGTCCTGATGAAGTAGTCAAAGAAGCAAGTTGTTGCTATATAATGTACCAAAATTTTGCAATAGTTGGTTTATCATAGGATTAGTTGTATGTGATAGTGGAGGAAGTAGAGAAAAAATAGAAGGCTTTGAAATAGTCTGAGATATTCTAGGGTTACCAAGAGGAAAATTAAATTGTAGAGGCCTTAAGGGTAGAATGACTCCATTTTGATTGATAAGATTAATTCCACCAGCAAACGAAGCAAAACCAACACTAGAAATATTAGAAAAATTGGTGGTCATCTATATAGAAGTCTAAATATGAATGCATGTAGTAGGTAGAGCCATGGAGATCTGATTACCAGGGGTGTGAGATTGGGAGTCTTGAGCACTTGGAATACAGCTAACCAATAGAAGGGTTTTGCTATGCACAATGTGAGCAATGCCCTGAAGAAAGTTAATACCCTTAGGACGATTGTTCAGTATGACATGGAGAGCATCAACCAAAGGAAAAACTAATCTAGATATGTCCTCATGAGACAAGAAATTGCAAAAATCACCTAATTTGCAATCTTTAAGGCACTAATTCATTCTAGCAAAACATACTTGAGTGCTCTCTCATGGTCAAAAGATTTCTCCACATCATGTGAATAAAGTCATTATCATAGAGAGATAAGAAGATGGAGATGAATGAGAGAGATTAAGTTTTTTAGAAGATAGATTAGTAAAGTCGAGAGTGGAGCTGATACACATGGAAGGATTAGTAGAAAATGTCATTGAAGTCAAATTCTTTAAATTCCTTTCACTCCTATGCACTACATACTATGAATTTGAAGACTAGGTTGTAAAGCTCATAAAATACATTCAGGGTTTATAGCACATAATGCTAAATGAAGAAAAGAGAATGTTGTTTATTTTTTAAAGAAGTGTTTGTTTAGAAGAACAGGTGATTGTCAATGAAGAGAAATGAACAAAAATACAAGAAAGCAACTGTTATGAACATAATCTAAAGTAGACAATTACATAAATTATATCAGGGAAGAGAGAGGAACATGTGACAACAAGGATAGGGTCTTGGCCTTAGATGACAGTACGTCATGAGGACATCTATGTTGGGTGCTAGAGTCCAAAATATATGCAAATTAAAAATATCTAACTCTATATAGTCTCAAACCATCTGCACAACATAAATTCCAACATACACTATACCTAGTGATATCCAGTTGAAATAGAAATAAAAAGAGAGTCAAATTAACTAAGAAGGATGAAGAGGGACAAACAAAAAAGGAAGTAACACAAAACCTTCATGCAGTTGTATGATCTCCACTTCAAAGAATCTATAAAAAGAGAGGGAAAAATGGTGGGGCTTCTTGGGGACTTACCTTAGTCAAGTCTTGGTGTCAGTATTTCTACCTTTACAAGCAATAATACAAGATATAGCATAGAAATTGAAAGGAAATGTGTGTGTTCTTATCCTAAGTGCATCTAAGAAGGAAAGAACAAAAAATAGATACATAAAACAATAGAAGTTCCTTCCCTGGTCTATTGGTGTTGGGAATTAAGTTGTCTCAACCTTCGTAATTCCTTGTATTTTTACATTGTATTTATTTATTAATTGCTTATTGTATTAATTGGATGCAAATCCTATGTTGTCATATTGTGGGAGTTGGCACGATGAAGTGTCATCCTACATGGCATATGACCACATGTAATTTTGTGCTCACATGAGGAGATAGGCGTCCCACTTAGTGGTAGGAATATTTTGCCATGTGTCAGCATCTTGGATGTTGCTTAAGGGAATATTGATTGTAACGGTCATGATAGATTCTTATGATGAAGTTATGACATGTAAGAGTTGGAAATAGGAGATTCTATGATAGGTGAAGACATGTGTCAAAGAGCATCTTTGAAAAAGGCATCTTTGGGCACCCCAAGGTGGACTATGACATGTTGTAAGAGAATATGCTATTTATAGTCTATGTACGATACATTCTCTTACAGTTATAAGTTATGACAGCTATGACAGATTCTATGACGGTTGTAAGAGTCATAAGAGCATCTATCATAGCCCATTTTGGAAATAGGTGACCTCCTTGGGATGGGGTTACTTGACAAGTGTCAAGAGCATCCTACAGTGTTGGACAATTGTCCTTAGGCATGGGTTTTGGGCCATGAGGCCATGCTGGACACCCATCCCAATGTGGAGCCATTTTTTCCTTGTATTTGTTATATAAATAGGTGTTTTTGAGAGATGTATTACAGGTTTAACAGGTAATGTTATGCTATTGGTTTGTCTCTAGATACGAGTGTCAAAGACTCTAGAGAGCTTGCATTGCAAGTGTATTGTAAACCATTTTAGCTTTGTTAATACATTGTGCAAGTTTTGGAGTGTGGGGTTTTTCCCACATATATCTTGTGTCTCTCTTTTTCTGTCTCACTTTCTTGTTTATGTGTTTACTGCAATATCTCTATTAGTGGGTTTAATATCACTATAATAGTAAGGATAAATTGAATTTGCACTCTCCTCCCCTCATTAGATTAGTGTAGGAAGTGATTTCCGCACACCTAGCTGCCTTTCAGTTGGTATCAGAGCCTGGCCAGTTTTAGTTCTAGCTGTTGGGTAGGGGATTTTTAAGTTGATCTTGGGTTGAGTGGGAGTGTTGTGCAGAGTATTCTATAGCTTGTTGTAGCAAGGAGATGACAACCACAACCAGAAGGTTAGAGGTTGAGAAATTCAATGGCACTAATTTTGAGTTGTGGAAACTCAAGATGGAGGACCTACTTGTTGATCGTGACCTATGGGAAATGGTATTCAGTGTGAAACCTACAGCAATGTCACAAGCTAGTTGGGACCTCAAAGATCGGAAGGCTAAGGGTCTCATAAGACTCTGTTTAGCTGACTCTGTCCTGTTGAATGTCCATGAGGAGAAGAGCACGAAAGATCTTTGGAATAAGTTGGGTGATGTTTATCAGGCCAAGTCATTGGTAAACTAACTTTTCTTGAAAAAGAATTTGTTCTTGTTGCAAGTATGAGGATAACCAGTGTTGTCATTGATGTCAACATACTCATATTGCATTAATGAGAAAGATTGGATGAGTTGTGTGCTGAGGATATTGAGAAAATTAGCCTCAATCAGGAATAGTGAAGAATAGTGATGACATTAAGGTAAAAGTCCAAGGTAAGATGAATATCAGAGGATGTGGTTTAAAGGGTTTTCAGATATGAGTCTTGAGATGCTCTAGTCAGGATTTCAGAGGTCCACATAAAGATATGAAGAAGTTATGGTCACTCTAGTAGAACCGGTTCTGGCAGATGTTTAGTGGTGACAAAGTGTCACAGATTGGTCCGGTGAGCTCTGGAATTACATTATCTCATTCTACGGATTGGAGGGAGTGTTGAAAAAAGTAGTGTGAAGTGACAACTAGATCTGTTCATGGTTTGGAGGTTTGGAAGCACCTTTTTCAGTATGACCGTGGTGATAGATTATGTTCTTGAAGTTCCGGATGAAGAAGAGAAGAATTCCAGTAAGCTGATAAAGTGCAGATGTTATTGGTGACTCAGGAAAGGTTTTGGTGATCTTTGGATCATGTACAATTCTTATTGGTGGTCCGCATTGAAGTTGGAGTTTGCATTTGAAGAATTACCACCGGGTATTGGTGTTCTTCTTGAGACTGGCTGACCGGATGTGTTACACGTCTTGTGAATGATCTTATAGGTGTTAGCCAACTTAGATGATTGTTCCTAACTCGATACCTTGTATAAATAAGGGATTGTGAATTCATTTTGAAGTGTGTCTTGGAGCAGATAAGTGTGGCATAGCGAAGAGAAGTGCGAAAGGTAGAGCAGGAGTTTTTGGGCTTAAATGGAACTGATCCAAGCATGGTAAAGATGTCAATCTCCAGTTCAAGTTTGTAATACTTGTTACTTTGTATATAGTGTGTCTCTTATAGGTAGTGTGCCTCTTGTGAGCAGTGTGCTTAGGCAGTGAGCCCTAATTGGCATGTGCCATCTATTTTTTCTTATTCTTCTAACAGAGAATAATCCTTGGGTTAATCACCCCGTGGTTTTTCCTTTGACCAGGTTTCCACGTCAAAATCTTGATGTCTCATGTGTTGATGTGTATCTACTCTGGTGTTTATGCTTTATGCTTTCATGAATGATTAATTAATGTACTATTAAATAACAAAGAGGATTTAAGTGTTTGAATTACAAGCAAGTTTTGGACAACTGATTCACCCCCCCTCTCAATTGTCTGTCCTGAATCCAATAATTGGTATTAGAGCCAAGTTCCTCTGAAGGAGCTTAACCACTTGAGGTGATCCAGGATGTCATCATACAAGAAGGATAGTTCAAAGTTTGATGGAACCAACTTCTCTCTTTGGAAAGGTCACATGAAATGTCACTTGGAGTGTATGGGAAAGGCGTACTTGTCCATGGTCGCAAAAGCATATGTACCACAGGGTGGTCCGACAACTCTAAATGAAATCACAGATGCTGAAAACAATCTATAGACCAAAGAGGCTCTTCTAAGCACATTGACTGACTCAGAACTCTCAAATGTTATTGACCTACCAAATGCCTATGAGATCTGGATTAAACTAGAACTTCTGCATGAAGGAGATGAGTATGTTAAGAGTGCAAGGTTACAGAGTCTCAAAGGGAAATTTGAAAGACTCAAGACTCAAGATGATTAAAATATTACTACCTTTATGCCAAAAGTAAATGAGCTGGTGTGTGGAATTAGGAATGCTAGTGGAGTTTTGGATGAAAATGAAATTATTGGCAAAATTCTCAGATCCCTTCTTGCTATCTACAAAATCAAGGTTGCTGCCATTGATGAATTCAGAGCCCATACAACTATCACAAGAGACCAATTGGCTAGCAAACTAGCTGTATTTGAAATGACCGAGTTTGGAGATGATCCCCCCAAAACTGAATCTGCATTCAAAGCTAGTGCCTTTGTGAAAGGTAAACAAAGATTTGATCCAAGGAAGCTGTCATGGTATGATCAAGCAAGAAGAGACTTGGAAGAGGAAGAAGTAGAAATAGCTCAACTTGAAGCCCTCATTGCAAAGAGATTGCCAAGAGGATCTAGTAAGTATGAAGGAAAATTACCCTTTAAGTGCTTCAACTGCAATAAGATTGGTCATTTTGCCTCAAGATGTCCGGAAAGATCTACAAGGTCAAATTCTATCAGACAAAGGTTCCAAAAGAATTGTTACTATGTTCATGAAGATGATGATAATGAAGGAGTAACAGATGATGAATCAGAAATGGGAAACAAATCTGGAAATGAATGGGTGTTTATTGCCATCAAGGAAGAAGATCCAATATCCTCTGAATCTGTAAATCATAAGGTTGTAGAAAGAGCTTTGGCTGCCCAAGTTGAAGAAAAGGATGATTGGGTTATTGACAGTAGATGCTCTCACCATATGATAGGTGACAAAAACAAGTTCTTAGACTTGGAAAGGTATGAAGGAGGAATGGTAAAGTTTGGTGATAATTCTGCTGGTAGAATCAGAGGAAGGGGAACTATTTCTTTTGATGGAAAAAGCAAAACTAGTAACGTACTATATGTTGAAGGATTGAAGCACAATCTTCTCAATGTTGGACAGTTGGTGGACAAAGGTTATGATCTTCGGTTCAAGAATGGAATATGCAGGATCTTTGAGAGCTCCGGAACTGAGATTGCATCCGGTACTCAAACAAAAGGTAATATCTTCCATCTAGTTGGTTCTAATAAAAGTTATTTGTTTGTTCAAGTTGATCAGAGTTGGTTATGGCATAGAAGGTTGTGTCATGTAAATTTTGATAACATCATCAAGATAAGCAATACTCAGGCTGTAAGAGATCTTCCAAAATTGGTGAAACCTACAAATAGTTTGTGCAAAGAATGTCAGCTGGGTAAACAAAGCAGAGTCTCATTCAAAAGCAAGGATCAGTCCTCTACTAGATTATTGGAATTAATTCATACTAATCTATGTGGTCCAACAAGAATCAAGAGTATGCAAGGTGATAGATATTTCATGTTACTGATTGATGACCATGCCTAGATGATGTGGGTTACCTTTTTGAAAGAGAAATTAGAAGCTTTTGAGAAGTTCAAAATCTTCAAGGCTATGGTAGAGAATCAAACTGGATTAAAATTGAAATGTCTGAGGTCTGTTAGAGGTGGTGAATTCATAGACTTTTGTGAGAAGCATGGCATAAAGAGACAGTTATCTACTCCTAGGACTCCATAGCAAAATGGAGTAGTAGAGAGAAAGAACCAGACCATCCAGGACAATGATGATGGAAGCAAATGTTCCCCAAATGTTTTGGAGAGAAGCTGTCAGCACTGCAGTCTATACTCTCAATCAAGTTCAAATCAGAAGCAATACCGGTAAGACTCCTTATGAACTTTGGTTTGGTATAACTCCTACTGTGAGATATTTTAGAGTATTTGGTAGCAAATGTTACATAAAAATAGATGAAGATCTAGGAAAGTTTGATGCTAGAAGTGATGAAAGAATTTTCTTGGGTTACTCCACTCAAAGCAAAGCATACCAGTGTTACAATAAGAGACTGAGAAAGATGATAGAAAGTACAAATTTGAAGGTTGATGAAGGAATTGAGAAGCCCTCAAGGTTTTATGAATATTGTGAAGATGATCAGAATGGTTCTCTGGTTCAAGGAGCTCAATCCTCCTCTGAAAGTCAGATTCAGACTGATTCGGTAAATTAGGAAGAAGAGATTGGTCTAAACGAGCCTGATCAAGAAACAGAAGTGCAAGAGACTCCTAAAGTTCCAAGGTATGTAAGACTAAACCACTCTAAAGATCAGATCATAGGTGACAAAAGCAAAGGTGTGCAAACTAGAAGGAAATTTGCTCAAAATTTAGATGAATGTTGTCTGATTTCAAAGATTGAACCTAAGACAATAAATGAAGCCTGCAATGATGAAAATTGGACCAAAGCAATGGAGGAAGAGTTGATGCAAATTGAGAAAAATCACACTTGGGATCTTGTCTCTAGACCTAGAAACAAGAATGTGATTGGAACCAAATGGGTCTTCCGGAACAAACTAAATGAAGTTGGTGAAGTAATCAGGAACAAAGCAGAATTAGTCTGCAAAGGCTACTCTCAAATAGAAGGGATTGATTTTGAGGAAACCTTTGCTCTGGTGGCAAGAATTGAAGCAGTCAGACTATTTCTTGCATTTACTACCTTCAAAGATTTCAAAGTGTATCAGATGGATGTCAAATCTGCTTTCCTGAATGGTGACTTAGAAGAAGTGTACATTGAACAATCGAATGTATTTTAGTTATTTGAGCATGGTGATATGGTCTGCAAATTAAAGAAGGCACTGTATGGTCTAAAGCAAGCCCCAAGAGCTTGGTATGAGAGGTTGGACAAACATCTTTTGAAGATTGGTTTCAATAAAGGTACTGCTGATTGTAACCTATATTTCAAAATTGATCATGAAAACATTTTGATTGTTGAAGTATTTGTTGATGATATCATCTTTGGAGGAAGAGACAGTATGTGTAAAACCTTTGCAAATCAAATGAAATGTGAGTTTGAAATGTCAATGCTTGGTGAAATGAATTACTTCTTGGGTCTGCAAATTACTCAGACAAAGAAAGGAATCTTTATCTATCAGACCAAATATGTGAAAGAATTGTTGAGGAAATTCAGAATGGAAGATTCAAAGACAATGAACACTCCCATGGCAACTGGATGTAAGTTGAGCAAAGATGATGACTCTCCTAAGATAGATCAGACCAAGTACAGATCAATGATTGGAGGATTATTGTATCTCACTCAAACTAGACCAGATATAATGCATGATGTTGGTCTTGTGGCAAGATTCCAGGCTGATCCCAAAGAATCTCATGTCATGGCAATCAAGAGAATTTTTAGGTACTTAAAAGGAACAATTGAGTATGACCTATGGTATCCTAGAGATTAGGATTTTTCTCTTCGTGCATATACAGATGCAGATTGAGTAGGAGATGTGGATGATAGGAAGAGTACAAGTGGAGGAGCATTCTTTTTGGGAAAAAGGTTGGTTTCTTGGCTAAGCAAGAAACAAGAGGCAATATCCCTATCTACAACTGAAGCAGAATACATTGCAATAGTACGAAGTTGCACTCAACTTTTGTGGATGAAGCAGATGCTAAGAGATATTCAAGTAGAATATGAGGGGCCCATCACAATTTTCTGTGATAATTCAAGTGCAATAAATATTTCTAAGAATCTGGTGTTGTATTCTAAGACCAAGCATATATCTATCAAATTTCACTTTATGAGAGAGCAAGTGAACAAGGGTGAAGTCAGATTGGAGTATGTGCCCTCCAAGGATCAGCTTGCAGATATTTTTACTAAACCTCTTCCAAAGGACTCTTTTGAGTATCTCAGGGAGAAGTTAGGGGTCATTGCCCCTCCGGTGATGAACTAGGATGCATTGATGTGCATCAATCTGGTGGATATCACAGTCATATCTTGTGATCCAGATTGGTGATGGGGACTCAGGGGGAGCAGCTAGTATGTTTCTGATGTGTTAAAATTGCAAGTATGAGCCCTTTTCCATTGATGTCAAAGGGGGAGAGAAGACATGTGAAAAACAAGTGGTTGATCAAAGGGGAGCAGTAAAGAAAGAAAAGACATGTGAACAGTTGTTGTTGATAGGGGGAGCTGTGACAGAAAGGAGAAGTTCTTGTCTTGATGTTTTTTCACATCATATGTCACCATCAATGACAAAGGGGGAGATTGCTGCAAGTATGAGGATAACCAATGTTCTCATTGATGCCAACATACTAATATTGCATTAATGAGAAAGATTGGATGAGATGTGTGCTGAGGATATTGAGAAAATTAGCCTCAATCAAGAACACTGAAGAACAATGATGACATTAAGGTAAAAGTCCAAGGTAAGATGAATATCAGAGAATGCGGTTTAAAGGGTTTTCATATATGAGTCTTGAGATGCTCCAGTCAGGATTTTAGAGGTTCACATGAAGATATGAAGAAGTTATGGTCGCTCTAGTAGAACTGGTTCCAGTAGATGTTCAGTGGTGACAAAGTGTCACAGATTGGTCCGGTGATCTCTGGAATTGCGTTATCTCATT
The DNA here is from genome assembly GCA_027924645.1 of Cunninghamia lanceolata. NCBI lineage: Eukaryota > Viridiplantae > Streptophyta > Pinopsida > Cupressales > Cupressaceae > Cunninghamia > Cunninghamia lanceolata. The sequence continues at coordinate 12,937,851 of BSBN01000892.1, forward strand.
TTGCGGATTGGAGGGAGTGTTGCAGAAAGTAGTGTGAAGTGACAACTAGATCTGTTCATGGTTTGGAGGTCCAGAAGCACCTTTTTTAGTATGACAGTGGCAATAGACTATGTTCTTGAAGTTCTGGATGAAGAAGAGAAGAATTCCAGTAAGCTGATAAAGTGCGGATGTTATTGGTGACTCAGGAAAGGTTTTGGTGATCTTTGGATCATGTACAATTCTTATTGGCGGTCCGCATTGAAGTTGGAGTTTACATTTGAAGAATTACCACCGAGTATTGGTGTTCTTCTTAAGACTGGCTGACCAGATGTGTTACACGTCTTGCGAATCTTATAGGTGTTTGCTGACTTAGATGATTGTTCCTAAGTCAATGCCTTGTATAAATAAGGGATTGTGAATTCATTTTGAAGTGTGTCTTGGAGCAGATAAGTGTGGCATAGCAAAGAGAAGTGCGAAAGGCAGAGTAGGAGTTTTTGGGCTTAAATGAAACTGATCCAGGCATGGTAAAATGTCAATCTCTAGTTCAAGTTTGTAATACTTGTTACTTTGTAGACAGTGTGTCTCTTGTAGGCAGTGTGCCTCTTGTGAGCAGTGTGCTCAGGTAGTGAGCCCTAATTTGCATGTGCCATCTATTTTTTCTTATTCTTCTAACAGAGAATAATCCTTGGGTTAATCACCCCATGGTTTTTCCCTTGACCGGGTTTCCATGTCAAAATCTTGGTGTCTCATGTGTTGATGTGTATCTGCTCTGGTGTTTATGCTTTATGCTTTCATGAATGATTAATTGATATACTATTAAATAACAAAGAGGATTTAAGTGTTTGAATTACAAGCAAGTTTTGGACAACTGATTCACCCCCCCTCTCAGTTGTCTATCTTGAATCTAATAGTTCTCTCTAAAGATGGAAGATAGAGGATCTCTTACGGATCACATGAATGCTTTTAACATGATTGTTGCACAGTTGACATCTGTGGGTGTGAAATTGGAGGAGGAGGATCATTGCATGACCCTGCTTTGTTCTTTGCCAGATTCATGGTATCATCTTGTCATGGCTATCAAAAGCACTACAACCACCTTCAAGATGGAAGATATGGTATCCTCGTTGTTATCTGAAGAAATGTGGAGGAAGTCTTCTGAGGCAGCCAAAGAGGCTCTTGCGGTACGTGGAAGACCCAAAGAGAAAGGGAAGAAAAAGGACAAGAAAGGTGATAAGGGTGGATCCAAATCTCGTGGGAGATCCAAATATCCTAGAAGGTCCAAGGCTCTTTGTTGGAACTGTAGTAAAACCGGGCATTTCCAAAAGGAATGCAAAGAGGAGAAGAAAAATAAGAAGAAAGCTCCTGATTCAGATTTTGACAAGTCACAAGATGATGACCTAATGCCTTCATCATAGCCCTGGCCACCCATGTATTTGATGATGTGTGGTTGATTGATTATGGTGCATCATTCCATATGACCTCGCATCAAGACTGGTTCACAAAATCTAAAGAGTTTGATGGTAGAAGAGTGTACCTGGGTGATGACTCTCATCTAAATATTGTTGGTCATGGAAGAGTCTTAATCTAATTCCCTAATGGATGAGTGAAGGGGATCACTAGAGTTATGTACATTCCAGGCCTTGTATGGAACCTACTTTTTGTAAGTATGTTGAATGATGCAGGTGTGCAGGTTGTCTTTTCAAGGGATGGATGCAAGATGACTAGAGGATCTATGGTGCTTGTGAAGGGTACTCAGAGAGGTACTCTGATTTAGTTGGAGGCATGCACTTCACAGTGCAATAGTCTTCTAACTCAAAGAAATGAGTTGCAATCATTTCATCCCCACCATCTGAACGAGAAGTGAAGAAATTTGTTGTAACTAGTTCTAATGGTAGTGCACATGCTATGGAAGCTAAGCTTCCTAATGAAAAGACTCTGTTATGGTATTTGAGATATGGCCACATTTTTGAGAAGGGTCTGCATACCTTGAAAATAAAAAACTCATTGAGGGGTTAAATGATTGTAATCTCAAGTTCAACTTTTGCGAACATTGCATTTATGGAAAGAAAAACCATGTTTAATTTTACTCTAGTTCTCACGAGTCTTCTGGTGTATTGGATCTTATTCATTCTGATGTGTTTGGTCCTTTTAATGTTCCTTCAATTTCAAAATCTAATATTTTGTATCTTTCATAGATGATTATAGTAGAACGACATGGGTCTATTTTATTAGAAGTAAGACTGAAGTCTTTAGTCAGTTTAAAGAGTTTAAAGCCTTTGCTGAAAATCAAACTAGTAAAAAGATTAAGTGTTTAAGAACTAACAATGGTGGTGAGTTTTGTTCGGCAGAGTTTGATAAGTTCTGTACAGAGCAAGGGATTGAAAGGCATAAGACAACTCCATATACCCCACAACAAAATGGAGTTGCAGAGAGGATGAATAGGACATTGATGGAGAAGGCTAGGAGTATGCTTAGTGGAGCAAGCCTTGAACAAAAGTTTTGGGCTAAAGATGTTGCCACTGCTTACTATCTAGGAAACAGATCTCCTACATCAGCTCTTGCTGGGAAGACACCTATGGAGGTGTGGTCTAGTAAGAAGCCTTCAGTTAGACATCTTCATATTTTTGGTTGTGAGGCATATGCACATGTGCCTAGGGAGAAATGGTCTAAATTGGAGAACAAGGCTATTAAACATATTTTCATTGGCTATGGTGTTGGTGTGAAAGGATACAAGCTTTGGGATCCTGTGGATGAAAAAGTGTTGTAGAGTAGAAGTGTTATCTTCAGAGAGCTAACACCTTCTTCCATTGTTCTACAGCCAAAACAGACAAAAAATAAAGAGGATGTGGTTCAATTTCCTTCTACCCCTAAGAAGACTAAATAAATAGACCTTGTGAGACCTGACGATGAGGAGAGCTCTAACAACTTTGAAAGCTTAGAAGAAGTAGAGCCTCAACCTCAGCCATTGAGGAGGTCTACACAAACAAGAAAGTAACCTGATAGGTTTGGTTATTCATTACTTGATTCTAGTTGTGCTTTTGCTTTACTTACAAACATTGAGGAGCCTAGAACTGTGAAAGAGGCTATGGGCATGAAAGATGTAGTTTCCTAGAAGGAGGCCATGGAGGATGAGATGGATTTTTTGGAAAAGAACAAAACATGGGACTTGGTACCTTTGCCTAATGGACGGAAACCCTTTCGATGCAAATGGGTGTCCAAGAAAAATTTTGGTGCAGATGGCAGTGTTGAAAAGTACAAGGCTAGATTGGTTGCAAAGGGGTACTCACAAGTGGAGGGAATTGATTATGGTGAAATTTTCTCTCCCATTGCAAAGTTGACATCCATTAGATTCCTGTTACCTCTTGTAGCTGCTTATGACTTGGAGGTAGAACAAATGGATGTGAAGACTACTTTCCTTCATGGTGATCTAGAGGAAGAGATTTACATGTCACAGTCAAAGAATTACATAGAAAAAGGTAAAGAAAATTTGGTTTGGAAGATTAAAAAGTCTTTGTATGGTTTGAAGTAGTCTCCTAGGATGTGGTACATGAAGTTTGATGCCTTTGTGTCGTCAATTGGTTATTTGAGATTGAAATCAGATCATTGTGTGTATTACAAATTTGATAATGATCGCATTCTCATTATTGCATTGTATGTTGATGATATGCTGTTGATTGGGAATGGTAAGAATATGATTTCTGACTTGAAGTCTCAGTTGTCAGCACAATTTGAGATGAAAAATCTCGGGGCCACCAGGTACATTTTGGGAATGGAAATTATAGGAGATAGAGCTAATAAAAAACTTTGGTTAAGCCAGAGTAATTATGCGAAGATCGTGTTGGACAGATTTAGCATGACAGATTGTAGACTGTTGTGTGTTCCAATTTCATTGGGGGCAAATTTGTCTATTAATGATTGTCCAAAATCTCCCAGTGAGGTGGAGGACATGAGCAGAGTACCTTATGCTAGTGTTGTTGGCAATTTGATGTATGCTATGGTCTACACAAGACCAGACATTACCTAGGCAGTGGGAGTCCTTAGTCGATTTATGGTTGATCCTTGATGAGTACATTGGGATGCAATTAAGTGAGTGTTCAGATATTTGAGAAGTACTTTTGAGTATTTCATTTTCTATCATGGCAATGCTACATGACCTCCGCATTCAGTTTGTATTCATGGATTTGTGGATTCTGATTGGGCAAGTGACATTGACAGCAGGAGATCCATCAATGCCTGTGTTCACTATGTTTGGTGGTGTAATTAGTTGGACAAGTGACAACCTGTGCTTGCTTTGTCCACTATAGAAGCTGAGTACATGGTTGCAACTCATGCTTGTAAGGAATCCATTTGGCTTAAGAGTTTGTGTTTAGATATTGGTGTTGATGCAGGTCAGATTACAATCAGTTGTGATAGTCAGAGTGCAATTTGCCTTGCGAAAAATCCAACTTTCCATGCCAGAACAAAGCATATTGATGTACAATTTCACTTTGTATGAGACATGGTAGAGGATGAGAAGGTAAATTTGGAGAAGGTAGATACTTTGAAGAATGTTGTAGATGCATTGACAAAACTAGTGGGCACAAAGAAGTTCAGATGGTGTTCAGAGTCTATGGGCCTCTCGGCCTATAGCAGTTAAATCCTATTGATTCTATTGGCTCTTACAAGGTGTTCGATAAGTGGGAGAATGTTGGGAATTAAGGTGTCTCAACCTTGGTAATTCCTTATATTTTTACATTGTATTTATTTATTAATTACCTATTGTATTAATTGGATGCAAATCCTATGTTGTCATATTGTGGGAGTTGGCACGATGAAGTGTCATCCTACATGGCATATGCCCACTTGTAATTTTGTCCTCACATGAGGAGATAGACATCCCACTTAGTGGTAGGAATATTTTTCCATGTGTCGGCATCTTAGATGTTGTGTAAGGGAATATTGACCGTAATGGTCATGACAAATTCCTATCATGAAGTTATGACATGTAAGAGTCAGAAATAGGAGATTCTATGACAGGTGAAGACATGTGTCGAAGAGCATCTTTGAAAATGGCATCTTTGGGTGTCCCAAGGTGGACTATGACATGTTGTAAGAGAATATGCTATTTATAGCCTGTGTATGATAGATTCTCTTACAGCTGCAAGTTATGACAACTATGACAAATTCTATGACGGTTGTAAGAGTTGTAAGAACATCTGTCATAGCCCATTTTGGAAATAGGCGACCTCCTTGGGATGGGGTGACTTGATAAGTGTCAAAAGCATCCTATAGAGTTGGACAATTGTCCTTAGGCGTGGGTTTATGGCCATGAGGCCATGTTGGATGCCTATCCCAATGTGGAGCCATTTTTGCCTTGTATTTGTTATATAAACAGGTGTTTTTGAAAGGAGATGTATTACAAGTTTGATAGGTACTATTATATATTATGTGAGTGCTTCAGGATTTAACTGTGTCTATTTTTGAATCAACGTTTCAGATCATACTTAATGATCCATCATTAGGATGAGGAGAGTTGCAGATTGGAGAGAAGACTTGATCTATTTAAAGGACAAAGAGAGATGAAGAGGAAGGAATGCAAACCAAGAGGAGGTGGGAGGAAGACTATAGACACAAGACAACAAAGAAAACAGTCTAAAAGTCAATGTACACAAGACTTTCAAACTATTTTCTTTGTTGTCTTGTGTCTATAGTCTTCCTCCCACCTCCTTTTGGTTTGCGTTCCTTCCTCTTCATCCGTCTTTGTCCTTTAAATAGATCAAGTCTGCTCTCCAATCTGCAACTCTCCTCATCCTGATGATGGATCATTGAGTATGATCTGAAACGTTGATTCAAAAATAGACACAGTTAAATCCATAAGCACTCACATATTATCATGGACTGTGAAAAACTAATGCCTACTAGGTACTATTATGTTGCCGGTTTGTCTCTAGATATGAGTTTCGAAGACTCCTAAGAGCTTGCATTGCAAGTGTATTGTAAACCATTTCAATTTTGTTAATACATTGTGTAGGTTTTAGAGTGTGGGGTTTTTCACTTGATAAGGGTTTTTCCCATGTATATCTTGTGTCTCTCTTCTTCTATCTCACTTTCTTATTTATGTGTTTGCTGTAATATCTCTGTTAGTGGGTTTAACATTGCTATAATAGTAAGGATAAATTGAATTTGCACTCTCCTCCCCTCATTAGATTAGTGTAGGAATCAATTTCTGTACAACTAGCTTCCTTTCAATAGGGACAAAAACCCACAAATGTGCAGCTTACACAATGAAAAATAAATAGGTGGTCTACATCCAACAAAGTGCAACAATGGTCTACACTAAGAAAGCAATAGACAACAATGGTGGTGTACACCATACAAACTTGTAAATGAAACAATCCTAAATACAATAAAGGAATGAACTCACCAATGTAATTCACCGAGAAGAGGCAACAAACTCCCCAAGAGCTCAAAGAATAAATGTTGCTTCAGAGCCCTTCGAAGAGAGTCTCCTCAAAGAGAACCAAAGAGAAAAGCATCCAAGAACCAAATCAAATGATCTTCCAATGCTCAAGAGCACTAAAAATCACCAATGGCTATTGAAGAAGTCTAGGTCATGCAAGAAAATAGTAGAGTCTCAAAAGCTAAATGTTGATAACTGAGAGGGGGGGTGAATCAGTTATCCTAATTATTTTTGTTTTTTGAACTTTATTAATAATCAATGTAACATTAATTCAAATAAGCAAACATAACCATGAAATGGAAATACACATGACACAATATTTTTGATGTGGAAACCCTGTTAAGGGAGAAAACCACGGGGTGATTAACCTAAGATTGTATTCTCTATTAGAAGAATGGAAATACAAAATGGCACTTGCTAATTAAAAGCTCACTGCCCGAGCACACTGCTCACAAGAGGCACACTACCTACAAGAGACTCACTATCTACAAAAAGAGTGTTTATACAATACTTGAACTGATTGGGAGCATCTACATATGCTGGAGTTCAGTTCCTGTTAGGCTCAGTACACTAATCTGCTGCACTTCATCTTTCCTCTTCTTTTATGTTGCTTTCCTTTTACATACCAGACCTTTCTTACTGCTTTCACTTTGCTCTTCTACTTTTATTCACATATTACCAACAAACACGACACATCTCAAAACTAAATCCATCTTGTATATATATCCGCACAAGTGATTTCATCACCTTTCTAGTCGGCATCCGAAATAGTTAATCTTTTCACAAACTCTAATCTGTCAGCTGAATCCTTGCACATCAAGTAATGCGGATCAAGCATATACTTGTAGAAGTCATAAATCACGTTGGCCAAACATAACTTATGCCTTAAGAACCTTTTCCATCATCAGTAACACATTCAGAATAATGTCTGATGTTCTGCCAGTCAGTCCTTTCTCTGTTCACATTGCCAAGTCGGAACCCAATACTCAGGTATTCATATCTTTTTCTTCATCTATCACCAGAGGCTAAATCCTTGGAATCTATCACTCAAGGTAGTCCTCTTGACTTCCCCAAATCCATACTTCACCAAGATACTTCCTCTAAGAGATCCTGACCTATCTATCAGACCTCGTCACATGCTCTGTTCTTGTTTACCGGACCATAACATTCTTCACTTTGACTTCCGGTAGAGACATACCATGTCCTGTGGATGTGTGGGATGAACTTTGTTGCCATCAATGACAACAATCATGAATCCATATAGTGTTTCTTACCAACAATCTCCCCCTTTGGCATTGATGGCAACACTTAGTGAAAAATGGCTAATTGTGTACACTATGCTCCCCCTTTACTGATGCTCTATTTTTATATACATTTTCTGGAGCTCCCCCTTAGTTGGATTCCTCATTTTTCACTGCTCCTCACTCCCCCTTTGACATCAATGGCAAAGGGTAGGGTCCGCACATCAAAATTTTTAAAAATTCAACTATACTTAGCCGCATATAACATACTCACATAAACTGAAGAATGTCTACAAAAGATGTTTTCAATTGGATGAATCCTATAGCCCAACTTTGCTTCATTCTATCCAAGATTGATATATGGCCATTGAACAGGAATGCAAACGCATCTGCCCTTTTTAGATCTGTTGGATCATTAGTCTGGGCTGTGATTTGAGCTTCTTTGATGGCCTCATGCATGGCCTCTAACTTAGGGACAATTATCCCTATGATCTCACTCAACCTACTGATTCTGTTTTTCTTCTCTTTTTCAAGCTTCTTAATTTCATTCAAAACTACAACCGTTTGACATTCTTGATTTAGTATTGATGTAGTAAATGGATCAAAATTTTGAGAAAGTTTTATCAGTTTATCCTCCTATTCTTTCATTTTCTTCTTAATCTCCACTATTGCTTTGGACCATGATATGCAAAATTTGTATATTTCTCCACCATCTTTAAGAGCATTTTCTAAGCTCTTTATCCCAATATTCATATTTCTCCTATCATTAATTATCAACCCTTGTACCTCTAATAATCTTTTTGCAAGAAATTCCTTCCGGACCTTATCTTCTGCTGACTTCTCTAGGGAATCAAAATGTGTGCTAACACTATTGACTAGAGTTTTGAGATTACCAGATGAGGAGGCTGTGGGATCCTTTTGAAATGATGGCATAATCTTTTCTAGCACTCCGGAAGCATCTTCTATCAACTCATAGTCTTCCATGTGAGACTTTAGGAGTTTTTCTTTAGCCTTTGCATTAGCAAATGAAGCTATCTTCATTGTCTATACTGGAGAAAGAGAGTCAAAAATTAAATGGTCCTTGTAGAAGCTCCGGTTCATCAATCTCCATTGTTTCTTTGTTCAATAATTCTTGGACAGTTTTTGCAGTGTCTCTTGCTGGAGATAGATGTTTCTTCTCTTTTGCATTCTTAGAGCTATCCTTCGGAGCTTTCTCTCCTTCTACATTCTTACCACAAGCAGTTGTGGTCTTCTCTATTGAGGTCTTCTCTCCTTCTGCAACCTTGGTACTGTCATATTCTTTTTCCTTCACTTCTGCTTCTTTCTCCTGTATTCTTTCTTCTCCTTTAGATCTAGAGACAGTAGGGGAAACCAGAGGAGTGATGTTAGTCTGTTCATGGGCCACCTCTTCCCGAGCAGAGGATTCCAAGTCCTTAGCTATTTCTACATTGGTATTCATAACCTCTTCTATTATTTTCTCAGAAGACTCTTCTGCAACACTTGTGGTCGAGGGGTCAGTACCCAAGTCCTCTACAATAGGAAGATTAAATCTTTTGAAGGTTTTCCGGAGAATCTCTTCTATGTCCTTGGCTACCTTGTCAGTCTCACCAAGCATAAGTTGATTCATCCTTGCTTTTCTCCTAAACTCATCCTTACAATCTTTGAATACCATATTCATTGTCTTGGGATCAATTGAAGGATATAGCTGAATTACTATCTGTTCCTAGATTTCTAGATCTTTTGCTTGAGCATTGTTCTTCCTCATTTCAAGCCTTTTCTCTAAGCTTTTGGGAATTAGAGAGATAATTTCAATAAAAGCTTTATTGTAAGTGTTCAAAAACTTAAGTGTGGCTTCCTCCAGAATCTTTTTATCTGCTTCATTATATTCATCATAGAATTCTATTAAGGGTTGCAGGTTCCCATCCACAGTGACTGCTTTCACTACAACATCTAAGGATAGAGTGGGTTTTTTAGCAAATTCCTCTTCCTTCTCTTCTTCTCCTTGACCGGTAGAGTGTTCACCAGATGATTTCTTCTTCTTCTTCAATTTCTTTATCTCCTCGTCTGATTCGGTTTTCTCATCATCCTTTAGGCTAACATAGGACCTTGTTGCCTTTTTCTTTGTTCTCTTCTCTCCTTTTCCGGATGCCTAGACTTCTAGTTTTGAGCTTTTAGCAGTAATAGGTGCTGATCTCTTTGATGATCTGGTCAGGGTGGAAGATTTTGCCGGAGCATTTTCCTCACTTTTCTTTTCTGCCTTTTTCTTCTCTTCTTCAGCCCTTTCCATCTTTTCCCTGTTAGCATCAAGTGCCTCCTTTGATATGCCAAACCCTTGTGCAACATCTTCAACTTCTTTTCTTACCTTCCTTTTGATCTTTGTTTGTCTAAGTTCCACATGAACTTTTACACTTAGCTCTTCAAAGGTTCCAAACCTTTTTGCCTTTGGATCCTTTGGCTAACTTAGCATGTGTTAAACATGCAGCACCACAATTTGTTCATCAACTTCATAACCCATAGGCATGATCCATATAGTTCTTGGTTCTACTACCTCCATTAGGCACTGATCAGTTTCTACCATAAAACATACTGTGTCTTTGTATTTCTTAACAAGAGACTGGGGAATTCTCTCTCTTGCTTGCATCATGTTCTAAAAATTCTTGAAATATCCCCACAGGGCTGTATTTCTTGCTTTAGCATCCCCAAGCCCATGCAAATAGTCTCTGATTTGGATGGCAACTGGTCTATCATTTTGCCATACCCATTCATTTGATCCGGGCAGCTCATTCATGAAGTAGAAGAATAGACATAATATTAGTCCTCCATATTTAAAGGAATTCTTCTTGTCCCTTTTGATCTTCTGTATGTTTTCCATTAATTGGATCAAAAGAAGTTCACAGAGATCATATTCTGTATTCTTTATCAGCATATCATATGCAGTATATACTACAATTCCAGATACTAAATTCTCCCTACTAGAGTGATATATCTTGTATCCTATTATCATAGATGCAAACTTGATATCCAGGTCAGTAATATCTTCAATGGTCATTGCCCTCTTATCAAATTTTGATCCGGTGGCCTCAGTTACAATGTTGTTTTTGATAGATTTGAGGACAGGTATTCCTTCGGAGGAGTGTAAACCAGTTACTACCCTAATTGCCTCCTTGGTAATTTTGCAAGGTCTATTCAGCCATAGAAAGTTGTCATGTACCCTACTCAACACATACCGAACCCATTCATCTTCTTCAAAGTAGGGGAAATGTATGAATTCATCAAAATGTTTCTCCTGGATGCCCTTATATTCTGGTTTAAGCTCAAAAGCATCATCTATCAGTTGTTTGTGATAGATATCTCTTAGTTTGAATTCCCCAAACTCTTCAATATTTGTGTGTATGTAAACCCTAATATCTTCTGTGTGCAAAACACCATGTAGAACATTAGAGAATGGTCCTTGGGGATCTACCTCCAATGATTTGTATGGATGTTTCTTAAATTCAGGGTGGGGCCTATCAGAGATCTTTACTATATTCAGAGTATCCATCTTTCAAAAGATTTACAGAGAGATATTGAGAACGGAAAATACCTTTTGCACTTCTAGGTTACACGAAGTGAGCCAAATCAATTGCTGGATGAATCAGATTCTGCAGATGATCTTTGATGAACTTGAGGAATTTTGTTGCAGAGCTTCACTTTTCATTTCTTCTTGAATGTAGAATGAACAAGTGATTAATGAGAAAATCCTTATATTGCTCCACAAACCCTAATGTCAGGTTGCAATAAATGCTTGACCTAAGTTATTCTAGTTTGCCTTATTTAGATGACTTGAAGAACCGGATCAATCCTGATCTTTAAACATCTTGCGGATCTTCCAAATCGTAACCATAGTTTGTTTGGATGTTTCCCTTATGAAGCCTTCAATCCGGAACTCTTCTTGTGCCAGTCCCGGCACCAATTGACTGGCTGGGGTAACAAGGTTTTCTTTGTGTCTACCCCTGAGCCAGAGCTCACTTTTTAATTTTTGGAAGGAATATCAGCACCAGAGTCTGGTGCGGATCCATCCTCTACATTCTCTGTACTTTTCTTCACCCAAATCTTGTTCATCTCACTTTGAACTTCATCCACATTCACTTTTTGTTTTCCCTTATCTTGATTTTGATTATGATATATCAGACCTCTTTTGTCCTGATTCTTGCTTCTACAAAATTTTGCAATATGACCGAATCTATTGCAAATCTGGCAGACAACATTTCTTTACATATTTGATTGATATCCTCTTGATCTGCATTGATTAGCCATATGACCTATTCTATTGCATGCAAAGCATCTACCATTGAATGATTTGTTCATTTGCATATTTTTGCATTCATGAGATTTGTGACCATACCTTTTACAGTTAAAACACTGTCTGAAGAAGGATGAATTATTCTGATTCATTCTCTTTTTGCACTAATTAGCTTTATGACCAAAGTTATTGCAGTTGTGGTAGTATCCATTGAAGGATGGATATCTTTGAGCATTAGGCTGTCTTACTGGAGGTCTTCTAGGCCTATTCCTTGGATTTTCTGATCCAAAATTCTTCTGACCAGATCTGGAGCTTTCTCCTTTCTCATATCCCAAACCACACTTATCATCTACCCTCTTTTGACTTCCAAGAAGAACTTCAAGTTGAGCAGAACTTATCTTGAATTTCTCTTTATATTGATTTGCTGTTTGAAGATCCCTTTTGAGAGAGACAATTTGATCCTCAAGTTTTTCATTATCTTTAGCATCTTCAAGACCAGATTCAAGATGTCTGATACTTCTATCCATCTTGTAGCAATCTTCTGATTTCTCCTTGAGGGATTGTCTTAGATTATCTTCAGTTTTTCTTTTCTCTTCAACCTCTTGGGTAAACTTCATAACTCCTGATTCCATTTCATGTCTTACCATAATGATTTCATTTGATAACTTTTCACATAACTTGGTTTTCTCCTTCAGATCTTCATTTGTATCATTTGCTTCACCTTGACTTGCTAATTACTGAAGTAGCTCCTTTCTCTTTTTCATAGAGAGACTTAATTTGTCTTTTAGTTCTCTCATGAACTCATCAGCCTATTTGAGTCTTTCCTTTAATTCATTTACTTCAGAGTTTGACTGCTCAAGATCATCAAGGGCAGTCTTGAGTTGCTCCCTTAAACCATATGCATCCATTTGGATTCCCAGATCTTCCTCAAGCTATTAGACTCTATTAGGAGGAACTTGGCTCTGATACCAATTGTTGATAACTGAGAGGGGGGGTGAATCAGTTATCCTAATTATTTTTGCTTTTTGAACTTTATTAACAATCAATGTAACATTAATTCAAATAAGCAAACATAACCATGAAATGGAAATACACATGACACAATATTTTTGACGTGAAAACCCTGTTAAAGGAGAAAACCACGGGGTCATTAACCTAAGATTGTAATCTCTGTTAGAAGAATGGAAATATAAAATGCCACTTGCTAATTAGGGCTCACTACCTGAGTACACTGCTCACAAGAGGCACACTGCTTACAAGAGGCACACTTCTTACAAGAGACTCACTGTCTACAAAAAGAGTGTTTATACAATACTTGAACTGATTGGGAGCATCTACATATGCTAGAGTTCAGTTCTGGTTAGGCTCAGTACACTGGTCTACTGCACTTCATCTTTCCTCTTCTTTTATGTTGCTTTCCTTTTACATACCAGACCTTTCTTACTGCTTTCACTCTACTCTTCTACTTTTATTCACACATTACCAACAAACATGACACATCTCACAACTAAATCCATCTTGTCTATATATCCACACAAGTGATTTCATCACCTTTCTAGTTGGCATCCGGAATAGTCAATCTTTTCACAAACTCTGATCTGTCAGCTGAATCCTTGCACATCAAGTAATGCAAATCAAGCATATACTTATAGAAGTCATAAATCACGTCGTCCAAACATAACTTATACCTTAAGAACCTTTTCCATCATCAGTAACACATCCAGAATAATGTCTGATGTTCTGCCAGTCAGTCCTTTCTCTGTTCACATTGCCAATTAGGAACCCAATACTCAGGTATTCATATCTTTTTCTTTATCTATCACCAGAGGCTAAATCCTTGGAATCTATCACTCAAGGTAGTCCTCTTGACTTCCCCAAATCCGCACTTCACCAAGATACTTCCTCTGAGAGATCCAGACCTGTCTGTCAAACCTTGTCACATACTCTATTCTTGTTTACCAGACCACAACATTCTTCACTCTGACTTCCGGTAGAGACATACCATGTCCTGTGGATGTGTGGGATGAACTTTGTTTCCATCAATGACAACAATCATGAATCCATATAGTGTCTCTTTCCAACACTAAAAGTGTCCCGAGAGAGACCGGAGAGAGAGAGAGAGAGAGAGAGAGAGAGAGAGAGAGAGAGAGAGAGAGAGAGAGAATGTGTTGAATGAATTCAAAATCTTTCCAATACTCTTCCAAGAAGGAAAAATCTCAAAAATGCATGCAAGGAGTTGCTCTATGATCTCCAAGAGCATTATCAAGAATCATCATGATCACTTAAAACCATGTTGTAACGACCATAAATGGATACCTATTACCAAGCAGACACAAGACGCTAGTGTGATGTGCTATCATGGTCAAGTCCAGGTAAAACTAGCTCCTAGTCATACAAGGCACCTTATCACCATGTCAAAATTAAGGCACTATAATGATTTTTTAATAAAAGAAGAATAAGTAGACCAAATCACACAAACCTACCCTATCATGTAGAGAGGAAGTGCAAAATGTTAAAATGGTTACTAAACGTAGCATGAAATTGCAAGGGTATGCAATTTTTTTTATTACAGTATCCTCCCAAGGTGCTCTAGGATATTATAACGAGAGGGTTGGGAAGACGATGAAGAGGGTGGAGGTCCTAGGAGGGTAACTTCTCCACATCTTAATGTAACAACACAATTAGAAGATGAGTCTTTTATGGTTATCGTGGCAACTTGTGAAGGATCATAGTCAATAGGCCCTATAATAGAGTCATAGGTATGAGGGACCTTATTACAGAAGATATTGTTGGCATGATTATTTTGGGAGTGGTTTTGGTTGGAATTGGAGGATGAAGTGGATGGGCCATGCTTTGGAAGAGTATCTTTGAAAAATGCCCATTTGATCATTGGATGAGGAATTGTTTGTTATTTGTAATGTACCTTGATCATTAAGATCTTGGATATAATGTTTGAGCCTCATACACTTGTTTGTTAGATATCCTTTGATATGATGATAGTCACAATACTCATTCTCATTATACCATGCAGTCTTGGGTTGATTGTCATCAAAAGGTTTGGTGTAAAGGAATGTGATCATGTTTTCTTGTTTTAATTTATGATATACCATTTTGATATGAACTCCTCTAAGTTAGTGAATTAATGTCTTGGATTGGAAGGGGGTTTGAATTGTCTCTTAGAAAAGGGAATGGTATTATATTTATGGACAATTTGTACATTGTTGTGGGATGTTTGTCTTGTATGAATATGTTTTGAATCGGTAACCCAATCACTAATCACATGTTTATTTTAAAACCAAGGTTTAGATTTATCATTTTTTTGATCATTGTCTTTGGTGCAAAGTTTGACTAAACCTTTGGCAAGAAGGGCTTTTCAATGTTAACCTCTTTTTCAGTGATCTCCTCAAACATGGAAATACAATGGATTTTAATATGAAAGGCCATTTCTTGATTAAGTTTTTGTATAGAAATGGTCACCAATTTCTTTTCAAGAATTGACCATGGCATTCTACTTGAAAGACCTCTCTATTATTGTATATAGGAAGCAAAGCTTTCTCCATTATGTTGTTTGGAATTGTAAAGATCTAACATTGTAATTTCATGTTACAGGAAAAACGAGCAACAATTTTTTGGAATAAATCATGAAATGTTTGGATAGTGTAGGAAATGAGGTGATCAAACCAATCCTAAGCTTGCCCTACCAGACTAAGTGGAAATAGTTTTAATAGATAGATATCAAAGTATGAAACCTATTGATAAGCTAGCATAGACTTATAGACCAGGTGTGCCATAAATGTAGATGAGAAAAGTACAAATGAAGACAACACAAATAATACAATTACCTTCTCTTCAAATGCAATTCCTCTCCTCAAGGGAGATGAAAGGAGTAAAAACAAGCTCCAATAACTATGCTTCCTCTATTTGAATGATATGATCTTATGTGGATTGATCAATTACTTTAGAATAACCTTGGCATGTGTGATAATGGAGGATGTGGATGTGATTTAGTAGCATAAACTTTCAATATGAAGGTGGATCCTTATGGCTTAGAACAAGATTTATTTATAGATTTCTAGAAATCAAGATTGATGGTGAGGAATGATTGGAGAGATCAATGGTTGAAATTAAATGAGATAACTAAATAGATGAGAGAGTAGAAAGTGTCTTTGTCCTCTCATGAATCAAAGGAATTAATAAACTTGATTGGTGAGTTGACTGAATAGATTGATCAGTTATCTAAATTGAGTGATTAATCAACTAATTTGATTGAATTGTTAATATATTTGATTTAGAGTGATTTATGGAGTGATGAGAGAGAATCATGGTGAGACACAAGTGAATGGTGGGTGATGAGAGAAAATCATGGTGAGACAAGAGTGAATCATGGTGAGAGGAAATTATGAAGGAAAATTAATTAAATAAATTATTTAATTTTATGTGCACATGGACAATGTTGGAAAATTTATAAAATATTAATTTTATTTATTTATAGTGGAGAAAAAGGAAATTAATTAATTTATTTAATCAATATGCAAAGGAAATGTTAGTTAATTAAATAATTAAGAATTATTTAATCAACATACAAGAATGAAGTGATTTATTATAAAATGATATGGGATATGATGTGTTAGCCATTTTAAGTGTCTACATGTACAATTCTACAAAATATTATGTCATGGCGATTCCATTTTATGGTCCAAACCTTGCTTCAAAGTAGAGATTTCTTCCAAAAACTAGGTGAGAGGAAGTAGGAGGGTAACATAGGGACCTTCATTCGAAGGCTCCTTCCTATAGGCTATTGAATTGAAACATTTAAAAATAAAATAGCCTTCTATTGAACAACCCACCTTCATTTGAACCCTATTTACAAATCGTGGGTATTTACCTTCAAATCAAGTTCCTTCTTTTGAAGGTGTTCAATAATTTATAACATCCTAAACTCATTTTTATGCCCATAATTATAACCTTTGCAATTGGTAACTTATTGCCAATTTAAGATAAAAAGTGTCTTAAATTGTAAGTGACCAATTAAAACAAGTCAACAATGATTTAAAAGTAGAGTGCATATAGAGAAAACAAGGACATAGTCATATGCATAGGCCAAAGAAAGAATTTCAGCTCACATACACAAGCCACTATGAAAAGAGCCTTATAGCTTTACCATAATACTAAATAATGGAAATCTACACATAGAGGGTCAAGATCATGATATAAAGCTATAATTGAGGCTCAATAATGGTATTCCATGGACCCATTAGATTAAACTCTTGGATCAATTATCAATTAAAGGAACTAAAGGATGAAACAAAGCACTAGAAAGAGAAAATTAGAATAAGTGCCAATAGTAGCTCTAGTTGGGGATGTGCACCCCCTATAGGTGTAACAAGGATTTATATGAGTTTCTACAAGAGTAGACTAGGAAGGAATAGGAAAAAGGAAACAAAATGGGGGAAAGGAAACAAAATGGGCAACACAAGACTAGAAAAACAAGATTATGGATAGAGCATGAGACAAAACAAAAATAAACCTATTACTAGAAAGACAACTTATTACTTACAAATAAAACTTTACACACAACTAATATATGGAGGCCCAAATTGAGGAAACCCAATTCTCATATGAAGTTGCATGAAACACAAACTAGAAAAATTGTAGGCTATATTATACAAAGAGATCCCTTGGCCCAGGGCCATAGGAAAACATCTAACCATTAATTTCATTTGTTTAATATAGCATTCTTAAATGAGCTTTCCCTTCTATTTTAAGGATTCAATTACTACCTATCTATAGAAGAAAATACTCACATACACAAGCTTCTTCATGAGCCCCTTATGGTTGAAGAAGAGAGAACATGATTGAATTTAGTACCCCTACCCTAAATAGTAAAGCTCACTATATACCATTTACAAATCATCAATTTACCAACATTATCATAGTTGTAGTGTAATTATTGTAGTCCATTTTCAAAAAATACCCCTTTTTTTTTACAACCATTCCAAACCCACCCATTTTGGCTCTTCATAGTATTTTTTGGGGTTAGTTTCGAATTAATCTAAGGTATTAGGACTAAGGCTCCATTCTTGTGTCCTTTGAAACCACAATTATTTCAATGTATAGTGTTTGTTGCCCTCTATGTTAATTAAGAATCTTTGATATTTTTAAATGGCCTTTTCTATCATGTCTCGATGTTTTCCAATTAAAGATTGGAAAGAGCAGTTTGATGTTGTTTTGTTCAACTCACATCATTCCCACCATTATCAAATGCAAAGAATTAAACCAAGATCCATGAAAGGTACCAAAGTACGGAGCATAAGATAAAGACAAGAAGAAAAGAGTTAACAATTGAAAGATATTAGTAATTGCTAACCACCGATCCTTAATCAAGGCAAAGAATTATAGGCATCAATCCTAGAGCAAGGTAAATCAAACTAACAAATGAACATAAGTATGAGCGCTAATCACAAACAAATCCAGGATTAACAAAGTAAACAAAACAAGATTATGGTTATAAGGAAGCGCCGATCCTAAAGGCATATGAAAGGTTGCAACTTCTCATGAGGATCGGCTATAAGGAGACATTCCCTGGCCATTCGAAGGAGAGCAATTCAGCATTCCTTCTTATTCAAACAATCGTATTAGCATCCTCAGTATCTTCTACCAGTGATTCATCCTCATAGCATCAAATTATCTCTCACATTTCAGATCATTAAACATCTCTCAATCAATTCCTATTAGATAACAATAATAATAGCATTGAACAACAGTTATTAAAAGATATTTCTCTTAGCGATCAGCAACCAAGGAGAAAACATCATAGGATCGGTCATCAAACTTGCATCGAACTAGCCATACATAGCGAACTTGACAAAAACTTGATCAACAGATTACAAGGTATGGATGATTTATACTTCATCGTTGCAATTTATCTCAGTCAATTATATCAATGGATCAAATGCATAATGTGTTAAGTATAAAGAATAGAATAAGAATAACAAATGAATATCCCTAGGGAGCTAGTATAATACCCTAAGCCAAATTACAATAATTGAATGATAAATGTGAATTGTGCTTAAAAAAAAAATAGGCATCTTAACATTTTGATTAGTATGACTTATGATTAGAAATTGAATAAGGATCCTAAGTTAGGAAGATTGAATGTATCGATCCATGATGAATAAGAATAGTTCTGTTATAAATGAATGACTGAGATAATATATAAAAGAATAAATTATGTAAGTATAGATGAAATAGATGAACCATATACATAGATATGATAAAAATGAAAATACATTATGATTATCATGTAAAAAGATTATGCCAAGTGTGATGCCAAATCAAGTAGAAGATAAATTATATAGTATGGAATGGTATTATCTCATGATCCATGAGGATCACAAGGTAGTAATAACAAGTAAATATGGTAAAGATAAACATTTATGATAAGCAAATCCATGATATACTCGAAATGGGTGTTCGAGCCTCATCCTTAATCATCTTATTAGCCTATGAGTATGGGGTTAAGTTAATGAAGGGCAAAAAATTGGACCTTGGTAACCCTCTAGTGGATGAAGAACACCACGTGTTGTGTGAAGTCCTTTGAGCCAAGAGGTGAAGAACATTGCATGTAGTGTGAAGCTCTTGGGCCTAAGGTAATATGAACTCATAATTATTATAATGTGCCCAACGGATGGTGACTCTCAAGTAAGCGAGGAATGCCGCATGTTGCATGAAGGTTTTTGAGCCAAATGGTGAGGAACTTCGGATGTAGTGTGAAACCTTTGGGCCTTCGGATGGGATGGACATACCAGTGCCTTAACAAACCGTGCTCATACATAAATAAGGTTGATTAATGATAGGGCTACTCAAGGACTCCCTCGAGATAGATCATGGGGAACTATGAATGAAAGAATGTGATTATGAAATGCATTAACTTAATATGATTATATATGTAAAGAGAAAATATGTGATTATAATTATAAGGTTACAAGCCTTGAGTATAAATGTGGAAAATATATAGATTTGATATTTGATTAAATTAACTCTAATTATGATATTGAAAGAAGAATTGAATACTAATGTTCTCTTTTGTAAGTTGAAACTTTGTGCAAGGTTGTGAATTTTTTGACTTGCTAGAAGGGGACATTACATTGTTTCATGCCTTTATGTATTAATACTTCCCATTGTTTTAAATGTTTTATATTTCATGTTCTAGCCAAGATTCTAGTTTAAATTCTTGGCAACCGTATTCCTTTTGTTTTAATATATTGCAGTTAGAGTGGCCTTTTGTTGAGATGTTGGCTTCCACTAACCATTGGATTCTAATTATCCAATTGCTTGTAGGGAGTTTGAGTATTTTTGTTCCTTTCTTTTTAGTATGTCTACCAATCATCAATCATGATAATTGAAAGTTTAACTAGAGTTATGAAGAATTTTCTAGATAAATATGAAGGTGCTCTCATCATTGGTTGAATGAGTGCTAATGTAGTAGGGTGGACCAAAAATGTTTTTAATACATGAGAATCATTTATTTGACCTAAAGTCTTATAAGGAAAGTCTAAAGTCTCTTTGCTACATCTAGATTATTTTGTTTTTAAGATCAAAGAGATTAAGGAGACCACCAAACCAAAGGTGACTATGTGCTTGATTTTATTGGGAACAATGGAAAAAATATATAATTTAGGCATGTAAGGCATCCTACAACACTTGACTATAGCCTTAAATTAATTGTTGAAATTCTTTCTCATGCCTAAGGATTGCATTGAATATTAACTATTACAGACAACAAATTCTCTATCACTAAATCTTTTCCTAGAACATTGCCACAAGATATACCTTTATTGAATTTGATTTTCTTTTGGAAAAGTCCACCATGTCAATGTTTTCATTGCCCAAGATGTCTAATGACCTTTTCAATCTTAAGGGTACCATTAAAAATCCCAATGATAATGTGTAGCTTTCCCTTTTATAATATTCCTTCACTATGTAAAATTGTTTTCTTGTCTTGGCCTCTTTTAATAGAGATACCATGAACACCTTGATAATAGACTAATCCCTTTAAATGTCTATCACAAATCTACAATCCTAGTCAATCTCCTAAAGATCAATGGTGGAGGCATTGATGCTGGGAGAGAAATTGTGCACATATTGTTTTGTCTTTCTACCATTTCAATAATAAACAAGCATGTTCCCACTTTACAATGCCTTCCACTCTAAGTAACTATTTGAACTTAGCACTAAGCAAGAAAATCAAATTGATCAAATTTTTCATCTAAGACCCACATGGTGCCTTATCATTTATCCACATAACATGAAAGACCCTAAGAAACAATGTGCATTGGTCTTTTGACCAGCAAATATCACCTATACACCTCCTACATACTCCCTACATAATCCTTTAGATTAATACCTAATTTGCTAAGCACTATGCATGCTAGATGACAAAGGTTCCTTAGCTTTTATGTCAATGGTATTGGCCCATTGAAGAGGAGCCCAACCTACATGTTGTTTTACTCCCATCAAGTCACAACAAATAGAATACCATCATATTACCATCCTCCTCTAGCATTTCAATATAGTGCTTCACCAAACAAATGGGCCCACCACTAATGATGCACACATTTCAACACATTGATTGGGCATAAGACCATCCATCTAGCCATAATCAATAAGTGATTGTCACATGACCCACCATTAATTTTCTTATACTTTGAGCAAAGATTGCATGAGACATGAACTTATAGTGAAATTAAAACCATGAACAAATACTAGTGTGGATTGTATTGGACCATGATGTAGCTTTGATATGACCATCCAAGATTTTCATTATTGTTCCAATAGATAGTAATTAGTTACTATATTGATGCAAAGGAGGCACCCCAATCATATTCAAGACTTTGAGATAAGAAGGAGAAGCCCTAGTAATAAATATAGGGAAATCTAAAACAATCTTAAGTGCAAGATCAACATATTCGCACCATTTAGAAGGCCTAGAATGTTTTTTAATTCACAAAAAAACAACCACCACATAACCTAGACCAAGGAAAAATCTACATCTAAAATCCAACCCTAAGAACCTAAAGGTCAATGATCTCCATCATTAAGACTATTCTCCTTATTTAGGCCCTCACAAATATCCATGTCAATATAAAGTTCAAAAGTGGAGTGCAAATAAAAATTCATTCTAGGAGTAATGGAATTAACTTTCCTAGGGAATTTCTAATAGCCTTTAATTATAAAGGGATATTAGGAAGTCTAATCCAAATTGGCTCTATAGAAAATGTTTCCAAAAAAGGATTGGACTTAAGAAACCACAACTTAAGAGAGAATAAGGGTAAATGTCACAATCTTTTATGGGTCAGCATTTCTGTCATCATATAATCCAAGCATTGAGATCACCAACTCTCTACCAAAACAAGTGGAAGTTACATATAAGTGTCATTTGTAAATAATGATCTTCCTCCTCAAAAACTTGAGGCCCATCTTAGGAATAGGACATTTAACAACCTACTTCACCAAGTCTCTACCAAAATAGGTAGAACTTACATATAAGTGTCATTTGTAAATAATGTTATCCTTCTTATTTAGAGTTTTTTAATCAACCTTTCTTTGCTAGCCATGTCTATGTACGTTAGTATTAATCCTAGTTGTTCTCCTCTTACTAATATTTTCTTGCTTATAGAGTTTGTGATGCTGCTACTTGGTAGCCTATTTCTATAATTCTTCGTAACCCATAAAAAGAATGATTCCCCAAGGGTCACACATTTTATAATTCCTTATTTTCTTTTAACCATGCAAGTTGCTATCATCTTTATCATCGTACATCGTAA
This sequence comes from Cunninghamia lanceolata, assembly GCA_027924645.1. NCBI lineage: Eukaryota > Viridiplantae > Streptophyta > Pinopsida > Cupressales > Cupressaceae > Cunninghamia > Cunninghamia lanceolata. The sequence continues at coordinate 12,960,618 of BSBN01000892.1, forward strand.
TTTCATTTTTCATATGCCATGATGAAAACCTTTATATCATTTATTGCCAGATAGCATCTTCTTGAAATATCAATATATAATATATTTGTTAAAGTTATTTGTGATTATCCTTTCCATTACATTATTACCTCATAGAAAAATAATTATAAATAGTTTAGAAATTTATTTATTTTTAAATATTATTTGATTTAATAGTTAAATTATAATCAAACAAAAATAAGGTAATTATTTACTACTTTTTAATGTAGATAAGGTTTAAAGTTATGTTTGATCATTGATAGATAATACTTAAACAAAACATACAAATAAAATATTTTATTACATTAAACATTCATTTTAGAATGCTTTGCACAAGCCTTATCTTGTTAACATGATGTATAAAATATTAAAAGCTAATAAATTATAAATTTTTATTATTCTTAAACATGATTATTAATTTATTTTTTGTTGGTGGAGACCACCAAACCCAAAATCACCATTTACAAATATCACCTTCACAATGCAAAGAAGCACGGGGCTATTTCACCAGAAATGAAAAATGTACTGAGATGCTAAATATTTTACAAATGTACAATATATAGGTGTGTTTGAGAGCAAGTAGATGAAAACTACTTGAACAGTAAATGCAACTAATTATCTAATGCATTATTTAATTTTGTGTTGGATGGCTAGGTAAACTTAAGCATGGGTAAATGGTATTTACTCATTTACTCCAACACCACCCCTTAAGTGCAACTTAGGGAGATTATTATGCAATATGAGAAAGATACAATATGGGTCCTAGCTACTCAACCATGTTAGGTACCCATTTACAATGCAAAATGCAATGCAATCTCTCACAGACCAAAGAAAAGGAGTAAAATCCTATGGGGGAAACTCCTCTCTAAAAAAGAGAAAAGAAAAACAAAATGCATGGATGGAGGACTCAATAACACCCCCTGAAGGCTACATACATCATGTATATACAATCAATGATACTCCCATAGGAAGGAAAGAAGGAGACTATATAGCCCCCCCATAATGAATAATGTCCTACAGAAATGGTTATTGCTTGAAGGAAAAACATAGTGCAATGCCTACAAATAACATTTCTCCCTTTGGGAAGAAGATAAACCAAGTACAAATACAGGAATGCTTCCCATTCTGGATAGGAATTAGCAAGTGAAATCCAAATGTAGGAAGATAATGTCTCTAAAATATACTCACGTGTCACCAAGACCTTAGAAGATGATGCCACGAACCAATCAGGAATATGCCCAATCATAATAGAAAGTGACAAGAAGGTACCATTAGAAACTAATTTTGAACATTCTCCAAAGACAAAGATGAAGTGACAACTATTCTACCACAACTATCATCAAATAGGAAAATTAATCCTTCAAATGATTTTTCCGAGTCTGAAATGTGAGATTCCACGAATAATGAACCAATGTCTAGCAAATAGGAATCCCAATCAGGAAGACAATGATAATCATGTTGCTTAGGAATGATGGAAGTACTTAATGAAGGTGATTCAACTATCTCTGAAAAAGAATCAAGAACCTTTGAAGCAACTGCAACCTCATCTGAAGTCCCAAAAACTTCCAAAGGATCATAAGCATGGTTTGTCTTCTCTAAAGAATAAAGAGGCACATCAGAATTGGAAAGAGGATCATCGAGAGATGGAGGAGTATCATGATCTCCATATGATTCTCAAATGGAAGTCCAAAGAACATAAGGACACTCAAAATGAATAAGTGATTCCAAAAGGTCATCATCTACATGCTCAAAAATAACTCTAAAGACTTTAGCCCTATAGCCTTTCCAAATACTATACTCACAAGGTGTTCCTAGAATAAGAGCATCATTATACAAATATGACAATAGATTATGCTCACTAAGATGAGTGATTATAAAATCACTCCATTGCCTAAAGTTCCCTTTCTCCAAACAAACCATTATAAATAATAATTCTTCAAAATTTTCAAAGATAGTGCTTTCACAAATATAAAAAATTCCAAAAAAGATTTATAAGGTTAAAAAACCTGATTTGGTGTAAAAATTGGCAGATTTCCACAAGCTCCAAGTCACAAATTTCCATGAGCAAACTGAACATACATGTTAGCAGCATAGTCTCCAATCCATACAAGAGAGAGAGAGAGAGCCACAAACACATCCAGGCATGAGGCTTTTCCAGGGGCTCACAATGAAATGAATGAACATTGGGGCATATTAATACCAAAAAGCAATTTTACACCAGCAATATGGGACTAAAGTCCCAATCCATGCTTCAAATCAGTGTTGTAGACGGGCCCACCTCCTTGCCTCACACACAACAAAACCCTAGAATCAAATATTTATGCAAACCAGGTTATAAATACTAAAGTTTGCACCTCCAAATGTATCAGTGACAAATATCTCTATTCAGGGTGCATGTATGTCTACTCCAATAGAATCCCTAAAATCAATGAAAGGCTACCAAATTTGCTAGAATATACCTTGGCGAGCGTATATTTGGGGGATCTACGTGTGATGCACAACGTCCCATACCCATCAAATAAAATGATCGGCCAAATCAAAATGCCCAAAACAACAAATGGGATCCAATGTAGATGATGCGTGGAGATTAGTGGGATAAATCTGAACCTCACACACGAATCTGTGCCATATCACATAGAAAATGACCCCATACAATTGACTCCATATGATGCATGATGCGGCCAAAATTGATGCTCGTTACTAAAATCTTCCACCGCTAGGCTAGGATCTGCCACAGAGGGTGTGGAATTGTCTCATGCCATAAAAAAAATTCACGCATTGTTATGATATATAAAAGAAAAATCTAAAACAAATGTTTAATGCGAGAAGCCCCACTTACTCTAATTCAAAAATAAGATATAAAATGCCAGTGTTCTGGAATCCATGGCCACAGGCTCATTTGGAATGTGCTGGAGTGGGCCTCTTATAACCTCTATCCGTAGAGGACATCAACCTCTACTAGTGCTATATCTTCCATGAAATCAATAAGGGTCTCCGACCAAGAATCAAAATATGAATCTATGAACTCAATGACCAATTTGCCAAAGCAGACAAATCGAATACCAATCTATCGGGATCTCAAAAGCTCTGATGAAAACTCTCAATGGAAGGAGGCTAGAATGGGAGGCTTTGATACCATGTTGGTGGAGACCACCGAACACAAAATCACCATTTGTAAATATCACCTTCATAATGCAGAGAAGCATAGGGCTATTTCACCAAAAATGAAAAATGTATTGAGATGCTAAATAATTTGCAAATGTACAATATATAGGTGTGTTTGGGAGCAGGTAGGTGAAAACTACCCTAACGGTAAATGCAACTAATTATCTAATGCATTATTTAATTTTGTGTTGGATGCCTAAGTAAACTTAAGCAAGGGTAAATGGTATTTACTCATTTACTCCAACATTTTTCATAAAAAGGAAATTATTAAATGCATTTAGAATCTAGTTATAAAATATTGATTTTTAGTCTTAAGATTAATATATTGTTTTATTTTTTTCCATGGAGATTATACATTGTGAATTATCAAATGAGAATAATAAGATTTTTGAAATTCATTTATTAAGGAGATTTCATCCTAAAACAATATTCAATGACAATTGGGGGTTCACTAGGTCTAATGAATTTGGAGATAAAAACATTCGTCAATGTTCTATTTACTTTTCCACTTTGTCAGCAATATTTACTTTTCTTGAACTTTGTCAGCAACATTTACTTTTCCTGAACTTTGGGCCCTGTCACTTTGTTTTTGGCCCCTTTCCCTGCGAATCACCTTATCGGTGAACTATGAAAAACCTAAACTATTTGTCTAGTACAATTTTCCACCAATTCCCCAACAAGGCCTTCTTTTCATCATTTTGCCTTAGCCATTTTTTTCTTTCCCTTATCTCTATTTGCCTTTATTAGCAAATTTGCATTCTTGTGAGCTTGATTTTTCTCTTCTTTAATTTGCTTTGTTGACGAATTCCCCTTTTTCTGAACTCTTTATGCCTTTTCTCCTTTCTTGGCCAGCTGTCACCTTATTGGTGAATCTTCCATCATCAAAACCTTCACTTAGCAAATTTTAAAGTTTGAAAACCCTAGCCATTTGTGATAAAGCTTTCCCTTCACTTCCTTTTATGCTTTAAAAATTTTCTTTGTGTTGCGACATTCTATCGGTGAATCTTTACATTGACAAACTCCTTTGTCGGTGAACTCATAGGTTCTCAAACTAAGGCATTCGCTAACCAAGCCTTTTTCCTTGGCCGCTGAAACTCTGTAGGCCTTCCTTGACTATAATTGCCTCACCATCACCTTGTCGGTGAATCAACAAATATGTGAACTTACCAAAAGTTTGAAAGTTTGAAAAAATGTTGATTTACTGACCAAAGGTAAAAAATAATAAATATTCTAAGGGAGGAAAGGGGAAACTTGGGGAACTAATACTTAGTCATTTTTTTGAGAGAAAAGACCCCTAAAAAATATCTCAAATCAAATTTAAATAGGGGATTTCAATTGTAAAGGCATAAAATGGGAATTTTGGATTTTTTGGGCAAAATAGGGTTCTTGGGAACAAAATATTGCTGGTCCTAACAAATGGAATTAACTTTCCTATGGTATTTCTAATAACCTTTAATTATAAAGGGATATTAGGAAGCCTAATTCAAATTGGGTCTATAGAAAAAGTTTTGAAAGAAGGATTGGACTTAAAAAACCATAACTTAAGAGAGAAGCCTTGTCCACATGGGTAAATATCACAATCCTTTATGCGTCAACATTTCTATCCTCATGGTCCAAGCATTGAGATCACCAACTCTCTACTAAAACAAGTGGAAGTTACATATAAATGTCATTTCCTCTTCAAACACTTTAGGCCCATCTTAGGAATAGGACATTTAACAACCTACTTCAATAAGTCTCTACCAAAAAATGTAGAAGTTACATATAAGTGTCATTTGTAAATAATGTCATCCTTTATATTTAGAGTGTTTTTATTACCCTTTTGTTACTGGTCATGTCTATGTACTTCAATATTAATGCTAGGTGTTCTCCTCTTACTAACATTTTCTTGTTTCTAAAGTTTGTGATGCTGCTACTTGGCAGCCTATTTCTATAATTCTTCTTAATCCATAAAAAAAGAATGATTCCCCAAGGGTCACACATTTCATAATTCCTTATTTTCTTTCAACCATGCACATGGATTTCTATCATCTTTATCATCGTACAACATAATTTCACTTTTCATATGTCATGAGGAAAACCTTTATATCATTTATTGTTAGCTAGCATCTTCTTGAAATATCGATATAATATTTCTTAAAGTTGTTTGTGATTATCCTTTCCATTACATTATTACATCATAGAAAAATCATTATAAATGGTTTAAAAAAATTAGTTATTTTTAAATATTATTTGATTTAATATTTAAATTTTAGTCAAATAAAAAAAGGGTAATTAGTTACTACTTTTTAATGTAGATAGGGTATAAAGTTATTTTTTTTATCATTAATAGATAATATTTAAACAAAACATACAAATAAAACATTTTATTATGTTAAACATCCATTTTAGAATAGTTTGCACAAACCTTATCCTGTTAACATGATGTATAAAATATTAAAAGATTATAAATTACAAATTTTTATTAGTCTTAAACATATTATTAATTTATTTTTCGTAAAAAGGAACTTATTAAATGCCTTTAGAAACTAGTTATAAAATACTGGTTTTTAGTCTAGATTAATATATTGCTAGTCCATAATTTTCATATAATTTTGCAGTTTTTTTTTTGCCATGGAGATTGTGCGGTATGAATTATCAAATGAGAATAATAAGATTTTTGAAATTCATTGATTAACGAGATTTCATTCTAAAACAATTTTCAATCACATTTTAAGGTTCACTAGGTCTAATGAATTTGGAGATAAAAATATTCTTCAAATTCTTCTTTAAAGTCATTTAAGATGAAAAAAGAGACTATATCTTGTTTAATAATTTTTAAATCCATTTATGTACCTTTGTAAAGGTTTTCAAGAGGTTCTTGGTCTCATTGAATATGTGCCACTAATTAGCACACTTAAAGGTTCTTGATTAGTAGATAGGAAGTCTTTAATTTAGTTGGTTACACTAGGACATATTGAGAGTTTCCTACAAAAATTAATGCACAACATATTGCACAAATACTCTTACTCAAGTTATGGAAAACATGAATGAAAACGTAATAGTGAAAGGATGCAATATGCAAGGCATTCTAAAATGGATATGTTTGATAGCTCAAATCAAGCTAGGATCTCGATCTAATAAATGTTTGAAAAACATGACATAAGGATGTGAGGGATTTGAGTGACTTAAAAAATGATCCATCAATCTCCCACACATCTACATAAATAATTTCTAGAAAAGCATCTCCATTCTTAAGGTTAATTGAGGAGATTGCATCTTGAAACAATATTCAATCACATTTGAAGGCTCGCTAGATCTGATGGATTCAAAGATAAAAACATTGTTCAAAGTTCTATTTATTCTTTGAAATCATTTAAGATGACAAAAGAGACTATATCTTGTTTGATATTTTTAAAATCCATTTATATACCTTTGCAAGGTTTCCAAGAGCTTTTTAGGCTCATTGAATATGTGCCACCAATTAACATGCTTTAGGGTTCTTGGTCAATAGTAAGGGTGTCTTTAATTCAGTGCCCGATACACTATAACAAATGGAGTTTACTACAAAAATTAACACACAACATAGTTCGAAGTAACATTAAACACTTATTATTTAAAAATAAACAAATAAATAGTCTTGTTTTCTTAAAAAAACACTAGGGACAACATATATTATATTTCCATTCATATAGATATATATAACATAAGTGGGTGCAGATTAAAGCATTTATTGTATATTATTGACGATGAGGAAACACCGTCTACTACTTCTTAGACAACGGGCTTAATGTTGGAGAATGTTATACGACGCGGCGAATTGGGTTGAACATTGTCGACTCGCTCAAGAATGGGCAGGGAATGATGGTACATCGGTAGCCGTTAAGTACTACCACGTGATATTCACCTTCTGACAGCACAGTTACCACGCGGGGTTCATACGGGATGCAATAACAGTCGGTGGTGGGGAATTTATCTACCACTACGTTGAATTCGTATGTTACTCCTCGACTCAATGTCTATCATAAAACACGCAAAGAAAATAAAACCAAAGTAGTCAATAAGAAGATGATGTAGATTAGCTTAGAAAACTATGTTGCAGAAAAGAACTAAACATACCACAGTGAGGACCCAAATATCACGTTCACATCTTCAACGCTCACCTTCACATCTTCTCCCTGCAAACACAAATAGATACCCCACTTGCTTGTTGACATTCCGAACATAAACCCATCTTTTAAAAGTACCACTCTTACGATAGAAAAGGGAGGGGAAATTCGAATTTATATACCGAAGCAGAGACTGTAAGAAGATTGAGAACACCCACAAGCATGAGCAGCGAGACGAAGCTTTTGACGCAGGCAGCCATGGCTTTTTCTCTGCTGAAAGCAATCAGAAGAACGAAAATATTATGTGGGAAATTGTGAGGGGGCAATGGGGTTTATATAGAGGTGATTTTGCATTCGGCTAAGAACAATTTCATCACATGAGACGTGCGTGGTTGAAAAAATCGGCCATATTTGAAAATAAAACGTTTTATTTAAAGTAATCGTTGCACGGTTGATTTTAAATTCTAATTAAAAATTATTTTTGGAAAAGTACATCACGCATAGTCAATATTCGATTTGTACATTAATGGCAGCAAATGTAAAGATGAATGTGACCACATGGACTAATAATTACGTGTGACTCCAGGAAAACAATGTTATCCCTCAATTTATCAGTAAATTGTTTTTTCAGTTCTTTTCCTTCTAACTATCACGTGATATACATGACCGTGCTGACAACTAGACATTACTTTTGCATATCTCGATTTCACATTTATTTTATTGCTATCATAAGACGTTTTATAATCTTGTAAAGGAAAATCTTAATCAATGCTAATCAATTAAATAGATAGATTTCAATAGAATTAATGTTATTTTTGGAATGTAAAGATAAAAAAATGGAAGATTACTCTTCAATCTTTTTCTTATTTTTATTTACACATGTTTCATCTATCTTATTCATATCTATACATATTTCTATGTGTTAGTCATTTATTACCCTTGCCTATGCATTCATTTTCATACATATATCTCTATTTTATCAATATATACACATTTTTTTGTTATTATCTATTTATTATGCATATCAATGTATTTTTTCTTAAATGTTCCCTCTTGATTCAAGCACCTTTTTGTCCTATAATGTTTCCATAGGCACGAGATCAATCCCATGGTTGTAAACTTGACTTGTTTATGTTTCCTTGTGACATAACAACAATCCTTGAAAGGTATTTCTAAATATAACTACTCTCATATAGTATAAAATGTAGAGCAAGCAAAGATGAATCGAGGTAATCAACAAGTAAAAATGTGTAGATTGTCAACTCATTTCCATTAGTGCATGGCATTTTAATGGTTGTGGACCTAATTCCAATGTGCAAACTTGGCCCCATATAATGTAGATGATCTATTCAAATCCCAAGGTGAAGCACATGTTGTACTCCATTTCTAATCCTAGAATAGTCCAAAACCTAAAATCTTCATCATGATCATACATCTTCAGTCATTGATCTATGTATTCATTCTTTCACATTAACTTTCTTACATAGCATTACTTCCTAAATTCTCTACATCCACCAAAAAATGAATTAATCTAAGTTAATTTGTTTTTATGTGTAAGTATTTCATTTCATTGGGCTACATGAAAATTATAGAAAGTTTAATTTATTTTACACTTTCATGAAATTATCCAATCTTACACTCTTAGGGTTTGACAAAGGGAGGGGACTGCCTCTACTACCCTAATATGCAGCTCACAATAAGGAGGGGACCAAAGACATCTATTCCTATAAGCATGAATCTAAGAAAACATATTCAATTTTCAATCAGAGGTAGGAGACCCATCCCCAACATGATTAGGAACCATGGAGACATCCACCACAATAGGTGTAGAATTAACAACTGTAGGAAGAACTTTAACAACAATGGAGGAGGGATGTTCAATAATGCTAGAGGGTTTCAAAATAGTATCACAAGGTAGTTTGTGAAGAAAAGAAAGGAGAAATCTCCTTTGGCAAAGAGACATCATCTTTGGGATCAATAATAAGGTGGTGGGGAAAATGTAATTATACCACCAAGAAGTTGAGCACAAACACTTCTAGCTAGAGTGGCGGTAGTCTTAAGACAAGTGTCATGTGGTAAAGAACTGACGACATTAGTAAGGAAGGATCTCATAATAAAGAAACTAGACCCAAGAGTGATCTACCAAGTATAAGACAACATCTCTAGGAGGACCTTGGAAATACCAATGTCCAAACAAATGTGAGCATAAGTTGTGTGGATGAAAAGTGTAGTGGTTGAATCCACTGTCGAAAAACATCCTAGAGTATTGCCCCAAGAAATCGAGTTAAACCAAAAATGGAGAGAAGGTTAGGCAATCGAATCCAAACTAGCATAGTATGGAGGGATTCAGTGAAAGGGTTGACAAAAGGAAACTAGAGATTAAGCATAAGGTAATAGTAGTCCCAAAACCACAACCAAACATTTATCACTGCATCCCTATTTCAAACACCACAATAAAGAATCCCTTGACACAAGAGTAAAAATTATGTTTTCCAATAACAAGAGGTTGCCAATTCATAAAAATCCACTATTGTAGATTAGGAAGGCATTATCAAAATTAGTTAAATCTACAAATTAGACTCTTTTCAATAAAATATGCCTCACTTTCAATCACATCTATCCTAAGAACTACAATAGGGGAAGATTGAGAACAAAGGAGAGGCAATAGCTTCCCACAAGTAGGAGGGTGAGAAGTGGAGATAGGGAAGGACATCTTGGTCATGACAATGATGAATGAATAAGGGAGATTACTATTCAATAGGTCTGATGTAGGAGAGGGTTTCCAATGGTAGAGAAGGGCATAGAGAAGTCATCACTAACACCATGACCCTTTCATAATGTGTGCACTATAGGAGCTCATGCGACCAATTCCTAACTAAATGGGAAAGAGAATGGATATACAAATTTTAACATTAAAAAATGAACTAACAAAATTCCCATTATTATTCATAATTTTCTTATCTTTAATAATTAGAATAACATAGGGCAAGGGCCATAAGTATATACAAAACTATGTCATTTGTCAATATATCTATAATCAAAGAACTCTCAAAATTGTTTTTCGTTCAAAACACCTTCACAGCTAACATATTTTTTGCTCACTTAACTATGACCACTAGTGGTTATGTGAACCATTAGCACAAATCATTAAATACAACTGTCACACTAACTTCCAAGCACAAACTCCAATCTTGTGACCATTATTTACACCACTAAACGTGACTACTAGTGGTCTAGTAGATAGACCCCCTTAGCTCATTTGTCCTAAATTAGGCCTTTTTTTCATTTTTGCATAACATTTGTTAGAGGTATTAGATATTGAAAAAATTATAGGCATTGGAAAGATGATTCACTTAAATTTGTAGTGGTGTAGACCTTGTTAGAATCTGAGAAACATATTAAAACCCATAATCAAATTGAAAGAGTTAGAAATAATAAATTGGAAATGAAAATGAAATAAAACATCATAAAAGTGATACCAAGAGATTTGATGTAAATGCTCAAATAGCACTATAGCATCAAGAGAGATCTATAGCTCCAACATATGAATTGAAATATAAGCTAGGTAGTGAGTCTATATAGAAAAGAGAGTGGGTAGAGGTGGCAAGATCAACCAATAGGAAGCAACCATCTATCAGTCTATTGATAGCAAAGTATCTTCCCAATATAGCTAATGGGAGCTCCCTTGTAAGATGGTGACACCTTATAACGCACTCACTTAATTAAACCCACTTTATGAACCTATGTAAGATTAATGAAAGGTGTGGGAAAAACCTTATAATAGCAAATAAAAAACCTACACTAACACCCTCTTAATTGTAGCTTAGTTGGGTGAAAATATGGGTCCTGACAAATCAACCCTGATGAGGCATCCATGAACATAGAATTTCACTCCCAAAGAGAAGTAGCCCTCCCACAAAAGGGAGTATGCCCCCTAGAATAGAGAGAGAAATAAGGAGCTAAGTAGCCCCCCAAAAAGGGACACCTACTGCACCCCAAGCAAAGCTCACAAATGAATGAGGATGGTATCAAAGCATGTTTTAGAAGATTAGATTCATATTTTGAGAGATTTTGTGGGCCTACTATGCTTTACATGCAGGATTATAGAAAACCCAGTATGCTTTTCTCTTGCATCTTTAGATGATCTAGAGAATTAGAAAAGTTTGACAAAAAAAATTTTAACCTTACCTTGGGGTTCATATACTTGTATCTTTTTGAATCTGGTTGGTTGTAACTTTCTATCTATCTAGACTATCTATCTCATTGTGTCTAGAACACTCGAAAATGCCATTTTTGGCTTTTGTTTTACCCAAATTGGAGATCAGGAAGTGAAGTTGCGAACAAGGGTTTCAAGCAAAGATCTGGTATGCAACTATTTTCTAGGGTGTTTTCTCGCCAAAACGATGTCTCCATTGCATCCAAGAGGCCCAAAAACCTTAAAATTTCTATTCAAATGTTGAAATCAGAGCTTTTTTTGAGGGTACATCCTTTTGTCCAACAGTCTAAAGGGTGCTCCCTAGGTTGGCCTTTTGTCTAATAGTCCAAAGTGTGCTTTGTAGTTCAACCTTTTATCTAGCGGTCCCAAGGTTTCTCCATAGGTGCAACCTTTTGTCCAACAGTTTGAAGGGTGCTCCATGAGTTTGACCTTTTGTCCAGCAATTTGAAGGGTGTTGCATAGGTTCAACATTTTGTCCAATGGTCAGAAACATGATTTTTAGGGTTTGGCTTTATTTCCAATGGTTAAAATGAATCCCCCATCCAACCCCCTACACTATTTTTCTTGATTTTCTTCTGCAAGCCCTAAATGAGTAGTTTTATAGTAATGACCATAACTTGCACCCAATAGCTCCATTTTTCAAGATTGAATAGGCATCTGAAAGGTCTTGAAGAGAACTTCATATCCATATGTTTATTTTTCGTAGATTTTGTAACATGTTCATTTTGGATGAAAAGTCATTTTTTTAGCCATTTGAGGGCCTAGTGACTATTGTAATCTAGTAAAAGCACTGTAAACACACTGAACTATAATGCACCAAACTTGTAATCTCTGTGGGGGGTTGATTTTTGATCTAGTGAAAAAGGGGGGTTTCTTCTATGCTTTTTCTTGGATCAACAAACAAAAAACAACAACTCAATTTCTCTTTTTACATTAAAATGGATCAATTAATAGTACTTATACTCACACTATACAACTACTATGAGTGGAAATCCAAGATGACAATCTATCTTAAGAAACTAGGTTTGTTTAGAGTAACTATGGCTCTTGAGATGTAGATAAGCCTAAATGGTTAACAAATTGGATGAGGCTTTTGGAACCCTATGTATGTCTATATCTTTGGATTTACTTTTTCATATTGAGTCTAGAACAACACCAAATGATGTATGGACCACCTTGAAAAATCTCTTTGGTACACAAGATGAAATTAGAGGACATCTACTTGAGAATGAGCTAATAGGGTTAAAACCATGTAATTTTGATATAATTTAGGATTTCTTCACAAAACTAAAAGCCTTAGGATTGCAGTTGAAGCAATGCGAGATAGAGAAGAAAGATGGTCAGTTAATTCTTAGCATTCTTTCCAAAATTGGTCCTAACTTCTCAGTGTTTGTTTCTACATTCTATGCCACTAAAAGTGCCTTAGGAACCACATATAAGATGCCTTCTTTAGATGACTTTGCTAATGAACTCACTAAACAGAAAGATAAATTGTCTCAAATGGGCACAATTAAGCCCTCTAAATCTCATGCCTTGGTTGCAAATCAAGGCACTAAATATCTAAAAGGGTCTAACCTAAGAAAGATATGAAACAAAAGAAATGAAACATACCAAATTTATTGTTTCTATGAAGCAAGCGTAATAGTTTTCATTTGCATTTATAGTTTATTGTTTCTAAATCTTTCAATTTGATTATGGATTGTAATTTGTTTCTCAAATTCTAACAATAAAATGTAAATGCAAATGAAATGAAACAACATAACAATGATATCAAGAGATTTGATATAAATCCTTGAATGACACAATAGCATCAAGACAGATATATAGATCCAACATATGAATTAAAATACAAGATAGGTAGTGAGTTTATATAGAAAAAGGGAGAGGGTAGAGGACTAGAGGTAGCAACACCAACCAATAGGAAGCGACCATCTATCGGTCTAAAGATAGCAAAGTATCTTCCCAAGATAGCTAATGGGAGCTCCCTTGTAGGATGGTGACACCTCATAACCCACTCACTTAATTAAACCCACTTTATGAACCTAAGTAATCTTAATAAAAGGTGTAGGAAAAACTGTATAATAAGGAATAAAAAACCTTGCAATCTGTTTGTCTTATTCTGACATGATATCATACCATGTTTTGGAAGATTAGATTCATATTTTGAGAGATTTTAGGGGTGGGGCTACTAAGCTTTGCATGCAAGATTCCATAAAGCCTAGTATGCTCTTGTCTTGCATCTTTGGATGATCTAGAGAACTAGAAAAGTTTGACAAAAAGTTTTTTAACTTGGGGTTCATATACTCATATCTTTTTGAATCTAATTTGTTGCAACTTTCTAGCTATCTTTGAAGTGTTCTCAGTTGTTTCATTATGTCTAGAATGCTCAAAAAAAACATATTTAGCTTTTGTTTTTTGCAACTAAGAGATCAGGAAGTGAAGTTGTGAATAAGGGTTTCAAGCAAAGATCTGGCATACAACTATTTTTTGGGGCATTTTTAGGCCATAAGGACATCTCCATTACATCTAGAAGGCCCAAAAACCCTAAGAACACTTGTTGAAATGTTGAAATCATAGATCGACAAATTTTGTGTATGTTTTTTAGGGTATGTTGTATTGTCTAGTGGTCTGAAGGCTACTTCACAGGTGGACCTTTTATCTAGCAGTTAGAAAGGTGCTTCTACAAAGTTCAACCTTTTATCTAGTGGTCTAAAGTGTCCTCCATAGTTTAGCCTTTTGTCTAGCAGTTCAAAGGGTGCTCTACGGGTGTGACCTTTTGTCCAATAGTCTAATGGATACTCTGTGGGTTTGGCCTTTTGTTCAGTAGTTTGAAGGGTGCTCGTAGGTTCAACCTTTTGTCTAGTGGTTCGAAGCATGATTTTTACGGTTTAGCCTTTTATCTAATGGTTAAAAGTAATCCCCCATCCAACCCCCTACTCTTTTTTGCTTAATTTTCTTCTGCAAGCCCTAGTATTTTTACCGTAATGACCATAACTTGAGCCCAGTAGCTTCATTTTTTGAGATTTAATAGGCATCAGAAATGCCTTGAAGAAAACTTCACAACCATACATTTATTTTTCTCATATTTGTAATAGGTCCATTTTGGATCAATATTTGGATTTTAGCCATTTGAGGGCCCAGTGACTATTGTAATCTGGAAAAGCACTATAAACACACTAAACTAAAAAGTGCCAAGCTTGTAATCTCTATTGGGGTGTCTTGTGTGTTCTTTCTTGCATCTTTATTTTTTGCACAATAAAAAAATAACAAATCACTCTTTCTTTCTACATTAAAATGGATCAATTAATAGCACCTATACTCACCCTACAACTACTATGAATTGAAGTCCAAGATGACAATCTATCTTAAGAAACTAGTGTTGTTTAGAGTAATTATGGGTATTGAAATTGAACCTAGAGTAGATGAATATAAGCCTAAATGGTTTAACAAATTGGATGAAGCTTTTGGAACCTTGTGTATGTTTGTATCTCTAGATTTGCTTTTTTATATTGAGTCTAGAACAACACCAAATGATGTATGGACCACCTTGGAAAATCTCTTTGGTAAACAAGATGAAATAAGAGGACATCTACTAGAGAATGATCTAATAGGGTTAAATCCATGTAATTTTGATGCAATTCAGGATTTATTGACAAAACTAAAGGCCTTAAGATTGCAGCTGAAGTAGTCTAGGATAGAGAAGAAACACAGTTAGTTAATTCTTAGCATTCTTTCCAAACTTGGTCCTAACTTTTGAGTGTTTGTTTCTACATTCTATGCCACTAAAAGTGCCTTAAGAACCACATATAATTTACATGACTTTGCTAATGAACTCACTAAAGAGAAAGATATATTGTCTCAAATGGGCACAATTAAGCCCTTGAAATCTCATTCCCTTGTTGCAAATCAAGGCACTAGAGATTTGAAAGGGTCTGGTAAGCAAGATAAGAAGTGAAAGAACCAAGGAGAAAAGAAGCAAGAATAGAAACAAGTTGCTCCAAATCAACTTATAGTGCCTCTTCTTAAGAAGGTGACAAGCCTAAGAAGGAGAAAACTTAGTTTTCCTATTGTAAAAATCTTGGTCATGATGAGCATAAGTGTCTAAAGAAGCAGATTGATCACTAGATTCATCCTCTAGAAAATGATAACATAAAGGTGCCTGATTCTATCAAATAGTGTTCATCTCAAGAATCTTCAAAAGATATAGACAAAAATAAGGGGAAACAAAAGAGAAAGGCACTGGTTGTTGTTGCTTCACAACTAAATTCTTGGATCATTGACTCAAGTGCTTTGCACAACATGGCTTCATCACAAGGTAGTTTTGCCTCCTTAGAATCATGTTCTTTGCCTTCTATTCTATTGGGTGATGATACTCTTGTAGAGGTACAAGAGAGAGGGTTTGTTGATGTGGGGGATGACACATTCCACGTTGTTCTTTGTGTGCCCTCATTATCAAATAATCTCCTATCTATTTATCAAATCACTCACACTAGCTCTATTAAGTGGTTTAAGTTCACTCCAGACATAGTGGTTATCAGTGAGGTGAACAATGGGTCTACAATTGCTATGGGGAAGGCTTATCATTAGTCCCAACTATATCACCTTTCTCACTTTGTTCTCATATCACTTTTCTCACTTTTAATCACATGAGACGTGTGTGGTTGAAAAAATTGGCCATATTTGAAACTAAAATGTGTTGTTTAAAGTAATCGTTGCATGGTTGATTTTAAATTCTAATTAATAATTATTTTGTGAAAAGTACATCAAGCATAGTCGATATTTGATTTGTACATTAATGGCATTCAATGTAAAGATGAATGTGACCACATGGACTAAAAATTCCATCTAACTCTAGGCAAACAATGTTATCCCTCAATTTATGCATAAATTGCTTTTTCAGTTCTTTTTGTTTTAAGATATGGTAGTGCTGACAACTAGACATTAATTTTGCATATCTTAGTTTCACATTTATTTTGTTGCCATCATAAGATGTTTATTAATCTTGTAAAGGAAAATATTAATTAATGCTAATCAATTAAATGGATACATTTCAATACAATTAATGTTATTTTTTGAATGTAAAGAAAATGGCTTATGATATTAAATTTTTGGAATAAAAATGGAAGATTACTCTTCAATATTTTTCTTATTTTTATTTACACATTTTTCATATATTTTATTCATATCCATACATATTTTTATATGTTAGTCATTCATTATCCTTTCCCATGCATTCATTTTCATAAATATATCTCTACTTTATCAATATATACACATTTTTTGTTATTATCTAATTATTATGCATATCAATGCATTATTTCTTAAATATTCCCTCTTGATTCAAACAGTTTTATGTCTTATGACATTTCTATAGGTATGACATTGATCTGATGGTTGTAACCTTAACTTGTTTATGTTTCCTTGTGACGGTTACAACAATCCTTGAAAGGCATTTCTAAATATAACCAATCTCATATAGAATAAAAGGTAGAGAAAGCAAAGATGAATCAAGGGAATCAACAAGTAAAAGTGCGTAGATTTCCAACTCATTTCCATTAGTGCATTTCATTTCTATGGTTGTGGACCTAATTCTAATATGCAAACTTGGCCCCATATAATGCAGATGATCTATTCAAATCTTAAGGTGAACCACGTGTTTTTGTACTCCATTTCTAATCCTAGAATAGTCCAAAACCTAAAACCTTCATTAGAATCATACATCTTCAATCATTGATCTATGTATTCATTCTTTCACATTCACATAACATTAATTACTAACATCTCTACATCCACAACAAAATGAATTAATCTAAGTAGATTTGGTTTTACATATGTATGCATTTCATTTGATTAGGATAGATGAAGATTATAGAAAGTTTAATTTCTTTTACACTTTGGTGAATCTATCCAATCTTACACTCTTAGGGTTTGACCTAGGGATACACCTTCAATTTTTTTAGGGTTTTAGATCTATATTTTATAATTGTTTGATCATTTTTTATATCTTTTTTTATTAAGTGTAAAATTGGGTTTTTGAAGGGGTTCAAACCCTTATACAATACAATGAAATGAAGTTGCAAAAATGCCATAAACTAGTAGTTCCATATAGCATAGAAGCCACTACACTATCCCAAACCAATTCTAGTGACTCAAAAACCCTTGACATAGGTGTGGAATTCGAAAACACACTTAGGAAGAGCTTTCTTGCTCCTTTGAGAAACAATACATGAAACAAAGTTGCTAGCATCCATGGAGAAAGGAGAAAAGGGAGGGGACTACCTCTACTACCTTAAATGCACCTCATAAGGAGGGGACCAAAGACATCTATTCCAAGAAGCATCAACCTATGCAAACATATTCAATTTTGGATCAGAGGTAGGAGACCCATACCCAACATGATTAGGAACCATGGAGACATCCACCACAAGAGTAGAATTAGCAACTGTAGGTGCAACATGAGCAACAATGGAGGAGGGATGTTCAATAATCCTAGAAGGTTTCAAAATAGTATCACAAAGTAGTTGATGGAGACAAGAAAGGAGAAATATCCTTTGGAAAAGAGACATCATCATTGGGATCAATAGTATGGTAGTAGGGAAAACAATTATACCACTAAGAGACTAAGCTCAAACCCTTCTAGCTGGAGTGGGGGTAGTCTTAAGCCAAGTGTCATGTAGCAAAAGACTAATGACACTAGCAAGGAAGGATCTCATAATAAAGAAGCTAGACCCAAGACTTATCTACCAACTATAAGACATCTATATGAGGGCCTTGGAAATACCAATGTCCACGAAAATGTGAGCACAAGTTGTGTGGATGAAAAGTGTAGTGGTTGAATCCACCATCGAAAAACATCCCAGAGTATTGCCCCAAAAATAAGAATCACACCAAAAATGGAGAGGTAGGTTAGGCAATTGAATCCAAACTAGCATAGTATGGAGGGATTCATTGAGAGGGTTGAAGGAAACCAAGGATTAAGCAAAAGGGAATTCTAGCCCCATAACCACACCCAAACATTTATCACCACATCCCTATTAGAGGGAAATTCAAACATCACAATAAAGAATCCCTTGACACAAGGGTAAAAATGAAGTTTTCCAATAACAAGAGGTTGCCAATGCTTAGAAATCCATTATTGTAGATTAGGAAGGAATGATCAAAATTTGTTAAATCTACAAGTTAGACCCTTTCTAGAAAAAATATGCCTCATTTTAAATCACATCTAGCTTGAGAATTACAATAGGGAAAGTATGAAAAAAAGAAGAGGTGATATCTTCCCACAAGTAAGAGGGTGAGAAGTGGAGATAGGAAAGGACATCCTACTCATGACAATCATAAATGAATAAGGGACATTACTATTCAATAGGCTTGATCTAGGAGAGGTTTGGCAATGGTAGAGAAGGGCATATAGAATTCGTCACTAGCACCATAACCCTTCATAAGGTGTGCACTATAGGAGCTCATGATAGTAATGTCTAACTAAATGGGAAAGATAATGGATATACAAATTTTAGCATTAAAAAATGAACTAACAAAACTCTCATTATTAATCATAATTTTCTTATCTTTAATAATTTGGATAGCATAGGGCAAGGGTCATAACTATGTACAAAATCATGTCATTTGTCAATATGTCTATAATCAAACAACTTTCAAATTTATTGTTAGTTCAAAACACCTTTTATGCTAAAATTCTTTTGCTCACTTAACTGTGACCACAAGCGGTTATGTGAACCACTAGAACAAAACATTAAATAGAAATATCACACTAACTACCAAGCATAGACTACAACATGTGACAACAATTCAAACCACTAAACTTGATTGTTTGTGGTCTAGTAGACAACCCCCCTTAGTACATTTGTCCTAAATTAGGCCTTTTTTCATTTTTATGTAACTTTTGCTAGAGGTATCATATTTTTACAAAATTATAGGCATTGGAAAGATAATTCACCCAAGATAATTACAGATTTATCTTTCTTGAGCTAACACTTGTTTTGTAGCTTCACGCTTGTCAAAGGCTAAAATTTATCAAACTACTATCAAGTGTGCTACAAGTTTTCTTGTCAAAGAATTATCATTCAAAACCACTTGTGTTTTTTTGTTTGGTGATCTTGGTTGAGTCTTAAGGTGTGTGTATGCTCTTCCCTGACGGTGCAAAATGATTTTGGGAATCAAAATCACCATTTAGACATATTCATTCTCACAACACACATTGATTTATAAGGGTTAATTAATATTTCTTGTGTAGATCAAGTGATCACATGTACATCTATGGGTTGAGATAAACTTAACTTTGGTGAATTCTTTGGCACTCCAAATTAAGGGATTTGATGTTCATGTGGCTATCCCTAACTATCTAGCACATGGTAAATGATATTAATGAATTAATTTACATTGTGAGTCCACAAGACTTGACACACCCACTTGAATAATCTAGGGTGTTATTGTGTTTTGTTGGTGTCTTCATTTGTCAAAACTTGTGCACCTCCCTATTCTAAAATTTAAATTATTTTGAAAATTAGCGCATATTGTGTGAAATTTGTTGTTTGCAAAGTTGTCCAAGGTCAAGCTTCAATCCATCCCTAATCACCTTCCAATCATTAATTTTCATCCAAATCCAATCCAATCCAATTTTATCCTAATCCTCATAATGCAATCCACCCCATCCCACTATCCTAGTCATCTTGATCACCATATCCACATTATCCCAATCTATCCCCAATCCATCCCAAAGCCATCATCTAGGACTCTAATCCTAATTAAGATATCCAAAGCCAATCAAGGTACTAATTATTAACCTGATTATGATCCATAATCCTAATCATAATCCACTATCCTAATCCAATTCCATCATTCATTCTTATCCTAGTCATCCTCCATCCATTATCATCCATAATCCACATCATAATCCACTATCCTAATCCAATTTCACCCCATCCATTATCATCCTTCATTCATTGATACCCATCGTCCTTCATTCACTCATACCCATCATCCTTCATCAAACCCCATCTCAATCAAATCTGAATCCCCATCCAAGACATCACCAAGTCCTAGTCGAAAATCCAACATCCACATACAAGCATCACATGAGTTGGTGTGAAAAAAATGTTAGTGTAATACATCATTGTATTACCTTGTTGGTTATGGTTCGGTCATTGTTAACTACTAGTTATGGTTTGGTTTCATATAATACTGGTTATGGTTCAGTTTCATATAACGGTCAACTCCCTCATAGTTCTTATATATGGTTGTGTATCTGCATATGATCGAATGAATAAAAAGAGATTTTTTCCTCTTTATATGGTATCAGAGCATTAACGATTTCTATGTGTACCTAATCCCTTTGTGATTCGTTGATGTAGAGTCAGTGAAAGATGGAAGGTGGATGATAAACCATGCTTCCATTTGTCATGTAGTCAAAGACAAGGAGCCTCATGTTTTCCAGTGTGGAGAATCCAAGTAATCTTGAAGTAGATTCATTCTGGAGTGGCAGCGGTGAGGTGTGTAGTGTTTTAAGGCTATATATATATATAGTTTGCAAAGTTGGCATGAAGAATAAACTCATTGGATCCATAGATTGGATGCATCTATATTAGAGCTCATTTGGTTTGATTTGAAGTTTCTATGCAATCTAAGTGAAAAGAATGGGTTTCCATTGGAAGAGATTGTAGATGTCATTGATCACTATTTCTTTCTACAAAGTTTGTAGTGGTAACACTTTCATTTCCAGTAAGAGAAGGCATCAATGTCTTTTTCGTTGGTTTTATTCCCACTAAAAATCTTCAATTTTGAGATGAATCACTGACATTTAAGGTTGTAAAAATGCCACAAGAAAGTGCAAAGGAAATAAAAATCTATGCCCGGTATAGATACACAAGAAAGACTACTTTCATACACATGCTAGATAGCTTGTTGAAGCTAGATATAGTTGACAATTCAGAGGTGGAGATACCTAAATTTAATGTGTCTTATAAACCGTAGAAGATCATCCTAATGTTTCAATCAACTTTGACATATTTATTGCACCAAAAGATTCATAATTCATACACACACCCTGAGTTTACTACTAATGTCATGAAGCCCCTTCAAATTGAGCAACTAATGGATCAAGAAGTTGTAAATGTTTTCGGTGGAGAACTACAAAGAGTGGCACTATGCTTATGTCTTTGCAAGCTTGTAGACATTTATTTGATTGATGAGCCAAGTGCATACTTGGATGTCGAGCAGCATATTGTAGAAGCAAAGGTTATAAAGAGATTTATTTATCATGCAAAGAAAATTCCTTTTGTTGTTGAGCACAATTTTATCATGGCCACATATTTGGCAGACAGGGTTATAGTTTATGAGGAACAAGGAGAGTTATAAAGAGGCCAAGAAGATGAGGATTCATTAGATGATGAAGTTTTTATTAATGTCTCTTTCAGTGGTGTTAATAATGCATTAGTACTATAATCCTTCACTTTCTTGGAGGAAGGCGACATCGGAGGATGGAGGATTTTCCATCATCTCAAGTTAGCTTCTTGTTTTGAGATGATGCTTTGCATGAGAAGCATTTTTGGTTTTGGTTGTTTTTCTTTTCTTTGTTGATGTTGACGGATTTGAAGAATGTATGTTTTGTGAAGACTTTGTTTTGGAGACAAGTTTGAGATTTGGTGTTGAGCTCAATATGGATTGTTGTCTAGTGAGCTTTAGAGTATATGATCGAGAATTATACCCTTTCACGGTCACTAGACAATGATAGAGATCTGTCGTATCTCTTAGGGATTGTTGTTAAATAATTCAAGACTCTATGATTTGAGAGTTTGGGACTAAAGAGCTCAAGAACATAGCTCGAAGCTACACCTATCTGAGGGTAGATGAGATAGCATGATGGAGCCCTACTTGGTTCACGATTTGTTCTTTGGGAGAAGATCTTCTATAAAACATGTATTCATATTATGTAATCAGCTATGTTGAGCATGTTAGCATTCAGGGGGGGTACCTTGTTACTATTGCAGGAATAATCTAATAAGGGGGGAATGTTAGCGTAATGCATCATTGTATTACAGTGTTGGTTATGGTTTGATCATTGTTAACTATCGATTATGGTTCAGTTTCATATAACTATCAACTCCTTCATATTACTTATATATGGTTGTGTATCTGCATATGATAGAATGAATAAAAAGATATTTCTTCCCCTTCAAAAATCATTATGGAAGTTAAAGTGTCTATGTCAAAAACCATTCCTCAAACCATATCTCCAATCCAACCAAAATCACTATCATACCAACCTAATCCATGCATATATCATAGTGAACCTTTGTTTTGGATAGAGATAAATATGATACCAACCCTATTAATGCAAAAATAAAAGAACTTAAACTTATATATGAAGGATTTAATCCTCTTCGTAAGGAAAAATTTAGAAATCTCATTGGTCATAAGCCTTTAGAACATATCATCATTGGAGGTTCTCAAGATCATTCTTATGACCATATCACATCAGCATCACCATCCCATATGTCATCCCCATCAACCCCATACCAACTTTTATCCCCTTATGTGGTCATGTCATCACAACCAACCTATTGATCATATCAATCTAACCTATCAATACCTCAAAGTTAACCAAACTTCACCTATTCATATACCTCACATCAACTGACTACATCCCCATTTATTTCATCATATACCACTTATGAAGTCAATCCCATGACCTTGTACCCATCTACCATATCTTCATTCATGCCACCACATATTAGCAAAATATATCCAATTAAAATCCATCAATCCTTTCAAATCCTTCATTATCATATCCCTCCAACCCTCCTAATCCTAATCCATTAGTCCACATACCTGCCCATCCATCAATCCCTATAGTTCCTCTATCACACTATCCCTCCAACCCTCCTAATCCTAATCCATTGATCCATGTACCTTCTAATCCATCATTCCCTATAGTTCCATCACACTATCCCTCCATCCCTCCTAATCCTAATCCATTAGTCCACATACCTTCCACTCAACCAATCCCTCCATCACAATATTCCTCCAACCCTCCATTAGGGGAGCCCATAGAAATGGCTTTACAGAGATTGGTTCAA
Organism: Cunninghamia lanceolata; assembly: GCA_027924645.1. NCBI lineage: Eukaryota > Viridiplantae > Streptophyta > Pinopsida > Cupressales > Cupressaceae > Cunninghamia > Cunninghamia lanceolata. The sequence goes on from BSBN01000892.1 coordinate 12,984,197, forward strand.
GAAAACTTGATTAGAATTCCTATGATAAAACCATTTGATGACAACCTACCAAAATCCAATTAATTTAAGGAACATGAATACTTTAAATATCATAGGGTAAAAGTCCATCCAACATCCAATTGTATAAGACTTAAGAAATGCATCTAAGATCTCATCGACCATGGTGAGATTATGATTGAAAATCCCCCACCAACTCCTCATATCAACCCAAATTATCCTTTTTGGATGGTATCCAAGGACTATTAGCAAGGAATCAAAAACCTTCATGCAATCCAATACCTATCAAAGAACCTCATAGTACCATGCAAACAACATCCAGTAATTGAATGCCTATCCTTGAACATATCAAAGAGCCTCCAAGTACCATGGCTATGTCTCTAATACCATCATCTACTCGACCACCTATCAAGCCTATTGAAGAATTACCATAAATACAAGTTAAGATCCATCATGTGGCCAGGTTGTCAATGATTAGAAGCTTGTTGAGCCCATCTAAGAATCTTCCATTTCTATCCAAACCCAAGAGCTATGTCAAGAATCAAATCCAAAGCATGATCAACCCTTCCCTTCACAATCTCAAGATCAAACTAGCCAAACTCCTGAAGATCACATTACCCAAGCTACCCAAGATCCAACTACTCAAGGCACCACCATCCATGATCAAGAGAGCAACACTCTTCCCATCCCATGATCCGAAAACTATCCATTTTCAAGAAACACACATCATTCCTATCTAGCCTCCAACTAGTTGTATCCATCATCCATGACACATCCCTTGATGAGACACTTGGTCCCCAAGAAAACACAGACAATCAAACAAATGATTTGGATCATATCACATTACATCCTAATGAGCATCCTACTTACATTAAGCATGAAAAAAAGTAAGTCACAATAACTACTATTAAGCGATCAAGTGATTAAGGATTGACTAGCACAAGCAATGACCAAAACATTATATAGGTATAAACAATGATAAAGAAATTCCAAGTATACACAATGATCCTAATGCACAAAGCATACATAATGAGGAAGCACAAGAATCCCATCTAATAGGCTCTACCATCTTTGTTAAGTCATAACCACTTAAAGAGGAGACAATAACAAATTCTAATTATGCTCAACAACATCTCGATGATCTAGCCTCATGCCTCAAAAGAACACAATAGCCTATTGCTCAAAAGATATGTCAAAGCATGAACTATCATGGAAAATATATCCCTCCTTGTTACCAACTTTTCTTTTTCTCTTCATAATCCTTTCCTTGAAGCAAATCTTAAAAGTATTTTGCACAATCTTCAAGCACAACTTTAGAATGTTGTTAAGGTGTAATCTCTAGAAAAGGTGTAATGATTCTTTAGCTAGAGGACCTCTTTTGTTGATGTTCTACTCTCGGCTATGATGTGGTTTGGAGGTGGTTTCGTCCATGCTTTTGTTGGTTGTTTTATCAGCCTCTTGGTTGTATATTATTGACTGTTGTAGTTGATACACTACTTAGTTTGGTTTTTAATTTTCCTTAGCTACTATTGCAACTATATATTCTAGAAAAATGTTTTTACAAATTTATATGTGTTCATTATACTATAAAGAAATTTATGGATAACTCTCTTTTTAGGGACATATGCAATGTTGATTGAATCAATCATATTCCATTTTTTAATGTAATGGAGAGTAAAATTGGTGAATATGATAAGTTTCCATAGTCTTACAATGCATAAGAATAACATCACACTTTGAATGAAATTTTAAGTTTCATTTATGAGATAAATAATAATAGAGCACACCATTCTATGTAATACACATATTTTGAGGTTTCTAAAATTTTCCAACAATAGTATCTATTAGAAAGATTTTTTTTGTGTTCCAAGAAAAAAATATTTGATTTAGTTGAAAATGAATTTGACAATATTTTAAGATGTATGCAGATTTTTAGCACATCTATTCATATTTATGAGAGATTGGTTCTTATAATTCATTTGAATAATGTGAAATTAATTAAGATAATTAGATAAACTCTTTAAAATCTTGTAACAAAAATATATATTGGAAAAATTACTTATCTAAGTAGGATATATTAAATATTGTGTTTAAATTAAGTAGTTGTCATTAAACACTTAAGAATAGTTTTTGTTAGTATCATGTTTAAGTATTTTTTTAGTTGGATATGTGTCATTTATTTTTTTTACATTTTAATATTTTGGAATCGCTTATTTTTAAGTTTTTAAGAAGTGTCTAATTTTCCCATGTTTGATACGTTTTCCCCATCCCCCCCCCCAAAAAAAAATACATTGAATTAGAAATTTTAATTCTTTAGGATGGACACAAATGACCGTCTTGTTACTCTTGTATGTAACTTTTTATTAGGGGTTACTTTTCTATTTTCCATACTAACCTTATTTCAACATCTTTGATTAAAAGTATTAATATGTTTGATATGGTTTTCCCATCCCAAAATAAAAATATATTAAATTAGAAATTTTATTTCCTTAAGATGGATAGAAATCAATATCTTGTATGTAACATTTTTATTAGGGGTTAATTTTTATTGTCTATATTCACCTCATTTCAACATCTTTGTTCCAAAATTTTATACTAAAAAATGTTTAAATATATCATATATTAGTAGGAAACATAGCTTTTAAATTGCAAGAATAATTAGCATATGAAAAATATTGTTCACTATAAAAATTAATTTTGAATATAAAAAAATGTCTAATATATTATTATTTTTATAATAAATTTATATAAAAAATTTAAGAGATCATGTATTAATATTTATCTTTATCATATTTCAAAAACATTTATTTATTTAAAAGTTTTATAATCACACTTGACATCAAAACAAGTAGAGCATTAATTGACAAGTGGAAAGACCTAAGCCACTAGCAAGGGGTTGATCATGATCATCTCACTTTTTCTAAACATTAAAGGATTCGCATAATGAGTTCTAAATGAGTAATCACACCCTTTTCATTTTCACTCTCTTCTTTTATGAATATATATAATACTACCACTTGCACCCATAGGAGGTTCAAGTAATACGCCGATAGGAACAATCGACCAGTTTAGAAAATTTTCCGGCATGAGACAATTCCGAACACTATAATGCTCATGCTGATTATCGATGTTCCTACACCTTTTCACTAGCGATTATGAGCCAACTAAACACATGTTTCCATTATATATTGTTATATCCTTGTATTTAAAAGCATTCATGTGCATTCATTCCATCATCCTCTTATGTTTGACCCTCGTCTCTTAACCTAAAACCATCTACGGAGCAATTAAGGTGTGGTTGTTGAAGATCTAAATTATTTATTTACATGTCTCTTTAATTGTCTTGTTAATGACCTCTAGGATTCCCTCCTTGGTTTAGTAGACCAAAAATGTAGAGGAGCTTCTCACTCTTGTTAATTGACCCATTACTACTTATAGCCTAATCATGAGATTTATCCTTTGTATCTAGATTAACTAACATCCCTAGGTCTATGTCTTGTGTGCTTTTTTCTAAGGTTGTATTGTTGCAATTTTGAGAACCAACACAACTGATCTTAGCTTGACCAATTAGAGGCTTAGGATGGAACAATCTTAAAAAATAGACTACCATATAGAAAGTACACACAGTCACCATATTCCATGCATTGATCAATCATAAAAATCATCATAAATTTCAATTGCAAAGATATGTCATAAATATCTTGATTTTTATTTAGAATTATAAGTACACATTTAGATTATTTAAACCCGGTTTGCAAAGACCAAAAAAATGAAACAAAGCTAAGACCATGCTACAAAGATGAATCTTTCTAATTTAATAATTGACACACAGGCTACCAAACATTGAGGCTTTGATATGAAAGTAATGTGTAAGAAAGCACTCTTTCATTTCCCTTCAATTGAGATTATAACAATTCTATTTTTTAAAAATTCAAGATTAATCACCTTTAACAATTTATCTAGCAATTAAATACATCCTTTAAGTTTTGGAATCTATAATTTCCAACCCACCTAATGTAAATGTATTATAACACTCTTAACAAAATTATTAAATAAAAATTTACATGTAATACATATTTAAAGTACCATAATATTTAAATAAATATGCTACTTTTCCTATAAATCTTTTTATCTACATTTATTTAAAATTACCTTACAATCAACTAAAATAAAACTTTTCTTTAATTTAGATTATTACCATGTGCCACGCTTTACCAGCTACCTCATAATTTCCAGCTTTGTTCAATTAAAACCAAAAAAGAATAGAGAGAAAAATAATAAAACTCATTCTAAAGATGTGATGTTTGTCCATTGGATTTCACATGCGGCACATGTAATTAGATTCTTTTGCCCATCATAAATTCTAAGATTAAAGATGATAGATGACACATTAATGAGTCTTGGAAAGTAGAGCACACACATTAAATCTCACCTTATTAAAGCTGAGAACATAACAGTGGCCTCTCTAATAGTTGTTCGATAATAGTCTCTATCATGTTTCTGTAGAAAATATTAGTCATCTTTCTTGTAGTTGTTGAATAGAAGTTTCAATCATATATGTTAGTCTATATAATGTTTTTAGACTACGTTAGCTACTCTAAAACATTTTGGCAACTATTTTTGACTTTCAATCAGTAATCAACTGTGAAAGTATGTATTGACTATAGTTTGTATTCTACTAGTCTCTTACTGTCCATATGTAATGTGTTTTTTTTTTTAATTCTCTAATCCAATATAAATAAGGGTTGCATTGCAGCAACAGTCCCTATCTAATAGCTTTAAGGAGTAATAGAATTAATGTTGGACTTTACTGATTGAATTGCTATATATTTTTTAACACACGGTGCCAAGATAAAGATAAATTAGTAGCTATTCTATGCAAATTTCAATATTCCTAATATCGAAAATAGACCTGACGTATCATCAATACATACAATAATTGGTTAACAGATTAAAAACATAAACTCACATTTTTAGGTCACTGACATCACTTACAGATGTTAACAATAGTAGGCTCATAGATATCAAAATAGAGCCTTCAACAAGTTCTCTCCAATCCAACGTAGGTAGATACAAACTGCAAATGGATCATTTGCAAGAATACTACTCAGACTAAGCTCATAATACCAAGATGTTAGTTGACATTACAAAGACTTAGTTTAAGCAAAAAATATATGTGTTTGACATTATAAAGATGTTTCAATAGAAAAAAATGTGACTGAATATTATTGATACAGACATTGAACTAAGAATAAGCATCAAGTCTTCCCTTGAAGTCTTTGACTCTAGAACAAGAGAATTACAAGCATTTATAATGATTTCTTCATGAGTGCCATTAGTCTCAATTTTGTGACCACTCTTTTCCTACCTCTTAATTATCTTATTGTGACCATTTTCTAGTTTACTATGAGTTTCAGCATCAAGGGATTCAACAACTAAGATATTGGTTTATGGAACAAGGGTTTTATTAGGGTTCGGGGTTTTAGTGGCCTCTGCAAGTAGGATTTTACTATGGTTTAAGGCTTTAGGGTTTTCAAGATTTTTCTTAGGCTTTATTAGCATTGTAAAATCTACTACATCATCCTTGCCATCCCACATCTTCATACTGTCTAAATTTCTCACATTTAAACTGATGGCAATGTGACCAATTACCTTTATTGCAGAGCTTCATCAAAATAAAATTTCTAGCTAAAAAATTTGGTATCTTTTTCTATGATTGAGCTAAGTAGCCAATCCAACTACTAGAAAAATCAGCAAAATGAGTTGCAAAATAATTCATAATTTAATTTGCAACGAAAATATTTAACTTTCAAGCTTGATATGTTATGCATGTTATTTGTCTTCAGTTCTAGTTCTGTTTAGTTTTTTTCATTGTTTCAAGCAAAAATGAACCAATACTCTATCAAAACATCCAAGAAACCTTAAATTCACTGGCATGCTAAAAGCACACCTAATTCATGAAGTCAAGCCACAAATTGTGGAACATTTGCAACTTTCAATTTGTGTAAAAGCTTACCAAAGAATCTCTCACACTCAAAGGCAAAGGTGATAAAATTTCCCCATTAAGATCTCTTGGACACTTTCTCAAAGAAAAGGTTGACCCATTTTGTACATCATATTCATATTTAATATGAAGAGTTTATAAGCAACAAACAATATTCACATAGGACAACAATCTTAATTGCTACACAAATATAAAATATAGGTAAAAAAATTTAGTGAAGTGCCTCAATAGAAGACTGATTGAACATAAATCATCTCAATAAAGTGCTCAAGATAATGTAGTCCTCAATTCAAGCAGTAGCTCAGGAAGTCTAACAACATTAAGGACATGACTCTAGTACATGCTCTCTACTTTTTCTCAGAACCTACTAAATTGCCTTTATGGAAATAGAAAGATGGCTCTTACATAGCAAAATTTCTATTTGTCCCACTAGCATGTCTCAAAGTGGAAAATTTTGAAAAGGGCATGGAGATCAACCAAAAGTAATATTTGAAAATAGACTTTTGTAAAAGTTGTATTATTGACTGCCCATTGACATTTGTAAGACACCGAGACACAGAGGGGACTCAAATTTTGATAAAAAGTTTCAACCATATGTTACCTGGTGATCTGCAATCATTATTGGATATTCATAAAATGGGATTTTTCTAGGTCCAAATCCAAGCTCATCCACCTTTTCCAGCATCTTCCATCTTGGGCCATACTTAGAACTCTAGAACATTAAGGCTCGTAAATTATTTGACATCATCTAGGTTGCAGCCTCATGGAATGCACTCATTTTTAGATGTACACAAATTGGTCTTGTTATTTTAAGCAAATGCAATGGTAGTCATAACACTAATCAAAACAACCTTGGCCTTCAAGTTACCATCAGGTTCTATATTTAGAGCCTTGTGTCAAGGTATGAAGAGCTTCCAAAAATAATTGAAAATCAAGAATTTCTCAGATATTGTGGCTCTATCTGTCCTCCATAGAAAAGGCCCACAAATAGTTTGACAAAATCCCACATCCGGTTGTGGCCTCGTGAACATTTGAATATGCATAGGATAGGTTTGTTGATAAAGCCTTTGGAGGCCTTTAGGCAAATACATGAACTGGGTGTAAAGAAAGAATCACAGTCTTTGCCAACACTTTCTAGCTTGTGCCAAATTTGAAATTTCCCTTTGAGTTGCAAAGGACCTGTGGAGAGAACTAACTAGTAAAGAATATTCATCAAAAAATAATGGGTAATAAGAAAAAAGAAATATAAGTTTCATTCCATGCTAAAACTTGTATTTAGAAAGAATGGGTCTTAAGAAAAATAGCCATAGATTATACTCCATGCCAAAAACCCAAAAAATTAATACAAGGAAACAAAAAGAGGTAGGTTCTTACCATGCATCGTAGACAAGTCCATAAAGAGTATCAATGGGTATAACAATCATCTTCCCAGCTCTGAGGGCCTCAACAATAGCTAGTAGAACAACCCCTTGATAACTTAAACTTTCATGATCTTCTTGACCGAGCTCTCCCATTGCTAAAAAACAAGGTAGATTTTTAAAATACCCTTTCTTTTTGGCTTGATAAACTTTGGACACATGTCCACACCTTTTCTAGAGCTTTCCATGCAAGGCATGGTACTACCATGAACCCTAATCTCGTTTGCAAAAAAATGTCAAATTCCCCTCCATCAACCCCTGTCTAGCGAATCAACCACCCATAGAACAATGAAAAGAAAACATAGCAAACAAATAGCTAAAAATATTCCCATTTTAAGAATAAGAAAAATAGATACCAATGGGCTCAAAAATCTATTACCCAAGCAAAAAGGCAACTTTTGCTAATAAGTCTCTTTCAAAATTACACGAAAATAAAAAACTATGGGCAAGAGATTAATTTTTGCCATTGCACATATTTCAAGGCCCAACTAATAGATTGCAAGCAAAAACAACAATTACCCTACCTATGATGGGGACTAAAAATGTGAGTGAGCACAACTCACAATTAGGAGCATCCATAAAAACAAATGTTTAATAATGGATAAAACCATAAATTCCTTTTACTTTTACATTGATAAGGTCTCTTATATTTACAAAATCTATCAAAGAGGATGAGATGTGATTGTGCTTTGAAGTATATTGACATGATAGAAGATTGGATGACACATGTCACTACAGTATACGTGCATTGTTAAATATACTTTCAGTAAAATTGAAGTAAAAAACCAAAAATATGCTAGTGCGATCTTCTTGTAGTTGGAGTGAATGTATAATGATAACATGTGTAAGGTAGAAAATTTGAGTTGGATCACCTTTGGGAAGGAAACATCCTTTTGAAAGCTAAATGCTTTCCATTTTCTTTTTTTTTGTATAAAATTGAGTTTTTTCTTCTATATTATTTGTTTATATTTTATATATGTATTATTTGCATTATCAATGACAATCCCCCAAAGGTATTTTCAAATACCACTAGTCTTTAGAGCAGAGTAGACAAAGGTGACTTACTTGAATTAAACTATTGAAGGGCAAGAAGAACAAGATCTAATTAAAAAGAAATAATAAAACACAAGTCTTCAACAAGACATACCTTATGCACATGTGAACCCCAATGATTTGTCACTAAATATCTAATGTGGGGGCTCACTGTAATACAAGACCTTAAGACCTATAAATATAGGATAATCATATATTGCACATGCACAATAGATATATTACTAGTTATTTCCATGAAGCTTTACTTACATCATATGTAATCTAGAATCCACACATGTATAACTCTCTAATTATCTATAAAATATTAGCTCTCAGATTATTTTGCACAAATTATAATATTGAGTTATAAATGTGGATAGAACCTAAACTAACTCTACTCCTACAAAGATAAAACTAGGAAGATATTTGAATAAGAATCTTATCATCTAACTATTATAAGAAAGTCCCTATTCATTGCCAAAAAAAGTCAATAGATTGAAATGAAAGAGGCACATTCATATGAATTTATAAATAGGAACAAGACATGCATATATATATATATATATATATATATATATATATATATATATATATATTTGTAAATCAATGAAACATGATATATAATATAATTGAATCTAGTTTAAAAAATACTTCAAAAGAGGTATTCCATATGTTATTCTTGAGAAGATAAGATGCTTGATGATGTATTTGATGAACTGTAGAAGTATTTATACAAAGGAGAAATACAGTTATCACAATTGTAATTGCATAACCATTATAACCATTGTCTAAACTAAGTGGTTGTGCATTTATTAAATAATGTAATATGAAATGCTATGCTAACATTCCCCCTTATTACATTTTTTTTTGCAAATGTACCCCCAAAATAATTCAAATTTCACCTTACCAAGAGACTTGGTGAGTATGTCAACTACCTAAAAATTTGTTTGGCACTACTAGAGCTAGATGTGGTGGTTTAAGACTTGTTCTTGAATGTAGTGACATTCGACCTCAATATGCTTTGTTCATTCATGGAAAATTGGATTCTTCACAAGATTCAAAACACCTTGATTGTCGCATTAAAGAATATATGGATTTTATTTAGGAATGTCCATGTTAGCCAGGATGCAACATAACCAAGCCACTTTGCACATAGCTCTTCATGTGGCATGATATTCAGCCTCAATGGATGAGAGAGCAACAACAGTTTGCTTCTTACTAATCCATAAGATAGGTCTAGATCTAAGATGAAAAATAAATCATGTAGTTGACTTCCTTTCACCAATAGATCCAACATAGTCCAAGTTTGTATAACTCTACAAGAAGAACTAAGAGATCTTCTTGTATTACATACCATAATCAATTGTACCTCGGATATATCTCAAAAATTTCTTCACTACAACCCAATGACATTTCTTTGGCTCTTGCATAAATCTTGAAAAATAGTGGACAGAAAAGCATAAGTCCAGTTTGGTATATGTCAAGTAAATGAGACTCCCAACAAGCTGTCTATAGAGAGTTGCATCTACTTGAGGTGACCGCTGGAATTGAGGGAGTTGAAAAAATTTCTCCATTGGAGTGGACACAGATTTACAATTGAACATCCTATACTTTTCCAGAAGTGTCTTGGCATATTTCATCTGCAAGATAAAAATGTGATGCTTCTTTTGCCATATCGCCAAGCCAAGATAGTAGTGAAGTAGCCCCACATCTGTCATGTTGAAGGAATTCTTTAGATCATTCTTTACATCATCGATGAGATTGTCTCAGTTTCCTATGGTCACAAGATCATCCACATACAAAACAATAATGACAATCTCTATGCCTACCTTCTTAATATACAAATCTGAATCTAAGGGGCTACGGTGAAACCATGCTCTAATAGATGATCATCTATTTTAATGTACCATGCACTAGGGGCTTTCTTAGATCCATAAAGTTACTTAATGAAATGACATACCTTTTGAGGATGATGTTTGTCAATGAAACCTTTAGTTGGGTCATGCATACTTCTTCTTTTATATAAACATTTAGGAAAGCACTCTTGGCATTCATTTGTTGAAGCTTCCATCCTTTCTATGCTTTTAATGAACATACAACTCTAATTATTTTGATCTTTGTAGTGGGTGCAAAGGTCTCTTCATAATCAATGCCCTCCTATTTAGCACATCCCTTTGCAACAAGTCATGCTTTATATTTGTAGATAGATCCATTTGTAGCCAATGGGTTTCTAAATTGGGGAGTCATACTCGACATCCATTACCTTCTCCCATTGTGGTTGACTTAGTGCCTCTTGAACTGTATCAGGTTCAATACTGTCAACAAATGAACTCATCAGTGTGAGATTTACCTCATTTCTCACCTGTCTTCTCATTCTAACTACTGATGAAATATCTAGATGAGAGTTCAAGTGGGAGTCCCTAATGGTGCGTTGGACCCATTTCAAATGTTGATGTTGTTACTGATGTGGAGAATTATTTTCTAGATGACCAAGATCAATGAAATTCTCCTTGTAGCTCATTTTCTTTGTGAGAGGATTCTTCATGCTCATCATTTGACTATGAGAGCAATCTACGAGAAGTGGTTGGTTTTGAATCTCCTTTGTGTGTCAATGAGTCAAATGATGACTTGTCACATACCACATCTTGACTCTCATAAATCTTCTGTGTCTCAAGATCCATGAGACAATATGCTTTTGAGGTAGTACGATACCCCAAAAAGATACACTAGAGTGTCTTGGGATCAATCTTCTTCCTCTTGTTAGTTGGGACATGCATATATGTTATACAACCAAATACTCTAAGATGGGAGATTGAAGGCTTATGACTACTCCATACCTCTTCTCGTGTTTTGTCTTGCAATATCTTTGTGGGTGCCCTATTGAGAGGATATGCAACTATTTGGACTACTTTTGCCCAATATCAATCCTCCAACTTAGCTCTGGAAAGCATGTAGCGACCCATCTCCATGACAGTTTGATTGTGACATTCTACAATTCCATTATACTAGGGCATATAGGGGCAGTCAAGTGTTGTTTGATGCCATGATGCTTCAGGAATGCTAAGAACTTCTTTGACATGAATTCACCCCCTCAATGTGAGTGGAGGAGAAGAAGATGCTATCATGTCTATTGTACAACTTGCTATTAGAAGTCCTGAAAGTGTGCAAAGGCTTCACAATTCTTCTTGAGAAGAACACCCATGTCTTGTGAGACAAGTCATCAACCAATAACTTGAATTAATGGAATCCTTGAAAGGAAGTAGGCAAGAGTCCACACAGATCAGTATGCATGACCGCAAGATGTTTCTTGGCTTGAAAAGTACTCAACTCAAATGGATCTTAATGTTATTTGTTAATAAGACATCTAGGATATATAGGCAAAGAATGAGAAAGTCAAGGAAGTCCTCATACCATCTCCTTAGAACTGAGTTGATAGAGGATGAGACTACATCTAGTGCAAATAAATGATCCTTTATAAAAGCTCTAGTAATTATTATACCTTCTTGTGACATCAAATAGGATTTGATGCCTTCTTTGACCTAGAACTCCACCTTAAGCTTATTATTTAAAATCTTACTTATAGACAAGAGATTCTGATGAAGGAGCACTCAAGCGTATATGCAATCCTACATCACCAAAAATAATGGATATCTTAGTTCCATTTGATTTTAATCTAATTTTTTGTTTCAGTCATGATTCAAAGGTGTTGGCAGTGTTGTTACTATTGATGGCAATCATGTGTTGCATTCATTCTATGTTGTTTTTTTGTTTAGTTTAGTTGATTTCAGTTCACCTTTGAGTTGTCGTGATCATTTTGGTAGTGTCATTGGTTGATTGCAGAAATGGATAATTCCTCCATTCTTCTACGTCAACCTGATTATGGTGATGAGTCAAGAACATTCCAAGTGAAACAAAGCACTCATTATTGTTTGTTTATAAGTCCTAAAGAAATGTAGCAGCTAAGCATTGACAAGGCATCATAGAGGAATCTTGTGTTGGCAAACAAAACTAAGTTTCATCTTCACACTAGGCCACTCACATGATGAAAATAGGTGAGTTGAATGTTAATTTTTTTGCCTTTGTTATTGGTGTTAGATACTATGGAAGACAGAGGTAAATATATATAAAATACAAACAATAAACTCTTACCTTTATAAATGCTCTTCCTGTGGTTCAACTTGGAGGAAAATGCGAACATTTTGGGGTGACATAGCTAAGAGTGTTTGGGCCCATGCCCTGCCATACATTGGATGCCATTTGATATTCAAGACTCTTCATTTTAGATTGGAGCAATATAGAATGGTCGATGGTGTGTCTTCCATGATGTTTTTTGCTGCCTAGAAAAAGGAAATATGAAGTAAAGAAATAGAGGTTGGGTTTGCTACCATGAGAAGAAGTTGGATTGCCAAAGAGAAAACAATAATCATTGAACAACAATGAGGTGAGAGGAGTTGGTTAAGGAGGGGATGTTCAACCACATTCAATAGAGAAAAACAAAAATAAAAAATTGTGACAAAAGTGAAGGATGATTGGGAAGAAGTATGATGCGAACAAGAAGATAAAACAAAAGATACACAAAGATATTCACTTCCAGATAAAATAAAGTATAAGAAATATCATCGTGTCAACAAATAGAAGGAGTAAATTGTTGATGGAAGCATGGTATATAGCAAATGAGTAGAGCGAAGTCAAAATCACATAGAGGATGTAAAAAATTAAGAAGTGTTGATTAGAAACTTGCAATAGAGCATCACAGAAGGTAGAATTGGAGTGCTAGGAGGAAAAATGGTGTGAAATCTTTGCATATAAACCTTTGTACATAATAATAAAGGATGCCAACCATTTGTTTGATAAAATTTGTGTTCATTTCTCTATTTTGCCTATCAATAATTCCTAAGTATGAGTAGTTATATTTGTAAGAAATTTAAACGATTGTGGTTTCATAGATGCTAGCATTAGCTGTTTGGGAAGACTCTTGAACTAGGCTACATTAATTGTTATCAGAGCTAGAGTTTGCTACTATGTTGAAGATAGGAACCCTAGAAGAGATTATTGTGGGTAAGCATGAGGATGAGGAGTCTCATGACTATAGAGGGCCCATCGACATGGTGCAAAGAGGACATGGTGGGAAAAGAGGACCATGAAATAATGACAATATCGTAGTCATGGAGATGTTGAGAGGTATCACAACGCGATTGGATGTGATGGAAGTAGCACAACAAAGAGGGGTACCTATGGTAGATGTTAGTGATGATGAATGTGACATTAAAACACTAGAAATTGATTTTGAATTGGATGATGGAGTAGAAAGCACAGCATTGGTGAAGATTAGTAGTATGCTGAGATTGGAAACCCCTAGTTACAATCGAAGCTTTAATCCATACCATTTAATCGATTAGATATAAAAAAATGGAGAAGTATTTTGACTATGAGTCGATAGAGGACCCAAAAAGAGTGAAATTTTCTTACACGAAGTTGAAGGGACACATGTCATTGTGGTGGGATCACATGTAGAATGATAGAAAATGAAGAGGCAAGGATAAAATAAGAAATTGGGACCGAATGATAGCGAAGATGAAATCTCAATTTCTACTGAAAGATTACCAAGTAAGTTTATTTGAAAAATTGTAAAATTTGAACAGAAAAGAGTTAAGTGTGCAAGCTTATACCGATGAGTTTTACAAGTTGAGTACCTAGATTCGACATGTGGAGGATGATGTGGAAAAAGTTTCAAGGTATGTAAATGAGATGAAATGTCTATGTTGTAAGTTCATACGATGGAAGAGGCATATCGATTTGCATTAATGGCTGAAGAAAAATTGTCAGGAAGACACCAAGGTAATACAAGAGAAAAAGAAAGGTCTATCATGCGAAGTGAACCAGTAAGTAATGGTTAAGGAAATAAAGTTCTTGTGGAGGAAAATGACACTGCATGCAATGAGGAATCATGTCAAAAGAATAGGGGAAGAGGCTATTCTAGAAGAGGTAGAGGAAGAGGATTTGGAGGCACATGTTTCCAATGTGGAGAGATTGGACATAGGGCCTTTGAATGCCCTCAAATATAGAAAGACTTTAGTAGGAGGAGTGCAACAAAGAACTATGCAACACAAGCTAACATTCAAAGAGAGTGTAGATTCCCCAAAGCAAGTAGAAGAGCCCGAACATGGAGATGCATTGATGCTAAAAAGAGTTCTTTTGAAACCAGAAAAGAAACAACCAAAGCCCACACAAAGGTAGAGTTTATTATGAATGGTGTGTAAATAACGTGACAAGTATTGTAAGGTAGTTGTGGATAGCAGAACCACCAATAATTTGGTCTCACAAGAGATGGTAGAGAAGCTACAACTGAAAAATATAAGACATCCAAATCCTTACTGAGTCTCTTGGTTATAAAAGGATCATCAATTACTGGTGAGTGAACAATGCTTGGTTCATTTTTAGATTGGTAATTATGTTGATGAGGTGTTGTGTGATTTCATGCCCATGGACGCTTGTCATGTCCTTTTGGGCAAACCATGACAATATGATAGACGTGTTGTGTATGATGGTTGGGAAAATATATATACCATCACAAAGGATGGAAGAGAGTATCATTTGAGTCCATTAAAGGACAAAGAGAAACAAATAGGAGATAGTTCATTGGTTTATTTTCATGCTAGTGAATAGGTTGTGATAGTGGCAAGTAAGGTTGGAAGTAGCCCAACAGTAGTTCATGAGAAGAGGACTTTGAGTGAGGTCAAGGGAGTGTGAAGAGTTGGTGCAAAAGTTCTAGAAGGAAGAGAAGAAGAATAAGGGGCAGCCAAATAATTGTAAAAGAAGTACAAAATGTTTGAAAGGAAAACAAAATTTGGAATTAGCTACATGCTTGTATGAGAGGTCTGAACTAGATATTTGTCATTAGGAGGAACCAAGTGGATTACATGACCATCGAGGTGAGTGGAGGTTGCAGCATAAGAAATGAAGGAATGTTAAAGAGGGAAGAGGTAAAGAGGTTTTATTTAGTAGACAAAAGATAAGGATGGGATCACCATCCAAAGCTCCCATAAATGTTCATGAGTTGCAGCCTCATGAAACATTTCTCTTACCTGGTGTGTCTGATGTAGTAGCATCCGGGTGTATATACAATCTTGCACTGCCAAAAGTAATAGATATCTTAGTTTTGTTTGATTTTAATCTAGTTTGTTGTTTTAGTTGTGTTTTCAAGGTGTTGGTGATGTTGTTGTAGTTGATGGTGATCATGTGTCACATTAATTCTATGTTGTTTTTGGTTTAGTTTAGTTGATTTTAGTTCAACTTTGATTATCGTGATCATTTTGGTGGTGTGATTGGTTGATTACAGAAATCAATCATTCCTCCATTCTTTTGGTTCAACCCAAGCATGGTGATGAGTCATGAACATTCCAAGTGAAAAAAATGCACTCACTATTGTTTGTTTATAAGTCTTGACAAAGGAAATGGGTGAGTTGGATGTTAATTTTTTCATCTTTGTTATAGGGGTTAGATACTATGAAGGACAGAAGTAAATATATATACAATGCAAACAATAAACTCTTACCTTTATAAATGCTCTTCTTGTGGTTTGACTTGGAGGAAAATGCCAATGTTTTGGGGCAACTTAGCTAAGACAAATAAATTTAAAAGCTAAGAGTCTTTGGGCTTTCTCTCTACCACACATTGGATGGCATTTGATATTCAAGACTCTTAATTTTAGATTTGAGAAATACAAAATGGTTGATGGTGTGTCTTGTATGAGGTTTTTTTCTGCCCAAAAAAAGGAGATAGGAAGTAAAGAAATAGAGGTTTGGTTCACTGCCATGAGAAGAAGTTGGACTACCAAAGAAAAAGCAATAATCATTGAAGAACAATGAAGTGAGAGGAGTCGGTTAAGGAGGAGACATTCAGCCACATTCAACAGAGAAAACTCAAACTCAGAAATTGTGATAGAAGTGAAGGGTGACTAGGAAGAAGTATGCTATGAACATGAAGATAAAAACAAAGATACATAGAGATATTCATTGCTAGGTAAAAGAAAGTATAAGGAATACCATTGTGTCAAGAAACATAAGAACACTATGAATGGAAGCATGGTATGTAGAAAATGAGTAGAGTGAAGTCAAAATCACATTGAGGAGGTAAAAAATTAAATGTTGATTAGCAAACTACAACAAAGCATCATAGAAGGTAGCACTAGAGTGCTGGGAGGAAACAATGGTGTGAAATCTTTGTATATAGACTTTTTGTGTATAATAATAAAGATTGATAACCATTTATTTCATAAAATGTGTTTTCATTTCTCTATTTTACCTATGTCAATGATTCATGTGTAATGTGATATTTGTAAGAAATTGAAACCATTGTGGTTTCATAGCTTCTAGTATTAGTTGTCTGGGAAGACCCCGAACTAGGCTACATTTGATTCGTTGTTAATCCAGGAACATAGAGCACCTTCTTAAGGGTACAACTTCTCATCCCAAGAGGAATGGTGAAATTTCTAATTCCTTTTGCAACATACTCCTTATTGTCTGTGATCCAAACTTGACCTCCAGTGGGTTAATTAGTCAATGTATCAAATAGCTCGTGATCGCTTGTCATATTCATGTTGGTGATAGAGTTAATGAACCAAACATTCCTTGTGGGCTGCAAGGTTTGGGAGACAAGAACGACATTTTGATGGGTGTTGCAACTGCCTATTTTTGGTATAAACTCATTGGATGCATCATCTTATTGGGTCGCGCCATGTCCTTTGTGCTTCCTTCAGTGAGGGTGTTGTTTTGATTTTTGAGAATCACTATGACCAAATGTCCCTTCTTTACTAGAGTTGCCTTGATTCAAGGCATTATACCAATAGTTGTTAGTGTCATGCGTGTTTGTAGTGCATATGTGACACCATTAATTCTTCTTTTGAGACTTCTGTTGCTATTGTTTTTTTAATAGAAAGGTGACTAAGCACCTATACTAAATTAGATAAATGTAATTGCAGAACCCATACAAAAAGTAAGACCATGAATGTATCATTTGGTTTTAAGCTTGCATAAAATAGAGCCTGCTTGCAAGGAATGAGAGAATAGACAAAACAAAATGATATACATCTAGTAACAAAATTAACACACAAAAAATAGACAGCCTTCTAATCTAAATAAGAGCTATGGTGTTCCTTAAGAGGCAACATGGAAAAGGGAAGGGCAAAGGATGGGGTGCTTGGAGCCTGTGGGGGACCTGAAGCCACATCTGGGGCATGATGACGTAGGAAACAAACCTCATTGAAAACTTCTTTAGCCTTATATACAAGCCTTTAGGAAGCTGGAAATGGTCGACATTAAGAGGTCTATTGAAGGCATTAACATAGTCCACCTTGACCCCTTTATAAATTTGTATACACATAGGATACATGGTGTGACATTTGAAGGAGAAGCCTATAAAAAATACCTCTGATTGGAGCTATACCTTCCTGAAACTCATAAACTTCCAGTGTTGTTCGCCATCTCTTTGCATTAAAAAGAGAAGAGTACACTAGACCAAAGATAGCTACATGTGTATATTTGTGGTCATGGGAGATGTTGAATATATTGAAGATAAATGTTGAGGCAATCTAAAAGCCTTTACATGCCTATCCTTAGGCTAGAAGAGATAATATTGTACCATGCACCATATTGCAAACTATACATTATCACAATCAATTTCAAAGACTTCCCTCAGATACATTGTATTCAAGGCACCATGATACATAGGTTCTCAAATGAGAGGAGGAGGAAAAACATGCATATTCAGTTCCCAAAGAGCCATTAGGAATGATAGGAGAAAGTAGGAGGCCAAAGAGAAATATTAAACCTAGCAGAAATGAAGAATGATGGATCTTGGAAGGATTTAAAGGAATAAGAATTAATCTATGATATGTCACCATACCAACAGAGTTAAGACGTAGGCATGCCAAAGGGTACAAATTTGATGACATGGCGGTAGAAACACAACCTATCATTCAAATGCACTGAGGAAAGCTTAGAAGCCAATCTGAAACCTACCACAGAGAACATCTCAAAACTAAAAGTACACAGTTGAATCCACCTAATATCTCCAAGAAGTGTCCTTGACTATAAGGAGAAGTCATGCTATGTGAATGCTAGGAGTTAATAATTTGAAAAGAGGCTATGAAGCCCAATGAGGAATTAATCATCGCTTGTGGGAGATTTCTTCCCTTTCTAAAGATTCTAAAGTTTCTTTCTTTCTAATAACCCCAAATGAGAAAAGATAGGTAAACCTCCCATAGACAAGAAAATGTGGATTCTTGGTGAAGAAGTGGCCAACTCTTAAACAAATCCAATAAGGAATTGGGTAAGGGGACACTCCAATTGAGTGTCCTCATGCACCAACTCCATCATGCAAGACTAAAAGGTCAATGATGAAGTAAATGGTTCATATCCTCCTCATGTCCACCACACAGAATGCATCTGATATTGGAGGTAATACCATATTTATGTAATTTGTCCCCATGAGAATGCTCCAACTTTTGGAAGAGCATGGAAATTCCAACAAAGCTTATGAGGCCAATCTGATTTGGTCGATGAAGATTGGAACCTATACCCAATTTGTTGCTATTGTTGTTGCTTCTATAGCTTCTTTTGTGGTGGTCTCTTTCAAAACTTTTGATCACACTGTTGTCATGATATCAGTGCTCTATCTTCAAATGCATCTTGCACTGACTAGATGGCTTTTTCCTACTAGAGAAAATTCACCAGTTCTTCAAATAACACCACCTGCATTGTGATGGTCAATGTTGTGACAAAAAGTCTAGAACTAGGAAGATCTCTTAGAGTGATCCACCTTCTATCTGAGTGCTACAAGTTCTATTCGTAGTTCTGACACCTTAAACAAGGACTCCTCTACTTTCTCCCCATCTTTCATAATGAGCGTATGAATATTTGACTGGAGATGGAGGATCTTTGTATGGTTCTTCTCCTCATATATGGTGGGCAAAGCATCCTAGGCCACCTTTGATGTTGTCACATCCTGAATGTGTGATTGAACTTAATTGGAGATGCCAAGTGTGATCAACATCAAGGATTTTGCATTGGCCTCATCATACTTCCGCTACTCATCATAGTCAATTGTATGAGGCACTACACAAATAACAATCCCCCATAGCTCAAGTCATATTGGAGAATCCTACACATCTTCATCTTCCATGCTTCCTTTTAGGAGTTGGGCATCCAAAAGAAGCAACTTTGGCACTAACATGATGAAACTTATCTTTGGCATCTCTCCAACAGTCTTTTGGCCATCAATGATGTTGCGTCACCTACAAACAAAGATAGCCAATTGAACGTGACTAGAAATAATTATTTTCTTCTTGTTGCCCCAACTAATTCTATATCATTTCGAAGGAGGACAATTTAAGGAAACACACTTCCCTATTAGATCCAGTTCACCGGATCATTTTTTTTGTCATGTGTACTATTTTCAACTTACAAACTTTGACACAATGATCCTTAAAACAATGACCAAATAGATAGGAGCCCCTACGTTTATGCACTCCACTCACTTCTCATTGCTTTGCAAATTTCAAAACATAGGCACAGGGTTTCTAATCTGCTCTAATACCAAAATGAGAAGTTAAAATGCTTGATGAAGTATTTGATGAACTGTAGAAGCATTTATACAAATGGGAAATACAATTATCTCAACTATAACTACATAACCAACATAACCACTATTTAAACTAAGTGGTTATGTATTTATTAAACAATGTATTATGAAATGCTACACTAACAATTTTAAGAAGATTATTTCAAATACTTCAAAATGGTTTTACAAATCATTACAATGACAAGAAATGTGACTTGAAAAATATATACATATCCCCTGAAAATATTTAGTTACACATGTAGATACCAACTACAGAGAGGTTTCCACTAGACTACAACTCAAAATCATATAAAAAATTTATCAAGATTAGAAAATGTGACACAATAATTGATTCCCTAGACTACACTTAAGACTACCCTATACAAAAGTGGGTAAAGATATTACTTTGGTTAAATTAACACTAGTTCTCTCATTAGAGAAATACATATTTATTGAATCACACAATAGCCCTATAACTCTTAAGATATTGACACTTTTTATAATTTGAAGCAGTGCGGGACCTATCTTTGTTGAAGAATTTAAATCTTTTGTAGTTTTGTGTCTTCAATCAAATTTTATTTTCATTCTACAAGTAGGTGAGATCCTCTTTGGAGTCAATTTTTTACAAGAATAGGGAAAAACCACTTCCATCATTCACTCAACATTGCATGTAGCACCTAAGTTAGGCCGTGGAGCCAATTCAATGCTCTAGTATCACCCATACCTTAGGAATATAGTTCATCTTGTTTCCAACACATAATACAAGCACATGTCATTTCATTTGTCCCACTACACTACAAGAAGATCAATATGGAGGGTGCGTGTTATTTTAAAAATTTTCCATACAATTTTTAAACATTTTTTGTCCATGAAATATAGACATTTATGTTTTTTAAATCATCTATGTTCACTAGAAAATAGAAAATAAATATATTAATTATAAGATATATTATGAATTATACTTTTCAAAAAGCTTACTCTAGAAGCTACAAATTGGTGCAGTGCACCTAGAATAAGTTTTAAGGCAATATTTAAAAAAATTAGTGTTAGAGATTTAAATAGAGTTTTAAAATATTGTAATAAAGCCTTTTATAGGCACTAGGTTATAGTGGAAGCCTGAAATAGGCAACTTCTTTAAGTTAGGACTGTTGTTTCCTATTAAATAGGACAATCTATTGTTAGACAGTTAGTTTTTTTTAGTAAAATCAGTAGCTTTAGGCTATTTTGAGCCTTATTCCCATGATGGGTATGGAAAACTCATGTTGAAAACAATTGTAAATGCTTTTTAAAAGGTGTGGTGGTCGAATTTTGGAGGGGAAAAGAAGTTTGAATGAAGAAAATGAAAAAAATTTAGTTTGCTGTCCACATATGACTCTTCTTGATTTTTTATGTCATTTCTCAGTCTGTTGCAGTCCATACCACAAATTTGTGAAGAAGATTTATGCCATGAAACCTATTGGATGTGATAGAGGGGAGCAGGGCATAAGAAGAAGGTGAAGATTTGAGCCATGAAGACCTCATTGTGTCATGTTAACGCAAACTAGAGTTGGAGGAGTGAAGTTTTAATCATAAAACAAGTTGAAATGATCTTAGACCCATAAAACCTCTAAAATTGGTTTATTTGGAATATGTATAATCTCACCAAAGTAGAATTTTGGTTGTGGGCTAAAGATTTTGTGTACTTCCTTTATAAAACAGGGCTAATTGCCCTCTTGTACAGCAGGGACAATCCAAATTTGAGGTGTATGCTACAAAACAAACTACCTTGCATGTCCAATATATTGTATAACGCCATAATGGGTACTCAAAAAGGTGATTTGTTAGTGGTTTTGTCATTTCTTGTGAAAGTTATGCTTCAAAAACCTCTCTGACAAGGCTACAAGGAGATAGGTCAGTCTGTGAAGGAGGTGGTACAAGGAGGTATCCCCTGAACATTTTGATGGTTTTGTAAGCTTGGGATAGTCAAAACTAGAAGGTCTAGGGTCCCTAGATAGTTTGGAAAGCTTCCCATGTGTATGAACCTATAAATGGTGTCATTGTGCTGTGTGAAGTAATGGAGAGTGAGTGGACAGTCTTGTCATGTTTGATGTCAATTGTTGTAGTTTGGTCCATTGAGGCCTAGAAGAGTTGTTTTTCCCTACCATCCCCTATGTCCTCTTCCTCCTGTGTAGTTAGTTGTGACCCCTTAGTGCTCCTTTGTGTTGTTAGCTCTGCATCACAAATCTTCAAAATCTTATGTTATGGTGACTCCATTTGATGGTCCAAACCTTGCTTCAAAGTAGAAATTTCTTCCAAAAACTAGGTGAGCATAAGTAGGAGGGTAACATAAGGACCTTGATTTGGAGGGTCCTTCCTATAGGCTATTGAATTGCAATATTTAAAAATAAAATAACCTTCTATTGAAGCCCCCACCTTCATTCAAACTCTCACTTCATTCAACCCTATTTACAAATGGTGGGTATTTACCTTCAAATTAAGGACCTTCTTTTGAAGGGGTTAAATAATTTATGACTTCAAAAATCATTTTTATGCCCATAATCATCACCTTTCCAATTGATAACTTATTACCAATACAATACAAAATTTCCTTAAATTGTAAGTGACCAATAACAACAAGTCAACAATGAATTAAAATTAGAGTGCATACAAAAAAATAAGGACATAGTCACATGCATAGCCCAAAGAAAGCATTTCGGCTCACATACACAAGACACCATGAAAAGAGCCTTATGGCTAGACCATAATACTAAACAATGAAAGTATACATATAGAGGGTAAAGAGCATTATATAAAGGTTCAATAAAGGTATTCCATGGACCCATTATATTTCATTCTTGGGTCAATTATCAATTAATGACACTAAAGGATGAAACACAGTACTAGGGTGAGTGCAGGATCATGATGGGCCAAACAATTCCTCTAAGTAAAGGACTCATGCCTTGATGTGATGCATATTTTTTGAAATTTTTTTCCAAGAAAATAATTGGTTATGATTTTTTTACTTTGACTATTTTTAAGAACTAAAAAGTAATTTTCTAGCCAACCTAACTTGATAAAAAAAAAGAATTCAATTTTTTTTAAACCTATAGCTAGAAAAGCATAGAGCGTGACACATCTTTTGGATTTGAAAAAGGTGAAATGATTTAAATGTTATGGATGTTTTTCAATTAGTGTGTCCATAAATATTTCAAACACACTCTATATAGAAAATTAATAATAATTGTTTAATAATATTATAATCAAACAAATCTTATATTTTTAGAAAGATGACAATTTCTTCAATAAGCCCTTTTCATTATATCAAATTTGAATTAAAAAAGTTGTCAGCATAGAGTGTGAAGTCAGAAGAAGAGGGTTAAACTTGTAAACACATTAGAATGGAGAGAAAGTCAACTATGACAGTCCTAAGCCTAAATCCAAGTCATTCCCAAAGCATAACCGATATCCATTACTAAGAAATATCCTTTAATAATGGATATTCATTATTAAAGTAACATATATCCATTTTGTAGAGCCAGGACCAGATATCCATTCCTAGAAAATGGATACCCATTCCTAGGAAACGGATATTTGTTCCTAGGAAATGGATAGCCATTCCTAGGAAATGGATATCCATTCCTAGGAAATAGATGTCCATTCAAACCAAGTGATCAAGCACTTATAGGCTCCATATGGGTTAAATGAGAAGTTCCCAAACACTTGGGGAGACAAATTAAACCCAATGACAAGCTCACTTTCTACATGAAACTACTCATCCTAAGGAACTGACAAAGCACTCAAGAAGACAACCACTTGAGATGAAAATGTTCCCAAACACTAGAAAGCCAAATTTTACATCTTCCTCTTTTATCAATCTTCTATTCTCTATATATCTTTATATCTCCTACCTATCTCTCTCTCTCTCTCTATATATATATACTAGGAGCTCTCTTTCTATATTCTTCTTTCTCTGACAATCTCCCTTTCTCTATCTCTCTATTGTTTTTATCTCCCTGTGCATCTTTCTCTTTACTCCCACCATAATATGCATGTTCAATTCTCAATAGATGTTAACCATGGTACAAGAGCTTAGTATCTTCACTCAAGATGACACCCTATGGAAACTCATGTAAGTTGTCTATTTTTTTGATAAACATATACAAATACAATCCTAGAGTCACCACTCAACTCTTATCACATTCTCACAAATGTATTTTTAACTATAAAGTTAGAACTATTGCCTTCCTAAGGCAATGGAAATCCATAGACACAGTACATGGAAAGTTGTTCCTTGAACTTAGTTGCTCCTTCTATGGGAACAATCTAGAAATCACAATATTCATATGTATCTCCTTTTTGGGTATCACTTCTAAAGTTCCTAATCCTTACTGAAGATCACATCCTCTTCTTTCAACAACACATAATTCCTTGTTGGCAAGAGACACTATGTGGCTTCATGATTGTTGTCATTGATGGCGACAAAGTCCATCTCACACATCCGCAACACATAGTATGTATATACCGGAAGATAGATTGAAGAGTGTTTTGGTCCGATGAGAAAAATAGAGCATGCAACAAGGTCTGACAATTAGGTCCAGTTCTCTCAGTTGGTGTAACTCAGCAAGTTACAAACTTGGACAAGTCAGGAGGAGTACCATGACTACTACATTCCATAGATTGAGCCTCCAGTGATGAATGAATGAAAAGATATGAGCATCTAAGTGTTGGATTCCTGACAGGCAAAGTAGACTGAGAAAGAACTGACTGGCAGAGCATCAGACCTTAATCTAGATGAGAAATTGATAGTGATCAAGCTATTTGAGGGATCATACATGGTTGACTGACATGATTGATGACTTCTATGTTTATGTCTTTGATACGCATCACATAGTAAGCATGGATTCAGATGATAGATTAGTGTCTTGGAAATATTTTGAGTATTCTAGATGCTGAATAGAAAGATGTTGAAATCCTTGATGCGGATATATATACCAGATGGATTTCGGTATGAAGGTGTGAGTGCGTGTATGTAATGTGCGAAGAAAAGTAGAGATAAGTGTGGAAGAAGAAATACAAGTCTAGTATGTAACAGAACAATAACACTAAAGCAGAGGAAGAATCAAGTGTAGTAGATCAGTATATTGAGCCTAACTGGAACTAAATCTCAACATATGTGGATGTCTCTCATCAATTCAAATACCTAGTTACATTCTATAAACTTTGTAGATAGTTAGTCTCTTGTAGGCAGTGTGCATCTTGTGAGTAGTGTGCTCGAGTAGTGACCCCTAATTGGCAAGTGCCATTTTGTACTTCTTATTCTTTTAACAGAGAATACAATCTTGGGTTAGTCACCCCGTGGTTTTTCCCTAAACATGGTTTTCAACATAAAAATCCTTGTGTTATGTGTGTTGATTTCATTTATGCTCTCATGATTATTTATGCTTATATGTTTTGATGTTGCACTACTGTTAAAGAAGAAAAGAAAATTAAGGTATTTAAGATAATTGATTCACCCCTATTCTCAGGTATCTATCTTGTTTCAAAGAATTGGTATCAGAGGTAAGTTCCTCTAGACAGAGCCTAATAACTTGAGGAAGATTTGGGAATCTCAATGGATATGTATGGTATGAAGGAACAACTTTAGTCTAGCCTAGATGATCTTGATCAATCTCACTCTGAAGTCAATAACTTGAGAAAAAGACTCAAACAAGATGATGATTTCATAAATGAGCTAAAAGAAAAATTGAGTATCTCTATGAAAAAGAGAAAGGAACTTATTCAACAATTAGCAAGTCAAAGTGAAGCCAATGATACTAATGAAAATCTAAATGAGAAAAACAAGCTATGTGAGAAGCTATCAAAAGAGGTCATTATGATAAGGCATGATATGGAATCAGCAGTTATGAGATTCACCTAAGAAATTGAGGCGAAAAGAAAAATTGAAGATAATCTCAAACAATCTTCCAAGGAGAAGTCAGAGGACTACCACAAAATGGATAGAATAATCAGGCATCTGGAATCTGATCTTGAAGAACCTAGAGATAATGAAGAACAACTAGAGAATCAAATAGACACTCTTAAAAGGGATCTTCAAACAACAAAAGAAAAATTCAAGATAATCTTAGCTCAACTTGAAGTTCTTCTTGAAAGCCAAAAGAGAGTAGATGACAAGTGTGGTTTGGGTTATAAGAAAGGTGAAAGCTCTAGATCTAGTTAGAAGAACTCTAGTTACAGAAATCAAATAAACAAGCCTAGAAGATCTTCAGTAAGGCAACCAAATGCTCAAAAATATCCAACCTTCAATGGATACTACTACAATTGCAACAAATTTAGTTATAAAGCAACTCAATGCAGAAGAAGAATGAATC
Source organism: Cunninghamia lanceolata (assembly GCA_027924645.1). Classification (NCBI taxonomy): domain Eukaryota; kingdom Viridiplantae; phylum Streptophyta; class Pinopsida; order Cupressales; family Cupressaceae; genus Cunninghamia; species Cunninghamia lanceolata. The sequence continues at coordinate 13,010,614 of BSBN01000892.1, forward strand.
AGACCAATTCATCCTTCTCCAGACAATGTTTCAACTATACAAGGTATGGTCACAAATCTCATGAATGCAGAAATATGCAAATAAACAATTCATTCAATGGTAGATTCTTTGCATACAATAGAATGGGACATATGGCTAATCAATTTAGATCAAGAGGATATCAGTCAAATATACAAACAAATATTGTTTGTTATAATTGCAATAGATCCGGTCATATTGCTAAATTCTACAGAAGTAAGAATCAGGATAATAAGGATCCGGTGCATCATAATCAAAATCAAGACAAAGGAAAAGGAAAAGTGAATGCGGATGAAGTTCAAAGGGAGATGAACAAGACTTGGGCGAAGAGAAATATAGAAAATGTTGGGAATGGATCTACACCAGAATATGGTGCTGATATTCCTTCCGAAAACTAGATAGATGAGCTCTAGCTCAGGGGGAGTCACAAAGGAAAATAAATTCTCCCAGCCAGTCAATTGGTGCCTAAATTTGGTACATAGAATGTTACAGATTAAAGGGTTCTTAGAGAAATATCTAATAAACCCTCGGTAAAAATATGAAATATCCACAAGGAGTCTTTGAAGAATGTAATCATCAAAGATTGATCCAGTTTGATAGCCATCTGATAAAAGCTAGATTTTCACAGTTAGATCAGGTGTGATTCTAAATTGAAATATCTTGATCTATAGATAAATGGAATGATTCAACGAAAGGAGATACATTTTCAATTATCACTAAAAATAATTCTAAGCACATCTCAGTGATACGGAAAGATCTCTCTCAAAACAAGGCAACTGAAATAACTTAAGTTATGCATTTATTGCAAAAGAAAATTAGGGTTTATGCAGAGATAAAAGGGTTCTTTTGTTCATCATTTGCATAATTGCATTCAACAAGAAGAAAGGAAGAGCTCTGCATCAAGATTGTTTCAACCCTCTCAAAGATAAACCATAGAATCTGATTCAACCAACGATCTTTTCAGGCTCATATTGTGAACCCTAAAAGCGTAAAAAAGTATTTCCATTCTTGAATATCTCTCTTTGAATCTTTTGTAAGATGGCTACTCCAAATTCTGTTAAGATCACTAATAGGCCGCACCCAAAGTTCAAGAAACATCCTTACAAATTCCTAGAAGTTGATCCCTGAGGCACCTTCTCTAGCATTCCACATGGGGTTCTACACGTAGAAGATGTAAGGGTGTACATACATGCCAATATTGAAAAATTTGGGGAATCCCAGTAGATGGATATCTATCATAAATAATTAATAGATGAAACATTCAAACTTAAACCTTAGTACAAGGCCCTCTAGGATAAGCATTTTGGACATTGCATCCACTTCCCCTATTTTCTAGAAGATGAATGGGTCCGGTATGTTCTTAGTAGGATACATGACAACTTCATGTGGTTGACGAAACCCTTCAAGATAACAAAAGATGCTATTAGGGTAGTAACCAGATTGCACTCATCTGGTGGGTTGCTTGCCCTCAAATCTATCAAGAACGAAATAGTAAGTGAGGCTACCAGATCTAAGTTTGACAAATGAGCATGACAATAGAGGATATCATAGATCCGTATATAAAATTTGTCTCTATGATAATTGGTTATAAAATCTATCATTCCACCAGGGAGAATTTTGTGTCTGGAACTGTAATATACAATTCATATCAGATGCTAAGGAAAATGGTAGATTATGATCTTTGCGACCTTCTTCTGAACCAACTGTTAGAAAACTTACAGAAAATAAAGAAGGATAAGAAGAACTCATTTAAGTATGGTGGCCTAATACTATGTCTCTTCTTTTACTATATGAATGAGCTACCCGAATCAAGTGGTTGGGTATGGCAAAAAGATAGACCGATTGCCATACAAATTAGAGATTATATGTATGGGCTTGGTGATGCCAACACTCAAAGTACAACACTCTAGGGATACTTTAAGAACTTGCAAAGTATGATGTAGGCTAGAGAAAGAATCCCCCAATCTTTAGTTAAAAAATACAAGGTTACAGTGTGTTTCATGGTAGACAATGATGAATGCTTAATGGAGGCAGTGGAGCCCAGAATAGTCTGGATTATGCCATTGGGCTATGATGTAGATGGGAAAATCCTAGAGCTTCATGTCCAACACCTGCTAAGTTAGCCTAAGGACCCTGAGGCAGAAAGGTTTGGAACCTTTCAAAATTAAGTGTGAAAATACATGTTGAACTGAGACAACCAGAGATGAAAAAAAAAGTGAGAAGGGAAGTTGACAAAGTTGCCAAAAGATATGGCATATCAAAGGAGACAGTTGATGCAAATAGAGAGAAAATAGAAAGAGATGAGAAATAGAGACAAGAAGCAGAAAAAGGAAGTGTTCTGGTGCAAGTCTCCTCCCGAACTAGATCCTCTAAGAGCTCTGCATCTTCCATCTCAAAGAGCTCAAGAGCCTCAAAATTGGAAGCCAACACATCTGGAAAGGGAGAAAAGAGAATGAAAACAAAGGACACAAGGTCATACATAAGCCAAAAGGATGATGAAGAAACAAAGACTGATGAAGAGATTAATAAAATGAAAAAGAAAAAGAAAACATCTATGGAATCCTCTACTAGCAAAAATAAAGAAGAAGAGGGAGTAGAATTTGTTGAGAAGCCTACTCTCTATTGATGATGTCATCAAGGTAGTCACTATGGATGGGAATCTGTAACTGATGACATAATTTTATGATGAGTATAGTGACACTGACAAATGGATCTTGGAAGATGCAACAGTTAGGTACCTAAACATTTATAATAAAGCATTCATTGAAATCATTTCGCTAATTCCCAAAAGCCTAGGGAAGGTACTTGAACTCATAAAGGAGAATGTCAAGGAAAAGGATTTAGAGATCTGGGAACAGATTACAATTCAACTCTATCCTTCCATTACTCCAAAACAAATAAGTATGATCTTTAAGGACTGCAAGGATGAGCTCCGGAGCAAAGCTAGAATGAATAAATTTATGCTTGGAGAGACTGATCAGGTAGCAAAAGAAATAGAAGACATACTCTGGAATGCCTTTAAGAGATTCAATCTTCCATTTATAGAGGAAATAGATGAAGAACCTTCTACCATGGATGTTGAAGGATTAAGTGCATCAAAAGAAGAATCTGTTGAGAAAATTGCAGAAGAATCAAAAGAGATAGATGAAGAAAAATCTAAGGACTTAGATTCCTCTATTCCAAAAGAGGAAGTCCATGAAGAAGTTAACATCTCTCTTTTGGATCCTACTACAGACATTCTAGACTCAAGAGCTAAAGGAGAAGGAAGAAAAGAAGAAAAAGCGACTCAAGAAGAAGATGTAAAGGGAGGAGAAGAAGAGCATACAGAGAAGATCTCTGATGACAACTTAGAGATTCCAAAAGAAAAGACTCTATCTCTAGCAAGAGACACTATAGCGGCAGTGAAGAAATTCTTGAACAAAGAGTCGATGGAGTTAGATGAACCGAAACTCCTTTAAGGACCACTCAATTTTGATTCCCTCTCTCCACTCCAAACAATGAAGATAGCATCCTTTGCCCAAGCTAAAGCAAAAGAAAAGCTTCTAAAGTCTCACATGGAAGATTGTGAACTGATAGAGATTCCACCAGGAATGCTGGAGAAGATCATGCCATCCTTCCAAAAGGATCCTTCAGCCTCTCCATCTGGTAATCTTAAATCTCTGACTAACTCTGTTAGCACCCATTTTGAGTCTTTGGAGAAATTGACAAAAGAGAAAGTCTAGAAAGAATTTTTGGGAAAGAGATTCTCTAAAGTGCAGAGACTCATAGCTAATGATAGGAGGATCCTAGATATTGGGATAAAGAGCCTAGAAAATGCTCTTAAAGATGGTGGTGAAATGTATAAATTTTGTCTATCCTAGTCTAAAGTGACTGAGGATATTGAAGAGAAGGTGAAACAACAAGAAGATAAGATGTCAAGTTTATCTCCAAATTTTGATCCTCTCACCACATCCATAATGAATCAAGAGTGCCAAGCTATTGCCATTCTAAATAAAATAAAGAGGCTTGAAAAGAAGACGAAGAATATAATAAGCAGGATGAGTGAACTTAGAGGGATAATTATCCCTAATTTAGAGGCCATGCATGAGGCCCTAACTAATGCTCAGACCACAGTCCGAACCAGTGATCTGATAGACTTAAGAAGGGGAGAAGCCTTTAGATTTTTATTGAGTGGTCACATTTCAATTTTAGATAGGATGAAGCAGAGTTGGGAGACAAAATTTGCATAGTTGAAGACCACCTTTGCAGATATCCTTAAGTGTATGTAAGTATAACTGTTAGATTCAAGGTGGACAACTGAGAGGGGGGGTGAATTAGTTGTCCAAAACTTTCTTGCACTTTACACACTTAAATTCACTTCGTAATTCAACAGCATAATAATAATTCAATCATGGAAACACAATGCATTGAACCAAGAGCAGAAACATATTAACACACAAGACACCAAGATTTTGACGTGGAAAACATGGTTAAGGGAAAAACCATGGGGTGATTAACCCAAGATTGTATTCTCTGTTAGAAGAATAGAAAGAACAAAATGGCACATGCCAATTAGGGCTCACTACCCGAGCACACTGCTCACAAGAGGCCCACTGCCTACAAGAGACACACTGTCTACAAAATAGTAAGTATCTCATACATGAATTGGAGAATAGCATCTTTACCATGCTTGATTCAGTTCCATTTAAGCCCAATACTTCTGCCCTACTTTTCACTCTCCTCCTCGCTACCACACACTCATCTCCACGAGTCACACATTGAAATGACATTACAATTCCTTATTTATACAAGACGTCAACTTAGGAATAATCATCTCAGTTAGAAAACATCTACAAGAACATCTGCATGATGAGTAACTCATCCGATCAGCCAGTCTAAGGAAGAACACCTTCATCTGGAAGTAATTCTTCAAATGTGATCTTAAACTCCAATGCGGACCACCAACATGAACTGGACACGATCCAAAGACCTCCACAAGCTTGCCTGAATCACCACGAACATCCACACTTCATCTGCTTACTGAAATCCTTCTCTCCTTCATCCAGAACCTTAAGAACACAGTTTGTCATTATTGTCACAAAGGAATAGATTCTTGCAGACCTTCAAACCATGAACCAAATGAGTTGACACTTCACAAAGACTTCCTGAACACTCCCTCAAATCTACAAAATAGGATAAAGCATTTCCGGATCTCATCAAACCTATCTGTATCACTCTGTCACCTCTGAACACCTACCGAAACTGATTTTACTTGAGCGACCATAACTTTGTCAAATCTTCATACGAACCTCTAAAATATTTGCTGGATCATCTTAAGACACATATCTACAAACCCTTTAAACTGCATCCTCTGATCCTCATCTTAACTTGGACTTTTACTTTACTGTCTTCACTGTTCTTCATTGTTCCTGATATGACCAATTTTCTCAATATCCTTAGCAAATAGATCATCCAATCCTTATCATTAATGCAATAGGAGTATGTTGACATCAATGACAACACCGGTTAGGCCCATACTTACAACAATCTCCCCCTTTGTCATTGATGGCAACATATGATGTGAAAAATTGTTTTGACCATCAAGACAACTTTTTCTTGCTAACACAACTCTTGATATCAATGACAACCATTCACATGTCTTCTCTTCCTTTGTTGCTCCCCGTTTGATTAGAAACCACTTGTTTTTCACATGTCTTCTCTCCCCCTTTGACATCAATGGCAAAGGGCACATACTTGCAACTCCACCACTTCAGAATCATACCAGCTGCTCCCCCTGAGTAGAAGCTCCCCAACATCAATCCAGATCACAAGATATGACTTTGATATCCACCAGACTGATGCACATTAGTTCACCTTAGTTCACCACCAGAGGGGTAATAACCCCTGGTTTCTCCTTGAGAAACTCAAAAGAGTCCTTAGGTAGAGGTTTAGTAAAGATGTCTGTAATCTGATCCCTGGAAGGCACAAACTCCAATTTGACTTCATTCTTGTTCACTTGCTCTCTCAAAAAGTGAAACTTGATGGATATATGTTTGGTCTTTGAATGCAACACCAGATTCTTTGAGATGTTAATTACACTTGAGTTATCACAAGAAGATTGTGATAGGCTCCTCATATTCCACTCTTATGTCTCTTAGCATTTGCTTCATCCACAAAACTTGAGTGCAACTACTTGCTGCTGCAATATATTCTTCTTCTGCAGTGGACAGAGATATTGCCTCTTATTTCTTGCTTATCCAAGAAACCAATCTCTTTCCCAAAAATAATGCTCCACCACTGGTACTCTTCCGGTCATCGACATCTCTTGCCCAATCAGCATCTGTATATGTATGAAGAGAGAAATCATGATCTCTAGGATACCATAGACCATACTCAACTATCCCTTTTAGATATCTAAAAATCCTCTTGATTTCCATGACATGAGATTCTCTAGGATTAGCTTGAAATCTAGCAACAAGACCAATAGATTGCATAATGTCTGTTATAGTTTCAGTAAGATACAATAGTCCTCCAATCATTAACCTATACTTTTTCTAATTAGCCTTAGGTTAGTCGTCATCTTTGCTTAATTTGTATCTGGTTGCCATGGGAGTATTCATTGGCTTTGAGTCCTCCATCCCAATTTTTTTCAACAATTCTTTTACATATTTGGACTAAGAAATAAAGATTCCTTTCTTTGTTTGAGTGATTTGTAGACCCAAAAAGAAATTCATTTCCCCAAGCATGGACATCTCAATTTCACTTTTCATTTGATTTGCAAAGGTTTTACAGATACTATCTCTTCCTCCAAAAATGATATCATCAACAAATACTTCAACAATCAAGATATTTTCTTAATTAATTTTGAAATACAAATTAATGTCAGCAGTACCTTTGTTGAAACTAATCTTCAAAAGATGCTTATCCAATCTTTCATATCAGGCTCTTAGGGCTTGCTTGAGTCCATATAGTGCTTTCTTCAATTTGCAGATCATATCACCATGATCAGACAATTGAAATCCATCCGGTTGCTCAATGCATACTTATTCTTCCAAGTCACCATTTAGGAAAACAAACTTGACATCCATCTGATATACTTTGAAATCCTTGAAGGCAGCAAATGCAAGAAATAACCTGACTACTTCAATTCTTGCCATCGGAGCAAAAGTTTCTTCAAAATCAACTCCTCCTATTTGAGAATAGCCCTTGCAGACCAATTTGGCTTTATTTCTAATTACTTCACCAACTTCATTCAATTTGTTCCGGAAGACCCATTTGGTTCCAATCACATTCTTGTTTCTAGGTCTAGGAATAAGATTACAAGTGTGATTTTTCTCAATTTGTATCAGCTCTTCCTCCATTGCTTTAGACCAGTTTTCATCACTGCAAGCTTCATTCACTGTCTTAGGTTCAATCTTTGAGATCAGACAATACTCTTCTGAATCTTGAGCAATCCTTCTTCTTGTTTGTACACCTTTTCTTTTATCCCCTATGATCTGATCTTCAGAGTGGTTCAGTCTTACATACGGGTGCTGGCAAGAAGTTGAGTCCATTTTTTGGCCAAAAAGTGGAAGTGTTTTCCCTGATTTTTAGAATTTGTCACATTTGACCTCAAAATTTGAAGCACTTAAAGATGGAATCTTGAAAAAAGTCACTAATCATAAAATGTAGTACTCAAAGTCTAGTTTCCAAATATGTAATTTATTTGAATACCCAGATAATACAAATTGATTTTCAATTTGCGTTTATTAAAACCACTGTTTAAAAGTCACTTTTTTTTTATTATACGATGCACATGTACGTCATCCATATTTTGACCTAAATAATCATATTTTTCTAAATCCTTTTGGGAAAAGATTTGTAACTCACTTAATCATGTTTTCGATATTTCTTTGTAATTTTCTATTGAATAGTTTTTTTGTTAATTTTTTATTGGCCATATTTGGTGTTTTGAAAAATCATCGTGTACGTCACGCATAAGATGACCTAAACTTAACATTTTTTTAATTTTATTTTTTTCAAATTGAAAATAATTGTCTGAAGTACGTTTTCATGCAATTTGTTTTTTAAAAAATTATATTAATAAAAAGTTATTAAAATACTAAAAAACCCTGATAATTCCAGTTTATGGACTTGTTTCATTAAAAATTAAGTAAAAAATAGAAAAGATAATCCAACTATAAAAAAATTATATATTTGAATTCTACACTGTCTCATCTATAATGGGTTTTAATTTTGTCAAAAACTTCTTTTAAAAAAGTCATTAGCCATATTGCCAAAGTCCATTTCTTCAAAAAATTTGAAGCTTTTTGTTTAAAAAATAAATAATAAATACAAAATTATGTCCAAAACTAAAAAAATATATATTTTAAAACTAGACATTGTCATCTTAAATGGGTTTTAATTTCATCCAAAAATTCTAAAAAAATGTTTATCAAACATATTGCCAAAATCCATCATTTCTAAAAATATTTTGTGCTAAGGCTTCCACTAAAAGTGGACCCAACTTCTTGCACTTACCCATACCTTGGAACTTTGGGAGTTTCTTGCACTTCTAAATCTTGATCAGGCTCATTAAAACTCATCTCTTCTTCCTGATTTACCAAATCAGTTTGAATCTATTTTTCAGAAGAGGCTTGGGCTCCTTGAAGCGTAACACCATTTTGATCATCTTCATCATATTCATAAAATCTTGAAGATTTTTCAATTCCTTCATCAACTTTTGCATTTGTACTTTCTATAATCTTTCTTAGTCTCTTGTGATAACACCGGTATGCTTTGCTTTGAGTAGAGTAACCCAAGAATATTCCTTCATCACTTCTAGCATCAAAATTGCCTAGATATTTATCTCTTTTAATGTAACACTTGCTACCAAAGACTCTGAAATATCTTACAGTAGGAGTGATACCAAACCAAAATTCATAAGGAGTCTTACCAGTATTGCTTCTGATTTGTACTTGATTGAGAGTATAGACTACAGTGCTGACAGCTTCTCTCCAATAGATCTGAGGAACATTTGCTTCTATCATCATTGTCCTAGATGCTTCCTGGATGGTCTGATTCTTTCTCTCAACTACTCCATTCTGCTGTGGAATCCTAGGAGCAGACAATTGTCTCTTTATTCCATGTTTCTCATAGAAATCTATGAACTCACTGAATGTGAATTCTCCACCTGTATCAGACCTTAGACATTTCAATTTTAATCCGATTTCATTCTCTACCATAGCCTTGAATATTTTGAATTTTCCAAAAGCTTCTAATTTCTCTTTCAGAAAAGTTACCCATATCATTTGGGAATAATCATCAATTAGTAGCATAAAATATCTATCACCTTGCACACACCTAATTCTTGCTGGACCACAAAGATTAGTATGAACTAAGTCCAATAATCCAATAGAAGATTGTTCTTTGCTTTTAAATGAGACTCTGCTTTGTTTTCCAAACTAACATTCTTTGCACAAACTATTTGTAGGTTTCACCAGTTTTGGAAGATCTCTTACAACCTAAGTATTTCTTATCTTGATGATATTATCAAAATTCACATGACACATTCTCCTATGCCACAACCAACTTTGATCAACTTGCACAAATAGACAACTTTTACCAGTACCAAATAAATAGAAGATGTTACCTTTTGTTTGGGTACTGGATGCAATCTCTGTTCTGGAACTCTCAAAAATCTTGCATTTTCCATTCTTGAATCCAAGATCATAGCCTTTGTCCACCAACTATCCAACACTGAGAAGATTGTGCTTCAATCCTTCAACATACAGTACATTACCAGTTTTGTTCCTTCCATCAAAAGAAATAGTTCCTCTACCTCTGATTCTACCAGCAGAATTATCACCAAATTTTACCACTCCTCCTTCATACCTTTCCAAATCTATGAACTTGTTTTTGTCACCAGCCATATGGTGAGAGCAACCACTGTCAATAACCCAATCATCTTTTTCTTCAATTTGGGCAGCCATAGCTTTTTCTACAACTTTATCATTGATAGATTCAGAGGGCATTGGATCTTCTTCCTTGATGGTAATGAACACCCAATCACTTCTAGATTTGTCTCCTATCTCTAATTCATTGTCTATTACTCCTTCATCATCTCCTTCATGAACATAGTAACAATTCTTTTGGAACCTTGATCTGTTAGGATTTGGCCTTGAAAATCTTTCCAGACATCTTGAGGCAAAATGACCAATCTTATTGCAGTTAAAACACTTAAAAGGCAGTTTTCCTTCATACTTACCGAATTCTCTTGGCAGTCTTTTTGTAATAAGGGCTTCAAGTTGAACAGTTTCTGCTTCTTCTTCTTCTAGGTCTTTTCTTGCTTTTTCATACCATGATAGTTTCCTTGAAGAGTTCTCTCCCAGATCAAACTTTTGTTTACCTTTTACAGAGGAACTAACTTTGAATACTGATTTAGTCTTTGGAGGGTCATCCCCAAACTTTGTCATTTCAAATGCAGCCAATTTACCAAGCAATTTATCTCTTGTGATAGTTGAATGGGCTCTAAATTCTTCAATGGTAGCAGCTTTGATTTTATAAGAAGCAGGAAGAGATTTGAGAACTTTGCCAACAATCTCATCTTCATCCAAGATTCCACTAGCACACCTGATACCACAGACAATCTCATTTACTCTTGGCATAAAAGTAGTGATAGTTTCATCATCTCTCATCTTCAGATTTTCAAATTTCCCTTTCAGACTCTGTAACCTTGCACATTTAACATACTTGTCTCCTTCATGCAAAAGTTCTAGTTTTTCCCAAATCTCAAAAGTAGTTGGTAGATCAACAACATTTGAAAGCTCTGAATCAGATAATGCACTTAGAAGAGCCTCTATAGTTCACATATTGTTTTTAGTATCTATGATTTCATTTTTGGTTTTTAGGCCACCCTGTGGAGGAGTATACTTTGTTGAAGTCATGTTCTAGTACTGCATTCCCATACATTCCAAGTGACATTTCATGTGACTTTTCCAAAGATTGAAATTGGTTCCATCAAACTTTGGACTATCCTTCTTGTAGGACAACATCCTAGATCTCCTCAAGTGGTTAAGTTCTTTTAGAAGAACTTGGATTTGATACCAATTGTTAGATTCAGGGCAGACAATTGAGAGGAGGGGGTGAATCAGTTGTCCAAAACTTTCTTGCACTTTACACACTTAAATTTACTTTGTAATTTAGCAACATAATAATAATTCAATCATGGAAACACAATGCATTGAACCAAGAGAAGAAACACATTAACACACAAGGCAACAAGATTTTGACGTGGAAAACCTGGTTAAGGGAAAAAACATGAGGTGATTAACCCAAGATTGTATTCTCTATTAGAAGAATAGAAAGAACAAAATGGCACATGACAATTAGGGCTCACTACCTAATCACACTACTCACAAGAGGCTCACTGCCTACAAGAGACACACTATCTACAAAATAGTAAGTATCACATACATGAACTAGAGAATAGCATCTTCACCATGCTTGATTCAGTTCTATTTAAGCCCAATACTTTTGCTCTACTTTTTCGCTCTCCTCCTTGCTACCACACACTCATCTCCACCAGTCACACATTGAAATGACTTCACAATTCCTTATTTATACGAGACATCAACTTAGGAATACTCATCTAAGTTGGTAAACATCTACAAGAACATACACAGGATGAGTAACTCATTTGGTTGGCTAGTCTAAGGAAGAACACCTTCATCCTGAAATAATTCTTCAAATGCGATCTTAAACTCCAATGTGGACCACCAACATGAACTGGACATGATCCAAAGACCTCCACAAGCTTGCCTGAATCACCACGAACATCCACACTTCACCTTCTTATTGAAATCCTTCTCTCCTTCATCTGGAACCTTGAGAACATAGTCTTTCATCATTGTCACAAAGGAATAGATGCTTGCAGACCTTCAAATGATGAACCGAATGAGTTGACACTTCACAAAGACTTCCTGAACACTCCCTCAAATCCACAGAATAGGATAAAACATTTGCAAATCTCACCAGACCTATCTGTATCACTCTATCACCTCTGAACACCTACTAGAACTGGTTTTACTTGAGAGACCACAACTTCTTCATATCTTCATGCAGACCTCTAAAATCATTTTTAGGTCATTTTAAGACACATATATACAAACCCTTTAAAATGCATCCTCTGATCCTCATCTTAACTTGGACTTTTACTTTGTTGTCTTCACTATTCCTGATATGACCAATTTTCTCAATATCCTCAACAAACAGATCATCCAATCCTTATCATTAATGCAACAGGAGTATGTTGACATCAATGACAACAGCGGTTAGGCCCATACTTACAACAATAACATGTATATATACATATGTGGCTATGTATTGGTTAACTTTTGCAAATTTTGGTCTGTGGATTCCACCCTTTGTCATTGATGTCAAAGGGGGAGTGAAGAGTAGTGAAAAATGTGGAATCCAGCTAAGGGGAAGCTCTAGTAAAATAATGCATCAGCCAAGGGGGAGTTTGCTATGACACTTAGTCAATTTTTTCACTAAGTGTTGCCATCAATGCCAAAGGGGGAGATTGTTGGCAAGAGACACTATGTGGCTTCATGATTGTTGTCATTGATGGTAGCAAAGTCCATCTCACACATCCGCAGCACATAGTATGTATATACCGGAAGACAGATTGAAGAGTGTTTTGGTCCAGTGAGAAAAAATAGAGCACGCAATAAGGTCTGACAATCAGGTCCAGATCTCTTAGTTGGTGTAACTCAGCAAGTTGCAGACTTGGACAAGTCAAGAGGACTACCATGACTACTACATTCCATAGATTGAGCCTCTGGTGATGAATGAATGAAAAGATATGAGCATCTAAGTGTTGGATTCCTAACAAGTAGAGTAGACTGAGGAAGAATTGACTGGAAAAGCATCAAACCTTAATCCAGATGAGAAATTGATGGTGATCAAGATATTTGAGGGATTATACATGGTTGGCCAACATGATTGATGACTTCTATGTCTATGTCTTTTATATGTATCACATAGGAAGCATGGATTCAACCGATAGATTAGTGTCTTGGAAATATCTTGAGTATTCCAAATGCTGACTAGAAAGATGTTGAAATCCTTGATGTGGATATATATACCAGATGGATTTCGGTATGAAGGTGTGAGTATGTGTATGTAATGTGCGAAGAAAACTAGAGATAATTGTGGAAGCAGCAATACAAGTCTGGTATGTAATAGAACAACAACACTAAAGCAGAGGAATAATGAAGTGCAGTAGATCAGTATATTGAGCCTAACTAGAACTAAATCTCAGTATATGTGGATGCCTCTCATTAGTTCAAATACCTGGTTACTTTCTATAAACTTTGTAGATAGTGAGTCTTTCATAGGCAGTGTACCTCTTATGAGTAGTGTGCTCGGGCAGTGAGCCCTAATTGGAAAGTGCCATTTTGTACTTCTTATTCTTTTAACAAAGAATACAATCTTGGGTTAGTCACCCCATGGTTTTTCACTTAACAGCGTTTTCCATGTAAAAATCCTTGTGTTATGTGTGTTGATTTCATTTTTGCTCTCATGATTATTTATGCTTCTATGTTTTGATGTTGCACTACTGTTAAAGAAGAAAAGAAAATTAAGATATTTAAGATAACTGATTCACCCCCACTCTCAGTTATCTACCTTGTTTCAAATAGTCCTTTGGTTTTTTTCACCGCCTTATTTCTTATTGATCCTTGAGGCTTACAATCTAAACCCTATTAGGTCATTATTCTTTTGAGCATCATTGATCTACTCAAAAAATAATTTTCAAAATTTTCACATCAACATTAAACCAATATCTTTCCTTAATCAATGACACCCCATTCATGGCATCTCACTCTCTAGCTATTCAGATTCGATTATCTAGTCACAACCCCTTTGTTCCATGGAACAATCACTTTTTTCTCATAGGTAAACTATTCCTCCTCTTTACCTAATGTTGTTTGTGTCACCAAAAATCTATAAGCACAAAATATACCATTATTGCCTTCAATCTACATCTTCTTCTTATGGCCATTTTTTGTTACCTCTCTTTCCTTCCTACCCTTACTATTCCATCCTTTGATGGGTCTATGTCCATTGTGTGTTCAACACAACCTCATAGATTTTAATTTTTATTGGTTCATACATATTTTAGCCACCTATTTCCCATGCTACTCTTTTATCCTTTCAAGTATCATCATAGACTATATGTCAATATCCTCTAATCTAGAATTTCTAGTCCATCTACACCTTGGTGAAATTCCTTTTCTTTCCTACAATTGACCTCTTCCAACCAAGTAACTCTACTAGTCTCACATACCCATATCAAGTATCATGATGCATTCCTTGATATGTATATGGGTGATCCCACAATAGTGGGTTAAACTTTTTGGCCAAACTTGACATTGAAATGAACATTTTAAAAAAAAATTTCACTTTTAGACACCTATAGCTGCTAAACCATGAGGAATTTGAAGATGATGCAAACTAGTGATTTGTGACATTTTATCTATAGATTCTAAATATATATTTTAAAAATTTTTTGGAATCAAATTGCATTTCTTTTTCCATCTCCTTCAATATCTAGTTTTTAATAGTAAACACCATTTTCAAAGAGTAATGTGTACTATAAAACACATAACATTTTTTCTATGAAGAATAAAATTCTATTTTTTTTGAATTTAGATTTGTAACTACAATAACTAGATGATGCATTTGGTTTCATAATTTTTTATTGAATATTTTTTTAATAAAGTTTTGAAGTCAAACCAATTACAATTTAGACATATGTGTACTATAAAGTGCTTAACTTTTTTTGTATGTATCGAAATTAAATATTTTCTTTTGTTGGATCAAGGACATGAATACCAAGAAGATAGATATTTTTCTTATTTTTTTTGGTAATATACTTTTTTTCCACATGTGCAGAACAGAGAGCTTGATTTTTGGTGAAAAAAATATGTTTAATTAAACTAAAAAAAATGTATAATAAAACCAAAATATATTAAAATTATACTTGATGGAGAGCTTGTTTCGAGGATTATAATCTTGCAGCTAGGTTTTTTAAGTTGATTCCATTTTGATCCTCAACCTAAGCCTCAAAAACCAAAAATCTATATAAAATTGCACCTAGAGGGGGGCAAGCACAAAATAAGTGGGTTCGAGTGAATGGGTGTTTGAGTGGACCCCTAGAGACCCATTTGAATGAAAGTGGGTTTGGGTGAACCCATATTCATTCAAACCCCATAAAAATAATATTAAAAAAATCAATCTGGGCAGGTTCGAACAAACCCTGACAATTAATTTTTTTTTTAACCGCTGACATTCATTGGAACCTTAAGATGACCAAGTTATTATTATTTATTTTTATAATGTCACATGCAGATAAATATGAACTTATTTTTTCATTTTTCATATAACAATGCAAGATTAATTAACATTTTTATTCATCAAGGGAGATTTTGGAGAAGAAAACTTGAAGAAGAAAATGGGAGACAAAAAAAAGATAAAATAAGACTCAATGAAAGTATTCAAAAGAAAGAGAACAATAATTGCACAAAATAAATTTGACAAGATATCATAGAAAGAAAAAAGGTATGCATATTTTCTTTCCTATTTAATATATGATTTTTTGCATGTAGTAGGATGCTATTTCTAGTTTCGAACATAAATACTAGGTGAATTTGTTGGACATCATTTTCAAACAACTTAAATTTATATTTATTTCAATTGAATGTGTAGTAGGGTCCTTCATAGGTTTGCACATTAAGTAAATCATACTTGTATTATTTAATCATAAGTTCCTATCTCTCTCCCTTGAGTAGATCTTTTTAAAGCTCTTGCTTTGTATCTCTCTAGATCTCCTCAAATCTAGATGGGTCAAATCTCTCTCTCTCTCTGTCTCTCTCTTGACTTGAGTAAGTCTTTTGAAAGCTTTTTCTTTCTCTCTCTCTCTCTATCCTTCTCTTTAAGGTCCTTGAGCTCTCTCTCTCTCTCTCTTGACAAGTACAAGTAGATTTTTAAATCTCTCTCTCTCTCTCTCTCTCTCTCTCTCTCTCTCTCTCTCTCGACTTAAGTCTTTTTAAAGCTCCTTATTTCTCCCTTTATTCTTCTCTAGTTAGGTCTTCTATCTCTCTCTTGACTTAAGTTTTTTTAAATCTCTTTCTCTCTCTCTCTTGACTTAAGTATTTTGTGTGTAGAACAAGATCAACAAGTAGAAAGTTCTCAAGCAAGAGTGGAGCCAAATTTAGATATTGGAGCAAACAAGGCTAAAGAACACATATTTGAAGATAGGGAGGAGGCCCAAGTTCAAACAATGCATGTTGGAGAGTGGTTAGGATCTCTTCCTTCTATTAGTATGGATGAGCATATGAATATAGCTAAAGAGGTGAAGACAAAATTTTCTTATAGAAATTTAGATCATTTACTTGAAATAGATATGGAGAAATTGAAATGTTATGCCAAACAACCTATAAATACTAGTAAGATGTCAATTAATAAATTTGTAAAGGAAATAATCAATGCTGATTTCAATCATCTTGGTACACTTGGAAAAACCCAACTATTATCACTTTTACTTCTTTGTAATGAGTTGAAAGAGCCATTACAATTGTTGGGTGTAGATTCGACATTGAATAAGATGAAAGCTTCATATAGCCTAGGAAAATATATTGTTGAAAATGTTAAAAAAGGTTTAGATTCTATTGGGAAAGGATCTCGATCAATGGATAACGCCATTTCAAGAAGAGTGATGTTGACATCTATTTTAAATAAAAATACATCAAGAAAAGGAAAAATCTCTTCACTTTTGACTGCAATTGGTTTTAGTAGAAAGACACTAACGAAATATGTGAAAAGGAGAAAGGTTTTGGATGATAGTTTAGAAGGCAATTGGGCAATTATGTGTATAGCTCTCTGTTTTGACATAACACAACATGAGATGTATGTGAACTTTTCTAATTTGAATCCTCATATAAAGATTGGGCAAATAATGTTTGAAATTGGTTAAAGCCATATTATATGAAGATAAACAAGGTTTTTGAAACTTGTTGGCGTTATCATATTGAATTTGATCTCTACTATCAGGTGTTTTGAAAGATGAGAGAAGAAAGTGATAGTTTTCAAAATGTACCTCCTAAACGGGTAAGTCTGTTCATAGAATCCATCTTATGTGATAATGCAATTGGTTAAATAAAATGCATTAAAGGACTTTGTGAAACATGTGGAAATTTGGCTAAATTGCCTTTGAGAAGTGAATATACCAACCCAACAAAGATAGTAAATTGCAAGAGTTACAAGTGCGTAAAGTTTCAAACAAATTTTGGGAAAGAATCCAAAAGGTTAAACTATGTAGAAGAGGAGATACCTATTGGAACATTTATGGAAAATTTTTTAAAATTGATACAACTGTAAATACAACATGCCTTTTTTGCTAGGTGGAAAGCACACCAGTTTTAAACATTAAGAGATACTTTCCCACCAGGAACTGTTCTATTAGTAATCAACTAAGTTGCAAAAAATACTCTTTTGTACATCAAAAATAGATTCGATCAAATTATTACTTTTCAAAGTAGATCACTATTATGGAGCATGTGTGTTATCAACATGTACAATTGGATTTGGATGGTGTTGACAATACATATGATGAACAAATCATTAAGAAAGAATATCACTTTTATATTAGTGATGATAAAGAGTGTGACACACTTTTTGTAGAACATTGCTTTATAGAATATTTAGAGAATTTGGCAAGAAGGCATGTAAAAATCAAAAAGTATTTTGTATGGTCAGATGGATGTGCAGCACAATTCAAATCATCATGACCATTTTATGCACTATGTAGATATCATCAAATTTACAAAATATGACATGTTTGGAGCTTTGTTGAGAGTGGGCATGGAAAGGGTGAACATGTCTAAGGTTTTCTATCATTAACAATAAGCCCTTGTACCTCACTAAATCTTTTTCCCAAGAACTCATTCCAAACGTTAGTTTTTGTTGATTTTTCTAAAGACTCAAAATGTGTATTGATAGAATTAACTAAGTTCTTCAAGTTACCAAATGGAGAGGTAGATGGATCCTTTTGATATGATGGCATAATCTTCTCCAACATTCCAGATGCAATACTCAATAACTCATAGTCCTCCATATGAGATTTTAGGAGTTTTTCTTTGGCTTTGGCCTGAGCAAAAGATGCTATCTTCATTATCTAAACTAAAGAGAGAGTCTAGATTCAGTGGTCCTTGCATCAACTCTGGTTCATCTAATTCCATAATTTCCTTATCCAAGAAACTTTGCACCACTTCTGCAGTGTCTCTTGTATTCTCATCTTCCTTTCCTTTGGGGGCATCTAGTCTAATTTGCTTATTATCACCAATAGTATTTGTTTCTTCTTTCTACACTTCCTCTCCTGGAGTAGAGAAGTCTAAGGCCTTAGATTATTCTTCATCAGTTTTCTTTAATTCTTCGACATCCATGTCGGAAGGCTCTTCATCAATTTTATTTAATCCTTCAACATCCATGTCAGAAGGCTCTTCATTTACTTCCTATACAATGGGAAGATTGAACCTTTCCAAAGCACTCCAGAAAATTTCTTTTGTCTCATCAGCTATTTGATTAGTTTCTCCAAGCACGAGTTTATTCATTCTGGACTTGCTCTGGAATTCTTCTTTGACATCCTTGAAGACCATGTTCATTTGCTTTTGAGTGATAGTTGGACATAACTATATCACTATCTGTTCCCAGATCTCCAAGTCTTTTGCTTTTGCACTTTCTTTTCTTAACTTTAAAACTTCTTCTAATCTCTTAGGAATCAAGGAAATTATTTCAATGAAAGCTTTGTTATAAATGTTTAGGTACCTTACCTTTGCTTCCTCAAGAATTCTCTTGTCTGCATCATTGTACTCATCATAGAATTCTATCACCAGTTGTAGATTTCCATCCACAGTGATAGCTTTAATGATGTCTTCACTTGATAGAGTGGGTCTCTCAACAAACTCTAATGTCTTTTGCTCCTCATTAGTCCTGTCATTCTTGAAAGGTTTGGTATTGGCTTTCTTCAAATCTCTGACCTCTACATCTAATTCTATCTCTTCATCATCCTTAAGGCCCACATATGTTCTTGTGGCCTTATACTTCTTTCTCTTTTCTCCTATAATAGATGGTTTGGTTATCAGTTTAGTAGTCTTTGAGCTTTTAGGAGAGACAAGGGCAAAAGTCCTGTTGATCTTGTCTGGGTAGAGGCTTCCACCAGGATGCTTTCTTTCTTTGCTTCCCTTTCCCTTTTAATTTTCTCTATTTTTTCTCTATTTGCATCTATTGCCTCCTTTAGTATGCCAAACTACTTAGCAAGTTTTTCAACTTCCCTTCTTACTTTTCTTTTTGATTCAGGCTTCCTTAATTCAACATGTATTTTTATGTTCAACTCATCAAAGGTGCCAAACCTTTCTACTTGAGTGTCCTTGGGTTGGCTTAGCAAGTGTTGAACATGTACCTCCAATATGTTTTCATCAACTTCATAGCCCATGGGCATTACCCATAAAGTTCTTGGCTCGACTACTTCCATTAGGCATTGATCTGTGTCAACCATAAAGCAAACTATGTCTTTGTATTTCTCAACTATTGATTTTGGTATTCTTTCTCTTGCATGCGTTATGCTCTGGAAATTCTTGAACTAACCCTAGAGAGATATCTTTTGGTCTTGTGCATCACCAAGTCCATACAAATAATCTATGATTTCAATTGCAACAGGTCTATCATTTGCCCAGATCAAACCTTTTGATCCCATCAGCTCATTCATGTAATAGAAGAATAGACACAACACCAGATTGCCATACTTGAAGGAATTCTTTTTATCTTTCTTAATCTTTTGAAGATTCTCCATCAGTTGATTCAATAGAATCCCACACAAATCATAATCTGCATTTTACTTCACCATCTAATATGTAGTATAAATTACAGTACCAGATACATAATTTTCCCTACTTGAGTGGTAAATCTTGTAACCAATTACAATTGATGGAAACTTGACATCTGGGTCAGTAATATCATCTATAGTCATTGCCCTCTTGTCATATTTTGATCCGGTGGCATTTGTTACAATTTGATTTTTCATATATTTGAGTGCAGGCAACCCACCAATTGAGTGCAATCCCGTTATAGCCCTAATGGTGTCTTTGGTTATCTTAAATGAACTCATTAATGACATAAAGTTATCATGCATCCTACTTAACACATACCGGACCCATTTGTCATCTGCAAAAGACGGGAAATGTATTTAATTTGCAAAGTACTTGTATTTTAGGGCCTTAAATTCTAGTTTGAGATCAAAATTCTCATTTCTTAATTGTTTACAATATATTTCCATCAATTCTAAGTCTCCAAGGTCTTCAATGTTTGCATGAATGTAAACCCTAATATCTTGTACATGCAGAACACCATACGAGATACTGGAAAATACACCTAAGGGATCAACTTCTATAGATTTGTGAGGATGTTTCTTGAATTATGGTCCTGGCCTCTCAATGACATTCACAACCATAGGAGTAGCCATTCTAGGAACAAAATTTAGAGAAATTTTGTAGAGAAGAAATACCTTTTTCACCTTATGGTTTGTTGCAATTGTCGGAGCAAATTTTTGCTTGATTTCAATCTTTAGCTTTTACTTGAGTAATCTACAGGATCTCTTCTCAGAGATCTTCTTTCTTCTTTGTGAGTGCAAAGTGTTGTAAATGACAAATGGAAAGCCTTTTATGTTTGTACAAAAACCTAATTCCCCATTGCAATAAATGCACACTTTAAGTCATCTGGTTACCCTGTTTTGAGTGAATTTCTTGTGAATCATTGTACGGATTTTCAAATTATCATCTAAGTGAGTTGACAACATAACTTTAGCCTTTCAAAACATGCCTCTAAATCTGCAGACCATAAAAGTGCATTTTCAGATCATATGGGATCTGTTTTTGTAACTCTATTTTTATCGGATAGCTATTAGAACCTGATCTACTCATAATTTCTTCAAATCAATATGCAAATTTCTCAATCTTTAACTGGATAATTTTTAGATGAACCTCCAAAATATCTTTAATCCACAACCTCTGATTCTTACTCAATGTGCCAAATTTAGGCACTTACTAATTGGCTGGGGGAATTTGATCTTCTTTGCAGCTCCCCCTGAGCTAGAGCTCACCCTTTTTAATTTCTGGAAGGATTATTAGCACCAGATTCTGGTACAAACCCATCACCAATATTCATCACACTCTTCTTTACCCAAATCATGCTCATCTCCTTGTGAATCTCATCTACATTCACTTTAACTTTGCCTTTGTCTTTTTTCTGATCATGTTTTACCGGACCTTTTCCATCATGATTTTTGTTCCTGCAAAATCTAGCTATATGATCAGACTTATTGCAATTGTAACACACAACATTTCCTTTCTTATTTGATTGATATCCTCTTGATCTGAACTGATTAGCCATATGCCTCATTCTATTGCATGTAAAGCATCTACCATTGAAAGAATTGTTTATTTGCATATTTATGCATTCATGAGATTTGTGACCATACCTTTTGCAATTAAAACATTGACTAGAGAAGGAAGAATTATTTTGATTCATTCTGCTCCTACACTAAGTTGCTTTATGACCAAATTTGTTGTAGTTGAAGCAACTTCCATTGAAGGATGGATATCTTCAAGCATTATGTTGTCTTACTAGAGGTCTTCTAGGCCTGTTTCTTTGTCTTTCTGGCCCAAAATTATTTTGACCAGATCCAGAGCTTTCACCTTTCTCATATGCCAAACCATGGTTATCATCTACCCTCTTTTAAATTTCAAGTAGTACTTCAATTTTAGCTGAACTTATCTCAAATTTCTCTTTGTATTCATTTTTAGTTTGAAGATCTTGTTTAAGAGTGTCAATCTGTCTCTCAAGTTGTTCTCCATTGTATTTGGCTTCTCCAAGATCAGACTCAAGATGTCTAATTATTTTGTCCATTTTGTAACAATCTTCTATTTTCTCCTTGAGGAATTGTTTTAAGTTATCTTCAGTCTTTCTCTTTTCTTCAATTTGTCAAGCAAATTTCATAACCCCTGATTCCATTTCATGTCTTAGCATGACAACTTCTTTTGATAGCTTTTCACATAGCTTTGTTTTCTCATTCAGGTCTTTATCAGTATTATTGGCTTCATTCTAATATGCTAACTTTTGAAGTAGTTCCTTTCTCTTTTTCATGGAATTACTAAGTTTTTCTTTCATCTCAATGATGAAATCATCAGCGTCCTAAAGTCACTCTTTCAAATTATTGACTTCAGACTGGGATTGATCAAGATCTTCTACGGTAGACTATAGTTGTTCTTTCATACCATATGCATCCATTGAGATTCCCAGATCCTCCTCAAGTTGTTAGGTTTATTCCAAGGAACTTACCTATGATGCCAATTTTTAGAAACAAGGTAGATAACTAAGAGAGGGGTGAATTGGTTATCTCAAAACTTTATTACTTTTACTTCCTTTTCTTAACTTAACATTTAGTGATATATCAAAGCATGGAAGAATAAGCAACCATAAGAACTGAAATGAAATCAACACACATGACACAAGGATTTTTACGTGGAAACCCTGTTAAGGGAAAAACCACGAGGTGATTAACCCAAGATTGTATTCTCTATTAAAAGATTAAAGAAGTACAAAATGGCACTTGCCAGTTAGGGCTCACTGCTTAAGCACACTACTACAAGAGGCTTATTGCCTACTAGAGACTTATAGATGATAACAATGTGTTTGAACTAATGAACAACATCCACATATGCAAGAATTCAGTTTCGGTTAGGCTCAGTATACCAATCTAGCACATTTCATTCTTCCTCTGCTCAAAATCACTCTTCTGTCACATTCCAAGCTTGGATTACTTCCTTCGTACTTCTCTCTACTTTTCTTGACACTTCATCCCTATCACTATCACTTTCACGACTTCACAAGCTTGAATCCATTGGGTATATATATCCGTACCAAGGATTTCAAACAACTTTCTAGTCAGCAACAAGAATACTTAGGATATTTGCAAAATACTATTCTGTCTAATGAATTCATACTTGATAGATGATGCACACCAAAAACTTAGGCATAGAAATCATTACCTGAGTCAGCCAAAATCATATAACACCTCAGGTTACTTGATCAACACCTTTTGCACATCTAGATTGAGGTATGATACCCTATTGGCTAGTTCTTCCTCTATCTGCATTATCTAACTGAAGTCTGATACTCAGATGCTCATATCTTTCACATGCTTTGTCACCGGAGGCTAAATCTCTGAAATACAATAGTTTAGATACTCCTTATTACTCACCCAAATCTGCAACATGCTAGGTTTCCCCCTCAGAGAGTTCTGGACCCAATCTGTCAGACCCTATCATATGCTCTATTCTTGACTACCGAATCAACCTATCTTCAATCTGTCTTCTGGTATGAGTAATTTATGCACTGCAGATGTGTGGGATATACTTTGTTGCTATCAATGAAAAAACTTATGAATCCTAGTAGTGTCTCTTGTCAACATTAAATACATTATATATATATTTAAGAATGTATGCATTATAAATTTCTATAGATATATACATGTATAAAAATTTAAAACTCACATGGCCACTGACAACAATATCATCAACTAAATCATGTTGATGTATATGATCTTAGCTTAGGCTAGGAGTAACATGAGGTATCTCCATCTATAATATATATATCATTTAGTTAAAATTAAAATCTAAATAATTAAAAAAATGAATTGAGCATGCACATGCACACATACATATAGATACACATGTACCTGCATATTAGGTGGCACAAATCTGAGCTATATGCAATGGCCACCTCCACTAAATCATCCAAATGAGCTATTTGATTCGTGTCATGATTTAATGTATCTTTCTGAGCCCTCTCATGTCATAGTAATGATGAGTGAAGGGGACTAACCAGCTAAGATGGCATCGATGATGAATCTGAATGCATCAACATCTCCACAAAACCTATAGACTACATCCTCTCGAGGTCATCTGAAGGATGAGTAGCCTATGTAGCAACTGAATTACCCATAGGTGGATCCTGATGTGCACTAGTGTTGGGCTTGGTAGGGTGATGATAATGATAGGATCTGAATGTGAATGAATAGATGTACCCAGATGATCTTTGACCTGGTCTATAGAGATCCCAAGCTCTTATGCGATGAAGGCATATGCCTCCAAGAGGTCCTTAGCCAAACAATGCAAAGTACTCCATTCCATCTCTCTTATAAGAATGTCTAGTTGTGCAGGTGTAGGGATTTCCACCATAGGATAAGGATCAGAATCAGTGCTACTGCACTGTGCTGTAAATGAAGCTCTGGATTGTGGATATCATGACATCAAATACTGACCCACATGATCACTAGCTATCCTAGTGACAAAAACTACAATATCACCAACACTGTCAATTGATTCCCTTTGGGAAGTAATGACAACATGATCTGCTAAGGGTGCCAGGACTGGGAAGATAGCAGGAGACCTCTCGCCAACCAATGCACTATATGTTGGGGCCACCCAATCTTCTTGATGATAAGGGTCCCTATCAGCAAGCCGACCACACCCGTGACCAAAATGTCTTGGAAGGTTGTAGTAGTTGATTTTGAGGCCCAAATGAACCCCAACATACAACTACTATGCAAAATATAAGGGAATTTGGTCATTATTTGCATAACGACCAAAGATAGCAAGAAATTAAGGGTAGATCCAATTGGTCATAGTACCATCCACACATTTGGTAACCTGTTATGTCTCCACCTTAGGATTATCCTGATAGAATGGAAAACATTGGATTTAATGGTTTCTTTGGTCACCACAATCTGAATATCAGAAAGGGGAACATCACCACAGACTTCTTCCTACATGTGGGAAAGAATAGCAACTATAGCATTAGGGGAATATGCACTTGTGTCTCAAATTTTTTCTCTAATTTTTTCTAGGCTTTCCAATATGGACTTGCAAGTGTCCTTATATATTCCCGTGTTGGTATCATCATTTAGGGAAACTCTCAATCTCTCGATCTCACTATTAGTTCATGCAAATAGTTCTAGAGGTGGAACTAGTACATTTACCATGTGACATACCTAAAGGAGCAATGAGGATTTTTCTTTAATATCTATAGAGAATCTAGAAATACTAGATGTACACATTCAATTTAAATTATTTAAAATGTAACTATTTACAAGTGATCTAGAATGTATTTCTATATCCATCTAGTTCTTGTATATGCATGTGTGTGTAATCAATAATTTTTAACTTCTAGAAACAAATAAACAATTGAAACTAGTAAATTAATTTGAATTATTAATATTTATCTAATGTAATTCAATTCATGCATGAATTTCACCAAAATGTAGAAACTTTTAAGATACATTTAAATATATATAAAATAATCTAGGATAACTAAATTGTTTAGTATCTTAGGGCTTGTCTTTGAATATGAAATTGTAGTGCTAAATTTGAATATTTTGGCATGCATAAGTGAAAGATTCAAATTTAATGAAAGGGTCACCATGGCATAAGTGAAAAGCATGTTTGAATTTGGAGGATGTCATTACAAGTACAATTCTATCTATAGAACAACATTGCACCAGAAAAAATCACACTTGCAATTCAATCCAAGGTGAGGGAATGTGTATGAATAAAAATGGGTTTAGACCATTAGGTATAAAAAGACTAAAGGTTGATAGATTTTCTATATTTTTTCTAGACTATATCAAAATAAATACCAAGATAATATATCTTAGGATAAAACCTAAAGTGAGTGTAAAATGAGTAGAAAAAGGATATAAAAATATGCTTTTCTCCTATATAATAAGATGAACACTATTTTAGTGAATTTACTCAAGCCTTTAACTCATTCATAACAAAGATACAAAATAATAATCATTTAGACATTTTAATTTTTTTTAAATATAAAATCTTATGTTTCTTGATTTCTCCAAAGAATAAACTACACCTTTACATGAAACCCTAATATAAATCAATTAAATAAGTACTAATACACAAATATTCTAGGAATAAGAGTTGTGAATGATAAGCATGTTGAAATTGATGCTAAAAATTTTAAATAATACATGCAAGTACTTAGCTCTTAGCTCAACGTAGAATATGACTATGCCTATGTCCCAAGGTGATTTGTCAATATTTTAAAATTTCAAGGCTTGCTAAATAAAGGCATCAAAATTGGTTAAACTTCTATTTTTCTATTAGGGTCATTTCCATGACTATGAAAATGATCCTACAAGTGAAGATCTTAACCAAATCCACATATCTAATCTTCACTAATTTTTAGACACTCTCTTTCAACTCAACTCAAGTTTCTAAGTTTGATATAAATGCATTAAACTTGGTTTGTGTGCTTGGGAGTTTACATATGACAAGGATAATTCCTCCTCTATGTCAAACCCTAATAAAGATGTTGAATTAATAATTTTGAATAAGATTAAAGGTAGTAAGAATTCATGCAATATGCCCTAGAATGATGATTGAATGTTGATATCACTAGATATGCCCTAGAATGATAATGCAATGTTGATATCATTAGATGACTCTTTTTAGGTTATGTGATGTGTGTTAGAAAGTGTTCATTCCATGTGTTTGCTAGATTTTCTAAATGAATTAGGTTTAGTCCTTTTATATAGCTTCCCAACTATTAAATGAAATGTTTTGTGCATCAATATGAACATAATATTATGTTGGCAAGAGACACTATGTGGCTTAACTAGTGTTGTCATTGAATGCAAAAAAGTCTATCCCACACATCTACAGTACATAGTATGCCTATACCAAAATTCAGATTGAAGATTGTTTTGATCTGGTGAACAAGAACAAAGTATGTAACAAGGTCTGACAATCAGGTCAATATCTCTTAGATGATGTAACTCAGTAAGTTGTGGACTTGGGAAATTCAAGAGGGGTATCATGATGACTTTTCTGTAGAGATTTAGCTTGTGGTGATAAAGAAAAGAAAAGATATGAGGATCTCAGTGTTAGGTTCCAGTCAGGTAGAGCAGACAGAGGAAGAACTGACAGGTAGAGTATCAGACTTCAATCTAGATGAGTAAATGGTATTGATCAAACAATTTGTGGGATCATACATTGTTGGCTGACATGATTAATGACTTATATGTCTATGTTTTTGATATGCATCATAAATCAAGCATGGATTCAGCCAATAGAGTAATTACTTGCAGTGTTCTTGATGCTGATTAGCAAGTTGATAAAAATCCTTGATGCAGATATATATACCAAATAGATTTCAGCATATGAGGGTGTAAGCAATGAAGTAGTGAAAAAAAAGTGCGAAGAAAAGAAGAGATAAGTGTGGGAACAACAATCCAAGTCTAGTATGTGATAGAACGGCAACATTGAGTAGAGGAAGGATGAAGTGCATCAGATCTGTATATTGTGCCTAAACCAGAATTGAACTCTTGCATTTGTAGATGCTTCTCATCAGTTCAAACACTTGATTATCTTCTATAAGTTCTGTAGACAATGTGTCTCCTGTAGGAAATGGGCCTCTTGTACTCCTTTATTCTTTTAAGTGAGAATACAATCTTGGGTTAGTCACCCCATGGTTTTTCCCTTAACAGGGTTTTCCACATAAAAATCCTTTTGTTATGTGTGTTGATTTTATTTCTATTCTTATGATCACATATGCTTATATGTTTTGATGTTTCACTAATTATTAAAGATAACAAAAGAAAAGGAAGTTAAAGAAATTTTGAGATAACTGATTCACCCCTCCTCTCAGTTATCTGCCTTATTTACAACAATTGGTATCAACGCTAAGTTCCTTTGAACAAAGCCTAACAACTTGAGGAAGATCTTAGAATCTCAATGGATATATATGGTTTGAAGGAACAACTTTAGTTTGCCCTAGATGATCTAGAACAATCACATTCTAAAGTCAATAATTTTAGAGAAGGACTCAAACAAGCGGATGATTTCATAAATGATCTAAAAGAAAAACTTAGTATCTCTGTGAAAAAGAGAAAGGAACTACTTAAAAAATTAGCCAATTAGAGTGATGACAATGATACTAATGAAGATCTAAATGAGAAAAATGTAACCCATGTGAGACATGAAATGGAATCAGGGGTAATGAGATTCACCCATGAAATTGAAGAAAAAAGGAAAATTGAAGATAATCTAAAACAATCCCTCAAAGAGAAGATAAAGGACTGCCACAAAATGGATAGAATAATTAGGCATCTTGAATCTAATCTTGAAGAAACTGGACATAATGAAGAACAACTTGAGAATTAGATAGACACTCTTAAACAAGATCTTCAAACAACAAATGAATACAAAGAGAAATTTGAGATAAGGTTAGCCCAACTTGAAGTTCTTCTTGAAAGCTAAAAGAGGGTAGATGATAAGCGTGGCTTGGGGTATGCGAAAGGTGAAAGCTTTGGATTCGGTCAGAAGAATTTTTGATCAGGAAATTAAAGAAACAGGTCTAGAAGACCTCCAGTAAGACAACCAAATGCTCAAAGATATCCATCCTTCAATGGATACTGCTTCAATTGCAACAATTTTAGTCATAAAGCAACTCAGTGTAGGAGGAGAATGAATTAGAATAATCTGTCCTTCTCTGGACAATGTTTCAACTACAAAAGGTATGGTTACAAATCTCATGAATGCAAAAATATGAAAATAAACAATTAATTCAATTGTAGATGCTTTGCATGCAATAGAATGGGACATATGGCTAATCAATGCAGATCAAGAGGATATCAATCAAATATGCAAATAAATGTTGTCTGTTACAATTGCAATAGATCTGGTCATATTGCCAAATTCTATAGAAGTAAAAATTAGGATTAAAAGGGTCTAGTACAACACAATCAAAAACAAGATAAGGGTAAAGGTAAAGTAAATGCAGATGAAGTTCAAAAGGAGATGAGAAAGATTTGGGTGAAAAAGAGTACAAAAAATATTGGGGATGGATCTGCACCAAAATCTAGTGCTGATATTCCTTCTGGAAACTAAACAGATGAGCTCTGGCTCAGGAAGAGTCACAGAGAAAAACAAATTCCCCCACCCAGTCAACTAGTGCCTAGATTAGGCCCATAAAATGCTACCGATTAAAAGACTCTTAGAAAAACCTTCAAATAATCTTGAGTCAAAATGTGAAAGATCAACATGGAGTTTTGTAGGACTTATAACTGCTTAAGTTAATCTAGTTCTGACAGCTATCCAGTAAAGCATGATTTTCACAAACAGATCTGGTATGATTCAGAATTCAAATACTTTGATCTATGGACCCATGGCATGATTGAAGAAAAGAAGATACATTGTCAATCCTCACTAATAATGAATCTAAGTTCAGCACCATGATTCGAGAAGAGCTCTCTTAAAATAGGGTAACCGGATAACTTAAGTCATGCATTTATTACAAAAGGAAATTAGGGTTTGCTCAAGAATAAAAGGGTTCTTTTAGTCATCATTTGTACACTTGCATTTCTGAAGAAGAAAAGAAGAGCTCTACAACAAAGTTTCTACAATTCACTCAAAGATCAACTAGAAAATTGAATTCAACTAGTGACTTGTTCTGGCTCCTATTTTCAAACCCTAAAGCGTGAAAAGGTACTTCCATTCTAAAAATCTCTCTCTAAATCTCTTACAAAATGGCTAATCCAATGGTTGTCAAGATCACTGATACGTTGCATGCTAAATTCGAGAAAGACCCATATAAATCTCTAGAAGTTGATCCTTTAGATGCATTTTCTAGCATTCTGCATGGGTATTGCATGTAGAAGATGTTAGGGTCTATATCCATGCCAACATTGAGGATTTTGGAGACTCAAAATTGGTGGACATCTTGTTGCAAGTATGGGCCTAACTGGTATTGTCATTGATGTCAACATACTTCTGTTGCATTAATGATAAGGATTGGATGAGTTATATGTTGAAGATACTGAGCAAGTTAGTCTCAATCAAGAACAGTGATAACAACAAGGTAAAAGCTCAAGACATGTTAAGGATCAGAGAATGCAGATTAAAGGGTTTGTAGATATGAGTCTTAAGATGTTTCAATAGAGATTTTAGAGGTCCGCATGAAGATATGAAGAAGTTGTGATCTGTCAAGTAGAACCGGTTCTGGTAGATGTTCAGAGGTGATAGATTGTTACAAAAAGGTCCAGTGAGATCCAGAAATGCATTATCCCATCTTGCGGATTTGAAGGAGTGTTGGGGAAGTCCTTATGATGTATAATCTTGACTTGTTCCTAGTTTGAAGATCCAGAAGCATCTATTCCATTGTGACAGCAATGGCAGACACTGTTCTTGAGGTTTTAGATGAAGAAGAGAAGGATTTTAGTAAGTAGAGGAAGTGTGGATGTTCTTGGAGATTCAGGCAAGCTTGTGGAGGTCCTTGGATCGTGTTCAGTTCATGTTGATGGTCCACATTAGAATTGGGGACCCAGAAATGAAGAATAACTTTCGGATGATGGTGTTCCTTCTATGACTGGCCGACCGGATAAATTATACATCTTGCGGATGTTCTTATGAGTGTTAGCCAACTTAGATGATCATTCCTAAGTTGATGTAGCATATAAATAAGGGATTGCAAGGTCATTTCAAGTGTGGGTGTCGAAGATGAGTGTGCGGTAGCGAGGAGAAGAGTGAAAGGCAGAGCAGAAGGTTTGGACTTAAATGGAACTGACTCAAGCATGGTGAAGATGCTATTTACCAGTTCAAGTATGTGATACTTAATCCTTTTGTAGATAGTGTGTCTCTTGTAGGCAGTGAGCCTCTTGTGAGCAGTGTGCTTGGGTAGTGAGCCCTAATTAGCATGTGCCATTTTATTCTTTCTATTCTTCTAACAGAGAATACAATCTTGGGTTAGTCACCTCGTGGTTTTTCCCTTAATCGGGTTTTCCATGTTAAAATCTTGGTTTCTCATGTGTTGATATGTTTTTGCTCTTGATTAAATGCATTAAGTTTCATGTTTGATTTATGGTTATACTACTAAGTGAATACAACTAAGAAAGTTTTGGACAACTGATTCAGCCCCCCTCTCAGTTGTCTGCCTTAAATCTAACAATTGGTATCAGAGCAAGGTTCCTCTAAAAGGAGCTTAACTGCTTGAGGAGATCCAGGATGTCATCTTACAAGAAGGATAGGCTGAAGTTTGATGGAACCAACTTTTCTCTTTGGAAAGGTCGCATGCAATGTCACTTAAAGTGTATGTGAATGGCGTACTAGTCCATGGTTACAAAATCCTATGTACCTCCACAGGGTGGTCCGACAACCCTAAATGAAATCACAGATGTTGAAAACAATCTGCGGACCATAGAAGCTCTTCTAAGTGCATTATGTGACTCAGAGCTTGCAAATCTTATTGAACTTCCAACTTCTTTTGAGATTTGGAAAAAACTGGAACTTTTGCATGAAGGAGACCAGTATGTTAAATGTGCAAGGTTACAGAGTCTAAAAGGGAAATTTGAAAGACTGAAGATGAGAGATGATGAAAATATTACCACTTTTATGCCAAGAGTAAACGAGCTGGTTTGTGGAATTAGAAATGTAGGTGGAATCTTGAGTGAAGATGAGATTGTTGGCAAAGTTCTCAGATCCCTTCCTGATTCCTATAAAATCAAGGCTGCTGCAATTGAAGAATTTAGAGCTCACACAACTGTCACAAGAGATCAATTGGTTGGTAAATTGGCTGCTTTTGAGATGGCCGAGTTTGGACATGATCCCCCAAAGAATGAATCTGCATTCAAAGCCAGTGCCTCTTTAAAAGGAAAACAAAGGTTTAATCCAGGAGAAAACTTTTCAAGGAGATCATCATGGTATGAAAATGCAAGAAAAGACTTGGAAGAAGAAGAAGCTGAAACTGCTCATATTGAAGCTCTTA
The DNA here is from genome assembly GCA_027924645.1 of Cunninghamia lanceolata. NCBI lineage: Eukaryota > Viridiplantae > Streptophyta > Pinopsida > Cupressales > Cupressaceae > Cunninghamia > Cunninghamia lanceolata. The sequence continues at coordinate 13,042,543 of BSBN01000892.1, forward strand.
TTGCAAAAAGACTGCCAAGAGGATCTGGTAAGTATGAGGGGAAATTACCTTTTACGTGTTTTAACTGCAATAAGATTGGTCATTTTGCATCAAGGTGTCCGAAAAGATTTTCTAGGTCAATTAGTAATAGACCAAGATTCCAGAAAAATTGTTACTATGCTCATGAACGAGATGATGAAGGAGTAATAGATGATGAATCAGATAAATGAGACTAATCCAGACATGACTGGGTGCTCATTACCATCAAGGAAGAATATCCAATGCCCTTTGAATCTGTCAATCATAAAGTTGAAGAAAAAGCCCTGGCTACCCAAGTTGAAGAGAAGGATGATTGGGTCATTGACAATGGTTGCTCTCACCATATGACAGGTGACAAAAACAAGTTCATAGATTTGGAAAGATATGAAGGAGGAGTGGTAAAGTTTGGTGATAACTCTGCTTGTAGAATCAGAGGTAGAGGAACTATTTCTTTTGATGGAAATAACAAAATCGGTAATGTATTATATGTTGAAGGATTGAAGCACAATCTTCTCAGTGTTGGACAGTTAGTAGACAGAGGCTATGATCTCAGATTCAAGAATGGAAAGTCTAAATTTTTTTAAAGTTCTGGAACAGAGATTACATCTGGTACCCAAACAAAAGGTAACATCTTTCAGCTAGTACCAGTAAAAGTTGTTTATTGGTTCAAGTTGATTAGAGTTGGTTATGGCATAGAAGAATGTGTCATGTGAACTTTGATAATATCATCAAGATAAGCAATACTCAGGCTGTAAGAGATCTTCCAAAATTGGTAAAACCTAGAAATAGTTTGTGCAAAGAATGTCAGTTGGGAAAACAAAGTAGAATCTCAATCAAAAGCAAGGAACAATCTTCTACCGGATTATTAGACTTGGTTCATACTGACTTATGTGGTCCGGCAAGAATTAGGAGTGTCCAAGGTGATAGATACTTCATGTTGCTAGTTGATGACTATTCCCAGATGATGTGGGTAACCTTTCTGAAAGAGAAATTAGAAGCTCTTGAGAAATTCAAAATATTCAAAGCTATGGTGGAAAATGAGACCGGATTGAAATTGAAATGTCTAAGGTTTGATAGAGGTGGAGAATTCACATCCAGTGAGTTTATAGATTTCTGTGAGAAACATGGAATAAAGAGACAGTTGTCTGCTCCTAGGACTCCACAGTAGAATGGAGTAGTTGAAAGAAAGAATCGGACCTTCCAGGAAGCATCAAGGACCATGATGATTGAAGTAAATGTTCCCCAGATCTATTGGAGGGAAGTTGTCAGCATTGCAGTCTATACTCTCAATCAAGTTCAAATTAGAAGCAATACCTGTAAGACTCCTTACGAACTTTGGTTTGGTATTACACCCACTGTAAGGTATTTTAGAGTGTTTGTTAGCAAATGCTACATCACGAGAGATGAAGATCTAGGAAAGTTTGATACTAGAAGTGATGAAGGAATATTTTTGGGTTATTCTACTCAAAGCAAAGCATATCAGTGTTATAATAAGAGATTGAGAAAGATTATAGAAAATACTAATGTGAAGGTTGATGAAGAAATTGAAAAACCCTCAAGGTTTTATGAGTATGATGAAGATGATCAAAATAATGGTTTGATTCCAAGTGCTCAAGTATCTTCTGAAGAACATATTGAAACTGATCTGGTAATTCAGGAAGAAGAGATAAGATTCAATGAGCCTGGTCAAGAGTTAGAAGTGCAAGAAACTCCCAAAGTTTCGAGGTATGTGAGACTAAACCATTCTGAAGACCAGATCATAGGTGACAAAAGCAAAGGTGTACAAAGAAGAAGAAGAATTGCTCAAGATTCAGATGAGTATTGTTTGATTTCAAAGATTGAACCTAAAACAATAAATGAAGCCTGCAATGATGAAAATTGGACTAAGGCAATGGAGGAAGAACTGATGCAAATTGAGAAGAATCACACTTGGGATCTTGCTCCCAGACCTAAAAACAAAAATTTGATTGGAACCAAATGGGTCTTCTAGAACAAATTGAATGAAGCCGGTGAAGTGATCAGAAATAAGGCCAGATTAGTTTGCAAAAGCTACTCTCAAATAGAAGGAGTTGATTTTGAAGAAACTTTTGCTCTGGTGGCAAGAATTGAAGTAGTCAGATTATTTCTTGTATTTGCTACCTTTAGAGATTTCAAAGTGTATCAGATGGATGTCAAGTCTGCCTACCTGAATGGTGACTTGGAAGAAGTGTACATTGAACAACCGGATGGATTTCAATTGTCTGACAATGGTGATATGGTCTATAAGTTGAAAAAGGCACTGTATGGACTGAAGCAAGCTCCAAGAGCCTGGTATGAAAGACTGGATAAACATCTCTTGAAGATTGGTTTCAACAAAGGTACTATTGACAGTAATTTATATTTCAAAATTGATCATGAAAACATCTTAGGTGTTGAAGTGTTTTTTGATGATATCATTTTTGGAGGAAAAGATAGTTTGTGTAAAACTTTTGCAAATCAAATGAAAAGTGAGTTTGAGATGTCCATGCTTGGTGAAATGAATTTCTTCTTGGGACTGCAAATCACTCAAACAAAGAAAGGCACCTTCATTTCTCAAACCAAATATGCAAGAGAATTGTTGAAGAAATTTAGGATGGAAGACTCAAAGCCAATGAACACTCCCATGGCAATTGGATGTAAATTAAGCAAAAATGATGACTCTCCTAGGGCTGATTAGACAAAGTACAGATCAATGATTGGAGGACTGTTGTATCTCACTCAAACTAGACCAGACATTATGCAGGCTTTTGGTCTTGTTGCAAGATTCCAGGCTGATCCTAGAGAATCTCATGTCATGGCAATCAAGAGGATTTTTAGATATCTAAAAGGGACAGTTGAGTATGGTCTATGGTATCCTAGAGATCCTAATTTTTCTATTCATGCATCTACTAATGCAGATTGGGCAGGAGATGTGGATGACCGTAAGAGCGCTAGTGGTGGAGCATTCTTTTTGGGGAAGAGATTGGTTTCTTAGCTAAGCAAGAAACAAGAGGCAATATCTCTGTCTACAACTAAAACAGAATATATTGCAGTAGCAAGTGGTTGTACTCAAGTATTGTGGATGAAGCAGATGTTAAGAGATATCAAAGTGGAGTATGAGGAGCATATCACAATTCTTTGTGATAATTCAAGTGCAATAAACATATCTAAGAATCCGGTGTTGCATTCAAAGACTAAACATATATCCATCAAGTTTCACTTCCTAAGAGAACAAGTGAACAAGAATGAAGTTAGATTGGAGTTTGTGCCTTCCAAGGATCAGATTGCAGACATCTTTACAAAACCTCTGCCTAAGGACTCTTTTGAGTATCTAAGGGAGTAGTTAGGGGTTATTGCCCCTCTGGTGATGAACTAAGGTGCACTAAGGTGCATCGGTCTGGTACATATCACAGTCACAACTTGTGGTCTGGACTGATAATGGGGAGCTGCTACTCAGGGGGAGCAGCAAATATGATTCTGAAGTGATAGAATTGCAAGTATGAGCCCTTTGCCATTGATGTCAAAGGGGGAGAGAAGACATGTGAAAAACAAGTGGTTGCTAATCAAAGGGGGAGTAGTAATGAGAGAGAAGAAATGTGAATGGTGGTTGCTAATAGGGGGAGTTATGACAATAAGGAAAAGTTCTTATCTTGATGGTCAAATCAATTTTTCACATCATATGTTGCCATCAATGACAAAGGGGGAGATTGTTGCAAGTATGGGCCTAACTGGTATTTTCATTGATGTCAACATTGTTGCATTAATGATAAGGATTGGATGAGTTATATGTTGAGGATACTAAGAAAATTAGTCTCAATTAGGAATAGTGAAGAACAATGATAACAACAAGGTAAAAGCTCAAGACAGGTTAAGGATCAGAAGATGCAGATTAAAGGGTTTTTAGATATGAGTCTTAAGATGTTCCAGTAGAGATTTTACAGGTCTACATGAAGATATGAAGAAGTTGTGATCGTTCAAGTAGAACTAGTTTCAGTAGATGTTCAGAGGTGATAGAGTGTTACAGAAAGGTCCGGTGAGATCTAGAAATGCATTATCCCATCTTGCAGATTTGAAGGAGTGTTGGGAAAGTCCTTATGATGTATAATCTCAACTTGTTCCTAGTTTGAAGATCCGAAAGCATCTATTCCATTGTGACAGTAATGGTAGACTGTGTTCTTGAGGTTCCAGATTTAGAAGAGAAGGATTTCAGTAAGTAGAGGAAGTACAGATGTTCTTGGAGATTCAGACAAGCTTGTGGAGGTCCTTAGATCATGTTTAGTTTGTGTTGATGGTCTGCATTAGAATTGGGGACCCAGAAATGAAGAATAACTTCTGGATGATGGTGTTCCTTCTGTGACTGGCCGACCGGATGAATTATACATCTTTTTGATGTTCTTATGAGTGTTAGCCAACTTAGATGATCATTCCTAAGTTGATGTAGTGTATAAATAAGGGATTACAAGGTCATTTCAAGTGTGGGTGTCGAAGATGAGTGTGTGTTAGCGAGGAGAAGAGCCAAAGGTAGAGCAGAAGGTTTGGACTTAAATGGAACTGGCTCAAGCATGGTGAAGATGCTATTTACTAGTTCAAGTATGTGATACTTAATCCTTTTGTAGACAGTGTGTCTCTTGTAGGCAGTAAGCCTCTTGTGAGCAGTGTGCTTGGGCAGTGAGCCCTAATTAGCATGTGCTATTTTGTTCTTTCTATTCTTCTAACAGAGAATACAATCTTGGGTTAGTCACCCCGTGGTTTTTCCCTTAACCAGGTTTTCCATGTTAAAATCTTGGTGTCTCATGTGTTGATATGTTTCTGCTCTTGATTAAATGCATTAAGTTTCATGTTTGATTTATTGTTATAATGCTAAGTGAATACAAGAAAGAAATTTTTGGACAACTGATTCACCCCCTCTCTCAGTTGTCTGCCCTAAATCTAACACATCTATCACAAACAACTAATAGATGAGAGTTTTGAACTCAAACCTCAATACAAGGCCCTCTGAGATAAACATTTTGGACATTGCATACACTTTCCTTATTTTATAGAAGATGATTGGGTCTGGTATGTCCTAAGAATGATGCATGATAATTTCATGTGGTTAATGAGGCCTTTCAAGATAACTAAAGATGCCATCAAGGCAATGACTTGATTGCATTCTTCCGGTGGATTACCTACACTTAAATCTATCAAGAACCAGATAGTAACTGAAGCCATCAGATCTAAATTTGATAAAAAAGTCATGACCATAGATGACATCATAGGTCTAGATGTCAAGTTTGCCTCAATGATAATTGGGTAGAAGATCTATCATTCTAGTAGGGAGAATTTTGTGTCTAGGACAACAATCTATGTAGCATATTAGATGTTAAGGGAAGATGCAGATTATGACCTATGTGAACTTCTCCTAAATCAACTATTAGAAAACCTATAGAAGATCAAAAAGGATAAGAAGAATTCCTTCAAATATGGTTGTCTAATACTGTGTTTGTTCTTTTATTACATGAATGAGCTACCCGGATCAAGTGGTTGGGTATGGCAAAATGACAAACTAGTTGCAATTCAGATTAGAGATTATATGTATGGACTCGGTGATGCTCAAGCCCAAAACACAACTCTCTAGGGTTACTTAAATAACTTTTAGAGCATGATGCAAGCCAAAGAAAGAATTCATCAATCCATAGTTGAGAAATATAAGGACATAGTATGCTTCATGGTTGACATTGACCAATGCCTAATGGAAGTAGTTGACCCAAAGACTATGTGGGTAATGCCTATGGGATATGAGGTTCATGAAAAAATCTTAGAGCTACATATTCAACACATATTGAACTAGCCTAAGGACCCTAAAGTAGAAAGGTTTGGTACCTTTCAAGAACTAAGTGTAAAAATACATGTTGAGTTATGACAACTGGAGATAAAGAGGAAAGTAAGAAGGGAAGTTGAAGAAATTGCCAAAAGATTTTTCTTATCAAAAGAGGTAGTAGATGCAAATAGAGAGAAAATGGAGAGAGATGAGAAAGAAAAACAAGAAGCAAAGAAAGGAGGTGCTCCAGTACAAACTTCCTCCTGGACTAGATCTTCCAAGTGATCTACATTTGCCACTCTTAAAAGCTCAAGGACCACCAAACTGGAAGCTAAGACATCTAGAAAAGGAGAAAAGAGGACAAAGACCAAAGCCACAAGGTCATATACAAGCCTTAAAGATGATGAAGAAATAGAATCCGACGAGGAAATCAAGAAAATGAAGAAGAAGAAAACATCTGGGAAATTCTTTGCTAGTAAAAATGAGGAAGAAAAAGCAAAAGAATTTGTTGAAAAGCCCACTCTTTCCATTGATGACATCATCAAGGCAGTTACTCTGGATGGGAACCTGCAACCACTAACAGAGTTCTATGATGAATACAGTGATACTGACAAGAAGATTTTGGAAGAAGCTACTATTAGGTACCTGAACATTTACAATAAAACTTTAATTGAAATTATATCATTAATTCCTAAAAGTCTAGAACAGGTACTTGAACTGAGAAAAGAGAATGCAAAGGCAAAAGACCTAGAGATTTAGGAACAAATAATGATTCAACTTTATCCTTATATCACTCCAAAACAAATGAACATGATTTTTAAAGACTGTAAGGATGAGTTCCAGAGTAAGGAAAGAATGAATAAACTTATGCTTGGGGAAATTAACCAAGTAGCAAGTGAGACAAAAGATATCCTCTAGAATGCTTTGAAAAGATTCAATCTTCATGTTATAGAGGAATCAGTTGAAGAACCTTTTACCATGGATGTTGAAGGATTAAATGCAACCAATGAAAAATCTTCTGATGTAGAAGGATCAAAAGAGATAGGTGAAGAGAAGTCTAAGAACTTGAATTCCTCTATTCTGAAAGAGGAAGTTCATGAAGCAACATGCACTAGTGACATCTCTCCTCTAGATCCCATTGCAGACATTCCACACTCTGAAGATGAAGAAGAAGATAAAAGAGAAGAGAAGGTGATTCAAGAAAAGGAGGTAAAGGGAAAAGAAGAAGAACAAGATGAGAAGACTAATGATGATTTTTCTGATATCCCAAAAGAAAAGAAGACTCAGTCATAGGCAAGAGACACTACAGAGGTAGTGAAGAAATTCTTAAGAAAAGAAATGATGGAGATAGATGAACTTGAGCTATTTCAAGGGCCACTGAATTTTGATTCTCTCTCTCCGGTTTAGACAATGAAAATAATATCCTTTGCTCAAGCCAAAGAAAAAGAAAAACTCCTAAAATCTCACATGGAAGATTGTGAACTGTTGGAGATTGCATCCAAGATGCTAGAGAAGATCATGCCATCATTTCAAAAGGATCCTTTGGCCTCTCCATCCAGTAACTTGAAATATTTGGTAAATTCTGTTAGCACTCATTTTGAATCTTTAGAGAAATTGGCAGAAGTAAAGGTCCAGAAGGAGTTTTTAGGAAAAAGATTCACTAAAGTGCAAGGACTGATTACTAATGATAGGAGGACCCTAGACATTGGAATAAAGAGCCTTGAAAATGCTCTTAAAGATGGTGGGGACATATACAAATTTTGTTTATCATGGCCCAAAGTAACAGAGGACATTGAGAAGAAAGTGAAAGAATGAGAAGGTAAACTATCAAGTTTATCTCAGAATTTTGATCCCCTCACTACCTCTCTAATGAATCAAGAATGCTAGGCTATTGTTGTCATCAATGAAATAAAGAGATTGGACAAAGAAAAGAAGAACATAATAAACAGAATGAGTGAACTCAGAGGGATAATTATCCCTAAGTTAGAGGCAATGCATGAGGCCTTGACAGATGCTCAGACCACAACCTAGACTAGTGATCTGACAGATTTAAGAAGGGCAGAATCATATGCATTCTTATTGAGTGGCCACATCTCCATTCTGGATAAAATGAAGTAGAGCTGGGCCACAAAGTTTGTACAGTTGAAGGCCACTTTTGCGTATATACTTAAGTATATGTAAGTATAACATATATATACTTATGCAGCCATATATAAGACATTTTTTGCAAAAATTTGGTATGTGAATTCTACCCTTTTCCATTGATGTGAAAGGGGGAGTGATGAGTAGTGAAAAATGTGGAATCTAGCTAAGGAGGAGTTTCGATAAAATAGTGCAAAAGATAGAGCATCAGCCAAGGGGGAGTTTAGTGCGATACTTAGCCATTTTTCACTAAGTGTTGCCATCAATGCCAAAGGGGGAGATTGTTGGCCAGAGACACTGTTTAGCTTCACTGGTGTTGTCATTGATGGTAACAAAGTCCATCCCACACATCTGTAGTACATAGTATGCCTATAACAGAAGTTAGATTGAAGATTGTTTGATCCGGTGAACAAGAACAGAGTATGTAATAAGGTCTGACAATCAGGTCAAGATCTCTCAGATGATGTAACTTAGTAAGTTACAGACTTGGGAAAGTCAAGAGGGGTATCATGATTACTTTTCTCCAGATATTTAGCCTCTGGTGATAAAACAAAGAAAAGATATGAGGATCTAAGTGTTGGGTTCCAGTTAGGCAGAGCAAACAGAGGAAGAACTAACTGATAGAGTATTAGACTTCAATCCAGATGAGTAAATGGTATTGATCAAACAATTTGTGGTATCATACATTGTTGTATAACATGATTAATGACTTATATGTCTATGTTTTTGATATGCATCACAAATCAAGCATGGATTCAACCAATAGAGTAATTACTTGTAGTGTTCTTGATGCCGACTAGCAAGTTGATAAAAATCCTTGATGCAAATATATATACCAAATAGATTTTAGCATGTGAGGGTGTAAGAAATGAAGTAGTGAAAAAAAGGTGTGAAGAAAAGTAGAGATAAGTGTGGGAACAGCAATCCAAGTCTAGTATATGACAGAACATCAACATTGAGTAGAGGAAAGATGAAGTGCATCAGATCTATATATTGTGCCTAAACTGGAACTGAACTCTTGCATTTGTAGATTCTTCTCATCAATTTAAACACTTCATTATCTTCTGTAAGTTCTGTAGATAGTGTGTCTCCTATAGGTAGTGGGCCTCTTGTGAGCAGTGGGCTCAGGCAGTGAGCCCTAATTGGCAAGTGCCATTTTGTACTCCTTTATTCTTTTAATAGAGAATACAATCTTGGGTTAGTCACCCTATGGTTTTTCCCTTAACAGGGTTTTCCACGTAAAAATACTTGTGTTATGTGTGTTGATTTTATTTTTGTTCGTATGATCACATATGCTTATTTTTTTTTATGTTGCACTAATTATTAAAGATAACAAAAGAAAAGGAAGTTAAAGAAATTTTGAGATAACTGATTCACCCCTCCCTCTCAGTTATCTACCTTATTTACAACATATTCACACCCATAAAAGGATACACATGAAACTAAACACTATTTTGATACATGTTGCCTTGTGATAAGTGTGCCACTTGAAAACATGCAAACACAAAATAAAGGGGTCCAAATTAGTAGAATACATAAAGTATTCATTTAATAAGCATAAACACAACTACTAACTATATGAAAAATAAGAAAATGGTATTTTTTATCGACAACCTAGAGATACTACATACATAGCTAACATTTAGTATTACATAAACAAGTAGATAAATTACTCAACAACTAAGATGGTACAAGGATGGTATGGGACATCTTGCAATCTTCATTAGCAATTAAGACAACTTCCAAAATTGATCCAACTCATTTAGGGGCCCATGAATTTAGTCATGTTGTGGGGGTAAAATAAATGGAAAGATGGAATGGAAATCATGTTTTTACTTCATATTTAAATAGCCCTAACAAATAGTGTAAGTTTAGAAACAAAATTGATACTTAATTTTGAGTTTGGATGCAAAAGTTATGGCATCTAGAAGGTCTAGGGTAAAATAACTAGCAAAGTGGTGAATAATGCATCCTCCCCAATGAACTAGCACCCACTTCAGTGAAGCTATGACTAATAAAGGGGAAACTAGAGCAGATAATGGTAATTTGACTATCACAGAGGGAAAGAAATGACTAGAGAGCTAGAATTTAACTTAACATATATTTTCTTTCTCCTTTTTGGGATTTGTCCTTCTATCTTCAAACATAGGGAATCATGAGAGAGTTATAAATTACCCTCATGAGAAAGTAGAAGGAAGCATTGGAGAGGCAATTTTATTCATTTGATTTTTTAGGGGTGATACCATAGAAGGAATAGAGATAAAGGTTGCATTAGCTAGGTTGATAATGGAGATTACTAGTTGATACATCATGTCTCTTTTTGACACTTTCACACAGTAGTTCCAAAGGGAAATTACAAGGTTTAGAGATGATCCAAAATTGATTCTAGCATCTAACCTAGTCCAAGAGGGATTGTTACTTGTCAAACTACACTTTCTAGTGGAATCATCATTGGAGTTTTCTTCCTAAATAAACTTTCTCCAAGTTAAATAATTGTATCATGGTGTTTTTTGTGAATGTTCTTCCTTATGTTGCTTCATTTACAAGTCAATAGAGCATTATCTTAGTTTCCATTTAAGTTTGCACTATTATACAATGGTTGTAGCATGCGATATGAGTATGTGAGAAGTTCCCACTTATGTAAGGTTGATAGGGTGGTTTCCATTAAGTGGATTAATAAAACTTCATCCATTCTACCAATATTTATGTTTCATATTGGACCTTTGGTGTAATAATGTGCTAGGATTGTCTATTGTTGATGAGTAGCAATGTGGAGTATCCACCCCTATTTACAGATCACATGATCATTATCACATGTGAATAGGACAATGCACTATGTTTCTCATTGGTGCAAAGATATTGTATCATCCTAGTTCTCTATAAAAGATCATCAATTGAACATGGACAGTGGAACTCCATAGAAAGATTAGTAGTTCTTTTTGATCTAAAGAAAAAAATCAAGAGATCAAGAGAGTATTAGATTGAATATCAAGCCATAGGATAGTGTTTTGAAAATATGCACAATGATTATGCTTGTATTGCATTGCAGTTCAAGGCTAAGGTCTTATTTTTTATTGTAAGCCATTTGTAGCTAATTTTGTAGATGTAATTTTGACTATGATTTAACTAAACTTGTATCTCTAGAAAAAGTAGTGGTGTGAATATTTGAATTTTTCTAGGCATCAATTTTGTAAGTGACAGTTGTGATGGGTTGCATGGTTGGATCATCCTTAATTTAATCCTTTGTTCATGATTGTATCACCCATAATAATCCATATGGAGCTCATAACTTAGTAGGGCTTGTTTTTCACTACTATCATTACCACTATGGCCATCAATTATTGGCACTTTTGTTGCTAAAAGAAATTGGACCTATTAGGAGCTAGAAAACCTTAGATTCTATGATGATATTGGATTTAGGACCAAACTTGCAATTAACATTTACTCCTTTCAGTAGTCTCTTATTATCAACTTCCATGGGGTGTCATTGGAAGATATTTAACCCTTAAATTTGCATACATATTCAACAAAGGAAAATACTTGCATAATTATTTAGTGTAGTCCCTAAAATCTCTTTGTTGGCATGAATCAAAAACTAGGTTTAGTGTTTAGAGTTTACACTTTGAATCCATGAGTTAAAATCCAATGGTTGTTCTTGGTGGAAATTTTCACAAAATTGGTGTCCAAATCCCATCTCTTTGGTGAAAAGATTGGAAGTTGCATGTTGATACAACCTTCTACCAACATAAATCTCTATTAGGTTATCAAATTATTTCTCCCAAGGTAGTGGCATATGAGAAACTCACCCACCATTTAGTTTATAGAATTTTTATTTAATTCATAATCATTCTTTTGATTGTATTATGTTGATCCTAAATGGATCATTTGCATGTTCTTCATTACCAAGGTCTTACTTGGGTGAAAGACTTGTACACATGGGCATTCTCTAACTTATGATGTATGTTATTCACACAAACATAGAATTCCAATAATTAGATCTATGATGTTTTCATTCCCTTCAAGAAAGGTCCCTTTACATGGAAGATGGATTTGTTAAGGGATTCTATCATGATGGGTCTACAATGACTAAATATATTCAAGTCACATTTTTTTACATTGAGATTCATTTTTAGTTATAGGAAGATAGAAACATGGAAGCCGACTATCGACATGTATGCAAAATGTGAAAGCTGACTGCTGACATGTATGCAAATATGCACAACATGGATTTGATTAAAAGGCTTTAGAAAATTTCAAGGAAATGCAATTAGCAGGTGTAAAGCCAAATTTCACAACATTGTCTAGCATCACCCCTTCCTGGCGATGCAAAAATAGGAGCTTTGGAACGACTGGGGTAAAGCCAAACCCTTGAGATGCAAAAATGGGAGCTTTGGAATAAGGTATAAACATCAATGGAAGCATAAAGGATAGAGGAATTTTGTCATATTTTGTAGTTTAAACTGAGTATGCAAAATGTAGAAGCTAACCTCCCTAGTTTTAATGTATGCAAACTATGGAAGCATATACAAATTATGATGAGAGATTAAGAAAGTGAGGAGAAAAAATGCATACTTGGATGGCTAGAGGGTGGCTAGAGGGTGATGTGGACGGTGTATTTTTGTCTCTTGGGTTTGGCTGGTCCTGCTCCTGGGGTCTCAGGGTTTAGCGGTCACTCTCCTAGGGTCCTAGGGTCAGTAGTGATACTGTAAAAAATGATAGTTAAAAATGTTTTATAAAAAAAATTTAACTAGTGGGTTTGAACGAACGGGGGTTTATTTAAACCCATTATTTTTATTTAAAAAAACTAGCCCACCGTGGGTTCGAGCAAACCCTTGAATGACATGAGGTTCACTCAAATGGGGGTGTTTGAGTGAACCCATTTTTGGGTTCTAGTGAACACCCCAATTCGAGTGGACCCGCCCAAATTTTTTTTCATGCACAGGAAAATTTCCTTCCTATTGTAACCCACTATTGACATGATATTATATATGATCCCTATAAAAGTTTCATAGGTTACACTAGTGCCTTTGCCACTTGAAATCTCGTGTGTGCCATCAACACCCTTGGCAATGTCTCCAATAGTCATCTAGACTAGTTTTCTTTTTCTAGATCCATTCTCTGGATTTTTAGTTTGTACCAAGCTACTACCATAATATGCATTTTCAGTCCTCAATTTATAGGTTAACCATGGCACAAGAACTTAGTATCTTCACTTTAGATGACACCCTATGACAACTCATGTAAATTCTCTACTTTTTTGAAAAGAATATATCTACAATCCTAGAGTCGTCACTCAACTCTTATCACATTCTCACAAATGTTTTCAAATATGAAGTTAGAACTATTGTCTTCCTAAGGCCATGGCAATTCATAGACACATTCCATGGAAAGTTGTTCCTTGAACTTAGTTGGTCCTTGTATGGGAACAATCTAGATATCACAATCCTCCAATGTATGTCCTTCGTTAGGTATCCCATCTAAAGTTCCAAATCCTTAATGAAGATCACAACCTCTTCTTTCAACCACACATAAGTTCTTTGGTATTGTTCACCACCTTATTTATTATCGATCCTTGAGAATTATAATCTAAACCCTATTAGGTCAATATTCTAAAGAGCATCATTGATCTTCTCAAGAAATAATTTTCAAATTTTGCACATTAACATCAAACCAATATCTTTCCTCAATCAATGATACTCCATTCATGGCATCTTACTCTCCAAATATTCAAAGTCTATTATCTAGAGCCACAACTCCATTATTCCAGGGAAAATCACTTGTTTCTTATAGGGAAACTATTCCTCTTTATCTAGTATTGGTTGTGTCACCAAAAAGCACCTTACTCTTTGGCACCTTTTTCTTCTAAATATCCTTATTGCAAATGGATTTCTAATCCATGTGAACTCCCATTTTCTTTACTAAGTGATTAATTAAAAGGGACATGCCTCCTAATGACTTCATCAATTCCTCCTTTCTCATCCTTTTTTCCTCTAGTTTCTCCCAAAGTCTCTCTAAAGTCTAATCTAGGAACTATAGCTCTACTTTTGGAAATCAATCCTTTGGTCCTCATCTTGTTGACAAGGCCCACCAAGTTACTTCTCAATTTAGATCTCTTTCACTTCTTATACTTTGCCTCAATTGAAAACATAAGAAAATTGGAATGGATATCCATTTCCTAGAACGGATATCCATTTTCTAGAATAGATACCCATTACCTAGATATTTGTTTTCTAAAATGGATACCCATTACCTAGATATCAATTTCCCAAAGAATCGAGATTTAGGTAATGGATATCTATTATCTAAAAGCCAAAAAATGGAAAAAAGAATATTGTTGGGCTTGACAATGGCACCCACAGACCCTCTTCTATCAAGAAACCTATGATCTCTTCCTATTACATTCAAAAAAATACTTTTATACACTTTTCGACACAAAATTTGCTTGTTTTAATCATTAGGGTGATCTTTTTGTTCCCTTAATGGGGAGCAATAGTTGTTGTAAAGAAGAAAGGAGGAGAAAAGTTACATTGGAGGAAATTGAAGCAATTAGGGAAAATGATAGAGCAAGGAAGAGGATTAGAAGATGAGGTTTGGTGGATGGTCTTTAAGGTGAAGCTTCTTCTTTACCATCTAATGACATGCAAATTGAAGGTGTTAATGTTGAATATAATGAAAAGTTAGATAAGAATGAAATTGACCATGATAAATTACAATTGAAAATGTTATAAAATGTTATGAAACACCTTTTGATAAGAGAAATATCATTTAGAAGAAGAAAAGCATAGATGATTGCTTAAATATTGTGGATATGAACCTCATGATGTTGAATTTGCACTCCATAATACATTTGTTTATAAAATTGATGAGGTTGATAACATGGATGAAACAATGAAAATCAATGTATCTCCTATTATGTCATAAAATGTCCCCCTAGGACTTTTACCTCCTAAGTTTAGCTCCTGGGTCCCTTAGATATAATCATGAATGTTTAAAATGAATTCCAAAGAAAAATCCCCTAAAACCCATGTCAAATAGGACCTAGGGGTGAACCTTAAGTTTAATCTAGACCCAAAATAGGTCCCTGTACTTGGGCACTCACGCCCTAGTCCTACCCTATTTTATCGAGGTCCCAGATTTGAATGTCAACTTGTGACTATTAAAAAGGTTTTCCTTGTCAGTATTGTTGTGCAAATTTTGTACACCATTTCAAAACATTCGATTTCAATGAGATTCAATGAAGTTTCAAGGGAGATCTAATAAAGATTCATATAAGCCTCGAAGCTAGTGGGATTAAAGGTATAAAGGGTCTGTATACAAATGAAAGCATTAACATTTCCAAGAAGAGTCTCAACCATCAAATAATGGGGACTCGACATTCATAAAAGTGCACTAACCATTATAATATGGCATTGCCAATAAAGCAAGCCATGATCCATTGCATTTAAAGGCATTATGCCTATCTCAAAAGTAAAAGCACATCTCAATATATTGGTCACCACATAATGATGAAGGCACATCATTCAAAGAGGTGTGTAGCTTAGAGAGTCAAAGCGCTATCATAAACCAAAGGCACAACACCATTAAAAGAGTATTTCAAGCAATTTCAATGAATTTGTAAGCATTCATAGTGTCTAAAGGTGCAGCCTCTTGAGTCTAGGTGCAACCATCTATTTGGAGGAGCTACCAATATATAGTGGTGCAACCATATAAGGAAGCTTGTTCCCTTAGCTTGCTACCTTATAAATGGAAACATAGTTTTTAGACTCTAACATAGCATATGACAATTGAGGACACACTCAATGATTTGGTCATTAAGAGGTTGGGCTTTACTAAAGAGCCTCTTAAACTAGATTATGAAATAATTATAGAAGATGTGGAGAGTTTAAATCAAATATTTGTAGATGTGGCAGATCAAAATGAAGTAGCTGATGTGGATAATATCTGCCATAGCTTGCAATTGGATGAGAATACATTTGAAGTCATTTCAAAGGGCTTGGATGATAGAGATGATTCAAAACCCAAACTATATATTTTGATGCTAGTTTTGTGGATGTCCTGCCACAATCTTTTGAGGTGTCTCCTGATGCTAAGGGCATTCCTGTTGAGATGGACCAAGTTGAATAAAGAGATTGTGTTGCTATGATAGAACAAGGGGATAATGCTACATAAATCACCAATGAGGATTACATTGAACTTTCATTAGAGGATACAGTTGTTGTTTATGAGCCTTTCCCAATGAATAGAGATGATCATGCTACTTCTCTGATTAGTGAAACAATCATCCTAAAAATGGAGAAGGGCACATTCGTATGGATCAAAGGCATGTGAAGCATCAAGAGTGATGGCTCGGCCAAATATAAAATCTCACGCAGCTCATAATAGATAGTAACACAACCAATATACATGGCACAGGTCAAAGGAAGTGAAAGCCTTAGCCTATGTGAAAGGCACACATTAGCATTGAAAGACCATGGTGCAGTCTTTAAACTCTTGCGCAACTTATAAAAGTGATGTAGTCCTAGAATAAAGGCTTAGGATTTGTAAAGAAAGACATTGCTAAAAATGGCTGGAGCATTTTGGAATCAAATGCTAGTTACTAAGGATATGTACAAGTGAAAATAAGGGCCCAACTATGTATAGAGGCATGACCTCTTAAAGTCATGATGTGGTTCCAAGTCAAGGCATGGCATCATTCAAAGTTATGTGGCCTCATTCTTATGGCACAAGCAATAACAAAAGATGGCACATATTCTATGTCTAAACACACACCATTCAAATCCAAATGTATTAAATTCAGATATAGATATCACCTTCAATAATGGCACATGCTTATAGAGTTATGAAATGAATCCGCATGCATTAGAAATAGGCGTAAACCATACAGAAGTAGGCAACCTAGGAAATGCAACACTCATCCATTCAAAACATGGCATAGATGAATATAGTACACAGCCATACAGATACAAGAGGCGTTGCCCATTTAAAAAGATGCAAGCATTTGAAACTTCACCATAGTAAATGGGAGCCTCACAAGAAATAATGACTCAGTAGTCATCGATCATGAAAGGATCTAATAGCTCATGCATCCTAGAGGAAAATAGTGAAATGGAGTACCAAGTTGACATATGTCACAACCACGCTCAAGCAAGGGATAGTAGAGAAAAGTCACTCCCCGAGGAGCACTAGGCTGCCACTTGGTTGCAGTGGAAGACAACTTTCTTCATGGGAGATTTTCATAAAAGGTTTCCTCTTAAATCTTTTAAGGCATATTTCCAATATGATTCACGTGAGTCTTGGCTTAATAAAGCTGAGTCATTATTCTTTATAGTGTCTCTTATTAAAATAGTGGGCCCCAAATAAAGAGAGCTTTATTAATGTAAAGAGTCTCATTTTAGATTTGAAAGCTCAGGAGAGTGAGAAAAATAAGATTTAAATAATAAGAGTCTTTTAAAAGTTGAATCATGTGGTGGGTACCTCAAGGATAAAGCTAAGGCTTTATTAAGAAGACTGGTGGTTTATTAAAGACTCATATATCTTTATGACTCATAGGAAACATTTCATTAATAAATGCAACTTTATTTATAAAGACATAAAGCTACAGGGAGAGTGAAATGAGTGGGAGACTCTCGGTAAAAGTATATGCAATCATTTTAAGAGATTTTTAGGGTTTTCTTTATTTCATTTTTGAGTTTTGGCAAGGCAAAGGGAGAAAGGAAGCTACAACTCATGGGGGCTAAATAGAAAAATTAGTTAACTGAAGTTTCAGTTATTAGAATGAGATTGGCAAGGTTTGCAGTTGGTTTTAGTCTTTGTTTTCATTGAATTTTTGTTCTACATTTTTTGGTTTTGGTGGAAAATCACAAAAATATCTACTCATGGGAGCATGAATCTTTGATCTGGTGACTCTAGTGGTGTCTTTATCTTAGATCTTTACTTTTGCAGATCATGGCAGCCACAAATATCTATGTGCATCTCAATATTCTACCAAGAAATTTTCTTTTTGTGACTTGGGATTCAAGTCCTCTTCTTCTACAACAACAAGGTTAGGTTCTTGAAGTAGCATAGAAATCATTACCTCACTTTTGTGGAAATGGATATGTTTGTGCTACAAATCATATTCAAGACATTACAAAATTATGCACTATACATAATGTTACAGCTGAGAATCAAGATCTTTTGTTGCTAGCATCTTCTCTAAGAGGAAAAGCAAGGGAATGGTATAGAGGTTTGCAACCCAGTTTAGTCATAGGATGGGACTAGCTTGGAGAGTTCATCTATAATCAATTCCAAGAGAGGACGAACGTCAGCTCTCTCACTCAAAATCTCATCACAATCAAGAGACATCCCACAGAGATCATGTGTGATTTAAATGTAGGATTTGAAGAGGTATGGAAAAAAAATTAGTGGATATGAGTGTAAGAGTCAATGTGACTCAATAAGCCAGGATCACCTGCAATCAAGACAACCTTCCACATAAAGATGACAAGAGAAGATGCTAAAACAATGGAACAAGATTCTATACAAAGATCATATGAAGTTGTATATCAAACTGTATGTAATACAATGAGAGAGCCTTGCTTATAAAGGCCAGGTGAGAGCTAGAAGGTGGAGTGAAAGGTGGAGTGGAAAGTGGAGATATTCCTACTACATGTGTCAATTAGAGGATGATAACTAATTGTACATGTGTAGGATAAGACAACTCACTCTAATTATCAACAACTCAACACACAACTAGACTCAACTAGACATCTAGAAGATTCACTAAATCAACTTAACATGTGTGAATTATATGTTCACACCAACACCCCCCCTTAAGTGCAACTTAGGGAGCAGTTGACTAAAACAAGATGCAATCATGGATGGGTCCCGGCTACTAAGCCATGTTAGGTACCCATGTACAACAAATCTCAAGTGGAGAAAAGGAGAAAACCACATGGGACAAACTCCTCTCCAAAGGTGAGAATGTAGAAAACAAATGAAAGATGTGATGGAAGGAGGAGTCAAGACCCCCAAAGGACTACTTCCAACACATATGTACAATCAATTACCCCCCCATAGGAGAGAAAATGTGAGACTATAGGTCCCCCCCACAATGAAGTAGCTCATGTGCTGATGGTGAATGCCCAAAGAAGAATGCTTAAGAGAATCCAAGGCCTGTAAAAAAACATTCTTCCCCTTAGGAAGAAACAATTCTGAAGGCTGATGTCGAAGAAACTCCATCTCAAGGTATGAGGAAAAAAGCCTCATGATGTATGTTGTCTCTGAAAATTGTTCAAGTGTCCATATGTCACAACTAAAAGATGCCACATGATAAGGTGTCACGTGCCTAATCAAAGAATGTGACAATCCAAGACAAGATGAATTCTCAAGATCATCAATCTCAAAAGACAAAGAAGCCTCCAAATGATGCTCAAGACACTCCAACTCAGTGTCTAATTGTGACAAGTGAAGAGGAGAATATGGTGCCTGCTCATCTGAAGTAGAAGAATCAACTGCTTCAAAGAGGAGATGAATGTCATCAATGATGTCCTCCAAGTCATCAAGATAGGATGCATGAAACAAGTCTGAAATAACTGTCAAGTACTCATCCCACAAACCTGTTGATGATTGCAATATACAGCCTTCTAGCCCTCTATTTAGCGCCAGAAAACTGTTGATGACTGTTTTGAAGCAATCATAACAATAAGTTAAAATTCACATATAATGAACTGAAACTATACTTGAAAGATAAGAAGGAATCATTTAAGATTCAACTAATCCCAAGTCTACAATGGTTCGGTTGGTCAAGTTCAGTTGGTCAATGTGAAGCTGTAATGTTCAAGGGGCCTTACGTAGTTTAGGTTTGTTTTGTAGTTTACTAGCCTAAGAATATGCAAAAAGATCATAGATTTCAACAAGTATTCTGTTCATTTGCATAAAGGTGATACTGTGCTGCAAGTTTCAGAGGGTTTTCTTGGATTTTTTGCAGCTTTCTTCTTTATCTGTTTATGAAAACTGTCCACTTATAGCTCTGTTATGCATGCTTCTTCAAATTAGAGACAATTTCCTTTGGATTTCTACGTTTTCAGCTAAATATTTCAGATGGGTTGGGAAAAGTTAGAAAGATCTAATCTATAACTCATTTAATCTACCGAAGGATCTAATTGTTTCTGTTATGTACTATGTAAATACCACAGTAATTTGATCAAATCCACAGTAAAAACCCTAAATGTAAGTTCTAAGCATTTTCACATACATTTAAAATTGCAAGCTCTCAAAGAAGATATTTCAAAACACAAAGAAGAGCAGGAGAACACTCAGAAGATAGATGCAGAACTCCAGATTCTATTGTATTAGAAACGAATAGTCATACATGATTTACAATGTAGGAATGACTCTTAGTTTCATTGATCATACTACAGAGAACTTACAAGCTTTACAGATACAGTAAGACAGCCAGACATTCCACGCACATCTTACTGCAGACAAACAGGCGACCTCCTTCTTCTACTCTAAACTATGCTAAGCTAACTTGCTGTGTTTTCCTAAAATCTCTGTTGTAGCCCCTGTTGTAAAGTATTACAGTGTAGAAAGGCACAATATATAGACATTCTGATTGTCCTCACTATAGCAAAAAACCTAACTGAACCCCTGGTTCAAACCCCTGGTTACAGCAATAAATACAGGTGAACCAGCTCTCAAAAAATATCTCTGAGCAGTGTCAAATCTGGGCGAAATATTGCCCCTTCTTAGAAGTTCCGGCAGCTGGGTAATAACTTCTATTTGTCTGTTGTAGTAACGCCTCCAGCTGCAACTCTGTCCTTTACTTGAATGGCCTTGACTTTTCGCACTTTATCCTTATCTTCTTGCTCCTGAGATCAGATTTTCTTTCCTTCATGAGGTCACTGTGTTGACTTTCCAGCTGCTTCCTCAACTGCAAGCCTGCAAGACAAGACAAGCAATAGGTTTCACATTTATCACAAAAACAGCATGAAATTAAAATAAGCGTTTAAATCATGGTGACTGTGCAAAATCATGGAAATCGGGTCCAGAATACTCCAAAAACGCGTCCAAAATGCGCTCAGACCGCTCAAACTTCATCGGGTCAACCATCGCTGACTGAAAAATGCCAGAGGTGCCAAAAAAAACACTTTAAAACTCCACCACCTCATTTCCCGCCCATCGGCATGATCATCGCTGTCGGTGCGTCAAAAAACATGTTGGTTGATATACTTCATCATCATGATATTCTGGAAATATGATGCTCTCCCTCCTGAAGGTCCAGATGACGTCATCATGATGTTCGGGCTTCTGCATATGCTAAGGATGACGTCATCATCATGTTTGGTTAAGATCAGGGGATAATTGTGATATCGGGTCACCTAAGGAGCATGATCAGGATGATGAACGTAATATGATCCTCTTGCGGCCAAGGTAACCTTCTCGAAAGATCAGGATGATGAGGATCATCATCATATTTGGGGCTTCTGTCGAACATAGAATAAGACATCATCATCATATTTCGCGAACCAGATCGTGCTTGAAAAAATATCCTGCTGAAGGAAAAATGTGATGATGATGATGATCAGGATATTTTCAAAAGGTTGTATTTCATCGGCAGGAGGACTCTACGAAATATCGGGTGAACAAACAAGATCATGATGATCTTGATAACAGGACAGGATAAAACAATATGATGATGACCCTCCTCATTGAATTATCATGATGACGTCATCATGATATTTTGTCTTCGAAGCACAAGGATGAGTCGAGGTCATCATGATATTCGCGCTAGGGTGATATTGTAAAATATGATCATGCTGTTGAGGAATGCAATATCGACCTCTTCTGAATAGATAGGGTGATCATCATGATATTGCAAAAAAGGCGATCAGGAGGATATGAAGATGATGATCCCCTTTATCGATTTATGATGATGATGTCTCCATCACTTAGCGAATTTCAGCGAATGATCCTCGTGAAAGATCAGGATGATGATCATGATTATGCAAAAGAAGATCAGGAGGATATGAAGTTGTCATCATCATATTTCGAACTTCAGCAAATATCATGATGATGACCTTGCGATAGGATTATAACATGCGCATGTAAATATGCCAATGATGAATTTTCTAAGTCAGGGTGATCCGATATTATCAGCATGATGTTTAAATTTTAGGCGATGCAAAGATATCATGATGATG
Source organism: Cunninghamia lanceolata (assembly GCA_027924645.1). Taxonomy (NCBI): domain Eukaryota; kingdom Viridiplantae; phylum Streptophyta; class Pinopsida; order Cupressales; family Cupressaceae; genus Cunninghamia; species Cunninghamia lanceolata. The sequence continues at coordinate 13,064,683 of BSBN01000892.1, forward strand.
CTTGCGATACAAAGACTGCCCGACGGGGAAACTTGCCTTGACTTAAAGTTGATATCATCATGATATTTGAACCTCAGGATATTATCGGGGGGGGTTCAAATATGATGATGATGATGTTCTTCATGTAATCAAAACCGAGTTTATAACATATGACCCTCCTAAAAGAAATCATAATGCTGACAATGCGCGTAAGGCCATTTGACGGGTAAAGGGCACTACCACCTAAGATTGACGTCCGGATGTTGCGACTGCATGATTTTTATCGGGTGATAGACCAAGATCATGATGATCCTGTCAACATGAAAAAAATATGATGATCCTGCGAATATCAGGTTTGACCAAAACTTTGACCGTGCATAACTTTCACATATGGAAGAATTTTCGAGTGAAGTAAAAGGCAAACCTGCATGGAATTTCAAGCTCTTTCTAAATATGAGGTCATAGAAACAAAATATGAACTTTGACAAACTGACCTCATGATGATGACCTACCTCATCCTATATCATGATGATGATGCACCTGACCTTCATTTTTACCAAACCGCCAGAAAGCAGAAAAAACACACAAGCAGAAGCAAAAAGCAAACATCAGCAGGGGTCCCCATTTTGCTAAGGAGCATAATGGGGCGTGTTGTGAACATCACAACAAAACCTATATCTAGAAGACAAAGAATATCCTACTCAACTGAAGTGGATGAAGCTATGTCAATGCCAATGTTTGAAGAAGTAGGAGAAGGAGGAAGCTCAAAACTAGTCTTAGGAACAGAAGTAGATGCAAGAACACCAAGGTTCAAGTGACCAAACTTCTCCCTAGAAACATGATTCACACTTGATGCATAAGTGTGAATATCAATCAATGGATCTACATCATCATCAAAAACAAAATGGGAGAAAGTGTACAAATGAGATGCATGATTATCCATCCCAACAACAATGATATCTCTGCTCTCCAAGTCCCGTATAATCACAAAATTAGGAGTGAACTCAACTGTCTTCCCTGCACCACAATGAGTAATCTGGTAGATGGAAAGGAGATTGGTTGTCAAGGAAGGTACACACAATAGATTGTTGAATGTATTCTGACCAACGTCAATATTTCCTTTTCCAGTTGCATGCATGTATGTATTGTTACCCATCAAAATAGGTGGTGAAGTACATGACTGAAATGAAGAGAACATCCCCTGTGAAGATGCCATATGATGAGAAGCTCTAGAATCAAGAAGCCATCTCTTTGAATGTAGACTTGTTGAAGCAAAGAGTGCTTTTCCTTTTCTTTTATCTATCCAATTTGCAATGCATGTTGTTCCTGTAGATGTAGATGATAATGGTGATGAAGAAGAAGACTTGGATAAAACTGTTGTTGATGGAGAATACTCAATGTTATGTTTTTGAAGAAGTTCTGACATCTCTTCAAATTTTTTCTCATAACACTTAGTCTCATCATGACCCAATTTCTTACAGTAAGAACACTTTGGCTTCTTCTTCTTATTGGACTTCTCTTTGAAATAAGAGTTGGGGGTTTTCTTTGATTCTTTCTCTTGCTCATTAGACTTTGAATCATTTTGTTTCTTTCCCTTATTATGTGAAGCCTTAGGATCTTTTGTGCTTTATGTTGCAACTAGAGCATGTTTTCTAGGACACTTCAATGTTCCCATGTGTAGTAGCTTGGCTTGTTCCCTAGTGAGTTGTGTAGCAAACTCCTCAAGTGAAGGCATAGTAAACTTACTACCAAAGGCATCCATTGTAGAATAAAAAGTAGAAACATAAACTGAATATGCAAGACCCAATTTTGCAAGAATAGATAGAATCAATTGTTCATCTTCTTTCTTAAGACCACTTTGTTTGAGTTACAACCTAAGAGACTTAAACTTGGTGAAGAAGTCTTTGATTTGTTCAAAATTTTGAGGATTAAGTGCAATTAGCTTGTTCTCCAATTTAAACCTTCTTATTTTATCTTTCTTACCAAACATATTTTCCAGTGTTGTCCATATCTCATTTGGTGTAGTACAAGGCTCAACATGAAATATTAAATCTAGAGAAATAGCAAGACAAAATGTGCCAAAAGCCTCATCTATTATATCTAACCATTTTATTCTCTCAGTAGCACCTGTGGGTTCAGGATATGTGCCTAAATTTATTCTATGTAACTTTTGTTTATACAACACAAAATCCATATTTTTCTTCCATTCAGTATAATTATATGGAGTTAAAAGTGGAAATTGAGGCACATCCATGATGAAAAAGAAAGACAACAAGACAACAACACCCCTTTGCTATGTAAGAGAGCCCCCCCAATTTGTTGTGGCACTTTATACTAAGTGCAATTTACAATTGTCCTAAAAGGACCAAACTTGGGAAAATATCAAAATCTCTTAAAAAAGAGATCTAAGTGGGATTACAGTCACTCACAATGATGTATTAAAAGAAACAAATCCTCTCAAAACAAATTTCATCTCCTCAAGTATCAAAATGCCCAAGTTATCACTCAAATGCCAAAAAACTGACAAATGAAATAAAAAACACTTGGAGTAAAATCTGAGAAAAGTGCATGGATGGCTGTGTAGAGCTGATGCAGAGCATCTAGGATAGCAGTCTCATAGTTCAAAACTTCAAATGGAACTACTCTCTAGGTTCACCATTTTACTAGAGGTTAACTCTCTTACCCATGAAGGGCTTCAACTCAATCACTACCTTGTTCTTGACATGCAACATGAGGGAGGACTCCAAGACACCTTCCAAGATGCCCAACTCCATATGACATCCCTTCAACTCCTCTACACTGGACTACAGGACAGCAATCTTCACTATGTTCTTCATAGACTGTCATAATCTCACTGCTCCATGAGGAAAATAGCCACACTACCTTCTTGGGATGATCTCCCACTAACACAAACTCAATCTAAACCAACATGCTAAGCCAGACACATGCCTACATGCCTATTGTCTTCATTGACAAGACAATAACTCATCAAACTTACCAAGTTTCTTCCTTGTGGTGACTGTTGTCCTACTCTAAATTGTCAACACATGAGTTTGTAGAGTCCTTCACATGGAATCCTCCTCATCAACCATCCTCTTGCCTCTCCAAACAATTACAAGACATTGCCTTATCTAATATACAAACCATTCCATTGATCAGTAATAGAAAGGATCAATGGAATGAAGAAATACCCCTTGGGTTGTTCAATAATACCCTAATTCAGGGTTTCAACCTATTTTTAGATCAAGGAGGAATACAAAGCTAAACAAGGGTGTCAAGAACCCAAACCAATTGCAAACAATAGGTAACTCAACACTCTAAACAACCATCCTAGGCACCAACCCCTACTCAGCCGTACAAGTACAGATTTATGTAGAAAACAACAAATTAATGGTTGTAACAATAGTTTTAAGACAGTCTATGGTAAATCATTGATTTCTCTCAACAAGATTAATGATAGGAGTCCAAACAAGATCCAATGCAAAGCTATTTCAATTCTCTATCCAACCATGATACCCTTGTTCCATGAAAATTTCGTACAGGCACAGGTACAGCAGGAAAACATCATATAAAAATTACAAAAGGCAGGTAAAGAAGAAAATAGTAGTCTATTTGTGATATCTTTCCAATCTATTGAAAATCCCTCCACAATACAACTTTCCTTGGCTTAATACAAGCCTCTTACAATGCATGGAATGGCAGGGGTCGATCCAAACTGCCCAAAACCATCGATTTCCCTTCTTGATTTCTAACTGCAGCTTTAAAATAGAAACTATCTTCTTGAAACTATTTTAGAACTGACTGTCCACCAACTATGTTATGTTTAGAAGATGTCTTTCTAATCTTTTGTTAACCTTGGATAAAGTTCTCACAAATGTCTAAACCCATGACATGCATTTAAAGGCTTACAACATGAAAATTTAATGACTGTCCTATACAAACATTAAAACTTAATGACTTCCTAAGACTGTCTATACAATATGATTGTCCTAACTAGGACTTGCAACATAACAATAGGTTCTTTTAGACATTTCGACATAGTCCATTTACAACATGGCTACAAGCCTTATGAAGATGGTCTCCAAGACCTTATTAAATAAAACAACCTACTAGAAAATCTAACCAAAACCCTGATGTCTTGGTGCTCCTGCACCATACTCCCTGGCATGATGAAAACTCTTGTCCCAAGAGTTGTGGGACCTGTTCCAACCATTCTTCCATCTTGTTGGGATGTTCCTCTGACTAGGAAACATGAACTCTCCAAGAGTTATCTTTCTCCTTCTCCAACCTGCATGGCTCCTGTAAATAGTGTTAGAACCATAAAACTTGTTGTGGTGTCCTTGCCTAGGACCCTACTACTACAATGCTTCAACTCTTTTCAACTAGAGGTTCTGATTCATTCCTCCTTGGACTATCTACTATTTGTCTTCCTTCTTCTAGCTCCTTATAGGACACTCAATGTCCCCAACCTTAACATAACTCAAGTCCCAAGCCTGCTACTTTTTAGGACTATCATCCACCTTACTTTATTGCAACTATTTCTTCTATGTGCAATCACCCTGAACCTACACATTCAACTTCAATTTCTCTCCAAAGCAAACTGTAACCTGTTCCTTCTTCTCCTGACAAGGTAAATGAATCAATTTGAACTTCTTACCATCTTTGTGCACTACATAGGTATTAGTATACCCATCATGAATAGTCCTTCTCAAATACTGCCATGGTCTACCCAAGATTACATGCCCACATGTCATAGGAATAACATCACACAAAACATAGTCCTGATATGGACCAATTGTAAAATCAGCATAAGCCTTCTTAGTGACCATTACCTACTACTCTTAACTCACCCAAGTGACATTGTAAGGACTAGGGTGATCAAAATTTTTCAACCCCAACTTATTCACCATTTCCCAAGAAACTAGATTATCATGAGAACCTGAATCTACAATCAACTTGCATATCTTACCATGGCTCAAACAATTAGTTCTAAAAATAGATACCTGTGGTGGTTGCTGCATCTTTCCTCCTTCCACCATGAGCATTTCTCCATTCGTCATTGGAGAGGCTGACGACATTTTTGATTCTTCTGGCTTCTCCTCCTCTTGTGCCAAGTGAACCTGTCTATCCTTGGTCTTGTCAACACCATCCTTCTTAGGACAATTGAAAGATGTGTGTCCCACCTCATTGCAGTGATAACATCTGCCTATGAAAACTCCTCTACCTAATCCAAATCTACCTCCACCTCTAAATCCACCTCTCTGTTCTATAGACAACTCCTTACCCTTCTCATTGTTGTTCTGAACTTCATTAGTAGGTTTGCCCCTACCTCTGTTTCCTCTTCCATAACCTCCTTGCCTTTCTTGCTTCCTCTTCACTCTCTCTTTAGCCCTGATGGCTAACTAAAAACATTCTCCAAGTGTTTTTGGTACTGCTAACCCAATCTCATCCTGCAAGTTATACCTAAGCCCATTAAGGTATCTTGCCACTTTCTCTTCTTCATCTTCCAATCCACCTCTAATACTAAGCTTATGAAATTGCTCAGTATAGGACATAACATCCATGTCCTCCTTCTTCAGATTCTGTCTCATCCTCTTTGTTTGAATGGAGTAATCAGATGGAAGGAATTGGTCTTTCATCATATCCTTCATCCTACTCCAAGAAGTGATTCTTGATGCACCTCTAGCCAGTCTCTCTGTCTGCACACTACTCCACCAAGTAAGTGTTGTTCCTCTTAGTTTTGTTTTTGTAAACTTCATCTTCTTCTCATCACTCATCTCCTCATACTCAAAAAAATTTTCTAGGGCATCTATCCACCCTAATACTTCTTCACTATCCATCTTCCCTTGATAGATAGGTAGCTCTATGTTTTCCTTAGTTCCACTTCCTTGGACTGCCTTCAGCAATCTCACAAACTTCTTTTCTTCAGCATCCAACTCTTCCTCAGGAGGATTCTCATCAGCATCCTCTTCTCCTTCTGAACCATCTTGTTCATCCCCTCTAGGTTTCTTCTCTAATGCTTCCAATCTAGCCAAGATTGTTGCATTCTCCCTTCTTACTTGCCTCAACTCTCTTTCTCTGGTAGCATCCTACTCTCTTCTATCCCTCAACTCTTTTTCTCTTGCCTCTAAGGCTTCTCTCAACTCATAATTCTGTCTTGCCATCTGATTTCTAGGAGGCATCTTCACAACTTTCACAGACCTTTACTATTTCACAAGATCCACAACACCCTCAAGGATCTACTTGCTAGCTCTGATACCACAAATGATGCAGAGCATCTAGGATAGTAGTCTCATAGTTCAAAACTTCAAATGGAACTATTCTCTAGGTTCACTATTTTACTAGAGGTTCACTCTCTTACCCATGAAGGGCTTCAACTCAATCACTACCTTGTTCTTGACATGCAACATGAGGGAGGACTCCAAGACACCTTCCAAGATGCCCAACTCCATCTGACATCCCTTCAACTCCTCTACATAGGACTGCAGCACAACAATCTTCACTATGTTCTTCATAGACTGTCATAATCTCACTGCTCCATGAGGAAAACAACCACACTACCTTCTTGGGATGATCTCCCACTAACATAAACTCAATCTAAACCAACATGCTAAGCTAGACACATGCCTACATGCCTATTGTCTTCATTGACAGGACAATAACTCATCAAACTTACCAAATTTCTTCCTTGTGGTGACTGTTGTCCTACTCTAAACTGTCAACACATGAGTTTGCAGAGTCCTTCACATGGAATCCTCCTCACCAACTGTCCTCTTGCCTCTCCAAACCATTACAAGACATTGCCTTATCTAATATACAAACCATTCCATTGATGAGTAATAGAAAGGATCAATGGAATGAAGAAATACCCATCGGGTTGTTCAATAATACCCTAATTGAGGGTTTCAATCTATTTTTAGATCAAGGAGGAATAGAAAGCTAAACAAGGGTGTCAAGAACCCAAACCAATTGCAAACAATAGGTAACTCAACACTCTAAACAACCATCCCAGGTACCAACCCCTACTCAGCCATACAAGTACGGATTTATGCAGAAAATAACAAATTAATGGTTTTAAAAGCAGTTTTAAGACAATCTATGGTAAATCATTGATTTCTCTCAGCAAGATTAATGATAGGAGTCCAAACAAATCTAATGCAAAGCTATTTCAGTACTCTATCCAGCCATGATACCCTTGTTCCATGAAAATTCCGTATAGGCGTAGGTACGGCAAGAAAATAGCATATAAAAATTAGAAAAGGCAGGAAAAGTAGAAAATAGTAGTCTTTTTGCTATATCTTTCCAATCTATTAAAAATCCCTCCACAATATAACTTTCCTTGGCTTAATACAAGCCTCTTACAATGCATGGAATGGCAGGGGTCGATTCAAACTACCCAAAACCATCGATTTCCCTTCTTGATTTCTAACTACAGCTTTAAAATAGAAACTGTCTTCTTGAAACTGTTTTAGAACTGACTGTCCACCAACTATGTTATGTTTAGAAGATGTCTTTCTAATCTTTTGTTAACCTTTGATAAAGTTCTCACAAACTTCTAAACCCATGACATGCCTTTAAAGGCTTACAACATGAAAATTTAATGACTATCCTATACAAACATTAAAACTTAATGACTTCCTAAGACTGCCTATACAATATGACTGTCCTAACTAGGACTTGCAACATAACAATAGGTTCTTTTAGACATTTGGACATAGTCCATTTACAACAGGGCTAAAAGCCTTATGAAGATGGTCTCCAAGACCTTATCAAATAAAACAACCTACTAGAAAATCTAACCAAAACCCTGATGTCTTGGTGCTCCTGCACCAAGAGCTCCTGAATATCTTTCCAATGCTACTTGAATTACAAAAATTGGACATCATGGAAAAAGGTTATGAGATCAGGAGCCAAAAATGAAGATTTATCTTCAACCTGCAATAAATACTATCAAACAACAAGATCTATGAAAATGACTAACACCACTGCAAAGTGCTCTCTATTAGCTTTTTGTTGATATCTCATTTGCCCAATTTTGACACCATGGGTAAAAGTTGTGCAAAAAAAAAAGCCCTACTTTAGGACTTTGAGGGGTAAAATAGGCCCCTAATGGAATATTCCTTCACAGATGACAGAATATGCTCTTGCTGGAAAACCACTATCGTTAAAAATGAAAAACCATTGTTTGTTGCGTAAGACCACCATCAGAGGAAAAAAACTACCTCAAACAGACATTGTTTAAGACCATGGGGACCCGTGCCTTAAGGCTTCCTGCTGCCAGAACAACTGACACGCATGAGGTTTGTTGGCAGATTGACTACCGGATAATGCAACCACAAGTTTAAGACAACTAGATGCAAAAGTACTGTCGTAAATGCCAGCCATCACCATTAGATGTGAAAGACACCATTGTTGAATGCCAACTATTAAACCACCAGCCTGTGATGTCAAAGTATGAAGCCTGACCTAGAGTTTAGTCTACCGATTGTAGCAAAAACAAATGCTACCAAGACAAAACCGTCGATGTTGTATGGACATTCTTGCTAGACCTTGTTTAGACCGCTGATGATAATAGTTGACTACAGGATACGGTGATGAAAACTGTCAATTTTATAGTTTAAGTTTGTGAAATCTTTGTGAAATCAATGAACAAATTGTTGAGGGTAGATCAAAGGTTGCTAGTGTGAAAAGACTAAGATTTGACAAATGCCGGATTAGATCTGACCTGCAAATACATTAAAAACTACAAACTTTTTTTATGAAGACTGCAAATTTTGTGAAGGCCGAAGCTTCTATATGCCAAAGGGCCGAGGTCATGGGCTAAAATGCCAACTGCAGAATTTTGAAATTGCCATGGAAACAACAAATGCCAAAAACAACTTCCAGATGTTGCATGATCTTAAACTGTCATAGCTAGATCATAAACTGATGATTGCAAATTTAATGTCCACTGTGGAAAGGAGTGAAGAAACCTATGGATTAAAGAAATAAAGGCCAAAGCCTTGTACACCCAAATGCAGGCCTACTAGTACCTGTAGGTACTCTACGGAGCTTAGATCTACTCAAGGTATGATAGTACCCTACCGCAGATTTGTTTTAATTTGTTTTTGAAAAAAAACTTTAAACAATGCTTTTTCAATAAAGCAGTCCATAGAAACAAAACATTAACTAGCGGATAAAAAACTTTTACCCAAAGGATCATCAAATTTGACCGATGACCAGACAAGTACGCAAATCTGATACAGTCCTTATGCAATGGTGGTACAATTGTATGGATTTTCTGTCAATGGATAGGGGCAAAAAAAATTCCAAAATTTTTTATGACAAAATTCAACATTTGGATAGCTGATTTATACAAATTTGGCCCTCCTGATCACAACTGTGATGTTGGATTTGCTCCAGGATGCTCCTATGATGCAGCTCCAAGTAGAACCTCTCCAATGAGGGAAGGAAATTGCAGATTAGGCTCTGATACCATGTGAGTCAATGTGACTCAGCAAGCCAGGATCACCTACAGTCAAGAAAACCTTCCACATAAAGATGACAAGAGAAGATGCTAAAACAATGCAGCAAGATTCTATACAAAGATCATATAAAGCTGTATATCAAATTGTATGTAATACAATGAGAGAGCCTTGCTTATAAAGGCAAGGTGAGAGATAGAAGGGTGGAGTGAAAGGTGGAGTGGAAAGTGGAGATATTCCTACAACATGTGTCAATTAGAGGATGATAATTAATTGCACATGTGGAGGATAAGACAACTCACTCTGACTATCAACAAATCAACACACAACTAGACTCAACTAGACATCTAGAAGACTCACTAAGTCAACTTAACATGTGTGAATTATATGTTCACACCAACAATGAGACCTCCTCCAATCTTTGCATTTCTATATTATTTGATGGCTTTAGACCTTGAAATTTCTGTTATGATACAAGCTTTAGGAGGTGAAACCTTACCCCAATGTATAATCTTTCTATTAAAGTTGAAATGAACCTCATAGAAGTTGGTAAATTACATCCCATGCCTTTAAAATCATTGATGTCTTATGCATATATTCCATCCTGAGGCCTTGCATATAGTCAAATACATATTTGTTCTAATCCACCCACCCTCCCTGCCGATTTGACAAATCATAAGGAGATGAGTGCAATAAAAGAACTCCTAAATTCCTTCACCCATTAGATAAATGAGCTAAGAGATCAAGGCATACATCAGGTAGATCCAAATTTCCTGCCTCAAAGCTCTTATGGACAACAATATGAATGCGGTCAGTTTAGGGAAGAGATCCTCCCTCAAGCATAGAAGAGTTCCACCTATTTTGAAAATTGTACTTTGCAAGCCTCTGTGTCTACAAATCAACCAATAGAAGTAAGACATCAGGTACTTTATCACTTTGAGGTCAAAGAAAAATGTAATCCATATACAAGAAAAGAGGTAGCTCATGTTTATCTAGTGTCCCTAACCAATCTTGAGCATCATGCACATGTGGCAAAGTGTGATTTAGAATTTTAGTCAGGTGATGAAGGAGATTTAGATGTTGGTGATGACTTGACTCTTCTAGAAGCTGAAAAGTACTTGAAAAGGGGTTTTGAAGTTGAAAAGTACGGGGTGAAGAATGATGCAACATATGTACCTTATCTTGAAAAAGTTGTAAAGGACATTTCTGTAGAATCTACAAGGAGTGAGCGCTTTTATTTTTGTCATGAATTTTCACATCTCGCAGGGGATGGTATAGAGATACTTGAGCATGATGAAGAGCAAAATGAGGATTTATTCTCATTTTTTCAACAAGGATATTAGATTTTGGATGAAGAAGATCCTATGATTGAGAAAGCGGATGGCTCATTTGCAATGCCTCTTTTAGGTGATCATGAAGAAAATTTTGAAGAGGATGTCTATCCAGATGCTGATCTATTTTCTATTTTCGAGGATGGGTATTCTCTCCTCTTTTAAGAAGAGCTCCAAATACATGTGAAGCTCCATGACAATAAGGATTGAAGAGACATTTGTAAAAATGAAGAGTTGAATGGGAAGTTTGATCATACTCCATTCTTTTTTCAAGAGGAAAATCCAATCAGATTTAGAACTGTAATTGGCAGCTCCATTGCTTGCAAGCCTAACTTTGATACTATCATGGGTCATGATTCTATAAAAGAACATGCAAAAAGATCACTGATAAAGTCATGTTAACAGAACCTTTCACATGCAACTAAAATTATGAACTCCACTATTTGATATTCCTGTCCCACCCTCCACTGGATGTAGAAGAATATGCAGATCAACCTGTATGGTATTTTGATGATAAAAGAGGGTCCCAAAAAAGTAGGAAAGTGAAAAGGTACTAATTCCTATTATACTTCTTCATGTATTTCATTTGGTACATTATTAGTTCAATGTGGATTCAGTGGAGCAAAATCATTAGATAGGATAGTTATTTTGCTATCCCTATAAATGGGCATGTCCCTATCAGTCTAATTTGAATGTAGTTTAAATTCAGTGGTTCAAAATATGTTGCGGCTATAACATTAGATAGATTTTAGTTTCAATTTCTTTTTTTTCAATAAGTCTCAGATGCATAGAGGACTTGAAGGTTTTGGCAGTCATCAGTTGGTCTTAGTCACAAAATACCAATTGTCAGTTTCTATGATTAAGTCGTATGTCAATGTCAGTTTGGTTGCACAAGTTTTGATTGTGGATTTGTTTTCAGTTTTATGGGTGTTTTAGTTTTAGCATAATTTGACTCTATACACAATGAAGCTAGGCACTATTTTTTGGGATTTACAGTGTGTAGGCACTCTCTCCTAGCTAGTCACCAAGAACTATTGTACAAATTTTGTACACCATTTTGAAACATTCAATTTCCATGAGATTCAATGAATTTCAGTGATGTTTCAAGGGAGCTCCAATAAAGATTCATACAAGACTCAAGGGTAGAGGGATTAAAGGTACATAGAGTCTGTATACAAATGAAAGCTTTAGCATTTCCAAGAAGAGTCTTGGCCATCAAATAATGAGGACACAACATTCATAAAAGTGTACAAGCCATTATAATATGGCATTGCCAATAAAGTAAGGGATGAGCCATTGCATTTAAAGGCATAATGGTTATCTCAAGAGTAAAGGCCTATCTCAATATGTCGGTCACCACATAATGATGAAGGCACATCATTCAAAGAGGTGTGTATCTTATAGAGTCAAAGTGATATCATAAACCAAAGGCACAACACCATTAAAAGATTATTGTAGGCAATTTCAATGAATGTGTAAGCATTCATTGTGTCTAAAGGTGTGGCCTCTTAAGTCTATGCACAACCATCTATTTGAAGGAGTTGCTAATATATAGTGGTGCAACCATATAAGGAAGCTCATCGTCCTAAGCTTGCTTCCTTATAAAGGGAAACGTAATTTTTAGACTCTAATGCAGCATATGGAAATTGAGGTCACACTGAATGATTTGGTCATTAGGAAGTGGGCCTTTACTGAATAGCCTCTTGAACTGAAATCTAAAACAAATATAGAAGATGTGGAGAGTTTAAAACAAGTATCTATAGATGTGGTGGATCAAAATGAAGCATCCATAGAAGATGTAAGGGATCAAAATGAAGTAGCTGATGTGGATAATATCTGCAACATCTTACAATTGGATGAGCATACATCTTAAGTCATCTCAAAGGGCCTGGATGATAGAGATGATTTAGACCCCAAACTAAATGTTCTGATGTTGATTCTATGGATGTCCTACCACAATCTTTTGAGGTGTCTCTTGATGCTAAGGACATCTCTGTTGTGATGGACCAAGTTGAAGAAAGAGATTGTGTTGTTGTGACAAAACAAGAGGATAATGATATAGAAATCACCAATGAGGATTACATTGAACTTTCATTGGAGGATATAGTTGTTGTTTCTGAGCCTTTCCCAATGAATAGAGATGATCACACTGCTTCTCTAATTAGTGAATGGCTTGTCCTAAAAATGGAGAAGGGCACATCCATATGGATCAAAGGCACGTGAAGCATCAAGACTGATGGCTCATCCAAGTATAAAATCTCACGCAGCTCATAACAAAAAGCAAGAAAATAATATACATGGTGTAGGTCAAAGGAAGTGAAAGCCTTAGCCTATGTGAAAGGCACATAGTAGCATTGAAAGACCATGGCGTAGTCTTTAAACTCTAGTGCGGCTTATAGAAGTGGTGCAGTCCTAGAATATAGACATAGGCTTTATAATGAAAGGCACTTCTATGAATGGTTGGAGGCTTTTGGAATCAAATGATGGTTACTAAGGATACATACAAGTGAAAATAAGGGCTCAACTATATACAGAGGTGCGACCTTTTAAAGTCATGATGCAATTCCAAGTCAAGGCATGGCCTCATTCAAAGTGGTGTGACCTCATTCTTATGGCACAAGCAATAGCAGAAGATGGCACATATTTTAAGTCTAAACACACACGATTCAAATATAAAACACATTAAATTCAAACATAGCTACCACCTTCAATAATGGCACAGACTTATAGAGTTATGAAATGAAGCCATGGGCATTAGAAACAGGCGTAAACCATATACAAGCAGGCGGCCTAGGAAATACAACACTTAGCCATTCAAAACATGGCACAAATGAACATAGTACGCAGCCATACAGATACAAGAAGCATTGCACATTTAAAAAGTTGCAAGCTTTTGAAACTTCACTACAGCAAATGGGAACCTCACAAGAAATAATGACTCAGTAGTCATCGATCATGAAATGATCTAACGACTCGTGAATCTAAGAGGAAAATAGTGAAATGGAGCACTAGGTTGACACATGTCACAACCACACTTAAGAAAGGGATGGCAGAAAAAATTCACTCTTGGAGGAGTGTCAGGCTACCATGTGGTTGCAGTGGAAGATATCTTTCCTAATGGGAGATTTTCACAAAAGGTTTCCTTTTAAATCTTTTAAGGAATATTTCCAATATGAGTCACATGAGTCTTGGTTTAATAAAGAAGAGTTATTATTCTTTATAGAGTCTCTTATTAAAATGGTTATCCCCAAATAAAGAGAGCTTTATTAATGTAAAGAGTCTTATTTTAGATTTGAAAGCTCATGGAAGTTAGAAAAATAAGATTTAAATAATAAGAGTCTTTTAAAAGTTAAATCATTTGGTGGGTCCCTCAAGGATAAAGGTAAGGCTTTATTAAGAAGACTCATGCTTTATTAAAGACTCATATATCTTTATGACTCATGGGAAATGTTTCATTAATAAAGGCAACTTTATTTATAAAGACATAATGCTACAGGGATGGTGAAATGAGTGGGAGACGCTTGGTAAAAGTATATGCAACCATTTTAAAAGATTTTTAGTGTTTTCTTTCTTTCATTTTTGAGTTTTGGCAAGGCAAAAGAAAAAATCAAGCTACAAATCATGGGGGCTAAATAGAAGAATTAGTTAACCAAAGTCTCAATTATGAGAGTGAGATTGACGAGATTTGTAGTTAAGATATTTTGATAGTTTCAGGGAATCTCAAAAGGATAAATAGCATAGATCAATGGGAAGAGAAATGATTTGAGAGTTTTTCTTAGCAGCTAGATTAGAGACATTTTCTTGCCTCAACAAGTGCCTCTCATGAGGGATTTGAATATTGTGTTCTATGCAATTTAGCCTTATGTACTTTTCTCTCCATCAAATAATGAAGAGAGAGTGGTGTTCTATGCAGACATAATTTGTTTCTGATTCTTGTCTCTTGTTTTCTATTTCTAAGCCTTTTGGTTAAATCTGATGTGTATGCTACGATTATTAATCATACATTATGCTCTTTAATTTTACCAGTAGACTCTACTAGGTTGGATCACTATGTTGTTTAGAATTAAGAAATGATTCTGGTGCATCACCTTAGAAGATTAGGTATTTGATTTATAATATTGTTTTTTCTTCCCTTTACATCAAAACCCATAGAGAAGAACCAACTTCTTTAAAATTTGGAGGTTATTTCAAGAGTCAATTCCACATTTTTGGAATTTACCATTGTTGGTGATTATTTACAAATTTAAACATCAATAGGCATCTTAAGTTTGAATTATGAAAGTTTAGTGGGAATGCATATATAATAATGTTTAGGACTTCATTTCACACCTAGATGGATAATGTGAGTTCTTGTGATCTTATGCTAAGGATACTCAAGGCTTTCTATTTTAAATCAAAACCTCTAAGTTTTTTGTCCCACTCATTGAATGCAAGTATACAAAGGTGCAAGTTTTACCATAGGTTATAGATTGTGCAAGTGATTTCTTTCCTTTTTGTGAAATATTTATGTGATAAGATTGTTGAACTGAGTTGTATGAACAGATATATTGAAAAGAGTTGCAGGTATGTGCTAACTAGTGTTGTCATTGGTGTCAACTATGCTCTTGTTTTTATGCTTACTTGTGTTGAGTTAGTTCCTTTGTATTGGCTTATATAAGTGTTGAAGATAATGAGAAAGTGTTCCTGATATTGAGTTTCCAAGTGCTTTTGAGAAAATTTACTCTCCCAGTGGAAACAGTGTGTTACATAGTATTTTGGCTTGCAAAAGAACACTATAGTGTTTTTCTCTACATATCCTGTAAATTGAATATCTCTATCTGGTTTTTGGAAATTATGTTAAGGGATGTCTGTAGTTTCTATGTTTCAAGTTTGAGCCTCCAGTGTGGAGATTTGAGTGAGTTATGTTCACTAGAGTAAAAATTGCTTTCCTAAGTATTCAATGGTGACAGGGAGAATATATTATGCTCCGCATCTCTCTACATTTAGGTTTCATTGTTTGTGGTTCTATAGTAAAGTTTGGGATGATGTTATGTGTCTTCAATTCAAATCGTTCATGATTTGATCCTCCGCAAGTGATCTTTTCTTTATGACAGTGGCTGACAGTAATGTTTAAGTGCTCTAGTTTGAAAAATCTTTTGGATAAAGTAATTGGGGGTTGTGTGGAAGTTCTTGGTGATTGTAATGTGCTTGTGGATGTCTCTAGATTGTGTTCCTACCTTTTGATTGGTCTGCAAAGTGTAATTTGGATCATAGTTGAAGCATGTTCCTAAAGGTCTTAGTGTTAACACCAGTCTTGGCTGACCTAGTTGTTCTCACTACTTACAGTTATGCTTAAGAGATTGTGAAATCATGTTGTTGCATAGGAGATTGCATTTGAGTCCCAGTTAAGGCAGGGTGTGGTCCACATTCATTCTTTTCTTTTGCAAATGTATTTAGGTCTAGACCTATTCTAATGTATGTTTGTAATGCCAACCTTGGAGATTATTCCAATGGTTGATGATTGTAATACCGACCTTGATGTACATTCCAAGGTTGATGAATTGTATAAAAAAATGTAATGAAGTCATGAATAATGGATGAATGTTCAAAGATTTGAAGATAACTAGTTGTGTGTGAAGAATATAGAAAAGAAGAAGAATCAGTGTGCTTGAATGGAACTAAACCTTGGCATGGAGTAGATGCTACTATCTTAGTTCACCAACTTTGGCAATGAGTGCTTTTTGCGGTGAGCCTCTTCTCCTGGCAGTGAACCCTTTGATTTGAGCAGTGAGCTCTAGGTAGTGAACCTCTGATTTTTGGTATCGGTACTACTTATTATATTGTGAGCTAACACTCATAGTGGTTTTTCCCTTATTAGGTTTTCCATGTAAAAATCTAGTGTCTCATGTGTCTCATGTGTGATTGTGATTAAGTTTCTATTTTCATGCTTTCATTGTTAAATCATAATAATAGTAACTAAGTGGTGGAAGTGTTGAAGTTTATAAGAAGTTAAGTTTTGCTTACAAGTGATTCACCCCCCCTCTCAATTATCTTGTGCATTTCAACAATTGGTACCAGAGCAAGGCTTCCTCACAAGCAAGGCTAATAGCTTGAGGTAGATCTCAAATGTTGCACAAGAAGGATGCTCAGTAGTTTGATGGAATGGATTATGCTCTCTGGAAGGTAGAGATGAAAATTCATCTCATTTGTCTTGGTTATAGTGTTTGGAAGATGGTAGATACAAAGTACACTATTCCTTCAAATGGTTCATCATCTGAAGATGAAGTCAAATAGTATGAGTTAAATGGAAAAGCTAGAGATGCTCTATTAAGTGCTTTATCCAACACTAAGTTAGTGAAAGTTTTGGATCTAGAAACTGCTTATGATATCTGGGAAAAGTTGAAAAATTTGTATGATGGAGATGAATCTACAAAGAATGCCAAATTACAGAACCTAAAGGTGAAGTATCAAGGTCTGAAGATGAGTGATGATGAGAACATAATAGTCTACATACAAAAGGTTGATTAAATTGTCAATGGAATCAAAGCTCTTAGAGGAACTATTAATGAGAATGAGGTTGTGTTGAAGATTCTTAGGTCATTGCCTAAATCCTATAGTCACAAGATGTCTACAATTGAATAAGTTATGAGTGCAAAAAAGATTTCAAAGGATTAGTTGCTTGGAAAGCTTATTGCTTTTAAGATGGGAGAATTTGGTGATGCTCTGCCAAAGACTAAGACTTCTTTCAAAGCCAACACTTCAGAGAAGACTTCAAGAGCTGAGAAGTATGCTGTGGAACCTGATGATGACCTTGATGAAATTGAAGCCAACTTTGTGGATAGAATGTAAAGAGGTATAGATAAGTTTAAAGTTAAATTACCATTCAAATACTTTACATGTGGTAAGATTGGTCACTATGCTTCTAGTTATCCAAAGAGAATTGAAAGGAATAGGAAGAAATTTGAAAGTAGACCTAGGATTGTAAAGAAATTCTATTATGTTAGAGATCTTGATGATGATGGTGTAACAGATGATGAGTTTGATGATACTAGTGCAAATGAATGCTTTTTTATGGCTATTAAAGAAGAACATGTATCTACTAGTCCTTCTAGCTGTGTGAAGGAAGAAAAACTAGTACAAGGGAGTGCTTTATCTATTTTCTAGGTTGAAAAAGATAAGGATGAATGGATGTTTACATAATATGACCAGTGATAAAAGTAAGTTTGTAAGTTTGGAAAAGTATGATGGATGACTGGTTAGGTTTGGAGATGATGCAGATGCTAAGATTTGTGGAAGAGGATCTATTTCTTTTTATGGAAAGCACAATACAGATGATGTTCTATATGTGAAGAGTTTTAAAGAACAATATTTTGAGTGTTTGTCAGATGTGTGACAAAGGTTATGATCTAAGATTCAAGGATAATGGATACAAGATCATGGGAAGCTTTGAAGCAGTGATTGCTATTAGTAAGAAGAATAGAGGTAATGTTCATCACTTGAGAGGAAATAATTATTGTTGTTTGTTGGCTTAGATAGATGAGAGTTGGTTGTGGCATAGAAGGATGTGTCATATCAATTTTGACAACTTGGTGAAGATAAGTTCAGTATAGGCTATGAGAGATATGTCAAAGCTTGTGAAGCTTTCTAATAATATTTGTAAGGAATGTCAATTGGGGAAGCAGACAAGAACAAGCTTCAAAAGTAAATATCAATATTCTACTAGATTACTAGAGCTGGTGCATACAGATTTGTGTGGTCCTATAAGAACAAGAAGTTTTCAATGAGATAGGACTCCTAAACAGAATGGAGTTGTTGAAAGAAAGAACATGACAGTTGAAGAAGCTGCTAAGACTATGATCAAGGAGGTTGACCTACCAAAAGTATATTGGAGAGAATCTATACATACTGCTATCTACATTCAAAGAAAAGTTCAAGTCAAAGGTAATGGTACAAAAACTCCTTATGAATGATGGTATGGAAGAGTTCCTACAGTGAAATATTTCAAAGTTTTTGGAAGTAAATTTTATATCAGAAGAGAAGAAGAGCTAGGCAAGTGTGATGCTGGCTATGATGAATAAGTTTTCCTCAGATACTCTATAAAGAGTAAGGCCTACCTATGCTACAATAAGAGACAGAGAAAGATCATTGAGAGTGCTAATGTGAAGGTTGATGCAGACAAGGAAAGAATATCATATCTGAGTAGCTATGAATCAGATGAACCTATTGCTATAGTAAATGCAGAAAAAGTAAACAAGAAGATAGTAAAGATGAAGAAGAAAAGGTTCCAAAGTGTTGTTAAGACTCCCAGGTATGTAAGGATTAATCATTTTGAAGATCATATTATTGGTGACAAAAGCAAAGGGGTATTGACAAGGAAAAGAGCTACAGAAGAATAGGTGAACTACTATTTACTCTCAAAGATTAAACCTAAAACTATAAGTGAAGCCTACAAATATGATAATTGGGTAAAGGCTATGGAAGAAGAGCTAATGCAAATAGAGAAGAATCAAACTTGGGAACTGGTTCCTAGACCTACAAATAAGAATGATACTGGAACTAAATGGGTTTTTAGAAACAAGATGAATTAGAATGCAGTAGTAAGAAACAGAGCAAGACTGGTATGCAAAGGATATTCTCAAGTTGAAGGTATATATTTTAAGGAGACCTATGCTCCTGTGGCAAGGATTGAAGCAATCTGAATGTTTTTGGCATTTGCAGCACATAAAGATTTCAATGTGTACCAAATGGATGTGATGTCAGCATTCTTGAATGGTGAGCTAGAAGAAGAGGTTTATATTGAACAACCAGAAGGATTTCAATTATCAGACTAAGGGGATATGGTGTGCAAATTAAAGAAATCCTTATATGGATTGAAACAAGCTTCTAGAGCATGGTATGCAAGGTTGGACAAGAACTTGTTGCAATTAGGGTTTAGTAAAGGTACTGTAGATAGTAATCTCTATTTCAAAATCAATGATGATCAAATTCTGACTGTTGTAGTCTTTGTTGATGATATTAACTTTGTAGGCAATGAAGGTATGTGTAAGAAATTTATAGAGGAAATGCAAAAGGATTTTGAGATGTCTATGTTTGGTGAAATGAATTTCTTTCTAGGACTGTAGATTACTCAATTAGATAAAGGAATTTTCATTTCTCAGTCCATGTATGTGAAAGAGTTATTGAAGAAGTTTGAAATGGAGGACTCTACTCTAGTATGTACTCCCATGGTAACTAGTTGCAAGCTAAGCAAGAATGATGAATCACCTAAGACTGACCAGAAAAGGTATAGGTCAATGATTGGAGGACTGCTTTACCTAACCTGTACTAGACCAGATGTAATGCATGTAGTTTCTCTTATGGAAAGATTTAAAGAGGACCTAGAGAGTCACATGTGATGGTAGTTAATAGAATCATGAGGTATTTAAAAAGGCACTTTAGACTTTGGATTGTGGTATCCAAAAGATATTGATTTCACTTTTAGTGCTTATACAAATGTAGGTTGGGCTAGAAATGTTGATGATAGAAAAAGTACAAGTGGAGGTGCTTTCTTCTTGGGTAATAGATTGGTTTCATAGTTGAGCAAGAAGCAAGATTCAATTTCTTTGTCTACTGTAGAAGCAGAATATATTGCTACAGCATGTTGTTGCAGTCAAGTGCTATGGATGAAGCAAACACTGAAGGATATAAGAGTTTTGTATAGAGAACCAATTTCAATCTTTTGTGACAATACAAGTGCTATAACCATTTCAAAGAATCCAGTGATGCACTCAAGAACAAAGCATATATCAATAAGGTATAACTTTATGAGAGAAAAGGTAACAGAGAATGAAGTAACTATGGAATATGGATCTACAAAGGATCATATTGCAGATATTTTCACTAAGCCTTTGCCTAAGGATACTTTTGATAATCTTAGGGAGAAGTTAGGGGTTATTACCCCTCCCACTCTTAACTAAGATGCATAGGAAGTGCATCAGTCTAGTGGTGCCCAAAGTGTCATTCTTTGATCTGGATTAATTTTTTGAAGGCTACCTCTTAGGGGGAGTAGGTAGATGTTGCTAACAGGGGAAGTGGAAGAGTAATTCTAGTCTGATCAGAGTAGTTGTGTGCAAGTATGTATAGAGGAAGAGAATTGATGTCCTTTGCCATTGATGTCAAAGGGGGGAGAAATCATGTGAAAAAATTAGGGGGAGAAAGAATTTAGATGTGTAAAGAGAAAGGGGAAGAAGGTAATCAATGTAGAATATTTTCTTGATGGTCCTTATAGTTTTTCACATCAATGCTGCCATCAATGACAAAGGGGGAGATTGTTGCAAGTATGTGCTAACTGGTGTTGTCATTGGTGTCAACTGTGCTCTTGTTTTGATGCTTACTTGTGTTGAGTTAGTTGCTTTGTATTGGATTATATAATTTTTGAAGATAATGAGAAAGTATTCCTGATATTGAGTTTCCAAGTACTTTTGAGAAAATTTGCTTTCCCAGTGGAAATAGTGTGTTACATAGTATTTTGGCTTGCAGAAGAACAATGCAATGTTTTGTTCCGCATATCCTATATATTGAATATCTTTGTCTGTGATTTGGAAGTTATGTTAAGGGATGTCTATAGTTGCTATGTTTCAAGTTTGAGCCTTCGGTGTGAAGATTTGAGTGAGTCCTGTTCACCAGAATAAAAACTACGTTTCTCAGTATTTAATGGTGATAGGGAGAATATATTCTTCTTCGCATCTCTCCGCATTTAAGTTTTATTGTTTTTGGTTCTAAAGCAAAATTTACAATGATGTTATGTGTCTTCAATTCAAATGGTTCATGATTTGATGCTCTGCAGGTGATCTTTTCTTTGACAGTGGCTGACAGTAATGTTTAAGTGCTTCACTTTGAAGAAACTTTTGGATAAAGTAATTGGAGGTTATGCAAAAGTTCTTGGTGATTATAATGTGCTTGTGGATGTCTCTAGATCATATTCCTACCTTTTGATTGGTCCACAAAGTGTAATTTGGATTGTGGTTGAAGCGCGTTCCTAAAGGTTTTAGTGTTAACACTGGTCTTGGCCAACTTGGTTGTTCTCACTACTTGCGGTTATGCTTCAAAAATTGTGAAATCATGTTGTTGAGTGGGAGATTGTACTTCAGTCCTAGCTAAGACACGATGTGGTCCACATTCATTCTTGTCTTTCGCAAACGTATTCTAATGTATGTTTGTAATGTAGACCTTGGAGATTGTTCCAATGGTTGATGATTGTAATGCCGACCTTGATGTACATTCCAAGGTTAATGAATTGTGTAAAAACATGTAATGAAGTCATGAATAATGGATGAATGTGTGAATATGTAAAGATAACTAGTTGTGTGTGAAGAAGACAGAAAAGAAGAAGAATTAGTATGCTTCAATGGAACTAATCGTTGGCATGGAGTAGATGCTACTATCTCAGTTCACCAACTCTTGCAGTGAGCCCTTTTGGCAGTGAGCCTCTTCTCTTGGCAGTGAACCCTTTCATTTGAGTAGTGAGCTCTGGGAAGTGAGCCTCTAATTTTTGGCATTGTTACTACTTATTATATTGTGATCTAACACTCACCGTGGTTTATCCCTTATTGGGTTTTCCACATAACAATCTATTGTCTCATGTGTTGAATGTGTGATTTTCTTAAGTTTCTAATTTCATGCTTTCGTGGTTAAATCATAATAATAGTAATTAAATGGTTGAAGTGTTGAAGTTTATATGAATTTAAGTTTTGGTTACAACTGATTCATCTCCTCCTCTCAATTGTCTTGAGCATTTGAACAAACGGTAGTTGTGAATCAAGTTACAAGGTTACAGTATAATCATTGGTGCATCATCTCTTAGGATCAATTTTAGTTTTATTAATCATACTTCTATCTCATTTCCTTGAAAGTTCATTAGATCCAAGGGGGATTTGAAGGGAGCTAGCTCTTTCAAAGGTTCATTCTCATTATAGACAACCCACAGTCTGAGAGTAATCCAATGTTTCATGGGATTGTTAGGCTTAGTGCTTGACAGGGTGCAATCCTTCATGACAATAGTTTTTGGCATGCCTGGTGAGACTCTAAACTAAGTTTTAGGCCACTTGAATACAATTTTTCTTTGTTATCTTTGTATGAACAATAGAGTTTCAACCTTTTGAGGTGAAAACAACATACCTAGTGACTCTATTCTTCTATTTTTTTTGTAGATCCAGTGCAGATAGCACATGAGAAGAATCCAAAAAAAAGGAAGGTCAACTCCATTTGAGTATCTACAACTGTCACCACCAAAAAGAAGAGTTAGGACAATAAGGAGAGCTCCTAGTCCAACAAGAAAAACCCATTCTACTCCTCCAAATCTTAGATCTGGAGGGTTTGATCAAAGAAATATAGTAATAAACATCCAAATACAAACTTCACAACCTCCACCAATGACTAGAAGGTTACCTTTTGTGATATTTAATGCCAGCAACCTAGTGCAGCTAGCACAACATGATGATATTCTGGTAGGAACGTTGAGAGGCTTACCTTTATTCACTGATGAAGATCAAAATACTCCCATCAAGCATATCAAAGATGTGGCTACATTGTGTTTAGTCCATCATATAACACATGAAAATGTTGCAGTGAGACTTCTGTCTACATCTCTAAAGGGCAAGGCACTTCAGTAGTTTGGAGGATTGACTGTAGGCTTAATAACCACATTAGATCTATTGGGTGAAGCTCTGAATAAATAATTTGAAGATAAGTTAGATAACATCTCATTGGTTGAACAATTAAGTACAATAAAGAGAGCTCCATAGGAGCACATGGTAGATTTTAACTTTCATTTTCCAAGGACTTGGGATAGAATACCAATAGTGGTAAGGCCTATTGCTAATCATGCATTTCTATAATTTCTTAAAGTTTTAAATAGTGATATTGCAGTAATCGTCCAATCAATGGGTGGTACAACACTACCAGATGCTTATGATGTTGTCATAAGGGCTGAAAACAACCTAATTCAGCCTGGAAAGATAGCCCCAAGACCACCTATGCCCATTTTTCCAGAGGTACAACCACCTGTCCCATTGCAAATCCCACCTATTTCTATTGTACCTATTGTGCTAGCCCTAAACTATCAAGTTACAACTTAAACAAAAGATGCCACAACCCCATCTTAAGAGCTTCAGGAGATTAAGGGGTTGTTACAAACATTTGGGAATGAATTAGTGAATATTAAAAAGCAGCAGAGTCAAGTTTATAGGTCTTATCAGCCACAATATTAGAACCAACAGCAAAATAACTAGCATAATAGACCTCCATAATGGGCTGATAACCAAGGCCAAAGAAGCAATTTTAACACAAGACCATATTAGCCTTATAATCAGCATGCTGCCAGCTCTTCTAGGGAGTTAGTTCCAGTTTAGAATAATATGGAACAAGAGTATGATTAGTGTTACCCATGTAACCAACTGTACAACCAATCAACTTGCTCAAATGGCATGATAAATAAGGCATTAATGGTACAAAATAATGTTGCGTTCTAGCAAAACACAGTACAAGAAAACTTAGAACAACAAATTTTTCATCCTGAATAGGAGCAGCCTTATGCAATATTTATGAATTGGCAAGGTGAAGAGTTTTGTGGGGTAAAGCATACACAAGGGCAAAACCAATCAGCCCAATCCATAGAAGCTAACATGAGAGCCAAAAAGAGAGCTATTGACATAGGACAACAAGCTGGTAGAGGCTAAAATTAGGCTCAAATAAGCAAACAATGTGTTTCTAGTCCATCATAGCCTCATAATGTTCAAGTTTTACCAAGAGGATAGCCTATTCCAAAGAGGGAACAACCTAGAAAGCAACCACAACAAGTACAATAGCAAGTGGATCCTGCTGTTCCAAGAGGACAGCCAAAGGTTGGTACCATGCCTTTCAATATTTTAGAATATATGAAAAACACAAATGTAAGCATGTCTATGTGGGAGTCAATGTCTCTTCTAGGCCAAAAAGACTTGTTGTAAAAAGCCTTATCTAATGTCTCTTTGGCCAATGAGCGCAATCAAAACCAACATAAAGACTAGCCTAGAGTTGTGCTTACAAATGATCCACTAGTTTAGAAAGAATAGTAAACTCATGATGTTAAACTAGCACCATTTTATGTATCTCTGATTATTGGTAAACACCTAGTTCACAACTGCATTATTGATTCAGTTGCCAGTAGTTCAGTGATGCCCAAATAGATAGTAGATAAGTTGGGTTTGACTTATGAGCCACTATCCAAAGCAGTAGTACAATTAGATGGTACATCCATTAATACCATTGGAGTTATAAAAATTTTGGGTCTCACCTTACATGCTTGCCAAACATTTTCAATTCCACAAGATATATTTGTTATAGACCTACCCCCATACATTGCCTTCTGCCTTTCTAGGGATTTCATAGAAAAGTTGGGTGGTTATTTGTCAGTTGATTGGTCACATATGTGTTTTAGGACAAGATATGGTACTAGAGTAACTATCAAATCTGAACCCATTGCCAAATATCACATTGAACCTTATGTTCCTAGTGCTATAAATGCTAATTTAATTTATCATGATGAGGAATAGCCTTCTATCTAGGAAAATAACACCCCAAGAGATAATATTGCTGATCTCATTTTAGATGAATGGGTTGTTGACCTATTTTCCTCTGTCCA
Organism: Cunninghamia lanceolata; assembly: GCA_027924645.1. Classification (NCBI taxonomy): domain Eukaryota; kingdom Viridiplantae; phylum Streptophyta; class Pinopsida; order Cupressales; family Cupressaceae; genus Cunninghamia; species Cunninghamia lanceolata. Next base: position 13,090,095 of record BSBN01000892.1, read on the forward strand.
GAGTTAAATAGTTCACCTTGTATATCCCTTGAAAATCCTTTAGAAAATGACCCTACAAGGCTTAAATCCTTCACATACTCATGCTCTTTCTTGCCAAATTTTCCAAAATCTCACCTAGAGAGTCTTTGCCAAAAAAATAGAAAAACCCAGAAATCTTATAGCTTCCAGTATTTTCCATCACAAGGTTTCTCAGTTTCATGCTTAGTATTTGTGTATGCATTTTTTTGAATGTATATTTGCATATACATTCTCCATTATATGTTCACACATACAAAGGGCAGATACAAGGTAAACATGCAACGAACAGATGCAAAGATCAGATGCAAAGATTAGATGTATATACCCATATACATTCACCATTGTATGTTCAAAAATACAAGTGAAGCATACAAGGCAAATATACAAAGGGAGGATATGAGAAGGCAAAGGGTACAAGTTTTCTTCGGTGTAACAATAACTATCAGTAGCCAAGTCTAAGGTCTTTCCAATGCGCTGATGAAGAGTGTAAGGAAATGGTATATACAAAGGTCATATACAAATGGAAATTGACATCAATAAATATGCAAAGGGAATGGTCTTCGGCAGGACAAGGCCCATCGGTAGCCAAGTCCAAGCTCTCTCTGATGGGCCGATGCATATACAAGGCAATAGAACCAAAATGGTCATTGGCAAGACAAGCCTCATCGGGAGCTTAGTCCAAGGTTTCTGCGATCAGCTGATGAAGATACAAAGACAAGATGCATGGAAACATACAAAGCAAGAGATACAAAAGGTGGGGTCCGCTTTGATACAAAAGTCATTCTATATCAGGCAATTGTATCTTACATACCATCACACATACAAAGCACACATGCAAGGCAAGATACAAAGGGTGGGGTCCACCAATTGTATATATATACAATTGTATGTTTGCACATACAATCGAACATACAAGGGAATATGCAATCCTAAGATGTAAAGCCCAGACCCAAAATGAATATGCATTCTAGTTGATAAAGGCCAAAGTTTGATTGTATTTATGTTTTCCTTGTATATTCGCATTGTATATGTGATATATAAGGCCGATATACAAAGGGGTAATATACAAGGGCCAGACCCGATGTCCATTTCAACTTGCTTCATAATCTTTTGAGTTCCACATTGTATGTATATTTATGATTGTATGTTTGCATATACAATCAGATATACAAAGGGTTGCATGCATGATACAATGGTTTTCAACATGATAAAGTGCATCGGCCACTCTATTTTTAGTCACTCTAATGACCGATAAGGAGGATGCATTATTCAGTGATGGGTCTCAAAGCTCAACTCAGTGACTAATCAGGTGGTGCCATGTGTCAAGGCTAATCCAAAGGCCAATTCAAAAGGGGCCCTCTCTTGTATGTTGCCATTGTATTGTATATGCAAGCGACATACAAATGAATATACAAAGGAATTTCAAAGGTCGATTTAGATGCCAAATGCAAGCACACATACAATGAACATTTCGGCAAGATCATGCTCATTGGCAGCTCAACTAGAGGTCACCCGGATAGCCCGATACCTACAAATCAGTCTGCATATGAGGGTGATATAAAAATGTAATTTGACCATATCTTTGACTATGAATATCTCCCCTGTTCTGGCAAATTTTGACATGGTTCAAAAGGCAAAAGTGTTTGTTTTTGCCCCCTCCTTCATCTGGTGGGTTTTTTAGGGGAATATTCCCACTTTCAAATTTTGAATCTGGATTTGCATGCTCAATCGACTAGATGTTTCACCGACCATCTTTGCATATGCAAATGTAGATATTTGTTGTATTTATGGGTGTAGATCGATGATTTAGCAACTCACATTAAAGATTCAAAATATCTTCTATCTGCCCTAGTTCCAGATCTTTTATTCCATAACTTCTTGCAGGTGGACATCCCTTCAAGGTAGATATTTCCTGACAGAGCCATGGGCAAAATTGGTGGTAACCGACTAAGGCCAAAAATGTAAAATGATATATATGCATTAAATACAGATGTAATAGTTGTTGTTTGTTCTTCTGGGCTATTTTTGTAATGGCTATTTCGCCTCTATAATCAATATAAACTAGTATTTTACCTCTCTCTTGTTTTTTTTACACTGTGTCTGCCCTTCGGGACCTCTGTTAGAATTAATATGAATCTGTGTAAGTCTTTCTAGATGTGAGATTATTACTGCGTTGATTTAGTTGCAGCCAAACACATTTAAATCTAGTGTATCGCTTATTTCATTTTAGCATTCCTTCTAACCCTTTTCCTAGCAAGCATTAGCACTAGGTTTAGATGCATTTCTCTCAGCTTTAGGCTTAGAAAGAGGAAGTCAGCCTTCTCCGGAGGTCTGATCTCATTCCACAAGGTCCCACACTTTGAGATCATTCCCATTGTGTCATTGAAATGCTTGGACTCTCTCCAAGCAGGGTGCAATTTCATGTGATGACAGTTTTTGGCACGCCCGGTGGGACTAGTTTGATGAACTTCTCATCAAGGTACTATGAGATTTTGTGTTTCTCCTAGTATTACTAGCCTTTGGAGGCAATACAAACAACACCATGGCGACTCTACTAAACAAATTAGCTAGTTTCAGTAGCCCAAGCACCTAAGATTTCATAAAAGATCAGGATTTTGGTGGTTTTCCTGGTCTATTCAGCTTGAAGAAGCATATCAATCACCTGGTGACTCCTTCTCTGGTATGTATCCAGTTTCTCTTTGGTTGCAGACCTATTTCATTCTAAATTCTGACATTTTTATGATTATCCAGCATTTACATGCTATAAAATGTCAAAATTTTATGGGAATCATGGCTATTCCCCTACCCCTACTCAGTCTTCTTGGAAGCCTAATAATGCTTGTTATCAACCCCAAAAAGACTACTTTGATCCTATCTAGTACAACTACCCTCCTAATCCATCCCAAGTTGTTGCCCCTGAGAATATTGATGCTTTCAATGAGCTCATGAACAGTTTCCTAAAGCTTAACAGACTTTTGGGCAATGAAAAAAAAAGAGGCAATGTACAGTCGGCCCTAGTGGTTTTATGATCTCAACATCATAAGCTTGTATGGTCTCAAGAAGTTCTACCTAAATCTAAATAGGGAGGTTAATGAATTTATAAAAATGCTAAAACATGACCGGCAATGAGAGGCACAAGAGGGGGTTTTCCAAGAAAACCTTGTTATAAGGGTAGGAACTCAAGAGCAACAGATGAGACTGATGGCCCAATCAATCCCCTCCATTCCTAGTTTCAAAAATCCTCTCCCTTTCACACCTGCTCAGACTTCTGTTGAAGAAGCCCCAAAATTTAAGATTCTAAGCTTTAGGGGGGATAATCCATGTATGCCTCCAAAACTGCTTCCTAGTTTTAAAATCCCAAATTTTAGAGGCCCTCAGCCTTCATAGGAGCCTATTCCAACAAAAATTCTATCCCCTATCTCTTGTTTGCAGCCTTTTCAAATCCATCCCTTAGACCAAAGTGAATCTATGAAAGAGGCTTAAACTTCTACACCATGGCAACCTTCTTGGGCCAAGCATCCTGGTTACAAAGTACCAAAACTTGTAAAGGTAAATTCTCACATATCAATTCAAAATTAGGTAGAGAAAATAGTTGTAGAATCCAAGCCTATCATAATTCCAAGTTTTAGGGGTTCTTTTTTGACCCAAGAGCAACCTAGACTCCACAAGTTTCCAAGCTTCAAAGCCTATATTGCTCCACAAGTCCCTGTTCCTATGCAAGCTCAAATTATCACTCCCCAGGAACAAATTTGTCCAAAACCCTCTCCCCTCCAAGAAATTCAAGAAGGTATTTAGGCCTCTTTCCCTGATGCTATTTCAATCTTCAAGGGTGGACCTATTGTCTACCAAGATAATTGGAAAGATGAGCCAACAGAGGAGGTGGAAGAAGAATAAAATAATGAGAAGTAGTTTATTCCTACTCTCACAAAGATAGAATTGTTTGAACCTATTACATCTGTGAGTACTGTTAACCCAAATAAGGGATTGAGTCCTCTAGACTTTAGTTCTTTTGAAACCTTTTCTCATCCATCTGATCAAGAAAACAAGGTTGAAATGCAAAGAGTGCATGGGGAAAACCTTCAACTATAGAGGCAACTTAAACACAATCCACTGGAGCTGCAGTCAAAGGATGGAGGCATAGGGGAAAAAGTTGCTAAGGTCACTTTAGAAGTGGATGATGCTGCCCTACTTCATGAGCTACCTGATTATGTTGAAGACGAAGAAGACGAGCAGCTGGTTGTGGATATGCAACAACAAGAAAACATGGAAAGTAATGACAAATTGTTGTAGTTTGAGGCTGATATAACAATTGAAAGTTCGTTGGAAGAGGCTACCTCATTGTTTGAACATTTGCCTTCCTTTATTGGAGAAGAAAAACTTGATTTGGAGGGCACTTCTTTGAGAAATAATGGGAATTTTGAGTTTGGGCCTGCTATTTCTAAAAGTCTTCTAAGAGCTGATAGCCTTGATGAGCTACTGGCTATCCTAGTGAAAGAAGATGGTTCATTGACAATAGAGAAGGAGTCAACATGGAAAACTATCATGCAAGAAAGGATTGAAGAATGCAGCCATGATGACATTATATCAGCCTTCTTGGGTTCTTTAAAGGAAGAAGGAGAAAACCATGAGGTCCCAAGTTAGCTTTTTCACACTCAAGAGCAACATGAGAGTCAAATGGAAGGCACCATCATACCAAATGATGAACAAGATGAGAAAGAATCAGAGCAGAGACATGAGATCAAACGTGATGATTTATATGTCACTTCAAGGGGATGCCTAATCAGGCATCTAGCCCAGCTGGAGACACATCAAGAGGAGTCACCACTTGTCATGCTTACCTCTAAGCATGAAGTTGAGCATCAAAATGAGTCAAATCAGCCCATTTATTCACCACAAGTTAGCAACATCAGCAATCAGTCCAGGTGGATAGGTGAGTTTATCTCTATTTTGTGGGGGGTGTTCAATCAATTTGTCATATGCCCATTCCCCCCTCACCTCTTTTTAACTGCCCAAATGCATGATAAACATTGTAAATTATTAAGGAAGGGCAGTTACTTTCAAGAACCAGTTAATGGCTTTGTTTAAGGTCACCTCTGATGGGTTAGTTTAGGATTAGAGTAGGTTTTATTTTAGTTTAGTTTTCCTTTCAATAAGTGCCCTTGCACTCTGCTATATTCTTATTAGGAGATACATGCTTTCTTGTTGTTTTTGTTTTGGCTTGGTAGCTTGCCCGGTGCTACAGTCTTTTTTTACTACATGCCTAATAGATGCATAAGGCCACTAATCTAATGTTTAGCAAGCAAACATCTCATAGAGGTCACCAAAATGTTGACCTATTTTTGTCTGTCCAGAGTTAAATAGTTCACCTTGTATATTCCTTGAAAATCCTTTAGAAAATGACCTTACAAGGCTTAAATCCTTCACATACTCATGCTCTGCCTTGCCAAATTTCCCAAAATTTCACCTAGAGATTCTTTGCCAAAAAACCAGAAAAGCCCATAAATCTTTTAGCTTCAAGTATTTTCCAATGTAGGGTTTCTCAGTTTCATGCTTAGTATTTGTGTATACATTTTTTTGAATGTATATTCACATATACATTCGCCATTGTATGTTCGCACATACAAAGGACAGATACAAGGTAAATATACAAAGATTAGATGTATATACACATATATATTCGCCATTGTATGTTGAAAAATTCAAGTGAAGCATACAAGGCAGAAATACAAGTGAAGCATACAAGGCAAATATACAAAGGGAGGATACAAGAAGGCAAGGGATATAAGTTTTCTTTAGCATAATAATAACTATCAGTGGCCAAGTCTAAGGTCTTTCTGATGGGCCGATGAAGGGTGCAAGGCAATGGTATATACAAAGGTCATATACAAATGGAAATGTACATCAATAAATATGCAAAGGGAATGGTCTTCGGCAGGACAAGGCCCATTGGCAACCAAGTCCAAGCTCTCTCTTATGGGCTGATGCATATACAAGGCAATAGAACCAAAATGGTCATCGGCAAGACAAGCCTCATCGTGAGCTCAGTCTAAGGTTTCTCCAATCGGCCGATGAAGATACAAAGACAAGATGCATGCAAACATACAAAGAAAGAGATAAAAAGGTGGGGTCCGCTTTGATACAAAAGTCATTGTATATCGGGTGATTGTATCTTACATACAATCGCACATACAAAGCACACATGCAAGGCAAGATACAAAGGGTGGGGTCCACCAATTGTATATATATAGAATTGTATGTTTGCACATACAATCAAACATACAAGGGAATATGCAATCCTAAGATGCAAAGCCCAGACCTAAAATGAATATACATTCTGGTTGATAAAGGCCAAAGTTTGATTGTATATATGTTTTTGTTGTATATTTGCATTGTATATGCGATATACAAGGCTGATATACAAAGGGGTAATATACAAGGGCCAAACCCGATGTCAATTTCAACTTGCTTCATAATGTTTTGAGTTCCACATTGTATGTATATTTGTGATTATATGTTTCCATATACAATCAGATATACAAAGGGTCGCGTGCATGATACAATGGTTTTCAGAATGATAAAGTGCATCGGCCGCTCTATTTTTAGTCATTCTGATGGCCGATAAAGAGGATGCATTGTTCAAGAATGGGTCTCAAAGCTCAACTCAATGACTAATCAGGTGGTGCCACATACATGTCAGGGCCTATCCAAAGGCCAATTCAAAAGGGGCCCTCTCTTGTATGTTGCCATTGTATTGTATATGTAAGGCAACATACAAATGAATATACAAAGGGATTTCAAAGGCCAATTTAGATGTTGAATGCATGCACACATACAATGAACATTTCGACAAGACCATGCTTATCGGCAGCTCAGCTAGAGGTCACCCCAACAACCTGATACCTACAAAGCAGTTTGCATATGAGGGCAATATACAAATGCAATTTGACCATAGCTTTGACCGTGAATATCTCCCTTGTTTCGGCAAATTTTGAAATGCTTCAAAAGGCAAAAGTGTTTATTTTTCCCCCTCTTTCATTTGGTGGGTTTTTGAGGGGAATATTATTACTTTAAAATTTTGAATCTGGATTTGCATGCTCAATTGATTGGACATTTCAGTGACCATCTTTACATATGCAAATGCAGATATTTGTTGCATTTATGGGTGAAGATTGATGATTTAGTAGCTCGCATTGAAGAATCAAAATATCTTCTATTTGCCCCAGTTCCAAATCTTTTATTCCATAACTTCTTGTAGGTGGACATCCCTTCAAGCCAGATATTTCCTGACAGAGCCATGGGCAAAATTGGTGGTAACCAACTAAGGCCAAAAATGTAAAATGATATATATGCATGAAATGCAAATGTAATAGTTGTTGGTTGTTCTTCTAGACTATTTTTGTAATGGCTATTTGGCCTCTATAATCAATATAAATTGGTATTTTGCCTCTCCCTTATTTTTTTAACATTGTGTCTACCCTTCGAGACCTCTGTTAGAATTAATATGAGTCTGTGTAAGTCTTTCTAGCTGTGAGATTATTACTGTGTCAATTCGGTTGCAACCAAACGCATTTAAATCTCTCCAAGTAGGGTGCAATTTCATGTGATGACATGGGCATCTAAAAATCATAAAGATAACCCTTACAAAAAAATGGAAGAGGTTGGATTAGGAATTTTTATGATCCATGAGAAGAATCAGATTGTTCCTAACCTCATGAAGGGGGAAAATAGTAGGAACAATCAGAATAGCAAGGTAATGATTTTTTGTAGCTATATTTTGATGGTACAAGAAGCAAAGTTGGTGCTGGAGGTGGAGCTATTCTTGTTTTCCCTAAAGGTGAGAAGTATTATGCAACTTTTCAATTTGCTTTCAACTGTACTAACAATACAGTAGAATATAAGGCACTCATTCATGGTTTGGAATGGGCCAAGAAGAAGAATATCAAGTGTTTGTAGGTATTTGGTGATAGTGAGCTAGTTGCCAACCAAGTGAGGAATGTGAATGTAACCAAAAATGACTTAATTAAGTCATATAAGCACAAAATATGGAATTTAATTGAAGATGATGCTTTTAACCTATTGTTTGTGCAAAGAAGCCTAAATAAAGAAGTTGATAAGCTGGTAGCCATGGGAGCTGAGTTTGATATCCCAAAAGAAATCAGAAATATTAAACAACAATAGTATGTGAAGATAGTTGTGAGACCATCAGTCCCAGATAACAACACTCATTGGCAAGTCTTTGATAGTGATGAGCAGATTGCTAACTTTCTCATTGAAGAGGCTAAGTTTTCAGCTAGAAATCAGCAGAAATTACATCAATTTGAAGATCAGATTCTCTAACTCCAGACAAACAAGCTATGAAATAGTTTTGTTACCTTAGAATCCATCTTTAATTCAGATGATTAGCTAAGAAGAGAAAAGGCTAGCATACTGATCAAGGAGAAACATTATGAATCTTTTGAGATTTTCAAAGCCAATCTTCTCAACCTAGGAAAGATATGTACTAAGGAAGGTAAGCAGAAATTTGTTTTACTATGTCAAGAGTATGATGATATTTTTGCTTGGGAATACAAAGATCTGAAATGTTTTAATCTAGAACTAGCTTAGCACACTATTGAGCTAGAACCGACTGCAAAAGTAGTGAGGCAAAAACAAAGGCCTCTTAATCCCAAGATGGAAATTCTTATGAAGACTAAACTTAATAAGTTGATTTGAAGTAGCATTATATTTCCCATCAAACATACATCCTGGGTGTCAAATTTGGTTCTTGTAAGAAAGAAAAATGGTGAAATTAGGTTGTTGGTTGATTCCAGGGACTTAAACAAAGCCTCATTAAAAGATCATTATCTCATGCCTTCAATGGAGTAAATTTTGCAAGTTGTATTAGGTTCTAAGAGGTTTTCATTGTTGGATGGATTCTTAGGTTATAATAAGATTTTGGTTAAAGAAGAGGATCAGTTCAAAACAACATTCACAACAAAATGGGGTACCATGGCTTACAAAAAGATGCCTTTTAGGCTGTCAAATGTTGGAGCAACCTTTCAGAGAGCCATGGATATGGCCTTTCAAGGTGCCATGAACAATTTTGTGAGAGGAACCTCCTACAATAAAATAATGAAAATGCACGAAATAACAGAAAGAGAAGAACATAGAAGAAATTTCCCTTTTCAAGGTAATGTATCCCCATTGGTAATCATGACTTCAAAGTTTGAGCAAGGATGAACAAAATAATCAACCTATTTGGTTATTCGAGGGTCAATGAAGTTATGAGTACTACCAAAATCAATGAGTATTGTAAGAGGGAGCTTCTTGAAGTAACCCTTGACCCACATGGTTTGTGGGGTGGTGACTCCTTCTATGGCATGGAGAGAGATCTCTAGGTAGTCTTCCTGAGAAGTAGCCCGTCAACAGGCAACTGTTGAATTTCAACCTTATTAGCTATTGTATCACGAGTATCTGCATAAACTTCAGTTTTAGGTGGAGAATCCACATCCAAGAGATAGATCTTTTACTCAACACATTTATGTCCCCGACTGAATTTGTTATTACAATTATAATAAAGCCCTTTTTCTCTATATGCCTGTATCTCTACTTCAGTCAAATGCTTGATAGGAGTTGGTCTAGGAGTTAGCATTATTTAAGGACTTTAGGATTCCATATTTTTGAATCGAACAAAATTAGATTTGGAGCATTGTTGAGCTGTGATCTTGTCCTCTACCAACTTAGCCAACCCTAAGGCTTCCATCATTGTGCTTGGACAAAACATTTTAACCTCAGAGCAAATTACATCCTTCAAACCACTGACAAAACAACTCTTGAAAAAGTCATCAGACAATCCCTCTGTGATTGGCTAGTTTTTCAAATTCTGTCTGATATTCTCTCATAGTGCCTGTTTTGTACAATTTTGTGAGTTCTCCTATGAAGTCATCAAAAGCACTAGGGCCAAATCATTGCAAAATGTGTTTGCAATAATCTGTCCATTTTCACTTTTCATGAGCTTTGATGTACCAACGGAACCATTGACGGGCTTCACGTTCCAAATGAAAGGAGGCAAGTGGGACTTTGTTGACATCAAAAGTATTATGTAGACTAAAATATTGTTTTGCCTAGTATATCCATCCAATTGGATCATCATCATTGCAGTGAGGAAATCAAGCTTCAGTCCATGAAAATTGCCGAAAGAAGAAAACCCTATATCTGCAGAAGACTCTAGCTATCATTGATTGTTCATGGCTAAATGCTAAAGATTGAGCCCAAGAATTTTTTCATCCAGATCTTGGAGTTTGGTCTTGATGGCTGCAAGTTCCTCCTCCATGATTTTTTCTCCTGCACGGGTGACAACCATAACCAAGATTTTTTTGTTTTGTTTTTTTTGGAATGGGTAGAAAAACAAAAACATTTTTGGTAAAGGAAAATTTGGATTTGGGAAAAACTTTGATAGGTAATTGGGGTTTGACTAGGGTTTAGACACTTTCTAAGGGATAGGGAAGTAGAAAATGGGGATTTCAAAAGTAGGGTGAAAGAATGGGAAAATTCGTCCAAGAGGAACAAAGGAGTAGAATGGAATTTCAAGGGTTCGAGTGAGTTTTTAGAAGAAACAGAGCTAAAGCAAGGAAGATATGGCAAAAAAATAAAAAAAAATTATTCATTTTTTTTGGAAACGATTTGCAATGGGATCTGCAAATGGATCTGGATAGATTCAATCTATGATTTGTCAGCTGGCAATAGATATGGACCCCATGTATGTTTGGCTTCCTAAAGGTTTAGGGGATTCACTCGGCTACCAATGTTATCTAACGGCTTGCATATTGGGGCAGTACCCCTCACTCCATGGCTCAGGTAAAACTGATAACTGCTTTACCACAAATGATAGCTCTTGGTTTACCTCACGGATGGGAACTAGTCAATCAGGTAGGGGTCATTGCCCTTTTCACTGGCAGGTCCTCTCAATGGGCCAGCTACTTCAGGGTTCTTGTAGTACTCCTCACAATGAGTTTTAGGGCTATGCCTAGGCACTTCCCATAGTTAAGTGAATGCAGATTATTCCATGATCCAAACCTGCAATTGAAATAAATAATACATATGCAAAGAAAAAAGAACTACTGCAATAATCATAGCACCTGGAGGTCACTGCGAAAAAAAATTGGTAGAAAATTCCACCCAACAAGCCTAAGAAAGTGCTCTGATACTAGATGAGAGGAACCTCTTGCAACAAAATAATGAAAATGCATGAAATAATAGAAATAGCATAACACAGAAGGAATTTATTGATCCCAAGCCACTTCGAGGGGGAAACCTCCTTTAAGCAAGCTCAATACAATAAACTCATGGATGCCTTCATTGGCCTCAACACATACTTATATACTAAGTCTAATCTAAACAACTATTACTTCCCATGAATGTGGTATAATACAATATACTCACGGGATGACTTACAAAGCATATGCATCCAAATGTAATATACTAACAAAGTAAAGAGAAGTGTTAAACACAGCTTCCTAATAGTTTGTATTGGTTTATCTAGATGATATCACTATGTTTTTAAAAGATGCAAAAGATCATTTATCTCCTTTGAGGCAAGTATTTGAAAGGTGTGGAGAGTATGGTGTCTTTCTCAATCTGAAAAAATGCATGTTTGTTGTCAATGAAGGTAAACTACTAGGTCATATTGTTTCCAAGCATGGGATCACAATTGATCCAGAAAGAGTAAGTGTCATTTCATCCTTAGCCTTACCAACCCACAAAAAGGGATTGCAAATTTTCTTAGGAAAAATTAATTTTGTAAGAAGGTTCATTCCAAATATTGCTAGTCTTTTGAAGCCTCTAATATCTATGCTTAAAAAAGACATTGGTTTTGGCTGGACCAAGGAGGGAAAAAATAGTTTTGAAGACATCAAAGTAGCTATAGAAGTAGCACCAACATTGATAAATCCAAACTTTTCAAAGAATTTCATATTGTATGCTTATGGAGGAACTGATACTATATCTTCTCTGCTAACACAACAAAGCAAGGATAATCAAGAGAAGCCAATTGCCTTTTTTGGCGAATGATTAGAGGGTTATGAACAAAGGCATTCATTTGTAGAAAAGTATGTACTTGCTATTATTAGAAGCTTTTAAAAGTTTAGGCACATGCTTTCTAACAATAAAATTCAGCTGATGGTTGCCCATCCAAGTGTAAAGGAGTTCTTGTTAAGAAAGGATTTAGGAGATGAAAGGGATGGATGGGTAACTAAAGTAATGGAATATGATGTTGATATTGAGGTTACTAAGCTGGTTAGATGTAAAGGATTATGTGAACAACTTTCTAAGAGTGCAAAAAATGACTTAGAAATTCAAAAACAAGTTGTTTTGATGGCTCTCTAAAAGGTTGAAGTAGTTCACAACTTATTATCCCAACAAACGGCACTAGCTAGACACATGAAATTATACACCATTTGTAGACTGGTGAGTGCCCAGTAGGGCTAAATACTGCTAAAATAAGGTATTTCATACTTCAATCCATTCCATATGTTATTTTGAATTACACCTTGTTTAGAAAAGATTACAATGGTGTACTTTTAAGATGCATACAATCAGACCAGATTGGAAAGCTCTTGCATGAGTTCAATGATGGACTACCTGGTGGTCATTTTGCACCCTAAGTAATAGCCCTAAAAATCATGAAGGTTGGGTATTATTGGCTATCTCTTTTCAAAGATGTGCATACATGGGTGAGAAATTGTTTGAAATGTGTTATATTTGTAGAGAAACAGAAGCTGGCAACCTTGCCACTACATCCCATTTCAGTTAATCATCCTTTTATGAAGTGAGGCCTTGATTTTATTTTAACACACCATCTAGTTTTGGCCACAAGTGGGTGTTAATAGCTATAGATTATTTCACCAAGTGGATAGAAGCAATAGCTTTGAAGGAGGCAAATGAGAGTGTTGTATTAATTTTTTATGAAGACTTAATTGTCAGGTTTCGTGTACCATATTCTATTATTTTAGATAATACTTTAGCTTTTGTTGGCATGAAACTAACTGACTAGACCATTAAACATGGTGTTTACTTAAGTACTTATTCAAACTACTACCCTCAAGGGAATGAACAAGCTGAATCCACTAATAAGAACCTAATTGGGATTATCAAAAGGACTATAGAAGAAAACTTGAGGACCTGGCATTAAAAGATGAAATCAACCTTACGGGATGATAGGGTAACACCTAAAAGATCAATAGGTCAGCCCCCATTTATGCTTGTGTATGGGAGGGAAGCCAAGATACCTATTTCAGCTGAGTTACTAGCTCTAAGTCTCATTTAAAAACTTGAGATGATGGAAGAAGGTCCTATGGAAGTACAGTTGACTAAGCTATTAAAGATGGAAGAGACAAGGAAACAAATAGTATAGTAGTTGAAGATGCATCTGATGCAAATGAAAAGGACATTTGACAAGAGGGCAGCACCTAGACACTTCAAGGAGGGAGACATTGCCCACAATTGGGATGAATTAAAGAGCAGACCTGGTAAGCACAAGAAGTTTGATGCTATGTGGGGTGGCCCATTCATGATTGTTAAACAAAAATAGTATAATGCTTTTTAGCTAGCCACTATGGAAGGAATGGTGTTACCTATCCCAGTCAATGGGATTCACCTCAAATAGAGTTTCTGAGGAGAGAAAGTTTACAAATGTATCATAGTAGAGTAGATGTTTCAGTTAATAATTATTGATCGCACATTTGTTTCAATTTAATTTTTGTTTTCCAAGAAGTGCTGATGCACAATTTGTTGGCCATGTTTGGGGCTAGTCTAGTTTTGTTTTTAGTTTAGTTTTGTTGTTGTTCTTTTTCTAGCATCTGAGTTTCAATAAGTTTTATGAGTTGTAAAGGGCCAAGAAAAGACTCTATTGCCCAAGGGATATACTAGGAAACTGGTCAAGAGAGTTTTAGTAGGCAAAACTGGTGTAGAGGTCACCAAAAATGTTACCTAATTGTGCATTCGAGCCCAATTAGATTAGGCTAGGACAACATTGATATATGCTTCTTTGAAGAAGTAGGTAGGTCCAAGGGGAAGAATAGGGAAAAAGGAGAGGTCGTAGCCTACTATGGCAAGCCTACTACTCAAGTAGAAGGCTTTTACTATGATAATTTTTACTAGATTCATGTAGCAAATCAATAAGAGTTGCTACACAAACCAGATAAAATGGAAGGGCATCCTATCAGAGTAGGAGGCATTCCAAAGGAGGCAAAATTGAAGAGAGAGCTAATCTATGTGTTGTAGATTATTTTCATTGTTCATTCATTACAGTTGATACATTATCAAATGAAAAAAGGTACATAAACTTTGGTAAATCTATTCATGATTATGAACATCTATATCATGCAATCATTTTTAGTTTAACTTTATGCAATTGATTCACAAAGGAGAAGCAATAGAAAATAGTTGTTCATATTCATAAGAAAAAAGTGTTTATATGCTCCCACACAAGCCATGGGATTAATTGTACAAGATGCAATAAAAAAGAACAAATACATCTAAAACAAAAAGTAATCATATAAGAGGGAGAAGGGATATGTCATTGCCTAAATAACGAATCCCACTACTGGCAGCATCATCTTCAGTTTGTCCCATTGATATCTCCAAGTGGACTTGCAAGAGAGAATAAAAAGGAATGTTAGAGCTCAGGATTCATTTTCACTCCTATATGAAATAGTATCAAAATGTACGTGCTACTTTTCATTAAGCATCTAATTAGGAGATAAAAGAGATAAACTACTCTAGAATGCAGTTATACAAGCACCAAAAAGAAAAAGGAGAAGAGATCTGATCATCATCAAAGGAAAGGCTCTTAGCCTCATTTGTTTTCTTAGCTTGTTTGCTGACTATGTAGGTACATGAAGATATCTCATTAATGACATGGACTGAAGATGTCATAATAGTCATGGAGGGATGATCTACATGGATAGCTAAATATCTAAATGCAGGAACAGTCAAGCCTCAAGGACAACATGTGGTAATGGAATGGTACAAGCAACATGAAACATGATGTTTCTAGTAGGAAGAGTAGTCAAAATGGTGACTATTACAATCACGAGAAATCATGTAGGGTTTCCCAGTACATGGGGCATGCATTATTAACTATCACAAGGGAAGAAAGGGAGTTATCATCATGTCTTGCAAGTCAATCTAAACAAAATAGTCACTATATCAACCATAAAGGGTGTCCTGAACAGTCATTGTAGTCATAAAGGTGACTGTCCTAATAGTTTCAAGCATTCATGTTTCAATAAAGTAAGTTTTCTGATGTAGCAGTCATCATGTGACTGATAAAAATAATAAGAATAGTCTTTTGATTGTTGGTAAGGAAAAGAGAGAATAATCAATTCCAACTATCAGAGAGCAAAGGGTAATTACCACTGGACTGTCATAGAAGGAGATAAGGCCTACTCCAGTCACTAGTTAATGATGGGGAAACAATCATGCAACATGTTGATAATTAGTTGAGCAAACATTCAAACAAAGTGCTACAAGACTTTATTGACTACAAAAAACAATGTGCAAACCTTATATAGTGTAGTCAAATTTGATGGTCAAGATGTTTGAGATTGCATCTAGGATCATGAGACATGCCTTTTGACTAATTTGCACTAAGAAGATAGTGAACCAAAGCAAATCTGACAAATAGTTAAAGGAAGCTTATCTACAAAGTGATTTATGTAAAGAATGGAAGCCATCGAAGAGCATAAAAAGACTAAAACTTGTGCATGCTTGAAGAAATCTTACTAACACCTTGCAAAGTAACTTTCCATCATTTTCATCATAACAAGCAGAGAGCTTTAGTACCAAATGAAAGGAGTACTCAAAACAATGGATGGTCAAGTAAAGATAAGGTAGTAGTGCCTACACGAAGCAACATGATTACAATAGTAGAGTCATCATAGAATAAGATATGGCAAATATTGATATGCCCTTATCTTCAAGATTTGATAGGCACATACAAATGTTTCTACTAAAGACAAATAGGTCCAAGACATAGCCCAATGCCCATCTCAAGAGAAGGCTACAAATAATTAGTCAATATTATGATGAGTACCTATATGTACTAGAGAAGACATACACAGTCTTACACAATGAAAGGGGAACATGAAGCTATGAGAGTAGACAGTGATCAAATATTAGAGGATAACACATATGATACAAAGATGTAGTGGTCTAGGTTTTCAAAGAACTAGCAACAGTAACAAGTATAAAGCTTCATGCTAACAAGGTTTTAAGGGCACAACAACCAGGGACAACATTTACCTTTGCTAAGGGACATGTTTCTTGAAAGCATGCCTACTCATTGAAGCCTACTCCTAAACTAAGAACTAGTATACTGACTTATGCATGTGATTAGAGGCTTCAGACAATAAATTGGAAGTCAATACTAGATGACTGCAGATATTTAAGAAGATAGGGAGTAGTCATAAATTATAGGCTTCAGGAGTTATTAGGGTGTAATGAGCAACATGCCAGGAAGATAAAGGATCAAACAGGCCTTGTTGAAGGCTATCTAAAGACGAAGGTACAGTCATTTAAAGGACTATCATGATAGGTAATGATAGTCATCATGAAGAATATCTTAACAATAACCATCTTAGTATGAAAGTAATCATCAAAGAAGAGTAGCCATTAAAGCCTCAAGAACATGTAGAAGGATTATCAAAGAGTAAATAGGGATATGTTTGCAAACAAGAGTTACAATATGCAAAGACCTTAAGGTTTTTCAAATTGGACTGTGTAGTTAAGTCATGATAGAGAAAAATCAAAAGGAACAGTTCAGAAGGCCTTTGTTGATCTTTAGATTGACCCTGCCCTTGTTCAAAAAGTTCCCTCTAAGCAGGTACTAGAGAAGACATACACAATATTACATAATGAGAAGAGTAGCATATCAGTCATAACAACATGACTATCAAGGAAACAATGAGAAAAGGAAAGCATGGAGGCAGGCATAGGACGTGAAAGACTAAGGCAACAAAACATTGAAAGATGATCATAGAAGCAATTACAGGACAGTCATAAGCAATGCTTAACATAAGGTATTATAAACTGTGTTGAACATCATGTGAAGAGATTGTTGAGTAATCATCATTAAGACACCATGATAAAGATGGGGGTTGTGGTAGAATGTTACCCTTATACTAGACAAGCTACTCTGAGAAAGGTAGTGTTGAAAGGTATTTCTATGGGACATTCAAAAAAGGGACATGGATATCACCATCTTTATGGTCTAGAATAGCCATGATAGTGTTGTAAGTATGAGGTGAACCAGTGTTGTCATTGATGTCAACATACTCATATTGCATTGACAAGAGGGATTCGATGAGCAGTGTGCTGAGGATATTGAGAAAATTAGCCTCAGTCAGGAACAGTGAAGAACAGTGATGAGAAGAAGGCAAATGTATTGTATAGGATGCGAACCAGAGGATACGGATTAAAGGGTTTGTATATATGAGTCTTGAGATGCTTCAGTTAAGATTTCAGAGGTCCGCATGAAGATCTAAAGGAGTTGTGGCTGTCGGTGTGGAACCGGTTCCAACAAGTGTTCAGAGGTGACAGAGGATCACAGAAAGGTCCGGTGAGGTCCGGAATTGTATAATCCTAATCTGCAGATTGGAAGGAGTGTTTGGGATGTCCTTGTGATGTGTCATCTCAAGTTGTGTATGATTTGGAGGTCTGGAAGTACCTTTTGCATTGTGACAGTGGCAACAGACTGTGTTCTTGAAGTTTCAGATAAGGAAGAGAAGAGATTCGAATAAGTAGAGGAAGTGCGGATGTACCTGGTCATTTAGGCAGGCTTGGAAACGTCCGTAGATCATGTTTAGGTTGTGTTGTTGGTCCACATTGATGGTAGAGCCCGGAATTGAAGATAATCTTCCGGATGAAGTTCTTGCTCTGTTTAGTTGACCGGATGAGTTGTTCATCTTGCGAATGTTCTTGTGGTGGCCGACCGGATGTGTTATTCATCTTGCGGATATTCTTATGGTTGATTGCCGACTTAGATGATTGTTCCTAAGTCAATGTCTTGTATAAATAAAGGTTTGTGAGTTTATTTTGTAGTGTGTATTGTGTGGATGAGAGTGGTGTAGCGAAGAGAAGTGTGGAAGGCAGAGTAGAGGTTTTTGGGCTTAAATGGAACTGATCCGGACATGGTAAAGATGTCATTCTCTAGTTCAAGACTATGATTCTTATCACTTTGTAGACAGTGTGTCTCCTTGTAGGCAGTGGGCCTCTTTGTGAGTAGTGTGCTCGGGCAGTGAGCCCTAATTGGCAAGTGCCATTCTTTTTCTTATTCTTTTAACAGAGAATAATCCTTGGGTTAATCACCCCGTGGTTTTTCCCTTAACCGGGTTTTCCACGTCAAAATCTTGGTGTTCATTGTGTTGATGTTTATCTGCTCTTGTGTTTGTGCGTTTTACTTTCATGGATGATTAATTGATATGCTGTTAACTAACAAGATGAATCAAGTGTTTTAAATAGAAAGCAAGTTTGTATACAACTGATTCACCCCCCCTCTCAGTTGTATGCCCTAGATCCAACAATTGGTATCAGAGCCAAGTTCCTCTGAAAGGAGCTTAACTGCTTGAGGAGATCCAGGATGTCGTCATACAAAAAGGATAGTCCGAAGTTCGATGGAACCAATTTCACTCTCTGGAAGGGTCGCATGAAATGTCACTTGGAATGTATCGGAAAAGCATACTTGGCCATGGTTTCAAAACCATATGTACCTCCACAAGGTGGTTCGACAACTCTGAATGAAATCACAGATGCTGAAAATAATCTGCAGACCATGGAAGCTCTTCTAAGCGCATTGAATGACTTAGATCTCTCAAATGTTATTGACCTACCAACTGCATATGAGATCCTGACTAAACTGGAACTTCTGTATGAAGGAGATGAGTTTGTCAAGAGTGCAAGGTTGCAAAGTCTGAAAGGGAAATTTGAAAGATTGAAGATGAGAGATGATGAAAACATCACTACTTTTATGCCAAGAGTGAATGAACTAGTGTGTGGAATTAGAAATGCTGGTGGAACTCTGGATGAAAATGAGATTGTTTGCAAAATCCTCAGATCCCTTCCTGCTGCCTACAAAATCAAGGTTGCTGCAATTGATGAATTCAGAGCCCACACAACTGTCACAAGAGAACAATTGGCTGGCAAGCTAGCTGCATTTGAAATGACCGAGTTTGGAGATGATCCTCCCAAGACTGAATCTGCTTTCAAAGCCAGTGCCTATGTGAAAGGCAAATAGAGATTTGATCTGGGAGAAAACTCTTCAAGGAAGATGTCATGGTATGATCAAGCAAGAAGAGACATGGAAGAAGAAGAAGCAGAAACAGCTCAACTTGAAGCCCTCATTGCAAAAAGACTACCAAGAGGATCCGGTAAGTATGAAGGAAAACTACCCTTTAAGTGCTTCAACTGCAATAAGATTGGTCATTTTGCTTCAAGATGTTTGGAAAGATCTGCAAGGTCTAATACTAACAGACAAAGGTTTCAAAAGAACTGCTATTATGTTCATGAAGAAGATGACAATGAAGGAGTAACAGATGATGAATTAGAACTAGGAAGCAAATCCGGAAATGAATGGGTGTTTATTGCCATCAAGGAAGAAGATTCAATACTCTCTGAATCTGTCAATCACAAGGTTGTGGAAAAAGCTTTGGCTACTCAAGTGGAAGAAAAGGATGATTGGGTTATTGACAGTGGATGTTCTCACCATATGACTGGTGATAAGGATAAGTTCTTGAATTTGGAAAGGTATGAAGGAGGAATGGTACAGTTTGGTGGCAATTCTGCTAGCAGAATCAGAGGTAGGGGAACTATTTCCTTTGATGGAAAGAGCAAAATAGGTAATGTACTATATGTTGAAGGATTGAAGCACAATCTTCTCAGTGTTGGTCAGTTAGTAGACAAAGGCTATGATCTTCAGTTTAAGAATGGAAAATGTAGAATCTTTACAAGCTCTGGAACTGAAATTGCATTTGGTACTCAGACAAAAGGTAATATCTTTCATCTGGTTGGTTCAAATAAAAGTTGTCTATTTGTTTAAGTTGATTAGAGTTGGTTACTGCATAGAAGAATGTGTCATGTAAATTTTGATAACATCATCAAGATAAGCAATACTCAAGCTGTAAGAGATCTTCCAAAATTGATGAAACCTACAAATAGTTTGTGCAAAGAATGTCAGCTAGGTAAACAGAGCAGAGTCTCTTTCAAAAGCAAAGATCAGTCTTCTATCAGATTGTTGGAATTAGTACATATTGATCTCTGTGGTCCGACAAGAATCAAGAGTCTGCAAGGTGATAGATATTTCATGTTGTTAATTGATGACCATTCCCAGATGATGTTGGTTACCTTCCTAAAAGAAAAATCAGAAGCATTTGAGAAGTTCAAAATCTTCAAAGCTATGGTAGAGAATCAAACTGGATTGAAATTGAAGTGTCTAAGGTCTGATAGAGGTGGTGAATTTACATCTGGTGAGTTCATTGACTTTTGTGAGAAGTAGGGTATAAGGAGACAATTGTCTGCTCCTAGGACTCCACAGCAGAATGGAGTAGTTGAAAGAAAGAACTGGACCATCCAGGAAGCTGCCAGGACAATGATGTTGGAAGCAAATGTTCCTTAGATGTTCTTGAAAGAAGCTATCAGCACTACAGTCTACACTCTAAATCGAGTTCAAATCAAAAACAATACCGGTAAGACCCCCTATGAACTCTGGTTTGGCATCACTCCTACTGTGAAATATTTCAGAGTATTTGGTAGCAAGTGTTATATTAAAAGAGATGAAGATCTAGGAAAGTTTGATGCTAGAAGTGATGAAGGAATTTTCTTGGGTTACTCCACTCAAAGCAAAGCATACTGGTGTTACAATAAGAGACTGAGGAAGATGATAGAAAGCACTAATGTGAAAGTTGATGAAGGAATTGAGAAGCCCTCAAGATTTTATGAGTTTGATGAAGATGACCAAGACGGTGTTCAGGTTCAAGGAACTCAATCCTCTCCGGTAAGTCAGAGTCAGCCTAATCTGGTAAATCAGGAAGTAGAGATAGGTTTGAATGAGCCTGATCAAGAAGCAGCAGTGCAGGATACTCCCAAAATTCCAAGGTATGTAACACTGAACCACTCTGAAGATTAGATCATAGGTGACAGAAGAAAAGGTGTGCAAACTAGAAGGAATGTTGCTCAAAATCAAGATGAATGTTGTCTGATTTCAAAGATTGAACCTAAAACAGTAAATGAAGCCTGCAATGATGAAAACTGGACCAAAGCAATGAAAGATGAATTAATGCAAATTGAGAAAAATCATACTTGGGATCTTGTTCCCAGACCTAGAGACAGGAATGTGATTGGAACCAAATGGGTCTTTCGGAACAAATTAAATGAAGCTGGTGAAATAATCAGAAACAAAGCTAGATTGGTCTGCAAAGGCTACTCTCAAATAGAAGGAATTGATTTTGAAGAGACCTTTGCTCCAGTGGCAAGAATTGAAGCAGTCAGATTACTTCTTGCATTTGCTGCCTTTAAAGACTTCAAGGTATATCAGATGGATGTCAACTCTGCCTTCCTAAATGGTGATCTGGAAGAAGAAGTTTACATTGAACAACCGGATGGATTTCAATTGTCTGACAATGATGATATGGTCTGCAAGTTGAAGAAAATATTGTATGGATTAAAACAAGCCCCAAGAGCATGGTATGAAAGGTTGGATAAGCATCTTGTGTAGATTGGATTCAACAAAGGTACTGCTGATAGTAACTTATATTTCAAAATTGATCATGAAAACATTTTGATTGTTGAAGTGTTTGTAGATGATATCATTTTTGGAGGAAGAGATAGTATGTGCAAAACTTTTACAAATCAGATGAAATGTGAGTTTGAAATGTCTATGCTTGGTGAAATGAATTTCTTCTTGGGTCTGCAAATTACTCAAACAAAGAAAGGGATCTTCATTTCTTAGACCAAATATGTGAAAGAATTGTTAAGGAAATTTGGTATGAAAGATTCAAAGCCAATGAACACTCCCATGGCAACCGGATGTAAGTTGAGCAAAGATGATGACTCCCCAAAGGAAGATTAGACAAAGTATAGATCAATGATTGGTGGATTGTTGTATCTCACTCAGACCAGACCAGATATAATGCAGGCTGTTGGTCTTGTAGCAAGATTCTAGGCTGATCCTAAAGAATCTCATGTTATGGCAATCAAAAGAATTTTTAGATACTTGAAAGGAACAGCTGAGTATGGTCTATAGTACCCTAGAGATCTGGATTTCTCTCTTCATGCTTACACAGATGCAAATTGGGTAGGAGATGTGGATGACTGAAAGAGCACCAGTGGTGGAGCATTCTTTTTGGGGAAGAGATTGGTTTCTTGGCTAAGCAAGAAACAAGATGCAATATCTCTGTCTACAACTGAAGCAGAATACATTGCAGCAGCAGGTAGTTGCACTCAAATCTTATGGATGAAGCAGATGCTAAGAGACATTAAAGTTGAATATGAGAAGCCTATCACAATTTTCTGTGATAATTCAAGTGCAATTAATATTTCCAAGAATCTGGTATTGCACTCTAAGACTAAGCACATATCTATCCAGTTTCACTTTTTGAGAGAACAAGTGAACAAGGAAGAAGTCAGGTTGGAGTATGTTCCCTCCAAGGATCAGATTGCAGATATCTTTACTAAACCTCTTCCCAAGGACTCTTTTAAATATCTCCGGGAGAAGTTAGGGGTCATGGCCCCTCCGATGATGAACTAGGATGCACTGATGTGCATCAGTCCGGTGGATATCACAGTCATATCTTGTGATCCGAATTGATGATGGGGAGCTGCTACTAAGGGGGAGTAGCTGGTATGATTCTGATGTGTTAAAATTGCAAGTATGAGCCCTTTGCCATTGATGTCAAAGGGGGAGAGAAGACATGTGAAAAACAAGTAGTTGATGATCAAAGGGGGAGCAGTAAATGAGGAGAAGACATGTTGCTGATAGGGGGAGCTGTGACAGAAAGGAGAAGTTCTTGTCTTGATGATTTTTCACATCATATGTTGCCATCAATGACAAAAGGGGAGATTGTTGCAAGTATGAGGTGAACCAGTGTTGTCATTGATGTCAACATACTCATATTGCATTGACAAGAGGGATTCAATGAGCAGTGTGCTAAGGATATTGAGAAAATTAGCCTCAGTCAGGAACAGTGAATAATAGTGATGAGAAGAAGGCAAATGTATTGTATAGGATCCAAACCAGAGGATGCGGATTAAAGGGTTTGTATATATGAGTCTTGAGATGCTTCAGTTAAGATTTCAGAGGTCTGCATGAAGATCTGAAGGAGTTGTGGCTATCGGTGTGGAACCGGTTCCAGTAAGTGTTCAGAGGTGACAGAGGATCACAGAAAGGTCCAGTGAGGTCCGGAATTATATAATCCTAATCTGTAGATTGGAAGGAGTGTTTGGGATGTCCTTGTGATGTGCCATCTCAATTTGTGTATGATTTGGAGGTCTGGAAGTACCTTTTGCATTGTGACAGTGGCGACAGACTGTGTTCTTGAAGTTCCGAATAAGGAAGAGAAGAGATTCCAGTAAGTAGAGGAAGTGCGGATGTACCTGGTCATTTAGGCAGGCTTGGAAATGTTCGTGGATCATGTTTAGGTTGTGTTGTTGGTCTGCATTGATGGTAAGCCCAGAATTGAAGATAATCTTCTGGATGAAGTTCTTGCTCTGTTTAGCTGACCGGATGAGTTGTTCATCCTGCGAATGTTCTTGTGGTGGCCAACCGGATGTGTTATTCATCTTGCGGATATTCTTATGGTTGATTGCTGACTTATATGATTGTTCCTAAGTCAATGTCTTGTATAAATAAAGGATTGTGAGTTCATTTTGTAGTGTGTATTGTGTGGATGAGAGTGGTGTAGCGAAGAGAAGTGTAGAAGGCAGAGCCGAGGTTTTTGGGCTTAAATGGAACTGATCCAGACATGGTAAAGATGTCATTCTCTAGTTCAAGACTATGATTCTTATCACTTTGTAGACAGTGTGTCTCCTTGTAGGCAATGGGCCTCTTTGTGAGCAGTGTGCTTGGGTAGTGAGCCCTAATTGGCAAGTGCCATTCTTTTTCTTATTCTTTTAACAGAGAATAATCCTTGGGTTAATCACCCCATGGTTTTTCCCTTAACCAGGTTTTCCACGTCAAAATCTTGGTGTTCATTGTGTTGATGTTTATGTGCTCTTGTGTTTGTACATTTTACTTTCATGGATGATTAATTGATATGCTGTTAACTAACAAGACGAATCAAGTGTTTGAAATAGAAAGCAAGTTTGTATACAACTGATTCACCCCCCCTCTCAGTTGTATGCCCTAGATCGAACAGATAGAGCCCATAATAGTCATCTTATAACAATTACCAGTCAAATTTGAAATTCAAGGGGTATTGAATCTCTAAATAGCATAAACATTAGTATTGAGTAGTTATTAAAGCAACAATAAAGGCAGTTGAGAGTCAAGATGAGCAACCAATGCCATGAAGATGATAGATAGAGACCATAACAGTTAAGCAATGACTTATGAACAGGAAGGGTACAAAAGACAAAATCTATCTAGCTTGTGATGAGATTGAAGAAGTTATGGAAGCATAAAAAATTAAATCATTCTTAGTGTTGCAAGAGAATCCCTCACTATTCTTTTCAAAGCACATTGCTCATACTTTTTCATCAAAGGAGGGATAGATGCTAGGGTTTCACCATTTTCCCACAAAAGCCAAGACAATAGAATGAAAGAAGTTTTACTAATACATTTAAAGGCACAAATAGATGGTGAAACCCTAGCTAGGGTTCACAAGAAGCTAAGATAACCTCAATCTATTTTCTTCACAGTAAATATACGGAGCAAAGATGGCCCAGACTGATATCATGATAGATTTTCTTAGAGGAAACAAAGAGTACCATTGAAGGGTAGAACCATAGTGAAGTAGGTCCTCCATTTCATACATAGCAAAGAAACCTTTCCCACTTGTGTTTTTATGATAAAAGCATAAGGCAAAGAAAGTGGAAACTTTTCACTAATTCGTGCTAGAAAGATCACTGTATCAATAGAAAAGATACCAAGCGAACAAAGATATCAGAGAGACTAAAAAATGAAAGCCATATTTTATAGTTTTTTCCAGGCTTACACAATTGGGTCTAGTTACATCCCTATTTTTCTCATAGAAGCTTGCATATAAGACAAATTCTATAGATTCTTCACTGGCTTTCTGGAAAAGATATAGTAATATGAGAGAAGACTTACCAATGTGAAGTAGTGAAGTCTGAAATAGTCTAAAGAGCCCTTCAAAGAAGTTACACAGGAGCAACTGAGCCTTCAAACCCTCCATGGCGACGTAGAGGTGAAGCAAGTAGTTGAAAAGTGTTAAGAATGAAATTATTCCTTTAGGGTTTGCAAAAGGAGTTTTGTTCATAAGGATGCCCTAGGCTGATGGGCTTATTTTCTTTTTGTCACTTCTAAAGTTAAAGTCATTGAAAATCAAATGAGGGCTCATGGTCAAACACTTGAAAGTTTTGAGGGCTAGGTATCATGATGAGCGCTTGGGTAAATAAACTGATGATTACACTATTTTACCTTTTAAAAGGTTTATTTTCAAACCTTAGAGCACCAAAGGAAGCATCATTAAAGGTTAACGAAAATCAGAGAGTATTTGATGACCTTTTAAGGTCTTATATGTGACTTAGGTCAGATTTGGGTCAACCTTATGCATGTTAAAGAATCTTTGGAGTTTTTCATGGGAAGGAGATTGTGTATAAGTAATGTAATAATGAAAGCCTTTACCCCTCTTTGCATGTCCTAAGACACTCATAAATGTAATTTAACACCTATTAAGGTAATAATCACTAAATATCTTGATACTTGTTATATAAACCTAAGTCATTTATAGTTTATGATAACACTTACTAAGGTAATTAATAAATCATATTACTTTTAATATTTGTTAAAATAGAATTATAAATTGCCCTCCTACCATGCAAAGAGAGAGTTAAAGAGGAGATAGAGTTCAAACTGAGCTGGCAAAGTCATACAGGAGGTTACTTTACTTCTATTCTGGACTTTGAGTCAAATTGGGCTATTTTTGGAACTTAGTTTGGTCAAACACATTGAGAGGAGTTCTAAGCTAAAATAGCTCATTTCAAGCAATTATGGGCCCTCTTATTTAGACATTTTCCTCTTGCTCACCCAACAACTGACAGTTGACTTTTCCAACCTATTCATGCATTAGTTGGAGTCCAATTAGACATGAGATGACTTCCCTTTGGATTTTTGGGAGAGATTTTTGTATTGTAGGAGAAAAAGATTGTGCTTTTTCTCAGTTCTTTCTTTTTCTCTGGCCTTGGCACATTGCAAAGACAGATTTTATACAGTAGCAGCTTTATTTTCAACATATTTTATAGTTATGGTATAGGTATTCCTTCTATTTTTCAATAAAAGCAGGTGTTTTTCTTCTCAGATTCAGGTGTCTTGTTCTCTTTTGAATGATTTGATAAAGATTTATTGTGTTTTAAATTAAAACCTTTAAGTTTTTTGTCTCATTCATTGAATGCAAGTATACAAAGGTGTAAGTTTTACCATAGGTTATAGATTGTGCAAGTGATTTATTGCATTTATGTGAAATATTTATGTGATAAGATTGTTCAACTAAGTTGTATGAATAGATATATTGAAAGGTAGTTGTGAATCAGCTTGCATGGTTAGAGTATAATCATTAGTGAATCACCTCTTAGGATCAATTTTAGTTTTATTAATCATACTTATATCTATTTTCCATGAAAGTACATTATATCCAAAGGGAATTTAAAGGAAGCTGACTCTTCCGGAGGTTCTTTCTCATTATAGACAACCCTCAATCTGAGAGTGATCCAATGTGTCACGTGATTGTTAGGCTTAGTGCTTGATAGGGTACAATCCATCGTGACAACAATTTTTTAAAAAATGTTACCTAATTGTGCATTCCAATCCAATCAGGTCAAACTGGGACAACACTAATATTTGTTGCTTTAAAGAATTGGATAGGTGTGGAAAGCCTCCTACACAAGTAGAAGGCCTTTCCTATGATCTTTTTTACCAAATTCATGTAGCAACTCAATAAGAGTTGCTACACAAACCAGATAAAATGGAAGGGCATCCTACCAAAGTAGGAGGCATCTGAAGGTGGGCAAAATTGAAGAGAGAGCTAATCTATGTGTTGCAGATTGTTTTAATTATTCATTCATTACAATTGATACATTATCAAATGAAAAAAAGATACACAAACTTTACTAAATCTAATCATGATTACAAATATATGCATCATGCAATCATTTTCATCTTATCTTTATGCAATTGATTCACAAAGGAGAAGCAATATCCAAAAACATTGCATAAAATAGTTGTTCATATTCATAAGAAGAAATTGTTTATATGCTACCAAACAAGTCATGGGATTAACTGTACAAGATGCAATAAAAGAGAATAAGTACATATGAAACACAAAGTAAGCATATAAGAGGGAGAAGGGATTTGTCATTACCTGAATGATGAATCCCATTGCTAGCAGCATCATCTTTAGCTTACCCCATTGGTATCTCCAAGTAGACCTGCAAGAGAGAATGAGGAGGAATGTTAGAGCTCAGTATTCATTTTCATTCCTATATGAAATAGTATCAAAATATACATGCTACTTTTCATCAAGCATCTAATTAGGAGATAAAAGAGATAAACAGCTCTAGAATGTAGTTATACAAGCACCAGAAAGAAACATGAGAAGAGATCAGATCACCATCAAAGGAAAGGCTCGTAACCTCATTTGTTTTCTTAACTTGTTTACTAACTATGCAGGTACATGAAGATAGCTTATCAATGACATGGACTAAAACTGTCGCAATAGCTATGGAGGGATGATCCACATGGACAATTGAATCTCTAAATGTAGGAATAGTCAAGCCTGAAGGACAACATGTGGTAAAGGAGTGTTACAAGAAACATGAAACATGACTATTCTAGTAGGAAGAGTAGTCAAAATGGTTACTATTACAATCACAAGTAGCCATGTAGGGTTTCCCAGTATAGGGGGCAGGCATTATTGACAATCACAAGGGCAGAAACGGAGTTATCATCATGTCTTACAAGTTAGTCTAAACAAAACGTCACTATATTAGCCACAAAGGATGTCCTGAACAATCATTGTAGTCATAAAGGTGATTGTCCTAATAGTCACAAGCATTCATCATTCAATAAAGTAAGTTTCTTGATGTAGCAGTCATCATTTGATTGATTAAAATGATAAGAATAGTCTTTTGACTATTGGTAAGGAAAAGAGAGAAGAGTCACTTCCAAATATCAGAGAGCAGAGGGTAATTGCTACTGGACTGTCATACAAGGAGATAGGATCTATTGTAGTCACTAGTTAATAATGGAGTAACAGTCAGGAAAGATGTTGTCAATCAGTTGAGCAAACATTAAAACATAGTCCTACAAGATTGTATTGACTACAAAAATAATGTGCAAACCCTATATAGTGTAGTCAAAGTTGATGGTCAATATGTTTGAAATTGTATCCAGGTTTATGAGACATACCTTTTGACTAATTTGCACTAACAAGTCAGTTAACCAAAGCAACTCTAACAAATAGGTAAAGGAATCTTATCTACACGGTGATCTATGCAAAGAATGGGAACCATTGAAGAGCTTAAAAAGACTAAAATCTGTGCATGCTTGAAGAAATTTTACTAACACCTTGTGAAGTAAATTTCTATCATTTTCATCATAACAAGTAGAGATCTATATTACCAAATGAAAGGAGTAATCAAAACCATAAAAGGTCAAGTAAGGATAAGGTAGCAGTGCCTACATGAAGTAAAATGATTAAAATAATAGAGTCATCATAGCATAAGATATGGAAAATCTTGAGATGCCCTTACCTTCAAGAGTTGATAGGCACATACAAATGTTGCTACTAAAGACAAATACGTCCAAGACATAGCTCAATGCCCATCTTAAGAGATGGTTACAAGAAATCAATCAATATCATCATGAGTACGTGTAGGTACTAGAGAAGACATACACAATCTTACACAATGAAAGGGGAACATCAAGCTATAAGAGTAGACAGTGGTCAAATATTAGACGATAAAGCATATGATACAGAGATGTAGTGGTCTAGGTTTTGATGCAGGAGCATGCAGTGGTGTAAGGGAAATCTTGCATCACCCAAAAAATATGTGTTTCAAAATTGTTGATGTTCTTTCCATTTATTTTCAAAATGTGTGGTTCTAGTTCCATTATCGCCTGAATAATGATGTAGAACTGTCAGTTTTTCCAAACTGCTAAAAATAGTAACCTACTATTTTTAGAAAGTTTACATTTGGGAACAGATTGAAGTGAAAATTTACAGGAAGTTACATAATAGAAAAATAAGACCTTTGGTGAAGGAATCACGTGAAGATCATTTGTGAGCTGAAAGATATTAAAGTTTTTATTTCCCAAAAAATGCCTAAAAAATTATTCAAACTCAGGTTTGAGGCACTAAATGGCCATGTACATGTTCAAAAATGGGTAGAACTAGAAAAGCAGGTACTTAGTGCGTAGAGCACTCAATGAGCTTTTTGACACATAAAACGGTTTGTCAATCGGATGCTCGGATCAAAAGTTATGGCTCCTGGAAGTTGACCTATTTTTGGACCGAGATGCAAATTTCGAAATTAGGTTGTTGGCCACCAAAAAGGCTATTAATAACCATTTTTGGGAACCCTCAGTAGTAGTAGAGTTAAGGTGGGAAGTGTAGAGTTAAGAATAGGAAGGAAAACAGAAACCCTAGCTAATTTGGGGTCACAGGAGGCAGATGATTCCAGAGTCTTGCGAGAGGAAGCTGTAATGTGTCGTAGCATGTGGAGGGTTGATTCCTCTGATTGCATGTGAGCTTCTGTAATGTAATAAGTTGTCCAAATCAATAAATAAATTTTGATTTTATGTGTGTAATTTCTATTTTATGATTTACCCCTTTCATTAAGTGGTGTCAGAGCAAGGGTTCCTGAGTGTGTAGACAGATCGCCAACCGTGAGGTAGTTTGCACCAGGACCTGAGGTTGTGGGTTTGCTGCAGAGATCAAGATGCCTCCATGAAGAAACTGTATTGGGAGGAATTCTTTGATGGAAGAGGGTTTTAGAGCCCTACAAAGGCAAATTGATGCATTGCAAGAGGAGCTGCGAAGAAGGTTTGAGCTGAGAACAAGAGAAGAAAGTGAAGATGAAGTTGAAGAAGAGTTATTTGAGGATGAGCAAGAAGCTGCAGGAGATCCTGCCAAAGTTAGGTTATTGAGGGCCATTTCAAAGATTGGAAAGAGGCCCAGGATTGAAGTTTCTACATATTCTAGAGATTTGAATCTGGAACAACTTATTGATTGGATCAATGACATGGAGGAATAGTTCGAGTATGAAGATGTAGAAGACCCAGATCAGGTCAAGTTTGCAAAGACAAAATTGAAAGGCCACGTCAATATTTGGTGGAAGCAGGTCTAGTTAGAGAGGAACATAAGAGGAAAAGGAAAGATAATTATATTGGATTGAATGGTGGAGAAATAGAAGAAGCGGTTCATTCCTGTGGAGTATGAGATGGAGTTGTTGAAGAAGGTATAAGGACTGAAGCAAGGTAACAAGTCTATTAAGGAGTATAAAGAAGAGTTTTATAAAATTACTATTAGGATAGGCCATGTAGAGCCCAACAAGGAGAAGGTATCCCGGTACATTAATGGGTTGAGGCCAAGTATTCAAGAGGAGTTGAGCCTAGTTAGAATGACCACCATAGAAGATGCATACCAATTTTCCCTAAAGGTGGAAGAGAAGCTAAATAAAAGATTTGATAGCAAGAAAAGGGGAAGAGGTCAAGGTGGAAGGACTAGTGGAAGACCCTATGGGGGATGAAATGAAGTCTCAATGAAAAGTGAAGAAGCTAGTACCAGTCGAAATCAGAGAGGAGATAATACTTACTGCCTCCATGACTAGAACAATTGAGTGTTCGCAACATCAAGGAAGGACAAATAGAAGACTTGAAGGCAATGCACAAGTTGCACATGTAGATGAAGATGCACATTCTAAGCATTCTGAATATGCTAAAAGGGGAAAAACCCTAGTTGTCAAAAGAACCTTACTGAATGAGGAGAAAGAACCTAATCAGAGGAAGAGTTCATTCCGCACAAGGTGCAAATGTGAAGGTAAGTGTTGTAATATTATTATTAATAGTGGAAGCACTGATAATCTTGTTTAAGATGAGATGGTTGACAAGTTGAAGTTGACAAGAAGAAAGCATCCGCATCCATATCAGATTGTATGGTTGCAGAAGGACCATAGAGCTTTGTTCAATGAGCAGTGTTTAGTGAAGTTTAAGATTAGAGACTACCATGATGAGGTGTTGTGTGATATCATACCAATGGACGCATGTCATATGCTATTGGGGAGGCCATGGAAGTATGATAGAAGTGCTATCCATGATGGTCATGCAAACACATATTCCCTAACAAAGGATGGAGTTCGTCATAAGTTAAAGCCCTTGAAGGAGGTGGGAGAAAAGGTATGTAGTACTGCCAGAATTTGCCTAGTAGATGGTAGGAAATTTTTGGAGGGTATGAAGCATGAGTGTCATTTCTTTGCATTGATTCTTAAGATTACTCAAGAGAATTGTGAAGATATACCAATAGAAGTTTCAGATATGTTGGAAGTGTTCCAAGACATTATCTTTGATAGTGTACAAGAAGGTTTACCACCAATAAGGAAGATAAGTCATCAAATGGATTTGATACCAGGAGCCAGTTTACAAAACAAGGCAGCCCACAGAATGACCCTTGTAGAGAATGAAGAGCTGAACAGACAAGTTTAGAAGTTGTTGAGGATGGGACTGATAAGGGAGAGCCTAAGTCCATGTGTGGTACCTATAGTACTAGCACCAAAGAAGGATGGAGAATGGAGGATGTGTATAGACTCTCGAGCCATCAATAAGATAATGATCAACTATAGATTTCCATTGCCAAGAATGGATGACATCATGGATTGTTTGAGTTGAGCCAAGTACTTCACAAAAATTGACCTAAAGAGTGGATATCACTAGTTCGTATCAGAGAGGAAGATGAATGGAAGATAGCCTTCAAGACAAAGGAAGGTTTGTATGAGTGGTTAGTCATGCCATTTGGGCTAACCAATGCACCAAGCACATTCATACGGCTCATGAATGAGGTACTAAAAGAATTTTTGGGAAGTTTTGTTATTGTTTATTTGGATGATATTTTGATTTTTAGTAAGACTTGGGATGAGCATCTAATGAATATTAGAAGAGTTCTAGAGAAGCTGAGGGAGGAGAAGTTGATTAATCTGAAGAAATGTAGTTTTGTAAAGAAGAAGTTGGTATACCTAGGATTTGTTGTCTCAGAGGAAGGTCTTAAGATGGACCTAGAAAAAGTAAGGGCTATCATTGAATGGCCTACGCCATGGAGTGCAATGGAGGTAAGATATTTTCATGGTTTGGCAAGTTTTTATAGAAAGTTTATCAGAAATTTTAGTATCATTTGTGCACCCCTAACTGAGACAATGAGAGGGCATAGACAAGAGTTTAGATGGACTAAAGGAGCCAACAAGAGCTTTGATACATTGAAGCAGAAATTCGTAGAACAACCTATTTTGGCACTTCCATATTTCAATAAGGTATTTCAGGTAGATTTTGATGCTAGTTGTAGTGGTATAGGAGATATTTTGAGCCAAGAAGGTAAGCCCATTGCCTATTTTAGTGAGAAGCTCAATGATGCCAAGAAAAAGTATTCTTTTTATGATAAGGAATTTTATGCAATAGCTCAGGCTTTGAAGAAATGGAGACATTATTTGTTTCCAAAAGAGTTTATTTTATATACTGATCATTAGGCTTTGTAGTATCTTAATAGTCAAGGGAAGTTGAACCAAAGGCACTTAAAATGGGTTGAGTTTTTGCAAAGCTATACTTTTATTTTGAAGCACAGGAGTGGGAAGTCCAACAGAGTTGTAGATGCCTTGAGTAGGAGGTAAAATTTGTTGATAGAAATGAAGATAGAGGTTGTTGGGTTCAATGAGCTCAAAAGTTTGTATCCTGAGGATCCAGATTTTGTAGAGGCCTGGAAAGCTTGTTTGGAACCTATTACTTTGGACAAGACAAAATGGTTGGATTCAATAATCTAAGATGGCATGTTGTTTAGAGGAAGCCAGTTGTGCATTCCAAGAATTTCCATGAGAGAGAACCTAATTAAGGAGACGCATAGTGGAGGATTGGTCAGACACTTTGGTTGAGATAAGATCATTGCTATTGTTGGTGAAAATTATTATTGGCCATAGTTGTAGCAGGATGTGAGGAAATTTGTACAGAGTTGCAGAGTATGTTAGATGGCAAAAGGAGCAAGTTAGAACACAGGTCTACATCAGCCATTACCTGTCCTAGAGAAACCATGGGATGATATCAGGATGGATTTTATTCTTGGTTTACCAAGGACACAAAGAGGACATGATTCCATTTTTGTGGTGGTGGATAGATTCTCGAAGATGGCACATTTTATTCCTTGCAAGAAGACTAATGATGCTATTCATATTGCAAAGTTATTTTTCAGGGAGGTGGTGAGATTACATGGTCTATCAAAGAGCATAGTTTCAGATGGAGATACCAAGTTTGTTGCTTATTTCTGGAGGACATTGTGGAAGAAGTTGAAGATAGTTTTGAAGTTTAGTTCTGCACAGCATCCACATACTGATGGACAGACCGAAGTGGTGAATAGGAGTTTGGGTAACCTACTACAATGCTTAGTAGGAGATAAGCCCAAGGGATGGGATTTGATTTTACCATAGGTAGAATTTGCTTAGAACAATTCTCTCAATAGGAGTACTGGTAAATCACCATACTAGATAGTATATGGTAATAGCCCAAATAATGCTTCTGAGTTAAGGAAGCTGGACAAAGGAGAAAAGCCAAGTGCTGAAGCTGAAGACTTTGTAGAACACATGAAGAATTTGCATGAAGAGGTGAAAAAGTACATTAATAAGATGAATATTCAGTACAAGGCTAAGGCAGATTAGAAGAGGAGATATAAGGAATTCTAGGTACGAGATGAAGTCATGGTTCACTTGAGAAAAGAAAGGTTCCCAATTGGAACATACAATAAGCTAAAAATGAAGAAATTTGGACTATGCAAAATCTTGAAGAAACATGATTCAGGAAATGCATATGAGGTGGAGCTGCCGAGTGGGATCAACATTTCCCCTATTTTCAACATTGCTAAATTATCAGAATATCATGAAGTTGGAACAGAGGATGGACCAATAGAGGAACAGTGGAGTATTCTAGCATCTACTTCAATAGAGGAGATAGTAGAGATCTTGGATAGACCTATGGGAAGGAGTACTTGGGATAGGCAATACGAGGAATATCTTGTGAAATGGAAAGGAAGGCCTATTGAAGATTCTTCTTGGTTGTCTAAGGTAGAGGTTGACTGTTTGGATTTTCCTCACACAAACACCTAAGACATGACAGGGTCACTTTTCAAATTACCCTCGGTGTCTAATGCAGGAGCATCCAGTGGTGTAAGGGCAATCTTGTATCACCCAAAAAAAAGATGTGTTTCAAAATTGTTGATGTTCTTTCCATTTCTTTTCAAAATTTGTGGTTTCGGTTCCATGATCGCTTGAAAAATGATGTAGAACTTTCAGTTTTTCCAAACTAGCAAAAATAGCAACTTGCTATTTTTAGAAAGTTTGCATTCAGGCACAGATTGAAGTGAAAATTTACAGAAGTTACATAATAGAAAAATAAGACCTTTGGAAAAGGAATCACGCAAAGATCATTTGCGAGCTGAAAGATATTAAAGTTTTCATTTCCTGAAAAAAACTTGAAAATTATTCAAACTCAAGTTTGAGGCACTAAATGGCCCCATACAGGCCCAAAAATGGCTAAAACTGGTAGAGCAAGTTCTTAGCGCATAGAGCATTCTGTAAACTTTCTGACACATAAAACAGTTCTTCAATTATACACCTGGATCAAAAGTTATGGCTCCCGAAAGTTGACCTATTTTTGGAGGGAGATGCAAATTTTAAAATTAGGTTGTTGGCCGCCAAAAAGGCTATTAATAACCATTTTTGGGAACTCTGGGTAGTAGTAGAGTTAAGGGGGGAAGCATAGAGTCAAGAATAGGTTGGAAAATAGAAACCCTAGCTAATTTTGGGTTACAAAAGGTGGATGATTCTAGAGTCTTACGAGAGGATGCTGTAATGTGTTGCAGCATGTGGAGGGTTGATTCCTCTAATTGTATGTGAGCTTCTGTAATGTAATAAGTTGTCCAAATCAATGATGAAAGTTCTATTTTATGTGCAATTTTTGATTTATGATTTACCCCCTTCATCAGGTTTTCAAATAAGTAGTTGCAGTAACAAGTATAAAGCTTCATACTAATAAGGTTTTGAGGGCACATAGGCTAGGAACAACATTTTCATTTGCTAAGGGACAGGTTTCTTGAAAGCATGGCTACTCATTGAAGCCTACTCCTGAACTAAGAACAAGTATACTAACTTATGCATGTGATTAGGGGCTTCAGACAATAAATTAGTAGTTAATACTAGAGGACTGCAGAATATTAAGAAGATAGGGAGCAGTCCTAGATTATAGGCTTTAGGAGTTATTAAGGTGTAATGAGCAACATCTAATGAGAAGCTTGCCAAGAAGATAAAGGAACAAATAGGCTGTGTTGAAGACTATCTCAGGCTCAAGGTAAAGTCATTTAGTGAACTGTCATGATAGGTAATGACCATCAACATGAAGAATATCTTAATAGCAACCATCTTAGTAAGAAAGTAGTCATCAAAGAAGAAGATCCATTAAAGCATCAGGAACATGTAGAAGGAATATCAAAGAATAAATAGGGATACACTTGCAAATAGGAGTTACAATATGCAGAGACCTTAAGGTTTTCTAAATTGGACTGTGTAGTGAAGTCATGACAAAGAAAAATCAAAAGGAACAATTCAGAAGGCCTTTGATGATCTTTAAATTGACCTTGCCCTTATTCAACAAGTTTCCTTTGATCAGGTACTAGAGAAGACATACACAGTCTTACACAATTGAAAGAGAAGCATATCAGTCATAACAACATGGCTATCAAGAAAACAATGAGAAAGGGAAAGCATGGAGGTAGCCACACGAGGTGAAAGACTAAGGCAACAAACATTAATAGATGATCATAGAAGCAAGTAGAGGATAGACATAAGCAAGACTTAACATAATGTGTTATAAACTATATTGAATATCATGTGAAGATACTGTTGAGTAATCATCATTAAGATACCATGATAGAGATATGGGTTGTGGTAGAACATTACCCTTATACTAGACAAGCTACTCTGAGAAAGGCAGTGTTGAAAGGTATTTCTATGGGACTTTCAAAAAAGGGACATAGATATCACCATCTTTATGCCCTGGAATAGTCATTATAGAGACCATAATAGTCATCTTATGACAATGAACAATCAAATTTCAAACTCAAGGGGCAGTGAATCTCTAAAATAGCATGAACATTAGTATGGAACATTTATTGAAGCAACAATAGAGGTAGTTGAGAGTCAAGAGGAGCAACCAATGCCATTAAGAGGACATATAGAGCCCATAGTAGTCAAGCAATGAATAATGAATAGTAAGGGTACAAAAGACAAAAGCTATCTAGATTGTTATGAGATTGAAGAAACTGTGGAAGCATACAAAATTATATCATTCTTTGTCTTGCAAGAGAAGCCCTTACTATTCTTTTCAAAACACATTGCTCATATTTTTTTCACTAAAGGAGGGATAGATACCAAGGTTTCACCATTTTCTAATGAAAGTGAAGACAATAGAATGAAACAAGTTTTACTGATACATTTGAAGCCACAAATAAATGGTGAAACCCTAGCTAGGTTCATAATCAGCTAAGCTTACCTCACGCTATTTTCTTCACAGTAAAGATATGAAGCAGTTATTGAAGCAATAATAGAGGTACTTTAGAGTCAAGAGGAGCAACCAATGCCATGAAGATGATAGATAGAGCCCATAACAGTCAAGCAATTACTAATGAACAGTAAGGGCACAAAAGACAAAATCTATCTAGCTTGTGATGAGATTGAAGAAGCTGTGGAAGCATACAAAATTAAATCATTCTTAGTGTTGCAAGAGAAGCCCTCATTATTCTTTCCAAAACACATTGCTCATATTTTTTAATCAAAGGAGGGGCTGATACTAGGGTTTCACCATTTTCCAACAAAATCCAAGACAACAGAATGAAACAAGTTTTACTTTTACATGTGAAGCCACAAATAGATGGTGAAACCCTAGCTAGGGTTCACAAGCAGCTAAGCTAACCTCATGCTATTTTCTTCTTAGTAAATATATGAAGCAAAGAAGATCTAGACTGATATCATGATAGATTTTCCCAAAGGAAGCAAAAATACCATTGAAGGGTAGAACCATAATGAAGTGGTACCTCCATTTCATACACAACAAAGCAACCTTTCCCACTTGTGATTTTATGATAAAAACATAAGGCAAAGAAAGTGGAAACTTTTCACTAATTCATGCTAGAAAGATCACTATATCAGTCGAAAAGATGCCAAGTGAACAAACATAGCAGAGAGAGTAAAAAATGAAAGCCATATTTTATAGTTTTTGCTAAGCTTACACAGTTGGGTCTAGTTACTTCCCAATTTTTCTCATAGAAGCTTGCATATAAGACAGATTCTACATATTCTTCATTAGTTTTTTAGAAAAGATACAGTAATATGAGAGAAAACTTACAAATGTGAAGTAGTGGAGTCTAAAACAGTCTAAGGAACCCTTTGAAGAAGCTACATAGGAGAAAATTAGCCTTCAAACCCTTCATGGCGGCGTAGAGGTGAAGCAAGTAGTTGAAAAGTGATAAGAATGAAATGATGCCTTTAGAGTTTACAAAAGGTGTCTTATTCATAACAATGCCCTAGCTTGATGGGCTTATTTTCTTTTTGTGACTTCTAAAGTTAAAATCATTAAAAATCAAATGAGGGCTCGTGGTCAAACACTTGAAAGTGTTGATGGCTAGGTATCATGATGAGCCCGTGAGTAAATAAAGTGATGATTACACTTTTTAACCTTTTGAAAGGTTTCTTTTCAAACCTTAGAGCACCAAAGGAAGCATCATTAGACGTTAAGGAAAATTAGAGAGTATTTGATGACCTTTTAAGGTCTTATATGTCACTTGGGTCAGATTTGGGTCAACATTATGCATGTTGAGGAATATTTGGAGTTTTTCATGAAATGGAGATGTTGCAAGTGTGTGCTAACCGATGTTGTCATTGATGTCAACATATATGTGTTGTCATTGGTGTCAACTGTGCTCTTGTTTTGATGCCTACTTGTGTTGAGTTAGTTGCTTTGTATTGGATAAGTGTTGAACATAATAAGAAAGTGTTCCTAATATTGAGTTTCAAGTGCTTTTGAGAAAATTTGCTCTTGTTAGGGTTATCCGATAGAAGATATCAATTAAATGCAAATAAAGAATAAATAGAGGAATTAAAATACATAGAAATAATAGCAACGAGAGACAATTTTTAATGTCGTTCACCCAAACTCGGGCTATATCCACCAACAGAGAGTCTAATATTATTATCTAGTAAATCAAACCGATTACAACCAGCAATCCCTACAACTCAATATTGCTACAAATGCTACAATACAATATCAATGGAAACCCTAACCATTATCAAATAAAGGTAGGGTAAATTTAACCTCTTGAGTTTGATTAGGCTCCATATAACAACAATCTCCCAGTGGAAACGATGTGTTATAGAGTATTTTGGCTTGCAGAAGAACATTGCAGTGTTTTGCTCCACATATCTTGTATATTGAAAATCTTTGTTTAGAGTTTGGAATTTATATTAAGGGATGTCTTTAGTTGCTATGTTTCAAGTTTGATGCTCTGGTGTGAAGATTTAAGTGAGTTCTGTTAACCAGAGTAAAAACTACTTTTTTGAGTATTCAAGGGTGACAAGGAGAATGTATTCTGCTCCGCATCTCTCCGCATTTAAGTTTTATTGTTTGTGGTTCTAGAGTAAAGTCAGGGATGATGTTAGGTGTCTTTAATTCAAAAGGTTTGTTATTTGGTGCTCCGCAAGCAATCTTCTCTTTTTGACAATGGCTAATAGTAATGTTTAAGTCCTCCAATTTGATGAATCTTTTGGATAAAGTAATTAGAGGTTGAGTGGAAGTTCTTGGTAATTGTAACATGCTTGTGGCTATCTCTAGATTGTGTTCTTGCTTTTTGATTGGTCCATAAAGTGTAATTTTGATCATGGTTGAAGCATGTTCCTAAAAGTCTTAGTGTTAACTCCAATCTTGGCTGACCTAGTTGTTCTCACTACATACCGTTATGCTTTGGGGATTGTAGAAGCATGTTGTTGCATGGAAGATTGTATTTGAGTCCCAGCTAAGGTGTGGCATGGTCCACAATCATTATTTTCTTTCACAAATCTATTTAGGTCCAGACCTATTCAAATGTATGTTTGTAATGCCAACTTTGGAGATTGTTCCAATGGTTGATGATTGTAATGTCGACCTTGATGTACATTCCAAGGTTGATGAATTGTATAATTACATGTAATGAATTTGTCAAAAATGGATCGATGGGTAAAGATGCAAATATAACTATGTGTGAGTGAAGAAGGTAGAAAAGAAGAAGAATAAGTGTGCTTCAATGGAATTGAACCTTGGCATGGAGTAGATGTTATTATCTCAGTTCACCAACTCTGGCAGTGAGCCCTTTCATTTGAGTAGTGAGCTCTAGGTAGTGAGTCATAAGGAAGTGAGCCTCTAATTTTTGGTATTGTTACTACATATTATATTTTGAGCTAGCACTCACCCTGGTTTTTCCCTTATTGGTTTTTCCACATAAAAATCTGGTGTCTCATGTGTTGAATGTGTGATTGTGCTTAAGTTTCTGATTTCTTGCTTTCATGGTTAAATCATAATAATAGTAATAAAGTGATTGAAGTGTTGAAGAAGTTAAGTTTTGGTTACAACTGATTCACCCCCCTCTTAGTTGTCTTGTGCATTTCAACAATTGGTAACAAGGCGAGGGTTCTCAGAAGCAAGCCTAACATCTTGAGGTAGATATGGGATGTCACACAAGAAGGATGCTCCACAGTTTGATGGAATGGATTATGCTCTCTCGAAGGTACAAATGAAAAGTCATATCATTTGTCTTGGTTATAGTGTTTGGAAGATGGCAGTTACAAAGTATAATATTCCTTTGAATGGTCCATCATCTAAAGATGAAGTCAAATAGTACGAGTTAAATGGAAAATCTAAAGATGCTCTATTAAGTTCTTTGTCCAACATTGAGCTAATGAATGTTTTAGATCTAGAAATTGCTTATGATATCTGGGAAAAAAATAAAAAATTTGTATGAAGGAGACAAATCTACAAAGAGTGCCAAACTACAGAACCTGAATGTGAAGTATGAAGGTCTGAAGATGAGTGGAGATGAGAACATAATAGTCTACATCAAAAAGTTGATGAAATTGTTAATGGAATCAAAGGTCTTGGAGGAACTATTAATGAGAATGAGGTTGTGTTGAAGATTCATAGGTCATTGCCTAAATCCTAAAGTCACAAGGTGTCGACAATTGAAGAAGTTATGAGTGTGAAAAAGATTTTAAAAGATCAATTGCTTGGAAAGCTTACTACTTTTGAGATTTGACAGAGTTTGGTGATGTCCTACCAAAGACTGAGACTGCTTTCAAAGCCAACACTTTAGAGAAGACTTCAAGAGTTGAGAAGTATGCTGTGGAACCTAATGATTACCTTGATGAAATTAAAGCCAACTTTGTGGATAGAATGCAAAGAGGTGCCGGTAAGTTCAAAGGAAAATTACCATTCAAATGATTTACATGTGGTAAGATTGGTCACTATGCTTCTAGGTGTCCGAAGAGAATTCAAAGGAATAGGAAGAAATTTGAAAGCAGACCTAGGA
This sequence comes from Cunninghamia lanceolata, assembly GCA_027924645.1. Taxonomy (NCBI): domain Eukaryota; kingdom Viridiplantae; phylum Streptophyta; class Pinopsida; order Cupressales; family Cupressaceae; genus Cunninghamia; species Cunninghamia lanceolata. Next base: position 13,131,170 of record BSBN01000892.1, read on the forward strand.
TCATAAAGAAATGCTATTATGTTAGATATCTTGACGATGATGGTATAAAAGATGATGATTCTAATGATAATAGTGCAAATAAATGTTTGTTTATTGCTATTAAAGAACTTGTGTCTACTATTCTTGCTAGCTATGTGAAGAAAGAAAAACTAGTGGAAGAGAGTGCTTTGTCTGTTTTCCAGGTTGAGAAAGATAAGGATGAATGGATTATTGATTGTGGATGTTCACATCACATGACGGGTGACAAAAGTAACATTGTTAGTCTAGAAAAGTATGATGGGGGACTGGTTAGGTTTGGAGATGATGCTGCTGGTAAGATTTGTTGAAGAGGATCTATTTCTTTTGATGGAAAGCACAATACAGATCATGTTCTATATGTGAAGGGTTTAAAGCACAATCTTTTGAGTATTGGTTAGATGTGTAACAAAGGTTATAATCTGAGATTCAAGGATAATGGATGCAAGATCATGGAAAGCTCCAAAACAATGATTGCTACTGGTAAGAAGACTAGAGGTAATGTTTATCACTTGAGAGGAACTAATGATTATTGTTTGTTGGCTCAGACAGATGAGAGTTGGTTGTGGCATAGAAGGATGTTTCATATCAATTTTGAAAACTTGGTGAAGATATGTTTAGTATAGGTTTAAGAGATCTGCCTAATCTTATGAAGCCTGCTAATACTATTTGCAAGGAATATCAATTGCGGAAGCAAACAAGAACAAGTTCCAAGAGTAAAGAACATTTTTTTGTTGGATTGCTTGAGCTAGTGCATATAGATTTGTGTGGTCCTACAAGAGCAAGAAGTTTGCAAGGAGACAAGTACTTTATGTTGCTTATTGATGATTATTCTAGAATGACTTGTGTCACTTTTCTAAAAGAGAAATCAAAAGCCCTAGATAAGTTCAAATCCTTCAAGGTGATGGTTGAGAATGAGTTAGAATTGAGGATCAAATGCCTAAGATTTGATAGAGGAGGTGAGTTCACATCAAATGAATTCAATATTTAAGTGAAGAACAAGGAATAAAGATATAGTTGTCTACTCCTAGGACTCCTCAATAGAATGGAATTGTTGAAAGAAAGAATAGGACAATGCAAGAAGCTGCTAGGACTATGATTAAGGAGGCTAACCTACCAGAAGTGTATTGGAGAGAAGCTATACATACTATTGTATACATTCAAAATAGTGTTCAAGTCAAAGGTAATTGTACAAAAAATCCTTATGAATTGTGGTATGCAAGAGTTCCTACAGTGAAATATTTCAAAGTTTTTGGAAGTAAATCTTATATGAAAAGAGAAGAAGAGCTAGGCAAGTTTGATGCTAGGTGTGATGATTAAATTTGCCTTGGATACTCTACTAAGAGTAAGGCCTACTGGTGCTACAATAAGAGACTGAGAAAGATCATTGAGAGTGGTAATGTGAAGGTTGATGAGGACAAGGAAAGAATATCATATCTGAGTGGCTATGAATTAGATGAACCTATTGCTATAGTAAATGCAGAAAAAGTTGAACAAAAAGATAGTCAAGATGAGAAGAAAGGGCTTCTGTAAATGTTGTTAAGACTCCTAGGTATGTCAGGATTAATCATTCTAAAGATCATATTATTGGTGACAAAAGCAAAGGGGTATTGACAAGGAAAAGAGCTGCAGAAGAATAAGTGAACTACTGTTTACTCTCAAAGATTAAACCTAAAACTATAAGTGAAGCCTTCAAAGATGAAAATTAGGTAAAGGATATGGAAGAAGAGTTGATGGAGATAAAGAAGAATCAAACATGGGAATTGGTTCCTAGACCTGCTGATAAGAATGTGATAGGAACTAAATGGGTTTTCAAGAACAAGATGAATGAGAATGGAGAAGTAGAAAGAAATAGAGCAAGACTGGTATGCAAAGAATATTCTTGTTACAAGTATGGGCCTAACTGGTGTTGTCATTGATGTCAACATACTCCTGTTACATTAATGATAAGGATTGGATGATCTGTTTGCTGAGGATATTGAGAAAATTGGTCATATCAGGAACAGTGAAGAATAGTGAAGACAGTAAAGTAAAAGTCCAAGTTAAGTTGAGGATCAGAGAATGTAGTTGAAAGGGTTTGTAGATATGTATCTTAAGATGATTCAATAAAGATTTCAGAGGTCCGTATGAAGATCTGAAGAAGTTGTGGTCGCTCAAGTAAAACCAGTTCTGGCAGGTGTTTAGAGGTGACAGAGTGATACAGATAGGTCCGGTGAGATTTGGAAATGCTTTATCCTATTCTGTAGATTTAAGGGAGTGTTTAGGAAGTCTTTATGAAGTGTCAACTCATTTGGTTCATGGTTTGAAGGTCTGCAAGCATCTATTCCTTTGTGGCAGTGATGACATACTATGTTCTTGAGGTTTTGGATGAAGGAGAGAAGGATTTCAGTAAGCAGACGAAATGTTGATGTTCATGGTGATTCAGGCAAGCTTGTGGAGGTATTTGGATCATGTCCAATTCATGTTGGTGGTCTGCATTAGAGTTTAAGCTTGCATTTAAAGATTTACTTCCGGATGAAGGTGTTCTTCCTTATACTAGCCGACTGGATGAGTTACTCATCCTACAGATGTTCTTGTAGATGTTTGTTGACTTAGATGATTATTCCTAAGTCAATGTCTTGTATAAATAAGGAATTGTGAAGTCACTTCAAAGGGTGACTAGTTGAGATAAGTGTGTGGTAGCGAGGAGGAGAGCGAAAAGCAAAGTACAAGTATTGGGCTTAAATGGAACTGAATCAAGCATGGTGAAGATGCTATTCTCTAGTTCATGTATGTGATACTTACTATTTTGTAGATAGTGTGTCTCTTATAGGCAGTGAGCCTTTTGTGAGCAGTGTGCTCGAGCAGTGAGACCTAATTGGCATGTTCCATTTTGTTCTTTCTATTCTTCTAACAGAGAATACAATATTGAGTTAATCACCCTGTGGTTTTTCCCTTAACTGGGTTTTCCACTTCAAAATCTTGGTGTCTTGTGTGTTAATGTGTTTCTGCTCTTGGTTCAATGCATTGTGTTTCCATGATTGAATTATTATTATGCTACTGAATTACAAAGTGAATTAAGTGTGTAAAGTGCAAGAAAGTTTTGGACAACTAATTCACCCCCCTCTTAGTTGTCTGCCTTGAATCTAACAATTGGTGTCAGAGCCAAGTTCCTCTAAAAGAGCTTAATCGCTTGAGGAGATCTAGGATGTCATTCTACAAGAAGGATAGTCTAAAGTTTGATGGAACCAATTTCAATCCTTGGAAAAGTTGCATGAAATTTCACTTGCAATGTATGGGAATGCAGTACTGGAACATGGTTTCAACAAAGTATACTCCTCCACAGGGTGGCATGAAAACCCAAAATGAAATCACAGATGCTGAAAACAATCTACGAACTATAGAGGCTCTTCTAAGTGCATTATCTAATTCAGAGATTTCAAATGTTGTTGATCTACCAATTGCTTTTGAGATTTGGGAAAAAATGGAACTTCTACATGAAGGAGACAAATATGTTAAAAGTGCAAGGCTACAGAGTCTGAAAGGGAAATTTGAAAATCTGAAGATGAGAGATGATGAAACTATCACTACTTTTATGCCAAGAGTAAATGAGATTGTTTGTGGTATCAGGTGTGCTGGTGGATTCTTGGATGAAGATGAGATTGTTGGCAAAGTTCTCAGATCCCTTCCTACTTCTTATAAAATCAAGGCTGCTGCCATTGAAGAATTTAGAGCCCACACAACTGTCACAAGAAATCAATTGGTTGGTAAATTGGCTATATTTGAAATGAATGAGTTTGGAGATGAACCCCCAAAGACTGAATCTGCATTCAAAGCTAGTGCCTCTGTAAAAGGTAAACAAAGGTTTGATCCTAGAGAGAACTCTTCAAGGAAACTATCTTGGTATGAAAAAGCATGAAAAGACCTAGAAGAAGAAGCAGAAACTGCTCACCTTGAAGCCCCTATTGCAAAAAGATTGCCAAGAGGATCTGGTAAGTATGAAGGAAAATTGCCTTTTAAGTGATTTAACTACAATAAGATTGGTCATTTTGCCTCAAGATGTTTGGAAAGATTTTAAAGGCCAAATCCTAACAGATCAAGGTTCTAAAAGAATTGTTACTATATTCATGAAGGAGATGATGAAGGAGTAACAGATGATGAATCAAGGGCAGGAGACAATTCTGGAAGTGACTGGGTGTTCATTGCCATCAAGGAAGAAGATCCAATGCCCTCTAAATCTGTCAATCATAAAGCTATAGAAAAATATCTCAAATTGAAGAAAAGGATGATTGGGTCATTGATAGTGGTTGCTCTCACCACATGACTGGTGACAAAAATAAGTTCATAGGTTTGGAAAGGTATGAAGGTGGAGTGGTAAAATTTGGTGATAATTCTTCTTGTAGAATTAGAGGTAGAGGAACTATTTCTTTTGATGGAAGGAGCAAACTCGTAATGTACTATATGTTGAAGGTTTGAAGCACAATCTTCTCAGCATTTGACAGTTGGTGGACAAAGGTTATGATCTCATATTCAAGAATGGAAAATGCAAGATCTTTAAGAGTTCTGGAATAGAGATTGCATCCGGTAGCCAAACAAAAGGTAACATCTTCCATTTAGTTGGTACTAGTAAAAGTTGTCTATTTGTGCAAGTTGATCAGAGTTGGTTGTGGTATAGGAGAATGTGTCATGTAAATTTTGATAATATCATCAAGATAAGCAATACTCAGGCTGTAAGAGATCTTCCAAAACTGGTGAAACCTACAAATAGTTTATGTAAAGAATGTCAGTTGGGAAAACAAAGTAGAGTCTCATTTAAAAACAAGGAACAATCTTCTACCAGATTACTAGACTTAATTCATACTGATTTATGTGGTTCGACAAGAATCAGGAATGTGCAAGGTGATAGATACTTCATGTTGCTAATTGATGACTATTCCTAGATGATGTGGGTAACTTTTCTGAAAGAGAAATCAGAAGCTCTTAAGAAATTCAAAATATTCAAGGCTATGGTAGAGAATGAAACCAAATTAAAATTGAAATGTTTGAGGTCTGACAAAGGTGAAGAATTCACATCCAGTGAGTTCATAAAAATCTATGAGAAACATGGAATAAAGAGACAGTTGTCTGCTCCTAGGACTCCACAACAGAATGGAGTAGTTGAGAGGAAGAACCGGACCATCCAGGAAGCATCCAGGACAATGATGATGGAAGCAAATGTTCCTCAGATCTATTGGAGAGAAGCTGTCAGCACTATAGTCTATACTCCCAATCAAGTACAAATCAGAAGCAATACTGGTAAGACTCCTTATGAACTTTGGTTTGGTATCACTCCTATTGTAAGATATTTTAGAGTCTTTGGTAGCAAGTGTTATATTAAAAAGGATGAAGATCTAGGAAAGTTTGATGCTAGAAGTGATGAAGGAATATTCTTGGGCTACTCTACTCAAAGCAAAGCATACCAGTGTTATAACAAGAGACTGGGAAAGATTATAGAAAGTACAAATGTGAAGGTTGATGAAGGAATTTAAAAATCCTCAAGTTTTTATGAATATGATGAAGATGATCAGAATGGTGTTATGATTCAAGGAGCCCAAGCCCCTTCTAAAATTCAAATTTAAATTGATCTAGTAATTTAGGAAAAAGAGATGAGCTTTAATGGGCCTGATCAAGAATCTAAAGTGTAAGAAACTCCCAAAGTTCCAAGGTATGTGAGATAGAATCAGTCTGAAGATCAGATCATAGGTGACAAAAACAAAGGTGTTCAAACTAGAAGAAAAATTGCTCAAGATTCAGAAGAGTATTGTCTGATTTTAAAGATTGAACCTAAGACAGTGGATGAAGCTTGCAATGATGAAAACTGGACTAAAGTAATGGTGGAAGAGCTGATGCAAATTGAGAAAAATCACACTTGGGATCTTGTTCCCTGACCTAGAAACAAGAATGTGATTGGACCAAATAGGTCTTCTGGGACAAACTGAATGAAGTTGGTGAAGTAATCAGAAATAAAGCCAGATTAGTTTGCAAGGGCTATTCTCAAATAGAAGGAGTTGATTTTGAAGAAACTTTTTCTTCGGTGGCAAGAATTGAAGTAATTAGATTATTTCTTGCATTTGCTACCTTCAAGGATTTCAAAGTATATCAGATGGATGTCAAGTCAACTTTCCTGAATGGTGACTTGGAATAAGAAGTATACATTGAGCAACCAGATGTATTTCAATTGTTTGATCATGATGATATGGTCAGCAAGTTGAAGAAAACACTATATGGACTTAAGCAAGCCCCAAGAGCCTGGTATAAAAGATTGGATAAGCATCTCTTGAAGATTGGTTTCAACAAAGGTACTACTAACTATAATTTGTATTTCAAAATTGATTATGAAAACATCTTGATTATTGAAGTGTTTGTTGATGATATCATTTTTGGAGGAAGAGATAGTATGTGTAAAACCTTTGCAAATCCAATGAAAAGTGAATTTGAGATGTCCATGCTTGGGGAAATGAATTTCTTTTTGGGTCTACAAATCACTTAAACAAAGAAAGGAATATTCATTTCTCAGTCCAAATATGTGAAAGAATTATTGAAAAGTTTGGGATGGAAGACTCAAAGCCAAAGAATACTCCCATGGCAACTGGATGCAAATTAAGCAAAGATGATCACTCACCTAAGGCTGATCAGAAAAAGTATAGGTCAATGATTGGAGGATTGTTGTATCTTACTCAAACTAGACTAGACATTATGTAGATTGTTGGTCTTGTTTCTAGATTCTAGGCTGATCCTAGAGAATCTCATGTCATGGCAATCAAGAGGATTTTTAGATATCTAAAAGGGATAGTTGAGTATGGTATGTGGTATCCTAGAGATCATGATTTTTCTCTTCATGCATATATAGATGTTGATTGGGCAGGTGATGTGGATGACTAGAAGAGTACCAGTGGTGGAGCATTCTTTTTAGGGAAGAGATTGGTTTCTTGGATAAGCAAGAAATAAGAGAAAATATCTTTGTCCACTATAGAAGCAGAATATACTGCAGAAGCAAGTAGTTACACTCAAGTTTTCTGGATGAAAAAAATGTCAAGAGACTTAAGAGTGGAATATGGGGAGCCTATCACAATCTTTTGTGATAATTCAAGTGCAATAAATATATCTAAGAATCTAGTTTTGCATTCAAAGACTAAACATATATCCATCAAGTTTCACTTTTTGAGAGAAAAAGTAAACAAGAATCAAGTCAGATTGGAGTTTGTGCCTTCCAAGGATCAGATTGCAGATATCTTTACTAAACCTCTACCTAAGGACTCTTTTGATTTTCTCAAGGAGAAGTTAGGGATTATTGCCCTTTGGTGATGAACTAAGGTGCACTGATGTGCATAAGTCCGGTGGATATCACAGTCATATATTGTGATCCAAATTGATGATGGGAAGCTGCCACTTAGGGGGAGCAGCTGGTATAATTATGAAGTAGTGAAATTGCAAGTATGTGCCCTTTGCCATTGATGTCAAAGGGGGAGAGAAGACATGTGAAAAACAAGTGGTTGTTGATCAAAGGAGGAGCAAGGAAGAGAAGACATGTAAATGATTGTTGTTGATAGGGGGAGTTGTGTCAGTAAGAAAAAGTTCTTGTCTTGATGGTCAAAACAATTTTTCACATCATATGTTGCCATCAATGACAAAGGGGGAGATTGTTACAAGTATGGGCCTAACCGGTGTTGTCATTGATGTCAACATACTCCTGTTGCATTAATGATAAGGATTTGATGATTTGTTTACTAAGGATATTGAGAAAATTAGTCATATCAGGAACAATGAAGAACAGTGAAGATAGTAAAGTAAAAGTCCAAGTTAAGATGAGGATCAGAGGATGCGGTTGAAAGGGTTTCTAGATATGTGTCTTAAGATGATTTAGTAAAGATATTAGAGGTCCACATGAAGATCTAAAGAAGTTATGGTCACTCAATTAAAACTGGTTCCGGCAGTTGTTTAGAGGTGACTAAGTGATACAGATAGGTCCAGTGAGATCCAGAAATGCTTTATCCTATTCTGTAGATTTGAGGGAGTATTTAGGAAGTCTTTGTGAAGTGTCAACTTGTTTAGTTCATGGTTTGAAGGTCCACAAGCATCTATTCCTTTGTGACAGTGATGACAGACTATGTTCTTGAGGTTTCAAATGAAGGAGAGAAGGATTTTAGTAAGCAGATGAAATGTGGATGTTTGTGGTGATTCATGCAAGCTTGTGAAGGTCTTTGGATAATGTCTAGTTTGTTTTAGTGGTCCGCATTGGAGTTTAAGCTTGCATTTGAAGAATTACTTCTAGATGAAGGTGTTCTTCCTTAGACTGGCCGACCAGATGAGTTACTCATCCTGTGGATGTTCTTGTAGATGTTTGCCGACTTAGATGATTATTCCTAAGTCAATTTATTGTATAAATAAGGAATTGTGAAGTCATTTCAAAGGGTAACTTGTTGAGATGAGTGTGTGGTAGTGAGGAGGAGAGTGAAAAGTAGAGTAGAAGTATTAGGTTTAAATGGAACTGAATCAAGCATGGTGAAGATGCTATTCTCTAGTTCATGTATTTGATACTTAATATTTTGTAGATAGTGTGTCTCTTGTAGGCAATGAGCCTCTTATGAGTAGTGTGCTCGGGTAGTGAGCCCTAATTGGCATGTGCCATTTTGTTCTTTCTATTCTTCTAACATAGAATACAATCTTGGGTTAATCACCCCGTCATTTTTCCCTTAACCATGTTTTCCACGTCAAAATCTTGGTGCCTTGTGTGTTAATGTGTTTCTGCTCTTGGTTCAATGCATTGTGTTTCCATGATTGAATTATTATTATGCTACCGAATTACAGAGTGAATTTAAATGTTTAAAGTGCAAGAAAGTTTTGGACAACTGATTCACCCCCCCTCTCAGTTGTATGCCCTGAATCTAACAATTCTCAGATTGAAGGTATAGATTTTGAGAAGACCTATGGTCAAATGGAAAGGATTGAAGCAATAAGAATGTTTTTGGCATTTGCAAAACACAAAGATTTCAAAGTGTACTAGATGGATGTGAAGTCTACATTCTTGAATGGAGAGCTAGAAGAAGAGGTTTACATTGAACAATTAGAAGGATTTTAGTTATCAGACCAAGATGACATGATGTGTAGATTGAAGAAAGCCTTGTATGAACTAAAGCAAGCTCCTAGAACCTGGTATGCAAGGTTGGATAAGTACTTATTGTAATTAGGGTTTAGTAAAGGTACTGTAGATAGTAATCTCTATTTCAAAATCAATAATGATCAAATTCTGATTGTTGTAGTCTTTGTTGATGATATTATCTTTGGAGGCAATGAAGGTATGTGTGAGAAATTTGTAGAGGAAATACAAAAGGAGTTTGAGATGTCTATGTTTGGTGAAATTAATTTATTTTTAGGACTATAGATTACTCAATTAGGTAAAGAAATTCATTTCTCTATCTAAGTATGTACATTCCAATGTTGATATACATGCCAACGTTTATGTACATTCCAAGATTGATGAATTGTATAAATACATGTAATGAAGTCGCAAAAAATGGATCCATGGGAAAAGATGGGAATATAATTGTGTGTGAGTGAAGAAGGAAAAAAAGAAGAAGAATAAATTTTCTTCAATGGAACTGAACCCTGGCAAGGAGTATATGCTACTATCTCAGTTCACCAACTCTAGCAATGATCCTTTTTGGCAATGAACCTCTTCTCTTGGTAGTGAACCCTTTCATTTGAGTAGTGAGGTCTGGGGAGTGATCCCTAAGGTAGTGAGCTTTTGATTTTTGGTATTGTTACTACATATTATATTGTGAGTTACCATTCACCATGGTTTTTCCCTTATTGGGTTTTCCACATAAAAATCTGGTGTCTCATGTGTTGAATGTGTGATTGTGCTTAAGTTTTTGATTTCTTGATTTCATGGTTAAATCATAATAAAAATAATTAAGTGACTAAAGTGTTGAAGAAGTTAAGTTTTGCTTACAACTGAATCACCCCCCTCTTAGTTGTCTTGTGCATTTCAACAAGATATTGTGTATAAGTAATGTAATCATGACACCCTTTACCCCTCTTTGCATAGCCTAAGACACTCATAAATGTAATTTAACACCTATTAAGGTAATAATCACTAAATACCTTGTTACTTGTTATATAAACTTGTCATTTATAGTTTATGATAACACTTATTAAGGTAATTAATAAATCATATTAAATTTAATATTTGTTAAACTAGACTTATAAATTGCCCTCCTACCATGCAAAGAGAGAGTTAAAGAGGAGGGAGAGTTCAAACTAAGGTGGAAAAGTCATACAAGAGGTTAGTTTGCTTCTATTCTCGACTTTTGAGTCAAACTGGGCTATTTTCGGAAGTCAATTTGGTCAAACACCTTGAGAGGAGTTCTAAGATAAAATAGCTCATTTTGGAGTAGTTATGGGCCCTCTTATTTAGGAATTTTCCTCTTGCTTACCCAAAATCTGAGAGTTGACTTTTCCAACCTATTCTTGCATCAGTTGGAGTCCAGTTAGATAGGAGATGACTTCTCTTTGTCTTTTGGGGAGAGATTTTTGTATTATAGGAGAAAAAGCTTGTGCTTTTTCTTAATTCTTACTTTTTCTATGGCCTTTAGTATTGTAACTTAGCATTTTATAGATTTTATATAGTAGTAGCTTTATTTTAAGCATATTTTACAGTTATTGTAGAGATATTCCTTCCATTTTTCAATAAAATTAGGTGTTTTTCTTTTCAGATTTAGGTGTCTTGTTCTCTTTCAATTGATTTGATAAAGATTAATTATGTTTTAAATCAAAACCTTTAAGTTTTTTGTCTCATTCATTGAATGCAAGTATACAAAGGTACAAGTTTTACCACAGGTTATAGATTGTGCAAGTGATTTTTTGTGTTTCTATTAAATATTTATGTGATAAGATTGTTCAACTAAGTTGTATGAACAGATATATTGAAAGGTAGTTCTGAATCAAGTTGCAATGTTAGGGTATAATTATTGGTGCATCACCTCTAAGGATCAATTTTAGTTTTATTAATCATACTTCTATATCTTTTCCTTGAAAGTACATCAGATCCAAGGGGCATTTAAAGGGAGCCATTTCTTCCAAAGGTTCATTCTCATTATACACAACCCACAGTCTGAGATTGATCCAATGTGTTATGGGATTGTTAGACTTAGTGCTTGACAAGGTGCAATCCTTCGTGATAACACTTTAATTATGTTACAGAGAATTATTGTGTTGTGTTTGTACTTGTTTGTTGTAGATTTGTCTTCATCAATCCATCTCCTCATGGCATGAAAGATCTTCATCTCCCTGTGAGAGCTTCACCTCTAAGGTGACATCCACTTTGCATTTGAATCAATTTATCATATCATTTGCTTTTGCCTATGTCCACCAAGGACACACAATCTCTATCTAACAATGGTGTTGAAAGTGTTGAATGCCATTCCAGGGCTTGATCAAGGCAAGCTCCTAAACACCACAACCCCCAACCCCTCTCTTGTGATTGCAGGTGATAGGTGTCAAATCTTGTGGAGAGGAGTTGCTGGAGATCAGTGTAGAGCATAAAGATTCTAGATCTGAAGAAACCAACATAAAATATCCTTAATTGGACAAGGGAGATCCCTCTTTCATTGTCTAGTTTTTCACTATTAGAAATCTCTGAGTAGGGCATTGTCTACAACATATTTGTCTCTTGGTCTCGAGAAAAAGTGCTACCTTAGGAAAGGGTGATCCATCTTTTGTCCTCTAGTTTGTCATTGTCAGAAATTTTTGAGTAGGGTATAGTCTACAACATCATTGGCTCCCAGTCTCCAAAAAAAGTGCTACCTTTGACAAGGGTGATCGCTCTTTCATCCCCAAAGTTTTTCCTTTTTTGAAATTAAAATACTGGTATATTTCTAATATATATTTAGTTCCTTCTTGTGTGAGCATTTGTTGAGTTTCGTCCATTTGTTTACGATTTTGCATAACTAGTGTTTTAGGCCTAATCAAATTAGTGTTTTAACATGACATCAATCTATTCTATCTTTCCAAACATCTCATAGTGACATCAGACATGTATCTGAGTCCTCTATCATAGTTGTTTCTTAGCTCGATCTATGTCCTTGAATGCATGTGTGAAAGAAGGGTTTAATTGAATTTAATTAACATACAATTTGATCATCCCCATTTTAATACATAACATTTTGTGAACCTATGTTTTTATGAACATTGCATCTTGTTGAGTGTTGTAAATAATATTTCCATTTATACACACCATATTCATCATTCTACATTAAAAAATCTTTCAAAAAAACTGAAAATTTTGAAAAAATTAAGCATCCTAGGCTTGCATCAAGGCATAATTTGCACTATTTTCATTGCATTTTATCTAAAACATTTAAATTTCTAATATTTACATCACACATGACATAAATTACAAAAGTTCACCATTTCATAATCATTTACCTTGCATTTATATACTTTATTTGCTAGGGTTTGCTTGAAATTTTGCCATTTTCATATAACCTATTAATTCCAAAAGCTAGGGTTTGTAGCTAAAATCTTGTTTCATATTTTACTACTCATTTTAGCACTCATTCAAACTTGATTTTGGACAATAGTTTTTCATCATTGTGTGTTTTTGCATTTAGATTTCAAATTTTACATTTACACATTGTGTATTTCAACAAAAATTAACATATTCATTCATTTTTCCTTAAAATTTCACTTACACTTTGCATTGTAGAATTTTGATATCATATTTAAATCTGATCTGAGTTATTTTACATATTAAATCTGATTATATTCCATTCATTCATCATTTTGCATACTTTTGAAATGCCTTAATTTTACTATTGGGGTTTCAAAAATCCTTGCATTTTTACTACATTTTCGTTAATCTTTCATCTAGCACTGTAAGATTAGTGTGTTGTGAAAAATTCTGATGCATTATTGGACTGATTAAAAGGTTTTAATTTTCTTCCCCTCATCATTGTCCTAATCTCATTACATATTTTGTGCATTTGCATTGAAAAAAGTGAACATTTTAGGTGCATAAACAAGCATAGATTGGTGTTGTTTCATTGTATTCATCTTAAACATCTTGCAGCTTAGATCTTGCACTCATATTCAAGCATATATTCATTTGTAATTTGAAAATTTGGCATAATTTCATATCATTGTGTGAAAATTGGCATAATCTTAATTACATAGTGTGTATTTCAACACTACTTGTTTACACACCTTTGAAATAATCAATTGGGCCTTGTTTTGTTGTACTCCTTCCTCCTATCCACTTTGTTTGTTGTGGAATTTGAGTGTATTCTTACCCATTTCCCTCAAACAAGTGTTTTAGGTGTGAAATAGTCCCACATCTATAGCTTTACATCATAAAAACAATGATATAGTCCCTCCTTGTCCTAATAGGAAAAGGAAGACTCCTGAACCTAAAATAACATTCGCATGAAACATTAGAACACATGAAGATATTGAAGGCCCACTCTACATCACTATTAACATAATGGGGACTTCAGTAAGAGGGGCCCTTATTGATCCAAATTGCATGACTAAAAGTTTTACAGAAGAGTTCCTTTACTAACACAAACTTCTGCAAGAAACTCATAAACTAATAGATTTAATGATAAAAACACATAATGGATCCTTCATCCTAACCATAGGGAAGATCTCTTTGATGATTGAATTACTCGATAAATCCTTGGAACAAACATTTGATATTATCCTGCTATCTGACCTCTTCTGTGTAAAACTAGGCCATCCATGGCTCAAGGGTATGAAAGTTGTCCCTTCAACTCTTTGCCAATTCTTAAAATTCCCTCATCGTGGGTCCATACAAACTATTCATCATAGCCTATGGTAGCCTACAATGGCCTTGAAAAACATCATCCTTTATTACTTCTAGATGAAACCTATAAAAGAACCTGAGCCTAGAACATACCAAACCATCTTGGGATATCGGCATTACGAAGCACAATTACTATCTAGATTGGTTGGTCCCCCTATTCAACAAACAACACCTAAAGAGAAATTGACATTACAAGAACATAGTAGACTAAAATGAAAAGAGATATATGCTAAGGTTCCTCCTCCCTCATCCCTACAAAGATCAAGAGAAAATCATAGAAAACAATACCATGCATCACCACAAGTTAATCACACATTTGGTTCTTCCTCTGAGATACAAAAAACTTATGGAAAAATATGAGACTCCTTTTGAAGATATAAAAATAAAACAAGAAGAAATAGACAAGATCAAGAAATAAAGAAGAGAAGGAAAGCCTTGGATTGAAATAGTTCATCACCTCAACAAGAAAACATTAAACCACCTAACATCGAAGAAAACCAAGAAGAGTCCAAGGTCGGTAAGGTAAAGGGTTAAGGAATCTGAATGGGCACTTGTCACCTATGTACCTCTCTCCTCCAACATCAATGGGATTAGGATGAGGATGATTTGCTTGTTGACAACTGCTAGCATGATCATGTTTTTAGGTAAGTATTTCTAACCCTGTTGGCCACCTTTGTCGTAGCATGTTATGCTCCCTCGTGATGTGTTATGTGTTGTTTAGGCCTCCTTGGATGACCCTTGATACTCTTGTAAGGTCAAGGATACTAGGATATCACTTCTATTGTGACCATTCTTCTATTTGTATCATCATTCTTCTACTATTTCTCTAATCCATTTTGTTGTTGTATGTCATGCCTTAGGGGCATAACATCATAGAGGAGTTTTTGGGGGGCATCCTCCTACATGGTGTTCCTAAGGCACTTGTTCTCCTCTCTTATTTTATTGTTTATCTTCTTCTAGTGATTATACCTAGTTGGCGAATGACAAAAACAAACAAATACTGATATGGACCGTGTGTCCCTTCAGCAAGAAAAGCAAAAATGGACCTAGTCCATACATGATGATGGGGTTGATATACATATATTCAATACTTGACTAGTAGAATCACTCCATGTGATGCATCATTTTATGATATTTCTTGCGACTAACATTTTACAATCCACTCAATCTTCTCTTACACACTTTGATTGGTATCTCACCTTATTACTACACTTGGTTCTAAGGTACCTATAGTATAGCCCAACAATTATAATCAATTCCAAACCCATAGTATACCCTTAGTCCGTAATGTGACTATTTTCATGCATAGATTTAATGAATTTATTTTTTATTATCTTAGAGTAAGATTTCTAACCTCTCTTGATGTTTATCTTAGCTTATCATATCAATGTGTTTGTGGGAACATTCGACAATCATTAGCACATGTTGCCTTGGGGCATGGGCTTTGTGAGAGCTCTTGTTCCCTTGCATGTCTTTTCTCTACCTTAATGTACTTGATACTAGAACACGATATCAACCACCTTAAGGTGGGGGCATATATAATGATATATGTTTGATGATTTTGGTACTAGCAAAGCATGTTTGTAAACCCTCTCTATGAGGTACGATGTTGTATCTCTAGCGTGAGTACACATTTTTATTTATATTTCAATCAAAATCCCTCTCTATGAGGTAAGATAGCATATTATTTATTAGAGAAGCCCTTTATGTGAGGTGAGATAATGTATCTCTTGAGCTAGTGCGTATCCTTTAATTCAAAATCCCTTATGGGGAAGGTGGTATGGTGTACCTCTTGAGCTAGTGCACATTCTTTTATCAAAAAGTCCTCCATGGAGGTGGGGTTGGATCTTGAGACTATCCTCCCTTAAGTGTGTCTTTGGTGGTGGTTGTGGCATAATCCCAACTATCAGGTGTGTCTATAACATGTTTGAGATGGTGAGACTTAGCAATAAACTCCTTCCATTACTCATGTTTGCCATGTTTAAGATGTATAATATGTATGTGGCATGCTATATGGCACTTGTGTATTTTGTGTGTCTTCTGTGTGTTTTCCCTCGCGTGTAGTGTAAATGGTGTGATGATGATTCCTCCCTAAACTTGAGTTTAGTTTGACGTGTCTTCCCCCGAGTGTAGTGTAAAGGGTTTGGCGATGAGTCCCCCCTACACTTGAGTTTTGTATGGTGTGTTTTCCCCTAAAGTGTAGTGTAAAGGGTGTGGCGATGAGTCCCCCTTATACTTGGGTTTTGTATGACATGGTTTCCCCCCTTGGTGTAGTGTAAAGGGTGTGGCTGTGAGTCCCCCCTAAATTTAGGGGTTTTGTGTTGTAATTTTGTTTCCATGCATACATATTATGAAAATGAAAATGCTATATCAATGTATTCATCATTTTTTACGTGTCTTCAATATTGTCTTCTATGTGTCTTAGGTGCTTCCTACCATCTTCATTGTGTTTTACGTGTCTACAATGTGTCTTCTAGTGCATACCCAAGACTATGGGCTAGAAATAGTTCCTCAATCTTTTTGTATGCCTTAGCTTCAAGTGCTTGGTATGTTTGATGTGTTTTCGATTGTACTTTAATGCATGTATGGTTTGTAAGATCATACATGCATTAAAGTGGGGGCTAAATGTTATGTCATAAAATGTCCCACTAAGACTTTTACCTCCTAAGTTTAGCTCTCAGGTCCTTTAGATCTCATCATGCATGTTTAAAATGAATCCTGAAGTAAAATTCATTGAAACTCATGTCAAATGGGACCTAAGGGTGAACCTTAAGCTTAATTTGGACCCAAAATATGCCCTAGATTTGGGTGCCCATTCCCTAGTGCTGCCCTATTTTGTCGGGGTCCCAAATTTGAATGTCAGCTTATGACTATTAAAAACATTTCCCTTGTCAACGTCTTAAGTCTGAATTATGAAAGTTTAGTGGGAATGCATTTATAATCATGTTTAGGACTTCATTTTACACCTAGATAGACAATGTAAACTTGTGATCTTATGCTAAGGATACTCAAGGCTTTCATTGTGTTGCAAAGCAGTATTGTGTTGTGTTTATACTTGTTTATTGCAAATTTGTCTTCATCAATCCATCTCCTCATGGAATGAAAGATCTTCATCTCCCCATGAGAGCTTCACCTTTGAGGTGACATCCACTTTGTGTTTCAATCAATTTATCATATCATTTGCTTTTGCCTCTGTCCACCAAAGACACACACTCTCTATCTAACAACGGTGTTGGAAGGCTTGAATGCCATTCCAAGGCTTGACTGAGGAAAGCTCCTAAACACCCCAACCCCTCTCTTGTGATTGCGTGTGACAGGTGTTAGATCTTGTGGAGAGGAGTTACAGGAGATCAGTGTAGAGAATAAATATTATAGATTTGAAGAAAGTAGTGGAAAATATCCCTAATTGGACAAGGGTGATCCCTCATTCATCCTCCAGTTTGTCACTATGGAAATCTCTAAGCATGGTATAGTCTACATCATATTTGGCTCTCAGTCTCTAGAAAAAGTGCTACCTTGGACAAGGGCAATCCCTCTTTCATCCTCTAATTTTTCACTATCAGAAATCTCTGACTAGGGTACAGTCTACAACATATTTTGCTCCCGGTCTCCAAAAAATGTGCTACCATAGACAAGGGTGATCCCTCTTTCATCTCTAAAGTTTTTTCTTTATGAAATTAAAAACTTGGTATGTTTCTAATCTATTTTAGTGCCTTCCTGTGTGAACATTTGTCAGGTTTCATCTTTTTGTTTATGATTTTGCATTATTAGTGTTTTAGGCCTAATCATATTAGGGTTTTAACAAGATATCAATCTATTCTATCTTTGCAAGAATCTCATAGTGACATCAGACTTGTAGCTGAGTCCTCCATCTCATAGTGACAACAGTTTAATTGAATCTAATTAAGATACAATTTGATCATCCCCATTTTCATTCATAACATCTGCAAATTACATAAGAAGAGAGGATGTTTGTCAAGAAGAGAATGAACATGATGAAACTATAAAACATCCAAGAACTTGAAAATGGTTACTTGAAATTGATGAGAACATAATGGAAAAGATTTAAGGCAAGAGGTCATCATGAACAGTTTGGTTGTGGGCTTCCAGACTTTTCAATGAATACTTTGAGATAAAACATTAACTAAACAATTCCAACTCTTCATGCAATTACTAAAGAAATTAAATATTTGGGTAAAGAAAGTGTTCGATCAGAATAAAATTATTATTAGAAGCCTTTTCAATGCACTCAATTCTATTGGAAAGACTAGCAAGGAGAAAGATAGAAGAGCTACTTGTAGAGTAATAACAACCTCAATAGTAAGAAAATAATTAAGAAAGACTTGATTAATGAGGAAAACTTGTGTTGACTTAAGCTTTAATTGTAAAACATTATCAAAATCACTAGCATTAAGATCAAGACTAGATAGTCCTCTTGGAAATGATACCTGAGATTTCATTGGTAGGCTTCCATGAGTTGACTAGAAGATAATCAATAGCACAAAGGATTGAACGATTTTGGCACACTAACTCTAGGGTATCACCGAATGTAAAAGATGTTTTAAAGTTAAGAATTGGTGATAAAGACCGCACACCACATCCTAAACATTACTTGGAATATAGCCAAACAACATTGTACAAACAATATTATGAAACACACCCAAGTATAGCAATCTCACAAAGAGCATTTGAATCCCATAAGTTATTTTATTATGTTCCTCTTAAAATTCATAATACATGTTGTTGCAAATACCATGTAGAGTTTTCTATGTATCATCAATTATTATGCAATATTCGTTCTACTTTGTACACTAACAAAATATTACTAGAGTGTGGTGCAATTCAACTACCAAAGTCATCTTAGGACTTATTGGATTTATTTCTATGTATTAGAGATGATGGTTGCTTTTTTTACAAGAATTATTGTTTAAATGTTCAAAGTGTTTACAATGTGGTGGGTTATCAAAGTTTATATCATGTATTCATGAGGTTAGCAAGCATGATTTTGGAAAGAAAATGGTTGAGAAAAGAAATATGAGACAGTGAAATACAATTTGAAAAGTGGAGGTGAAGGTTCTAGATGTGAGTTCATTGTAAGAGAGGTAAGTATTGCTGATTTTATTGATGATTTTAAGAAAAACTTTTTTACAAGTATGCTAGACACAACCATAGGTCTTGATAGTTAGATCAATAATTTAGAATGTGTAAAAACTTTTTCCTAAATGGAACTATTGTCTCTATAGTTGATTTTGTAGAAAACTACACACTACAACCAAAAAATTAAGTGCAATCCTAGTACTACAATTTTATTCAAATTACTATTTTTTTCACATCACATAAAGACATGCCCTTGAGAGTACAAAAGAGAACAAGAAGATTGTCAGAGAATACCATTTTTACATGAGTGAGATGATCAATCTCCTTCATCAGAGTATGTGCAGTATTGTTTTTAAATATTTGATGGGTTCTTGCAAGAAAAAGATATTATAATGGATCAACATCTCATTTGGTTAGATAATTGGACTATTCAACTCAAGATTTCTCGTATGTTCTATTGGTTGAGCAGAATGCATGCATTGAAGGGCATACCTCATATTTGGAATTGTTTTGAAGCTAGGCATGGAAAAGAGGAACATTATGGAGTGGATGCATGCTTGAAGAGCCTCTTTTTAAAGAACAATGAAATATTAGAGGTGGTACTACATTCAATGAGACAAATTCATTGTTAAGTTGTGTAACTATGCATTGTCACAAGGATTGGCTCTTGATTCAAAAGTGCGCAAGTTCTTTTGGTTGGTTGATGAGGAGATAGAGAGAGAGAAATTGGATTGTCAGAGAATCAATGAATCATCAAAGATGCATTCATTTCAGAGCTCAAATGCAAGTGCATGGACTATTTGGACATGCAAATTACCTTATTTTTATTAGAGTTGCATTAAATGTGATTCAAATAACTTTAATTCAAGTGAGTGGGTAGATGCATGGATTCCATTCTATTTAACCCCTCTATCTCAAGGTATTCATCTTTAATCAATGACATGGAGAGCTCAGTTGACTATGAACATCTTTTAGACCTTGTACAACTAGGTCATGTTTATGCAGTTATTGCACCACATGGAAATGAAGAGAGATCAAACTATCGGTTGGCGTGATGTGTACAAGGATAACAAAATCTAACATGACCTACGATAGATGATGATGGGTTCACATATCCTACAGGATCAGTTGTTATTGTTGGGACTTGGTTGCGAACATATATGATTAGAAAGAATGACATCCTTGCATTTAAAGACTTTTAGAAGCACAAAACCATATTCATGTATTTACACTTAGTTGTTGCAACAAATGTTAAGTTACTAAAGCATCATGCAAAACTAAAAACAAAACAACTATGGACAATTAGTAATGTTGATCATGAACCAAGATTGGATACTTTGAAGGTAAGAGATGACCCCTCAGCTACGCTTGACTAGAATGTAAACATCCAAATGGGATAGGTATGACAATTTTTATCTTAACTTGTTCTTGTATTTTCTATTTTGTAGAATTATTTTATTAAAAATATTATTTCTTTAACTATAATCCATGCTTTTGACTATACATGATTGTGAATGAGGCTATCTTGGATGGCATCATAGACATGAGGTATAATTTTTAGTGTGCATTTGTTTTTCTTTACAAATATTTGTACATACTAATTTCTAAATTCATTTTGTGCATATTCTACAATCAAGGCATTGCATGAGATGGAATCTCTTTGATGTGTTCTACTAAATAGTTCATGTGCCTTGTCTATGCTTCCACATTTTACATACATGTCTCATAGTGTAATTGCAACTACAACATCTGACAAAATTATCATGTATCCTTCATGCTTTGATGGATGTCCATATCATGTTCCAAAGATCCAAATTTGGTACATGCAGGGAGGATGCTAGAAAAGGTTGTGGATTTTAGCTTTACACCTACTAATTACATTTTATTTAAAGTGTCTAAAGCCTTTTCAACAAATCCATTTTGTGCATATCCTACAATTAAGGCACTCCATGGGACCACATTTCTTTGAGGTATTCCGTTGAATAGTTCATATGCATTGTTTATGCTTCCACACTTTATATTCATGTCTCCTAGGGCAATTGCAACTAGAACATCTGATAAAATTCCCATGTCCTTCATGCTTTGATGGATGTCCATACCCTTTCCCAAAGATCCCATTTTAGCACAGACATGGAGGATGCTGGCAAAGGTTGTGGAATAAGGCTTTACACCTACCAATTACATTTTATTTAAAGTGTCTAAAGCCTTTTCAATAAATCCATTTTGTGCATATCATATAATCAAGGCATTCCAAGAGATGCCATCTCTGTGAGGTGTTCTATCAAATAGTTCATGTGCCTTGTCTATGATTCCACATTTTGCATACATGTATCACAATGCAGTTGCAACTACAACATATGATAGAAAATTCCCATATCCTTCATTCTTTAATGGATGTCCATACCCTATTCCAAAGACCCTATTTTGGCACATGCAAGGAGGATGTCGGAAAAGGTTTTGGAATTTGGCTTTACACCTACCAATTGCATTTGCTTGAAAGTTTCTAAAACCTTTTAAAAAAATCCATTCTATGCATATCCTACAATCATGGCATTCCGTGAGACCACATTTATTTGAGGTGTTATGTCAAAAAATTCATATTCCTTGCCTATAATTTCACATTTTTCATACATGTCTCACAGGACATTTGCAACTACAAAATCTAACAAAATTCCCATATATTTCATGCTTTGATGGATGTCCATACCTTGTTCCAAAGTTCCCATTTGGCACATGTAGGGAGCATGCTAGCAAAGGTTGTGGAATTTGGATTTACATGCACCAATTGCATTTTCTTGAATGTGTCTAAAGCCTTTTTCAACTAATCCATTTGGTTCATATCCTAGAATCATGCCATTCCATCAGACCATAATTCTTTAAGGTGTTATGTCAAACAATTCATGTTCCTTGTCTATGCTTCCACATCTTGCATATCAACTATAACAAGACTGTTATAATAGTTGGAACAAGAGTTTAGAACTCCTTTGACTTACTCAAAATAATCAAGAGGTATAGTCAAAATCATGTCAATTGTGTCATAGAAGTCTTCATCCGTCCTAATATAGGTGTGTAAGGGGCTATGAACTAAAACGTAGATAACTAAATGTGTCATAGAAGTGGAATATGACATCTATTCCATAAATAAGGTAGCTATAGTGATAACTCTTAGGTTTACAAAACATCTTACTTTACCTCAACCTCCTCCTTTGTACCTTTACATGGGTGGTCCCTTTAGACTAATAACCTCAAGCTCATTAATCCCCCTCTATTTAAAATTTAGACATTAAGACTTATCACCTTGTTGATTAGTTTTAGGACTATGAATGAAGATCGTTAGGGAAGATTATATATATGAACTCATCCTAGTCATGGACACTTCATAACCTAGGAAAGAACATTCTCTCATCATACGCAAAACTCCATGCAACCATGATGAAACAATGAAGTACCATGTCAATCAAGACAAACCAAGTAAAAATAAATGGATGCCAAACTGACTCATAAGAGGACATCGTAGAAAATGTGGTACAGGAGCACCTAAAGGAACACCGTGGAATAAGAAGACACCAATGACCATGAGAGGATCCTATGGAGCTAATCAAATCAATTGGAGCATCTTGAAACTAGTTATGACATGTGGTAATGGTCAAGGTGATGTAAGGGACAAATGCCCTGAGGGTATTGGCAAATACCCTAGGACCAAAAATGATGTAATTTGGGCCAATAGTGCCTTTGGTGTAGGGGGCATATAGATAATTTAGTTAATTGCTTGTTTATGTAGTTCATTTTAATATTTCATTTTTACATAAGGTCCAAGTGACCAGTTCAAAAGCCTTAGTGCCATGTAGTCATGTTTAGTAGTCGAAGAGGGTTGTAACTGGCAAGAAGTTGTGTAAACTATGTGGTGGATAGTTGCAAAGCGGTTGGCATACCCAGCGATGTAACTGCCACCAACACAGTGAAATATAAAACCAGTTCTAGGAGATCAGAGAGGAGAGATATATAGAATAGATAGAGATATAGAGTGGAGTAATTGGAGACTGGGTTGTATGAATTAACTGCAATAAATAGAGAAGTTATTTTATTTTGTACTTTCTTTCAATTTGATAGTTTCACTTCTATCTTATTGATTGGCACAAAGGGCTGTAAACTATTTTTATTTTGTTCTGAGAGTGACAATATCAGATTGGACCTTTCCATCAATGTAAGTCTCTGATTCTCATGGAATAGGTCCTGGACAACTTGTACAATATGAAGCTAACCCTAACAGTGCAGGAGAAGTGCAAATTGGAATGGTGATCACCATTAGAATGCAAGATTGAGGCCACGGGAAGGATGGCACTACTGTGAAGTAGAGGGGTGAGTCTGTGTGAGAAACACATCTGTGTGTTTGTGTTGGAGAAGAATGACTCGGTGTTGCAGAGAAGTGACAAAGAGGAACATTAAGTGTATCAGCCTATCGGCCAAATAGAGTCAAGTGTTCTATTGAGGGGACTGAGTTTCATCGATCGAGCTATGTTAGAATGATAGGTTACAAGTGTTTCTGAAAACAGTGACATCGAAGTGACCGAGTGTGTCAGCCTGAGAATTTTTGAGAAGGCTGAACATATTTGTTTTGCTGATGGTTGAACCAGTTCAACGGTTTAATGGGTTCAATAGGTTCAATTGGTTCATTAGTTCAGTTAGTTCATTTGGTTCAAAGCTGATGCATATCGGCATATCAGTGAGTTGGGTTTGAGGACTGCCGATAGATACGAGTGTTGCCGATGGAGATTCCAGGGAGATGATAAGCATCAGGGTGATATTTCTAGAGGAGGCTGATGATATAATGTTTGGCTGATGAACATAAGGTTTCGGTGTGATAGAAATAGTCAGGGAGACTAAAGGTAGTGAGGCCGACAAAGCAAGTCTAGCCAATACAGAAAGAAGGGACCAGTTTCGGTGAGACAATTGGATCTCTTGCCGATCTTGGATGAAATAGCTATTTCGTAGGTTTGCAACCTATGCACACTGCATCAAGTGGTATAAGAGTAGAAAGAAGATCCTTGAGGAAGTAGTAGGATTTGGTGAGGATGCCACCTAAGAATTAGATGGGTAGGGAGAATAATGAACTAAGGGAAGCCTTAGAGGAAAGAGAAAAAGATTTGATGGAGAGAAGAGAATGGGATGTTGAAAGAGAAAGAGAGTTAAGACAAGTGAGAAGAGAGAATGCATCAATCTTGGCAAGGTTGGAAGCATTGGAGAAGAATCCTAGAAAGGATGAACAAGATGATCAAGAAGGAGATGATGAGGGACATGAGAAGGCAGATGAGGAGGTAGGTGAGAACCCTCCTGAGGACAAATTGCATCCTGAAGAGAAGAAATTTGTTAGATTGCTGAAGGCGGTTCAAGGTAGTGGAACAAAGATAGAGTTGCCTATCTATCAGGGGAAGATGGATAGTGAAGAGGTATTAGGGTGGATAGATGCCATTGAAATTTTTTTTGAGTATGAGGAAATGAGTGATGATAAGAAGGTTAAATTTGCAAAGACAAAGATGAGAGGGACAACACATACTTGGTGGAGTAGTGTACAAGCAGAAAGGGTGGCTAAAGGTGGAACAAAAATCACTTCTTGGGGTAGGATGAAGGATATGGTGAAGAGTCAGTTTCTTCCATCTGATTATAATATTCAAACAAAGAGGATGAGATAGAATTTGAAGCAAAAGGACATGGATGTTCTATCCTATATTGAGCAATTTCATAATCTTAGTATTAGAGAGGGATTGGAAGATGAAGAAGAGAAAGTGGCAAGATACCTTAATGGGCTTAGATACAACTTGCAAGATGAAATTGGTTTGAGCATACCAAAATCACTTGGAGAATGTTTTCAATTGGCCATAAGGGCTGAAGAGAGGGTGAAGAGGAAGCAAGAAAGATAAGGAGGTGGTGGTAGAGGATCTAGAGGTAGGGGCAGACCTACTAATGAAGGATAGAGTAGCAATGAGAAAGGCAAAGAGTTTTCTGCAGATTAGAGAGGTGGATATAGAGGTGGAGGTAGATTTGAATTAGGTAGAGGTGTATTCACAGGTAGATGTTACCATTGCAATGAAGTGGAACACCCATCTTCCAAATGTCCTAAGTGGGATGATGTGGATAAGAGCAAGGATAGAAGAGTTCACTTGGCACAAGAAGAGGAAAAGACAGAAGACCAAGAACCAGCAGTAGCCCATCTAGAAATAAATGGAGAATTTCTCATGGTGGAAAAAGGCAAAGTACAACAAGCACCATAGGTATCCATTTTTAAAACTAATTGTTTAAGCCATGGAAAAATGTGTAAGCTAATCATAAATTTAGGATCACATGATAATTTAGTTTCTTGGGATATGGTACACAAATTGGGATTGAAGACATTTGATCATCCTAGTCCTTACAAAGCTACTTGGGTAAATCAGGAGCAACAAGAAAAGGTTAGTCAGAGGGCATATGTTAATTTTTCAATTGGTCCATATCATGATTCTATTTTGTGTGATGTTATTTCAATGACATGTGGGCATATAATTTTGGGTAGACCATGGCAACATTTAAGAAGGACAATTCATGATGGCTATACTAATAGTTATTTGGTGCACAAAGATGGTAAAAAGTTTAAACTAATACCTTTACCTTGTGAAGACAAGAAGGAGCATGCTATTGTTTGTTTTGGAGAGAAACTACAGTGGAATGTGTAGATAAATACTGGTTGGAGGCAACATGAACAGTTGTAGTAGAGGAAGGTGTATGACAATCCTAAGGAACAACAAGTTTGAGACTTAAATCATATCAAGATTGGGGACACTGATTGCCCTATAAGGACGTAGGAAAAGGAAGGCAGATAGCATACATTACAAAGAAAAACAAATCAGCATCTTAAGATGGAGAGAGCAGAAGCATTACAGCAGCAAGGTCCTAGGCAAGGACACCAAAATATTATTTCTGATACTAACACTTTTTGTAAGAGCCATGCAGGTTGGAGAAGGAGGAGGATAACCCTTGGAGAGATCATGTTGCCTATTACAAATTAGAGGAGCCCTTCAGAAGGGCTGCAGGATGTTTGGAGCAATTCATAGAACTCTTGGGACAAGAGTTCTTTTCATGATGGGGAGTATGGTGCAGGAGCACCTAAAGGAACACCATGGAACAAGAAGACATCAATGACCATGAGAGGATCCTATGGAGATAATCAAATCAATTGGAGCATCTTGAAACTAGTTATGGCATGTGGTAATGGTCAAGGTGATGTAAGGGTCAAATGTCCCGAGGGTATAGGCAAATACCCTAGGACCAAAAATGATGTAATTTGGGCCAATAGTGCCTTTGGTGTAGGGGGCATATAGATAATTTAGTTAATTGCTTGTTTACATAGTTCATTTTAATATTTCAGTTTTACATAAGGTCCAAGTGACCAGTTGAAAGGCCTTAGTGCCATGTAGTCATGTTTGGTAGTTGAAGAGGGTTGTAACTGGCAAGAAGTTATGTAAACTGTGGTGGAAAGTTGTAAAGTAGTTGGCATTCCCACCGATGCAATTGCCACCAACACAGTGAAATGTAAAACTAGTTCTGGGAGATCGAAGAGGAGAGATATATAGAACAGATAGAGATATAGAGTGGAGTAATTGGAGACTAGGTTGTATGAATTGACTGCAGTAAATAGAGACGTTCTTTTATTTTGTACTTTCTTTCAATTTGATAGTTTCACTTCTATCTTACTGACTAGCACAAAGGGTTGTAAACTATTTTTGTTTTATTCTAAGAGTGACAATGTCATATTGGACCTTTCCATGAATGTAAGTCTCTAATTCTCATGGAATAGGTCCTAGATGACTTGTACAATATGACGCTAACCCTAACAGTGCAGGAGAAGTGCAGATTGGAAGGGTGATCACCATTAGAATACAAGATTGCAGCCACGGGAAGGATGGCACTAGCGTGAAGCAGAGGAGTGAGTCTATTTGAGAAACACATCTATGTGTCTGTGTTGGAGAAGAATGATCTAGCATTGCAGAGAAGTGACAAAGAGGAGTATTAAGTGTATCAGCCTATTGGTCGAACAGAGTCAAGTGTTCCATTGAGGGGACTGAGTTTCATTGATCGAGCTATGTCAAAATGATAGGTTGCAAGTGTTGCTGAAAATGGTGACATCAGAGTGACTGAGTGTGTCAATGTGAGAATTTCTAAGAAGGCCGAACATATTTGTTTTGCTGATGGTTGAACCGGCTCAACAGGTTCAATGGTTCATCGGTTTAGTTAGTTCATTTGGTTCAAAGTTGATGCATATTGGCATATTAGTGAGTTGGGTTTGAGGACTGCCAATAGATACGAGCATTGCCGATGGAGATTTTGGGGAGACGATAAGCATCGGGGTGATATTTCTAGAGGAGGCTGATGATAGAACATTTGGCCGATGAACATAAGGTTTCAGTGTGATGGAAACAATCGGGGAGACTAAAGGTAGTGAGGCCGATAAAGCAAGTTTAGCCGATAAGGAAAGAAGGGACCAGTTTCAGTGAGACAAGTGGATCTCTTGCTGATCTTGGTAGTGTTAGGGCTAGCCAGTAGAAGATATCAATTAAATGCAAATAAAGATTAAACAGAGG
This sequence comes from Cunninghamia lanceolata, assembly GCA_027924645.1. Classification (NCBI taxonomy): domain Eukaryota; kingdom Viridiplantae; phylum Streptophyta; class Pinopsida; order Cupressales; family Cupressaceae; genus Cunninghamia; species Cunninghamia lanceolata. The sequence continues at coordinate 13,158,734 of BSBN01000892.1, forward strand.
AATGGAAGTACACAGAAATAATAACAGCGAGAGACAAGTTTTAACATGGTTCACCCAAACTCAGGCTACATCCACCAAATAGAGAGTCCAATATTATTATCCAGTAAATCAAACCGATTACAATTAGCAATCCCTGCAACTCAATACTACTGCAAAATGCTACAATACAATATATCAAAACCCTAACCCTTAGCCGCTTTTATCAAGCTTTTTTGTCGGTTACAAAAATAGGGTTTTTTTGTGTTGGTCAATGAAAAATAGCTCCTGGTGCCTTTATAAAATAATAAAAACCATGTGAAGTTTTAGGGGCCCTACCCCTGGACCCCGCAAGGGGCGCTGCCCCGAAACCCCCACAAGGGGCGCTGCCCCTTGACCCCATAGGAATTTGGGGGGAAACCGCGCCGATAAAAGTGGGGTAAATTTAACCTCTGAGTCTGATTAGGCTCCATATGACAACAGGTAGAAATAGCTATTTCGTAGGTTTTCAACCTGTGCACTCTACATCAAAATGAAGGCATTTTGAGCATGTAGGACCTCCTTGATTGTATTTCCCTCTCAAATCTATCTCATATTAGTAACAAATTTATAGAATATTAGTAAGAAATCTATAGTAGTGATGGACTGTTAAGACCTTACATCTCTGTTAGGTCATGACAGAGGTCTTTGTATGCTCTTGAACATACCTTGTGTTCGCTGCCTTCTTATCCCATTTCAGTGATCTTAGTCAAATGTTATACCACTAGATAGAAAAAGTAACTATGGTGACATGAGGTGGGAGCAAGGTGAGCTTAGGATAGTGCATACATGATGTTGTTTTCTCATTAATGTGATCCATAAATGCATGTGTATTTCAAACAGGGTTGGAGTACTTAGATCTACTTATGTGGTTGGAAACAACATTTTGTGTATTCTACCTAGACCATAACAGTGTTTTGATTAATGACTCATGGCTACAATGGAAATGCATCTTCCATTGTTTAGTTAATAGTAGGTTAAAATTTATTTTTCTTAACAAATTTTAATATATAAATGTAGGTGTTTCAAAGAATAAAGCTATTGTACATTCAAGCAACTAAGATTAGTGGTTAAAGCATTTATCTTTCATTTTGTAGGCATTCAATATAATTCCTAAGGTGACATATAAGATAGAATTCTAAACTTAGTGTTTCTTAATCTTTCATCAAACTTCTTATAACAAATATTAAGTTATTTGTAGTTGATACTGTTTACTTTTCTTAACAATCTTTTAACTTATAGATGTAGGTGTTTTGGACAATAAAGCTATTGTATTCAAGGAATTGAAATCAGTGGTTAAATCATTTAGATTCCATCATGGAGACATTTTTGGGACATTTTGTATATTTTTTACATTTTAGACTTTTAATTGGCTTTGTCATATCCTATGAGGAGATTATGACCATAATTTCATCATGTTACTATGAGTTTTAATGACAAAGGTTCCATCTTACAAATCCTCCTAGTGTTTCTTCACATTTTATGCTAAGAATTGATAACCATTTCATGTGATTTTAGTAGCACACTCTTCAAGGTATTTTTTTCATTTTGTTTTGTGCTAAATTTTATGGTGAGGGTTTTATATTAATATTTTTTTTTCATTGCAAGAAAAGAAAAGGGTTTTATGTTAATATCTTTGGCATGATACTTGTATGAATGACCAAGTTGTAGTATGACAATATTAATGCATATATAGGAGTTTTGATCCTTTATTAGTTTATATATATGTAGTGATTTGATGTCATGAATAATTTAACAATAAACTAGTATATAGCTTCAAATCAGTCCCAAAATCCTCTTAAAATCAATTCCAAAACCTCTTGAAATCCTTGAAGCTCTTCAAACATTTGCAATACCTTTCCTATTCAAATGTTGCATTAAATCCATGGGAAGGTATCACAGGTATCCCCCTATGAAAACTAGGGTTTTTTTATTATGAAAAAGACATCTTCTTAGCCTTAGGAATGTCACACTTTTGCATGCTTTCGACATGAATACTGAGGGTTTTGGATGCTCAACAAGGTTACCCTCCACTCATGACACCCTCATGGTATACTGAAAATGATTTCCTTGATAATATAATGACTAATTCTCCCTAGGGTTTGGTGAGTTTCCCTTCGAAACCAAACCCTAGGCTTCAATTGACGCCTTACTCATGGGATTTTAGTGAAAAAACTAAGAAAACCACCTTGAATCATACTCAAAACCATTACATAAGCCCTTAAACCCATTGAATGGCTTAGATTGAGCTACTAGAATCTACCTACACCTTTGTTATGTTATGAGTAAATCCAACATCCAACATCCAACTTTATGCACAAACGAGACATTCTAGTTTCATCCATCATTGGCATGGTCAAATGATGTTGATTTGGTCAAAACTAAGAGAGGTTATTGTCGAAGGAATTGACATCCATCCATAGGTCCAAACAAATCATTTGTAGGCGCAACGAAGTCCAAGAACTACTCCTTCAAAGTCTAGCAACTTTTTGGTCTTAGGTCTCTTAAGAGAATTTGCTGGTACATTGTAGCCTGATTCGATTGGGACACATAAGGAATGAAACAAGGCTTCCACTAGCATAAACCCAACCACCCTGACTTATCAATGCTATTAGTTAGGTCCCACAAGGTGAAGAACACAAAATATGGCTCTTGGCACCTTTACATTAAATTCCACTGAGGCATTTTCCAAGAATGCATCCACCATTGCCATGGTCAAAAGATATTGATTTGGTCAAAATAGAGAGAGATTATTGTGGAGGGACTTGAAATCCAGCGATAGGTCCAAACAGATCATTCATAGGTGCCACGAAGTCTGAGAACTACTCTGTCAAAGTCCAGCAATTTTTTTTCTCTTAGGTCTCTTGAGAGACTTTGTCAGTACAATGTAGCCTGATTCGATTGGGACACATAGGGGGAAAAAAAGGGCCTCCACTAGCATAAACCCACCCACCCTGACTTGTCAATGTTGTTAGTTAGGTACCATGGGGTCAAGTAAACAAAATGTGGCTCTTGGTACCTTTACACTAAATGCCACAGAGGCATTTTTCAAGAATGCATCTATTGTTGGCATGGTCAAACAATGTTGAGTTGGTTAAAATCGAGAGAAGTTAGCTTGGAGGGACCTAACATCTAGATGTAGGTCCAAATGGATCATTCCTAGTTTCCATGAAATCTAAGAACTACTTTGTCAAAATTTGGCAATTTTTTGCTCTTTTGTCTCTTAAGAGACTTTGTTGGTACACTGTAGCCTGATTAGATTGGGACACATGGGGAATGAAATAGGGCCTCCAATAGCATAAACCCACCCACTCTAACCTATTAGAATTGTCAGTTAGGCCCCATAGGATGAAGAATGCAAAATATGGTGCTTGGAACCTTTACACTAAATGCTACTGAGGCATTTTTCAAGAATGCATCTACTACTGGCACGGTCAAATGATGTTGAGTTGGTCAAAAATAAAAGAGGTTATTATGAAGAGATATGATATCTAGATGTAGATCTAAATAGATCATTTGTAGGTGCCACAAAGTCCAAGAACTACTCTCTCGAAATCTGACAATATTTTGCTCTTAGGTCACTTAAGAGACTTTGCTGGTACACTGTAGCCTGATTTGATTGCGACAAATGGGGAATGAAATAAGGCATCCACTAGCATAAACCCACCCACCCTGACTTGTCATCACTATCAATTAGGCCCCATAAGGTGTAGAATGCAAAATATGGCTCTTGGCACCTTACACTAAATGCCACTAAGTCTTTTTTCAATAATGCATCTGCCATTGGCATGGTCAAATGATGTTGAGTTGATAAAAAATGAGAGAGGTTATTGTGGAGGGACATGATATCCAACTATAGGTCCAAATGGATCATTATTAGGTGCCACAAACTCTGAGAACTACTCCATCAAAGTCTGGCAATATTTTTCTCTTAAGTCTTTTAAGAGACTTTGTTGGTACACTGTAGCCTGATTTAATTGGGACACATGGGGAATGAAATAGGGCCTCCACTAGCATAAACCAATCCACCCTAACCTATCAGCACTATTAGTTAGGTCCAAATGCATATCATGCCAAATGTATCTCTCTCCCTATGTAGTCATCTTCCTCATCTATAATTGCAAAATGTTCACTCCCCCACAAAAATTGGGATACATCAAGGGCACAACTCATTCCCAATTCAAAATTTGCAGCCACATGGCACTATAGGTTATCTGACATGGACCCTACATTACTGGTAAATGTGTCTCTCTCCCTATGTCTCTCTCTTCCTCTCTACCTCATTCTACTCTTTCCATAAACCATATAGAAGGTGAAATGGGGGTATCCTAGACCTATAGACACTAAAATGATGATTGGAAAATCATGTTAAACATATAGAAGGTGAAATGAGGATAAAAAAATAATGTCAAACATATAGAAGGTGAAATGAGGATACGTTATACATGTAGAAGGTGAAATTAGGATATGTTATACATATTGAAGGTGAAATTAGGATATGTTATACATGTCTAGAAGGTGAAATTAGGATATATTATACATATTGAAGGTGAAATGAGGATAAGAGAACCATGTCAAACATGTGGACCTATGAAATGAGGATATGTAAAGCATGGAGACCATATATAAGGTGAAATGAGGATATGTGAATCATGCCAAATGTGTCTTGCTCCCTATGTCTCTCTATCTTCCTCTCTACCTCATTAGATGCTCTTTCCATAACCCATATAGAAGGTGAAATGAGGGTATGTTAGACCTACAGACCTTGAAATAAGGATATGATATTGAAGCATGGAGTATATATGATAATGAAACATACTTCCATTTAAGATGTACACCTATTTACATTTCCAAATGCAACAGTTGTTGAATTTGGGTTGTGGATGACATTTCTTTTCATAGACTAGATAACAAAATGGGTAAACACACAAACATGTCTTTTCTCATTAATACAAAAATAACTATCTTGGATTTAATGGAAAATATCATAATTTTTGTCATTTTTAACATGTATCTTGCATGTTTAACATGTAAGATGAGAAATTATCATGATTATTATGAGATGTATACAAAAAGAGTCTAGTACAACAAATATGTTAACTAACACTAAGCATCCATGTAATAATTTAGCATAAACAAAATTTGAACAAGTATGTACTAATTTAGTATAAATTAAAATGAAATGTTAAATATAGATTTCATATGATTACAATTATGCTTCTTTTCTATTAATTATTAGTAATTAGGGTATTCATTTATAGAAATATATAGTAACTCATGTAACATCTATTTATGTAAAAATCTTTGGTTTTATGTATAAGGAAGTTAAGGTAGCGGAAAAACTTCCTACACTAATCTTGAGAGGAGGATATGCAAAACTTTATAGATGTTTAACAGTTATAGGAACTTCAACAGAAATAAAGATAAATATCATACATACCACAACACAGTGATTTACATGGGGAAAACCTTTTTGGGACAAAAACCCTACACTCCAAAAGCTACCCAATATATGATATAGAAATCACAAAGATTACAATATACATGCAATGAAAGATTCTCATAGGAGTATCACCACCAGAGATCCAGAGACAACATGACTACTATTAGACTCTTATAATACATCATGATACCTCAGCCATAATACAACGCCCTCATAAAATAGGGTTACCTTCTAGGGCAAGACAAACCAACAAAATATCTACCATCAGATCTAAAACCTAATAATAGATAGTCCAGATTTATAATATATCATTAATTTAATGTATTTCATCCATTTAACATCTTTTGTTAACAATAAATGTTAACATGCATCCCACTCCACCCCATGCTCCCATTGTATATTACACCTATCGGTGTAACTAGGAAATATATATAAATATATATATCCTATAAACAATAAACCTTATATAATTGTAATCTTGAGACACATTTTCCCAACAAATCTCCCACTTGTCGAACACCTTGCAATAGCAATAGGAGGGATTAAACATCATTTCTTAATTGCTCTGAACACCATCTAAATTTTTTTGTGCTCACAGGCTTAGTTAAAGAATCAACATTAATCAAAGTTTCTACCTTAACCAACTTCACCCTACCATCTTCAACCATATCTCTAAGAAAATGATACTATATATCAATGTTCTTGGTCGTACCATGAAATATCATGTTCTTAGCTAGACAGATCATGCTCTAACTATTGTAATAAATTGTCATTGTACCTTGTTTTATTCCAATATCTGAACACAGTCTCTTAAGCCAAATGCCTTCTTTGCAGGCATGAGAGCTACCATATACTCAGCTTCAATAGTGGACAAAGAAACCATAGCATATCACTTACTCATCCAACTAATTACACCACCAAATAATGTAAACACATAAGCACTAGTGGATCATCTACTATCAATATCACCTACCTAGTCTAAATCCATATAACCATGAATATCAAGGCAAATATTGTCTTCAGTCAAATTACTATGATAACATAAGGAATACTCTAAGATATCACACAAATATCTAGAGACTCTTTTAACTACATTCCAATGAAATCTACCAAGATTGGACATATATCTGGAAAGAACTTTGACTACTTGGGCAATGTTTGGTCTAGTAAAAACCATAGCATATGTCAAACTTCCAACTGCACTCTGATGCAGAGGCATCCACACTAAAACCTTGACATACAGCATGTATGTCCACAACCCATCATCATCATCATATTTCCCTTAACACTGTCAGCATCATCATATTTTCTCCTGCCGACCGATATCCTCCTGCAGACAAACCTTCAACCCTTCGCCTGTCAGCAGCATCATCATATTTGGCTATTGGCAGCATCATCACATTCGGCAAGCGCAAACATCCTCCTGATGTTCACTGTTCATCTTACCGCCAACCTCTATCTTCATCATCATGATGTTCAACATCATGTTCATCAGCAGGATATAAAATATCCGGTTCCCTCCATATATCCTGATGACGATAACCTCATGCACCTTTCCTTCGATGCTTACGTCACCCTGATATCCTGATGATGATTATCCTGATGACGATGACGTCACATGCAGCTCCTCCAATATCCTGCTGTCGGCCAAACTTAACATTATCGGCCCGTGATGGTTTTATCAACCCGATCTTCTACCTTATGCCGATACGCTCCTCCTTGGCAACACCTGATGATGATCACCCCAATGCACATTCACTTTATGCAAACGATTGCATCATGCTCACCTCCATCTACTCGGATGACGCCCGAAGTGACTGTAGGATATACACAGAAATATCCTGATGATGCCGTTGCGATGGATTTTCCAACCTTAGCGAATTTTTAATCCACCGAACCTCCTGAGGTGACCCGAACTGCTTCCTGGACAACTTTCCAGACCCGAACTACCAGCACGACCTAGCACATGCCCATGCTAGGGTTCTCAGCACATCTCGACTGCGATCCTGCAAACATACATGCGAACAAAAAGCAAACTAAATCCTAAACTACTGTACATTGCCATTCCACCGATTCGACGAATCAACCGGTGGAATGGATCAGCGAATCCATGAAACCACCAAAACAGCAAATTGATCACACAATGGAATCCAAACAGAGAATTGACACAACAGAATCTCTTTATTGATTTCAAAAGATGCAAATACAATATTCAGTCTCTCCCTCTGTCTCACTCTCTGTAAAGTCTGATCGATGATCGATGATATCCAATACCAACCGATCCTACTACATAAATAGGATTTCCTGTGAGTACTACTGACTTGATTCCCAGCAGCTGGGAGCTTCCAAGCGGCTGGGAGGATCCAACCGAACATACAGCATAACAGCTGTCCTAACAACCTACCTAAAAATAGTAAAGCAAGGTCAACATGACCTTATTACATGCATTGGTCTTATCAGACCTTCTTGGAAACATTAACAAGACCTAAAACAAACTAAATGCCTCATGGAGGCCAGATGTCAGGTAGGTGCTCCTGCACCATACTCCCCAACAGAAAAGAACTCATGTCCCATGAGTTTGGGTGTGGAAGTCCTCCACCTTTACACTTTGTCATGTCAGTATTCTGACCTGTTCCAGCTTTATCCTTTGTTGGCTCTTGGCTGCTCCAAGACTTCTGAACTGTAACTTGTTTTCTTGCAAGTAAATCCTCATGCCTGTCAATGTAGGCCCTTCTCTCACATACCTTGTGTTTGTCAGGTTGTCTGACCAGAACCTCTGTCTGAACTGCCTCTTGAACTTCTGTAATGTTCAACTCTGTCTTTCTTTCAACCTTGATAGGACAAACAATAGTCCCAACTATGACAACATCCTTGTCATTCCTCTCAACTGGTTGCTGTTTGCACACCTATTTCTAAACCTGCTGCTGACCTCTGTCAGTCAAAACTAAAACTTTCTTCAACCTGTTGTCCTTAACAACTCCTTTCCCTGTAGTGTCCTCAACTGCCTTTATGCCTGCTCTTATAGGCATCTGCACAAATTCCTTCTTTCCCACTAAAATGATTTTGGCTGCCCCCTGTGCTGTAGCATCTTCCTGCAATGGCATCAACATAATAGTTTTCCCATCTTTCTTGATGGTGTAGGTATTAGCATACCCATCATACAGTACCCTCCTATCAAATTGCCATGGTCTACCCAACAGTAGGTGACAACATTCCATGGGCAAAATGTCACACAAAACTCTATCATGATATGCTCCAATCTGAAAATCCACATATGCCTGTTCATAGACAAAAAGTGATTGACTATCACTCACCCAAGATGCCTTGTAAGGGTGATGGTGTGGAATCCTTTCCAAATGCAGTTTATCCACCATTTCCTGAGATACCATGTTGTCTGTTGAACCAGTATCAATGACAACCTTACATACTTTACCTTTGCTCTTGCATGTGGTCTTGAAAAGAGCTCTTCTTTGCATCATATCCTTTGATGCCTGCAAACTAGTTCTCCTTAGCATCAATGATTCTCCCTCCTCAGGATATCCATAACCGTCAGGAACTCTATCTCCTTGATAAGTGTTTGAACTCTGCACACATTCCTCTACTTTCTCTTCTTGCACAAGTTGTACTCTCTTGTCATTCGTTCTATCATCTCTGGATGATGAACCTTTGCTTTCTGGACATTTGAAAAATGGATGACCAAACTCACCACAGGTGTAACACTTTCCTGAAAATGTAGTAGAACCTCTACCACTTCCAAATCTGCCTCTATTACCTTTCCATCCACCTCTAAAATCAGACTGTCCCTGTCCTTTACCGGTGTCTTCTTGACCCTCATTGGTTTGCCTTGTTGTAGGGGCTGCTCCTCTTCCCCTCATATTGCTGCCTCTTCCTCTCATGGACTTATCTTGTCTCCTATTCATCTTTTCTTCAATCCTGATTGCCATTTGGTAACAATCTTCCACACTCTTAGGGTTAGCTAAAACTAACTCATCCTGTATGTTCAATCTCAAACCAGCCAAGTACCTAGCCACCTTTTCTACCTCATTCTCATGATGACCAGATCTCATACTCAACTTATAAAACTCCTCAGTATATGCCTTCACATCCATTTCCTTCTCCCTTAAAAATTGCAGCTTCTTAAACATCTGAATTTCATAATCCTTGGGCAAGAATTTACCTTTGATCCTTGCTACCATTTTATCCCATGAAGTGATCTTTGACTTCCCTTGTTTCCTTCTCTCAGATTGTACATAATCCCACCATACCAAAGCATGACCTCCTAGCTTGGTCTTAGCAATCTTTACCTTCTGATCCTTAGCAACATCTTCACATTCAAAGTGATTATCAAGTGCAGCAATCCAATCCAGTAACTCATCTTCATTCAAACTTCCATTATACTTGGAAACATCAACCTTTACCTTAGGTTTATCACTCTGCACTGCCTTTAACAGTTTTGCAAATCTCTGGTCTTCAGCATCCAGTTCTTCAGCTACCTCTTCATACTCTTCAACAGCATCTTCATCTTCTTCTGACTCACTGTCGTCCACTTCCCTCTTTTTGTTCTTCTCCAAGGCTACAAGCCTAGCTTGAAGTGCTTCAGCAAGCTCCTTCATCTTCCTCATCTCTCTGGCATGTTTTTCCTTCATCTCCTGCAATTCCCTTGCAGTACCAGTACCTTTCAGAGGCATTTTGTCAACCTCTCACTCCTCTACCTCTGTCTTTTCAGTGACAGAATCAACTCTACCTCTGCCCTTTCGGTGACAGAATCAACACACAACAGCCCAGACCTTTTGCTGAGCTCTGATACCACTATGATGCAGAGGCATCCACACTAAAACCTTGACATACAGCATGTATGTCCACAACCCATCATCATCATCATATTTCCCTTAACACTGTCAGCATCATCATATTTTCTCCTGCCGACTGATATCCTCCTGCAGACAAACCTTCGACCCTTCACCTGTCAGCATCATCATCATATTCGGCTATCGGCAGCATCATCACATTCGACAAGCGCAAACATCCTCCTGATGTTCACTGTTCATCTTACCGCCAACCTCTATCTTCATCATCATGATGTTCAACATCATGTTCATCAGCAGGATATAAAATATCCGGTTCCCTCCATATATCCTGATGACGACAACCTCATGCACCTTTCCTTCAATGCTTACGTCACCCTGATATCCTGATGACAATTATCCTGATGATGATGACATCACATGCAGCTCCTCCAATATCCTGATGTCGGCCAAACTTAACATTATCGGCCTGCGATGGTTTTATCAACCCGATCTTCTACCTTATGCCGATACGCTCCTCCTCGGCAACACTTGATGATGATCACCCCAATGCACATTCACTTTATGCAAACGATTGCATCATGCTCACCTCCATCTACTCGGATGATGCTCGAAGCGACTGCAGGATATACACAGAAATATCTTGATGATGCCGTTGCGATGGATTTTCGAACCTTAGCGAATTTTCAATCCGCCGAACCTCCTGAGGTGACCCGAACTGCTTCCTAGACAACTTTCCAGACCCGAACTACCAGCACGACCTAGCACATGCCCATGCTAGGGTTCTCAGCACATCTCGAATGCGATCCTGCAAACATACATGCGAACAAAAAGCAAACTAAATCCTAAACTACTGTACATTGCCATTCCACCGATTCGATGAATCAACCGGTGGAATGGATCAGCGAATCCATGAAACCACCAAAATAGCAAATCGATCACACAATAGAATCCAAACAGAGAATTGACACAACAGAATCTCTTTATTGATTTCAAAAGATGCAAATACAATATTCAGTCTCTCCCTCTGTCTCACTCTCTGCAAAGTCTGATCGATGATCGATGATATCCAATACCAACCGATCCTACTACATAAATAGGATTTCCTGCGAGTACTACCGACTCGATTCCCAGCGGCTGGGAGCTTCCAAGCGGCTGGGAGGATCCAACCGAACATACAACATAACAGCTATCCTAACAACCTACCTAAAAATAGTAAAGCATGGTCAACATGACCTTATTACATGCATTGGTCTTATCAGACCTTCTTGGAAACATTAACAAGACCTAAAACAAACTAACTGCCTCATGGAGGCCAGATGTCAGGTAGGTGCTCCTGCACCACACTCTGGTAAGGCATTCTTCTTATCTCTTCCATCTCTAATGGAGATCTTGGATGATCTGAAGTAGATAACTTTGTTCCAATTGAAAAGGGAACACATAATGGTCTACAGTCGTGCATGTTAAACCTATGTAAAATTGAATTTACATACTTACTTCGGCCAAGACATATCTTTCTTTTCACTCTATCTCTTCTAATTTCCATCCCAAGAATGTGTCTAGCTACACCAATGTCTTTCATTCCAAATTTAGTAGCAAGTTGAGATTTCAGTTCTGATATCATACCTTTCCCTTTACCAATAAATAACATATCATCAACATATAATGCAATAAATAGGTAAGAATCACCATTAGTTTTATAATAAACATAGTGATCTAATTTAGTATGCTCAAATCCCAAACTCAATACATATGTATCAAATTTTTGGTACCACATCCTAGGACTCTATTTTAGGTCATACAAATATTTCTTCAATTTGCAAAGCAAATTACCTTTACCTTTCACCACGTAGTTCTCTGGCTGTGTCATATAAATATCCTCTTCCAAGTCACCATGAAGAAAAGTAGTTGTCACATCCATTTGCTCAACCTCTAGATCATAAGCAACAGGACTAGAAAGTAAAAATCTAATGGATGTCAATTTTGCAATAGGAGAAAATATCTCACCATAATCAACACCCTCAACTTGAGAGTAACTTTTCGCAACCAACCTTGCTTTGTACTTCTCAATACCTCCATCTGAACCAATCTTTTTCTTGAAAACCCATTTACAACCAACAAGTTTTCATCCTTTAGGCAATGGTACAAGATCCCATGTATCATAATTTTTCAATGATGTTATTTCTTCATCTATAGGAAGATGATAGTATTCTATATCATTCATACCTAATGCCTCTTCTACAAATTCAAATTCATCCATTCTAGCATTCAAAGAAAAAATACATCTCCAATCATCAGGTGAATACCTTACAGGTGGTTGTCTATGCCTTGTAGACCTATGAACAAGCTGAGTTGGAGGTTCTTTCTCCTCTTCTGAAGATTTAGGGCTCGATGAGCTCTCCTCAATTTCTTGTCTATCCATGGGCCTTGATTCAACTTTATTAGGTCTAGAAGGAAATTGAATCACATGTTCCTATTTACTTTGTTATGGCTGCAATGTAACAGAAGAAGGCTTAGTTTCTCTAAAATTAACACTTCTACTATATATATTACCTTATGTGCAACAGGATCCCAAAGCTTTTATCCTTTAACACCATAACCGTATCTGATGAAGATACATTTCATAGCCTTGTTTTCCAACTTTGTTTTCTTCTCCTTTGGAACATGTGCAAATGCCTCACAACTAAAAAATCTAAGATGTCTTAATGAAGGCTTGTGACCCAACCATGCCTCTATAGGCATTTTATCAACAAGAGCTCATGTAGTAGACCTATTAATCAGGTAATAGGTAGTGGCAACAACTTCAGCCCAAAACCTTTTTTCTAGACTAGTACCACTCAACATACTCCTAGCCTTCTCCATCATTGTCATATTGATTCTTTCTGCAAATCCATTCTTTTGTGGAGAATACAGAGTTGTCTTTTGTCTATGAATACCACAATCTTTACAAAATCTATCAAAAACATTAGATCAAAATTCACTGCCATTATCAGTCCTCAAGCATTTTATTTTCTTTCTAGTCTGCAACTCAGCCATTGCTTTAAATTCTTTAAATCGATTGAAAACTTCATATTTACTCTTTAGAAAGTATACCCATGTCCTTCTACTATAGTTATAAATAAATGAAGCATAATATGTGGATTTTCCAATTGAAGGAACATCTATAGGACCAAACACATCAGAATGAATGAGATCCAATACACCACAAGATTTATGAGCACTCAAGTAAAACTAAGTTACATGGTTTTGTTTTCCATAAATGCAATGATCATATAAATCAAACTCAAGATTACAATTAGACAACCCTTCAACGAGGTTTTTATTTTTCAAGGTCCTTAGACCCTTTTATCCAATATGGCCAAGTCTCTAGTGCTGTAACATAGTTTTCTCTACATGTAACTTTGATTCAGTAGAAAGAGCACCCTTAGGTACCCAAAAGCCATGACCATCTACCAAAGATGAAACACTCACTTTTTCCACATACTTGCTTTTCACATAAGTACTATTGCACTCAATAGTGCATGCATCAAGATTATATAATGTGCCATATCTGACACCTCTAGCAATCACCATAGCACCTTTAACCATCTTGCATCTTGCATTAGAAAATACTACCTACACACTTGCATCTATTAGTTTGCTCACATATAGCAAATTTTGTGCTAATCGAGGGATATGCAACACACCATTAATCCTTTTTATTCTACCATCAAGAAACCTAATTCTAACTTTACCACAACCAATAATATTCAAATAAGAATCATCACCCAAGTACCCCTTACCTCCATCAAAGTCTTCATATTCAGAAAACCAATCTCTATTAAAGGTCATATGGAAAGATGCACCTGAGTCAATTAACCATGCACCATTACTTGCAAGAGTCACCAAAGTTGCAATGAATGCATCACCATCTTCCTTCTTAGAATCATAATCAGAATCAAATCTCTTCTTTTTCTTATTCTTTTCTTCTTTGCAGTCCTTATGAATATGTGTAGGCTTACCACAGTTCCAACAAACAACTTTGGACTTTCCAGGAGATTTGGATCTCCCCTTGGACTTGGATTTATAATGCTTTTCATTCTTCTTTCCTTTTCCTTAGGTCTTCCATGAATATTTAGGGCCTCCTTGGCACTAATGGATACCTTTCTCCTCATTTCTTCAAAAAGCAAAGAACCCACCACATCTTCAATCTTCAATATAATAGAAGTACTCCCAATAGCGATAACAAGAGAATCCCACGAATCGAGTAAAGAACAAAACAATATCTGACATTTCTCCTCCTCATCCATTTTGACACCAACTGATGCTAAATGAGCCACCAACATATTGAATGCTTCCAGGTGGTATGTAATTCTTCAACCCTCTTCCATTCTCAGGAAATACAATTTCTTCCTCAAGAAAATCTTGTTCACTAAAGATTTGACTTGATACATCTCACCAAGATTCTTCCATAGCTTTTGTGCAGAGGTCTCTTCATGGACATTGATTAAAACAGAGTCTTCTAAACACAATCTAATTAGACCCTTGGCTTTATGGTCAATAACATCATATTGAGCAACCAAAGTAGGATCTGCAAGCCTTGAAACCTTCTCATCAATAGCATCCCACAAATCTTAATCTATCAATAGATCCTCTATCTTCAACTTCCACATTTAAAAATTATTTCCAAAAAAATTATCCACCTCTATTCTCCCTGATGAACTTGCCATCTAAAAATTCCTACAACAAGATCACAAAGTGTCATTTGAATAAGCTCTCACTCAAATCTAGATTAGTTCAAAAAACCCAACAACCCACAACTGAAACCAAAGGTGATCAGGCTTTGATACCACTTGTAAGGAAGATAAGGTAGCAAAACAACTTCCTACACTAATCTTGAGAGGAGGATATTACAAAACTTTATAGATTATTAACAGTTAGATAAACTTAAAAATAAACAAACATAAATATTATGCATACCACAACATAGTGATTTACGTGGGGAAAACCCTTTTAGGAGAAAAACCCCACACTCCAAAATCCACCCAATATATTATTTAGAAATCACAACTTAGATTACAATATACTTGCAGAGAAATCTTTTCACAAGAGTATCACCACCAAAGATCCAGAGACAACATGACTTCTATTAGACTCTCATAATACATCATGATACCTCAGTCATAATACAACGCCCTCATAAAATAGGGTTACCTTCCAGGGTAAGACAAGACAACAAAATATCTACCATTAGATCTAAAACCTAATAATGAATGATCTAGATTTACAATATATCATTAGTTTAATGGATGTTGACCATTTAACAGTTTTTACTAAAACAAAAATGTTAACACGCATCCCACTCCACTACATGCTCCCATTGTATATTATGCCTATCGATGTAATGAGGATATATATATATCCTATCAATAATAAACCTTATATAATTGCAAGGTTGAGACACATTTTCCCAACATTATGCTAGTAATAAGATAGTCATCAGTATGTAGAAAACAAGGTCTTCTTAATGGTGTTTGGACAATGCATTATCATTTGAAGGAAAAAATCTCACATGTCAAATATTCTAAGAAAATCCTATATCTAACTAAAACAACAATCACATGCCAATTAAGATCAAGTTATGTATTGAGGTATGGAACTACATCTATCATCTTTATACAAAGAAATACAATCATATATAACAAGAAATCAATATATAACATGTTACTAATCATAACTCAACCATTGTAAATTGATTATACATTAAACTTTTAAGTTTTAAAGTAGGAATACATGCACATAAGGAATTTAAATTATATTTTATATCAAGGTGTATGTATATTAAAATCTAGTCCATAATGGTAGAAATATACCAAAATTTGGCAAATATGCCAACTCAATTTTTTTTTAACAAAATGTGGCATATGCCATGTCAAAATCTATATACAATATACATGCCAAATAGCTATATCAAATACTAAAGGTCTACTTTACCCTATGTCTCTAGTGAATCCTCAACTTATGATGGATCCTCAAAAAGTGTCCTCTTTGTGCCATGATGTCTAGTAGTTGATGGATGCAAATTTGACTGCATTAACAAGTCAAACCACAAATTTGATTAATTAGTTCAATAGTAAATATAAATAAGTTAGATTTAGTAAATAGAATCTTATCTACTACAATTTAGAACTTTCATTTATTAACATACATCTAAATCACTACAATCAACTATAAGACCTCTCTAAACTATCAATTATTTAGAAAAATTCGACTCAATTACCTCAACTCTTTCTTTTCATTTAGAGAGTCACTATGCAAATGATTATCTCTTAAGATGATCGTTTGTCCTACTAAATCATGATGACAAAGGTGCCACATCACTCACTTTTGCAATAGACTGTAATAGTAAAATAACATTGAAATAAATTAATATATAATTAATACAAAAAAAGGAAATGCATACATTAGAAAGGTTAGATGTTTTACACATAAACAATCTAGACTGGACTAAACAAAAACTTATCTACTAGAAAACAAGCACATACCACCAATGAGGCCTCCTGCATTGATTAAGAAGGACTCATTATGGATGAACCAACTAATATTCTGTATGAAAAATTACAAGAATGTAAGACCCCATGTATACAATTAATCATAATAACTTTTAAATTAATAGATCAATTTAAACAAAACAAAAAAAAATGCTCAGTAGCATTAGGGGAGAGGAGATATTAGTCATTAGGGATAACTTTATGACCATGTAGAAGTTACATGGAATATTGTAGGATCTCTATTTTTTTAGAAATCTGATATGGACTCTTATCTATCAACAACTAAGGTTTAGAGGTGTGATTCATCGTGCAACTCTCTACATCAGCACATCTAGTGAGAAGTGTCCTTAAAATTAATTTTTAAAGATTCAATAAAAACAAGCTATCATGGATTTTTTTATGACCTTTTCCATTTCATAAGAAAACACAAGGTATTTATTGTTCTCCCCTTTTACATTTGTCATAGGATAAAGATATAATATGAAGTATTCCAATGCATGTATATTGCCACTTCATTAGTTCTACACATAATAATACTATTTGTCTACATATTTGGAGTGTTTTCATTATAATGGATCCTCAAATAGTTTGTTATCTAGTAGGATGTTCCCCTAAAACCTAAACTATATAGGAGGCACCAAAACTCACCACTTAGGCCTTGGTAGATAGATAGACCACTATTTTCCACTCAAGAGTTTACTAATGACGATGATGGAGATGAGCCAATTAAAGTTGTACTTGAGGATGATGGAGGGTCACAAATGAATAGAGATTATTGGTAGAAGATGTGTCCCAACAATTATATCCATTAGATGTATGTAGACAAGTGGGTAAAAGAGGATTAAAAGGGGGAGGATTAGAAGATGTTTCCCCACTATTATTTGTACCTAATCTTGTTATGATTTTTATTATGTTGATGACATTTGGTATTGGACACTTTGATATGTATGGTTGGTCTTCATATTTATTGGCTTATGGCATGGGCATCTATATGATCTATATTTTTATAGAATTTTAGTTTCCTTGTATGTCTATGTGTTTTTTATATGTTGATGTATGTATGTAAATGATATGGTATCAATTTATCAATACACACAATTATCTTGGGGATCAATGAACATTGTATATGTCATAATGGAATCCTCATAAGATGAATCAGTCAATGCACTAAATTGGATCACATAATCATTAGTTGAATCAGTTGTAAAATTTGTATGAATGTTTAAATGAATAATGGATAATACATGTTTCTTTCGTTATTTCTCATTTTCATTCTTTTAACCATTATTTTATATGATCAAACATGTAACAAAAACCATGATTTTCTATTCTATTATTTATCCAAATGACTATAATCAAATATTTAAGTTTTCTAAATTATCAATTAAAGTAGAGTTCAATTGAATTATCTCCTCCCTTTGTTGGTGTTCTGAGATCCTTTTGGTGAATGATGGTCCCTTAGGTCGATCAGGAGTTTGACTAAAGAATATTGGAAAAGATGCCACATCATTCACATTTTGGATAGACTATAAAAGTAAAGTAACATCAAGATATAAATTAATATATAATTACTCACAAAAAAATAAATGCATACATTAAAAAAATTAGATGTGTAGAAAAATTTATACTAGCAAGTCTAGGCTAGATTGGATGGCAAAAAGAATTCCATGATGAAATTTTGTCAACTCCTCCTCTATCATCAACTGTTATCCCGCTTAGATACATTACTACTAATCTTTGTTTATAATATATTCAAATGGAATACACCATGAAATTTAACTTTAAATTCTACCACTATGAAAGATTAGCCTTGCTCATCTCCTTCTCTACCCCCTGATGCCTATGCCTGTGCTCTTGTCCCCAACCCCTCACCTTGAGTTTTGAATCCCATTGCCTGATCTCATGAAGGTGATGTATGAGAGACATCATATTTTGAAGTGTTAAGGGGTGGCTCACTACTCTCCCTAAGAGCACCTAAGAACAATAGATTGTAAAAAATGCAATGATGAGGCACACAAACATTTGTGGACAAGGAGGCTCTAGCAATATCAGGTGATCCAATATGATTGGCAATATCATTTGGATGTCCAACCTAAGAGGTCTGTAATCAAGTGCTCAGTCAAAGAGTGTATGGCAATGAGGCCTTGCTATGTTGTATTTACAACAATGTTCAGGTGCTGAATTGGATGTGGAGAAGGGATAGCAAGAGGGGGAATAAAAGGACCTTTCAAATGTGATGTAGGAGCATCCAAATTCACTTGAAATCCTATGTCACCAAAAATATATTTTATTTTCTAAGTTGGTTTTTGGTTTATGGTTTCTTTGTAGTGTTTATTTTGTGTTTCTAGAGCAAATTTAGATTTATTTAGCCAAGTTAAGACTTTCATCATGTAGAAGAGCCAATTGGGTGTCCCCTATTTCAATTTGGTGAAATTTGGCTAAAAATTGGTGAAGTTATAGCCAGTCGGTGATTTCTCTAGCTCACGAACTGCTTAGTTCACCGACTCGGTAGTTCACCGATTTGACAGTTTACTGATGGGTGATTTCTCTAACAAAGCCTTCAAGGGAAGTTTGAATTTTTTTAATTCTTCTTCAATTAGCCATTTGGAACTTTTATCGATTACACTTTAGTGAACTTGGATGAAGTTTCTTTATTGTCAACGAAGTTGGAAGATTGTGAACTTAGTCGGCAAAATTACTAGTTTGCGAACCCTCAGGTTCACCAATGACTCACTTCACTGATAATGCCTAAGGATTGGAACTGAAAGTTTCTTTAGTTCGTAGATTGGAAACTTTGCCAATAAGAGGAAAATGTTAAGTCTTCAGTTGGTTTGCGGTTTCTATGAATTTTTTGATACACTAATAATGGTTTAACGGAGCTCTTGGTAAGTTTGTGTTGTTGGAGTTTTGTTGATAAAAGGAGATTAAAGGACTTTGTATCAACAAAACTTTTGGTTTACAAACAAACTTTTTCATTGATAGCTTGTGTTGGCAAACCTTTAAGTTTGTGAAGTACAACTTTTATCAATAAACTCTTCCTAATGGTGTGTTGTGAACGTCTAAGTTCCCAACCCCTAAAGAACACTAATGAAGACATTTTGACCTAGTTCAAGGAAAGAATGTTTTGTTGATAAAGGGGATGGATGATGAAAGGTTTTATACTAGCAAGCCTTTTAGTTTGTGAAATGACTCATTTGCTGATAGTAGTGACAATGAACTTTTAAGTTCATAGAAAGCTACATTTATTGGTAAAGACTTCCTTGGTTCATAGAAGAGATATTTTGTTGATAGCTGATATAAGGAAATTTAAAATTTAAAAAGGTGACTGTCATTCTTGTAAGGGGGTGGGTGGGTCATTGAAGGAATGTGGATTGTTCTACTCAACATAAAGGGTGTTAGTAGTTGTAGAACAAAAGTGGGGCGACAATAGATTGGGGGCAATCTCTATATCCATTGGGAAATGTTTTGGTGTTGTAAGCGCATAATTGATTAAATATTGTAGTGTAATGTTTAATGTTGAAGCTTTGAAAGGCCAATAAATTTGTAAATGTTGATATTTTTGAAGTCAATAAAATAGTTTCAGATTTGTGAATGAATTTGTGCTTCTGTTATGTGTTATTGGCTGCATGACTGGGTAGTCTGATAAAAACCCTTGGTCTTGACTGCATCAACTTGTCTCATTGCCCCAAGTCTATCTTGAGGCATTTCCTTATCTACTCCCTAGAACTCTCTAAAATCAAAATAATTAACATGGTGACCCATTACAAACTCTACATATAGTTTACAAAAGAAATATACAGTTATATCAAAATTGTTGTTGGGTGGTTTATCAAAAACCATCCACTAGAAATCCTAAAAATTATGAGTAATACCTTGATGTGTACACCATTTGATTGAATACTAAGGCTTACGAACATCAAGATGCAATCTGGTTTTAGGATAGACAAAATATTGGGCTAAAATAGCTTTGGTAATGTCTAACTCTTTTACTTGGTCATATGATAAACTATAGCATATTATGCCTTCTTAGTTTCTTGCCATTTCCTAAATGATTCATGTTGGCTTGTGAGCATTCAAACATGAGTAATAATCCCCTCTAATTTTGATTTCATTGAAGACAATGAAGGGTGGCAGCGATCAATTTCTATAATCTTACTTATTTTATCAATATTTATTTCCATTTTCTCTAGGATTGTTGGAGGGTTTAGTGGGGGAGGATTTGGGTTTTGATGTTCTTCATCCATTTCACCTATTTAAAATTTAAAGCATACCAATTTAGGATGTAAAACAAAAAAAAATCATTTGATTTACAAAAAAAATCAAAAAAGAGAAGAATGAGGCCTTACCTCTTTGAATTTGCCTCCTCCTTAAATCAGATATTCATCTTGCTGCTATCTTATATCCATTTTTATAGCTTTGCATTTTGCAAGCCACATGTTTTGCAAAATGTAGGCCTTATTTTTTCTTTTTATCTTTTCGAAAATGAATATCCATTTTGCAAAATAGATATCCATTTAGGTTTCACAAAACAGATATCTATTTTGGAACAAATATCTATTCCAAATGGATGTCACTCCAAACGGATATCCTCTTTAACCCATAAAAAAGTTGAACTTGATCATTTCATGATTTTGGCAATGTAAACCACATTTTCCTTCCTATTTCCATTGTTTGGTCAATGATGATCCTACACTCACCCACTCAAAAGGGAAAACTAGAATAAGTGTCAATAGTAGCTATAGTTGGGGATGTGCACCCCCTATAGTTGTAACAAGGATTTATATTAGTTTCTAGGAGAGTAGACTAGGAAGGAATGGGAGAAATGAAACAAAATGGGCAACACAAGACTATAAAAACAAAATTATGCATGGAGCATGAGACAAAAGAAGAATGAAACCTAAAACTAGAAACACAACTTATTATTTACAAATAAGATCTTACACACAACTAAGAAATGGAGGCCCAAAATGAGGAAACCCAATTCTCATATGAAGTTGCATGTAACACAAAATAGAAAAATTGTAGACTAAATTATACAAAGATATCCCATGGCCCAGGGCCATAGGAAAACATTTAACCATCAATTTCCTTTATTAAATATAACATTGTCAAATGAGTTGTCCCTTTTATCTTGAGGATTCAATTACTACCTAGCTAGAAAAGAAAATACTGACACACACAAGCTTCTGCATGAGCCCCTTATGGATGAAGAAGAGAGAACATGATTGAATTTAGTACCCTACACTAAATTGAAAAGCTCACTATATACCATATACAAATCATGAATTTAACAAAATTATCATAATTGTAGTGTAATTATTGTAGTCCATTTAAAAAATACCCTTTGATTACAACCATTCTATACCCACCTATTTCGTCTCTTCATAGTATTTTGGTGAATTAGTGTTGATAATTAATCTAGGATATTAGGACTAAGGCTCCATTCTTGTGTCCTTTTAAACCACAATTATTTCAATGTATAGTGTTTATTGCCCTATGTTTTAATTACCAATCTTTAATATTCTTATATGGCCTTGTCTCATGCCTAGATATGTATTAATACTTGTCATTGTGTTAAATGTTTTATATTTCATGTTCTAGCCAAGATTCTAGTTCAAATTCACGGAAACCTTTTTTATTTTTATTTTAATATGTTGTAGTTAGAGTGGCCTTTTGTTGAGATGTTGTCTTCGACTGACTGTTACATCCTAATTATCCAATGGCTTGTAGGGAGTTTCAGTATTTTTGTTCCTTTAATGTCAGTGCATCTACCAACCATCAATACCAATAATTAAAAGTTTAGTTAGAGTTATGAGGAATTTTCTAGATAAATATGAAGGTGCTCTCATCATTGGTTGAATGACTGCTAATGTAGTATGGTGGACCAAAAAGGTTTTTAATACATGAGAAGCATTTTGTTGAACTAAGATCTCATAAGGAAAGTCTAAAGTCTCTTTCCTACATCTAGATTCTTTTGTTTTTAAGATCAAAGAGATTTAGGAGACCACCAAACCCAAGGTGACTATGTGCCTAATTTTATTCAGAACTTTAGAAAAAAAATTTAATTTAGGCATGTAAGGCATCCTACAACACGACTATAGCCTTAAATTAATTGCTAAAATTATTACCTATGTCTAAGGATTGGATTCAATATTGACTATTATAGACAACAAATTCTCTATCACTAAATATTTTCCTAGAACATTGCCACAAGATATACCTTTATTGAATTTGATTTTCCTTGGAAAAAATCCACCATGTCAATCTCCTAAAGATCAATGGTGGAGGCATTGATGTTGGGAGAGAAATTGTGCACATATTATTTGGTCATTCTACTAGTTCAATAAAAAACAAGCATGTGCCTACTTTACAATTCCATCCACTCTAAGTAACTAATTGAACTTAGCACTAAGCAAGAAAATCAAACCTGTCAAATTTTCCATCTAAGACCCACATGGTGCCTTATAATTTATCCACATAACTTCAAACCCCTAAGAAACAATGTGCATTGTTCTTTTAACCAATAAATATCACCCATACACCTCCTACATAGTCCCTACATAATCCTTTATAGTAATGCCTATTTGTCTAAGAACTATGCGTGTTGGATGACAAAGGTTACTCACCTTTTAAATCTATGGTATTGGCCCATTGAAGAGGTGCCCAAGATACATGTTGTTTTACCCCCATTAGGTCACAACAAATAGAATACCATTATATCACCATCCTCCTCTAGCATTTCAATAGAGTGCTTCACCAAACAAATGGGCCCACCACCAATGATGCACACATTACAACACAATGATTGGGCTTAAAACAAAAACTAACATAGCCATCCACCTAGCCAAAATCAATAAGTGATTTTCACATGACCCTCCATTAACCTTCTTATACTTTGAGAAAAGATTACATGAGACATTAACTTATAGTGAGAATTAAACCGTGAAGAAATACTAGCATGGATTGTATCAAACCATGATATAGCTTTGATATGACCATCCAAGCTTTTAATTATGGTTCCAATAGTAATTATTTACTATATTGATGCAAATGAGACACCCCAATCTTATTTAAGACTGAGATAAGAAGGATAATCCCTAGCAATAAATATAGGGAGAGACAGAACAATCTAAAGTTAGGGATCAACATCTTTGCACCATTTAGAGGACCTAGAATGTTTTATAATTCACAAGAAAAAAAACCACCACATAACCTAGACAAAAGAAAAATCTACATGTAAAATCCAACCCTAATAACCTAAAGGTCAGTGATCTCCAACATTAAGACTATTCTGCTCATTTAGACCCTCACAAATATACATGTAAATGTAAAGTGCAAAAGTGGTCTGCAAATAAGAATTCATTT
This sequence comes from Cunninghamia lanceolata, assembly GCA_027924645.1. Classification (NCBI taxonomy): domain Eukaryota; kingdom Viridiplantae; phylum Streptophyta; class Pinopsida; order Cupressales; family Cupressaceae; genus Cunninghamia; species Cunninghamia lanceolata. Next base: position 13,182,892 of record BSBN01000892.1, read on the forward strand.
TAGGAGTAATGGTGTTGGGACCCAAAATAGCGGCAACACAAAACTCTAAAACAGTCCTAAATCACCTAGGCCAAGGACATTGATTAGGGTGATAGGAAGAGGTTTATCAACACATTTTGGGTGATCTTTGCCAACTAACAGAAGTGGGTAGACTCTACCCTTTGATCTTAGCTTAAACTCTAGAGGGATATTACAAGGGGTATACCTAAGTAGATATTAACATTCAAACCATATGAACAACTAAAAATAATAACAACCAAACCCAAATCACTTTCTTAGCCCCAAATCTGTCACTAAACTAAGAACAACTAGTTTTTATAAGACCCCTATATAGATGATAATGGCAATCCTACACAATAAGGGTGCATAAAACTACTACTACTTCTAAAGTTAGTTATATTGTTTTATTTTAAAGATTGGGTGATCTAAGGCTACTTAGACTGGTAACTATCCATTGAGCTGCAGAGTCTAATGTTCAACAGAGGAAAAACAACCACACAAAAGTGTATAACTACCTATTTGATAAATCAAATGCAATGAAAATAAATACCAAATCACTGAGAATACTTAATGATCCAACACCATACCATTTTATCCCCTATGTAATATTGAAATAACCATTTACAAAAGCTTGAAAATAGATTAAGAATTGTCACATTCATTCAAATTAGAGCTTACATTCATACCACTAAATGTGGTAAGAGGAAACTATAATTGTAATTATGATTTAATAAGAAAAATACCTACAACAATGGAAAAAACAATGATCTGATACAAATATTTGCAAATTATATTACGTACCTTTCATGATTGTTTCATGTTAAACAAAGACTGCAAAATATCCTTTCCTAATCTACCTTTTGGAGCTCACAACCCTACTAAGAAATTGTCCAACTAACCAACCCCCCTCACATCTAAAAAGAATGGCCATATAGCCTTCAAACTCATTCCAATATCCTAGTTGTCACACCCCGTCAATGTACACACCCATGCTACATTAATTTCAATTTTAGGCTTGCCAGAAGATTTGCATGATGGAAGCTTGCCCATGCTCTGTTAATTCTAAAAATGACAAAGGAGGATTGCTTGCACTCCTACTATACTTAGAGAAATAAAGAGGGAAGGTCATAATCCTTTTCCTATCATCTGCAACATTTAACACTTTAGGCCCATCTTAGGAATAGGACATTTAACAACCTACTTCAACAAGTCTCTACCAAAAAAGGTAGAAGTTACATATAAGTGTCATTTGTAAATAATGTTATCCTTTATATTTAGAGTGTTTTTATTAGGCTTTCATTACTTGTCATGTCTATGTACTTCAATATTAATGCTAGTTGTTCTCCTCTTACTAACATTTTCTTGTTTCTAAAGTTTGTGATGCTACTATTTGGCAGCGTATTTCTATAATTCTTCTTAATCCATAAAACAAGAATGATTCCCCAAGGGTCACACATTTCATAATTCCTTATTTTCTTTCAACCATGCATGAATTGCTATCATCTTTATCATCGTACAACATAATTTCACTTTTCATATGTCATGAGGAAAACCTTTATAACATTTATTGTTAGCTAGCATCTTCTTGAAATATCAATATAATATTTCTTAAAGTTGTTTGTGATTATCCTTTCCATTACATTATTACATCATAGAAAAATAATTATAAATGGTTTAAAAAATTAGTTATTTTTAAATATTATTTGATTTAATAGTTATATTTTAGTCAAATAAAAATAGGGTAATTGGTTACTACTTTTTAATGTAGATAGGGTATAAATTTATTTTTTATCATTAATAGATAATATTTAAACAAAATATAGAAATAAAATATTTTATTATGTTAAACATCCATTTCAGAATACTTTGCACAAACCTTATCCTATTAGCATGATGCATAAAATATTAAAAGATTATAAATTACAAGTTTTTATTAGTCTTAAACATATTATTAATTTATTTTTCATAAAAAGGAACTGATTAAATGCCTTTAGAAACTAGTTATAAAGTATTATTTTTAGTCTAGATTAATATATTGTTAGTCTATAATTTTCATATAATTCTACAGTTTTTTGTTGTCATGGGGATTGTGCAGTATGAATTATCAAATGAGAATAATAAGATTTTTGAAATTCATTGATTAAGGAGATTTCATTGTAAAACAATATTCAATCACATTTTAAGGTTCACTAGGTCTAATGAATTTGGAGATGAAAATATTCTTCAAATTCTTCTTTAAAGTCATTTAAGATGAAAAAAGAGACTATATCTTGTTTAATAGTTTTTAGATCCATTTATGTACCTTTGTAAAGGTTTTCAAGAGTTTCTTGGTCTCATTGAATATGTACCACTAATTAGCACACTTAAAGGTTCTTGATCAGTAGATAGGAAGTCTTTAATTCAGTTGGTTACACTAGGACACATTGAGAGTTTCCTACAAAAATTAATACACAACATATTGCACAAATACACTTACTCATGTTATGGAAAACATGAATGAAAACATAATAGTGAAAGGATGCAATATGCAAGGCATTCTAAAATGGATATGTTTGATAGCTCAAATCAAGCTAGGATCTCGCTCTAATAAATCTTTGAAAAATATGAATGAAAATGTAATAGTGAAAGGATGCAATATGCAAGGCATTCTAAAATGGATATGTTTGATAGCTCAAATCAAGCTAAGATCTCAGTCTAATAAATGTTTGAAAAACATGACATAAGGATGTGAGGGATTTGAGTGACTTAAAAAATGATCCATCAATCTCCCACACATCTACATAAATAATTGATAGAAAAGCATCTCCATTCTTAAGGTTAATTGAGGAGATTGCATCTTGAAACAATATTCAATCACATTTGAAGGCTCGCTAGATCTGATGGATTCAAAGATAAAAACATTGTTCAAAGTTCTATTTATTCTTTGAAATCATTTAAGATGACAAAAGAGACTATATCTTGTTTGATATTTTTAAAATCCATTTATATTCCTTTGCAAGGTTTCCAAGCGCTTTTTAGGCTCATTGAATATGTGCCACCAATTAACACGCTTTAGGGTTCTTGGTCAATAGTAAGGTTGTCTTTAATTCAGTGCCTGGTACACTATGACAAATGGAGTTTACTACAAAAATTAACACACAACATAGTGCACAAAAGTACCTACTCATGATACTGAAAGCATGAATCAACAAGTAATAGTGAAGGGATGCAATATGCAAGGAACTATAAAATAGATATCCATGATCTATATTTAAACAAAACATATGACAAATAATGTGCACGATGTTTGCATTCTCCTAATTGATTTATGACAATATTTAATTTAATTATTTTTTTAACATTTCACTTTTAGAATCGTTAATTTATAAGTTTTTAAGAAGTGTCTAATTTTCCCATGTTTGATATGTTTTTTCCCATCTCAAAGTAAAAATATCTTGAGTTTGAAATTTTATTTCTATAAAATGGACACCAATCACGATTTTGGAAGTAACAAATTATTAGGGGTTGCTTTTTATTTTCCACTCACCTCATTTCAACATTTTTGTTTAAAAGATTTATATTTATAAAAAGTTTAAAAATTGAATCACCATATAGATTATATACTAGTACGAAAACATAACTTTTTGAATTGTAAGAATAATTGGCATATGGAAAAAAAATTGCTATCTATCACTCTAAAAATTAATTTTGAATATAAAAAATTATCCAATATATTATTATTTTTCATAATAAATGAATAGGAATTCATATAAAAATTTTGAGAGATCATTTATCAATATTTTTCTTAATCACATTTCAATGATATTTATTCATTCAAAAGTTCTATAATCTCACATGAAGGCCAAACAAGGTAGAGTTTTAATGGACAAAAAGAAAGAACTAAGTTCTAATATATTATCATTGTTTCCATTTTTTTTTCCATATTTCAAAGTTCTAATATATTATTCTTTTTTTATAATAAATTTATATAAAAAATTTAAGAGATCATTTGTTAATATTTATCTCAATCTAAAAAAGAAATAAAAATTAAAAAAATATAAAATATTTATGTCAATCATATTTAAAAGATATTTATTTATTGAAAAGTTTTATAATCACATCCAATGTCTAAAAATCTGGAGCTTTAATTGACAAGAGGAAAGAGCTAACCCACTATGAAGGGTGGATCATGATCAACTAACTTTTCCTAAACATCAATAGGATTTCTAGGATTATCAAGAATGGGCTCTAAAGGAGTAATTACACCCTTTTTCATTTTCACTTTATTTTTTTTTATAAATATGTAAAATGTTGATCTTTTTCTTTAAAATAATATAAAACACTTATTCATTTAAAAAACAAAACCAAAAAACTGCTCTTACTATGAAAACTAAAGACAACATATATGATATTTCCATTCATATAGATACATAAACATAGGTGGGTGCAATTAAAGCACTTATTCTATAACATTGACGATGCAAGGAAACACCGTCTACTACTACTTGACGACAGGCTTAACGTTGGAGAATCTCATACGACGCGGCGAATGGGGTCGAACATGTTCGACTCGCTCCCGTATCGGCAGCGAATGTTGTTACAATCGTAGCCGGGCAATACTTCCACGATATTTTCCCCTTTTGACGGCACGGTTACAATGCGCGGTTTAGTGGGTTTACAATCACAGACTTTGTAGATTAATTGAGGCAAGTAAGGTACAACCGCTACGCGCACTTCGTATGTTACTCCTCGAGTCAATGTCTATCATAAAACACGCAAAGAAAATAAAACCAAAATACTCAATAAGAAGTAGTTGTCAGTGAACTCAGTCCCTGGATTATGAAGAAAGAGGCTAAACTATGATGCAGAAAAGAAATGAACATACCACAGTGAGGACCCAAATGTCACGAGGGGTCCACGTCATGCCCGGAGCGAAAATAGCGTTGGAATCCCCCAATTCGGAACTGTTTCCCACAATCTTCAACGCTCCCGGATATTCCAGATGCTGAGGAACTATGAACGTCACTTCCACATCTTCTCCCTGCAAACACAAATAGATACCCCATTAGCTTGTTGAGATTCCGAACATAAACCCATCGTTTAAAAGTGGTACTCTTACGATAGAAAAGGGAGGAGAAATTCGAATTTATATACCGAAGCAGAGACTGTAACAAGATTGAGCACACCCACAAGCAGGAACAGCGAGACGAAGCTTTTCATGCTGGCAGCCATGGCTTTTTCTCTGCTGAAAGCAATCACAAGAACGAACGTATGATGTGGGAAATTGTGAGGGGGCGATGAGGTTTATATAGAGGTGATTTTGCATTCGGCTAAGAACAATGTCAGCCATCACATGAGACGTGCGTGGTTGAAAAAATGGGCCATATTTGAAAATAAAACGTGTTGTTTAAAGTAATCGTTGCACGGTTGATTTTAAATTCTAATTAAAAAATATTTTTGGAAAAGTACACCAAGCATAGTCAATATTCGATTTGTACATTAATGGCATTAAATGTAAAGATGAATGTGACTACATGGACTAATAATTACGTGTGACTCCAGGAAAACAATGTTATCCCTCGATTTATCAGTAAATTATTTTTTCAGTTCTTTTCGTTCTAACTATCACGTGATATACATGACCGTGCTGACAACTAGACATTACTTTTCATATCTCGATTTCACATTTATTTTATTGCTATCATAAGACGTTTTATAATCTTGTAAAGGAAAATCTTAATCAATGCTAATCAATTAAATAGATAGATTTCAATACAATTAATGTTATTTTTGGAATGTAAAGATAAAAAAAATGGAAGATTACTCTACGATCTTTTTCTTATTTTTATTTACACATATTTCATTTATCTTATTCATATATACATATTTCTATGTGTTAGTCATTTATTACCCTTTCCCATGCATTCATTCTCATACATATATCTCTATTTTATCAATATATACACATTTTTTTTATTATTATCTATTTATTATGCATATCAATGTATTTTTTTTTAAATGTTCCCTCTTGATTCAAGCACCTTTTTGTCCTATAACATTTCCATAGGCATGAGATCAATCCCATGGTTGTAAACTTGACTTGTTTATGTTTCCTTGTGACATAACAACAATCCTTGAAAGGTATTTCTAAATATAACCAGTCTCATATAGTATAAAATGTAGAGCAAGCAAAGATGAATCAAGGTAATCAACAAGTAAAAGTGTGTAGATTGTCAACTCATTTCCATTAGTGCATGGCATTTCAATGGTTGTGGACCTAATTCCAATGTGCAAACTTGGCCCCATATAATGTAGATGATCTATTCAAATCCCAAGGTGACCCACATGTTGTACTCCATTTCTAATCCTAGAATAGTCCAAAACCTAAAATCTTTATCAGGATCATACATCTTGTCATGCCCACATTTTCCTTGTGGTCACAACACACATCGCACGTGTCATAGCCACATCTGTCATGTGGTTATGACACGAGATATGAAAAACTTTTCTCACACTGTCCTAAAAACCCCTTTCGCATGCGTACGCATGCTCAACGGTGTTCTCTCATGGCGAAACACTATACTCATCGGCGGAATACAAGTACAATGGCGTGCAACCAGAAGCATATAGATCAACAAGAGGGTCTATACAACGCTGCTAACGTCATTGCAAGAGTGAGATTACCAAAGTTCTTAAATCGAATCCTCGGCAATGTTCGGTAGCAGAATGCCTTACGGCGTTAGTGGGAATTACGCTGCACTCATTTACGCACGTGGTTCGCTGATAGAGGATCCACTCCCCACGACGCCTTGTTCCGACTAAACCGGCTAGTGATCTCCCTATTTAGTCTTTTTTTTTCGGCCAGGCACGGTTGTCTGTCTCCTCTCTTGTTTCCAGAAACATACTCCTCCTATGACTTAGCATTTTCAACAAGGCGGTTTGGTTGCCCTCTCTTCCCTTTCCACAAGTTCTTAAGTTTGATTATATCTTCATCGCCCTTACCTTAACTATCTCTTAGTTCATTTAATGTGTTTATATTTCGGTCTCTCTCTCTTTCATTTTCTATGCTTTCTTTATGTGCATCCTGTCCTTTCTTCATGATTTACGTCAATCAGGGTTATCACTGCAGTTATAGTTGATATTAAACCTAATGTCAGTTGATCTAAGTCACAAAGGCTGGTTTACTATTTCGCTGGACTCGGTCTCCTAATCTTCCCCGATCTAGGTTCCTCCTCTTCGTAAATACTTAGTCAACTTGTTCCTAAACACAATTGACAGAAGGGTCTGTCAACTTAGTTCTCTTATCCCGTGTGAGAAATGTCGCGCATTTTCTCCTCTGTGTTTTCCAATGTTAGTTTTTTTTTTTTTTTTTTCATCGGAACCTCTTACAGGTTTACATATGAGATCGTTTGCTACAGTTGAGATTAATATGGCCACATGGATTGTTAGTGGTGGCTTCTTAAGTTTATTTCCAGTGTTCTTTTGAGCAAGGAATTGTGTAATTTTCCTCTTCATTTTCCGGATGATTATTTGTGCGTTTTTAGTTGAAACTTCCGAGAAACTCTTTCCAGAGTATCACTGAATATTCCTAAACTCTCTTTCAATTATAATTTTATTTTCTCTTGTTTAGAATTACTGTTGTTACTGTTACTCTTAATTACGATTCATACACTGATTGTAATTCGTATGACGTTGTCAATAGATGTAGGTGGTTCACCACTTTATAAAACTCTGTTCATGGTAATATATCTTCTTTGGTTGTTGTGTTCAACACTTAATAACATCTCCTGTGAGATTATATTTGTTATATATATATTTTTTTTTTCTCTATATCCATGAAACATAGTTTATAACGATTTTAAACGAGGGCCCAATAAATTGGTTCCTAGATTTACTCCTATATATATATATATATATATATATATATATATATATATATATATATATATATATATATACATATTTATAATATAATTATTTTAATGTCTATGTATGGACAAATTGGTTTACCACAACTTATATATATCGATATCTCCATCTATATATATATATATATATATATATATATATAATCATTATTATATTATATATATAGCTATATACATAGACATATATAATATATATATATGCCTATATATAGAGCTATATAAAAATAAACTGAATTTATATTCCAAATAACCCATTCAAATGTTAGGGCCCAAGCCCTAACATTTTTTATTGCTTTAGACTCACAGCAGACGGCGGCCATGGGCGGCGGTGGCCACAGTGACAGAGGAGCATGGTCGAGGTGGCCGCAGAGCGGCGGACGGAACTTTGTGGTGGCCGCAGAGCGGCGGACGAAACTTTGTGGTGGCCGCAGAGCGGCAGACAAGATCTGCGGGAGGCATAAGGGTTTGGAGGGGGGGGAGATGTGGAGTGGGGCGGAGCCCCACCCACATTCCCACGACGTGGGGTGTGGGTGGGGCTCCGCCCCACTCCACACCTCCATATGTAATAACAACTTGCGGTGGGGTTTACTCCCCACCGCCCATATAAAATTTCGACTGTGTTTTTTTTTAATCCGCGGCTTTCATGTTGACAGTCTTTCACCATTCATTGGTTCTTAACACTAATAATATTTTATTAAGTATATATATATATATATTTATATATATTCATATATAAATATATATATATATATAGATATATCAACAATAATATATTTATATATATATATATATATTTCATATATATATATATATATGTATATATATATATCCCCCTTTTTTTTTTATATTGATATATAACATTTCTAATTACTTTCAATTACTCTATTTTTTTTTTTCTAAAATGATAATTACTCAAAATGAGAAATATATATATATCTCTATATATATATTTAGAAATTATTTAGAGAACAAAAAAATACTCTTTATATATTTGTATAATTCCAATTTCTACAATTTCTCAAATTCACTACTCTATGCATTTTCTCCAACTCAACCTATTATAAGGAAATTGTCATAACAATTATATATATATATATATATATATATATATATGCCAATTTCACCAAATGGTAAATAGCATTTCCCTCATTTTAAGTATAAATTTCCACTTTTATAAACATAGAAGACTTGTAAATTTACAACCAGATTATATTTACATGCTAGATTTCCTCTAATCCTCCTAATTTAACAGAATCCATTAAATAGGGAGAATAACTCAAATATTTAAAACTGTCTTTTCCATTTTAATATTGAACAGAAATTTAGCATTTCAACTAGTGAAGCAATTCCAAACTTTCAATGTAAACAACTCAGATTAAGTTGCAAAAACGAACTTATTCTTTTCAGTAATACTTGAAACACAAAAATTGCTATTGAACAAAGGTTGCAAACATCAACTTAAAAATTTAAGCACATTCATATTACAGCTTCTCAATCATGAATACCAACTTCCCAGATATGAACTTTCTCCTCCCAAACAGTATACAACTGAAAACTTATGACAACCAATAAAATCCAATAATAACAAGATCAGGGAGGTGATTTTCTTCACTCCCAGAATATCATTAATTTACAACAATAACAAGAGAGGTGTTCTCTCTTCATCTCTATGAAATGAACCAGGCCTAATTCCCATGACAAGAAGCTAATCTGTTTCTTCATAAATAGCCAACCAGAAGCTCCAAGAGAAAAACCTGCGTATCAAAGACAAACAAAGCAGAAAATACCACTTGTCTAGCTCTCCTCCCTACCGTAGACCCGCAAGAGGGTCACCCCCGAGATAGGGAGACCATACTCACACCTGGGTACTCAAACACTCCACTTCACAACAGAAACAACAACAATCCCAAAGCACACATACACCCGTGGCTATTTTACACAATACAGAAACTCAACTACAGTGAGTTTCATAAGGGGCAGGAGAGTGGATACACTCGACTCCAGAGTGTCACCCTGACAGATAAATGAACTCATATAAATTTCTCTTGGTCTCAACCAAGTGTGATCACATTTTGTAAGAAATCTGTATATGACTCTCAAGTCAAAAATACAGTCACAGATACATGCCCTCAAGGCTTTCAACATCCCAAAAGATGGAACAGGTATGCACTCGAGGAGGATCTCTCCTCCCCTACCCCAAACTTGATGAGCATTTCTCCCAAGTGGGAGACGCTCTGTCAAACACCTGACAAGAACCCCACAGAAAACAAATTTAAACACATATTTCACACACATTTCATACACATTTCAGTCCTACCAAAACAAAGGTAAAATTCAGACCAACCTTGCAAAGCCCTCCTGGAATGAAGTTGTTGCAGAGTCCACAGAGTTCACTTCCAAGCTTAGCCACCAACTCCCTCTCTCTTCTCTATCTTCCAAACTAACTTCTCTATTTTTTTGTAAGGCCAAAATGAAAGATTTTCCCCAAAATTCAACTAACTCCCTCTCATCCCAAAATTTGAAAATAAATAACCCAAAATTCTCTTTCTTTCCAATTTTGAGAAATGGGGAAGTGACACTTGTCACCTCCTCACCCTTCCCAAAAATCACTATTCTGTCCAGGTGGCTTATGTCACTCTCCATTCCCAAGGGTACTCCTTATTCCTTTCATGTGACTCCACTTTCTCATGGGAGAAATAAAAAAAAGAGTTAAATGGGAACAAGACAGGTGACCCATGCCTCTTTCTCCTTTCCTCACATGGGTGTCCCCATAGTACATGGGGGAATCATACTAAAGAAGAGGTAACTTTTACTAATGGATGGCATCTCTTATCTAGGGAAAAGTAGAGGGGATGGGTTGAGTGTTGGTACAACCCATCATGTCCCCTCCTACCTCCAATTTTCGCCACTTAACTTCAGGGGAAGGTTAAGTTGACTAGATGGAGGTTACTCAAGGGTTACCCATGCCAAATGGGCCCCTAGACCCATGGGGTAGAACCCAGGGTCAATTTTAACCCATACAAGACACCCCAGGTCAAGGTAAAGCACAAGAAAAAGGGCCTCATAATTTAAATAAAAATAGAAATTTCAAATTCAATCTCTTTACAACACTTACTTATAAAAATAATATTACATGAGGGTAACCTAACCCACTCGACCATACGAAAGACCACATTACATCATGACATCAAACACAAAGAGATCTTGGTTCTTCGTGGAACCAGATCGGCTTAACAGGGAATAACAATTAACAAGGTGTGGAATGATCTCCGAAATCTGTGGTTTGATTAGTAGTCCCTGCACACTCAATTACAAGATCAGTAACCACATAAATTCATCATAGCCGAAGCAACTTAAATAACACATGCATTCACATGCCTTAGTACAATTTAACATAATTAAAAATCATATTACAATTTTCCATCATCTCTAATTCATTTTTCTGAAAAGTAACTTATCCAAACATCACCCAATTAGTTTTTCCGAAAACATAATAAAGTTAAATAGTCTGACAAATTTCGGGAACTGCTATCCCACAAATATGAAAGTAACAATAACAGTACTGTAAATAGTCATGACAACAGTAGTAAAAAGGGCGGTCCTCACACATCTTCAGTCATTGATCTATGTATTCATTCTTTCACATTCACTTTCTTACATAGCATTACTTCCTAAATTCTCTACATCCACAAATAAATGAATTAATCTAAGTTAATTTGTTTTTATGTGTAAGTATTTCATTTCATTGGGCTACATGAAAATTATAGAAAGTTTAATTTATTTTACACTTTCGTGAAATTATCCAATCTTACACTCTTAGGATTTGACAAAGGGAGGGGACTGCCTCTACTACCCTAATATGCAGCGTACAAGAAGGAGGGGACCAAAGACATCTATTCCTATAAGCATGAATCTAAGAAAACATATTCAATTTTCGATTAGAGGTAGGAGACCCATCCCCAACATGATTAGGAACCATGGAGACATCCACCACAATAGGCGTAGAATTAGCAACCGTAGGAACAACTTTAACAACAATGGAGGAGGGATGTTCAATAATGCTAGAAGGTTTCAAAATAGTATCACAAGGTAGCTTGTGAAGAAAAGAAAGGAGAAATCTCCTTTGGCAAAGAGACATCATCTTTGGGATCAATAATAAGGTGGTGGGGAAAATGTAATTATACCACCAAGAAGATGAGCACAAACACTTCTAGCTAGAGTGGCGGTAGTCTTAAGACAAGTGTCATGTGGTAAAGAACTGATGACATTAGTAAGGAAGGATCTCATAATAAAGAAACTAGACCCAAGAGTGATCTACCAAGTATAAGACAACATCTCTAGGAGGACCTTGGAAATACCAATGTCCAAAAAAATGTGAGCATAAGTTGTGTGAGTGAAAAGTGTAGTGATTGAATCCACCGTCGAAAAACATCCTAGAGTATTGCCCCAAGAATAGGAGTTAAACCAAAAATGGAGAGAAGGTTAGGCAATCAAATCCAAACTAGCATAGTATGGAGGGATTCAGTGAAAGGGTTGACAGAAGGAAACTAGAGATTAAGCATAAGGTAATAGTAGTCCCAAAACCACAACCAAACATTTATCACCGCATCCCTATTTCAAACACCACAATAAAGAATCCCTTGACACAAGAGTAAAAATTATGTTTTCCAATAACAAGAGGTTGCCAATTCATAGAAATCCACTATTGTAGATTAGGAAGGCATTATCAAAATTAGTTAAATCTATAAATTAGACTCTTTTCAACAAAATATGCCTCACTTTCAATCACATCTATCCTAAGAACTACAATAGGGGAAGATTGAGAACAAAGGAGAGGCAATAGCTTCCCACAAGTAGGAGGGTGAGAAGAAGAGATAGGGAAGGACATTTGGGTCATGACAATGATGAATGAATAAGGGAGATTACTATTCAATAGGTCTGATGTAGGAGAGGGTTTCCAATGGTAGAGAAGGGCATAGAGAAGTCATCACTAACACCATAACCCTTTCATAATGTGTGCACTATAGGAGCTCATACGACCAATTCCTAACTAAATGGGAAAGATAATGGATATACAAATTTTAACATTAAAAAATGAACTAACAAAATTCCCATTATTATTCATAATTTTCTTATCTTTAATAATTAGAATAACATAGGGCAAGGGCCATAAGTATATACAAAACTATGTCATTTGTCAATATATCTATAATCAAAGAACTCTCAAAATTGTTTTTCATTCAAAACACCTTCACTGCTAACATTTTTTTTGCTCACTTAACTATGACCACTAGCGGTTATGTGAACCATTAGCACAAATCATTAAATACAATTGTCACACTAACTTCCAAGCCCAAACTCCAATCTTGTGACCACTATTTACACCACTAAACGTGACTACTAGTGGTCTAGTAGATAGACCCCCTTAGCTCATTTGTCCTAAATTAGGCCTTTTTTTCATTTTTGCATAACATTTGTTAGAGGTATTAGATATTGAAAAAATTATAGGCATTGGAAAGATTATTCACTTAAATTTGTAGTGGTGTAGACCTTGTTAGAATCTGAGAAACATATTAAAACCCATAATCAAATTGAAAGAGTTAGAAACAATAAATTGGAAATGAAAATGAAATAAAACATCATAAAAGTGATACCAAGAGATTTGATGTAAATGCTCAAATAGCACTATAGCATCAAGAGAGATCTATAGCTCCAACATATGAATTGAAATACAAGCTAGGTAGTGAGTCTATATAGAAAAGAGAGTGGGTAGAGGTGGCAAGACCAACCAATAGGAAGCAACCATCTATCAGTCTAAAGATAGCAAAGTATCTTCCCAATATAGCTAATGGGAGCTCCCTTGTAGGATGGTGACACCTTATAATCCGCTCACTTAATTAAACCCACTTTATGAACCTATGTAAGATTAATGAAAGGTGTGGGAAAAGCCTTATAATAATGAATAAAAAACCTACACTAACACCCCCTTAATTGTAGCTTAGTTGGGTGAAAATATGGGTCCTGACAAATCAAGCCTGATGAGGCATCCATGAACATAGAATTTCACTCCCAAAGAGAAGTAGCCCTCCCACAAAAGAGAGTATGCCCCCTAGAATAGAGAGAGAAATAAGGAGCTAAGAAGCCCCCCAAAAAGGGACACCTACTGCACCCCAAGCAAAGCTCACAAATAAATGAGGATGGTATCAAAGCATGTTTTAGAAGATTAGATTCATATTTTGAGAGATTTTGTGGGGCTACTATGCTTTACATGCAGGATTATAGAAAACCTAGTATGCTTTTCTCTTGCATCTTTAGATGATCTGGATAATTAGAAAAGTTTGACAAAAAAAAATTTAACCTTGGGGTTCATATACTTGTATCCTTTTGAATCTGGTTGGTTGTAACTTTCTATCTATCTAGACTATCTATCTCATTGTGTCTAGAACACTCAAAAATGCCATTTTTGGCTTTTGTTTTGCCCAAATTGGAGATCAGGAAGTGAAGTTGCGAACAAGGGTTTCAAGCAAAGATCTGGTATACAACTATTTTCTAGGGTGTTTTCTCGCCAAAACGATGTCTCCATTGCATCCAAGAGGCCCAAAAACCTTAAGAATGTCCATTTAAATGTTGAAATCAGAGCTTTTTTTGAGGGTACATCCTTTTGTCCAACAGTCTAAAGGGTGCTCCGTAGGTTGGCCTTTTGTCCAATAGTCCAAAGTGTGCTTTGTAGTTCAAGCTTTTATCTAGCGGTCCCAAGGGTTCTCCACGGGTGCAACCTTTTGTCCAATAGTTTGAAGGGTGCTCCATGAGTTCGACCTTTTGTCCAGCAGTTCGAAGGGTGTTGCATAGGTTCAACATTTTGTCCAATGGTCAGAAACATGATTTTTAGGGTTTGGCTTTATTTCCAATGGTTAAAATCAATCCCCCATCCAACCCCCTACACTATTTTTCTTGATTTTCTTCTACAAGCCCTAAATGAGTAGTTTTATAGTAATGACCATAACTTGCACCCAATAGCTCCATTTTTCAAGATTGAATAGGCATCTGAAAGGTCTTGAAGAGAACTTCATATCCATATGTTTATTTTTCGTAGATTTTGTAACATGTTCATTTTGGATGAAAAGTCATTTTTTTAGCCATTTGAGGGCCTAGTGACTATTGTAATCTAGTAAAAGCACTGTAAACACACTGAACTATAATGCACCAAACTTGTAATCTCTGTGGGTGGTTGATTTTTGATCTAGTGAAAAAGGGGGGTTTCTTCTATGCTTTTTCTTGGATCAACAAACAAAAAACAACAACTCAATTTCTCTTTTTACATTAAAATGGATCAATTAATAGTACTTATACTCACACTATACAACTACTATGAGTGGAAATCCAAGATGACAATCTATCTTAAGAAACTAGGTTTGTTTAGAGTAACTATGGCTCTTGAGATGTAGATAAGCCTAAATGGTTAACAAATTGGATGAGGCTTTTGGAACCCTATGTATGTCTATATCTTTGGATTTACTTTTTCATATTGAGTCTAGAACAACACCAAATGATGTATGGACCACCTTGAAAAATCTCTTTGGTACACAAGATGAAATTATAGGACATCTACTTGAGAATGAGCTAATAGGGTTAAATCCATGTAATTTTGATATAATTTAGGATTTCTTCACAAAACTAAGGGCCTTAGGATTGCAGTTGAAGCAATGCGAGATAGAGAAGAAAGATGGTCAGTTAATTCTTAGCATTCTTTCCAAACTTGGTCCTAACTTCTCAGTGTTTGTTTCTACATTCTATGCCACTAAAAGTGCCTTAGGAACCACATAGAAGATGCCTTCTTTAGATGACTTTGCTAATGAACTCACTAAATAGAAAGATAAATTGTCTTAAATGGGCACAATTAAGCCCTCTAAATCTCATGCCTTGGTTGCAAATCAAGGCACTAAAGATCTAAAAGGGTCTGACCTAAGAAAGATATGAAACAAAAGAAATGAAACATACCAAATTTATTATTTCTATGAAGAAAGCATAATAGTTTTCATTTGCATTTATAGTTTACTGTTTCTAAATCTTTCAATTTGATTACGGATTGTAATTTGTTTCTCAAATTCTAACAATAAAATGTAAATACAAATGAAATGAAATAACATAACAATGATATCAAGAGATTTGATATAAATCCTCGAATGACACAATAGCATCAAGACAGATATATAGATCCAACATATGAATTAAAATACAAGATAGGTAGTGAGTTTATATAGAAAAAGGGAGAGGGTAGAGGACCAGAGGTAGCAACACCAACCAATAGGAAGTGACCATCTATCGGTCTACAGATAGCAAAGTATCTTCCCAAGATAGCTAATGGGAGCTCCCTTGTAGGATGGTGACACCTCATAACCCACTCACTTAATTAAACCCACTTTATGAGCCTAAGTAAGCTTACTAAAAGGTGTAGGAAAAACCTTATAGTAAGGAATAAAAAACCTTGTAATCTGTTTGTCTTATTCTGACATGATATCATACCATGTTTTGGAAGATTAGATTCATATTTTGAGAGATTTTAGGGGTGGGGCTACTAAGCTTTGCATGCAAGATTCTATAAAGCCTAGTATGCTCTTGTCTTGCATCTTTGGATGATCTGGAGAACCAGAAAAGTTTGACAAAATGTTTTTAACCTTGGGGTTCATATACTCATATCTTTTTGAATCTAATTTTTTGCAACTTTCTAGCTATCTAAGAAGTGTTCTCAGTTGTTTCATTATGTCTAGAATGCTAAAAAAAACATATTTAGCTTTTGTTTTTCCCAACTAAGAGATCAGGAAGTGAAGTTGTGAATGAGGGTTTCAAGCAAAGATCTGGCATACAACTATTTTTTGGGGCATTTTCAGGCCATAAGGACATCTCCATTACATCTAGAAGGCCCAAAAACCCTAAGAATGCTTGTTGAAATGTTGAAATCATAGATCAACAAATTTTGTGTATGTTTTTTAGGGTATGTTGTTTTGTCTAGTGGTCTGAAGGCTACTTCGTAGGTGGACCTTTTGTCTAGCAATTAGAAAGGTGCTTCTACAAAGTTCAACCTTTTGTCTAGTGGTCTAAAGTGTCCTCCATAGTTTAGCCTTTTGTCTAGCAGTTCAAAGGGTGCTCTACGGGTGTGACCTTTTGTCCAATAGTCCAATGGATACTCTATGGGTTTGGCCTTTTGTTCAGTAGTTTGAAGGGTGCCCGTAGGTTCAACCTTTTGTCTAGTGGTTTGAAGCATGAATTTTACAGTTTAGCCTTTTATCTAATGGTTAAAAGTAATCCCCCATCCAACCCCCTACTCTTTTTTGCTTAATTTTCTTCTACAAGCCCTAGTATTTTTACCATAATGACCATAACTTGAGCCCAGTAGCTTTATTTTTTGAGATTTAATAGGCATCAGAAAGGCCTTGAAGAAAACTTCACAACCATACATTTATTTTTCTCATATTTGTAATAGGTCCATTTTGGATCAATATTTGGATTTTGGCCATTTGAGGGCCTAGTGACTATTGTAATCTGGAAAAGCACTATAAACACACTAAACTAAAAAGTGCCAAGCTTGTAATCTCAATTGGGGTGTCTTGTGTGTTCTTGCTTGCATCTTTTTTTTTGGCACAATAAACAAACAACAAATCACTCTTTCTTTCTACATTAAAATGGATCAATTAATAGTACCTATACTCACCCTACAACTACTATGAATGGAAGTCCAAGATGACAATCTATCTTAAGAAACTAGTGTTGTTTAGAGTAATTATGGGTCTTGAAATTAAACCTAGAGTAGATGTAGATAAGCCTAAATGGTTTAACAAATTGGATGAAGCTTTTCGAACCTTGTGTATGTTTGTATCTCCTGTTTTTCTTTTTCATATTGAGTCTAGAACAACACCAAATGATGTATGGACCACCTTGGAAAATCTCTTTGGTAAACAAGATGAAATAAGAGGACATCTACTAGAGAGTGATCTAATAGGGTTAAATCCATGTAATTTTGATGCAATTCAAGATTTATTCACAAAACTAAAGGCCTTAAGATTACAGTTGAAGTAGTCTAGGATAGAGAAGAAACACAGTTAGTTAATTCTTAGCATTCTTTCCAAACTTGGTCCTAACTTTTGA
This sequence comes from Cunninghamia lanceolata, assembly GCA_027924645.1. Classification (NCBI taxonomy): domain Eukaryota; kingdom Viridiplantae; phylum Streptophyta; class Pinopsida; order Cupressales; family Cupressaceae; genus Cunninghamia; species Cunninghamia lanceolata. Next base: position 13,200,942 of record BSBN01000892.1, read on the forward strand.
GTGTTTGTTTCTACATTCTATGCCACTAAAAGTGCCTTAAGAAACACATACAATTTAGATGAATTTGCTAATGAACTCACTAAAGAGAAAGATATATTGTCTCAAATGGGCAAAATTAAGCCCTTTAAATGTCATTCCCTTGTTGCAAATCAAGGCACTAAAGATTTGAAAGGGTCTGGTAAGCAAGATAAGAAATGAAAGAACCAAGGAGAAAAGAAGCAAGAATAGAAACAAGTTGCTCCAAATCAACTTATAATGCCTCTTCTTAAGAAGGTGACAAGCCTAAGAAGGAGAAAACTTAGTTTTCCTATTGTAAAAATCTTGGTCATGATGAGCATAAGTGTCTAAAGAAGTAGATTGATCACTAGATTCATCCTCTAGAAAAGGATAACATAAAGGTGCCTGATTCTGTCAAATAGTGTTCATCTCAAGAATCTTCAAAAGATATAGACAAAAATAAGGGGAAAGAAGAGAGAAAGGCCCTGGTTGTTGTTGCTTCATAGCTAAATTCTTGGATCATTGACTCAGGTGCTTTGCACAACATGGCTTCATCACAAGGTAGTTTTGCCTCCTTAGAATCATGTTCTTTGCCATCTATTCTATTGGGTGATGATACTCTTGTAGAGGTACAAGAGAGAGGGTTTGTTGATGTGGGGGATGACACATTCCACGTTGTTCTTTGTGTGCCCTCATTATCAAATAATCTCCTATCTATTTATCAAATCACTCACACTAGCTCTATTAAGTGGTTTGAGTTCACTCTAGACATAGTGGTTATTAGTGAGGTGAACAATGGGTCTCCAATTGCTATGGGGAAGGCTTATCATTAGTCCCAACTGTATCACTTTTCTCACTTTTCATCACATGAGATGTGTGTGGTTGAAAAAATTGGCCATATTTGAAACTAAAATGTGTTGTTTAAAGTAATCGTTGCATGGTTGATTTTAAATTCTAATTAATAATTATTTTGTGAAAAGTACATCAAGCATAGTCGATATTTGATTTGTACATTAATGGCATTCAATGTAAAGATGAATGTGACCACATGGACTAAAAATTCCATCTAACTCTAGGCAAACAATGTTATACCTCAATTTATGCATAAATTGCTTTTTCAGTTCTTCTTGTTTTAAGATATGGTAGTGCTGACAACTAGACATTAATTTTGCATATCTCAGTTTCACATTTATTTTGTTGCCATCATAAGATGTTTATTAATCTTGTAAAGGAAAATATTAATTAATGCTAATCAATTAAATGGATACATTTCAATACAATTAATGTTATTTTTGGAATGTAAAGAAAATGGATTATGATATTAAATTTTTGGAATAAAAATGGAAGATTACTCTTCAATATTTTTCTTATTTTTATTTACACATTTTTCATATATTTTATTCATATCCATACATATTTTTATATGTTAGTCATTCATTATCCTTTCCCATGCATTCATTTTCATAAATATATCTCTACTTTATCAATATATACACATTTTTTGTTATTATCTAATTATTATGCATATCAATGCATTATATCTTAAATATTCCCTCTTGATTCAAACAGCTTTATGTCTTACGACATTTCTATAGGTATGACATTGATCCGATGGTTGTAACCTTAACTTGTTTATGTTTCCTTGTGACGTTTACAACAATCCTTGAAAGGTATTTCTAAATATAACCAATCTCATATAGAATAAAAGGTAGAGAAAGCAAAGATGAATCAAGGGAATCAACAAGTAAAAGTGTGTAGATTTCCAACTCATTTCCATTAGTGCATTTCATTTCTATGGTTGTGGACCTAATTCTAATATGCAAACTTGGCCCCATATAATGCAGATGATCTATTCAAATCTTAAGGTGAACCACATGTTTTTGTACTCCATTTCTAATCCTAGAATAGTCCAAAACCTAAAACCTTCATCAAAATCATGCATCTTCAATCATTGATCTATGTATTCATTCTTTCACATTCACATAACATTAATTACTAACATCTCTACATCCACAACAAAATGAATTAATCTAAGTAGATTTGGTTTTACATATGTATGCATTTCATTTGATTAGGATAGATGAAGATTATAGAAAGTTTAATTTCTTTTACACTTTGGTGAATCTATCCAATCTTACACTCTTAGGGTTTGACCTTAGGGATACACCTTCAATTTTTTTTAGGGTTTTAGATCTATATTTTTTAATTGTTTGATCATTTTTTATATCTTTTTTTATTAAGTGTAAAATTGGGTTTTTGAAGGGTTCAAACCTTTATACAATACAATGAAATGAAGTTGCAAAAATGCCATAAACTAGCAGTTCCATACAACATAGGAGCCAAAATCCTACACTATCCCAAACCAATCCTAGTGACTCAAAAACCCTTGACATAGGTGTGGAATTCAAAAACACACTTAGGAAGACCTTTCTTGCTCCTTTGAGAAATAATACATGAAACAAAGTTGCCAGCATCCATGGAGAAAGGAGAAAAGGGAGGGGACTACCTCTACTACCTTAATATGCACCTCATAAGGAGGGGACCAAAGACATCTATTCCAAGAAGCATCAACCTACGTAAACATATTCAATTTTGGATCAGAGGTAGGAGACCCATACCCAACATGATTAGGAACCATGGAGACATCCACCACAAGAGGAGTAGAATTAGTAACTGTAGGTGCAACATGAGCAACAATGGAGGAGGGATGTTCAATAATCCTAGAAGGTTTCAAAATAGTATCACAAAGTAGTTGATGGAGGAAAGAAAGGAGAAATCTCCTTTGGAAAAGAGACATCATCATTGGGATCAATAGTAGGGTAGTAGCGAAAACAATTATACCACTAAGAGACTAAGCTCAAACCCTTCTAGCTGGAGTGAGGGTAGTCTTAAGCCAAGTGTCATGTAGCAAAAGACTAATGACACTAGCAAGGAAGGATCTCATAATAAAGAAGCTAGACCCAAGACTTATCTACCAACTATAAGACATCTATATGAGGGCCTTGGAAATACCAATGTCCACCAAAATGTGAGCACAAGTTGTCTAGATGAAAAGTGTAGTGGTTGAATCCACCATCGAAAAACATCCTAGAGTATTGCCCCAAAAATGGAGAGGTAGGTTAGGCAATTGAATCCAAACTAGCATAGTATGGAGGGATTCATTGAGAGGGTTGAAGGAAACCAAGGATTAAGCAAAAGGGAATGCTAGCCCCATAACCACACCCAAACATTTATCACCGCATCCCTATTAGAGGGAAATTCAAACATCACAATAAAGAATCCCTTGACACAAGGGTAAAAATGAAGTTTTCCAATAACAAGAGGTTGCTGATGCTTAGAAATCCATTATTGTAGATTAGGAAGGAATGATCAAAATTTGTTAAATATACAAGTTAGACCCTTTCTAGAAAAAATATGCCTCATTTTAAATCACATCTAGCTTGAGAATTACAATAGGGAAAGTATGAAAAAAAGAAGAAGAGGTGATATCTTCCCACAAGTAGGAGGGTGAGAAGTGGAGATAGGAAAGGACATCCTACTCATGACAATCATAAATGAATAAGGGACATTACTATTCAATAGGCTTGATCTAGGAGAGGTTTGGCAATGGCAGAGAAGGGCATAGAGAATTTGTCACTAGCACCATAACCCTTTATAAGGTGTGCACTATAGGAGCTCATGAGAGTAATGTCTAACTAAATGGGAAAGATAATGGATATACAAATTTTAGCATTAAAAAATGAACTAACAAAACTCTCATTATTAATCATAATTTTATTATCTTTAATAATTTGGATAGAATAGGGCAAGGGTCATAACTATGTACAAAATCATATCATTTGTCAATATGTCTATAATCAAAAAACTTTGAAAATTATTGTTAGTTCAAAACACCTTTTATGCTAACATTCTTTTGCTCACTTAACTGTGAACACAAGAGGTTATGTGAACCACTAGAACAAAACATTAAATAGAAATATCACACTAACTACCAAGCATAGACTACAACATTTGACAACAATTTAGATCACTAAACTTGATTGTTAGTGGTCTAGTAGACAACCCCCCTTAGTACATTTGTCCTAAATTAGGCCTTTTTTCATTTTTATGTAACTTTTGCTAGAGGTATCATATTTTAAAAAAATTGTAGGCGTTGGAAAGATAATTCACCCAACTTTTGCTAGAGGTATCATATTTTTACAAAATTATAGGTGTTGGAAAGATAATTTTCCCAAATTTGTAGTGGTGCAAATTGTTTTCTGAGATTTGGCATGAATGTCAAGGTACAATCATTTTAAATTGCTATTTTCTTGCAAACTTCAATCTCTTATAACTTTTGCATAGAGTCAAAATTCAATGATTTTTTAAAAACTATATAGAAAATCACAAGGAATCTATTGGTTTCATCTAATCTTCTATATCTTGTTTGTTATTTCTAATTTTTATAGATTTATCTTTCTTGAGCAAACACTTGTTTTGTAGCTTCACGCTTGTCAAAGGCTAAATTTTATCAAACTACTAACAAGTGTGCTGCAAGTTTTCTTGTCAAAGAATTATCATTCAAAACCACTTGTGTTTTTTTGTTTGGTGATCTTGGTTGAGTCTTAAGGTGTGTGTATGCTCTTCCCTAATGGTGCAAAATGATTTTGGGAATCAAAATCACCCTTTAGACATATTCATTCTCACAACACACATTGATTTATAAGGGTTAATTAATCTTTCTTGTGTAGATCAAGTGATCACATGTACATCTATGGGTTGAGATAAAGTTAACTTTGGTGAATCCTTTGGCACTCCAAAGTAAGGGATTTGATGTTCATGTGGCTATCCGTAACTATCTAGCACATGGTAAATGATATTAATGAATTAATTTACATTGTGAGTCCACAAGACTTGACACACCCAGTTGAATAATCTAGGGTGTTATTGTGTTTTGTTGGTGTGTTCATTTGTCAAAACCTATGCACCTCCCTAATCCAAAATTTAAATTATTTTGAAAATTAGTGCATATTGTGTGAAATTTGTTGTTTGCAAAGTTGTCCAAGGTCAAGCTTTAATCCATCCCTAATCACCTTCCAATCATTAATTTTCATCCAAATCCAATCCAATCCAATTTTATCCTAATCCTCATAATACAATCCACCTCATCCCACTATCCTAATCATCCTAATCACCATATACACATTATCCCAATCTATCCCCAATCCATCCCTAAGCCATCACCTAGGACTCTAATCCTAATTAAGCTATTCAAAGCCAATCAAGGTACTAATTATTAACCTGATTATGATCCATAATCATAATCATAATCCACTATCCTAATCCAATTCCATCATTCATTCTTATCCTAGTCATCCTCCATCCATTATCATCCATAATCCACATCATAATCCACTATCCTAATCCAATTTCACCCCATCCATTATCATCCTTTATTCATTGATACCCATCATCCTTCATTCACTCATACCCATCATCCTTCATCAAACCCCATCTCAATCAAATCTAAATCCCCATCCAAGACATCACCAAGTCCTCGTCAAAAATTCAACATCCACATACAAGCATCACATGAGTTGGTGTGAAAAAAATGTTAGTGTAATACATCATTGTATTACATTGTTGGTTATGGTTTGGTCATTGTTAACTACTAGTTATGGTTTGGTTTCATATAATACTCATTATGGTTCAATTTCATATAACGGTCAACTCCCTCATAGTTCTTATATATGGCTATGTATCTGCATATGATCGAATGAATAAAAAGAGATTTTTTCCTCTTTATATGGTATTAGAGCATTAACAATTTCTATGTGTGCCTAATTCCTTTGTGATTCATTGATGTAGAGTTAGTGAAAGATGGAAGGTGGATGATGTCAAACCATGCTTCCATTTATCATGTAGTTGAAGACGAGGAGCCTCATGTTTTCCAGTGTGGAGAATCCAAGTAATCTTGAAGTAGATTCATTCTGGAGTGGCAGCAGTGAGATCTGTAGTGTTTTAAGGCTATACATATATATAGTTTGCAAAGTTGGCGTGAGGAATAAACTCATTGGATCCACAGATTGAATGCATCTATATTAGAGCTCATTTGGTTTGATTGAAGTTTCTATGCAATCTAAGTGAAAAGAATGGGTTTCCATTGGAAGAGATTGTAGATGTCGCTGATCGCTATTTCTTTCTACAAAGTTTGTAGTTGTAACACTTTAATTTCCAGTAAGAGAAGGCATTAATATCTTTTTGGCTAGTTTTATTCCCACAAAAAATCTTCAATTTTGAGATGAATCACTGACATTTAAGGTTGCAAAAATGCCACAAGAAAGTGCAAAGGAAATAAAAAGCTATGCTCAGTACAGATACACAAGAAAGACTACTTTCATACACATGCTAGATAGCTTGTTGAAGCTAGATATAGTTGACAATTCAGAGGTGGAGATACCTAAATTTAATGTGTCTTATAAACTGTAGAAGATTATCCCAATGTTTCAATCAACTTTGACATATTTATTGCACCAAAAGATTCATAATTCATACACACACCCTGAGTTTACTACTAATGTCATGTAGCCCCTTCAAATTGAAAAATAATAAAACTCATTCTAAAGATGTGATGTTTGTCCATTGGATTTCACATGTGGCACATGCAATTAGATTCTTTTGCCCATCATAAATTCTAAGATTAAAGATGATAGATGACACATTAATGAGTCTCGAAAAGTAGAGCACACACATTAAATCTCACCTTATTAAAGCTGAGAACATAACAGTGGCCTCTCTAACAGTTGTTTGATAATAGTCTCTATCAGGTTTCTGTAGAAAATATTAGTCGTCTTTCTTGTAGTTGTTGAATAGAAGTTTCAATCATATATGTTAGTCTATATAATGTTTTTAGACTACGTCAGCTACTCTAAAACATTTTGGCAACTATTTCTGACTTTCAATCAGTAATCAACTATGAAAGTATGTATTGACTATAGTTTGTATCCTACTAGTCTCTTACTGTCCATATGTAATGTGTTTTTTTTTAATTCTTTAATCCAATATAAATAAGGGTTGTGTTGCAGCAACAGTCCCTGCCTAATAGCTTTAAGGAGTAATAGAATTAATGTTGGACTTTACTGATTGAATTGCTATATATTTTTTAACACACGGTGCCAAGATAAAGATAAATTAGTAGCTATTCTATGCAAATTTCAATATTCCTAATATCAAAAACAGACCTGACATATCATCAATACATACAATAGTTGGGTAATAGATTGAAAACATAAACTCACATTTTTAGGTCACTAACATCACTTACAGATGTTAACAATAGTAGGCTCGTAGATATCAAAATAGAGCCTTCAACAAGTTCTCTCCAATCCAACGTAGGTAGATACAAACTGCAAATGGATCATTTGCAAGAATACTACTCAAACTAAGCTCATAATACCAAGATGTTAGTTGACATTACAAAGACTTAGTTTAAGCAAAAAATATATGTGTTTGACATTATACAGATGTTTCAATAGAAAAAAATGTGAGTGAATATTATTGATACAGACATTGAACTGAGAATAAGCATCAAGTCTTCCCTTGAAGTCTTTGACTCTAGAACACGAGCATTACAAGCATTTATAATGATTTCTTCGCGAGTGCCATTAGTCTTAGTTTTGTGATCACTCTTTTCCTACCTCTTAATTATCTTATTGTGACCAATTTCTAGTTCACTATGAGTTTCAGCATCAAGGGATTCAACAACTAGGATATTGGTTTATGGAACAAGGGTTTTATTAGGGTTTGGGGTTTTAGTGGCCTCTGCAAGTAGGATTTTACTATGGTTTAAGGCTTTAGGGTTTTCAAGATTTTTCTTAGGCTTTATTAGCACTATAAAATCTACTACATCATCCTTGCCATCCCACATTCTCATACTGTCTAAATTTCTCGCATTTAAACTGATGGCAACATGACTAATTACCTTTATTGCAGAGCTTCATCAAAATAAAATTTCTAGCTAAAAAAATTGGTATCTTTTTCTATGATTGAGCTAAGTAGCCAATCCAACTACTAGAAAGATCAGCAAAATGAGCTGCAAAATAATTCATAATTTAATTTGCAATGAAAATATTTAACTTTCAAGCTTGATATGTAATGCATGTTATTTGTCTTCAGTTCTAGTTTTGTTTAGTTTTTTTCATTGATTCAGGCAAAAATGAATCAAGACTCTATCAAAACATCCAAGAAACCTTAAATTCACTGGCATGCTAAAAGCACACCTAATTCATGAAGTCAAGCCACAAATTGTGCAACATTTGCAACTTTCAATTTGTGTAAAAGCTTACCAAAGAATCTCTCACACTCAAAGGCAAAGGTGATAAAATTTCCCCATTAAGATCTCTTGGACACTTTCTCAGAGAAAAGGTTGACCCATTTTGTACATCATATTCATATTTAATATGAAGAGTTTATAAGCAACGAACAATATTCACATAGGACAACAATCTTAATTGCTGCACAAATATAAAATATAGGTAGAAAATTTAGTGAAATGCCTCAATAGAAGACTGATTGAACATAAATCATCTCAATAAAGTGCTCAAGATAATGTAGTCCTCAATTCAAGTAGTAGCTCACGAAGTCTAACAACATTAAGGACATGACTCTAGTACATGCTCTCTACTTTTGCTCAGAACCTACTAAATTGCCTTCATGGAAATAGAAAGATGGCTCTTACATAGAAAAATTTCTATTTGTCCCGCTAGCATGTCTCAAAGTGGAAAATTTGGAAAAGGGCATGGAGATCAACCAAAAGTAATAATTGAATATAGACTTTTGTAAAAGTTGTACTATTGACTACCCATTGACATTTGTAAAGTGTGGACATCGAGACACAGAGGGGACTCAAATTTTGATAAAAAGTTTCAACCATATGTTGCCTGGTGATCTACAATCATTATTGTATATTCATAAAATGGGATTTTTCTAGGTCCAAATTAAGGCTCGTAAATTATTTGACATCATCTAGGTTGCAGCCTCATGGAATGCACTCATTTTTAGATGTACACAAATTGGTCTTGTTATTTTAAGCAAATGAAATGGTAGTCATAACACCAATCAAAACAACCTTTGCCTTCAAGTTACCATCAGGTTCTATATTTAGAGCCTTGTGTCAAGGTATGAAGAGCTTCCAAAAATAATTGAAAATCAAGAATTTCTCAGATATTGTGGCTCTATCTATCCTCCATAGAAAAGGCCCACAAATAGTTTGACAAAATCCCACATCCGGTTGTGGCCTCGTGAACTTCTGAATATGCATAGGATAGGTTTGTTGATAAAGCCTTTGGAGGCCTTTAGGAAAATACATGAACTGGGTTTAAAGAAAGAATCACAGTCTTTGCCAACACTTTCTAGCTTGTGCCAAATTTGAAATTTCCCTTTGAGTTGCAAAGGACCTGGAGAGAGAGAACTAACTAGTAAAGAATATTCATCAAAAAATAATGGGTAATAAGAAAAAAAGAAATATAAGTTTCATTCCATGCTAAAACTTGTATTTAGAAAGAATGGGTCTTAAGAAAAATAGCCATAGATTATACTCCATGCCAAAAACCCAAAAAAATAATACAAGGAAACAAAAAGAGGCAGGTTCTTACCATGCATCACAGACAAGTCCATAAAGAGTATCAATGGGTATAACAATAATCTTCCCAGCTCTGAGGGCCTCAACAATAGCTAGTAGAACAACCCCTTGATAACTTAAACTTTCATGATCTTCTTGACCGAGCTCTCCTGTTGCTAAAAAACAAGGTAGATTTTTAAAATACCCTTTCTTTTTGGCCTAATAAACTTTGGACACATGTCCACACCTTTTCTAGAGCTTTCCATGCAAGGCATGCTACTACCATGAACCCTAATCTCGTTTGCAAAAAAAACATCAAATCCCCTCCATCAACACCTGTCTAGCAAATCAACCACCCATAGAACAATGAAAAGAAAACATAGCAAACATATAGGTAAAAATATTCCCATTTTAAGAATAAGAAAAATAGATACCAATGGGCTCAAAAATCTATTACCCAATCAAAAAGGCAACTTTTGCTAATAAGTCTCTCTCAAAATTACACAAAAATAAAAAACTATGGGCAAGAGATTAATTTTTGCCATTGCACATATTTCAAGGCCCAACTAAAAGATTGCAAGCAAAAACAACAATTACCCTACCTATGATGGGGACTAAAAATGTGAGTGAGCACAACTCACAATTAGGAGCATCCATAAAAACAAATGTTTAATAATGGATAAAACCATAAATTCCTTTTACTTTTACATTGATAAGGTCTCTTATATTTACAAAATCTATCAAAGAGGATGAGATGTGATTGTGCTTTGAAGTATATTGACATGATAGAAGATTGGATGACACATGTCACTACAGTATACGTGCATTGTTGAATATACTTTCAGTAAAATTGAAGTAAAAAACCAAAAATATGCTAGTGCGATCTTCTTGTAGTTGGAGTGAATGTATAATGATAACATGTGTAAGATAGAAAATTTGAGTGAGATCACCTTTGGGAAGGAAACATCCTTTTGAAAGCTGAATGCTTTCCATTTTCTTTTGTTTTGTATAAAATTGAGTTTTTTCTTCTATATTATTTGTTTATATTTTATATATGTATTATTTGCATTATCAATGACAATCCCCCAAAGGTATTTTAAAATACCACTAGTCTTTAGAGCAGAGTAGACAAAGGTGACTTAGTTGAATTAAACTGTTGAAGGGCAAGAAGAACAAGATCTAATTAAAAAGAAATAATAAAACACAAGTCTTCAACAAGACATACCCTATGCACATGTGAACCCTAATGATTTGTCACTAAGTATCTATTGTGGGGGCTCACTGTAATACAAGACCTTAAGACCTATAAATATAGGATAATCATATATTGCACATGCACAATAGATATATTACTAGTTATTTCCATTAAGCTTTACTTACATCATATGTAAATCAGAATCCAGACATGTATAACTCTCTAATTATCTATAAAATATTAGCTCTCAGATTATTTTGCACAAATTATAATATTGAGTTATAAATGTGGATAGAACCTAAACTAACTTTACTCCTACAAAGACAAAACAAGGAAGATATTTGAATAAGAATCTTATCATCTAACTATTATAAGAAAGTCCCTATTCATTGCGAAAAAAAGTCAATAGATTGAAATGAAAGAGGCACATTCATATGAATTTATAAATAGGAACAAGACATGCATATATTTATATTTGTAAATCAATGAAACATGAGATATAATATAATTGAATCTAGTTTAAAAAGAGCTTCAAGATCTGCAGTCTCAATTTCATCATCTTCAAGATCCTTCCTTTCCTTCACAAATCTGTTTGATCTTGCTAAAGAGCTTTCACCTAGATCATATCTTTGTTTTCCATATACACTGGCCTTAAATGTAGATTAAGACTTAGGAAGAGAATCACCAAACTCACTTAATTCAAAAGCTAAAATTTTACCATCCAACTGATCTCTTGTAACTTCTGAGATAGTCTTGATCTCCTTTATAGCAACAACCTTATGTTTGTATGAATTAGGTAAGGCTCTATGCACTTTTTCCATAATCTTTGATTCTTACAAAGTTCCACTAGCACAATTGATACCACACACAAGTTCATTTATCTTTTGCATGTAGATTGTGATGTTTTCATCTTCACTCATCCTCAGATTTTCAATATTTTCTCTTAGACTTTGTACCTTGGCACATTTGACATATTCATCACCTTCATACATATACTCCAACTTCTTTCATATTTCATGAGCAATTTTTATTCCAAAGACATTTGTCATTTCTGAATCAGTCGGGGCACTCAACAAGGCTTATTTAGCTCAAAGGTTATTTTCAGCATCTATAAGTTGATCTGGAGTTGAAGGACCTTTCCCCAGAGGTTTATACTAATCATTGGTTATCACCCAATAAGCATTATCCATGCATTGCAAATGGCACTCCATGCGACTCTTCCAAATATAATAATTTGTTCCATCAAATCTCAGACTATCCTTCTTGTAGGTCAACATCCTAGATCTCCTCAAGAGATCAAGCTTCTTTTAGAGGATCTAGCTCTAATACCAATTGTTGGAATTAGTCCAAACAACTAAGAGCGGGGGTGAATAAGTTGTCTTGAAAATTTAACCTTTTCTGCTTTTTAATCTTCTTTATCAACTTACAATTAGATCAATAATGTAAATATTAAAGCATGAAACAACAACACATAAGCAAAAATAAACTTAACACTCATAACACCAAGATTTTTACGTGGAAACCCGGTTAAGGAAAAACCATAGTGGGGGTTAACCCACAAGATTCATACCCTGTTAAAAGTACTTAGAAGAAAAGAGAAGACACATCTTCAGGCTCGCTGCTCAAGAGAGGCTCACTGCCTACAAAATTTATGTTTAGTATAGAAAGAACTAACTGATCAATAGCATCCCTTTCATGCCTGGTTCAGTTTCATTCTACTCTGCCTCAAATACTTCTTTTCTAATCCTTCATCAAAACAACTCTTGTTCTTTTGCTTCTCCTCTGCTCTTCTCTACCTTTGATCCTTTCTTCAGATTATATTATTTTTGCACAAGGATAATTTTCCACAACTCATCAACAAGTATTTATACGCTTCATCAACCTTGGAATGAACATCAAGGTCAGCACTACAAACATATGACTTAATGAGAATCACTAAGTTGTCTACCAAACATAACTAGGACTCAAATCTTCCTTAATCAACATGCCATGCTTCATAGAAATGTTCTTAGATCATCCGCAACACACTTGAATCATCTGGTCGGCCAAGACTGGGAAGAACAGCAACACCAAGAAGGAAATCTTTATTGACAAGATTAAACTTCAATGCAGACCTCCAACATAGCAGTCACACAATCCAAAGACTTCCACAAGCACATTGAATTCAACAAAAAACATCCACATTCCTCCAAATCATCAGAATCACTTGCATCTTCCTCTAGAACCTCAAGAACATTGTCTGCCATGACTATCACTTTAGAAAGATTGCTTGTAGACCTCCAAACCACAAACCACTTGAATGGATGATACACACTGACTTCCTAAACATGTTTCTAGATCCACAGATCATCATTTGACATATCCGAAACAATTTGGACCTCTTTCCTATCACTATGACTCTTCTAAACACTACAAAACTTGTTCTACTCAAATGGCAATAGCTTCTTCAAATCTTCATGCAAAACCTTCAATGCTTAACTGGAGCTTCTTCAGACAATCCTCTACTCAGCCATATGGTCCATATACATTGATCCTCATTAATTTTCTCAATATCCTCAACAATCCAATCTTCTACATAGGTAGCAAAATAGGATACAGTTGACACCAATGGAAACAAGGATATGTTGACATCAATGATAACACCGCTTAGGCACATATTTGCAACAAGAAGATGCATAATCTTGGGGCACGATCAACACATTGTAGTTAATGGGTGAATAGTTGCATTCAAATAAGTTCCCTTCAGCAAGTACTGGTATGCTACTCCTTTGGTTAGTGTCTATTATATAACACACAAAATGTTAAATTTTCAAGATCAGATATGATGTTATGGTGATTATGGAACAACTCAGAATTGACTGCCTGAATGTATATCTTTGTTTTACTTCTATGATCAATAAATGGAATGGATTCAAATTTTATTCATTGTATTTACTATGATGAATGTGCTAAGGATTGCCAAATTCGATGTTCCTAAATATATGTTTGTATGGAGGTAGATTAGAGAATTGTGATTAATCATCTATTCTTCCTTGCTTCGATTGATATATATATATATATTAGAAAGGGCACATATGCTGGAAGACCATGTCCTTCCAATATCGTGTCTCATCCATTTAATTAGAGGTGTGATTACTATTAGTTTAGGGACGATGAGGTTAGAATTGGCATAACCTCCCGAAGCTACAAAACATTAACACTCCCTCTTAGCTAGGGAGGTATAGCAAAGTCTTCCTTGAGTCCTACTCAAGGGTATCATGTCTTGTCATGAACTCTCTCAACATGACGTCCATAATGGCTACATCCAATTGTGAAAAAAATACAACTTAGTCTCAGAGATGTGTAATATACAAGGGCTTTCACCTCATATTTCTCTGTCTCAGAGAAATATACGATACAAGGACTTTCACCTCATATTTCTCCATCTCAAAGAAATATAAGATACAAGGGCTTTCACCTCATATTTCTCTGTCTCAGAGAAATATACAATACAAGGGCTATCAATGATGTTGTGACTCCTTTTTCACGGGAGTGTCACTCTCCACCACACCAAGCTTATCTCAAAAGTATGTGAGCTTTACTCTAGAAAGAGGCTTGGTGAGGATATCAGCTGTTTGATCATCAGTGCAAATATACTAGAGTTGGATTGCTTTCCTCAGCACCATGTCTCTAATGTAATGATACTTGATCTCCACATCCTTTGTCCTATCATGAAATACAGGATTTACTAAGAGCTTTACATAGATTTGGTTATCATAGTGAATTAATGTTGGCTCTACCATCTGACCAAACAATCCTACAAGGAGCTTTCAAAGCCATACTGCTTCATGGGTTGCTACACATGCTACAGTATATTCAGCATCTACTATGCCTAGTGGCACAAAGGTCTGCTTCCTACTGTACCAAGAAATCATGGCAGATCCCAAAATGAAGTGACATCCAGAGGTGCTCTTCCTATCAGCTACACTCCTAGCCCACTTAGAATTAGAATAGCCTTGTAATCTTAGATCCCCACTGGAAGTATACCTCAAGCCATATCCCATAGTACCACATAAGTATCTTAGTATATGCTTTGCTACAACTAGATGTATTTTTCTTAGCTCACACATGAACTGGCTAAGAGCACTCACTGCATAACAAATGTCTGGTCTAGTCTTGACTAGGATCATCAATGATCCAATCAATTGTCTATACATGGTGGGATCTACCAAGTTTGAATCAGATGCTGAGTTACTCAACTTCTTCAAATTTGTCTCCATAGGTGTAGACATGGACTTATAGTCCATTATCCCAAATCTTCTCAATATATCTATAGTGTATTTCCCTTGACTTAGAAAGATCTCATTAGGTCTTTGCCATACTTCCAGCCCCACGAAGTAATGCATAAGGCCAAGGTCCTTCATCTCAAACTTAGAGGTTAACTCTTTCTTACATTTGACAATGAGGTTCTCTTCTCCAGTGAGAAATAGATCATCAACATAAAGGACCAAGATCAAGACCTCACCATCAACTATCTTGAAATAAAGGTTGGAATATGCATCATTCTTGGAGAAACCCAAACTCATCAAGTAACTATCAATCCTTTCATACCATGCACGAGGTGCTTGTTTAAGATCATACAAGGCCTTCTTCAATCTGTATACATGAGACTCCTTCCCATGAATCACAAAACCATATCGCTGCTTGATATACACTTCTTCCTCAATCACACCATAAAGAAATGTAGTCTTTACATCCGTGTGATGTAACTTCTATCCCTTTACAAAGGCAATAGCAATAATTATCCTAATGGAGGTATATCGAGCAACATGAGCAAATGTCTCCTCATAATCTATTCCCTCCTTCTGAGAGAATCCTCTTGCCACAAATCTTGCCTTGTGTTTCTCAATGCTGCTATCAGCTGCATGTTGGATTTTGTAGAGCCATTTGGAAGTCACTACTGACTTCCCTTCAAATCTCAAAATAACATCCCATTCATCATTTTTAATGATGGACTTATACTCTTCTATCATTGCATCTCTCTTTACCTGTTGATTAGATGCCTCCTCAAATCTAGAAGGTTCAGAATCAATGATGTGACTCATCAATACCACATAATCTAAGAACTTCTGAGGTCTCTTGCTTTCCCTAAAGCTTCTTCGAGGAGCTGCATATTTTTCTACCTCTTGTATGGTTTGTCGAGCCCATAGAGACCTTTTCCAAACTATGACAATATCTCTAGGTCCATCAGTTGGTTCTATTGGATCAACTAGATCAATAGTATCAGCTAGTTCATTGGACTCCCTCTAAATATTAGGAGTACGATCAAAATCCATATCTTGTGAAGTCTCCTACTCCTCACTATCTATCTCCATGTAAGATCCTTTAGATATTCTGAAAGCTACTTCTTCCTCAAAGGAGACATCCTTGCTGATCTCAATCTATTTTTGCCCTAGAATATATATTCTGTAAGCCTTTGAAGATTCACTGTATCCCATAAATATACCCTTCTTGCTTGAAGGTTCTAGTTTTGATCTTTTGTCCTTGGGCACATGAATGTACATAGTGTAACCAAATATTCTCAGGTGACTAACCTCAGGCTTCACACCTATGAAGGCCTCTTCTGGAGTCATGTTTCCCAATATTTGATGAGGGCTTCTATTATGAACATATACTGTGGTTTTGGAAGCTTCTGCCCATAGAAAACTCTATAAACTTTTATCATGAATCATAGCCTTAGCTACCTCTACTATGAATTTGTTCTTTCTTTCGGCAACTCCATTTCACTGAGGGTTGTATGGAACACAGAACTCCCTCTTGATCCCTACCTTAATGCAGAAATTACGAAATCCTCTGGAACTATACTCCTCTCCATTATCTAATCTCAGAACCTTAATTTTTTCCCAGACATCTTATCAACTTGTGCCTTGAATTTTAGAATCTATCAAGGACTTCCTCTGACTCCTTGGATTTCAAGAAGTAAATCCAAGTCTTTCAAGAATAATCATCAATGAAAGTCACATAGTACAAGAATCCACTCAATGATGCCACAAACATTGGTCCACATAAGTCTAAATGAATAAGATTTAAGATCCCTTTGATCTACTGTCACTGCTATGGAAGGGACTCTTGATATTTTTACCAATTGCGCATCCTCTGCAGATACCATTGTGCTCTAAACTAAGCTTTGGAAGACCAGTAACAACTTTCTCCATAGAGGGAAGGGCTCTGAAATGTAAGTGAGCAAGTCTTCTATGTCATAGCTCATTCAAACTAATGGAGTTGTGAGATAATACTTG
The DNA here is from genome assembly GCA_027924645.1 of Cunninghamia lanceolata. NCBI lineage: Eukaryota > Viridiplantae > Streptophyta > Pinopsida > Cupressales > Cupressaceae > Cunninghamia > Cunninghamia lanceolata. Next base: position 13,218,010 of record BSBN01000892.1, read on the forward strand.
AACTGGACGAATTGATAATCTGTATAGACTCTCCTAACGAATACCGATTACACGAGCTAATTTTATGCTAGGGCTCTTGGGCCATGTAAGAAATTTTCCTTCAGAGAAAACAACCTTGTACCCTTTGTCCTCCAAGGTTGAAATGGAGACAATGTTTCTTTTGATCCTTGGTATGAACAAGACATCACTCAAATGAAGAGGAATACCTGAATTTAGCTGGAACGAAGTGGCCCCAGTCCCCTTTATAGTATAACTAGCATTATCTCCAATTATCACCTATAGGTTAGACTCTTTCTCTACTAAGTCTATAAGATGCTCTCTATAGCCTATAATGTGATGTGAAGCTCCGCTATCTATAAACCAAGTATCACTGTCAGTTGGTCAATAGAAATATCTCTGAATTATCTTTTGAATGTCTTGATTCCTTAGGAGGTGACTCTTTATCAATGTCTATAGTAGCAACATGTTGCTTCTTCTTTAAATTGCACTCTCGGGCATAATGTCCATACTTGTCACATCTATAGCACTAAATATGAGAGAGATCTTTCTTTTTCCATTATGGAAAAAAATCTGATTTTCTATCTCTATTCCTCTTTAATGTGCCTCTTTTTCCTTTTCTTCCTTTGCCTCTTTCTCTAGTAGCATGTGCAGCAAGAACTTGATTTTCTTCATCATGGGAGTTTTGCCCATTTCCTCTTGCTGCCAATCTAGTTTCTTCTTGAATACAATCAACCGGGAGACGATCAAACTTGGGTAACTTGGATCTCCCACTGATGCTCTGAATAAAAGGCTCCCAAGATTAGGGAAGACCATTTAGAGCCAACATAACAAGATCTTTGTCTGCAACTTTATCTCCAATAGTGCTTAGCTGATCTCTCAACTCAGATATCTTCATAAAAAATGAAATGACTGAATCTCCTTTAGCCATTTTTACATGATGCATCTCCTGTCTCAGAGCAAGGGCTCTGCTGGTATTGTTGATCTCATACAGTCCTTTTAGAGCATCAAACATTTCTTTAGCTGTCTTCATCTTGGAGATGATCAGTACTAGATGATCCTTCATAGAGTCTGTCATGATATTCCTAGCCTTCGTGCCATTTCTCTTCCACTAGATTTTCCCCGTGTCATCTAATGGTTCAGGCATGTCATTTTCTTCGAATTCTACAAGATCATTCTCTTCTAAGACAATGAGTACCCTAAATTTCCAAGGGTTGAAGTTTGAAGCTCCATCAAGCCTATCTTCTACTTTGACACCAGTCACCATCTTGAGAAACTACCCTAAATAAGGATTTGTATTCCACACACTATTTTAGCCAAATCTGATCAGATTTTCCTAAACTTGCTCTGATACCATGTTAAATTTTCCAGATTAGATATGCTGTTATGGTGATTATGGAACAACTCAGAATTGACTGCCTGAATGTATATCTCTGTTTTACTCCTGTGATCGATAAATGGAATGGCTTCAAATTTGATTCGCTATATTTACTGTGATGAATGCGCTGAGGATTGCCAAATTGGATGTTCCTGAATATATCTCTCTATGGAGGTAGATTAGAGAACCATGATTAATCATCTATTTTGCCTTTCTTCAATTGATATATATATTTTAGAAAGGGCACATATGCTGGAAGACCACGTCCTTCCAATATCGTGTCTCATCCATTTAATTAGAGGTGTGATTACTATTAGTTTAGGGCCGATGAGGTTAGAATTGGTGTGATTACTTAAACATCATTCTTTTAAATGATCAAACAATCAATATGATAGAAAATTGGTAGCAGTCAAAATAATTTTTTTGAAAGGTTGGTTGATCATCAAATTTTTTTAAAAAAATTAAACATTATATGAAAGCAATCAGAGGAACGAAAATATGATGTGGGAAATTGTGAGGGGGCGATGGGGTTTGTATAGAGGTGATTTTGCATTCGGCTAAGAACAATGTCAGTAATCACATGAGACACGCATGGTTGAAAAAATCAGCCATGTTTGAAAAAGAAAAGGTGTGGTTTAAACTAATCATTGCATGGTCGATTTTAAATTCTAATTAATAATAATTATTTTGGGAAGAGTACATCTAGCATATTCAATATTCGATTTGTACGTTAAGGGCACTGAATGTAAAGATGAATGTACATTAATGGAGTAATAATTCCGTGTGACTCCAGGTAAACAATTTTGTCTACATGTGATTTATACGTAAATTTATTTTCATTCTATGTGGCGGGGCTCACAACTAGACATCACTTTTTATTACTTTTGCATATCTCGATTTCACATTGATTTTGTTTCGATCATAAGACCACAGGTTTTATAATCTTGTAGAGGATTAATCAAGCTAATTTAATAAAATGGAGACATTTGAATATAATTAATGTTATTTTAGGAGTCCTTTAACATATACAAAGAAGTGCTTCTGAATTAAACTATGTGTGTTTCTTTGCTTCAACGTTTCGGATCACGCTCAATGATCCATCATCAGGTAGAGGATTAGTATGATTTTGGATTGGAGGTTGACCTCTTTAAAAAGATGAGGGGGAGGGGAATTAGGGTTAGTAGGATAGTAAATACAGACAGTTAAAAACAACTTAAAAGTAAATAAGTTAAAAAAGATGAAAAACTAGTAAATTAGAAATACTCGAAAATAATAAATGGATAAATAAGTAAAAAGGTTGATCCAATAAGTATCAAGTAATATAATATATAATATAAGGAATAATAACGTGCTTATACAAAGAAGAAAAAAATTAAATAAATTAGAAATAAATATAATAGAATATAATATGTATGATAAAGAATACAATAAAGTATTCTAAAAATGTGAAAAAGATAGATACGTTAGTAGTACCTATATTATGCATGTAAAATACGTAAAATAATATAAGTCTATGAAGAAAGAAAAGGGGAAAATAGAATTAGATATAGAAGGGCGAATATATATATAAATATACTTAAAAAATAATCAGAATAATATGGTAATCCTAAAGTGTTAGATAGATAAGATAGTGGAGACTGCAAAGAGCCTAGGTGGTTCACAGTGTGTAAAGAGAAGTGAGACAATAAGATCAAAATAAGTGCATAAAATGTTTGAAAAAAGGACGATATTGACCTATAATTACAGTATAGAAATGAGTAAGGAAAGGTGGAAAGGATAAGAAGAAAGAAAGAACAAAATGTGTAAAGAGGAAATAATTGTTGTAATTAAAATGTTAAGTGCAATATTAATAATAGAACGGTGAGAGTGAAAAATAAGTAAGATAAAGGAAAAGAGGTAGAATAACGAAGGTAAAAACAACAGTTAGAATAGTCCACATCATAATAAAGCAAAAAACCAAAAGAGTCAACAACTAACCAATCTAAAGAAAGAAGGGTTAACAAGACAATTCGAGGAAAGACAAGGGCAATGACAAAATGCTAAGGCCTACCAGATATAAACAAAAATAAGAAAAATACAAAACAACCTCAAGTATAACACAAACACACATAAAATGAAGACAAGAAGGAATGCAGATCAAAGAAAGACAAAAAAAGGGGGGAAGCAGTAGAAAGGAAGAGAGCGAGGGAGAAAGGATGGAAGAGGGGTTCAGAGGTGGGAGGAGGGAGGAAAAGGGGAATCAAGTAGGATAAGGGTGGGGATGAATGGAGTTCAACAATAGTTGCCAAGCGAGGCTTAAATGCCAACCATCATCACGGTTGAGATTGGCAGGGTGGTTCCTAATAAAGACGGCTTCGTGGAGTTTTCTTTTGAAGAAATTGTCTTCTTTGATGAGAACTTGGGTGTCTTCTAGATAGATATGGTGTTTGGTTTGGAAAGAGTGCTCTGCAAGGGCAGATTTTGCAATGCGATCATGCCTGATGTTAGCGTTGTGTTCATGGATCCTTGTTTTTATGGAGCGCCCCATTTCTCCTATGTATGGGGTACCACAAGAGCACACAATTTTGTAAACTCTAGAATTGAGCATATTATGTCTAGGATCTTTGGTTAGAGGTTGAGAAATTCAATGGCACTGATTTTGAGTTGTGGAAACTCAAGATGGAGGACCTACTTGTTGATCGTGACCTATGGGAAATGGTATTCAGTGTGAAACCTACAACAATGTCACAAGCTGGTTGGGACCTCAAAGATCAGAAGGCTAAGGGTCTCATAAGACTCTGTTTAGCTGACTCTGTCCTGTTGAATGTCCATGAGGAGAAGAGCACGAAAGATCTTTGGAAGAAGTTGGGTGATGTTTATTAGGCCATGTCCTTGGGAAACAAACTTTTCCTGAAAAATTTGTCCTCTCTAAAGATGGAAGACAGAGGATCTACTGCGGATCACATGAATGCTTTTAACATGATTGTTACACAGTTGACATCTATGGGTGTGAAAATAGAGGAGGAGGATCATTGCATGAACCTACTTTGTTCTTTGCCAGATTCATGGGATCATCGTGTCATGGCTATCGGAAGCACTACAACCACCTTCAAGATTGAAGATGTTGTGTCCTCATTGTTATCTGAAGAAATGTGGAGGAAGTCTTCTGAGGCAGCCAAAGAGGCTTTTGTGGTTCGTGGAAGACCCAAAGAAAAAGGGAAGAAGAAGGACAAGAAAGGTGATAAGGGTAGATCCAAATCTCATGGAAGATCCAAATATCCTAGAAAGTCCAAGGCTCTTTGTTGGAACTGTGGTAAAACTGGGCATTTTCGAAAGGAATGCAAAGAGAAGAAAAATAAGAAGAAAGCTCCTAATTCAGATTCTGACAAGTCACAAGATGATGGTGATGCCTTCATCATAGCCTTGGCACCCATGTATCTGATGTGTGGTTGATTGATTATGGTGCATCATTCCACATGACCTCGCATTGAGACTAGTTCATGAAATATGAAGAGTTTGATGGTGGAAGAGTGTACCTGGGTGACGACTCTCATCTAAAGATTGTTGGTCATGGAAGAGTCTCAAACTGATTCCCTGATGGACGAGTGAAGGGGATCACTAGAGTTATGCACATTCTATGCCTTGTATGGAACCTGCTTTTTGTGAGTATGTTGAATGATGCAGGTGTGTAGGTTGTCTTTTTAAGGGATGATGCAAGATGACTAGAGGATCTATGGTTCTTGTGAAGGGTACTCAGAGAGGTACTCTGATTCAGCTAGAGGCATGCACTTCACAGTGCAATAGTCTTCTGACTCAAATAAATGAGCTGCAATCACTTCATCCCCACCATCTGAATGAGAAGTGAAGAAATTTGTTGTAACTAGTTCTAATGGTAGTGCGCATACTATGGAAGCTAAGCTTCCTAATGAAAAGACTCTATTATGGCATTTGAGATATGGCCACATTGGTGAGAAGGGTCTGCATACCCTAGAAAATATAAACCTCATTGAGGGGTTAAATGATTATAATCTCGAGTTCAACTTTTGTGAACATTGCATTTATGGAAAGAAAAACCATGTTCAGTTTTACTCTAGTTCTCACAAGTCTTCTAGTGTGTTGGATCTTATTCATTCTGATGTGTTTGGTCCTATTAATGTTCCTTTAATTTCAAAATCTTTTATTTTGTATCTTTCATAGATGATTATAGTAGAAGGACATGGGTCTATTTTATCAGAAGCAAGACTAAAGTCTTTAGTCAGTTTAAGGAGTTTAAATCCTTTGCTAAAAATCAAACTAGTAAAAAGATTAAGTGTTTAAAAACTCACAACGGTGGTGAGTTTTGTTCGATAGAGTTTGATAAGTTCTATACAGAGCAAGGGATTGAAAGACATAAGACAACTCCATATATCCCGCAACAAAATGGAGTTGCAAAGAGGATGAATAGGACATTGATGGAGAAGGCTAGGAGTATGCTTAGTGGAGCAAGCCTTGAACAAAAGTTTTGGGCTGAAGCTGTTGCCACTACTTACTATCTAGGAAATAGATCTCCTACATCAACTCTTGTTGGTTACAAGACACCTATGGTGGTGTGGTCTAGTATGAAGCCTTCAGTTAGAGATCTTCATGTTTTTGGTTGTGAGGCATATGCACATGTGCCAAGAGAGAAACGGTCTAAATTGGAGAACAAGGTTGTTAAATGTATTTTCATTGGCTATGGTGTTGGTGTGAAAGGATACAAGCTTTGGGATCCTATGGATGAAAAAGTGTTGTATAGTAGAAGTGTTATCTTCAGAAAGCTAACACCTTCTTCCATTGTTCTACAGCCAGAATAGACAAAAAAGAAAGAAGTTGTGGTTCAGTTTCCTTCTACCCCTGAGAAGACTGAACAAATAGACCTTGTGAGACTTGATGATGAGGAGAGCTCTAATAGCTCTAAAAGCTTAGAAGAAGTAGAACCTCAACCTTAGTCATTGAGGAGGTCTACACAAACAAGAAAGTAACCTGATAGGTTTGGTTATTCATTACTTGATTCTAGTTGTGCTTTTTCTTTACTTGCTAACATTGATGAGCCTAGAACTGTGAAAGAGGCTATGGGCATGAAAGATGCAGGTTCCTAGAAGGAAGCAATGGAGGATGAGATGGCTTTTTTGGAAAAGAACAAAACATGGGACTTGGTGCCTTTGCCTAATGGACAAAAACCCGTTGGATGCAAATGGGTGTCCAAGAAAAATTTTAGTACATATAGCAGTGTTGAAAAGTACAAGGCTAGATTGGTTGCAAAGGGGTACTCACAAGTGGAGGGAATTGATTATGGTCAAATTTTCTCTCCCATTGTAAAGCTGACATCCATTAGATTCCTGTTATCTCTTGCGCCTTCTTATGACTTAGAGGTAGAACAGATGGATGTGAAGACAACTTTCCTTCATGGTGATCTAGAGGAAAAGATTTACATGTCACAACCAGAGCATTACATAGAGAAAGGTATAGAAAATTTGGTTTGCAAGATTAAAAAGTCTTTGTATGGTTTGAAGCAGTCTCCTAGGATGTGGTACATGAAATTTGATGCCTTTGTGTTGTCAATTGGTTATTTGAGATCGAAATCAGATCATTGTGTGTATTACAAATCTGACAATGATCGCATTCTCATTATTGAATTGTATGTTGATGATATGTTGTTGATTGGGAATGGTAAGAATATGATTTCTGATTTGAAGTCTCAGTTGTCAGCAGAGTTTGAGATGAAAAATCTCGGGGCCTCCAGGTACATTTTGGGAATGGAAATTAGAGGAGACAGAGCTAACAAAAAAATTTGGTTAAGCCAGAGTAAGTATGTGAAGATCAGGTTGGACAGATTTAGCATGACAGATTGTAGACTGTTATGTGTTCCAATTTCATTGGGGACAAATTTGTCTATTAATGATTGTCCAAAATCTCCTAGTGAGGTGGAGGACATGAGCAGAGTACCTAATGCTAGTGTTGTTGGCAATTTGATGTATGCTATGCTCTACACAAGACCAGACATTGCCTAGGTAGTGGGAGTCCTTAGTCTATTTATGGTTGATCCTTGACAAGTACATTGGGATGAAATTAAGTGAGTGTTCATATATTTGAGAGGTACTTCTAAGTATTCCATTTTCTATCATGGTAATGCTACATGACCTCCACATTCAGTTTGTATTCATGAATTTATGGATTCTAATTGGGCAAGTGACATTGACAGCAGGAGATCCACCAGTGCCTATGTGTTCACTATGTTTGATGGTGTAATTAGTTGGATGAGTAAGTGACAACCTGTGGTTGCTTTGTCCACTATAGAAGTTGAGTACATGGCTGCAACTCATGATTGTAAGGAAGCCATTTGGCTTAAGAGATTGTGTTTAGATATTGGTATTGATGCAGGTTAGATTACAATCAGTTGTGATAGTCAGAGTGTGATTTGCCTTGCGAAGAATCCAACTTTCCATGCCAGAAAAAAACATATTGATGTACAGTTTCACTTCGTATGAGACATGGTAGAGGATGAGAAGGTAAATTTGGAGAAGGTAGATACTTTGAAGAATGTTGCAGATGCATTGACAAAACTAGTGGGCATAGAGAAGTTTAGATGGTGTTCAGAGTCTATGGGCCTCTCGACCTATAGAAGTTAAACCCTATTGATTCTATTGGCTCTTACAAGGTGTTTGACAAGTGGGAGAATGTTGGGAATTAAGGTGTCTCAACCTTGGTAATTCCTTATATTCTTACATTGTATTTATTTATTAATTGCCTATTGTATTAATTGGATGCAAATCCTATGTTGTCATATTGTGGGAGTTGGCACGATGAAGTGTCATCCTACATGGCTTATGACCACTTGTAATTTTTTCCTCACATGAGGAGATAGACATCCCACTTAGTGGTAGGAATATTTTTCCATGTGTCGGCATCTTAGATGCTGTGTAAGGGAATATTGACTGCAATGGTCATGACAAATTCCTATCATGAAGTTATGACATGTAAGAGTTAGAAATAGGAGATTCGATGATAGGTGAAGACATGTGTCCAAAAGCATCTTTGAAAAATGCATCTTTGGGTGCCCCAAGGTGGACTATGTCATGTTATAAGAGAATATGCTATTTATAGCTTGTGTATGATAGATTCTCTTACAGTTGCAAGTTATGACAACTATGACAAATTCTATGATGGTTGTAAGAGTTGTAAGAGCATCTGTCATAGCCCATTTTGGAAATAGGCGACCTCCTTGGGATGGGGTGACTTGATAAGTGTCAGGAGCATCCTATAGAGTTGGACAATTGTCCTTAGGTGTGGGTTTATGGCCATGAGGCCATGTTGGATGCCCATCCCAATGTGGAGCCATTTTTGCCTTGTATTTGCTATATAAACAAGTGTTTTTGAAAGGAGATGTATTACAGGTTTGACAGGTACTGTTATGTTGTTGGTTTGTCTCCAAATACGAGTTTTGAAGACTCATAAGAGCTTGCATTGCAAGTGTATTGTAAACCATTTCAATTTTGTTAATACATTGTGCAGGTTTTGGAGTGTGGGGTTTTTCACCTGATAAGGGTTTTCCCCACATATATCTTGTGTCTCTCTTCTTCTATCTCACTTTCTTGTTTATGTGTTTGCTACAATATCTCTGTTAGTGGGTTTAACATCACTGTAATAGTAAGGATAAAATGAATTTGCACTGTCCTCCCCTCATTAGATTAGTGTAGAAAGAAATTTCCACACACCTAGCTTCCTTTCAATAGGGACAGAAACCCATAATGTGCATCTTATGTAATGAAAAATAAATAGGTGGTCTACATCCAACAAAGTACAACAATGGTCTACACTAAGAAAGTAAGAGACAACAATGGTGGTCTACACCATACAAACTTGTAAATGAAACAATCCTAAATACAATAAGGGAATGAACTCACTGATGTAATTCATTGAGAAGAGGCAACAAACTCCCCAAGATCTCAAAGAACAAATGTTGCTTCAGAGCCCATCGAAGAGAGTCTCCTTAAAGAGAACCAAAGACAAAAGCATCCAAGAACCAAATAAATTGATCTTCCAATGCTCAAGAGCACTAAAAATCACCAACGGCTATTGTAGAAATCTAGGTCATGCAAGAAAATAGTAGAGTCTCAAAAGCCAAAAGTGTCGAGAGAGAGAGAGAGAGAGAGAGAGAGAGAGAGAGAGAGAGAGAGAGAGAGTCTATGAATGAATGTGTTGAATGAATTCAAAATCTTTCCAATACTCTTCTAAGAAGGAAAAATCTCAAAAATGCATGCAAGGATTTGCTCTATGATATCCAAGAGCATTACCAAGAATCATCATGATCATTCAAAACCATGTTGTAACAACCATAAATGGATACCTATTAGAAAACAAACATAAGACGCTAGTGTGATGTGCTATCATGCTCAAGTCCAGGTAAAACTAGCTCCTGGTCATACAAGGCACCTTAGCACCATGTCAAAATTAAGGCACTATAATGATTTTTTAATAAAAGAAGAATAAGTAGACCAAAACACACAAACCTACCCTATCATGCAGAGAGGAAGCGCAAAATAGTAAAATGGTTACTAAACGTAGCATGAAATTGCAAGGGTATGCAATTTTTTTTATTACAATATCCTCCCAAGGTGCTCTAGGATATTATAACGAGAGGGTTGGGAAGATGATGAAGAGGGTGGAGGTCCTAGGAGGGTAATTGCTCCAAATCTTATTGTAACAACACAATTAGAAGATGAGTCTTTTATGGTTATCATGGAAACTTGTGAAGGTTCATAGTCAATATGCCCTATAATAAAGTCATAGGTATGAGGGACCTTATTACAAAAGATATTGTTGGCATGATTATTTTGGGAGTGGTTTTGGTTGGAGTTGGAGGATGAAGTGGATGGGCCATGCTTTGGAAGAGGATCTTTGAAAAATGCCCATTTGATCATTGGATGAGAAATTGTTTGTTATTTGTAATGTACCTTGATCATTAAGATCTTGGATATAATGTTTGAGCCTCATACACTTGTTTGTTGGATGTCCTTTGATATAATGATAGTCACAATACTCATTCTCATTATACCATGCAGTCTTGGGTTGATTGTCATCAAAAGGTTTGGTGTAAAGGAATGTGATCATGTTTGCTTGTGTTAAGTAATGAAATATTGTTTTGATATGAACTCCTCTAAGTTAGTAAATTAATGTCTTGGATTGGAAGGGGGTCTTAATTGTCTCCTAGAAAAGGGCATGGTATTATATTTATGGACAATTTGTACATTATTGTGGGATGTTTGTCTTGTATGAATATGTTTTGAGTCAGTAACCCAATCACTAATCACATGTTTATTTTTAAACCAAGGTTTATATTTATCATTTGTTTGATCATTGTCTTTGGTGCAAAGCTTGACTAAACCTTTGGCAGGAAGGGCTTTTCAATGTTAACCTCTTTTTTAGTGATCTCCTCAAACATGGAAAGACAATGGATTTGAATATGAAAGGCCATTTCTTGATTAAGTTTTTGTATGGAAATGGTCACCAATTTCTTTTCAAGAATTGACCATGGCATTCTACTTGGAAGACCTCTCTATTATTGTATGTAGGAAGCAAAGCTTTCTCCATTATGTTGTTTGGAATTGGAAAGATCTAACATTGTAAGTTCATGCTCAACATTATAGGAGAAACGAGCAACAATTTTTTGGGATAAATCATGAAATGTTTGGATAGTGTAGGAAATGAGGTGATCAAACCAATCCTAAGCTTGCCCTACCAGGCTAAGTGGAAATATTTTAATAGATAGATATCGAAGTATGAAGCCTATTGACAAGCTAGCATAGACTTATAGACCGGGTGTGCCATAAATGTAGATGAGAAAAGTGAAAATGAAGACAACACAAATAATACAATTACCTTCTCTTCAAATGCAATTCCTCTCCTCAAGGGAGATGAAAGGAGTAAAAACAAGCTCCAATAACTATGCTTCCTTTATTTGAATGATATGATCTTATGTGGATTGATCAATTACTTTAGAATAACCTTGGCATGTGTGATAATGGAGGATTTGGATGTGATTTAGTAGCATAAACTTTCAATATGAAGGTGGATCCTTATGGCTTAGAACAAGATTTATTTATAGATTTCTAGAAATGAAGATTGATGGTGAGGAATGATTGGAGAGATCAATGGTTGAAATTGAATGAGATAACTAAATAGATGAGAGAGTGGAAAGTGTTTTTTTCCTCTCATGAATCAAAGGAATTAATAAACTTGATTGGTGAGTTGACTGAATAGATTGATCAGTTATCTAAATTGAGTGATTAATCAACTAATTTGATTGAATTGTTAATATATTTGATTTAGAGTGATTTATGGAGTGATGAGAGAGAATCATGGTGAGACACAAGTGAATGGTGGGTGATGGGAGAAATCCATGGTGAGACAAGACTGAATCATGGTGAGAGGAAATTATGAAGGAAAATTAATTAAATAAATTATTTAATTTTATGTGCACATGGACAATGTTGGAAAATTTATAAAATATTAATTTTATTTATTTATAGTGCAGAAAAAGGAAATTAATTAATTTATTTAATTAATATGCAAACGAAATGTTAGTTAATTAAATAATTAAGAATTATTTAATCAATATAGAAGAATGAAGTGATTTATTATAAAATGATATGGGATATGATGTGTTAGCCATTTTTAGTGTCTACATGTACAATTCTACAAAATATTATGTCATGGTGATTCCATTTTATGGTCTAAACCTTGCTTCAAAGTAGAAATTTCTTCCAAAAACTAGGTGAGAGGAAGTAGGAGGGTAATATAGGGACCTTCATTCAAAGGCTCCTTCCTATAGGCTATTGAATTGAAACATTTAAAAATAAAATAGCCTTCTATTGAACAACCCACCTTCATTTGAACCCTCACTTCATTCAACCCTATTTACAAATCGTGGGTATTTACCTTCAAATCAAGTTCCTTCTTTTGAAGGTGTTCAATAATTTATAACATCCTGAATTCATTTTTATGCCCATAATCATAACCTTTACAATTGGTAACTTATTGCCAATTTAATATAAAAAAGTGTCTTAAATTGTAAGTGACCAATAACAACAAGTCAACAATGATTTAAAAGTAGAGTGCATATAGAGAAAACAAGGACATAGTCATATGCATAGGCCAAAGAAAGAATTTCAGCTCACATACACAAGCAACCATGAAAAAAGCCTTATAGCTTTACCATAATACTAAATAATGGAAATCTACACATAGAGGGTCAAGATCATGATATAAAGCTATAATTGAGGCTCAATAATCGTATTCCATGGACCCATTAGATTAAACTCTTGGATCAATTATCAATTAAAGGAACTAAAGGATGAAACAAAGTACTAGAAAGGGAAAATGAGAATAAGTGCCAATAGTAGCTCTAGTTGGGGATGTGCACCCCCTATAGGTGTAACAAGGATTTATATGAGTTTCTATGAGAGTAGACTAGGAAGGAAGAGGAAAAAGGAAACAAAATGGGGGAAAGGAAACAAAATGGGCAACAAAAGACTAGAAAAACAAGATTATGGATAGAGCATGAGACAAAACAATTAAACCTATTACTAGAAAGAAAACTTATTATTTACAAATAAAACTTTACACACAACTAATATATGGAGGCCCAAATTGAGGAAACCCAATTCTCATATGAAGTTGCATGAAACACAAACTAGAAAAATTGTAGACTATATTATACAAAGAGATCCCTTGGTGCAGGGCCATAGGAAAACATCTAATCATTGATTTCGTTTGTTAAATATAGCATTCTTAAATGAGCTTTCCCTTCTATTTTGAGGATTCAATTACTACCTAACTATAGAAGAAAATACTCACATACACAAGCTTCTTCATGAGCCCCTTATGGTTGAAGAAGAGAGAACATGATTGAATTTAGTACCCCTCCCCTAAATAGGAAAGTTCACTATATACCATTTACAAATCATCAATTTACCAAAATTATCATAGTTGTAGTGTAATTATTCTAGTCCATTTTCAAAAAATGCCCTTTTTTTGACAACCATTCTAAACCCACCCATTTTGGCTCTTCATAGTATTTTTTGGGACTAGTTTCGAATTAATCTAAGGTATTAGGACTAAGGCTCCATTCTTGTGTCCTTTTAAACAACAATTATTTCAATGTATAGTGTTTGTTGCCCTCTATGTTAATTAAGAATCTTTGATATTTTTAAATGGCCTTTTCTATCATGTCTTGATGTTTTCCAATTGAAGATTGGAAAGACCAGTTTGATGTTGTCTTAGATCAACCCACATCATTCCCACCATTATCAAATGCAAAGAATTAAACCAATATCCATGAAAGGTACCAAAGTATGGAGCATGTAAGATAAAGACAAGAAGAAAAGAGTTAACAATTGAAAGATATTAGTAATTGCTAACCACCGATCCTTAATCAAGGCAAAGAATTATAGGCGTCAATCATAGAGCAAGGTAAATCAAATCACAAACAAATCAAGGATTAACAAAGGAAACAAAACAAGATTATGGTTATAAGGAAGCGTCGATCCTAAAGGCATATGAAAGGTTGCAACTTCTCATGAGGATCAGCTATAAGAAGACATTCCCTAGCCATTCGAAGGAGAGTAATTCAGCATTCCTTCTTATTCAAACAATCGTATTATCATCCTTAGCATCTTCTACCAGTGATTCATCCTCATATCATCAAATTATCTCTCACATTTCAGATCATTAAACATCTCTCAATCAATTCCTATTAGATAAAAATAATAATAGCATTCAACAGTTATAAAAAGATATTGCTCTTAGTGATCAGCAACAAAGGAAAAAACGTCATACGATCGACCATCAAACTTGCATCGAACCAGCCATACATAGCGAACTTGACAAAAACTTGATCAACATATTAGAAGGTATGGATGATTTATACTTCATCGTTGCAATTTATCTCTGTCGATTATATCAATGGATCAAATGCATAATGTGTTAAGTATAAAGAATAGAATAAGAATAACAAATGAATATCCTTAGGGGGCTAGTATAATACCCTAAGCCAAATTACAATAATTGAATGATAAATGTGAATTGTGCTTCAAAATAAAATAGGCATCTTAACATTTTGATTAGTATGACTTATGATTAGAAATTGAATAAGGATCCTAAGTTAGGAAGATTGAATGTATGGATCCATATGAATAAGAATAGTTCTATTATAAATGAATAAATGAGATAATATATAAAAGAATAAATTATGTAAGTATAGATGAAATAGATGAATCATATACATAGATATGATAAAAATGAAAATATATTATGAATATCATGTAAAAAGATTATGCCAATTGTGATGCCAAATCAAGTAGAAGATAAATGAGATAGTATGGAATGGTATTATCTCATGATCCATGAGGATCACAAGGTAGTAATAACAAGTAAATATGGTAATGATAAGAATAAACATTGATGATAAGCAAATCTGTGATATACTCGAAATGGGCTTTCGAGCCTCATCCTTAATCATCTTATTAGCCTATGAGTATGGGGTTAAGTTAATGAAGGGCAAAAAATTGGACCTAGGTGACCCTCCAGTGGATGAAGAACACCACGTGTTGTGTGAAGTCCTTTGAGCCAAGAGGCGAAGAACACTGCATGTAGTGTGAAGCTCTTGGGCCTAAGGTAATATGAACTCATAATTATTATAATGTGCCCAATGGATGGTGACTCTCAAGTAAGCAAGGAATGATGCATGTTGCATGAAGGTTCTTGAGCCAAATGGTGAGGAACTCCGGATGTAGTGTGAAACCTTTGGGCCTCCGGATGGGATGGACATACCAGTTCCTTAACAAACCGTGCTCATACAGAAATAGGGTTGATTAGTGATAGGGCTACTCAAGGACTCCCTCGAGATAGTTCATGGGGAACTATGAATGAAAGAATGTGATTATGAAATGCATTAACTTAACATGATTATATATGTAAAGAGAAAATATGTGATTATAATTATAAGGTTACAAGCCTTGAGTATAAATGTGGAAAATATATAGATTTGATATTTGATTATTAACTCTAATTATGATATGGAAAGAAGAACTGAATACTAATGTTCTCTTTTGTAAGTTGAAACTTTGTGCAAGGTTGTTAAATTTTTGACTTGCTAGAAGAGGACATTACATTGTTTCATGCCTCTATGTATTAATACTTCTCATTGTTTTAAATGTTTTATATTTCATGTTCTAGCCAAGATTCTAGTTCAAATTCTTGGCAACCCTATTCCTTTTGTTTTAATATATTGCAGTAAGAGTGGCCTTTTGTTGAGTGTTGGCTTCCACTAACCATTGGATTCTAATTATCCAATTGCTTGTAGGGAGTTTGAGTATTTTTGTTCCTTTAATGTCAGTATGTCTACCAACCATCAATCGTGATAATTAAAAGTTTAACTAGAGTTATGAAGAATTTTCTAGATAAATATGAAGGTGCTCTCATCATTGGTTGAATGAGTGCTAATGTAGTAGGGTGGACCAACAATGTTTTTAATACATGAGAATCATTTGGTTGACCTAAAGTCTTATAAGGAAAGTCTAAAGTCTCTTTCCTACATCTAGATTATTTTGTTTTTAAGATCAAAGAGATTAAGGAAACCACCAAACCAAAGGTGACTATGTGCTTGATTTTATTGGGAACAATGGAAAAAATATTTAATTTAGGCATGTAAGGCATCCTACAACACTTGACTATAGCCTTAAATTAATTGTTGAAATTCTTTCTCATGCCTAAGGATTGGATTCAATATTAACTATTACAGACAACAAATTCTCTATCACTAAATCTTTTCCTAGAACATTGCCACAAGATATACCTTTATTGAATTTGATTTTCTTTAGGAAAAATCCACCATGTCAATGTTTTCATTGCCCAAGATGTCTAATGACCTTTTCAATCTTAGGGGTATCATTAAAAATCCCAATGATAATGTGTAGCTTTCCCTTTGATAATATTCCTTCACTATGTAAAATTATTTTCTTGTCTTGGGCTCTTTTAATAGAGATACCATGAACACCTTGATAATAGACTGATCCCTTTAAATGTCTATCACAAATCTACAATCTTGGTCAATCACCTAAAGATCAATGGTGGAGGCATTAATGCTGGAAGAGAAATTGTGCACATATTATTTGGTCATTCTACCAGTTCAATAATAAACAAGCATGTTCCCACTTTACAATACCATCCACTCTAAGTAACTAATTGAACTTAGCACTAAGCAAGAAAATCAAATTGATCAAATTTTTCGTCTAAGACGCACATGGTGTCTTGTCATTTATCCACATAACATGCAAGACCCTAAGAAACAATGTACATTGGTCTTTTGACTAATAAATATCACCAATACACCTCCTACATACTCCCTACATAATCCTTTAGAGTAATTCCTAATTTGCTAAGCACTATGCATGTTAGATGACAAAGGTTCCTCAGCTTTTATATCAATGGTATTGGCCCATTGAAGAGGAGCCCAACCTACATGTTGTTTTACTCCCATCAAGTCACAAAAAATAGAATACCATCATATTACCATCCTCCTCTAGCATTTCAATATAGTGCTTCACCAAACAAATGGGCCCACCACCAATGATGCACACATTTCAACACATTGATTGGGCATAAGACCATCCATCTAGCCACAACCAATAAGTGATTGTCACATGACCCACAATCAATAAGTGATTATCACATGACCCACCATTAATATTCTTATACTTTGAGCAAAGATTGGATGAGACATGAACTTATAGTGAAATTAAAACCATGAACAAATACTAGAGTGGATTGTATTGGATCATGATGTAGCTTTGATATGACCATCCAAGATTTTCATTATTATTCCAATAGTTAGTAACTAGTTACTATATTGATGCAAAGGAGACACCCCAATCATATTTAAGACTTTGAGATAAGAAGGAGAAGCCCTAGCAATAAATATAGGGAAATCTAAAACAATCTTAAGTCCAAGATCAACATATTCACACCATTTAGAAGGCTTAGAATGTTTTTTAATTCAAAAAAAAAAACAACCACCACATAACCTAGACCAAAGAAAAATCTACATCTAAAATCCAACCCTAAGAACCTAAAGTTTAATGATCTCCATCATTAAGACTATTCTCCTTATTTAGGCCCTCACAAATATCCATGTCAATATAAAGTTCAAAAGTGGAGTGCAAATAAAAATTCATTCTAGGAGTAATGGAATTAACTTTCCTAGGGAATTTCTAATAGCCTTTAATTATAAAGGGATTTTAGGAAGTCTAATCCAAATTGCCTCTATAGAAAAAGTTTTGAAAGAAGGATTGGACTTAAAAAACCATAACTTAAGAGAGAAGCCTTGTCCACATGGGTAAATATCACAATCCTTTATGGGTCAACATTTCTGTCCTCATGGTCCAAGCATTGAGATCACCAACTCTCTACTAAAACAAATGGAAGTTACATGTAAGTGTCATTTGTAAATAATGTTCTTCCTCCTCAAACACTTTAGGCCCATCTTAGGAATAGGACATTTAACAACCTACTTCAATAAGTCTCTACCAAAAAATGTAGAAGTTACATATAAGTGACATTTGTAAATAATGTCATCCTTTATATTTAGAGTGTTTTTATTAGCCTTTCATTACTGGTCATGTCTATGTACTTCAATATTAATGCTAGTTGTTCTCCTCTTACTAAGATTTTCTTCTTTCTAAAGTTTATGATGCTACTACTTGGCAGCCTATTTCTATAATTCTTCTTAATCCATAAAAAAAGAATGATTCCCCAAGGGTCATACATTTCATAATTCGTTATTTTCTTTCAACCATGCATGAATTTCTATCATCTTTATCATCATACAACATAATTTCACTTTTCATATGTCATGAGGAAAACCTTTATATCATTTATTGTTAGCTAGCATCTTCTTGAAATATTGATATAATATTTCTTAAAGTTGTTTGTGATTATCCTTTCCATTACATTATTACATCATAGAAAAATAATTATAAATAGTTTTAAAAAATTAGTTATTTTTAAATATTATTTGATTTAATAGTTAAATTTTAGTCAAATAAAAAAAAGGTAATTCGTTACTACTTTTTAATGTAGATAGGGTATAAAGTTTTTTTTTTTATCATTAATACATAATATTTAAACAAAACATACAAATAAAATATTTTATTATGTTAAACATCCATTTCGAAATACTTTGCACAAACCTTATCCTATTAACATGATGTATAAAATATTAAAAGATTATAAATTACAAATTTTTATTAGTCTTAAACATATTATTAATTTATTTTTCATAAAAAGGGAACTTATTAAATGCATCCATTTATGTACCTTTGTAAAGGTTTTCAAGAGTTTCTTGGTCTCATTGAATATGTGCCACTAATTAGCACACTTAAAGGTTCTTGATCAGTAGATAGGAAGTCTTTAATTCAGTTGGTTACAGTAGGACACATTGAGAGTTTCCTACAAAAATTAATGCACAACATATTGCACAAATACACTTACTCAAGTTATGGAAAACATGAATGAAAACGTAATAGTGAAAGGATGCAATATGCAAGGCATTATAAAATGGATATGTTTGATAGCTCAAATCAAGCTAGGATCTCGGTCTAATAAATATTTGAAAAACATGACATAAGGATGTGAGGGATTAAAGCGACTTAAAAAATGATCCATCAATCTCCCACACATCTACATAAACAATTTCTAGAAAAGCATCTCCATTCTTAAGGTTAATTGAGGAGATTACATCTTGAAACAATATTCAATCACTTTTGAAGGCTCGCTAGATCTAATGGATTAAAAGATAAAAATATTCTTCAAAGTTCTATTTATTCTTTGAAATCATTTAGGATGACAAAAGAGACTATATCTTTTTTGATATTTTTAAAATCAATTTATATACCTTTGCAAGGTTTCCAAAAGCTTTTTGGGCTCATTGAATATGTGCCACCAATTAACATGCTTTAGGGTTCTTGATCAATAGTAAGGGAGTCTTTAATTCAGTGCCCCGTACACTATGACACATGGAGTTTACTACAAAAATTAACACACAACATAGTGCACAAAAGTACCTACTCATGTTACTGAAGGCATGAATCAACAAGTAACAGTGAAGGGATGCAATATGCAAGGAACTATAAAATAGATATCCATGATCTATATTTAAACAAAACATATGACAAATAATGCGCATGATGTTTGTATTCTCCTAATTGATTTATGACAATATTTAATTTAATTGTTTTTTTAACATTTCACTTTTTGAATCGTTAATTTATAAGTTTTTAAGAAGTGTCTAATTTTCCCATGTTTGATATGTTTTTTCCCATCTCAAAGTAAAAATATCTTGAGTTAGAAATTTTATTTCAGTAAAATGGACACCAATCACGATTTTGGAAGCAACAAATTAATAGGGGTTGCTTTTTATTTTCCACTCACCTCATTTTAACATTTTTGTTTAAAAGATTTATATTAATAAAAAGTTTAAAAATTGAATCACCATATAGATTATATACTAGTAGGAAAACATAACTTTTTGAATTGTAAGAATAATTGGCATATGGAAAAAAAATTGCTATCTATCACTCTAAAAATTAATTTTGAATATAAAAAATTATCCAATATATTATTATTTTTCATAATAAATGAATAAGAATTCATATAAAAATTTTAAGAGATCATTTATCAATATTTTTCTTAATCACATTTCAATGATATTTATTCATTTAAAAATTCTATAATATCACATGAAGGCCAAACAAGGTAGAGTTTTAATGGACAAAAAGAAAGAACTAAGTCAATAGCATCTTGGTTTCCCTAATCATCAACATGATTTAGATTATCAAAAATAGGCTCTCAACGAATTAATACGCCTTCTTCATTTTCACCCCATTTTTGATATAGATAATATTAATTTTTTCTTCGAAATAATATTAAACACTTATTATTTAAAAATAAACAAATAAATAGTCTTTCTTAAAAAACACTAGGGACAACATATATTATATTTCCATTCATATAGATATATATAACATAAGTCGGTGCAGATTAAAGCATTTATTGTATATTATTGACGATGAGGTAACACCGTCTACTTCTTAGACAACGGGCTTAATGTTGGAGAACGTTATGCGACGTTATGAGACATCGGTAGCCGGTAAGTACTACCACGTGATATTCACCTTCTGACGGCACAGTTACCACGCGGGGTTCATACGGGAGGCAATAACAGTCGGTGAAGGGGAATTTATCTACCACTACGTTCAATTCGTATGTTACTCCTCGACTCAATGTCTATCATAAAACACGCAAAGAAAATAAAACCAAATTAGTCAATAAGAAGATGATGTAGATGAGCTTAGAAAACTATGTTGCAGAAAAGAAATAAACATACCACAGTGAGGACCCAAATGTCACGAGGGGTCAACGTCATGAGCGGAGCGCTACGAGATTTGGAATTGCCCAATTCGGAACTGTTTCCCACAATCTTCAACGCTCCCGAATTTTCCATACGCTGCGGAACTATGAACGTCACGTTCACATATTCTCCCTGCAAACACAAATAGATACCCCATTTGCTTGTTGACATTCCGAACATAAACCCATCTTTTAAAAGTGGTACTCTTATGATAGAAAAGGGAGGAGAAATTCGAATTTATATACCGAAGCAGAGACTGTAACAAGATTGAGCACACCCACAAGCAGGAACAGCGAGACGAAGCTTTTCATGCTGGCAGCCATGGCTTTTTCTCTGCTGAAAGCAATCACAAGAACGAACGTATGATGTGGGAAATTGTGAGGGGGCGATGAGGTTTATATAGAGGTGATTTTGCATTCGGCTAAGAACAATGTCAGCCATCACATGAGACGTGCGTGGTTGAAAAAATGGGCCATATTTGAAAATAAAACGTGTTGTTTAAAGTAATCGTTGCACACGGTTGATTTTAAATTCTAATTAAAAAATATTTTTGGAAAAGTACATCAAGCATAGTCAATATTCGATTTGTACATTAATGGCATTCAATGTAATGATGAATGGGACCACATCGTCTAATAATTCCGTGTGACTCCAGGAAAACAATGTTATCCCTCAATTTATGCGTAAATTGCTTTTTCAGTTCTTTTCGTTCTATCACGTGGTATATATGGATTTCACATTACTTTTGCGTAAATTGTGCTGACAACTCGACATTTCTTTTGCATATCTCAGATTTCACATTTATTTTCTTGCTATCATAAGACGTTTTATAATCTTGTGAAGGATAGCTTAAATTCGAAAGTTGTATAGTTGTATTTAGCCATTTTTGTTGTAAAATACAATCAAAATTTTAAAAAGACTGTATCATATGAAAGGAGAGATTTTGGACAAACTGTCAAAACTTATATAGGATTATGATGATATATATATTTGGCTTTTATATAATTTACTTATACTAACATATGTCATAGTATTTTAAAGGCAGTATTGAATAGATAACTGTCATAAAAAAATTGTTTGACAGGCAAGGTCAACTGTCAAATTTAAGCCCTGGATTCTTAATCAATGCTAATCAACTAAAAGGATACATTTCAATACAATTAATGTTATTTTTGGAATGTAAAGATAATGGATTACGGTATTTAATGTTAGGAATAAATATGGAAGATTACTCTTAAATCCTTTTCTTATTTTTATTTACACACGTTTCATCTATTTGTTCATATCCATCCATATTTCTATATTTTAGTCATTTATTATCCCTGCCCATGCATTTATTCATATACATATATTTCTACTTTATTAATATATACACATTTTTTGTTATTATCTTTATAATTAATATGTATATCAATGCATTTTTTTCAATGTTCCCTCTTGATTCAAGCATCTTTGTGTCCTATGGCATTTCCATAGGCACAACATCGATCCCATGGTTGTAAACATGACTTGTTTGTGTTTCCTTGTGACATAACAACAATCCTTGGAAGGTATTTCTAAATATAACACTCTCATATAATATTCATGAAGGGGGTAAATAATGATGCAAGAGAATCCACGGTTAATAGCAATCTTGAATCACCAAAAATATTGTTATTTTAATTTGGTTTATTTTCAATAAAGTTTATGGGCTTAGGAAATAATAATTTAATTTGCAACAAATGTAATTTCTCTTGGGTGCAATTGTAAATGTAATTTTTGTGGGATTTGACTGATTTTTCATAAGTGGAGTTGCCAAGAATCTTGGAATTGATTTCCAAGAGGTGGGGCCAAAAGCTTTGCATGTTGTTGCATGTCTGGGTCGTTATTATGAAACCTAGTCTCAGTAAAATGGGCATAACTTTCTCATATATTAACCCAAATAAGAAATTAAAAATGTTCTAGAAAGCTGGGAAGGAGAGGCACAAAACCCAGAACCCATTTTAGAAAATCCCAAAAATTGAGGGAGCAATGATAGGTTGGAAGTGATGGATTTTTTGTGGATTTGTGGAGGTTCTTTTGAGAAACCAATAATGGTTTTCTTCTCATGCAATTGCTACATATTGAGGCTTTCTCATTTGGGAGAGGGGCTTTGGATGAAGATATTTGCATAGCCAGATGCTGCCAGTATGAGTCCAGATTGATGAAGACAAAAATTTGTTGCAAGTGTGGATTGTATCTGTCAGAAACTCATATGCTTCCATATTTTGTAATGAAATTTCAGATTGAATAAATATTATTGTGCATATTTCTCTTCTTCTATTTGTTGTTCAATTTTATTTTTAGTCTTCTTTCAAAGGCTTTTGAAGTGTTTATGTTGTAGATTTGAAAGGGAGAGTTTCCCTCTGCATCAAATCATAAAACATGCAACAACAAAAATTGCACACAGAAAATAGAATTATTATTTTATTGATTTGGACAACACATTACATTACAGAAGCTCAAATACAATCAGAGGATGAAACCTCAACAAGCTACAAACACATTACAGCTTCCCTATCTCTAGATTCTGGAACCTTCTACCTTCTGTAATCCCAAATCAGATAGGGTTTATGTTTTCCTGCCTTTCCTTGACTCTACACTTTACCCCTTATCTCTGCTACCACCTAGGGTTCCCAAAAATAGTCATATATAGCCCTTTTTGGTGGCCTCCAGTTAAATTTTGAAATTTGCAATTCCCTCCAAAAATAGGTCAACTTCTGGGAGCCATAACTTTTGATTCGAGTGTTCGATTGACGAACTATTTGAAGCATTTGAAATCTCACAGAGTGCTTTACGTACTAAGAATCTGCTTCACTGATTTCATTTACAAAGCTTCCTGTAAATTTTCACTTCCATACATGCCCAAATGCAAACTTTCTAAAAATAGCAATTTGTTATTTTTAGTAGTTTGAAAAATTGAAAGTTCTACATCATTATTCAAGTGATTATGGAACTAGAAATACTAGTTTTGAAAATAAATGGAAACAACATCAATGATTTTGAATCAACATTTTTTTTTTGGGTGATACAAGATTGCTCTTACACCTCTGGATGCTCTTGCATCAAATATAAAAGGTAGATGAAGCAAAGATGAATCAAGGGAATCAACAAGTAAAGTGTGTAGCTTGCCAACTCATTTCCATTAGTGCATGTCATTTCTATAGTTGTGGACCTAATTCTAATCTGCAGACTTGGCCCCATATAATGTAGATGATCTAGTTAAATCCCAAGGTGAACCACATGTTGTTGTACTCCATTTCTAATCCTACAATAGTCCAAAACCTAAAATCTTCACTAGAATCATGCATCTTCAATCATTGATCTATGTACTCATTCTTTCACATTCACATAGCATTAATTACTAAATTCTCTACATCCACAACTAAATGAATTCATCTAAGTTAATTTGTTTTTACATTGTATGCATTTCATTTGATTAAGCTAGATGAAGATTATAAAAAGTTTAATTTATTTTACACTTTAGTGAAATTATCAATCTTACACCCTTAGGGTTTGACCTTAGGGATACACCTCCAATATTTTCAAGGGTTTTAGATCTATATTTTCTAATTGTTTGATCATTTTTTATATCTTTTTTTTATTAAGGGTAAAATTGGGTTTTTGAAGGGGTTCAAGCCCTTATACAATACAATGAAATAAAGTTGCAAAAAAGCCACAAACTTGCAGCTCCATAGAGTGTAGGATCCAAAGGCCTACACCATACCTAACTAATCCTAGTGACTCAAACACCCTTGACCTAGGTGTGGAATTTAGAAACACACTTAGAAGACCTTTCTTCCTCCTTTGAGAAATAATCCAAGAAACAAAGTTGCCATCATTCATGGAGAAAGGGGATAAGGGATGGGACTGCCTCTACTACCGTAATATGCACCTCACATGGAGGGGACCAAAGATATATACTCCAAGAAGCATCAACCTAAGAAAACATATTCAATTTTGGATCAAAGATAGGAGACCCATACCCAACATGATTAGGAACCATGGAGACATCTAGCACTGGAGGGGTAGATATTAGCAACCGTAGGAGAAACATGAACAACAATGGAGGAGGTATGTTCAATAATTCTAGAAGGTTTTAAAATAGTATCACAAAGTAGTTGGTGTAAGAAAGAAAGGAGAAATCTCCTTTGGCAAAGAGACATCATCATTGGGATCAATAGAAAGATGGCGGGGAAAATAATTATACCACCAAGAGGTTGAGCTCAAACCCTTGTAGATGGAGTGGGGGTGGTCTTAAGCCAAGTGTCATGTGGCAAAGCACTGATGACATTAATAAGTAAGAATCTCATAACAAATAAGCTAGACACAAGACTGATCTACCAGCTATAAGACAACATCTGTAGGAGGGCCTTGGAAATACCAATGCCCACCAAAATGTGAGCATAAGTTGTGTGGATGAAAAGTGTAGTAGTTGAACCCATCATCGAAAAACATCCCAGAGTGTTTGCCCCAAAAATAGGAGTCACACCGAAAATAGAGAGGAAGGTTAGGAAATCAAATCCAAACTGGCATAGTATGGAGGGATTCATTGAGAGGGTTGAAGGAAGGAAACCAATGCTTAAGCATAAGGGAATGCTATCCCCATAACCACAACCAAACATTTATCACCGCATCCCTATTAGAGGGAAAATCAAACACCACAATAAATATCCCCTTGACACAAGGGTATAAATCAAGTGTTCTAATAACAAGATGTTGTCAATTCTTACAAATCCACTAGTGTAGATTAGGAATGCATGATCAAAATTTGTTAAATCTACAAATTAGACCCTTTTCAGTAAAATATGCCTCATTTTCAATCACATCTAGCCTAAGAATTACAATAGAGGAAGAATGAGAACAAAGAATAGGAGATAACTTGCCACAAGTAGGAGTGTGAGAAGTGGAGATAGGGAAGGACATCCTACTCATGACAATCTAGGAGAGGGTTACCAATGGTAGAGTAGGGCATAGAGAAGTTGTCATTGGCACCATAACCCTTCATAAGGTGTGCACTATAGGAGCTCATGCGAGTAATGTCTAACCTAAATTGGAAAGAGAATGGATATACAAATTGTAGCATTAAAAAATACACTAACAAATTTCCCATTATTCATAATTTTCTTATCTTTAATAATTTAGAATAACATAAACCAAGGATAATAACTATGTACAAAATTATGTCATTTTTCAGTATGTTTATAATTAAAGAAATTTCAAAATTTAATTGTTATCTCAAAACACCTTCTTTGCTAATATTTTTTTTTGCTCACTTAAATGTGACCACTAGAGGTTATGTGAACTGCCAACATAAAACATTAAATAAAACTTTCACACTAACTACCAAGTATAGACTGCAAGCATGTGACCACTATTCATACCACTAAACTTGATCGCTAACAGTCTAGTAGACATTGCCCCTTAATTCATTTGTCTTAAATTAGGCCTTCTTTAAGTTTTTGGATAACGTTTCCTAGAGGTATAGGATATTGACAAAATTATAGGTATTGGAAAACTGATTCACCCAAATTTGTAGGGGCGTAAACCTTTTTCCTAGATTTGGCCTGATTTTCAAGGTACAATAATTTTAAATCACTATTTTCTTGTAAACTTCAATCACTTATAACTTTTACGTATTAAGTCATAATTCAATAATTTTTTTAAAAACTACATAGAAAATCATGAAGAATCTATTAGTGTCATCTAATCTACTATATCTTAACTATTATTTCTATTTTTTATAAATTTATCGTTTTTAAGATAACATTTGTTTTGTAGCTTCACATTTGTTAAAGGCTAAAATTTATCAAACTACTAATAAGTGTGTTACATGTTTTCTTATCAAATAATTATCATTAAAAACCACTTGTGTTTTCTTTGTTTGGTGAGCTTAGTTGTGTCTTAAGGTGTGTGTATGCTCTTCGCTTACATTGCAAAATGATCTTGGGAATCAAAAGTACCCTTTAGACATATTTATTTTCACAACACACATGATTTATAAGGGTTAATTAATATATTTTTTGTAGATCAAGTGTGTGTATGCTCTCCCTTCACATTACAACATGATCTTGGGGATCAAAAACACCTCTTGATTCACTTTTGTCACCCAAAGGTGTGTTAGTGTGTGTATGCTCTCTCCTTGCACTTAGTGCGATCCTAGAGATAAGAAACATCTAAAATCAACCTTTCCCTCTAGAAGGTTTTCTTTGGGGACACACCAACCCCAAGGGGCAACCTTGACCATGCATTAGAGTAGGTCATATAAAAGGGGAGAGCAAAATTTGTACCTTAATTTAGTCATTGTTGTGTTTGGCACAACCTTGGGGCCCTAGTGAATTAGGACGCAGGGTGTGTGCAAGAAGTTGTGTCCACTTTTTGGCCAAAAAGTGGAAGTGTTTTTACTGATTTTTAAAATTTGTCACATTTGACCTAAAAATTTGAAGCACTTAAAGGTGGAATCTTAGAAAAAGTCACTAAATATGAAATCTAGTACTCGGAGTCTAGTTTCCAAATATGTAATTGTTTTCAATACCTAGATGATAGAAATTGATTTTGAATAGGCGTTTATAAAAACCACTGTTTAAGAGTCACTTTTTTTTTACTATACCATGTACGTGTACGTCATCCATATTTTGACCTAACTAATCATATTTTTCAAAATCCTTTTGGGAAAAGCTTTGTAACTCACTGAAGCACGTTTTCCATATTTATTTGTAATTTTTTATTGAATAATTTTTTTTATTAATTTTTTATTGGTCATTTTTTATCTTTTAAAAAATCATCATGTACGTCACGCATAAGATGACCTAAACTTAACATTTTTAAATTTTTTTTTTAAAATTGAAAAGAATTGTCTAAAGTACGTTTTCATACAATTTTTTTTTAAAAAAAATATTTTAATAAAAAGTTATTAAACTATTAAAAAACCCTGATAATTCAAGGTTATGAACCTATTTCATTAGAAATTGATTAAAAAATAGAAAAATTAATTTAATTGTAAAAAAAATTACATATTTAGAATCTACATTGTCTCCTCTATAATGGGTTTTAATTTCGTCAAAATATTCTGCAAAATAGACCTTTAAATATATGCCCAAAGTTACTATTTTGTTGTGACATTGACAGGACCTTCAAGTTGCAGGTCAAACTAGGTCCAGAGGTCAAGGCTGGGTCCCTAAAGCATTTTTTGAAGCAGGTTACAAAGCAAAACCTGAGCCTAAAATTCAAATTTTGAATAACGGGATCCTATTTTTGAAACGCGATCCCGTTTATAAAATGGGATCCCGTTTCTTTCTTCATCGGTCGTAAATAAAATGGGATCCTATTTATTAAATGGGATCCCATTTGTTATTTGCCCATTTCTTTTAATAAGACTGTACTATGACTGTCATTTCTGTAACTTGCCCTACAGTACGGCCGACAGTGACTCTTGCAGCATTCTTTGGCATATTTCTTTCTTTTGCAGGTCCATCAACTTGAAGTATTGCTGGTATTTTGATAGAAGCCATCATGGAGACATTATTTGAGTGGAATTTTGTTGAATTGGTACTTGTTTGAAGGACTTGAAACACATTCAAGTTTTTAACATTTATTTGTACATGCTTCATAAATTTTTTAATCATGGGATCACAAAGTCGTAATAAGAGGAAAGATATGAAGCTATTAACCCCTGAAGAAATTGAAGCAAAGAGAGTGAAGGAGGCAAAAAGACAAAGAGATAGAAGAGTAAAGATTCAATCAATGAACAATGCTGAAGCATCCAATTCCACAACTATTGAAGATAAAAACATTGAGGAGACCATGGATATAGATGATGCAAGTTTGCAAGAGGTGAATGTGGAAACTAATATGATTATGCAAACTACTCCTGGTATGTCTTCAAATCCCTCTATTAATGCTATGGAGAATGTTTCAATGGGCACAAATCTAGGTACTTCTTCAAAACCACTTTTGAATGAAAAGGAAATAGTGTTGATACGAGATTTAAAACAAGCTGGATATAACAATGTTGAGATTGTTAATATTCGTAGAGATCAAAATTTGAAACAAATTGTAGTTGAAAATGAAAATAAAAATCCTTTTGTTGAAAATGAAAATGAAAATCCTTTTGTTGTTGAAAATGAAAATGAAAACCGTTTTGTTGTTGAAAATGAAAATGAAAACTGTTTTGTTGTTGAAAATAAAAATGAAAATCCTTTTGTTGAAAATGAAAATGAAAATTATTTTGTTGTTGAAAATGAAAACGAAAATCTTTTTGTTGAAAATGAAAATGAAAACTGTTTTGTTGTTGAAAATGAAAACGAAAATCCTTTTGTTGAAAATGAAAATGAAAACCGTTTTGTTGTTGAAAATGAAAATCGTTTTGAAGTTGAAAATGAAAATAAAAATCTAGGAAGTGATGTTGAAAATGAGAAATATTTTTTCAAAATTGAAAGAGATGTTTTGGATAATCTTCCTGGTAAAATTTCTTGGAGACAAATAAGAACACATGCCAATAGATTATACAAGGAATTTTTTTATCGTAAAAAACTATCATTTCAATGTCAACTAATGATGCAATTAATGAGAATGTTGAAAATGAGAAAAGTAATGAAAATGTTAGGCATTTTTGTTAAACCAAGAAGAAAAGATCAATCACTAAAACATGCTATGTCTACTGTTGCTAGTGCCATTGAGTCTATTGGAAGTAATAGTCAATCCAAAGATAAAAATGCAGCAAGACGAGCTATAACAACTGCTATAGTGAATAAAACAACTTTGAATAGAAGAATGGTAAGCAATATTAGTGGAATTCTAAAAATACATCCTAAAACATTGGTAAGAGTAGCAAAAAGAAGAGAAAGTATAGAAAATGATCCAATTAACCAATGTTGGAGTTTTAGTGGTCGACTCCCGAGATCTGACATGAAACTAAATGTTGAAATCAGATCTTTGATCAAAAAATATTGGCATGATAATACTAGAGTATCGTCTAATGCTAGAGATGTTTTAAAATTAAGAGTGGGGTCCAAAGTTCGCGATCCTCATCCAAAACACCTATTAGATACAATGCAAACTAAATTTTATAGAAAATTTTGTGATGAATTAGTGTTACCTGGTAATATTAAAATAAGTCAAAGATCTTTTGAAAAATGCAAACCATGGTATGTAAAGATTAATAAGGAATGAATATCTTGTTATTGTAAAACGCATGTTCAATTTCGTTATTATTATGATGTGTTTCAATATATACGTTGTACTTTACATCGTAACATGATTATACAGGAATGTGATATTAATATGCCAACTGAATCAATAAAAAGGTTTTTATCAAGTTTGTTCTGTGAAAGATCTAATGAAAAAGGTTTTTATTTAAGTTCATGTATTTCTGGATAAGGCACTAGTTGTGGCAATCTTTCTTTGTTAAGAGTTTGTATGCATGAAAGTGTTGAAAATGATTTTGGACAACAATTAGTGGATGTTAAAAGATTTAAGAATGTTGAATATTCTTTAAAAGATGGAAAATCTGGAAAGCGTTGTGATTTAATTACAGAAAAGGTTAGTGTGCATGCATTCATATTAGAATTTAAAAGTAAAATTGTACCAAAATATGTCAAGCACTCTCAACAAGCTCGATGGCTTGATGGACAATTTCGTGAATGTAGAAACACATTTCCAGTTGGTACTATACTATCAGTGGTTGATTTTGCAGAAAACTATACTTTAGCTCTACAAGAGGAAATTCAATCACAATATTACAATTCAGTGCAGGTTGCTATGTTTGTTCGTATTGTTTACAGACATGTAGATGATAGCACAGAGAATGATAGAAAAGTTTTGAGGGAGTATCGTTTCTATTTGAGTGACAACTGGTTACACTCGTCAGAGTTTGTTCAATATTGTTTCAATATATTTTATACAAATTTAAGAGAAAGAGGAATCCAGAGGACTGAACATCTTATATGGTCAGATAATTGTATGGGGAAGTTCAAGAATGCTTGAATGTTCTATTGGTTATGTAGGGTTCACAAGGGGAATAATGTCCAATATATGTGGAATTTTTTTGAAGCTGGACATGGTAAAGGAGAACATGATGGAGCTGGTGCGTGTGTTAAAAGAATTCTTGCTAGACAACAATTAAAATTTAAGGATGCAGTAAAATTTAAAGATGCATGTGGGATTGTAGATTGGTGCAATACAAGATTATGTACACCTGGATCAAGCGAGTACTCTACAGTTCGTCGATTCTTTTGGTTGGTTGAAGAAGAAAATATTCTACCTAGACTTGATTGCCAGACAATCAGTGGATCTACTAAATGGCATTCATTTATGAGTTTGAATGCAAGTACATGGACTATCTAGACAAGGGAGCTTGCATGTTTTTGTCAGTTTTGTATTTCAGGAGATTGGGAAGCATGTGAGAATACAAAATGGGTTGAAGAGTGGAAACAAAGACCATTGACGCTTGCACAAGCACACAATCAAAGTGAAACAACAATTGAAGACAATGATCAACTGTTTGTATCAGACGATTATGACCGTGTTTCAGACCTTGTACAAGAAGGTAATTTAATTCAAATCATTTCATTTTATTTTACTTTGATTACTAATTTGTAGTGTTTTTATTTATTTATGTGTACATATGAATGCATGTATGTTGATTGGTCAAATTTTATGGACATGTGCAAGTTATTGAATCAAAATTTGTTTTGCAGGACATGTGTATGTTGTTGTTGCACCAAAGAATAATGAAGAGGAAACTGAATATTGGTTGGCTCGTTGTGTGGAGACTAAACATAAGTTAACAGCACCTCGAGAAGATGATGATGGCTTTCCTTATCCAATAGGTTTGGTGATCCCCTTAAGACATCCCCTTAAGCAAATTTTGATAACAAGTCTTTGATCCCCTTAAGCATATTTTAAGAACTTCTTTGATCCCCTTAAGCAAATTTTAAGTATTTCTTTGATGATGCCTATCATTATCCAATAGGTTTGGTGGTGGTTGTTGGCACTTGGCTACGAAAATACCTAATAAAGAAGAATGGTTTGCCTGCATTCGAAGATTATGAAACACATAAGAAGATTATACACTACTCACATTTGGTGTTGGCAACAAATATAAAACTGGAGAGGTATCGCGGAAAACCTACAAATAAAGAGCTATGGAACATTTCTATGGAAGACCATGAGATAATCATCGATGCGTTGGAAAAAAGAGAGGATGGAGATGGTACAATGGAATAAGTAAATACAGGTAAATATAGTTAAATAGATTTATATTGTTGTTTTAAATATGTATTAAATACATGTTTTGATATTTCTTGTGCATTATTAGTTGAAATTGATTTAATTTATCCTTTTATATCCTCAGGACATCATCACAAATTCATCAAATACTTTGAAACAAAAACTTGAGAGGCACTTGTAAATACAGGTACAAATTGTGTATATCTAGATAGTTTTATATAAATTAAAATACATGTTTTGATTCAGATATATTGATAAATTGCTTGTATTATTTTTATATTAGGTGGCATGAAGACCTGCTACATTCTCCTCAAATTTTGGATTTTCTTGAGATGGCATATAACGACATTTTGTATTTACGTTATTTTGAGTTGGCATATATGTACATACACAATTACATTATTACACATTTTGTACAGAAATTTGTATACATGTGTATATACACAATTTTATACTCTACAGTATTAAATTTATCAAAATTATTATTTTATGTATTTTATTTGTTAAATGTCCATGTTTTTCTACTTAGAATTTACTTTAAATTTGATTTATTATATTGTTCAATTTGGTTGCCTTGGGCAACTTCACCAAATTTTGAGAACTTAAGACGTCCCCTTAAGACATCTTAAATTAGGACCCTTAAGACATTCAAAAAGTTTGCATACAACTTCCACCTTAAGTGGACACTACAAATGCAAGAAGTTGTTTAATTTTGTTGAAGTTCTACATGGAGAACTCTACAAATGTATTATCTCTGTAATCCCATTCTTGAGATAATACATTGGGTTTGTGGTGCTTTAGAGGCCAGGTTTCTTCTAAAAGGGTTTTCGCAGGGTGCATCTTGTGCTATCTTGTAATTATGCTTTATTCTTCTTTTGTATTATAGATTCTGCATACTATTTAGCATAGTTTCTCTCATTAAGGTTATGTGGAATTAGTATTTGTGGCTTGAAACTCCTAACATTTGGTATCTTTAAGTACTAAAATCACATCAGCCTACATGACAATTTGATGATGATAAATAAGTCCTAATCATAGTCATGTAGGTGTGAATTACACTCCTACCAGTAGTTTCACTCTTGGTGGCATGTCCTGTGTGTTTTTCCCCCTCTTGACCATCTTTTTCAACCCCCAAATTGACCTTCCCTACCTCACATTTTTACCTAGTGCCCCCTTCATTTTTCCTACTTAGGGTCACCTCTTTGTGTCTTAGGGTTACCCCTAGTGTCTCTAGGTTACTTGAGTGACCTTAATTAGTAAAAGTGGTGACCTTATTCCTAAAATGGGTGACCTTGTGGTTTTTAATGCATGAAATAACTCATATTTTTATCTTTTCTTCTTGATTTTTAACCCATTTTAACTCCCATTTTTTGTGCTAACTTGTGCTTTTCCTCACTTTATTTCTATTTTGAACTCATGATCAAATCTTATCTCTTCTAAATTGTTTCCATTTTCTCTTTGAGTTCATTTTAGTTTTCTTTTAGTTTTCTCAAGTCTTCTAATTTTCTTTCTA
Organism: Cunninghamia lanceolata; assembly: GCA_027924645.1. Taxonomy (NCBI): domain Eukaryota; kingdom Viridiplantae; phylum Streptophyta; class Pinopsida; order Cupressales; family Cupressaceae; genus Cunninghamia; species Cunninghamia lanceolata. The sequence goes on from BSBN01000892.1 coordinate 13,251,607, forward strand.
TCTTCTCTCTTATTCATGGAATTGCTTCCATTTCTTATTAAGTTAAATATTTATTTTGATCTAATCTCTTCTTCTCTTCCCTCTTATTTCTACCTATAAATACCCCTCATCTCTTCATTATTTATCATCAAGAAGTTTCACACACTTCTCTCATAGAAGCTTCTTTAAAAGCTTCCTCACAAACTTCATTAAGATTCTTCACAGGTCTTTGAGCGTCTTAGTTTAGTTTGAATTTTAATTTTGCAAATATTCAAATATTTCCTTTTAGGAGGTTGTCTTCAAGTATTATTTTCTCATCCAAGCTTATGTATAGCACCCCCTCTAGCTTTTTATTCTCACACAAGGATCAAGCCTTCCTTCTTTCAAATTTGTTTTTGATTAAGATAAGCTAGTAAAAGGGTCCTATTCCCTTACAAATCCAAAGAGTTCAACAAACTAGCATTAAGAAAATTAAAGACCACCAATACAACAAAAAACACTAGCTACAATAAACTAGGATAGGTGACAGAACAGACAAAAAATAACTAGAAAATAACATACAGAAAACAACAAAAACAACACCAAACCCTCCATAGAACATAGAGAAATTACTTCCTACAAATAGAGAGCAGGGAATCCCAAACCTTTCTCATAGAATTCAAGGTGTCATCCCAATTAGCCACACCCAAAACCAATTCTTTCAAATTTGTTATTCCTTCTAATCCACTTTTCATTCCCTTATGTCTCGAAATTCATGTAATGCTCATGAAGACACTTAATAAAATTCCAAATCTTCACTATTAATATCATCTTTTTAGATTACAATGCCCTATCATATCCCTTGAAAGAAAATCCATGAAAATTACAATGAAAATGCTCTAAAATCTATCACTAGAACAAAACCCTAGAGGTTTATGCATGTTTTTCTTTGTTTTTCTTAGTCTCTCCTTTGCAACTAGTTTTCCATCTCTCAGTTTAATGAGATACTACAATATATAGATCGTTCAATGTCAACAAGCAACGTTGGACAAGGACCTTGGTCACTTGAGAGTTAAATGTCCACCCATACTTTCTCGTGTCACTTTCACATGGCACACACTTGATTATCATGCTGAATTATACCATTATCCCATACCTTTATGCCCAAATCATATTTTTGAGGGGTCCACTGATGTTAAGAGGAATCTAGAGGAAATATTACATCATATCATGTCCATTGAAAGTCATTAATGGTGGTCCTAAGTCATGCAGGGGAGTACTTGGGGTGGGTGGAATCTTTTGAAGAAGTTGTAGAAATTTGACTTGGGACAGGGTATATGAACTTGGCAAACTTTTGCAAAAAATGTTACAAAACTTCAGGTGGGAATTGGATGAAATGAATTGAAGAAAGGAATGATTTCTTCAAGGTAGTTAGGCTTCTACAATTAGGAAGAAATGAGTGCTTCAATGTTATGGGGAAATGATGTAAAACTAGACAATAGGATAGGAAGTGGGATGGGATAAATCATATCCTAAAGTTAATCTAGCTTTCACAAAGTGGAGGGAAGGGAAGATACAAAGGAATATAAATTGTGGGAGAACCATATGGGACCATAGCTAGGAAGTGGAGGGGAGAAATAGATGAGATCCAGGGCCTTTTGTCTAAAAATGTAAAGTATTAAGATCTTATAAGTTCCTGCAGACCTAAACTTATTTTAAAATTTGATTCACATCCAAGGTTTGTGTTCATAGGATGAAACATGTCAAGCACAAGATTTCCTTGAGTCCTAATGGACACTAAAGATCATATTAAAAGGACTAAGGGAAGTTCTCATTTTAGTAGTTACACTAAGATTTGAAATTAAAGTCGACAAATCCTAATGAGCTTGTGCAAGCTTAGGGGAAGGTATAGATTTATATTATTATTATTTTTTATTTTGACAAGTTAAGCTTAGTCCAATTAGATAATGACACCTAGAGTATGATATAGTAAGAACACTTTAGCTTAGTCTAATTAGAGAATGACACCTTGAGTATGATATAGTAAGTATATTTCAATGATTTGACAGGATAATTAAGGTAATAAATGGTATCATTTTGTAAAATATTGGAATATCCCATCAATTTTCTTTGCATTAATGAAGTAAATCTATGATGAAATCTTTTGTCTTGTAAATTAAGTTGTTTATTAATCAACTTATCAAATCAAGTGATTTCTCATGATTATTTCTCAAATACATGTATATGAATCTTATTGTGGAGAAGACTGTGAAACAAAATAAGAAGTCAACTAGAACCAAAGTGATGAGAGTTTATTCAACTATAAATAGTTTGTGTAGAAGTATAAATGGAATCTAAGTTACTAGATTGCAAGGACACTCTATGATACCCACATAAGGCCTTGGGATTTAATTTAATATAATATTTCTTCATAGATTAGCTAGAGGACAAAGGAGATGTAGTCACAAATGTTGGTAGGTTAGAGCATCCTACTTACATAGGCTGGATGGAAAATTTGATGTGTTTAACTTTTTAGATATCTTGCTAGATACTTTTAGGCATTGTACCATAAATGTAGACTATATCAATAATGTAGAAAATTAGACTATAATAATGGTGAGAGAAGTAGTTTTCAAATAAATGTTGAATTCACTTGAACCCACTTTGAGGTACAATGTTATAGTTGCAAGGTAATGGTCTCAAGAGTATAATGTAATTGAAGTGTTAAAAGATTGGGCTACTCCTAATGTGGATTTAAAAAGTTAAGGAATGTGGAGGATTACACAATTGTAAGTTTTCCTAGTGAAATGAAAGAGGCCATGATTATGATGTGCAAACTATTTGGGAACAAAGACTCAATACATTTAAATGCTAGATGGGTGTCATTATTACACATGTGATTTTGGAAAGGCTAATGATTCATAACTATGGGGAGTTGAGATCATTGTAGATCTCTAAATAGGTAATTTTTGTAGGCTACCAAAGGGGAAGATTTCTACTAACTTCATTCCTAATTTGTGTCATTTATGCTACAATGAAATTCCCACCTCCACTAATAAATTGTAGGCCTAGTTCCAAAGTTATAGTTCACATGTTTTTTTATCAACAATTATCCTTGTAGGCACTCCTTCACCCATTTGGTGAACAAGTTGTGTCTACCTAAGACATCGTAAATTAGGACCCCTTAAGACATCTTAAATTACATGATCAACACAAGATGTTCAAGCACCAAGGGACTTCGATAAATATAACTATAACCATGCTAGGATCATTTAATATAACTTAGTTGATCTCTAGATGAGAAGATGTGAGAGATTGATCCCTCCTAGTAGGCAAGAGATCCTCATGAACTTATCTCACTTTTTAATGCTTTGTTTTGATTTGCTTACCATTTTATTGCTTAAAATTTGACCAGGACCTAAATATGCATACCGTGAATGAATGGAGGAACTTTATTAGGACCTCATCATTACATAAATTCTTTCAATGCAATTTCTTCATTAAGCGCAAATCTAGATCAACACTCAGACACTTGTAGATTTATATATGACAATTGATTATTTCTATTGATGTCAATCTATATATCTTATTATGGTTGATCTCAAATGTTTACATTTCTTTTCCTTCATGCACATGGTTAGATTAGTGTTTGATTTATGATTTAATTTAGGGATGCTTGTATATACATATGTACATGTGATGGTATGCTTTTATAGTTTATGATGTATATGCAATGTATGTATGCATGGATAACATATATATAAATATGGATGCACCTAAACTAACATGATGGTTTTACATGATTATTACTTTGACATGTGTATGATTTTGAACTACGACAAGATTGCATTTATTGTGTGACATGTAAAAATATATAGTCCAGGTTCAACAATATATATATATATATATATATATATATATATATATATATATATATATATATATATATATATGTGACATGTAAAAATATATAGTCCAGGTTCAACAATATATATATATATATATATATATATATATATATATATATATATATATATATATATATATATGAAGTCCAGGTCCATGTTCAAAAAATATATAAAGTCCACATGTTCAACAATATATATATATATAAAGTCCATGACAAACAGTATATAACAAATAGTCCATGAAATAGTCAAATATATAAAGTCCAGGTCCATGTTCAAAAAAATATATAAAGTCCATGTTCAACAATATATATATAAAGTCCATGACAAATAGTATATGACAAATAGTCCATGAAATAGTCAAATATATAAAGTCCAGGTTCAACAATATATATATATATATAAAGTCCATGACAAACAGTATATAACAAATAGTCCATGAAATAGTCAAATTATACATAGCCCATGTTTGAAATAACCTATCACATACTATCTCTATCATCAAGAGTCCTCTTCACACCATGCGAACTACTCAGATGACCTAAATCACTCTGCAAAAGAGAAAGATTTATATGAAATTAGATGTAAGATGATAAGGAAATCTAATTTAATGACAATTTTTAAATTTATAATTTATATCATAAAATTAAATTACTGTGTGAGGCTGAGAGGCATGCTTTGGTGCACCTGGACTTGTGTCTCCATGCTTTGAATCAATCTATTTAATACAAGAGAAAGTTCAAGTTGAAATTAGATATACTTGACAATTTTAAAAATGATTTAATTCAATTTAATTTATAAGAACTATCATATTTAAAAATTATTATACCGTAAGAGGAACTTCTTGTGAATCCTCTATTCCAGGACCTGTCTCTACAGGCTTAGCTCCATGACATGTATCGAGCTATAATTTAAGAAAAAAGAATTTTGAATGTACATGTCAACATATATATATATATATATATATATATATATATATATATATATATATATCAAGAAATTTACTTTAAGTTCACAACGTATATTTTAATTATTCAATTTAAATATAATCTAAATTTTAAATTATACTGTATTAGGTTGCCCATCTCCTCTGTCCTCCTGCTCTGCATGTGCTGTGTTGATCATGAAATGTGTCACTAACAAGCTCCTACAATGTCATTTATATTTAAGTTAGCACATGTGTGTACAAATTAGGTTTTAAAACATATATATAATTGACTTACAGTGTACATGTTATTAAATACGTTTTTCAACAACCTGAAATGTAGTCGACTCCTGATATAAACTTGGATTATCCAAGTGTGCTACAATGCCCATCCTCATAGTTGTGTCAACTTGCATAGACATATTTATAAAATATTAAATAGTACATGTGCACATTTTTAGATACACTAATATCAAAATAGAAAAAATTAAGTATATATACAGTTTTTTAAAACAATATACTACTGTAAGAGTGTCATGTGAGATGCCCAATGATGGAGGAGCGCTCGAGACACCCTGAGATGGAGGATTCAATGTGGAAGAACCCTGAACCAGTTCATAAATATTTAATTGTACACACATTCAAGACTGAATTTTACAAATTTACAAATCATTGAAAATGTACCCCAAATGGGTGCCCAAGATGAACAGGTGTCGATGAAAAATTAATTCGATCAATTGTGACCCCTGTTGCCATCATCTACACCAAACAAACCAAACAATTCGATTGTTAAAATATTACAATTTAATTGATCATCTATATGTTGATTAAAAACATGTGGTTAAAAAATTGTTTTAAATTCAACATGTGTACATAACCTCTATATACCTGTGTCGAATGATCAGTGGGATGATCCTCAGCAAATAGATAATCAACAAATGATTCAATGCCCACATTATCAGATGATGCATGTGTAGCTGAAGTGGGTGCAACTGCCTGATCAGGTCCATAACACAACTGATTGCAACTCGTACATGTATGAGGCATTGACACATGTGGAGTGGCACTAGGACCACTTCCATCATCAACTCCTCCATGCTCTCTAACTCGAGCTACCATCATAGAAGTCTGCTCATGTAGGCTACCTGAGAGTGCACTCAATGTGCCTAGTGTGGATACCACTGCATGATGCTCGAAGGGCAAAGGAATGGCAACAACAGGAGGGTCAATAAGAGGTTGAATAGGCACTGGTCGTTGGGGATCAACCCGTGCCCCCAACCTCTATTGTGGCATGCCACCACCAACACCCTAGAATGATCTAAAATCAAAGTAGTTGGGTTTTTTATTCATAACAAAATCTACATATAAATTTCTCAAAAAATATAAAGGAACCTCACAATTAGCATGAGGTGGATAATCAAACACCATCCACCATCTATCCCAAAAATTGGCAGACATTCCTTCATGCCTACACCACCTGATTGATATTCTTTTCTTATTTGCAGGAATAGGTTCATTTGTAATGGGATGTCTAAAATATTGTGCTAAATGAGCTTTTGTGATTTTAAGATCCAAAATAGTCTTATAGGAGAGGCCATCAGCATAAAATTGGTGCCTCTCCTCTCTCCATTTCCAGAATCCATCAAAATCTGAGTCAATAGACCTCACAGAATCTACAATATTTTGCATCAAAGATGCAAAACATACTACGTGAGGTGGCATGAATTGTTCACTGCGAATGGAATTCAGTTTTTCTTGTATTGAATCCACATTTTCATTTATTATGGCTCGCAAGCAAGCCTGGTCAATTCCAGGTAGGGGTGGAGGTGGAGGTGGAGGCGGGTCATCTGCAGGTGGGGCATCTAGAGGTGGGGCATTTGGCACTGGGGGTGGGGGTGGGGGTGGGGGTGCGGCTGGATCATCTTGTGCATTAAGGAAGTCCTCAACATCAAAGTGAATATCATCTAGATTCATGATGTATATATAAAAATCTAGATATGAACCTACATATATATACATATAAACATACAAACTTCAGTACAAATTTAAAATTAAATCAAGAATATATTATATGTTTCAAGAAATTACACTTGAAATAAATTTAAATTAAAAACATACAAATAATGTATACATGCATGTACAAATTTCAAAATGTAAGAGAGCTATTAGGACTACCATAATGATTGATACAATGGGCAATATATATTTCAAAATTTCAATGTGCATTTAAGTAAGGAAACTTCTCTGGACAATCATCATGTATTTCTTAAATGTGAATATGCATCCCAAATTTTGGACTATTTTAAAGAAATATGGTGCATTTAGGAACTTGGTGATTGTTAGGGTAAAGAGGAATATATGATCATGCTAGAAGAGGCACTGATTAGGCTCATAATTGGCCAAGGTTGCTTTGAATAAGTGTAAAACAAGGAGATACCCATGTTGATATTCACACCCTTTGGTCCACACCTACATTGGGATGGATTAAGCTTGAAATTTTGATGGGTAGCCAAGGGTAATCCTAGTGAAGTAGGAGGAGTATGTTTATTAAGAGATGATAAGGGAAAACCTCTACCTATCTTAAAGCTTATGATTTTGGTGTCAAGAACAATAATATGGTAGATTCTAGGGCCATGATATCCAGGGCCTCAAGATGACTTGGAAACTAAACAAGATATCCCTTAGTGTGGAAGGAGATTCCAAGGTCAACATTGATCATATGAAAAAGCATAGATGAAGCTTGTGGTTATTGGAAACTATTATATATTGGAAGCTAGAAACTTGGTGAATACTTGTTTAAATCTATCTCCTTCAAACATATCAAAAGAAAAGGTAATTATATTCTAGACTAGGCAGATAATGGAAGAAATCATTAAATTGCTCCTAGACATCTAGCATTTGTTGGGAAGAATAATTTTTTTACATTCAACTTGAAATCCCTAAGTTGTGCCTCCATGCTATCAAATGTTACTTGTATCTACCTTCTATACAATGATATTGAAGGGGTAGAAGGTTAGGCTAAGCATTTCTATATTGCTACTTAGATAAATTCCACATCTTCAATGTGTGGCATAATAATATGCACAAAGCCTTGGAGGATATTTTTAAGATCATGAAGATAAACCTTCATGTCTTGATGCTAAATTGGATGATTCTATCCACTATGAGAATTAAGATGAGGAGGAGGTGACATAAATCCCTCCTATCAAATTTGAACAATGTTAAAATGTCAAGGAAGTGGTAGAGGCTTTGTAAGGCTTGTGTAATTTGTCCCACCACCCTAGCATAAAGTTTTTTAGTTTATTAGTAATTCTAACACTACTTCAACTTATTACTCTAGGGTTAGGGCCACTATAATTTTCCCTACCACTAATATATCTTAAGACACCTATTGGTTTATGTTTGATGTCATTGTAGTATATTAATTTTCCCTACCACTATTGATTGAACAAAACTATACCATATATATTAAGTACTCTAGCTCAATGATCTTAAGATTAATGAAATCAAGACTAACTATATCATTATTATGCTTAGATACACCCAACATGCTAATCAAGAACTTAATTACCTTCACAACCCTATTAGCATTGTATCACTCTATTAGGGAGTGGACTTGAATGGGGCCAAAAGATTCTTTACCTCTTACGATTGTGACTTTGGGTTTGGCATGGTCAACTTGGAGAGGTTGTGTGGCATATCCCTATAAGAGGATGAAGGGTGATAGGAGGTTGTAGGATGGCTAAAAGCATTCACATGATGATAATGTTCAAGTTTAAATTTCAAGATATGCATCATGGTCTACAAGGTTCTCTTGTTCAAAAGGTTCATCATATTCTAGACAAGGAACTCACAATCATTGGTACCAAATTCAAGACCTCCTATTACAAGTCTCCATATAGCTTTAAACATAACACTTATAAACACAAAATTTATAGGGCTTGAATACAAGCTTGCCTCCCAGTTAGGAGACTTCCAAATAATTGGTGAACTCACATGCAATAAGGGAATAACACATGCATACAAAATATGTAGAAGAAATCCCTGTAGCATGACTCGTGATTAATTAAAGTTAGGATTAGGGTTTCAATTAGGATCAGGCTTAGGGTTAGAATTGAGGTTAGGGTTAGAATTAGAATTCAAGGGTTGCTAAATTAGGGTAAGTATTAGAGCTACAATTATGGTTTGGGTTACGGCTAGAGTTAGGGTTACAATTACAATTACAAGTAGCTCGTTAGGGTTAGGGTTAGGGCTAGAGTTAGAGTTACAATTACAATTACAATTACAAGTAGAGTTAGGGTTAGGATTAGGGTTAGAATTAGTGTTAGGGTTAGGGTTGGAATTGCATATAGAATTAGGGTTCAATCTAGCTAGAAATAGATAAATTAGTCAAGATGGTTCTAGCTCAATTTTGTTTCCTATTTCCTAGAAAATGCAAAACTAGTTATTGTTTTCTATTTAGTTGTTAGTCCCAACTCTTTCCTTTTAAGAAGTATATCAAATCTAATGTAGTAGTAGATACTTCTACATATACAAGTTTCTATTAGGAGAAAATATATTTTGCCAAATTTGTATAGAGTTGTCTATAGTGTGTTCCAAGGTAATCAAATGATGTAAGTCACAATTTAGAGGGTTGAAGGATAAGTTTGTGTTGAGTCTATAGGAGGTGTTTTCTTACATAGACTAAGCTCCATAATCTAGGTGTCTCCATGTCTAACTCAAATGTTTCAACTTGGACCATATTATATCCAGATTAATGATAAAATTTTATATATATGGCTATGCACAAGATCCACGACCATATCAATGTTTGGTAGAGAAAAGTTATCTAAGTTGGGGTAGATCCTTTTTTGATGTCTCAAAAGTTAGTGCAAACATGAATTCCCTTAGTTTTCTTGTTAACTAAGACCACATTAGATCTACCCATTTAGGATAAGTAATAGTCTAAATGAACCCTGGACATCCAAGAGTTTATACAATTCTTCTATGACCATGAGGGCTACTTGGGGGTGCATTTTGCGTATCTTTTATTGAATAGGTTTGGCATTGAGGTGAACCACAAGATGATGCATGACTTTAAAGATGGAGTCTCAAGGCATATCACCATAAGACCACATGAAGAAATCAACGTAATATTTAACATGGTGACATGGTTATATATGCCTTCTTTGATGTCAAGGTCCAGTGGAGCTACTATCTTAGAGAGTTTAGGGTCCAAGCTTCTATTCACAGGTTGATGTTTATAGCATGTCCTCAATAAGGAGAGGGGAGTCATGTCTTGTATCTAAGTGGTATCTAATGGAAGGTGAAGTTTGTTAAATTGAGGAGCTCTTGGGAAGTGTCCATTTTTATTGTATCATTTTAATCGATCACAAGTTTCTTCTTATATAGATTGTTGCTATTCTGCCTAGACTAGGGTGCCTCAGGACTAAAGGGTTCTTTCTTTCTCTCCAAAATAAGCATATATGTAGGTGTTAAGTATGGTGGAAAAGTCTTTCTTATGATTACAATGGGGATGTGGTCTTGACACTTCATAAGTTTCATGATGGCTTCATCATTTTGGAAAACATCAAATCATAAAGGGTCGTGTTGGTCCCAATCGATAAGCTCAAGGTATTCTAGGTCTAAGGAGATGGTGAGGATAGTGACCTATCATGAAATAGGTTAGTGGTGGAAAGATCTTCGCAAGGATCATGAGTGGAGCCTACATCAATGTCATTAAGATTAGGGAAAGCATTACCAATGAGGTTGAGCTCGTATCACAATTAGCATCATGATGTTCATTCCAGGGGCATAACCTAGCTAGTGAGGATAGCTACTTGAGTATATCAAAAGTTACATAAATGTTGGCTTCATTTCATTCTTGATTAGTTGGCTATCACAAAAACTGTAAAATTTTCTCAATTCTTGATTAGTTGGTTGTCTCTAAATGTTTGATTATGAAGGATGTGATAACTTGGTTTTATTATGGTTTGTTGTAATTTTTTTACATGATAGTTAGCTATTCAATAATGCCTTTAAAATACAATGACATACATTGTTATAAGTAAATTTTATAAAAACCAAATATATATATCATCCCAATGCTATATAATTTTTGACAGTTTGTTCAAAATCTCTCCTTTCATATGATACAATCGTTTCAAAATTTCAATTGCATTTTCCAACTAAAATGTTTAAATACAGCTATTCAACACTCAAATTGAACTCAAATTTTGACAGTTTGTTCAAAATCTCTCCTTTCATATGATACAGTAGTTTCAAATTTTCAATTGTATTTTATAGCTAAAATGTTTAAATACAGCTATTCAACACTCAAATTGAACTCAAATTTTGACAGTTTGTTCAAAATCTCTCCTTTCATATGATACAGTATTTTCAAAATTTCAATTGTATTTTATAGCTAAAATGTCTAAATATATCTATTCAATTCTCAATTTTAAACATAATTTTGATGGTTTGTTCAAAGTCTAACCCTTTATATGATATAGTCTTTCAAAATTTCAATTGTATTTTACATCTAAACTGTCAAAAATCAACTACTGATTTCATAAACCCTAAACCCTAAATAAAAATTCAAAATTTAAATTTTGATTGTATTTTACACCAAAACAAACAAGGGAAGCTTAAAATAATTAATGGGTAATTTGTAGAAGTGGAAAAATTCACTTACCTGGTGGCTAGATGGTCTCTGAACTCGGGATCCCATTTTTGCCTGTTGCCTGTCGCTGTTGAAAATGGGGTCTCTGCCATTTTTTAAAAAATTTAATACTTTTCAAAAATGGGATCTCGTTATATATAACGTGATCCTGTTATATAAAATGGGATCCCGTTTATAATGGGATCCCGTATTTTGAAACGGGATCCCATTTCTGGCCTCTAGGTTCGGGATCCCGGGAAAAAATGGGATTGTGTTTTTGGTTCTAGGCTCGAGATCCCGAAGCAAAACGGGATCGCGTTTTATATAAACGGGATCCCGTTTTGTATAAACGGGATCCCATTTTTGGTTCCCCGATTTCAAATTTTTTTCTAACTCCAAAACTTCCACCTTAAGTGGACACAACTTCTTGCATTTACCCCACAAGTTGAAGGGATCATCCAAGCCCATGCTCTAGTCCCATGCTTGTAAATGGACTAGTGTTCACGGATTGGGCCCCACATATCTTGTGTATATTAGGAACTTCCTTATAGGATTGTTCATCCCATTTTAAGACCTTTTGATTTTCATTTCATGTTGTGCACCATTGTTGGTGAGGAGAAGTGATAACATGTACTTGTATGCGTTGAGATAGAGCTAACTTTGGTGAAGCCTTTGGCACTCCAAAGTAAGGGATTACACGTGTACGTGGCTATCTCTAGCTATCCATCACATAGTAAATGGTATTAATGAATTAGTTTCTATTGTGAGTCCACAAGACTTGACACCCCCACTTGAATAATCCAGGGTGTTATTATGTTTGTTGTGTCTATTCACTCATCGAAACTCATACACTTCCCAAAGTCAAAATTTAAACTCTTTTACAAATTAGTGCATATTGTGTGAAATCTATTGTTTGCAAAGTTGCCCAAGGGCAAGCTTCAATCCATCTCTAATCACCTTCTAGTAATTCATTTTCATCCAAATCTAATCCAATCTAATTTCATCCTAATCCTCATAGTCCAATCAACCTCATCCCTAATCTACTAATCCTAATATCCTAGTCATCCTAATCACCCTATCCACACAATTCCAATCTATGCCCAATTCATCCCTAAGCCATCATCTAGGACTCTAATTCTAATCAATCTATCCAAATCCAATCAAGATCCTAATTCTTATCCTAATTATTATCCATAATCCACATCATAATCCACTATCCTAATCCAATTTCATCATTCATCCTTATCCTAGTCATCCTCCATCCATTATCATCCATAATCCACATCATAATCCACTATCCTAATCCAATCTCACCCCATCCATTATCATCCTTCATCCTCACCATATATATCCTTCATTCACTCATATCCATCATTGTTCGTCAAACCCATCTAAATTAAATCCAAATCCCCATCCAAGATATCACCAAATCCTCATCCAAAATTGAACACCAACATACAAGCATCATGAGTTGGGGTGAAAAAATCATTATGGAAGATAAAGTGTCTATTCCAAAACTCATTCCTCAAACCATACCTCCAATCCAACCAAAATCACTATCACACCAACCTAATCCATGTACATATCCTAGTGAGCCTTATCATTTGGCTAGAGCTAAATATATGATACCAACCATCTTAATTTTGAACTAAAAGAACTTAAATGTATCTATGAGGGATTTTATCCTCTCACTAAGGAAAAAATAAAAAATTTCATCAGTCATAAGCCCTTAACACATATCATCATTAGAGATTCTTAAGACCATTCTTACAACCCTAACACATGAACATCACCATCCCATATGTCATCCCCATCAACCCCATAACAACCTTCATCCCCTTATGTGGGCATGTCATTGCAACTAACCTATTGATCATATCAATCCAACCTATCAATACATCAAAGTATCCAAACTTCATCTATTCATATACCTCACCTCAACCCACTACATCCCCACTTATTTCATCATATACCACTTACCAAGTCAATCCCATGACCTCATACCAATCTACCATAACTTCTTCTATCCCACCTCAAACCACATATCAACAAAATATATCCAATTCCAATCCATCAATCCCTTCAAATCCTTCATTATTCCATCCCTCCAACCCTCCTAATCCTAACCCATTAGTATACATACCTTCCAATCCAGGAATCCCTATAGTTCATCAATGACACTATCCATCCAACCCTCTTAATCCTAATCCATTAGTCCATTACCTGCTAATCCATCAATCCCTATAGTTCCTCCATCAAACTATCCCTCCAATCCTCATGATTGTAATCCATTAGTCCACATACCTTCCACTTGATCAATCCCTCCATTAGGGGAACCCATAGAAATGGCTTTGTAGAAATTGGTTCAAGCAAACTTGATTAAACTTCCTATGATAAAATTGTTTGATGATGACTTACCAAAATCCAATTGGTTTAAGAAACATGAATATTATGAATATCATAGGATAAAAGTCCATCTAACATTTGATTGTATAAGACTTAAGAAATGCATCTAATATCTCATCAACCATGGTGAGATTGTGATTGACAACCCCCCACCAACTCCTCATATCAACCCAAATTATCATTTTTGGATGGTATCAAAGGACTATTAGGAAGGAATCAAAAACCTTCATGCAATATAATGCCTATAAAAAAGCCTCCTAGTACCATGCAAACAACATCAAGTAATCAAATTGCTATTCTTTAACCTATCAAAGATCCTCCAAGTACCATGGCTATCTCTCCAATGCCATCATCCAGTCCACCACCTATTAAGCCTATTGAATAATTTATACTATAAATGTAAGTCAAGATCCATCATGTGGCCATGTTGTCAACCATCCAATGCCTATTAAGGCTATCCAATAATCTTCCTTTTATGTCCAATCCCAAGAGCTATGTCAAGAATCAAATACAAAGCATGATCAACATTTCCTCTCAAAAATTCAAGATCAAACTAAACAAACTCCTCAAGATCACATTACACAAGCTACCCAATATCCACCTAGTCAAGCTGCCACCATCTACGATCAGGAGAGAAACACTCCTCCCATCCATGTTTAAGAAACACAAATCACTCCTATCTAGCATCCAAATAATCTTATCCATCATCCACAAACATCCCATGATGAGACACTTATTCCCCAAGAAAACATAGACAATCAAACAAATGATTTGGATCATATCACACTACATCCTAATGAGCATCATACTTACATTAAGCATGAAAAAAAAGTCACAATAGCTACTATTGAGAAATCAAGTGATCAATCTATGAAAAAACACAAATGATGATCAAGGATTGACCAGCACAGGCAATGACCAAAACATTATGGGTATAAATAATGATCAAGAAATGACAAGTATACACAGTGATCCTAATGGACAAAGCATACATAATGACAAAGCATAGGAATCCCATTCAATAGGCTCTACTATCTTTGTCAAGTCATATCCACTCAAAGAGGAGACAATAACAAATTTTGATTATGTTCAACAACATCTTGATGATCTAGCCTCTTACTTCAAAAGAAACAAATATCTTATTGCACAAAAGATATGTCAAAGCATGAACTATCAGGAAAAAGTATTGGTCCTTCATGACCAAGGCATCTTGGAGCATATCCCAATCTAAATCAATCATGGTCAAGGCATCAAATATCAATCATCTCAACAATATATAATGGTGTTAGTGATATTTTAATAATCATTAAGGCAACCTCATCCAATGAGATCATAAAGATAGGGACCATTCATAGCCCCTACAATAACCTTGTTGCCAACAATCCCTCCACTTCCACCATCTCTACTTGCAAAATTTGTCTTCCACATCTTCCATCTGTTGATTAGGACCAAAAAAATCACAGAATGTACAAAGTAAAATCTTTAAATTCAATGTCAAAAGTATATGAAGTCAAAAGTCAAGGAAAGTATATAAAAGCTATATGGGTCCCTATTATGGAGTAAAAAGTGGACACATGCCTTTTTACATCATAGATTAGCTCCTAGGTCCCCGTGATAACATTATGCATTATAATTGATCATCCCAAAGAGATTGTCCAACACCAATGTAAATTTGGGACCTTGGTTCCTTGCCTAATCTCACCCCAGACAAAAAAGTGGATCCTAGACTTGGACACCAACCACCCAAGTCTCCCATGATTGGTCGGGGCCAATTAATGCTATGTCAGCATAGGACCTTAAAAAATGTCTTCTTTGTTAGCGCTTGTGAGATAATTTCACGAATGTTACTAGGAAAGCATATATAAGTGTTGTTATCAGTTAGAATTGCACCCTCCTTGAATATAGTCCAAGCATTCTAATGACAAAATGGGAATGATCTCAAGGTGTAGGTCCTTGCGATTTTGAGTTCAGACCTCCAGAGAAGACTAGTTCCTCTTTCTAAGCTTAAGGATTAGAGAAATAGACTAAAACTACATTAATGATCACCAAGTAAAAGGGAGAGAGGGAAAGAGAAAGGGAAAAGTTGATGCACCAAGATTTAGTATGTTGAATTGCACTGACATAACATAGTAATGATCTCAAATGCTGAAGGGGAATCACACAGACTCAAAGGAATTCAAGTAGAGGTTAGGGCAGAAAGATGAAAGTATGAAAGGGACTATTTTATCCACAATACATTACTTATATCTATCAAATAAACACAGTACAAGAATAATGAGGGAGGCAAAATTTAGTTTATATTGATCATAGAGGTCAAATAACCATTATAAATTAGAACAATTTGTTGTAGAAGAAGATACAAAATAATCGATTACATTAATTGGTGAACCAAAATAGAAGACATCAATGGCCTAGCTACAGGCACAATACATCAAATTCTATTGGTGCTTGCAATTACATTACAAGACCTGGAACAACAAAATACCCAACAACATAACAACCCAGAACAAAATCCAACAACCCAAAATACATCTTTTACACATACATATATAACATTTCATCTTCACTGTAGCAACACCGACATGGAAAAGGAGAAGTTAACAATAAGGGATGTCAACCATGCTGCATTAACTTGAACTGGCATCCTTTGAAGCATTCCCTAGCTCATATCTATGAAATTCACCGTGAAAGGAAGTTCGCCCATGCTATGGGTAGAAGAAATTCAATGCAGGTGAGGAACAATGGCATGGGATGTTGGGAAATCCATCTACTACAAGAAAAAAGGCACTTACAAAGCCTTAATGGTGACTAGAGGGGTCATTGGTTATTCAAATCACATTTTCTCTGTGAATAAGGAAGCCATCAGGGTTTCAAAGTTTAGGCTTCTGGCCGTTCACCTTATCACTTGTAGAAGAAAGAAGGAAGAAGACCATGTCATCGAGCTCTAACATAACACTTAGAAGATTTTACCTTGTCGGTGATTGGGCCTCAGAAATTTGGTGCTCAAACTTCTGCCATGATGCTACCACCACATGCTAGCATTCTATTATTCCATGAACGGGTAAGGAGCCCACTAAAAGAGCATAGTAGAATGGCAGAATGCCACTATGTGGCCATCAACAGACTTCAGAGTTTTAGTGTTTAGCCTTCCAAGAGGGAAGGCAAAAGAGAAAAACTTTGAAGTACAATAGTGAAACACTTTGTACATTATGCACCTTGTGGACCTCGGCCTTCGGGCCTTCAGTATTCTAAAGTAGAAGGATAAAGAAGAAAATACTGACTTCTGACAACTTCTTCACACTTAGCTGATTTCAAAAGAAAAGGTCAAAACACGAGCCCCAGACCTTTCACCCTATAAGGAAGAAGGTGAAAGGGAAGAACCCTAATCCTTGACACCCTGTAGAGCTTCCAATACTTAGCCAAATTTACATGAAAAAAGGTTAAAACTTGGACCCCGACCCTTCTTCCTTCCAAGGAAGAAGGGAGAAGAGGGGAGCTTCAAACTCTAGTATTGAAACACTAGGAATATTTTGCAAAGGAAAGAGGCAAAATTTGGGAATTGGGCTTGACAACAGTGAAGGGGTTAAGCCTGAACTTCGACAATTTGACAAGGCAAAAAAACACAAGGAAAACTCTAAATTTTCTGACTTAACCATTTTTTGATGTTTTTCCTTGAATCCTCAGAAGGGGAAACATTAGGATCTCATGGATCTTAGACTATTTCACCAAGGGGGAAAAATAGGATAACATTTTTGTGACTTTGTAGGGCTGTTTCCTTACATAAACACTAGGATCTAGAGGCTTATCCATCCATTGGGTATATAAAAGGGAAGAGAAAAATTTGTATCTCAATCTAGTCATTGTTGTTTTTGGCATAGCCTTGGGTCCTTGGTAAATTAGGATGCAAGTTGAAGGGATCACCCAAGCCTACGCTCCAGTCCCATACTTGTAAATGGACTAGTATTCATGGATTGGGCCACACATATCTTGTGTATATTAGGAACTTCCTTAGAGGCTTGTTCATCCTAGTTTAAGACCTTTTGATATTCATTTCTTGTTGTGCATCATTGTTGGTGAGGAGAAGTGGTAACATGTACTTCTATGGGTTGATATAGAGATAACTTTGGTGAAGCCTTTGGCACTACAAAGTAAGGGATTTCATGTGTACATGGCTATCCCTAGCTATCCATCACATAGTAAATGGTATTATTGAATTAGTTTCCATTGTGAGTCCACAAGACTTGACACAACCACTTTAATAATATAGGGTGTTATTGTGTTTGTTTTGTCTGTTCTTTCATCAAAACCTGTGCACTTCCCATATCCAAAATTTAAATTCTTTTACAAATTAGTGCATATTGTGTGAAATCTATTGTTTGCAAAGTTGCCCAAGGTCAATCTTCAAGCCATTTGTAATCACCTTCTAATCATTGATTTTCATCCAAATCTAATCCAATCCAATTTCATCCTAATCCTCATAGTCCAATCCACCTCATCCATAATCTGCTAATCCCAATATCCTAGTCATCCTAATCAACCTATCCACACCATTCCAATCTATCCTCAATCCATCCCTAAGCGATCATCTAGGACTCTAATTCTAATCAAGCTATCCAAAGCCAATCAAGGTCCTAATTCTTATCCTAATTATCATCCATAATCCACATCATAATCCACTATCCTAATCCAATCTCACCCCATCCATTATTATCCTTCATCCTCACCATATCCATCTTTCATTCACTCATATCCATCATCCTTCATCAAACCCATCTCAATTGAATCCAAATCCCCATCCAAGATGTCACCAAATCCTCATCCAAAATTGAACAAGCACATACAAGCATCATGAGTTGGTGTGAAAAAATCATTATGGAAGTTAAAGTGTATATGCCAAAGCTCATTCTCAAACCATACCTCCAATCCAACCAAAATCACTATTAGACCAATGTAATCCAGGCACATATCCTAGTGAACCTTATGATTTGGATAGAGCTAAATATATGATAGTAGCCATGTTAATTTTGAAATAAAAGAACTTAAATGTATCTATGAGGGATTTGATCCTCTTACTAAGGAAAAAATAAAAAATTTCATTAGTCATTAGCCCTTAACACATATCATCATTGGAGATTCTTAAGACCATTATTACAACCCTAACACATCAAAATCACCATCCCATATGTCATCCACATCAACCCCATAACAACCTTTACCCCCTTATGTGGGCATATGATCACAACCAACCTATCGATCATATCAATCCAACCTATCAATACCTCAAAGTATCCAAACTTCAGCTATTCATATACCTTACCTCAACCCACTACATCCACATTTCATCATATACAACTTACCAATTCAATCACATGACCACACACCAATCTACCATATCTTCATCTATGCCACGTCAAACCACATATCAACAAAATATATCCAATTCTAGTCCATCAATCCCTTCAAATCCTTCATTATCCTATCCCTCCAACCCTCCTAATCCTAATCCATTACTATACATACCTTCCAATCCATCAATCCCTATAGTTCATCCACAACACTATCCATCTAACCCTCTTAATCCTAATCCATTAGTCCATGTACCTTCTAATCCATCAATCCCTATAGTTCCTCCACCACACTATCCTTCCAATCCTCCTGATTGTAATCCATTAGTCCACATACCTTCCACTCGTTCAATCCCTCCATTGGGGGGGCACATAGAAATGTCTTTTCATAAATTGGTTCAAGCAAACTTGATTAAACTTCCTATATAAAATTTTTTGATGACAACCTACCAAAATCCAATTGGTTTAAGAAACATGAATATTGTGAATATCATAGGGTAAAAGTCAATCCAACATCTGATTGTATAAGACTTAAGAAATGCATCTAAGATCTCATCGACCATGGTGAGATTGTGATTGATGACCCCCCACCAACTCCTCATATCAACCCAAATTATCATTTTTGGATGGTATCCAAGGACTATTAGGAAGGAATAAAAGACTTCATGCAATATAATGCCTATAAAAAAGCTTCCTAGTACCATCCAAACATAATCAAGTAATCAAATTCCTATCCTTGAATCTATCAAAGATCCTCCAAGTACCATGGCTATCTCTCCAATACCATCATCTAGTACACCAACTATCAAGCCTATTGAATAATTTCATACTGTAAATGCAAGTCAAGATCCATCATGTGGCCATGTTGTCAACCATCCAACGCCTGTTAAGCCCATCCAAGAATCTTCCATTTATGTCCAATCCCAAGAGTTATTTCAAGAATCAAATACAAAACATGATCAACCTTTCCCCTCACAAAGTCAAGATCAATCTAAACAAACTCCTCAAGCTCATATTACCCAAGCTACCCAAGATCCACCTACTTAAGCTGCCACCATCTATCATCAAGAGAGAAACACTCCTCCCATCCATGATCAAGAGGTCAACACTCCTCCTATCCATGATCCCAAAACCATCCATGTTTAAGAAACACAAATCACTCCTATCTAGCATCCAACTAATCCTATCCATCATCCACAAACATCCCATGATGAGACACTTGTTTATGAAGAAAACATAGACAATCAAACAAATGATTTGAATCATATCACACTAGATCCTAATGAGCATCATACTTACATTGACCATGAAGAAAAAAAGTCACAATAGCCACTATTGAGAAATCAAGTGTTCAAGACATGAAAAACACAAATGATGATAAAGTATTGACTAGCACAGGCACTGACCAAAGCATTACAGGTATAAACAATGACTAAGAAATGCCAAGTATACACAATGATCCTAATGCACCAAGCATGCATAATGAGAAAGCATAGGAATCCCATCCAATAGGATCTACCATCTTTGTCAAGTCATATCCACTCAAAGAGTAAACAATAACAAATTCTAATTATGTTCAACAACATCTCGATGATCTAGCCTCTTGCTTCAAAAGAAACAAATATCCTATTGCACAAAAGATATGTCAAAGCATGAACTATCATGAAAAAAGTTTGGGCCTTCATGAACAAGGCATCTTGGAGCCTATCCCAATCTACGTCAATCATGGTGAAGGCATCGAATATCAATCATCCCAACAATATTTAATGGTGTTAGTGATACTTTAATAATCATTAAGGCAACCTCATCCATTGAGATCATAAAGATAGGGACCATTCATATACCCTACAATAACCTTGTTGCCAACAATCCCTCCACTTCCACCATCTCCACTCACAAACTTTATCTTCCACATCTTCCATCACTCGATTAGGACCAAAAAATCATAGAACATACAAAGTAAAATATTTAAATTCAATGTCAAAAGTATATGAAGCCAAAAGTCAAGAAGAGTGGATAAAAGCTATATGGGTCCCTATTATGGAGTAAAAAGTGGACACATGCCTTTTTACCTCCTAGATTAGCTCTTAGGTCCCTATGATACCATTATAGATTATAATTGATCATCCCAAAGAGATTTCCCAACACCAATGTAAATTTGGGACCTTGGGTCCTTCCCTAATCTCACCTCAGACTAAAAAGGGGCTCCTAGACTTGGGTGCCAACTACCCAAGTCTCCCTTGATTGGTTAGGGCCAATTAATGATATGTTAGCATAGGACCTTTAAAAATGTTCTTCTTTGTCATCTCTTGTGATCTAATTTCATGAATGTTACTAGGAAAGCATATATAAGTGTTGTTATCAGTTAGAATTGCACCCTGCTCGGAGACAGTACAAGGATTCTAATGACAAAATGGGAATGATCTCAAGGTGTGGGTTGTTGCAATTTTGAGATCAAACCTCTAGAGAAGGTTGGTTCCTCTTTCTAAGATTAAGGCTTAGAAAAATAGACTAAAACTACACTAATGATCACCAAGGAAAAGGGAGAGAGGGAAAGAGAAAGGGAAAAGGTGATGCACCAAGATTTATTGTGTTGGATTGCATTGACATAACATAGTAATGATCTCAAATTTTGAAGGGGAATCACACAGACTCAAATGAATTCAAGTAGAGGTTAGGGAAGAAAGATGAAAGTATGAAAGGGACCATTTTATCCACACTACACAAATTATATCTATCAAATAAACAGAGGTTAGGGCAGAAAGATGAAAGTATGAAAGGGACCATTTTGTCCACACTACACAAATTATATATATCAAATAAACACAATGCAAGAACAATGAGGGAGGCAAAATTTAGTTTATATTGATCATAGAGGTCAAATAACCATTACAAATAAGAACAATTTGTTGTAGAAGAAGATATAAAATAATCGATTACATTAATTGGTGAACCAAAATAGAAGACATCAAAGGTCTAGTTTCAGACACAATGCATCAAATTCTACTTGTTCTTGCAATCACATTACAAGACTTGGAACAACAAATTACCCAATAGTATAACAACCTAGAACAAAAACCAACAACCCAAAATACATCGTTTACACATACATATATAACATTTCATCTTCACTATAGCAGCAATGGTATGGAAAAGGAGAAGTCAATAATAAGGGACATCAACTATACTACATTAAATTGAATTGGCATCCTTTGAAGCATGCCCTAGCTCATATCCATTAAATTCACTGTGAAAGGAAGGTCGCCCATACTGTGAGTACAAGAAATTCAATGTAGGTGAGGAACAATGGCATGGGAAGGTAGGAAATCCATCTCCTACAAAAAAATAGGCCCTTACAGAGCATTAATGGTGACCAGGGGGGTTGTTGGGTAGTCAAATCACATTTTCTTTGTGAATAAGGAAGCCATCAAAGTTTTAGAGTTCAGGCTTCTGGTCGTCCGCCTTATCACTTAGAGAAGAAAGAAGGAAGAACACCATATCATCGAGCTCTCACATAATACTTAGAAGATTTTACCTTGTCAGTGATCGATCCTTAGACATTCAGTGCTCAACCTTCTGCCATGATGCTATCACCACATGGCCACATTCTGTCATTTCGCAAATGGGTGAGGAGCCCACTAAAAGAGTACGGTAGAATGGCGGAATGCCACTATGTGGCCATCGACGGGCTTTAGATTTTTAGTGTTCAACCTTCCAAGAGGGAAGGTGGAAGAGAAAAACTCCAAAATCCAATAGCAAAACACTTAGCACATTATCACCTTGTGGACCTTGGCCTTTGGGCCTTTAACATTCTGAAGTATAAGGATGAAGAAGAAAAGATTGACTTCCAATAACTTCTTCACACTTAGCTAATTTAAAAAAAAAGGTCAGTGCTCAAGCCCTAGACCTTTCACCCTATAAGGAAGAATGCGAAAGGGTAGAACCCTAATCCTCGACATCCTATAGAGCTTCCAATACTTAGAAAAATTTACAAGAAAAAAGGTTGAAGCTTGGACCCCAACCCTTCCACCTTCCAAGGTGTTGGAAATTAAGGTGTCTCAACCTTGGTAATTCCTTGTATTATTTCATTCTATTTACTAATTTATTGCCTATTATTGTAATTAGGATGCAAATCCTTATTGTCATCTTGTGGGAGTTGGCACGGTGATGTGTCATTCTATGTGGAACGTGACAACACAAATTTGTCCTCACATGACAACATAGGACTCCCACTCAATTGTAGGAATATTTTTCCATGTGTCAACATCTTAGATAGTGTGTAAGGGAATATTGATTGAAACGGTTATGACAGATTCCTATGACAAATCTATGAGAAGTAAGAGTCGTAAATGGAAGATTCTATGATAGGTGAAGACATGTGTCACAAGGCATCTTTGGGTGCCCCAAGGAGGGTTATGATATGTAAAAGAATATGTTATCTTTAGCTTGTGTATGACAAATTCTCTTACAACTATAAGATATGTCAGTATGACGGATTCTATGATGGTCATAAGAGTCGTAAGAGCATCTGTCATTGCCCAACTTGGGAATAGGCAACCATTTTGGGATGGGTGTTATGACAAGTGTCCATAGGCATGGGATTTGGGCCATGAGGCCATGTTGGACGCCCATCTCAAGGAAAGCTCATCTTTGCCTTGTAAACTACTATTTAAGCAGGTGCTTTGAGAGGAGATGTATTATGTGATTGACAAGTACTGTTATGCTATTGGTTTGTCTCTAGATATGAGTGTGGAAGAATTCTGAGAGCTTGCATTGCAAGTGTATTGTAAACCATTTCAGTTTTGATAATGCATTGTGCAGGTTTTGGAGTGTGGGGTTTTTCACCCGATAAGGGTTTTCCCCACGTATATCTTGTGTCTCTCTCTTTTGTCTCATTTATGTGTGTATGTGTATTTCTACAATATCTCCATTGTTGTGTTTAACATTTTGTAATTGTAAGGATTAAAATGAATTTGCACTCTTCTCTTCTCTTTAGCTTAGTGTAGGAATCAATTTTTGTACACCTAGCTTCCTTTCAGTTGGTATCAGAGCCTAGCCAGTTTTGGTTCTAGTTGCTGGGTAGGGTTTTTTTGAGCTAATCTTAGGTTGAGTGGGAGTCTTTTTTGCAGGAACGAGATGGAAAGTACATCCAGAGGAGTAGAGGTGGAGAATTTCAATGGCACAAATTTTGAGTTGTGGAAACTCAAGATGAAAGATCTACTTGTTGATCATGACCTATGGGAAACCATTAATGGAACAAAACCTACAACAATGTCACAAGATGATTGAGACCTCAAAGATTGGAAGGCTAAGGGTCTTATAAGACTATGTCTAGCTAACTCTATACTATTGAATGTCCATGAGGAGAAGATCGCGAAAGATCTTTTGAAGAAGCTGGGAGATGTTTATTAGGCCAAGTCCTTGGTGAACAAGCTCTTTCTAAAAAAGTTGTTTCTCTGAAGATGGAAGACGGAGGATCTGTTGCAAACCATATGAATGCTTTTAACATGATTGTTATATAGTTGACATCTAAGGGTGTGAAAATAGAGGAGGAGGATCAGTGTATGTCCCCACTTTGTTCTTTGCCAGATTGGTGGGATCATCTTGTCATGGCCATTGCTAGCACTACAATCACCTTCAAGATGGAAGATGTGGTGTCTTCACTATTATCTGAAGAAATGTAGAGAAAGACAACTGAGTTAGCCAAAGAAGCTCTTGTGGTTCATGGAAGACCCAAAGAGAAAGGGAAGAAGAAGGAAAAGAAAGGTGAAAAGGGTAAATCAAAATCTCGTGGGAGATCCAAATCTCCTAGAAAGTCCAAGGCTCTTTGTTGGAACTGTGGAAAAACTAGGCATTTTTGAAATGAATGCAAAGAGGAAAAGAAAAAGAAGAAGAAGAATGCCCCAAATTTAGATTCTGACAAGTCACAAGATGATGGTAATGCCTTCATCGTAGCCCTAGCCACCCATGCATTTGATGATGTGTGGTTCATAGATTCTAGTGCATCATTCCACATGAGCTCAGATCGAATCTAGTTCATGAAGTATGAAGAGTTCAATGATGGAAGAGTGTACCTGGGTGACAACTCTCATCTGAAGATTGTTAGTCATGAAAGAGTCTCAATCTAATTCCCTGATGGATGAGTGAAGGGGATCACTAGGGTTATGCACATGCTAGGCTTGACACAGAACCTGTTTTCTATAAGTATGTTGAATGATGCAGGTGTGTAGGTCATCTTTTTGAAGGATGGATGCAAGATGACTAGAGGATCTATGGTGCTTGTGAAGGGTACTCTAAAAGGTACTCTATTTCAGATGGAGGCATGCACTTCATAGTGCAATAGTTCTTCTGAATCAAAGAAAAGAGCTGCAGTCACTTCATCTCCACCATCTAAATGAGTAGTGAAGAAATCTGTTGTAACAAATTCTGATGGTAGTGCTCATGCTTTGGAAGTTAAACTTCCTATTGAAAAAATAATGTCATGGCATATGAGATTTGGCCACATTAGTGAGAAGGGTCTTAGAACTCTGAAGAATAAAAACATCATTGAGGTGTTAAATAATTGTAATCTTGAGTTTGACTTTTGTGAACAATATATATGGGGAAAAAAAAACCATGTTTAGTTTTACTCTAGTTCTTACAAGTCTTCTGGTGTGTCGGACCTTATTCATTTTGATGTGTTTGGTCTTGTTAGTGTTCCTTCAATTTCCAAATCTATATATTTTGTATCTTTCATAGATGATTGCAGTAGAAGGGCATGGATTTATTTTCTTAGAAGCAAGTCTGAAGTCTTTAGTTAGTTCAAAGAGTTTAAATCTTTTGTTGAGAATTAGACTAGTAAAAAGATTAAGTGTTTGGGAAGTGACAACAGTGGTGAGTTTTGTTTAGTAGAGTTTGATAAGTTCTATAAAGATCTAGAGATTAAAAGACATAAAACAACTCCATACACCCCACAGCAAAATGCAGTTGTAGAGAGGATGAATAGGACACTGATGGAGAAGGCTACGAGTATGCTAGAGCAAGCCTTGAACAAAGGTTTTGGATTGAATCTATAGCCACTTCTTGCTACCTAGTAAACAGGTCTCCTACATCAGCTCTTGTTGGTAAGACATCTATAGAGGTGTGGTCTGGTAAGAAGCCTTCAGTTAGACATCTTTGTGTTTTTGGTTGTGAGGCATATGCACATGTGCCTAGGGAGAATGGTCTAAATTGGAGAACAATGTTGTGAAGTGTATTTTCAATGGCTATGGTGTCGGTGTGAAAGGATAGAAGCTTTGGGATCTTGTGGCTAAAAAAGTGTTGTATAGTAGAAGTGTTATCTTCAGAGAGCTAACACCTTCTTCCATTATTCTATAGCCTAAACAAACAAAAAAGAAAGAGGATGTGGTTCAATTTCCTTCTACCCCTAGGAATATTGAACCGATAGACCTTGTGAGACCTGATGATGAGAGCTCTAGTAGCTCTAAAAGCTCAAAAGAAGAAGCAGAACCTCAACCTCAGCCATTAAGGAGGTCTACATGAACAAGAAAGTAACCTGATAGGTTTGGCTATTCATTGCTTGATTCTAATTGTGCTTTTTCTTTCCTTACTAACACTAATGAGCCTAGAACTGTGACAGAGGCTATGGGCATGGAAGATGTAGGTTCCTAGAAGGAGGCCATGGAATATGAGATGGCTTTTTTGGAAAAGAATAAAACATGAGACTTGGTGCCTTTGCCTGAATGATGGAAACCCATTGGATGCAAATGGGTGTTCAAGAAGAAATTCAATGTAGATGGTAGTGTTGAAAAGTACAAGGCTAGATTGGTTGTGAAGGGGTACTCACAAGTGGAGGGAATTGATTATGGTGAAATTTTCTCTCCCGTTACAAAGTTGACATCCATTCAGTTCTTGTTATCTCTTACAATAGCTTATGACTTAGAGGAGCAGATGGATGTGAAGACAACTTTGCTTCATGGTGATTTGGAGGAAGAGATTTACATGTCAGAGCTAGAGCATTACATAGAGAAAGGTAAACAAAATTTGGTTTGCAAATTGAAGAAGTCTTTGTATGGTTTGAAGTAGTCTCCCAAGATGTGGTATATGAAATTTGATGCCTTTGTGTTGTCAATTGGATTTCTGAGATCAAAAT
Organism: Cunninghamia lanceolata; assembly: GCA_027924645.1. NCBI lineage: Eukaryota > Viridiplantae > Streptophyta > Pinopsida > Cupressales > Cupressaceae > Cunninghamia > Cunninghamia lanceolata. The sequence continues at coordinate 13,278,920 of BSBN01000892.1, forward strand.
TAGATCATTGTATTTATTACAAGTTTGACAATGATTGCATTCTCATTATTGCATTGTATGTTGACAATATGTTGTTGATTGGGAATGGTAAGAATATGATTTCTGATTTGAAGTATCAGTTGTTAGCATAGTTTGAGATTAAAAATCTAGGGGTAGCTAGGTACATTCTGGGAATGGAAATCAGAAAAGACAGAGCTAACAGAAAACTTTGGTTAAGCCAGAGCAAGTATGTTAAGACTATGTTGGATAGGTTCAACATGGTAGATTGTAGACCATTGTGTGTTCCTATTTCATTGGGGAGAAGTTGTCTATTAGTGATTGTCCAAAATCTCCTAGTGAGGTGGACATGAGCAGAGTACCTTATGCTAGTGCTATTGGTAGTTTGATGTATGCTATGGTATGCATAAGACCAGACATTGCCCAAGTAGTGGGAGTCGTTAGTCGACTTATGGCTAATCCTAGATGGATACATTGGGATATAGTTAAGAGAGTGTTCAGATACTTGAGAGGTACTTTTGAGTATTCCATATGCTATCATTGTAATCCTATAGGATCTCTGCATTCTATTTGTATTCGTGGATTCATAGATTCTGATTGGGCAGGTGACATTGATAGCAAGTGATCCACTAGTGCTTTTGTGTTCACTATGTTCGGTGGTGCAATTAGTTGGATACGTAAGTGACAACCTATGGTTTCTTTGTCCATCACAGAAGCTGAGTATATGGCAGAAACTCATGCTTGTAAGGAAGCCATTTGGATTAAGAGATTGTATTTAGATATAGGTGTTGATGTAGGACAGATTGTGATTTGTTGTGACAGTCAAAGTGTGATTTGCCTAGAAAAGAATCCAACTTTCCATGCTAGAACAAAGCATATTGATGTATAGTTCACTTCGTACTAGACATGGTACAGGATGTGAAGGTGAATTTGGAGAAGGTAGATACTTTGAAGAATGTTGTAGATGCATTGACGAAACTAGTGGGCATAGAGAAGTTCAGATGGTATTCAGAGTCTATCAGCCTCTTGGCCTATAGCAGTTAAATCTTGTTATTTCCATTGGCTCTTACAAGGTGTTCAACAAGTGGGAGAATGTTCAGAATTAAGGTGTCTCAACCTTGGTAATTCCTTGTATTATTTCATTGTATTTATTAATTTATTGCCTATTATTGTAATTAGGATGCAAATCCTTATTGTCATCTTGTGGGAGTTGGCATGGTGATGTGTCATCCTACATGGAATGTGACAACATGTAAATTTGTCCTCACATGAGGAGATAGGTGTCCCACTTTGTGGTAGGAATATTTTTCCATGTGTCGGCATCTTGGATAGTGTGTAAGGGAATATTGACCGAAACAGTTATGATAGATTCCTATGACAAATCTATGATGTGCAAGAGTTGTAAATGGAAGATTCTATGACAGGTGAAGACATGTGTCACAAGGCATCTTTGGGCGCCCCAAGGAGGGTTATGAGATGTTGTAAGAGAATATGTTATTTTTAGCCTATGTATGACAAATTCTCTTATAGCTGTAAGATATGTTAGCATGATGGATTCTATGATGGTCATAAGAGTCGTAAGAGCATCTATCATTTCCCAACTTTGGAATGGGCAACCATTTTGGGATGGGGTGTTATGACAAGTGTCATGACCATGTTGCAGTGTTGGACAAGTGTCTGCAGGTATGGGTTTTGGGCCACGAGGCCATGTTGGATGCCCATCTCAAGGAAAGCTCATCTTTGCCTTGTAAACTTCTATTTGAGTAGGTGCTTTGAGAGGAGATGTATTATGTTATTGATAGGTATTGTTATGTTGCAGGTTTGTCTCTAGATACGAATGTCGAAGACTCCTGAGAGATTACATTGTAAGTGTATTATAAACCATTTCAGTTATGAAAATATATTGTGTAGGTTTTGGAGTGTGGGGTTTTTCACCCGATAAGGGTTTTCCCCATGTATATCTTGTGTCTCTCTCTTCTGTCTCATTTCTATGTGTGTATTGCTGCAATATCTCCATTGTTGTGTTTAACATTTTGTAATTGTAAGGATTAAAATGAATTTGCACTCTTCCTTCCTCTTTAGATTAGTGTAGGAAGCGATTTCTACACACCTAGCTTCCTTTCACAAGGAAGAAGGGAGAAGAGGGGAGGTTCAAACTCCAATGTTGAAACACTAGGAATATTTTGCAAAGGAAAGGCACATAATTTGGGAATTGGGCTTGACAATGGTGAAGGAGTTAAGCCCGAACTCTGACATCCTGACAAGGCAAAAAACACAAGGAAAACTCTAAATTTTCTGATACTCAACCATTTTTTAATGTTTTTCCTTGCATCCTTAGAAGGGGAAACACCGGGATCTCATGGATCTTAGACTACTTGGCCATGGTGGAAAAATAGGATAACATTTTTGTGACTTTATAGGGCTTTTTGCCTGCCTAAACACTAGGATCTAGAGACTTATTTATCCATTGGCCACAGAGTCAAAGGGCCAACAATAAGAACATGGGTTGTCAATATAACTGAGCATGCCTCTGGCAATAAAACAAAATAAACCAAGCTTGTATTCTCATAATGAGAATGTAGAAAAAATGAAGGGAACTTATTGAAAGGAAACATAAAAAAGAAACAAAAGTAACCTACACCTAAACTAACCAAGCAGAGGTGACCTTAAACAAATCCATTAACTGTTTCCTCTAAATAACTACTCTTTCTCAATAATTTACAATGCTTTTACATGTTCATTGGTAGTTAGCAAGAGATGGTGAAGGAGTTGACATATACAAATTGATGGAACATCCCCCCAAGAATGGGGATAAACACACCTATCCACCTAAACTGATTGTTGATGTTGTTTCCAAGAGGTGAATAAATGGGTTGATTCCACTCATTTTGATTCTCAACTTCATGTTTAGAGGTAAGCATGACAAGTGGTGACTCTTCTTGATTTGTCTTCAACTAGGGTAGATGCCTAATAGGGCATCCCCTTAAAATGACATGTAAGTCAATGGAGTTGATCTCATTCCTTTACTCTGATTCTTTCTTCTCATGCTAGTTTGAATGCTCTGGCTACTAGTGCTCCACTAAGAAAATGGCTGCCTCCACCTTTGGATCAAGATACTTATAATGTTCCTCCTTAGGGTATGTCAACTTGATGTCGCATTTTGAAAAGAAAAGATCTATCTCATCCTTAAAGATATCTTCTCATCTAGCTCCTCAAAGCACGTAGGAATGAGAAGATCCATCTTGGCCTCCTTAATTTCTACATTTTCTAGAATGAGGCTACTTACATGCTCCTTTCCATGAGTTGGGACCTCATTATTATGTTTGTCTTTAACCTGCAACAATTCACCATTAGTTTCATTGCCCCCATTTTGCTCTAAAGTTGTAGCTAATACTAGCAACTACATGCCTTTTTTTATTTCTGATGTAGATGGATAGCTCCTTTGCTTTAGCTGCTTCCTCCCTCAAATCAGGATTGACCCCAATGGTTGATTGTAGCTCCACATTATTCTGCTTGAACTACCTCTACAACTGGAACTCTTCACCATGCTTTCTCTACATTTGGATTCCATTCATCTTGTTCATAACATGGGAAAATTCATCAAATAAACCAAATCTAGGGGGCTCAAATGTACACCTAAATCAATACTAACCTCATGCCCAATGCATTGTTGCTAGTGTAAAAGATTTAGCTTAATTTCTTATTGCAACAAGTCTAAAATTTTCATTTCAATGGCATATGAGGGCTCACAAGTAGTAGTCCACTCCACAACTGGCTTCAACACTTCCCTTTCTGGTGCATAGAACCAAGTATCCCGCTGAAAGACTAGCCTGTCCTCCATTTTAGGGCTAGTGCTAGGACAAGAGGGCTATCATGGAATGGTGGTTGGAAAAGTTTCCTACGAGGGTCATTCCTATGTTATAATAGGATGGATCTATGCAAGAACATGCTCCTATGAAGGATGGGGGCCTCTAAAACTTGGGATTTAGAAATTGGAAAGTGGTTTTAGAGGCCCAAAGAGGGATATTTCTATTACAAGCCATACCTGTGTAGAAGGGAGGGGCTTCTTGAAACTAGGAATGGAGGGGACCACTTGAGATTCCCGCCTCCCTACATCCACAAGTATTTTCCTTAACAGCTCCTTAGATAAGGTTGTGAGATGCATTTTAATTTGCTCCTGGTATGCTTTTTCCTCTGCCTCAATTTGCTATTGTTGAAGATGAGCTTGATAAGAAAGCTCCTCTTGCTGTCTATTATACTCCTTGACTCTTTGAATTTCATCCTACCCCTGTTGGAGCCCTTAGAGTATCTCTATCACATCATCTATGTTTCTGATATTAAAATTAAAGGGTTCCTGTGGCAGATTATACCCCATATCTCTTTTGATGTTGTCCAAATGTTACCTAAGCTCTAGTAGCTTAAGGTAGTCTTCTTGGGGTTGATAATAGGCATTATTTGGCTGACAAGAAGACTAAGTAGGGGTAGGAGGGAGGCAAGTATCATGAGGATGATGATATTATGTTGTAGCAAGGAAACATGGCCTAAAATTAGAGACATTTTGGGCCTGATATTGTTGGTATGGAGGCCAATAACTTGAATTATGGCCAAGGGGAGGGGAGTAACCATAACTCCCATAAATATTTGGCATTTTAAAGAATTGAAAAGATACACAATAATAAAGATGTGTAATTCAAAGAAAACAACTCTACAACCAGAGAGAAACTAGATACATACCAAGAAAGAGTTACTAGGTGATTGAGGATGCTTTTGAAAGATGGAAAAGATTAGGAGAACCACTGAAGTCTTCATCTTTGATGAGTTTTTAAGTATTTGATCTGGCTACACTAATAGATTTGTTCAATAGATTCACCATGGTGCTTGCTAAATGCTTTCATAGCTGCACGTGAACTAAGATCAGCACCAAAATCTTCTTAGTTCTACTCCTACTTAGAGTAGAGGGTCCCACTAGGCATGCTAGAAACTATTATCACTTAGAATTGCACCCTTCTTGGAAATAGTCCAAGCATTCTAATGACACAATGGGAATGATCTCAAGGTGTGGGGCCTTGCGATTTTGAGGTTGGTTCCTCTCTCTAAGCTTAAGGCTTAGAGAAATAGACTAAACCTACACTAATGATCATCAAGGAAAAGGGAGAGAGAGAAGTAGAAAGGGAAAAGGTGATGCACCAAGAGTTAGTGTATTGGATTGCACTAACATAACACAATAATGATCTCAAATGCTGAAGGGGAATCACACAGACTCAAAGGAATTCAAGCAGAGGTTAGGGCAAAAATATGAAAGTATGAAAGGGACCATTTTATCCACAATACACAACTTATATCTATCAAATAAACACAGTGCAAGAACAATGAGGGAGGCAAAATTTAGTTTATATTGATCATAGAGGTCAAATAACCATTACAAAGCATAACTTTTTTTTGCAAAAGAAGATACAAAATAATTGATTATATTCATTGGTGAACCAAAATAGAAGACATCAAAGGCCTAGCTATAGGCACAATGCATCAAATTCTACTGGTTCTTGCAATCGCATTCCAAGAGTCAGAAAAACAAAATACCCAGTAGCATAACAACCGAGAACAATAACCAACAACCCAAAATATATATTTTACACATGCATATATAACATTTCATCTTCACTAGAGTAGAAATGGCATGGAAAAGGAGAAGTCAACAATAAGGGACATAGACCACACTGCATTAACTATAACTATAATCCTTTGAAGCATGCCCTAGCTTATATCCACAAAATCCACTGTGAAAGGAAGCTTGCCCATGTTGTGGGTACAATAAATTCAATGCAGATGAGGAACAGTGACATGAGGAGACAAGAAATCCATCTAATACAAGAAAATAGGTCCTTATGGAGCATTAATGGTGACCAAGGGGTCGCTGGCTAGTCAAATTATGTTTTCTCCATGAAGAAGGAAGTAGTCAAAGTTTTAGAGTTCAGGCTTCTGGCCCTCTGCCTTATCACTTGCAAAAGAAAGAAGGAAGAAGACCATATCCCTGAGCTTTGATGTAACACTTAGAAGATTTTACCTTATCAGCAATTGAGCCTCAGACATTTGACACTCAGCCTTCCACCATGATGCTATCACCACATGACAACATTCTACCATTCCACGAATGGGCAAGGGGCCCACCAAAAGAGTATGGTAGAATGACAGAATGCTAGCACATGGCCATCAGCGAGCTTTAGAGTTTCATCATTCAACCTTCCAAGAGGAAAGGTGGAAGAGAGAAACTTTGAAGTCTAACAACGAAACACCTAGCACATTATGTACCTTGCAAATTTTGAAAGAAAAGGTTGGAGCTTGAGCCCCGAACCTTTTTCCCTATAAGGAAGAATGTTAAAGGGTAGAACCCTAATCTCCAACATCCTACAGATCTTCCAACACTTAGTTGAATTTGCAAGAAGAAAGGTTAGAGCTCGAACCCCGACCCTTCCACCTTCCAAGGAAGAAGGGATAAGAGGAGATTTCTAAACTTCGACGTTGAAACACTAGGAATATTTTGCAAAGGAAAGGCATGGAGTTTGAGACTTGGGCTTGACAACAGTGAAGGGTGAAGCCCGAACTCTAACATCCCGACAAGGTAGAAAAACACAAGGAAAACTCTAAATTTTCTAGGACTTAACCATTTTTTGATGTTTTTCCTTGCATGCTCAGAAGGGGAAACACTAGGATCTCATGGATCTTGGACTATTTGGCCAAGGGGCAAAAATAGGATTAAAAATGTGTTTTTGAATTCATTATGAACCTAGATGGATATTGTGAGCTTATGATATTGGAGCAAAGAGCATTCAAGACATTCATTATGTTATTATTGCATATTTGTGTTTGTATTGTGTGTGTTGTTGCATCTTTAACATTTTGGTGAACCTGTCGCATTGATAATTTGCATCTTGTTGAGAGTTACTTTTAGTTATTACATTAATTCATAGCATACTTATCATTAATCATTGAAAAGTCTTGCATAATATTAAAAAAAAGTGAGTATTCTAGGCTACAAAAAGGCATAGTTTCGTATTGTTTTCACTCCATGTGATAGAAAGATTTGAATTTCTTATTTTTACATCAGATCTGATCTTTATTATAGAAATTAATCATTTTATAATATCATAGCTTGCATTTGAAGATCTCATTTGCTAGGGTTTTGTTCAAAAGTTGCATTTTCCTAAAACCTATTCATCGTCAAAAGCTAGGGTTTGTAGTCAAAATCTTATTTTAGATTTTGTTTCTCTCTTAGACATTCATTCAAATCTGATTTTAAATTGTAGTGTTGCATTATTTGACATCCTTTCTTTCAAAATTTCAATTTTTGCAATTACATATTGTGTATTTCAACATTAAGTACTTTGACACCTTTTTCACACAAGTCTTTGTGCAAAATCCCAAAATCATTCACATTGCCTTGTTGTGTAGAACTATTCACATTATACCCACTTGGTTTGTAATGAAATTAGTGTGTTTTTTATTTTTAAAAACCCAATTTTCTCAAACTTGTGCCTTGGTGTGCAACAGTCTCACATACATGGCCTCTAATCAAGATAAGGGTGGTATGGTTACTCCTTGAGTTAATAAGAATAGGAAGACTCCTGAACCCGTAATCTCATTCACACCACATGAGGTCACAATTAGAGATATTGATGAACCTCTCTACATTGTAGCATGCATATGTGGGAATCCTACAAGAGGAGTCGTTATCGATCCTAATTGTATGGTGAATATGACAATTGAAGAGTTTTTATACATGCATGATTTGGTAAAAAGATACTTAGGATCCTAGAAATATAATAATTAAGGAACATAATGGACATTTCCTCTTGGTTATTGGGAAGATTACACTCTTGATTAAAGTGGTGGAAAATTCCTTAGAATAACCATTTATCATCATTTCTACCTCAAACCTATTTCTTGTGAAATTAGGCCATCCTTGGCTCAAGTCCATGAAAGCAGTCCCCTCTACCATTCATAAATGTTTAAAATTCCCTCATCAAGGATCGGTGCTTGTTGTACATCAAACTAGATGGAAACCTCTGGTAACTTCAACTTGGACTACTTTTGGCCACAACCTACTAAACCAAATCAACCAAGAGAAGATCAATTCTTCTCTCGCATACCAAAAATATAAGGCAAAGTTAATAACTCAACTATCACATGGCAAGGATGCTCCTGGACCTTCTTAGTCCTCTAAGGCTACGATTCCTCCTACCAAACAAATAGAGATTGAAAAGTAGCCTGAGGTGAAGGAATCCCCTCACCCATGAGGTAAAGGAGTTTTTGCTGATGTTCCTTTTCTTTCATCCTTACAAGGATTAGGAGCCAAGATTAAAGAGCAAAGCATTTCATCACAATAGATCAATTTTGTATGAGCTTCCTCTTCTGATATGTCCAAGAATATGGGAACTCAAGAAAATCCTTTTACAAATATCACTAACTAGACAAGAAGGAACTAGAATGCAAGAGAAAGAAGGAGAAAATGATAAGATTTAGCTCAACAAGTAAAACCTCAACAAGAAAACACACCACCAACAAAAGTTGAATCGAAAGAAGATATAAAGGATGAAGTTTGAAATTGGGCCATAGTACCTTATGTACCTATTTCCTCTTGCATTCAAGATTGGGAGGAAGATGATTTGCTCGATGATAGCCGCTAGTGCGGTTGCCTTGTGTTGCAGGTAAGTATTTCTCATCCTTTTAGCCACCTTTGATTTAGTACCTCTTTGAGTTTATCTCATGGGTGGCCTCCTCTTATGTGTTGTGTTGTGTTCCCCCGTGTTGTGTTAAATGTTGTTTAGGTCTCCTTGGATGACCCTTGATATTCTTGTAAGGTCAAGGATACAAGGTGACCGCCTCTGTGGTGCAATTCTTCTATTTGTTTCTGTATTATTCTATTCCACTCTCTCTTATTGTAATTTTTGTGTGTTGTGCCTTGGGGGCATTTTCCCATGTTGTAAACCTAGGTCACTTTTGTCTCCTCTTTCATTTTTAGTGTTTCCATTCTTCAATGGATGTACTAGTCAGTGGATGATGAAAACAAATAAATAATGATAAGAACCATGTGTCCCTTTAGAAAAAAAAGCAAAGATGGACCTAGTCCATATATGGAGATGGGGTTGATATATTACTGTATATGCTTAAAATGACACAACTCTGTCCAAATAAATATTCTTAATATTTATTTACGTCAAATTTCTCTATCAATAAATAAACAAACAAATTTATTTATTTGATTCTTATTCTTCCAATAATTAAATAAAATCAATTTATTTAATTAAATTCTTAAATTCTTCTAATTCCTCCAACAAATTAAATAATACTAATTATTTAATTAGTTCTTCCAAATTCATTCTAAATTAAATAATATCAATTATTTAATTGTTTCTTCCAATAATATCTTCTCTAAATTTAAATAAATCAAATATTTATTTAAGTTGTCTATTTCTTCCAAATTGAGTTATCTCTAACTATAATTCAAGCTTTGTGCACATACAATGGAATATTCTAAATATTTAATTGAGATAAAATATCTTCTCACCCTCATGCAATTTCTATTCTCTAGTTCTATTCTCTTAACTGATTGGTCTATTCTTTTAATTGATTAATCTCTTCAGTTAACTCATTATTCTATTTTATTAATTCCTCTCATGCAAAATAGAGAAAGACACTTGTCTTCTTCTTATTTGTGCATGTTCCTCAACTTTTTTATACCATTGATCTTCTCTTTCACAAGTCTATAAATTGAACCCTCTTCTTCCATTTCATTCATCCAAGCTTTAAGTATCATTACTCTATAGGAATTATAGTGCGTCTTTGGCACTAATTCCTTCATTGCTTGTGATCACACTCATTACCACACTACTATCATTGTTGTGAAGCTCACCTTTATGGCAAAACTATCATAGCCGTTTTCCATTGAAAATCTTGGAATAATAAGGAAGTGCACTCTCTAAGGACCTTATTCATACATGCAAGATCGATTGAGATAGGCAACCAACAGAAGCTGTGAAACTTTGAGGTTTGCAAGGTTTTTTTTAAAGTTATTTTGTTTGATTGATCTCTTTGTTTATGTATTTCATTGAGTTTTAGGTATTTTGATATTGAGATATTGATTATTCATGTTTACTCCAATTTTCCCTTAACATTTTTGGGTCTTTTATTGCATGGGATACAATATGGATGCTTTTGTGGATGTATAATGGATGCGAATGGGTTTTTCATCTTGATATTGTAAGTATTTTGAAGTTCTTATTTCATCATCAAGATTTTTCTTTTTGTGTGTTTTTGAAATGTTGTAAGAAAATACAAGTTAAAGCTTGTGAGTCCTCTCGAGTCATTCTTCTATTGATCAACTTTCTATCATTGTATCTCTTGTCAATAGTTCCAGTTGTCAATCTAAGCAATGATCCAAATGCAAGTTCATCCTTAATCCATACAAATCAAGTCAAGTCAATCTTGTCAAATAATCCAATCATAATCAGTGGTCTTGATCCTTGTTTGCTCATAAACCAACTCTATCAGTTAATCAATCAATTATCTTATACAGGATGTAACATTTTCAAAATGAGACCAACACACACATCTTACACGACATGTTTCATTTCTTGAAACTAGACACTATCCTTTGTGTTTCTCTAGGGATCTATCATTCCCCGTCATGACAACACACCTGCCATGTTGGTCTAGGGATATATCATTCCCCGCCATGACAGCACTGTCGTATATTGTTATTAGTATATCATTGGTTTTACTACTCAATAGGGGCAATACCTTGTTTGTTCTTGTATCATTTGTGCCTACTTGCTTTCTTTCTTGTGTGTGTTATCATTCTATCATGCATAGCGTATCATTCAGCTCTTTCTTCATCCCTTCATCATCATGAGATTGTCTGTCTCATGCCTTCTATCTTCTTCTCATCCAATCTCCCAAGGGGGCATCCTATCATTGTTAAACTTATACCAGGGGCAAATTAGGGCATGTATCATTATCAAAAATCTATTCTTTGAAACATCATGATAAAACACATTGCATCAAAGAGGGGAAAAATGTATAAGCCTAAAATGACACAACTCTATCCAAATAAATATTCTTAATATTTATTTAAGTCAAATTCCTCTATCAATAAATAAACAAACAAATTTATTTATTTGATTCATATTCTTCCAATAATTAAGTAAAATCAATTTATTTAATTAAATTCTTAAATTCTTCTAATTCCTCCAACAAATTAAATAATACCAATTATTTAATTAGTTCTTCCAAATTCATTCTAAATTAAATAATATCAATTATTTAATTGGTTCTTCCAATAATATCTTCTCTAAATTTAAATAAATCAAATATTTATTTAAGTTGTCTATTTCTTCCAAATTGAGTTATCTCTAAATAGAATTCAATCTTTGTACACATGCAATTGAATATGCTAAATATTTAATTGAGCTAAACTATCTTCTCACCCTCATGCAATTTCTATTCTCTAGTTCTATTCTCTTAACTAATTGATCTATTCTTTTAATTGATTAATCTTTTTACTTAACTCATCCTTCTATTTTATTAATTCCTCTCATGCAAAATAGAGCAAGACACTTGTCTTCTTCTTATTCGCGCATGTTCCTCAACCATTCAATACCGTTGATCTTCTCTTTCAAAAGTCTATAAATTGAACCCTCTTCTTCCATTTCATTCATTCAAGCTTTAAGTATCGTTACTCTATAGGAATTACAGTGCACCTTTGGCACCAATTCCTTTATTGCTCATGATCACACTCATTACCACACTACTATCATTATTGTGAAGCTCACCTTCATGGAAAAACTATCATAGTCATTCTCCATTGACAATCTTGGAATAACAAGGATGTGCACTCTCTGAGAGCCTTATTCATACATGCAAGATTGATTGAGATAGGCAACCAAAAAAAGCTATGAAGCTTTGAGGTTTACAAAGTTTTTTTTTTCTTTTCTTTGATTGATCTCTTTGTTTCTGTATTTCATTGAGTTTTGGATATTTTGATATTCAGATATTGATTATTCATGTTTACTCCAATTTTCCCTTAACAATTACCAATGCTTAACTAGTAGAATCACTTCGTGTTATGATTTATATTGTGAAATTTATTGTAACAAACCTTTGTAATACTCTAAATCTACTTCTATGAACTTTGGATTATTTTTTATCTCACCTTGTAGCTACACTTGGTTTTGAGATACTTGAAGTATAACCTCATGGTTATACTCAATTCTGAAACCTACAAGTGTAGCCTTGGTCTATTATGTGATTTACAAATTTCATGATTGATTTGGTTATTATCTTTATTAGAGTACAACCAACACTGAGAGGGGGGTGAATCTATGTTGGAGACCAACACATATAAATTTTACTTCTTTTCAAACTTGAAATAATAAATTGCAATGTTGATTTGAATGTTTTGCAAGATAGAAAATGGAGTATTAAATAGTGAATGTAATGAAAAACTTAGACATAATACATCAATGGATCACACATAGAGAGACCATAACACAAAAAATTGTATGAGTGCAAAACCCTCTTGGGGAATAAAAACCACTCAGAACAATGCCTCATTGGCTTAATATCAAAAACCAATCATACAGTCTCATTGACATCTTTTCTTGTCTCACTGGCAACAATGTTTAGAAGGACCAACTTCAAGGAGCACCAACTCCTAATATATTTAGAAGCTCCAACTTCAAGGAGCACCAACCCCTAATATAGAAAGATAATTACAAATTACAGAGGGTTACTGTGTTTCTCTTAATGCTATATTCTTGAATGTCTCATTGAATTTTTGAGACTCTAAGAGATACAACTATTTGTGTACAAATACCACTAAATATAGAAAGATGTACAACTATATTCTCTTGTTTTTGTTTGATATCATAGTGATTGTAAAAACCAAGCAAACCCAACAGACTATAGTGTTTATTTTATACTTCTCAAAAACATATCTCTTTCTTTCATTGAACAGTTTGAAAATATAACTATTTTGCTCCAACTGATTGAAACAACCCAGATAACTAGTCATGATTAGAATCAAACCCCAAACAGTATTTACAATGTTATTACAAAATTTCAACAAAACTTTTGTAACTCAAAACCTTGTTATGCAAAATGGTTGTACCAAATCATGTTTAATCTGCATTGATAACAAGATGTCAAAACAAAGTCTTTCACAATTAATGAAATCATATTTAGATGAAAGTTGTCCACATATAATTAAATGTAACAATATCTATAAAAAAATATTTCAAACCCTAGCATACATTGCTTATGGGTAAATAGAGATAATCACATTTTCAATTGCCAAACCCTGTGAATAACCTGACTGTGTTTATCATAATGAACGCAAACTAATAGTTGAATTAAACCCCTTTTAAACAAAACTATCTTTAGTAACATATAATCACCATTTAATTAGAGTATGCAGGCCATTCAAAATTTTAATGCATAACTGAAACAAAATGACTGTGTTTTCGAAAAGAAAAACAACTGTATCAACCCTTAATCAACATTAACAAAATAAATGCTAACTGCTTAAAAGAATGAGGGTACACAGAACAAAAACACCTAAAATACAAATCAAAATCTTGACTATCCATAACCTTTACTCAGCATTCTCACATCTACATAATCCTTCTTCAAAGGCCACAACTTTCAATGATGAAAAAAATTATAAAACCCTTCTTCATACCCTAGGTTAGCTAATTCATATTCTAAGCTCAAACTATGCAAAATGAAGTGTTTTGAAACTCTTTGTTCCCTATTACCTACATTCCCAATGTGCCCTAAAAGGGACCAATAAACCATTCTTAACAAAACCTCTTTTTAACCTGTTGTTGAGCTTGAGACTTGTTTGACAAGTTATATCACTTACATAGCCTGAAGTGGCATTTAAAACAAGTTTATGACTTTTAATTTACATGCCATAGGAATAAATTAACAAGGTGTGTCTTTGAGTGACTCTTAGTCACCCTAACCAAGAGAACTAAAACATATGACATTGTAAAACCCTCATAGATCAATGAGTGTGAAATGCCACTCTACCAACATGAAGATTTATCGTGATAACAACTATCATATTCATTGACAAGATCAACTGTCACACATGCAAACCATCATGTCACCATACTTACTATCATGTCACAATAGAAAACTTACCATATCATTACCATGTGTCACTTGAGACCATCACTGCAAACAAGAACTTGTGCCAACTGCAAGATTGTTACCAACTGCCAACTATATTGTTTGACATCATTGCTAACAAATGCTAACTGGGGTCAACAAACTCCCACTTTGGCATTAATGTCAAACCATGTCAACCAAAATGCTAACATGCCAATCAAATGAACTACAAATGAAAATACATGATCTCATCAACTGAACATCAACTATACTGTATACCTAAATTTCTCCCCCTTTTGACAACAATGCCAAAGAAGATGAGAGAGAAACTCTGTTCACACCAATGAAAAAAATGTCAGTTACAAAGAAATACTTATCAAGAAACAAGGTATATTAACTAGAGAACCTATACATCAAGAAATGATCATCATAGAACAACCAAGATAAATATAAATTGCAATATTCATATAGAAGAACTGTACAAATGCCAACTATAAATGCCAACTAAATAACCATCAGGGATAAGAAATAATATGTCAAGTAGCTCCCCTTGACACCAGTACCATAAAAATGAATCATTGTAAAGAACTAAGGGAAAGAACTCCAAGTCTATCCCTCATACCTTCAAAAACCTCTTTTGGAAGTGGCTTAGTGAAAATGTCAGCCACTTGATCATTAGAAGACACAAATTCTAGAGTAACTTCATTAGACAATACTTTTTCCCTAAGAAAATGATAATGGATATCAATGTGTTTTGTTCTTGAATGCATGATTCAATTTTTAGAGATGTTTACAGTGCTTGTATTGTCACATAGTATTGTAACAGGTTTAGAAACTTCTACTTTTATATCTTTCAGAGTTTGTACCATCCAAAGTACTTGAGTGCAACAAGTAGCAACAGATATATACTGAACTTTTGTAGTTGAAAGAGATACACAATCCTATTTTTTACTATGCTAGGCTACCAGTCTATCACCTAAGAAAAATGCACCTCCTAATGTACTTTTTCTGTCATCAATGCTACCTACCCAATCAACATTTGTATAAGCCAATATAAAGAAATCAATGTCCCTTGGGTACCAAAGTCCATAACCAAGTGTACCTTGAACATATCTTAGAATTCTTTTCACATCATTCAAGTGAGATTGCTTAGGTGCAGATTGAAATCTAGCAACTAAGCACACTACCTACATTATATCAGGTCTTGTGGCAGTTAAATATAAAAAAACTACCAACCATTGACCTATACATAGTGTGATCTATATCAGGCTAATCAACATCATGACTCAATTTACAACTAGTCTCCATAGGAGTATGAAAAGTCTTACATTCATCTATCTAAAAATATTTAAGCATCTCTTTAGCATACTTTATCTGTGAAATAAAGATACCATTTGGGAGTTTTGAAACTTGTAAGCCAAGAAAGAAGGAGAGTGCACCCAACATTGACATTTCAAATTTAGATTTCATAATATTTGGAAAGGAGGAACATAACTCATCATCATTGCTACCAAAGATGATATTATCAACATAAACAACAACTAAGATACTATCACCTTTAGTCATGAAATACAGATTGCTATCCACTCCACCTTTGGTAAAGCCTTGTGATTGTAAATATTTATCTAACTTAGCATACCAAGCTCTAGGAGCTTGTTTAAGGCCATACAAAGCCTTTTTAAGCCTGTATACATAATTTGGTTTGTCAAGACATACAAAACCTTCAAGCTATTCCATGTAAACTTCTTCTTCTAGATCACCATTTAAAAATGCAGTTTTTACATCCATTTGAAAGACTTTAAAGTTTTTATATACAAAAAATGCAACGAGCATTCTGATTGCCTCAAGTCTTGCAACTAGGGAAAAATTTTCATCAAAGTGTATACCCTCAATTTGAGAGTACCCCTTGCACACTAACCTTGATTTATTTCTTATCACGTTCCCTTTATCATCTAATTTTTTTAGGAAAACCCACTTGGCACCAATTATGTTCTTATCTTTTGGTTTAGGGACTAATTTCCAAGTTTTATTCTTTTCAATTTGTTCCAATTCTTCTTTCATAGAATTTATCCATGATTCATCTTTACAAGCGTCATTGAATGTTTTTGGTTCAAACTGAGAAAGTAAACATAAATGTACCTAATTTTGAGCATTTGTTCTACTCCTTGTCTACACTCTAGCAGATTTATCACCTATGATTTGCTTCTCAAGATGATTTTTCTAAACAAATTTTGATGGAGTTTTGTGAACTAACTCTTTGGATTCAACAAATTCCTTCTCTTCTTCAGATTTCTCCTCAAGTTCTGGAAGATTTGATTGTACATTTTCTTCATTCACTTGTACACTAGGCTACAACTCTTCATTAATTTTAATCTTAGTGCTTTCTACAGTTCTTTTTAGCCTATTATTGTAACATTTGTAGGCTTTACTATGAATAGAATAGCCTAGAAAAATACCATTATCACATCTTGACTCAAAGTTACATAGATTTTCATCATCTCTTTTAATAAAGTATTTGTTGCCAAATATTCTAAAATATTCAACATTGGATGGCTTGCCATACCATAGCTCATAGGGGGTGTAATTGGTTTTAGTCCTTAATTGTACCCTATTTAAAATATATATAGTTGTATGAACAACTTTTTTCCAATAGGTATTTGGCAAGTTTGCATCCTACAACATTGTTATGGCCATTTCCTTTACTGTTCTATTTTTCTTTTAGCAACACCATTTTGCTGAGGTGTTTTAGAGGCCAAGTACTACCTCTTGAGCCCATGTTTTTCACAGTAATCAACAAACTCTTGTTAGGTGTAATCTCTGCCTCTGTCAAACCTAAGACATTTCAATTTCATATCTAATTCTTTTTCTACCATTTTCTTAAAGATTTTGAATCTATTGAATGCTTCAAACTTATGTTTCAGAACAGTAACCCAAGCCATTCTTGTGTAGTCATCTATAAACAACATAAAATAATGTTCACCATTAAGAGACCTGGTCCTTGTAGGACCACAAAGATTAGTATGAACCAATTGCAGAGGTGTAGTGGAGAATTGTTCTTTAGACTTGAAACTCACTCTAGTCTGTTTTCCTTGTTGACATTGTTGAAAAGTAACATTGCTAGGTTTTGTAATGATAGACATATTTCTAACTTTCTGATGTTTACTTATTTTAACTAGAGTATCATAATTCATGTGACCTAGCCTTCTATGCAACAACTTGCTTTCCTCTATTTGGCTTATAAAACATACATGAGAATTCTTATAATTACTAGTTGTCTCATGTAAGTTATAGATGTTACCTTTTGTTCTGAGCCCAACTACTACTGTCTTTCTAGACTTTTTATTGATTTCATAGCCTTGAAAAGTGAAAGTTGCCTTGAATCCATTGTCACAAACCTGGCTCACACTAAGTAGATTATGAGTCAGTCCTTTAAAATAATAAACATCTTGCAATGGTGGATCATTATCAAGTAAGATTGTGTCTTTTCCTTTAATTGATATACACAGATCATTTCCAAACATAATTGATCCTCCATCATGATCCTCATAATCAACAAACTTGCTTCTATCACCAGTCATATGGTGAGAGCAACCACTATCCACTACCCACAAGTCTTTCTTTTGAACATGCAAGGCTATTTGCACAAGCATAACATCAACCTTTTTATCAGTTTGTTTCAATCTCCATACCAATTTGGCTTGCTCAATTTTGTGAGATGCCTGAGAATTAGCCTTGTCTAGTTGTCTTACATTGAAAGATCTATAGAACCTTGCTATATGACCAAGATTTCCATAGATATGGCACTTCAAATTATTCAAAAACTTAAACAAGTTACCATCTACAAAACTAGGTTGTCTTCTAGATGTAACTCTACATTCTTGTGCTTTATGTGCATGTCTATTGCAAGAAAAACAATAGCCATAAAAATGCAAGTTAAACTTTAGAGAATTACCTCTTTTTGTAACTGCATTGTTTGAGTTTGAACATTCTCCCTTTTGCAGTTCAGGACCTCTTTTTTCTTTGTTGGAATCATGATCAATCAATTTGTTATTGTTCTCATGCTTAGCAACCTTTTTCCTCAAATTTACAACTTTTGCCTCAAGAGTACAACATTCTTTTTCTTTTATAGATAACTTCTTTTGAGTGTCATCAATGATCTTTTTTTTTCTTCATTTTGGAGTTTTAGAACAGAAATTTGATTTTCATAATCAGTTATCTTATTGACTAAAGAATCAATTTCTTGTTGAGCTTTGTTTTTGTGTATCAAAGCTTCTTTCTTAAGCCTCTTGATTTTACTGAGGGCACATTTTAATTCACCCTCTAGATTAATTTCTATCTTAGATTCATCTAATCTGATTTATTCTATCTTTTCATCTTCACAAATAGTAGCCATGAACAAATGTTCATCAATTTCTTCACTAGACACTTTAGTACAACTAACAATTATATCAGCAATTAGGGTTTTCTTCTTTTTGAAGTTTTTTTTTAAGCATATTTCTTATTATCTTCATCTCCTTCATATATGTTTGACAACTTTTCCCAAATAGACTTGGCAGTTTTACACTCCATGACCTTGGCAAGGATATCATTAGATAGACCACAACAAATAGCATTTGAAGCCTTTGCATCACACTCATAGGCTCCTTTTTCATCAACAGTTGATGAGGTTCCAGTACTAGTATAACTAGAGGCAACAACATTCTAGACATCAAAGCCTAAAGACTTTATATGACGCTCCATTCTAAATTTCCAAAAAGCATAATCAGAACCATTAAACAAAGGTGCCTTAAAAGTAGAGAGACCTTCTTGGGATGACATTATTTGTACTCTACTAAAAAACCCTTAGGTTGATTAAACCTTTACTTAAAGGTCTATTTTTGATACCACTTATTAGAGTACAACCAACATTGACAAGGGGGTGAATCAGTGCTGCAAACAAACATAGATAAATTTTATCTCTTTTCAAAATTGAAATAATAAATTGCAATGCTGATTTGAATGTTTTGCAAGACAGAAAATGAAGTATTGAATCGTGAATGTAATGAAAAACTTACACGTAAGACATCAATGGATCACACACAGAGAGACCATAACACAAAAAATTGGATGAGTAGAAAATCCTCTTGGGGAATAAAAACCACTTAGAAAGATGCCTCACTTGCTTCATATCAAAAACTAATCATGCAGTCCCACATACTTCTTTTCTTGCCTCACTGGCCTTTTATCCTGCCTCATTGGCAACAATGTTTAGAAGCACCAACTTCAAGGAGCACCAACCCCTAATACTAAAAGATAATTACAAATTACAAAGGGTTATTCTGTTTCTCTTAATGCTCTATTCTTGAATGCCTCATTGAATTTTTGAGACTCCAAGAAATACAACTATTTGTGCACAAATACCACTGAATACAGAAAGATGTACAACTATATCCTCTTGTTTTTGTTTTATATCACAGTGATTGTAAAAACTAAGCAAACCCAGTAGAGTATAGTGTTTCTTTTATACTTTTTAGAAAACATATCTCTCTTTCTTTCATTGGATAGTTTGAAAATATAATTGTTTTTCTCCAACTGATTGAAACAAACCAGATAACCAGTCATGATTAGAATCAAACCCCTAATAGTATTTATAATGTTATTATAAAATTTCAACAAAACTTTTGTAAGTCAAACCCTTGTCATACAAAATGGTTGTACCAAATCATGTTTAATATTTATTGATCACAATACATCAAAACAAAGTCCTTCACAGTTACTAAAATCATATTTAGATAGAAATTGTCCATAGATAATTAACTATAACAATATCTGTCAAAAATTATTTCAAACCCTAGCATACATTGCTTATGGGTAAACAGAGATAATCACATTTTCAACTACCAAACCCTGTGAATAACCCAACTGTGTTTGAAAGAAAACTAATAGTTGAATTAAACCCCTTTTAAAAAAAACTATGTTTAGTAACATATAATCACTATTTAATTAGATTATGCAGGCCATTGAAAATTTTAATGCATAACTAAAACAAAATGATTGTGTTTTTGAAAAGAAAAATAATTGTATCAACCCTTAATCAACTTTAACAAAAATAACTACTAACTGCTGAAAAGAATGAGGGTAAACATAATGAAAACACCTAAAATAGAAATCTAAATCTTGACTATCCATAACCTTCAGTCAGCATTGTCACATCTACATAATCCTTCTTCAAAGACCATGACTTTCAATGAAAAAAAAATTATACAACCCTTCTTCATACCCTATCTTAGCTGAGTCATATTCGAAGCTCAAACTATGGCAAATGAAGGGTTATGAAACTCTTTTTGTTCCCTATTACCTACATTCCCAGTGTGCCCTAAAAGGGACCGGTAAACTATTTTTAACAAAATATCTTTTTAACTTGCTATTGAGCTTGAGACCTATTTGACAGGTTATATCACTTACATAGCCCGAAGTGACATTTAAAACAAGTTTATGACTTTTAATTTACATGCCATAGGAATAAATTAACAAGTTGTGCCTTTGAGTGACTCTTAGTCACCCTAACCAAGAGCATTAAAACATATGACATTGTAAAAGTCTCATAGATCAATGTGTATGAAATGTCACTCTGCCAACATGAAGATTGATCAAGATAACAACTATCATATTCATTGACAAGATCAACTGTCACACATGAAAACCATCATGTCACCATACTTATTATCATGTCACAAAAGAAAACTTACCATATCATTACCATGTGTCACTTGAGACCATCACTGCAAACAACAACTTGTGCCAACTGTAAGATTGTTACCAACTGCTAACTATATTGTTTGAAATTATTGCCAACAAATGCCAACTGGGGTCAACAATCTTAGCTTAGATTTTCTAATGAAATCTTATATGTTGTTGATTATGTTAGCAAATGATAATAGTGTTTTTGTGGGAACATTCAGTGATTGCAAGCACATGCCACCTTTAGGGGAATGGGCTTTGTGAAAGCTCTTGTTCCCTTGTGTGTTTTCACTTTACCTTAAATGTGATTGATACTGGAAAGCATGATCAACCACTTTAAGGTGGGGGAATATATCATGGTACCTACTTGGTTATTTTAAACAATTGATAAAGCATGTTTGCATACACTTTCTTTTCATCATAAGGTGTCTCTGTGATTAGGGGGGTTGTGTAGTTTGTTTTTTTGTGTATACCTCCTTTTCACCGTAAGGTGTCTCTATGATGCAGGTGGGGTTGTATACTTTGAGCATATGCTTCATTTTCACTGTAAGGCATCTATGGATGCAGGTGAGGTTGCATTTTGAAAGTCCTTCTATGGAAGGTGGGATGGTGTAACACTTAAGTTAGTTGCACATCCTTTTAATAAAGTCCTCATCACAAGGCAGGGTTGGATCTTGAGTTATTCACCAAGCGTGTCTTTGGAAATTGTGGTAGCATAGCTCAATCATCAGGTGTGCTTGGTGTGTCTTAGATAGTGGCTCAGTATAGCAATGCAATCCTCCCTATCACCTGTGTTTGTTGTGTATAAGATGTATAGTATGTCGACAACATACTATATGGTGCTCGTGTATTTTGTGTGTTTTCCATGTGTTTTATGTGTCTTCCTTGCATGTCTTGCATGTTTTTCCATGGTCTAAAGGCATGTAGTGATGATCTCCCTTCATGCCATGTGTTTTGTGTGTTTTTGTGTGGTCTAAAGGTACATAGTTAGGAGCTCCCTCCACACTGTGTGTTTAGTGTTATAATTATTCATATAATTGCTTGATCATGTCTTCTTTATGTCTTGTGTGACTGTACTCATGTATTCTCCATGTATTGTGTGCCTTCACAGTCTTCTTCATGTATTGCATGCTTTCTTACTATATTCTCTATGTTTTGCATGACTGTTAAGTGTTTTCTTATGTTTTCCTAAGCTTGGGGGTAGAAATGGTCTTCATAAATTAGGGTGTGTATTTACTCTAGTGTTTGATGTGCTTTGAACATACATTAATGCATGTACCAAATTGTAAGATCATACACACATTAAAGTGGGGGAACTAAATGTTGTGGAGGCAAAAGTGGACACATGCCTTTTTCCTCCTATTTTAACACCTAGGTCCTTGTGATGACATTATGCATTATAATTGATCATCCTGAAGAGATTACCTAGCACCAATATAAATTTGGGACCTTGGGCCCTTCCGTAATCTCATCTTATACTAAAAAAGGGCTCCTCAACTTAGGCACAACCGCCCAAGTTTCCCCTGATTGGTCAGGGTAAATTAATTCTATGTTAGCCTAGGACCTTTAAAAATGTTCCTCTTTGTCAGCTCTTGTGATCTAATTTCATGAATGCTAGTGAGAAAGCATATATAAGTGTGTTTTTGAAATCATTATGAACCTAGATGGATGTTCTGAACTTATGATACTAGAGCAAAGAGAATTCAAGACATTTAATATGTTATTGTTGTAGATGTGTGTTGCTACAGATTTGGAATCATCATCCATCTCCTTATGAGTGGAATATATTCATTCTCCTAAGGGCTTCACCTCTAAGGTGATATCATTTTTGTTTGAATCATTCTATCATCATTTTGGTTTAGCCTCTACCTTGACAGGGTGTGCTCTCTTATCTATCAATGGTGGTAGAAGGCTTGAATTCCATTTTGGGGTTTGACTGAGGCAAATCTGTAAACACCATAACCCCCTAAACCCTCTCTTGTCATCTTGTGTGTAGGTTACAGGTACAGGATTAGGGAAAAGTGAAGATATAGGAAGACTGTGTAGGAAATAGGGTTTTAGGATCCAACAGAAGTTCTAGAATATTCCTCTAAAAAGACTTCAGTGCTTGGAACCCTAGTCTTCTAGTCTTTCAGGTTCTAGATTTTACATTTGAGCGTCAGTTACAATATTTTCTCTGTTTTGACCTTTGACAGATTCTCACTCTCAGGACTTGGATGGTCCCTATTTCATCCTCTGACACTTCATCTTCTAAGACACATGTTCTGATATCTTTATAACCCTCCTTGTGCATTCAGATTCTAATTTTCAGTCATTTTCTGTTTGTTATAAGTTGATTATATTAAAACTAGGGTTTCATGCATATTTGACCTAGGGTTTGGGTATCAAAGGCTTGGTTAATTCTTATCTTTCCATAGTAAACAAGAGCACAAGATTTGTAGCTAAGTCTACCTCCTTTTGGTTGTGGTTAAGCTCATTCGTTCCCTTGAATGTTATTATGAAAGAGGGTTTGATATAGTGTGCATGCTTGTCTCCATGATTCATCTTTTCCCCTTTAACAATCCCAAAACAAAATGGATCAAGAAAATCAAATGAAGCAAATTACTTAATATGACAAGCTATCAAAATTAACAGAAGCACCTCACATATAATAGGCTCCAACCAACTTATAATTTATATAATAATGTTGGTTCTAAAATTTGCCATCCCAGTCCCACATCCAAACTTCCTAATACCAAATCCAAACTCCATAATCCACCATGTCAAGTTTGGAGAGTAAAAAATACATTAAATAAATATACATCACCAACCTCTCTAGTGAAATAAAATTCATTGTAATCATCTAATTCCACATCCCAAATCCCCTATTCAAATCCAAAATCATGTCTTAAATCCAAAAATCCCAACTCCCAAGTCCATTATGTTGTGGCAACAAAACTTCACCATATGGGCTATGGTGATACCCTATCAAGATGTAAACATTCAAATAACACCAAATTAGTTATCAATGAGGATCATGACAACATTAAAGGATTGTATAAGAGTTCTTGCATCCTAACGAAGTAGTTACTCTAGGAAAGTCATTATTGGCATGTTATGACAATCACATCTACATTAGCTGAATCCAATAGATAGGGACATGTGAAGATCCTTTGAATATCTAGCTATCAATTCCATCCAAAATTAAAAAAATCTAGCTATCATTCATCTAGTGGTGGAAAGCATTTCATGGTGCCTTAGATAAGTACCATGATGAGAACCCACTTATGGGTGTCATGTGTAGATTGATTATCTATGTATTTTACACTTGAGACCAAGTTGTCTCATTTGTCCCATCCTATCATTTCCCTCCCATCTTGTCATTCTTATCCATTATATCTACATACATGTTCGATCTAACCAACCTATCAACCCTCTTACTTTTGATCTCGATAAGGAAAAGGGAATAATATTGGAAATTTTTTTGAATATATCTTGATATACATAATATTTTCCAAACAATCCTATCACCCTATCATTGTAAACATTTTTACAAAAATCCATAAGAATAATACCTAGAGTGGGGCATATAATTCCAATGCAACACAACCCTTGGAGATCATATCGTGAACCCCTCCATTCATCCACTATGCATCCCCCATCCATCACATCCCTTATTTCCAATCCCTTAATCCATCCATCTAGCATGCATCTTTCATCCATCCTATCCCTTATTGCCAATCCCTTAATCCATCCATCTAGCATGCATCTTTCATCCATCCTATCCCTTATTGCCAATCCCTTAATCTTTCCATACACCATGCACCTTTCCATTCATCTCATCCCTTGTCACTAAATCCTAAATCCATCCATCCACCATGCATCTTTTCATCCATCCATCCAATCCTACTTCATCCTTGTCCATATACTTGGTATTCCCTTATCATTGCTATCCAATAAAAGGCTATCCAAATGCAATCCAATGCAACCATCTCATAGAAAAATTTAAGCAATAAATACAAGTGCAAGCCATTCTTAATTCACACCAATCTCTCCAAGAAAATCTTTGTCCAAATCATCTAATTGCATCCATGGTATTGTTCCTGGTCTTGCTATAAGTCTTGATAAAATATCTATCAACATCCAAAATTGCTTAAGAATGTAGACTATCTTAAGTATAGTAATCAAATCCAATCAACTCTTTCTAAAGAACTTTACCAATCTTAATTATAGAGATCTATCGTTATCAAGGGGAATACTGTATTGGCATATGTTGTCATGAAGGATAAACTTGGCTATTTGTTTACTGGTGATATAGGTGAGTGGAATGACCTCAACCCTCTTCATAAAGTACTCAATGGTGGCAATGATGAATTTATGGCCATTGGATGAAGATGGGTGGATTTTTCCAATGAGGTCTAGTCCCCACTGCGAGAAGGGCTATAGAGTAGTAATTGGTTGTGTTATCAGAAAATGTGAACAATAGTAATAAACAACTAATCATCCAATAACTCAATGGAAATTGATGTAAACACAAGTAAACAAAGAATATACCTTCGAAGACCATTTTACCTCTATGCTTCCATTGTTCACCTATCTGCTCTTGATCTTGATAGTAATGGAGCTCTCAGAAGTGTGCACTTCCTTTCTATTGAAGATGACAAGAGTAGAATGACTGTGATATGGAATGTACAATGGAGACTAAAGTAGAATGCAACTATAATGGATGTGGATTCATGGAGACATGCTTATGATAATGGCTTTCTAATGCAAATGCAATGAAGGTGATTTTACCAAAGGCACGTTGGTATGATTCTTGTAGAGTAAGATTATGAATGCTTAGATGGATATAAATGGGTGTGAAGACCTTGCTTATATAGGTTGAGGGTAGACCAAATCCAAGTGTTAATAGATCAATGACTGAAGGAATTACCTATGATGTGTATTGTTGAGAAGACTTGAGGGAATGTGCACCAATCAGAAGAGGACAAGTGTCCAAGCCTTCTTCATGAGTTATGGGAGTTAACAGAATAGATTGAAGAGTTAACTGAGATGATTGATCAGATAACTAGGTTGATTGGGGAGTCAACAACATAGATTGAACAGTGAACTCAATTGACTAATTAGTTAACAGATTTTGATTGATGAGTTAACTAATTTGACTAGAGGAGAAATTGGACATGTGGGTGAGGGAATATTAGCTAATTAAATATTAAAATACTTAATAACATGTGTAACAAGGTGAGGTGGAAGAATGAGGTGGAATGGTGAGGTGGAAAGGTGATGTGGATTTATGGAATTAGGACTTAGGATAAAGGAGTTTAGGATTAATTAAATAATTTAGAATTATTTAATTATGTGAGACATTAGAAGAATTAGGGAATATTAATAAAATAAATTGATTTTTTTTTAGTTTTGGGATGATGAATCATTTAAATAAATTAGAATATTTATTTAATTGATAGGAGAATGAGAATTAAGATAAATATTAAAGTATTTAGTTAATTCATCTTATCCCAATTTTAGGTGTATACATTTTGCCCCTCTTTGATGCAATGTGTTTTATCACATTGTTTCAAAGAATAATTTTTTTTTGTGATTGATACATGCCCCAGTTTGCCCCTGGTATAGGTTAATGATGATAGGATGACCCCTCAGGAGATTGGATGTGAAGAATATGATGAAAGGATGACTATCAATCTCACAATGAGATAGGGTGAATGACAGGTTATGAAGAAACTGGTTGACGTAAGATAAGGGATGGAATGAAAGAGATGAATTACACGTGATGCAAGATAAAATAATAACACAAGCAAGCAAGCAAGTATGCATAAATGATACAAGAACAAACAAGGTATTGCCCCTATCCAGTTGTAAACCAATGATTAATTGATAATGATATACAATAGTGTTTTTCATTACGGGAACGATATATCCCTAGATAAACAAAAAGACACGGGAAAGATATATCCCATTGATAATTATAATTGATTGACTTGGTTTACAACAAGATTAGGATCAAGACCACTAATTACAATTGGATAATTTGACAAGATTGACTTTACTTGATTGGTATGGATTAAGGATGGACTTGCATTTGGATCACTGATTGGATTGATTAGACAAGGATGAATGGAGAATTGATTAGAGGTTTGATTTGAAAGATTGATGAAATGATTTGGGAAAATGAGTAAATGGATCTTGAGACACTTGGATTTCTGACAAGGATGAAATGATTATAATGAAATGCAATTTGATATGTATGGATGTGTGGATTTCCATCTTCATATATGCAAGCATTTGAATTACTTTGTTTCATCATTGAGCTTTTATTATGTTGTAATAAAATACAAGCATCTAGGTATAATTAAACCAAGATGACCTGAGTATCTCTTACATGGATTTTGATATAGCAAGTCAATACAAGCATCTAGTCAACATTGAATCTATATGACCTGAGTATACCTTGTATGTGTCAATAGACAAGGGTTGCCCTATTTCATGTTTGGACCTAGAATGTCCTCAATGATCTTTTGCCGATCATGTCGTTAGACAAAGTTGTCACATTACTAAAGATTGATCCACAAACAACAAAACAATAAGATAATTATGCCCCCATCATAGCTCCTCTAGTTTTTGACATCATTTAGTAGCATAGAAAGACATAATAACACAAATCAAGACTCTGGGACTTAAACCTTTTTTAATAAGCACAAAATTCCTTGCCATAGTTATGTTTTCTTTCAATGAAAATAGATACAATCATCATGGTGGTTGAAGCCCATTGTGTCTTGTGTATAGGTCTAGTTCTTGCGTCAAGTGCTTTGTTGAAAAAGTTTGTTTGTAATGGTACCTGCTATCTGCTAATAGTATCACGATCCTTATTGTTATCCTCTGAGGTGCATGACATTCAAGAATCCAATTCTCCAACTAGGTCAAGGATTTTCCCCCAGTCAAGTATAGGATTGACCTATTGTGGATGAACAAACAATAGACATGAAGAAATTGGCCCTATGGGACTGACCTAGTGCCTCGGGGCCTTATTGATAAATGGCCTTGCCTACATGACGACGCAGAGGCAATGTAGTTCGAGGTGTGGACTTTTGTGGACCTAGGACCTAAGTGATGGGAAATGGTGTAGACTTGGATGGGCTAAAGGGTGGGTGGCAGGGGATGGAATGGATGGGAAAGGAGTCTTAGGGGTACATTGATGATGGCCTTGCCTACGTGATAGCTCAGAGGTGACATAGTTCGCTAACAGTTCAATGGATTGGTTTAGGCTAGATGACAAGATGGATGTAAGTTTGGATTGGTCATCTAGTGGAAGAAGGTGATAAGGAAAAGCAAACAACAGGCTATGGTAGGTATCTTGATGTGTTTGGGTGGATGCAATTAAGAGGGATGGATGAGGAACAAGGTATGAAAATATGGAGGAGATGGTTTATCACAAATAACACCTGTTTACTAGGTTTTCACCACCTTTTATTTGCTTGAAAGCTAGACTACACATGATACCTATTTGCGAGGTTTTCATCATGGTATCTATCAAAGGTGCATGTTTACTAGGTTTTCACCAGAAGACAATTTTTTTGTTATTTTTCCATTTTTTAATTTTTTGTGCTATTTTTGCATTGTTTTCATTTTTTTTTGCTATTTTTGACTCCCTTCCATTGGAGTTTAGGTGTAGAACTTGTGAAGATGCATGTTGTTAATGGAATCATCAGATAGCTCACTTCTGATGTAGCCAATTGATAAGCACCTAATCCATAGGTGGAAATGATGACAGAAGGACCCATCCAGTTGGGTTCAAACTTATTTTTCTTCTCTCTATCTTGCTAATTCCTTGGATTCTCTCTGAGGACTAAGTCACCAACTTGAAATACCCAAGGTTTGACTCTATGATTGTAACTTCTGGACATCCTTTGTTGATAAGCCTTGAGATGGTTGAAGGCATGTTGCCTTCTTTTTGTGAGCAGCTCTAATTCTTGAAGTCTAGAAACTTTATATTATTCATCAGATATGAGGCCTTTTTAATGAAAATCACAAGGATGGGATCTTGACTTCAATGGGCAAGATGGCTTCAGAGCCATAGACGAGGGAAAATGGCATTGCACCTGTTGGTGTGCAGATACTTGTACAGTAGGTCCATAGTGCAAGTTTCAATTAGATGTGCCAATCGTGGCCGACATCATTAATAGTCTTTTTCAAGATGTTTACGATGGTTTTATTTGATGCCTCTACCTAGCCATTTCCTTAGGGGTAATATGGGGTGGAAAAGTAGTGTTGGATGTGGAATTTGTCACATAGCTCTTTAACATCTTGGTTTTTGAATGATCACCAATTATCTGTGATAATGGATAAAGGGATACCACAGCAGCAAATGATGTAGTTCAGGATGAAAGATGTGATTTGTTTGCCTGTGACAATGGTGAGGGGTACGGCTTTGATCCATTTTGTAAAGTATTCAGTAGTGGTGATTATGAATTTGTGGCCGCTAGATGATGGATGGTGTATATTACCCACTAAGTCAAGTCCCCATTGACAGAAAGGCCAAGTAGTCATTAAAGGTTGTAGCTCCTATGTTGGTGCATGTATTAGGTTCCTATGGATTTGGCATTTTTTACACCTCTTCACAAAATGATAGGAGTCTTTTTCCATGGTTGGCTAGTAGTATCCCATATCTATGAGTTTCTTAGCCAACATAGGACCACTAGAGTGGGTCCCGCATATACCATTGTGAACTTCGCTCAGGGCAGTTTGATATTCCTTTCTATCGAGACACCAAAGGAGAGTACCATCTAGACCTCGTCAATATAGGGTGTTGGCAATAATGTCATAATCAGATACTTGGAAAATGAAGGTTTACTTTTGGTTACTTGAGAGATCAGGTGGTAGGGTATTCTCTTTTAGATAGGTAATACTTTTCCATATAGGGAAGAATTAGATCCTATGATATGGCAAATGATGTGGTATTTGGGGGTGTTGTATACAGGATGGGATACTGGCTCTACCAAGAACTCATAACATGATTGGTTTTTAGGGATATCTAGGAGAGATGCAATCATTGCCATGGCATTTGCTACTTTGTTCTCTAATCTTGGTATCCGTTCAAAAGAGATGACAACAAAGTATTCCTTGAAGTCATCTACCATATGTTTGTATGGTATTAACTTCTTGTCCTTTGTTTGGTATTCATCATTCACTTGGTTAAGGACAAGTTGTGAGTTGCCATACACATGAAGTTCTATCACTTTCTATTCCACTGCTAGCTTGATGCTGATGATCATGGCTTTGTACTCAGCTGCATTATTAGTGCATGGAAAGAGTAGCCTGCACGACTTTGGTATGGTGTCTCTATTTGGTGTGATCAACAAGATACCTACTTCAGACCCATGTTGAGTATATGATCCATCAAAGTATAGTTTCCAAGTTGTTGTGATTCAAAAGATATACTCATCTGGAAATTCAAAATTTAATGGGTTGTCACTTGTTAAGGGTGCATCCACTAGCTGATCTGCAATCACTTGCCCCTTTATTGCTTCTCTATCTATATATTCAATGTCAAATTCACTAAGTATCATGACCCATTTTGATATTCTACCTATTACGGTAGCTTTGTTGAGAAAGTATATCAATGGGTCAATCTTTTCTATGAGCTTAATGGAGTGTGAGAGCATGTAATGTCTCCATTTTTGCGGCTCAAATACAATAACCTGACATGCTCTTTCAATTGGTGTATATTGTAGCTCATAACCTACTAGTGTTCTACTGATGTAGAGTTGGTGAGAACAGGGTTATTACCTATCCAGTTTAACCTTTGTTGTGTGGATAATTCATATTATTTAACTATTTATTAGTTAAATAATACTCATACACATGTTCACATCTTAAGTTGACTTAGGAAGCATTCTAGTTCTCTTCTAGATGTTTCCTATTTGTCTAGTTGTTGATAGTTGTCATCTTATCCTATAGTTCTTATATGTCATAGGATTAATACACTTTTCACATGACTACAACATCTTGTGTTTCACCTCGATCTTTATAACCAAGGCCTCATTGTACATTATGAAAATCTAGTACATTGTTGTATCATGGCAATATAGCATTCTTTTTGCTTGTCTCTCTTGTGTGGAATGTTATTTGGTTTTGCAGATTTGATCCTGGTGGTTGATTGCTCCAACATGGTATCAGAGCTTTGATCCTGCAAGCCACTTCTCATTTTTTTTTGAGAGATTTTGCCATCAACTTTTTGCTAGTGCATCTTGGCTCAAAATGGAGTTCACTATTGAATTCAGATCACCCAAGTTAGTAAAGATCAACTATCCAAAACTTGATTTTGGACATAGGTAATTTTTCAACTTTTTGGGGCTTTATATACATTTTTGGTGAAATGTTTTGTCCAAAAGGCAATATTTTTTTAGTAGAGGGCTATTCTACCCCCTATATTTTCTGCAACATTTGTTGTGAAAGTGATCAGATTCAACTTTTTTGGTAATTGGGCCAAGATTTGACCTTTGCAGACAATTTTTTGTCGTTGTGTGTCGACATTTTGGTGTGCAAGTTTTTCTTGGTCTCTTTGGACCTGATTATCAGTTGCATTTGGTTTTTTGGATCTTTGTTTTTTTAGCACGATCTAGCCTGATCTAGCTTTTGAGGACACGATCAGCCTACATTTTACCTATTTCCGTAATTTTGATATTGCCCTCAGCCTCTACATCAAGGCAACTACTATTTGTAGATTCTATAAGGATAGATAGTTTTCCCTCTATGTTTTTAGATCCCAGCCACAGAGCACTCCTCCCTGGAACATTTGGCATTTGGTTGGCATTCAAGTGATCAACAAATCCCTTCAACATTTGAAGAGGTTTTTGGTTATAGCAGCCCCCTTCAACTCTATTCATTCTGTCACCCTCTTTTGGCTGAGTTTTGACCAGGTTTACATCTATTTGGCTTGGTCATCCATTGTCTAGATTGGCTAGACAATGCCTTGCCAGTGATCTTACTATGATCAACGACTTGGTGAGATCTAAGACCTTTTTTTTTTATAAGATTGGAAGGTAGCTATCAGTCCATTAATTGCTTTATTGGGATTAGAGAGCATCAATCCTACGTTGCCTTACAAATCATTGTCAAATGCAAAAGATATGATAAAGAATAATGTTTGCGTAGTCTTGAAGACATCAGCAAAGGTTTTGACGATCAGGTTTGTCTTGATAATCTACATGATTTGCCTTATCTTATCCCAATTTCTGGGCATTGAAATCTCAAAAGGACGCATTGATCTAAGATTTGTCGATGTATTATTGGCATCCGTCACATTTGTGTTGAATTGCCTGGTCTTTTCCACTATGCTCAATCAATTTTTCAAGCCCATTTGGGAGTTCTCATTGACCTCGAAGTCTTTGGTAACTCAGCTTTGTGTTATGGTTAAGGAAAATAATATGCACCAGTCTATAGTTACTCAGTGACAACACTGACTTCTTCCAATAAAATCCTAAACCTCCAAAACATCTGCTCTAAGGCCAATTTCCTTTTGTCTTAGTGACATCTCCAAAATCTGCATCAACCTCTCTACATCTGGTGGTAGATTGCAAAGACTTACTTGGGTATTGTTTGGCTTCATGGGAAATTAGATAGAATCCATGTGATGTTAGAGTAGCACTGGCTTCATAGTTGACATTTGGTGAGGGTGAGTGTGGCTCTATAGGGTAGTGTCTTTTTACAAAGGGATAACTATTCTTTGTTTGTTCTTTATTCATTTGTCCAAGAACTCCAAGTGAGGCCTAGTTTGGAAGGAGGCATACCCCCTCAAAAACAAGCTTCTCCACCTTTCTTGTTGATCACATCACCTGATTATGCAATGTGTCATTAATCTTGTCGCATGCAAGCCGAGGACAACTTTTTTTCAAATTTTAACAAAGAGGAGGATTTTTTCTTTTTGCCATATCTTGCAAACCAAGAGGTGGATTTTCATGTTCTTCTAGTCATCAAAAAGGTGGTTTAGTGAATTTCACTGTCGTAGAGTTGATTTCTTTAGATTTCATTCTTTTTTGCTAGTTTTTTCAGCTTGAAGGTACAGTTTGTGCTTTTCTAGCAACTGACATATCTTTTGCATACGATGTCAAAATCTGGTGAATTTTTTTTGAAATTGCTCAGAAAATCACAATGAATCTGATTGTAACGTCTATTTTTTTCCTTGACAAACATTTTTTGTTCAAAAATTGTAAAACTCACCCTGTGTTATAAACGGTTGATTTAAGCTTGTCGATTGTACAAATTCTCTCATTGTACTTTGTTGCAGGGTTACAAAAATGAAGATCCCCTCAGTAGTCTGGCAAACCTAAAGACCAAGGAAGTAGTGTAGAAGACCAAGATCTGTCATATCAAAGCGCTCCATCAATGTTTGCTGAATACTCTAGATCATGGAGGTCCAACTGCCTGTGAGAATCAAATCATCTCCACATCTCCTAGTGTAAACTGTAGGGTTAGAATGGCATCATGTGAATATGGAGGAAAGTAGGAAACTATCCATCTTCTCATACCAAGCCCTAGGGGCTTGTTTGAGACCATATAATGAACAATGAAGCCTGTAAACAAGTGAAGAGTCCTGTACAAAACCCGGAGGTTGCTCCATATAGATCTCATGAAGATCACTATGTAAGAAGGCACTTTTCACATCCATCTGATACACTAACCATCCTTGAGATGAAGCAAGAGAAAGTACAAGATGAATGGCGAAAAGGTCTCAAAGTAGTCAATACCCTCAACCTGAGAAAACCCCTTAGCAACAAGATGAGCCTTGTACTTGTCTATAGAACCATCAACTACATATTTGGTGTGGTACACCCACTTGCACCGAACCAATTTTCTTCCCTTAGGAAGAGGAACAAGATCCCAAGTATGATTCTTTATTAAAGAAGAATACTCCTGAACCATTGCACTGTCCCACTTTTAGAATACTTGCGGCATTTGAAAATGTCTGAGGATCTATGGAAATAGCATGGCTGAAAAAATTGACACCTGTTGTCTATGAGCAAGTGCGGTGAGTATCTGTGGGATCACCAACAAGTGGACTAGCCTCCTCAAGAGTGGTGTGGGCCTATCGAGGCAAAATTGGGGCTTAAGGAGGTGGTGGAGTAGGACCTTCATCTATTTCATCTTAAATAAGGTAAACATCCTCAAGTGATGATGAAGTAGGCGGAGTATGTAGTGAGGAAGAAGAAGTGGTGGAAGAATCCACTTGTGTGAAGGACTCATCAAAATGGACATCTCTACAAAAGTAGACATCCTGAGTGATAGGATCAAACAACCTATAAGCCTTCACATCCTCACAATAGCCAACAAAAATCAGAGGTTGACTCTTCTTCTCCATAGCCTTATGCTGACCATTTGGAAGGAATGTCCAATCCTCACTACCAAATAGCCATAAGGATACATTAGGCTTGACAAGGGACGAAGCCTCCTTGAGAGTCATATGTTGTACTAATTTGTGAGGCATACGATTCTGAATATAGTTTGCACAACTAACTACTTTAGCCCAAAAGATGGGATTCATAGACCTAGATTGTAGCATGCAATTTGCCATCTCCCATAATGTCCTATTCTTTCTCTTGGCCACACCATTCTATTGAGGAGTGTTACAAGGAACTAAAAACTAATGCTAAATTCCATGCTCACTATAGAAATCCTAAAAAGCTTGGTTCACATATTCCCCCCATTATCCGTACGAATCTGTCGAAGAGGAAGACCTAACTACTTCTCCACAAGCACCTTTTCTATCATGAATGTGTCAAAAACATCACTTTTGTACTTAAGAAAGTACACCCATGTGTGTCATGAGAAATCATCAATGAAAGTGAGCACATACGTGGCCCCTAAAAATGAAGGAGTTGGGAAAGACATGAGATCACTACAAACCAACTCCAAGGGTACCAAAGCTTGAGTAGCTTGACCCTTAGGAAAGGGATGCTAATGATGTTTGCCAAGTACACATCCTAGACAAACTCCCTCTCTACAAGAAATCGTAGGTAGACCAACAACCAACTTCGTTGTGCTCATCTATTGAAGATAACTATAATTCAGATGTCCAAATCTCTCATGTCAAAACTTGATCAAGGCATCGACATGTTCTATAAGAGATGAGCTTGATGAAGTCTCAAATCCATCAAATCTATATAGTCGAGATACATGATCCACTCTCCCTGTAGTAATAACTATCTCAGGATCATGTAGCTATCGAATAACCACATTATGAGGAGTAAAGTCAACTTTCTTCCCATTCCCAGAATGACAAATTTGATATATGGAGAGAAGATTAGTAGAAATCTTTGGAACAAAAAGAATATCCTTAATGTAACCATCTTACAATTGAATGGTGCCTGTTCCCATGACTGAAATCTGTGTAGAGTTCCCCACTGCAATCTAAGAAGTGTTAGTATCAGAAAGAGTCTCAAGTAGATCAAGTGAATTGGTCATATGATGTGAAGCACCTGAATCAAGTATCCAGCTATTTGATGATGCAAGAAAGCCATGTGTAGAAAGAGCATGTCGTTTGCCTATAGAGGAGAGCTTGGGAAGAGAAATCTTGTGCTTTATGTGGATGATTTGATTCTCACATGCACTTCTACCTCCATGATCCAGAGTATTCAGCAAGCATTGATGGAGCGCTTTGATATAATAGATCTTGGTCTTCAGGTTCGCCAGACTACTGAGGGGATCTTCATTTTTTAGTAGAAGTATGCTCTTGATTTTCTTCAAAGATTTGACATGGATGATTGTAAGCCTAGCCCTACACCATTTTAGTTAGGTGTTGTACTGTCTACCAGTTGTACTACTCCCATAGTTGATGCTACATTGTATCGACAGTTGTTTGGCAGTCTTTTGTACTTGACACACAGTCATCCTAATATCTCCTTTGCAGTTGGACTTGTCTCCCGTTTCTCTCAGGAGCCACATGAGAGTCATTGGAAGGTAGCCAAACATAGCTTGAGGTATATTCAGGGCACATCACACTTTGGCATTTATTACACATCAGTAGCTTCTTTGATTATCAGCTTCACTAACTCAGATTGGGCTAGTGATGTTAATGATCAAAAGTCAACTTTTGGCTTTATTTTCTACCTTGGTTCTGGCCTGATTGCATGGTCTTGCAAGAAGCAGACAACTATTACATTATCATCGACAGAGGCTAAGTATTGAGGTGTAGTTTTAGCTAGCCAAGAGATTCTTTGGCTTCAACAGTTGATGACTGAGTTTGGATTTCCTCCTGATCATCCCACTACTCTTTGGTGTGATAATCAAAGTTCCATTCATATTTCTCGCAACCCCATGGAGCATCAGCGTACTAAGCACACGAGATCCACATGCACTTCATCAGGCAGCTCATCCAGGATGGTGTTCTCATCTTGGAGTACTTGCCTACTAAGGAGTAGGTTGCAGACATCTTCACTAAACCTTTGGCATCACCTTGTTATCTTCAGTTTCGATCGATGCTTGGGGTGAAGGAAGTTTTCCTTAGGGGGTCTTCTTGAGTCCTCCCTCCTTCACTTTTTCATGCTTTTTCTTTGCATGTTTTTCTCTCTTTTGGAGAGGAGTTTTTTCCCATGACATTTTCTTCTTTTCTTTTCTTGTGAGAGATTGTTTGTACATGGGTACCTAACATGGCCTTGTTACTGGGACCCATCTTTGCATTTGTTAGTTCCTCCCTAAGTTTCACTTAAGCGGGGGTGTCCGTGTGAACAGGGTTATTACCTATCCTGTTTAACCTTTGTTGTGTGGATAATTCATATTATTTAACTATTTATTAGTTAAATAATACTCACACACATGTTCACATCTTAAGTTGACTTAGGAAGCATTCTAGTTGTCTTCTAGATGTTTCTAGTTTGTCTAGTTGTTGATAGTTGTTGTTGATAGTTGTCATCTTATCCTATAGTTGTTATATGCCATAGGATTAAGACACTTGTCACATGACTACAACATCTTGTGTTTCACCTTGGTCTTTATAACCAAGGCCTCATTGTACATTATGAAAATCTAGTACATTGTTGTATCATGGCAATATATGATTCTTTTTGCTTGTCTCTCTTGTGTGGAAGGTTATTTGGTTTTACAGATTTGATCCTGGTGGCTGATTGCTCCAACATATTAGATCACTTGTTCCTTTCCTTCATGATTTTGCTGTGCAAGCAGAGCTCCCAGAGTTGTTGGTGTAGCTGAGATGTAAAGTAGTAATGGCTTGCCCTAGATTGGTGGCATCAATACAAGTGGTTTCATTAGATACTCCTTTAAATGTTGAAAATCTTGCTCACATGAATCATCCCACTTGAAGGGAATGTTCTTATCGAGGATATATGTGAATGGATGACACTTATTTTCCAATTGAGAGATGAACCTTCTGATAGATTGTAGCATTCCCTGTATAGACTACAACTAACTGAGATTATTGGGAGGTGACATTTCCATGATGGCTTTTACCTTAGCTAGGTCTACTTCGATTCTATTGGCAGACATGTTGTATCTGAGAAGCTTTCCAAATGTGACTTTGAATATGCACTTCTTCAAGTTGAGGCACACATTACACTGCTCCAATCTTGTGAGGATCTTGTCTAGGACTTGTAGATGTCCTTCTCTAGTTTTTAATTTGGTTAGAATGTCATTGGCATAATCTTTCATGATGGTATGCATCATGTCATGAAAGATTGTTGCCATTCCCTGCTGATATGTTGCCCCTGCATTCTTTAGCCTAAATGGCATGACGCACCAACAATAGATACCCCATGGACATGTGAATGTAGTTTTATACTAATCCTTTGGTGCTATCTTGATTTGGTTATATCTAGAGAAACCATCCATTAAAGACAACATGGTGTATCTTGTTGTGAGGCCTACGATGATGTCAATGTTAGGTAGGGGGAACTTGTCTTTTGGACAAGCCTTGTTTAGATCCCTAAAGTCATTACATAGTCAAACTCTTCCATCTAGTTTGATGATAGGCACTATATTTGAAATCCACTCTAGATAGTCCATTGGTCTGATAAACCTGACATCTTGCAGCTTCTTGAGTTCTTCTTGTACCATGAGTGCAATATGTAGGTGCATCTTCCTAAGTTTTTGTTTAACTTGCTTAGCTCCTAGAGCTAGTGATAAGTGATGCATTATGAGGTTTGGATTGAGACCCGACATATCCATGTATGACCAAGAAAAGTTGATTTGTTTCATTTTGAGGAATTCTTAGAACTATGGCTTCTTTTGTGCAGTTAAAGATTGTGCCATATGAATCATCCTTGGATTTTCACCTATGCTGACATTGATCTATTATATTGGTTCCATCAAGATTAAGGATCTCTCCTGATGTGTTAGATTGGGAAGAGGGTCAAGCCTTTCATCCTTCAGAGCCTTAGAGAGGTTTTCACCATTGGATACGTCCTTCATATTTTTACTATTTTCATGATTTAACACTGTCATAGAGTAGTTTTCACCATTAGATCTATCTTTTATTTTTACATTTTTGAGATTGAAAGGCTTGGCACTCTCTGCAAAATAATCCCTGTTGTTGAGTTCAATGGCATAGCCAGCTCTGTGATCCCCTGTGGGTATATGGTCTCTAAGTTCTAGAAAATTGATGATGGCCTCATCATTCTGAAAGGTAATGAGTCAAGGATTCTCAAGAAAAGTTGATTTGTTTCATTTTGGTCTGGTAGAGTCTTGCTAATCCCAATCTATGAGTTCTAGATGCAATAGTGGTAATGGGTCATCAGATTGGTCTGGTTTGAGAGTAGCCATGATCAAGATGGGGGAGTTGATGTGGTTATTGTAAGTGTTGGCGATGCTTGTGATGGTACTCTCCACAAGTTGATCTATCAAGTTTGGTGTCATTCTTCCCTCATGAATCTCACTATCATTATTATTTGGATCAAACTCTAGAGGTATAGACCATGAACTTTGTCTCGCATGAGTTGTAGGGGTAGGGTCATACTCATGGACCACATCAACATCTTTTTCATCACAAGATAATTCTGAGAGACTATCCCATTCATACTCATTGGAGTCTATCTCACTCCATCCTTATAGTTGATGAATCTACTCTACTAGGTTAGTAGTAGATATTTCTAGTTGTTTTCCTTTATGCTTGTCTTTTCCCTTGGTCTTTTCTTTGTCAGTGTAACCTAGCCCTGTATTGTCTCAAGCTGTTAATGAAGGAGGTTGGATGGGTTCAATGATACCTTCTTTCCTTAATCCTATGGGGCCATGACCTTCATATCCCATTCTTTGTAGTATTGAGAATCCTTGACCATGTTGTTTGGTTTACAATGTGGATCGATGGTCTTGTGGCTTTGATAGACTATTGTCATCCTTGTATAACCATTGTAGGATATCGTTCTCATTGCTCTCATCTTCAAGGCTTCCCCATTTTACAAATGAAACTTTAGTAGTTTCTAATGCCTTGGGTTTACTCATTGATGGCCTTCCATAGGATCTGGGGGATATAGGTAACTATGCTAAGAAAAAGGATTGTGTGATTGTATATTCACCATAACCCTTATCTTTGAGCTTGAGGTTGATTTTGGGTTCCTTTGATGTGGAAGGGAGTTAAGTTGGGTCAACACGAGATGAGGATGAAGTAGAAGCACAATTATTGGGAATTACAACCTCAGGTTTAGATTGTATGGAGTTACAATATTGAAATGGATTGGGATCATCTTCGATGGTGATCTCTTGGCCATCATGGGGGAATTTGATACACTAGTGATAGGTTAATGGTACTACCTTCATTGCATGTATCCAAGGTCTTCCTAAGAGAATATTATATGCGAGCTCCATGTCAAGGACTTAACACACCACATCCTTTACTATAGGTCCCACTCTGATTGGAAAAATAATGGTTCTCTTTGAAGTTCTTTCCTCTTCATCGTAAGCTTTGATGGTGATTTTCTTTTTAGGATCAATAGATTTCTTTGAAAACCCCAATGCAAAGAGTAGATTTAAGGTACAAATATTTAAACTTGCTCCTCCATCAATTAGAACCCTTTTTATTTTATGCTTGTGGATGAAGGTTTCGATGTGGAGCTCGAAGCATTGTATGGTTGAGTGATTGACATATCATCCTTTTCAATGAAGGTTAGGAAATGAGGTTTGGTTAGGTGGCCTACCATGGCTTGGAAATGTTCTTTTGCTAGATTAGTTGGGACTGTGGTTTCTAAGAGAGCTTGGTTGAGGATGGCCCTGTGGGATGGGGATATACGCAAGAGCTCCAAAATGCAAATTTGTGTTGGTGTTTTGTGGAGCTACTCTAAGACATTGTAGTGGTTAGATGTGGATGGAGTTTTGGGTGGTGCCCCTTGAAGAGTAACTTTTCTACCGCAGGTTGTTATGTTACAATCGGGGTTCTTGTTTATAGTGATGAAATTGATATGCACATCACTTTCAGAAATGTGGTTAACAACATAGTCATAAGACACATTTGTATAGTTTGCATTGTTACCCCTATTATTGTTTCAGTTTAAAGAACCTCCCTCTTCATAGTTGGGGAGTGGATTCTGATATGCCAAATGGTCCTCATTGGATACTTGTCCCTTAACTTTGACCACCTTTTCATCTACTAAGCCTTAAAGTAAGTTTTTGAGGCTTTGGCAGTCATTGGTCTTGTGTCCCTCACTTCGATGATACTCATAGAAGTCTGAGTCTTTCCACCAAGAAGGTTTGAATTTAGGTTCGTAATCACGTGCCGTTGGAAGTGTTATGACATTGCTTGATATGAGCTTATGTAGGGCTGATTTTAGTGATTCTCTTACAAAGGTGTGAACTTTCATCGAGGAGGAAAGTTAGTGGGTCATGATGCATTGTTTTGGGGCTTATTTTGTAGTGTGTTGTTCTGCGGATTGGACAAATTGAAGATTGGTTTCTTTGGGATAACTTATTTTGCATCCATGACATCATCATTGACAATGTTTTTATTCTTAGTCCAAAACCTCAGCTTGTCCATGTTATTATTGGAGCTAGGGGTTTCTTTGTAGATTTTGACTTGACCTTTTGCTATCAACAATTTTTCAATGAGTAACCCCATTTCAATGACCTTACTAAAGGAAGTAGGAAATTGGATTTGTCTTTGGAAGCTAAGATTAGTGTTCAGGTTGTGCACAAACATCTCCAGCATTTGTTTTTCTAGCATATGATATGGACATTTCCTAGCCAGTTGTCTCCATCTTTGTAAGAAAGTGACAAAGGATTCTCCACCCTTTTATTTTGTGTTACAAAGATCTAACATTGAGATTTCATGCTCAATGTTATAGGAGAAATGAGTGACAAACTCATCCACTAGCTCATTGAATGTTCAAATGCTAGGAGGTAGGCAAGAGAACTATTCCATAGCTTGTCCTCCCAATCTCCTTAGGAATAGTCACATGAGATAGATTTCATTGTGGGTGACTTCAAGACATGCTGCACTAAATTCTCTGATATGGTCTCTTGGATCACCCTTTACTCGATGTTTGTCAAATTTTGATGGGAAAGGTATCATGATCAAGGTCATATCAAAAGGATATGGTGAAATATCCTCTAGAGAATAGTGTTTTGTTGATGCTCTGGTTTGAATGTCTGTGAGCTATTGTTGTAATCCTTGGATTTGTATTGTCAATACATCCAAGGGATTGATTGTATCCTTAGCCTTGTTTGTTTTGGGAATCTTTAGTGTGATCTTGGGAGTTTCCATGTCATCAATAGAGGTGGTGTTTTTTAAGGTGGAGGTGTCAAAATCTGCTAGAAGTTTGGCGCCTTGCTGCACTAGCATAAGGAAATACTTTTGAGGGTCCATGTTTAGGACCTTGTCCATCATCTTTTGAAATTTGGAGTCTTGTGAAGCATCAATTACATCCTCATATGGGATTTCTTCCTCTCCATCACTATGGGATGGAGATGGTTTGTCTTTGTTCAAAGGATCTAGATCTTGCTTTTCTTTAGATTTTGATCTAGTTGCAACCATTTAAACCATTTGATGGGGGTGAATGTTGGATGAGAAATGCTTGTGAAAAGGTTGAGATGACACGAATCTTCTTATTGTTCAAATTTTGATCTATTGTTTGCTCAAAGAAATGTTCTCTTGAGGTAAAAGATAGTCAAAGTTGGGAGAGTTGATCACCGCTATTGATATGGACTACTTTTATCAAGATTACAATTGTGTAGTTTCAAGATGAAGGATGATATATCCTGTTATGAAACTAAATAGATTTTTGTTTTAAGTTTTTGGAAGATTTTAATGACACCTTAGTAGGAAACTTGGTTTTCTTTGTTTGATGTTTTTACTATGGATGAATGGAAAATAGAAATGTTTTAGAAAAGTAAGTAAAATAGATTTTGTATGGTTTTCTTGACATCATAAATAAGGTATATGCAATAATGGGTGTCTAGAACTGGTTCCAAAAATTTTCTAAAGTGTACATAATAGCTCTCTATTTTGCATGTGTAGCCTCAAATGCGTAGGAAGAATGGTCAAATGCACAGCTATGCAGGTCAAATATGTAGGTCTGGTTGGAATGCAATGATTTTTGAAAGTGTAGCACTGTGGTTTGCATGCACTGCTCTATGAGTCAAATGTGTAAGAAAATCAAAAGCACAACAAAATGTGTTAATTGCACAGTAGGATCAAATGCACAACAAAACTTGTCATATGCGCAGTAGAATGATTTATATGCGCAAAACTATAGGTAGTGTTGTCTTTTTGTTTCAATTTTCTTGATCTTGGCTTGTTTTCACAATGTTTCTTGAAGCAAGTCTAGTATTTTTTCTAATGATTTGTATCAATTAGTTGTAAGAGAACATGTCACACAAGAAGATTTCATGCTTGTTATTACAAATTCTTGACTAAAAAGCAACCACAATCCTAAGGTTGGCAAGAATAGTATTTGATGAGTTCCAACTTGGTTTTTACACCAACCACTTGCATAAAGGTGGATTGCTAGTAACTTGGTAGCACCAGCTCCCCTCCATGACACTCACTTCTTATGCATACCAAGTTACAATTCCTTCGAAGAGTTAAACTTTTCTGTCTCTACACTAAATGAGTGTATGACGTTGGACGGCTCTCGAGCTTCCTCCTCTTGTGTCACCAAATTGGGGTTTTTGCCTTACTAG
Organism: Cunninghamia lanceolata; assembly: GCA_027924645.1. Lineage (NCBI taxonomy): Eukaryota > Viridiplantae > Streptophyta > Pinopsida > Cupressales > Cupressaceae > Cunninghamia > Cunninghamia lanceolata. The sequence continues at coordinate 13,321,913 of BSBN01000892.1, forward strand.
AACAAAAGGATTTTAGTGATGGCATCCATTCAAGTGGTTACATGTGTGGCTATTCACTCTGATAAGGAGGCTTCCTAGGCTATAGAGGTTATGCTCCACAGGGTTTTGGGGGAAACATTGGTCGATGTAACACAACGGCACCCGTTGCTTGCAACTTTCATCACAAACACAATTTATTTACAGTTACTTGGAGATGGCTTGGCTTTAGCCCGTTATCACTTAAGGTCATTCCACTCGGAAGGAAGGAATTCTAGGGACATGCCTCTCTAAAGCTAAAACATACAAAATGATAAGTTTTGCATTTTGGTCACCCAGAAAAGGGGAGAGCATAGTCCTATTATTATTCTAAAAACATGGAGAACACTGGTTATTTATCCCCCTAGTTAAAAGAAAAATAACTAAATGTGTTACCTCTACCAAGCACAGAGATTTGTAACAAGATAGAAATAACTTGGAAAATATTGTTTAGTTTAACCTTCTAACAAATCTAGGAGTAGATTGTTGCTTGAAGAAATAAACAAGTGTTACTTTCCCCTATTAAGCTATGTGATAGATTGTAGTGCAAGATAGTAAAAACATAAAGAAATTGTTCAATTTTAACCTCTAGGTTGGGACTAGATGCAAGTTGTGATGCAACAAAATGATTTACTTTCCTCCTAGTTATGTCTATGTGATGATTTGCATGAACATATTAAGTTACTCTCCCCTAATTAGTTCTAGGTGGCTTAATAATGCAGCTAAAATGACTAAGTCTAGCTTCTAACACCTTTAAATGCGAGTTAGTATGGAAGATCTGATACAAATATTATAACTTTCTCTGACAAATCAAATGCGTAAATCTATAGGTCATATGTGCAATATTGCAATTCATATGTGCAGATAGATTTACAAAAGCACAACAATAATGGTTAAATGTGCCGAACTACAGTTTGGATGTGCTGAAAGATCAAAAGTACAGCATAAGATATTGAATACACAAGACTACACTGTGTATGTGCTAGAAAATCAAAAGCATCAGGAAATGTGTCAGATGCACAACAAAACAAGTCAGATGCGTAGAAATATTGAATTTGGTGTAGAAAGTGTTGAATGCACAGAACTAGAAGTTGTATGCACAGGAGTGGCCTATCGTGACATAATCTTTACAAAACACTCAAATCGAAGTTAAAAATGGGGCAAGGCCCCATGGTGGGCACCAGAAATGTTATCAAAAAATGTGAACAATAGTAATAAACAACTAATCATCCAATAACTCATTAGAAGTTGATGTAAACACAAGTAAACAAAGAATATACCTTCAAAGACCATTATACGTCTATGCTTCCATTGTTTGCCTATTTGCTCTTGATCTAGATAGTAATAGAGCTCTTAGAAGTGTGCACTTCCTTGTTGTTGAAGATGACAAGAGTAGAACAGTTGTGATATGGAATGCACAATGGAGACTAAACTAGAATGCAACTATAATGGATGTGGATTGATGGAGACATGGTGATGATAATGGATTTGTAATGCAAATGTAATGAAGGTGGTTTTGGCAAAGGAATGCTAGTATGATTCCTACAGAGTAAGATTACAAATGCTTAGATGGATATATATGGGTGTGAAGACCTTTCTTATATAGGCTGAGGGAAGACCAAATCTGACTGTCAATAGATCCATGACTGGAGGAATTACCTGTGATGTGTACAGCTAAGAAGACTTGAGGGAATGTGCACCAATCAGAAGAGGACAAGTGTCCAAGCTTTCTTCATGAGTTATGGGAGTTAACAGAATAGATTGAAGAGTTAACTAAGATCATTGATCAGATAACTGGGTTGATTGGGGAGTCAACAGCATAGATTGAGTAGTGAACTCAATTGACTAAGTAGTTAACAGATTTTGATTGATGTGTTAACTAATTTGACTAGAGGAGAAATAGGACATGTAGGTGACGAAATATTAGCTAATTAAATATTAAAATATTTAATTACATGTGCAACAAGGTGAGGTGGAAAGGTGAGGTGGAAGAATGAGGTGGAATGATGAGGTGAAAGGTGATGTGGATTTATGGAATTAGGACTTAGGATAGAGGAATATAGGATTAATTAAATAATTTAGAATTATTTAATTATGTAAGACATTAGAAGAATTAGGGAATATTAATTAAATAAATTGATTTTTATTTAATTTTGGGATGATGAATCATTTAAATAAATTAGAATATTTATTTAATTAATAGGAGAATGAGAATTAAGATAAATATTGAAGTATTTACTTAATTCATCTTAGCCTAATTTTAGGTGTATATAGGTTGCAACTCTTGCAAAGGTGCATGTTAAATCACCATGTTTCTGACTTAAAAGGCACTTCCTGAAAAATTGATGAGCATCTTGTTCCATGGTTAGCCAATAATAGCCCATTCTTAGTAGAATTTTAGCCACGGTAGGACCACTACAATGTGCACCAGAGGTTCCCTCATGTACCTCATGTCAAGAAGTTTGGGTTTCTTCTGAGTTAAGGCACCTAAGGAGGGTTTCATTAAGAATCATTCAATATAAAGTATCGCTAAGGATAGTGAAGTGGGAGGAGCAACAAATGAAGGTTTTTGTTGGGTGTTTGATAGGTTAGGGTATTATCATAGAGGTATGTATAGATGCTGTGGTACCATGGGGAATTGAGACTAATAGGTTTACATACAATCTCCATATTTGGGACATCATAGGTAGGAATGAACAATTACTCAACCAAGAATACAAACTTCTAGCTATTCTATGGCATATTAGTAAGAGACCCAATTGTATCCATGACATCTACTACATTGTTATTTAATCTAGGTATTTATTCAAAATGGATCTCAGAGAAATATTACTTGAAGTTATCAACCATTCTCTTGTAGGGAAGTAACTTGTCATCTTTAGTTTGGTATTCATCATTGACTTTCTTAATGACAATTTGGGAATCACCATAAACATGAAGCTCTTTGATCTACCATTGAATGGCCATTCTCAGTTTCGTAATTAAATCTTCATACTCAGTAATGATATTGGTACAAGAAAATGTGATTCTATAGGCTTTTGGAATACAATCATCTTATAGAGTGATAAAGAGGATCCCTGCTCCTAAACCATGATGTGTATAGGACCCATCAAAACAAATTATCTAATTTGTATGTGAAGTGATAGCAAAGACAACTTCATCTGGAAACTCTAATATGAGTGGATAATCTTCATTGATGTGTGCTTCAACTATTTGACCAGCTATTAGTTGTCCCTTAATGATCTTGTGATCCACATACACAATGTCAAACTTGCATAAGATCATGATACATATTTCCATACATTTTGTGAGAGTAGCCCTGGACAATAGGTACTTTAGTAGATTAATTTTTGAGATGAGCTTCATTTTATGATTAAGCATATAGTATCAAATTTTCTAAGTAAAGATGACAGCTAAATATGCTCATTCCATTGGGCTTTAGTTAAGCGCATAACCCACTAAAGTATGACTAATGTAATATATGGCTCTTTCTTTTCCTTCTTTGTCATGTTGTGCTAGCGATGCCCGTAATGCTGTTGATGTTGTGGAGATATATAACAAGAGAGTTTTCCATTGAGTAGGAGGCATAAGCACAGAAGAGGATGCAAGATATTCCTTCAATTGATCAAAAGCATGTTTAAATTTTTCATCCCATTGGAATGCTACATTTTTACACAAGATATGTGAAAAAGGATGGCACTTATCTACAAGTTGGGAAATAAAGCATCTGATTTCTTGAAGCTTTCCTTGTAGGCTACGTAATTGCCTAAGATTTTGAGGTGGAGGCATATCAACTATAGCTTTGACTTTGGCAGGGTCCACTTCAATGCCTCTACAAGATACAATGTACCCCAATAATTTTCCAGATGTTACATTGAAAATACATTTCTTTGAATTGAGGTGTAACTTATATTTTTCTAGATGATCAAAGATATTTTCAAGTATGTAAAGGTGGCCTTCTCTTGTCTTTGAATTCCCTAGGATGTCATCAACATAGTCCTCCATAGTCTTGTGTAGCATGTGATGAAATATAGTAGTCATCAGTCTTTGGTACATGGCCCTGGCTTAAGGCTAAAGGGCATAACTTGCCAACAACATGTTCCTCATGGACATATGAAAGAATTATTGTGTTGATTCTTTTCTATGATATGGATTTGATTATACCTAGAGAAATCATCCATAAGAGAGTATTTTGTGTTAATTAGTAAGGTCCACTATGATGTCTATATTAGGTAGTAGGAAATCATCCTTTGGGCATGCCTTGTTAAGATTGTAAAAGTCTATACTAACATGAATGCCCCCAATTATCTTTGTGACTAGAACTATATTAGATACCCATTTTGGATAATCAATGGGGCAAATAAATATGACTTCTAATAGATTTTGTACATCTACTTTAATGATAAGAGCAATTTGTGGATGAATCTTCCTTTTATTTTGGTTTTCTGGTTTGGAATTAGGATATATACTGTTAGGTGATGAACCACTAGAGATGGATCCAATCCTAGCATGTTAGCATAAGACCATGAAAAGTTCTTAGCTCTCTCTTTGAAAAAGGTAGTGAAATCCTATTTCTCAAATGATGAAAGTGATGCTTCTATAAATGTGATTTTTTAGGTTTCTTCAATATTCAAATTAAGCTCTTGTGTGTCTTCACCCAAGATAGCAGATTTCTCTTGATATGTCGATACTTCTAGGAGGTCAATTTCTTCTTCCTTTGGCACCTTGTAAAGGTTTTCACCATCAAATACATCCTTTATTTTTGCTTTCTTATTGTTTGAAAGTGCCACATTGTAGTTTTCACTAGGGGACTTTGTTTCTATTTTTATTTTTATTATGGTTTATGTCCTTTAGGAAGCAATAGAGGAAAAGAAAAATTAGAAATTATTCATTCAGATGTGTTTGGACCTATGGATAATAATTCTATTAGAAAATATCATTATTCTATTACCTTCATTGATGATGTATCCAAATTAACATGGATTTATTTAATGAAGCATAAATCTAAAGTTTTCACTAATTTTACAGAGTTTGAAGTCTTAGTAGAGAACCAGTTAGGACTCAAATAAAAATATTAAGATCTGACAGTGGAAGGCAATATTTCTCTAAGGAATTTAATGATTTTTCTAAGCATGCAGGTATCATAAGACAAAAGACAACTCCATATACACCACAACAAAATGGTGTTGCAAAAAGGATGAACTGAATAATAATGGAAAGAGCCAGAAGTATGTTAAGTGATGCATAGTTTGATAAATACTTTTGGGAAAAAGCTATGAGTACCACTTGTTACTTGTTAAATGTATCTCCTTGTAATGCTCTTGATTTGACACCTTATGAAGTGTGGATAAGTAAGAAACCTTTTGTTTCACATTTAAGGGTTTTTGGCTATGAGGCTTTTATTCATGTGCTTAAGGAAAATTGATCTAAGTTGGATCCAAAAGCATAAAAATGCATCTTCATTGGATATGGTGAGAATTTAAAAGGTTATAACCTTTGGGATCCTCTAACTAGAAAATTTATCTTTTTTAGAGATGTGATTTTCATGCAACTTAGAGTTATTTCTGATCCTGTACAGCCAAAAGAAAAATAAAAGAAAAGGATAGTACATTTTGATTTACAACAAGAAAATACACATCAAAAAGAACAAAATGATGGATTAGGAGATGGAGAAGAAGAATAATATTCAAGTGAAAGTATAGATGAGGAAGACTCTATTGTTATTGTTGTCATGAAGGATTGTGCCCTAAATGCTAAGCCTTAAAGCATGGAAATCATGTACAACATGGGAACATTCTAAGACTGTGGGTTGTCTATGATGAGAATGAACCTTCAAAAGAGCTGACTCCCTTTAAAAGCCCTTTGGATCTAATGTACTTTTGAGGAAAAGAGTTAGAAGGATCGATTAAATAAACTGAACTGACATTCATCCTAAGGGGGTGATGCACCAATGATTATATCCTAACTTGCAATCTAATTCATAGATATTCTTCAATAAATATGTTCTTACAACTCAAACTGAACAATCTTATCACAAAAATGTTTCACAAAAAGGCATGAAAATAGTCCACTTTTGCTAAAGGAAAACCAAAATTTTTCACAACTTTAAAAGTAAAGAATCTCCCACACAAACTATAACCTGTGCTAAAATATGCACTGTCGTATACTTGCTACAATAGAATGAGATGGAAAAACTTAAACGTTTTGATTTAAAACACAATAAATCCTTTATCAAATCATTCATAAGATATCAAGACACCTGAATCTGAATAGAACACCTGATTTTATTGAAAATAGAAAGAAAACTCTGCAATAACTATGAAATTGCTAAAAATAAACTACTACTACTGTGTAAAAACCTATAAAAGTTGAGTTAGAATACTGAATATGTCTCTGCAATGTGCAAAGGCTAGAGAAAAAGCAATAACTAAGAAAAAGCATAAGCTTTTTCTCTTATAATACAAAAATCTATCCATAAAAGCTAAAGGGAAATCAACTCCTATCTAACTGCACTCCAACTGATGCGTGAATAGGATGGAAAAGCCAAATCCCAATTGCTGGGTGATAAAGAGAAAAAAGCTTGAGAAAAAGGCCCAAAACTGCTCCAAAATGAGTCATTTCAGCTCTAAACTCCTCTTCTCTCTCTAATTGACCAAATTGACTTCCAAAAATAGCACAGTTTGACCAAAACTCCAATCAAGAGGCAAAAAGTCCTCCTGCATGAGTTTGCAACTCCTATTTTCATTTCTCTCCTCTCTTTGTTTGATTTGAGGGAAATAAATAATTTATTTTAACAAATATTAGAGGTTATATAGTTTATTATTTACCCTATAATAAAATACATGAGGGCTTTTCCTTTTATTCTAAAAAGTATTAGAGGTAATCTAAATAATCAATATTACCCTAATAATTGTTAAAATAATTACATGATGTCCTTTGACCATTTAAAAGGAAAGACACGGATTTTTGCTTTTGTTAATATTTTATGACTTAAAACTTATAAAAAGACCTTAAAAGGTCATAAGTCCCCACCACTTCTTTGATTTACTCCAACACACACGACCTCATGATACCTTGTCTTAGTCAATAACACTCAGGAAAGTGTCAACCCTTGGGTTATTAATCTATCCATGATTTGTTTTATCAAAAGGTCATAAAAGACTTAAGAGAAAGCCACTCTTGCATTGGTACATGATAAAAAAGAACTAGGGCAAAAAATGTAAACGAGTTCTCCAAACCCTAAAAAACTTCATTTGTTTATTCTTTCTCATTGTTTTCTCCTACTAAGGGCTTTGGGTGCCACCATGCTACTATTCGAGACTCTGATGCTCAAAGTAAGCTTCTCTTCTATGCATATCTTCTGAGAAGATTATGAGAAAGCCACTCTCCTTCTTCTTCTGCTCATACCTTGTTTGAAAATATGGAAAAAAAGTGATGTATGAATCTTTTCCTATTCTGAAGAAGACCCCTATTGAAGTATGATTTCATGTTGTCTCTTCTATAACATTGAAAAGACTGTCATTTTCTCATTCTGCATGCATTTACTATGAAGGAAATATGGGAAAAGTTTTTCTTTTTATAAATTGTTGCTCTATTCCTTAGAGAAAATGATGGAAAATGGCTTCTTTTCTTTGTGGAACTATGCTTTATTTATTTTGGTATCAATAGAAGGCTATGGTTTCTTGTTTATGAGCAATGAAAACCCTACTCTTTTCTTGTGGAAACTCTACTTCTTTGAAAACTTCATGGCTGTGTGGAAGCCCTTCTATATATTGCACTATTTCTGGGAACAAAGGCAAGTGTAACATCATCCTTGCCTAATGTGTTTGTTTGTTTCTTAGAATCTGCTGCCATTTCCATTTTACACTATTTCTAGGGACAATAACAGGTGCTACATCAGCTCTACCTAATGATGTGTGAAAACTGGTCACTAGCTGTACCCTAGACACATTATTCTTCTTTGGAGTCAATACATATGATGGTCTAAAATTTGTAGAATGATTCTTTGTGGCAAATGTTATCCCAACTTGTGGAGATGAGTTTGGAGGACTTTCTATAGTAGTTACTGATGCTACATTTTTAGGTTCCTTATTTCCTAACACTGAACTCTATGACAGGGAAAGCCTTGTGGAAGAAGTTTTTAAATTATGATCAGATTGCTGCACATATTGATGATTGCTGGAATTCAACTCCCTTCATTATGGATATTTGTTGTGGACACATTTGAAACAACATATGGCTCCACCCGTGAAATGTACATAACCCACACACCAACAAAACTTTGATTTTATGAACAAGTAAGAAGCTTTTCCTTAAGTATGTTGTGATCATCCAGTTTCAACCAACCAACATCCAACTACATCATAACATACTAAAGGTTCCCAAGAAAATGTCTTCAAACTTTCATGTAGTGCACACAGAAGAGTCCTCCCATCTAGATTGAAAATCATGGAATGAGCCCTTGTTGCCTCTAGTACAGTTGATCCAATAAGCTCAAATCTCTCAAGATCCCAGAACTTCACAGTCCTATCTGTGGAACCTATAGTGAGAAGAAACTCCTGAGGATGGAAATCTATGCACTAAATCTGACCTTCATGGCATTTAGAGCCTTGCTAGGGTTGTTAGGGATTGCATGCATAAGTTATCAATTAAATGCAAATAAAGATTAAACAGAGGAATGTAAATACATAGAAATAATAACAGCAAGAGACAAGTTCTAATGTGGTTCACCCAAACCCAAGCTACATCCACCAACAAAAAGTCCAATATTATTATCCAGTAAATCAAACCTAATACAACCAGTAATCCTTGCAACTCAATATGGCTACAAAATACTACAATACAATATCAATGAAAACCCTAACCCTTAGCTTCTTTTATCAAGGCTTATGTCGGTTACAAAATAGGGTTTTTTTATGTTGACCAATACAAAAAATAACTCTTGACGCCTTTATAAAATAAAAGGCAATTTTTACTTTGGGGGCATTGCCTCTGGCAGGGGGCCCTACTCCCAGTAGCCCCCGGTGGGGGCGTTGTGCCTAGACCCCCACCATGGGATCTGCCCCCAAGCCCCCTCCAAGGGGATAAGCCCCTCGGGCCCTGCAAGATGGGCTCTGCCCCCTTGCATTCCCCCATTACATGATTTGGGGGGGAACTATGCTGATAAAAGTGGGGAAAATTTAACCTCCAAGTTTGATTAGGCTCCATATAACAACAATCTCCCACTTGGAGACTGATCATAACACCGCCGACCCTGTAGTTCCCACTGGAAATCAGTACCTTGGACTCTACTGTCTTGATTTTTTGTTTTCAGTCTTGAAGACCAATCAAAGTTGAAAAGGCTCTCAGCTTCTCCCTTGTCATTGCCTTCATAAACATATCTATTGGATTTTCATCTGTATGGATCTTTTCTAGCCATAATTGTCCATCATCCAACACTAACCAAATGAAGTGATACTTACCCTATATGTGTTTGGTCTTTGAATGCAAGGCATAATTCTTTGCAAGATGTATGGCACTCTGGCTATTCATAAACAAATAATTGTTAGCCTGTTGTTTTTCCAATCCTTTTAGTAAATATTGCAATCATATCATCTCCTTGCTTTCCTCTATTGTAGCTACATACTCTGCCTTTGTGGTGGATGAAGCAACTACCTTTTGCAACCGTGAGATCCAACTCACTACTATCCCACCTACAGTAAAGACATAACCAGTAGTACTCAACCTGGTATCAATATCCCCTGCCAAATATGAGTCTACATAACCTAATAAATTAGTATTTGAGAATCCATTTTACTGCATTCCAATACTCCAATCCGAGATGACTCATATACCTAATTACAACTCCTACAGGATGTGCAATATCTGGTCTTGTGCATACCATGGCATACATTAAACTTCCTACATTTGAAGCATATGGTACCTTGGACATTTTTCCTTCCTCCTCTTGTGTGTTAGGACACATCTCCTTAGTTAATTTCAATTGACTAGGCAAAGGTGTGCTAGCAACTTTTGCATTCTAAATATGGAATCTTTGCAACACCTTTTTAACATAATCAGCCTGAGATAGAGTCAATTTTTTTTTCTTCCCATCTCTGCAAATTTTTATATCAAAGATTTGTTTTTCTTCCCCCAAATCCTTCATAGTAAATCATTGTGCTAACTATTGTTTTAACTCTCTTATGTGATCCATTTTAGACCCTGCTACAGGCATGCCATGAACAAATAAACATAAAATAATGTATCTATCATTATCCAACCAATTAAAATAAACACAATGGTTAGAATTACACCTGCTATAGCCTTGCTCAGCCATAAAACTATCAAATTTCAAATACCATTACCGAGGTGCTTGTTTCAAGCCATACAAACTCTTCTTCAACCTACACACCAGTTTCTCCTTACCTCTAACCTCAAATCCTTGGGGCTGTTCCATATGTATCTCCTCCTCCAAATCACCATGGAGAAAGGTAGTTTTCACATCTAACTATTCCAAATGCAAATCTTCAGCATCCACAATACTTAAAACAATATGAATAGAAGTCATCTTAACAACCAGAGAAAATATCTCATCCAAATCAATACCTTTTTTTCTGTGCAAATCCTTTTACAACTAACCTGGCTTTAAATCATTTCTTACTTCCATCTCCCTCTTTTAGCCTATAGACCCATTTGTTTGGTAAAGCCTTTTACCTACAGGCAACTTACATAATTCCCATCTGATTTTTTAGTGAATCTATTTCTTCTTTCATTGCAAGCTCCCAATAAACCTTTGTATCCATCTGCATAGCTTCATCATACCCTTCTAGTTCACCAGCATCTGTTAACAAAATAGAATACAAAGAGGGAGAAAACCTTTCAGGAGGTCTACTTAGCCTTGATGACCGTATAATGTTCACCAGAGTTTGTGGTATTTCTTGTTGTTGGTGCGGAGCATGAGGAACCACTGGAACATCATTATCTAGAGTATCATGCAGCACCACATAATCTTGTTCTTTCTTCTCATGCTTATGCAACTAATCTTTTTGAAACACCTTCTCATTGAATACATCCCTATGTTAGAAATCAAAGCACAACTACTTAAAGGAAATCTTATTCAAGACAAAATTCAGCAATCTTTAAGTGTGCATTAATAATGGAGATTGCAACAAAACATAAAACCCACTATAGAAAAGATGTCAAACATGAAGAACTCAACACAATGACATAGTGTTACATGGAGAAAACCTTTGTAGGTTAAAAAATCCACCAGGAAGAGACACAAGTTTGTATTTATCTCAACAAGATTGTACAATACGTCAACTACACAACTCTTTCCACAAGTCTTCAATCCGACAACATTCCTGTAGCACCTAAGTACCTAAAATCTATATTGTAGCAACAAATACATGGAAAATACTTATAAAAATGATTTCCAACAACTCCTAGGCATTCACCTTCTCACTCCTAAGATTCTCCAACCTGTAAACATTAATTACCATCTTACAAGCATCTTATACTTGTCCAAAAATAGCCATGCAAAGGTTCGATGCCCAAGAATAAATTTGGCCTCTTACATCATGTTATGATGCATCATAACTGTCATAGATTCCACAAAAATAGTATCTTTCCAAGATAAGAACCTTGGGCTAAATATAACAAATATACAACTAAAATATCCATCATATGCATCATAGAATCTCATAATCTTATGACAACTTGTAGCTGTCATAGATTCACTTACCAAATATTATGACAATTGTCATACATGCAAAAAATAGTATATTCTCCAAGGAAGCATGCCTACCCTCATTTACTTTGAGTTTTTACATTTTCCAATAGTAAAAATCACTTCGTAATTACCTTTGGTTACTCTAAAATTACCCTTGCCAGTGAAACTAGTACATCTGCTCATAGATAATTACAAATTACATATAATAAATGGAAATAAATACAATATTGGGATTTACAAGGTTAATGGCACCTTATCCCAACATTCTCCCACTTGACATTATACCTTGTAAATCAACCCAGAGGAAATCAAATGAAAAGTAATCAGGCACTAAAAATAAGGCCCATGGCCTCTCTGCACCATAAAACTTCTCTATGCTCATAGGCTTGGTCAATTAATCTATAACATTCTTCTAATTGTCTATCTTCTTTAGCTCAATCTCTCCATTTGCAACCAACTCTCAAACAAAGTGATATTGAACATTAACGTGCTGAGTTCGAGCATGATACATGGGATTGTGGGCCAAATAGATAGCACTCTAGCTATCACAACCAATCTAAATGATCCTGCAATCAAAACCAATACCTATACACAATCTCCTCAAACAAACTGCCTTCTTAGAGACATGAGTAGTAGCCATATACTCTTCTTGTGTGATGGACAAAGCAACTGTGGGCTGCCTCTTAGTCATCCAACTCACAACATCTCCAAACAAAGTAAACACATAGCCATTAGTGGACCTTCGACTATTCGAGTCACCTGCCCAATCTGAATCAACAAAACCTTGTATGTCCAAAGATTTATCAACACTATCAGTACTAGAGTAGGCCAAACAATGATCAGGAGTACCTACAAGATATTTAAACACCCTCTTCACATAATTCCAATGTTGTCTACTAGGGTTAGACATAAATCTACTCAAAAATCCCACTGCTTGGGGAATATTTGGTCTAGTGGAAACCATTGCATACATCAAACTCCCTACAACACTAGCATATGGCACATTAGATATATCCTTAAGATCATCCTTATTCTTTGGACACATATCTAATGAAAGCTTAGTACCAATGGGTAAATGAACTCTAACTGGGTTACAGTCCTGCAAACTAAACCTCTGCAAAATAGTATTCACATACTTACTTTCTGACAACCAAAGCTTTCTATTAACTCTATCCCTCCTGATCTCCATTCCCAAAATATACCTTGTAGCACCAAGATCCTTCATCTCAAATACACTTGAAAGTTGGGCTTTAAGCTCACTGATCATACCCTTAGTATTTATGAAAAACATGTCATCAACATACAAAGCAATAACCAGTATAGAATCATCAACACAATGAATGTAAACACAATGATCATCTTCGCTTCTAACAAAACCCAATTTCAAAACAAATGAGTCAAACTTTTGGTACCACATTCTAGGGGACTGTTTCAAACCATAAAGAGACCTCTTTAACCTACAAACCCAATGTTATTTTCTTTTTACCTCAAAACCTATAGGTTGTTGCATATAAATTTCTTCTTCAAGGTCTCCATGCAAGAACACAGTCTTAACATCCATTTTTTCAACCTCCCAATCATACTCTACAACAATGGGTAAGAGAAATATAATAGAAGTCAATTTAGCAATAGGAGAGAATATCTCACCAAAATCAACTCCCTCTCTTTGGGAGTAGCCCTTGGCTACTAGTCTAGCCTTGTACTTCTCCAATGACCCGTCTGCTGCAAGCTTCTTCTTGAAGACCCACTTACAACCTATGGCCTTTCTTCCTTTGGGAAAATGAACAAGATCCCAAGTGTTAGAAGAGTCTAAAGCCATCATCTCCTCATGCATTGTTAACTGCTAAGACTCACTAGCATCTATAGAAATAGCTTCCCTGTAGGATCTAGGTTCATCATTAGTACTCAACAAAGCATATACACAACGTAAATTTGGTGGGCTATACCTATCAACTAGATTCTATTGTCTTGTGGATCTCCTCAAGGGTGGAGTAAGAGACTCTACTCATTCTTCTACATGATCATCTGCACCAACTTCTTCTATCTCAACAGATTCATCTTCATTAGAACTACTTGAATATTCTTCTTCTTTTTCACCCCCAATTCATCATTCTATTCTTCCTAAGGTGCATCTTGCTGCTCTAAATCAAAGTGCACCTTATTTATCTTTTCTTCTTTCTCTTTTGGCTGCTTAAGTTTAGAAATAGCTATAACTTCCGTAAAAATAACATCTCTAGAAAAGATAATCTTGCGAGTTAGTGGATTCCAAAGCTTATAACCTTTGACATTATCACCATATCCAATGAATGTACACTTTTCATCCTTTGGATCCAACTTAGATTACTTTTCCCTAGGCACGTGAACAACAGCTTCACAGCTAAAAACCCTTAAATGTGAAACAAAAGGTTTCTTACCTATCCACACTTCATAAGGTGTCGAGTCAAGAGCCTTACAAGGAGATCAGTTTATCAAGTAGCAAGCAGTAAACACAACCTATGACCAAAAGCATTTATCCAATTGTGCATCACTAAGAATACTTCTGGCTATTTCCATAATTGTTTAGTTCATTCTTTCTGTAATACCATTTTGTTGTGGTGTATATGGAGTAGTCTTTTGTTTGATTATACCTGCATGCTTGCAAAATTCATCAAATTACTTAGAACAATATTCCCCTCCATTGTCAGATCTTAATATTTTTATATCTAAACCTGATTGGTTCTCTACTAAGACTTTGAATTCCTTAAACTTAGTGAAAACTTCATATTTATGTTTCATAAAATAAATCTATGTATATCTGGATGTTAGATTTATGACACACAACTGAGAGGAGGGGGGTGAATCAGTTGTACAAAACTTTCTCCTACTTTAAACACTTAACTCCACATTTTTAATTAGCAGCATAATAGAAGATCAACCATGAAAGTACAATGCAACAAATCAAGAGCAGAAACACATCAACACATGAGACACCAAGATTTTTGATGTGGAAAACCCAGTTAAAGGAAAAACCACGTGGTGATTAACCCAAGAATGTATTCTCTGTTAGAAGAATAGAAAGAACAAAATGGTACATGCCAATTAGGGCTCACTGCCCGAGCACACTACTCACAAGATTCTCACTGCCTACAAGAGACACACTATCTACAAAAGAATAAGTATCACATACTTGAACTGGTAAATAGCATCTTCACCATGCTTGAGTCAGTTCCATTTAATCCCAACCCTTCTGCTCTGCTTTTCACTTTCTTCCTTTCGACCACACACTCAACTCCACAAGTCACACCTTGAAATGACTTCACAATCCCTTATTTATACATGACATCAACTTAGGAACAAACATCTATGTTGGCAAACATCCACAAGAACATCTGCAAGATGTATAATTCATCTGGTCGGCTAGTCACAGAAAGAACACCTTCATCCAGAAGTATTTCTTCAATTCTGGGCTCCAACTCTAATGCAGACCATCAACACGAACTGAACATAACCCAAGGACCTCCACAAACTTGCCTGAATCACCAAGAACATCTGCACTTCCTCTACTTACTGAAATCCTTCTCTCCTTCATCCAGAACCTCAAGAACACAGTCTGCCATTACTATCACAAAGGGAAAGATGCTTGCGGACCTTTAAACCATGAACTAATAGAGTTGACACATCATAAGGACTTCCCAAACACTCTTTCAAATCTACAGAATAGGACAAAGCTTTTCTAGATCTCACCAAACCTTTCTGTAACACTCTGTCACCTCTGAACATCTACCGGAACTGGTTCTACTTGAGCGATTCACAACTTCTTCATATCTTCATGTAGACCTCTGAAATCTCTACTGCAACATCTTAAGATTCATATCTTTGAACCCTTTAATCCGCATCCTCTGATCCTTAATCTATCTTGGACTTTTTACCTTATGATATCACTATTCTTCACTGTTCCTGATTGAGACTAATTTTCTCAATATCCTCAGCATATAACTCATCCAATCCTTGTCGTTAATGTAATAGGAGTATGTTGACATCAATGACAACACCGATTAGGCCCATACTTGAAACAATCTCCCCCTTTGTCATTGATGGCAACATATGATGTGAAAAACCATCAAGACAAGAACTTCTCCTTACTGTCATGACTCCCCCTATCAACAACAACTATTCACATGTCTTCTCTTCCTTTATTGCTCCCCTTCGATCATCAACCACTTATTTTTCACATGTCTTCTCTCCCTGTTTGAAATCAATGGTAAAGGGCTCATAGTGGCAACTCCAATACTTCAGAAGCATACCTGCTGCTCCCCCTGAGTAGTAGCTCCCCATCATTAATCTAGATCACAAGATATGACTATGATATCCACCAGACTGATGCACATCAATGCATCCTAGTTCATCACCAGAGGGGCAATAACCCATAACTTCTCCCTGAGATACTCAAAAGAGTCCTTTGGAAGAGGTTTAGTAAAGATATCTACAATTTGATCCTTGGAGGGAACAAACTCCAGTCTGACTTCATCCTTGTTCACTTTCTCTCTCAGAAAGTGAAATAGGATAGATATATGCTTAGTCTTAGAATGTAACACTGGATTCTTAGAAATATTTATTGCACTTGAATTATCACAAAAGATTGTGATAGGCTCCTCATACTCTACTTTAACATCTCTTAACATCTACTTCATCCACAAAACTTGAGTACAACTACCTGTTGCTGCTATGTATTCTGCTTCAGTTGTAGATAGGGATATTGCCTCTTGTTTTTTGCTTAGCCAAGAAACCAATCTCTTTCCCAAAAAGAAAGCTCCACCACTGGTATTCTTCTGGTCATCCACATCTCCTGCCCAATCAACATCTGTATATGCTTGAAGAGAGAAATCATGATCTCTAGGATACCACATACCATACTCAACTGTCTCTTTTAGATACCTAAAAATCCTCTTGATTTCCATGACATGAGCTTCTCTAGGATTAGCCTGGAATCTAGCAACAAGACTAATGACTTGCATAATGTCTGGTCTAGTTTGAGTGAGGTACGACAATCCTCTGATCATTGATCTATATTTTGTTTGATCTGTCCTAGGAGAGTTATCATCTTTGCTCAACTTATATCCGGTTGCCATGGGAGTGTTCATTGTCTTTGAATCTTCCATCCCAAATTTCTTCAACAATTCTCTTGCATATTTGGCCTGAGAAATGAAGATACCTTTCCTTGTTTGAGTTATTTGCAGACCCAAGAAGAAACTCATTTCACCAAGCATGGACATTTCAAACTCACTTTTCATTTGATTTGCAAAAGTTTTACACACATTATCTCTTCCTCCAAAAATGATATCATCAACAAACACTTCAACACCTAAGATGTTTTCATGATCATTTTTGAAATATAAATTACTATCAGCAATACCTTTGTTGAAACCAATCTTCAAGAGATGTTTATCCAGTCTTTCATAATAGGCTCTTGGGGTTTGCTTTAGTCCATACAGTGCTTTTTTCAACTTGCAGACCATGTCACTATTTTTAGATAGTTGAAATCCATCTGGTTGCTCAATGTACACTTCTTCTTCCAAGTCACCATTCAGGAAGGCAGACTTGACATCCATCTGATATACCTTGAAATCTTTGAAGGCAGTATATGTAAGAAATAATCTGACTGCTTCAATTCTTACCACCGGAGCAAAAGTTTCTTCAAAATCAACTCCTTCTATTTGAGAGTAACCTTTGCAAACTAATCTGGCCTTATTTCTGATTACTTCACCAACTTCATTCAATTTGTTCCGGAAGACCCATTTGATTCCAATCACATTCTTGTTTCTAGGTCTGGGAACAAGATCCCAAGTGTGATTTTTCTCAATTTGCATTAGTTCTACCTCCATGGCTTTTGACCAATTTTCATCATTGCAAGCTTCATTCACTAACTTAGGTTCAATCTTTGAAATCAAACAATACTTTTCTGAATCTTGAGCAATTCTTCTTCTAGTTTGCACACCTATGCTTTTGTCACCTATGATCTGATCTTCAGAGTGGTTCAGTGTAACATACCTTGGAACTTTGGGAGTTCCCTACATTTCTACTTCTTGATCAGGCTCATTTAGACTTGTCTCTTCTTCTTGATTTATCAGATCAGTTTGAATCTGACTTTCAGAAGAGGATTGAACTCCTTGAACCAGAACACCATTCTAATCATCTTCATCATATTCATAAAACCTTGAGGGTTTCTCTATTCCATCATCAACCTTCACATTTGTACTTTCTATCATCTTTCTTAGTCTCTTGTTATAACACTGGTATGCTTTGCTTTGAGCAGAGTAACCCAAGAATATTCCTTCATCACTTCTAGCATCAAACTTGCCTAGATCTTCATCTCTTTTGATGTAACATTCGCTACCAAAGACTCTAAAATATCTTACAATAGGAGTAATTCCAAACCAAAGTTCATAAGGGGTCTTACCGGTATTACTTCTAATTTGAACTCGATTGAGGGTATAGACTGTAGTGCTGATAGCTTCCATTATCATGGTCCTAGATGCTTCCTGGATGGTCCGGTTCTTTCTCTCAAGTACTCCATTTTGCTGTGGACAACTAGGAGCAGACAACTGTCTCTTTATTCCATGTTTCTCACATAAATCTATAAACTCACCAGATGTGAACTCTCCACCTCTATTAGACCTTAGACATTTCAATTTCAATCCAGTCTAATTTTCCACCATAGATTTGAATATTTTGAATTTCTCAAGAGCTTCTGATTTTTCTTTCAGAAAGGTTACCCACGTCATTCAGGAATAGTCATCAATTAGCAACATGAAGTAACTATCACCTTGCATACTCCTGATTCTTGCTAGACCACATAAGTCAGTATGAACCAAGTATAATAATCTGATAGAAGATTGTTCCTTGCTTTTGAAGGAGATTCTGCTTTGTTTTCCCAACTAACATTCTTTGCACAAACTATTTGTAGGTTTTACCAATTTTGGAAGATCTCTTACAGCTTGAGTATTGCTTATCTTGATGATATTGTCAAAATTCACATGACACATTCTTCTATGCCATAACTAACTTTGATTAACTAGAACAAATAAAAATTTTTTACTAGTACCATCCAAGTGAAAGATGTTACCTTTTGTTTGGGTACAGGATGCAATCTCTGTTCTGGAACTTTCAAAAATCTTGCA
Source organism: Cunninghamia lanceolata (assembly GCA_027924645.1). NCBI lineage: Eukaryota > Viridiplantae > Streptophyta > Pinopsida > Cupressales > Cupressaceae > Cunninghamia > Cunninghamia lanceolata. The sequence continues at coordinate 13,340,795 of BSBN01000892.1, forward strand.
CTTTCCATTCTTGAATCTAAGATCATAGCCTTTGTCCATGAACTATCCAACATTGAGAAGATTGTGCTTCAATCCTTCAACATATAATACATTACCAGTTTTGTTCCTTCCATCAAAAGAAATAGTTCCTCTTCCTCTGATTCTACCAGCAGAATTGTCACCAAACTTTACCACTCCTCCTTCATACCTTTCCAAATCTATAAACTTGTTTTTGTCACCTGTCATATGGTGAGAGCATCCACTGTCAATGACCCAATCATCCTTCTCTTCAATTTGGGCAGCCAGAGCTCTTTCCACAGTCTTAAGATTGACAGATACAGAGGGAATTAGATCTTCTTCCTTGATGGCAATGAACAGCTATTCATTCCTAGATTTGTTTCCTATCTCTGATTCATCATATGTTACTCCTTCATTATCATCATCTTCATCTACATAGTAATAGTTCTTTTGGAACCTTGGCTTGTTAGGATTTTGCCTTGAAAATCTTTCCAGACACCTTGAGGCAAAATGACCAATCTTATTGCAATTAAAACACTTAAAAGGTACTTTTTCTTCATACTTACCAGATCCTATTGGCAGCCTCTTTGCAATAAGGGCTTCAAGATGAGCAATTTCTGCTTCTTCTTCTTCCAAATATTTTCTTGCTTTTTCATACCATGACAATTTCCTTGAAGAATACTCTCCCGGATCAAACCTTTGTTTACCTTTAACAGAGGCACTAGCTTTGAATGCAAATTTAGTCTTGGGTGGGTCATCTCCAAACTCTATCATTTCAAATGCAGCCAATTTCCTGGCCAATTGATCTCTTGTGACAGTTGTATGAGCTCTAAATTCTTCAATAGCAACAACCTTGATTTTGTAAGATTCAGGTAGAGGTCTGAGAATTTTGCCAACAATCTCATTTTCATCCAAGACTCCACCAGCATTTCTAATTCCACAAACTACCTCATTCACTCTTGGCATAAAAGTAGTAATATTTTCATCATCTCTCATCTTCAATTTTTCAAATTTTCCTTTCAGACTCTATAACCTTGCATATTTAACATACTGGTCTCCTTCATCCAGAAGTTCCAGTTTATTCCAAATCTCAAAGGCAGTTGGTAGGTCAATAACATTTGAGAGCTTTGAGTTAGATAATGCATTTAGAAGAGCCTATTTGGTCTACAGATTGTTTTTAGCATCTGTGATTTCATTTAGGGTTGTCAGACCACCTTTTGGAGGTACATACAGCTTTGTAACCATGGACCAGTACACAAATCCCATACACTAGAAGTGACATTTCATGCGACCTTTCCAAAGAGCAAAGTTGGTTCCATCAAACTTTGGACTATCCTTCTTGTAAGATGACATCCTGAATCTCCTCAAGCAGTTAAGCTCTTTTAGAGGAACTTGGCTCTGATACCAATTGTTAGATTTAGGGCACAGAACTGAGAGGGGGGGTGAATCAGTTGTACAAAACTTTCTCCTGCTTTAAACACTTAACTCCACATTGTTAATTAGCAGCATAATAGAAGATCAACCATGAAAGCACAATGCAACAAATCAAGAGCAGAAACACATCAACACATGAGACACCAAGATTTTTGACGTGGAAAACCCAGTTAAGGGAAAAACCATGGGGTGATTAACCCAAGAATGTATTCTCTGTTAGAAGAATATAAAGAACAAAATGGCACATGCCAATTAGAGCTCACTGCCTACAAGAGACACACTTTCTACAAAAGAATAAGTATCACATACTTGAACTAGTAAATAGCATCTTCACCATGCTTGAGTTAGTTCCATTTAAGCCTAAACCTTCTGCTCTTCTTTTCTCTTTCTTCCATTCTACCACACACTCAACTCCACAAGTCACACCTTGAAATGACTTTGCAATCCCTTATTTATACATGACATCAACTTAGGAACAAACATCTAAGTCAACAAACATCCACAAGAACATCCGCAAGGTGTATAATTCATCTAGTCGGCCAGTCATAGAAAGAACACCTTCATCTGAAAGTATTTCTTCAATTCCGGGCTCCAACTCTAATACGGACCATCAACAAGAACTGAACATAACCCAAGGATCTCCACAAACGTGCCTGAATCACCAAGAACATCCGCACTTCCTCTACTTATTGAAATCCTTCTCTCCTTCATCCAAAACCTCAAGAACACAGTCTGCCATTACTGTCACAAAGGAATAGATGCTTGCAGACCTTTAAACCATGAACCAATAGAGTTAACACATCATAAGGACTTCCCAAACACTCCTTCAAATCTGTATAATAGGACAAAGCATTTTCAGATCTCACCGGACCTTTTTGTAACACTCTGTCACCTCTGAACATCTACCGGAACTGGTTCTACTTGAGTGATTCACAACTTCTTCATATCTTCATGTAGACCTCTGAAATCTCTACTACAACATCTTAAGATTCATATCTTTGAACCCTTTAATCCACATCCTCTGATCCTCAATCTGTCTTGGACTTTTTACCTTATGATATCACTGTTCTTCACTATTCCTGATTGAGACTAATTTTCTCAATATCCTTAGCACATAACTCATCCAATCCTTGTCATTAATGTAATAGTAGTATGTTGACATCAATGACAACACCGATTAGACCCATACTTGCAACACTGGATACATCATCAATGAAGGTGACAAAATAACAAGATTTTCCAATAGATTCATTATCCACAGGTCCAAACACATCCGTATGAATAATTTATAGTTTCTCTTTTGCTCTATTGTTTCTTGAAGGAAATGATTTTTTGTTTTGTTTACCAAACACACAATGCTCACAGAAATGAAAGTGCTCATCAGATTAAGAGAAACCATCCAACAATTCTTTAATCTTAATAGTTTTTAATACATTATTACTTGTGTGGCCCAATCTATGGTGCCACAACATACAAGTGTTTTCAGAAGCCTCAGAAACATAAGAGGAATTACAATCTGTAGTGGCTTCAAGCTTAAACAAGTTCCCAAGTCTCTTCCCTTTCGCTACCACTAAGTTCCCTCTCACCAATTTGCAGCCATGCTTGTCAAATGTCACATGCATTCCCAACTCATTCAACTTTGAAACTGAAATTAAATTTCTTTCTAATCTGGGAACATGCAAAACACTAGGGAGTTTTTTAATCCTCCCATCACTAAAACACAATACCTTTCCTTTCTCGACAATTGGATATGAAGAGTTGTCACCAAGGTAGATATTACCTCTATCATATTCCTCATATGTGGAGAACCATTCCTTATACAGGGTCATATGAAATGAGCATCCTAAGTCAACCAACCGGTGATCATTATAAACAAGATTACATGTAGAAAGTAAAATTTCTTCACCTGCATTCGAGGACTTATCTAAAGTACTCTCGCACTATTTCTTTAGGTTTTTGCACTCCTTCTTTACACGTCCCCTTTTACCACAGTTCCAACACTTAACTCTGTTCTTTTTACCAGGAGTCTTAGACCAGCCCTTGGACTTGTCCTTAGCCCCTTTTTGATCTCCTTTAGGTCCCCTTTCCTTAGACCTTCCCCTGATACTGAGAGCATCCCTTGAACTATTCAAACTTTTTTTCGTCAATTCCTATGACAGCAGCACTGAAACAAGAGCAACCAACTTTAGATCCGCAAGGTTAGTAGTGATAGAAAGGATAACATTCTCCCAAGACTCAGATAAAGAACAAAGAAGATACATTTATCTTCCTCACTAACTTCAACATCTACTGAATCAAGCTGACTCAACAACAAATTAAAAGAATTTAAATGCTCTGCAACTAATTCATCTTCTCACATTTTCATGGAAAATAATTTTTTTTTTATTTAAATTTTATTTACTATACTCTTAGCTTGGTAGATCTCACCTAACCGATTCCACAACTTACATGTGGTCTCCTCCTTTATGACATTCAACAAGATAGAGTCTGAAAGACACAACTGAATGGTTCCATGTGCCTTCTTATCTGGTCTATCCCACTCATCTTGAGAGACATCATCAGGTTTCTTCTCTTTTTGAACAGCCAACCATTGGTTTCTTTCTTCCAACAAATCTTCCATTTTCATCTTCCACAACTCATACCACATTCCATTTAACTTCTCAACATCCAATCGAGAGGTTTATGCAATAGTGGATGTAGCCATAATAACAACACAAGATCTACAAAATAAACACAACCAAATCTCCCACTATAGCTACAACTTCCACACTACCACCCAAGAGTCAAAGCTAGCCAGTCTCTAATACCAAATGTTAGAAATGAAAGCACAACTACTTAAAAAATTTTGATTCAAGATAAATTTCAGCAATCTTTAAGTGTGTATTAACAATGGAGATTGTAACAAAACATAAAACCCACTATAGAAATGATGTCAAACATGAAAAAATCAACACAATGACATAGTGTTTATGTGGAGAAAACCCTTGTAGGTAAAATACTCCACCAAGAAAGAGGCACAAGTTTGTATTAGTCTCAACAAGATTGTACAATACATCAACTACACAACTCTCTCCACAAGTCTTCAATCCAACAACATTCCTGCAGCACCTAAGTACCTATAATCTATATTACAACAACAAATACATGGAAAATACTTATAGAAATGTATTATAACTCTTCCTACGCATTCACCTTCTCTCTCCTAAGATTCTCCAACCTGTAAACATTAATTACCATCTTACAAGCATCATACACTTGTCCAAAAATAGCAATGCAAAGGTTGGGTGCCCAAGGCTAAATTTGGCCTCTTACAACATCTTATGAAGCATCATAACTATCATAGATTCCACAAAAAGAGTATCTTTCCAAGATAGGAGCCTTGGGCTAAATATAACAAATATATAACTAACATATCCATCATATGCATCATATAATCTCAGAATCTTATGACAACTTGCAGCTATCATAGATTCACTTACCAAACATTATGACAATTATCATACATGCCAAATATAGTATATTCTCCAAGGGAACATGCCTACCTTTATTTACTTTGAGTTCTTACATATTCCAATAGTAAAAGTCACTCTGTAATTACCTCTATTACTCTGAAATTACCACTGCCAGTGAAACTAGTACATCTCCTCATGGATAATTAAAAATTACATATAATAAATGGAAATAAATACATTATTGGGATTTATAAGGTTAATGACACCTTATCCCAACACCCTACTTGTCACAATTTTCTGATTTTCAAAATCTCAAAGCCTATAACCAAATTCATCAATGCCATATCCAACGAAGGTACACTTTTTTGATTTTACATCTAACTTGATTCTATTTTCAGAATATACATGTGCAAATGCTTCACATTTGAAGGTTTTGAGAAAAGAATATCTCACCTTCTTACCTATCCATGCTTTCTCTAGAATACCAAGCCCAAAGGAACTGAAGGACCTCTATTAATTAAATATTTAGCAGTGTTGACAGCCTCTGTCCACATGTTTAAAGGCATCCCAACATGTAATCTCATGGTCCTTGCATGCTCCATTATTGTCTAATTTATGCATTCAGCCACTCCATTCTCCTATGGAGTCCTTGGAACTATTTTCTACCTACGAATTCCATTAAAGGAACAATAATTCTCAAATTATTTACTGCAATACTCACCACCATTATCAAATCTGAGACAATTTAATCTTTTACCCATCTCATTCTCAACCAAGCTTCTCCATTTCTTAAATGTTTTAAATACATCAGATTTCTACCTAAGGAAATAAATCCAAACCTTCCAAGTTGCATCATTTATGAATGTAACATAATACCGAAAGCCACCGAGAGAAGATACCTAAGATGGTCCCCATACATTTGTATGCACAAGCTCCAACTTTTCATCTTTCTTTTCCTTCCCATCCTTGACAAACTTGACTCTCTTTTGTTTTCCATACACACAACTTTCATAGAAATATATATTAATACATTTCAGACCTAGTAAAACTTTCTTAGAATAAAGTACCTTGATACAGTTTTCACTCATATTCCTAAGTTTGTTATGCCACAGTGTTGTTTCAGAACTTGCAGTAACTATTTCAGTCTCTTCCTATGAACCTATAGTAATTGTTCCTAAACCTGTTTATTTTTTCTGTGTAATGGTTAAAGCAGAAGGAACAGTATGACTTGTACAAAGATATAAGGGGCCTACTTTCACACCTTTTGCTACTATTAAGGCACCTCTTGAAACCTTCCAATTTTTATTAGTAAATATAACAATGGAACCTTCATCAGCTAGTTGTCCTGCTAAAACTAGATTCCTACACGGCCTTGGAATGTGCCTTACCTCTTCTAGTAGACAATGATTTCCATTGTACAACTTAATCTTGATTCTTCCTTTTTAACAATCTGACAAGGCTTGTTATCTCCCAAATAAACCAGCCCAAAATCCCCTTGAACATAATCAAGAAAATAACTTCTATGGGGTGTAGCATGAAATGAAGCCCTTCAATCTAAAACCCATGAATCATCAGCATTATCTAGGGAAAGAATCAAAGAATCATCTTCAGATTTATTACTTACCACATTTGCCTCCTTATTGCCTTCTTGTTTGTCTCCTTTATTCTTTCGAGACCATCAATCTTTCTTCAGATGACCTAGTTTCCCATAGTACCAGAAATCCTTCTATCCTCTGGATTGGGACCTCTTGTCTTTTAATTTTCTTCGTGACTTCCCATGACCTCCAAAACCTTTTCCTCTCTCCTTAGATCTATCCTTGCTTTCTGCACTCAAAACAGTACCTGATGTGGACCCTCCTAAGCTTTTTTGTCACATTTCCTTGCTAAGGATAACACTGACAACATCATCAAATTTCAAAGTATTTGAACCAGAGACAGAGTTACTTACAGCCATTACCAGGCTATTCCAATATTCTCGTAAAGAACATAATATCAACAAAGCCCTCACCTCTTCATCAAATTTCACTTTTACAGATGTTAACTGATTGGTAATCATATTAAACTCATTTAAATGATCTATCACAGATCCACCTTCAATCATTTTTAGATTAAACAAATGCTTCATGAGAAATACCTTATTTGAGGCTAAGCATTTTTCATACAATTTAGCCAAAGTTTTCATTAGTTAACTTGTTGTCACTTTTGTTATATTGAATGCCATAGATGGTGCTAGGCACAACCAAATGGTTCCTAGTGCCTTTCTATCCAAAAGATTCCAATCCTCATCAGTCATTAATGCAGTATCCTGGCTATTCTTTCCAATGACCTCCATAAATCCTTCTAATAGAGATAATCCTCCATCTACATCTTCCATAATTGATAGTTTTTCCCATTGAATTTATCTACCTTCAATTTACCCTCATCTGCCATTGCTCCAACTCAACCATGAAACCTTCCTGCAGACGATAATTGAACACAACCTGCTCTGATACCACTTGTTAGGAATTGCATGCAGAAGATATCAATTAAATGCAAATAAAGATTAAATAGAGGAATGAAAATACATAGAAATAATAACAGTGAGAGACAAGTTTTAACATGGTTCACCCAAACTTGGGCTACATCCACCAACAGAGAGTCCAATATTATTATCCAGTAAATCAAACTGATTACAACTAGCAATCCTTGTAGCCTAATACCACTACAAAATGCTACAATAAAATATCAACGAAAACCCTAACCCTTAGCTACTTTTATCAAGCCTTATGTCAGTTACAAAAAAAGGTTTTTTTATGTCAACCAATATAAAGAATAACTCCCGACAACTTTATAAAATAATAGGCAATTTTTCCTTTGGGGGCGTTACCCCTGAGCCCTTGGCTAGGGGCGCTACCCCCAATAGCCCTTGTTGGGGTTGCTTCCCCAAGACCCCCACTGTGGGCTCCACCCCTGGGTTCCCGCCAGTGGGATAAGCCCCCCGGGCCCCGCAAGAGGGGTTGTAACCCCCCCATACAGTCCCTCATTAAATGATTTGGGGGGAAACTGTGCTGATAAAAGTGGGGAAAATTTAACCTCCATGTCTGATTAGGATCCATATAACAACAAGTGTTTTACTCATTCTATGACAAAATCAAATGGAAAACCCACCTTGGTTGTTGCTCATTTTTGAAGTCAGTGGTATAGCCTACTTTTCATGCTATTGATTTTGAGGAGATAATGAAATGAACTCTGCTTTAGTTTGTAGAAGAAAACCTCTTTAGAAATTTATTACTTCTTCAAAATACTTTTCCTATATATAGTCACTGTTATTGTTGTCCTTGAACTGTTCATAGCTCTTGGTCTACCTTATTCGTAGTGGACTATTCCTTCTATAAATAATCAGGTTGCTTCTATAAAGAGGGAAGTTCCATTCAAGTATGTGATTACTCTTATATTTCAATTGTGTAGACCTTCACACTTTATAATGACCCACTTTATACACTACCTTCCATATAATCAGCCTTGTATGGCAACGCAAACCCCTATCTACTTTTATGCATACTTCTTTTCATCTTTGTAAACTTATCCATGCTTTCAGAAGATTGTTTTGAAGATCTCATCATTCCATTGTTTACTATGACTGTTGATTTTGTGTTATTACTATTTGCATGCTCCTTTGGTTCCTTAATACCAATGTTGTTCCTTAAAAGTTGTTGACTATTATCTGATCAAGTTGCTTTTTCCCTTTTTAGGATATTCAATAAATTATCTTTATAGCACAAACTTTCAAGAGATCATAATTTCTATTATTCCTTCTTCAAGACTCTGTAGACAGGTCTTAATGCTATTGTAATTACTTGTTTCACTGCTCCTTATTCTTGCAGAGGTTAACTCTCTCTTGTTTTTGTGAACTGTCCTTTCTTTGAATAGTGTCTTGCTTGACTTTACTGGCTATCATGTTACCTTTAATTACACTTTGAGACCTAATTACTCTTTAGCTTTCTTAGACTTCTCACAGATGACTGTCAAAGGTATGTGACTATTCATGCTACTTTTTCTCATGACTGTCTATTGCTCACTATCTTTTGGATTGCATTTGATATTGTGCTTCTTTGTCATGATGTCTTCTAATTAGAAGACTATCTTTCTATGATTTTGGTGTGCTGATCCTTCTTATGATGGAATGGCTATTTTCTACATTGTCTATGGACTACTCTCTTGGAAATAATTAAATGGAACATATGCTAGGTTTGCATAAGGCTCTATAATATAGACCTCTATGTTTGCATAAGCAATTTTTGTCTTTTTCATTATCTTAGTTGTCATCTCTTCTTAATCATGACTAGAATGGTCACTAAAATCATAGCTATTGGATCCTTTGTATTAGTCTTTGTCTTCTTCTATCTATTGTTCTAAGATTGATCTTCCTATTTAAGTGAGAAGTGGCTAGCATGATACACCTTAGATCCTTTTCAACTTGCAATGTATGGGAATGCAGTACTGGAACATGGTTTCAACAAAGTATACTCCTCCACAGGGTGGCATGAAAACCCAAAATGAAATCACAGATGCTGAAAACAATCTACGAACTATAGAGGCTCTTCTAAGTGCATTATCTAATTCAGAGATTTCAAATGTTGTTGATCTACCAATTGCTTTTGAGATTTGGGAAAAACTGGAACTTCTACATGAAGGAGACAAATATGTTAAAAGTTCAAGGCTACAGAGTCTGAAAGGGAAATTTGAAAATCTGAAGATGAGAGATGATGAAACTATCACTACTTTTATGCCAAGAGTAAATGAGATTGTTTGTGGTATCAGGTGTGCTGGTGGATTCTTGGATGAAGAAGAGATTGTTGGCAAAGTTCTCAGATCCCTTCCTACTTCTTATAAAATCAAGGCTGCTGCCATTGAAGAATTTAGAGCCCACACAATTGTCACAAGAAATCAATTGGTTGGTAAATTGGCTATATTTGAAATGAATGAGTTTGGAGATGAACCCCCAAAGACTGAATCTGCATTCAAAGCTAGTGCCTCTGTAAAAGGTAAACAAAGGTTTGATCCTAGAGAGAACTCTTCAAGGAAACTATCTTGGTATGAAAAAGCATGAAAAGACCTAGAAGAAGAAGCAGAAACTGCTCACCTTGAAGCCCTTATTGCAAAAAGATTGCCAAGAGGATCTGGTAAGTATGAAGGAAAATTGCCTTTTAAGTGATTTAACTACAATAAGATTGGTCATTTTGCCTCGAGATGTTTGGAAAGATTTTAAAGGCCAAATCCTAACAGATCAAGGTTCTAAAAGAATTGTTACTATATTCATGAAGGAGATGATGAAGGAGTAACAGATGATGAATCAAGGGCAAGAGACAATTCTGGAAGTGACTGGGTGTTCATTGCCATCAAGGAAGAAGATCCAATGCCCTCTAAATCTGTCAATCATAAAGCTATAGAAAAATATCTCAAATTGAAGAAAAGGATGATTGGGTCATTGATAGTGGTTGCTCTCACCACATGACTGGTGACAAAAATAAGTTCATAGGTTTGGAAAGGTATGAAGGTGGAGTGGTAAAATTTGGTGATAATTCTTCTTGTAGAATTAGAGGTAGAGGAACTATTTCTTTTGATGGAAGGAGCAAACTCATAATGTACTATATGTTGAAGGTTTGAAGCACAATCTTCTCAGCATTTGACAGTTGGTGGACAAAGGTTATGATCTCATATTCAAGAATGGAAAATGCAAGATCTTTAAGAGTTCTGGAATAGAGATTGCATCTGGTAGCCAAACAAAAGGTAACATCTTCCATTTAGTTGGTACTAGTAAAAGTTGTCTATTTGTGCAAGTTGATCAGAGTTGATTGTGGTATAGGAGAATGTGTCATGTAAATTTTGATAATATCATCAAGATAAGCAATACTCAGGCTGTAAGAGATCTTCCAAAACTGGTGAAACCTACAAATAGTTTATGTAAAGAATGTCAGTTGGGAAAACAGAGTAGAGTCTCATTTAAAAACAAGGAACAATCTTCTACCAGATTACTAGACTTAATTCATACTGATTTATGTGGTTCGACAAGAATCAGGAATGTGCAAGGTGATAGATACTTCATGTTGCTAATTGATGACTATTCCTAGATGATGTGGGTAACTTTTCTGAAAGAGAAATCAGAAGCTCTTAAGAAATTCAAAATATTCAAGGCTATGGTAGAGAATGAAACCAAATTAAAATTGAAATGTTTGAGGTCTGACAAAGGTGAAGAATTCACATCCAGTGAGTTCATAAAAATCTATGAGAAACATGGAATAAAGAGACAGTTGTCTGCTCCTAGGACTCCACAACAGAATGGAGTAGTTGAGAGGAAGAACCGGACCATCCAGGAAGCATCCAGGACAATGATGATGGAAGCAAATGTTCCTCAGATCTATTGGAGAGAAGCTGTTAGCACTATAGTCTATACTCCCAATCAAGTACAAATCAGAAGCAATACTGGTAAGACTCCTTATGAACTTTGGTTTGGTATCACTCCTATTGTAAGATATTTTAGAGTCTTTGGTAGCAAGTGTTATATTAAAAAGGATGAAGATCTAGGAAAGTTTGATGCTAGAAGTGATGAAGGAATATTCTTGGGCTACTCTACTCAAAGCAAAGCATACCAGTGTTATAACAAGAGACTGGGAAAGATTATAGAAAGTACAAATGTGAAGGTTGATGAAGGAATTTAAAAATCCTCAAGTTTTTATGAATATGATGAAGATGATCAGAATGGTGTTATGATTCAAGGAGCCCAAGCCCCTTCTAAAATTCAAATTTAAACTGATCTAGTAATTTATGAAGAAGAGATGAGCTTTAATGGGCCTGATCAAGAATCTGAAGTGTAAGAAACTCCCAAAGTTCCAAGGTATGTGAGATAGAATCACTCTGAAGATCAGATCATAGGTGACAAAAACAAAGGTGTTCAAACTAGAAGAAAAATTGCTCAAGATTCAGAAGAGTATTGTCTGATTTTAAAGATTGAACCTAAGACAGTGGATGAAGCTTGCAATGATGAAAACTGGACTAAAGTAATGGTGGAAGAGCTGATGCAAATTGAGAAAAATCACACTTGGGATCTTGTTCCCTGACCTAGAAACAAGAATGTGATTGGACCAAATAGGTCTTCTGGGACAAACTGAATGAAGTTGGTGAAGTAATCAGAAATAAAGCCAGATTAGTTTGCAAGGGCTATTCTCAAATAGAAGGAGTTGATTTTGAAGAAACTTTTTCTTCGGTGGCAAGAATTGAAGTAGTTAGATTATTTCTTGCATTTGCTACCTTCAAGGATTTCAAAGTATATCAGATGGATGTCAAGTCAACTTTCCTGAATGGTGACTTGGAATAAGAAGTATACATTGAGCAACCAGATGTATTTCAATTGTTTGATCATGATGATATGGTCAGCAAGTTGAAGAAAACACTATATGGACTTAAGCAAGCCCCAAGAGCCTGGTATAAAAGATTGGATAAGCATCTCTTGAAGATTGGTTTCAACAAAGGTACTACTAACTATAATTTGTATTTCAAAATTGATTATGAAAACATCTTGATTATTGAAGTGTTTGTTGATGATATCATTTTTGGAGGAAGAGATAGTATGTGTAAAACCTTTGCAAATCTAATGAAAAGTGAATTTGAGATGTCCATGCTTGGGGAAATGAATTTCTTTTTGGGTCTACAAATCACTTAAACAAAGAAAGGAATATTCATTTCTCAGTCCAAATATGTGAAAGAATTATTGAAAAGTTTGGGATGGAAGACTCAAAGCCAAAGAATACTCCCATGGCAACTGGATGCAAATTAAGCAAAGATGATCACTCACCTAAGGCTGATCAGAAAAAGTATAGGTCAATGATTGGAGGATTGTTGTATCTTACTCAAACTAGACTAGACATTATGTAGATTGTTGGTCTTGTTTCTAGATTCTAGGCTGATCCTAGAGAATCTCATGTCATGGCAATCAAGAGGATTTTTAGATATCTAAAAGGGATAGTTGAGTATGGTATGTGGTATCCTAGAGATCATGATTTTTCTCTTCATGCATATATAGATGTTGATTGGGCAGGTGATGTGGATGACTAGAAGAGTACCAGTGGTGGAGCATTCTTTTAGGGAAGAGATTGGTTTCTTGGATAAGCAAGAAATAAGAGAAAATATCTTTGTCCACTATAGAAGCAGAATATACTGCAGAAGCAAGTAGTTACACTCAAGTTTTTTGGATGAAAAAAATGTTAAGAGACTTAAGAGTGGAATATGGGGAGCCTATCACAATCTTTTGTGATAATTCAAGTGCAATAAATATATCTAAGAATCTAGTTTTGCATTCAAAGACTAAACATATATCCATCAAGTTTCACTTTTTGAGAGAAAAAGTAAACAAGAATCAAGTCAGATTGGAGTTTGTGCCTTCCAAGGATCAGATTGCAGATATCTTTACTAAACCTCTACCTAAGGACTCTTTTGATTTTCTCAAGGAGAAGTTAGGGATTATTGCCCCTTTGGTGATGAACTAAGGTGCACTAATGTGCATAAGTCCGGTGGATATCACAGTCATATCTTGTGATCCAAATTGATGATGGGAAGCTGCCACTTAGGGGGAGCAGCTGGTATAATTATGAAGTAGTGAAATTGCAAGTATGTGCCCTTTGCCATTGATGTCAAAGGGGGAGAGAAGACATGTGAAAAACAAGTGGTTGTTGATCAAAGGAGGAGCAAGGAAGAGAATACATGTAAATGATTGTTGTTGATAGGGGGAGTTGTGTCAGTAAGAAAAAGTTCTTGTCTTGATGGTCAAAACAATTTTTCACATCATATGTTGCCATCAATGACAAAGGGGGAGATTGTTACAAGTATGGGCCTAACCGGTGTTGTCATTGATGTCAACATACTCCTGTTGCATTAATGATAAGGATTTGATGATTTGTTTACTAAGGATATTGAGAAAATTAGTCATATCAGGAACAATGAAGAACAGTGAAGATAGTAAAGTAAAAGTCCAAGTTAAGATGAGGATCAGAGGATGCGGTTGAAAGGGTTTCTAGATATGTGTCTTAAGATGATTTAGTAAAGATATTAGAGGTCCACATGAAGATCTAAAGAAGTTATGGTCACTCAATTAAAACTAGTTCCGGCAGTTGTTTAGAGGTGACTAAGTGATACAGATAGGTCCAGTGAGATCCAGAAATGCTTTATCCTATTCTGTAGATTTGAGGGAGTATTTAGGAAGTCTTTGTGAAGTGTCAACTTGTTTGGTTCATGGTTTGAAGGTCCAAAAGCATCTATTCCTTTGTGACAGTGATGACAGACTATGTTCTTAAGGTTTCAAATGAAGGAGAGAAGGATTTCAGTAAGCAGATGAAATGTTGATGTTTGTGGTGATTCAGGCAAGCTTGTGAAGGTCTTTGGATCATGTCTAGTTTGTGTTGGTGGTCCGCATTGGAGTTTAAGCTTGCATTTGAAGAATTACTTCTAGATGAAGGTGTTCTTCCTTAGACTGGCCGACCAGATGAGTTACTCATCCTGTGGATGTTCTTGTAGATGTTTGCCAACTTAGATGATTATTCCTAAGTCAATTTATTGTATAAATAAGGAATTGTGAAGTCATTTCAAAGGGTAACTTGTTGAGATGAGTGTGTTGTAGTGAGGAGGAAAGTGAAAAGCAGAGTAGAAGTATTAGGTTTAAATGGAACTGAATCAAGCATGGTGAAGATGTTATTCTCTAGTTCATGTATTTGATACTTAATATTTTGTAGATAGTGTGTCTCTTGTAGGCAATGAGCCTCTTATGAGTAGTGTGCTTGGGTAGTGAGCCCTAATTGGCATGTGCCATTTTGTTCTTTCTATTCTTCTAACATAGAATACAATCTTGGGTTAATCACCCCGTCATTTTTCCCTTAACCATGTTTTCCACGTCAAAATCTTGGTGCCTTGTGTGTTAATGTGTTTCTGCTCTTGGTTCAATGCATTGTGTTTCCATGATTGAATTATTATTATGCTACTGAATTACAGAGTGAATTTAAATGTTTAAAGTGCAAGAAAGTTTTGGACAACTGATTCACCCCCCCTCTCAGTTGTATGCCCTGAATCTAACAATTCTCAGATTGAAGGTATAGATTTTGAGAAGACCTATGGTCAAATGGAAAGGATTGAAGCAATAAGAATGTTTTTGGCATTTGCAAAACACAAAGATTTCAAAGTGTACTAGATGGATGTGAAGTCTACATTCTTGAATGGAGAGCTAGAAGAAGAGGTTTACATTGAACAATTAGAAGGATTTTAGTTATCAGACCAAGATGACATGATGTGTAGATTGAAGAAAGCCTTGTATGAACTAAAGCAAGCTCGTAGAACCTGGTATGCAAGGTTGGATAAGTACTTATTGTAATTAGGGTTTAGTAAAGGTACTGTAGATAGTAATCTCTATTTCAAAATCAATAATGATCAAATTCTGATTGTTGCAGTCTTTGTTGATGATATTATCTTTGGAGGCAATGAAGGTATGTGTGAGAAATTTGTAGAGGAAATACAAAAGGAGTTTGAGATGTCTATGTTTGGTGAAATTAATTTATTTTTAGGACTATAGATTACTCAATTAGGTAAAGAAATTCATTTCTCTATCTAAGTATGTACATTCCAATGTTGATGTACATGCCAACGTTTATGTACATTCCAAGATTGATGAATTGTATAAATACATGTAATGAAGTCGCAAAAAATGGATCCATGGGAAAAGATGGGAATATAATTGTGT
Source organism: Cunninghamia lanceolata (assembly GCA_027924645.1). Lineage (NCBI taxonomy): Eukaryota > Viridiplantae > Streptophyta > Pinopsida > Cupressales > Cupressaceae > Cunninghamia > Cunninghamia lanceolata. Next base: position 13,356,437 of record BSBN01000892.1, read on the forward strand.
GTGAGTGAAGAAGGAAAAAAAGAAGAAGAATAAATTTGCTTCAATGGAACTGAACCCTGGCAAGGAGTATATGCTACTATCTCAGTTCACCAACTCTAGCAATGATCCTTTTTGGCAATGAACCTCTTCTCTTGGTAGTGAACCCTTTCATTTGAGTAGTGAGCTCTGGGGAGTGATCCCTAAGGTAGTGAGCTTTTGATTTTTGGTATTGTTACTACATATTATATTGTGAGTTACCATTCACCATGGTTTTTCCCTTATTGGGTTTTCCACATAAAAATCTGGTGTCTCATGTGTTGAATGTGTGATTGTGCTTAAGTTTTTGATTTCTTGATTTCATGGTTAAATCATAATAAAAATAATTAAGTGACTAAAGTGTTGAAGAAGTTAAGTTTTGCTTACAACTGAATCACCCCCCTCTTAGTTGTCTTGTGCATTTCAACAAGATATTGTGTATAAGTAATGTAATCATGACACCCTTTACCCCTCTTTGCATAGCCTAAGACACTCATAAATGTAATTTAACACCTATTAAGGTAATAATCACTAAATACCTTGTTACTTGTTATATAAACTTGTCATTTATAGTTTATGATAACACTTATTAAGGTAATTAATAAATCATATTAAATTTAATATTTGTTAAACTAGACTTATAAATTGCCCTCCTACCATGCAAAGAGAGAGTTAAAGAGGAGGGAGAGTTCAAACTAAGGTGGAAAAGTCATACAAGAGGTTAGTTTGCTTCTATTCTCGACTTTTGAGTCAAACTGGGCTATTTTCGGAAGTCAATTTGGTCAAACACCTTGAGAGGAGTTCTAAGATAAAATAGCTCATTTTGGAGTAGTTATGGGCCCTCTTATTTAGGAATTTTCCTCTTGCTTACCCAAAATCTGAGAGTTGACTTTTCCAACCTATTCTTGCATCAGTTGGAGTCCAGTTAGATAGGAGATGACTTCTCTTTGTCTTTTGGGGAGAGATTTTTGTATTATAGGAGAAAAAGCTTGTGCTTTTTCTTAATTCTTACTTTTTCTCTGGCCTTTAGTATTGTAACTTAGCATTTTATAGATTTTATATAGTAGTAGCTTTATTTTAAGCATATTTTACAGTTATTGTAGAGATATTCCTTCCATTTTTCAATAAAATTAGGTGTTTTTCTTTTCAGATTTAGGTGTCTTGTTCTCTTTCAATTGATTTGATAAAGATTAATTATGTTTTAAATCAAAACCTTTAAGTTTTTTGTCTCATTCATTGAATGCAAGTATACAAAGGTACAAGTTTTACCACAGGTTATAGATTGTGCAAGTGATTTTTTGTGTTTCTATTAAATATTTACGTGATAAGATTGTTCAACTAAGTTGTATGAACAGATATATTGAAAGGTAGTTCTGAATCAAGTTGCAATGTTAGGGTATAATTATTGGTGCATCACCTCTAAGGATCAATTTTAGTTTTATTAATCATACTTCTATATCTTTTCCTTGAAAGTACATCAGATCCAAGGGGCATTTAAAGGGAGCCATTTCTTCCAAAGGTTCATTCTCATTATACACAACCCACAGTCTGAGATTGATCCAATGTGTTATGGGATTGTTAGACTTAGTGCTTGACAAGGTGCAATCCTTCGTGATAACACTTTAATTATGTTACAGAGAATTATTGTGTTGTGTTTGTACTTGTTTGTTGTAGATTTGTCTTCATCAATCCATCTCCTCATGGCATGAAAGATCTTCATCTCCCTGTGAGAGCTTCACCTCTAAGGTGACATCCACTTTGCATTTGAATCAATTTATCATATCATTTGCTTTTGCCTATGTCCACCAAGGACACACAATCTCTATCTAACAATGGTGTTGAAAGTGTTGAATGCCATTCCAGGGCTTGATCAAGGTAAGCTCCTAAACACCACAACCCCCAACCTCTCTCTTGTGATTGCAGGTGATAGGTGTCAAATCTTGTGGAGAGGAGTTGCTAGAGATCAGTGTAGAGCATAAAGATTCTAGATCTGAAGAAACCAACATAAAATATCCTTAATTGGACAAGGGAGATCCCTCTTTCATTGTCTAGTTTTTCACTATTAGAAATCTCTGAGTAGGGCATTGTCTACAACATATTTGTCTCTTGGTCTCGAGAAAAAGTGCTACCTTAGGAAAGGGTGATCCATCTTTTGTCCTCTAGTTTGTCATTGTCAGAAATTTTTGAGTAGGGTATAGTCTACAACATCATTGGCTCCCAGTCTCCAAAAAAAGTGCTACCTTTGACAAGGGTGATCGCTCTTTCATCCCCAAAGTTTTTCCTTTTTGAAATTAAAATACTGGTATATTTCTAATATATATTTAGTTCCTTCTTGTGTGAGCATTTGTTGAGTTTCGTCCATTTGTTTACGATTTTGCATAACTAGTGTTTTAGGCCTAATCAAATTAGTGTTTTAACATGACATCAATTTATTCTATCTTTCCAAACATCTCATAGTGACATCAGACATGTATCTGAGTCCTCTATCATAGTTGTTTCTTAGCTCGATCTATGTCCTTGAATGCATGTGTGAAAGAAGGGTTTAATTGAATTTAATTAACATACAATTTGATCATCCCCATTTTAATACATAACATTTTTTGAACCTATGTTTTTATGAACATTGCATCTTGTTGAGTGTTGTAAATAATATTTCCATTTATACACACCATATTCATCATTCTACATTAAAAAATCTTTCAAAAAAACTGAAAATTTTGAAAAAATTAAGCATCCTAGGCTTGCATCAAGGCCTAATTTGCACTATTTTCATTGCATTTTATCTAAAACATTTAAATTTCTAATATTTACATCACATATGACATAAATTACAAAAGTTCACCATTTCATAATCATTTACCTTGCATTTATATACTTTATTTGCTAGGGTTTGCTTGAAATTTTGCCATTTTCATATAACCTATTAATTCCAAAAGCTAGGGTTTGTAGCTAAAATCTTGTTTCATATTTTACTACTCATTTTAGCACTCATTCAAACTTGATTTTGGACAATAGTTTTTCATCATTGTGTGTTTTTGCATTTAGATTTCAAATTTTACATTTACACATTGTGTATTTCAACAAAAATTAACATATTCATTCATTTTTCCTTAAAATTTCACTTACACTTTGCATTGTAGAATTTTGATATCATATTTAAATCTGATCTGAGTTATTTTACATATTAAATCTGATTATATTCCATTCATTCATCATTTTGCATACTTTTGAAATGCCTTAATTTTACTATTGGGGTTTCAAAAATCCTTGCATTTTTACTACATTTTCGTTAATCTTTCATCTAGCACTGTAAGATTAGTGTGTTGTGAAAAATTCTGATGCATTATTGGACTGATTAAAAGGTTTTAATTTTCTTCCCCTCATCATTGTCCTAATCTCATTACATATTTTGTGCATTTGCATTGAAAAAAGTGAACATTTTAGGTGCATAAACAAGCATAGATTGGTGTTGTTTCATTGTATTCATCTTAAACATCTTGCAGCTCAGATCTTGCACTCATATTCAAGCATATATTCATTTGTAATTTGAAAATTTGGCATAATTTCAAATCATTGTGTGAAAATTGGCATAATCTTAATTACATAGTGTGTATTTCAACACTACTTGTTTACACACCTTTGAAATAATCAATTGGGCCTTGTTTTGTTGTACTCCTTCCTCCTATCCACTTTGTTTGTTGTGGAATTTGAGTGTATTCTTACCCATTTCCCTCAAACAAGTGTTTTAGGTGTGAAATAGTCCCACATCTATAGCTTTACATCATAAAAACAATGATATAGTCCCTCCTTGTCCTAATAGGAAAAGGAAGACTCCTGAACCTAAAATAACATTCGCATGAAACATTAGAACACATGAAGATATTGAAGGCCCACTCTACATCACTATTAACATAATGGGGACTTCAGTAAGAGGGGCCCTTATTGATCCAAATTGCACGACTAAAAGTTTTACAGAAGAGTTCCTTTACTAACACAAACTTCTGCAAGAAACTCATAAACTAATAGATTTAATGATAAAAACACATAATGGATCCTTCATCCTAACCATAGGGAAGATCTCTTTGATGATTGAATTACTCGATAAATCCTTGGAACAAACATTTGATATTATCCTGCTATCTGACCTCTTCTGTGTAAAACTAGGCCATCCATGGCTCAAGGGTATGAAAGTTGTCCCTTCAACTCTTTGCCAATTCTTAAAATTCCCTCATCGTGGGTCCATACAAACTATTCATCATAGCCTATGGTAACCTACAATGGCCTTGAAAAACATCATCCTTTATTACTTCTAGATGAAACCTATAAAAGAACCTGAGCCTAGAACATACCAAACCATCTTGGGATATCAGCATTACGAAGCACAATTACTATCTAGATTGGTTGGTCCCCCTATTCAACAAACAACACCTAAAGAGAAATTGACATTACAAGAACATAGTAGACTAAAATGAAAAGAGATATATGCTAAGGTTCCTCCTCCCTCATCCCTACAAAGATCAAGAGAAAATCATAGAAAACAATACCATGCATCACCACAAGTTAATCACACATTTGGTTCTTCCTCTGAGATACAAAAAACTTATGGAAAAATATGAGACTCCTTTTGAAGATATAAAAATAAAACAAGAAGAAATAGACAAGATCGAGAAATAAAGAAGAGAAGGAAAGCCTTGGATTGAAATAGTTCATCACCTCAACAAGAAAACATTAAACCACCTAACATCGAAGAAAACCAAGAAGAGTCCAAGGTCGGTAAGGTAAAGGGTTAAGGAATCTGAATGGGCACTTGTCACCTATGTACCTCTCTCCTCCAACATCAATGGGATTAGGATGAGGATGATTTGCTTGTTGACAACTACTAGCATGATCATGTTTTCAGGTAAGTATTTCTAACCCTGTTGGCCACCTTTGTCGTAGCATGTTATGCTCCCTCGTGATGTGTTATGTGTTGTTTAGGCCTCCTTGGATGACCCTTGATACTCTTGTAAGGTCAAGGATACTAGGATATCACTTCTATTGTGACCATTCTTCTATTTGTATCATCATTCTTCTACTATTTCTCTAATCCATTTTGTTGTTGTATGTCATGCCTTAGGGGCATAACATCATAGAGGGGTTTTTGGGGGACATCCTCCTACATGGTGTTCCTAAGGCACTTGTTCTCCTCTCTTATTTTATTGTTTATCTTCTTCTAGTGATTCTACCTAGTTGGCGAATGACAAAAACAAACAAATACTGATATGGACCGTGTGTCCCTTCAGCAAGAAAAGCAAAAATGGACCTAGTCCATACATGATGATGGGGTTGATATACATATATTCAATACTTGACTAGTAGAATCACTCCATGTGATGCATCATTTTATGATATTTCTTGCGACTAACATTTTACAATCCACTCAATCTTCTCTTACACACTTTGATTGGTATCTCACCTTATTACTACACTTGGTTCTAAGGTACCTACAGTATATCCCAACAATTATAATCAATTCCAAACCCATAGTATACCCTTAGTCCGTAATGTGACTATTTTCATGCATAGATTTAATGAATTTATTTTTTATTATCTTAGAGTAAGATTTCTAACCTCTCTTGATGTTTATCTTAGCTTATCATATCAATATGATTGTGGGAACATTCGACAATCATTAGCACATGTTGCCTTGGGGCATGGGCTTTGTGAGAGCTCTTGTTCCCTTGCATGTCTTTTCTCTACCTTAATGTACTTGATACTAGAACACGATATCAATCACCTTAAGGTGGGGGCATATATAATGATATATGTTTGATGATTTTGGTACTAGCAAAGCATGTTTGTAAACCCTCTCTATGAGGTACGATGTTGTATCTCTAGCGTGAGTACACATTTTTATTTATATTTCAATCAAAATCCCTCTCTATGAGGTAAGATAGCATATTATTTATTAGAGAAGCCCTTTATGTGAGGTGAGATAATGTATCTCTTGAGCTAGTGCGTATCCTTTAATTCAAAATCCCTTATGGGGAAGGTGGTATGGTGTACCTCTTGAGCTAGTGCACATTCTTTTATCAAAAAGTCCTCCATGGAGGTGGGGTTGGATCTTGAGACTATCCTCCCTTAAGTGTGTCTTTGGTGGTGGTTGTGGCATAATCCCAACTATCAAGTGTGTCTATAACATGTTTGAGATGGTGAGACTTAGCAATAAACTCCTTCCATTACTCATGTTTGCCATGTTTAAGATGTATAATATGTATGTGGCATGCTATATGGCACTTGTGTATTTTGTGTGTCTTCTGTGTGTTTTCCCTCGCGTGTAGTGTAAATGGTGTGATGATGATTCCTCCCTAAACTTGAGTTTAGTTTGACGTGTCTTCCCCCTAGTGTAGTGTAAAGGGTTTGGCGATGAGTCCCCCCTACACTTGAGTTTTGTATGGTGTGTTTTCCCCTAAAGTGTAGTGTAAAGGGTGTGGCGACGAGTCCCCCTTATACTTGGGTTTTGTATGACATGGTTTCCCCCCTTGGTGTAGTGTAAAGGGTGTGGCTGTGAGTCCCCCCTAAATTTAGGGGTTTTGTGTTGTAATTTTGTTTCCATGCATACATATTATGAAAATGAAAATGCTATATCAATGTATTCATCATTTTTTACGTGTCTTCAATATTGTCTTCTATGTGTCTTACGTGCTTCCTACCATCTTCATTGTGTTTTACGTGTCTACAATGTGTCTTCTAGTGCATACCCAAGACTATGGGCTAGAAATAGTTCCTCAATCTTTTTGTATGCCTTAGCTTCAAGTGCCTGGCATGTTTGATGTGTTTTCGATTGTACTTTAATGCATGTATGGGTCGTAAGATCATACATGCATTAAAGTGGGGGCTAAATGTTATGTCATAAAATGTCCCACTAAGACTTTTACCTCCTAAGTTTAGCTCTCAGGTCCTTTAGATCTCATCATGCATGTTTAAAATGAATCCTGAAGTAAAATTCATTGAAACTCATGTCAAATGGGACCTAAGGGTGAACCTTAAGCTTAATTTGGACCCAAAATATGCCCTAGATTTGGGTGCCCATTCCCTAGTGCTGCCCTATTTTGTCGGGGTCCCAAATTTGAATGTCAGCTTATGACTATTAAAAACATTTCCCTTGTCAACGTCTTAAGTCTGAATTATGAAAGTTTAGTGGGAATGCATTTATAATCATGTTTAGGACTTCATTTTACACCTAGATAGACAATGTAAACTTGTGATCTTATGCTAAGGATACTCAAGGCTTTCATTGTGTTGCAAAGCAGTATTGTGTTGTGTTTATACTTGTTTATTGCAAATTTGTCTTCATCAATCCATCTCCTCATGGAATGAAAGATCTTCATCTCCCCATGAGAGCTTCACCTTTGAGGTGACATCCACTTTGTGTTTCAATCAATTTATCATATCATTTGCTTTTGCCTCTGTCCACCAAAGACACACACTCTCTATCTAACAACGGTGTTGGAAGGCTTGAATGCCATTCCAAGGCTTGACTGAGGAAAGCTCCTAAACACCCCAACCCCTCTCTTGTGATTGCGTGTGACAGGTGTTAGATCTTGTGGAGAGGAGTTACAGGAGATCAGTGTAGAGAATAAATATTCTAGATTTGAAGAAAGTAGTGGAAAATATCCCTAATTGGACAAGGGTGATCCCTCATTCATCCTCCAGTTTGTCACTATGGAAATCTCTAAGCATGGTATAGTCTACATCATATTTGGCTCTCAGTCTCTAGAAAAAGTGCTACCTTGGACAAGGGCAATCCCTCTTTCATCCTCTAATTTTTCACTATCAGAAATCTCTGACTAGGGTACAGTCTACAACATATTTTGCTCCCGGTCTCCAAAAAATGTGCTACCATAGACAAGGGTGATCCCTCTTTCATCTCTAAAGTTTTTTCTTTATGAAATTAAAAACTTGGTATGTTTCTAATCTATTTTAGTGCCTTCCTGTGTGAACATTTGTCAGGTTTCATCTGTTTGTTTATGATTTTGCATTATTAGTGTTTTAGGCCTAATCATATTAGGGTTTTAACAAGATATCAATCTATTCTATCTTTGCAAGAATCTCATAGTGACATCAGACTTGTAGCTGAGTCCTCCATCTCATAGTGACAACAGTTTAATTGAATCTAATTAAGATACAATTTGATCATCCCCATTTTCATTCATAACATCTGCAAATTACATAAGAAGAGAGGATGTTTGTCAAGAAGAGAATGAACATGATGAAACTATAAAACATCCAAGAACTTGAAAATGGTTACTTGAAATTGATGAGAACATAATGGAAAAGATTTAAGGCAAGAGGTCATCATGAACAGTTTGGTTGTGGGCTTCCAGACTTTTCAATGAATACTTTGAGAATAAAACATTAACTAAACAATTCCAACTCTTCATGCAATTACTAAAGAAATTAAATATTTGGGTAAAGAAAGTGTTCGATCAAAATAAAATTATTATTAGAAGCCTTTTCAATGCACTCAATTCTATTGGAAAGACTAGCAAGGAGAAAGATAAAAGAGCTATTTGTAGAGTAATAACAACCTCAATAGTAAGAAAATAATTAAGAAAGACTTGATTAATGAGGAAAACTTGTGTTGACTTAAGCTTTAATTGTAAAACATTATCAAAATCACTAGCATTAAGATCAAGACTAGATAGTCCTCTTGGAAATGATACCTGAGATTTCATTGGTAGGCTTCCATGAGTTGACTAGAAGATAATCAATAGCACAAAGGATTGAACGATTTTGGCACACTAACTCTAGGGTATCACCGAATGTAAAAGATGTTTTAAAGTTAAGAATTGGTGATAAAGACCGCACACCACATCCTAAACATTACTTGGAATATAGCCAAACAACATTGTACAAACAATATTATGAAACACACCCAAGTATAGCAATCTCACAAAGAGCATTTGAATCCCATAAGTTATTTTATTATGTTCCTCTTAAAATTCATAATACATGTTGTTGCAAATACCATGTAGAGTTTTCTATGTATCATCAATTATTATGCAATATTCGTTCTACTTTGTACACTAACAAAATATTACTAGAGTGTGGTGCAATTCAACTACCAAAGTCATCTTAGGACTTATTGGATTTATTTCTATGTATTAGAGATGATGGTTGCTTTTTTTACAAGAATTATTGTTTAAATGTTCAAAGTGTTTACAATGTGGTGGGTTATCAAAGTTTATATCATGTATTCATGAGGTTAGCAAGCATGATTTTGGAAAGAAAATGGTTGAGAAAAGAACTATGAGACAGTGAAATACAATTTGAAAAGTGGAGGTGAAGGTTCTAGATGTGAGTTCATTGTAAGAGAGGTAAGTATTGCTGATTTTATTGATGATTTTAAGAAAAACTTTTTTACAAGTATGCTAGACACAACCATAGGTCTTGATAGTTAGATCAATAATTTAGAATGTGTAAAGACTTTTTCCTAAATGGAACTATTGTCTCTATAGTTGATTTTGTAGAAAACTACACACTACAACCAAAAAATTAAGTGCAATCCTAGTACTACAATTTTATTCAAATTACTATTTTTTTCACATCACATAAAGACATGCCCTTGAGAGTACAAAAGAGAACAAGAAGATTGTCAGAGAATACCATTTTTACATGAGTGACATGATCAATCTCCTTCATCAGAGTATGTGCAGTATTGTTTTTAAATATTTGATGGGTTCTTGTAAGAAAAAGATATTATAATGGATCAACATCTCATTTGGTTAGATAATTGGACTATTCAACTCAAGATTTCTCGTATGTTCTATTGGTTGAGCAGAATGCATGCATTGAAGGGCATACCTCATATTTGGAATTGTTTTGAAGCTAGGCATGGAAAAGAGGAACATTATGGAGTGGATGCATGCTTGAAGAGCCTCTTTTTAAAGAACAATGAAATATTAGAGGTGGTACTACATTCAATGAGACAAATTCATTGTTAAGTTGTGTAACTATGCATTGTCACAAGGATTGGCTCTTGATTCAAAAGTGCACAAGTTCTTTTGGTTGGTTGATGAGGAGATAGAGAGAGAGAAATTAGATTGTCAGAGAATCAATGAATCATCAAAGATGCATTCATTTCAGAGCTCAAATGCAAGTGCATGGACTATTTGGACATGCAAATTACCTTATTTTTATTAGAGTTGTATTAAATGTGATTCAAATAACTTTATTTCAAGTGAGTGGGTAGATGCATGGATTCCATTCTATTTAACCCCTCTATCTCAAGGTATTCATCTTTAATCAATGACATGGAGAGCTCAGTTGACTATGAACATCTTTTAGACCTTGTACAACTAGGTCATGTTTATGCAGTTATTGCACCACATGGAAATGAAGAGAGATCAAACTATCGGTTGGCGTGATGTGTACAAGGATAACAAAATCTAACATGACCTACGATAGATGATGATGGGTTCACATATCCTACAGGATCAGTTGTTATTGTTGGGACTTGGTTGCGAACATATATGATTAGAAAGAATGACATCCTTGCATTTAAAGACTTTTAGAAGCACAAAACCATATTCATGTATTTACACTTAGTTGTTGCAACAAATGTTAAGTTACTAAAGCATCATGCAAAACTAAAAACAAAACAACTATGGACAATTAGTAATGTTGATCATGAACCAAGATTGGATACTTTGAAGGTAAGAGATGACCCCTCAGCTACACTTGACTAGAATGTAAACATCCAAATGGGATAGGTATGACAATTTTTATCTTAACTTGTTCTTGTATTTTCTATTTTGTAGAATTATTTTATTAAAAATATTATTTCTTTAACTATAATCCATGCTTTTGACTATACATGATTGTGAATGAGGCTATCTTGGATGGCATCATAGACATGAGGTATAATTTTTAGTGTGCATTTGTTTTTCTTTACAAATATTTGTACATACTAATTTCTAAATTCATTTTGTGCATATTCTACAATCAAGGCATTGCATGAGATGGCATCTCTTTGATGTGTTCTACTAAATAGTTCATGTGCCTTGTCTATGCTTCCACATTTTACATACATGTCTCATAGTGTAATTGCAACTACAACATCTGACAAAATTATCATGTATCCTTCATGCTTTGATGGATGTCCATATCATGTTCCAAAGATCCAAATTTGGTACATGCAGGGAGGATGCTGGAAAAGGTTGTGGAATTTAGCTTTACACCTACTAATTACATTTTATTTAAAGTGTCTAAAGCCTTTTCAACAAATCCATTTTGTGCATATCCTACAATTAAGGCACTCCATGGGACCACATTTCTTTGAGGTATTCCGTTGAATAGTTCATATGCATTGTTTATGCTTCCACACTTTATATTCATGTCTCCTAGGGCAATTGCAACTAGAACATCTGATAAAATTCCCATGTCCTTCATGCTTTGATGGATGTCCATACCCTTTCCCAAAGATCCCATTTTAGCACAGACATGGAGGATGCTGGCAAAGGTTGTGGAATAAGGCTTTACACCTACCAATTGCATTTTATTTAAAGTGTCTAAAGCCTTTTCAACAAATCCATTTTGTGCATATCATATAATCAAGGCATTCCATGAGATGCCATCTCTGTGAGGTGTTCTATCAAATAGTTCATGTGCCTTGTCTATGATTCCACATTTTGCATACATGTATCACAATGCAGTTGCAACTACAACATATGATAGAAAATTCCCATATCCTTCATTCTTTAATGGATGTCCATACCCTATTCCAAAGACCCTATTTTGGCACATGTAAGGAGGATGTCGGAAAAGGTTTTGGAATTTGGCTTTACACCTACCAATTGCATTTGCTTGAAAGTTTCTAAAACCTTTTAAAAAAATCCATTCTATGCATATCCTACAATCATGGCATTCCGTGAGACCACATTTATTTGAGGTGTTATGTCAAAAAATTCATATTCCTTGCCTATAATTTCACATTTTTCATACATGTCTCACAGGACATTTGCAACTACAAAATCTAACAAAATTCCCATATATTTCATGCTTTGATGGATGTCCATACCTTGTTCCAAAGTTCCCATTTGGCACATGTAGGGAGCATGCTAGCAAAGGTTGTGGAATTTGGATTTACATGCACCAATTGCATTTTCTTGAATGTGTCTAAAGCCTTTTTCAACTAATCCATTTGGTTCATATCCTAGAATCATGCCATTCCATCAGACCATAATTCTTTAAGGTGTTATGTCAAACAATTCATGTTCCTTGTCTATGCTTCCACATCTTGCATATCAACTATAACAAGACTGTTATAATAGTTGGAACAAGAGTTTAGAACTCCTTTGACTTACTCAAAATAATCAAGAGGTATAGTCAAAATCATGTCAATTGTGTCATAGAAGTCTTCATCCGTCCTAATATAGGTGTGTAAGGGGCTATGAACTAAAACGTAGATAACTAAATGTGTCATAGAAGTGGAATATGACATCTATTCCATAAATAAGGTAGCTATAGTGATAACTCTTAGGTTTACAAAACATCTTACTTTACCTCAACCTCCTCCTTTGTACCTTTACATGGGTGGTCCCTTTAGACTAATAACCTCAAGCTCATTAATCCCCCTCTATTTAAAATTTAGACATTAAGACTTATCACCTTGTTGACTAGTTTTAGGACTATGAATGAAGATCGTTAGGGAAGATTATATATATGAACTCATCCTAGTCATGGACACTTCATAACCTAGGAAAGAACATTCTCTCATCATACGCAAAACTCCATGCAACCATGATGAAACAATGAAGTACCATGTCAATCAAGACAAACCAAGTAAAAATAAATGGATGCCAAACTGACTCATAAGAGGACATCGTAGAAAATGTGGTACAGGAGCACCTAAAGGAACACCGTGGAACAAGAAGACACCAATGACCATGAGAGGATCCTATGGAGCCAATCAAATCAATTGGAGCATCTTGAAACTAGTTATGACATGTGGTAATGGTCAAGGTGATGTAAGGGACAAATGCCCTGAGGGTATTGGCAAATACCCTAGGACCAAAAATGATGTAATTTGGGCCAATAGTGCCTTTGGTGTAGGGGGCATATAGATAATTTAGTTAATTGCTTGTTTATGTAGTTCATTTTAATATTTCATTTTTGCATAAGGTCCAAGTGACCAGTTCAAAAGCCTTAGTGCCATGTAGTCATGTTTAGTAGTCGAAGAGGGTTGTAACTGGCAAGAAGTTGTGTAAACTATGTGGTGGATAGTTGCAAAGCGGTTGGCATACCCAGCGATGTAACTGCCACCAACACAGTGAAATATAAAACCAGTTCTAGGAGATCAGAGAGGAGAGATATATAGAATAGATAGAGATATAGAGTGGAGTAATTGGAGACTGGGTTGTATGAATTAACTGCAATAAATAGAGAAGTTATTTTATTTTGTACTTTCTTTCAATTTGATAGTTTCACTTCTATCTTATTGATTGGCACAAAGGGCTGTAAACTATTTTTATTTTGTTCTGAGAGTGACAATATCAGATTGGACCTTTCCATCAATGTAAGTCTCTGATTCTCATGGAATAGGTCCTGGACAACTTGTACAATATGAAGCTAACCCTAACAGTGCAGGAGAAGTGCAAATTGGAATGGTGATCACCATTAGAATGCAAGATTGAGGCCACGGGAAGGATGGCACTACTGTGAAGTAGAGGGGTGAGTCTGTGTGAGAAACACATCTGTGTGTTTGTGTTGGAGAAGAATGACTCGGTGTTGCAGAGAAGTGACAAAGAGGAACATTAAGTGTATCAGCCTATCGGCCAAATAGAGTCAAGTGTTCTATTGAGGGGACTGAGTTTCATCGATCGAGCTATGTTAGAATGATAAGTTACAAGTGTTTCTGAAAACAGTGACATCGAAGTGACCGAGTGTGTCAGCCTGAGAATTTTTGAGAAGGCTGAACATATTTGTTTTGCTGATGGTTGAACCAGTTCAACGGTTTAATGGGTTCAATAGGTTCAATTGGTTCATTAGTTTAGTTAGTTCATTTGGTTCAAAGCTGATGCATATCGGCATATCAGTGAGTTGGGTTTGAGGACTGCCGATAGATACGAGTGTTGCCAATGGAGATTCCAGGGAGATGATAAGCATCAGGGTGATATTTCTAGAGGAGGCTGATGATATAATGTTTGACTGATGAACATAAGGTTTCGGTGTGATAGAAATAGTCAGGGAGACTAAAGGTAGTGAGGCCGACAAAGCAAGTCTAGCCAATACAGAAAGAAGGGACCAGTTTCGGTGAGACAATTGGATCTCTTGCCGATCTTGGATGAAATAGCTATTTCGTAGGTTTGCAACCTATGCACACTGCATCAAGTGGTATCAGAGTAGAAAGAAGATCCTTGAGGAAGTAGTAGGATTTGGTGAGGATGCCACCTAAGAATTAGATGGGTAGGGAGAATAATGAACTAAGGGAAGCCTTAGAGGAAAGAGAAAAAGATTTGATGGAGAGAAGAGAATGGGATGTTGAAAGAGAAAGAGAGTTAAGACAAGTGAGAAGAGAGAATGCATCAATCTTGGCAAGGTTGGAAGCATTGGAGAAGAATCCTAGAAAGGATGAACAAGATGATCAAGAAGGAGATGATGAGGGACATGAGAAGGCAGATGAGGAGGTAGGTGAGAACCCTCCTGAGGACAAATTGCATCCTGAAGAGAAGAAATTTGTGAGATTGCTGAAGGCGGTTCAAGGTAGTGGAACAAAGATAGAGTTGCCTATCTATCAGGGGAAGATGGATAGTGAAGAGGTATTAGGGTGGATAGATGCCATTGAAATTTTTTTTGAGTATGAGGAAATGAGTGATGATAAGAAGGTTAAATTTGCAAAGACAAAGATGAAAGGGACAACACATACTTGGTGGAGTAGTGTACAAGCAGAAAGGGTGGCTAAAGGTGGAACAAAAATCACTTCTTGGGGTAGGATGAAGGATATGGTGAAGAGTCAGTTTCTTCCATCTGATTATAATATTCAAACAAAGAGGATGAGATAGAATTTGAAGCAAAAGGACATGGATGTTCTGTCCTATATTGAGCAATTTCATAATCTTAGTATTAGAGGGGGATTGGAAGATGAAGAAGAGAAAGTGGCAAGATACCTTAATGGGCTTAGATACAACTTGCAAGATGAAATTGGTTTGAGCATACCAAAATCACTTGGAGAATGTTTTCAATTGGCCATAAGGGCTGAAGAGAGGGTGAAGTGGAAGCAAGAAAGATAAGGAGGTGGTGGTAGAGGATCTAGAGGTAGGGGCAGACCTACTAATGAAGGATAGAGTAGCAATGAGAAAGGCAAAGAGTTTTCTGCAGATTAGAGAGGTGGATATAGAGGTGGAGGTAGATTTGAATTAGGTAGAGGTGTATTCACAGGTAGATGTTACCATTGCAATGAAGTGGGACACCCATCTTCCAAATGTCCTAAGTGGGATGATGTGGATAAGAGCAAGGATAGAAGAGTTCACTTGGCACAAGAAGAGGAAAAGACAGAAGACCAAGAACCAGCAGTAGCCCATCTAGAAATAAATGGAGAATTTCTCATGGTGGAAAAAGGCAAAGTACAACAAGCACCATAGGTATCCATTTTTAAAACTAATTGTTTAAGCCATGGAAAAATGTGTAAGCTAATCATAAATTTAGGATCACATGATAATTTAGTTTCTTGGGATATGGTACACAAATTGGGATTGAAGACATTTGATCATCCTAGTCCTTACAAAGCTACTTGGGTAAATCAGGAGCAACAAGAAAAGGTTAGTCAGAGGGCATATGTTAATTTTTCAATTGGTCCATATCATGATTCTATTTTGTGTGATGTTATTTCAATGACATGTGGGCATATAATTTTGGGTAGACCATGGCAACATTTAAGAAGGACAATTCATGATGGCTATACTAATAGTTATTTGGTGCACAAAGATGGTAAAAAGTTTAAACTAATACCTTTACCTTGTGAAGACAAGAAGGAGCATGCTATTGTTTGTTTTGGAGAGAAACTACAGTGGAATGTGTAGATAAATACTGGTTGGAGGCAACATGAACAGTTGTAGTAGAGGAAGGTGTATGACAATCCTAAGGAACAACAAGTTTGAGACTTAAATCATATCAAGATTGGGGACACTGATTGCCCTATAAGGACGTAGGAAAAGGAAGGCAGATAGCATACATTACAAAGAAAAACAAATCAGCATCTTAAGATGGAGAGAGCAGAAGCATTACAGCAGCAAGGTCCTAGGCAAGGACACCAAAATATTATTTCTAATACTAACACTTTTTGTAAGAGCCATGCAGGTTGGAGAAGGAGGAGGATAACCCTTGGAGAGATCATGTTGCCTATTACAAATTAGAGGAGCCCTTCAGAAGGGCTGCAGGATGTTTGGAGCAATTCATAGAACTCTTGGGACAAGAGTTCTTTTCATGATGGGGAGTATGGTGCAGGAGCACCTAAAGGAACACCATGGAACAAGAAGACATCAATGACCATGAGAGGATCCTATGGAGATAATCAAATCAATTGGAGCATCTTGAAACTAGTTATGGCATGTGGTAATGGTCAAGGTGATGTAAGGGTCAAATGTCCCGAGGGTATAGGCAAATACCCTAGGACCAAAAATGATGTAATTTGGGCCAATAGTGCCTTTGGTGTAGGGGGCATATAGATAATTTAGTTAATTGCTTGTTTACATAGTTCATTTTAATATTTCAGTTTTACATAAGGTCCAAGTGACCAGTTGAAAGGCCTTAGTGCCATGTAGTCATGTTTGGTAGTTGAAGAGGGTTGTAACTGGCAAGAAGTTATGTAAACTATGTGGTGGAAAGTTGTAAAGTAGTTGGCATTCCCACCGATGCAATTGCCACCAACACAGTGAAATGTAAAACTAGTTCTGGGAGATCGAAGAGGAGAGATATATAGAACAGATAGAGATATAGAGTGGAGTAATTGGAGACTAGGTTGTATGAATTGACTGCAGTAAATAGAGACATTCTTTTATTTTGTACTTTCTTTCAATTTGATAGTTTCACTTCTATCTTACTGACTAGCACAAAGGGTTGTAAACTATTTTTGTTTTATTCTAAGAGTGACAATGTCATATTGGACCTTTCCATGAATGTAAGTCTCTAATTCTCATGGAATAGGTCCTAGATGACTTGTACAATATGACGCTAACCCTAACAGTGCAGGAGAAGTGCAGATTGGAAGGGTGATCACCATTAGAATACAAGATTGCAGCCACGGGAAGGATGGCACTAGCGTGAAGCAGAGGAGTGAGTCTATTTGAGAAACACATCTATGTGTCTGTGTTGGAGAAGAATGATCTAGCATTGCAGAGAAGTGACAAAGAGGAGTATTAAGTGTATCAGCCTATCGGTCGAACAGAGTCAAGTGTTCCATTAAGGGGATTGAGTTTCATTGATCGAGCTATGTCAAAATGATAGGTTGCAAGTGTTGCTGAAAATGGTGACATCAGAGTGACTGAGTGTGTCAATGTGAGAATTTCTAAGAAGGCCGAACATATTTGTTTTGCTGATGGTTGAACCGGTTCAACAGGTTCAATGGGTTCAATTGGTTCATCGGTTTAGTTAGTTCATTTGGTTCAAAGTTGATGCATATTGGCATATTAGTGAGTTGGGTTTGAGGACTGCCAATAGATACGAGCATTGCCGATGGAGATTTTGGGGAGACGATAAGCATCGGGGTGATATTTCTAGAGGAGGCTGATGATAGAACATTTGGCCGATGAACATAAGGTTTCGGTGTGATGGAAACAATCGGGGAGACTAAAGGTAGTGAGGCCGATAAAGCAAGTTTAGCCGATAAGGAAAGAAGGGACCAGTTTCAGTGAGACAAGTGGATCTCTTGCTGATCTTGGTAGTGTTAGGGCTAGCCAGTAGAAGATATCAATTAAATGCAAATAAAGATTAAACAGAGGAATGGAAGTACACAGAAATAATAACAGCGAGAGACAAGTTTTAACATGGTTCACCCAAACTCAGGCTACATCCACCAAATAGAGAGTCCAATATTATTATCCAGTAAATCAAACCGATTACAATTAGCAATCCCTGCAACTCAATACTACTGCAAAATGCTACAATACAATATATCAAAACCCTAACCCTTAGCCGCTTTTATCAAGCTTTTTTGTCGGTTACAAAAATAGGGTTTTTTTGTGTTGGTCAATGAAAAATAGCTCCTGGTGCCTTTATAAAATAATAAAAACCATGTGAAGTTTTAGGGGCCCTACCCCTGGACCCCGCAAGGGGCGCTGCTCCGAAACCCCCACAAGGGGCGCTGCCCCTTGACCCCATAGGAATTTGGGGGGAAACCGCGCCGATAAAAGTGGGGTAAATTTAACCTCTGAGTCTGATTAGGCTCCATATGACAACAGGTAGAAATAGCTATTTCGTAGGTTTTCAACCTGTGCACTCTACATCAAAATGAAGGCATTTTGAGCATGTAGGACCTCCTTGATTGTATTTCCCTCTCAAATCTATCTCATATTAGTAACAAATTTATAGAATATTAGTAAGAAATCTATAGTAGTGATGGACTGTTAAGACCTTACATCTCTGTTAGGTCATGACAGAGGTCTTTGTATGCTCTTGAACATACCTTGTGTTAGCTGCCTTCTTATCCCATTTCAGTGATCTTAGTCAAATGTTATACCACTGGATAGAAAAAGTAACTATGGTGACATGAGGTGGGAGCAAGGTGAGCTTAGGATAGTGCATACATGATGTTGTTTGCTCATTAATGTGATCCATAAATGCATGTGTATTTCAAACAGGGTTGGAGTACTTAGATCTACTTATGTGGTTGGAAACAACATTTTGTGTATTCTACCTAGACCATAACAGTGTTTTGATTAATGACTCATGGCTACAATGGAAATGCATCTTCCATTGTTTAGTTAATAGTAGGTTAAAATTTATTTTTCTTAACAAATTTTAATATATAAATGTAGGTGTTTCAAAGAATAAAGCTATTGTACATTCAAGCAACTAAGATTAGTGGTTAAAGCATTTATCTTTCATTTTGTAGGCATTCAATATAATTCCTAAGGTGACATATAAGATAGAATTCTAAACTTAGTGTTTCTTAATCTTTCATCAAACTTCTTATAACAAATATTAAGTTATTTGTAGTTGATACTGTTTACTTTTCTTAACAATCTTTTAACTTATAGATGTAGGTGTTTTGGACAATAAAGCTATTGTATTCAAGGAATTGAAATCAGTGGTTAAATCATTTAGCTTCCATCATGGAGACATTTTTGGGACATTTTGTATATTTTTTACATTTTAGACTTTTAATTGGCTTTGTCATATCCTATGAGGAGATTATGACCATAATTTCATCATGTTACTATGAGTTTTAATGACAAAGGTTCCATCTTACAAATCCTCCTAGTGTTTCTTCACATTTTATGCTAAGAATTGATAACCATTTCATGTGATTTTAGTAGCACACTCTTCAAGGTATTTTTTTCATTTTGTTTTGTGCTAAATTTTATGGTGAGGGTTTTATATTAATATTTTTTTTTCATTGCAAGAAAAGAAAAGGGTTTTATGTTAATATCTTTGGCATGATACTTGTATGAATGACCGAGTTGTAGTATGACAATATTAATGCATATATAGGAGTTTTGATCCTTTATTAGTTTATATATATGTAGTGATTTGATGTCATGAATAATTTAACAATAAACTAGTATATAGCTTCAAATCAGTCCCAAAATCCTCTTAAAATCAATTCCAAAACCTCTTGAAATCCTTGAAGCTCTTCAAACATTTGCAATACCTTTCCTATTCAAATGTTGCATTAAATCCATGGGAAGGTATCACAGGTATCCCCCTATGAAAACTAGGGTTTTTTTATTATGAAAAAGACATCTTCTTAGCCTTAGGAATGTCACACTTTTGCATGCTTTCGACATGAATACTGAGGGTTTTGGATGCTCAACAAGGTTACCCTCCACTCATGACACCCTCATGGTATACTGAAAATGATTTCCTTGATAATATAATGACTAATTCTCCCTAGGGTTTGGTGAGTTTCCCTTCGAAACCAAACCCTAGGCTTCAATTGACGCCTTACTCATGGGATTTTAGTGAAAAAACTAAGAAAACCACCTTGAATCATACTCAAAACCATTACATAAGCCCTTAAACCCATTGAATGGCTTAGATTGAGCTACTAGAATCTACCTACACCTTTGTTATGTTATGAGTAAATCCAACATCCAACATCCAACTTTATGCACAAACGAGACATTCTAGTTTCATCCATCATTGGCATGGTCAAATGATGTTGATTTGGTCAAAACTAAGAGAGGTTATTGTCGAAGGAATTGACATCCATCCATAGGTCCAAACAAATCATTTGTAGGTGCAATGAAGTCCAAGAACTACTCCTTCAAAGTCTAGCAACTTTTTGGTCTTAGGTCTCTTAAGAGAATTTGCTGGTACATTGTAGCCTGATTCGATTGGGACACATAAGGAATGAAACAAGGCTTCCACTAGCATAAACCCAACCACCCTGACTTATCAATGCTATTAGTTAGGTCCCACAAGGTGAAGAACACAAAATATGGCTCTTGGCACCTTTACATTAAATTCCACTGAGGCATTTTCCAAGAATGCATCCACCATTGCCATGGTCAAAAGATATTGATTTGGTCAAAATAGAGAGAGATTATTGTGGAGGGACTTGAAATCCAGCGATAGGTCCAAACAGATCATTCATAGGTGCCACGAAGTCTGAGAACTACTCTGTCAAAGTCCAGCAATTTTTTTTCTCTTAGGTCTCTTGAGAGACTTTGTCAGTACAATGTAGCCTGATTCGATTGGGACACATAGGGGGAAAAAAAAGGGCCTCCACTAGCATAAACCCACCCACCCTGACTTGTCAATGTTGTTAGTTAGGTACCATGGGGTCAAGTAAACAAAATGTGGCTCTTGGTACCTTTACACTAAATGCCACAGAGGCATTTTTCAAGAATGCATCTATTGTTGGCATGGTCAAACAATGTTGAGTTGGTTAAAATCGAGAGAAGTTAGCTTGGAGGGACCTAACATCTAGATGTAGGTCCAAATGGATCATTCCTAGTTTCCATGAAGTCTAAGAACTACTTTGTCAAAATTTGGCAATTTTTTGCTCTTTTGTCTCTTAAGAGACTTTGTTGGTACACTGTAGCCTGATTAGATTGGGACACATGGGGAATGAAATAGGGCCTCCAATAGCATAAACCCACCCACTCTAACCTATTAGAATTGTCAGTTAGGCCCCATAGGATGAAGAATGCAAAATATGGTGCTTGGAACCTTTACACTAAATGCTACTGAGGCATTTTTCAAGAATGCATCTACTACTGGCACGGTCAAATGATGTTGAGTTGGTAAAAAATGAAAGAGGTTATTATGAAGAGATATGATATCTAGATGTAGATCTAAATAGATCATTTGTAGGTGCCACAAAGTCCAAGAACTACTCTCTCAAAATCTGACAATATTTTGCTCTTAGGTCACTTAAGAGACTTTGCTGGTACACTGTAGCCTGATTTGATTGCGACAAATGGGGAATGAAATAAGGCATCCACTAGCATAAACCCACCCACCCTGACTTGTCATCACTATCAATTAGGCCCCATAAGGTGTAGAATGCAAAATATGGCTCTTGGCACCTTACACTAAATGCCACTAAGTCTTTTTTCAATAATGCATCTGCCATTGGCATGGTCAAATGATGTTGCGTTGATAAAAAATGAGAGAGGTTATTGTGGAGGGACATGATATCCAACTATAGGTCCAAATGGATCATTATTAGGTGCCAAAAACTCTGAGAACTACTCCATCAAAGTCTGGCAATATTTTTCTCTTAAGTCTTTTAAGAGACTTTGTTGGTACACTGTAGCCTGATTTAATTGGGACACATGGGGAATGAAATAGGGCCTCCACTAGCATAAACCAATCCACCCTAACCTATCAGCACTATTAGTTAGGTCCAAATGCATATCATGCCAAATGTATCTCTCTCCCTATGTAGTCATCTTCCTCATCTATAATGGCAAAATGTTCACTCCCCCACAAAAATTGGGATACATCAAGGGCACAACTCATTCCCAATTCAAAATTTGCAGCCACATGGCACTATAGGTTATCTGACATGGACCCTACATTACTGGTAAATGTGTCTCTCTCCCTATGTCTCTCTCTTCCTCTCTACCTCATTCTACTCTTTCCATAAACCATATAGAAGGTGAAATGGGGGTATCCTAGACCTATAGACACTAAAATGATGATTGGAAAATCATGTTAAACATATAGAAGGTGAAATGAGGATAAAAAAATAATGTCAAACATATAGAAGGTGAAATGAGGATACGTTATACATGTAGAAGGTGAAATTAGGATATGTTATACATATTGAAGGTGAAATTAGGATATGTTATACATGTCTAGAAGGTGAAATTAGGATATATTATACATATTGAAGGTGAAATGAGGATAAGAGAACCATGTCAAACATGTGGACCTATGAAATGAGGATATGTAAAGCATGGAGACCATATATAAGGTGAAATGAGGATATGTGAATCATGCCAAATGTGTCTTGCTCCCTATGTCTCTCTATCTTCCTCTCTACCTCATTAGATGCTCTTTCCATAACCCATATAGAAGGTGAAATGAGGGTATGTTAGACCTACAGACCTTGAAATAAGGATATGATATTGAAGCATGGAGTATATATGATAATGAAACATACTTCCATTTAAGATGTACACCTATTTACATTTCCAAATGCAACAGTTGTTGAATTTGGGTTGTGGATGACATTTCTTTTCATAGACTAGATAACAAAATGGGTAAACACACAAACATGTCTTTTCTCATTAATACAAAAATAACTATCTTGGATTTAATGGAAAATATCATAATTTTTGTCATTTTTAACATGTATCTTGCATGTTTAACATGTAAGATGAGAAATTATCATGATTATTATGAGATGTATACAAAAAGAGTCTAGTACAACAAATATGTTAACTAACACTAAGCATCCATGTAATAATTTAGCATAAACAAAATTTGAACAAGTATGTACTAATTTAGTATAAATTAAAATGAAATGTTAAATATAGATTTCATATGATTGCAATTATGCTTCTTTTCTATTAATTATTAGTAATTAGGGTATTCATTTATAGAAATATATAGTAACTCATGTAACATCTATTTATGTAAAAATCTTTGGTTTTATGTATAAGGAAGTTAAGGTAGCGGAAAAACTTCCTACACTAATCTTGAGAGGAGGATATGCAAAACTTTATAGATGTTTAACAGTTATAGGAACTTCAACAAAAATAAAGATAAATATCATACATACCACAACACAGTGATTTACATGGGGAAAACCTTTCTGGGACAAAAACCCTACACTCCAAAAGCTACCCAATATATTATACAGAAATCACAAAGATTACAATATACATGCAATGAAAGATTCTCATAGGAGTATCACCACCAGAGATCCAGAGACAACATGACTACTATTAGACTCTTATAATACATCATGATACCTCAGCCATAATACAACGCCCTCATAAAATAGGGTTACCTTCTAGGGCAAGACAAACCAACAAAATATCTACCATCAGATCTAAAACCTAATAATAGATAGTCCAGATTTATAATATATCATTAATTTAATGTATTTCATCCATTTAACATCTTTTGTTAACAATAAATGTTAACATGCATCCCACTCCACCCCATGCTCCCATTGTATATTACACCTATCGGTGTAACTAGGAAATATATATAAATATATATATCCTATAAACAATAAACCTTATATAATTGTAATCTTGAGACACATTTTCCCAACAAATCTCCCACTTGTCGAACACCTTGCAATAGCAATAGGAGGGATTAAACATCATTTCTTAATTGCTCTAAACACCATCTAAATTTTTTTGTGCTCACAGGCTTAGTTAAAGAATCAACATTAATCAAAGTTTCTACCTTAACCAACTTCACCCTACCATCTTCAACCATATCTCTAAGAAAATGATACTATATATCAATGTTCTTGGTCGTACCATGAAATATCATGTTCTTAGCTAGACAGATCATGCTCTAACTATTGTAATAAATTGTCATTGTACCTTGTTTTATTCCAATATCTGAACACAGTCTCTTAAGCCAAATGCCTTCTTTGCAGGCATGAGAGCTACCATATACTCAGCTTCAATAGTGGACAAAGAAACCATAGCATATCACTTACTCATCCAACTAATTACACCACCAAATAATGTAAACACATAAGCACTAGTGGATCATCTACTATCAATATCACCTACCTAGTCTAAATCCATATAACCATGAATATCAAGGCAAATATTGTCTTCAGTCAAATTACTATGATAACATAAGGAATACTCTAAGATATCACACAAATATCTAAAGACTCTTTTAACTACATTCCAATGAAATCTACCAAGATTGGACATATATCTGGAAAGAACTTTGACTACTTGGGCAATGTTTGGTCTAGTACAAACCATAGCATATGTCAAACTTCCAACTGCACTCTGATGCAGAGGCATCCACACTAAAACCTTGACATACAGCATGTATGTCCACAACCCATCATCATCATCATATTTCCCTTAACACTGTCAGCATCATCATATTTTCTCCTGCCGACCGATATCCTCCTGCAGACAAACCTTCGACCCTTCGCCTGTCAGCAGCATCATCATATTTGGCTATTGGCAGCATCATCACATTCGGCAAGCGCAAACATCCTCCTGATGTTCACTGTTCATCTTACCGCCAACCTCTATCTTCATCATCATGATGTTCAACATCATGTTCATCAGCAGGATATAAAATATCCGGTTCCCTCCATATATCCTGATGACGACAACCTCATGCACCTTTCCTTCGATGCTTACGTCACCTTGATATCCTGATGATGATTATCCTGATGACGATGACGTCACATGCAGCTCCTCCAATATCCTGCTGTCGGCCAAACTTAACATTATCGGCCTGCGATGGTTTTATCAACCCGATCTTCTACCTTATGCCGATACGCTCCTCCTTGGCAACACCTGATGATGATCACCCCAATGCACATTCACTTTATGCAAACGATTGCATCATGCTCACCTCCATCTACTCGGATGACGCCCGAAGCGACTGTAGGATATACACAGAAATATCCTGATGATGCCGTTGCGATGGATTTTTCAACCTTAGCGAATTTTCAATCCACCGAACCTCCTGAGGTGACCCGAACTGCTTCCTGGACAACTTTCCAGACCTGAACTACCAGCACGACCTAGCACATGCCCATGCTAGGGTTCTCAGCACATCTCGACTGCGATCCTGCAAACATACATGCGAACAAAAAGCAAACTAAATCCTAAACTACTGTACATTGCCATTCCACCGATTCGACGAATCAACCGGTGGAATGGATCAGCGAATCCATGAAACCACCAAAACAGCAAATTGATCACACAATGGAATCCAAACAGAGAATTGACACAACAGAATCTCTTTATTGATTTCAAAAGATGCAAATACAATATTCAGTCTCTCCCTCTGTCTCACTCTCTGTAAAGTCTGATCGATGATCGATGATATCCAATACCAACCGATCCTACTACATAAATAGGATTTCCTGTGAGTACTACTGACTTGATTCCCAGCAGCTGGGAGCTTCCAAGCGGCTGGGAGGATCCAACCGAACATACAGCATAACAGCTGTCCTAACAACCTACCTAAAAATAGTAAAGCACGGTCAACATGACCTTATTACATGCATTGGTCTTATCAGACCTTCTTGGAAACATTAACAAGACTTAAAACAAACTAAATGCCTCATGGAGGCCAGATGTCAGGTAGGTGCTCCTGCACCATACTCCCCAACAGAAAAGAACTCATGTCCCATGAGTTTGGGTGTGGAAGTCCTCCACCTTTACACTTTGTCATGTCAGTATTCTGACCTGTTCCAGCTTTATCCTTTGCTGGCTCTTGGCTGCTCCAAGACTTCTGAACTGTAACTTGTTTTCTTGCAAGTAAATCCTCATGCCTGTCAATGTAGGCCCTTCTCTCACATACCTTGTGTTTGTCAGGTTGTCTGACCAGAACCTCTGTCTGAACTGCCTCTTGAACTTCTGTAATGTTCAACTCTGTCTTTCTTTCAACCTTGATAGGACAAACAATAGTCCCAACTATGACAACATCCTTGTCATTCCTCTCAACTGGTTGCTGTTTGCACACCTATTTCTAAACCTGCTGCTGACCTCTGTCAGTCAAAACTAAAACTTTCTTCAACCTGTTGTCCTTAACAACTCCTTTCCCTGTAGTGTCCTCAACTGCCTTTATGCCTGCTCTTATAGGCATCTGCACAAATTCCTTCTTTCCCACTAAAATGATTTTGGCTGCCCCCTGTGCTGTAGCATCTTCCTGCAATGGCATCAACATAATAGTTTTCCCATCTTTCTTGATGGTGTAGGTATTAGCATACCCATCATACAGTACCCTCCTATCAAATTGCCATGGTCTACCCAACAGTAGGTGACAACATTCCATGGGCAAAATGTCACACAAAACTCTATCATGATATGCTCCAATCTAAAAATCCACATATGCCTGTTCATAGACAAAAAGTGATTGACTATCACTCACCCAAGATGCCTTGTAAGGGTGATGGTGTGGAATCCTTTCCAAATGCAGTTTATCCACCATTTCCTGAGATACCATGTTGTCTGTTGAACCAGTATCAATGACAACCTTACATACTTTACCTTTGCTCTTGCATGTGGTCTTGAAAAGAGCTCTTCTTTGCATCATATCCTTTGATGCCTGCAAACTAGTTCTCCTTAGCATCAATGATTCTCCCTCCTCAGGATATCCATAACCGTCAGGAACTCTATCTCCTTGACAAGTGTTTGAACTCTGCACACATTCCTCTACTTTCTCTTCTTGCACAAGTTGTACTCTCTTGTCATTCGTTCTATCATCTCTGGATGATGAACCTTTGCTTTCTGGACATTTGAAAAATGGATGACCAAACTCACCACAGGTGTAACACTTTCCTGAAAATGTAGTAGAACCTCTACCACTTCCAAATCTGCCTCTATTACCTTTCCATCCACCTCTAAAATCAGACTGTCCCTGTCCTTTACCAGTGTCTTCTTGACCCTCATTGGTTTGCCTTGTTGTAGGGGCTGCTCCTCTTCCCCTCATATTGCTGCCTCTTCCTCTCATGGACTTATCTTGTCTCCTATTCATCTTTTCTTCAATCCTGATTGCCATTTGGTAACAATCTTCCACACTCTTAGGGTTAGCTAAAACTAACTCATCCTGTATGTTCAATCTCAAACCAGCCAAGTACCTAGCCACCTTTTCTACCTCATTCTCATGATGACCAGATCTCATACTCAACTTATAAAACTCCTCAGTATATGCCTTCACATCCATTTCCTTCTCCCTTAAAAATTGCAGCTTCTTAAACATCTGAATTTCATAATCCTTGGGCAAGAATTTACCTTTGATCCTTGCTACCATTTTATCCCATGAAGTGATCTTTGACTTCCCTTGTTTCCTTCTCTCAGATTGTACATAATCCCACCATACCAAAGCATGACCTCCTAGCTTGGTCTTAGCAATCTTTACCTTCTGATCCTTAGCAACATCTTCACATTCAAAGTGATTATCAAGTGCAGCAATCCAATCCAGTAACTCATCTTCATTCAAACTTCCATTATACTTGGAAACATCAACCTTTACCTTAGGTTTATCACTCTGCACTGCCTTTAACAGTTTTGCAAATCTCTGGTCTTCAGCATCCAGTTCTTCAGCTACCTCTTCATACTCTTCAACAGCATCTTCATCTTCTTCTGACTCACTGTCGTCCACTTCCCTCTTTTTGTTCTTCTCCAAGGCTACAAGCCTAGCTTGAAGTGCTTCAGCAAGCTCCTTCATCTTCCTCATCTCTCTGGCATGTTTTTCCTTCATCTCCTACAATTCCCTTGCAGTACCAGTACCTTTCAGAGGCATTTTGTCAACCTCTCACTCCTCTACCTCTGTCTTTTCAGTGACAGAATCAACTCTACCTCTGCCCTTTCGGTGACAGAATCAACACACAACAGCCCAGACCTTTTGCTGAGCTCTGATACCACTATGATGCAGAGGCATCCACACTAAAACCTTGACATACAGCATGTATGTCCACAACCCATCATCATCATCATATTTCCCTTAACACTGTTAGCATCATCATATTTTCTCCTGCCGACTGATATCCTCCTGCAGACAAACCTTCGACCCTTCGCCTGTCAGCATCATCATCATATTCAGCTATCGGCAGCATCATCACATTCGACAAGCGCAAACATCCTCCTGATGTTCACTGTTCATCTTACCGCCAACCTCTATCTTCATCATCATGATGTTCAACATCATGTTCATCAGCAGGATATAAAATATCCGGTTCCCTCCATATATCCTGATGACGACAACCTCATGCACCTTTCCTTCAATGCTTACGTCACCCTGATATCCTGATGACAATTATCCTGATGATGATGACATCACATGCAGCTCCTCCAATATCCTGCTGTCGGCCAAACTTAACATTATCGGCCCGCGATGGTTTTATCAACCCGATCTTCTACCTTATGCCGATACGCTCCTCCTCGGCAACACTTGATGATGATCACCCCAATGCACATTCACTTTATGCAAACGATTGCATCATGCTCACCTCCATCTACTCGGATGATGCTCGAAGCGACTGCAGGATATACACAGAAATATCTTGATGATGCCGTTGCGATGGATTTTCGAACCTTAGCGAATTTTCAATCCGCCGAACCTCCTGAGGTGACCCGAACTACTTCCTAGACAACTTTCCAGACCCGAACTACCAGCACGACCTAGCACATGCCCATGCTAGGGTTCTCAGCACATCTCGAATGTGATCCTGCAAACATACATGCGAACAAAAAGCAAACTAAATCCTAAACTACTGTACATTGCCATTCCACCGATTCGATGAATCAACCGGTGGAATGGATCAGCGAATCCATGAAACCACCAAAATAGCAAATCGATCACACAATAGAATCCAAACAGAGAATTGACACAACAGAATCTCTTTATTGATTTCAAAAGATGCAAATACAATATTCAGTCTCTCCCTCTGTCTCACTCTCTGCAAAGTCTGATCGATGATCGATGATATCCAATACCAACCGATCCTACTACATAAATAGGATTTCCTGCGAGTACTACCGACTCGATTCCCAGCGGCTGGGAGCTTCCAAGCGGCTGGGATGATCCAACCGAACATACAACATAACAGCTATCCTAACAACCTACCTAAAAATAGTAAAGCATGGTCAACATGACCTTATTACATGCATTGGTCTTATCAGACCTTCTTGGAAACATTAACAAGACCTAAAACAAACTAACTGCCTCATGGAGGCCAGATGTCAGGTAGGTGCTCCTGCACCACACTCTGGTAAGGCATTCTTCTTATCTCTTCCATCTCTAATGGAGATCTTGGATGATCTGAAGTAGATAACTTTGTTCCAATTGAAAAGGGAACACATAATGGTCTACAGTCGTGCATGTTAAACCTATGTAAAATTGAATTTACATACTTACTTCGGCCAAGACATATCTTTCTTTTCACTCTATCTCTTCTAATTTCCATCCCAAGAATGTGTCTAGCTACACCAATGTCTTTCATTCCAAATTTAGTAGCAAGTTGAGATTTCAGTTCTAATATCATACCTTTCCCTTTACCAATAAATAACATATCATCAACATATAATGCAATAAATAGGTAAGAATCACCATTAGTTTTATAATAAACATAGTGATCTAATTTAGTATGCTCAAATCCCAAACTCAATACATATGTATCAAATTTTTGGTACCACATCCTAGGACTCTATTTTAGGTCATACAAATATTTCTTCAATTTGCAAAGCAAATTACCTTTACCTTTCACCACGTAGTTCTCTGGCTGTGTCATATAAATATCCTCTTCCAAGTCACCATGAAGAAAAGTAGTTGTCACATCCATTTGCTCAACCTCTAGATCATAAGCAACAGGACTAGAAAGTAAAAATCTAATGGATGTCAATTTTGCAATAGGAGAAAATATCTCACCATAATCAACACCCTCAACTTGAGAGTAACTTTTCGCAACCAACCTTGCTTTGTACTTCTCAATACCTCCATCTGAACCAATCTTTTTCTTGAAAACCCATTTACAACCAACAAGTTTTCATCCTTTAGGCAATGGTACAAGATCCCATGTATCATAATTTTTCAATGATGTTATTTCTTCATCTATAGGAAGATGATAGTATTCTATATCATTCATACCTAATGCCTCTTCTACAAATTCAAATTCATCCATTCTAGCATTCAAAGAAAAAATACATCTCCAATCATCAGGTGAATACCTTACAGGTGGTTGTCTATGCCTTGTAGACCTATGAACAAGCTGAGTTGGAGGTTCTTTCTCCTCTTTTGAAGATTTAGGGCTCGATGAGCTCTCCTCAATTTCTTGTCTATCCATGGGCCTTGATTCAACTTTATTAGGTCTAGAAGGAAATTGAATCACATGTTCCTATTTACTTTGTTATGGCTGCAATGTAACAGAAGAAGGCTTAGTTTCTCTAAAATTAACACTTCTACTATATATATTACCTTATGTGCAACAGGATCCCAAAGCTTTTATCCTTTAACACCATAACCGTATCTGATGAAGATACATTTCATAGCCTTGTTTTCCAACTTTGTTTTCTTCTCCTTTGGAACATGTGCAAATGCCTCACAACTAAAAAATCTAAGATGTCTTAATGAAGGCTTGTGACCCAACCATGCCTCTATAGGCATTTTATCAACAAGAGCTCATGTAGTAGACCTATTAATCAGGTAATAGGTAGTGGCAACAACTTCAGCCCAAAACCTTTTTTCTAGACTAGTACCACTCAACATACTCCTAACCTTCTCCATCATTGTCATATTGATTCTTTCTGCAAATCCATTCTTTTGTGGAGAATACAGAGTTGTCTTTTGTCTATGAATACCACAATCTTTACAAAATCTATCAAAAACATTAGATCAAAATTCACTGCCATTATCAGTCCTCAAGCATTTTATTTTCTTTCTAGTCTGCAACTCAGCCATTGCTTTAAATTCTTTAAATCGATTGAAAACTTCGTATTTACTCTTTAGAAAGTATACCCATGTCCTTCTACTATAGTTATAAATAAATGAAGCATAATATGTGGATTTTCCAATTGAAGGAACATCTATAGGACCAAACACATCAGAATGAATGAGATCCAATACACCACAAGATTTATGAGCACTCAAGTAAAACTAAGTTACATGGTTTTGTTTTCCATAAATGCAATGATCATATAAATCAAACTCAAGATTACAATTAGACAACCCTTCAACGAGGTTTTTATTTTTCAAGGTCCTTAGACCCTTTTATCCAATATGGCCAAGTCTCTGGTGTTGTAACATAGTTTTCTCTACATGTAACTTTGATTCAGTAGAAAGAGCACCCTTAGGTACCCAAAAGCCATGACCATCTACCAAAGATGAAACACTCACTTTTTCCACATACTTGCTTTTCACATAAGTACTATTGCACTCAATAGTGCATGCATCAAGATTATATAATGTGCCATATCTGACACCTCTAGCAATCACCATAGCACCTTTAACCATCTTGCATCCTGCATTAGAAAATACTACCTACAGACTTGCATCTATTAGTTTGCTCACATATAGCAAATTTTGTGCTAATCGAGGGATATGCAACACACCATTAATCCTTTTTATTCTACCATCAAGAAACCTAATTCTAACTTTACCACAACCAATAATATTCAAATAAGAATCATCACCCAAGTACCCCTTACCTCCATCAAAGTCTTCATATTCAGAAAACCAATCTCTATTAAAGGTCATATGGAAAGATGCACCTGAGTCAATTAACCATGCACCATTACTTGCAAGAGTC
Organism: Cunninghamia lanceolata; assembly: GCA_027924645.1. NCBI lineage: Eukaryota > Viridiplantae > Streptophyta > Pinopsida > Cupressales > Cupressaceae > Cunninghamia > Cunninghamia lanceolata. The sequence goes on from BSBN01000892.1 coordinate 13,388,577, forward strand.
ACCAAAGTTGCAATGAATGCATCACCATCTTCCTTCTTAGAATCATAATTAGAATCAAATCTCTTCTTTTTCTTATTCTTTTCTTCTTTGCAGTCCTTATGAATATGTGTAGGCTTACCACAGTTCCAACAAACAACTTTGGACTTTCCAGGAGATTTGGATCTCCCCTTGGACTTGGATTTATAATGCTTTTCATTCTTCTTTCCTTTTCCTTAGGTCTTCCATGAATATTTAGGGCCTCCTTGGCACTAATGGATACCTTTCTCCTCATTTCTTCAAAAAGCAAAGAACCCACCACATCTTCAATCTTCAATATAATAGAAGTACTCCCAATAGCGATAACAAGAGAATCCCACGAATCAAGTAAAGAACAAAACAATATCTGACATTTCTCCTCCTCATCCATTTTGACACCAACTGATGCTAAATGAGCCACCAACATATTGAATGCTTCCAGGTGGTATGTAATTCTTCAACCCTCTTCCATTCTCAGGAAATACAATTTCTTCCTCAAGAAAATCTTGTTCACTAAAGATTTGACTTGATACATCTCACCAAGATTCTTCCATAGCTTTTGTGCAGAGGTCTCTTCATGGACATTGATTAAAACAGAGTCTTCTAAACACAATCTAATTAGACCCTTGGCTTTATGGTCAATAACATCATATTGAGCAACCAAAGTAGGATCTGCAAGCCTTGAAACCTTCTCATCAACAGCATCCCACAAATCCTAATCTATCAATAGATCCTCTATCTTCAACTTCCACATTTAAAAATTATTTCCAAAAAAATTATCCACCTCTATTCTCCCTGATGAACTTGCCATCTAAAAATTCCTACAACAAGATCACAAAGTGTCATTTGAATAAGCTCTCACTCAAATCTAGATTAGTTCAAAAAACCCAACAACCCACAACTGAAACCAAAGGTGATCAGGCTTTGATACCACTTGTAAGGAAGATAAGGTAGCAAAACAACTTCCTACACTAATCTTGAGAGGAGGATATTACAAAACTTTATAGATTATTAACAGTTAGATAAACTTAAAAATAAACAAACATAAATATGATGCATACCACAACATAGTGATTTACGTGGGGAAAACCCTTTTAGGAGAAAAACCCCACACTCCAAAATCCACCCAATATATTATTTAGAAATCACAACTTAGATTACAATATACTTGCAGAGAAATCTTTTCACAAGAGTATCACCACCAAAGATCCAGAGACAACATGACTTCTATTAGACTCTCATAATACATCATGATACCTCAGTCATAATACAACGCCCTCATAAAATAGGGTTACCTTCCAGGGTAAGACAAGACAACAAAATATCTACCATTAGATCTAAAACCTAATAATGAATGATCTAGATTTACAATATATCATTAGTTTAATGGATGTTGACCATTTAACAGTTTTTACTAAAACAAAAATGTTAACACGCATCCCACTCCACTACATGCTCCCATTGTATATTATGCCTATCGGTGTAATGAGGATATATATATATCCTATCAATAATAAACCTTATATAATTGCAAGGTTGAGACACATTTTCCCAACATTATGCTAGTAATAAGATAGTCATCAGTATGTAGAAAACAAGGTCTTCTTAATGGTGTTTGGACAATGCATTATCATTTGAAGGAAAAAATCTCACATGTCAAATATTCTAAGAAAATCCTATATCTAACTAAAACAACAATCACATGCCAATTAAGATCAAGTTATGTATTGAGGTATGGAACTACATCTATCATCTTTATACAAAGAAATACAATCATATATAACAAGAAATCAATATATAACATGTTACTAATCATAACTCAACCATTGTAAATTGATTATACATTAAACTTTTAAGTTTTAAAGTAGGAATACATGCACATAAGGAATTTAAATTATATTTTATATCAAGGTGTATGTATATTAAAATCTAGTCCATAATGGTAGAAATATACCAAAATTTGGCAAATATGCCAACTCAATTTTTTTTTAACAAAATGTGGCATATGCCATGTCAAAATCTATATACAATATACATGCCAAATAGCTATATCAAATACTAAAGGTCTACTTTACCCTATGTCTCTAGTGAATCCTCAACTTATGATGGATCCTCAAAAAGTGTCCTCTTTGTGCCATGATGTCTAGTAGTTGATGGATGCAAATTTGACTGCATTAACAAGTCAAACCACAAATTTGATTAATTAGTTCAATAGTAAATATAAATAAGTTAGATTTAGTAAATAGAATCTTATCTACTACAATTTAGAACTTTCATTTATTAACATACATCTAAATCACTACAATCAACTATAAGACCTCTCTAAACTATCAATTATTTAGAAAAATTCAACTCAATTACCTCAACTCTTTCTTTTCATTTAGAGAGTCACTATGCAAATGATTATCTCTTAAGATGATCGTTTGTCCTACTAAATCATGATGACAAAGGTGCCACATCACTCACTTTTGCAATAGACTGTAATAGTAAAATAACATTGAAATAAATTAATATATAATTAATACAAAAAAAGGAAATGCATACATTAGAAAGGTTAGATGTTTTACACATAAACAATCTAGACTGGACTAAACAAAAACTTATCTACTAGAAAACAAGCACATACCACCAATGAGGCCTCCTGCATTGATTAAGAAGGACTCATTATGGATGAACCAACTAATATTCTGTATGAAAAATTACAAGAATGTAAGACCCCATGTATACAATTAATCATAATAACTTTTAAATTAATAGATCAATTTAAACAAAACAAAAAAAAATGCTCAGTAGCATTAGGGGAGAGGAGATATTAGTCATTAGGGATAACTTTATGACCATGTAGAAGTTACATGGAATATTGTAGGATCTCTATTTTTTTAGAAATCTGATATGGACTCTTATCTATCAACAACTAAGGTTTAGAGGTGTGATTCATCGTGCAACTCTCTACATCAGCACATCTAGTGAGAAGTGTCCTTAAAATTAATTTTTAAAGATTCAATAAAAACAAGCTATCATGGATTTTTTTATGACCTTTTCCATTTCATGAGAAAACACAAGGTATTTATTGTTCTCCCCTTTTACATTTGTCATAGGATAAAGATATAATATGAAGTATTCCAATGCATGTATATTGCCACTTCATTAGTTCTACACATAATAATACTATTTGTCTACATATTTGGAGTGTTTTCATTATAATGGATCCTCAAATAGTTTGTTATCTAGTAGGATGTTCCCCTAAAACCTAAACTATATAGGAGGCACCAAAACTCACCACTTAGGCCTTGGTAGATAGATAGACCACTATTTTCCACTCAAGAGTTTACTAATGACGATGATGGAGATGAGCCAATTAAAGTTGTACTTGAGGATGATGGAGGGTCACAAATGAATAGAGATTATTGGTAGAAGATGTGTCCCAACAATTATATCCATTAGATGTAGGTAGACAAGTGGGTAAAAGAGGATTAAAAGGGGGAGGATTAGAAGATGTTTCCCCACTATTATTTGTACCTAATCTTGTTATGATTTTTATTATGTTGATGACATTTGGTATTGGACACTTTGATATGTATGGTTGGTCTTCATATTTATTGGTTTATGGCATGGGCATCTATATGATCTATATTTTTATAGAATTTTAGTTTCCTTGTATGTCTATGTGTTTTTTATATGTTGATGTATGTATGTAAATGATATGGTATCAATTTATCAATACACACAATTATCTTGGGGATCAATGAACATTGTATATGTCATAATGGAATCCTCATAAGATGAATCAGTCAATGCACTAAATTGGATCACATAATCATTAGTTGAATCAGTTGTAAAATTTGTATGAATATTTAAATGAATAATGGATAATACATGTTTTTTTTCATTATTTCTCATTTTCATTCTTTTAACCATTATTTTATATGATCAAACATGTAACAAAAACCATGATTTTCTATTCTATTATTTATCCAAATGACTATAATCAAATATTTAAGTTTTCTAAATTATCAATTAAAGTAGAGTTCAATTGAATTATCTCCTCCCTTTGTTGGTGTTCTGAGATCCTTTTGGTGAATGATGGTCCCTTAGGTCGATCAGGAGTTTGACTAAAGAATATTGGAAAAGATGCCACATCATTCACATTTTGGATAGACTATAAAAGTAAAGTAACATCAAGATATAAATTAATATATAATTACTCACAAAAAAATAAATGCATACATTAAAAAAATTAGATGTGTAGAAAAATTTATACTAGCAAGTCTAGGCTAGATTGGATGGCAAAAAGAATTCCATGATGAAATTTTGTCAACTCCTCCTCTATCATCAACTGTTATCCCGCTTAGATACATTACTACTAATCTTTGTTTATAATATATTCAAATGGAATACACCATGAAATTTAACTTTAAATTCTACCACTATGAAAGATTAGCCTTGCTCATCTCCTTCTCTACCCCCTGATGTCTATGCCTGTGCTCTTGTCCCCAACCCCTCACCTTGAGTTTTGAATCCCATTGCCTGATCTCATGAAGGTGATGTATGAGAGACATCATATTTTGAAGTGTTAAGGGGTGGCTCACTACTCTCCCTGAGAGCACCTAAGAACAATAGATTGTAAAAAATGCAATGATGAGGCACACAAACATTTGTGGATGAGGAGGCTCTAGCAATATCAGGTGATCCAATATGATTGGCAATATCATTTGGATGTCCAACCTAAGAGGTCTATAATCAAGTGCTCAGTCAAAGAGTGTATGGCAATGAGGCCTTGCTATGTTGTATTTACAACAATGTTCAGGTGCTGAATTGGATGTGGAGAAGGGATAGCAAGAGGGGGAATAAAAGGACCTTTCAAATGTGATGTAGGAGCATCCAAATTCACTTTAAATCCTATGTCACCAAAAATATTTTTTATTTTCTAAGTTGGTTTTTGGTTTATGGTTTCTTTGTAGTGTTTATTTTGTGTTTCTAGAGCAAATTTAGATTTATTTAGCCAAGTTAAGACTTTCATCATGTAGAAGAGCCAATTGGGTGTCCCCTATTTCAATTTGGTGAAATTTGGCTAAAAATTGGTGAAGTTATAGCCAGTCGGTGATTTCTCTAGCTCACGAACTGCTTAGTTCACCGACTCGGTAGTTCACCGATTTGACAGTTTACTGATGGGTGATTTCTCTAACAAAGCCTTCAAGGGAAGTTTGAATTTTTTTAATTCTTCTTCAATTAGCCATTTGGAACTTTTATCGATTACACTTTAGTGAACTTGGATGAAGTTTCTTTATTGTCAACGAAGTTGGAAGATTGTGAACTTAGTCGGCAAAATTACTAGTTTGCAAACCCTCAGGTTCACCAATGACTCACTTCACTGATAATGCCTAAGGATTGGAACTGAAAGTTTCTTTAGTTCGTAGATTGGAAACTTTGCCAATAAGAGGAAAATGTTAAGTCTTCAGTTGGTTTGCGGTTTCTATGAATTTTTTGATACACTAATAATGGTTTAACGGAGCTCTTGGTAAGTTTGTGTTGTTGGAGTTTTGTTGATAAAAGGAGATTAAAGGACTTTGTATCAACAAAACTTTTGGTTTACAAACAAACTTTTTCATTGATAGCTTGTGTTGGCAAACCTTTAAGTTTGTGAAGTACAATTTTTATCAATAAACTCTTCCTAATGGTGTGTTGTGAACGTCTAAGTTCCCAACCCCTAAAGAACACTAATGAAGACATTTTGACCTAGTTCAAGGAAAGAATGTTTTGTTGATAAAGGGGATGGATGATGAAAGGTTTTATACTAGCAAGCCTTTTAGTTTGTGAAATGACTCATTTGCTGATAGTAGTGACAATGAACTTTTAAGTTCATAGAAAGCTACATTTATTGGTAAAGACTTCCTTGGTTCATAGAAGAGATATTTTGTTGATAGCTGATATAAGGAAATTTAAAATTTAAAAAGGTGACTGTCATTCTTGTAAGGGGGTGGGTGGGTCGTTGAAGGAATGTGGATTGTTCTACTCAACATAAAGGGTGTTAGTAGTTGTAGAACAAAAGTGGGGCGACAATAGATTGGGGGCAATCTCTATATCCATTGGGAAATGTTTTGGTGTTGTAAGCGCATAATTGATTAAATATTGTAGTGTAATGTTTAATGTTGAAGCTTTGAAAGGCCAATAAATTTGTAAATGTTGATATTTTTGAAGTCAATAAAATAGTTTCAGATTTGTGAATGAATTTGTGCTTCTGTTATATGTTATTGGCTGCATGACTGGGTAGTCTGATAAAAACCCTTGGTCTTGACTGCATCAACTTGTCTCATTGCCCCAAGTCTATCTTGAGGCATTTCCTTATCTACTCCCTAGAACTCTCTAAAATCAAAATAATTAACATGGTGACCCATTACAAACTCTACATATAGTTTACAAAAGAAATATACAGTTATATCAAAATTGTTGTTGGGTGGTTTATCAAAAACCATCCACTAGAAATCCTAAAAATTATGAGTAATACCTTGATGTGTACACCATTTGATTGAATACTAAGGCTTACGAACATCAAGATGCAATCTGGTTTTAGGATAGACAAAATATTGGGCTAAAATAGCTTTGGTAATGTCTAACTCTTTTACTTGGTCATATGATAAACTATAGCATATTATGCCTTCTTAGTTTCTTGCCATTTCCTAAATGATTCATGTTGGCTTGTGAGCATTCAAACATGAGTAATAATCCCCTCTAATTTTGATTTCATTGAAGACAATGAAGGGTGGCAGCGATCAATTTCTATAATCTTACTTATTTTATCAATATTTATTTCCATTTTCTCTAGGATTGTTGGAGGGTTTAGTGGGGGAGGATTTGGGTTTTGATGTTCTTCATCCATTTCACCTATTTAAAATTTAAAGCATACCAATTTAGGATGTAAAACAAAAAAAAATCATTTGATTTACAAAAAAAATCAAAAAAGAGAAGAATGAGGCCTTACCTCTTTGAATTTGCCTCCTCCTTAAATCAAATATTCATCTTGCTGCTATCTTATATCCATTTTTATAGCTTTGCATTTTGCAAGCCACATGTTTTGCAAAATGTAGGCCTTATTTTTTCTTTTTATCTTTTCGAAAATGAATATCCATTTTGCAAAATAGATATCCATTTAGGTTTCACAAAACAGATATCTATTTTGGAACAAATATCTATTCCAAATGGATGTCACTCCAAACGGATATCCTCTTTAACCCATAAAAAAGTTGAACTTGATCATTTCATGATTTTGGCAATGTAAACCACATTTTCCTTCCTATTTCCATTGTTTGGTCAATGATGATCCTACACTCACCCACTCAAAAGGGAAAACTAGAATAAGTGTCAATAGTAGCTATAGTTGGGGATGTGCACCCCCTATAGTTGTAACAAGGATTTATATTAGTTTCTAGGAGAGTAGACTAGGAAGGAATGGGAGAAATGAAACAAAATGGGCAACACAAGACTATAAAAACAAAATTATGCATGGAGCATGAGACAAAAGAAGAATGAAACCTAAAACTAGAAACACAACTTATTATTTACAAATAAGATCTTACACACAACTAAGAAATGGAGGCCCAAAATGAGGAAACCCAATTCTCATATGAAGTTGCATGTAACACAAAATAGAAAAATTGTAGACTAAATTATACAAAGATATCCCATGGCCCAGGGCCATAGGAAAACATTTAACCATCAATTTCCTTTATTAAATATAACATTGTCAAATGAGTTGTCCCTTTTATCTTGAGGATTCAATTACTACCTAGCTAGAAAAGAAAATACTGACACACACAAGCTTCTGCATGAGCCCCTTATGGATGAAGAAGAGAGAACATGATTGAATTTAGTACCCTACACTAAATTGAAAAGCTCACTATATACCATATACAAATCATGAATTTAACAAAATTATCATAATTGTAGTGTAATTATTGTAGTCCATTTAAAAAATACCCTTTGATTACAACCATTCTATACCCACCTATTTCGTCTCTTCATAGTATTTTGGTGAATTAGTGTTGATAATTAATCTAGGATATTAGGACTAAGGCTCCATTCTTGTGTCCTTTTAAACCACAATTATTTCAATGTATAGTGTTTATTGCCCTATGTTTTAATTACCAATCTTTAATATTCTTATATGGCCTTGTCTCATGCCTAGATATGTATTAATACTTGTCATTGTGTTAAATGTTTTATATTTCATGTTCTAGCCAAGATTCTAGTTCAAATTCACGGAAACCTTTTTTATTTTTATTTTAATATGTTGTAGTTAGAGTGGCCTTTTGTTGAGATGTTGTCTTCGACTGACCGTTACATCCTAATTATCCAATGGCTTGTAGGGAGTTTCAGTATTTTTGTTCCTTTAATGTCAGTGCATCTACCAACCATCAATACCAATAATTAAAAGTTTAGTTAGAGTTATGAGGAATTTTCTAGATAAATATGAAGGTGCTCTCATCATTGGTTGAATGACTGCTAATGTAGTATGGTGGACCAAAAAGGTTTTTAATACATGAGAAGCATTTTGTTGAACTAAGATCTCATAAGGAAAGTCTAAAGTCTCTTTCCTACATCTAGATTCTTTTGTTTTTAAGATCAAAGAGATTTAGGAGACCACCAAACCCAAGGTGACTATGTGCCTAATTTTATTCAGAACTTTAGAAAAAAAATTTAATTTAGGCATGTAAGGCATCCTACAACACGACTATAGCCTTAAATTAATTGCTAAAATTATTACCTATGTCTAAGGATTGGATTCAATATTGACTATTATAGACAACAAATTCTCTATCACTAAATATTTTCCTAGAACATTGCCACAAGATATACCTTTATTGAATTTGATTTTCCTTGGAAAAAATCCACCATGTCAATCTCCTAAAGATCAATGGTGGAGGCATTGATGTTGGGAGAGAAATTGTGCACATATTATTTGGTCATTCTACTAGTTCAATAAAAAACAAGCATGTGCCTACTTTACAATTCCATCCACTCTAAGTAACTAATTGAACTTAGCACTAAGCAAGAAAATCAAACCTGTCAAATTTTCCATCTAAGACCCACATGGTGCCTTATAATTTATCCACATAACTTCAAACCCCTAAGAAACAATGTGCATTGTTCTTTTAACCAATAAATATCACCCATACACCTCCTACATAGTCCCTACATAATCCTTTATAGTAATGCCTATTTGTCTAAGAACTATGCGTGTTGGATGACAAAGGTTACTCACCTTTTAAATCTATGGTATTGGCCCATTGAAGAGGTGCCCAAGATACATGTTGTTTTACCCCCATTAGGTCACAACAAATAGAATACCATTATATCACCATCCTCCTCTAGCATTTCAATAGAGTGCTTCACCAAACAAATGGGCCCACCACCAATGATGCACACATTACAACACAATGATTGGGCTTAAAACAAAAACTAACATAGCCATCCACCTAGCCAAAATCAATAAGTGATTTTCACATGACCCTCCATTAACCTTCTTATACTTTGAGAAAAGATTACATGAGACATTAACTTATAGTGAGAATTAAACCGTGAAGAAATACTAGCATGGATTGTATCAAACCATGATATAGCTTTGATATGACCATCCAAGCTTTTAATTATGGTTCCAATAGTAATTATTTACTATATTGATGCAAATGAGACACCCCAATCTTATTTAAGACTGAGATAAGAAGGATAATCCCTAGCAATAAATATAGGGAAAGACAGAACAATCTAAAGTTAGGGATCAACATCTTTGCACCATTTAGAGGACCTAGAATGTTTTATAATTCACAAGAAAAAAAACCACCACATAACCTAGACAAAAGAAAAATCTACATGTAAAATCCAACCCTAATAACCTAAAGGTCAGTGATCTCCAACATTAAGACTATTCTGCTCATTTAGACCCTCACAAATATACATGTAAATGTAAAGTGCAAAAGTGGTCTGCAAATAAGAATTCATTTTAGGAGTAATGGTGTTGGGACCCAAAATAGCGGCAACACAAAACTCTAAAACAATCCTAAATCACCTAGGCCAAGGACATTGATTAGGGTGATAGGAAGAGGTTTATCAACACATTTTGGGTGATCTTTGCCAACTAACAGAAGTGGGTAGACTCTACCCTTTGATCTTAGCTTAAACTCTAGAGGGATATTACAAGGGGTATACCTAAGTAGATATTAACATTCAAACCATATGAACAACTAAAAATAATAACAACCAAACCCAAATCACTTTCTTAGCCCCAAATCTGTCACTAAACTAAGAACAACTAGTTTTTATAAGACCCCTATATAGATGATAATGGCAATCCTACACAATAAGGGTGCATAAAACTACTACTACTTCTAAAGTTAGTTATATTGTTTTATTTTAAAGATTGGGTGATCTAAGGCTACTTAGACTGGTAACTATCCATTGAGCTGCAGAGTCTAATGTTCAACAGAGGAAAAACAACCACACAAAAGTGTATAACTACCTATTTGATAAATCAAATGCAATGAAAATAAATACCAAATCACTGAGAATACTTAATGATCCAACACCATACCATTTTATCCCCTATGTAATATTGAAATAACCATTTACAAAAGCTTGAAAATAGATTAAGAATTGTCACATTCATTCAAATTAGAGCTTACATTCATACCACTAAATGTGGTAAGAGGAAACTATAATTGTAATTATGATTTAATAAGAAAAATACCTACAACAATGGAAAAAACAATGATCTGATACAAATATTTGCAAATTATATTACGTAGCTTTCATGATTGTTTCATGTTAAACAAAGACTGCAAAATATCCTTTCCTAATCTACCTTTTGGAGCTCACAACCCTACTAAGAAATTGTCCAACTAACCAACCCCCCTCACATCTAAAAAGAATGGCCATATAGCCTTCAAACTCATTCCAATATCCTAGTTGTCACACCCCGTCAATGTACACACCCATGCTACATTAATTTCAATTTTAGGCTTGCCAGAAGATTTGCATGATGGAAGCTTGCCCATGCTCTGTTAATTCTAAAAATGACAAAGGAGGATTGCTTGCACTCCTACTATACTTAGAGAAATAAAGAGGGAAGGTCATAATCCTTTTCCTATCATCTGCAACATTTAACACTTTAGGCCCATCTTAGGAATAGGACATTTAACAACCTACTTCAACAAGTCTCTACCAAAAAAGGTAGAAGTTACATATAAGTGTCATTTGTAAATAATGTTATCCTTTATATTTAGAGTGTTTTTATTAGGCTTTCATTACTTGTCATGTCTATGTACTTCAATATTAATGCTAGTTGTTCTCCTCTTACTAACATTTTCTTGTTTCTAAAGTTTGTGATGCTACTATTTGGCAGCGTATTTCTATAATTCTTCTTAATCCATAAAACAAGAATGATTCCCCAAGGGTCACACATTTCATAATTCCTTATTTTCTTTCAACCATGCATGAATTGCTATCATCTTTATCATCGTACAACATAATTTCACTTTTCATATGTCATGAGGAAAACCTTTATAACATTTATTGTTAGCTAGCATCTTCTTGAAATATCAATATAATATTTCTTAAAGTTGTTTGTGATTATCCTTTCCATTACATTATTACATCATAGAAAAATAATTATAAATGGTTTAAAAAATTAGTTATTTTTAAATATTATTTGATTTAATAGTTATATTTTAGTCAAATAAAAATAGGGTAATTGGTTACTACTTTTTAATGTAGATAGGGTATAAATTTATTTTTTATCATTAATAGATAATATTTAAACAAAATATAGAAATAAAATATTTTATTATGTTAAACATCCATTTCAGAATACTTTGCACAAACCTTATCCTATTAGCATGATGCATAAAATATTAAAAGATTATAAATTACAAGTTTTTATTAGTCTTAAACATATTATTAATTTATTTTTCATAAAAAGGAACTGATTAAATGCCTTTAGAAACTAGTTATAAAGTATTATTTTTAGTCTAGATTAATATATTGTTAGTCTATAATTTTCATATAATTCTACAGTTTTTTGTTGTCATGGGGATTGTGCAGTATGAATTATCAAATGAGAATAATAATATTTTTGAAATTCATTGATTAAGGAGATTTCATTGTAAAACAATATTCAATCACATTTTAAGGTTCACTAGGTCTAATGAATTTGGAGATGAAAATATTCTTCAAATTCTTCTTTAAAGTCATTTAAGATGAAAAAAGAGACTATATCTTGTTTAATAGTTTTTAGATCCATTTATGTACCTTTGTAAAGGTTTTCAAGAGTTTCTTGGTCTCATTGAATATGTACCACTAATTAGCACACTTAAAGGTTCTTGATCAGTAGATAGGAAGTCTTTAATTCAGTTGGTTACACTAGGACACATTGAGAGTTTCCTACAAAAATTAATACACAACATATTGCACAAATACACTTACTCATGTTATGGAAAACATGAATGAAAACATAATAGTGAAAGGATGCAATATGCAAGGCATTCTAAAATGGATATGTTTGATAGCTCAAATCAAGCTAGGATCTCGCTCTAATAAATCTTTGAAAAATATGAATGAAAATGTAATAGTGAAAGGATGCAATATGCAAGGCATTCTAAAATGGATATGTTTGATAGCTCAAATCAAGCTAAGATCTCAGTCTAATAAATGTTTGAAAAACATGACATAAGGATGTGAGGGATTTGAGTGACTTAAAAAATGATCCATCAATCTCCCACACATCTACATAAATAATTGATAGAAAAGCATCTCCATTCTTAAGGTTAATTGAGGAGATTGCATCTTGAAACAATATTCAATCACATTTGAAGGCTCGCTAGATCTGATGGATTCAAAGATAAAAACATTGTTCAAAGTTCTATTTATTCTTTGAAATCATTTAAGATGACAAAAGAGACTATATCTTGTTTGATATTTTTAAAATCCATTTATATACCTTTGCAAGGTTTCCAAGCGCTTTTTAGGCTCATTGAATATGTGCCACCAATTAACACGCTTTAGGGTTCTTGGTCAATAGTAAGGTTGTCTTTAATTCAGTGCCTGGTACACTATGACAAATGGAGTTTACTACAAAAATTAACACACAACATAGTGCACAAAAGTACCTACTCATGATACTGAAAGCATGAATCAACAAGTAATAGTGAAGGGATGCAATATGCAAGGAACTATAAAATAGATATCCATGATCTATATTTAAACAAAACATATGACAAATAATGTGCACGATGTTTGCATTCTCCTAATTGATTTATGACAATATTTAATTTAATTATTTTTTTAACATTTCACTTTTAGAATCGTTAATTTATAAGTTTTTAAGAAGTGTCTAATTTTCCCATGTTTGATATGTTTTTTCCCATCTCAAAGTAAAAATATCTTGAGTTTGAAATTTTATTTCTATAAAATGGACACCAATCACGATTTTGGAAGTAACAAATTATTAGGGGTTGCTTTTTATTTTCCACTCACCTCATTTCAACATTTTTGTTTAAAAGATTTATATTTATAAAAAGTTTAAAAATTGAATCACCATATAGATTATATACTAGTACGAAAACATAACTTTTTGAATTGTAAGAATAATTGGCATATGGAAAAAAAATTGCTATCTATCACTCTAAAAATTAATTTTGAATATAAAAAATTATCCAATATATTATTATTTTTCATAATAAATGAATAGGAATTCATATAAAAATTTTGAGAGATCATTTATCAATATTTTTCTTAATCACATTTCAATGATATTTATTCATTCAAAAGTTCTATAATCTCACATGAAGGCCAAACAAGGTAGAGTTTTAATGGACAAAAAGAAAGAACTAAGTTCTAATATATTATCATTGTTTCCATTTTTTTTTCCATATTTCAAAGTTCTAATATATTATTCTTTTTTTATAATAAATTTATATAAAAAATTTAAGAGATCATTTGTTAATATTTATCTCAATCTAAAAAAGAAATAAAAATTAAAAAAATATAAAATATTTATGTCAATCATATTTAAAAGATATTTATTTATTGAAAAGTTTTATAATCACATCCAATGTCTAAAAATCTGGAGCTTTAATTGACAAGAGGAAAGAGCTAACCCACTATGAAGGGTGGATCATGATCAACTAACTTTTCCTAAACATCAATAGGATTTCTAGGATTATCAAGAATGGGCTCTAAAGGAGTAATTACACCCTTTTTCATTTTCACTTTATTTTTTTTTATAAATATGTAAAATGTTGATCTTTTTCTTTAAAATAATATAAAACACTTATTCATTTAAAAAACAAAACCAAAAAACTGCTCTTACTATGAAAACTAAAGACAACATATATGATATTTCCATTCATATAGATACATAAACATAGGTGGGTGCAATTAAAGCACTTATTCTATAACATTGACGATGCAAGGAAACACCGTCTACTACTACTTGACGACAGGCTTAACGTTGGAGAATCTCATACGACGCGGCGAATGGGGTCGAACATGTTCGACTCGCTCCCGTATCGGCAGCGAATGTTGTTACAATCGTAGCCGGGCAATACTTCCACGATATTTTCCCCTTTTGACGGCACGGTTACAATGCGCGGTTTAGTGGGTTTACAATCACAGACTTTGTAGATTAATTGAGGCAAGTAAGGTACAACCGCTACGCGCACTTCGTATGTTACTCCTCGAGTCAATGTCTATCATAAAACACGCAAAGAAAATAAAACCAAAATACTCAATAAGAAGTAGTTGTCAGTGAACTCAGTCCCTGGATTATGAAGAAAGAGGCTAAACTATGATGCAGAAAAGAAATGAACATACCACAGTGAGGACCCAAATGTCACGAGGGGTCCACGTCATGCCCGGAGCGAAAATAGCGTTGGAATCCCCCAATTCGGAACTGTTTCCCACAATCTTCAACGCTCCCGGATATTCCAGATGCTGAGGAACTATGAACGTCACTTCCACATCTTCTCCCTGCAAACACAAATAGATACCCCATTAGCTTGTTGAGATTCCGAACATAAACCCATCGTTTAAAAGTGGTACTCTTACGATAGAAAAGGGAGGAGAAATTCGAATTTATATACCGAAGCAGAGACTGTAACAAGATTGAGCACACCCACAAGCAGGAACAGCGAGACGAAGCTTTTCATGCTGGCAGCCATGGCTTTTTCTCTGCTGAAAGCAATCACAAGAACGAACGTATGATGTGGGAAATTGTGAGGGGGCGATGAGGTTTATATAGAGGTGATTTTGCATTCGGCTAAGAACAATGTCAGCCATCACATGAGACGTGCGTGGTTGAAAAAATGGGCCATATTTGAAAATAAAACGTGTTGTTTAAAGTAATCGTTGCACGGTTGATTTTAAATTCTAATTAAAAAATATTTTTGGAAAAGTACACCAAGCATAGTCAATATTCGATTTGTACATTAATGGCATTAAATGTAAAGATGAATGTGACTACATGGACTAATAATTACGTGTGACTCCAGGAAAACAATGTTATCCCTCGATTTATCAGTAAATTATTTTTTCAGTTCTTTTCGTTCTAACTATCACGTGATATACATGACCGTGCTGACAACTAGACATTACTTTTCATATCTCGATTTCACATTTATTTTATTGCTATCATAAGACGTTTTATAATCTTGTAAAGGAAAATCTTAATCAATGCTAATCAATTAAATAGATAGATTTCAATACAATTAATGTTATTTTTGGAATGTAAAGATAAAAAAAATGGAAGATTACTCTACGATCTTTTTCTTATTTTTATTTACACATATTTCATTTATCTTATTCATATATACATATTTCTATGTGTTAGTCATTTATTACCCTTGCCCATGCATTCATTCTCATACATATATCTCTATTTTATCAATATATACACATTTTTTTTATTATTATCTATTTATTATGCATATCAATGTATTTTTTTTTAAATGTTCCCTCTTGATTCAAGCACCTTTTTGTCCTATAACATTTCCATAGGCATGAGATCAATCCCATGGTTGTAAACTTGACTTGTTTATGTTTCCTTGTGACATAACAACAATCCTTGAAAGGTATTTCTAAATATAACCAGTCTCATATAGTATAAAATGTAGAGCAAGCAAAGATGAATCAAGGTAATCAACAAGTAAAAGTGTGCAGATTGTCAACTCATTTCCATTAGTGCATGGCATTTCAATGGTTGTGGACCTAATTCCAATGTGCAAACTTGGCCCCATATAATGTAGATGATCTATTCAAATCCCAAGGTGACCCACATGTTGTACTCCATTTCTAATCCTAGAATAGTCCAAAACCTAAAATCTTTATCAGGATCATACATCTTGTCATGCCCACATTTTCCTTGTGGTCACAACACACATCGCACGTGTCATAGCCACATCTGTCATGTGGTTATGACACGAGATATGAAAAACTTTTCTCACACTGTCCTAAAAACCCCTTTCGCATGCGTACGCATGCTCAACGGTGTTCTCTCATGGCGAAACACTATACTCATCGGCGGAATACAAGTACAATGGCGTGCAACCAGAAGCATATAGATCAACAAGAGGGTCTATACAACGCTGCTAACGTCATTGCAAGAGTGAGATTACCAAAGTTCTTAAATCGAATCCTCGGCAATGTTCGGTAGCAGAATGCCTTACGGCGTTAGTGGGAATTACGCTGCACTCATTTACGCACGTGGTTCGCTGATAGAGGATCCACTCCCCACGACGCCTTGTTCCGACTAAACCGGCTAGTGATCTCCCTATTTAGTCTTTTTTTTTCGGCCAGGCACGGTTGTCTGTCTCCTCTCTTGTTTCCAGAAACATACTCCTCCTATGACTTAGCATTTTCAACAAGGCGGTTTGGTTGCCCTCTCTTCCCTTTCCACAAGTTCTTAAGTTTGATTATATCTTCATCGCCCTTACCTTAACTATCTCTTAGTTCATTTAATGTGTTTATATTTCGGTCTCTCTCTCTTTCATTTTCTATGCTTTCTTTATGTGCATCCTGTCCTTTCTTCATGATTTACGTCAATCAGGGTTATCACTGCAGTTATAGTTGATATTAAACCTAATGTCAGTTGATCTAAGTCACAAAGGCTGGTTTACTATTTCGCTGGACTCGGTCTCCTAATCTTCCCCGATCTAGGTTCCTCCTCTTCGTAAATACTTAGTCAACTTGTTCCTAAACACAATTGACAGAAGGGTCCGTCAACTTAGTTCTCTTATCCCGTGTGAGAAATGTCGCGCATTTTCTCCTCTGTGTTTTCCAATGTTAGTTTTTTTTTTTTTTTTTTCATCGGAACCTCTTACAGGTTTACATATGAGATCGTTTGCTACAGTTGAGATTAATATGGCCACATGGATTGTTAGTGGTGGCTTCTTAAGTTTATTTCCAGTGTTCTTTTGAGCAAGGAATTGTGTAATTTTCCTCTTCATTTTCCGGATGATTATTTGTGCGTTTTTAGTTGAAACTTCCGAGAAACTCTTTCCAGAGTATCACTGAATATTCCTAAACTCTCTTTCAATTATAATTTTATTTTCTCTTGTTTAGAATTACTGTTGTTACTGTTACTCTTAATTACGATTCATACACTGATTGTAATTCGTATGACGTTGTCAATAGATGTAGGTGGTTCACCACTTTATAAAACTCTGTTCATGGTAATATATCTTCTTTGGTTGTTGTGTTCAACACTTAATAACATCTCCTGTGAGATTATATTTGTTATATATATATATATATATATATATATATATATATATATATATATATATATATATATATATATATATATATATATATATATATATATATATATATATATATATATATATATATTTTTCTCTATATCCATGAAACATAGTTTATAACGATTTTAAACGAGGGCCCAATAAATTGGTTCCTAGATTTACTCCTATATATATATATATATATATATATATATATATATATATATATATATATATATATATATACATATTTATAATATAATTATTTTAATGTCTATGTATGGACAAATTGGTTTACCACAACTTATATATATCGATATCTCCATCTATATATATATATATATATATATATACAGATATATAATCATTATTATATTATATATATAGCTATATACATAGACATATATAATATATATATATGCCTATATATAGAGCTATATAAAAATAAACTGAATTTATATTCCAAATAACCCATTCAAATGTTAGGGCCCAAGCCCTAACATTTTTTATTGCTTTAGACTCACAGCAGACGGCGGCCATGGGCGGCGGTGGCCGCAGTGACAGAGGAGCATGGTCGAGGTGGCCGCAGAGCGGCGGACGGAACTTTGTGGTGGCCGCAGAGCGGCGGACGAAACTTTGTGGTGGCCGCAGAGCGGCAGACAAGATCTGCGGGAGGCATAAGGGTTTGGAGGGGGGGGAGATGTGGAGTGGGGCGGAGCCCCACCCACATTCCCACGACGTGGGGTGTGGGTGGGGCTCCGCCCCACTCCACACCTCCATATGTAATAACAACTTGCGGTGGGGTTTACTCCCCACCGCCCATATAAAATTTCGACTGTGTTTTTTTTTAATCCGCGGCTTTCATGTTGACAGTCTTTCACCATTCGTTGGTTCTTAACACTAATAATATTTTATTAAGTATATATATATATATTTATATATATTCATATATAAATATATATATATATATAGATATATCAACAATAATATATTTATATATATATATATATATTTCATATATATATATATGTATATATATATATCCCCCTTTTTTTTTATATTGATATATAACAGTTCTAATTACTTTCAATTACTCTATTTTTTTTTTCTAAAATGATAATTACTCAAAATGAGAAATATATATATATATCTCTATATATATATTTAGAAATTATTTAGAGAACAAAAAAATACTCTTTATATATTTGTATAATTCCAATTTCTACAATTTCTCAAATTCACTACTCTATGCATTTTCTCCAACTCAACCTATTATAAGGAAATTGTCATAACAATTAGATATATATATATATATATATATATATGCCAATTTCACCAAATGGTAAATAGCATTTCCCTCATTTTAAGTATAAATTTCCACTTTTATAAACATAGAAGACTTGTAAATTTACAACCAGATTATATTTACATGCTAGATTTCCTCTAATCCTCCTAATTTAACAGAATCCATTAAATAGGGAGAATAACTCAAATATTTAAAACTGTCTTTTCCATTTTAATATTGAACAGAAATTTAGCATTTCAACTAGTGAAGCAATTCCAAACTTTCAATGTAAACAACTCAGATTAAGTTGCAAAAACGAACTTATTCTTTTCAGTAATACTTGAAACACAAAAATTGCTATTGAACAAAGGTTGCAAACATCAACTTAAAAATTTAAGCACATTCATATTACAGCTTCTCAATCATGAATACCAACTTCCCAGATATGAACTTTCTCCTCCCAAACAGTATACAACTGAAAACTTATGACAACCAATAAAATCCAATAATAACAAGATCAGGGAGGTGATTTTCTTCACTCCCAGAATATCATTAATTTACAACAATAACAAGAGAGGTGTTCTCTCTTCATCTCTATGAAATGAACCAGGCCTAATTCCCATGACAAGAAGCTAATCTGTTTCTTCATAAATAGCCAACCAGAAGCTCCAAGAGAAAAACCTGCGTATCAAAGACAAACAAAGCAGAAAATACCACTTGTCTAGCTCTCCTCCCTACCGTAGACCCGCAAGAGGGTCACCCCCGAGCTAGGGAGACCATACTCACACCTGGGTACTCAAACACTCCACTTCACAACAGAAACAACAACAATCCCAAAGCACACATACACCCGTGGCTATTTTACACAATACAGAAACTCAACTACAGTGAGTTTCATAAGGGGCAGGAGAGTGGATACACTCGACTCCAGAGTGTCACCCTGACAGATAAATGAACTCATATAAATTTCTCTTGGTCTCAACCAAGTGTGATCACATTTTGTAAGAAATCTGTATATGACTCTCAAGTCAAAAATACAGTCACAGATACATGCCCTCAAGGCTTTCAACATCCCAAAAGATGGAACAGGTATGCACCCGAGGAGGATCTCTCCTCCCCTACCCCAAACTTGATGAGCATTTCTCCCAAGTGGGAGACGCTCTGTCAAACACCCGACAAGAACCCCACAGAAAACAAATTTAAACACATATTTCACACACATTTCATACACATTTCAGTCCTACCAAAACAAAGGTAAAATTCAGACCAACCTTGCAAAGCCCTCCTGGAATGAAGTTGTTGCAGAGTCCACAGAGTTCACTTCCAAGCTTAGCCACCAACTCCCTCTCTCTTCTCTATCTTCCAAACTAACTTCTCTATTTTTTTGTAAGGCCAAAATGAAAGATTTTCCCCAAAATTCAACTAACTCCCTCTCATCCCAAAATTTGAAAATAAATAACCCAAAATTCTCTTTCTTTCCAATTTTGAGAAATGGGGAAGTGACACTTGTCACCTCCTCACCCTTCCCAAAAATCACTATTCTGTCCAGGTGGCTTATGTCACTCTCCATTCCCAAGGGTACTCCTTATTCCTTTCATGTGACTCCACTTTCTCATGGGAGAAATAAAAAAAAGAGTTAAATGGGAACAAGACAGGTGACCCATGCCTCTTTCTCCTTTCCTCACATGGGTGTCCCCATAGTACATGGGGGAATCATACTAAAGAAGAGGTAACTTTTACTAATGGATGGCATCTCTTATCTAGGGAAAAGTAGAGGGGATGGGTTGAGTGTTGGTACAACCCATCATGTCCCCTCCTACCTCCAATTTTCGCCACTTAACTTCAGGGGAAGGTTAAGTTGACTAGATGGAGGTTACTCAAGGGTTACCCATGCCAAATGGGCCCCTAGACCCATGGGGTAGAACCCAGGGTCAATTTTAACCCATACAAGACACCCCAGGTCAAGGTAAAGCACAAGAAAAAGGGCCTCATAATTTAAATAAAAATAGAAATTTCAAATTCAATCTCTTTACAACACTTACTTATAAAAATAATATTACAAGAGGGTAACCTAACCCACTCGACCATACGAAAGACCACATTACATCATGACATCAAACACAAAGAGATCTTGGTTCTTCGTGGAACCAGATCGGCTTAACAGGGAATAACAATTAACAAGGTGTGGAATGATCTCCGAAATCTGTGGTTTGATTAGTAGTCCCTGCACACTCAATTACAAGATCAGTAACCACATAAATTCATCATAGCCGAAGCAACTTAAATAACACATGCATTCACATGCCTTAGTACAATTTAACATAATTAAAAATCATATTACAATTTTCCATCATCTCTAATTCATTTTTCTGAAAAGTAACTTATCCAAACATCACCCAATTAGTTTTTCCGAAAACATAATAAAGTTAAATAGTCTGACAAATTTCGGGAACTGCTATCCCACAAATATGAAAGTAACAATAACAGTACTGTAAATAGTCATGACAACAGTAGTAAAAAGGGCGGTCCTCACACATCTTCAGTCATTGATCTATGTATTCATTCTTTCACATTCACTTTCTTACATAGCATTACTTCCTAAATTCTCTACATCCACAAATAAATGAATTAATCTAAGTTAATTTGTTTTTATGTGTAAGTATTTCATTTCATTGGGCTACATGAAAATTATAGAAAGTTTAATTTATTTTACACTTTCGTGAAATTATCCAATCTTACACTCTTAGGATTTGACAAAGGGAGGGGACTGCCTCTACTACCCTAATATGCAGCGCACAAGAAGGAGGGGACCAAAGACATCTATTCCTATAAGCATGAATCTAAGAAAACATATTCAATTTTCGATTAGAGGTAGGAGACCCATCCCCAACATGATTAGGAACCATGGAGACATCCACCACAATAGGCGTAGAATTAGCAACCGTAGGAACAACTTTAACAACAATGGAGGAGGGATGTTCAATAATGCTAGAAGGTTTCAAAATAGTATCACAAGGTAGCTTGTGAAGAAAAGAAAGGAGAAATCTCCTTTGGCAAAGAGACATCATCTTTGGGATCAATAATAAGGTGGTGGGGAAAATGTAATTATACCACCAAGAAGATGAGCACAAACACTTCTAGCTAGAGTGGCGGTAGTCTTAAGACAAGTGTCATGTGGTAAAGAACTGATGACATTAGTAAGGAAGGATCTCATAATAAAGAAACTAGACCCAAGAGTGATCTACCAAGTATAAGACAACATCTCTAGGAGGACCTTGGAAATACCAATGTCCAAAAAAATGTGAGCATAAGTTGTGTGAATGAAAAGTGTAGTGATTGAATCCACCGTCGAAAAACATCCTAGAGTATTGCCCCAAGAATAGGAGTTAAACCAAAAATGGAGAGAAGGTTAGGCAATCAAATCCAAACTAGCATAGTATGGAGGGATTCAGTGAAAGGGTTGACAGAAGGAAACTAGAGATTAAGCATAAGGTAATAGTAGTCCCAAAACCACAACCAAACATTTATCACCGCATCCCTATTTCAAACACCACAATAAAGAATCCCTTGACACAAGAGTAAAAATTATGTTTTCCAATAACAAGAGGTTGCCAATTCATAGAAATCCACTATTGTAGATTAGGAAGGCATTATCAAAATTAGTTAAATCTATAAATTAGACTCTTTTCAACAAAATATGCCTCACTTTCAATCACATCTATCCTAAGAACTACAATAGGGGAAGATTGAGAACAAAGGAGAGGCAATAGCTTCCCACAAGTAGGAGGGTGAGAAGAAGAGATAGGGAAGGACATTTGGGTCATGACAATGATGAATGAATAAGGGAGATTACTATTCAATAGGTCTGATGTAGGAGAGGGTTTCCAATGGTAGAGAAGGGCATAGAGAAGTCATCACTAACACCATAACCCTTTCATAATGTGTGCACTATAGGAGCTCATACGACCAATTCCTAACTAAATGGGAAAGATAATGGATATACAAATTTTAACATTAAAAAATGAACTATCAAAATTCCCATTATTATTCATAATTTTCTTATCTTTAATAATTAGAATAACA
This sequence comes from Cunninghamia lanceolata, assembly GCA_027924645.1. NCBI lineage: Eukaryota > Viridiplantae > Streptophyta > Pinopsida > Cupressales > Cupressaceae > Cunninghamia > Cunninghamia lanceolata. Next base: position 13,411,746 of record BSBN01000892.1, read on the forward strand.
TAGGGCAAGGGCCATAAGTATATACAAAACTATGTCATTTGTCAATATATCTATAATCAAAGAACTCTCAAAATTGTTTTTCATTCAAAACACCTTCACTGCTAACATTTTTTTTGCTCACTTAACTATGACCACTAACGGTTATGTGAACCATTAGCACAAATCATTAAATACAATTGTCACACTAACTTCCAAGCCCAAACTCCAATCTTGTGACCACTATTTACACCACTAAACGTGACTACTAGTGGTCTAGTAGATAGACCCCCTTAGCTCATTTGTCCTAAATTAGGCCTTTTTTTCATTTTTGCATAACATTTGTTAGAGGTATTAGATATTGAAAAAATTATAGGCATTGGAAAGATTATTCACTTAAATTTGTAGTGGTGTAGACCTTGTTAGAATCTGAGAAACATATTAAAACCTATAATCAAATTGAAAGAGTTAGAAACAATAAATTGGAAATGAAAATGAAATAAAACATCATAAAAGTGATACCAAGAGATTTGATGTAAATGCTCAAATAGCACTATAGCATCAAGAGAGATCTATAGCTCCAACATATGAATTGAAATACAAGCTAGGTAGTGAGTCTATATAGAAAAGAGAGTGGGTAGAGGTGGCAAGACCAACCAATAGGAAGCAACCATCTATCAGTCTAAAGATAGCAAAGTATCTTCCCAATATAGCTAATGGGAGCTCCCTTGTAGGATGGTTACACCTTATAATCCGCTCACTTAATTAAACCCACTTTATGAACCTATGTAAGATTAATGAAAGGTGTGGGAAAAGCCTTATAATAATGAATAAAAAACCTACACTAACAGCCCCTTAATTGTAGCTTAGTTGGGTGAAAATATGGGTCCTGACAAATCAAGCCTGATGAGGCATCCATGAACATAGAATTTCACTCCCAAAGAGAAGTAGCCCTCCCACAAAAGAGAGTATGCCCCCTAGAATAGAGAGAGAAATAAGGAGCTAAGAAGCCCCCCAAAAAGGGACACCTACTGCACCCCAAGCAAAGCTCGCAAATAAATGAGGATGGTATCAAAGCATGTTTTAGAAGATTAGATTCATATTTTGAGAGATTTTGTGGGGCTACTATGCTTTACATGCAGGATTATAGAAAACCCAGTATGCTTTTCTCTTGCATCTTTAGATGATCTGGATAATTAGAAAAGTTTGACAAAAAAAAATTTAACCTTGGGGTTCATATACTTGTATCCTTTTGAATCTGGTTGGTTGTAACTTTCTATCTATCTAGACTATCTATCTCATTGTGTCTAGAACACTCGAAAATGCCATTTTTGGCTTTTGTTTTGCCCAAATTGGAGATCAGGAAGTGAAGTTGCGAACAAGGGTTTCAAGCAAAGATCTGGTATACAACTATTTTCTAGGGTGTTTTCTCGCCAAAACGATGTCTCCATTGCATCCAAGAGGCCCAAAAACCTTAAGAATGTCTATTTAAATGTTGAAATCAGAGCTTTTTTTGAGGGTACATCCTTTTGTCCAACAGTCTAAAGGGTGCTCCGTAGGTTGGCCTTTTGTCCAATAGTCCAAAGTGTGCTTTGTAGTTCAAGCTTTTATCTAGCGGTCCTAAGGGTTCTCCACGGGTGCAACCTTTTGTCCAATAGTTTGAAGGGTGCTCCATGAGTTTGACCTTTTGTCCAGCAGTTCGAAGGGTGTTGCATAGGTTCAACATTTTGTCCAATGGTCAGAAACATGATTTTTAGGGTTTGGCTTTATTTCCAATGGTTAAAATCAATCCCCCATCCAACCCCCTACACTATTTTTCTTGATTTTCTTCTGCAAGCCCTAAATGAGTAGTTTTATAGTAATGACCATAACTTGCACCCAATAGCTCCATTTTTCAAGATTGAATAGGCATCTGAAAGGTCTTGAAGAGAACTTCATATCCATATGTTTATTTTTCGTAGATTTTGTAACATGTTCATTTTGGATGAAAAGTCATTTTTTTAGCCATTTGAGGGCCTAGTGACTATTGTAATCTAGTAAAAGCACTGTAAACACACTGAACTATAATGCACCAAACTTGTAATCTCTGTGGGGGGTTGATTTTTGATCTAGTGAAAAAGGGGGGTTTCTTCTATGCTTTTTCTTGGATCAACAAACAAAAAACAACAACTCAATTTCTCTTTTTACATTAAAATGGATCAATTAATAGTACTTATACTCACACTATACAACTACTATGAGTGGAAATCCAAGATGACAATCTATCTTAAGAAACTAGGTTTGTTTAGAGTAACTATGGCTCTTGAGATGTAGATAAGCCTAAATGGTTAACAAATTGGATGAGGCTTTTGGAACCCTATGTATGTCTATATCTTTGGATTTACTTTTTCATATTGAGTCTAGAACAACACCAAATGATGTATGGACCACCTTGAAAAATCTCTTTGGTACACAAGATGAAATTATAGGACATCTACTTGAGAATGAGCTAATAGGGTTAAATCCATGTAATTTTGATATAATTTAGGATTTCTTCACAAAACTAAGGGCCTTAGGATTGCAGTTGAAGCAATGCGAGATAGAGAAGAAAGATGGTCAGTTAATTCTTAGCATTCTTTCCAAACTTGGTCCTAACTTCTCAGTGTTTGTTTCTACATTCTATGCCACTAAAAGTGCCTTAGGAACCACATAGAAGATGCCTTCTTTAGATGACTTTGCTAATGAACTCACTAAATAGAAAGATAAATTGTCTTAAATGGGCACAATTAAGCCCTCTAAATCTCATGCCTTGGTTGCAAATCAAGGCACTAAAGATCTAAAAGGGTCTGACCTAAGAAAGATATGAAACAAAAGAAATGAAACATACCAAATTTATTATTTCTATGAAGAAAGCATAATAGTTTTCATTTGCATTTATAGTTTACTGTTTCTAAATCTTTCAATTTGATTACGGATTGTAATTTGTTTCTCAAATTCTAACAATAAAATGTAAATACAAATGAAATGAAATAACATAACAATGATATCAAGAGATTTGATATAAATCCTCAAATGACACAATAGCATCAAGACAGATATATAGATCCAACATATGAATTAAAATACAAGATAGGTAGTGAGTTTATATAGAAAAAGGGAGAGGGTAGAGGACCAGAGGTAGCAACACCAACCAATAGGAAGTGACCATCTATCGGTCTACAGATAGCAACGTATCTTCCCAAGATAGCTAATGGGAGCTCCCTTGTAGGATGGTGACACCTCATAACCCACTCACTTAATTAAACCCACTTTATGAGCCTAAGTAAGCTTAATAAAAGGTGTAGGAAAAACCTTATAGTAAGGAATAAAAAACCTTGTAATCTGTTTGTCTTATTCTGACATGATATCATACCATGTTTTGGAAGATTAGATTCATATTTTGAGAGATTTTAGGGGTGGGGCTACTAAGCTTTGCATGCAAGATTCTATAAAGCCTAGTATGCTCTTGTCTTGCATCTTTGGATGATCTAGAGAACCAGAAAAGTTTGACAAAATGTTTTTAACCTTGGGGTTCATATATTCATATCTTTTTGAATCTAATTTTTTGCAACTTTCTAGCTATCTAAGAAGTGTTCTCAGTTGTTTCATTATGTCTAGAATGCTAAAAAAAACATATTTAGCTTTTGTTTTTCCCAACTAAGAGATCAGGAAGTGAAGTTGTGAATGAGGGTTTCAAGCAAAGATCTGGCATACAACTATTTTTTGGGGCATTTTCAGGCCATAAGGACATCTCCATTACATCTAGAAGGCCCAAAAACCCTAAGAATGCTTGTTGAAATGTTGAAATCATAGATCAACAAATTTTATGTATGTTTTTTAGGGTATGTTGTTTTGTCTAGTGGTCTGAAGGCTACTTCGTAGGTGGACCTTTTGTCTAGCAATTAGAAAGGTGCTTCTACAAAGTTCAACCTTTTGTCTAGTGGTCTAAAGTGTCCTCCATAGTTTAGCCTTTTGTCTAGCAGTTCAAAGGGTGCTCTACAGGTGTGACCTTTTGTCCAATAGTCTAATGGATACTCTATGGGTTTGGCCTTTTGTTCAGTAGTTTGAAGGGTGCCCGTAGGTTCAACCTTTTGTCTAGTGGTTTGAAGCATGATTTTTACAGTTTAGCCTTTTATCTAATGGTTAAAAGTAATCCCCCATCCAACCCCCTACTCTTTTTTGCTTAATTTTCTTCTACAAGCCCTAGTATTTTTACCGTAATGACCATAACTTGAGCCCAGTAGCTTTATTTTTTGAGATTTAATAGGCATCAGAAAGGCCTTGAAGAAAACTTCACAACCATACATTTATTTTTCTCATATTTGTAATAGGTCCATTTTGGATCAATATTTGGATTTTGGCCATTTGAGGGCCTAGTGACTATTGTAATCTGGAAAAGCACTATAAACACACTAAACTAAAAAGTGCCAAGCTTGTAATCTCAATTGGGGTGTCTTGTGTGTTCTTTCTTGCATCTTTTTTTTTTGCACAATAAACAAACAACAAATCACTCTTTCTTTCTACATTAAAATGGATCAATTAATAGTACCTATACTCACCCTACAACTACTATGAATGGAAGTCCAAGATGACAATCTATCTTAAGAAACTAGTGTTGTTTAGAGTAATTATGGGTCTTGAAATTAAACCTAGAGTAGATGTAGATAAGCCTAAATGGTTTAACAAATTGGATGAAGCTTTTCGAACCTTGTGTATGTTTGTATCTCCAGTTTTGCTTTTTCATATTGAGTCTAGAACAACACCAAATGATGTATGGACCACCTTGGAAAATCTCTTTGGTAAACAAGATGAAATAAGAGGACATCTACTAGAGAGTGATCTAATAGGGTTAAATCCATGTAATTTTGATGCAATTCAAGATTTATTCACAAAACTAAAGGCCTTAAGATTACAGTTGAAGTAGTCTAGGATAGAGAAGAAACACAGTTAGTTAATTCTTAGCATTCTTTCCAAACTTGGTCCTAACTTTTGAGTGTTTGTTTCTACATTCTATGCCACTAAAAGTGCCTTAAGAAACACATACAATTTAGATGAATTTGCTAATGAACTCACTAAAGAGAAAGATATATTGTCTCAAATGGGCAAAATTAAGCCCTTTAAATGTCATTCCCTTGTTGCAAATCAAGGCACTAAAGATTTGAAAGGGTCTGGTAAGCAAGATAAGAAATGAAAGAACCAAGGAGAAAAGAAGCAAGAATAGAAACAAGTTGCTCCAAATCAACTTATAGTGCCTCTTCTTAAGAAGGTGACAAGCCTAAGAAGGAGAAAACTTAGTTTTCCTATTGTAAAAATCTTGGTCATGATGAGCATAAGTGTCTAAAGAAGTAGATTGATCACTAGATATATCCTCTAGAAAAGGATAACATAAAGGTGCCTGATTCTGTCAAATAGTGTTCATCTCAAGAATCTTCAAAAGATATAGACAAAAATAAGGGGAAAGAAGAGAGAAAGGCCCTGGTTGTTGTTACTTCACAGCTAAATTCTTGGATCATTGACTCAGGTGCTTTGCACAACATGGCTTCATCACAAGGTAGTTTTGTCTCCTTAGAATCATGTTCTTTGCCATCTATTCTATTGGGTGATGATACTCTTGTAGAGGTACAAGAGAGAGGGTTTGTTGATGTGGGGGATGACACATTCCACGTTGTTCTTTGTGTGCCCTCATTATCAAATAATCTCCTATCTATTTATCAAATCACTCACACTAGCTCTATTAAGTGGTTTGAGTTCACTCTAGACATAGTGGTTATTAGTGAGGTGAACAATGGGTCTCCAATTGCTATGGGGAAGGCTTATCATTAGTCCCAACTGTATCACTTTTCTCACTTTTCATCACATGAGATGTGTGTGGTTGAAAAAATTGGCCATATTTGAAACTAAAATGTGTTGTTTAAAGTAATCGTTGCATGGTTGATTTTAAATTCTAATTAATAATTATTTTGTGAAAAGTACATCAAGCATAGTCGATATTTGATTTGTACATTAATGGCATTCAATGTAAAGATGAATGTAACCACATGGACTAAAAATTCCATCTAACTCTAGGCAAACAATGTTATACCTCAATTTATGCATAAATTGCTTTTTCAGTTCTTCTTGTTTTAAGATATGGTAGTGCTGACAACTAGACATTAATTTTGCATATCTCAGTTTCACATTTATTTTGTTGCCATCATAAGATGTTTATTAATCTTGTAAAGGAAAATATTAATTAATGCTAATCAATTAAATGGATACATTTCAATACAATTAATGTTATTTTTGGAATGTAAAGAAAATGGATTATGATATTAAATTTTTGGAATAAAAATGGAAGATTACTCTTCAATATTTTTCTTATTTTTATTTACACATTTTTCATATATTTTATTCATATCCATACATATTTTTATATGTTAGTCATTCATTATCCTTTCCCATGCATTCATTTTCATAAATATATCTCTACTTTATCAATATATACACATTTTTTGTTATTATCTAATTATTATGCATATCAATGCATTATATCTTAAATATTCCCTCTTGATTCAAACAGCTTTATGTCTTACGACATTTCTATAGGTATGACATTGATCCGATGGTTGTAACCTTAACTTGTTTATGTTTCCTTGTGACGTTTACAACAATCCTTGAAAGGTATTTCTAAATATAACCAATCTCATATAGAATAAAAGGTAGAGAAAGCAAAGATGAATCAAGGGAATCAACAAGTAAAAGTGTGTAGATTTCCAACTCATTTCCATTAGTGCATTTCATTTCTATGGTTGTGGACCTAATTCTAATATGCAAACTTGGCCCCATATAATGCAGATGATCTATTCAAATCTTAAGGTGAACCACATGTTTTTGTACTCCATTTCTAATCCTAGAATAGTCCAAAACCTAAAACCTTCATCAAAATCATGCATCTTCAATCATTGATCTATGTATTCATTCTTTCACATTCACATAACATTAATTACTAACATCTCTACATCCACAACAAAATGAATTAATATAAGTAGATTTGGTTTTACATATGTATGCATTTCATTTGATTAGGATAGATGAAGATTATAGAAAGTTTAATTTCTTTTACACTTTGGTGAATCTATCCAATCTTACACTCTTAGGGTTTGACCTTAGGGATACACCTTCAATTTTTTTTAGGGTTTTAGATCTATATTTTTTAATTGTTTGATCATTTTTTATATCTTTTTTTATTAAGTGTAAAATTGGGTTTTTTGAAGGGGTTCAAACCCTTATACAATACAATGAAATGAAGTTGCAAAAATGCCATAAACTAGCAGTTCCATACAACATAGGAGCCAAAATCCTACACTATCCCAAACCAATCCTAGTGACTCAAAAACCCTTGACATAGGTGTGGAATTCAAAAACACACTTAGGAAGACCTTTCTTGCTCCTTTGAGAAATAATACATGAAACAAAGTTGCCAGCATCCATGGAGAAAGGAGAAAAGGGAGGGGACTACCTCTACTACCTTAATATGCACCTCATAAGGAGGGGACCAAAGACATCTATTCCAAGAAGCATCAACCTACGTAAACATATTCAATTTTGGATCAGAGGTAGGAGACCCATACCCAACATGATTAGGAACCATGGAGACATCCACCACAAGAGGAGTAGAATTAGTAACTGTAGGTGCAACATGAGCAACAATGGAGGAGGGATGTTCAATAATCCTAGAAGGTTTCAAAATAGTATCACAAAGTAGTTGATGGAGGAAAGAAAGGAGAAATCTCCTTTGGAAAAGAGACATCATCATTGGGATCAATAGTAGGGTAGTAGGGAAAACAATTATACCACTAAGAGACTAAGCTCAAACCCTTCTAGCTGGAGTGGGGGTAGTCTTAAGCCAAGTGTCATGTAGCAAAAGACTAATGACACTAGCAAGGAAGGATCTCATAATAAAGAAGCTAGACCCAAGACTTATCTACCAACTATAAGACATCTATATGAGGGCCTTGGAAATACCAATGTCCACCAAAATGTGAGCACAAGTTGTCTAGATGAAAAGTGTAGTGGTTGAATCCACCATCGAAAAACATCCTAGAGTATTGCCCCAAAAATGGAGAGGTAGGTTAGGCAATTGAATCCAAACTAGCATAGTATGGAGGGATTCATTGAGAGGGTTGAAGGAAACCAAGGATTAAGCAAAAGGGAATGCTAGCCCCATAACCACACCCAAACATTTATCACCGCATCCCTATTAGAGGGAAATTCAAACATCACAATAAAGAATCCCTTGACACAAGGGTAAAAATGAAGTTTTCCAATAACAAGAGGTTGCTGATGCTTAGAAATCCATTATTGTAGATTAGGAAGGAATGATCAAAATTTGTTAAATATACAAGTTAGACCCTTTCTAGAAAAAATATGCCTCATTTTAAATCACATCTAGCTTGAGAATTACAATAGGGAAAGTATGAAAAAAAGAAGAAGAGGTGATATCTTCCCACAAGTAGGAGGGTGAGAAGTGGAGATAGGAAAGGACATCCTACTCATGACAATCATAAATGAATAAGGGACATTACTATTCAATAGGCTTGATCTAGGAGAGGTTTGGCAATGGCAGAGAAGGGCATAGAGAATTTGTCACTAGCACCATAACCCTTTATAAGGTGTGCACTATAGGAGCTCATGAGAGTAATGTCTAACTAAATGGGAAAGATAATGGATATACAAATTTTAGCATTAAAAAATGAACTAACAAAACTCTCATTATTAATCATAATTTTATTATCTTTAATAATTTGGATAGAATAGGGCAAGGGTCATAACTATGTACAAAATCATATCATTTGTCAATATGTCTATAATCAAAAAACTTTGAAAATTATTGTTAGTTCAAAACACCTTTTATGCTAACATTCTTTTGCTCACTTAACTGTGAACACAAGAGGTTATGTGAACCACTAGAACAAAACATTAAATAGAAATATCACACTAACTACCAAGCATAGACTACAACATTTGACAACAATTCAGATCACTAAACTTGATTGTTAGTGGTCTAGTAGACAACCCCCCTTAGTACATTTGTCCTAAATTAGGCCTTTTTTCATTTTTATGTAACTTTTGCTAGAGGTATCATATTTTAAAAAAATTGTAGGCGTTGGAAAGATAATTCACCCAACTTTTGCTAGAGGTATCATATTTTTACAAAATTATAGGTGTTGGAAAGATAATTTTCCCAAATTTGTAGTGGTGCAAATTGTTTTCTGAGATTTGGCATGAATGTCAAGGTACAATCATTTTAAATTGCTATTTTCTTGCAAACTTCAATCTCTTATAACTTTTGCATAGAGTCAAAATTCAATGATTTTTTTAAAACTATATAGAAAATCACAAGGAATCTATTGGTTTCATCTAATCTTCTATATCTTGTTTGTTATTTCTAATTTTTATAGATTTATCTTTCTTGAGCTAACACTTGTTTTGTAGCTTCACGCTTGTCAAAGGCTAAATTTTATCAAACTACTAACAAGTGTGCTGCAAGTTTTCTTGTCAAAGAATTATCATTCAAAACTACTTGTGTTTTTTTGTTTGGTGATCTTGGTTGAGTCTTAAGGTGTGTGTATGCTCTTCCCTAATGGTGCAAAATGATTTTGGGAATCAAAATCACCCTTTAGACATATTCATTCTCACAACACACATTGATTTATAAGGGTTAATTAATCTTTCTTGTGTAGATCAAGTGATCACATGTACATCTATGGGTTGAGATAAAGTTAACTTTGGTGAATCCTTTGGCACTCCAAAGTAAGGGATTTGATGTTCATGTGGCTATCCGTAACTATCTAGCACATGGTAAATGATATTAATGAATTAATTTACATTGTGAGTCCACAAGACTTGACACACCCAGTTGAATAATCTAGGGTGTTATTGTGTTTTGTTGGTGTGTTCATTTGTCAAAACCTGTGCACCTCCCTAATCCAAAATTTAAATTATTTTGAAAATTAGTGCATATTGTGTGAAATTTGTTGTTTGCAAAGTTGTCCAAGGTCAAGCTTTAATCCATCCCTAATCACCTTCCAATCATTAATTTTCATCCAAATCCAATCCAATCCAATTTTATCCTAATCCTCATAATACAATCCACCTCATCCCACTATCCTAATCATCCTAATCACCATATACACATTATCCCAATCTATCCCCAATCCATCCCTAAGCCATCATCTAGGACTCTAATCCTAATTAAGCTATTCAAAGCCAATCAAGGTACTAATTATTAACCTGATTATGATCCATAATCATAATCATAATCCACTATCCTAATCCAATTCCATCATTCATTCTTATCCTAGTCATCCTCCATCCATTATCATCCATAATCCACATCATAATCCACTATCCTAATCCAATTTCACCCCATCCATTATCATCCTTTATTCATTGATACCCATCATCCTTCATTCACTCATACCCATCATCCTTCATCAAACCCCATCTCAATCAAATCTAAATCCCCATCCAAGACATCACCAAGTCCTCGTCAAAAATTCAACATCCACATACAAGCATCACATGAGTTGGTGTGAAAAAAATGTTAGTGTAATACATCATTGTATTACATTGTTGGTTATGGTTTGGTCATTGTTAACTACTAGTTATGGTTTGGTTTCATATAATACTCATTATGGTTCAATTTCATATAACGGTCAACTCCCTCATAGTTCTTATATATGGCTGTGTATCTGCATATGATCGAATGAATAAAAAGAGATTTTTTCCTCTTTATATGGTATTAGAGCATTAACGATTTCTATGTGTGCCTAATTCCTTTGTGATTCATTGATGTAGAGTTAGTGAAAGATGGAAGGTGGATGATGTCAAACCATGCTTCCATTTATCATGTAGTCGAAGACGAGGAGCCTCATGTTTTCCAGTGTGGAGAATCCAAGTAATCTTGAAGTAGATTCATTCTGGAGTGGCAGCGGTGAGATCTGTAGTGTTTTAAGGCTATACATATATATAGTTTGCAAAGTTGGCGTGAGGAATAAACTCATTGGATCCACAGATTGAATGCATCTATATTAGAGCTCATTTGGTTTGATTGAAGTTTCTATGCAATCTAAGTGAAAAGAATGGGTTTCCATTGGAAGAGATTGTAGATGTCGCTGATCGCTATTTCTTTCTACAAAGTTTGTAGTTGTAACACTTTAATTTCCAGTAAGAGAAGGCATTAATATCTTTTTGGCTAGTTTTATTCCCACAAAAAATCTTCAATTTTGAGATGAATCACTGACATTTAAGGTTGCAAAAATGCCACAAGAAAGTGCAAAGGAAATAAAAAGCTATGCTCAGTACAGATACACAAGAAAGACTACTTTCATACACATGCTAGATAGCTTGTTGAAGCTAGATATAGTTGACAATTCAGAGGTGGAGATACCTAAATTTAATGTGTCTTATAAACTGTAAAAGATTATCCCAATGTTTCAATCAACTTTGACATATTTATTGCACCAAAAGATTCATAATTCATACACACACCCTGAGTTTACTACTAATGTCATGTAGCCCCTTCAAATTGAGAAACTAATGGATCAAGAAGTTGTAAATGTTTTCGGTGGAGAACTACAAACAGTGGCACTATGCTTATGTCTTCGCAAGCTTGCAGACATTTATTTGATTGATGAGCCAAGTGCATACTTGGATGTCGAGTAGTGTATTGTAGAACCAAAGGTTATAAAGAGATTTATTTATCATGCAAAGAAAATTCCTTTTGTTGTTGACCACAATTTTATCATGGCCACATATTTGGCAGACAGGGTTATAGTTTATGAGGAACAAGGAGAGTTATAAAGAGGCCAAGAAGATGAGGATTCATCAGATGATGAAATTTTTATTAATGACTCTTTTAGTGGTGTTAATAATGCATTAGTACTATAATCCTTCACTTTCTTGGAGGAAGGTGGCATCATAGGATGGAGGATTTTCCATCATCTCAAGTTAGCTTCTTGTTTTGAGATGATGCTTTGCATGAGAAGCATTTTTGGTTTTGGTTTTGGTTGTTTTTCTTTTCTTTGTTGATGTTAACGGATTTGAAGAATGTATGTTTTGTGAAGACTTTGTTTTGGAGACAAGTTTGGGATTTGGTGTTGAGCTCAATATGGATTGTTGTCTAGTGAGCTTCAGAGTATATGATCGAGAATTATACCCTTTCACGGTCATTAGACAATGATAGAGATCTATCGTATCTCTTAGGGATTGTTGTTGAATAATTCAAGACTCTATGATTTGAGAGTTTGGGACTAAAGAGCTCAAGAACATAGCTCGAAGCTACACCTTTCTAAGGGTAGATGAGATAGCATGATGGAGCCCTACTTGGTTCATGATTTGTTCTTTGGGAGAAGATCTTCTATAAAACATGTATTCATATTATGTAATCAGCTATGTTGAGCATGTTAGCATTCAAGGGGGGTACCTTGTTACTATTGCAGGAACAATCTAATAAGGGGGGAGTGTTAGCATAATGCATCATTGTATTACATTGTTGGTTATGGTTCAATCTTTGTTAACTATCGATTATGGTTCAGTTTCATATAATACCAGTTATGGTTCAATTTCATATAACTATCAACTCCTTCATAGTACTTATATATGGTTGTGTATCTGCATATAATAGAATGAATAAAAAGATATTTCTTCCCCTTCAAAAATCATTATGGAAGTTAAAGTGTCTATGTAAAAAACCATTCCTCAAACCATATCTCCAATCCAACCAAAATCACTATCATACCAACCTAATCCATGCATATATCCTAGTGAACCTTTGTTTTGGATAGAGATAAATATGATACCAACCCTATTAATGAAAAAATAAAAGAACTTAAACTTATATATGAAAGATTTAATCCTCTTCGTAAGGAAAAATTTAGAAATCTCATCGGTCATAAGCCTTTAGAACATATCATCATTGGAGGTTCTCAAAATCATTCTTATGACCCTATCACATCAACATCACCATCCCATATGTCATCCCCATCAACCCCATACCAACTTTTATCCCCTTATGTGGTCATGTCATCACAACCAACCGATCGATCATATCAATCCAACCTATCAATACCTCATAGTTAACCAAACTTCACCTATTCATATACCTCACATCAACTGACTACATCCCCATTTATTTCATCATATACCACTTACCAAGTTAATCCCATGACCTCATACCCATCTACCATATCTTCATTCATGCCACCTCAAACCACATATTAGCAAAAATATCCAATTAAAATCCATCAATCCTTTCAAATCCTTCATTAACATATCCCTCCAACCCTCCTAATCCTAATCCATTAGTCCACATACCTTCCCATCCATCAATCCCTATAGTTCCTCTATCGCACTATCCCTCCAACCCTCCTATTCCTAATCCATTGATCCATGTACCTTCTAATCCATCATTCCTTATAGTTCCATCACACTATCCCTCCATCCCTCCTAATCCTAATCCATTAATCCACATACCTTCCACTCAACCAATCCCTCCATCACAATATTCCTCCAACCCTCCATTAGGGGAGCCCATAGAAATGGCTTTACAGAGATTGGTTCAAGAAAACTTGATTATAATTCCTATGATAAAACCATTTGATGACAACCTACCAAAATCCAATTGATTTAAAGAACATGAATACTTTAAATATCATAGGGTAAAAGTCGATCCAACATCCAATTGTATAAGACTTAAGAAATGCATCTAAGATCTCATCGACCATGGTGAGATTATGATTGACAATCCCCCACCAACTCCTCATATCAACCCAAATTATCCTTTTTGGATGGTATCCAAGGACTATTAGCAAGGAATCAAAAACCTTCATGCAATCCAATACCAATCAAAGAACCTCCTAGTACCATGCAAACAACATCAAGTAATCGAATGCCTATCCTTGAACATATCAAAGAGCCTCCAAGTACCATGGCTATCTCTCGAATACCATCATCTACTCCACCACCTATCAAGCCTATTGAGAATTTCCTACCATAAATACAAGTTAAGATCCATCATGTGGCCAGGTTGTCAACCATTAGAAGCTTGTTGAGCCCATCTAAGAATCTTCCATTTCTATCCAAACCCAAGAGCTATGTCAAGAATCAAATCCAAAGCATGATCAACCCTTCCCTTCACAATCTCAAGATCAAACTATCCAATCAAGTCAAGATCAAACTAGCCAAACTCCTCAAGATCACATTACCCAAGCTACCCAAGATCCAACTACTCAAGCCACCACCATCCATGATCAAAAGAGCAACACTCTTCCCATCCCATGATCCCAAAACTATCCATTTTCAAGAAACACACATCATTCCTATTCAGCATTCAACTAGTTGTATCCATCATCCATGACACATCCCTTGATGAGACACTTGGTCCCCAAGAAAACACAGACAATCAAACAAATGATTTGGATCATATCACATTACATCCTAATGAGCATCCTACTTACATTGAGCATGAAGAAAAGTAAGTCACAATAGCTACTATTAAGCAATCAAGTGATTAAGGATTGACTAGCACAAGCAATGACCAAGACATTATATAGGTATAAACAATGATCAAGAAATTCCAAGTATACACAATGATCCTAATGCACAAAGCATACATAATGAGGAAGCACAAGAATCCCATCTAATATGCTCTACCATCTTTGTTAAGTCATAACCACTTAAAGAGGAGACAATAACAAATTCTAATTATGCTCAACAACATCTGGATGATCTAGCCTCATGCCTCAAAAGAAAAAATATATACTATTGCTCAAAAGATATGTCAAAGCATGAACTATCGTGGAAAATATATCCCTCCTTGTTACCAACTTTTCTTTTTCTCTTCATAATCCTTTACTTGAAGCAAATCTTAAAAGTATTTTGCACAATCTTCAAGCACAACTTTAGAATGTTGTTAAGGTGTAATCTCTAGAAAAGGTGTAATGATTCTTTAGCTAGAGGACCTCTTTTGTTGATGTTCTACTCTAGGCTATGATGTGGTTTGGAGGTGGTTTCGTCCATGCTTTTGCTGGTTGTTTTATCAGCCTCTTGGTTGTATATTATTGACTATTGTAGTTGATACACTGCTTAGTTTGGTTTTTAATTTTCCTTAGCTACTATTGCAACTATATATTCTAGAAAAATGTTTTTACAAATTTATATGTGTTCATTGTACTATAAATAAATTTATGGATAACTCTCTTTTTAGGGACATATGCAATGTTGATTCAATCAATTGTATTCCATTTTTTCATGTAATGGAGAGTAAAAATGGTGAATATGATAAGTTTCCATAGTCTTACAATGCATAAGAATAACATCACACTTTGAATGAAATTTCAAGTTTCATTTATGAGATAAATAATAATAGAGCACACCATTCTATGTAATACACATATTTTGAGGTTTCTAAAATTTTCCAACAATAGTATCTATTAGAAAGATTTGTTTTGTGTTCCAAGAAAAAAATATTTGATTTAGTTGAAAATGAATTTGACAATATTTTAAGATGTATGCAGATTTTTAACACATCTATTCATATTTATGAGAGATTGGTTCTTATAATTCATTTGAATAATGTGAAATTAATTAAGATAATTAGATAAACTCTTTAAAATCTTGTAACAAAAATATATATTGGAAAAATTACTTATCTAAATAGGATATATTAAATATTGTGTTTAAATTAAGTAGTTGTCACTAAACACTTAAGAATAGTTTTTGTTAGTATCATGTTTAAGTATTTTTTTAGTTGGATATGTGTCATTTATTTTTTTTACATTTTAATATTTTGGAATCGCTTATTTTTAAGTTTTTAAGAAGTGTCTAATTTGCCCATGTTTGATACGTTTTCCCCATCCCCCCCCCCAAAAAAAAATACATTGAATTAGAAATTTTAATTCTTTAGGATGGACACAAATGACCGTCTTGTTACTCTTGTATGTAACTTTTTATTAGGAGTTACTTTTCTATTTTCCATACTAACCTTATTTCAACATCTTTGATTAAAAGTATTAATATGCTTGATATGGTTTTCCCATCCCAAAATAAAAATATATTAAATTAGAAATTTTATTTCCTTAAGATGGATAGAAATCAAGATCTTGTATGTAACATTTTTATTAGGGGTTAATTTTTATTGTCTATATTCACCTCATTTCAACATCTTTGTTCCAAAATTTTATACTAAAAAAACGTTTAAATATATCATATATTAGTAGGAAACATAGCTTTTAAATTGCAAGAATAATTAGCATATGAAAAATATTGTTCACTATAAAAATTAATTTTGAATATAAAAAATTGTCTAATATATTATGATTTTTATAATAAATTTATATAAAAAATTTAAGAGATCATGTATTAATATTTATCTTTATCATATTTCAAAAACATTTATTTATTTAAAAGTTTTATAATCACACTCGACATCAAAACAAGTAGAGCATTAATTGACAAGTGGAAAGAGCTAAGCCACTAGTAAGGGGTTGATCATGATCATCTCGCTTTTTCTAAACATCAAAGGATTCGCATAATGAGTTCTAAATGAGTAATCACACCCTTTTCATTTTCACTCTCTTCTTTTATGAATATATATAATACTACCACTTGCACCCATACGAGGTTCAAGTAATACGCTGATAGGAACAATCGACCAATTTAGAAAATTTTCCAGCATGAGACAATTCCGAACATTATAATGCTCACATATAATAGCCTATTGGCTAGTTAATCTTTTTCTTTAAAATAATATAAAACACTTATTTCCATTCATATAGATAAATATAACATAGGTGGGTGCAGATTGAAGCATTTATTGTATAACATTGACGATGAAAGGAAAGACCGTCTACTACTACTTAGACAACAGGCTTAACATTGGAAAATGTCATACGATGCGGCGAATGGGGTCGAACATGTTCGACTCGCTCACGAGTGGGCAGGCAACGTTGTTACAATCGTAGCCGGTAAATAACTCCACCTTCTGTTAGCACTCCCTGACGTTCCAGATCCTGCGGAACTATGAACGTCACGTTCACATCTTCTCCCTGCAAACACAAATACATACCCCATTTGCTAGTTGAGATTCTGAACATAAACCCATCTTTCAAAATTAGTACTCTTACTATAGAAAAGGAAGAAGAAATTCGAATTTATATACCGAAGCAGAGACTGTAAGAAGAGAGAGGACACCCAGAAGCAGGAGCAGCGAGACGAAGCTTTTGACGCAGGCAGCCATGGGATTTTCTATGGTGAAAGCAATCAGAAGAACGAAAACATGATGCAGGAAATTGTGAGGGGAAGATGGGGTTTATATAGAGGTGATTTTGCATTCGGCTAAGAACAATGTCAGCAATCACATGAGACGCGCGTGGTTGAAAAAATCGGCCATGTTTGAAAAATAAAACGTGTTGTTTAAACTAATCGTTACATGGTCGATTTAAATTCTAATTAATAATTATTTTGGGAAAAGTACATCTATCATATTCAATATTCGATAGTCTTGAATTGAAAGATAAATGTACATTAATGGAGTAATAATTCCGTTTGACTTCACGAAAACAGTTTTGTCTGCATGTGATTTATACGTAAATTGCTTTCCATTCTAAGTATCACGCGGTATAAATGGCCGGGCTCACAACTAGACATAACTTTTTATTACATTTGCATGTCTCGATTTCACATTTATTTTGTTTCTATCATAAGACCACATGTTTTATAATCTTGTAGAGGATTAATAAGCTCATTCAATAAAATGGATACATCTGAATTAATTAATTTTAGGAATAATGATGAAAGATTATTCCTTAGTCATTTTTATATTTCTATATACCTATTCATGGATCTGTTTTCATACATTTATTTCGAGTTTATCTACATATACACGTTTTTTTTTTGTTGCATTCAATTTGATTATCTATTTATTCATAAATATTCTTTTTTTTATTATAGCACCTTTAGGATGTGTGCCATTTCTGTGGGTGCGACATTTATCCCATGGTTGTGGACTTGACCCTTGATTTTTTTAATATGCCAATTACCGATGTTCCTACACCTTTTCACTAGCCATTATGAGCCAACTAAACACATGTTTCCATTATATATTGTTCTATCCTTGTATTTAAAAGCATTCATGTGCATTCACTTCATCATCCTCTTATGTTTGATCCTCGTCTCTTAACCTAAAACCATCTAAGGAGCAATTAAGGTGTGGTTGTTGAAGATCTAAATTATTTATTTACATGTCTCTTTAATTGTCTTGTTAATGATCTCTAGGATTCCCTCCTTGGTTTAGTAGAGCCAAAAATGTAGAGGAGCTTCTCACTCTTGTTAATTGACCCATTACTACTTATAGCCTAATCATGAGATTTATCCTTTGTATCTAGATTGACAAGCATCCCTAGGTCTATGTCTTGTGTGCTTTTTTCTAAGGTTGTATTGTTGCAATTTTGAGAACCAACACAACTGATCTTAGCTTGACCAATTAGAGGCCTAGGATGGAACAATCTTAAAAAATAGACTACCATATAGCAAGTACACACAGTCACCATATTCCATCCATAGATCGATCGTACAAATCATCATAAATTTCAATTGCAAAGATATGTCATAAATATCTTGATTTTTATTTAGATTATTTAAACCCAGTTTGCAAAGACCATGAAAATGAAACAAAGCTAAGACAATGCTACAAAAATGAATCTTTCTAATTTAATAATTGACACACATGCTACCAAACATTGAGGCTTTGATATGAAAGTAATGTGTAAGAAAGCACTCTTTCATTTCCCTTCAATTGAGATTGTAACAATTCTATTTTTTTAAAATTTATGATTCATCACCTTTAACAATTTATCTAGCAATTAAATACATCCTTTAAGTTTTGGAATCTGTAATTTCCAACCCACCTAATGTAAATGTATTATAACACTCTTAACAAAATTATTAAATAAAAATTTACATGTGATACATATTTAAAGTACCATAATATTTAAATAAATATGCTACTTTTCCTATAAATCTTTTTATCTACATTTATTTAAAATTACCTTACAATCAACTAAAATAAAACTTTTCTTTAATTTAGATTATTACCATGTGCCACGCTTTACTAGCTACCTTATAATTTCCAGCTTTGTTCAATTAAAACCAAAAAAGAGTAGAGAGAAAAATAATAAAGCTCATTCTAAAGATGTGATGTTTGTCCATTGGATTTCACATGCGGCACATGCAATTAGATTCTTTTGCCCATCATAAATTCTAAGATTAAAGATGATAGATGACACATTAATGAGTCTTGGAAAGTAGAGCACACACATTAAATCTCACCTTATTAAAGCTGAGAACATAACCGTGGCCTCTCTAACAGTTGTTCGATAATAGTCTCTATCATGTTTCTGTAGAAAATATTTGTCGTCTTTCATGTAGTTGTTGAATAGAAGTTTCAAACATATATGTTAGTCTATATAATGTTTTTAGACTACGTTAGCTACTCTAAAACATTTTGGCAACTATTTCTGACTTTCAATCAGTAATCAACTGTGAAAGTATGTATTGACTATAGTTTGTATTCTACTAGTCTCTTACTGTCCATATGTAATGTATTTTTTTTAAAATTCTTTAATCCAATATAAATAAGGGTTGCGTTGCAGCAACAGTCCCTACCTAATAGCTTTAAGGAGTAATAGAATTAATGTTGGACTTTACTGATTGAATTGCTATATATTTTTTAACACACGGTGCCAAGATAAAGATAAATTAGTAACTATTCTATGCAAATTTCAATATTCCTAATATCGAAAACAGACCTGACGTATCATCAATACATACAATAGTTGGGTAACAGATTGAAAACATAAACTCACATTTTTAGGTCACTGACATCACTTACAGATGTTAACAATAGTAGGCTCATAGATATCAAAATAGAGCCTTCAACAAGTTCTCTCCAATCCAACGTAGGTAGATACAAACTGCAAATGGATCGTTTGCAAGAATACTACTCAGACTAAGCTCATAATACCAAGATGTTAGTTGACATTACAAAGACTTAGTTTAAGAAAAAAATATATGTGTTTGACATTATACAGATGTTTCAATAGAAAAAAATGTGAGTAAATATTATTGATACAGACATTGAACTGAGAATAAGCATCAAGTCTTCCCTTGAAGTCTTTGACTCTAGAACAAGAGCATTACAAGCATTTATAATGATTTCTTCACAAGTGCCATTAGTCTCAGTTTTGTGACCACTCTTTTCCTACCTCTTAATTATCTTATTGTGACCATTTTCTAGTTTACTATGAGTTTCAGCATCAAGGGATTCAACAACTAGGATATTGGTTTATGGAACAAGGGTTTTATTAGGGTTCGGGGTTTTAGTGGCCTCTACAAGTAGGATTTTACTATGGTTTAAGGCTTTAGGGTTTTCAAGATTTTTCTTAGGCTTTATTAGCACTGTAAAATCTACTACATCATCCTTGCCATCCCACATCCTCATACTGTCTAAATTTCTCACATTTAAACTAATGGCAACGTGACCAATTACCTTTATTGTAGAGCTTCATCAAAATAAAATTTCTAGCTAAAAAAATTGGTATCTTTTTCTGTGATTGAGCTAAGTAGCCATTCCAACTACTAGAAAAATCAGCAAAATGAGCTGCAAAATAATTCATAATTTAATTTGCAATGAAAATATTTAACTTTCAAGCTTGATATGTAATGCATATTATTTGTCTTCAGTTCTAGTTCTGTTTAGTTTTTTTCATTATTTTAGGCAAAAATGAACCAAGACTTTATCAAAACATCCAAGAAACCTTAAATTCACTGGCATGTTAAAAGCACACCTAATTCATGAAGTCAAGCCACAAATTGTGGAACATTTACAACTTTCAATTTGTGTAAAAGCTTACCAAAGAATCTCTCACACTCAAAGGCAAAGGTGATAAAATTTCCCCATTAAGATATCTTGGACACTTTCTCGGAGAAAAGGTTGACCCATTTTTTTACATCATATTCATATTTAATATGAAGAGTTTATAAGCAACAAACAATATTCACATAGGACAACAATCTTAATTGCTGCACAAATATAAAATATAGGTAAAAAATTTAGTGAAATGCCTCAATAGAAGACTGATTGAACATAAATCATCTCAATAAAGTGCTCAAGATAATGTAGTCCTCAATTCAAGCAGTAGCTCAGGAAGTCTAACAACATTAAGGAAATGACTCTAGTACATGCTCTCTACTTTTGCTCAGAACCTACTAAATTGCCGTCATGGAAATAGAAAGATGGCTCTTACATAGCAAAATTTCTATTTGTCCCACTAGCATGTCTCAAAGTGGAAAATTTGGAAAAGGGCATGGAGATCAACCAAAAGTAATAATTGAATATAGACTTTTGTAAAAGTTGTACTATTGATTGCCCATTGACATTTGAAAAGTGTGGACACCGAGACACAGAAGGGACTCAAATTTTGATAAAAAGTTTCAACCATATGTTGCTTGGTGATCTGCAATCATTATTGAATATTCATAAAATGGGATTTTTCTAGGTCCAAATCCAAGCTCATCCACCTTTTCCAGCATCTTCCATCTTGGGCCATACTTAGAACTCTAGAACATTAAGGCTCGTAAATTATTTGACATCATCTAGGTTGCAGCCTCATGGAATGCACTCATTTTTAGATGTACACAAATTGGTCTTGTTATTTTAAGCAAATGCAATGGCAGTCATAACACCAATCAAAACAACCTTGGCCTTCAAGTTACCATCAGGTTCTATATTTAGAGCTTTGTGTCAAGGTATGAAGAGCTTCCAAAAATAATTGAAAATCAAGAATTTCTCAGATATTGTGGCTCTATCTGTCATCCATAGAAAAGGCCCACAAATAGTTTGACAAAATCCCACATTTGGTTGTGGCCTCGTGAACTTCTAAATATGCATAGGATAGGTTTGTTGATAAAGCCTTTGGAGGCCTTTAGGCAAATACATGAACTGGGTGTAAAGAAAGAATCACAGTCTTTGCCAACACTTTCTAGCTTGTGCCAAATTTGAAATTTCCCTTTGAGTTGCAAAGGACCTGGAGAGAGAACTAACTAGTAAAGAATATTCATAAAAAAATAATGGGTAATAAGAAAAAAGAAATATAAGTTTCATTCCATGCTAAAAATTTTATTTAGAAAGAATGGGTCTTAAGAAAAATAGCCATAGATTATACTCCATGCCAAAAACCCAAAAAATTAATACAAGGAAACAAAAAGAGGCAGTTTCTTACCATGCATCGCAGACAAGTCCATAAAGAGTATCAATGGGTATAACAATCATCTTCCTAGCTCTAAGGGCCTCAACAATAGCTAGTAGAACAACCCCTTGATAACTTAAACTTTCATGATCTTCTTGACCGAGCTCTCCTGTTGCTAAAAAACAAGGTAGATTTTTAAAATACCCTTTCTTTTTGTCTTGATAAACTTTGGACACATGTCCACACCTTTTCTAGAGCTTTCCATGCAAGGCATGCTACTACCATGAACCCTAATCTCGTTTGCAAAAAAACATCAAATTCCCCTCCATCAACACCTGTCTAGCGAATCAACCACCCATAGAACAATGAAAAGAAAACATAGCAAACATATAGCTAAAAATATTCCCATTTTAAGAATAAGAAAAATAGATACCAATGGGCTCAAAAATCTATTACCCAATCAAAAAGGCAACTTTCGCTAATAAGTCTCTCTCAAAATTACGTGAAAATAAAAAACTATGGGCAAGAGATTAATTTTTACCATTGCACATATTTCAAGGCCCAACTAATAGATTGCAAGCAAAAACAACAATTACCCTACCTATGATGGGGACTAAACATGTGAGTTAGCACAAATCACAATTAGGAGCATCCATAAAAACAAATGTTTAATAATGGATAAAACCATAAATTCCTTTTACTTTTACATTGATAAGGTCTCTTATATTTACCAAATCTATCAAAGAGGATGAGATGTGATTGTGCTTTGAAGTATATTGACATGATAGAAGATTGGATGACACATGTCACTACAGTATACGTGCATTGTTAAATATACTTTTAGTAAAATTGAAGTAAAAAACCAAAAATATGCTAGTGCGATCTTCTTGTAGTTGGAGTGAATGTATAATGATAACATGTGTAAGGTAGAAAATTTGAGTGGGATCACCTTTGGGAAGGAAACATCCTTTTGAAAGCTGAATGCTTTCCATTTTCTTTTGTTTTGTATAAAATTGAGTTTTTTCTTCTATATTATTTGTTTATATTTTATATATGTATTATTTGCATTATCAATGACAATCCCCCAAAGGTATTTTAAAACACCACTAGTCTTTAGAGCAGAGTAGACAAAGGTGACTTAGTTGAATTAAACTGTTAAAGGGCAAGAAGAACAAGATCTAATTAAAAAGAAATAATAAAACACAAGTCTTCAACAAGACATACCCTATGCACATGTGAACCCAATGATTTGTCACTAAGTATCTATTGTGGGGGCTCACTATAATACAAGACCTTAAGACCTATAAAAATAGGGTAATCATATATTGCACATGCACAATAGATATATTACTAGTTATTTCCATTAAGCTTTACTTACATCATATGTAATCTAGAATCCACACATGTATAACTCTCTAATTATCTATAAAATATTAGCTCTCAGATTATTTTGCACAAATTATAATATTGAGTTATAAATGTGGATAGAACCTAAACTAACTCTACTCCTACAAAGACAAAACTAGGAAGATATTTGAATAAGAATCTTATCATCTAACTATTATAAGAAAGTCCCTATTCATTGTGAAAAAAAGTCAATAGATTGAAATGAAAGAGGCACATTCATATGAATTTATAAATAGGAACAAGACATGCATATATATATATATATATATATATATATATATATATATATATATATATATATATATATATATATATATATATATATATATATATATATATATATATATATATATATATATATATATATATATATATATATATATATATATATATATATTTGTAAATCAATGAAACATGAGATAATATAATTGAATCTAGTTTAAAAAATACTTCAAAAGAGGTATTCCATATGTTATTTTTGAGAAGATAAGATGCTTGATGATGTATTTGATGAACTGTAGAAGTATTTATACAAAGGAGAAATATAGTTATCACAATTGTAATTGCATAACCATTATAACCATTGTCTAAACTAAGTGGTTGTGCATTTATTAAATAATGTAATATGAAATGCTATGCTAACATTCACCCTTATTACATTTTTTTTGCAAATGTACCCCCAAAATAATTCAAATTTCACCTTACCAAGAGACTTGGTGAGTATGTCAGCTACCTAAGAATTTGTTTGGCAATACTAGAGCTAGATGTGGTGGTTTAAGACTTGTTCTTGAATGTAATGACATTCAACCTCAATATGCTTTGTTAATTCATGGAAAATTGGATTCTTCACAAGATTCAAAACACCTTGATTGTCACATTAAAGAATATATGGATTTTATTTAGGAATGTCCATGTTAGCCAGGATGCAACATAACCAAGTCAATTTGCACATAACTCTTCATGTGGCATGATATTCAACCTCAATGGATGAGAGAGCAACAACAGTTTGCTTCTTACTAATCCATAAGATAGGTCTAGATCTGAGATGAAAAATAAATCATGTAGTTGACTTCCTTTCACCAATAGATCCAACATAGTCCAAGTCTGTATAATCCTACAAGAAGAACTAAGAGATCTTCTTGTATTACATACCATAATCAATTGTACCTCAAATATATCTCAAAAATTTCTTCACTACAACCCAATGACATTTCTTTGGCTCTTGCATAAATCTTGAAAAATAGTGGACAGAAAAGCATAAGTCCAGTTTGGTATATGTCAAGTAAATGAGACTCCCAACAAGCTGCCTATAGAGAGTTGCATCTACTTGAGGTGACTCCTGGAATTGAGGGAGTTGAAAAAATTTCTCCATTGGAGTGGACACAGATTTACAATCGGACATCCTATACTTTTCCAGAAGTGTCTTGGCATATTTCATCTACAAGATAAAAATGTGATGCTTCTTTTGCCATATCGCCAAGCCAAGATAGTAGTGAAGTAGTCCCACATCTGTCATGTTGAAGGAATTCTTTAGATCATTCTTTACATCATCGATGAGATTGTCTTAGTTTCCTATGGTCACAAGATCATCCACATACAAAACAATAATGACAATCTCTATGCCTACCTTCTTAATATACAAATCTGAATCTGAGGGGCTATGGTGAAACCATGCTCCAATAGATGATCATCTATTATAATTTACCATGCACTAGGGGCTTTCTTAAATCCATAAAGTTACTTAATGAAATGGCATACCTTTTGAGGATGATGTTTGTCAATGAAACCTTTTGGTTGGGTCATGCATACTTCTTCTTTTATATAAACATTTAGGAAAGCACTCTTGGCATTCATTTGTTGAAGCTTCCATCCTTTCTATGCTTCTAATGAACATACAACTCTAATTATTTTGATCTTTGTAGTGGGTGCAAAGGTCTCTTCATAATCAATGCCCTCCTATTTAGCACATCCCTTTGCAACAAGTCATGCTTTATATTTGTAGATAGATCCATTTGTAGCCAATGGGTTTCTAAATTGGGGAGTCATACTCGACATCCATTACCTTCTCCCATTGTGGTTGACTTAGTGCCTCTTGAACTATATCAGGTTCAATACTATCAACAAATGAACTCATCAGTATGAGATTTACCTCATTTCTCACCTATCTTCTCATTCTAACTATTGATGAAATAGCTAGATGAGAGTTCAAGTGGGAGTCCCTAATGGTGCATTGGACCCATTTCAAATGTTGATGTTGTTACTGATGTGGAGAATTATTTTCTAGATGACCAAGATCAATGAACAATTCTCCTTGCAGCTCATTTTCTTTGTGAGAGGATTCTTCATGCTCATCATCTGACTATGAGAGCAATCTATGAGAAGTGGTTGGTTTTGAATCTCCTTTGTGTGTCAATGAGTCAAATGATGACTCATCACATACCACATATTGACTCTCATAAATCTTCTATGTCTCAAGATCCATGAGACAATATGCTTTTGAGGTAGTACTATACCCCAAAAAGATACACTAGAGTGTCTTGGGATCAATCTTCTTCCTCTTATTAGTTGGGACATGCATATATGTTATACAACCAAATACTCTAAGATGGGAGATTGAAGGCTTATGACTACTCCATACCTCTCTCGTGTTTTGTCTTGCATTATCTTTGTGGGTGCCCTATTGAGAGGATATGCAACTATTTGGACTACTTTTGCCCAATATCAATCCTCCAACTTAGCTCTGGAAAGCATGTAGCGACCCATCTCCATGACAGTTTGATTGTGACATTCTACAATTCCATTATTCTAGGGCATATAGGGGGAGTCAAGTGTTGTTTGATGCCATGATGCTTTAGGAATGCTAAGAACTTCTTTGACATGAATTCACCCCCTCAATGTGAGTGGAGGAGAAGAAGATGCTATCATGTCTATTGTACAACTTGCTGTTAGAAGTCCTGAAAGTGTGCATAGGCTTCACAATTCTTCTTGAGAAGAACACCCATGTCTTGTGAGACAAGTCATCCACCAATAACTTGAAGTAATGGAATCCTTGAAAGGAAGTCGGCAGGAGTCCACATAGATCAGTATGCATGACCGCAAGATTTTTCTTGGCTTGAAAAGTACTTGACTCAAATGGATCTTAATGTTATTTGTTGGTAAGACATCTAGGATATATAGGCAAAGAATGAGAAAGTCGAGGAATTCCTCATACCATCTCCTTAGAACTGAGTTGATAGAGGATGAGACTACATCTAGTGCAAATAAATGATCCTTTATAAAAGCTCTAGCAATTATTATACCTTCTTGTGACATCAAATAGGATTTGATGCCTTCTTTGACCTAGAACTCCACCTTAAGCTTATTATTTAAAAGCTTACTTATAGACAAGAGATTCTGATGCAGGAGCACTCAAGCGTATATGCAATCCTACATCACCAAAAATAATGGATATCTTAGTTCCATTTGATTTTAATCTAATTTTTTGTTTCAGTCGTGATTCAAAGGTGTTGGCGGTGTTGTTATTGTTGATGGCAATCATGTGTTGCATTCATTCTAAGTTGTTTTTTTGTTTAGCTTAGTTGATTTCAATTCACCTTTGAGTTGTCGTGATCATTTTGGCAGTGTCATTAGTTGATTGCAAAAATGGATAATTCCTCCATTCTTCTACATCAACCTGACTGTGGTGATGAGTCCAGAACATTCAAAGTGAAACAAAGCACTCATTATTGTTTGTTTATAAGTCCTAAAGAAATGTAGCAGCTAAGCATTCACAAGGCATCATAGAGGAATCTTGTGTTGGCAAACAAAACTAAGTTTCATCTTCACACTAGGTCACTCACATGATGAAAATAGGTGAGTTGAATGTTAATTTTTTTCCCTTTGTTATTGGTGTTAGATACGATGGAAGACAAAGGTAAATATATATAAAATGCAAACAATAAACTCTTACCTTTATAAATGCTCTTCCTGTGGTTCAACTTGGAGGAAAATGCCAACATTTTGGGGTGACATAGCTAAGACAAATAAATTTAAAAGCTAAGAGTGTTTGGGCCCATGCCCTGCCATACATTGGATGCCATTTGATATTCAAGACTCTTCATTTTAGATTTGAGCAATATAGAATGGTCGATGGTGTGTCTTCCATGATGTTTTTTGCTGCCTAGAAAAAGGAAATAGGAAGTAAAGAAATAGAGGTTGGGTTTGCTACCATGAGAAGAAGTTGGATTGCCAAAGAGAAAACAATAGTCATTGAACAACATGAAGTGAGAGGAGTTGGTTAAGGAGGGGATGTTCAACCACATTCAGTAGAGAAAAGCAAAAATAAAAAATTGTGACAAAGGTGAAGGATGATTGGGAAGAAGTATGATGCGAACAAGAAGATAAAACAAAAGATACACAGAGATATTCACTTCCAGATAAAATAATGTATAAGAAATATCATTGTGTCAACAAATAGAAGGAGTAAATTGTTGATGGAAGCATGGTATATAGAAAATGAGTAGAGCGAAGTCAAAATCACATAGAGGATGTAAAAAATTAAGAAGTGTTGATTAGAAACTTGCAATAGAGCATCACAGAAGGTAGAACTGGAGTGCTAGGAAGAAAAATGGTGTGAAATCTTTGCATATAAACTTTTGTACATAATAATAAAGGATGCCAACCATTTGTTTGATAAAATTTGTGTTCATTTCTCTATTTTGCCTATGTCAATAATTCCTAAGTATGAGTAGTTATATTTGTAAGAAATTTAAATGATTGTGGTTTCATAGATGCTAGCATTAGCTGTTTGGGAAGACTCTTGAACTAGGCTACATTAATTGGTATCAGAGCCAGAGTTTGCTACTATGTTGAAGATAGGAACTCTAGAAGAGATTATTTGTGGGTAAGCATGAGGATGAGGAGTCTCGTGACTATAGAGGGCCCATCGACATGGTGCAAAGAGGACATGGTGGGAAAAGAGGACCACGAAATAATGACAATATGGTAGTCATGGAGATGTTGAGAGGTATCACAATGTGATTGGATGTGATGGAAGTAGCACAACAAAGAGGGATACCTGTGGTAGATGTTAGTGATGATGAATGTGACATTAAAGCACTAGAAATTGATTTTGAATTGGATGATAGAGTAGAAAGCACATTTTTGAGAGCATTGGTGAAGATTAGTAGTACACTGAGATTGGAAATCCCTAGTTACAACCGAAGCTTTAATCCATAATATTTAATCGATTAGATATAAAAAATGGAGAAGTATTTCGACTATGAGTCGATAGAGGACCCAAAAAGAGTGAAATTTTCTTACACGAAGTTGAAGGGACACATGTCATTGTGGTGGGATCACTTGTAGAATGATAGAAAATGAAGAGGCAAGGATAAAATAAGAAATTGGGACCGAATGATAGCGAAGATGAAATCTCAATTTCTATTGAAAGATTACCAAGTAAGTTTATTTGAAAAATTGTAAAATTTGAAGAGAAAAGAGTTAAGTGTGCAAGCTTATACCGATGAGTTTTACAAGTTGAGTACCTAGATTCGACATGTGGAGGATGATGTGGAAAAAGTTTCAAGGTATGTAAATGAGATGAAATGTCTATGTTGTAAGTTCATACGATGGAAGAGGCATATCGATTTGCATTAATGGCTGAAGAAAAATTGTCAGGAAGACACCAAGGTAATACAAGAGAAAAAGAAAGGTCTATCATGTGAAGTGAACCAGTAAGTAATGGTAAAGGAAATAAAGTTCTTGTGGAGGAAAATGACACTTCATGCAAGGAGGAATCAAGTCAAAATAATAGGGGAAGAGGCTATTCTGGAAGAGGTAGAGGAAGAGGATTTGGAGGCACATGTTTCCAATGTGGAGAGATTGGACATAGGGCCTTTGAATGCCCTCAAATATAGAAATACTTTAGTAGGAAGAGTGCAACAAAGAACTATGCAACACAAGCTAATGTTCGAAGAGAGTGTGGATTCCCCAAAGCAAGTAGAAGAGCCTGAACATGGAGATGCATTGATGCTAAAAAGAGTTCTTTTGAAACCAGAAAAGAAACAACCAAAGCCAACACAAAGGTAGAGTTTATTATGAATGGTGTGTAAATAAGGTGACAAGTATTGTAAGGTAGTTGTGGATAGCAGAACCACCAATAATTTGGTCTCACAAGAGATGGTAGAGAAGCTACAACTGAAAAATATAAGACATCCAAATCCTTACCGAGTCTCTTGGTTATAAAAGGATCATCAATTACTGGTGAGTGAACAATGCTTGGTTTATTTTTATATTGGTAATTATGTTGATGAGGTGTTGTGTGATTTCATGCCCATGGATGCTTGTCATGTCCTTTTGGGCAAACCATGACAATACGATAGACGTGTTGTGTATGATGGTTGGGAAAATATATATACCATCACAAAGGATGGAAGAGAGTATCATTTGAGTCCATTAAAGGACAAAGAGAAACAAATAGGAGATAGTTCATTGGTTTATTTTCATGCTAGTGAATAGGTTGTGATAGTGGCAAGTAAGGTTGGGAGTAGCCCAATAGTAGTTCATGAGAAGAGGACTTTGAGTGAGGTCAAGGGGAGTGGTGAAGAGTTGGTGCAAAAGTTGTAGAAGGAAGAGAAGAAGAATAAGGGGCAGCCAAATAATTGTAAAAGAAGACAAAATGTTTGAATGGAAAACAAAATTTGGAATTAGCTACATGCTTGTATGAGAGGTCTGAACTAGATATTTGTCATTAGGAGGAACCAAGTGGATTACATGACCATCGAGGTGAGTGGAGGTTGCAGCATAAGAAATGAAGGAATGTTAAAGAGGAAAGAGGTAAAGAGGTTTTATTCAATGGACAAAAGATAAGGATGGGATCACCATCCAAAGCTCCCATAAATGTTCATGAGTTGCAGCCTCATGAAACATTTCTCTTACCTGGTGTGTCTAATGCAGTAGCATCTGGGTGTATATAGAATCTTGCAATGCCAAAAGTAATAAATATCTCAGTTTTGTTTGATTTTAATCTAGTTTGTTGTTTTAGTTGTGTTTTCGAGGTGTTGGTGATGTTGTTGTAGTTGATGGTGATCACGTGTCACATTAATTCTATGTTGTTTTTGGTGTATTGATTTTAGTTCAACTTTGATTATTGTGATCATTTTGGTGGTGTGATTGGTTGATTACAGAAATGGATCATTCCTCCATTCTTCTAGTTCAACCCAAGCATGGTGATGAGTCATGAACATTCCAAGTGAAAAAAATACACTCACTATTGTTTGTTTATAAGTCTTGACAAAGGAAATGGGTGAGTTGAATGTTAATTTTTTCATCTTTGTTATAGGGGTTAGATAATATGAAGGACAGAAGTAAATATATATACAATGCAAACAATAAACTCTTACCTTTATAAATGCTCTTCTTGTAGTTTGACTTGGAGGAAAATGCCAATGTTTTGGGGCAACTTAGCTAAGACAAATAAATTTAAAAGCTAAGAGTCTTTGGGCTTGCTCTCTGCCACACATTGGATGGCATTTGATATTCAAGACTCTTAATTTTAGATTTGAGAAATACAAAATGGTTGATGGTGTGTCTTGTATGAGGTTTTTTTTCTGCCCAAAAAAAGGAGATAGGAAGTAAAGAAATAGAGGTTTGGTTCACTACCATGAGAAGAAGTTGGACTACCAAAGAAAAAGCAATAATCATTGAAGAACAATGAAGTGAGAGGAGTCGGTTAAGGAGGAGACATTCAGCCACATTCAATAGAGAAAACTAAAACTCAGAAATTGTGATAGAAGTGAAGGGTGACTAGGAAGAAGTATGCTGTGAACATGAAGATAAAAACAAAGATACATAGAGATATTCATTGCTAGGTAAAAGAAAGTATAAGGAATACCATTGTGTCAACAAACATAAGAACACTATGAATGGAAGCATGGTATGCAGAAAATGAGTAGAGTGAAGTCAAAATCACATTGAGGAGGTAAAAAATTAAATGTTGATTAGAAAACTACAACAAAGCATCATAGAAGGTAGCACTAGAGTGCTGGGAGGAAACAATGGTGTGAAATCTTTGTATATAAACTTTTTGTGTATAATAATAAAGATTGATAACCATTTATTTGATAAAATGTGTTTTCATTTCTCTATTTTACCTATGTCAATAATTCATGTGTGCTGTGATATTTGTAAGAAATTGAAACCATTGTGGTTTCATAGGTTCTAGTATTAGTTGTCTGGGAAGACCCCGAACTAGGCTGCATTAGATTAATTGTTAATCCAGGAACATAGAGCACCTTCTTAAGGGTACAACTTCTCATCCCGAGAGGAATGGTGAAATTTCTAATTCCTTTTGCAACATACTCCTTATTGTCTGTGATCAAAACTTGACCTCTAGTGGGTTAATTAGTCAATGTATCAAATAGCTCGCAATCGCTTGTCATATTCATGTTGGTGATAGAGTTAATCAACCAAACATTCCTTGTGGGCTGCAAGGTTTGGGAGACAAGCACGACGTTTTGATGGGTGTTGCAACTGCCTATTTTTGGTATAAACTCATCGGATGCATCATCTTATTGGGCTGTGCCATGTCCTTTGTGCTTCCTTCAGTGAGGGTGTTGTTTTGATTTTTGAGATTCACTATGACCAAATGTCCCTTCTTTACTAGAGTTGCCTTGATTCAAGACATTATACCAATAGTTGTTAGTGTCATGTGTGTTTGTAGTGCATATGTGACACCATTAATTCTTCTTTTGAGACTTCTGTTGCTATTGTTTTTTTAATAGAAAGGTGACTAAGCACCTATACTGAATTAGATAAATGTAATTGCAGAACCCATACAAAAAGTAAGACCATGAATGTATCGTTTGGTTCTAAGCTTGGATAAAATAGAGCCTACTTGCAAGGAATGAGAGAATAGACAAAACAAAATGATATACATCTAGTAACAAAATTAACACACAAAAAATAGATGGCCTTCTAATCTAAATAAGAGCTACGGTGTTCCTTGAGAGGCAACATGGAAAAGGGAAGGGCAAAGGATGGGGTGCTTGAAGCCTGTGGGGGATCTGAAGCCACATCTGGGGCATGATGACGTAGGAAACAAACCTCATTGAAAACTTCTTTAGCCTTATATACAAGCCTTTAGGAAGCTGGAAATGGTTGACATTGAGAGGTCTATTGAAGGCATTAACATAGTCCACCTTGACCCCTCTATAAATTTGTATACACATAGGATACATGGTGTGACATTTGAAGGAGAAGCCTATCAAAAATACCTCTGATTGGAGCTATGCCTTCCTGAAACTCGTAAACTTCCAGTGTTGTTCACCATCTCTTTGCATTGAAAAGAGAAGAGTACACTAGACCAAAGACAACTACATGTGTATATTTGTGGTCATGGGAGATGTTGAATATATTGAAGATAAAGGTTGAGGCAATCTAAAAGCCTTTACATGCCTATCCTTAGGCTAGAAGAGATAATATTGTAGCACACACCATATTGCAAGCTATACATTATCACAATCAATTTCAAAGACTCCCCTTAGATACATTGTATTCAAGGCACCATGATACATAGGTTCTCGAATGAGAGGAGGAGGAAAAACATGCATATTCAGTTCCCAAAGAGACATTAGGAATGATAGGAGAAAGTAGGAGGCCAAAGAGAAATATTAAACCTAGCAGAAATGAAGAATGATGGATCTTGGAAGGATTTAAAGGAATAAGAATTAATCTATTATTTGTCACCATACCAACAAAGTTAAGACTTAGGCATGCCAAAGGGTACAAATTTGATGACATGGCGGTAAAAACACAACCTATCATTCAAATGCATTGCGGAAAGCTTAGAAGCCAATCTGAAACTTGCCACAGAGAACATCTCAAAACTAAAAGTACACAGTTGAATCCACCTAATATCTCCAAGAAGTGTCCTTGACTATAAGCAGAAGTCATGCTGCGTGAATGCTAGGAGTTAATAATTTGAAAAGAGGCTATGAAGCCCAATGAGGAATTAATCATCGCTTGTGGGAGATTTCTTCCCTTTCTAAATATTCTAAAGTTTCTTTCTTTCTAATGACCCCAAATGAGAAAAGATAGGTAAACCTCCCATAGACAAGAAAATGTGGATTCTTGGTGAAGAAGTGGCCAACTCTTAAACAAATCAAACAAGGAATTGGGTAAGGGGACACTCCAATTGAGTGTCCTCATGCACCAACTCCATCATGCAAGACTAAAAGGTCAATGATGGAGTAAATGGTTCATATCCTCCTCATGTCCACCACACAGAATGCATCTGATATTGGAGGTAATACCATATTTATGTAATTTGTCCCCATGAGAATGCTCCAACTTTTGGAAGAGCATGGGAATTCCAACAAAGCTTATGAGGCCAATCTGATTTGGTCGATGAAGATTGGAACCTATACCCAATTTGTTGCTATTGTTGTTGCTTCTATAGCTTCTTTTGTGGTGGTCTCTTTCAAAACTTTTGATCACACTGTTGTCATGATATCAGTGCTCTATCTTCAAATGCATCTTGCACTGATTGGATGGCTTTTTCCTACTAGAGAAAATTCACCAGTTCTTCAAATAACACCACCTGCATTGTGATGGTCAATGTTGTGACAAAAAGTCTAGAACTAGGAAGATCTCTTAGAGTGATCCACCTTTTATCCGAGTGCTACAAGTTCTATTTGTAGTTCTGACACCTTAAACAAGGACTCCTCTACTTTCTCGCCATCTTTCATAATGAGCGTATGAATATTTGACTAGAGATGGAGGATCTTTGTATGGTTCTTCTCCTCATATATGGTGGGCAAAGCATCCTAGGCCACCTTTGATGTTGTCACATCCTGAATGTGTGATTAAACTTAATTGGAGATGCCAAGTGTGATCAACATCAAGGATTTTGCATTGGCCTCATCGTACTTCTGCTACTCGTCATAGTCAATTGTATGAGGCACTACACAAATAACAATCCCCCATAGCTCAAGTCATATTGGAGAATCCTACACATCTTCATCTTCCATGCTTCCTTTTAGGAGTTGGGCATCCAAAAGAAGCAACTTTGGCACTAACATGATGAAACTTATCTTTGGCATCTCTCCAACAGTCTTTTGGCCATCAATGATGTTGCGTCCCCTGCAAACAAAGATAGCCAATTGAACGTGACTAGAAATAATTATTTTCTTCTTGTTGCCCCAACTGATTCTATATCATTTCGAAGGAGGACAACTTAAGGAAACACACTTCCCTATTAGATCCAGTTCACCGGATCATTTTTTTTGGTCATGTGTACTATTTTCAACTTACAAACTTTGACACAATGATCCTTAAAACAATGACCAAATAGATAGGAGCCCCTACGCTTATGCACTCCACTCACTTCTCATTGCTTTGCAAATTTCAACACATAGGCACAGGGTTTCTAATATGCTCTAATACCAAAATGAGAAGTTAAAAAGCTGGATGATGTATTTGATGAACTGTAGAAGCATTTATACAAATGGGAAATACAATTATCTCAACTATAACTACATAACCAACATAACCACTATTTAAACTAAGTGGTTATGTATTTATTAAACAATGTATTATGAAATGCTACACTAACAATTTTAAGAAGATTATTTCAAATACTTCAAAATGGTTTTACAAATCACTACAATGACAACAAATGTGACTTGAAAAATATATACATATCCCCTGAAAATATTTAGTTACACATGTAGATACCAACTACAGAGAGGTCTCCACTAGACTACAACTCAAAATCATATAAGAAATTTATCAAGATTAGAAAATGTGACACAATAATTGATTCCCTAGACTACACTTATGACTACCCTATACAAAAGTGGGTAAAGATATTACTTTGGTTAAATTAACACTAGTTCTCTCATTAGAGAAATACATATTTATTGAATCATGCAATAGCCCTATAACTCTTAAGATATTGACACTTTTTATAATTTGAAGTAGTGCGGGACCTATCTTTGTTGAAGAATTTAAATCTTTTGTAGTTTTGTGTCTTCAATCAAATTTTATTTTCATTCTACAAGTAGGTGAGATCCTCTTTGGAGTCAATTTTTTACAAGAATAGGGAAAAACCACTTCAATCATTCACTCAACATTGCATGTAGCACCTAAGTTAGGCCGTGGAGCCAATTCAATGCTCTAGTATCACCCATACCTTAGGAATATAGTTCATCTTGTTTCCAACACATAATACAAGCACATGTCATTTCATTTGTCCCACTACACTACAAGAAGATCAATATGAAGGGTGCGTGTTATTTTAAAAATTTTCCATACAATTTTTAAACATTTTTTGTCCATGAAACATAGACATTTATGTTTTTTAAATCATCTATGTTCACTAGTAAATAGAAAATAAATATATTAATTATAATATATATTATGAATTATACTTTTCAAAAAGCTTACTCTAGAAGCTACAAATTGGTGCAGTGCACCTAGAATAAGTTTTAAGGCAATATTTAAAAAAATTAGTGTTAGAGTTTTAAATAGAGTTTTAAAATATTGTAATAAAGACTTTTATAGGCACTAGGTTATAGTGGAAGCCTGAAATAGGCAACTTCTTTAAGTTAGGACTGTTATTTCCTATAAAATAGGACAGTCTATTGTTAGACAGTTAGTTTTTTTTAGTAAAATCAGTAGCTTTAGGCTATTTTGAGACTTATTCCCATGATGGGTATGGAAAACTCATGTTAAAAACAATTGTAAATGCTTTTTAAAAGGTGTGGTGGTCGAATTTTGGAGGGGAAAAAAGGTTTGAATGAAGAAAATGAAAAAAATTTAGTTTGTTGTCCACATATGACTCTTCTTGATTTTTTATGTTGTTTCTCAGTCTGTTGTAGTCCATACCACAAATTTGTGAAGAAGATTTATGCCATGAAACCTATTGGATGTGATAGAGGGGAGTAGGGCATAAGAAGAAGGTGAAGATTTGAGCCATGAAGACCTCATTGTGTCATGTTAAGGCAAACTAGAGTTGGAGGAGTGAAGTTTTAATCATAAAACAAGTTGAAATGATCTTAGACCCATAAAACCTCTGAAATTGGTTTATTTGGAATATGTATAATCTCACCAAAGCAAAATTTTGGTTGTGGGCTAAAGATTTTGTGTACTTCCTTTGTCAAATAGGGCTAATTGACCTCTTGTACAGCAGGGACAGTCCAAATTTGAGGTGTATGTTACAAAACAAACTACCTTGCATGTCTAGTATATTGTATAACACCATAATGGGTACTCAAAAAGGTGATTTTTTAGTGGTTTTGTCATATCTTGTGAAAGTTATGCTTCAAAAACCTCTTTGACAGGGCTACAAGGAGATAGGTCAGTCTGTGAAGGAGGTGGTACAAGGAGGTATCCCTTGAACATTTTGATGGTTTTGTAAGCTTGGGACAGTCAAAACTAGAAGGTCTAGGGTCCCTAGAAAGTTTGGAAAGGTTCCCATGTGTATGAACCTATAAATGGTGTCATTGTGCTGTGTGAAGTAATGGAGAGTGAGTGGACAGTCTTGTCATGTTTGATGTCAATTGTTGTAGTTTGGCCCACTGAGGCCTAGAAGAGTTGTTTTGCCCTACCATCCCCTATGCCCTCTTCCTCCTATGTAGTTGGTTGTGACCCCTTAGTGCTCCTTTGTGTTGTTACCTCTGCATCACAAATCTTCAAAATCTTATGTTATGGTGACTCCATTTGATGGTCCAAACCTTGCTTCAAAGTAGAAATTTCTTCCAAAAACTAGGTGAGCATAAGTAGGAGGGTAACATAAGGACCCTGATTTGGAGGTTCCTTCCTATAGGCTATTGAATTGCAATATTTAAAAATAAAATAGCCTTCTATTGAAGCCCCCACCTTCATTCAAACTCTCACTTCATTCAACCCTATTTACAAATGGTGGGTATTTACCTTCAAATTAAAGACCTTCTTTTGAAGGGGTTAAATAATTTATGACTTCAAAAATCATTTTATGCCCATAATCATCACCTTTCCAATTGATAACTTATTACCAATACAATAGAAAATTTCCTTAAATTGTAAGTGACCAATAACAACAAGTCAACAATGAATTAAAATTAGAGTGCATACAAAAAAATAAGGACATAGTCACATGCATAGCGCAAAGAAAGCATTTTGGCTCACATACACAAGACACGATGAAAAGAGCCTTATGGCTAGACCATAATACTAAACAATGAAAGTATACATATAGAGGGTAAAGAGCATTATATAAAGGTTCAATTGAGGTTCAATAAAGGTATTCCATGGACCCATTATATTTCATTCTTGGGTCAATTATCAATTAATGACACTAAAGGATGAAAAACAGTACTAGGGTGAGTGCAGGATCATGATGGGCCAAACAATTCCTCTAAGTGAATGAAAATACTAAAAAATAGACTTAATCAAGTTCATGTGAAAATTTGAATGGATTATCTAGACAATTTGAAAAATATGTAAGAACAATTTTTTCAGAGAATTGAATCTAGTTTATGGGCTACTAATTTTTTCAAAAAAAAACTAAATTTACTTTGTGAAAAATGAATATTTCAATGAACAACTATTAAATATTTTAGAGAAAAATAAAAAGTGGGTGTCATTCTAGCCAACCTAAGTATGAACATTTTTTTTTTTAATATTTCAAAATAAGTAAAGGACTCATGCCTTGATGTGATGCATATTTTTTGAAATTTTTTTCCAAGAAAATAATTGGGTATGATTTTTTTACTTTGACTATTTTTAAGAACTAAAAAGTAATTTTCTAGCCAACCTAACTTGATAAAAAAAAAGAATTCAATTTTTTTAAAACCTATAGCTAGAAAAGCATAGAGCGTGACACATCTTTTGGATTTGAAAAAGGTGAAATGATTTAAATGTTATGGATGTTTTTCAATTAGTGTGTCCATCAATATTTCAAACACACTCTATATAGAAAATTAATAATAATTGTTTAATAATATTATAATCAAGCAAATCTTATATTTTTAGAAAGATGACAATTTCTTCAATAAGCCCTTTTCATTATATCAAATTTGAATTAAAAAAGTTGTCAGCATAGAGTGTGAAGTCAGAAGAAGAGGGTTAAACTTGTAAACACATTAGAATTGAGAGAAAGTCAACTATGACAGTCCTAAGCCTAAATCCAAGTCATTCCCAAAGCTAACCGATATCCATTACTAACAAATATCCTTTAATAATGGATATTCATTATTAAAGTAATAGATATCCGTTCATAGAAAATGGATACCCATTCCTAGGAAATGGATATTTGTTCCTAGGAAATGGATAGCCGTTCCTAGGAAATGGATATCCATTCCTAGGAAATAGATGTCCATTCAAACCAAGTGATCAAGCACTTATAGGCTCCATATGGGTTAAATGAGAAGTTCCCAAACACTTGGGGAGACAAATTAAATCCAATGACAAGCTCGCTTTCTACATGAAACTACTCATCCTAAGGAACTAACAAAGCACTCAAGAAGACAACCACTTGAGATGAAAATGTTCCCAAACACTAGAAAGACAAATTTTACATCTTCCTCTTTTATCAATCTTCTATTCTCTATATATCTCTATATCTCCTACCTATCTCTCTCTATATATATATACTAGGAGCTCTCTTTCTATATTCTTCTTTCTTTGACAATCTCCCTTTCTCTATCTCTCTATTGTTTTTATCTCCCTGTGCATCTTTCTCTTTACTCCCACCATAATATGCATGTTCACTTCTCAGTAGATGTTAACCATGGTAGAAGAGCTTAGTATCTTCACTCAAGATGACACCCTATGGAAACTCATGTAAGTTGTCTATTTTTTTGATAAACATATACAAATACAATCCTAGAGTCACCACTCAACTCTTATCACATTCTCACAAATGTATTTTTAACTATGAAGTTAGAACTATTGCCTTCCTAAGGCAATGTCAATCCATAGACATAGTACATGGAAAGTTGTTCCTTGAACCTAGTTGCTCCTTCTATGGGAACAATCTAGAAATCACAATATTCATATGTATCTCTTTCTTTGGGTATCACTTCTAAAGTTCCTAATCCTTACTGAAGATCACATCCTCTTCTTTCAACCACACATAATTCCTTGTTGGCAAGAGACACTATGTGGCTTCATGATTGTTGTCATTGATGGCAACAAAGTCCATCTCACACATCCGCAACACATAGTATGTATATCCTGGAAGATAGATTGAAGAGTGTTTTGGTCCGATGAGAAAAATAGAGCATGCAACAAGGTCTGACAATCAGGTCCAGATCTCTCAATTGGTGTAACTCAGCAAGTTATAGACTTGGACAAGTCAAGAGGAGTACCATGACTACTACATTCCATAGATTGAGCCTCCGGTGATGAATGAATGAAAAGATATGAGCATCTAAGTGTTGGATTCCTGACAGGCAGAGTAGACTGAGAAAGAACTGACCGACAGAGCATCAAACCTTAATCTAGATGAGAAATTGATGGTGATCAAGCTATTTGAGGGATCATACATGGTTGGCCAACATGATTGATGACTTCTATGTTTATGTTTTTGATACACATCACATAGTAAGCATGGATTCAAATGATAGATCAGTGTCTTGGAAATATTTTGAGTATTCTAGATGCTAAATAGAAAGATGTTGAAATCCTTGATGCGGATATATATACCAAATGGATTTCGGTATGAAGGTGTGAGTGTGTGTATGTAATGTGCAAAGAAAAGTAGAGATAAGTGTGGAAGTAGAAATACAAGTCTAGTATGTAACAGAACAACAACACTAAAGCAGAGGAAGAATCAAGTGTAGTAGATTAGTATAATGAGCCTAACTAGAACTAAATCTCAACATAT
Source organism: Cunninghamia lanceolata (assembly GCA_027924645.1). Classification (NCBI taxonomy): domain Eukaryota; kingdom Viridiplantae; phylum Streptophyta; class Pinopsida; order Cupressales; family Cupressaceae; genus Cunninghamia; species Cunninghamia lanceolata. The sequence continues at coordinate 13,452,282 of BSBN01000892.1, forward strand.
GTGGATGCCTCTCATCAGTTCAAATACCTAGTTACATTCTATAAACTTTGTAGACAGTGAGTCTCTTGTAGGCAGTGTGCATCTTGTGAGTAGTGTGCTCGAGCAGTGAGCCTTAATTAGCAAGTGCCATTTTGTACTTCTTATTATTTTAACAGAGAATACAATCTTGGGTTAGTCACCCCGTGGTTTTTCCCTGAACATGGTTTTCGACATAAAAATCCTTGTGTTATGTGTGTTGATTTCATTTCTACTCTCATGATTATCTATGCTTATATGTTTTGATGTTGCACTACTGTTAAAGAAGAAAAGAAAATTAAGATATTTAAGATAATTGAATCACCCCTATTCTCAGGTATCTATCTTGTTTCCAACAATTGGTATCAGAGGTAAGTTCCTCTAGATAGAGCCTAATAACTTGAGGAAGATTTGGGAATCTCAATGGATATGTATGGTATGAAGGAACAACTTTAGTCTACCCTAAATGATCTTGATCAATCTCACTCTGAAGTCAATAACTTGAGAGAAAGACTCAAACAAGATGATGATTTCATAAATGAGCTAAAAGAAAAATTGAGTATCTCTATGAAAAAGAGAAAGGAACTTATTCAACAATTAGCAAGTCAAAGTGAAGCCAATGATACTAATGAAAATCTGAATGAGAAAAACAAGCTATGTGAGAAGCTATCAAAAGAGGTCATTATGATAAGGCATGATATGGAATTAGGAGTTATGAGATTCACCTAAGAAACTGAAGAGAAGAAAAATTGAAGATAATCTCAAACAATCTCCCAAGGAGAAGTCAGAGGACTACCACAAAATGGATAGAATAATCAGGCATCTAGAATCTGATCTTGAAGAACCTAGAGATAATGAAGAACAACTAGAGAATCAAATAGACACTCTTAAAAGGGATCTTCAAACAACAAAAGAAAAATTCAAGATAATCTTAGCTCAACTTGAAGTTCTTCTTGAAAGCTAAAAGAGAGTAGATGACAAGTGTGGTTTGGGTTATGAGAAAGGTGAAAGCTCTGGATCCAGTTAGAAGAACTCTAGTTTAGGAAATCAAATAAACAGGCCTAGAAGACCTTCAGTAAGGCAACCAAATGCTCAAAAATATCCAACCTTCAATGGATACTACTACAATTGCAACAAATTTAGTCATAAAGCAACTCAATGTAGAAGAAGAATGAATCAGACCAATTCATCCTTCTCCAGACAATGTTTCAACTGTACAAGGTATGGTCACAAATCTCATGAATGCAGAAATATGCAAATAAATAATTCATTCAATGGTAGATTCTTTGCATGCAATAGAATGGGACATATGGCTAATCAATGTAGATCAAAAGGATATCAGTCAATAGACAAACAAATATTGTTTGTTATAATTGCAATAGATCCGGTCATATTGCTAAATTCTACAGAAGTAAGAATCAGGATAATAAGGATCCGGTACATCATAATCAAAATCAAGACAAATGAAAAGGAAAAGTGAATGTGGATGAAGTTCAAAGGGAGATGAACAAGACTTGGGTGAAGAGAAATATAGAAAATTTTGGGAATGGATCTACACCAGAATATGGTGCTGATATTCCTTCTGAAAACTAGATAGATGAGCTCTAGCTCAGGGGGAGTCACAAAGGAAAATAAATTCTCCCAGCCAGTCAATTGGTGCCTAAATTTGGTACATAGAATGTTGCAGATTAAAGGGTTCTTAGAGAAATATCTAATAAACCCTTGGTAAAAATATGAAAGATCCACAAGGAGTCTTTGAAGAATGTAATCATCAAAGATTGATCCAGTTTGACAGCCATCCGATAAAAGCTAGATTTTCACAGTTAGATCCGGTGTGATTCTAAATTGAAATATCCTGACCTATAGATAAATGGAATGATTCGAGGAAAGGAGATACATTTTCAATTATCACAAAAAATAATTCTAAGCACATCTCAGTGATACGGAAAGATCTCTCTCAAAACAAGGCAACCGAAATAACTTAAGTTATGCATTTATTGCAAAAGGAAATTAGGGTTTATGCAAAGATAAAAGGGTTCTTTTGTTCATCATTTGCACAATTGCATTCAAGAAGAAGAAAGGAAAAGCTCTACATCAAGATTGTTTCAACCCTCTCAAAGATCAACCATAGAATCCGATTCAACCAACAATCTTTTTAGGCTCATATTGTGAACCCTAAAAGCATAAAAGGGTATTTCCATTCTTGAATATCTCTCTCTGAATCTTTTGCAAGATGGCTACTCCAAATTTTGTTAAGATCACTGATAGACCGCACCTAAAGTTCAAGAAACATCCTTACAAATTCCTAGAAGTTGATCCCTTAGGTGCCTTCTCTAGCATTCCACATGGGGTTCTACACATAGAAGATGTAAGGGTGTACATACATGCCAATATTGAGGAATTTGGGGAATCCCAGTAGATGGATATCTATCATAAATAATTAATAGATGAAACTTTCAAACTTAAACCTTAGTACAATGCGCTCCAGGATAAGCATTTTGGACATTGCATCCACTTCCCCTATTTTCTAGAAGATGAATGGATCCGGTATGTTCTTAGTAGAATACATGACAACTTCATGTGGTTGATGAAGCCCTTCAAGATAACAAAAGATGCTATTAGGGTAGTAACCGGATTGCACTCATCTGGTGGGTTGCCTGCCCTCAAATCTATCAAAAACCAAATAGTAAGTGAGGCTATCAGATCTAAGTTTGACAAATGAGCATGACAATAGAGGATATCATAGATCCATATATAAAATTTGTCTGTATGATAATTGGTTATAAAATCTATCATTCCACCAGGGAGAATTTTGTGTCTGGAAATGTAATATACACTTCATATTAGATGCTAAGGAAAATGGTAGATTATGATCTTTGCGACCTTCTCCTGAACCAACTATTAGAAAACTTATAGAAAATAAAGAAGGATAAGAAGAACTCATTTAAGTATGGTGGCCTAATACTATGTCTCTTCTTTTATTACATGAATGAGCTACCCGAATCAAGTGGTTGGGTATGGCAAAAAGATAGACCGATTGCCATATAAATTAAAGATTATATATATGGGCTTGGTGATGCCAACACTCAATGTACAACACTCTGGGGATACTTTAAGAACTTCCAAAGTATGATGTAGGCTAGAGAAAGAATCCTCCAATCTTTAGTTAAAAAATACAAGGTTACAGTGTGTTTCAACGTAGACACTGATCAATGCTTAATGGAGGTAGTGGAGCCCAGAACATTCTGGATTATGCCATTGGGCTATGAGGTAGATGAGAAAATCCTAGAGCTTCATGTCCAACACCTGCTAAGTCAACCTAAGGACCCTGAGGCAGAAAGGTTTGGAACCTTTCAAAAATTAAGTGTGAAAATACATGTTGAACTGAGACAACCAGAGATGAAAAAAAAGTGAGAATGGAAGTTGACAAAGTTGCCAAAAGATATGGCATATCAAAGGAGACAGTTGATTCAAATAGAGAGAAAATAGAAAGAGCTGAGAAATAGAGACAAGAAGCAGAAAAAGGAAGTGTTCTGGTTCAAGTCTCCTCCCAAACTAGATCCTCCAAGAGCTCTACATCTGCCATCTCAAAGAGCTCAAGAGCCTCAAAACTGGAAGCCAACACATCTGGAAAGGGAGAAAAAAGAATGAAAACAAAGGACACAAGGTCATACATAAGCCAAAAGGATGATGAAGAAACAAAGACTGATGAGGAGATTAATAAAATGAAGAAGAAAAAGAAAACATCTGTGGAATCCTCTACTGGCAAAAATAAAGAAGAGGGAGTAGAATTTGTTGAGAGGCCTACTCTCTCTATTGATGATGTCATCAAGGTAGTCACTGTGGATGGGAATCTGCAACTGATGACATAATTTTATGATGAGTATAGTGACACTGACAAACGAATCTTGGAAGATGCAACAGTTAGGTACCTAAACATTTATAATAAAGCATTCATTGAAATCATTTCACTAATTCCCAAAAGCCTAGAGAAGGTACTTGAACTCATAAAGGAGAATGCTAAGGAAAAGGATTTAGAGATCTGGGAACAGATTACAATTCAACTCTATCCTTCCATTACTCCAAAACAAATAAGTATGATCTTTAAGGACTGCAAGGATGAGTTCTGGAGCAAAGTTAGAATGAACAAATTTATGCTTGGAGAGACTGATCAGGTAGCCAAAGAAATAGAAGACATACTCTGGAATGCCTTTAAGAGATTCAATCTTCCATTTATAGAGGAAATAGATGAAGAACCTTCTACCATGGATGTTGAAGGATTAAGTGCATCAAAAGAAGAATCTGTTGAGGAAATTGCAGAAGAATCAAAAGAGATAGATGAAGAAAAATCTAAGGACTTAGATTCCTCTATTCTGGAAGAGGAAGTCCATGAAGAAGTTAACATCTCTCTTCTGGATCCTACTATAGACATTCCAGACTCAAGAGCTAAAGGAGAAGGAAGAAAAGAAGAAAAAGTGACTCAAGAAGAAGATGTAAAGGGAGGAGAAGAAGAGCATACAGAGAAGATCTCTGATGACAACTTAGAGATTCCAAAAGAAAAGACTCTATCTCCAGCAAGAGACACTATAGAGGCAGTAAAGAAATTCTTGAACAAAGAGTTGATGGAGTTAGATGAACCGAAACTCCTTCAAGGACCACTCAATTTTGATTCCCTCTCTCCACTCCAAACAATGAAGATATCATCCTTTGCCCAAGCTAAAGTAAAAGAAAAGCTTCTAAAGTCTCACATGGAAGATTGTGAACTGATAGAGATTCCATCAGGAATGCTGGAGAAGATCATGCCATCCTTCCAAAAGGATCCTTTAGCCTCTCCATTTGGTAATCTTAAATCTCTGACTAACTCTGTTAGCACCCATTTTGACTCTTTAGAGAAATCGACAAAAGAGAAAGTCTAGAAAGAATTTTTGGGAAAGAGATTCTCTAAAGTGTAGAGACTCATAGCTAATGATAGGAGGATCCTAGATATTGGGATAAAGAGCCTAGAAAATGCTCTTAAAGATGGTGGTGAAATGTATAAATTTTGTCTATCCTAGTCTAAAGTGACTGAGGATATTGAAGAGAAGGTGAAACAACAAGAAGATAAGATGTCAAGTTTATCTCTAAATTTTGATCCTCTCACCACATCCATAATGAATCAAGAGTGCCGGGCTATTGCCATTCTAAATGAAATAAAGAGGATTGAAAAGAAGACGAAGAATATAATAAGCAGGATGAGTGAACTTAGAGGGATAATTATCCCTAAGTTAGAGGCCATGCATGAGGCCCTAACTGATGCTCAGACCACAGTCTGGACCAGTGATCTAATAGACTTAAGAAGGGGAGAAGCCTTTGCATTTTTGTTGAGTGGTCACATTTCAATTTTAGATAGGATGAAGCAGAGTTGGGAGACAAAATTTGCACAGTTGAAGACCACCTTTGTGGATATCCTTAAGTGTATGTAAGTATAACTGTTAGATTCAAGGTGGACAACTGAGAAGGGGGGTGAATTAGTTGTCCAAAACTTTCTTGCACTTTACACACTTAAATTCACTTCGTAATTCAGCAGCATAATAATAATTCAATCATGGAAACACAATGCATTGAACCAAGAGCAGAAACATATTAACACACAAGACACCAAGATTTTGACATGGAAAACATGGTTAAGGGAAAAACCATGGGGTGATTAACCCAAGATTGTATTCTCTGTTAGAAGAATAGAAAGAACAAAATGGCACATGCCAATTAGGGCTCACTGCCCGAGCACACTGCTCACAAGAGGCCCACTACCTACAAGAGACACACTGTCTACAAAATAGTAAGTATCCCATACATGAACTGGAGAATAGCATCTTTACCATGCTTGATTCAGTTCCATTTAAGCCCAATACTTCTACTCTGCTTTTCACTCTCCTCCTCACTACCACACACTCATCTCCACGAGTCACACATTGAAATGATATTACAATTCCTTACTTATACAAGACATCAACTTAGGAATAATCATCTCAGTCAGAAAACATCTACAAGAGCATCCGCAGGATGAGTAACTCATCTGATCGGCCAGTCTAAGGAAGAACACCTTCATCTGGAAGTAATTCTTCAAATGTGATCTTAAACTCCAATGCGGACCACCAATGTGAACTGGACACAATTCAAAGACCTCCACAAGCTTGCCTAAATCACCACGAACATCCACACTTCATCTGCTTACTAAAATCCTTCTCTCCTTCATCCAGAACCTTAAGAACACAGTTTGTCATCATTGTCACAAAGGAATAGATGCTTACAGACCTTCAAACCATGAACCAAATGAGTTGACACTTCACAAAGACTTCCTGAACCCTCCCTCAAATCTACAGAATAGGATAAAGCATTTTCAGATCTCATCAAACCTATCTGTATCACTCTGTCACCTCTGAACACCTACCGGAATTGATTTTACTTGACTGACCATAACTTCGTCATATCTTCATGTGGACCTCTAAAATATTTGCTGGATCATCTTAAGACACATATCTACAAACCCTTTAAACCCCATCCTCTAATCCTCATCTTAACTTGGACTTTTACTTTACTGTCTTCACTGTTCTTCATTGTTCCTGATATGACCAATTTTCTCAATATCCTTAGCAAATAGATCATCCAATCCTTATCATTAATGCAATAGGAGTATGTTGACATCAATGACAACACTAGTTAGGCCCATACTTGCAACAATCTTCCCCTTTGTCATTGATGGCAACATATGATGTGAAAAATTGTTTTGACCATCAAGACAACTTTTTCTTGCTGACACAACTCCCCATATCAATGACAACCATTCACATGTCTTCTCTTCCTTTGCTGCTCCCCCTTTGATTAGAAACGACTTATTTTCCACATGTCTTCTCTCCCCCTTTGACATCAATGGCAAAGGGCACATACTTGCAAATCCACCACTTCAGAATCATACCAGCTACTCTCCCTGAGTAGAAGCTCACCAACATCAATCCAGATCACAAGATATGACTTTGATATCCACCAGACTGATGCACATTAGTTCACCTTAGTTCACCACCAGAGGGGTAATAACCCCTAATTTCTCCTTGAGAAAATCAAAAGAGTCCTTAGGTAGAGGTTGAGTAAAGATGTCTGTAATCTAATCCCTGGAAGGCACAAACTCCAATCTAACTTCATTCTTGTTCACTTGCTCTCTCAAAAAGTGAAACTTGATGGATATATGTTTGGTCTTTGAATGCAACACTAGATTCTTTGAGATGTTAATTACACTTGAGTTATCACAAGAAGATTGTGATAGGCTCCTCATATTCCACTCTTATGTCTCTTAGCATTTGCTTCATCCACAAAACTTGAGTGCAACTACCTGCTACTGCAATATAATCTTCTTCTGCAGTGGATAGAGATATTGCCTCTTATTTCTTGCTTATCCAAGAAACCAATCTCTTTCCCAAAAATAATGCTCCACCACTGGTACTCTTCCAGTCATCCACATCTCTTGCCCAATCAGCATCTGTATATGTATGAAGAGAGAAATTATGATCTCTAGGATACCATAGACCATACTCAACTATCCCTTTTAGATATCTAAAAATCCTCTTGATTTCCATGACATGAGATTCTCTAGGATTAGCTTGAAATCTAGCAACAAGACCAATAGCTTGCATAATGTCTGGTATAGTTTCAATAAGATACAATAGTCCTCCAATCATTGACCTATACTTTTTCTAATCAGCCTTAGGTGATTCGTCATCTTTACTTAATTTGTATCTGGTTGCCATGGGAGTATTCATTGGCTTTGAGTCCTCCATCCCAATTTTTTTCAACAATTCTTTCATATATTTGGATTGAGAAATGAAGATTCCTTTCTTTGTTTGAGTGATTTGTAGACCCAAAAAGAAATTCATTTCCCCAAGCATGGACATCTCAATTTCACTTTTCATTTGATTTGCAAAGGTTTTACAGATACTATCTCTTCCTCCAAAAATGATATCATCAACAAACACTTCAACAATCAAGATGTTTTCATAATTAATTTTGAAATACAAATTAATGTCAGCAGTACCTTTGTTGAAACTAATCTTCAAAAGATGCTTATCCAATCTTTCATATCAGGCTCTTAGGGCTTGCTTGAGTCCACATAGTGCTTTCTTCAATTTGTAGATCATATCACCATGATCAGACAATTGAAATCCATCAGGTTGCTCAATGCATACTTCTTCTTCCAAGTCACCATTCAGGAAAGCAAACTTGGCATCCATCTGATATACTTTGAAATCCTTGAAGGCAACAAATGTAAGAAATAACCTGACTACTTCAATTCTTGCCATCAAAGCAAAAGTTTCTTCAAAATCAACTCCTTCTATTTGAGAATAGCCCTTGCAGACCAATTTGGCTTTATTTCTAATTACTTCACCAACTTCATTCAATTTGTTCTGGAAGATCCATTTGGTTCCAATCACATTCTTGTTTCTAGGTCTAGGAATAAGATCCCAAGTGTGATTTTTCTCAATTTGTATTAGCTCTTCCTCCATTGCTTTAGACCAGTTTTCATCACTGCAAGCTTCATTCACTGTCTTAGGTTCAATCTTTGAGATCAGACAATACTCTTCTGAATCTTGAGCAATCCTTCTTCTTGTTTGTACACCTTTTCTTTTATCCCCTATGATCTGATCTTCAGAGTGGTTCAGTCTTACATACCTTAGAACTTTGGGAGTTTCTTACACTTCTAAATCTTGATCAGGCTCATTAAAACTCATCTCTTCTTCCTGATTTACCAGATTAGTTTGAATCTATTTTCAGAAGAGGCTTGGGCTCCTTGAATCATAACACCATTTTGATCATCTTCATCATATTCATAAAATCTTGAGGATTTTTTAATTCCTTCATCAACTTTCGCATTTGTACTTTCTATAATCTTTCTTAGTCTCTTGTGATAACACCGGTATGCTTTGCTTTGAGTAGAGTAACCCAAGAATATTCCTTCATCACTTCCAGCATCAAACTTGCCTAGATATTCATCTCTTTTAATGTAACACTTTCTACCAAAGATTCTAAAATATCTTACAGTAGGAGTGATACCAAACCAAAATTCATAAGGAGTCTTACCAGTATTGCTTTTGATTTGTACTCGATTGAGAGTATAGACTATAGTGCTGACAGCTTCTCTCCAATAGATCTGAGGAACATTTTCTTCCATCATCATTGTCCTAGATGCTTCCTGGATGGTCCGATTCTTTCTCTCAACTACTCTATTCTGCTGTGGAATCCTAGGAGCAGACAATTGTCTCTTTATTCCATGTTTCTCATAGAAATCTATGAAATCACTGAATGTGAATTCTCCACCTCTATCAGACCTTAGACATTTCAATTTTAATTTGATTTCATTCTCTACCATAGCCTTGAATATTTTGAATTTTCCAAAGGCTTCTAATTTCTCTTTCAGAAAAGTTACCCACATCATTTGGGAATAATCATCAATTAGTAGCATGAAATATCTATCACCTTGCATACTCCTAATTCTTGCTGGACCACAAAGATTAGTATGAACTAAGTCCAAAAATCTAGTAGAAGATTGTTCTTTGCTTTTAAATGAGACTCTGCTTTGTTTTCCAAACTAACATTCTTTGCACAAACTATTTGTAGGTTTCACCAGTTTTGGAAAATCTCTTACAACCTAAGTATTTCTTATCTTGATGATATTATCAAAATTCACATGACACATTCTCCTATGCCACAACCAACTTTGATCAACTTGCACAAATAGACAACTTTTACCAGTACCAAATAAATAGAAGATGTTACCTTTTGTTTGGGTACCGGATGCAATCTCTGTTCCGGAACTCTCAAAAATCTTGCATTTTCCATTCTTGAATCCAAGATCATAGCCTTTGTCCACCAACTGTCCAACACTGAGAAGATTGTGATTCAATCCTTCAACATATAGTACATTACCAGTTTTGTTCCTTCCATCAAAAGAAATAGTTCCTCTACCTCTGATTCTACCAGTAGAATTATCACCAAATTTTACCACTCCTCCTTCATACCTTTCCAAATCTCTAAACTTGTTTTTGTCACCAGTCATACGGTGAGAGCAACCACTATCAATAACCCAATCATCCTTTTCTTCAATTTGGGCAGCCATAGCTTTTTCTACAACTTTATCATTGATAGATTCAGAGGGCATTGGATCTTCTTCCTTGATGGTAATGAACACCCAATCACTTCCGGATTTGTCTCCTATCTCTAATTCATCGTCTGTTACTCCTTCATCATTTCCTTCATGAACATAGTAACAATTCTTTTGGAACCTTGATCTGTTAGGATTTGGCCTTGAAAATCTTTCCGGACATCTTGAGGCAAAATGACCAATCTTATTGCAGTTAAAACACTTAAAAGGCATTTTTCCTTCATACTTACCGGATCCTCTTAGCAGTCTTTTTGCAATAAGGGCTTCAAGTTGAATAGTTTCTGCTTCTTCTTCTTCTAGGTCTTTTCTTGCTTTTTCATACCATGATAGTTTCCTTGAAGAGTTCTCTCCTAGATCAAACCTTTGTTTACCTTTTACAGAGGAACTAACTTTGAATACTGATTTAGTCTTTGGAGGGTCATCCCCAAACTCTGTCATTTCAAATGTAGCCAATTTACCAACCAATTTATCTCTTGTGACAGTTGTATGGGCTCTAAATTCTTCAATGGTAGCAGCTTTGATTTTATAAAAAGCAGGAAGGGATCTGAGAACTTTACCAACAATCTCATCTTCATCCAAGATTCCACTAGCACACCTGATACCACAGACAATCTCATTTACTCTTGGCATAAAAGTAGTGACAGTTTCATCACCTCTCATCTTCAGATTTTCAAATTTCCCTTTCAGACTCTGTAACCTTGCACATTTAACATACTTGTCTCCTTCATGCAGAAGTTCTAGTTTTTCCCAAATCTCAAAAGTAGTTGGTAGATCAACAATATTTGAAAGCTCTGAGTTAGATAATGCACTTAGAAGAGCCTCTATAGTTCACAGATTGTTTTCAGCATCTATGATTTCATTTTTGGTTTTTGGGCCACCCTGTGGAGGAGTATACTTTGTTGAAGTCATGTTCTAGTACTGCATTCCCATACATTGCAAGTGACATTTCATGCGACTTTTCCAAAGATTGAAATTGGTTCCATCAAACTTTGGACTATCCTTCTTGTAGGACAACATCATGGATCTCCTCAAGCGGTTAAGTTCTTTTAGAAGAGCTTGGATTTGATACCAATTGTTAGATTTAGGGCAGACAACTGAGAGGAGGGGGTGAATCAGTTGTCCAAAACTTTCTTGCACTTTACACACTTAAATTTACTTTGTAATTTAGCAACATAATAATAATTCAATCATGGAAACACAATGCATTAAACCAAGAGAAGAAACACATTAACACACAAGACAACAAGATTTTGACATGGAAAACCTGGTTAAGGGAAAAAACATGGGGTGATTAACCCAAGATTGTATTCTCTGTTAGAAGAATAGAAAGAACAAAATGGCACATGCCAATTAGGGCTCACTACCCAATCACACTACTCACAAGAGGCTCACTGCCTACAAGAGACACACTATCTACAAAATAGTAAGTATCACATACATGAACTAGAGAATAGCATCTTCACCATGCTTGATTCAGTTCCATTTAAGCCCAAATACTTTTGCTCTACTTTTCACTCTCCTCCTTGCTACCACACACTCATCTCCACCAGTCACACATTTAAATGACTTCACAATTCCTTATTTATATGAGACATCGACTTAGGAATACTCATCTAAGTTGGTAAACATCTACAAGAACATACGTAGGATGAGTAACTCATTCGGTTGGCCAGTCTAAGGAAGAACACCTTCATCCTCAAGTAATTCTTCAAATGCGATCTTAAACTCCAATGTGGACCACCATCATGAACTGGACATGATCCAAAGACCTCCACAAGCTTGCCTGAATCACCACGAACATCCACACTTCATCTTCTTATTGAAATCCTTCTCTCCTTCATCTGGAACCTCAAGAACATAGTCTTTCATCATTGTCACAAAGGAATAGATGCTTGCAGACCTTCAAATGATGAACCATATGAGTTGACACTTCACAAAGATTTCCTGAACACTCCCTCAAATCCACAGAATAGGATAAAGCATTTGCAAATCTCACCGGATCTATCTATATCACTCTGTCACTTCTGAATACCTACTAGAACTAGTTTTACTTGAGAGACCACAACTTCTTCATATCTTCATGCGGACCTCTAAAATCATTTCTAGGTCATTTTAAGACACATATCTACAAACCCTTTAAACCGCATCCTCTGATCCTCATCTTAACTTGGACTTTTACTTTTTTGTCTTCACTATTCCAAATATGACCAATTTTCTCAATATCCTCAGCAAACAGATCGTCCAATCCTTATCATTAATGCAACAGGAGTATGTTGACATCAATGACAACACCGGTTAGGCCCATACTTACAACAATAACATGTATATATACGTATGCAGCTATGTATTGGTTAACTTTTGTAAATTGTGGTGTGCGGATTCCACCCTTTGTCATTGATGTCAAAGGGGGAGTGAAGAGTAGTGAAAAATGTGGAATCTAGCTAAGGGGGAGCTCTAGTAAAACAATGCATCAGCCAAGGGGGAGTTTGCTATGACACTTAGTTAGTTTTTTCACTAAGTGTTGCCATCAATGCCAAAGGGGGAGATTGTTGGCAAGAGACACTATGTGGCTTCATGATTGTTGTCATTGATGGCAGCAAAGTCCATCTCACACATCCACAGCACATAGTATGTATATACTGGAAGACAGATTGAAGAGTGCTTTGGTTCAATGAGAAAAAATAGAGCATGCAGTAAGGTCTGACAATCAGGTCCAGATCTCTTAGTTGGTGTAACTTAGCAAATTGCAGACTTGGACAAGTCAAGAGGACTACCATGACTACTACATTCCGTAGATTGAGCCTATGGTGATGAATGAATGAAAAGATATGAGCATCTAAGTGTTGGATTCTTGACAGGTAGAGTAGACTGTGGAAGAATTGACCGGAAAAGCATCAAACCTTAATCTGGATGAGAAATTGATGGTGATCAAGCTATTTGAGGGATTATACATGGTTGGCCAACATGATTGATGACTTCTATGTCTATGTCTTTGATACGTATCACATAGTAAGCATGGATTCAACCGACAGATTAGTGTCTTGGAAATATCTTGAGTATTCCAAATGCTGACTAGAAAGATGTTGAAATTGGATATATATACCAGATGGATTTTGGTATGAAGGTGTGAGTATGTGTATGTAATGTGCGAAGAAAACTAGAGATAAGTGTGGAAGCAGCAATACAAGTCTGGTATGTAATAGAACAACAACACTAAATTAGAGGAAGAATGAAGTGCAGTAGATCAGTATATTGAGCCTAACTAGAATTGAATCTCAGTATATGTGGATGCCTCTCATTACTTCAAATACCTAGTTACTTTCTATAAACTTTGTAGACAGTGAGTCTCTCATAGGCAGTGTACCTCTTGTGAGTAGTGTGCTCGGGCAGTGAGCCCTAATTGGAAAGTGCAATTTTGTACTTCTTATTCTTTTAACAAAGAATACAATCATGGGTTAGTCACCCCATGGTTTTTCACTTAACAGGGTTTTCCATGTAAAAATCCTTGTGTTATGTGTGTTGATTTCATTTTTGCTCTCATGATTATTTATGCTTCTATGTTTTGATGTTACACTACTGTTAAAGAAGAAAAGAAAATTAAGATATTTAAGATAATTGATTCACCCCCACTCTCAGTTATCTACCTTGTTTCAAATAGTCCTTTGGTTTTGTTCACCACCTTATTTCTTATTGATCCTTGAGCCTTACAATCTAAACCCTATTAGGTCATTATTCTTTTGAGCATCATTGATCTACTCAAAAATAATTTTCAAAATTTTCACATCAACATCAAACCAATATCTTTCCTTAATCAATGACACTCCATTCATGGCATCTCACTCGCCAACTATTCATATTCGATTATCTAGTCACAACCCCTTTGTTCCATGGAACAATCACTTTTTTCTTATAGGTAAACTATTCCTCCTCTTTACCTAATCTTGTTTGTGTCACCAAAAATCTATAAGCACAAAATATGCCATTATTGCCTTCAATCTACATCTTCTTCTTATGGCCATTTTTTGTTACTTCTCTTGCCTTCCTACCCTTACTATTCCATCCTTTGATGGGTCTATGTCCATTGTGTGTTCAACACAACCTCATAGATTTTAATTTTTATTGGTTCATACATATTTTAGCCACCTATTTCCCATGCTACTCTTTTATCCTTTCAAGTATCATCATAGACTATATGTCAATATCTTCTAATCTAGAATTTCTAGTCCATCTACACCTTGGTGAAATTCCTTTTCTTTCCTGCAATTGGCCTCTTCCAACCAAGTAACTCTACTAGTCTTACATACCCATACCAAGTATCATGATGCATTCCTTGATATGTATATGGGTGATTCCACAATAGAGGGTTACACTTTTTGGCCAAACTTGACATTGAAATGAACATTTTGAAAAAAAACTTCACTTTTAGACACCTATAGCTGCTAAACCATGAGGAATTGGAAGATGATGCAAACTAGTGATTTGTGACATTTTGTCTATAGATTCTAAATATATATTTTTAAATTTTTTTTGGAATCAAATTGCATTTCTTTTCCATCTCCTTCAATATCTAGTTTTTAATAGTAAACACCATTTTTAAAGAGTAATGTGTACTATAAAACACAACTTTTTTTCTATGAAGAATAAAATTCTAATTTTTTTGAATTTAGATTTGTAACTACAATAACTAGATGATGCATTTGGTTTCATAATTTTTTATTGAATATTTTTTTAATAAAGTTTTGAAGTCAAACCAATTACAATTTAGACATATGTGTACTATAAAGTACTTAACTTTTTTTGTATGTATCAAAATTAAATATTTTCTTTTGTTGGATCAAGGACATGAATACCAGGAAGATAGATATTTTTTTGATTTTTTTTGGTAATATACTTTTTTTCCACATGTGCAGAGCAGAGAGCTTGATTTTTGGTGAAAAAGCTATGTTTAATTAAACTAAAAAAAAGTATAATAAAACTAAAATATATTAAAATTATACTTGATGGAGAGCTTGTTTCGAGGACTATAATCTTGCAGCTAGGTTTTTCAAGTTGATTCCATTTTGATCCTCAACCTAAGCCTCAAAAACCAAAAATCTATATAAAATTGCACCTAGAGGGGGGCAAGCACAAAATAAGGGGGTTCAAGTGAATGGGTGTTCGAGTGAACCCCTAGAGACCCATTTGAATGAAAGTGGGTTTGGGTGAACCCATATTCATTCAAACCCCATAAAAATAATATTAAAAAAATCAATATGGGCGGGTTCGAATGAACCCTAACAATTCAAATTATTTTTAACTGCTGACATTCATTGAAACCTTGAGATGACCAAGTTATTATTATTTATTTTTATAATGTCACATGTAGATAAATATGAACTTATTTTTTCATTTTTCATATAACAATGCAAGATTAATTCACATTTTTATTCATCAAGGGAGATTTTGGAGAAGAAAACTTTCGGTAGAGGATTTGAGAGAAGAAAATGGGAGACAAAAAAAAAGATAAAATAAGACTCAATGAAAGTATTCAAAAGAAAGAGAACAATAATTGCACAAAATAAATTTGACAAGATATCATAGAAAGAAACAAGGTATGCATATTTTCATTCCTATTTAATATATGAGTTTTTGCATGTAGTAGGATGCTATTTCTAGTTTCGAACATAAATACTAGGTGAATTTGTTGGACATCATTTTCAAACAACTTTAATTTATATTTGTTTCAATTGAATGTGTAGTAGGGTCCTTCATAGGTTTGCACATTAAGTAAATCATACTTGTATTATTAATCATAAGTTCCTATCTCTCTCCCTTGAGTAGATCTTTTTAAAGCTCTTGCTTTGTATCTCTCTAGATCTCCTCAAATCTAGATGGGTCAAATCTCTCTCTCTCTCTCTCTCTCTCTCTCTCTTGACTTGAGTAAGTCTTTTGAAAGCTTTTTCTTTCTCTCTCTCTCTCTCTATCCTTCTCTTTAAGGTCCTTGAGCTCTCTCTCTCTCTCTTGACAATTACAAGTAGATTTTTAAATCTCTCTCTCTCTCTCTCTCTCTCTCTCTCTTGACTTAAGTCTTTTTAAAGCTCTTTATTTCTCTCTTTATCCTTCTCTAGATAGGTCTTCTATCTCTCTCTTGACTTAAGTTTTTTTAAATCTCTTTCTTTCTCTCTCTTGACATAAGTATTTTGTGTGTAGAACAAGATCAACAAGTAGAAAGTTCTCAAGCAAGAGTCGAGCCAAATTTAGATATTGGAGCAAATGAGGCTAAAGAACACATATTTGAAGATAGGGAGAAGGCCCAAGTTCAAACAATGCATGTTGGAGAGTGGTTAGGATCGCTTCCTTCTATTAGTATGGATGAGCATATGAATATAGCTAAAGAGGTGAAGACAAAATTTTCTTATAGAAATTTAGATCATTTACTTGAAATAGATATGGAGAAAATGAAATGTTAAATGCCAAACAACCTATAAATACTAGTAAGATGTCAATTAATAAATTTGTAAAGGAAATAATCAATGCTGATTTCAATCATCTTGGTACACTTGGAAAAACCCAACTATTATCACTTTTATTTCTTTGTAATGAGTTGAAAGAGCCATTACAATTGTTGGGTGTAGATTCGACATTGAATAAGACGAAAGCTTCATGCAGCCTAGGAAAATATATTGTTGAAAATGTTAAAAAAGGTTTAGATTCTATTGGGAAAGGATCTCGATCAATGGATAACGCCATTTCAAGAAGAGTGATGTTGACATCTATTTTAAATAAAAATATATCAAGAAAAGGAAAAATCTCTTCACTTTTGACTGCAATTGGTTTTAGTAGAAAGACACTAACGAAATATGTGAAAAGGAGAAAGGTTTTGGATGATAGTTTAGAAGGCAATTGGGCAATTATGTGTATAGCTCTCTTGTTTGACATAACACAACATGAGATGTATGTGAACTTTTCTAATTTGAATCCTCATATAAAGATTGGGCAAACAATGTTTGAACTTGGTTAAAGCCATATTATATGAAGATAAACAAGGTTTTTGAAACTTGTTGGTGTTATCATATTGAATTTGATCTCTACTATCAGGTGTTTTGAAAGATGAGAGAAGAAAGTGATAGTTTTCAAAATGTACCTCCTAAACAGGTAAGTTTGTTCATAGAATCCATCTTATGTGATAATGCAATTGGTTAAATAAAATGCATTAAAGGACTTTGTGAAACATGTGGAAATTTGGCTAAATTGCCTTTGAGAAGTGAAAATACCAACCCAACAAAGATAGTAAATTGCAAGAGTTACAAGTGCGTAAAGTTTCAAACAAATTTTGGGAAAGAATCCAAAAGGTTAAACTATGTAGAAGAGGAGATACCTATTGGAACATTTATGGAATTTTTTTAAAAATTGATACAACTATAAATACAACATGCCTTTTTTGCTAGGTGGAAAGCACACCAGTTTCAAACATTAAGAGATACTTTCCCACCAGGAACTGTTCTATTAGTAATCAACTAAGTTGCAAAAAATACTCTTTTGTACATCAAAAACAGATTCAATCAAATTATTACTTTTCAAAGTAGATCACTATTATGGAGCATGTGTGTTATCAACATGCACAATTGGATTTGGATGGTGTTGACAATACATATGATGAACAAATCATTAAGAAAGAATATCACTTTTATATTAGTGATGATAAAGAGTGTGACACACTTTTTGTAGAACATTGCTTTATAGAATATTTAGAGAAATTGGCAAGAAGGCATGTAAAAATCAAAAAGTATTTTGTATGGTCAGATGGATGTGCGGCACAATTCAAATCATCATGACCATTTTATGCACTATGTAGATATCATCAAATTTACAAAATATGACATGTTTGGAGCTTTGTTGAGAGTGGGCATGGAAAGGGTGAACATGTCTAAGGTTTTCTATCATTAACAATAAGCCCTTGTATCTCACTAAATCTTTTTCCCAAGAACTCATTCCGAACGTTAGTTTTTACTAATTTTTCTAAAGACTCAAAATGTGTATTGATAGAATTAACTAAGTTCTTCAAGTTACCGGATGGAGAGGTAGATGGATCCTTCTGATATGACAGCATAATCTTCTCCAGCATTCCGGATGCAATACTTAGTAACTCATAATCCTCCATATGAGATTTTAGGAGTTTTTCTTTGGCTTTGGCCTGAGCAAAAGATGCTATCTTCATTATCTAAACTAAAGAGAGAGTCTAGATTCAGTGGTCCTTGTATCAACTCTGGTTCATCTAATTCCACAATTTCCTTATCCAAGAAACTTTGCACCACTTCTGCAGTGTCTCTTGTATTCTCATCTTCCTTTCCTTTGGGGGCATCTAGTCTAATTTTCTTATTATCACCAATAGTATTTGTTTCTTCTTTCTACACTTCCTCTTCTGGAGTAGAGGAGTCTAAGGCCTTAGATTGTTCTTCATCAGTTTTCTTTAATCCTTCGACATCCATGTCGGAAGGCTCTTCATCAATTTTATTTAATCCTTCAACATCCATGTCAGAAGGCTCTTCATTTACTTCTTGTACAATGGGAAGATTGAACCTTTCCAAAGCACTCCAGAGAATTTCTTTTGTCTCATCAGCTATTTGATTAGTTTCTCCAAGCATGAGTTTATTCATTTTGGACTTGCTCTGGAATTCTTCTTTGACATCCTTGAAGACCATGTTCATTTGCTTTTGAGTGATAGTTGGACATAACTATATCACTATTTGTTCCCAGATCTCCAAGTCTTTTGCTTTTGCACTTTCTTTTCTTAACCTTAAAACTTCTTCTAAGCTCTTAGGAATCAAGGAAATTATTTCAATAAAAGCTTTGTTATAAATGTTCAGGTACCTTACCGTTGCTTCCTCAAGAATTCTCTTGTCTGCATCATTGTACTCTTCATAGAATTCTATCACTAGTTGTAGGTTTCCATCCATAGTGATAGCTTTAATGATGTCTTCACCTGAGAGAGTGGGTCTCTCAACAAACTCTTATGTCTTTTGCTCCTCATTAGTCCTGTCATTCTTGAAAGGTTTGGTCTTGGTTTTCTTCAAATCTCTGACCTCTACATCTAATTCTATCTCTTCATCATCCTTAAGGCCCACATATGTTCTTGTGGCCTTATACTTCATTCTCTTTTCTCCTATAACAGATGGTTTGGTTATCGGTTTAGTAGTCTTTGAGCTTTTAGGAGAGACGGGGGCAAAAGTCCTTTAGATCTTGTCTGGGTAGAGGCTTCCACTAGGATGCTTTCTTTCTTTGCTTCCCTTTCCCTTTTAATTTTCTCTATTTTTTCTCTATTTGCATCTATTGCCTCCTTTGGTATGCCAAACTACTTAGCAAGTTCTTCAACTTCCCTTCTCACTTTTCTTTTTGACTCAGGCTTCCTTAATTCAACATGTATTTTTATGTTCAACTCATCAAAGGTGCCAAACCTCTCTACTTGAGTGTCCTTGGGTTGGCTTAGCAAGTGTTGAACATGTATCTCCAATATGTTTTCATCAACTTCATAGCCCATGGGCATTACCCATAAAGTTCTTGGCTCGACTACTTCCATTAGGCATTGATCTGTGTCAACCATAAAGTAAACTGTGTCTTTGTATTTCTCAACTATTGGTTTTGGTATTCTTTCTCTTGCATGCGTTATGCTCTGGAAATTCTTGAACTAACCCCAGAGAGCTATCTTTTGGTCTTGTGCATCACCAAGTCCATACAAATAATCTATGATTTCAATTGCAACAGGTCTATCATTTGCCCAGATCAGACCTTTTGATCCCATCAGCTCATTCATGTAATAGAAGAATAGACACAACACTAGATTGCCATACTTGAAGGAATTCTTTTTATCTTTCTTAATCCTTTGAAGATTCTCCATCAATTGATTCAATAGAATCCCACACAAATCATAATCTACATTTTACTTCACCATCTGATATGTAGTATAAATTGCAGTACCAGATACATAATTTTCCCTACTTGAGTGGTAAATCTTGTAACCAATTACAATTGATGAAACTTGACACCTGGGTCAATAATATAATTTATAGTCATTGCCCTCTTGTCATATTTTGATCCGGTGGCATTTGTTACAATTTGATTTTTCACATATTTGAGTGCAGGCAACCCACCAATTGAGTGCAATCCAGTTATAGCCCTAATGGTGTCTTTGGTTATCTTAAATGAACTCATTAATGACATAAAGTTATCATGCATCCTACTTAACACATACCGGACCCATTTGTCATCTGTAAAAGATGGGAAATGTATTTAATTTGCAAAGTACTTGTATTTTAGGGCCTTAAATTCTAGTTTGAGATCAAAATTCTCATTTCTTAATTGTTTACAATATATTTCCATCAATTCTAAGTCTCCAAGGTCTTCAATGTTTGCATGAATGTAAAACCTAATATCTTGTACATGCAGAACACCATACGAGATACTGGAAAATACACCTAAGGAATCAACTTTTATAGATTTGTGAGGATGTTTCTTGAATTATGGTCCTGGCCTTTCAATGACATTCACAACCATAGGAGTAGCCATTCTAGGAACAAAATTTAGAGAAATTTTGTAGAGAAGAAATACCTTTTTCACCTTATGGTTTGTTGCAACTGCCAAAGCAAATTTTTGCTTGATTTCAATCTTTAGCTTTAACTTGAGTAATCTACAGGATCTCTTCTCAGAGATCTTCTTTCTTCTTCGTGAGTGCAAAGTGTTGTAAATGAAAAATGGAAAGCCTTTTATGTTTGTACAAAAACCTAATTCCCCATTGCAATAAATGCACAATTTAAGTCATCAGGTTACCCTGTTTTGAGTGAATTTCTCGTGAATCATTGTACGGATTTTCAAATTATCATCTAAGTGAGTTGACAACATAACTTTAGCCTTTCAAAACATGCCTCTAAATCTGTAGACCATAAAATTGCATTTTCAGATCATATCAGATATGTTTCTGTAACTCTATTTTTATCGGATAGCTACCAGAACCTGATCTACTCATAATTTCTTCAAATCAATATGTAAATTTCTCAATCTTTAACTGGATAATTTTGAGATGAACCTCCAAAATATCTTTAATCCACAACCTTTGATTCTTACTCAATGTGCCAAATTCAGGCACTTACTAATTAGCTGGGGGAATTTGATCTTCTTTGCAGCTCCCCCTGAGCTAGAGCTCACCCTTTTTAATTTCTGGAAGGATTATTAGCACCAGATTCTGGTACAGACCCATCACCAATATTCATCACACTCTTCTTTACCCAAATCATGCTCATCTCCTTTTGAATCTCATCTGCATTCACTTTAACTTTGCCTTTGTCTTTTTTCTAATCATGTTTTACCAGACCTTTTCCATCATGATTTTTGTTCCTACAAAATCTAGCTATATGATCAGAATTATTGCAATTGTAACACACAACATTTCCTTTCTTATTTGATTGATATCCTCTTGATCTGAACTGATTAGCCATATGCCTCATTCTATTGCATGTAAAGCATCTACCATTGAAAGAATTGTTTATTTGAATATTTATGCATTCATGAGATTTGTGACCATACCTTTTGCAATTAAAACATTGACTGGAGAAGGAAGAATTATTTTGATTCATTCTACTCCTACACTAAGTTGCTTTATGACCAAATTTGTTGTAGTTGAAGCAACTTCCATTGAAGGATGGATATCTTCAAGCATTAGGTTGTCCTACCAGAGGTCTTCTAGGCCAGTTTCTTTGTCTTTCTGGCCCAAAATTATTTTGACCAGATCCAGAGCTTTCACCTTTCTCATATGCCAAACCATGGTTATCATCTACCCTCTTTTAAATTTCAAGTAGTACTTCAATTTTGGCTGAACTTATCTCAAATTTCTCTTTGTATTCATTTGTAGTTTGAAGATCTTGTTTAAGAGTGTCAATCTGTCTCTCAAGTTGTTCTTCATTGTATTTGGCTTCTCCAAGATTAGACTCAAGATGTCTAATTATTTTGTCCATTTTGTCTAATTATTTTGTCAATCTTTTGTTTTTTCCTTGAGGAATTGTTTTAAGTTATCTTCAGTCTTTCTCTTTTCTTCAATTTCTTGAGCAAATTTCATAACCCCTGATTCCATTTCATGTCTTAGCATGACAACTTCTTTTGATAGCTTTTCACATAGCTTTGTTTTCTCATTCAGGTCCTCATTAGTATTATTGGCTTCATTCTAATCTGCTAACTTTTGAAGTAGTTCCTTTCTCTTTTTCATGGAATTACTGAGTTTTTCTTTCATCTCAATGATGAAATCATCAGCATCCTTAAGTCACTCTTTCAAATTATTGACTTCAGACTGGGATTGATCAAGATCTTCTAAGGCAGATTGTAGTTGTTTTTTCATACCATATGCATCCATTGAGATTCCCAGATCCTCCTCAAGCTGTCAGGTTTATTCCAAGGAACTTACCTATGATACTAATTTTTAGAAACAAGGTAGATAACTGAGAAGGGGGGTGAATCAGTTATCTCAAAACTTTATTACTTTTACTTCCTTTTCTTAACTTAACATTTAGTGATATATCAAAGCATGGAAGAATAAGCAACCATAAGAACTGAAATGAAATCAACACACATGACACATGGATTTTTACATGGAAACCCTGTTAAGGGAAAAACCATGAGGTGATCAACCCAAGATTGTATTCTCTATTAAAAGATTAAAGAAGTACAAAATGGCACTTGCCAGTTAGGGCTCAATGCCTAAGCACACTACTACAAGAGGCTTATTGCCTACTAGAGACTTATAGATGATAAAAATGTGTTTGAACTAATGAACAACATCCACATATGCAAGAATTCAGTTTCAGTTAGGCTCAGTATACCAATCTAGCACATTTCATTCTTCCTCTGCTCAAAATCACTCTTCTGTCACATTCCAAGTTTGGATTACTTCCTTCGTACTTCTCTCTACTTTTCTTGACACTTCATCCCTATCACTATCACTTTCATGACTTCACAAGCTTGAATCCATTGGGTATATATATCCGTATCAAGGATTTCAAACAACTTTCTAGTCAGCAACAAGAACACTTAGGATATTTACAAAATACTATTCTGTCAATGAATTCATACTTGATAGATGATGCACACCAAAAACTTAGGCATAGAAATCATTACCTGAGTCAGCCAAAATCATATAACACCTCAGGTTACTTGATCAACACCTTTTGCACATCTAGATTGAGGTATGATACCCTATTGGCTAGTTCTTCCTCTATCTGCATTATCTAACTAAAGTCCAATACTCAAATGCTCATATCTTTCACATGCTTTGTCACTGAAGGCTAAATCTCTAAAATACAATAGTTCAGATACTCCTTATTACTCACCCAAATCTGCATCATGCTAGGTTTCCCCCTCAGAGAGTTCTGGACCCAATCTGTCAAACCCTATCATATGCTCTGTTCTTGACTACCGGATCAACCTATCTTCAATCTGTCTTCTGGTATGAGTAATTTATGCACTGCAGATGTGTGGGATATACTTTGTTGCTATCAATGAAAAAATGTATGAATCCTAGTAGTGTCTCTTGTCAACATTAAATACATTATATATATATATATATATATATATATATATATATATATATATATATATATATATATATATATATATATATATATATATATATATATATATATATATATATATATATATATATATATAAGAATGTATGTATTATAAATATCTATAGATATATACATGTATACAAATTTAAAACTCACATGGCCACTGACAACAATATCATCAACTAAATCATGTTGATGTATATGATCTAAGCTCAGGCTAGGAGTAACATGAGGTATCTCCATCTATAATATATATATCATTTAGTTAAAACTAAAATCTAAATAATTAAAAAAAATGAATTGAGCATGCACATGCACACATACATATAGATACACATGTACCTGCATATTAGGTGGCACAAGATCTAAGCTATATGCAATGGCCACCTCCACTAAATCATCCAAATGAGCTATTTGATTCGTGTCATGATTTAATGTATCTATCTGAGCCCTCTCATGTCATAGTAATGATGAGTGAAGGGGACTAACCAGCTGAGATGGCATCGATGATGAATCTGAATGCATCAACATCTCCACAAAACCTATAGACTACATCCTCTCTAGGTCATCTGAAGGATCAGTAGCCTATGTACCAATTGAATTACCCATAGGTGGATCCTGATGTGCACTAGTGTTGGGCTTGGTAGGGTGATGATAATGATAGGATCTGAATGTGAACGAATAGATGTACCGAGATGATCTTTGACCTGGTCTATAGAGATCCCAAGCTCTTATGCGATGAAGGCATATGCCTCCAAGAGGTCCTTAGCCAAACAATGCAAAGCACTCCATGCCATCTCTCTTATACGAATGTCTAGTTGTGCAGGTATAGGGATTTCCACCATAGGATAAGGATCAGAATCAGTGCTGCTGCACTGTGCTATAAATGAAGCTCTGGATTGTGGATATCGTGACATCAAATACTGACCCACATGATCACTAGCTATCCTAGTGACAAAAACTGCAATATCACCAACACTGTCAATTGATTCCCTTTGGGAAGTAATGACAACATGATCTGCTAAGGGTGCCAGGACTAGGGAGATAGCAGGAGACCTCTCGCCAACCAATGCCCTATATGTTGGGGCCACCCAATCTTCTTGACGATAAGGGTCCCTATCAGCAAGCCGACCACGCCTGTGACCAAAATATCTTGGAAGGTCGCAGTAGTTGATTTTGAGGCCCAAATAAACCCCAACATACAACTACTATGCAAAATATAAGGGAATTTGGTCATTATTTGCATAACGACCAAAGATAGCAAGAAATTGAGGGTAGATCCAACTGGTCATAGTACCATCCACACATTTGGTAACCTATTATGTCTCCACCTTAGGATTATCCTAATAGAATGGAAAACATTAGGATTTAATGGTTTCTTTGGTCACCACAATCTGAATATCAGAAAGGGGAACATCACCACAAACTTCTTCCTACATGTGGGAAAGAATAGCAACTATAGCATTAGGGGAATATGCACTTGTGTCTAAAATTTTTTCTCTAATTTTTTCTATGCTTTCCAATATGGACTTGCAAGTGTCCTTATATATTCCCATGTTGGTACCATCATTTAGGGAAACTCTCAATCTCTCGATCTCACTATTAGTTCATGCAAATAGTTCTAGAGGTGGAACTAGTGCATTTACCATGTGACATACCTAAAGGAGCAATGAGGATTTTGCTTTAATATCTATAGAGAATCTAGAAATACTAGATGTACACATTCAATTTAAATTATTTAAAATGTAACTATTTACAAGTGATCTAGAATTTATTTCTCTATCCATTTAGTTCTTGTATATGCATGTGTGTGTAATCAATAATTTTAACTTCTAGAAACAAATAAACAATTGAAACTAGTAAATTAATTTGAATTATTTATATTTATCTAATGTAATTCAATTCATGCATGAATTTCACCAAAATGTAGAAACTTTTAAGATACATTTAAATATATATATATATAATAATCTAGGATAACTAAATTGTTTAGTATCTTAGGGCTTGTCTTTGAATATGAAATTGCAGCGCTAAATTTAAATATTTTGGTTTGCATAAGTGAAAGGTTCAAATTTAGTGAAAGGGTCACCATGGCATAAGTGAAAAGCATGTTTGAATTTGGAGGATGTCATTACAAGTACAATTCTATCTATAGAACAACATTGCACCAGAAAAAATCACACTTGCAATTCAATCCAAGGTGAGGGAATGTGTATGAATAAAAATGGGTTTAGACCATTAGGTATAAAAAGACTAAAGGTTGATAGATTTTCTATATTTTTTCTAGATTATATCAAAACAAATACCAAGATAATATATATTAGGATAAAACCTAAAGTGAGTGTAAAATGAGTAGAAAAAGGATATAAAAATATGCTTTTCTCCTATATAATAAGATGAACATTATTTTAGTGAATTTACTCAAGCCTTTAACTCATTCATAACAAAGATACAAAATAATAATCATTTAGACATCTTAATTTTTTTAAAATATAAAATCTTATGTTTCTTGATTTCTCCAAAGAATAAACTACACCTTTACATGAAACCCTAAGATAAATCAATTAAATAAGTACTGATACACAAATATTCTAGGAATAAGAGTTGTGAATGATAAGCATGTTGAAATTGATGCTGAAAATTTTAAATAATACTTGCAAGTACTTAGCTCTTAGCTCAACGTAGAATATGACTATGCCTATGTCCCAAGGTGATTTGTCAATATTTTAAAATTTCAAGGCTTGCTAAATAAAGGCATCAAAATTGGTTAAACTTCTATTTTTCTATTAGGGTCATTTCCATGACTATGAAAATGATCCTACAAGTGAAGATCTCAACCAAATCCACATATCTAATCTTCACTAATTTTTAGACACTCTCTTTCAACTCAACTCAAGTTTCTAAGTTTGATATAAATGCATTAAACTTGGTTTGTGTCCTTGGGAGTTTACACATGACAAGGATAATTCCTCCTCTATGTCAAACCCTAACAAAGATGTTGAGTCAATAATTTTGAATAACATTAAAGGTAGCAAGAATTCATGCAATATGCCCTAGAATGATGATTGAATGTTGATATCACTAGATATGCCCTAGAATGATAATACAATGTTGATATCATTAGATGACTCTTTTTAGGTTATGTGATGTGTGTTAGAAAGTGTTCATTCCATGTGTTTGCTAGATTTTCTAAATGAATTAGGTTTAGTCCTTTTATATAGCTTCCCAACTATTAAATGAAATGTTTTGTGCATCAATATGAACATAATATTCTATTGGTAAGAGACACTATGTGGCTTAACTAGTGTTGTCATTGATGGCTAAAAGTCTATCCCACGCATCTACAGTACATAGTATGCCTATACCAAAAGTCAGATTGAAGATTGTTTTGATCTGGCGAACAAGAACAAAGTATGTAACAAGGTCTGACAATCAGGTCAATATCTCTTAGATGATGTAACTCAGTAAGTTGTGGACTTGGGAAATTCAAGAGGGGTATCATCATGACTTTTCTCCAGAGATTTAGCTTGTGGTGATAAAGAAAAGAAAAGATATGAGGATCTCAGTGTTAGGTTCCAGTCAGGTAGAGCAGACAGAGGAAGAACTGACAGGTAGAGTATCAGACTTCAATTCGGATGAGTAAATGGTATTGATCAAACAATTTGTGGGATCATACATTGTTGGCTGACATGATTAATGACTTATATGTCTATGTTTTTGATATGATCATAAATCAAGCATGGATTCAGCCAACAGAGTAATTACTTGCAGTGTTCTTGATGCTGATTAGCAAGTTGATAAAAATCCTTGATGCAGATATATATACCAAATAGATTTCAACATGTGAGGGTGTAAGCAATGAAGTAGTGAAAAAAAAGTGTGAAGAAAAGAAGAGATAAGTGTGGGAACAACAATCCAAGTTTGGTATGTGATAGAACAGCAACATTGAGCAGAGGAAGGATGAAGTGCATCAGATCTGTATATTGTGCCTAAACCAAAACTGAACTCTTGCATTTGGAGATGCTTCTCATCAGTTCAAACACTTGATTATCTTCTGTAAGTTCTGTAGACAATGTGTCTCCTGTAGGAAATGGGCCTCTTGTGAGCAATGTGCTCAGGCAGTGAGCCCTAATTGGTAAGTCCCATTTTGTACTCCTTTATTCTTTTAAATGAGAATACAATCTTGGGTTAGTCACCCCATGGTTTTTCCCTTAAGAGGGTTTTCCACATAAAAATCCTTTTCTTATGTGTGTTGATTTTATTTCTATTCTTATGATCACATATGCTTATATGTTTTGATGTTGCACTAATTATTAAAGATAACGAAAGAAAAGGAAGTTAAAGAAATTTTGAGATAACTGATTCACCCCCCCTCTCAATTATCTGTCTTATTTACAACAATTGGTATCAAAGCTAAGTTCCTCTGAACAAAGCCTAACAACTTGAGGAAGATCTCAAAATCTCAATGGATATATATGGTATGAAGGAACAACTTTAGTTTGCCCTAGACAATCTAGAACAATCATATTCTAAAGTTAATAATTTGAGAGAAAGACTCAAACAAGCTGATGATTTCATAAATGAGCTAAAAGAAAAACTTAGTATCTCTGTGAAAAAGAGAAAGGAACTACTTAAAAAATTAGCCAATTAGAGTGATAACAATGATACTAATGAAGATCTAAATGAGAAAAATGTAATCCATGTGAGACATGAAATGGACTCAGGGGTTATGAGATTCACCCATGAAATTGAAGAAAAAAGGAAAATTGAAGATAATCTAAAACAATCCCTCAAAGAGAAGATAAAGGACTGCTGCAAAATGGATAGAATAATTAGGCATCTTGAATCTAATCTTGAAGAAACTAGAGATAATGAAGAACAACTTGAGAATTAGATAGACACTCTTAAACAAGATCTTCAAACAATAAATGAATACAAAGAGAAATTCAAGATAAGGTCAGCCCAACTTGAAGTTCTTCTTGAAAGCCAAAAGAGGGTAGATGATAAGCGTGGCTTGGGGTATGCGAAAGGTGAAAGCTCTGGATTCATTCAGAAGAATTTTTGATCAAGAAATCAAAGAAATAGGTCTAGAAGACCTCCAGTAAGACAACCAAATGCTCAAAGATATCCATCCTTCAATGGATACTGCTTCAATTGCAACAATTTTAGTCATAAAGCAACTGAGTGTAGGAGGAGAATGAATTAGAATAATGCATCCTTCTCTGGACAATGTTTAAACTACAAAAGGTATGGTTACAAATCTCATGAATGCAAAAATATGAAAATAAATAATTCATTGAATTGTAGATGCTTTGCATGCAATAGAATGGGACATATGGCTAATCAATGCAGATCAAGAGGATATCAATCAAATATGTAAATAAATGTTGTCTGTTACAATTGCAATAGATCTGGTCATATTGCCAAATTCTATAGAAGTAAAAATTAGGATTAAAAGGTTCAAGTACAACATAATAAAAAACAAGATAAGGGTAAAGGTAAAGTGAATGCAGATGAAGTTCAAAAGGAGATGAGAAAGATTTGGGTGAAGAAGAGTACAGAGAATATTGGGGATGGATCTGCACTAGAATCTAGTGCTGATATTCCTTCTGGAAACTAAACAGATGAGCTCTGGTGCAAGAAGAGTCACAGAGAAAAACAAATTCCCCCACCTAGTCAACTAGTGCCTAGATTAGGCACATAAAATGCTACCGATTAAAAGGCTCTCAGAAAAACCTTCAAATAATCTTGAGTCAAAATGTGAAAGATCCACATGGAGTTTTGTAGGACTTATAACTGCTCAAGTTAATCTAGTTATGATAGCTATCCAGTAAAGTAGGATTTTCACAAACAGATCTGGTATGATTCAGAATTCAAATACTTTGATCTATGGACCCATGGCATGATTGAAGAAAAGAAGATACATTGTCAATCCTCATTGATAATGAATCTAAGTTCAGCACCATGATTCAAGAAGATCTCTCTTAAAATAGGGTAACTGGATAACTTAAGTCATGCATTTATTACAAAAGGAAATTAGGGTTTGCTCAAGAATAAAAGGGTTCTTTCAGTCATCATTTGTACACTTGCATTTGTGAACAAGAAAAGAAGAGCTTTGCAATGAAGTTTCTACAATTCACTCAAAGATCAACTAGAAAATTGAATTCAACCAGTGACTTCTTATGGCTCCTATTTTCAAACCCTAAAGCGTGAAAAGGTACTTCAATTCTAAAAATCTCTCTCTAAATCTCTTACAAAATGGCTAATCCAATGGTTGTCAAGATCACTGATACGTTGCATCCTAAATTCAAGAAAGACCCATATAAATCTCTAGAAGTTGATCCTTTAGGTGCATTTTCTAGCATTCTGCATGGGTATTGCATGTAGAAGACGTTAGGGTCTATATCCATGCCAACATTGAGGAATTTGGAGACTCAAAATTGATGGACATCTTGTTGCAAGTATGGGCCTAACTGGTATAGTCATTGATGTCAACATACTTCTATTGCATTAATGATAAGGATTGGATGAGTTATATGTTGAAGATACTGAGAAAATTAGTCTCAATCAAGAACAGTGAAGAATAGTGATAACAGCAAGGTAAAAGCTCAAGACAGGTTAAGGATCAGAGGATGCAGATTAAAGGGTTTGTAGATATGAGTCTTAAGATGTTCTAGTAGAGATTTTAGAGGTCCACATGAAGATATGAAGAAGTTGTGATCTATCAAGTAGAACCAGTTCTGGTAGATGTTTAGAGGTGACAGAGTGTTACAGAAAGGTCCGGTGAGATCTGGAAATTCATTATCCCATCTTGCAGATTTGAAGGAGTGTTGGGGAAGTCCTTATGATGTATAATCTTGACTTGTTCCTAGTTTGAAGATCCAAAAGCATCTATTCCATTGTGACAGTAATGGCAGACTATGTTCTTGAGGTTTTAGATGAAGAAGAGAAGGATTTTAGTAAGTAGAGGAAGTGCGGATGTTCTTGGAGATTCAGGCAAGCTTGTGGAGGTCCTTGGATTGTGTTCAGTTCATGTTGATGGTCTACATTAGAATTTGGGACCTAGAAATGAAGAATAACTTGCGGATGATGGTGTTCCTTCTATGACTGGCCGACCGGATGAATTATACATCTTGTGGATGTTCTTATGAGTGTTAGCCGACTTAGATGATCATTCCTAAGTTGATATAGCATATAAATAAGGGATTGCAAGGTCATTACAAGTGTGGGTGTTGAAGATGAGTGTGTGGTAGTGAGGAGAAGAGTGAAAGGCAGAGCAGAAGGTTTGGACTTAAATAGAATTGACTCAAGCATGGTGAAGATGCTATTTACTAGTTCAAGTATGTGATACTTAATCCTTTTGTAGATAGTGTGTCTCTTGTAAGCAGTGAGCCTCTTGTGAGCAGTGTGCTTGAGTAGTGAGCCATAATTGGCATGTGCCATTTTGTTTTTTCTTCTAACCGAGAATACAATCTTGGGTTAGTCACCCTATGGTTTTTCCCTTAACTAGGCTTTCCATGTTAAAATCTTGGTGTCTCATGTGTTGATATGTTTCTGCTCTTGATTAAATGCATTAAGTTTCATGTTTGATTTATGGTTATACTGCTAAGTGAATACAAGTAAGAAAGTTTTGGACAACTGATTCACCCCCTCTCTCAGTTGTCTACCTTAAATCTAACAATTGGTATTAGAGCAAGGTTCCTCTAAAAGGAGTTTAACCGCTTGAGGAGATCCAGGATGTCATCTTACAAGAAGAATAACTTTTCTCTTTGGAAAGGTCACATGAAATGTCACCTAAAGTGTATGGGAATGGCATACTAGTCCATGGTTACAAAATTGTATGTACCTCCACAGGGTGGTCCGACAACCCTAAATGAAATCACAGATGCTGAAAATAATATGTGGACCATAGAAGCTCTCCTAAGTGCATTATGTGACTCAGAGCTTTCCAATGTTATTGAACTTCCAACTACTTTTAAGATTTGGAAAAAAACTGGAACTTTTGCGTGAAGGAGACCAGTATGTTAAATGTGCAAGGTTACAGAGTCTAAAAGGGAAATTTGAAAGACTGAAGATGAGAGATGATAAAAATATTACCACTTTTATGCCAAGAGTAAACGAGCTAGTTTGTGGAATTAGAAATGCAGGTGGAATCTTGAGTGAAGATGAGATTGTTGGCAATGTTCTTAGATCCCTTCCTGATTCCTATAAAATCAAGGCTGCTGCAATTGAAGAATTTAGAGCTCACACAACTGCCACAAGAGATCAATTGGTTGGTAAATTGGCTGCTTTTGAGATGGCCGAATTTGGACATTATCCCCCAAAGATTGAATCTGCATTCAAAGCCAGTGCCTCTATAAAAGGAAAACAAAGGTTTGATCTAGGAGAAAACTCTTCAAGGAGATCATCATGGTATGAAAATGCAAGAAAAGACTTGGAAGAAGAAGCTAAAACTGCTCATCTTGAAGCTCTTATTGCAAAAGACTGCCAAGAGGATCTGGTAAGTATGAGGGGAAATTGCCTTTTAAGTGTTTTAACTACAATAAGATTGATCATTTTGCATCAAGGTGTCCGAAAAGATTTTCTAGGTCAAACAGTAATAGACCAAGATTCCAGAAGAATTGTTACTATGCTCATGAAGGAGATGATGAATCAGAGAAATGAGACAAATCCATAAGTGACTGGGTGTTCATTGCCATCAAGGAAGAAGATCCAATGCCCTCTGAATCTGTCAATCATAAAGTTGAAAAAAAATCCCTGGCTACCCAAGTTGAAGAGAAGGATGATTGGGTCATTGACAATGGTTACTCTCACCATATGACAGGTGACAAAAACAAGTTCATAGATTTGGAAAGATATGAAGGAGTGGTAAAGTTTGGTGATAACTTTTCTCGTAAAATCAGAGGTAGAGGAACTATTTCTTTTGATGGAAATAACAAAACCGGTAATGTATTATATGTTGGAGGATTGAAGCACAATCTTCTCAGTGTTGGACAATTAGTAGACAAAGGCTATGATCTCAGATTCAAGAATGGAAAGTCCAAAATTTTTGAAATTTCTGGAACAGAGATTGCATCTGGTACCCAAACAAAAGGTAACATCTTTTAGCTAGTACTGGTAAAAGTTGTTTATTTGTTCAAGTTGATTAGAGTTGGTTATGGTATAAAATAATGTGTCATGTGAACTTTGATAATATCATCAAGATAAGCAATACTCAGGCTATAAGAGATCTTCCAAAATTGGTAAAACCTAGAAATAGTTTGTGCAAAGAATGTCAGTTGGGAAAACAAAGTAGAGTCTCATTCAAAAGCAAGGAACAATCTTCTACCAGATTATTAGACTTGGTTCATACTGACTTATGTGGTCTAGCAAGAATCAAGAGTGTGCAAGGTGATAGATACTTCATGTTGCTAGTTGATGACTATTCCCAGATGATGTGGGTAACCTTTCTGAAAGAGAAATTAGAAGGTCTTGAGAAATTCAAAATATTCAAAGCTATGGTGGAAAGTGAGACCAGATTAAAATTGAAATGTCTAAGGTTTGATAGAGGTGGAGAATTCACATCCGGTGAGTTTATAGATTTATGTGAGAAACATGGAATAAAGAGACAGTTGTCTACTCCTAGGACTCCACAACAGAATGGAGTAGTTGAAAGAAAGAACTGGACCTTCCAGGAAGCATCAAGGACCATGATGATGGAAGTAAATGTTCCCCGGATCTATTGGAGGGAAGTTGTCAGCACTGTAGTCTATACTCTCAATCGAGTTCAAATCATAAGCAATACCGGTAAGACTCCTTATGAACTTTGGTTTGGTATTACACCCACTGTAAGGTATTTTAGAGTGTTTGTTAGAAAATGTTACATCACGAGAGATGAAGATCTAGGAAAGATTGATACTAGAAGTGATGAAGGAATATTTTTGGGTTATTCTACTCAAAGCAAAGCATATCGGTGTTATAATAAGAGATTGAGAAAGATTATAGAAAATACTAATGTGAAGGTTGATGAAGGAATTGAAAAACCCTCAAGGTTTTATGAGTATGATGAAGATGATCAGAATAATGGTCTGATTCCAAGTGCTCAAGTATCTTCTGAAGAACATATTGAAACTGATTCGGTAATTCAGGAAGAAGAGATAAGATTCAATGAGCCTGATCAAGAGTTAGAAGTGCAAGAAACTCCCAAAGTTTTAAGGTATGTGAGACTGAACCATTCTAAAGACCAGATCATAGGTGACAAAAGCAAAGGTGTATAAAAAAGAAGAAGAATTGCTCAAGATTTAGATTAGTATTGTCTGATTTCAAAGATTGAACCTAAAATAGTAAATGAAGCCTGTAATGATGAAAATTGGACTAAGGCAATGGAGGAAGAACTGATGCAAATTGAGAAGAATCACACTTGGGATCTTGTTCCCAAACCTAAAAACAAAAATGTGATTGGAACCAAATGGGTCTTCTGAAACAAATTGAATGAAGCTGGTGAAGTGATCAGAAATAAGGCCAGATTAGTTTGCAAAAGCTACTCTCAAATAGAAGGAGTTGATTTTGAAGAAACTTTTGCTCTGGTGGCAAGAATTGAAGCAATCAGATTATTTCTTGCATTTGCTACCTTTAGAGATTTCAAAGTGTATCAGATGGATGTCAAGTCTACCTACCTGAATGGTGACTTGGAAGAAGAAGTGTACATTGAACAACTGGATGGATTTCAATTGTCTGACAATGGTGATATGGCCTATAAGTTGAAAAAGGCACTGTATGGACTGAAGCAAGCTCCAAGAGCCTGGTATGAAAGACTGGATAAACATCTCTTGAAGATTGGTTTCAACAAAGGTACTACTGACAGTAATTTATATTTCAAAATTGATCATGAAAACATCTTAGGTGTTGAAGTGTTTGTTGATGATATCATTTTTGGAGGAAAAGATAGTTTGCATAAAACTTTTGCAAATCAAATGAAAAGTGAGTTTGAGATGTCCATGCTTGGTGAAATGAATTTCTTCTTGGGACTGCAAATCACTCAAACAAAGAAAAGCACCTTCATTTCTCAGACCAAATATGCAAGAGAATTGTTGAAGAAATTTAGGATGGAAGACTCAAAGCCAATGAAAACTCCCATGGCAATCAGATGTAAATTAAGCAAAAATGATGACTCTCCTAGGGCTGGTCAAACAAAGTACAGAGCAATGATTGGAGGACTATTGTATCTCACTCAAACTAGACTAGACATTATGCAGGCTTTTGGTCTTGTTGCAAGATTCCAGGTTGATCCTAAAGAATATCATGTCATGGCAATCAAGAGGATTTTTAGATATCTAAAAGGGACAGTTGAGTATGGTCTATGGTATCCTAGAGATACTGATTTTTCTATTCATGCATATACTAATGCAGATTGGGCAGGAGATGTGGATGATCGGAAGAACGCTAGTGGTGGAGCATTCTTTTTGGGGAAGAGATTGGTTTCTTAGCTGAGCAAGAAACAAGAGGCAATATCTCTGTCTACAACTGAAGCAGAATATATTGTAGCAGCAAGTGGTTGTACTCAAGTATTGTGGATGAAGTAGATGTTAAGAGATATCAAAGTGGAGTATGAGGAGCCTATCACAATTTTTTGAGATAATTCAAGTGCAATAAACATATCTAAGAATCTGGTGTTGTATTCAAAGACTAAACATATATCCATCAAGTTTCACTTCCTAAGAGAACAAGTGAACAAGTATGAAGTCAGATTGGAGTTTGTGCCTTCCAAGGATCAGATTGCAGACATCTTTACAAAACCTCTGCCTAAGGACTCTTTTGAGTATCTAAGGGAGTAGTTAGGGGTTATTGCCCCTCTGGTGATGAACTAAGGTGCACTAAGGTACATCAGTCTGGTACATATCATAGTCACATCTTGTGGTCTGGACTGATGATGGAGAGCTGCTACTCAGGGGGAGCAGCAGATATGATTCTGAAGTGATAGAATTGCAAGTATGAGCCCTTTGCCATTGATGTCAAAGGGGGAGAGAAGACATGTGAAAAACAAGTGGTTGCTGATCAAAGGGGGAGCAGTAATGAGAGAGAAGAAATGTGAATGGTGGTTGCTGATAGGGGGAGTTGTGACAATAAGGAAAAGTTCTTATCTTGATGGTCAAATCAGTTTTTCACATCATATGTTGCCATCAATGACAAAGGGGGAGATTGTTGCAAGTATGGGCCTAACTGGTATTTTCATTGATGTCAACATACTTTTGCTGCATTAATGATAAGGATTGGATGAGTTATATGTTGAGGATACTGAGAAAATTAGTCTCAATTAGGAACAGTGAAGAATAATGATAACAACAAGGTAAAAGCTCAAGACAGGTTAAGGATCAGAAGATGCAGATTAAAGGGTTTGTAGATATGAGTCTTAAGATATTCTAGTAGAGATTTTAGAGGTCTACATGAAGATATGAAGAAGTTGTGATCGCTCAAGTAGAACTGGTTTCGGTAGATGTTCAGAGGTGATAGAGTGTTACAAAAAGGTTCGGTGAGATCCAGAAATGCATTATCCCATCTTGCAGATTTGAAGGAGTGTTGGGAAAGTCCTTATGATGTATAATCTCAACTTGTTCCTAGTTTGAAGATCCGGAAGCATCTATTCCATTGTGACAGTAATGGTAGACTATGTTCTTGAGGTTCCAGATGAAGAAGAGAAGGATTTCAGTAACTAGAGGAAGTGCAGATGTTCTTGAAAATTTAGGCAAGCTTGTGGAGGTCCTTGGATCATGTTCAGTTTGTGTTGATGGTCTGTGTTAGAATTGGGGACCTAGAAATGAAGAATAACTTCCGGATGATGGTGTTCCTTCTGTGACTGGCTGACCAGATGAACTATACATCTTGTGGATGTTCTTATGAGTGTTAGCTGACTTAGATGATCATTCCTAAGTTGATGTAGCATATAAATAAGGGATTGCAAGGTCATTTCAAGTGTGGGTGTTGAAGATGAGTGTGTGGTAGCGAGTAGAAGAGCGAAAGGTAGAGCAAAAGGTTTGGACTTAAATGGAACTGACTCAAGCATGGTGAAGATGCTATTTACCAATTTAAGTATGTGATACTTAATCCTTTTGTAGACAATGTGTCTCTTGTAGGTAGTGAGCCCTAATTGGCATGTGCCTTTTTGTTCTTTCTATTCTTCTAACAGAGAATACAATCTTGGGTTAGTCACCCCGTGGTTTTTCCCTTAACTGGGTTTTCCATGTTAAAATCTTGGTGTCTCATGTGTTGATATGTTTCTACTCTTGATTAAATGCATTAAGTTTCATGTTTGATTTATTGTTATACTACTAAGTGAATAGAAGTAAGAAAGTTTTGGACAACTGATTCACCCCCCTCTTAGTTGTCTGCCCTAAATCTAACACATCTATCACAAATAGCTAATAGATGAGAGTTTTGAACTCAAACCTCAATATAAGGCCCTCTGAGATAAACACTTTGGACATTGCATACACTTTCCTTATTTTGTAGAAGATGATTGGGTCTGGTATGTCCTAAGAATGATGCATGATAATTTCATGTGGTTAGTGAGGCCTTTCAAGATAACTAAAGATGCCATCAAGGCAGTGACTAGATTGCATTCTTCCGGCAGATTACCTACAATTAAATCTATCACGAACCAGATAGTAACTGAAGCCATCAGATCTAAATTTGACAAAAAAGTCATGACCATAGATGACATCATCGATCCAGATGTCAAGTTTGCCTCAATGATAATTGGGTAGAAGATCTATCATTCTAGCAGGGAGAATTTTGTGTCTAGGACAACAATCTATGTAGGATATTAGATGTTAAGGGAAGATGCAGATTATGACCTATGTGAACTTCTCCTAAATCAACTATTAGAAAACCTACAGAAGATCAAAAAGGATAAGAAGAATTCCTTCAAATATGGTTGTCTAATACTGTGTCTGTTCTTTTATTACATGAATGAGCTACCTGGATCAAGTGGTTGGGTATGGAAAAATGACAAACTAGTTGCAATACAGATTAGAGATTATATGTATGGACTCAGTGATGCTCAAGCCCAAAACACAACTCTCTGGGGTTACTTAAATAACTTTTAGAGCATGATGCAAGCCAGAGATAGAATTCATCAATCCATAGTTGAGAAATATAAGGACATAGTATGCTTCATGGTTGACATTGACCAATGCCTAATGGAAGTAGTTGACCCAAAGACTATGTGGATAATGCCTATGGGATATGAGGTTGATGAAAAAATCTTGAAGCTACATATTCAACACGTATTGAACTAGCCTAAGGACCCTAAAGCAGAAAGGTTCGGCACCT
Source organism: Cunninghamia lanceolata (assembly GCA_027924645.1). NCBI lineage: Eukaryota > Viridiplantae > Streptophyta > Pinopsida > Cupressales > Cupressaceae > Cunninghamia > Cunninghamia lanceolata. Next base: position 13,490,382 of record BSBN01000892.1, read on the forward strand.
TTCAAGAACTAAGTGTAAAAATACATGTTGAGTTAAGACAACTGGAGATAAAGAGGAAAGTAAGAAGGGAAGTTGAAGAAATTGCCAAAAGATTTTTCTTATCAAAAGAGGTAGTAGATCCATATAGAGAGAAAATGGAGAGAGATGAGACAGAAAAACAAGAAGCAAAGAAAGGAGGTGCTCTGGTACAAGCTTCCTCCCAAACTAGATCTTCCAAGTGATCTACATTTGCCACTCTTAAAAGCTCAAGGACCACCAACTAGAAGCTAAGACATCTAGAAAAGGAGAAAAGAGGACAAAGACCAAAGTCACAAGGTCATATACAAGCCTTAAAGATGATGAAGAAATAGAATCTGACGAGGAAATCAAGAAAATGAAGAAGAAGAAAACATCCAGGAAATTCTTTGCTAGTAAAAATGAGGAAGAAAAGCCAAAAGAATTTGTGGAAAAGCCCACTCTTTCCATTGATGACATCATCAGGGCAGTTACTATGGATGTGGCAGATCAAAATGAAGTAGCTGATGTGGATAATATCTGCCATAGCTTGCAATTGGATGAGAATACATTTGAAGTCATTTCAAAGGGATTGGATGATAGAGATTATTCAGAACCCAAACAATATATTCTGATGCTAGTTTTGTGGATGTCTTACCACAATCTTTTGAGGTGTCTCCTGATGCTAAGGGCATTCCTATTGAGATGGACCAAGTTGAATAAAGAGATTGTGTTGCTATGACAGAACAAGGGGATAATGCTACATAAATCACCAATGAGGATTACATTGAACTTTCATTAGAGGATACAGTTGTTGTTTCTAAGCCTTTCCCAATGAATAGAGATGATCATGCTACTTCTCTGATTAGTGAAACAATCATCCTAAAAATGGAGAAGGGCACATTCGTATGGATCAAAGGCATGTGAAGCATCAAGAGTGATGGCTCGACCAAATATAAAATCTCACGCAGCTCATAATAGATAGTAACACAACCAATATACATGGTGCAGGTCAAAGGAAGTGAAAGCCTTAGCCTATGTGAAAGGCACACATTAGCATTGAAAGACCATGGTGTAGTCTTTAAACTCTAGCGCAACTTATAAAAGTGATGCAGTCCTAGAATAAAGGCTTAGGATTTGTAAAGAAAGACGTTGCTAAAAATGGTTGGAGGATTTTGGAATCAAATGTTAGTTACTAAGGATATGTACAAGTGAAAATAAGGGCCCAACTATGTATAGAGGCATGACCTCTTAAAGTCATGATGTGGTTCCAAGTCAAGGCATGGCATCATTCAAAGTTATGTGGCCTCATTCTTATGGCACAAGCAATAACAAAAGATGGCACATATTCTATGTATAAACACACACCATTCAAATCCAAATGTATTAAATTCAGATATAGATATCACCTTCAATAATGGCACATGCTTATAGAGTTATGAAATGAATCTGCATGCATTAGAAATAGACGTAAACCATACAGAAGCAGGCAACCTAAGAAATGCAATACTCATCCATTCAAAACATAGCATAGATGAATACAGTACACAGCCATACAGATACAAGATGCGTTGCCCATTTAAAAAGATGCAAGCATTTGAAACTTCACCATAGCAAATGGGAGCCTCACAGGAAATAATGACTCAGTAGTCATCGATCATGAAAGGATCTAATATCTCATGCATCCTAGAAGAAAATAGTGAAATGGAGTACCAGGTTGACATATGTCACAACCACGCTCAAGCAAGGGATGGTAGAGAAAAGTCACTCCCCGAGGAGCACTAGGCTGCCACTTGGTTGCAGTGGAAGACAACTTTCTTCATGGGAGATTTTCATAAAAGGTTTCCTCTTAAATCTTTTAAGGCATATTTCCAATATGATTCACGTGAGTCTTGGCTTAATAAAGTTGAGTCATTATTCTTTATAGTGTCTCTTATTAAAATGGTGGGCCCCAAATAAATAGAGCTTTATTAATGTAAAGAGTCTCATTTTAGATTTGAAATCTCAGGAGAGTTAGAAAACTAAGATTTAAATAATAAGAGTCTTTTAAAAGTTGAATCATGTGGTGGGTACCTCAAGGATAAAGCTAAGGCTTTATTAAGAAGATTCGTGGTTTATTAAAGACTCATATATCTTTATGACTCATAGGAAACATTTCATTAATAAATGCAACTTTATTTATAAAGACATAAAGCTACAGGGAGAGTGAAATGAGTGGGAGACTCTCGGTAAAAGTATATGCAATCATTTTAAGAGATTTTTAGGGTTTTCTTTATTTCATTTTTGAGTTTTGGCAAGGAAAAAGGAGAAAGGAAGCTACAACTCATGGGGGCTAAATAGAAAAATCAGTTAACTAAAGTTTCAGTTATTAGAATGAGATTGGCAAGGTATGCAGTTGGTTTTAGACTTTGTTTTCATTGAATTTTTGTTCTACATTTTGTGGTTTTGGTAGAAAATCACAAAAATATCTACTCATGGGAGCATGTATCTTTGATCTGGTGACTCTAGTGGTGTCTTTATCTCAGATCTTTACTTTTGCAGATCATGGCAGCTGCAAATATCTATGTGCATCTCAATATTCTACCAAGAAATTTTCTTTTTGTGACTTGGGATTCAAGTCCTCTTCTTCAAGGTTAGGTTCTTGAAGTATAATGGAAATCATTACCTCACTTTTGTGGAAATGGATATGTTTGTCCTACAAATCATATTCAAGACATTGCAAAATTGTGCACTATACATAATGTTACAGCTGAGAATCAAGATCTTTTGTTGCTAGCATCTTCTCTCAGAGGAAAAGCAAGGGAATAGCATAGAGGTTTGCAACCCAGTTTAGTCATAGGATGGGACCAGCTTGAAGAGTTCATCTACAATCAATTCCAAGAGAGGACAGATGTCAACTCTCTCACTCAAAATCTCATCACAATTAAGAGACATCCCACAGAGAGCATGTGTGATTTAAATGTAGGATTTGAAGAGGTATGGAAAAAAAAATTAGTGGATATGAGTGTAAGAGTCAATGTGACTCAGTAAGCCAGGATCACCTGCAATCAAGACAACCTTCCACACAAAGATGACAAGAGAAGATGCTAAAACAATGGAGCAAGATTCTATACAAAGATCATATGAAGTTGTATATCAAACTGTATGTAATACAATGAGAGAGCCTTGCTTATAAAGGCAAGGTGAGAGCTAGAAGGTGGAGTGAAAGGTGGAGTGGAAAGTGGAGATATTCCTACCACATGTGTCAATTAGAGGATGATAACTAATTGTACATGTGGAGGATAAGACAACTCACTCCAATTATCAACAACTCAACACACAACTAGACTCAACTAGACATCTAGAAGATTCACTAAGTCAACTTAACATGTGTGAATTATATGTTCACACCAACACCCCCCCTTAAATGCAACTTAGGGAGCAGTTGACTAAATCAAGATGCAATCATGGATGGGTCCCAGCTACTAAGCCATGTTAGGTACCCATGTACAACAAATCTCAAGTGGAGAAAAGGAGAAAACCACATGGGACAAACTTCTCTCCAAAGGTGAGAATGCAGAAAATAAATGAAATATGTGATGGAAGGAGGAGTCAAGACCCCAAAGGACTACTTCCAACACATATGTACAATCAATTACCCCCCCATAGGAGAGAAAATGTGAGACTATAGGTCCCCCCCACAATGAAGTAGCTCATGTGCCGATGGTGAATGCCCAAAGAAGAATGCTTAAGAGAATCCAAGGCTTGTAAAAAACATTCTTCCCCTTAGGAAGAAACAATTCCAAAGGCTGATGTCAAAGAAACTCCATCTCAAGGTATGAGGAAAAAAGCCTCATGATGTATGTTGTCTCTGAAAATTGCTCAAGTGTCCACATGTCACAACTAAAATATGCCACATGATAAGGTGTCGCATGCCTAATCAAAGAATGTGACAATCCAAGGCAAGATGAATTTTTAAGATCATCAATCTCAAAAGACAAAGAAGCCTCCAAATGATGCTCAAGACACTCCAACTCAGTGTCTAATTGTGACAAGTGAAGAGGAGAATATGGTGCTTGCTCATCCGAAGTAGAATAATCAACTGCTTTAAAGAGGAGATGAATGTCATCAATGATGTCCTCCAAGTCATCAAGATAGGATGCATGAAACAAGTCTGAAATAACTGTCAAGTACTCATCCCACAAACCTATATCTAGAAGAAAAAGAATATCCTACTCAACTGAAGTGGATGAAGCTATGTCAATGCCAATGTTTGAAGAATCAGGAGAAGGAGGAAGCTCAAAACTAGTCTCAAGAATTGAAGTAGATGCAAGAACACCAAGGTTCAAGTGACCAAACTTCTCCCTAGAACATGATTCACACTTGATGCATAAGTGTGAATATTAATCAATGGATCTACATCATCATCAAAAACAAAATGGGAGAAAGTGTACAAACGAGATGCATGATTAGCCATCCCAACAACAATGATATCTCTACTCTCCAAGTCCCGTATAATCACAAAATTAGGAGTGAACTCAACTATCTTCCCTACACCACAATGAGTAATCTGATAGATGGAAAGGAGATTGGTTGTCAAGGAAGGTACACAGTAGATTGTTGAATGTATTCTGACCACCATCAATATTTCCTTTTCTAGTTGCATGCATGTATGTATTGTTAGCCATCAAAATAGGTGGTGAAATACATGATTGAAATGAAGAGAACATTCCCTGTGAAGATGCCATATGATGAGAAGCTCCAGAATCAAGAAGCCATCTCTCTAAATGTAGACTTGTTGAAGCAAAGAGTGCTTTTCCTTTTCTTTTATCTATCCAATTTGCAATGCATGTTGTTCCTATAGATGTAGATGATAATGGTGATGAAGAAGAAGACTTGGATAAAATTGTTGTTGATGGAGAATACTCAATGTTATGTTTTCAAAGAAGTTGTGACATCTCTTCAAACTTTTTCTCATAACACTTAGTCTCATCATGACCCAATTTCTTACAATAAGAACACTTTGGCTTCTTCTTCTTATTGGACTTCTCTTTGAAATAAGAGTTGGGGGTTTTCTTTGATTCTTTCTCTTGCTCATTAGACTTTGAATCATTTTGTTTCTTTCCCTTATTATGTGAAGCCTTAGGATCTTTTGTGCTTTATGTTGCAACTAGAGCATGTTTTCTAGGAGACTTCAATGTTCCCATGTGTAGTAGCTTGGCTTGTTCCCTAGTGAGTTGTGTAGCAAACTCCTCAAGTGAAGGCATAGTAAACTTACTACCAAAGGCATCCATTGTAGAATAAAAGGTAGAAACATAAACTAAATATGTAGGACCCAATTTTGCAAGAATAGATAGAATCAATTGTTCATCTTCTATCTTAAGACCACTTTGTTTGAGTTACAACCTGAGAGACTTAAACTTGGTGAAGAAGTCTTTGATTTGTTCAAAATTTTGAGGATTAAGTGCAATTAGCTTGTTCTCCAATTTAAACATTCTTATTTTATCTTGCTTACCAAACAGATTGTCCAGTGTTGTCCATATCTCATTTGGTGTAGTACAAGGCTCAACATGAAATATTAAATCTAGAGAAATAGCAAGACAAAACATGCCAAAAGCCTCATCTATTATATCTAACCATTTTATTCTCTCAGTAGCACCTGTGGGTTCAGGATATGTGCCTAAATTTATTCTATGTAACTTTTGTTTATACAACACAAAATCCATATTTTTCTTCCATTCAGTATAATTATATGGAGTTAAAAGTGGAAATTGAGGCACATCCATGATGAAAAAGAAAGACAACAAGACAACAACACCCCTTTATTATGTAAGAGAACCCCCCAATTTGTTGTGGCACTTTATACTAAGTGCGATTTACAATTGTCCTCAAAGGACCAAACTTGGGAAAATATCAAAATCTCTTAAAAAAGAGATCTAAGTGGGATTATAATCACTCACAATGATGTATTAAAAGAAACAAATCCTCTCAAAACAAATTTCATCTCCTCAAGTATCAAAATGCCCAAGTTATCACTCAAATGCCAAAAAACTGACAAATGAAATAAAAAACACTTGGAGCAAAATTTGAGAAAAGTGCATGGATGGCTGTGTAGAGCTGATGCAAAGCATCTAGGACAGCAGTCTCATAGTTCAAAACTTCAAATGGAACTATTCTCTAGGTTCACCATTTTACTAGAGGTTAACTCTCTTACCCATGAAGGGCTTCAACTCAATCACTACCTTGTTCTTGACATGCAACATGAGGGAGGACTCCAAGACACCTTCCAAGCCATCTGACATCCCTTCAACTCCTCTACACAGGACTGTAGGACAACAATCTTCACTATGTTCTTCATAGACTATCATAATCTCACTGCTCCATGAGGAAAATAGCCACACTACCTTCTTGGGATGATCTCCCACTAACACAAACTCAATCTAAACCAACATACTAAGCTAGACACATGCCTACATGCCTATTGTCTTCATTGACAAGACAATAACTCATCAAACTTACCAAGTTTCTTCCTTGTGGTGACTGATGTCCTACTCTAAACTATCAACACATGAGTTTGTAGAGTCCTTCACATGGAATCCTCCTCACCAACCATCCTCTTGCCTCTCCAAACCATTACAAGGCATTGCCTTATCTAATATACAAACCATTCCATTGATCAGTAATAGAAAGGATCAATGGAATGAAGAAATACCCATCGGGTTGTTCAATAATACCCTAATTCAGGGTTTCAACCTATTTTTAGATCAAGGAGGAATACAAAGCTAAACAAGGGTGTCAAGAACCCAAACCAATTGCAAACAATAGGTAACTCAACACTCTAAACAACCATCCTAGGCACCAACCCCTACTCAGCCGTACAAGTACGGATTTATGCAGAAACAAACAAATTAATGGTTGTAACAATAGTTTTAAGATAGTCTGGTAAATCATTGATTTCTCTCAGCAAGATTAATGATAGGAGTCCAAACAAGATCTAATGCAAATCTATTTTAGTTCTCTATCCAACCATGATACCCTTGTTCCATGAAAATTCTGTACAGACGTAGGTACGGTAGGAAAACAACATATAAAAATTAGAAAAGGCAGGAAAAGAAGAAAATAATAGTCTTTTTGCGACATCTTTCCAATCTATTGAAAATCCCTCCTCAAAAAAACTTTACTTGGCTTAATACAAGCCTCTTACAATGCATGGAATGGCAGGGGTCGATCCAAACTGCCCAAAACCATCGATTTCCCTTCTTGATTTCTAACTGCAGCTTTAAAATAGAAACTATCTTCTTGAAACTGTTTTAGAACTGACTGTCCACCAACTATGTTATGTTTAGAAGATGTCTTTCTAATCTTTTGTTAACCTTGGATAAAGTTCTCACAAAATTCTAAACCCATGACATGCCTTTAAAGGCTTACACATGAAAATTTAATGACTGTCCTATACAAACATTAAAACTTAATGACTTCCTAAGACTGCCTATACAATATGACTGTCCTAACTAGGACTTGCAACATAACAATGGGTTTTTTAGACATTTGGACATAGTCCATTTACAACATGGCTACAAGCCTTATGAAGATGGTCTCCAAGACCTTATTAAATAAAACAACATACTAGAAAATCTAACCAAAACTCTGATGTCTAGGTGCTCCTGCACCATACTCCCTGGCATGATGAAAACTCTTGTCCCAAGAGTTGTGGGACCTGCTCCAACCATTCTTCCATCTTGTTGGGATGTTCCTCTGACTAGGAAACATGAACTCTCCAACCTGCATGGCTCCTGTAAATAGTGTTGGAACCATAAAACTTGTTGTGGTGTCCTTGCCTAGGACCCTATTGCTGCAATGCTTCAGCTCTTTTCAACTGGAGGTTCTGATTCATTCCTCCTTGGACTATCTACTATTTGTCTTCCTTCTTTTGGCTCCTTATAGGACACTCAATGTCCCCAACCTTAACATAACTCAAGTCCCAAGCCTGCTGCTTTTTAGGACTGTCATCCACCTTACTCTGTTGTAACTGTTTCTACTGTGTGTAATCACCCTGAACCTGCACATTCAACTTCAATTTCTCTCCAAAGCAAATTGTAACCTGTTCCTTCTTCTCCTGACAAGGTAAATGAATCAATTTGAACTTCTTACCATCTTTGTGCACTACATAGGTATTAGTATACCCATCATGAATAGTCCTTCTCAAATACTGCCATGGTCTACCCAAGATTACATGCCTACATGTCATAGGAATAACATCACACAAAACATAGTCCTGATATGGACCAATTGTAAAATCAACATAAGCCTTCTTAGTGACCATTACCTGCTACTCTTAACTCACCCAAGTGACATTGTAAGGACTAGGATGATCAAAAGTTTTCAACCCCAACTTATTCACCATTTCCCAAGAAACTAGATTATCATGAGAACCTGAATCTACAATCAACTTGCATATCTTGCCATGGCTCAAACAATTAGTTTTGAAAATAGATACCTATGGTGGTTACTGCATCTTGCCTCTTTCCACCATGAGCATTTCTCCATTCATCATTGGAGAGGCTGACGACATTTCTAGTTCTTCTAGCTTCTCCTCCTCTTGTGCCAAATGAACTCGTCTATCCTTGGTCTTGTCAACACCATCCTTCTTAGGACAATTGAAAGATGTGTGTCCCACCTCATTGCAGTGATAACATCTGCCTGTGAACACTCATCTACCTGATCCAAATCTACCTCCACCTCTATATCCACCTCTTTGTTCTGTAGACAACTCCTTACCCTTCTCATTGCTGTTCTGAACTTCATTAGTAGGTTTGCCCCTACCTCTGTTTCCTCTTCCATAACCTCCTTGCCTTTCTTGCTTCCTCTTCACTCTCTCTTCAGCCCTGATGGCTAACTGAAAACACTCTCCAAGTGTTTTTGGTACTGCCAACCCAATCTCATCTTGCAAGTTATACCTAAGCCCATTAAGGTATCTTGCCACTTTCTTTTCTTCATCTTCCAATCCACCTCTAATACTAAGCTTATGAAATTGCTCAGTATAGGACATAACATCCATGTCCTTCTGCTTCAGATTCTGTTTCATCCTCTTTGTTTGAATGGAGTAATTAGATGGAAGGAATTGGTCTTTCATCATATCCTTCATCCTACTCCAAGAAGTGATTCTTGCTGCACCTCTAGCCAGTCTCTCTGTCTGCACACTACTCCACCAAGTAAGTGTTGTTCCTCTCAGTTTTATTTTTGTAAACTTGATCTTCTTCTCATCACTCATCTCCTCATACTCAAAAAAATTTTCCAGGGCATCTATCCACCCTAATACTTCTTCACTATCCATCTTCCCCTGATAGATAGGTAGCTCTATGTTTGCCTTAGTTCCACTTCCTTGGACTACCTTCAACAATCTCACAAACTTCTTTTCTTCAGCATCCAACTCTTCCTCAGGAGGATTCTCATCAGCATCCTCTTCTCCTTCTGAACCATCTTGTTCATCCCCTCTAGCTTTCTTCTCTAATGCTTCCAATCTAGCCAAGATTGTTGCATTCTCCCTTCTTACTTGCCTCAACTCTCTTTCTCTGGCAGCATCCTACTCTCTTCTATTCCTCAACTATTTTTCTCTTGCCTCTAAGGCTTCTCTCAACTTAGAATTCTCTCTTGCCATCTGATTTCTAAGAGGCATCTTCACAACTTTCACAGACCTTTACTGTTTCACAAGATCCACAACACCCTCAAGGATCTACTTGCTAGCTCTGATACCACAAATGATGCATAGCATCTAGGACAGCAGTCTCATAGTTCCAAACTTCAAATGGAACTATTCTCTAGGTTCACTATTTTACTAGAGGTTCACTCTCTTACCCATGAAGGGCTTCAACTCAATCGCTACCTTGTTCTTGACATGCAACATGAGGGAGGACTCCAAGATGCCCAACTCCATCTGACATCCCTTCAACTCCTCTACACAGGACTGCAGGACAACAATCTTCACTATGTTCTTCATAGACTGTCATAATCTCACTGCTCCATGTGGAAAACAGCCACACTACCTTCTTGGGATGATCTCCCACTAACATAAACTCAATCTAAACCAACATGCTAAGCCAGACACATGCCTACATGCCTATTGTCTTCATTGACAGGACAATAACTCATCAAACTTACCAAATTTTTTCCTTGTGGTGACTGTTGTCCTACTCTAAACTGTCAACACGTGTTTGCAGAGTCCTTCACATGGAATCCTCCTCACCAACCGTCCTCCTGCCTCTCCAAACCATTACAAGACATTGCCTTATCTAATATACAAACCATTCCATTGATCAGTAATAGAAAGGATCAATGGAATGAAGAAATACCCATCGGGTTGTTCAATAATACCCTAATTCAGGGTTTCAACCTATTTTTAGATCAAGGAGGAATACAAAACTAAACAAGGGTGTCAAGAACCCAAACCAATTGCAAACAATAGGTAACTCAGCACTCTAAACAAACATCCCAGGTACCAACCCCTACTCAGCCGTACAAGTACGGATTTATGCAGAAAACAACAAATTAATGGTTGTAAAAGTAGTTTTAAGACAATCTATGGTAAATCATTGATTTCTCTCAGCAAGATTAATGATAGGAGTCCAAACAAATCCAATGCAAAGCTATTTCAGTACTCTATCCAACCATGATACCCTTGTTCCATGAAAATTCGGTACAGGCACGGGTATGGCAAGAAAACAACATATAAAAATTAGAAAGGCAGGAAAAGCAGAAAACAATAGTCTTTTTGCTATATCTTTCCAATCTATTGAAAATCCCTCCACAATACAACTTTCCTTGGCTTAATACAATCCTCTTACAATGCATGGAATGGCAGGGGTCGATCCAAACTACCCAAAACCATCGATTTCCCTTCTTGATTTCTAACTATAGCTTTAGAATAGAAACTATCTTCTTGAAACTATTTTAGAACTGACTGTCCACCGACTATGTTATGTTTAGAAGATGTCTTTCTAATCTTTTGTTAACCTTCAATAAAGTTCTCACAAACTTCTAAACCCATGACATGCTTTTAAAGGCTTACAACATGAAAATTTAATGACTATCCTATACAAACATTAAAACTTAATGACTTCCTAAGACTGCCTATACAATATGACTGTCCTAACTAGGACTTGCAACATAACAATAGGTTCTTTTAGACATTTGGACATAGTCCATTTACAATAGGGCTACAAACCTTATGAAGATGGTTTCCAAGACCTTATCAAATAAAACAACCTACTAGAAAATCTAACCAAAACCCTGATGTCTTGGTGCTCCTGCACCAAGAGCTCCTGAATACCTTTCCATTGCTACTTGAATTACAAAAATTGGAGATCATGGAAAAAGGTTATGAGATCGGGAGCCAAAAATGAAGATTTATCTTCAACCTACAATAAATACTGTCAAACAACAAGATCTATGAAAATAACTAACACCACTGCAAAGTGCTCTCTATTAGCTTTTTGTTGATATCTCGTTGGCCCAATTTTGACACCATGGGCAAAAGTTGTGCAAAAAAAAAAACCCTACTTTAGGACTTTGAGGGGCAAAATAGGCCCCTGATGGAATATTCCTTCACAGATGACAGAATATGCTCTTGCTGGAAAACCACTATCGGTAAAAATGAAAAACCATTGTTTGTTTCATAAGACCACCATCGGAGGAAAAAAACTACCTCAAACGGACATTGTTTAAGACCACAGGGACCCATGCCTTAAGGCTCCCCACTGGCAGAACAACTGACACGCGTGAGGTTTGTTGGCAGATTGACTACTGGATAATGTGACCACAAGTTTAATACAACTGGATGCAAAAGTACCATCACAAATGCCAGCCATCACCATCAGATGTGAAAGACACCATTGTTGAATGCCACCTGTTAAACAACCAGCTTGTGATGTCAAAGTATGAAGCCTGACCTAGAGTTTAGTCTATTGATTGCAGCAAAAATAAATGCTACCAAGACAAAACCATCGATGTTGTATCGACATTCTTGCTAGACCTCGTTTTGACCGCTGATGATAAGAGTTGATTGCGGGATACGGTGATGAACACTGTCGATTTTATAGTTTAAGTTTGTGAAATCAATGAACAAATTCTCGAGGGTAGATCGAAGGTCGCCAGTGTGAAAAGACTAAGATTTGACAAATGCCGGATTAGATCTAACCTGCAAATACATTAAAAACTACAAACTTTTTTTATGAAGACTGCAAATTTTGTGAAGGATGAAGCTTCTATATGCCAAAGGGCCGAGGTCATGGGATGAAATGCCAACTGCTGAATTTTGAAATTGCCATGGAAACAACAAATGCCAAAAACAACTTCTAGATGTTGTACAATCTTAAACTATCATAGCTAGATCATAAACTGATGATTGCAAATTCAATGTCCACTGTGGAAAGGAGTGAAGAAACCTATGGATTAAAGAAATAAAGGCTGAAGCCTTGTAAACCCAAATGCGGGCCTACTAGTACCTGTAGGTACTCTACGTAGCTTAGATCTACTCAGGGTATGACAGTACCCTGTCGCAGATTTGTTTTAATTTGTTTTTCAAAAAAAACTTTAAACAATGCTTTTTCAATAAAGCAATCCATAGAAACAAAACATTAACTAGCGGATAAAAAACTTTTACCCAAAGGATCATCAGATTTGACCGATGACCAGACAAGTACGCAGATCTGATGTAGTCCTTATGCAATGGCGGTACAATTGTACGGATTTTATGTCAATGGATAGGGGCAAAAAAAATTCCAAAATTTTTTATGACAAAATTCAACATTTAGACACCTGATTTATACATATTTGGCCCTCCTGATCACAACTGTGATGTTCGATTTGCTCCAGGATGCTCCTATGATGCAGCTCCAAGTAGAACCTCTCCAATGAGGGAAGGAAATTGTAGATCAGGCTCTGATACCATGTGAGTCAATGTGACTCAGCAAGCCAGGATCACCTACAATCAAGAAAACCTTCCACATAAAGATGACAAGAGAAGATGCTAAAACAATGCAGCAAGATTCTATACAAAGATCATATAAAGCTATATATCAAACTGTATGTAATACAATGAGAGAGCCTTGCTTATAAAGGCAAGGTGAGAGATAGAAGGGTGGAGTGAAAGGTGGAGTGGAAAGTGGAGATATTCCTACAACATGTGTCAATTAGAGGATGATAATTAATTGCACATGTGGAGGATAAGACAACTCACTTGGACTATCAACAACTCAACACACAACTAGACTCAACTAGACATCTAGAAGACTCACTAAGTCAACTTAACATGTGTGAATTATATGTTCACACCAACAATGAGACCTCCTCCAATCTTTGCATTTCTGTATTATTTGATGGCTTTAGACCTTGAAATTTCTGTTATGATACAAGCTTTAGGAGGTGAAACCTTACCCCAATGTATAATCTTTCTATTAAAGTTGAAATGAACCTCATAGAATTTGGTAAATTACATCCCATGCCTTTAAAATCATTGATTTCTTATGCATATATTCCATCCTGAGGCCTTGCATATAGTCAAATGCATATTTGTTCTGATCCACCCACCCTCCCTACTGATTTGACAAATCATAAGGAGATGAGTGCAATAAAAGAACACCTAAATTCCTTCACCCATGAGATAAATGAGCTAAGAGATCAAGGCATACATCAGGTAGATCCAAATTTCCTACCTCAAAGCTCTTATGGACAACAATATGAATGCGGTCAGTTTAGGGAAGAGATCCTCCCTCAAGCATAGAAGAGTTCCACCTATTTTGAAAATTGTACTTTGCAAGCCTCTGTGTCTACAAATCAGCTAATAGAAGTAAGACATCAAGTACTTTGTCACTTTGAGGTCAAAGAAAAATATAATCCATATACAAGAAAAGAGGTAGCTCATGTTTATCTAGTGTCCATAGCCAATCTTGAGCATCATGCACATGTGGCAAAGTGTGATTTAGAATTTCAGTCAGGTGATGAAGGAGATTTAGATGTCGGTGATGACTTGACTCTTCTAGAAGCTGAAAAGTACTTGAAAAGGGGTTTTGAAGTTGAAAAGTATGGGGTGAAGAATGATGCAACATCTGTACCTTATCTTGAAAAAGTTGTAAAGGACATTTCTGTAGAATCTACAAGGAGTGAGTGCTTTTATTTTTGTCATGAATTTTCACATCTCGCAGGGGATGGTACAAAGATACTTGAGCATGATGAAGAGCAAAATGAGGATTTATTCTCAATTTTTCAACAAGGATATTAGATTCTGGATGAAGAAGATCCTATGATTGAGAAAGCAGATGGCTCATTTGTAATGCCTCGTTTAGGTGATCATGAAGAAAATTTTGAAGAGGATGTCTATCCAGATGCTGATCTATTTTCTATTTTGGAGGATGGGTATTCTCTCCTTTTTTAAGAAGAGCTCCAAATACATGTGAAGCTCCATGACAATAAGGATTCCAGAGACATTTGTAAAAATGAAGAGTTGAATGGGAAGTTTGATCATACTCCATTCTTTTTTCAAGAGGAAAATCCAATCAGATTTAGAACTGTAATTGGCAGCTCTGTTGCTTGCAAGCCTAACTTTGATACTATCATGGGTCATGATTCTATAAAAGAACATGCAAAAAGATCATTGATAAAGTCATGTTAACAGAACCTTTCACATGCAAGTAAATTTATGAACTCCACTATTTGATATTCCTGTCCCACCCTCCATTGGATGTAGAAGAATATGCAGATCAACCTGTATGGTATTTTGATGATAAAAGAGGGTCCTAAAAAAGTAGGAAAGTGAAAAGGTACTAGTTCCTATTATACTTCTTCATGTATTTCATTTGGTCCATTATTAGTTCAATGTGGACTTAGTGGAGCAAAATCATTAGATAGGATAGTTATTTTGCTATCCCTATAAATGGGCATGTCCCTATCAGTCTAATTTGAATGTAGGTTAAATTCTGTGGTTCAAAATAAGTTGCGGCTATAACATTAGATAGATTTTAGTTTCAATTTCTTTTTTTTCAATAAGTCACAAATGCATAGAGGACTTGAAGGTTTTGGCAGTCATTAGTTGGTCTTAGTCACAAAATACCAATTGCCAGTTTCTATGATTAAGTCATATGTCAATGTTAGTTTGGTTGCACAAGTTTTGATTGTGGATTTGTTTTTAGTTTTATGGGTGTTTTCGTTTTAGCATAATTTGACTCTATACCCAATGAAGCTAAGCATTATTTTTTGGGATTTACAGTGTGTAGGCACTCTCTCCTAGCTAGTCACCAAGAACTATTGTACAAATTTTGTACACCATTTTGAAACATTCAATTTCCATGAGATTCAATGAATTTCAGTGATGTTTCAAGGGAGCTCCAATAAAGATTCATACAAGCCTCGAGGGTAGAGGGATTAAAGGTACATAGATTTTATATACAAATGAAAGCTTTAGCATTTGCAAGAAGAGTCTCGGCCATCAAATAATGAGGACACAACATTCATAAAAGTGTACAAGCCATTATAATATGGCATTGCCAATAAAGTAAGGGATGAGCCATTGCATTTAAAGGCATGATGTTTATCTCAAGAGTAAAGGCCTGTCTCAATATGTTGGTCACCACATAATGATGAAGGCACATCATTCAAAGAGGTGTGTATCTTATAGAGTCAAATTGATATCATAAACCAAAGGCACAACACCATTAAAAGATTATTGTAGGCAATTTCAATGAATGTGTAACCATTCATTGTGTCTAAAGGTGTGGCCTCTTGAGTCTAGGCACAACCATCTATTTGAAGGAGTTGCTAATATATAGTGGTGCAACCATATAAGGAAGCTCATCACCCTAAGCTTGCTTCCTTATAAAGGGAAACGTAATTTTTAGACTCTAATGCAGCATATGGAAATTGAGGTCACACTGAATGATTTGGTCATTAGGAAGTGGGCTTTTACTGAATAGCCTCTTGAACTAAAATCTAAAACAAGTATAGAAGATGTGGAGAGTTTAAAACAAGTATCTATAGATGTGGCAGATCAAAATGAAGCATCCATAGAAGATGTAAGGGATCAAAATTAAGTAGCTGATATGGATAATATCTGCAACATCTTACAATTGGATGAGAATACATCTTAAATCATCTCAAAGGGCCTGGATGATAGAGATGATTTAGACCCCAAACTAAATGTTCTGATGTTGATTCTGTGGATGTCCTACCACAATCTTTTGAGGTGTCTCTTGATGCTAAGGACATCTCTGTTGTGATGGACCAAGTTGAAGAAAGAGATTGTGTTGTTGTGACAAAACAAGTGGATAATGCTATCAAAATCACCAATGAGGATTACATTGGAGGATATAGTTGTTGTTTCTAAGCCTTTCCCAATGAATAGAGATGATCACGTTGATTCTCTGATTAGTGAATGGCTTGTCCTAAAAATGGAGAAGGGCACATCCATATGGATCAAAGGCACATGAAGCATCAAGACTGATGGCTCGTCCAGGTATAAAATCTCACGCAGCTCATAACAAAAAGCAAAGAAAATAATATACATGGTGTAGGTCAAAGGAAGTGAAAGCCTTAGCCTATGTGAAAGGCACATAGTAGCATTGAAAGACCATGGTGGAGTCTTTAAACTCTAGTGTGGCTTATAGAAGTGGTGCAGTCCTAGAATATAGACATAGGCTTTATAATGAAAGGCACTTCTATGAATGGTTGGAGGCTTTTGGAATCAAATGATGGTAACTAAGGATACATACAAGTGAAAATAAGGGCTCAACTATATAGAGAGGCGTGACCTTTTAAAGTCATGATGCAATTCCAAGTCAAGGCATGGCCTTATTCAAAGTGGTGTGACCTCATTCTTATGGCACAAGCAATAGCAGAAGATGGCACATATTTTAAGTCTAAACACACACCATTCAAATATAAAACACATTAAATTCAAACATAGCTACCACCTTCAATAATGGCATAGGCTTATAGAGTTATGAAATGAAGCCATGGGAATTAGAAACAGACGTAAACCATATACAAGTAGGCAGCCTAGGAAATACAACACTTAGCCATTTAAAACATGGCACAAATGAACATAGTACGCAACCATATAGATACAAGAAGCATTGCACATTTAAAAAGTTGCAAGCTTTTGAAGCTTCATTGCAGCAAATGGCAGCCTCACAAGAAATAATGACTCAGTAGTCATCGATCATGAAATGATCTAACGACTCGTGAATCTGAGAGGAAAATAGTGAAATGGAGCACCAGGTTGACACATGTCACAACCATGCTTAAGAAAGGGATGGCAGCAAAAATTCACTCTCGGAGGAGTGCCAAGCTACCATGTGGTTGTAGTGGAAGATATCTTTCCTAATGGGAGATTTTCACAAAAGGTTTCCTTTTAAATCTTTTAAGGAATATTTCCAATATGAGTCACATGAGTCTTGGCTTAATAAAGAAGAGTTGTTATTCTTTATAGAGTCTCTTATTAAAATGGTTATCCCCAAATAAAGAGAGCTTTATTAACGTAAAGAGTCTCATTTTAGATTTGAAAGCTCACGGGAGTTAGAAAAATAAGATTTAAATAATAAGAGTCTTTTAAAAGTTGAATCATTTGGTGGGTCCCTCAAGGATAAAGGTAAGGCTTTATTAAGAAGACTCATGCTTTATTAAAGACTCATATATCTTTATGACTCATGGGAAATGTTTCATTAATAAAGGCAACTTTATTTATAAAAACATAATGCTACAGGGATGGTGAAATGAGTGGGAGATGCTTGGTAAAAGTATATGCAACCATTTTAAAAGATTTTTAGTGTTTTCTTTCTTTCATTTTTGAGTTTTGGCAAGGCAAAAGAAAAAAACAAGCTACAAATCATGGGGGCTAAATAGAAGAATCAGTTAACTAAAGTCTCAATTATGAGAGTGAGATTAACGAGATTTGTAGTTAAGATATTTTGATAGCTTCAGGGAATCTCAAAAGGATTTTTGTGCTTTAAATAACATAGATTAATGGGAAGAGAAATGATTTGAGAGTTTTTCTTATCAGCTAGATTAGAGACATTTTCTTGCCTCAACAGGTGCCTCTCATGAGGGATTTGAATATTGTGTTCTATGCAATTTAGCCTTATGTACTTTGCTCTCCATCAAAGAATGAGAGAGAGTGGTATTCTATGTAGACATAATTTGTTTCTGATTCTTGTCTCTTGTTTTCTATTTCTAAGCCTTTTGGTTAAATATGATGTGTATGCTAGGATTATTAATCATACATTATGCTCTTTAATTTTACCAGTAGACTCTACTAGGTTGGATCGCTATGTTGTTTAGAATTAAGAAATGATTCTGGTGCATTACCTTAGAAGATTAGGTATTTGATTTATAATATTGTTTTTTCTTCCCTTTACATCAAAACCCGTAGAGAAGAACCAACTTCTTTAAAATCTGGAGGTTATTTCAAGAGTCAATTCCACATTTTTGGAATTTCCCATTGTTGGTGATTATTTACAAATTTAAACATCAATAGGGATCTTAAGTTTGAATTATGAAAGTTTAGTGGGAATGCATATATAATAATGTTCAGGACTTCATTTCACACCTAGATGGATAATGTGAGTTCTTGTGATCTTATGCTAAGGATACTCAAGGCTTTCTATTTTAAATCAAAACCTCTAAGTTTTTTGTCCCATTCATTAAATGCAATTATACAAAGGAGCAAGTTTTACCATAGGTTATAGATTGTGCAATTTATTTCTTTCCTTTTTGTGAAATATTTATGTGATAAGATTGTTGAACTGAGTTGTATGAACAGATATATTGAAAAGAGTTGCAGGTATCTGCTAACTAGTGTTGTCATTGGTGTCAACTATGCTCTTGTTTTGATGCTTACTTGTGTTGAGTTAGTTCCTTTGTATTGGCTTATATAAGTGTTGAAGATAATGAGAAAGTGTTCCTGATATTGAGTTTCCAAGTGCTTTTGAGAAAATTTACTCTCCCAGTGGAAACAGTGTGTTACATAGTATTTTGGCTTGCAGAAGAACACTATAGTGTTTTTCTCTACATATCCTGTAAATTGAATATCTTTATCTAGTTTTTGGAAATTATGTTAAGGGATGTCTATAGTTTCTATGTTTCAAGTTTGAGCCTCCAGTGTGGAGATTTGAGTGAGTTATGTTCACTAGAGTAAAAATTGCTTTCCTAAGTATTCAATGGTGACAGGGAGAATATATTCTGCTCCGCATCTCTCTGCATTTAAGTTTCATTGTTTGTGGTTCTACAGTAAAGTCTGGGATGATGTTATGTGTCTTCAATTCAAATCGTTCATGATTTGATCCTCCGCAAGTGATCTTTTCTTTATGACAGTGGCTGACAGTAATGTTTAAGTGCTCCAGTTTGAAAAATCTTTTAGATAAAGTAATTGGAGGCTGTGTGGAAGTTCTTGGTGATTGTAATGTGCTTGTGGATGTCTCTAGATTGTGTTCCTACCTTTTGATTGGTCTGCAAAGTGTAATTTGGATCGTAGTTGAAGCGTGTTCCTAAAGGTCTTAGTGTTAACACCAGTCTTGGCTGACCTGGTTGTTCTCACTACTTACAGTTATGCTTCAGAGATTGTGAAATCATGTTGTTGCATGGGAGATTGCATTTGAGTCCCAGTTAAGGTAGGGTGTGGTCCACATTCATTCTTTTCTTTTGCAAATGTATTTAGGTCTAGACCTATTCTAATGTATGTTTGTAAGGCCAACCTTGGAGATTATTCCAATGGTTGATGATTGTAATACCAACCTTGATGTACATTCCAAGGTTGATGAATTGTATAAAAAATATGTAATGAAGTCATGAATAATGGATGAATGTTCAAAGATTTGAAGATAACTAGTTGTGTGTGAAGAATATAGAAAAGAAGAAGAAACAGTGTGCTTCAATGGAACTAAACCTTGGCATGGAGTAGATGCTACTATCTTAGTTCACCAACTTTGGCAATGAGTGCTTTTTGCAGTGAGCCTCTTCTCCTGGCAGTAAACCCTTTGATTTGAGCAGTGAGCTCTGGGTAGTGAGCCTCTAATTTTTGGTATTGTTACTACTTATTATATTGTGAGCTAACACTCACAGTGGTTTTTCCCTTATTAGGTTTTCCATGTAAAAATCTAGTGTCTCATGTGTTGAATGTGTGATTGTGATTAAGTTTCTATTTTCATGCTTCCATTGTTAAATCATAATAATAGTAACTAAGTGGTGGATGTGTTGAAGTTTATAAGAAGTTAAGTTTTGCTTACAAGTGATTCACCCCCCTCTCAATTGTCTTGTGCATTTCAACAATTGGTATCAGAGCAAGGGTTCCTCAGAAGCAAGGCTAATAGCTTGAGGTAGATCTCAAATGTTGCACAAGAAGGATGCTCAGTAGTTTGATGGAATGGATTATGGTCTCTAGAAGGTAGAGATGAAAATTCATCTCATTTGTCTTGGTTATAGTGTTTGGAAGATGGCAGATACAAAGTACACTATTCCTTCAAATGGTCCATCATCTGAAGATGAAGTCAAATAGTATGTGTTAAATGAAAAAGCTAGAGATGCTCTATTAACTGCTTCATCCAACACTAAGTTAGTGAAAGTTTTGGATCTGGAAACTGCTTATGATATCTAGGAAAAGTTGAAAAATTTGTATGATGGAGATGAATTTACAAAGAGTGCCAAATTACAGAACCTAAAGGTGAAGTATCAAGGTCTGAAGATGAGTGATGATGAGAACATAACAGTCTACATATAAAAGGTTGATTAAATTGTCAATGGAATCAAAGCTCTTGGAGGAACTATTAATGAGAATGAGGTTGTGTTGAAGATTCTTAGGTCATTGCCTAAATCCTATAGTCACAAGATGTCTACAATTGAATAAGTTATGAGTGCGAAAAAGATTTCAAAGGATTAGTTGCTTGGAAAGCTTATTGCTTTTAAGATGAGAGAAGTCGGTGATGCTCTGCCAAAGACTAAGACTTCTTTCAAAGCCAACACTTCAGAGAAGACTTTAAGAGCTGAGAAGTATGCTGTGGAACCTAATGATGACCTTGATGAAATTGAAGCCAACTTTGTGGATAGAATGTAAAGAGGTACAGATAAGTTTAAAGTTAAATTACCATTCAAATGCTTTACATGTGGTAAGATTGGTCACTATGCTTCTAGGTATCCAAAGAGAATTGAAAGGAATAGGAAGAAATTTGAAAGTAGACCTAGGATTGT
The DNA here is from genome assembly GCA_027924645.1 of Cunninghamia lanceolata. Lineage (NCBI taxonomy): Eukaryota > Viridiplantae > Streptophyta > Pinopsida > Cupressales > Cupressaceae > Cunninghamia > Cunninghamia lanceolata. The sequence goes on from BSBN01000892.1 coordinate 13,511,580, forward strand.
AAAGAAATTCTATTATGTTAGAGATCTTGATGATGATGGTGTAATAGATGATGAGTCTGATGATACTAGTGCAAATGAATGCTTGTTTATGGCTATTAAAGAAGAACATGTATCTACTAGTCCTTCTAGCTGTGTGAAGGAAGAAAAACTAGTACAGGGGAGTGCTTTATCTATTTTCCAGGTTGAGAAAGATAAGGATGAATGGATGTTCACATAATATGACCAGTGATAAAAGTAAGTTTGTAAGTTTGGAAAAGTATGATGGAGGACTGGTTAGGTTTGGAGATGATGCAGATGCTAAGATTTGTGGAAGAGTATCTATTTCTTTTTATGGAAAGCACAATACAGATGATGTTCTATATGTGAAGATTTTTAAAGAACAATATTTTGAGTGTTGGTCAGATGTGTGACAAAGGTTATGATCTGAGATTCAAGGATAATGGATACAAGATCATGGAAAGCTCTGAAGCAGTGATTGCTATTAGTAAGAAGAATAGAGGTAATGTTTATCACTTGAGAGGAACTAATTATTGTTGTTTGTTGGCTTAGATAGATGAGAGTTGGTTGTGGTATAGAAGGATGTGTCATATCAATTTTGACAACTTGGTGAAGATAAGTTCAGTATAGGCTGTGAGAGATCTGTCAAAGCTTGTGAAGCTTTCTAATAATATTTGCAAGGAATGTCAATTGGGGAAGCAGACAAGAACAAGCTTCAAAAGTAAATATCAATATTCTACTAGATTGCTAGAGCTGGTGCATACAGATTTGTGTGGTCTTATAAGAACAAGAAGTTTTCAAGGAGATAGGACTCCTGAACAGAATGGAGTTGTTGGAAGAAAGAACATGACAGTTGAAGAAGCTGCTAGGATTATGATCAAGGAGGTTGACCTACCAAAAGTATATTGGAGAGAATCTATACATACTGCTGTCTACATTCAAAGCAAAGTTCAAGTCAAAGGTAATGGTACAAAAACTCTTTATGAATGGTGGTATGGAAGAGTTCCTACAATGAAATATTTCAAATTTTTTGGAAGTAAATTTTATATCAGAAGAGAAGAAGAGCTAGGCAAATGTGATGCTGGCTATGATGAATAAGTTTTCCTCAGATACTCTATAAAGAGTAAGGCCTGCCTATGCTACAATAAGAGACATAGAAAGATCATTGAGAGTGCTAATGTGAAGGTTGATCCAGACAAGGAAAGAATATCATATCTGAGTGGCTATGAATCAGATGAACCTATTGCTATAGTAAATACAAAAAAAGTTGAACAAGAAGATAGTAAAGATGAAGAAGAAAAGGTTCCAAAGTGTTGTTAAGACTCCCAGGTATGTAAGGATTAATCATTTTGAAGATCATATTATTGGTGACAAAAACAAAGGGGTATTGACAAGGAAAAGAGCTGCAGAAGAATAGGTGAACTACTATTTACTCTCAAAGATTAAACCTAATACTATAAGTGAAGCCTTCAAAGATGATAATTGGGTAAAGGCTATGGAAGAAGAGCTGATGCAAATAGAGAAGAATCAAACTTTGGGAACTGGTTCCTAGACCTGTAAATAAGAATGATATTGGAACTAAATGGGTTTTTAGAAACAAGATGAATTAGAATGGAGTAGTAAGAAGCAGAGCAAGACTAGTATGCAAAGGATATTCTCAAGTTGAAGGTATATATTTTAAGGAGACCTAAGCTCCTGTGGAAAGGATTGAAGCAATCTGAATGTTTTTGGCATTTGCAACACATAAAGATTTCAATGTGTACCAAATGGATGTGATGTCAGCATTCGTGAATGGTGAGCTAGAAGAAGAGGTTTATATTGAACAACCAGAAGGATTTCAGTTATCAGACCAAGGGGATATGGTGTGCAAATTGAAGAAATCCTTATATGGATTGAAACAAGCTTCTAGAGCATGGTATGCAAGGTTGGACAAGAACTTGTTGCAATTAGGGTTTAGTAAAGGTACTGTAGACAGTAATCTCTATTTCAAAATCAATGATGATCAAATTCTGACTGTTGTAGTCTTTGTTGATGATATTAACTTTGTAGGCAATGAAGGTATGTGTAAGAAATTACAGAGGAAATGCAAAAGGAGTTTGAGATGTCTATGTTTGGTGAAATGAATTTCTTTCTAGGACTGTAGATTACTCAATTAGATAAGGAATTTTCATTTCTCAGTCCATGTATGTGAAAGAGTTGTTGAAGAAGTTTGGAATGGAGGACTCTACTCTAGTATGTACTCCCATGGTAAGTAGTTGCAAGCTAAGCAAGAATGATGAATCACCTAAGACTGACTAGAAAAGGTATAGGTCAATGATTGGAGGACTGCTTTACCTAACCTGTACTAGACCAGATGTAATGCATGTAGTTTCTCTTATGGCAAGATTTAAAGAGGACCTAGAGAGTCACATGTGATGGTAGTTAATAGAATCATGAGGTATTTAAAAAGGCACTTCAGACTATGGATTGTGGTATCCAAAAGATATTTATTTCACTTTTAGTGCTTATACAAATGCAGGTTGGGCTAGAAATGTTGATGATAGAAAAAGTACAAGTGGAGGTGCTTTCTTCTTGGGTAATAGATTGGTTTCATAGTTGAGCAAGAAGCAAGATTCAATTTCTTCGTCTACTGTAGAAGCAAAATATATTGCTGCAGCATGTTGTTGCACTCAAGTGCTATGGCTGAAGCAAACACTGAAGGATATAAGAGTTTTGTATGGAGAACCAATTTCAATCTTTTGTGACAATACAAGTGCTATAACCATTTCAAAGAATCCAGTGATGCACTCAAGAACAAAGCATATATCAATAAGGTATAACTTTATGAGAGAAAAGGTAACAAAGAATGAAGTAACGATGGAATATGGGTCTACAAAGGATCATATTGCAGATATTTTCACTAAGCCTCTGCCTAAGGATACTTTTGAGTATCTTAGGGAGAAGTTAGGGGTTATTACCCCTCCTGCTCTTAACTAAGATGCATAGAAAGTGCATCAGTCTAGTGGTGCCCAAAGTGTCATTCTTTGATTTAGATTAATTTTTTGAAGGCTACCTCTTAGGGGGAGTAGGTAGATGTTGCTAATAGGGGAAGTGGAAGAGTAATTCTAGTCTGATCAGAGTAGTTGTGTGCAAGTATGTATAGAGGAAGAGAAGTGATGTCCTTTGCCATTGATGCCAAAGGGGGGAGAAATCATGTGAAAAAATTAGGGGGAGAAAGAATTTAGATGTGTAAAGAGAAAGGGGAAGAAGGTAATCAATGTAGAATCTTTTCTTGATGGTCCTTATAGTTTTTCACATCAATGTTGCCATCAATGACAAAGGGGGAGATTGTTGCAAGTATGTGCTAACTGGTGTTGTCATTGATGTCAACATATCTATGTTGTCATTGGTGTCAACTGTGCTCTTGTTTTGATGCTTACATGTGTTGAGTTAGTTGCTTTGTATTGGATTATATAATTTTTGAAGATAATGAGAAAGTGTTCCTGATATTGAGTTTCCAAGTACTTTTGAGAAAATTTGCTTTCCCAGTGGAAATAGTGTGTTACATAGTATTTTGGCTTGCAGAAGAACAATGCAATGTTTTGCTCCGCATATCCTGTATATTGAATATCTTTGTCTGTGATTTGGAAGTTATGTTAAGGGATGTCTGTAGTTGCTATGTTTCAAGTTTGAGCCTTCAGTGTGAAGATTTGAGTGAGTCTTGTCCACTAGAATAAAAACTAATTTTCTCAGTATTTAATGGTGATAGGGAGAATATATTCTTCTTCACATCTCTCCGCATTTAAGTTTTATTGTTTGTGGTTCTAAAGTAAACTTTGCAATGATGTTATGTGTCTTCAATTCAAATGGTTCATGATTTGATGCTCTGCAAGTGATCTTTTCTTTGACAGTGGCTGACAGTAATGTTTAAGTGCTTCGCTTTGAAGAAACTTTTGGATAAAGTAATTGGAGGTTATGCAAAAGTTCTTAGTGATTATAATGTGCTTGTGGATGTCTCTAGATCATATTCCTACCTTTTGATTGGTCCACAAAGTGTAATTTGGATTGTGGTTGAAGTGTGTTCCTAAAGGTCTTAGTGTTAACACCGGTCTTGGCCAACCTGGTTGTTCTCACTACTTGCGGTTATGCTTCAAAAATTGTGAAAGCCTGTTGTTGAGTGGGAGATTGTATTTCAATCCTAGCTAAGGCACGGTGTGGTCCACATTCATTCTTGTCTTTCGTAAACCTATTCTAATGTATGTTTGTAATGTAGACCTTGGAGATTGTTCCAATGGTTGATGATTGTAATGCCGACCTTGATGTACATTCCAAGGTTAATGAATTGTGTAAAAACATGTAATGAAGTCATGAATAATGGATGAATTTGTGAATATGTAAAGATAACTAGTTGTGTGTGAAGAAGACAAAAAAGAAGAAGAATTAGTACGCTTCAATGGAACTAATCATTAGCATGGAGTAGATGCTACTATCTCAATTCACCAACTCTTGCAGTGAGCCCTTTTGGCAGTGAGCCTCTTCTCTTGGCAGTGAACCCTTTCATTTGAGTAGTGAGCTCTGGGAAGTGAGCCTCTAATTTTTGGCATTGTTACTACTTATTATATTGTGATCTAACACTCACCATGGTTTATCCCTTATTGGGTTTTCCACATAACAATCTACCATCTCATGTGTTGAATGTGTGATTTTCTTAAGTTTCTAATTTCATGCTTTCGTGGTTAAATCATAATAATAGTAATTAAGTGGTTGAAGTGTTGAAGTTTATATGAAGTTAAGTTTTGGTTACAACTGATTCATCTCCCCCTCTCAATTGTCTTGAGCATTTGAACAAACGGTAGTTGTGAATCAAGTTACAAGGTTATAGTATAATCATTGGTGCATCATCTCTTAGGATCAATTTTAGTTTTATTAATCATACTTCTATCTCATTTTCTTGAAAGTTCATTAGATCCAAGGGGGATTTGAAGGGAGCTAGCTCTTTCGAAGGTTCATTCTCATTATAGACAACCCACAGTCTGAGAGTAATCTAATGTTTCATGGGATTGTTAGGCTTAGTGCTTGACAGTGTGCAATCCTCATGACAATAGTTTTTGGCATGCTTGGTGAGACTCTAAACTAAGTTTTACGCCACTTGAATACAATTTTTCTTTGTTATCTTTGTATGAACAATAGAGTTTCAACCTTTTGAGGTGAAAACAACATACCTAGTGACTCTATTCTTCTATTTTTTTTGCAGATCCAGTGCAGATAACACATGAGAAGAATCCAAAAAAAGGGAAGTTCAACTCCATTTGAGTATCTACAACTGTCACCACCAAAAAGAAGAGTTACGACAACAAGGAGAGCTCCTAGTCCAACAAGAAAAACCCATTCTACTCCTCCAAATCTTAGATTTGGAGGGGTTGATCAAATAAATATAGTAATAAACATCCAAATACAAACTTCACAACCTCCACCAATGACTAGAAGGTTAACTTTTGTGATATTTAATGCCAGCAACCCACTGCAGCTAGCACAACATGATGATATTCTGGTAGTAACATTGAGAGGCTTACCTTTATTCACTGATGAAGATCAAAATACTCCCATCAAGCATATCAAAGATGTGGCTACATTGTGTTTAGTCCATCATATAACACATGAAAATGTTGCAGTGAGACTTCTGTCTACATCTCTAAAGGGTAAGGCACTTCAGTAGTTTGGAGGATTGACTATAGGTTTAATAACCACATTAGATCTATTGGGTGAAGCTCTGAATAATTAATTTGAAGATAAGTTAGATAACCTCTCATTGGTTGAAAAATTAAGTACAATAAAGAGAGCTCCATAAGAGCACATGGCAGATTTTAACTTTCATTTTCAAAGGACTTGGGATAGAATACCAATAGTGGTAAGGCCTACTACTAATCATGCATTTCTATACTTTCTTAAAGTTTTAAATAGTGATATTGCAGTAATCATCCAATCAATGGGTGGTACAACACTACCAGATGCTTATGATGTTGACATAAGGGCTGAAAACAACCTAATTCAGCCTGGAAAGATAGCCCCAAGACCACCTATGCCCATTTTTCCAGAGGTACAACCACCTATCCCATTGTAAATCCCACCTATTGCTATTGTACCTATTGTGCTAGCCCTAAACTATCAAGTTACAACTCAAACAAAAGATGCCACAACCCCATCCTAAGAGCTTCAGGAGATTAAGGGGTTGTTACAAACATTTGGGAATGAATTAGTGAATATTAAAAAGCAATAGAGTCAAGTTTATAGGTCTTATCAGCCACCATATTAGAACCAACAGCAAAATAACTAGCATAATAGACCTCCATAATGGGCTGATAACCAAGGCTAAAGAAGCAATTTTAGCACAAGACCATATCAGCCTTATAACCAGCATGCTGCTAGCTCTTCTAGGGAGTTAGTTCTAGTTTAGAATAATATGGAACAAGAGTATGATTAGTGTTACCCATGTAACCAACCACACAACCAATCAACTTGCTCAAATGGCATGATAAATAATGCGTTAATGGTGCAAAATAATGTTGTGTTTTAGCAAAACACAGTACAAGAAAACTTAGAACAACAAATTTTTCATCCTGAATAGGAGCAACCTTATGCAACATTTATGAATTGGCAAGGTGAAGAGTTTTGTGGGGTAAAGCATACACAAAGGCAAAACCAATCAGCGCAATCCATAGAAGCTAACATGAGAGCCAAAAAGAGAGCTATTGACATAGGACAACAAGTTGGTAGAGGCTAAAATTAGGCTCAAACAAGCCAACAAGGTGTTTCTAGTCCATCATAGCCTCATAATGTTCAAGTTTTACCAAGAGGATAGCCTTTTCCAAAGAGGGAACAACCTAGAAAGCTGCCACAACAAGTACAATAGCAAGTGGATCCTACTGTTCGAAGAGGACAACCAAAGTTTGGTACCATGCCTTTCAATATTTTAGAATATATGAAAAACACAAATGTAAGCATGTCTATGTGGGAGTCAATGTCTCTTCTAGGCCAAAAAGGCTTGTTGTAAAAAGCCTTATCTAATGTCTCTTTGGCCAATGAGTGCAATCAAAACCAACATAGAGACTAGCCTAGAGTTGTGCTTACAAATGATCCACTAGTTTAGAAAGAATAGTAAACTCATGATGTTAAACTAGCACCATTTTATAGATCTTTGATTATTGGTAAACACCTAGTTCACAACTGCATTATTGATTCAGTTGCCAGTAGTTCAGTGATGCCCAAATAGATAGTAGATAAGTTGGGTTTGACTTATGAGCCACTATCCAAAGCAGTAGTATAATTAGATGGTACATCCATTAATACCATTGGAGTTATCAAAAATCTGGGTCTCACCTTGCATGCTTGCCAAAAATTTTCAATTCCACAAGATATATTTGTTATAGACCTACCCCCATACATTGCCTTTTGCCTTTCTAGGGATTTCATAGAAAAGTTGGGTGGTAATTTGTCAGTTGATTGGTCACATATGTGTTTTAGGACAAGATATGGTACTAGAGTAACTATCAAATCTAAACCCATTGCCAAATCACATTGAACCTTATGTTCCTAGTGCTGTAAATGCTAATTTAATTTATCGTGATGAGGAACAACCTTCTATCTAGGAAAATAACACCCCAAGAGATAATATTACTGATCTCATTTTAGATGAATGGGTTGTTGACCTATTTTCCTCTATCTAGAGTTAAATAGTTCACCTTGTATATCCCTTGAAAATCCTTTAAAAAATGACCCTACAAGGCTTAAATCCTTCACATACTCATGCCCTTTCTTGCCAAATTTTCCAAAATCTCACCTGGAGAGTCTTTTCCAAAAAAATAGAAAAACCCAGAAATCTTATAGCTTCCAGTATTTTCCATCGCAAGGTTTCTCAGTTTCATGCTTAGTATTTGTGTATGCATTTTTTTGAATGTATATTTGCATATACATTCTCCATTGTATGTTCACACATACAAAGGGCAGATACAAGGTAAATATGCAACGATTAGAAGAAAAGATCAAATGCAAAGATTAGATGTATATACGCATATACATTCACCATTGTATGTTCAAAAATACAAGTGAAGCATACAAGGCAAATATACAAAGGGAGGATACAAGAAGGCAAAGGGTACAAGTTTTCTTCGGTGTAACAATAACTATCAACAGCCAAGTCTAAGGTTTTTCTGATGCACCGATGAAGAGTGTAAGGAAATGGTATATATAAAGGTCATATACAAATGGAAATGTACATCAATAAATATGCAAAGGGAATGGTCTTCGGCAGGACAAGGCCCATCGGTAGCCAAGTCCAAGCTCTCTCCGATGAGCTAATGCATATACAAGGCAATAGAACCAAAATGGTCATTGGCAGGACAAGCCTCATCAGGAGCTTAGTCCAAGGTTTCTGCGGTCGGCCGATGAAGATACAAAGACAAGATGCATGGAAACATACAAAGCAAGAGATACAAACGGTGGGGTCTACTTTGATACAAAAGTCATTCTATATCAGGCCATTGTATCTTACATACCATCGCACATACAAAGTGCACATGCAAGGCAAGATAAAAAGGGTGGGGTCCACCAATTGTATGTTTGCACATACAATCTAACATACAAGGGAATATGCAATCCTAAGATGCAAAGCCCAGACCCGAAATGAATATGCATTCTAGTTGATAAAGGCCAAAGCCTGATTGTATTTATGTTTTGCTTGTATATTCGCATTGTATATGTGATATATAAGGCCGATATACAAAGGGGTAATATACAAGGGCCGGACCCAATGTCCATTTCAACTTGCTTCATAATCTTTTGAGTTCCACATTGTATGTATATTTACGATTGTATGTTTGCATATACAATTAGATATACAAAGGGTTGCATGCATGATACAATGGTTTTCAACGTGATAAAGTGCATCGGCCACTCTATTTTTAGTCATTCTGATGACCGATAAGGAGGATACATTATTCAGTGATGGGTCTCAAAGCTCAACTCAGTGACTAATCAGGTGGTGCCATGTGTCAGGGTTGATCCAAAGGCCAATTCAAAAGGGGCCCTCTCTTGTATGTTACCATTGTATTGTATATGCAAGCGACATACAAATGAATATACAAAGGGATTTCAAAGGCCAATTTAGATGCCAAATGCAAGCACACATACAATGAACATTTTGGCAAGATCATGCTCATTGGTAGCTCAACTAGAGGTCACCCCGATAGCCCGATACCTACAAATCAGTTTGCATCTCAGGGTGATATAAAAATGCAATTTGAAAATATCTTTGACTGTGAATATTTCCCCTGTTCTGGCAAATTTTGACATGCTTCAAAATGCAAAAGTGTTTGTTTTTGCCCCCTCCTTCATCTGGTGGGTTTTTGAGGGGAATATTCCCAATTTCAAATTTTGAATCTAGATTTGTATGCTCAATCGACTAGATGTTTCACCGACCATCTTTGCATATGCAAATGCAAATATTTGTTGCATTTATGGATGTAGATCGATGATTTAGTAGCTCACATTAAAGATTCAAAATATCTTCTATCTGCCCCAGTTCCAAATCTTTTATTCCATAACTTCTTGTAGGTGGACGTCCCTTCAAGGCAGATATTTCCTGACAGAGCCATGGGCAAAATTGGTGGTAACCGACAAAGGCCAAAAATGTAAAATGATATATATGCATGAAATGCATATGTAATAGTTGTTGGTTGTTCTTCTGGGCTATTTTTGTAATGGCTATTTCGCCTCTCTAATCAATATAAACTAGTATTTTACCTCTCCCTTATTTTTTTACACTGTGTCTGCCCTTCAGGACCTCTGTTAGAATTAATATGAATCTGTGTAAGTCTTTCCAGATGTGAGATTATTACTATGTTGATTTAGTTGTAGCCAAACACATTTAAATCTAGTGTATCACTTATTTCATTTCAACATTCCTTCTAACCCTTTTCCTACCAAGCATTAGCACTAGGTTTAGATGCATTTCTCTAAGCTTTAGGCTTAGAAAGAGTAAGTCAGCCTTCTCTAGAGGTCTGATCTCATTACAAGAGGTCCCACACTTCGAGATCATTCCCATTGTGTCATTGGAATGCTTGGACTCTCTCCAAGTAGGGTGCAATTTCATGTGATGACAGTTTTTGGCACGCCTGGTGGGACTAGTTTGATGAAATTCTCATCAAGGTACTAAGAGATTTTGTGTTTCTCCTAGTATTACTAGCCTTTAGAGGCAATACAAACAACACCATGGTGACTCTACTAAACAAATCAGCTGGTTTCAGCAGCCCAAGCACCTAAGATTTCATCAAAGATCAGGATTTTGGTGGTTTTCCTTGTCTATTCAACTTGAAGAAGAATATCAATCACCTGGTGACTCCTTTGGTATGTATCTAGTTTCTCTTTGGTTGCTGACCTATTTCATTCTAAATTCTGACATTTTTATGATTATCCAGCATTTACATGCTATAAAATGTCATAATTTTATGGGAATCATGGCTATTCCCCTACCCCTACTCAGTCTTCTTGGAAGCCTAATAATGCTTGTTATCAACCCCAAATAGACTACTTTGATCCTATCTAGTACAACTACCCTCCTAATCCATCCCAAGTTGTTGCCCCTGAGAATATTGATGCTTTCAATGAGCTCATGAACAGTTTCCTAAAGCTTGACAGACTTTTGGGCAATGAAAAAAAAAGAGGCAATGTACAGTCGGCCCTAGTGGTTTTATGATCTCAACATCATAAGCTTGTATGGTCTCAAGAAGTTCTACCTAAATATAAATAGGGAGGTTAATGAATTGATAGAAATGCTAAAACATGACCAGTAATAAGAGGCACAAGAGGGGGTTTTCCAAGAAAACCTTGTTATAAGGGTATGAACTCAAGAGCAACAGATGAGACCGATGGCCTAATCAATCCCCTCCATTCCTAGTTTCAAAAATCCTCTCCCTTTCACACCTACTCAGCCTTTTGTTGAAGAAGCCCCAAAATTTAAGATTCTAATCTTTAGGGGGGATAATCCATGTATGCCTCCAAAACCGCTTCCTAGTTTTAAAATCCCAATTTTTAGAGGCCCTCAGCATTCATAGGAGCCTATTCCAACACAAATTCTATCCTCTATCTCCTGTTTGCAGCCTTTTCAAATCCATCCCTTAGACCAAAGTGAATCTATGAAAGAGGCTTAAACTTCTACACCATGGCAGCCTTCTTGGGCCAAGCATCCTAGTTACAAAGTAACAAAACTTGTAAAGGTAAATCCTCTCATATCAATTCAAAATTAGGTAGAGAAAATAGTTGTAAAATCAAAGCCTATCATAATTCCAAGTTTTAGGGGTTCTTTTTTGACCCAAGAGCAACCTAGACTCCACAAGTTTCCAAGCTTCAAATCCTATATTGCTCCACAAGTCCCTGTTCCTGTACAAGCTCAAATTTGTCCAAAACTCTCTCCCCTCCAAGAAATTCAAGAAGGTATTTAGGCCTCTTTCCCTGATGCTATTTCAATCTTCAAGGGTGGACCTATTGTCTACCAAGATAATTGGAAAGATGAGCCAACAGAGGAGGTGGAAGAAGAATAAAATAATGAGAAGTAGTTTATTCCTACTCTCACAAAGATAGAATTGTTTGAACCTCTTACATCTGTGAGTACTGTTAACCCAAATAAGGGATTGAGTCCTCTAGACTTTAGTTCTTTTGAAACCTTTTCTCATCCATCTGATCAAGAAAACAAGGTTGAAATGCAAAGAGTGCATGGGGAAAACCTTCAACTATAGAGGCAACTTAAACACAATCCACTAGAGCTGCAGTCAAAGGATGGAGGCATAGGGGAAAAAGTTGCTAAGGTCACTTTAGAAGTGGATGATGCTGCCCTACTTCATGAGCTACCTAATTATGTTGAAGACAAAGAAGATGAGCAGCTGGTTGTGGATATGCAACAACAAGAAAACATGGAAAGTAATGACAAATTGTTGTAGTTTGAGGCTGATATAACAATTGAAAGTTCATTGGAAGAGGCTACCTCATTGTTTGAACATTTGCCTTCCTTTATTGGAGAAGAAAAACTTGATTTGGAGGGCACTTCTTTGAGAAATAATGGGAATTTTGAGCTTGGGCCTGCTATTTCTAAAAGTCTTCTAAGAGCTGATAGCCTTGATGAGCTACTGGCTGTCCTAGTGAAAGAAGATGGTTCATTGACAATAGAGAAGGAGTCAACATGGAAAACTATCATGCAAGAAAGGTTTGAAGAATGCAGCCATGATGACATTATATCAACCTTCTTGGGTTCTTTAAAGGAAGAAGGAGAAAACCATGAGGTCCCAAGTTAGCTTTTACACACTCAAGAGCAACATGAGAGTCAAATGGCAGGCACCATCATACCAAATGAGGAACAAGATGAGAAAGAATCAGAGCAGAGACATGAGATCAAACATGATGATTTATATGTCACTTCAAGGGGATGCCCAATCAGGCATCTAGCCCAGCTAGAGACACATCAAGAGGAATCATCACTTGTCATGCTTACCTCTAAGCATGAAGTTGAGCATCAAAATGAGTCAAATCAGCCCATTTATTCACCACAAGTTACAACATCAGCAATCAGTCCAGGTGGATAGGTGAGTTTATCTCTATTTTGTGGGGGGTGTTAATCAATTTGTCATATGCCCATTCCCCCCTCACCTCTTTTTAACTGCCCAAATGCATGAGAAACATTGTAAATTGTTAAGGAAGGGCAGTTACTTTCAAGAACCAGTTAATGGCTTTGTTTAAGGTCACCTCTGACGGGTTAGTTTAAGATTAGAGTAGGTTTTATTTCAGTTTAGTTTTCCTTTCAATAAGTGCCCTTGCACTCTGCTGTATTCTTATTAGGAGATACATGCTTTCTTGTCGTTTTTGTTTTGGCTTGGTAGCTTGCCCAGTGCTGCAGTCTTTTTTGACTACATGCCCAATGAATGCATAAGGCCACTGATCTAATGTTTAGCAAGCAAACATCCCATAGAGGTCAGCAAAATGTTGACCTATTTTCATCTGTCTAGAGTTAAATAGTTCACCTTGTATATTCCTTGAAAATCCTTTAGAAAATGACCTTACAAGGCTTAAATCCTTCACATACTCATGCTCTGTCTTGCCAAATTTCCCAAAATTTCACCTAGAGATTCTTTGCCAAAAAATTAGAAAAGCCCATAAATCTTTTAGCTTCAAGTATTTTCCAACGTAGGGTTTCTCAGTTTCATGCTTAGTATTTGTGTATGCATTTTTTTGAATGTATATTCGCATATACATTCGCCATTGTATGTTCACACATACAAAGGTCAGATATAAGGTAAATATGCAAAGATTAGATGTATATACACATATACATTCGCCATTGTATGTTTAAAAATTCAAGTGAAGCATACAAGGCAGAAATACAAGTGAAGCATACAAGGCAAATATACAAAGGGAGGATACAAGAAGGCAAGGGATATAAGTTTTCTTCAGCATAATAATAACTATCAGTGGCCAAGTCTAAGGTCTTTCTGATGGGCCGATGAAGGGTACAAGGCAATGGTATATACAAAGGTCATATACAAATGGTAATGTACATCAGTAAATATGCAAAGGGAATGGTCTTCAGTAGGACAAGGCCCATCGGCAACCAAGTCCAAGCTCTCTCTGATGGGCTGATGCATATACAAGGCAATAGAACCAAAATGGTTATCGGCAAGACAAGCCTCATCGTGAGCTTAGTCTAAGGTTTCTCCAATCGGCCGATGAAGATACAAAGACAAGATGCATGCAAACATACAAAGCAAGAGATACAAAAGGTGGGGTCTGCTTTGATACAAAAGTCATTGTATATCAGGTGATTGTATCTTACATACAATCACACATACAAAGCACACATGCAAGGCAAGATACAAAGGGTGGGGTCCACCAATTGTATATATATACAATTGTATGTTTGCACATACAATCAAACATATAAGGGAATATGCAATCCTAAGATGCAAAGCCCATACCTAAAATGAATATACATTCTGGTTGATAAAGGCCAAAGTTTGATTGTATATATGTTTTTGTTGTATATTCACATTGTATATGCAATATACAAGGCTGATATACAAAGGGGTAATATACAAGGGCCGAACCCGATGTCAATTTCAACTTGCTTCATAATCTTTTGAGTTCCACATTGTATGTATATTTGTGATTATATGTTTGCATATACAATCAGATATACAAAGGGTCGTGTGCATGATACAATGGTTTTCAGAATGATAAAGTGCATCAGCCGCTCTATTTTTAGTCATTCCGATGGCCGATAAAGAGGATGCATTGTTCAGGAATGGGTCTCAAAGCTCAACTCAGTGACTAATCACGTGATGCCACATATGTGTCAGGGCCTATCCAAAGGCCAATTCAAAAGGGGCCCTCTCTTGTATGTTTCCATTGTATTGTATATGCAAGGCGACATACAAATGAATATACAAAGGGATTTCAAAGGCCGATTTAGATGTCAAATGCATGCACACATACAATGAACATTTCGGCAAGACCATGCTTATCGGCAGCTCAGCTAGAGGTCACCCCAACAACCCGATACCTACAAAGCAGTTTGCATATGAGGGCAATATACAAATGCAATTTGACCATAGCTTTGACCGTGAATATCTCCCTTGTTTCGGCAAATTTTGAAATGCTTCAAAAGGCAAAAGTGTTTATTTTTTCCCCCTCTTTCGTCTAGTGGGTTTTTGAGGGGAATATTCTTACTTTCAAATTTTGAATCTGGATTTGCATGCTCAATTGATTGGACATTTCAACGACCATCTTTACATATGCAAATGCAGATATTCGTTGCATTTATGGGTGAAGATTGATGATTCAGTAGGTCGCATTGAAGAATCAAAATATCTTCTATTTGTCCCAGTTCCAGATCTTTTATTCCATAACTTCTTGCAGGTGGACGTCCCTTCAAGCCAGATATTTCCTGACAGAGCCATGGGCAAAATTGGTGGTAAGCAACTAAGGCCAAAAATGTAAAATGATATATATGGATGAAATGCAAATGTAATAGTTGTTGGTTGTTCTTCTAGGCTATTTTTGTAATTGCTATTTGGCCTCTATAATCAATACAAATTGGTATTTTGCCTCTCCCTTATTTTTTTAACATTGTGTCTACCCTTCGAGACCTCTGTTAGAATTAATATGAGTCTGTGTAAGTCTTTCTAGCTGTGAGATTATTATTGTGTCAATTCGATTGCAGCCAAATGCATTTAAATTTGGTGTATCACTTATTTCATTTCAACATTCCTTCTAACCCTTTTCCCAGCAAGCATTAGCACTAGGTTTAGATGCATTTCTCTAAGCATTAGGCTTAGAAAGAGGAAGCCGGCCTTCTCCAGAGGTTTAATCTCATTTCGCAAGGTCCCATGCTTCAAGATCATTCCCATTGTGTCATTGGAATGCTTGGACTCTCTCCAAGTAGGGTACAATTTTATGTGAATTAGGAATTTTTATGATCCATGAGAAGAGTCAAATTGTTCCTAACCTCATGAAGGGGGAAAATAGTAGGAACAATCAGAATAGCAAGGTAATGATTTTTTGCAGCTATATTTTGATGGTACAAGAAGCAAAGTTGGTGCTGGAGGTGGAGCTATTCTCATTTTCCCTAAAGGTGAGAAGTATTATGCAGCTTTTCAATTTGCTTTCAACTGTACTAACAATACAGTAGAATATAAGGCACTCATTCATGGTTTGGAATTGGCCAAGAAGAAGAATATCAAGTGTTTATAGGTATTTGGTGATAGTGAGCTAGTTGCCGACCAAGTGAGGAATGTGAATGTAACCAAAAAATGACTTAATTATGTCATATAAGCACAAAATATGGAATTTAATTGAAGATGATGCTCTTAACCTATTGTCTGTACAAAGAAGACAAAATAAAGAAGCTGATAAGCTGGCAGCCATGGGAGCTGAGTTTGATATCCCAAAAGAAATTAGAAATATTAAACAACAATAGTATGTGAAGATAGTTGTGAGACCATCAGTCCCAGATAACAACACTCATTGGCAAGTCTTTGATAGTGATGAGCAGATTGCTAACTTTCTCATTGAAGAGGCTAAGTTTTCAGCTAGAAATCAGCAAAAATTACATCAATTTGAAGATCAGATTCTCTAACTCCAGACAAACAAGCTGCAAAATAGTTTTGTTACCTTAGAATCCATCTTTAATTCAGATGATTAGTTGAGAAGAGAAAAGGCTAGCACACTGATCAAGGAGAAACATTATGAATCTTTTGAGATTTTCAAAGCCAATCTTCTCAACCTGGGAAAGGTATGTACTAAGGAAGGTAAGCAGAAATTTGTTTTACTATGTCAAGAGTATGATGATATTTTTGCTTGGGAATACAAAGATCTGAAACGTTTTAATCTAGAACTAGCTTAGCACACTATTGAGCTAGAACCGACTACAAAAATAGTGAGGCAAAAACAAAGGCCTCTTAATCCCAAGATGGAAATTCTTATGAAGACTGCACTTAATAAGTTGATTCAAAGTAGCATTATATTTCCCATCAAACATACATCCTGGGTGTCAAATTTGGTTCCTGTAAGAAAGAAAAATGGTGAAATTAGGCTGTTGGTTGATTCCAGGGACTTAAACAAAGCCTCATTAAAAGATCATTATCTGATGCCTTCAATGGAGCAAATTTTGCAAGTTGTATTAGGTTCTAAGAGGTTTTCATTGTTGGATGGATTCTTAGGTTATAATAAGATTTTGGTTAAAGAAGAGGATCAGTTCAAAACAACATTCACAACAAAATGGGGTACCATGGCTTACAAAAAGATGCCTTTTGGGCTGTCAAATGTTGGAGCAACCTTTTAGAGAGCCATGGATATGGCCTTTCAAGGTGCCATGAACAATTTTGTGAGAGGAACCTCCTACAATAAAATAATGAAAATGCATGAAATAACAGAAATAGAAGAACATAGAAGAAATTTCCCTTTGCAAGGTAATGTATCCCCATTGGTAATCATGACTTCAAAGTTTGAGCAAGGATGAACAAAATAATCAACCTGTTTGGCTATTCGAGGGTCAATGAAGTTATGAGTACTACCAAAATCAATGAGTATTGTAAGAGGGAGCTTCTTGAAGTAACCCTTGACCCACATGGTTTGTGGGGTGGTGACTCCTTCTACGGCATGGAGAGAGATCTCTAGGTAGTCTTCCTGAGAAGTAGGGTCAACATGCAACTGTTGAATTTCAACCTGATTAGCTATTGTATCATGAGTATCTGCATAAACTTCAGTTTTAGGTGGAGAATCCACATCCAAGAGATAGATCTTTTACTCAACACATTTATGTCCTTGAGTGAATTTGTCATTACAATTATAATAAAGCCCTTTTTCTCTATATGCCTGTATCTCTACTTCAGTCAAATGCTTGATAGGAGTTGGTCTAGGAGTTGGCATTATTTAAGGACTTTAGGAATCCATATTTCTGAATGGAACAAAATTAGATTTAGAGCATTATTGAGCTGTGATCTTGTCCTCTGCCAACTTAGCCAACCCTAAGGCTTCCATGATTGTGCTTGGATAGAACATTTTAACCTCAGAGCTAATTGCATCCTTCAAACCACTGACAAAACAACTCCTGAAGAAGTCATCAGACAATCCCTCTATGATTGGCTAGTTTTTCAAATTATGTTTGATATTCTCTCATAGTGCCTGTTTCATACAATTTTGTGAGTGCTCCTGTGAAGTCATCAAAAGCACTAGGGCCAAATCATTGCAAAATGAGTTTGCAATAATCTGTCCATTTTGGCTTTTCATGAGCTTTGATGTACCAATGGAACCATTGAAGGGCTTCATGTTCCAAATGAAAGGAGGCAAGTGGGACTTTGTTGACATCAAAAGTATTATGTAGACTGAAATATTGTTCTGCCTAGTATATCCATTCAGTCGAATCATCATCATTGAAGTGAGGAAAATCAAGCTTCAGTCCATGAAAATTGCCGAAAGAAGAAAACCCTATATCTGCAGAAGACTCTAGCTATCATCGATTGTTCATGGCTGAATGCTAAAGATTGAGCCCAAGAATTTTTTCATCCAGATCTTGGAGTTTGGTCTTGATGGCTGCAAGTTCCTCCCCTATGATTTTTTTTCCTGCGCAGGTGACAACCATAACCCAGATTTTTTTGTTTTATTTTTTTTTGGAATGGATAGAAAAACAAAAACAAAAACATTTTTAGTAAAGGAAAATTTGGATTTGGAAAAAAATCTGATAGGTAATTGGGGTTTGACTAGGGTTTGGACACTATCTAAGAGATAGGGAAGTAGAAAATGGGGATTTCAGAAGTAGGGTGAAAGAATGGGAAAATTTGTCCAAGAGGAACAAAGGAGCAGAATGGAATTTCAAGGGTTTGAGTGAATTTTCAAAAGAAACAGAGCTAAAGCAAGGAAGATATGGAAAAAAATAGAATTTTTTTATTCATTTTTTTTTAAACGATTTGTAATGGGATCTGCAAATGGATCTGGATAGATTCAATCTATGATTTGTCAGCTGGTAATAGATATGGACCCCATGTATGTTTGGCTTCCTAAAGGTTTAGGGGATTCACTCAGCTACCAATGTTATCTAACGGCTTGCATATTGGGGCAGTACCCCTCACTCCATAGCTCAGGTAAAACTGATAACTGCTTTTCCACAAATGACAGCTCTTGGTTTACCTCACGGATGGGAACTAGTTAATTAGGTAGAGGTCATTACCCTTTTTGCTGGCAGGTCCTCTCAATGGGCTAGCTACTTTAGGGTTCCTGTGGTACTCCTCACAATGAGTTTTAGGGCTATGCCTAGGCACTTCCCACAGTTAAGTGGATACAAATTATTCCATGATCCAAACCTGCAATTGAAATAAACAATACATATGCAAAGAAAAAAGAACTATTGCAATAATCACAGCACCTGGAGGTCACTGCGAAAAAAAATTGGCAAAAAATTCCACCCAATGAGCCTAAGAAAGTGCTCTGATACTAGATGAGAGGAACCTCTTGCAACAAAATAATGAAAATGCACAAAATAATAGAAATAGCATAAGACAGAAGGAATTTATTGATCGCAAGCCACTTCGAGGGGGAAACCTCCTTTAAGCAAGCTCAATACAATAAACTCATGGATGCCTTCATTGGCCTCAACACATACTTATATACTAAGTCTAATCTAAACAACTATTACTTCCCATGAATGTGGTATAATACAATATACTCACGGGATGACTTACAAAGCATATGCGTCCAAATGTAATATACTAACAAAGTAAAGAGAAGGGGATAACACGGCTTCCTAACAGTTTGTATTGGTTTATCTAGATGATATCACTATGTTTTTAAAAGATAAAAAAGATCATTTTTCTCATTTGAGGCAAGTATTTGAAAGGTGTGGAGAGTATGGTGTCTTTCTCAATCTAAAAAAATGCATCTTTGTTGTCAATGAAGGTAAACTACTGGGTCATATTGTGTCCAAGCATGGGATCACAATTGATCGAGAAAGAATAAGTGTCATTTCATCCTTAGCCTTACCAACCCACAAAAAGGGATTGCAAATTTTCGTAGGAAAAATTAATTTTGTAAGAAGGTTCATTCCAAATATTGCTAGTCTTTTGAAGCCTCTAATATCTATGCTTAAAAAAAACATTGGTTTTGGCTGGACCAAGGAGGGAAAAAATAGTTTTGAAGACATCAAAGTAGCTATAGTAGTAGCACCAACATTGATAAATCCAGACTTTTTAAAGAATTTCATATTGTATGCTTATGGAGGAACTGATACTATATCTTCTCTACTAACACAACAAAGCAAGGATAATCAAGAGAAGCCAATTGCCTTTTTTGGCCAACGATTAGAGTGTTATGAACAAAGGTATTCATTTGTAGAAAAGCATGTACTTGTTGTTATTAGAAGCTTTTAAAAGTTCAGGCACATGATTTCTAACAATAAAATTCAGCTGATGGTTGCCCATCCAAGTGTAAAGGAGTTCTTGTTAAGAAAGGATTTAGGAGATAAAAGGGATGGATGGGTAACTAAAGTAATGGAATATGATGTTGATATTGAGGTTACTAAGCTAGTTAGAGGTAAAGGATTATGTGAACAACTTTCTGAGAGTGCAAAAAATGACTTAGAAATTCAAAAACAATTTGTTTTGATGGCTCTCTAAAAGGTTGAAGTAGTTCACAACTTGTTATCCCAGCAAATGGCACTAGCTAGACACATGAAATTATACACCATTTGTAGACTGGTCAGTGCCCAGTAGGG
Source organism: Cunninghamia lanceolata (assembly GCA_027924645.1). Lineage (NCBI taxonomy): Eukaryota > Viridiplantae > Streptophyta > Pinopsida > Cupressales > Cupressaceae > Cunninghamia > Cunninghamia lanceolata. The sequence continues at coordinate 13,531,858 of BSBN01000892.1, forward strand.
CTAAATACTGCTAAAGTAAGGTATTTCATACTTCAATCCATTCCATATGTTATTTTGAATGACACCTTGTTTAGAAAAGATTACAATGGTGTACTTTTAAGATGCATACAATCAGACTAGATTGGAAAGCTCTTGCATGAGTTCAATGATGGACTAGCTAGTCCATCATTAAGTTGGGTATTATTGGCTATCTCTTTTCAAAGATGTGCATACATGGGTGAGAAAGTGTTTGAAATGTGTTATATTTGTAAAGAAACAGAAGCTGGCAACCTTGCCACTACAGCCCATTTCAGTTAATCATCCTTTTATAAAGTGAGGCCTTGATTTTATTTTAACACACCATCTAGTTTTGGCCACAAGTGGGTGTTAATAGCTATAGATTATTTCACCAAGTGGATAGAAGCAGTAGCTTTGAAGGAGGCAAATGAGAGTGTTGTAGTAATTTTTTATGAAGACTTAATTGTCGAGTTTCGTGTACCATATTCTATTATTTTAGATAATGCTTTAGCTTTTGTTGGCATGAAACTAACTGACTGGACCATTAAACATGGTGTTTATTAAGTACTTATTCAAACTACTACCCTCAAGGGAATGAACAAGCTGAGTCCACTAATAAGAACCTAATCGGGATTATCAAAAGGACTATAGAAGAAAACTTGAGGACCTGGCATTAAAAGATGAAATCAACCTTATAGGATGATAGGGTAACACCTGAAAGATCAATAGGTCAGTCCCCATTTATGCTTGTGTATGGGAGGGAAGCCAAGATACCTATTTTAGCTTAGTTACCAGCTCTAACTCTCATGTAAAAACTTGAGATGATGGAAGAAGGTCCTATGGAAGTATAGTTGACTAAGTTATTAGAGATGGAAGAGACAAGGAAACAAATAGTATAGTAGTTGAAGATGCATTTGATGCAAATGAAAAGGACATTTGACAAGAGGGCAGCACCTAGACACTTCAAGGAGGGAGACATTGCCCACAATTGGGATGAATTAAAGAGCAGACCTGGTAAGCACAACAAGTTTGATGCTATGTGGGGTGGCCCCTTCATGATTGTTGAACAAAAATAGTATAATGCTTTTAGCTAGCCACTATGGAAGGAAAGGTGTTACCTATCCCAATCAATGGGATTCACCTCAAATAGAGTTTCTGAGGAGAGAAAGTTTACAAATGTATCATAGTAGAGTAGATGTTTCAGTTAATAATTATTGATCGCACATTTGTTTCAGTTTAATTTTTGTTTTCCAAGAAGTGCTGATGCACAATTTGTTGGCCATGTTTGGGGCTAGTCTAGTTTTATTTTTAGTTTAGTTTTGTTGTTGTTCTTTTTCTAGCATCTGAGTTTCAATAAGTTTTATGAGTTGTAAAGGGCCAAGAAAAGACTCTATTGCCCAACGGATATACTAGGAAACTGGTCAAGAGAGTTTTAGTAGGCAAAACTAGTGTAGAGGTCACCAAAAATGTTACCTAATTGTGCATTCAAGCCGAATTAGATTAGGCTAGGACAACATTGATATTTGCTTCTTTGAAGAAGTAGATAGGTCCAAGGGGAAGAATAGGGAAAAAGGAGAGGTCATAGCCTACTATGGCAAGCCTACTACTCAAGTAGAAGGGTTTTACTATGATAATTTTTACCAGATTCATGTCGCAAATCAATAAGAGTGGCTAAACAAACCAGATAAAATGGAAGGGCATCCTATCAGAGTAGGAGGCATTCCAAAGGAGGCAAAATTGAAGAGAGAGCTAATGTATGTGTTGTAGATTATTTTCATTGTTCATTCATTATAGTTGATACATTATCAAATGAAAAAAGGTACATAAACTTTGGTAAATCTATTCATGATTATGAACATCTATATCATGCAATCATTTTTAGTTTAACTTTATGCAATTGATTCACAAAGGAGAAGCAATATAGAAAAGCATTGTAGAAAATAGTTGTTCATATTCATAAGAAAAAAGTCTTTATATGCTCCCACACAAGCCATGGGATTAATTGTTCAAGATGCAATAAAAGAGAACAAATACATCTAAAACAAAAAGTAATCATATAAGAGGGAGAAGGGATATGTCATTGCCTGAATAATGAATCCCACTACTGATAGCATCATCTTTAGTTTGCCCCATTGATATCTCCAAGTGGACCTGCAAGAGACAATAAAAAGGAATGTTAGAGCTCAGGATTCATTTTCACTCCTATATGAAATAGTATCAAAATGTACGTGCTACTTTTCATTAAGCATCTAATTAGGAGATAAAAGAGATAAACTACTCTAGAATGCAGTTATACAAGCACCAGAAAGAAAAAGGAGAAGAGATCTGATCACCATCAAAGGAAAGGCTCTTAGCCTCATTTGTTTTCTTAACTTGTTTGCTGACTATGTAGGTACATGAAGATATCTCATTAATGACATGGACTAAAGATGTCATAATAGTCATGGAGGGATGATCTACATGGATAGCTAAATATCTAACTGCAGGAATAGTCAAGCCTCAAGGACAACATGTGGTAATGGAATGGTACAAGCAACATGAAACATGATGTTTCTAGTAGGAAGAGTAGTAAAAATGGTGACTATTACAATCACGAGAAATCATGTAGGGTTTCCTAGTTCATGGGGCATGCATTATTAACTATCACAAGGGAAGAAATGGAGTTATCATCATGTCTTGTAAGTCAGTCTAAACAAAATAGTCACTATATCAGCCATAAAGGGTGTCCTGAACAGTCATTGTAGTCATAAAGGTGACTGTCCTAATAGTTTCAAGCATTCATGTTTCAATAAAGTAAGTTTTCTGATGTAGTAGTCATCGTGTGACTGATAAAAACAATAAGAATAGTCTTTTGATTATTGGTAAGGAAAAGAGAGAACAATCACTTCCAACTATCAGAGAGCAAAGGGTAATTACCACTGGACTATCATAGAAGGAGATAAGGCATACTCCAGTCACTAGTTAATGATGGGGAAACAATCATGCAACATGTTGATAATCAGTTGAGCAAACATTCAAACAAAGTGCTACAAGACTTTATTGACTACAAAAAATAATGTGCAAACCTTATATAGTGTAGTCAAAGTTGATGGTCAAGATGTTTGAGATTGCATCTAGGATCATGAGACATGCCTTTTGACTAATTTGCACTAAGAAAATAGTGAACCAAAGCAAATCTGACAAATAGTTAAAGGAAGCTTATCTACAAAGTGATATATGTAAAAAATGGAAGCCATCGAAGAGCATAAAAAGACTAAAACCTGTGCATGCTTGAAGAAATCTTACTAACACCTTGCAAAGTAACTTTCCATCATTTTCATCATAACAACTAGAGAGCTTTAGTACCAAATGAAAGGAGTACTCAAAACAATGGATGGTCAAGTAAAGATAAGGTAGTATTGCCTACACGAAGCAACATGATTACAATAGTAGAGTCATCATAGAATAAGATATGGCAAATATTGATATGCCCTTACCTTCAAGATTTGATAGGCACATACAAATGTTTCTACTAAAGACAAATAGGTCCATGACATAGCCTAATGCCCATCTCAAGAGAAGGTTACAAATAATTAGTCAATATTATGATGAGTACCTATATGTACTAGAGAAGACATACACAGTCTTACACAATGAAAGGGGAACATCAAGCTATGAGAGTAGACAGTGGTCAAATATTAGAGGATAACACATATGATACAAAGATGTAGTGGTCTAAGTTTTCAAAGAACTAGCAACAGCAACAAGTATAAAGCTTCATGCTAACAAGGTTTTAAGGGTACAACAGCCAGGGACAACATTTACCTCTACTAAGGGACATGTTTCTTGAAAGCATGCCTACTCATTGAAGCCTACTCCTAAACTAAGAACTAGTATACTAACTTATGCATGTGATTAGAGGCTTTAGACAATAAATTGGAAGTCAATACTAGATGACTGCAGATATTTAAGAAGATAGGGAGTAGTCATAAATTATAGGCTTCAGGAGTTATTAGGGTGTAATGAGCAACATGCCAGGAAGATAAAGGATCAAACAGGCCTTGTTGAAGACTATCTAAAGATGAAGGTACAGTCATTTAAAGGACAATCATGATAGGTAATGATAGTCAGCATGAAGAATATCTTAACAATAACCATCTTAGTATGAAAGTAGTCATCAAAGAAGAGTAGTGATTAAAGCCTCAAGAACATGTAGAAGGATTATCAAAGAGTAAATAGGGATATGTTTGCAAACAAGAGTTACAATATGCAAAGACCTTAAGGTTTTTCAAATTGGACTGTGTAGTTAAGTCATGACAGAGAAAAATCAAAAGGAACAGTTCAGAAGGCCTTTGTTGATCTTTAGATTGACCCTGCCCTTGTTCAAAAAGTTCCCTCTAAGCAGGTACTAGAGAAGACATAGACAATATTACAAAATGAGAAGAGTAGCATATCAGTCATAACAACATGGCTATCAAGGAAACAATGAGAAAAGGAAAGTATGGAGGTAGGCATAGGACGTGAAAGACTAAGGCAACAAAACATTGAAAGATGATCATATAAGCAATTAGAGGACAGTCATAAGCAATGCTTAACATAAGGTATTATAAACTGTGTTGAACATCATGTGAAGAGATTGTTGAGTAATCATCATTAAGACACCATGATAAAGACGAGGGTTGTGGTAGAACGTTACCCTTATACTAGACAAGCTACTCTGAGAAAGGTAGTGTTGAAAGGTATTTCTATGGGACTTTCAAAAAAGGGACATGAATATCACCATCTTTATGGTCTAGAATAGCCATGATAGAGCCCATAATAGTCATCTTATGACAATTACCAGTCAAATTTCAAATTCAAGGGGTATTGAATCTCTAAATAGCATAAACATTAGTATGGAGTAGTTATTAAAGCAACAATAGAGGCAGTTGAGAGTCAAGATGAGCAACCAATGCCATGAAGATGATAGATAGAGACCATAGCAGTCAAGCAATGACTTATGAACAGGAAGGGCACAAAAGGTAAAATCTATCTAGCTTGTGATGAGATTGAAGAAGTTATGGAAGCATAAAAAATTAAATCATTCTTAGTGTTTCAAGAGAATCCCTCACTATTCTTTTCAAAGCACATTGCTCATATTTTTTCATCATGTGTATGAGGAAAAAATTGATTAAATCAAACTAATTAAATCAAAGAACCCAATAACATAAAGAAAACGAATTTAAATAAAAGCCATGACAAGTAATCAATGAAATAAAGACTTTTACCGAAATTTGTATTGTTTCCTTTGGATTGAATGTGGATTGCTCAATGAAGTTGCGAAACCATAGCTGCAACAAGCAAGTAGTATGCTCAAGAGATCAATGTCAAAAGATCGTAAGAGTGCTCATTCAACACATTTTTGTATGCTCAAAGCTCTGTTAAGTATGCCTGAGAATATGATCGAAGAAGAGAGGTAATGAAGGAGATGAGGGGGGTTTATATAGATTTCAAGGAAGATCGATCAACGGTCCAAATAATTCAGAAGAATCAACGGAGGAGAACAGTTGAGGAACGTGCAACGAATAAGAAGAAGACATGTGTTTTGCTTTCTTTTTCATGAGAGGAGTTATCAAGAATAGAAGAATGAGTTAACTGAAGAGATAAATCAATTAATAGAATAAAACAATCAGTTAAGTGATTTAAAACAAGAAGAAGAGATTTGCATGAGAAAAGAAGATATTTTGCTTTATTAAATATAGAAAGCTTGAGTTATATTAGAGATAACTCAAATTTAGAAGAAAAAGCAACTTAAATAAATAATTGATTTATTTAAATTTAGAGGAGGTATTTTGGAAGAAATAATTAAATAATTAGAATGATTTAATTTAGAAGATTTGAAAGAAAATTAAATAAATAAATTTATTTAATTCTTGTGCATGATTTTGGAAGAATAAATTTTGACTTAATTAAATAATTTAAGAATTATTTAATTTCAGATAAGAGGGAATTTATTGAATTAATTAAATAATTGGGATATATTTAATTAATGTGGATTTGATTTTTGGAAAGAGAATAATGATTAAATAATTAAAATTATTTAATTGTGGAAGAATAATAGAGGAATTTAATTTAATTAATTAAATAAAGAGAATTTATTTAATTAATGTCGATTTTAGGAGATTTAGAAGAATTTGGTGAAATTAATTAAATAATTAGATTATTTAATTAATGTGGGAAATGCAGGTGATTAGATAGATAATGGAATGCAAGTGATTTGACAACACGGTCATTTTAGGGTGTCTACATTTTGCCCCTCTTTGATGCAATGTAGCATGTAGCGTTGCGTTAAAGAAAATGATTGTTGAAGATGAAATACAATTTTTTGATGCCCCAGTGTAGGTAGTTGCCCCAGCATATGCCCCCTTAAGTAGGAAGACAGGGAAGCGACATAGGAATGGTGTTGACGCTCGACTAGAAGAATGTGCGACCAGGGAGGAGGAAAAGTAGAAAAGGGGTGGGAAGGAAAACTAAGGGTGGGTCACTATAAATAGGTCCCATGGGTACCACAATCCTCATTTGCACCCTATGAGATTCTAAATTTAGAGAGGAGAGCTTCCAACCTAAGTGGAGTGAGTGGAGCAGCCAGCGAGGAGAGATGCCGATTCCAGTGCATAGACATCGGGTGGAGCTGGTGCGGACCTACAGGAGGCCAGCAGGAGCGTCAGCAGCGGTAAGTGATCGAAAACCCCTTGGTCATTAGGTAGGGTTACCAAGTCAGCCAAAAGCACTTTAGGGAAGTGCAGCACATATGGTAGTCGTGCACAGCGCTTTTGGTGCGCCGCAGCGCGGGTGGTAGGCGGCTATAGCACGTTTGGCAAAATCGAAGCGTATATGGCTTTTGAGGTTAGCGTCGCAGTGCCTGTGGCAGTATGCCGCAGTGCTTTTGGTAGAGGGGTACAGTGCTTTAGGTAGAAAAGAATACCGTGGGTGGTTAAGGATAGGAAAAATCGAAGCGCCTCTGGTAGGACAGAGCGGCGCGGTTGGCAGTCTAGCGCGGTGCACTTGGTAACAAGGCGCCTTTGAGAGAAAAATCATAGCGTGTCTAGATAAATAGTACAGCGCGTTTGGCAAGGGGGTACAGCGCTTGTGTATAAATCAAAGCGCTATTGGTTTAAGTAGCAGAAAAATTAGTTAAGGAGAATGGGGGGAAACGAGGATGCCTATCATAGGGGTCAAAAGAGGAAAGGGATGGTTAGGTGTTGTAGAGCATAGCATAGGGGTAGATAGGATTTGGAGGGATTGGTCATAGAAGAACTGACAAGTGAGTTGTTATGGACGCAGAGGATTTTGCCACCACTGATGTCACGAGAGCGACATCACGCGATAGCACACGAGGTTGTACAGCTGACCTGGGAGGAGGACACATTCTTAGAGTATGTGGGACTATGGCATGTGGCCCACTTGACACACATTAGGGTGAATCTTGCCCTAGTGACAGTAGTGGTAGAGAGATATCACAGTGAGACCGCGTCATTCCACTTTCTGACAGGGGAGGCTACAGTGACACTGGAGGATGTATACCGCATCCTGAGGATTCAGATAGCTGGCGAGATAGTGGACTTTGACCTGGCACGGGGTGAGGCAGGCATGGTAGAGGTCTTCTGCACAGATGACCTATGGATAGATGATGGGGAGATCTGATGGGCAGATGTCCTGAGACTCTGTGACAGGATCAGATGGATAGTTGCATCACTGATTGGCAGCTTCCTGTGTCCAGATAGGAGATCCAGAGGGTTATCAGTTGGCTGAGGGACAGTGCTATCAGGGATGTTCACACATGGTAGACAGTATGCGTGGGGCCCTTGTGTACTAGGACAGTTATATCATGACCTGCACCATTGTGTTTATAGGAGAGGCAAGAGCCTCTCAGCAGGGTTGACCTTGTTATAGGTATGGGCATGGGAGCATATTCCAGTGATTTGACCCATGGCACAGTGGTAGTGGGGGAGGGGAGAGCCTTATGCATTCCTTTACGAGGGAGTGATCACACACCGGAGGATGGGGTCAGTTAGCCATTGGAGGTGGCAGATTGATTAGATGGACCTATTCATATGGAGACCCTGGCTACTATGTGAGGAGTGGGATGATGAGCACGAGTAGCTCATGTACTACAAACAGGCTTGCTATCTGTTTGGGAGATGGACAGATATGATAGAGAGGTACTTGCCGGAGCGAGTTCTCAGATAGTTTGGATTGCCACAGGGTCTACCCGTGGGGGAGGCCACACATGCCAGGACACGGAGGGAGGTTGGAGATTGGGATGCAGAGATCCCAGTGGCTACTGCATTGGCAGAGGTACGGGGACTTGTCCCTGTGAGATGGGATTGGGACTCTAGGCTGGCAAACCCAAGGATGCTACCAGAGTACGATCAGTATTGGCAGACTCACAGGCCGATCAGATTGACTACACCAGGTGTAGCAGGGGCAGTGGGAGAGGTACTAGTCCTCAGAGGGGAGGCTAGGATGAGATGGTAGGCCAGGGTAGCCAGGCAGCAAGTAGTGGGTCAGCAGGCAGGTGGAGAGGGTAGCAGCCAACAGGCCGATGTGGAGATGGTGGAGGCAGTGGGCCTGGTCGTAGAGACTGATTTGTAGAGAGCAGAGCGACTACTGCAGGAGGAGGTAGCCCAGAGGACTCGATTAGAGCTCCGAATGGTGAGACTGAGGTGGGACAGGGATGCAGCACGGGCAGAGGCAAGGCAGGCCAAGGCCATAGCCCAGACACAGACACAGGCAGCCGCAGCAGCACAGACAGCCTTAGCACAGCTACAGGCTGGGATGCAGGCATAGGTACAGGCGGCAGTGCAAACAGCACTACAGGCACAGGCACAGGCAGCACCCGCACCGGCAGGGGATGATGGGGAGCTAGCACAGGCCAGGAGAGAGAGAGATGCAGAGGCACAGCTGCGGTTGATAGTAGAGGCCACACTGTTTAGAGTGAGGCAGGAGAGAGAGGAGACATGCCGTGCGTTAGGTGCTGATCAGAGGACATTATACTGTGAGCTCGTTCGAGTGCAGGGGGAGCTAGTATCAGCTAGCCGTGAGGCAGAGTACTACAGGGGTTTGTATGTGGGTGTGGTGCCAGTAGCTTAGCAGGCACCGAGTTACAGAGACATGAGTAGATCTAGGGCATCTGGATCCCGTAGGACAGGGCAGTCAGTGTCCTCAGTTAGAGGACCTCTTTTGCCACTAGGGCAAGGAGGAGGAGTAGTAGGGGGACCTCCACTGAGCACAGGGGGAGGACAGGGGCCACAGCAGGAGGGTAGCTCTAACCACTAGGGCGCATGCACACTTGTATATTATATCATATTGTATCATTTTGGACAGATGCCTGCATGCATTCTGATGTATATTTTGCAGGCTCTTGATAGCCTTGATGTACTACTTTGATGTATATTTGGATGTATACACACTTTGTATTCTTGATGTAGACACAGACATTTTGTATTATGATGACCATTACATGATATATATGATGATCTATTCGGCTCACTGTTTGTTCATGCTTTTGTGTATGCCTTCATTGATGTCATGGATGCGATGATATGTATGTATGATTATGGATTCAGTTGATGACATATGTTGCTTATATGATGCTTATAGATGTATGATGATAGAGATGCATGATGGTATAGATGTGATGACTAGTGATATCTAACATGTGGGTTTTGCAAATATGCACCATAGAGAAGAACATGAGGAGATGGAGACAGAGATTGTTGATCGATTACCGCAATGAAAGCAATATAAAGGTAGTGGGAATGGATGAAGGAGCTTGTTGCAATGGTTTCACATTTGTATATAAAGAGCAATCCTTATTTTGATATAGCACGTGGATAGTTCGCCATCAAGGCATAAAAGACCAAGGTGCAGTAATATCTGAGTGCGTGGACGTTGACTCTGCAAGCAAGCGGTTTGAACTTAGATCCCTTAGACATAATATAACCTTGTTGGAAAATGTGAATAAGCCATAGTCTTGAACATAAAATAAACTTCAATACATGTAAATGCAAGAAGAATTATTAATATGTAAGATGCTAGGTCTTAACACACACAAGATAAATATAATGTTAAGAAAGATACTAAAGATCATTCCTCAAACACAGCACACAGAAAACAATGACTATGCCCCCAATCCGTACTGCATCGAAACATACCAAGATTATAGATAAATCAAGGTAGCCTTGAATAGGTATTAGAAAAGGAACAAAAGATAAACCATAACACAAATTGACTGACTGACAACATAAACATATAGCCAACATATTCTCTTGCCAAAGAGGTTGCTCAGGATAGATTGGATAGGAAAGATAACAGCCATATCGTAGGAACTCAGTGTCCGTTAAAGGGTGCTATCTACCTAAAATGACAATGTCTCGCTGCAGGAAATGCCACATGTCGCAGGAGACGCGTGTGTTGGTCTCGATCATGGAACACTTCGCAGAAGACAAGCCTGTTGATCTAGGGCTTGGGTTAAGCGATACTTAGCTGATGTTGGCAATCGGTATGCAGGACAATAGATGACTCTGAAAGGAAGCTACTTTGCTTTAGGTTTGTTAATGACTTTTCCTTTGAAAGGATGCACTAGCTTGCTACTTGAGTTAGTCAAGTCGAGGCGAATGGATTTTAAAAAATGGAAGACCAGAAAGGTGGAATGCTAATGGATTGGAATAGGTGGAGAATGATGGATCATGTGTGCCTGAGTACTGGATACATCCTTCGTATTCCAGACTGCCTACATACCTTGTATCCACGGGATCAAGGCACATTATGAGGAAAGATGAAAGAAGATAAATATGTAGTTCTGGATAGAGTGATGAGATGGATCAAGGTGAAGAGGAGGGGATTTTATGTCCCTGAGTACTGGATACTTCCTTCGTACTCCAGACTGCCTACATACCCATATCCATGGGATCAAGGTACCCTAAGATTGGAAAGAGATAATATGTAGTTCTGGTGATGTGATGATGTGGGAGAAGTGTTGAGAAGATAACATCCTTATCGTAGGAGCGATGTGTCCATTAAAGGGTGTTACCTACAGAAAGGAGAAAAAGATTGAAGTATGCGTCGCGAACCATGAACAAGGAACCAATCCTAGACCTAAGTTAAGGAAAGAGTTGCCCCTATTCTAGTAGAGGAAAATGTAGGGGTGACTGCCGAAGAAGACACAGAAAGACTTGACCTAGGACAAGACAGTGTTAACTGTAGACACAGATCAAGATGTGGGGAGACGATGATGGACATTGACAAATTTCCAAGCTATACTAGATAGAGAGATGGAAATGCAAACAACGTCAATGGATTTATTATGGATGGATGGATGAAGCGTGCTTTGAACTAGACAAGGAGTGGACATGACTTGATAGACGATGGACACTGACTCTACACATAGCACCTGTTTGCCAGGTTTTCACCAGAGGATGGATTTTTTTTTTTTGTTGTTGTTTTTTTTTTTTTTTCAGAATACTCTGAGGATCAGGCATAGAACTTCTTAAGATGGACACTGTTAAGTGGCTCATCCAGAGGAATGCCATTAGGTGTAGCTAAAGTATAAGCTCCTGATCCATATACTATTGTGACAATAAAGGGGCCTAACCAGTTAGGCTCAAACTTGCCCTTCTTTTCTCGATCTGCTTGATTTCTCTGATTCTCCTTAAGTACAAGATCACCAACTTGAAACCATCTTTCTTTGATCTTTTTGTTGTAATTACGCCAGAGGCGGTTTTGATAGACATGGAGATGAGTAAGTGCGGCAAGGCGCCTCTCATCTAGTAGTTCAAGCTCAGCTAATCTGGAAGTGCGATACTCCTCTCCATCGATCAGGTCCTGCATGGAAACTCTAAGGGATGGGATCTTGACCTCTATAGGTAGGATGGCTTCAGAGCCAAAGACCAAGGCATAGGGTGTGGCACCCGTTGGTGTTCTGATACTAGTGCGGTAGGCCCATAGGGCGGGATTGAGTTGCAAGTGCCAATCACAACTAGCTTCATTGATTTTTTTCTTGAGGTTTTTGAGAATGGTCTTATTGGAAGCCTCAGCTTGGCCGTTACTCTACGGATAGTAGGGAGTGGAAAAGTAATGTTGGATATTGTATTGTGTGCACAAGGCACGAACATCTTGATTCTTGAATGGTCTCCCATTATCAGTGACAATGGCTTGGGGAATACCATACCAGCATATGAGGTAGTTTAGGATAAACTTGGCTATGTGTTTACCAGTGATATAGGTCATAGGAATGGCTTCCACCCACTTCGTGAAGAACTCCGTGGTGGTAATGATAAACTTGTGGCCATTTGAGGAGGAAGGGTGGATTTGTCCTACGAGGTCGAGATCCCATTGAGAAAAAGGCCATGGAGTTGTCACAAGTTGGAATTCATGAGCTGGTGCGTGAATAAAATCTCCATGCTGCTGGCATTGTAGACACTTCTTAGCAAACTGTGTAGCATCTTGCTCTATTGTAGGCTAGTAATAACCTATTCTGATTATCTTCTTACCAAGATTAGGACCGGTAGAATGTGTGCCATAGACACCTTCGTGTATGTCTCGTAAGGTAGCTTCGGCTTCTTCCGCATTAAGACATCGTAAGAGGATACCATCGAGACTCCGGCAATATAGTGTATCACCCAGAATGATGTAACGAGAGGATTGATGGATAAAGGTTTTGCATTGGGTGGATGATAGGTCAGGGGGAAAGGTATTGTGTTTGAGGTATTCATAGATATCTTCATACCATGGGAAATTGGGACCAACAAGTTCACAGATGATTTCAGTAACAGGAACGTCGACGGCTGGTATCAACAATTGCTCAATCAAGAATTCACACTTCTGTGTATTTGCAGGCATGTCAATCAGTGACCCTACAGAAGCCATAGAATCCGCAGCTTTGTTATGCTCTCTTGGAATTTGCTCAAATGTGATGCTAGAAAAGTGTGGTTTGTAGGCATCCACTAGTTGCTTGTAGGGGACCAACTTTTCATCCTTTGTTTGGTATTCATCCATGACTTGGCGAATGACTAGCTGTGAGTCTCCATATACTTGTAATTCTGTGATGTCCCATTAAACTGCTATAGTAAGACCTATGAGGAGTGCTTCATACTCAGCTATGTTGTTAGTGCAAGGGAATGCAAGCCGATAGGACTTTGGAATGTAGTCATTCTGAGGTGTAACAAATAAGATGCTGGCTCCTGATCCATGCTATGTGTAAGAACCATCAAAATATAGCTTCCACATTATGGAGTTAGCAAGAGTGAAGAGATTTTCATTAGGAAAGTCAGCTACCATAGGATGTGTATCTTTCATAGGTGCTTCTGCTAGTTGATCCACGAGGGCTTGTCCTTTGATTGCTTTACGATCCGTGTACTCAATATCGAACTCACTAAGGATCATGACCCACTTAGCTAGTCTGTCTGTGAGAGCTGCTTTTGCTAGTAGATACTTCAGGGGATCAATTTTGGCTATTAGATTTGTATGTTGGTTCAGCATGTAATACCGCAACTTTTGAGAAGCAAAAACTACTGCTAAACAAGCCCTTTCCATCAGTGAATAATTGAGCTCATATCCCACCAAGGTTCTACTAATGTAATAAATTGCATGCTCCTTTCCTGTGTCATCATTTTGTGCTAGAAGGGCCCCCAGGGCTGAATTTGTAGTGGAGATATATAATAGCAATGGTCTGTCCGCAACTGGTGGAACCAATACAGGAGGTGTGGCTAGATACTCTTTAAGATAATCAAATGTTGCTTGACACTTATTGTCCCATCGAAATGAGACATCCTTTCGGAGCAAGTGTTGAAAGGGTTGACATTTATCTGCTAGCTGTGAGATGAAACGCCTGATGGATTGCAACCTTCCCTGAAGGCTCCTTAGTGCTTTAAGGTTCTTGGGTGGAGGCATCTCCACTATAGCCTTTACTTTTGCTGGATCGACTGCAATGCCTCTATGAGATACAATGTATCCCAACAGTTTCCCTAATGTTACACCGAATACACACTTCTTTGGATTGAGTCTTACTTGGTATTTTTCAAGCCTGTCGAAGATCTATCCTAGAACCTGTATGTGATCTGCCCTAGAAGATTTATCCAATATATCATCAACATAGTCTTCCATGATGTGATGAAACAGATCGTGGAAGATTACCATCATTGCTCTCTGATAGGTTGCTCCTGCATTCTTCAGACCAAACGGCATGACGCACCAACAATAATTGCCCCAAGGACAAGTAAAGGTTGTTTTATGTTGATCTTCTTCTGCTATCCTTATCTGATTGTAGCCAGAAAATCCATCCATGAGAGAAAGCATCTCGTGACCTGCTGTCAAGTCCACTATAATGTCAATGTTTGGTAGTGGAAAGTCATCTTTAGGACATGCTTTGTTGAGATCTCTGAAATCATTACACATGCAGATGCACCCATTGGGTTTAGATACAGGTACAATATTTGAGACCCAATCTGAATAGTCGATTGGTCGTATGAACTTGGCATCTAATAGCTTTTGTATATCCACTTTTACCAAGAGAGCTATCTGAGGGTGCATCTTTCTCAACTTTTGCTTGACTGGTTTCACTTTAGGACCAACTGTGAGATAATGAACTACTAGCTGAGGGTCTAGCCCTGGCATATCCACATAGGTCCATGCAAAGTTGATGGTTCGTTGCAAGAAGAAGTTGTTAAGGTTTCTGTGCTCTGTTTTAGATAATGATGCCGCTAGGAATGTGGTCTTTGGATTTTGTTCTGTGCCCAGGTTTATCTCTGTAGAATCTTCCACTAGGAGAGCTGATTTCTCTTGATACTTAGATGGTAGGGGAAGGTCAAATCCTCCATCCTCAGGTGCCACAGTTGGGTTTTCACCTTTGGATACGTCCTTTGTTTTTACTATTTTGTGATCAGGAGGTGCCATAGTGTGGTTTTCACCTAGAGATCTTTCTTTATTTGCACTTTTGCGACTGGAGGATTTGGCATTCTCACCAAAATAAGCTATTGGCTTTAATTCCATTACAAAACCTACTTTATGATCGCTAAGAGGGATACCTTCCCGAAGTCCCATGAACTCAGCTAAAGCTTCATCATTCTGAAATACATCTATAACGCGGGCCCCTTGTTGGTCCCAATTGATAAGTTCAGGGTAGAAAAGTGTTACATTTTGGGTGCTGGTAGTGGAGGTTAAAGATACGGAGGATAGTGTAAAAATGGAGGATTCTGCAAATAGGTTGGTCATGTGGAGGGAAGAGTCATCGATGATATCCTCTGTAGACGTCGAATCGGCGGGAAAAGTGTCAGCTACCTCGTCGAGGATATACTCGATGTCCAAGGCGCGTGGTACCTTCTTACCAAATCCTAATCCCTTCTTGTCTAGCTTCTTTGTCACAACAATGGGTTCCATAGTTCCTTGATTCTGTTTCCCAAGGCCACCTTTGCCTTTATAGCCCATATTTTTTACTATTCTTAATCCATTGCCATATTGCTTGACTGGTATTGTGACTAGTTTTTTCTCCTTATAGAGCCAAGAAGAGATGTCCTCAATAGTTTCCTCTTCCAATCACCATCCATGTTGGAATTGGGTTAGGAATGTTGGGGGAGGAATAGCAGCTTTTTTGGTAACTTTGGCAATGGGTGGTTGGCCGTAAGACTTTGGAGATAAAGGCATCCACCTTACACAACAAGACTCTGAGATCTCGTAAGTGCCAAAGCCTATATCTCAGAAGCGAGCTGTGATTTTGGGGAGGGGTGTAGATTCACTTGTAGAGGCTTGCGTCAGAGTTTCAAGATCAACATATAGTGGGAATTCAAGGGCTTTGTCATTTTTAGGCACTTGGTTGCAATTCTTATAGCTTCCTTGTAAGACATGACAGAATTCGAAAGGATTAGGATCTCCTAGGATGGTGAACTCTGTACCATTGTATGGGAACTTTAGAGACTTACAGTACATGGAGGGAATAGCTTTCATTGCATGGATCCAGGGGCGGCCTAGGATAATGTTGTAAGGCAGCTCAATATCAAGGACTTGACACCGAGTTTCAAGCATGACCGGGCCCAGTTGTATAGGCAAGTGGATAACACCTTCTGAACGGCATTCAGTATCATCATACCCCTTGATTGTAATACTATGATCAATGTTGACATGATCCTCAGAGTATCCCAATTGCTTTAGTCACTTTAAAGAACAAATGTTGAGACCAGCACCACCATCTATGAGTATACGTTTGATTTTGCGCTTATGGATGAGAACTTCAATATGCAAGGCATCATTGTGACAAGGATCATGGGATGGTAGATCTTTCTCAGAGAAGACCACATTGTAGGGTGAAGCAATGTTACCTACTGTAGCTTGGAAATCCGCGACCGCTATGTTGTTAGGAACGGAAGACTCTTGGAGGGCTTTTTCTAGCACCACTCTATGTGTAGGTGATGACCGTAGAAGGTCTAAAATAGAGATCTGTGCTGGTGTTCTCCCTAGATGTTCGAGAAGACTATAATCAGATTGGACCAGAAGCCTAGGTGTAGGAGCACGAATGGTGACCTGACCACGACGAGTAGTAACAGCACAATTCGTAGATTTGCTTTTGATTGTGAGGGTAGACACTCGACTCTCTTCAAAATGACCTACAATGGAATCGAAGGACGTGGAAGCATGATTGATACCTTTACCTCTATCCTGAGGAGGAGGTGGACCATGATGAGGGAATGGTTCCTTGTACATATCGAGATCCTTGTTCGTGTGTTGAACTGGTGATTCATCCTCAAAAGTGATTTGATTACCGTCGATGAGGTTTTGGATAAGGTGCTTGAGCTTCATGCACGACACAGTTCTATGACCTTTGCTCCTATGGAACTCACAATATTCATTGTCTCTGTAATGTGCAGTTTTGTAGACAGGTTCTCCATATGGGGGAGCATCAGGTAAGGTGATAAGCCCTTTCTGCAAAGCTTGCTGTAAGACCGATTCGATGGGCACTCCCAAGGGAGTGAATTGACGTCGCGGAGGGTAATCTTGTTGGGGCCGCTCTTGTTGCCATTGCTGTTGGTTTTGATAAGGCTGCCTTTGTTGCTGCTGTTGTTGAGGTGGAGCTTGACTTGGTTTGGAGAGCTGTAGCGGTGTTTGCAACGTTTGGACATGTTTAGTATCGACCACCCCATCGTTGACCACGTTTTTGTTTTTGTTCCAATATTTGGGTTTATCGTTCGATTGTTGATGAGGAGCGCTATCTTTCGTTTCTTTAAAGATTTTGACCACGCCCTTAGCAATGAGGGCTTTTTCAATATTGATTCCCTTGTATGTGATTTCATCAAAGGTTGTAGCACTAAGAATTTGCAAATGGAAACCTAACTCTTGGTTGAGGTTCTGCACAAATATGCTAACAAGCTGTTTCTCTGGAATCTTGAGAGGGAATTTGCTAGCCATTTGTCTCCATCGTTGAAGGAAAGAAATGAAAGTTTCACCATTTTTCTATTTATTGTTGCATAGATCGGTCATGGAAATCTCATATTCTACGTTGTAAGAAAAATGGGTGGCAAACTTCTCTGCTAGCTCATTGAAAGACTTGATACTCATGGGTAAGTGTGAGAACCATTCTATTGCTTGACCTCCAAGACTGCGAGGGAAGAGATGCATAAGATATGTGTCGTTGTGTGAGACCTCGAAGCAAGCAAGATAGAATTCCCTAAGATGGTCTTTTGGGTCACCTTTTCCTTTGTATTTATCGAACTTGGGAATAGTGAAATTTTGAGGAAAAGGGATCATTGGTAGTGACCAATCAAAAGGATAAGGACACACTTCCTCTAAAGAGAAGGTCTTCTTGGTGTGGCCAAATGTAAGATCAGATAGATGTTGTTGAACTTCTGTGATTTTTAGCTCCATAGTCGTGGGAGGGGTTGGTAACCTCTCCTGTTGTCTGAAAAGTGGTTGGTGTTGCCCATACAGAAGATTATAATGTAAGCCATGCACACTGGTGTTAGAAGGGTCATAAGATTGATTGGGATCATACGGGTTGTACGATTGGTTCAGATTGGGTTGGAATTGGAGGTTCTAATTTGGAAGAGGTGGAGGTGGCGCTAGGTAAGAATGTTGGCTTTGTGATGGTTGAAGAAAAGAATTGGGTGGAGGAAAGCTAAAGTGCGTTTGATTAGGTTGTGATGGCAGCACATAGCTTTGGGAAGCTTGATGTTGGGAGTGGCTAGGCAATGTGTGAAAGAAATTGAGTGAGGATGAACGTTGTGGAGGAGGGACATAGGTAGAAGTGATTTGCGAAGGTTGGGGTTGATTTAGGATGAGAGTAGAAGAATGTTGTAGTTGGGGTGGCTTAAGGACGAGAGTAGAAGAATGTTGTGGTTGGGGTTGCATGACTCTAATTGGTTGAGAGACATGAAGGTGTGATGATATAGGAGGTGGCATTTGTTGAGACCCTTGTTGCATGGCTACATAATTGTTCCCCGGATTATAATTTGGTGGGAAACCCACGCGCGATGGGGTAACCAAGATTCCACTTACAATTGGTGTGGACACTTTAGGAGGTGGTTGCATATTCGATCGAGCTAAGGTGGCTTGCTTAGCTAACTCTACTTGACGTTGGAGAGTTTCTTGTTGGTTTTTATAGATCTCCATAGGAGTCAGAAGCGGTGATATGGGTCTCTCCCCTATTGGATTTTGAAAAAGGGGATTCCTATACTGCGAGCCTTGTGTAGGCAAGGGCGTAGTCACTGTTGACATGGTTTGCACTGCTTGTATGGTACCTTTGGTGTTGTTGCTGTCCTTGAGAGTGGATAAATCAAAATCTTGAGGTAACTTGGCGCCTTGCTCTACAAGCAAGCAAAAGAAATGGTCTTGGTTCTCACTGAGGATTTTGTCAAAGGGGGCCATGACTCTAGGCTCTTGTATGATTTCATCAAGATCTTGCCCATCTACTTGAGAGGATTGACCTATTTCAAAGTGTCGCTCTTCTTGAGATGGGACTAAATCTGTAGTATAACCTTGTATGACAAAATCTGGAGGTAAACCCGTGGTGTATTGCGATGTACTTATCAAAGGGATCCTATCCTCTTGAGGATTGCTTGGTTGGTCGATGTGCGGCATGTTCAGAGAGCTAATTGGTTTTGCCGCGGGTGTACTAGGAGTAACCTTGGGAGTAATGTTGAGACGACTTGATTGTGGTGTGCGAGGAGGTGACTTGCGCTTCTTAGGGACAACTTGCTTGGACTTCATAGTTTGCTGGAGCCTAGTGGTTACCATGGAATACACTAGGACAAGACAGGTAATGCTGGGTTTCTGTGAGATGCTTTAAGAAATAGACAAACTCTGATGCACAAAGTACTGGACCAAAAGCGCTATACTGTTTGACCAAAGGCGTAGGACTGTGCAACCAAAAGCGTGCTATTGTGATGCTAAAGGCGACGGACTAAGCTACCAGAAGCGAGTTACTGCTATGCCAAAGGTGAGCTACAGTGACCAAAAGTGAGCTACTATTATACCAAGGGCGCTGAAGTAGAGTTTAGCCAGAGGCGAGGTACTGCTATACCAGAGGTGATCTACTGTACTACCAAAGGCGAGCTGTTGTAATACCAGGGGCGCTGAAGTAGAGTTTGATGTTTCTAAAAGGCAAAATTTTGATGGATTTGTTTCTGATTGGATTTGTTGGCAAGAGAAAACACGACAAACAAAGTTGGCACAAACAAGGGACTGACACAACAGATAGTGTATGTTTGAGGCTCCAAACAAGCCCAATGTTTCCACAGGTATAAGACAATTGCAATCAATAACAAGCACTTTTTATCCCTAGAGACAAGGTTTCATTGCAGTAGATCAGCTCATAGCTTAATACTCCGTCGATAAAAATATCATTCCATAAAGGTGTCAGATATTTAGTATCTTTGCGAGAGACGATAGGTAGGGATATCTCACCCTCCCCTTGGAAAGCTCAAGTAGGTCACAAGAGCTTTGTGTCCAAGGGAATACTATCTCTTCTCAAGGGAGCCAATGGTGAGTATCTTAAGGGTTTAAATTGATTCCCCTTGCACTGATGATTACCGCAATGTTTGGAGGTAGGTCAGGTAGTCTCTATCTAAAATGGTTCTTAGTGACTTTGAGGGACCAATACCTTACGAGCAATGCGACAAGCTACTAAAAGCTTTAACCAATCCTACTAAGAGTATCAAACACTTCGCTCAATGTGAAAATCATTTCCACAAAGAGCTAGTACACCTCTTTTCAGTTTGGCACCACAAGGTAAGGCAGACGTCAGTTAGGACTTGGCTTTCGCCTTATCCCTCTTATATAGTGGTTCAAAGGAAAACTCCGCTTAGGGTCATCCCTTTTTGGATGAAGCGCAATCCAAAAGCAGGCCCTTTCTAAAGGAAGTACAAAAAAGTAAGAGCAAGCACGTCAAACAAAGGTTCAATTGTCCCGTTATAAGAAAAATAAGGTGCAACTAAACTAGGCACACACACGTTTGTAGTTGTAAATTGTCCCTTATGAAATTGAAGTGTTTGGCATTCATGTCCATTGTCCCTTAGAAAATTGAGGTGTTTGTGCATACATGTCCATTGTCCCTTAAGAAAATCAGTATGTTCCTAAGACTTAGATTTGCAAGAAAGATTTGTTTAATTATCCTTTTAAGCATGCAATGTGTTTCTAAGACCTAGTGAGGTAAATCAAAGAAGTCTTCAATGCTCATCCTACATGAACATGTTAAAAACACCTATTTTCTCTGTGTGAGTAATAAGAAGCTGCAACAAGTCAGTCAGTTCCACCAAAAATTCACAAGTTAGCAAAAAACAAATCAACTTTGACCAAAAGCGCTGCACTATCTTACTGCACGCAACTTACTGTATTCAAACAACGTTGTATCACAGACCAGAAGCACTGTAGAATATTACCAGAAGCACTGACAAGATAACCAGAAGCGCTGTATTATGCATCCAGAAGCGTGATTCTGTTATGCCAAAAGCGATGTCGTGTATACCAGAAGCGCTGCATGATACCACCAGAAGCACTGAAAAATAACCAGAAGCGCTGTACCTTGTATCCGGAAGCGTGATACTATTGTGCTGAATGCGCCGCATGGTCTCAGATCATGAGAAAAGTAGTTTTTGTCAAAAGAACTAGATCAAAATGGAATTTCATGGTTGATCTATTGTTCTAAGGAATAATATCTGATAGATCTGAATCGTGAAATCCAGAAAACTCAGAAAGTGTAACAACACAATAGATTCATGCAACAACTGAAGATACCCCTAAATAAATCATCTTAGGAAGTATCAAAAAGTGGATTTGGAAGACAAATACAATAGCTTGTCAGACAAATCCACAAGATATGTAACGAGAAAACCCTGCAAACACAAAATGAAGTCAAAAACCTAATTTAGCCAAAAGCGCCTAACGATGCTACCAAGAGCACCATTCTGTGATGCCAAAAGCACTGCTCTGTGCTGCTAGAAGCGCAGTAGTGCTCCTGAGGGCACTGAACTGTGCCTCCAAGAGCGCTCAGAGATACTACCAGAAGCGTTGTGCAATGTCGTTTGTGCTGTGTCGTACTGTGACTTAAAAAAAATTCTCAAAGAAACAAAAGGGATTAGTGGGTCCCACCGGGCGTGCCAGAATGTGTATGAAGAAAAAATTGATTAAATCAAACTAATTAAATCAAAGAACCCAATAACATAAAGAAAATAAATTTAAATAAAAGCCATGACAAGTAATCAATGAAATAAAGACTTTTACCGAAATCTGTATTGTTTCCTTTGGATTGAATGTGGATTGCTCAATGAAGTTGCGAAACCATAGCTGCAACAAGCAAGTAGTATGCTCAAGAGATCAATGTCAAAAGATCGTAAGAGTGCTCAATCGATGCATTTTTGTATGCTCAAAGCTCTGTTAAGTATGCCTGAGAATACGATCGAAGAAGAGAGGTAATGAAGGAGATGAGGGGGGTTTATATAGATTTCAAGGAAGATCGATCAACGGTCCAGATAATTCAGAAGAATCAACGAGGAGAACAGTTGAGGAACGTGCAACGAATAAGAAGAAGACATGTGTCTTGCTTTCTTTTGCATGAGAGGAGTTATCAAGAATAGAAGAATGAGTTAACTGAAGAGATAAATCAATTAAAAGAATAAAACAATCAGTTAAGTGATTTAAAACAAGAAGAAGAGATTTGCATGAGAAAAGAAGATATTTTGCTTTATTAAATATAGAAAGCTTGAGTTATATAAGAGATAACTCAAATTTAGAAGAAAAACCAACTTAAATAAATAATTGATTTATTTAAATTTAGAGGAGATATTTTGGAAGAAATAATTAAATAATTAGAATGATTTAATTTAGAAGATTTGAAAGCAAATTAAATAAATAAAAATATTTAATTCTTGTGCATGATTTTGGAAGAATAAATTTTGACTTAATTAAATAATTTAAGAATTATTTAATTTCAGATAAGAGGGAATTTGTTGAATTAATTAAATAATTGGGATATATTTAATTAATGTGGATTTAATTTTTGGAAAGAGGATAATGATTAAATAATTAAAATTACTTAATTGTGGAAGAATAATAGAGGAATTTAATTTAATTAATTAAATAAAGAGAATTTATTTAATTAATGTTGATTTTAGGAGATTTAGAAGAATTTGGTGAAATTAATTAAATAATTAGATTATTTAATTAATGTGGGAAATGCAGGTGATTAGACAGATAACAGAATGCAAGTGATTTGACGACATGGTCATTTTAGGGTGTCTACACATTAAAGGAGGGATAGATGCTAGGGTTTCACCATTTTCCCACAAAAGCCAAGACAATAGAATGAAAGAAGTTTTACTAATACATTTAAAGGCACAAATAGATGGTGAAACCCTAGCTAGGGTTCACAAGAAGCTAAGATAACCTCAATCTATTTTCTTCACAGTAAATATACGGAGCAAAGATGGCCCAGACTGATATCATGATAGATTTTCTTAGAGGAAACAAAGAGTACCATTGAAGGGTAGAACCATAGTGAAGTAGGTCCTCCATTTCATACATAGCAAAGAAACCTTTCCCACTTGTGTTTTTATGATAAAAGCATAAGGCAAAGAAAGTGGAAACTTTTCACTAATTCGTGCTAGAAAGATCACTATATCAATAGAAAAGATACCAAGTGAACAAAGATATCAGAGAGACTAAAAATGAAAGCCATATTTTATAGTTTTTTCTAGGCTTACACAATTGGGTCTAGTTACATCCCTATTTTTCTCATAGAAGCTTGCATATAAGACAAAATCTATAGATTCTTCATTGGCTTTCTGGAAAAGATACAGTAATATGAGAGAAGACTTACCAATGTGAAGTAGTGAAGTCTAAAATAGTCTAAAGAGCCCTTCAAAGAAGTTACACAGGAGAAACTGAGCCTTCAAACCCTCCATGGTGACACAGATGTGAAGCAAGTAGTTGAAAAGTGTTAAGAATGAAATTATTCCTTTAGGGTTTGCAAAAGGAGTTTTGTTCATAAGGATGCCCTAGCCCGATGGGCTTATTTTCTTTTTGTCACTTCTGAAGTTAAAGTCATTGAAAATCAAATGAGGGCTCATCGTCAAACACTTGAAAGTTTTGAGGGCTAGGTATCATGATGAGCGCTTGGGTAAATAAAGTGATGATTACACTATTTACCTTTTAAAAGGTTTATTTTCAAATCTTAGAGCACCAAAGGAAGCATCATTAGAGGTTAAGGAAAATCAGAGAGTATTTGATGACCTTTTAAGGTCTTATATGTGACTTAGGTTAGATTTGGGTCAACCCTATGCATGTTAAAGAATCTTTGGAGTTTTTCATGAGAAGGAGATTGTGTATAAGTAATGTAATCATGAAAGCCTTTACCCCTCTTTGCATGTCCTAAGACACTCATAAATGTAATTTAACACCTATTAAGGTAATAATCACTAAATACCTTGATACTTGTTATATAAACCTAAGCCATTTATAGTTTATGATAACACTTACTAAGGTAATTAATAAATCATATTACCTTTAATATTTGTTAAACTAGAATTATAAATTGGCCTCCTACCATGCAAAGAGAGAGTTCAAACTGAGCTGGCAAAGTCATACAGGAGGTTACTTTGCTTCTATTCTGGACTTTGAGTCAAATTGGGCTATTTTTGGAACTTAGTTTGGTCAAACACATTGAGAGGAGGAGTTCTAAGCTAAAATAGCTCATTTGAAGCAATTATGGGCCCTCTTATTTAGACAGTTTCCTCTTGCTCACCCAGCAACTGACAGTTGACTTTTCCAACCTATTCATGCATCAGTTGGAGTCCAATTAGACATGAGATGACTTCCCTTTGGATTTTTGGGAGAGATTTTTGTATTGTAGGAGAAAAAGATTGTGCTTTTTCTCTGGCCTTGGCACATTGCAAAGACAGATTTTTAGTATTGTAACTCAGTATTTTACAAATTTTATACAGTAGCATCTTTATTTTCAACATATTTTATAGTTATGGCAGAGGTATTCCTTCTATTTTTCAATAAAATTAGGTGTTTTTCTTCTCAGATTCAGGTGTCTTGTTCTCTTTTGAATGATTTGATAAAGATTTATTGTGTTTTAAATCAAAACCTTTAAGTTTTTTGTCTCATTCATTGAATGAAAGTATACAAAGGTGCAAGTTTTACCATAGGTTATAGATTGTGCAAATGATTTATTGCATTTATGTCAAATATTTATGTGATAAGATTGTTCAACTAAGTTGTATGAATAGATATATTGAAAGGTAGTTGTGAATCAGCTTGCATAGTTAGAGTATAATCATTAGTGCATCACATCTTAGGATCAATTTTAGTTTTATTAATTATACTTATATCTATTTTCCATGAAAGTACATTATATCCAAGGGGAATTTAAAGGAAGCTGACTCTTCTAGAGGTTCTTTCTCATTATAGACAACCCACAATCTAAGAGTGATCCAATGTGTCACATGATTGTTAGGCTTAGTGCTTGATAGGGTACAATCCATTGTGACAACAATTTTTTAAAAAATGTTACCTAATTGTGCATTCCAATCCAATTAGGTCAAATTGGGACAACACTGATATTTGTTGCTTTAAAGAATCGGATAGGTGTGGAAAGCCTACTACACAAGTAGATGGCCTTTCCTATGATCATTTTTACCAAATTCATGTAGCAACTCAATAAGAGTTGCTACACAAACCAGATAAAATGGAAGGGCATCCTACCAAAGTAGGAGGCATCTGAAGGTGGGCAAAATTGAAGAGAGAGCTAATCTATGTGTTGCAGATTGTTTTAATTATTCATTCATTACAATTGATACATTATCAAATGAAAAAAAGGTACACAAACTTTACTAAATCTAATCATGATTACAAATATCTGCATCATGCAATCATTTTCATCTTATATTTATGCAATTGATTCACAAAGGAGAAGCAATATCCAAAAACATTGCATAAAATAGTTGCTCATATTCATAAGAAGAAATTGTTTATATGCTACCAAACAAGTCGTGGGATTAACTGTACAAGATGCAATAAAAGAGAATAAGTACATATGAAACACAAAGTAAGCATATAAGAGGGAGAAGAGATTTGTCATTACCTGAATGATGAATCCCATTGCTAGCAGCATCATCTTCAGCTTACCCCATTGATATCTCCAAGTAGACCTGCAAGAGAGAATGAGGAGGAATGTTAGAGCTCAGTATTCATTTTCATTCCTATATGAAATAGTATCAAAATGTACATGCTACTTTTCATTAAGCATCTAATCAGGAGATAAAAGAGATAAATAGCTCTAGAATGTAGTTATACAAGCACCGGAAAGAAACATGAGAAGAGATCAGATCACCATCAAAGGAAAGGCTCGTAACCTCATTTGTTTTCTTAACTTGTTTGCTAACTATGCAGGTACATGAAGATAGCTTATCAATGACATGGACTAAAACTATCGCAATAGTTATGGAGGGATGATCCACATGGACAACTGAATCTCTAAATGTAGGAATAGTCAAGCCTAAAGGACAACATGTGGTAAAGGAGTGTTACAAGAAACATGAAACATGACTATTCTAGCAGGAAGAGTAGTCAAAATGGTGACTATTACAATCACAAGTAGTCATGTAGGGTTTCCCAGTATAGGGGGCAGGCATTATTGACAATCACAAGGGTAGAAATGGAGTTATCATCATGTCTTGCAAGTTAGTCTAAACAAAACGTCACTATATTAGCCACAAAGGATGTCCTGAACAATCATTGTAGTCATAAAGGTGATTGTCCTAATAGTCACAAGCATTCATCTTTCAATAAAGTAAGTTTCTTGATGTAGCAGTCATCATTTGATTGATTAAAATGATAATAATAGTCTTTTGACTATTGGTAAGGAAAAGAGAGAAGAGTCACTTCCAAATATTAGAGAGCAGAGGGTAATTGCTACTAGACTATCATACAAGGAGATAGGATCTATTGTAGTCACTAGTTAATAATGGAGTAACAGTCATGCAAGATGTTGTCAATCAGTTGAGCAAATATTCAAACATAGTCCTACAAGACTGTATTGACTACAAAGACAATGTGCAAACCCTATATAGTGTAGTCAAAGTTGATGGTCAATATGTTTGAAATTATATCCAGGTTTATGAGACATACCTTTTGACTAATTTGCACTAACAAGTTAGTTAACCAAAGCAACTCTAACAAATAGGTAAAGGAATCTTGTCTACACAGTGATCTATGCAAAGAATGGGAACCATTGAAGAGCTTAAAAGGACTAAACTCTGTGCATGCTTGAAGAAATTTTACTAACACCTTGTGAAGTAACTTTCCATCATTTTCATCATAACAAGTAGAGATCTATATTACCAAATGAAAGGAGTACTCAAAACCATGGAAGGTCAAGTAAAGATAAGGTAGTAGTGCCTACATGAAGTAAAATGATTAAAATAACAGAGTCATCATAGCATAAGATATGGAAAATCTTGAGATGCCCTTATCTTCAAGAGTTGATAGGCACATACAAATGTTGCTACTAAAGACAAATACGTCCAAGACACAGCTCAATGCCCATCTTAAGAGATGGTTACAAGCAATCAATCAATATCATCATGAGTACGTGTAGGTACTAGAGAAGACATACACAATCTTACACAATGAAAGGGGAACATCAAGCTATAAGAGTAGACAGTGGTCAAATATTAGACGATAAAGCATATGATACAGAGATGTAGTGGTCTAGGTTTTGATGCAGGAGCATGCAGTGGTGTAAGGGAAATCTTGCATCACCCAAAAAAATATGTGTTTCAAAATTGTTGATGTTCTTTCCATTTCTTTTCAAAATGTGTGGTTCTAGTTCCATAATCACCTGAATAATGATGTAGAACTTTCAGTTTTTCCAAACTGCTAAAAATAGTAACCTACTATTTTTAGAAAGTTTACATTTGGGCACAGATTGAAGTGAAAATTTACAGGAAGTTACATAATAGAAAAATAAGACCTTTGGTGAAGGAATCACGCGAAGATCATTTGTGAGCTGAAAGATATTAAAGTTTTTGTTTCCCAAAAAATGCCTGAAAAATTATTCAAACTCAGGTTTGAGGCACTAAATGGCCCTGTACATGTTAAAAAATGGGTAGAACTAGAAAAGTAGGTACTTAGTGCGTAGAGCACTCGGTGAGCTTTTTGACGCATAAAACAATTCATCAATCAGATGCCCGAATCAAAAGTTATGGCTCTTGGAAGTTGACCTATTTTTCGACCGAGATGCAAATTTTGAAATTAGGTTGCTGGCCACCAAAAAGGCTATTAATAACCATTTTTGGGAACCCTCAGTAGTAGTAGAGTTAAGGGGGAAGCATAGAGTTAAGAATAGGAAGGAAAATAGAAACCCTAGCTAATTTAGGGTCACAGGAGGTAGATGATTCTAGAGTCTTGCGAGAGGAAGCTGTAATGTGTCGTAGCATGTGGAGGGTTGATTCCTCTGATTGCATGTGAGCTTCTGTAATGTAATAAGTTGTCCAAATCAATAAATAAATTTTGATTTTATGTGTGTAATTTCTATTTTATGACTTACTCCTTTCATCAAGTGGTGTCGGAGCGAGGGTTCCTGAGTGTGTAGACAGATCGCCAACCGTGAGGCAGTTTGCACCAGGACCTGAGGTTGTGGTTTTGCTATGGAGATCAAGATGCCTCCATGAAGAAACTATATTGGGAGGAATTCTTTGATGGAAGAGGGTTTTAGAGCCCTGCAAAGGCAAATTGATGCATTGCAAGAGGAGCTGTGAAGAAGGTTTGAGCTAAGAACAAGAGAAGAAAGTGAAGATGAAGTTGAAGAAGAGTTATTTGAGGATGAGCAAGAAGCTAAAGGAGATCCTGCTAAAGTTAGGTTATTGAGGGCCATTTCAAAGATTGGAAAGAGGCCCAGGATTAAAGTTTCTACATGCTCTAGAGATTTGAATCTGGAACAACTTATTGATTAGATCAATGACATGGAGGAATAGTTTGAGTATGAAGAAGTAGAAGACCCAGATTAGGTCAAGTTTGCAAAGATAAAATTGAAAGGCCATGTCAATATTTGGTGGAAGGAGGTCTAGTTAGAGAGGAACATAAGAGGAAAAAGAAAGATAACTATATGGGATCAAATGGTGGAGAAATAGAAGAAGCAGTTCATTCCTATGGAGTATGAGATGGAGTTGTTGAAGAAGGTATAAGGACTGAAGCAAGGTAACAAGTCTATTAAGGAGTATACAGAAGAGTTTTATAAAATTACTATTAGGATAGGCCATGTAGAGCCCAACAAGGAGAAGGCAGCCTGGTACATTAATGGGTTGAGGCCAAGTATTCAAGAGGAGTTGAGCCTAGTTAGAATGACCACCATAGAAGATGCATACCAGTTTTCCCTAAAGGTGGAAGAGAAGCTAAATAAAAGATTTGACAACAAGAAAAGGGGAAGAGGTCAAGGTGGAAGGACTAGTGGAAGACCCTATGGGGGATGAAATGAAGACTCAATGAAAAGTGAAGAAGCCAGTACCAGTCGAAATCAGAGAGGAGATAATACTTACCGCCTTCATGACTAGAACAATTGAGTGTTCACAACATCAAGGAAGGACAAATAGAATACCTGAAGGCAATGCACAAGTTGCACATGTAGATGAAGATGCACATTCTAAGCATTCTGAATATACTGAAAGGGGAAAAACCCTAGTTGTCAAAAGAACCTTACTGAATGAGGAGAAAGAACCCAATCAGAGGAAGAGTTCATTCCGCACAAGGTGCAAATGTGAAGGTAAGTGTTGTAATATTATTATTAACAGTGGAAGCATTGATAATCTTGTTTAAGAGGAGATGGTTGACAAGTTGAAGTTGACAAGAAGAAAGCATCCGCATCCATATCAGATTGCATGGTTGCAGAAGGACCATAGAGCTTTGGTCAATGAGTAGTGTTTAGTGAAGTTCAAGATTGGAAATGATGAGGTGTTGTGTGATATCATACCAATGGATGCATGTCATATGCTATTGGGGAGGCCATGGAAGTATGATAAGAGTGCTGTCCATGATGGTCATACAAACACATATTCCCTAACAAAGGATGGAGTTCGTCATAAGTTGAAGCCCTTGAAGGAGGTGGAAGAAAAGGTATGTAGTACTGCCAAAATTTGCCTAGTAGATGGTAGGAAATTTTTGGAGGGTATGAAGCATGAGTGTCATTTCTTTGCATTGATTCTTAAGATTACTCAAGAGAATTGTGAAGATGTACCAATAGAAGTTTCAGATATGTTGGAAGTGTTCCAAGACATTAACTTTGATAATGTACAAGAAGGTTTACCACCAATAAGGAAGATGAGTCATCAAATGGATTTGATACCAGGAGCCAGTTTACAAAACAAGGCAGCCCACAGAATGACCCCTGCAGAGAATGAAGAGCTGAACAGACAAGTTTAGAAGTTGTTGAGGATGGGACTGATAAGGGAGAGCCTAAGTCCATGTGCAGTACCTATAGTACTAGCACCAAAGAAGGATGGAGAATGGAGGATGTGTATAGACTCTCGAGCCATCAATAAGATAATGATCAACTATAGATTTCCATTGCCAAGAATGGATGACATCATGGATTGTTTGAGTTGAGCCAAGTACTTCACAAAATTGACCTAAAGAGTGGATATCACTAGTCCATATCAGAGAGGAAGATGAATGGAAGACAACCTTCAAGACAAAGGAAGGTTTGTATGAGTGGTTAGTCATGCCATTTGGGCTAACCAATGCACCAAGCACATTCATGCGGCTCATGAATGAGGTACTAAGAATTTTTTTTGGAAGTTTTGTTATTGTTTATTTGGATAATATTTTGATTTTCAGTAAGACTTGGGATGAGCATCTAATGAATATTAGAAGAGTTCTAGAGAAGCTGAGGGAGGAGAAGTTGCTGATTAATCTAAAGAAATGTAGTTTTGTAAAGAAGAAGTTGGTATACCTAGGATTTGTTGTCTCAAAGGAAGGTCTTAAGATGGACATAGAAAAAGTAAGGGCTATCATTGAATGGCCTACGCCATGGAGTGCAATGGAGGTAAGATCTTTTCATGGTTTGGCAAGTTTTTATAGAAAGTTTATTAGAAATTTTAGTAGCATTTGTGCACCCCTAACTGAGACAATGAGAGGGCATAGACAAGAGTTTAGATGGACTAAAGGAGCAGACAAGAGCTTTGATACATTGAAGCAGAAATTTGTAGAACAACCTATTTTGGCACTTCCATATTTCAATAAGGTATTTCAGGTAGATTTTGATGCTAGTGGTAGTGGTATAGGAGATATTTTGAGACAAGAAGGTAAGTCCATTGCCTATTTTAGTGAGAAGCTTAATGATGCCAAGAAAAAGTATTCTGTTTATGATAAGGAATTTTATGCAATAGCTCAGGCTTTGAAGAAATGGAGACATTATTTGTTTCCAAAAGAGTTTATTTTATATACTGATCATCAGCCTTTGTAGTATCTTAATACTCAAGGGAAGTTGAACCAAAGGCACTTAAAATGGGTTGAGTTTTTGCAAAGCTATACTTTTATTTTGAAGCATAGGAGTGGGAAGTCCAACAGAGTTGCAGAAGTCTTGAGTAGGAGGTAAAATTTGTTGACAGAAATGAAGATAGAGGTTGTTGGGTTCAATGAGCTCAAAAGTTTGTATCCTGAGGATCCAGATTTTGTAGAGGCCTGGAAAGCTTGTTTGGAACCTATTACTTTGGACAGGACAAAATGGTTGGATTCAATAATATAAGATGGCATGTTGTTTAGAGGAAGCCAGTTGTGCATTCCAAGAAGTTCCATGAGAGAGAACCTAATTAAGGAGACGCATAGTGGAGGATTGGTTGGACACTTTGGTTGAGATAAGATCATTGCTATTATTGGTGAAAATTATTATTGGCCATAGTTGTAGCAGGATGTGAGGAAATTTGTACAGAGTTGTAGAGTATGTTAGATGGCAAAAGGAGCAAGTCAGAACACAGGTCTACATCAGCCATTACCTGTCCTAGAGAAGCCATGGGATGATATCAGTATGGATTTTATTCTTGGTTTACCAAGGACACAAAGAGGACATGATTCCATTTTTGTGGTGGTGGATAGATTCTTGAAGATGGCACATTTTATTCCTTGCAAGAAGACTAATGATGCTATTCATATTGCAAAGTTATTTTTCAGGGAGGTGGTGAGATTACATGGTCTACCAAAGAGCATAGTTTTAGATGGAGATACCAAGTTTGTTGCTTATTTCTGGAGGACATTGTGGAAGAAGTTGAAGATAGTTTTGAAGTTCAGTTCTGCACACCATCCACATACTGATGGATAGACCGAAGTGGTGAATAGGAGTTTGGGTAACCTACTACAATATGGTAAATCACTAGGAGTACTGGTAAATCACCATACTAGATAGTATATGGTAATAGCCCAAATAATGCTTCTAAGTTAAGGAAGCTAGAAAAAGGAGAAAAGCCAAGTGCTGAAGCTGAAGACTTTGTAGAACACATGAAGAATTTGCATGAAGAGGTGAAAAAGCACATTAATAAGATGAATATTCAGTACAAGGCTAAGGCAGATTAGAAGAGGAGATATAAGGAATTCCAGGTATGAGATAAAGTCATGGTTCACTTGAGAAAAGAAAGGTTCCCAATTGGAACATACAATAAGCTAAAAATGAAGAAATTTGGACTATGCAAAATCTTGAAGAAACATGATTTAGGAAATGCATATGAGGTGGAGCTGCCTAGTGGGATCAACATTTCCCCTATTTTCAACATTGCTAAATTATCAGAATATCATGAAGTTGGAACAGAGGATGGACCAATAGAGGAACAGTGGAGTATTCTAGCATCTACTCAACAGAGGAGATAGTAGAGATCTTGGATAGCCGTATGGGAAGGAGTACTTGGGATAGGCAATACGAGGAATATCTTGTGAAATGGAAAGGAAGGCCTATTGAAGATTCTTCTTGGTTGTCTAAGGTAGAGGTTGATTGTTTGGATTTTCCTCACACAAACACCTGAGACATGACAGGGTCACTTCTCAAATTACCCTAGGTGTCTGATGCAGGAGCATCTAGTGGTGTAAGGGCAATCTTGCATCACCCAAAAAAAGATGTGTTTCAAAATTGTTGATGTTCTTTCCATTTCTTTTCAAAATTTGTGGTTTTGGTTCCATGATTGCTTGACAAATGATGTAGAACTTTCAGTTTTTCCAAACTACTAAAAATAGCAACCTGCTATTTTTAGAAAGTTTGCATTCATGCACAGATTGAAGTGAAAATTTACAAGAAGTTACATAATAGAAAAATAAGACCTTTGGCAAAGGAATCACGCAAAGATCATTTGCAAGCTGAAAGATATTAAAGTTTTTGTTTACTTAAAAACACCTGAAAATTATTCAAACTCAAGTTTGAGGCACTAAATGGCCCCGTACAGGCCCAAAAATGGCCAAAATTGGTAGAGCAAGTTCTTAGTGTGTAGAGCATTCTGCAAGCTTTCTGACGCATAAAACAGTTCTTCAATTATACACCCGGATCAAAGTTATGGCTCTTGAAAGTTGACCTATTTTTGGAGGGAGATGCAAATTTTAAAATTAGGTTGTTGGCTGCCAAAAAGGCTATTAATAACCATTTTTGGGAACCTTGGGTAGTAGTAGAGTTAAGGGGGGAAGCATAGAGTCAAGAATAGGTAGGAAAATAGAAACCCTAGCTAATTTTGGGTTACAAGAGGCGGATGATTCCAGAGTCTTGCGAGAGGAACCTGTAATGTGTTGCAGCATGTGGAGGGTTGATTCCTCTAATTGTATGTGAGCTTCTGTAATGTAATAAGTTGTCCAAATCAATGACGAAAGTTCTATTTTATGTGTGCAATTTTTGTTTTATGATTTACCCCCTTCATCAGGTTTTCGAATAAGTAGCTACAGTAACAAGTATAAAGCTTCATACTAATAAGGTTTTGAGGGCACACAGGCTAGGAACAACATTTACATTTGCTAAGGGATAGGTTTCTTGAAAGCATGGCTACTCATTGAAGCCTACTCCTAAACTAAGAACCAACATATTGACTTATGCATGTGATTAGGGGCTTCAGACAATAAATTAGTAGTTAATACTAGAGGACTACAGAATATTAAGAAGATAGGGAGCAGTCCTAGATTATAGGCTTTAGGAGTTATTAAGGTGTAATGAGCAACATCTAATGAGAAGCATGCCAAGAAGATAAAGGAACAAATAGGCTTTGTTGAAGACTGTCTCAGGCTGAAGGTAAAGTCATTTAGTGGACTGTCATGATAGGTAATGACCATCAACATGAAGAATATCTTAATAGCAACCATCTTAGTAAGAAAGTAGTCATCAAAGAAGAAGATCCATTAAAGCATCAAGAACATGTAGAAGGAATATCAAAGAATAAATAGGGATACACTTGCAAATAGGAGTTACAATATGCAGAGACCTTAAGGTTTTCTAAATTGGACTGTGTAGTTAAGTCATGACAGAGAAAAATCAAAAGGAACAATTAGAAGGCCTTTGATGATCTTTAAATTGACCTTGCCCTTATTCAAAAAGTTTCCTTTGATCAGGTACTAGAGAAGACATACACAGTCTTACACAATTGAAAGAGAAGCATATTAGTCATAACAACATGGCTATCAAGAAAACAATGAGAAAGGGAAAGCATGGAGGTAGCCACAGGAGGTGAAAGACTAAGGCAACAAACATTAATAGATGATCATAGAAGCAAGTAGAGGATAGACATAAGCAAGACTTAACATAAGGTGTTATAAACTATATTGAATATCATGTGAAGATATTGTTGAGTAATCATCATTAAGATACCATGATAGAGATACGGGTTGTGGTAGAACATTACCCTTATACTAGACAAGCTACTCTGAGAAAGGTAGTGTTGAAAGGTATTTCTATGGGATTTTAAAAAAAGGGACATAGATATCACCATCTTTATAGCCTAGAATAGTCATCTTATGACAATGAACAATCAAATTTCAAAATCAAGGGGCAGTGAATCTCTAAAATAGCATGAACATTAGTATGGAACATTTATTGAAGCAACAATAGAGGTAGTTGAGAGTCAAGAGGAGAAACCAATGCCATTAAGAGGACATATAGAGCCCATAATAGTCAAGCAATGACTAATGAATAGTAAGGGTACAAAAGACAAAAGCTATCTAGATTGTTATGAGATTGAAGAAACTGTGGAAGCATACAAAATTATATCATTCTTTGTCTTGCAAGAGAAGCCCTTACTATTCTTTTCAAAACACATTGCTCATATTTTTTTCATTAAAGGAGGGATAGATACCAAGGTTTCACCATTTTCTAATGAAAGTGAAAACAATAGAATGAAACAAGTTTTACTGATACATTTGAAGCCACAAATAAATGGTGAAACCCTAGCTAGGGTTCATAAGCAGCTAAGCTTACCTCATGCTATTTTCTTCACAGTAAATATATGAAGCAGTTATTGAAGCAATAATAGAGGTACTTTAGAGTCAAGAGGAGCAACCAATGCCATGAAGATGATAGATAGAGCCCATAACAGTCAAGCAATTACTAATGAACAGTAAGGGCACAAAAGACAAAATCTATCTAGCTTGTGATGAGATTGAAGAAGTTGTGGAAGCATACAAAATTAAATCATTCTCAGTGTTGCAAGAGAAGCCCTCATTATTCTTTCCAAAACACATTGCTCATATTTTTTAATTAAAGGAGGGGCTGATACTAGGGTTTCACCATTTTCCCACAAAATCCAAGACAACAGAATGAAACAAGTTTTACTTTTACATGTGAAGCCACAAATAGATGGTGAAACCCTAGCTAGGGTTCACAAGCAGCTAAGCTAACCTCACGCTATTTTCTTCTTAGTAAATATATGAAGCAAAGAAGGTCCAGACTAATATCATGATAGATTTTCTCAAATGAAGCAAAAATACCATTGAAGGGTAGAACCATAATGAAGTGGTACCTCCATTTCATACACAACAAAGCAACCTTTCCCACTTGTGATTTTATGATAAAAACATAAGGCAAAGAAAGTGGAAACTTTTCACTAATTCATGCTAGAAAGATCACTGTATCAGTTGAAAAGATGCCAAGTGAACAAAGATAGTAGAGAGAGTAAAAAATGAAAGCCATATTTTATAGTTTTTGCTAAGCTTACACAGTTGGGTCTACTTACTTCCCAATTTTTCTCATAGAAGCTTGCATATAAGACAGATTCTACATATTCTTCATCAGTTTTTTAGAAAAGATACAGTAATATGAGAGAAAACTTACCAATGTGAAGCAGTGGCATCTAAAGTAGTCTAAGGAACCCTTTGAAGAAGATACATAGGAGAAAATTAGCCTTCAAACCCTTCATGGCGGCGTAGAGGTGAAGCAAGTAGTTGAAAAGTGATAAGAATGAAATGATGCCTTTAGAGTTTACAAAAGGTGTCTTATTCATAACAATGCCCTAGCATGATGGGCTTATTTTCTTTTTGTGACTTCTAAAGTTAAAATCATTGAAAATCAAATGAGGGCTCATGGTCAAACACTTGAAAGTGTTGATGGCTAGGTATCATGATGAGCCCGTGAGTAAATAAAGTGATGATTACACTTTTTAACCTTTTGAAAGGTTTCTTTTCAAACATTAGAGAACCAAAGGAAGCATCATTAGATGTTAAGGAAAATTAGAGAGTATTTGATGACCTTTTAAGGTCTTATATGTCACTTGGGTCAGATTTGGGTCAACATTATGCATGTTGAGGAATATTTGGAGTTTTTCATGAGAAGGAGATGTTGCAAGTGTGTGCTAACCGGTGTTGTCATTGATGTCAACATATATGTGTTGTCATTGCTGTCAACTATGCTCTTGTTTTGATGCCTACTTGTGTTGAGTTAGTTTCTTTGTATTGGATAAGTGTTGAACATAATAAGAAAGCATTCCTAATATTGAGTTCCAAGTGCTTTTGAGAAAATTTGCTCTTGTTAGGGTTATCTGATAGAAGATATCAATTAAATGCAAATAAAGAATAAATAGAGGAATTAAAATACACAGAAATAATAGCAACGAGAGACAATTTTTAATGTCGTTCACCCAAACTCGGGCTATATCCACCAACAGAGAGTCTAATATTATTATCTAGTAAATCAAACCGATTACAACCAGTAATCCATGCAAATCAATATTGCTACAAATGCTACAATACAATATCAATGGAAACCCTAACCATTATCAAATAAAGGTAGGGTAAATTTAACCTCTGAGTCTAATTAGGCTCCATATAACAACAATCTCCCAGTGGAAACAATGTGTTATAGAGTATTTTGGCTTGCAGAAGAACATTGCAGTGTTTTGCTCCACATATCCTGTATATTGAATATCTTTGTTTAGAGTTTGGAATTTATGTTAAGGGATGTCTTTAGTTGCTATGTTTCAAGTTTGATGCTTTGGTGTGAAGATTTAAGTGAGTTCTATTTACCAAAGTAAAAACT
Source organism: Cunninghamia lanceolata (assembly GCA_027924645.1). Taxonomy (NCBI): domain Eukaryota; kingdom Viridiplantae; phylum Streptophyta; class Pinopsida; order Cupressales; family Cupressaceae; genus Cunninghamia; species Cunninghamia lanceolata. The sequence continues at coordinate 13,568,834 of BSBN01000892.1, forward strand.
ACTTTTTTGAGTATTCAAGGGTGACAAGGAGAATGGATTTTGCTCCGCATCTCTCCGCATTTAAGTTTTATTGTTTGTGGTTCTAAAGTAAAGTTAGGGATGATGTTAGGTGTCTTTAATTCAAAAGGTTTGTTATTTGCTGTTCCACAAGCAATCTTCTCTTTTTGGCAATGGCTAACAGTAATGTTTAAGTCCTCCAATATGAAGAATCTTTTGGATAAAGTAATTAGAGGTTGAGTGGAAGTTCTTGGTAATTGTAACATGCTTGTGGCTATCTCTAGATTGTGTTCTTTCTTTTTGATTGGTCCATAAAGTGCAATTTTGATCGTGGTTGAAGCGTGTTCCTAAAAGTCTTAGTGTTAACTCTAGTCTTGGCTGACCTAGTTGTTCTCACTACTTACCGTTATGCTTTGGGGATTGTGGAAGCATGTTGTTGCATGGAAGATTGTATTTGAGTCCTAGCTAAGGTGTGACATGGTCCACAATCATTATTTTCTTTCACAAATCTATTTAGGTCCAGACCTATTCAAATGTATGTTTGTAATGCCAAATTTGGAGATTGTTCCAATGGTTGATGATTGTAATGTCGACCTTGATGTACATTCCAAGGTTGATGAATTGTATAATTACATGTAATGAATTTGTCAAAAATGGATCGATGGGTAAAGATGCAAATATAACTGTGTGTGAGTGAAGAAGGTAGAAAAGAAGAAGAATAAGTGTGCTTCAATGGAATTGAACCTTGGCATGGAGTAGATGTTATTATCTCAGTTCACCAACTCTAGCAGTGAGCCCTTTCATTTGAGTAGTGAGCTCTAGGTAGTGAGTCATAAGGAAGTGAGCCTCTAATTTTTTGTATTGTTACTACATATTATATTTTGAGCTAACACTTACCCTGGTTTTTCCCTTATTGGGTTTTCCACATAAAAATCTAGTGTCTCATGTGTCTCATGTGTGATTGTGCTTAATTTTCTGATTTCTTGCTTTCATGGTTAAATCATAATAATAGTAAAAAAGTGATTGAAGTGTTGAAGAAGTTAAGTTTTGGTTACAACTGATTCAGCCCCCCTCTTAGTTGTCTAGTGCATTTCAACAATTGGTAACAAGGTGAGGGTTCTTAGAAGCAAGCCTAACATCTTGAGGTAGATATGGGATGTCACACAAGAAGGATGCTCCACAGTTTGATGGACTGGACTATGCTCTCTCAAAGGTACAAATGAAAAGTCATATCATTTGACTTGGTTATAGTGTTTCGAAGATGGCAGATACAAAGTATAGTATTCCTTTGAATGGTCCATCATCTGAAGATGAAGTCAAATAGTATGAGTTAAATGGAAAATCTAAAGATGCTCTATTAAGTTCTTTGTCCAACATTGAGTTAGTGAATGTTTTAGATCTAGAAATTTCTTATGATATCTGGGAAAAAATGAAAAATTCGTATGAAGGAGACAAATATACAAAGAGTGCCAAACTACAGAACCTGAATGTCAAGTATGAAGGTCTGAAGATGAGTGGAGATGAGAACATAATAGTCTACATACAAAAAGTTGATGAAATTGTTAATGGAATCAAAGGTCTTGGAGGAACTATTAATGAGAATGAGGTTGTGTTGAAGATTCATAGGTCATTGCCTAAATCCTAAAGTCACAAGGTGTCGACAATTGAAGAAGTTATGAGTGTGAAAAAGATTTCAAAAGATCAATTACTTGGAAAGCTTACTACTTTTGAGATGAGAGAGTTTGGTGATGTCCTACCAAAGACTGAGACTGCTTTCAAAGCCAACACTTTAGAGAAGACTTCAAGAGTTGAGAAGTATGCTGTGGAACCTAATGATGACCTTGATGAAATTGAAGCCAAATTTGTGGATAGAATGCAAAGAGGTGCCGGTAAGTTCAAAGGAAAATTACCATTCAAATGATTTACATGTGGTAAGATTGGTCACTATGCTTCTAGGTGTCCGAAGAGAATTCAAAGGAATAGGAAGAAATTTGAAAGCAGACCTAGGATCATAAAGAAATGTTATTATGTTAGATATCTTGATGATGATGGTATAAAAGATGATGATTCTAATGATACTAGTGCAAATAAATGTTTGTTTATTGCTATTAAAGAACTTGTGTCTACAAATCCTACTAGCTATGTGAAGAAAGAAAAACCAGTGGAAGAGAGTGCTTTGTCTATTTTCCAGGTTGAGAAAGATAAGGATGAATGGATTATTGACTGTGGATGTTCACATCACATGACGGGTGACAAAAGTAAGACTGTTAGTCTAGAAAAGTATGATGGGGGACTGGTTAGGTTTGGAGATAATGCTACTGGTAAGATTTGTGGAAGAGGATCTATTTCTTTTGATGGAAAGCACAATACAGATCATGTTCTATATGTGAAGGGTTTAAAGCACAATCTTTTGAGTATTGGTTAGATGTGTAACAAAGGTTATAATATGAGATTCAAGGATAATGGATGCAAGATCATGGAAAGCTCCAAAATAGTGATTGCTACTGGTAAGAAGACTAGAGGTAATGTTTATCACTTGACAGGAACTAATGATTATTGTTTGTTGGCTCAGACAGATGAGAGTTGGTTGTGGCATAGAAGGATGTTTCATATCAATTTTGACAACTTGATGAAGATAAGTTTAGTATAGGTTGTGAGAGATCCGCCTAATCTTATGAAGCCTGCTAATACTATTTGCAAGGAATATCAATTGGGGAAGCAAACAAGAACAAGTTCCAAGAGTAACGAACATTTTTTTGTTGGATTGCTTGAGCTAGTGCATATAGATTTGTGTGGTCCTACAAGAACAAGAAGTTTGCAAGGAGACAAGTACTTTATGTTGCTTATTGATGATTATTCTAGAATGACTTGTGTCACTTTTCTAAAAGAGAAATCAAAAGCCCTAGATAAGTTCAAATCCTTCAAGGTGATGGTTGAGAATGAGTTAGAATTGAGGATCAAAGGCCTAAGCTTTGATAGAGGAGGTGAGTTCACATCAAATGAATTCAATATTTTAAGTGAAGAACATGGAATAAAGATATAGTTGTCTACTCCTAGGACTCCTCAATAGAATGGAATTATTGAAAGAAAGAATAGGACAGTGCAAGAAGTTACTAGGACTATGATTAAGGAGGCTAACCTACCAGAAGTGTATTGGAGAGAAGCTATACATACTACTGTCTACATTCAAAATAGTGTTCAAGTCAAAGGTAATGGTACAAAAAATCCTTATGAATTGTGGTATGCAAGAGTTCCTACAATGAAATATTTAAAAGTTTTTGGAAGTAAATCTTATATGAAAAGAGAAGAAGAGCTAGGGAAGTTTGATGCTAGGTGTGATGATGAAATTTGCCTTGGATACTCTACTAAGAGTAAGGCCTACCGGTGCTACAATAAGAGACTGAGAAAGATCATTAAGAGTGGTAATGTGAAGGTTGATGAGGACAAGGAAAGAATATCATATATGAGTGGCTATGAATCAGATGAACCTATTGCTACAGTAAATGCAGAAAAAGTTGAACAAAAAGATAGTCAAGATGAAGAAGAAAGGGCTTCTGTAAGTGTTGTTAAGACTCCTAGGTATGTCAGGATTAATCATTCTAAAGATCATACTATTGGTGACAAAAGCAAAGGGGTATTGACAAGGAAAAGAGCTGCAGAAGAACAAGTGAACTACTGTTTACTCTCAAAGATTGAACCTAAAACTGTAAGTGAAGCCTGCAAAGATGAAAATTAGGTAAAGGATATGGAAGAAGAGTTGATGGAGATAAAGAAGAATCAAACATGGGAATTGGTTCTAGACTTGATGATAAGAATGTGATAGGAACTAAATGGGTTTTCAAGAACAAGATGAATGAGAATGGAGAAGTAGAAAGAAACAAAGCAAGACTGGTATGCAAATAATATTCTTGTTACAAGTATGGGCCTAACTGGTGTTGTCATTGATAAGGATTGGATGATCTATTTGCTGAGGATATTGAGAAAATTGGTCATATCAGGAACAGTGAAGAATAGTGAAGACAGTAAAGTAAAAGTCCAAGTTAAGTTGAGGATCAGAGGATGTAGTTGAAAGGGTTTGTAGTTATGTGTCTTAAGATGATTCAATAAAGATTTCAGAGGTTCGTATGAAGATCTGAAGAAGTTGTGGTCACTGAAGTAAAACCAGTTCTGGCAGGTGTTTAGAGGTGGCAGAGTGATACAGATAGGTCCAGTGAGATCCAGAAATGCTTTATCCTATTCTGTAGATTTAAGGGAGTGTTTAGGAAGTCTTTATGAAGTGTCAACTCATTTGGTTCATGGTTTAAAGGTCTACAAGCATCTATTCCTTTGTGGCAGTGATGACATACTATGTTCTTGAGGTTCTGGATGAAGGAGAGAAGGATATCAGTAAGCAGATGAAATGTGGATGTTCATGGTGATTCAGGCAAGCTTGTGGAGGTATTTGGATCATGTTCAATTCATGTTGGTGGTCTGCATTGGAGTTTAAGCTTGCATTTGAAGATTTACTTCCGGATGAAGGTGTTCTTCCTTAGACTAGCCGATTGGATGAGTTACTCATCCTACAGATGTTCTTGTAGATGTTTGTCGACTTAGATGATTATTCCTAAGTTGATGTCTTATATAAATAAGGAATTGTGAAGTCACTTCAAAGGGTGACTGGTTGAGATGAGTGTGTGGTAGTGAGGAGAGTGAAAAGCAAAGTACAAGTATTGGGCTTAAATGGAACTAAATCAAGCATGGTGAAGATGCTATTCTCCAGTTCATGTATGTGATACTTACTATTTTGTAGACAGTGTGTCTCTTATAGGCAGTGAGCCTCTTGTGAGCAGTGTGCTTGAGTAGTGAGCCCTAATTGGCATGTGCCATTTTGTTCTTTCTATTCTTCTAACAAAGAATACAATATTGAGTTAATCACCCCGTGGTTTTTCCCTTAACTGGGTTTTCCACTTCAAAATCTCAATGTCTTGTGTGTTAATGTGTTTCTGCTCTTGGTTCAATGCATTGTGTTTCCATGATTGAATTATTATTATGCTGATGAATTACAAAGTGAATTTAAGTGTGTAAAGTGCAAGAAAGTTTTGGACAACTAATTCACCCCCCCTCTTAGTTGTCTGCCTTGAATCTAACAATTGGTATCAGAGCCAAGTTCCTCTAAAACAGCTTAACCGCTTGAGGAGATCTAGGATGTCATTCTACAAGAAGGATAGTCTGAAGTTTGATGGAACCAATTTCAATCCTTGGAAAAGTCACATGAAATGTCACTTGCAATGTATGGGAATGCAGTACTAGAACATGGTTTCAACAAAGTATACTCCTCCACAGGGTGGCATGAAAACCCAAAATGAAATCACGGATGCTGAAAACAATCTACGGACTATAGAGGCTCTTCTAAGTGCATTATCTAATTTAGAGATTTCAAATGTTGTTGATCTACCAATTGCTTTTAAGATTTGGGAAAAACTGGAACTTCTACATGAAGGAGACAAATATGTTAAAAGTGTAAGGCTACAGAGTCTGAAAGGGAAATTTGAAAATCTGAAGATGAGAGATGATGAAACTATCATTACTTTTATGCCAAGAGTAAATGAGATTGTCTGTGGTATCAGGTGTGCTGGTGGATTCTTGGATGAAGATGAGATTGTTGGCAAATTTCTTAGATCCCTTCCTACTTCTTATAAAATCAAGGCTGCTGCCATTGAAGAATTTAGAGACCACACAACTGTCACAAGAAATCAATTGGTTGGTAAATTGGCTGTATTTGAAATGACCGAATTTGGAGATGAACCCCCAAAGACTGAATCTGCATTCAAAGCTAGTGCCTTTGTAAAAGGTAAATAAATGTTTGATCCTGCAGAGAACTCTTCAAGGAAACTATCTTGGTATGAAAAGCATGAAAAGACCTAGAAGAAGAAGCAGAAACTACTCACCTTGAAGCCCTTATTGCAAAAAGATTGCCAAGAGGATCTGGTAAGTATGAAGGAAAATTACCTTTTAAGTGATTTAACTATAATAAGATTGGTCATTTTGCCTCAAGATGTCTGGAAAGATTTTAAAGGCCAAATCCTGATAGATCAAGGTTCCAAAAGAATTGTTACTATATTCATGAAGGAGATGATGAAGGAGTAACAGATGATGAATCAGAGATAGGAGACAATTCTGGAAGTGACTGGGTGTTCATTGCCATCAAGGAAGAAGATCCAATGCCCTCTAAATCTGTCAATCATAAAGCTATAGAAAAACATCTCAAATTGAAGAAAAGGATGATTGGGTCATTGATAGTGGTTGCTCTCACCACATGACTGGTGACAAAAATAAGTTCATAGGTTTGGAAAGGTATGAAGGTGGAGTGGTAAAATTTGGTGATAATTCTTCTTGTAGAATTAAAGGTAGAGGAACTATTTCTTTTGATGGAAGGAACAAACTTGTAATGTACTGTATGTTGAAGGATTGAAGCACAATCTTCTCAGCGTTTGACAGTTGGTGGACAAAGGTTATGATCTCATATTCAAGAATGGAAAATGCAAGATCTTTGAGAGTTCTGGAACAGAGATTGCATCCGCTACCCAAACAAAAGGTAACATCTTCCATTTAGTTGGTACTAGTAAAAGTTGTCTATTTGTGCAAGTTGATCAGAGTTGGTTGTGGTATAGGAGAATGTGTCATGTAAATTTTGATAATATCATCAAGATAAGCAATACTCAGGCTGTAAGAGATCTTCCAAAACTGGTGAAACCTACAAATAGTTTATGCAAAGAATGTCAGTTGGGAAAACAAAGCAGAGTCTCATTTAAAAACAAGGAACAATCTTCTACCAGATTACTAGACTTAATTCATACTGATTTATGTGGTTTGGCAAGAATTAGGAATGTGCAAGGTGATAGATACTTCATGTTGCTAATTGATGACTATTCCTAGATGATGTGGGTAACTTTTCTGAAAGAGAAATCAGAAGCTCTTAAGAAATTCAAAATATTCAAGGCTATGGTAGAGAATGAAACCAAATTAAAATTGAAATGTCTGAGGTCTGACAAAGGTGGAGAATTCACATCCAGTGAGTTCATCAAATTCTGTGAGAAACATGGAATAAAGAGATAGTTGTCTGCTCCTAGGACTCCACAGCAAAATGGAGTAGTTGAGAGGAAGAACTGAACCATCCAGGAAGCATCCAGGACAATGATGATGGAAGCAAATGTTCCTCAGATCTATTGGAGAGAATCTGTCAGCACTGCAGTCTATACTCCCAATCGAGTACAAATCAGAAGCAATACTGGTAAGACTCCTTATGAACTTTGGTTTGGTATCACTCCTATTGTAAGATATTTTAGAGTCTTTGGTAGCAAGTGTTATATTAAAAAGGATGAAGATCTAGGAAAGTTTGATGCTAGAAGTGATGAAGGAATATTCTTGGGCTACTCTACTCAAAGAAAAATATACTAGTGTTATAACAAGAGACTGAGAAAGATTATAGAAAGTACAAATGTGAAGGTTGATGAAGGAATTTAAAAATCCTCAAGTTTTTATGAATATGATGAAGATGATCAGAATGGTGTTATGATTCAAGGAGCCCAAGCCCCTTCTAAAATTCAAATTCAAACTGATCTAGTAATTTAGGAAGAAGAGATGAGCTTTAATGGGCCTGATCAAGAATCTAAAGTGTAAGAAACTCCCAAAGTTCCAAGGTATGTGAGACAGAATCACTTTGAAGATCAGATCATAGGTGACAAAAGCAAAGGTGTATAAACTAGAAGAAGAATTGCTCAAGATTCAGAAGAGTATTGTCTGATTTTAAAGATTGAACCTAAGACAGTGGATGAAGCTTGCAATGATGAAAACTGGACTAAAGTAATGGTGGAAGAGCTGATGCAAATTGAGAAAAATCACACTTGGGATCTTGTTCCCCGACCTAGAAACAAGAATGTGATTGGACCAAATGGGTCTTCCGGGACAAACTGAATGAAGTTGGTGAAGTAATCAGAAATAAAGCTAGATTAGTTTGCAAGGGCTATTCTCAAATAGAAGGAGTTGATTTTGAAGAAACTTTTTCTTTAGTGGCAAGAATTGAAGTAGTTAGATTATTTCTTGCATTTGCTACCTTCAAGGATTTCAAAGTATATCAGATGGATGTCAAGTCAACTTTCCTGAATGGTGACTTGGAATAAGAAGTACACATTGAGCAACCAGATGTATTTCAATTGTCTGATCATGATGATATGGTCAGCAAGTTGAAGAAAACACTATATGGACTTAAGCAAGCCCCAAGAGCCTGGTATAAAAGATTGGATAAGCATCTCTTGAAGATTGGTTTCAACAAAGGTACTATTGACTATAGTTTGTATTTCAAAATTGATTATGAAAACATCTTGATTATTGAAGTGTTTGTTGATGATATCATTTTTGGAGGAAGAGATAGTATGTGTAAAACCTTTGCAAATCCAATGAAAAGTGAATTTGAGATGTCCATGCTTGGAGAAATGAATTTCTTTTTGGGTCTACAAATCACTCAAACAAAGAAAGGAATCTTCATTTCTCAGTCCAAATATGTGAAAGAATTATTGAAAAAGTTTGGGATGGAAGACTCAAAGCCAATGAATACTCCCATGGCAACTGGATGTAAATTAAGCAAAGATGATCACTCACCGAAGGCTGATCAGAAAAAGTATAGGTCAATGATTGGAGGATTGTTGTATCTTACTCAAACTAGACCAGACATTATGTAGGTTGTTGGTCTTGTTTCTATATTCCAGGTTGATCCTAGAGAATCTCATGCCATGGCAATCCAGAGGATTTGTAGGTATCTAAAAGGGACAGTTGAGTATGGTCTGTGGTATCCTAGAGATCATGATTTTTCTCTTCATGCATATATAGATGCTGATTGGGCAGGTGATGTGGATGACTAAAAGAGTACCAGTGGTGGAGCATTGTTTTTAGGGAAGAGATTGGTTTCTTGGATAAGTAAGAAATAAGAGGCAATATCTCTGTCCACTACAGAAGCAGAATATACTACAGAAGTAAGTAGTTACACTCAAGTTTTCTGGATGAAAAAAATGTTAAGAGACTTAAGAGTGGAATCTGAGGAGCCTATCACAATCTTTTGTGATAATTCAAGTGCAATAAATATATCTAAGAATCCAATTTTGCATTCAAAGACTAAACATATATCCATCAAGTTTCACTATTTGAGAGAGCAAGTAAGCAAGTATCAAGTCAGATTGGAGTTTATGCCTTCCAAGGATCAGATTGTAGATATCTTTACTAAACCTCTACCTAAGGACTCTTTTGAGTTTCTCAAGGAGAAGTTAGGGATTATTGCCCCTTCGGTGATGAACTAAGGTGCACTAATGTGCATCAGTCTAGTGGATATCACAGTCATATCTTGTGATCCAGATTGATGATGGGAAGCTGCCACTTAGGGGGAGCAACTGGTATAATTCTGAAGTAGTGAAATTGCAAGTATGTGCCCTTTGCCATTGATGTCAAAGGGGGAGAGAAGACATGTGAAAAACAAGTGGTTGTTGATCAAAGGAGGAGCAAGGAAGAGAAGACATGTAAATGATTGTTGTTGATAGGGGGAGTTGTGTCAGCAAGAAAAAGTTCTTGTCTTGATGGTCAAAACAATTTTTCACATCATATGTTGCCATTAATGACAAAGGGGGAGATTGTTACAATTATGGGCCTAACCGGTGTTGTCATTGATGTCAACATACTCCTGTTGCATTAATGATAAGGATTGGATGATCTGTTTACTGAGGATATTGAGAAAATTAGTCATATCAGGAACAATGAAGAACAATGAAGACAATAAAGTAAAAGTCCAAGTTAAGATGAGCATCAAAGGATGCGGTTGAAAGGGTTTGTAGATATGTGTCTTAAGATGATTTAGTAAAGATATTAGAGGTCTGCATGAAGATCTAAAGAAGTTATGGTCACTCAAGTAAAACTGGTTCCGACAGGTGTTCAGAGGTGACTAAGTGATACAGATAGGTCCAGTGAGATCCAGAAATGCTTTATCCTATTCTGCAGAGTTAAGGGAGTGTTCAAGAAGTCTTTGTGAAGTGTCAACTTGTTTGGTTCATGGTTTGAAGGTTTGCAAGCATCTATTCCTTTGTGAAAGTGATGACAGACTATGTTCTTGAGGTTCTGAATGAAGGAGAGAAGGATTTCAGTAAGCAAATGAAATGTGGATGTTTGTGGTGATTCAGGCAAGCTTGTGGAGGTCTTTGGATCATGTCCAGTTTGTGTTGGTGGTTCGCATTGGAGTTTAAGCTCGCATTTAAAGAATTACTTCCAGATGAAGGTGTTCTTCCTTAGACTAGCTGACTGGATGAGTTACTCATCCTGCAGATGTTCTTGTAGATGTTTGCCAACTTAGATGATTATTCCTAAGTCAATTTATTGTATAAATAAGGAATTGTGAAGTCATTTCAAAGGGTAACTTGTTGAGATGAGTGTGTGGTAACGAGGAGGAGAGTGAAAAGCAGAGCAGAAGTATTGGGTTTAAATGGAACTGAATCAAGCATGGTGAAGATGCTATTCTCCAGTTCATGTATTTGATACTTAATATTTTGTAGATAGTGTGTCTCTTGTAGGCAGTGAGCCTCTTGTAAGTAGTGTGCTCAGGCAGTGAGCCCTAATTGGCATGTTCCATTTTGTTCTTTCTATTCTTCTAACATAGAATACAATCTTGGGTTAATCACCCTATCATTTTTCCCTTAACCATGTTTTCCATGTCAAAATCTTGGTGCCTTGTGTGTTAATGTGTTTCTGCTCTTGGTTCAATGCATTGTGTTTCCATGATTGAATTATTATTATGCTACTAAATTATAGAGTGAATTTAAATGTGTAAAGTGCAAGAAAGTTTTGGACAACTGATTCACCCCCCTCTCAGTTGTTTGCCCTGAATCTAACAATTCTTAGATTGAAGGTATAGATTTTGAGAAGACCTGTGCTCAAATGGAAAGGATTGAAGCAATAAGAATGTTTTTGGCATTTGCAAAACACAAAGATTTCAAAGTGTACCAGATCGATGTGAAGTCTACATTCTTGAATGGAGAGCTAGAAGAAGAGGTTTACATTGAACAATTAGAAGGATTTTAGTTATCAGACCAAGATGACATGATGTGTAGATTGAAGAAAGCCTTGTATGAACTAAAGCAAGATCCTAGAACCTGGTATGCAAGGTTGGATAAGTACTTATTGTAATTAGGGTTTAGTAAAGGTACTGTAGATAGTAATCTCTATTTCAAAATCAATAATGATCAAATTCTAATTGTTGTAGTCTTTGTTGATGATATTATCTTTGGAGGCAATGAAGGTATGTGTAAGAAATTTGTAGAGGAAATACAAAAGGAGTTTGAGATGTCTATGTTTGGTGAAATTAATTTATTTTTAGGACTATAGATTACTCAATTAGGTAAATAAATTTTCATTTCTTAGTCTAAGTATGTGAAAGAGTTGTTGAAGAAGTTTGGAATGGAGGACTCTAAGCTGATATGTACTCCCATGGTAACTGGTTGAAAGATGAGCAAGAATGATGAATCACCTAAGACTGACTAGAAAGGATATCGGTCCATGATTAGAGGACTACTTTACCTAACCTATACAAGACCAAATGTAATGCATGCAGTTTGTCTTGTGGCAAGATTTCAAGAAGATCCTAGACAGTCACATGTGATGGTATTTAAGAGAATCATGAGATATTTAAAAGGCACTTCAGACTATGGATTGTGGTATCCAAAAGATACTAATTTTACTCTTAGTGCTTATACAGATGCAAATTAGGCTAGAGATGTTGATGACACAAAAAGTACAAGTAGAGGTGCCTTCTTCTTTGGTAATAGATTGGTTTCATGGTTGATCAAGAAGAAAGATTCAATTTCTTTGTCTACTACAGAAGCAGAATTTATTGTTGCAGCATGTTGTTTCACTCAAGTGCTATGGATGAACCAAACATTAAAGGATATAAGAGTTGTGTATGGAGAAGCAATTTCAATCTTTTGTGACAATACAAGTGAAATAAACATTTCAAAGAATCCAGTGATGCACTAAAAAACAAAGCATATATCTATAAGGTATCACTTTCTGAGAGAAAAGGTAACAAAGAATGAAGTAAAGATGGAATATTTGTCTACAAAGGATTGGATTGAAAATATTTTCACTAAGTCTCTACCTAAGGATACCTTTGAGTATCTTAGGGAGAATTTAGGGGTTATTACCCCTCCTACTATTATCTAAGATGCATAGGAAGTGTATCAATCCAATGGTACTCAAAGTCTCATTCCTTGATTTAAATTGATGTTTTGAAGGCTACCTCTCAGGGGGAGTAGGTAGATGTTGCTGATATGAGTTCTTGATAAAGAGTATTAGGTGTTGCAGTATTACAGATAGGAGGAGTGAATTAGTAATTGTAGTTTCATTAGAGCAGTAGTGTGCAAGTATGCATAGAGGAAGAGAAGTGATGGCCTTTGCCATTGATGTCAAAGGGGGAGACAAATCATGTGAAAAACTTAGGGGGAGAAAGATTTAAGACGTGTAAAGAGAAAGGGGGAGAAGGTAATCAAGGAAGAATCTTGTCTTGATGGTTCTTATATTTTTTCACATCAATGTTACCAAGAATGACAAAGGGGGAGATTATTGCAAGTATGTGCTAATTGGTGTTTTCATTGATGCCAACATATCTGTGTTGTCATTGGTGTCAACTGTGCTCTTGTTTTGATGCTTACTTGTGTTGAGTTAGTTGCTTTGTATTGGCTTATATAAGTGTTGAAGATAATAAGAAAGTCTTCCTAATATTTAGTTTCCAAGTGCTTTTGAGAAAATTTGCTCTCCCAGTGGAAATACTGTGTTACAGAGTATTTTGTCTTGTAGAAGAATAGTGTAGTGTTTTGCTCCACATATCCTGTATATTGAATATCTTTGTCTGCAGTTTGGAAGTTATGTTAAGGGATGTTTTTAGTTGCTATGTTTCAAGTTTGAGCCTCTAGTTTGAAGATTTCAATGAGTTCTATTCACTAGAATAAAAACTGATTTTATGAGTATTCAACGGTGACAGGGAGAATGTATTCTTCTCTGCATCTCTTCGCATTTATATTTTATTTTTTGCAGTTCTAGAGTAAAGTTTGGGATGATGTTATGTGTATTCAATTCAAATGGTTCGTTATTTGGTGTTCTGCAAGTGATCTTCTCTTTTTGATAGTGGCTGACAGTAATGTTTAAGTGCTCCGGTTTGAAGAATCTTTTGGATAAAGTAATTAGAGGTTGTGTGGAAGTTCTTGGTGATTGTAACATGTGTGGATGTCTCTAGATTGTGTTCCTTCTTTTTGATTGGTTTGCAAAGTGTAATTTGGATCGTGGTTGAAGCGTGTTCCTAAAAGCCTTAGTGTTAACTCTAGTCTTGGCCTACATGGTTGTTCTCACTAGTTACTATTATGCTTTGGAGATTGTGGAAGCATGTTGTTGTGTGGAAGATTGAATTTGAGTCCCAGATAAGGCATGGTGTGGTCCACATTTATTCTTTTATTTCACAAATATATTTAGGTCCAAACCTAATCTAATGTATGTTTGTAATTCTGACCTTGGAGATTGTTCCAATGGTTGATGATTGTATTGCCAACATTGATGTACATTCCAAGATTGATGAATTGTATAAATACATGTAATGAAGTCACAAAAAATGGATCCATGGGCAAAGATGGGAATATAATTGTGTGTGAGTGAAGAAGGCAAAAAAGAAGAAGAATAAATTTGCTTCAATGGAACTGAACCCTGGCAAGGAGTATATGCTACTATCTCAGTTCACCAACTCTAGCAATGATCCTTTTTGGCAATGAACCTCTTCTCTTGGTAGTGAACCCTTTCATTTGAGTAGTGAGCTTTGGGGAGTGATCCCTAATGCAGTGAACTTTTGATTTTTGGTATTGTTACTACACATTATATTGTGAGCTACCATTCACCATGGTTTTTCCCTTATTGGGTTTTCCACGTAAAAATCTGGTGTCTCATTTGTTGAATGTGTGATTGTGCTTAAGTTTCTGATTTCTTGATTTCATGGTTAAATCATAATAACAATAATTAAGTGACTAAAGTGTTGAAGAAGTTAAGTTTTGCTTATAACTGATTCACCCCCCTCTTAGTTGTCTTGTGCATTTCAACAAGATATTGTGTATAAGTAATGTAATCATGACACCCTTTACCCCTCTTTACATGGCCTAAGACACTCATAAATGTAATTTAACACCTATTAAGGTAATAATCACTAAATACCTTGTTACTTGTTATATAAACTTGTCATTTATAGTTTATGATAACACTTATTAAGGTAATTAATAAATCATATTAAATTTAATATTTGTTAAACTAGACTTATAAATTGCCCTCCTACCATGAAAAGCAAGAGTTAAAGAGGAGGGAGAGTTCAAACTAAGGTGGAAAAGTCATACAAGAGGTTAGTTTGCTTCTATTCTTGACTTTGAGTCGAACTGGGCTATTTTTGGAAGTCGGTCTGGTCAAACACCTTGAGAGGAGGAGTTCTAAGCTAAAATAGCTCATTTTGGAGTAGTTATGGGCCCTCTTATTTCGGAATTTTCCTCTTGCTCACCCAAAATCTGAGAGTTGACTTTTCCAACCTATTCTTGCATTAGTTGGAGTCCAGTTAGATAGGAGATGACTTCTCTTTGTCTTTTGGGGAGAGATTTTTGTATTATAGGAGAAAAAGCTTGTGTTTTTTCTTAATTCTTACTTTTTCTCTAGCCTTGCCACATTGCAGAAATAGATTTTTAGTATTGTAACTTAGCATTTTATAGATTTTATATAGTAGTAGCTTTATTTTAAGCATATTTTACAGTTATTGTAGAGGTATTCCTTCCATTTTTCAATAAAATTAGGTGTTTTTCTTTTCAGATTTAGGTGTCTTGTTCTCTTTCAATTGATTTGATAAAGATTAATTATGTTTTAAATCAAAACCTTTAAGTTTTTTGTCTCATTCATTGAATGCAAGTATACAAAGGTACAAGTTTTACCACATGTTATAGATTGTGCAAGTGATTTTTTGTGTTTCTATTAAATATTTATGTGATAAGATTGTTCAACTAAGTTGTATGAACAGATATATTGAAAGGTAGTTTTGAATCAAGTTGCAAGGTTAGGGTATAATTATTGGTGCATCACCTCTAAGGATCAATTTTAGTTTTATTAATCATACTTCTATATCTTTTCCTTGAAAGTACATCAGATCCAAGGGGCATTTAAAGGGAGCCATTTCTTCCAAAGGTTCATTCTCATTATACACAACCCACAGTCTAAGATTGATCCAATGTGTTATGGGATTGTTAGGCTTAGTGCTTGACAAGGTGCAATACTTCATGATAACACTTTAATTATGTTATAGAGAATTATTGTGTTGTGTTTGTACTTGTTTGTTGCAGATTTGTCTTCATCAATCCATCTCATCATGGCATGAAAGATCTTCATCTCCCTGTGAGAGCTTCACCTCTAAGGTGACATCCACTTTGAATTTGAATCAATTTATCATATCATTTGCTTTTGCCTCTGTCCACCAAGGACACACAATCTCTATCTAACAATGGTGTTGGAAGTGTTGAATGCCATTCTAGGGCTTGATCAAGGCAAGCTCCTAAACACCACAACCCCCTATCCCTCTCTTGTGATTGCAGGTGATAGGTGTCAAATCTTGTGGAGAGGAGTTGCTAGAGATCAGTGTAGAGAATAAAGATTCTAGATCTGAAGAAAGCAACATAAAATATCCTTAATTGGACAAGGGAGATCCCTCTTTCATCATCTAGTTTTTCACTATTAGAAATCTCTGAGTAGGGCATTGTCTACAACATATTTGGCTCTTGATCTTGAGAAAAAGTGCTACCTTAGGAAAGGGTGATCCATCTTTTGTCCTCTAGTTTGTCACTGTTAGAAATTTTTGAGTAGGGTATAGTCTACAACATCATTGGCTCCCAGCCTCCAAAAAAAGTGCTACCTTAGACAAGGGTGATCCCTCTTTCATCCCCAAAGTTTTTCCTTTTTGAAATTAAAATATTGGTATATTTCTAATATATATTTAGTTCCTTCTTGTGTGAGCATTTGTCGGGTTTCGTCCATTTGTTTACGATTTTGCATAATTAGTGTTTTAGGCCTAATCAGATTAGTGTTTTAACACGACATCAATCTATTCTATCTTTCCAAGCATCTCATACTGACATTAGAAATGTATCTGAGTCCTCTATCATAGTTGTTTCTTAGCTCGATCTATGTCCTTGAATGCATGTGTGAAAGAAGGGTTTAATTGAATTTAATTAACATACAATTTGATCATCCCCATTTTAATACATAACATTTTGTGAACCTATGTTTTTCTAAACATTGCATCTTGTTGAGTGTTGTAAATAATATTTCCATTCATACACACCATATTCATCATTCTACATTAAAAAATCTTTCAAAAAAATTGAAAATTTTGAAAAAATTAAGCATCCTAGGCTTGCATCAAGGCATAATTTGCACTATTTTCATTGCATTTTATCTAAAACATTTAAATTTCTAATATTTACATCACATATGACATAAATTACAAAATTTCACCATTTCATAATCATTTACCTTGCATTTATATACTTTATTTGCTAGGGTTTGCTTGAAATTTTGCCATTTTCATATAACCTAGTAATTCCAAAAGCTAGGGTTTGTAGCTAAAATCTTGTTTCATATTTTACTACTCATTTTAGTACTCATTCAAACTTGATTTTGGACAATAGTTTTTCATCATTGTGTGTTTTTGCATTTATATTTCAAATTTTGCATTTACACATTGTGTATTTCAACAAAAATTAACATATTCATTCATTTTTCCTTAAAATTTCATTTACACTTTGCATTGTAGAATTTTGATATCATATTTAAATCTGAGCTAAGTTATTTTACATATTAAATCTGATTATATTCCATTCATTCATCATTTTGCATACTTTTGAAATGCCTTAATTTTACTATTGGGGTTTCAAAAATCCTTGCATTTTTACTACATTTTCGTTAATCTTTCATCTAGCACTGTAAGATTAGTGTGTCGTGGAAAATTTTGCTGCATTATTGGACTGATTAAAAGGTTTTAATTTTCTTCCCCTCATCGTTCTCCTAATCTCATTACATATTTTGTGCATTTGCATTGAAAAAAGTGAACATTTTAGGTGCATAAACAAGCATAGATTGGTGTTGTTTCATTGTATTCATCTTAAACATCATGTAGCTTAGATCTTGCACTCATATTCAAGCATATATTCATTTGTAATTTGAAAATTTGGCATAATTTCATATCATTGTGTGAAAATTGGCATAATCTTAATTACATAGTGTGTATTTCAACACTACTTGTTTACACACCTTTGAAATAATCAATTGGGCCTTGTTTTGTTGTACTCCTTCCTCCTATCCACTTTGTTTGTTGTGGAATTTGAGTGTATTCTTACCCATTTCCCTCAAACAAGTGTTTTAGGTGTGAAATAGTCCCACATCTATAGCTTTACATCATAAAAACAATGATATAGTCCCTCCTCGTCCTAATAGGAAAACGAAGACTCCTGAACCTAAAATAACATTCACACAAAACATTAGAACATAGAAGATATTGAAG
The DNA here is from genome assembly GCA_027924645.1 of Cunninghamia lanceolata. Classification (NCBI taxonomy): domain Eukaryota; kingdom Viridiplantae; phylum Streptophyta; class Pinopsida; order Cupressales; family Cupressaceae; genus Cunninghamia; species Cunninghamia lanceolata. The sequence goes on from BSBN01000892.1 coordinate 13,586,463, forward strand.
GCCCACTCCACATCACTATTAACATAATGGGGACTTCAGTAAGAGGGGCCCTTATTGATCCAAATTGCACAACTAAAAGTTTTATGGAAGAGTTCCTTTACTAACACAAACTTCTGCAAGAAACTCATAAACTGATAGATATAATGATAAAAACACATAATGGATCGTTCATCCTAACCATATGGAAGATCTCTTTGATGATTGAATTACTCGATAAATCCTTGGAATAAACATTTGATATTATCCTGCTATTTGACCTCTTCCATGTAAAACTAGGCCATCCATGGCTCAAGGGTATGAAAGTTGTCCCTTCAACTCTTCACCAATTCTTAAAATTCCCTCATCGTGGGTCCATACAAACTATTCATCATAGCTTATGGTAGCCTACAATGGCCTGGAAAAACATTATCCTTTATTACTTCTAGATGAAACCTATAGAAGAACCTGAGCCTAGAACATACCAAACCATCTTGGGATATCAGCATTACGAAGCACAATTACTATCTAGATTGGTTGGTCCCCCTATTCAACAAACAACACCTAAAGAGAAATTGACATTACAAGAACATAGTAGACTAAAATGAAAAGAGATATATGCTGAGGTTCCTCCTCCCTCATCCCTACGAAGATCAAGAGGAAATCATAGAAAACAATACCATGCATCACCACAAGTTAATCACATATTTGCTTCTTCCTCTGAGATACAAAAAACCTATGGAAAAATATGAGACTCCTTTTGAAGATATCAGCAATAAAACAAGAAGAAATAGACAAGATAGAGAAATAAAGAAGAGAAGGAAAGCCTTGGATTGAAACAGTTCATCACCTCAACAAGAAAACATTGAACCACCTAACATCGAAGAAAACCAAGAAGTGTCCAAGGTCGGTAAGGTAAAGGGTTAAGGAATCTAAATGGGCACTTGTCACCTATGTACCTCTCTCCTCCAACATCAATGGGATTGGGATAAGTATGATTTGCTTGTTGACAACTGCTAGCATGATCATGTTTTTAGGTAAGTATTTCTAACCCTGTTGGCCACCTTTGTCATAGCATGTTATGCTTGCTTACGTGCACCTTCTCTATCTATGTTATGCTCCCTCGTGATGTGTTATGTGTTGTTTAGGCCTTGTTGGATGACCCTTGATACTCTTGTAAGGTCAAGGATACTGGGATATCGCTTCTGTTGTGACCATTCTTCTATTTGTATCATCATTCTTCTACTATTTCTCTCATCCATTTTGTTGTTGTATGTCATGCCTTAGGGGCATAACATCATAGAGGGGTTTTTGGGGGGCATCCTCCTACATGGTGTTCCTAAGGCACTTGTTCTCCTCTCTCATTTTATTGTCTACCTTCTTCTAGTGATTCTACCTAGTTGGCGAATGACAAAAACAAACAAACACTGATATGGACTGTGTGTCCCTTTAGCAAGAAAAGAAAAAATGGACCTAGTCCATACATGACGATGGGGTTGATATACATATATTCAATGCTTGACTAGTAGAATCACTCCATGTGATGCATCATTTTATGATATTTCTTGCGACTAACATTTTACAATCCTCTCAATCTTCTCTTGCACACTTTGATTGGTATCTCACCTTATTACTACACTTGGTTCTGAGGTACCTACAGTATAGCCCAACAGTTATACTTAGTTCCAAACCCATAGTATAGCCTTAGTCTGTAATGTGACTATTTTCATGCATAGATTTAATGAATTTATTTTTTATTATCTTAGAGTAAGATTTCTAACCTCTCTTGATGTTTATCTTAGCTTATCATATCAATGCGTTTGTGGGAACATTCGACAATCATGAGCACATGTTGCCTTGGGGCATGGGCTTTGTGAGAGCTTTTGTTCCCTTGCATGTCTTCTCTCTACCTTAATGTACTTGATACTAGAACACGATATCAACCACCTTAAGGTGGGGGCATATATAATGATATCGGTTTGATGATTTTGGTACTAGCAAAGCATGTTTGTAAACCCTCTCTATGAGGTGCGATGTTGTATCTCTGGTGTGAGTACACATATTTATTTATATTTCAATCAAAATCCCTCTTTATGAGGTAAGATAGCATATTATTTATCAGAGAAGCCCTTTATGTGAGGTGAGATAATGTATCTCTTGAGCTAATGCGTATCTTTTAATTCAAAATCCCTTCTCGGGAAGCTGGTATGGTGTACCTCTTGAGCTAGTGCACATTCTTTTATCAAAAAGCCTCCATGGAGGTGGAGTTGGATCTTGAGACTATCCTCCCTTAAGTGTGTCTTTGGTGGTGGTTGTGGCATAATCCCAACTATCAGGTGTGTCTATAACATGTTTGAGATGGTGAGACTTAGCAATAAACTCCTTCCATTACTCATGTTTGCCATGTTTAAGATGTATAATATGTATGTGGCATGCTATACGGCACTTGTGTATTTCGTGTGTCTTCTGTGTGTTTTCCCTCGTGTGTAGTGTAAACGGTGTGACAATGAGTCCTCCCTAAACTTGAGTTTAGTTTGACGTGTCTTCCCCCTAGTGTAGTGTAAAGGGTCTGGCGATGAGTCCCCCCTACACTTGAGTTTTGTATGGTGTGTTTTCCCCCATAGTGTAGTGTAAAGGGTGTGGTGATGAGTCCCCATTACACTTGGGTTTTGTATGACATGTTTTCCCCCCTTGGTGTAGTGTAAAGGGTGTGGCTGTGAGTCCCCCCTAAATTTAGGGGTTTTGTGTTGTAATTTTGTTTCCATGCATACATATTATGAAAATGAAAATGCTATATCAATGTATTCATCGTGTCTTATGTGATTGCTCTGATGTATTCATCATTTTTTACATGTCTTCAATATTGTCTTCTATGTGTCTTACGTGCTTCCTTCCATCTTCATTGTGTTTTACGTGTCTACAATGTGTCTTCTAGTGCATACCCAAGACTGTGGGCTAGAAATAGTTCGTCAATCTTTATGTATGCCTTAGCTTCAAGTGCCTGGCATGTTTCATGTGTTTTTGATTGTACTTTAATGCATGTATGGGTCATAAGATCATACATACATTAAAGTGGGGGCTAAATGTTATGTCATAAAATGTCCCACTAAGACTTTTACCTCCTAAGTTTAGCTCTCGGGTCCTTTAGATCTCATCATGCATGTTTAAAATAAATCCTGAAGTAAAATTCATTGAAAACCATGTCAAATGGGACCTAAGGGTGAACCTTAAGCTTAATTTGGACCCAAAATAGGCCCTAGATTTGGGCGCCCATTCCCTAGTGCTACCCTATTTTGTCGGGGTCCCAAATTTGAATGTTAGCTTGTGCTTATTAAAAACATTTCCCTTGTCAACATCTTAAGTCTAAATTATGAAAGTTTAGTGGGAATGCATATATAATCATGTTTAGGACTTCATTTTACACCTAGATGGACAATGTAAACTTGTGATCTTATGCTAAGGATACTCAAGGCTTTCATTGTGTTGCAAAGCAGTATTGTGTTGTGTTTATACTTGTTTATTGCAAATTTGTCTTCATCAATCCATCTCCTCATGGAATGAAAGATCTTCATCTCCCAATGAGAGCTTCACCTTTGAGGTGACATCCACTTTGTGTTTCAATCAATTTATCATATCATTTGCTTTTTCCTCTGTCCACCAAAGACACACACTCTCTATCTAACAACAGTGTTGGAAGGCTTGAATGCCATTGTAAGGCTTGACTGAGGCAAGCTCCTAAACACCCCAACCCCTCTCTTGTGATTGCATGTGACATGTGTTAGATCTTGTGGAGAGGAGTTGTAGGAGATTAGTGTAGAGAATAAATATTCTAGATTTGAAGAAAGTAGTGGAAAATATCCCTAATTGGACAAGGGTGATCCCTCATTCGTCCTCCAGTTTGTCACTATGGAAATCTCTAAGCATGGTATAGTCTACATCATATTTGGCTCTCAGTCTCTAGAAAAAGTGCTACCTTGGACAAGGGCAATCCCTCTTTCATCCTCCAATTTTTCATTGTCAGAAATCTCTGACTAGGGTACAGTCTACAACATATTTTGCTCCCGGTCTCCAAAAAAAGTGCTACCATAGACAAGGGTGATCCCTCTTTCATCTCTAAAGTTTTTTCTTTATGAAATTAAAAACCTGGTATGTTTCTAATCTATTTCAGTGCCTTCCTGTGTGAACATTTGTCAGGTTTCATCTGTTTGTTTATGATTTTGCATAATTAGTGTTTTAGGCCTAATCATATTAGGGTTTTAACAAGATATCAATCTATTCTATCTTTCCAAGAATATCATAGTGACATCAGACTTGTAGCTGAGTCCTCCATCTCATAGTGACAAGGGTTTAATTGAAACTAATTAAGATACAATTTGATCATCCCCATTTTCATTCATAACATCTCCAAATTACATAAGAAGAGAGGATGTTTGTCAAGAAGAGAATGAACATGATGAAACTATAAAACATCCAAGAACCTGAAAATGGTTACTTGAAATTGATGAGAACATAATGGAAAAGATTTAAGGCAAGAGGTCATCATGAACAGTTTGGTTGTGGGCTTCCAGACTTTTCAATGAATACTTTGAGAATAAAACATTAACTAAAAAATTCCAACTCTTCATGCAATTACTAAAGATGTACAAAATGAGACCTTTACTAAAGAAATTAAAGATTTGGGTAAAGAAAGTGTTCGATCAGAATAAAATTATTATTAGAAGCCTTTTCAATGCACTCAATTCTATTGGAAAGACTAGCAAGGAGAAAGATAAAAGAGCTACTTGTAGAGTAATAACACCCTCAATAGTAAGAAAACAATTAAGAAAGACTTGATTAATGAGGAAAACTTGTGTTGAATTAAGCTTTAATTGTAAAACATTATCAAAATCACTAGCATTAAGATCAAGACTAGATAGTCCTCTTGGAAATGATACCTGAGATTTCATTGGTAGGCTTCCACGAGTTGATTAGAAGATAATCAATAGCACAAAGGATTGAATGATTTTGGCACACTAACTCTAGGGTATCACTGAATGTAAAAGATGTTTGAAAGTTAAGAATTGGTGATAAAGACCACACACCATATCCTAAACATTACTTGGAATATAGCCAAACAACATTGTACAAACAATATTGTGAAACACACCCAAGTATAACAATCTCACAAAGAGCATTTGAATCCCATAAGTTATTTTATTATGTGCCTCTTAAAATTCATAATACATGTTGTTGCAAATACCATGTAGAGTTTTCTATGGATCATCAATTATTATGCAATATTCGTTCTACTTTGTACACTAACAAAATGTTACCAGAGTGTGGTGCAATTCAACTACCAAAGTCATCTTAGGACTTATTGGATTTATTTCTATGTATTAGAGACGATGGTTGCATTTTCTACAAGAATTATTGTTTAAATGTTCAAAGTGTTGACAATGTGGTGGGTTATCAAAGTTTATATCATGTATTCATGAGGTTAGCAAGCATGATTTTGGAAAGAAAATGGTTGAGAAAAGAAATATGAGATGGTGAAATACAATTTGAAAAGTGGAGGTGAAGGTTCTAGATGTGAGTTCATTGTAAGAGAGGTAAGTATTGCTGATTTTATTGATGATTTTAAAAAAAACTTTTTTACAAGTATTCTAGACACAACCACAGGCCTTGATAGTTAGATCAATAGTTTAGAATGTGTAAAGACTTTTTCCTAAATGGAACTATTGTCTCTGTAGTTGATTTTGTAGAAAACTACACACTATAACCAAAAAATTAAGTGCAATCCTAGTACTACAATTCTATTCAGATTACTATTTTTTTCACATCACATAAAGACATGCCCTTGAGAGTACAAAAGAGAACAAGAAGATTGTCAGAGAATACCATTTTTACATGAGTGACATGATCAATCTCCTTCATCAGAGTATGTGCAGTATTGTTTTTAAATATTTGATGGGTTCTTGCAAGAAAAAGATATTATAATGGATCAACATCTCATTTGGTTAGATAATTGGACTATTCAACTCAAGATTTCTCGTATGTTCTATTGGTTGAGCAGAATGCATGCATTGAAGGGCATACCTCATATTTGGAATTGTTTTGAAGCTGGGCATGGAAAAGAGGAGCATTATGGAGTGGATGCACACTTGAAGAGACCTCTTTTTAAAGAACAACGAAATATTAGAGGTGGTGCTACATTCAATGATACAAATCCTATTGTTAAGTTGTGTAACTATGCATTGTCACAAGGATTGGCTCTTGATTCAAAAGTTTACAAGTTCTTTTGGTTGGTTGATGAGGGGATAGAGAGAGAGAGAAATTGGATTGTCAGAGAATCAATGAATCATCAAAGATGCATTCATTTTAGAGCTCAAATGCAAGTGCATGGACTATTTGGACATGCGAATTACCTTATTTTTATTAAAGTTGTATTAAATGTGATTCGGATATCTTTAATTCAAGTGAGTGGGTAGGTACATGGATTCCATTCTATTTAACCCCTCTATCTCAAGGTATTCATCTTTAATCGATGACATGGAGAGCCCAGTTGACTATGAACATCTTTTAGACCTTGTACAACTAGGTCATGTTTATGCAGTTGTTGCACCACATGGAAATGAAGAGAGATCAAACTATCGGTTGGCGTGATGTGTACAAGGACAACAAAAGCTAACATGACCTACGATAGATGATGATGGGTTCACATATCCTATAGGATCAGTTGTTATTGTTGGGACTTGGTTGCGAACATATATGATTAGAAAGAATGACATCCTTGCATTTAAAGACTTTTAGAAGCACAAAACCATATTCATGTATTTGCACTTAGTTGTTGCAACAAATGTTAAGTTGCTAAAGCATCATGCAAAACCAAAAACAAAACAACTATGGGCAATTAGTAATGTTGATCATGAACCAATATTGGATACTCTGAAGGTAAGAGATGACCCCTCAGCTATGCTTGACTAGAATGTAAACATCCAAATGGGATAGGTATGACAATTTTTATCTTAACTTGTTCTTGTATTTTCTATTTTGTATAATTATTTTATTAAAAATATTATTTCTTTAACTATAATCCATGCTTTTGACTATACATGATTGTGAATGAGGTTATCTTGGATGTCATCATAGACATGAGGTATAATTTTTAGTGTGCATTTGTTTTTCTTTACAAATATTTGTACATACTAATTTCTAAATTCATTTTGTGCATATTCTACAATCAAGGCATTGCATGAGATGGCATCTCTTTGATGTGTTCTACTAAATAGTTCATGTGCCTTGTCTATGCTTCCACATTTTACATACATGTCTCATAGGGTAATTGTAACTACAACATCTAACTAAATTCTCATGTATCCTTCATGCTTTGATGGATGTCCATATCATGTTCCAAAGATCCAAATTTGGTACATGCAGGGAGGATGCTGGAAAAGGTTGTGGATTTTAGCTTTACACCTACTAATTACATTTTCTTTAAAGTGTCTAAAGTCTTTTCAACAAATCCATTTTGTGCATATCCTACAATTAAGGCACTACATGGGACCACATTTCTTTGAGGTATTCCATTGAATAGTTTATATGCATTGTTTATGCTTCCACACTTTATATTCATGTCTCCTAGGGCAATTGCAACTACAACATATGATAAAATTCCCATGTCCTTAATGCTTTGATGGATGTCCATACCCTTTCCCAAAGATCCCATTTTAGCACAGGCATGGAGGATGCTGGCAAAGGTTGTGGAATAAGGCTTTACACCTACCAATTGCATTTTATTTAAAGTGTGTAAAGCCTTTTCAACAAATCCATTTTGTGCATATCATATAATCAAGGCATTCCATGAGATGCCATCTCTGTGAGGTGTTCTATCAAATAGTTCATGTGCCTTGTCTATGATTCCACATTTTACATACATGTATCACAATGTAGTTGCAACTACAACATATGATAGAAAATTCCCATATCCTTCATTCTTTAATGGATGTCCATACCCTATTGCAAAGACCCCATTTTGGCACATGCAAGGAGGATGTCGAAAAAGGTTGTGGAATTTGGCTTTACACCTACCAATTGCATTTGCTTGAAAGTTTCTAAAACCTTTTTAAAAAATTCATTCTATGCATATCCTACAATCATGGCATTCCATGAGACCACATTTATTTGAGGTGTTATGTCAAAAAATTCATATTCCTTGCCTATGATTTCACATTTTGCATACATGTCTCATAGGACATTTGCAACTACAAAATCTAACAAAATTCCCATATCTTTCATTCTTTGATGGATGTCCATACCCTGTTCCAAAGTTCCCATTTGGCACATGTAGGGAGCATGCTAGCAAAGGTTGTGGAATTTGGATTTACATGCACCAATTGCATTTTCTTGAATGTGTCTACAGCCTTTTTCAACTAATCCATTTTGTTCATATCCTAGAATCATGCCATTCCATCAGACCACAATTCTTTAAGGTGTTATATCAAAAAATTCATGTTCCTTGTCTATGCTTCCACATCTTGCATATCAACTATAACAAGACTGTTATAATAGTTGGAACAATAGTTTAGAACTCCTCTGACTTACTCAAAATAATCAAGAGGTATAGTCAAAATCATGTCAATTGTGTCATAAAAGTCTTCATCCGTCCTAATATAGGTGTGTAAGGGGCTATGAACTGAAACGTAGATAACTAAATGTGTCATAGAAGTGGAATATGACATCTATTCCATAAATAAGGTACCTATAGTGATAACTCTTAGGTTTACAAAACATCTTACTTTACCTCAACCTCCTCCTTTGTACCTTTACATGGGTGGTCCCTTTAGACTAATAACCTCAAGCTCATTAATCCCCCTCTATTTAAAATTTAGACATTAAGACTTATCACCTTGTTGACTAGTTTTAGGACTATGAATGAAGATTGTTAGGGAAGATTATATATATGAACTCATCCTAGTCATGGACACTTCATAACCTAGCAAAGAACATTCTCTCATCATACTCAAAACTCCATGCAACCATGATGAAACAATGAGTACCATGTCAATCAAGACAAACCAAGTAAAAATAAATGGATACCAAACTGACTCATAAGAGGACATTGTAGAAAATGTGGTACAGGAGCACCTAAAGGAACACCGTGGAACAAGAAGCACCAATGACCATGAGAGGATCATATGGAGCTAATCAAATCAATTGGAGCATCTTGAAACCAGTTATGACATGTGGTAATGGTCAAGGTGATGTAAGGGACAAATGCCCTGAGGGTATTGGCAAATACCCTAGGACCAAAAATGATGTAATTTGGGCCAATAGTGCCTTTGGTGTAGGGGGCATATAGATAATTTAGTTAATTGCTTGTTTATGTAGTTCATTTTAATATTTCATTTTTGCATAAGGTCCAAGTGACCAGTTCAAAAGCCTTAGTGCCATGTAGTCATGTTTGGTAGTCGAAGAGGGTTGTAACTGGCAAGAAGTTGTGTAAACTATTGTGTGGACAGTTGCAAAGTGGTTGGCATTCCCAACGATGCAGCTGCCACCAACACAATGAAATATAAAACCAGTTCTGGGAGATCGGAGAGGAGAGATATATAGAATAGATAGAGATATAGAGTGGAGTAATTGGAGACTGGGTTGTATGAATTGATTGCAATAAATAGAGAAGTTATTTTATTTTGTGCTTTCTTTCAATTTGATAGTTTCACTTCTATCTTACTGACTGGCACAAAGAGTTGTAAACTATTTTTATTTTGTTCTGAGAGTGACAATGTCAGATTGGACCTTTCCATGAATGTAAGTCTCTAATTCTCATGGAATAGGTCCTGGACGACTTGTACAATATGAAGCTAACCCTAACAGTGCAGGGGAAGTGCAGATTGGAATGGTGATCACTATTAGAATGCAAGATTGAGGCCACGGGAAGGATGGCACTAGTGTCAAGCAGAGGAGTGAGTCTGTGTGAGAAACACATCTGTGTGTCTATGTTGGAGAAGAATGATTCGGTGTTGCAGAGAAGTGACAAAGAGGAGCATTAAGTGTATTGGCCTATCAGCCAAACAGAGTCAAGTGTTCTATTGAGGGGACTGAGTTTCATCGATCGAGCTATGTCAGAATGATAAGTTACAAGTGTTTCTGAAAATAGTGACATCGGAGTGACCGAGTGTGTCAGCCTAAGAATTTTTGAGAAGGCTAAACATATTTGTTTTGTCGATGGTTGAACCAGTTCAATGGTTCAATGGGTTCAATAGGTTCAATTGGTTCATTAGTTCAGTTAGTTCATTTGGTTCAAAATTGATGCATATCAGCATATCAGTGAGTTGGGTTTGAGGACTGCCGATAGATACGAGTGTTGCCGATGGAGATTTTAGGGAGATGATAAGCATTAGGGTGATATTTCTAGAGGAGGCTGATGATATAATGTTTGGCTGATGAACATAAGGTTTCGGTGTGATGGAAATAGTCAGGGAGACTAAAGGTAGTGAGGCTGACAAAGCAAGTCTAGCTGATAAGGAAAGAAGGGACCAGTTTTGGTGAGACAATTTGATCTCTTGCTGATCTTGGATGAAATAGCTATTTCGTAGGTTTTCAACCTATGCACACTACATCAAGTGGTATCAGAGTAGAAAGTAGATCCTTGAAGAAGTAGTAGGATTTTGTGAGGATGCCACCTAAGAATCGGATGGATAGGGAGAATAATGAACTAAGGGAAGCCTTAGAGGAAAGAGAAAAAGAGTTGATGGAGAGAAGAGAATGGGATGGAGAGAAGAGAATGGGATGTTGAAAGAGAAAGAGAGTTAAGACAAGTGACAAGAGAGAATGCATCAATCTTGGCAAGGTTGGAAGCGTTGGAGAAGAATCCTAGAAAGGATGAACAAGATGATCAAGAAGGAGATGATGAGGGACATGATAAGGTAGATGAGGAGGCGGATGAGAACCCTCCTAAGGACAAATTGCATCCTGAAGAAAAGAAATTTGTGAGATTGCTGAAGGCAGTTCAAGGTAGTGGAACAAAGATAGAGTTGCCTATCTATCAGGGGAAGATGGATAGTGAAGAGGTATTAGGGTGGATAGATGCCATTGAAATTTTTTTTGAGTATGAGTAAATGAGTGATGATAAGAACGTTAAATTTGTAAAGACAAAGATGAGAGGGATAACACTTACTTGGTGGAGTAGTGTACAAGCAGAAAGGGTGGCTAAAGGTGGAACAAAAATCACTTCTTGGGGTAGGATGAAGGATTGGTGAAGAATCAGTTTCTTCCATCTGATTATAATATTCAAACAAAGGGGATGAGATAGAATTTGAAGCAAAAGGACATGGATGTTTTGTCCTATATTGAGCAATTTCATAAGCTTAGTATTAGAGGGGGATTGGAAGATGAAGAAGAGAAAGTCGCAAGATACCTTAATGGGCTTAGATACAACTTGCAAGATGAAATTGGTTTGAGCATAACAAAATCACTTGGAGAATGTTTTCAATTGGCCATAAGGGCTGAAGAGAGGGTGAAGAGGAAGCAAAAAAGATAAGGAGGTGGTGGTAAAGGATCTAGAGGTAGGGGTAGACCTACTAATGAAGGACAAAGCAGTAATGAGAAAGCCAAAGAGTTTTCTACAGATCAGAGAGGTGGATATAGACGTGGAGGTAGATTTGAATCAGGTAGAGGTGTATTCATAGGCAGATGTTACCATTGCAATGAAGTGGGACACCCATCTTCCAAATGTCCTAAGTGGGATGATGTGGATAAGAGCAAGGATAGAAGAGTTCACTTGGCACAAGAAGAGGAAAAGACAGAAGACCAAGAACCAGCAGTAGCCCATCTAGAAACAAATGGAGAATTTCTCATGGTGGAAAAAGGCAAAGTACAACAAGCACCATAGGTATCCATTTTTAAAACTAATTGTTTAAGCCATGGAAAAATGTGTAAGCTAATCATAAATTCAGGATCACATGATAATTTAGTTTCCTGGGATATGGTACGCAAATTGGGATTGAAGACATTTGATCATCCTAGTCCTTACAAAGCTACTTGGGTAAATCAGGAGCAACAAGAAATGGTTAGTTATAGGGCATATGTTGATTTTTCAATTGGTCCATATCATGATTTTGTTTTGTGTGATGTTATTTCAATGACATGTGGGCATATAATTTTGGGTAGACCATGGCAACATTTAAGAAGGACAATTCATGATGGCTATACTAATAGTTATTTGGTGCACAAAGATGGTAAAAAGTTTAAACTAATACCTTTACCTTGTGAAGACAAGAAGGAGCATGCTATTGTTTATTTTGGAGAGAAACTATAGTGGAATGTGCAGATAAATACTGGTTGGAGGCAACATGAGTAGTTGTAGTAGAGGAAGGTGTATGATAGTCCTAAGGAACAGCAAGTTTGAGACTTAAATCATATCAAGATTGGGGACACTGATTGCCCTATAAGGAGGCAAGAAAAGGAAGGCAGATAGCATACATTACAAAGAAAAATAAATTAGAATCTTAAGATGGAGAGAGCATAAGCATTATAGCAGCAAGGTCCTAGGCAAGGACACCAAAATATTATTTCTGATACTAACACTTTTTGTAAGAGCCATGTAGGTTGGAGGAGGAGGATAACCGTTAGAGAGATCATGTTGTCCCAAGAGTTCTGTGAATTGCTCCAAACATCTTGCAACCCATTTGAAGGGTTCCTCTGATTTGTAATAGGCAACCTTAGTGCCATGTAGTCATGTTTGGTAGTTGAAGAGGGTTGTAACTGGCAAGAAGTTATGTAAACTATGTGGTGGACAGTTGCAAAGCAGTTGGCATTCCCATCGATGCAATTGCCACCAACATAGTGAAATGTAAAACTAGTTCTTGGAGATTAGAGAGGAGAGATATATAGAGTAGATAGAGATATAAAGTGGAGTAATTGGAGACTAGGTTGTATGAATTGATTGCAGTAAATAGAGAAGTTCTTTTGTTTGTACTTTCTTTCAATTTGATAGTTTCACTTCTATCTTACTAACTAGCACAAAGGGTTGTAAACTATTTTTGTTTTGTTCTAAGATTGACAATGTCAGATTGGACCTTTCCATGAATGTAAGTCTCTAATTCTCATGGAATAGGTCCTAGACGACTTGTACAATATGATGCTAACCCTAATAGTGTAGGAGAAGTGCAGATTGGAAGGGTGATCACCATTAGAATACAAGATTGCAGCCATAGGAAGGACGGCACTAGCGTGAAGCAGAGGAGTGGGTCTATGTGAGAAACACATCTGTGTGTCTGTGTTGGAGAAGAATGATTTAGCATTGCAGAGAAGTGACAAAGAGGAGTATTAAGTGTATCGGCCTATCGGTCGAATAGAGTCAAGTGTTTCTAAAAATGGTGACATCAGAGTGACCGAGTGTGTCAATGTGAGAATTTCTAAGAAGGCCAAACATATTTGTTTTGCCGATGGTTGAACCGGTTCAACAGGTTCAATGGGTTCAATTGGTTCATCGGTTTAGTTAGTTCATTTGGTTCAAAGTTGATGCATATTGGCATATCAGTGAGTTGGGTTTGAGGACTGCCAATAGATACGAGTGTTGCCGATGGAGATTTTGGGGAGATGATAAGCATCGGGGTGATATTTCTAGAGGAGGCTGATGATAGAAAATTTGGCCGATGAACATAAGGTTTCGGTGTGACAGAAACAATCGAGGAGACTAAAGGTAGTGAGGCCGACAAAGCAAGTCTGGCCGATAAGGAAAGAAGGGACTAGTTTTAGTGAGACAAGTGGATCTCTTGCTAATCTTGGCAGTGTCAGGGCTAGCCAGTAGAAGATATCAATTAAATGCAAATAAAGATTAAACAGAGGAATGGAAATACACAGAAATAATAACAGCGAGAGACAAGTTTTAACATGGTTCACCCAAACTCTTGCTACATCCACCAAATAGAGAGTCCAATATTATTATCTAGTAAATCAAACTTATTACAATTAGCAATCCCTGCAACTCAATACCACTGCAAAATGCTACAATACAATATATCAAAACCCTAACCCTTAGCCGCTTTTATCAAGCTTTTTTGTCGGTTACAAAAATAGGGTTTTTTTGTGTTGGTCAATGAAAAATAGCTCCCGATGCCTTTATAAAATAATAAAAACCATGTGAGGTTTTAGGGGCGCTGCCCCTGGACCCCACAAGGGGCGCTGCCCCCAAACCCCCACAAGGGGCGCTACCCCTTGACCCCGTAGGAATTTGGGGGGAAACCGTGCCAATAAAAGTGGGGTAAATTTAACCTCTGAGTTTGATTAGGCTCCATATGACAATAGGTAGAAATAGCTATTTCGTAGGTTTTCAACCTGTGCACTCTACATTAAAATGAAGGCGTTTTGAGCATGTAGGACCTCCTTGATTGTATTTCCCTCTCAAATCTATCTCATATTAGTAACAAATTTATAGAATATTAGTAAGAAATCTATAGTAGTGATGGACTGTTAAGACCTTATATCTTTGTTAGGTCATGACAGAGGTCTTTGTATGCTCTTGAACATACCTTGTGTTAGCTTTCTTCTTATGCCATTTCAGTGATCTTAGTCAAATGTTATACCACTGGATAGAAAAAGTAACTATGGTGACATGTGGTGGGAGCAAGGTGAGCTTAGGATACTGCATACATGATGCTATATGCTCATTAATGTGAGCCATAAATGCATGTGTATTTCAAACAAGGTTGGAGTACTTAGATCTACTTATGCGGTTGGAAACAACATTTTGTGTATTCTACCTAGACCATAACAGTGTTTTGATTAATGACTCATGGCTACAATGGAAATACATCTGCCATTGTTTAGTTAATAGTAGGTTAAAATTTATTTTTCTTAACAAATTTTAATATATAAATGTAGGTGTTTCAAAGAATAAAGCTATTGTACATTCAAGCAACTAAGATTAGTGGTTAAAGCATTTATCTTTCATTTTGTAGGCATTCAATATAATTCCTAAGGTGACATATAAGATAGAATTCTAAACTTAGTGTTTCTTAATCTTTCATCAAACTTCTTATAACAAATATTAAGTTATTTGTAGTTGATACTGTTTACTTTTCTTAACAATCTTTTAACTTATAGATGTAGGTGTTTTGGACAATAAAGCTATTGTATTCAAGGGATTGAAATCAGTGGTTAAATCATTTAGCTTCCATCATGGAGACATTTTTGGGACATTTTGTATATTTTTTACATTTTAGACTTTTAATTAGCTTTGTAATATCCTATGAGGAGATTATGACCATAATTTCATCATGTTACTATGAGTTTTAATGACAAAGGTTCCATCTTACAAATCCTCCTAGTGTTTCTTCACATTTTATGCTAAGAATTGATAACCATTTCATGTGATTTTAGTAGCACACTCTTCAAGGTATTTTTTTCATTTTGTTTTATGCTAAATTTTATGGTGAGGGTTTTATGTTAATATTTTGTTTTCATTGCAAGAAAAGAAAAGGGTTTTATGTTAATATCTTTGGCATGATGCTTGTACGAATGACCGAGTTGTAGTAAGACAATATTAATGCATATATAGGAGTTTTGATCCTTTATTAGTTTATATATATGTAGTGATTTGATGTCATGAATAATTTAACAATAAACTAGTATATATCTTCAAATCAGTCCCAAAATCCTCTTAAAATCAATCCCAAAACCTCTTGAAATCCTTGAAGCTCTTCAAACATTTGCAATTCCTTTCCTATTCAAATGTTGCATTAAATCCATGGGAAGGTATCACAAGTATCCCCCTATGAAAACTAGGGTCTTTTATTATGAAAAAGACATCTTCTTAGCCTTAGGAATGTCACACTTTTGCATGCTTTGGACATGAATACTGAGGGTTTTGGATGCTCAATAAGGTTACCCTCAACTCATGACACCCTCATGGTATACTGAAAATGATTTCCTTGATAATATAATGACTAATTCTCCCTAGGGTTTGGTGAGTTTCCCTTCGAAACCAAACCCTAGGCTTCAATTGAGGCCTTGCTCATGGGATTTTAGTGAAAAAACTAAGAAAACCACCTTGAATCATACTCAAAATCATTACATAATCCCTTAAACCCATTGAATGGATTAGATTGAGCTACTGGATTCTACCTACACTTTTGTTATGTTATGAGTAAATCCAACATCCAACATCCAACTTTATGCACAAACAAGACATTCTAGTTTCATCCATCGTTGGCATGGTCAAATGATGTTGATTTGGTCAAAACTAAGAGAGGTTATTGTCGAAGGAATTGACATCCAGCCATAGGTCCAAATAGATCATTTGTAGGTGCAACGAAGTCCAAGAACTACTCCTTCAAAGTCTAGCAACTTTTTGGTCTTAGGTCTCTTAAGAGACTTTGCTGGCACATTGTAGCCTGATTCGATTGGGACACATAAGGAATGAAACAAGGCTTCCACTAGCATAAACCCAACCACTATAACTTATCAATGCTATTAGTTAGGTCCCACAAGGTGAAGAACACAAAATATGGCTCTTGGCACCTTTACATTAAATTCCACTGAGGCATTTTTCAAGAATGCATCCGCCATTGGCATGGTCAAAAGATGTTGATTTGGTCAAAATAGAGAGAGATTATTGTGGAGGGACTTGAAATCTAGCCATAGGTCCAAACAAATCATTCATAGGTGCCACGAAGTCTGAGAACTACTCTGTCAAAGTCTAGCAATTTTTTTCTCTTAGGTCTCTTGAGAGACTTTGTCAGTACAATGTAGCCTGATTCGATTGGGACACATAGGGGGAAAAAAAGGGCCTCCACTAGCATAAACCCACCCACCTTGACTTGTCAGTGTTGTTAGATAGGTACCATGGGGTCAAGTAAACAAAATGTGGCTCTTGGTACCTTTACACGAAATGCCACAGAGGCATTTTTCAAGAATGCATCTGTTGTTGGCATGGTCAAACAATGTTGAGTTGATTAAAATCGAGAGAAGTTAGTTTGGAGGGACCTAACATCTAGATGTAGGTCCAAATGGATCATTCCTAGTTTCCATGAAGTCCAAGAACTACTTTGTCAAAATCTGGCAATTTTTTGCTCTTACGTCTCTTAAGAGACTTTGTTGGTACACTGTAGCCTGATTAGATTGGGACACATGGGCAATCAAATAGGGCTCCAATAGCATAAACCCACCCACTCTAACCTATTAGAATTGTCAGTTAGGTCCCATAGGATGAAGAATGTAAAATATGGTGCTTGGAACCTTTACACTAAATGCTACTGAGGCATTTTTCAAGAATGCATCTACCACTGGCATGGTCAAATGATGTTGAGCTGGTAAAAAATGAAAGAGGTTATTGTGAAGAGATATGATATCTAGGTGTAGATCTAAATAGATCATTTGTAGGTGCCACAAAGTCTAAGAACTACTCTCTCAAAGTCTGACAATATTTTGCTCTTAGGTCACTTAAGAGACTTTGCTGGTACACTGTAGCCTGATTTGATTGTGACAAATGGGGAATGAAATAAGGCATCCACTAGCATAAACCCACCCACCCTGACTTGTCATCACTATCAATTAGGCCCCATAAGGTGTAGAATGCAAAATATGGCTCTTGGCACCTTAGACTAAATGCCACTAAGTCTTTTTTCAATAATGCATCTACCATTGGCATGGTCAAATGATGTTGAGTTGATAAAAAATGAGAGAGGTTATTGTGGAGGGACATGATATTCAACTATAAGTCCAAATGGATCATTCTTAGGTGCTGCAAACTCTGAGAACTACTCCATCAAAGTCTGGCAATATTTTTCTCTTAAGTCTTTTAAGAGACTTTGTTGGTACATTGTAGCCTGATTTAATTGGGACACATGGGGAATGAAATAGGTCCTCCACTAGCATAAACCAATCCACCCTAACCTATCAGCACTATTAGTTAGGTCCAAATGCATATCATGCCAAATGTATCACTCTCCCTATGTAGTCATCTTCCTCATCTATAATGGCAAAATGTTCACTCCCCCAAAAAAATTGGGATACATCAAGGGCACAACTCATTCCCAATTCAAAATTTGCAGCCACATGGCACTGTAGGTTATCTGACATGGACCCTACATTACTAGTAAATGTGTCTCTCTCCCTATGTCTCTCTCTTCCTCTCTACCTCATTCTGCTCTTTCCATAAACCATATAGAAGGTGAAATGGGGGTATCCTAGAGCTATAGACACTAAAATGATGATTGGAAAATCATGTTAAACATATAGAAGGTGAAATGAGGATACGTTATACATGTAGAAGGTGAAATTAGGATATGTTATACATATTGAAGGTGAAATGAGGATATGTTATACATGTCTAGAAGGTGAAATTAGGATATGTTATACATATTGAAGGTGAAATGAGGATAAGAGAACCATATCAAACATGTGGACCTATGAAATGAGGATATGTAAAGCATGGAGACCATATAGAAGGTGAAATGAGGATATATGAATCATGCCAAATGTGTCTCGCTCCCTATGTCTCTCTATCTTCCTCTCTACCTCATTAGATGCTCTTTCCATAACCCATATAGAAGGTGAAATGAGGGTATGTTAGACCTACAGACCTTGAAATGAGGATATGATATTGAAACATGGAGTATATATGATATTGAAACATACTTCCATTTAAGATGTACACCTATTTACATTTCCAAATGCAACAGTTGTTGAATTTGGGTTGTGGATGACATTTCTTTTCATAGAGTAGATAACAAAATGGGTAAACACACAAACATGTCTTTTCTCATTAACACAAAAATAACTATCTTGGATTTAATGGAAAATATCATAATTTTTGTCATTTTTAACATGTATCTTGCATGTTTAACATGTAAGATGAGAAATTATCATGATTATTATGAGATGTATACAAAAAGAGTCTAGTACAACAAATATGTTAACTAACACTAAGCATCCATGTAATAATTTAGCATAAACAAATTTTGAACAAGTATGTACTAATTTAGTATAAATTAAAATGAAATGTTAAATATAGATTTCATATGATTGTAATTATGCTTCTTTTCTATTAATTATTAGTAATTAGGGTATTCATTTATAGAAATATATAGTAACTCATGTAAAATCTATTTATGTAAAAATCTTTGGTTTTATATATAATGAAGTTAAGGTAGTGGAAAAACTTCCTACACTAATCTTGAGAGGAGGATATGCAAAAATTTACAGATGTTTAACATTTATAGGAACTTCAACAGAAATAAAGATAAATATCATACATACCACAACACAGTGATTTACATGGGGAAAACCTTTTTGGGACAAAAACCCTACACTCCAAAAGCTACCCAATATATTATACAGAAATCACAAAGATTACAATATACATGCAATGAAAGATTCTCACAGGAGTATCACCACCAGAGATCCAGAGACAACATGATTGCTATTAGACTCTTATAATACAATCATGATACCTCAGCCATAATACAACACCCTCATAAAATAGGGTTACCTTCTAGGGCAAGACAAACCAACAAAATATCTACCATCAGATCTAAAACCTAATAATAGATAGTCCTGATTTATAATATATCATTAATTTAATGTATTTCATCTATTTAACATCTTTTATTAACAAAAAATGTTAACATGCATCCCACTCCACCCCATGCTCCCATTGTATATTACACCTATCGGTGTAACTAGGAAATATATATAAATATATATATCCTATAAACAATAAACCTTATATAATTGCAATCTTGAGACACATTTTCCCAACAAATCTCCCACTTGTCAAACACCTTGCAATAGCAATAGGAGGGATTAAACATCATTTCTTAATTGCTCTGAACACCATCTAAATTTTTTTGTGCTCACAGGCTTAGTTAAAGAATCAACATTTATCAAAGTTTCTACCTTAACTAGCTTCACTCTACCATCTTCAACCATATCTGTAAGAAAATGATACTATATATCAATGTTCTTGGTCGTACCATGAAATATCATGTTCTTAGCTAGACAGATCACACTCTAACTATCGTAATAAATTGTCATTGTACCTTGTTTTATTCCAATATCTGAACACAGTCTCTTAAGCCAAATGCCTTCTTTGCAAGCATGAGTAGCTACCATATACTTAGCTTCAATAGTGGACAAAGCAACCATAGCATATCACTTACTCATCCAACTAATTACACCACCAAATAATGTAAACACAAAAGCACTAGTGGATCATCTACTATCAATATCACCTACCTAGTCTAAATCCATATAACCATGAATATCAAGGCAAATATTGTCTTTAGTCAAATTACTATGATAACATAAGGAATACTCTAAGATATCGCACAACTATCTAAAGACTCTTTTAACTACATTCCAATGAAATCTACCAGGATTAGACATATATCTGGAAAGAACTTTGACTACTTGGGCAATATTTGGTCTAGTACAAACCATAGCATATGTCAAACTTCCAACTGCACTCTAGTAAGGCATTCTTCTTATCTCTTCCATATCTAATGGAGATCTTGGATGATTTGAAGTAGATAACTTTGTTCCAATTGAAAAGGGAACACATAATGGTCTACGGTCGTGCATGTTAAACCTATGTAAAATTGAATTTACATACTTACTTCGGCCAAGACATATCTTTCTTTTCACTCTATCTCTTCTAATTTCCATCCCAAGAATGTGTCTAGCTACACCAATATCTTTCATTCCAAATTTAGTAGCAAGTTGAGATTTTAGTTCCGATATCATACCTTTCCCTTTACCAATAAATAATATATCATCAACATATAATGCAATAAATAGGTAAGAATCACCATTAGTTTTATAATAAACGTAGTGATCTAATTTAGTATGCTCAAATCCCAAACTCAATACATATGTATCAAATTTTGGTACCACATCCTAGGACTCTATTTTAGGTCATACAAATATTTCTTCAATTTGCAAAGCAAATTACCTTAACCTTTCACCAGGTAGTACTCTGGCTGTGTCATATAAATATCCTCTTCCAAGTCACCATGAAGAAAAGTAGTTTTCACATCCATTTGCTCAACCTCTAGATCATAAGCAACGGGACTAGAAAGTAAAAATCTAATGGATGTCATTTTTGCAATAGGAGAAAATATCTCACCATAATCAACACCCTCAACTTGAGAGTAACTTTTCACAACCAACCTTGCTTTGTACTTCTCAATACCTCCATCTGAACCAATCTTTTTCTTGAAAACCCATTTACAACCAACAAGTTTTCGTCCTTCAGGCAATGGTACAAGATCCCATGTATCATTATTTTTCAATGATGTTATTTCTTCATCTATAGGAATCTGATAGTATTCTATATCATTCATACCTAATGCCTCTTCTACAAATTTAGATTCATCCATTTTAGCATTCAAAGCAAAAATACATCTCCAATCATCAGGTGAATACCTTACAGGTGGTTGTCTATGCCTGGTAGACCTATGAACAAGATAAGTTGGAGGTTCTTTCTCCTCTTCTGAAGATTTAGGGCTAGATGAGCTCTCCTCAATTTCTTGTCTATCCATGGGCCTTGATACAACTTTATCAGGTCTAGAAGGAAATTGAATCACATGTTCCTATTTACTTTGTTATGGCTGCAATGTAACAAAAGAAGGCTTAGTTTCTCTAAAAATAACACTTCTACTATATATATTACCTTATGTGCAATAGGATCCCAAATTTTGTATCCTTTAACACCATAACCGTATCTGATGAAGATACATTTCATAGCCTTGTTTTCCAACTTTGTTTTCTTCTCCTTTGGAACATGTACAATTGCCTCACAACCAAAAAATCTAAGATGTCTTAATGAAGGCTTGTGACCCAACCATGCCTCTATAGGCATTTTATCAACAAGAGCTCATGTAGTAGACCTGTTAATCAGGTAACAGGTAGTGGCAACAACTTCAGCCCAAAACCTTTTTTCTAGACTAGTACCACTCAACATACTCCTAGCCTTCTCCATCATTGTCATATTGATTCTTTCTACAAATCCATTCTTTTGTGGAGAATACAGAGTTGTCTTTTGTCTATGAATACCACAATCTTTACAAAATCTATCAAAATCATTAGATCAAAATTCACTGCCATTATCAGTCCTCAAGCATTTTATTTTCTTTCTAGTCTGCAACTCAGCCATTGCTTTAAATTCTTTAAATCGATTGAAAACTTCGTATTTACTCTTTAGAAAGTATACCCATGTCCTTCTACTATAGTTATCAATAAATGAAGCATAATATGTGGATTTTCCAATTGAAGGAACATCTATAGGACCAAACACATTAGAATGAATGAGATCCAATACACCACAAGATTTATGAGCCTCAAGTAAAACTAAGTTACATGGTTTTCTTTTCCATAAATACAGTGATTAGATAAATCAAACTCAAGATTACAATTAGACAACCCTTCAATGAGGTTTTTATTTTTCAAGGTCCTTAGACCCTTTTATCCAATATGGCCAAGTCTCTACTGTAACATAGTTTTCTCTGCATGTAACTTTGATTTAGGAGAAAGAGCACCCTTAGGTACCCAAAAGCCATGACCATCTACCAAAGATGAAACACTCACCTCTTCCACATACTTGCTTTTCACAAAAGTACTATTGCACTCAATAGTGCATGCATCAAGCTTATATAATGTGCCATATCTGACACCTCTAGCAATCACCATAGCACCTTTAACCATCTTGCATCCTGCATTAGAAAATACTACCTACACACTTGCATCTATTAGTTTGCTCACATATAGCAAATTTTGTGCTAATCGAGGGATATGCAACACACCATTAATCCTTTTTATTCTACCATTAAGAAACTTGATTCTAACTTTACCACAACCAATAATATTCAAATTAAAATCATCACCCAAGTACCCCTTACCTCCATCAAAGTCTTCATATTCAGAAAACCAATCTCTATTAAAGGTCATATGGAAAGATGCAGCTGAGTCAACTAACGATGCACCATTACTTGTATGAGTCACCAAAGTTACAATGAATGCATCACCATCTTCCTTCTTAGAATCATAATCATAATCAAATCTCTTCTTTTTCTTATTCTTTTCTTCTTTGCAGTCCTTATGAATATGTGTAGGCTAACCACAGTTCCAACAAACAACTTTAGACTTTCCAGGAGATTTGGATCTCCCCTTGGACTTGGATTTATAATGCTTTTCATTCTTCTTTCCTTTTTCCTTAGGTCTTCCATGAACATTTAGGGCCTCCTTGGCACTAATCGATACCTTTCTCCTCATTTCTTCAAAAAGCAAAGAACCCACCACATCTTCAATCTTCAATATAATAGAAGTACTCCCAATAGCGATAACAAGAGAATCCCATGAATCAAGTAAAGAACAAAGCAATATCTGACATTTCTCCTCCTCATCCATTTTGACACCAACTGATGCTAAATGAGCCACCAACATATTGAATGCTTCCAGGTGGTATGTAATTCATCAACCCTCTTCCATTCTCAGGGAATACAATTTCTTCCTCAAGAAAATCTTGTTCACTAAAGATTTGACTTGATACATCTCACCAAGATTCTTCCATAGCTTTTGTGCAGAGGTCTCTTCATGGACATTGATTAAAATGGAGTCTTCTAAACATAATTTGATTAGACCCTTGGCTTTATGGTCAATAACATCATATTGAGCAACCAAAGTAGGATCTGCAAGCCTTGAAACCTTCTCATCAACAGCATCCCACAAATCTTAATCTATCAATACATCCTCTATCTTCAACTTCCACATTTCAAAATTATTTCCAAAAAATTTATCCACCTCTATTCTCCCTGATGAACTTGCCATCTAAAAATTCCTGCAACAAGATCACAAAGTGTCATTTGAATAAGCTCTCACTCAAATCTAGATTAGTTCAAAAAACGCAACAACCCACAACTGAAACCAAAGGTGATCAGGCTTTGATACCATTTGTAAGGAAGCTAATGTAGCAAAACAACTTCCTACACTAATATTACAAAACTTTATAGATCTTTAATAGTTAGATAAACTTAAAAATAAACAAACATAAATATCATGCATACCACAACATAGTGATTTACGTGGGGAAAACCCTTTTAGGAGAAAAACCCCACACTCTAAAATCCACCCAATATATTATGTAGAAATCACAACTTAGATTACAATATACTTGCAGAGAAAGATTTTCACAAGACTATCACCACAAAAGATCCAGAGACAACATGACTTCTATTAGACTCTCATAATACATCATGATACCTCAGTCATAATACAACACCCTCATAAAATAGGGTTACCTTCCAGGGCAAGACAAGACAACAAAATATCTACCATTAGATCTAAAACCTAATAATGAATGATCTAGATTTACAATATATCATTAGTTTAATGGATGTTGACCATTTAACAGTTTTTGCTAAAAAAAAAATGTTAACATGCATCCCACTCCACTACATGCTCCCATTGTATATTATGCCTATCGGTGTAACGAGGATATATATATATATATATATATATATATATATATATATATATATATATATATATATATATATATATATATATATATATATATATATATATATATATATATATATATATATATATATATATATATATATATATATATATCCTATCAATAATAAACCTTATATAATTGCAAGGTTGAGACACATTTTCCCAACATTATGCTAGTAATAAGATAGTCATCAGTATGTAGAAAACAAGAAGGTCTTCTTAATGGTGTTTGGACAATGCATTATCATTTGAAGGAAAAAATCTCACATGTCAAGAAAATCCTATATCTAACTAAAACAAATCACATGGCAATTAAGATCAAGTTATGTATTGATGTATGGAACTACATCTATCATCTTTATACCAATAAATACAATCATATATAACAAGAAATCAATCTATAACATGTTACTAATCATAACTCAACCATTGTAAATTGATTATACATTAAACTTTTAAGTTTTAAAGTAGGAATACATGCACATAAGGAATTTAAATTATATTTTATATCAAGGTGTATGTATATTAAAATCTAGTCCATAATGGTAGAAATATACAAAAATTTGGCAAATATGCCAACTCAAAATTTTTTTAACAAAATGTGGCATATGCCATGTCAAAATCTATATACAATATACATGCCAAATAGCTATATCAAATATTAAAGGTCTACTTTACCCTATGTCTCTAGTGAATCCTCAACTTGTGATGGATCCTCAAAAAGTGTACTCTTTGTGCCATGATGTCTAGTAGTTGATGGATGCAAATTTGACTGCATTAACAAGTCAAACCACAAATTTGATTAATTAGTTCAATAGTAAATATAAATAAGTTAGATTTAGTAAATAGAATCGTATCTACTACAATTTATAACTTTTATTTATTAACATACATCTAAATCACTACAATCAACTATAAGACCTCTCTAAACTATAAATTATTTAGAAAAATTCAACTCAATTACCTCAACTCTTTCTTTTCATTCAGAGAGTCACTCTGCAAATGATTATCTCTTAAGATGATCATTTGTCCTACTAAATCATGATGACAAAGGTGCCACATCACTTTTGCAATAGACTGTAATAGTAAAATAACATTGAAATAAATTAATATATAATTAATACAAAAAAAGGAAATGCATACATTAGAAAGGTTAGATGTTTTACACATAAACAATCTACACTAGACTAAACAAAAACTTATCTACTAGAAAACAAGCACATACCACCAATGAGGCCTCCTGCATCGATTGAGAAGGACTCATTATGGATGAACCAACTAATATTCTGTATGAAAAATGATAAGAATGTAAGACTCCATGTATACAATTAATCATAATAACTTTTAAATTAATAGATCAATTTAAACAAAACAAAAAAAAAAAAGTTCAGTAGCATTAGGGGAGAGGAGATATTAGTCATTAGGGATAACTTTATGACCATGTAGAAGTTACATGGAATATTGTAGGATCTCTATTTTTTTAGAAATCTAATATGGACTCTTATCTATCTACAACTAAGGTTTAGAGGTGTGATTCATCATGCAACTCTCCACATCAGCACATCTAGTGAGAAGTGGGCTTAAAATTAATTTTTAAAGATTCAATAAAAACAAGCTATCATGGATTTTTTTATGTCCTTTTCCATTTCATGAGAAAACACAATTGTTCTCCCCTTTTACATTTGTCATAGGATAAACATATAATATGAAGTATTCCAATGCATGTATATTGCCACTTCATTAGTTCTACACATAATAATACTATTTGTCTACATATTTGGAGTGTTTTCATTATAATGGATCCTCAAATAGTTTGTTATCTAGTAGGATGTTCCCCTAAAACCTAAACTATATAGGAGGCACCAAAACTCACCACTTAGGCCTTGGTAGATAGATAGACCACTATTTTCCACTCAAGAGTTTACTAATGACGATGATGGAGATGAGCCAATTAAAGTTGTACTTGAGGATGATGGAGGGTCACAAATGAATAGAGATTATTGGTAGATGTGTCCCAACAATTATATCCATTAGATGTAGGTAGACAAGTGGGTAAAAGAGGATTAAAAGGAGGAGGATTAGAAGATGTTTCCCCACTATTATTTGTACCTGATCTTGTTATGATTTTTATTATGTTGATGACATTTGGTATTGGACACTTTGATATGTATGGTTGGTCTTCATATTTATTGGTTTATGGCATGGGCATCTATATGATCTATATTTTTATAGAATTTTGGTTTCCTTGTATGTTTATGTGTTTTTTATATGTTGATGCCTGTATTTAAATGATATGGTATCAATTTATCAATACACACAATTATCTTGGGGATCAATGAACATTGTATATGTCATAATGGAATCCTCATAAGATGAATCAATCAATGCACTAAATTAGATTACATAATCATTAGTTGAATCAGTTGCAAAATTTGTATGAATATTTAAATGAATAATGGATGTGTTAGTAAATCTCAAATCTATATTATGAATAATGGATAATACATGTTTATTTCTTTATTTCTCATTTTCATTCTTTTAACCATTATTTTATATGATCAAACATGTAACAAAAACCATGATTTTCTATTCTATTATCTATCCAAATGACTATAATCAAATAATTAAGTTTTCTAAATTATCAATTAAAGTAGAGTTCAATTGAATTATCTCCTCCCTTTGTTGGTGTTCTAAGATCCTTGTGGTGAATGCTGGTCCCTTGGGTCGATCAGGAGTTTGACTAAAGAATATTGGAAAAGATGCCACATCATTCACATTTTGGATAGACTATAAAAGTAAAGTAACATCAAGATATAAATTAATATATAATTACTCACAAAAAAATAAATGCATACATTAAAAAAATTAGATGTGTAGAAAAATTTATACTAGCAACTCTAGGCTAGATTGGATGGCAAAAAATGTTCCATGATGAAATTTTGTCAACTCCTCCTCTATCATCAACTATTATCCCACTTAGATACATTACTACTAATCTTTGTTTATAATATATTCAAATGGAAACACCATGAAATTTAACTTTAAATTCTACCACTATGAAAGATTGGCCTTGCTCGTCTCCTTCTCTACCCCCTGATGCATGTGTCTGTGCTCTTGTCCCCAACCCCTCACCTTGAGTTTTGAATCCCATTGCCTGAGCTCATGAAGGTGATGTATGAGAGACATCATATTTTGAAGTGTTAAGGGATGGCTCACTACTCTCCTCGAGAGCACCTAAGCACAATAGATTGCAAAAAATGCAATGACGAGGCACACAAACATGTGTGGATGAGGTGGCTCTAGCAATATCAAGTGATCCAATATGACTACCAATATCATGTGGATGTCTAACCTGAGAGGTCTGTAATCAACTGCTAAGTCAAAGAGTGTATGGCAATGAGGCCTTGCTATGTTGCATTTACAACAACATTTAGGTGCTGAATTGGATGTGGAGAAGGGATAGCAAGAGGGGGAATAAAAGGACCTTTAAAATGTGATGCAGGAGCATCCAAATTCACTTGAAATCCTATGTCACCAAAAATATATTTTATTTTCTAAGTTGGTTTTTTGGTTTATGGTTTCTTTGCAGTGTTTGTTTTGTGTTTCTAGAGCAAATTTGGATTTATTTGGCCAAGTTAAGACTTTCATCACGTAGAAGAGCTAATTGGGTGTCCCCTATTTCAATTTGGTGAAATTTGGCTAAAAATTGGTGAAGTTATAGCTAGTCGGTGATTTCTCTAGCTCATGAACTGCTTAGTTCACCGACTCGGTAGTTCACCAATTTGACAGTTTACTAATGCGTGATTTCTCTAACAAAGCCTTCAAGGGAAGTTTGAATTTTTTTAATTCTTCTTCAATTAGCCATTTGGAACTTTTATCGATTACACTTTAGTGAACTTGGATGAAGTTTCTTTATTGTCAACGAAGTTGGAAGATTGTGAACTTAGTTGGCAAAATTACTAGTTTGCGAACCCTTAGGTTCACCAATGACTCACTTCATTGCTAATGCCTAAGGATTGGAACTAAAAGTTTCTTTAGTTCGTAGATTGGAAACTTTGCCAATAAGAGGAAAATGTTAAGTCTTCGGTTGGTTTGCGGTTTCTATAAATTTTTTGATTCACTAATAACGGTTTAATGGAGCTTTTGGTAAGTTTGTGTTGTTGGAGTTTTGTTGATAAAAGGAGATTAAAGGACTTTGTATCGACAAACCTTTTGGTTTACAAACAAACTTTTTCATTGATAGCTTGTGTTGGCAAACCTTTAAGTTTGTGAAGTACAATTTTTACCAATAAACTCTTCCTAATGGTGTGTTGTGAACGTCTAAGTTCCCAACCCCTAAAGAACACTAATGAAGATATTTTGACCTAGTTCGAGGAAAGAATGTTTTGTTGATAAAGGGGATGGTTGATGAAAGGTTTTATACCAGCAAGCCTTTTAGTCTGTGAAATGACTCATTTGCTGATAGTAGTGACAATGAACTTTTAAGTTCGTAGAAAGCTACATTTATTGGTAAAGACTTCCTTGGTTCATGGAAGAGATATTTTGTTGATAGTTGATATAAGGAAATTTAAAATTTAAAAAGGTGACTGTCATTCTTGTATGGGGGTGGGTGGGTCGTTGAAGGAATGTGGGTTGTTCTACTCAACATAAAGGGTGTTAGTAGTTGTAGAACAAAAGTGGGGCGACAATAGATTGGGGGCAATCTCTATATCCGTTGGGAAATGTTTTGGTGTTGTAAGCACATAATTGATTAAATATTGTAGTGTAATGTTTAATGTTGAAGCTTTGAAAGGCCAATAAATTTGGAAATGTTGATATTTTTGAAGTCAATAAAATAGTTTCAGATTTGTGAATGAATTTGTGCTTCTATTATGTGTTATTGGCTACATGACTGGGTAGTCTAATAAAAACCCTTGGTCTTGACTGCATCAACTTGTCTCATTGCCCCAAGTCTATCTTGAGACATTTCCTTATCTACTCCCTAGAACTCTCTAAAATCAAAATAATTAACATGGTGACCCATTACAAAATCTACATATAGTTTACAAAAGAAATATACAGTTATATCAAAATTGTTGTTGGGTGGTTTATCAAAAACCATCCGCTAGAAATCCCAAAAATTATGAGTAATACCCTGATGTGTATGCCATTTGATTGAATACTAAGGCTTACGAACATCAACATGCAATCCGATTTTAGGATTGACAAAATATTGGGCTAAAATAGCTTTGGTAATGTCTAACTCTTTTACTTGGTCATATGATAAACTATAGCATATTATGCCTTCTTAGTTTCTTGGCATTTCCTAATGATTCATGTTGGCTTGTGAGCATTCAAACATGAGTAATAATCCCCTCTAATTTTGATTTCATTGAAGACAAGGAAGGGTGGCAGCGATCAATTTCTATAATCTTACTTATTTTATCAATATTTATTTCCATTTTCTCTAGGATTGTTGGAGGGTTTAGTGGGGGAGGGTTTGGGTTTTGATGTTCTTCATCCATTTCAACTATTTAAAATTTAAAGCATATCAATTTAGGATGTAAAACAAAAAAAAATCATTTGATTTACAAAAAAAATCAAAAAAGAGAAGAATGAGGCCTTACCTCTTTGAATTTGCCTCCTTAAATCAGATATCCGTCTTGCTGCTATCTTATATCCATTTTTATAGCTTTGCATTTTGCAAGCCACATGTTTTGCAAAATGTGGGCCTTATTTTTGGTTTTATCTTTTCCAAAATGAATATCCATTCTACAAAATAGATATCCATTTAGGTTTCACAAAATGGATATCTATTTTGAAACAAATATCTATTCCAAATGGATGTCACTCCAAACGGAATCCTCTTTAACCCATAAAAAAATTGAACTTGATAATTTCATGATTTTGGCAATGTAAACCGCATTTTCCTTCCTATTTCCATTGTTTGGTTGATGATGATACTACACTCACCCACTCGAAAGGGAAAACTAGAATAAGTGTCAATAGTAGCTATAGTTGGGGATGTGCACCCCCTATAGTTGTAACAAGGATTTATATTAGTTTCTAGGAGAGTAGACTAGGAAGGAATGGGGGAAAGGAAACCAAATGGGCAACACAAGACTATAAAAACAAAATTATGCATGGAGCATGAGGCAAAAGAAGAATGAAACCTAAAACTAGAAACACAACTTATTATTTACAAATAAGATCTTACACACAACTAAGATATGGAGGCCCAAAATGAGGAAATCCAATTCTCATATGAAGTTGCATGTAACACAAAATAGAAAAATTGTAGACTAAAATATACAAAGATATCCCATGGCCCAGGGCCATAGGAAAACATTTAACCATCAATTTCCTTTATTAAATATAACATTGTCAAATGAGTTGTCCCTTTTATCTCGAGGATTCAATTACTACCTAGCTAGAAAAGAAAATACTGACACACACAAGCTTCTGCATGATCCCCTTATGGATGAAGAAGAGAGAACATGATTGAATTTAGTACCCTACCCTAAATTGAAAATCTCACTATATACCATATACAAATCATGAATTTAACAAAATTCTCATAATTGTAGTGTAATTATTGTAGTCCATTTAAAAAATACCCTTTGTTTACAACCATTCTATACCCACCTATTTTATCTCTTCATAGTATTTTGGTGGATTAGTGTTGATAATTAATCTAGGAAATTAGGACTAAGGCTCCATTCTTGTGTCCTTTTAAACCACAATTATTTCAATGTATAGTGTTTATTGCCCTATGTTTTAATTACCAATCTTTAATATTCTTATATGGCCTTATCTCATGCCTAGATATGTATTAATACTTGTCATTGTGTTAAATGTTTTATATTTCATGTTCTAGCCAAGATTCTAGTTCAAATTCATGGAAACTGTTGGTGCCTGTATGAGCAATCAAGTTTCAAGCATATAAGCATGCAGGCACCTTCCCTAAAAATCCAAAAAATATTCTAAGTCTCTAGGCCTCCTCAGCATTTTTCAACTATAGCATCATATTTTCTAAGGAGGAGGTCATCATCATCATGTTTCTGATCATCACCCTATTGTTTTTTGCGAGGATCATCATATCTTCTGCCAGCCTGATCTTTCTCCCGGGGTGATATTTTAACATCGGGTGATCTTAGTTAAGATCATCCTGATGATGTTGTTGCAAGGTTCTAAGTATGACCCGATATTCAGTGGGGTCATCATATTTGAACATCAGGTGATCTTTGTTAATATCATCCTGATGTTGTTTTATCACTTCATGTTCATTGTTTTATCACCCTGATGATGCAGACGTCATTCTTATGTCAGGGTGATATCTACTTTTCTGCCTATTTGCATCATGATATTTCTGAAGGGAGATATCCACATGTCAGCTTCATGCATTCTCCAGTGGGGGGTGATCATTTCAAATATTCATCATATTCATATATCACCCTGATCTTATAGTGGAGCTATAGTGCAGCATGATATTTGTGCATCAGGGTGATATTTCCAAATATCCGGTTATCTTCCAAATATCATCCTGATGCCGATATAATGGTGACATCATCAAGGTCCGGGGGGTCATATTTCTAACACTAGTCATCTTGATCCCCCAATATTTGCAAATATGACTATGACATCATCTGGATATGATGAGGTGCGCAATAGGCAAATATGCTGATGACGTTACTAGGATATTACGGTGACGTCATCAGGATGTTCATCGGCTAGACATTTGGTATCGACTAAGCAGGAGGATCTTCCTCTGATGCATCAGGTTGTGCCAATGAAGGTGGATATCAGGATGATATTTCATGAGAAGGTAAGGTTGGTCATCAGGCTGATATTCAGGCATCAGGGTGATATTTTATATCAGATGATGCTAACGTCAGTGTGATATTGAGTATCCAAATATCATGCTGGAGGATGATGATGATGAGGTTTATGCTGGTGTCGTCAGGAGAAAAATCACCAACATTATATATGTAACCGGCCTAGCATATAAAGTGTTAAAAAAGGTACTGCAGGGTGAATGTGGGATAATACATCCTCATGATATTTAAAAGGAAAGTCAGCGGGATGCAGCCACGTGTCACGGTATCAGTAGTGGCTGACTTTTCAACATGATCTACGCCACAAATCTCAGCAGGAAGCAAGTTGATCAATAGCGATGTTTGAAAGAAGGGTTTTCTCGATGCATGTACGTACATTTTGGCAGGAGAAGGTTTGCAAGGCACACAACTGCTGTATCCCGAGGCTATGAGTTGGTATGCCATTAATGGTGAGATTGCATAGAGGTATGGGTTGGAAGGACACGCCAGCTACTTAATTCAGACAGAAAATCATGACAAGGCATTGCAGGTCAAGATCTCACCTACCCCTTCCTTCCTGTCTGTGTGGCTGCATTAAATGTTTCTAGCACCCCCTGGCGATGCACTGCACCTGGTGATGTCTTGGGGACTGTCATGTGATTAATGAGGGAGTACATCATCCTGCTTTATAAGCAAATGATGCTACTCAATTCAAGGTTGTTGAAGGCCAGAGGCATTTTTATGTAAATAACAAAGAACAGGGCATGATCTTGGCTGTTCTATCCCATTTTGGAGTTTATGTGTTGCAGGATGAGTGTATTTTGCACATATGTTCAGTTTCATGTTGATATAAATGAAAAATACTATATTGCATGTGTCTATCTACTTGTCTCCATTTGTTGCATGTCATCCTTCTTTTGAATCTGGTTGCTAAGGGTTTCATAGATTCTAGGGTATATAAATCTATACTACATGCTTGATCTGTAACTTCCATTCAAGGAGTGGATTAAACTGTTTTAGTTCAATGTATGGAGAAGGTTGCATGTCTGTAGGGATATCTGTAAGTAGAGGCAGTTAGATACCCATTCTTGGGTGATGTTTGTAAGGCAAGCATTAGTTCAAACCCCCTGAAACTTGAGTGAAAGTTGCAAAACATCTGCTGTATATGTCTAGTTGACTCCTTGCCCAATGGATAGGCACCAGTCTGCTCCTGGGTCAGTAGTTATGAGCCAAAACCCCTTGTCTTGCATCCAGGACATTATGTCCACCCATTTCATCACTTCCACCTGTTAGTTGTAGAAGTAGGATTAGGAACCCCCTGCATACTCTCATACCCAACCAGACACATATGTCCAAGAATGTTGCCAACTTGTGATCTACCATGCAGATCTTGGTCCAGACATGAGAGTATTCTGCCTGATGCTGTCAAGCTAAATCTTCATATCATTGACCTAGTCAAGGTTACATCTTGAGTTATAGGGATACCCCCCTTGGTGCGGCAGAACTAGAAGTGAAGGGGAGGCAGCTCACGCAACCTCCTGTATCTGTTGGCCAAATCAGCAAATCTTGGTCCAGACATGAGAGTATTCTGCCTGATGCTGTCAGGCTAAATCTTCATATCATTGACCTAGTCAAGGTTACATCTTGAGTTATAGGGATACCCCCCTTGGTGCGGCAGAACTAGAAGTGAAGGGGAGGCAGCTCATGCAACCTCCTGTATCTGTTGGCCAAATCAGCCTGTGCATTGGAGCTGGCAAACCCTCTATAGATTTGGTAACCAACAGATTTGGCGACTTTGCTGGGGAAGGATTGATAAAAATAGAATGTATTTGTGGCCCATCTGATTCACCAACAAAATGGCAACTCTACTGGGGAGTTAATGAAAAAGAATAGTATTTGTGGCCTATCTGAGTCACGAATAGATTTGGCGACTCTACTGTAGAGAGAAAGAGTCAAGTAACCTGAAGACTAGAAAATCTAGTTTCCAGTGAGGTTGTTGAAGCAAGATCCAAAAAAAAAGGGAACCATATGGTGCTCTGCTGGCGTGTGAATCCAGAATTATAAATGTGCCTTGTTGAATTTCTATCCTCTCTGTGAGAGGTGGTGACTCTGTTGAAAGAACCTATCAGTGCTACAACGTATATCCAGGTATTCATCTCTGATTCAAAATGTTGAATTTAGAATAGCAAACCTGGGTGTGCTCTCAAAGAAGACATTTCTTTATTGAAAGATATAAAGCCCTAAATTTCACAGGGATATATGGTTACCCAAATATTATTCCCAATAAAATTAGAAAATGTTTGCCAAAATATAGTGGATCAGATTCTGAATCGGCAAACAAACATCTGCAAAGATTTTGTAATTTAATAGAATATTATGAGGTAGAGGATGAAGATGTAGTAATGAGACTCTTTGTTCAGTCATTAGAAGATGATGCTAGGATATGGTTTTCAGACCTGCCTGTTTGTTCAGTTTCTTCATGGATAGATTTAGAAGTTGCATTCCTAGAACAGTTTTGTGAAAGGTTTGATGTGGCCTCATTGATCATACATTTTATGAATATCCAAAGGGAAGATAAGGAGCTAGTTCCAGCCTTTAATCTTAGGTTTATTAAGTTGCTCAGGCAAATTCCTGAATATATGAGACCCAATAATGCATTATGCTTGACAATTTGTTTGGCTGCATTTGATGAAGAAACGAGTTACCTATTGAGAGATAAAGAACCAACTACCCTTCACTAGGCTTTCCAATTTTCTATGGACATAGAAAACAATGAGAAATATGGAATGCCAGTAGGTTTCATGGCTGCAAGTTGTCAAAGCAGTTATCAAAGTGAATATATTTTAGCTCTCCCAGTATGTGCATTGAAAGATGATTGTGTAGAGGGAAATATATTTTAGAACAATGTGTGCAGCCATGATGTGATACATGAAGAAAATGTTGTAGAAAATATAGGTACATCCTATGATAATTAAAACAAAGATTGTTGTCTGCCTCTAGAAGAAAAGCCTACAGATGCAAAATGCTCTTCAAATGATGAAATGAAAGATATACATGAAGTTGCATCCTGTAGTGATAGGCATATCCCGGTTATTCATGATTATTTATATGAGGTGGATATGCAGAGCTTCACTCTAAATATAGAAAACACTGCTTCAAGGGATGGTGATTATGCTAGTGATTGTCAGCATTCAGATGCATGTGTGAGCCTTTCAAATGATGAAATATATTTAGATGCTGAGTATGAGTGTTTCCTTGAAGTTTCTGACCATTTTCACAATGCAGAGGTTGAAAAATTTGCTTTTGGGTATCAGTGCATTGGTGAAGAGGAAAGACAGGGTCACTATTCAGAGGTGAATGGGCAAGTTGTAGATGTGTGTGCTCATACAGTTGGGGGTAATGTTGATTGCATGGGTAACTACAAAGCTTTTGATGAAGGGCTACACTCTAAGCTTTTTATGCCTTCTCTTGAGACATTCCAAGTGGACCTTAGTGACAAAATTGCTGAGCATGATGATGATGGATATCTGTATGCTTATGAAGATAAATTTGATTATGAGATGTTGCTTGTGCCTGAATATTGCATGTTTGATACAAAGGAGCTCTTATTTTTTGAGGAAGGGCAAAATTCGGATGTGGATTCATTTGTTTCATGTGAGTCTGTTATTTTTCCAAGCAACATCAGTGACTCACATGATGATGACATTCTACAACTGATAATAATGTATGCTAATGAAGCTAGTTGTAGATTTGTTGAAGAAAAAGAAATGAGTAGCAACAAAAATAATTGTAAAGAAGGTTGCTGCAAGTGGTTAAATGCTTTTAGGCTTCATTTGAAGAAATCAAAAGAAAATCAGGTGTTTGACAAAGGAAAATTATGGTTTTTCCTTTTTGGTGGCCCTGGGCCACCATGTTTATTTTGAAATAATGTGTTTGGTAATGTAGATTGGTGCAAGTTTGACTCTGTGCCTAATGGATAGGGGACTGGTCTGCATCCTAGAGATCTGTGGTTCTCGCCATGCCTGCAAGAGGCATGTGTCCCCAAACAGAGCCACTGTTGTTGCCTGCATGAGCAGTCAAGTTTCAAGCATATAAGCATGCAGGCACCTTCCCTAAAAATCCAAAAAATATTCTAAGTCTCTGGGCCTCCTCAGCATTTTTCAACTACAGCATCATATTTTCTAAGGAGGAGGTCATCATCATCATGTTTCCGGTCATCACCCTATTATTATTTGCGAGGATCATCATATCTTCTGCCAACCTGATCTTTCTCCCAGGGTGATATTTTAACATCGGGTGATCTTAGTTAAGATTATCCTGATGATGTTGTTGCAAGGTTCTAAGTATGACCCAATATTCAATGGGGTCATCATATTTGAACATCGGCTGATCTTTGTTAAGATCATCCTGATGTTGTTTTATCACTTCATGTTCGTTGTTTTATCGCCCTGATGATGCCGACGTCATTCTTATGTCAGGGTGATATCCGCTTTTCTGCCCGTCTGCATCATGATATTTCTGAAGGGAGATATCCACCTGTCAGCTTCATGCATTGTCCAGTGGGGGCTGATCATTTCAAATATCTGTCATATTCATATATCACCCCGATCTTATAGTGGAGCTACAGTGCAGCATGATATTTGTGCATCAGGGTGATATTTCCAAATATCTGGTTATCTTCCGAATATCATCCTGATGCTGATATGACGGTGACATCATTAAGGTCCGGGGGGTCATATTTCTAACACTAGTCATCTTTTGGAGATCCCCCGATATTTGCAAATATGACGATGACATCATCCAGATATGACAAGGTGTGTGATAGGCAAATATGCTAATGACGTCAGCAGGATATGACGGTGACGTCATCAGGATGTTCATCGGCCATACATTTGGTATCGGCTAAGCAAGAGGATCTTCCTCTGATGCATCAGGTTGTGCCGATGAAGGTGGATATCAGGATGATATTTCACGAGAAGGTAAGGTTGGTCATCAGGCTGATATTCAGGCATCAGGGTGATATTGAGTATCCAGATATCATGCTGGAGGATGATGATGATGAGGTTTATGCTAGTGTTGTTGGGAACAAAATCGCTAACATTATATATGTAACTAGCCTAGCATATAAAGTGTTAAAAAAGGTGCTACAGGGTGAATATGGGATAATACATCCTCATGATATTTAAAAGGAAAGTTAGCGGGATGCAGCCACGTGTCACGGTATCAGTAGTGGCCAACTTTTCAACATGATCTATGCCGTAAATCTTGGCAGGAAGCAAGCTAATCGATGGCGATGTTTGAAAGAAGGGTTTTCTCGATGCATGTACATACATTTTGGTAGGAGAAGGTTTGCAAAGCACACAACTGTTGTATCCTGAGGCTGTGAGTTGGTATGCCATTAATGGCAAGATTGCACAGAGGTATGGGTCAGAAGGACACGCCAGCTACTTGATTCAGACAGAAAATCATGACAAGGCGTTGCAGGTCAAGATCTCACCTACCCCTTTCTTCCTATTTGTGCCACTGCATTGAATGTTTCTGGAGCCCCTTGGCGATGCACTGCACCTGGTGATGTCTTGGGGACTATCATGTGATTAATGAGGGAGTACATCATCCTGCTTTATAAGCAGATGATGCTACTCAATTCAAGGTTATTGAAGGCCTGGGGCATTTTTGTGTAAATAATGAAGAATAGGGCATGATCTTGGTTGTTCTATCCCATTTTGGAGTTTATGTGTTGCAACGTGAGTGTATTTTGCACATATGTTTAGTTTCATGTTGATATAAATGAAAAATGCTATATTGCATGTGTCTATCTGCATGTCTCCATTTGCTGTAAGTCATCCTTCTTTTGAATCTGGTTGCTAAGGGTTTCATAGATTCTAGGGTATAGAAATCTATACTGCATACTTGATCTGTAACTTCCATTCAAGGAGTGGATTAAACTATTTTAGGTTAATGTATGGAGAAGGTTGCATGTTTGCAGGGATATCTGTAAGTAGAGGCAGTTAGATACCCATTCTTGGGTGATGTTTGTAAGGCAAGCATCAGTTCAAACCCCCTAAAACTTGAGTGAAAGTTGCAAACCATCTGTTGTATATGTCTAGTTGACTCCTTGCCCAATGGATAGGCACCAGTCTGCTCCTAGGTCAGTAGTTATGAGCCAAAACCCCTTGTCTTGCATCCAGTACATTATGTCCACCCATTTCATCACTTCCACCTATTAGTTGTAGGAGTAGGATTAGGAACCCCCTGCATGATCTCATACCCAACAAGACACATATTTCCAAGAATGTTGCCAACCTTGTGATCTACCATGCATATCTTGGTCCAGACATGAGAGTATTCTACCTGATGCTGTCAAGCTAAATCTTCATATCATTGAGCTAGTCAAGGTTACATCTTGAGTTATAGGGATACCCCCCTTAGTGCGGCAAAACCAGAAGTGAAGGGGAGGCAGCTCACGCAACCTCTTATATCTGTTGGCCAAATCAACCTGTGCATTGGAGATGGCAAACTCTCTACAGATTTGGTAACCAACAGAAACCTTTTTAAATTTTATTTTAATATGTTGTAGTTAGAGTGGCCTTTTGTTGAGATGTTGTCTTCGACTGACCATTACATCCTAATTATCCAATGGCTTGTAGGGAGTTTCAGTATTTTTGTTCCTTTAATGTCAGTGCATCTACCAACCATCAATACCAATAATTAAAAGTTTAGTTAGAGTTATGAGGAATTTTCTACATAAATATGAAGGTGCTCTCATCATTGGTTGAATGACTACTAATGTAGTATGGTGGACCAAAAAGGTTTTTAATACATGAGAAGCATTTTGTTGACCTAAGATCTCATAAGGAAAGTCTAAAGTCTCTTTCCTACATCTAGATTCTTTTATTTTAAGATCAAAGAGATTTAGGAGACCACCAAACCCAAGGTGACTATGTGCCTAATTTTATTGGGAACTTTAGAAAAAAAATTTAATTTAGGAATGTAAGGCATCCTACAACACATGACTTTAGCCTTAAATTAATTGTTAAAATTATTACCTGTGTCTAAGGATTGGATTCAATATTAACTCTTATAAACAACAAATTCTCTATCACTAGATATTTTCCTAGACCATTGCCACAAGATATACCTTTATTGAATTTGATTTTCCTTGGAAAAAATCCACCATGTCAATCTCCTAAAGATCAATGGTGGAGGCATTGATGTTGGGAGAGAAATTGTGCACATATTATTTGGTCATTCTACTAGTTCAATAAAAAACAAGCATGTGCTTACTTTACAATACCATCCACTCTAAGTAACTAATTGAACTTAGCACTAAGCAAGAAAATCAAACCTGTCAAATTTTCCATCGAAGACCCACATGGTGCCTTATAATTTATCTACATAACTTCAAACCCCTAAGAAACAATGTGCATTGTTCTTTTAACCAATAAATATCACCCATACATGTCCTACATAGTCCCTACATAATCCTTTATAGTAATGCCTATTTGTCTAAGAACTATGCATGTTGGATGACAAAGGTTACTTACCTTTTAAATCTATGGTATTGGCCCATTGAAGAGGTGCCCAAGATACATGTTGTTTTACCCCCATTAGGTCACAAAAAATAGAATACCATTATATCACCATCCTCCTCTAGCATTTCAATAGAGTGCTTCACCAAACAAATGGGCCCACCACCAATGATGCACACATTACAGCACAATGATTGGGCTTAAAACAAAAACTAACATAGCCATCCACCTAGCCAAAATCAATAAGTGATTTTCAGATGACCCTCCATTAACCTTCTTATACTTTGAGGAAAGATTACATGAGACATTAACTTATAGTGAGAATTAAACCATGAAGAAATACTAGCATGGATTGTATCAAACCATGATATAGCTTTGATATGACCATCCAAGCTTTTCATTATGGTTCCAATAGTAATTATTTACTATATTGATGCAAATGAGACAGCCCAATCTTTTTTAAGACTAAGATAAGAAGGATAATCCCTAGCAATAAATATAGGGAAAGATAAAACAATCTAAAGTTAGGGATTAACATCTTTGCACCATTTAGAGGGCCTAGAATGTTTTATAATTCACAAAAAAAAACCACCACATAAACTAGACAAAAGAAAAATCTACATGTAAAATCCAACCCTAATAACCTAAAGGTCAGTGATCTCCAACATTACGACTATTTTGCTCATTGAGACCCTCACAAATATACATGTAAATGTAAAGTGCAAAAGTGGTCTGTAAATAAGAATTCATTTTAGGAGTAATGGTGTTGGGACCCAAAATAGCGGCAACACAAAACTCTAAAACATTCCTAAATCACCTAGGCTAAGGATAGTCATTAGGGTGATAGGAAGAGGTTAATCAACACATTTTGGGTGATCTTTGCCAACTAACAGAAGTGGGTAGACTCTACCCTTTGATCTTAGCTTAAACTTTGGAGGGATATTACAAGGGGTATACCTAAGTAGATATTAACATTCAAACCATATGAACAACTAAAAATATTAACAACCAAACCCAAATCACTTTCTTAGCCCCAAATCTATCACTGAACTAAGAACAACTAGTTTTTATAAGACCCCTATATAGATGATAATGGCAATCCTATGCAATAAGGGTGCATAAAACTACTACTACTTCTAAAGTTAGTTATATTATTTTATTTTAAAGATTGGGTGATCTAAGGATACTTAGACTGGTAACTATCCATTGAGCTGTAGAGTCTAATGTTCAACAGATGAAAAACAACCACACAGAAGTGTATAACTACCTATTTGATAAATCAAATGCAATGAAAATAAATACCAAATCACTGAGAATACTTAATAATCCAACACCATACCATATTGCATGTGTCTATCTGCTTGTCTCCATTTGCTGCATGTCATCCTTCTTTTGAATCTTGTTGCTAAGGGTTTCATAGATTCTAGGGTATAGAAATCTATACTGCATACTTGATCTGTAACTTCCATTCAAGGAGTGGCTTAAACTATTTTAGGTCAATGTATGGAGAAGGTTGCATGTCTGTAGGGATATCTGTAAGTAGAGGCAGTTAGATACCCATTCTTGGGTGATGTTTGTAAGGCAAGCATCAGCTCAAACCCCCTGAAACTTGAGTGAAAGTTGCAAACCATCTGTTGTATACGTCTAGTTGACTCCTTGCCCAATGGATAGGCACCAATCTACTCCTGGGTCAGTAGTTATGAGCCAAAACCCCTTGTCTTGCATCCAGTACATTATGTCCACCCATTTCATCACTTCCACCTATTAGTTGTAGGAGTAGGATTAGGAACCCCCTGCATGATCTAATACCCAACGAGACACATATGTCCAAGAATGTTGCCAACCTTGTGATCTACCATGAAGATCTTGGTCCAGACATGAGAGTATTCTACATGATGCTGTCAAGATAAATCTTCATATCATTGAGCTAGTCAAGGTTACATCTTGAGTTATAGGGATACCCCTCTTAGTGCGGCAGAACCAGAAGTGAAGGGGAGGCAGCTCACGCAATCTCTTGTATCTGTTGGCCAAATCAGCCTGTGCATTGGAGATGGCAAACCCTCTGGAGATTTGGTAACCAACAGAAACCTTTTTTATTTTTATTTTAATATGTTGTAGTTAGAGTGGCCTTTTGTTGAGATGTTGTCTTCGACTGACCATTACATCCTAATTATCCAATGGCTTGTAGGGAGTTTCAGTATTTTTGTTCCTTTAATGTCAGTGCATCTACCAACCATCAATACCAATAATAAAAGTTTAGTTAGAGTTATGAGGAATTTTCTAGATAAATATGAAGGTGCTCTCATCATTGGTTGAATGACTGCTAATGTAGTATGGTGGACCAAAAAGGTTTTTAATACATGAGAAGCATTTTGTTGACCTAAGATATCATAAGGAAAGTCTAAAGTCTCTTTCCTACATCTAGATTCTTTTATTTTAAGATCAAAGAGATTTAGGAGACCACCAAACCCAAGGTGACTATGTGCCTAATTTTATTGGGAACTTTAAAAAAAAAATTTAATTTAGGCATGTAAGGCATCCTACAACACATGACTTTAGCCTTAAATTAATTGTTAAAATTATTACCTGTGTCTAAGGATTGGATTCAATATTGACTATTATAGACAACAAATTCTCTATCACTAAATATTTTCCTAGAACATTGCCACAAGATATACCTTTATTGAATTTGATTTTCCTTGGAAAAAATCCACCATGTCAATCTCCTAAAGATCAATGGTGGAGGCATTGATGTTGGGAGAGAAATTGTGCACATATTATTTGGTCATTCTACTAGTTCAATAAAAAACAAGCATGTGCCTACTTTACAATACCATCCACTCTAAGTAACTAATTGAACTTAGCACTAAGCAAGAAAATCAAACCTATCAAATTTTCCACTTAAAGACCCACATGGTGCCTTATAATTTATCCACATAACTTCAAACCCCTAAGAAACAATGTGCATTGTTCTTTTAACCAATAAATATCACCCATACACGTCCTACATAGTCCCTACATAATCCTTTATAGTAATGCCTATTTGTCTAAGAACTATGCATGTTGGATGACAAAGGTTACTTACCTTTTAAATCTATGGTATTGGCCCATTGAAGAGGTGCCCAAGATACATGTTGTTTTACCCCCATTAGGTCACAACAAATAGAATACCATTATATCACCATCCTCCTTTAGCATTTCAATAGAGTGCTTCACCAAACAAATGGGCCCACCACCAATGATGCACACATTACAACACAATGATTGGGCTTAAAACAAAAACTAACATAGCCATCCACCTAGCCAAAATCAATAAGTGATTTTCAGATGACCCTCCATTAACCTTCTTATACTTTGAGAAAAGATTACATGAGACATTAACTTATAGTGAGAATTAAACAGTGAAGAAATACTAGCATGGATTGTATCAAACCATGATATAGCTTTGATATGACCATCCAAGCTTTTCATTATGGTTCCAATAGTAATTATTTACTATATTGATGCAAATGAGACACCCCAATCTTTTTTAAGACTGAGATAAGAAGGATAATCCCTAGCAATAAATATAGGGAAAGATAAAACAATCTAAAGTTAGGGATCAACATCTTTGCACCATTTAGAGGGCCTAGAATGTTTTATAATTCACAAAAAAAAAAACACCACATAAACTAGACAAAAGAAAAATCTACATGTAAAATCCAACCCTAATAACCTAAAGGTCAGTGATCTCCAACATTAAGACTATTTTGCTCATTTATACCCTCACAAATATACATGTAAATGTAAAGTGCAAAAGTGGTCTGTAAATAAGAATTCATTTTAGGAGTAATGGTGTTGGGACCCAAAATAGCGGCAACACAAAACTCTAAAACATTCCTAAATCACCTAGGCTAAGGATAGTCATTAGGGTGATAGGAAGAGGTTTATCAACACATTTTGGGTGATCTTTGCCAACTAACAGAAGTGGGTAGACTCTACCCTTTGATCTTAACTTAAACTTTGGAGGGATATTACAAGGGGTATACCTAAGTAGATATTAACATTCAAACCATATGAACAACTAAAAATATTAACAACCAAACCCAAATCACTTTCTTAGCCCCAAATCTATCACTGAACTAAGAACAACTAGTTTTTATAAGACCCCTATATAGATGATAATGGCAATCCTACACAATAAGGGTGCATAAAACTACTACTACTTCTAAAGTTAGTTATATTATTTTATTTTAAAGATTGGGTGATCTAAGGCTACTTAGACTGGTAACTATCCATTGAGCTGTAGAGTCTAATGTTCAACAGAGGAAAAACAACCACA
Organism: Cunninghamia lanceolata; assembly: GCA_027924645.1. Taxonomy (NCBI): domain Eukaryota; kingdom Viridiplantae; phylum Streptophyta; class Pinopsida; order Cupressales; family Cupressaceae; genus Cunninghamia; species Cunninghamia lanceolata. The sequence continues at coordinate 13,630,580 of BSBN01000892.1, forward strand.
CAGAAGTGTATAACTACCTATTTGATAAATCAAATGCAATGAAAATAAATACCAAATCACTGAGAATACTTAATAATCCAACACCATACCATTTATCTATGTAATACTGAAATAACCATTTACAAAAGCTTGAAAATAGATTAAGAATTGTCACATTCATTCAAATTAGAGCTTACATTCATACCACTAAATGTGGTAAGAGGAAACTATAGTTGTAATTATGGTTTAATAAGAAAAATACCTACAACAATGGAAAAAAAACAATGATCTGATACAAATATTTGCAAATTATATTACGTACCTTTCATGATTGTTTCATGTTAAACAAAGACTGCAAAATATCCTTTCCTAATCTACCTTTTGGAGCTCACAACCCTGCTAAGATATTGTCCAACTAACCAACCCCCCTCACATCTAAAAAGAATGGCCATATAGTGTTCAAACTCATTCCAATATCCTAGTTGTCACACCCTATTAGTGTACACACCCATGCTACATTAATTTCAATTTTAGGCTTGCCAGAAGATTTGCACAATGGAAGTTTGCCCAAGCTCTATTAATTCTAAAAATGACAGAGGAGGATTGCTTGCACTCCCACTATACTTAGAGAAATAAAGAGGGAAGGTCATAATCCTTTTCCTATCATTTGCAACATTTAACACTTTAGGCCCATCTTAGGAATAGGACATTTAACAACCTACTTCAACAAGTCTCTACCAAAAAAGGTAGAACTTACATATAAGTGTCATTTGTAAATAATGTTATCCTTTATATTTAGAGTGTTTTTATTAGCCTTTCATTACTTGTCATGTCTATGTACTTCAATATTAATGCTAGTTGTTCTCCTCTTACTAACATTTTCTTGTTTCTAAAGTTTGTGATGCTGCTATTTGGCGGCCTATTTCTATAATTCTTCTTAATCCATAAAATAAGAATGATTCCCCAAGGGTCACACATTTCATAATTCCTTATTTTCTTTCAACCATGCATGAATTGCTATCATCTTTATCATCGTACAACATAATTTCACTTTTCATATGTCATGAGGAAAACCTTTATAACATTTATTGTTAGCTAGCATCTTCTTGAAATATTGATATAATATTTCTTAAAGTTGTTTGTGATTATCCTTTCCATTACATTATTTCATCATAGAAAAATAATTATAAATGGTTTAAAAAATTAGTTATTTTTAAATATTATTTGATTTAATAGTTATATTTTAGTCAAATAAAAATAGGGTAATTGGTTACTACTTTTTAATGTAGATAGGGTATAAATTTATTTTTTATCATTAATAGATAATATTTAAACAAAATATAGAAATAAAATATTTTATTATGTTAAACATCCATTTCAGAATACTTTGCACAAACCTTATCCTATTAACATGATGTATAAAATATTAAAAGATTATAAGTTACAAGTTTTTATTAGTTTTAAACATATTATTAATTTATTTTTCATAAAAAGGAACTAATTAAATGCCTTTAGAAACCAGTTATAAAGTATTAGTTTTTAGTCTAGATTAATATATTGTTAGTCTGTAATTTTCATATAATTCTGCAGTTTTTTGTTGTCATGGGGATTGTGCAGTATGAATTATCAAATGAGAATAATAAGATTTTTGAAATTCATTGATTAAGGAGATTTCATTCTAAAACAATATTCAATCACATTTTAAGGTTCACTAGGTCTAATGAATTTGGAGATAAAAATATTCTTCAAATTCTTCTTTAAAGCCATTTAAGATGAAAAAAGAGACTATATCTTGTTTAATAGTTTTTAAATCCATTTATGTACCTTTGTAAAGGTTTTCAAGAGTTTCTTGCTCTCATTGAATATGTGCCACTAATTAGCACACTTAAAGGTTCTTGATCAGTAGATAGGAAGTCTTTATTTCAGTTGGTTACACTAGGACACATTGAGAGTTTCCTACAAAAATTAATACACAACATATTGTACAAATACACTTACTCATGTTGTGGAAAACATGAATGAAAATGTAATAGTGAAAGGATGCAATATGCAAGGCATTCTAAAATGGATATGTTTGATAGCTCAAATCAAGCTAGGATCTCGGTCTAATAAATCTTTGAAAAACATGAATGAAAATGTAATAGTGAAAGGATGCAATATTAAACACTTATTATTTAAAAATAAACAAATAAATAGTCTTTCTTAAAAAACACTAGGGACAACATATATTATATTTCCATTCATATAGATATATATAACATAAGTCGGTGCACATTAAAACCTTTATTGTATATTATTGACGATGAGGAAACACCGTCTACTCCTTCTTAGACAACGGGCTTAATGTTGGAGAATGTTATGCGACGCGGCGAATTGGGTTGAACAGGCAGGGAATGATGGTACATCGGTAGCCGGTAAGTATTACCACGTGATATTCACCTTCTGACGGCACAGTTACCACGCGGGGTTCATACGGGAGGCAATAACAGTCGGTGAAGGGGAATTTATCTACCACTACGTTCAATTCGTATGTTACTCCTCGACTCAATGTCTATCATAAAACACGCAAAGAAAATAAAACCAAATTAGTCAATAAGAAGATGATGTAGAAGAGCTTAGAAAATTATGTTGCAGAAAAGAAATAAACATACCACAGTGAGGACCCAAATGTCACGAGGGGTTAACGTCACGAGCGGAGCGCTATGAGAGTTGGAATTCCCCAATTCGGAACTGTTTCCCACAATCTTCAACGTTCCCGAATTTTCCATACGCTGCGGAACTATGAACGTCACGTTCACATCTTCTCCCTGTAAACACAAATAGATACCCCATTTGCTTGTTGACATTCCGAACATAAACCCATCTTTTAAAAGTATTACTCTTACGATAGAAACAGGAGGAGAAATTCGAATTTATATACCGAAGCAGAGACTGTAAGAAGAGTGAGCACACCCACAAGCAGAAGCAGCGAGACGAATCTTTTCATGCTGGCAGCCATGGCTTTTTCTCTGGTGAAAGCAATCACAAGAAGGAAAATATGATGTGGGAAATTGTGAGGGGGCGATGGGGTTTATATAGAGGCGATTTTGCATTCGGCTAAGAACAATGTCAGCCATCACATGAGACGTGCGTGGTTGAAAAAATCGGCCATATTTGAAATTAAAACGTGTTGTTTAAACTAGTCGTTGCGTGATCGATTTTAAATTCTAATTAATAATAATTTTGGGAAAAGGACATCAAGCATACTCGATATTCGATTTGTACATTAATGGCATTCAATGTAATGATGAATGGGACCCTATCGTCTAATAATTCCGTGTGACTCCAGGAAAACAATGTTATCCCTCAATTTATGCGTAAATTGCTTTTTCAGTTCTTTTCGTTCTAACTATGGATTTCACAATACTTTTGCGTAAATTGCGCTGACAATTCGACATTACTTTTGCATATCTCAGATTTCACATTTATTTTCTTGCTGTCATATGACGTTTTATAATCTTGTGAAGGAAAGCTTAAATTTGACAGTTGTATAGTTGTATTTGGCTATTTTTGTTGTAAAATACAATCAAAATTTTAAAAAGACTGTATCATATGTATTATATGAAAGGAGAGATTTTGGACAAACTGTCTAAACTTATATAGGATTATGCTGATATATATATATTTGGTTTTATATAATTTACTTATACTAAGGTATGTCATAGTATTTTAAAGGCAGTATTGAATAGATAGCTGTCATAAAAAAATTGTTTGACAGGGAAGGTGACTGTAAATGTAAGCCGTGAATTCTTAAGCAATGCTAATCAACTAAAAGGATACATTTCAATACAATTAATGTTATTTTTCGAACGTAAAGATAATGGATTATGGTATTTAATTTAAGGAATAAATATGGAAGATTACTCTTAAATCCTTTTCTTATTTTTATTTACACATGTTTCATCTATTTGTTCATATCCATCTATATTTCTATATGTTAGTCATTTATTATCCCTGCCCATGCATTTATTCTTATACATATAGTTCTACTTTATCAATATATACACATTTTTTGTTATTATCTTTATAATATGTATATCAATGCATTTTTTTAATGTTCCCTTTTGATTCAAGCATCTTTGTGTCCTATGGCATTTACATAGGCACAACATCAATCCCATGGTTGTAAAATTGACTTGTTTGTGTTTCCTTGTGACATAACAACAATCCTTGAAAGATATTTCTAAATATAACCACTCTCATATAATATTGATGAAGGGGGTAAATCATAAAACACACAACATAAATTGCACACAGAAAATAGAAATATTCTTTTATTGATTTGGACAACACATCACATTATAGAAGCTCAAATATAATCAGAGGATGAAACCTTAATAGGGTGCAACACACTACAGCTTCCCTATCTCTAGACTCTAGAACCTTCTACCTTCTGTAACCCCAAATCAGCTAGGGTTTCTATTTTCCTACCTTTCCTTGACTCTACACTTTCCCCCTTATATCTACTACTACCCAGCGTTCCCAAAAATAGTCATATATAGCCTTTTTGGTGGCCTCCAGTGAAATTTTGAAATTTGCAATTCCCTCAAAAAATAGGTCAACTTCCGGGAGCCATAACTTTTGATCCAAGTGTCCGATTGGCGAACCATTTGAAGCATTGGAAAGCTCGCAAAGTGCTCTACGCACTAAGAATTTGCTCTACCGATTTCATTTACAAAACTTCTTGTAAATTTTCACTTCCATACGTGCCCAAATGTAAACTTTCTAAAAATAGCAGTTTGTTATTTTTAGCAGTTTGAAAAAAACTGAAAGTTCTAGATCATCATCATTATTCAAGAGATTATGGAACCATAAATACTAGTTTTGAAAAGAAATGGAAACAACATCAACGATTTTGAATCAACATCTTTTTCTTTGGGTGATGCAAGATTACTCTTACACCTCTGGATGCTCCTGCATCAAATATAAAAGGTAGAGGAAGCAAAGATGAATCAAGGGAATCAACTAGTAAAAGTGTGTAGCTTGACAACTTATTTCCATTAGTGCATGTCATTTCTATAGTTATGGACCTAATTCTAATCTATAGACTTGGCCCCGTATAATGTAGATGATCTAGTTAAATCCCAAGGTGAACCACATGTTGTTGTACTCCATTTCTAATCCTAGAATAGTCCAAAACCTAAAAGCTTTATGAGAATCATACATCTTCAAGCATTGATCTATGTATTCATTCTTTCACATTCACATAGCATTAATTACTAAATTCTCTACATCCATGACTAAATGAAATAATCTAAGTTAATTTGCCTTTTACATGTGTATGCATTTCATTGATTAGGCTAGATGAAGATTATAGAAAGTTTAATTTATTTTACACTTTGTTGAAATTATCAATCTTACACCATTAAGGTTTGACCTTAGGGATACACCTCCAATATTTTCTAGGGTTTTAGATCTATATTTTCTAATTGCTTGATTATTTTTTATATATTTTTTTATTAAGGGTAAAATTGGGTTTTTGAAGGGGTTCAAACCCTTATACAATACAATGAAATGAAGTTGCAAAAATGCCACAAACTAGCAACTCCATAGAGCATAGGATCCAAAGGCCTACACCATCCCAAACCAATCCTAGTGACTCAAACACCCTTGACCTAGGTTTGGAATTTAGCAACACACTTAGAATACCTTCCTTTCTCCTTTGAGAAATAATCCAAGAAATAAAATTTCCATCATCCATGGAGAAAGGGGACAACAGAGGGGACTGCTCCACTACCCTAATATGCACATCATAAAGAGGAGACCAAAGACATATACTCCAAGAAGCATCTACCTAAGAAAACATAGGGTGAAAGCAAGAAGTTGAGTATACATTTCATAGAAGTTTTCCGCGGGTGAAAAATACCGCTTGGAATCAACTGAGCCAAAGCGAGTGCCCATTACGAAATGTGTAACCGTTTATGATCAGCCACCTGAAGTAAAAATGGGCACCCGTTATGAAACGGGTACCTATTTTTTAAAAGTATAATTTTTTTAATAAACAAGCCTATAGCTTCATTTTAATAGCTACAAGCTATGAGATATCATGGATAGCGACGCAAGAAATTGGGTACCTGCATTTTCTGACCCAACTTTCAACCACCACAACATCCCTACTTCCTCAGATCGATTCACCAGTGCCCCAGGTTGGTTGCCTGTGCATTTTTGTTGATTTTGATTATTTTTTGCTTTGTATTTTATTGTTTTTGCAATGTCCAGCTATATATATTCAACCTTAAATCAAAAACAAGTAAACCCTAATGCATAAACTATAAATCTTTAATTCAGAAATGGTAAACCCTATTTCATAAAGACTAAACTGTAAAACCCTAAATCATAAACTAGGGTTTCAAAAATAGTAAAACATAAAACCCTAATTCATATTTACACTAAACTGTAATTCATAAACTAGGATTTCATAAACAGATACACGTAAAATTATATTTCATAAACACTAGAAACCCTAATTCATAAACTAGGGTTTCATAAACTAAACTGACCTATTCTTTAAAACCTAAATGACTTATTAAACCTAAACCTAAAACCTAGAAACTTCACTTTATTACATTTAAATCTTTAATTTAAACATATGGACGTATATATTACGTTTAAATCTTTAATATAAACATTCAATATTCATATACCTGGTTCGATAGAACTTAGATAGGGTTTTCAATAGTTGAAGGTTTCTAAGGAGGTGGCTTGGTTGTCCCTCTCATCTTCTTCCTCAAAGGAGTTTCTTCTTCCTCCACATATCCTTATGCTCCTATAGTTTTCCTCTTATATTTTTTCTTGGCCTTTTGACTAGGAATACATTTCTTCCCTTTAGAGGCCTCCTCCTTAAAATTTATCAAGACTATTCTCCTCAAGTCAATTATCTAGTCTTTCATTATGAAGAATACTTCATGTCTTTTTGATGTTGTGGAATGAAAGGAACTCTGAATTTAATCATCTATTAAGACCTTGTTGGTGGGCTAATACCATGTATGATTGGTTATTTAGTCATTAAATATTTAGTAGTTATATAGTACAATTCACTAACAAGCTTAAAGTCATAACTAATCTACTAAACTTTTAAAAATATTGGGCATGAAATGCACATCTATTATCTCACCTATTAGTTCTTTTCCCCTATATCTAGCCCTTGAACTAGTTATACACTCTTATAGGCTTATTCTTTAGTCTTCATGGCTTTTAATGCTCTTGATGCTCATCTCATAGTCCTAAATTAATCATTTGTAAAACTCTTTTCATGAAGCTAAAAACCTACACATTAGATAGGATAGGGCACTAATATATCTTTTTGTAGACCTAACCTAAATGACTTATATTAAACCTTTAAACCTAAAACCTAGAAGTCATTTTACTATGTTTAAATCTTTAATTTAAACATAATTATATATGTATATATATATATATATATATAACAACTTGATGCTTAACAAAGGGGTAAATGAGACAACAACAATCCAAAAAAAAATTAAAATAATGTTGAGTGTACATAGAATGGGTTCAAAGATTGAATAGGTCGACATAAACTTAGTGACATGTTTAGGAGTTTGAATGTAATACATGAGTGTATAAATTTTGACTAGATACTAGGACATAAATTTTTATTCATGTCATGATTCTTAAATGTATCAATTTTGATTTTAAACATTTTATAATGTAAGTTTAAATTTTGAATGCATGTATAGTTTTAATGTCTATTGTTTAAACCACACAAATTTTTATATTTCCAAGTTTTCAATATATATGCATATGTATATATTTAAACATATGTTGTGCATGTAATTTAATCTATATTTTTTCTAATTGTAGCTCTACTTGTAGACCTTATTTCTACACATGGCCAATCTAGACGATGAGCCCCCCTAATGACCCCCCCGAGGACCCCCCCAAGGCCCCCCACCCCAACATGCCCCCACCACCACCACCACCACATGATGAGGCTCATTTGCAAGCCACAATTGATGAAAACATACATGTTCTGCAAGAAGAAAATAATTTATTACAAAGCCAAATCCAAACCCCTCCACACATTTTCACGGTATGCATATATGATGCAAACTATTGTTGATTCAATGAGAGCTATCCACACAGATCTAGACACATTTCGCTCATGGCAGGAAGAGAGGAGGCAATTTTATTTAGATTGTCTCTCATATAAAGAGATCAATGATTTACATATTACAAAAACTACAATTACCCCATTTTTCATTAACCCCTCCACAGGTCAACAAATAACACCAACTAAAAAGAGAATTTCAATCAGATGGTGTACAAATCAGTAGATAGCTGATAATTTTTGGGATCAATGGTGGATGGTCTTTCACCATCCACCTTATTCTAATTTTGAGGTTCCCTTTTATTTTCTGAAGAAATTATGGGCAGAGTTTGTGATGGGTCAAAAGCCCAATTATTTTGATATGAGATCATTTCAGGGCATGGGTGGTGGAAAGCGACAGCATAGACTAGGAGCACATGTCAATCCAAATCAACATTTGCCCCTTGCACCTATTGTCCCTTCTCAACCCTCTGTTACCGTGCCCTTTCACTAGCTAATAGTCGTCTCAGCACTTGGAGTGTTATCATCGCTCTCAGGAAACTTAACTGACCAAGCTACTCACTTGGCAGATGAAGTCAATCCTGGAGAGCCTACACAGCCTGGAGGAGCATCTAATGCTGGTCTTGATGCATCACCTAGATTGACACCATTGTGGTCCACACTGCATTTTTATCAGAATTGTTATCAACCATGTTTTGGTCCTACATCTGCTTCAGAGGAGTCCTTTTTGGCTACAATATTCGCTCCTATGGACTCGATATGTATGCCTAAAATTAAAATTAATACAAATTAATATAGATGTAGACAATTATTAATTATCAATCTTTTTTAAAAAATTTAAATATATATTAATAAATATATATGTTCATGTTGATTGGTACAGATGACTCCATCAGTTGCTGCCACTTCATCATGGCTGGACCATTTATTGTCAATGACAGTAGAGTTGGGTTGACCTTATATAGACGAGGTATAAAATTAGGACCTATAAAGATTATTTAATTGGATATATCTAATTTAATAATATATAATTTAATGCAGAAACGTGACATTTAAATTTAAAGTAGATGAGAGGTCCTGACACTCTTGTGTGAAACCAACCTAGTCATCTAGGACCAATGACAACATCATCTATAGAGGAGCCTAATTCATATGCCATGGTTTGTATCTTAAAATTGTACATTTTTAGTTTAAATTTGAATTTCCAATGCAATTTCATGATTTTATTAAATTCATGTCTTTAAAGTCAAATTTATAGATACATGTACACACACACACACACACACACACACACACACACACATATATATATATATGCAAGATGAGATTAGTTTAGGTGCAGGCTCAATTCATCATATCATTTATGAGCCTGCATAGGTGCACGAGTCATCTCTCATATTTCAGGTCCTATAGTTAAATCCTATGCGATTGCAAAGTCTTTTGTATCATTCAACCTTGCATTTTGTATCTATACTCTAGAGCCTAACTAGTTCATTCAAGTGTTTTATTGAAATATAGGAATTAGTGACACAGACATTCAATCTGTCATCTAAATTGGCACCATCTGTTGCACAGGAGCATGGAAAGAGAGATGATGAGCCTGTTGTGGTATGATTAGACACTTTGAAGTTTAGATTTAAGAATTTAATTTAATGGTTTGGTTTTAAATATTTGATTTAAATTTAATTAAGATACAGTTTTGACATTAAAATTGATTTGAAGCTTCTTTTTCTTGTACACAACATAAGTTGCCCTCTCAGCCACATGGGACCAAAAGGCATCTTGAAATGGATGATGATCAAAATTAGTGTGCACACATGTTTTAGATTGATGGATGGATGATGGACGGCAATGATGACATGCTATATTAGATTGTTTATGACTATTTTAGTATTGACTATTTCAGTATTGACTAGACATGTATATGTTTTGTGACTATTTCACTATTTTTACATAGACTGTTATTATGTCAGTATTTATATCTCGTAGACTATTTCATCTAGACTAGATTTTTCTATTTATTGAATTCCCACTATATACATCTATATTCAAACTTTAATTTCATATGTCTCATATTTAACACTTTAAATTAAATCACATGTTTAATTACATAAAATTGTAAATTTACTAATTCTAATTAGATAAGAGAAAAAACAATTGATTTAATTTATTAAACATTTATTAGATACAGACTCTAGGTTGGATAGTTTATAGACTAAATGTACCTTCCGTAAATAAATTTTAAAAAAAAATGAAAATTAACAAGTTGTTGAACTAGAATGAATATATTTGGATTTACACAAGTCAAATGTTGGGACACTTGTGTTAAATTTTAATTGAGTTAAATATTTAGGAAAATTTTATTGATAAGATTCTTCAATCTACTAACCATGTTTAATAAATTTATTTTTAATTCTAGATTAAACATTTCATAGATCAATATCTTCACTATAAATTTATGAAAATAATTTAGAGAAAATTAGAGAAATACCTGTACGATTTAAATTTACAATTTAAGAAAATTTGAAAATTAGAGAAATTAAAGTCTACCCTAAATTATATAAAAAGAAGAATAGAGCAATTTACATGTAACATAATAATAACTTAGTCAATTCAAGCACTTAATAACTTAATCAATTTCATCAAGATCATTAAATCATAACATTCCTGAAGTAGTCAAACTACAGGATTAGCTTTCAAATCATGTCTTTGTATGGTTGTAATCATTCCAACTTCATCTCATAGTTCTCAAAAACCTAATTTATCAGTAGCTAAGAATCTTCAAAGGCAAATGTTTCAAGTTCTCAATTTCAAAACTAGCATGACTTCCAAGGAAAGAGCTTTTTAGTAAACAACATTTTTGGAAGTCTAATTAGAAGGGGATTGGGAGAACTCTCCCATTTTCTCAAGTTAGAACTACCCCAACTCTAGCTCGTGTGCTCGTGTCCTACATCTAGCTCCATGAAAGTGGAAATCAAAATCCTAATTTTACCAATAGTGGTTTCCTTTAGGTTGTCGGAGCCACATAAGGTCTCTCTACATGCAGTGATATTGGTGTGGCAATATCCCACTCTCCAAGAGGGATAAGGGAATGATGTTGACCATGGCTCCATCATCCATGAGGATCCTCTTAAAGCAATTATCATAGATCCATACTTATAAATATGGGTTGAGGGGTCTTTTCTTCTAGCTAGCTCAACCTTTTTAGGGATTTTCTTGAGGTTTCAAAAGAAACCTAGATAGTGTAGCTAAGTGTTGGGTGGGCTCAAATTAGGTCAACTTGGTTGATAGGATTTTTTGGGGGTGGTTTTATATGGTTTACATATTTCAAATCGATGGCCTCTAGAAGGGATACATGGTATGATGAGGATTTTCTCTCAACGAACAAGATTTTTGTGAACATCTTTTTGAGATCATCCACGAAGTTGCAAGGACCAATAGAATTAGGAGTGGGGTCAACCATGGAGACTGCATGCATGTGATACTCCACTTTTGGAGATGCCCAAGGATCTTGGTTTTCATCATTTTGAACTAATTCAACAAATCCCAACATTTTGGTCTCTCCCTTTATCCCCATTTGATGGGTGCTAGATCCTTCTAGGTGAGAGGCGACTATTGATCTAGATGTGGAGGGATTAGGATGATTGGGATGATCCAAAGTGTTCTTGTGATTACATGGTGGGAAGCAATTTTGGTAGATCCACAAATTGGAGTTTTGAGTGGTGATGGGCTATAGGAAATTATGGTTCAAGGTGTCCTAGAGATGATTATACGTCCATGAATAAGTGTTTTTCTTTTGATGATTATACATCCATCAATTCTCAAAATGCACTAAAAATATTTCTTGTAGGATTTATATGGGAGATTTTGAATCTCCTCGTGTGTGTCCCTATTTAGGGCATGCAAGAAAAGATCACAAAGATCCATGTGGTCCATGTGTGGCACACTAGTTGAAGAGTAAAGCATCAGTCTCCACCTAGTTATGAAATGGGCCACTAACTCATTTGGGTCCTATTTGACACTAGGGAATTCTCTAATCATAATTTTAACTAGCTTATTGATGTCAAAGAAAGTAACAAACTCAAAAATTAGCATTTTGTATGTAATTTCATCAATCTGCACTAAATATTAACTTAATCAATTTCAATTAGTTAGTTTTTCATAACTTCTATGTACAATAAAAAGAGCTCCCCTTAGCTTCAAGAAATATAAATATTCTATAGTGACAAGACCAACCACGTGAAGGTGGAAGCTCATGTGGCCTCACCTAAGACCTACGACACGTTTATTCTAGTTCTATGTAGGACACCTAAGACACATATTGTATAGACACCTAGATTATAACTTTCTACCTAAGACACAGGCTCTAGACACCTATTACTTGGTATACCTAGTCGACATATCTAGTATCTACCTAAACCACCTAGACTAAATTAGATTAGATTAAATGGATTTTTTCTAGTCTTTATCTACCTAGTTGATATATAGAATACCTAAGACATAGATAGAGACACAGGTATTATATAACTAGAACTCAAGACACCTGGAGACACCTAGATTTTATACAATGTTATTCTCTAAGTCTAGATCATCTAAGATTTTATACTTGACACCTAGAAGTTGAAGACTAGATATATATGAAACATATGTAGAGATCATATCTATGCAACAAGAAACAATAGATTTGAATCCTTTCAACACTACATGTGAAAAATTGCAAAAACAAATATAGAGGTTAGGGGCCATGATGAAACATATATAAAAATTTAAAGGGTCTCTAAAGATCATTTTATTTAAAGATAGAATTTGTTAAGAACATTGAAATTATAATGAAAGGAAAGAACTATTGAAGCATAAATTAAAATAATTAATAGTATAGGTCTAGTGAATACCTGAAATAAAGTGTAAGTGAAATTTAACACAGGTTCTATGTTTCCATCCTCTATTATGACTGCAAAAAACATCTCCTACACCATGTAATGTAATGTAAAAAAGTTAGAATGTGTAATGATCTTTAAGAGAATTAGGAATACTAATATGAAGGCTTAAGGGGAGTTAAGAGGATGGATTGAGGGGAGATGCAATGAATTAGGGAAATGATAGTTTACCTAACTTATGGAACATAGCTAGGGGATGGCTTAAGGGGAGTTAAGAGGATGGATTAAAATGGGAGTTAAGAGGATGGATTAAGGGGAGATGGAATCAACTGTAGTATTTAAATGGTAAAGGTACATGCACTAACTTATATCATTTAGCTAGGGGATGGCTTAAGGGGAGTTAAGAGTATGGATTAAAATGGGAGTTAAGAGGATGGATTAAGGGGAGATGGAATCAACTATAGTATTTAAATGGTAAGGGTACATGCACTAACTTATATCATTTAGCTAGGGGACGGCTTAAGGGGAGATGGTCCAATCAACTATAGTATTTTTGGTAAGGGTACATGCACTAACTTATATCATTTAGCTAAGAGATGGATTAAGGGGAGTTAAGAGAATGTCTTAAAGGGAGATGGTCTAATCAACTATAGTATTTTTGGTAAGGGTACCTACACTAACTTATACCATTTAGCTAGGGGATGGCTTAAGGGGAGTTAAGAGAATGTCTTAAGGGGAGATCAAATCAACTCGATTATTTTGGTAAGGGTGTGCTAAGCTATATCAATTAACTCTATAGAAGTTATTAAACTAAATCCTAAATTTACAAAACTAATTGAACATAGCTAAGGGATGGCTTAAGGGGAGTTAAGAGGATGGCTTAAGGGGAGATGCAATTAATTAGGGGATATGACTTACCTAACTTATGGAACATAACTAAGGGATGTCTTAAGGGGACTTAAGAGGATGGATGAAGGGGAGATGCAATCAATTAGTTAAGTTATCAATCATATTAAATCCTAAACTTACATCCTAGACAAAGATTAAAAGTTTAAAAATTTCTACATGCCTGTTAATCATTTAAAACATTTACTCCCATGTACTGGATCTGCATCCTATTTTTTTTGTATTGCATCTATGATTGCCTCATGCTCTTCCATAGAAAGTGTCCATAATTCTTTTGTGACAGGTCTCCATTTATATCTCACTAATTCTATATTTGTTGCCACAATCAGATGTGAGTAGTCTAAAATTTTCTTATGTCTTTCATAATTTTCAAATGCAGGTATACCATTCCTCCTTATCAAATATTTACATAGCCAAGTTCTAGTAACAACCACAGAACCTTTAGACACTCAAAGTTATCATCATGTACTCTAGGTTGTAACAACTTATGTTTTGCCTCAACACACCGAGCCAACCAATACTCTATTTCTTCTTCATTACCCTTGGGTGCAACAACATACACATGTCCTGCAAAAAAATTTCAAATTCAATAAATCACAAAAATATACATACATAGATATGGACAATTAAATATATATTTCTAAAAAAATATCGAAAAGAAATATTGAATGAATTGGTACCTTCTTGTACGAGGTCTAAAATACAGTCATAGTCATCGGATGCTTGCAAATGATTATCCTCCTCAAATGTTATCTCATTTTGATCATGTGTTTGTAGAGGTCTTAAGGACTTGTGTTGCCATTCTTCAACCCAATCTATATTTTCACATGCTTCCCACTCACCTACGATACAAAACTGACAAAAACATGTGAACTCCCTAGTCCATAGAGTCCATGTACTTGCATTTGAACTCTTAAATGAATGCCATTTTGTTGATCCACTAATTGTGTCACAATTAAATCAGGGAGGAATGTTTTATTATCCAACCAACCAGAAAAATCGTTGAACTTTAGAGTTCTCACTTGATCTTGTAGTCAATTTTACATTACACCAGTCCACAATTGTAGGTGTATCATAAATTTTTAGTTGCTCCCTAGCAAGAGGCCTTTTCACACATGCTCCAGCTCCATCATGTTCTCCTTTACCATATCCATCTTCGAAGAAACTCCAAATATGTTGGATATTGTTTTCTTTATGGACCCTACTTAACCACAAAAACATTCGAGAATTTTTTAATTGTCCTATACAATTGTCTGACCATATGAAATGTTGTGTTATCTGGATTTTTCTTTCTTTTAAGTTGTAAAATACTTTGAAACAATATTGCACAAACTTTGATGAATGTAATCGATTATCACTCATATAGAAATGGTACTCTCTCAAAATTTTCTTGTCATCTTCTGTACTATCAACTGCATGTCTGTATACAATATGAACAAATATGGTCACCTGTACTGAGTTACAATATTGTGATTGAATCTCCTCTTGTGGAGCAAGTGTATAGTTTTCTACAAAGTTAACCACTGAAAGTATAGTTCCAATAGGAAATGTGTTCTTACATCTACCAAATTGTTCATCAAGCCACTGAGCATATTGAGAATGTTTGACGTATTTATAGACAATCTTATTTTTGAACTCTGTGATGAATGCATGTACATTACTTTGTTTTATGACTGACTAACAATGCTTTCCAATTTTTCCATCCTTTAATGGATATTGAACATTGGTGAACCTCTTCACCTCCACTAACTTTTGTCCAAAATCATGTGAACTACTTTCATCCATGCATTCTCCTAACAATAAAAGGTTACCAGATCTATTGCATTGTCCAAAAACACATGGTTTTGAAATATAGAATTGCCCGTCAGTTGTTTCACAAAGTATACTTGTTATAAAATCATTAACTGTTGTAGATGGTATATTAATACCACATTCCTGCATAATTTGGTTAGTATGCAAAATACAACGTATATTTTGAAAAACATCATAAAAATAATGAAATTGAACATGAGTTTTACAACAACAAGAGATTCATTGCTTATTAATCTTGACATACCAAGGTTTACATTTCTCAAATGATCTTTGATTTATACTAAAATTTTCTATATAATTCTATTTGAGTTATGTATAAAAGATGTGTTGGATGAGGATCATGATTTTTTGACCCCACCCTTAATTTCAAAACATCTTGAGCATTTGATGAAACCCTTGTATTATCATGCCAATATTTTTCAATCAAAGACATAATTTCATTGTTTAATTTCATGTCAAACCTTGGAAGTCTACCACTAAAAGTCTAGCATTGGTTGACTAGATCCTCCTCAATACTTAATCTTCTCTTCGATCCTCTTCTTAAAGTTATAGCATGCACATTTAAATATCCACTTGTTTTATGTATCATTCTTTTGCTCACAACTGATTTATTAACTAAAGTAGTTGTTATTGCTCTACATGATGCATTCTTATCCTTAGATCAACTATTTTTTCCTATAGAACCAATAGCATTAGAACACTAGGCATAACTTGTTCCATTGATTCATCCACCTTGTTGGGTTTTACAAAAATGCCTGATTTTTTCATTACTTTTCTCATTTTTGACATTCTCATCAATTGTAATACAAGTTGACATTGAAATCTAAGAGTTTTTCTATAAAAAAATTGTTTGTACAATCTATTTGCATGTGTTTGAATTTGTCTCCAAGATATCTTACCATGAAGATCCTTCAAAACATTACTTTCAATTTAAAAAAATATATATTTTTTCATTTTCATGCATTTAAGGGTTTTCAATTTTATTTTTTATTGTCTTGTTTGTAGTAGAAGCATTTATCTCATCAACATTATATCTAGCTTGCTTTAAATCTTTAACCTCATTATCATTCAATGGATTCGAAGGCATACCTAGATTCATTCTTATATTTGCATTTTCCATGTTCTTGACCTCTTCCACATTCGCATACTCTACATTTACTTTATTCAAATTGGTCTCCTCTTCAATAGTCATCGAACTAGATGCTACATCATTCTTCATTTTTTAATCCTCTCTCTCATATCTCTTTGTCGGTTTGCCTCTTTATCTCAATGTGCTTCAATTTCTTCAACTGTCATAACCTTCCTCTTCTTTTTTATTGACATTTATTTGATCCCATGATTATCAAAATATGTTGGATCTCTTCTTTAAAAATGTATGAAATACAAGTAGAAATAGATCCTTTGTTCAATATGATAGTTGCTTGATATTTGTTTGATCTCTCTAAGAAATTGAATCCTTCTAAAAAATGGATTTCCTATTTCATCACATCTGAAAATTCTCTTAATGATTGAATCTCTATAAAAATTGCATAAATTATGTCCTCTTAAGAGCTCGAATTAACACTTTGCGTATAAAAAAGTTGTAGAATTTGTCTATGTCAATGTATTGGTAAAAATGAACGTCTCTCCAAAAAGTTGAATGCCTGTAAAAAAAAAATTATCTACTTCATTCCATTTGAAAAATTGCATAAGATATGCCCTGTTGAGAGCTTGAATCAACACTTTGCACATAAAAGAATTGCAGAATCTGTCACTGTCAACCACATTGGTAAAAGGGAATGTTGCAAGTTTTAATCGTACTACAAATTAAAAAAAAAGTAATGACTTAAATAGAAATGGGTGCCCATTTTAAAATGGGTAGCCATTCTTAAAAACAAGAAATGGGTACCCATTTTAAAATGGGTACCTATTTTTTGAAAAGCAAAATAAAACGGGTACCCGTTTGTAACGGCACCCATTATGAGCGGGTACCCGTTTACAAACAGGTACCCATTTCTTGTTTTTTCAAATGTGACACCCACCAATTTGCCTTAGTTTTAGGATTGGTAAAGGATTGGAAACCTAAGCCTAAGCCTTGGACCTACAACCAACCTGCAACTAAGAAGCCATGAAAACAATGGGAGAAAAAACCAGTTTCACCACTGTGGCTGACGACTTTTTTTCAAAATATTTTAACAAAATTAAAACCCATTATAGATTTGAAAGTCTAGTTTTCAAATATGTAATTTTTTTTACTATTGAACATAATTTTCTATTTATTACTTATTTTCTAAACAAACTAACTCATAAAATTGAAATAACATAGCTTACCATTTTTTTAATAACTTTTGATTTTGGAAGTTTCTTGAAAACACAAATATTTCTAACCAATCTAGACATCATTCTCTACATGATGAAATTTTATTTTACTAAATTGATTAGTTTATCTCAAATTATGTTGGTGGTACACAAGGGGTTTTAAAAAATACTAATTAGGCTCATTAAAAAATTAATAAAAAAATATTTATCAAAAAAATACAAAAAAATATCCTGACCAAAATTCAACATCCAAAGAATATTTCAACAAAAGTAATTAGAAAAATACATTAATTTAGGTCAAATTATGTTGGCCGTACACATGCATGCTTTTGCCAAAAATAGGGGACTTTTAAAAAGCCACTTCTTGTACATCCACTAAAAACCCAACTTACACCTTCTGGGTATTAGACAAAATTATATATTTGAAAACCAGAAATAAAATCCTACATTTTTTATTTTTACATCATCTTAATACGTTATGTACAAGTGCTTCAAATTTTCACTCCAAGTATGACAAAATTTGAAAAATAGGGAAAAAACACTTCCACTGTTTGGCCAAAAAGTGAACTCATCTTCTTGCACTTACCCCATATTCAATTTTTTATTAGAGCTAGGAGACACATACCCAACATGATTAGGAACCATGGAGACATCCACCACAAGAGGGGTAGATATTAGCAACAGTAGGATAAACATGAGAGACAATGGAGGAGGGATGTTCAATAATTCTAGAAGGTTTCAAAATAGTATCACAAAGTAGTTGGTGTAAGCAAGAAAGGAGAAATCTCCTTTGGCAAAGAGACATCATCATTGGGATCAATAGAAAGGTGGTGGGGAAAAAAATTAGACCACCAAGAGGTTGAGCTCAAACCCTTGTAGCTAGAGTGGGGGTTGTCTTAAGCCAAGTGTCATGTGGCAAAGCACTGATGACATTAGTAAGGAAGGATCTCATAATAAATAAGATAGACGCAAGACTAATCTACCAACTATAAGACAACATCTATAGGATGGCCTTGGAAATACCAATGTCCACCAAAATGTGAGCATAAGTTGTGTGGATGAAAAGTGTAGTGGTTCAATCCATCATCAAAAAACATCCTAGAGTATTGCCCAAAAAATAGGAGTCACACTGAAAATGGAGAGGAAGGTTAGGAAATCGAATCCAAATTGGCATAGTATGAAGGGATTCATTGAGAGGATTGAAGGAAGGAAACCAAGGCTTAAGCATAAGGGAATGCTATCCCCATAACCACAACCAAACATTTATCAATGCATCCCTATTAGAGGGAAAATCAAACACCACAATAAAAAATCCCTTGACACAAGGGTAAAAATCAAGTGTTCCAATAAAAAGAGGTTGCCAATTCTTACAAATCCACTATTGTATATTAGGAAGGCATGATCAAAATTTGTTAAATGTACAAATTAGACCCTTTTCAACAAAATATGCCTCATTTTCAATCACATCTAGACAAAGAATTACAATAGGGGAAGAATGAGATCAAAGAAGAGGAGATAACTTGCCACAAGTAGGAGTTTGAGAAGTGGAGATAGAGAAGGACATCCTACTCATGACAATCATGAATGAATAAGGGATATTACTATTCAATAGGATCGATCTAGGAGAGGGTTACCAATGGTAGAGTAGGGCATAGAGAAGTTGTCACTAGCACCATAACCCTTCATAAGGTGTGCACTATAGGAGTTCATGTGAGCAATGTCTAACCGAAATGGGAAAGAGAATGGATATACAAATTGTAGCATTAAAAAATGAACTAACAAATTTCCCATTATTCATAATTTTCTTATCTTTAATAATTTGGAATAACATAAGGCAAGGGTAATAACTATGTACGAAATTATGTCATTTTTAAATATGTCTATAATCAAAGAACTTTCAAAATTATTGTTATCTCAAAATACCTTCTTTGCTAAAAATTTTTTTGCTCACTTAAATGTGACCACTAGATGTTATTTGAACCGCCAACATAAAAAATTAAATAGAACTTTCACACTAACTACCAAGCATAGACTGCAAGCATGTGACCACTATTCATAGCACTGAACTTGATCGCTAACAGTCTAGTAGATAGTGCCCCTTAGTTCATTTTTCTTAAATTAGGCCTTTTTAAAGTTTTTGTGTAATTTTTTCTAGAGGTATATGATTTTGAAAAAATTATAGGCGTTGGAAAACTGAGTCACCCAAATTTGTAGTGGTGTAAACGTTTTTCCTAGATTTGGCCTGAATTTCAAGGTACAATAATTTTAAATCGCTATTTTCTTGAAAACTTCAATTGCTTATAACTTTTACATATTAAGTCAAAATTCAATAATTTTTTTTTAAACTACATAGAAAATCACAAAGAATCTATTGGTTTCATCTAATCTACTATATCTTAACTATTATTTCTATTTTTTTTATAGATTTATCCTTTTTGAGCTAACACTTGTTTTGTAGCTTCACACTTGTTACAGGCTAAAATTTCTCAAACTACTAATAAGTGTGTTACAATTTTTCTTATCAAATAATTATCATTAAAAACCACTTGTGTTTTCTTTGTTTGGTGAGATTGGTTGTGTCTTAAGGTGTGTGTATGCTCTTCCCTTGCATTATGAAATGATCTTGGGAATCAAAAGCACCCTTTAGACATATTCATTTTCACAACACACATTGATTTATAAGGGTTAATATTATTTTTTAGATCAATTGTGTGTATGCTCTCCCTTCACATTACATCATGATCTTGGGGATCAAAAACACCTATTGATTCATTTTTGTCACCCAAAGGTCTGTTAGTGTGTGTATCCTCTCTCCTTACACTTAGTGCGATCCTAGAGATAAGAAACATCTAAAATCAACCTTTTCCTCTAGGAGGTTTTCATTGGGGACACACCAACCCCAAGGGGTGACCTTGACCATGCATTATAGTAGGTCATATAAAAGGGGAGAGAAAAATTTATACCTCAATTGAGTCATTGTTGTGTTTGGCACAGCCTTGGGCCTTTGTGAATTAGGACAAGTTGAAGGTATCATCCAAGCCTATGCTCCAGTCCCATGCTTGTAAATTGACTAGTGTTCACAGATTGGGTCCCACATATCTTGTGTATATTAGGAACTTCCTTAGAGGCTTGTTCATCCTAGTTTAAGACCTTTTGATTTTAATTTCTTGTTGTGCATCGTTGTTGGTGAGGAGAAGTGATAACATGTACTTCTATGGGTTGAGATAGAGCTAACTTTGGTGAAGCCTTTGGCACTCCAAATTAAGGGATTTCATGTGTACGTGGTTATCCCTAGCTATCAATCATATAGTAAATGGTATTAATGAATTAGTTTCCATTGTGAATCCACAAGACTTGACACATCCACCTGAATAATCTACGGTTTTATTGTGTTTGTTGTGTGCTCATTCATTGAAACACATGCACTTCCCAAAGCCAAAATTTAAATTCTTTTACAAATTAGTGCATATTGTGTGAAATCTATTATTTGCAAAGTTGTCCAAGGTCAAGCTTCAATCCATCTCTAATCACCTTCTAATCATTCATTTTCATCCAAATCTAATCCAATCCAATTTCATCCTAATCCTCATAGTCCAATCCACCTCATCCCTAATATGCTAATCCCAATATCCTAGTCATCCTAATCACCCTATCCACATCATTCCAATCTATCCCCAATCATCCCTAAGCCATAATCTAGGACTCTAATTCTAATCAAGCTATCCAAAGACAATCAAAGTCCTAATTCTTATCCTAATTATCATCCATAATCCACATCATAATCCACTATCCTGATCAGAATTCATCATTCATCCTTATCCTAGACATCCTCCATCAATTATCATCCATAATCCACATCATAATCCACTATCCTAATCCAATCTCACCCCATCCATTATTGTCCTTCATCCTCACCATATCCATCCTTGATTCACTCATATCCATCATGCTACATCAAACCCATCTCAATTAAATCCAAATCCCCATCCAAAAAATCACCAAATCCTCTTCCAAAATTGAACACCCACATACAAGCATCATGAGTTGCTGTGAAAAAATCATTATGGAAGTTAAAGTGTCTATGCTAAAACTCATTCCTCAAACTATACCTCCAATCGAACCAAAATCACTATCACACCAACCTAATCCATGCACATATCCTAGTGAACCTTATGATTTGGCTAGAGCTAAATATGATACCAACCATCTTAATGTCAAAATAAAAGAATTTCAATGTATCTATGAGGGATTTGATCCTCTCACTAAGGAAAAAATCAAAAATCTCATCGGTCATAAGCCCTTAACACATATCATCATTGGAGATTCTTAAGACAATTATTACAACCCTAACACATCAACATCACCATCCCATATGTCATCCCCATCAACCCCATACCAACCTTCATCCCCTTATGTTGTCATGTCATCATAATCAACCTATCGATCATATCAATCCAATCTATCAATACCTCAAAGTATCCAAACTTCACCTATTCATGTACCTCACCTCAACCCACTACATCCCCACTTATTTCATCTATACCACTTACCAAGTCAATCCCATGACCTCATACCAATCTGCCATATCTTTGTCTATGCCACGTCAAACCACATATTAACAAAATATATACAATTCCAATCCATCAATCCATTCAAATCCTTCATTATCCTATCTCTCCAACCCTCCTAATCCTAATCCATTAGTATACATACCTTCCAATCCATCAATCCCTATAGTTCATCCATGACACTATCCATCCAACCCTCTTAATCCTAATCCACCAATTCCTATAGTTCCTCCACCACACTATCCTTCCAATCCTCATGATCATAATCCATTATTCCACATACCTTCCACTCGATCAATCCCTTCATCACAATATTCCTCCACCCCTCCATTATGGGAGCCCATAGAAATGGCTTTATAGAAATTGGTTCAAGCAAACTTGATTAAACTTCCTATGATAAAATTGTTTGATAACAACCTACCAAAATCCAATTGGTTTAAGAAACATTAATATTACGAATATCATAGGGTAAAAGTCCATCCAACATCTGATTGTATAAGACTTAAGAAATGTAACTAAGATCTCATTGACCATGGTGAGATTGTGATTGATGACCCCCCACCAACTCCTCATATCAACCCAAATTATCATTTTTGGATGGTATCCAAGGACTATTAGACAAGAATCAAAAACCTTCATGCAATATAATGCCTGTAAAAAAGCGTCCTAGTACCATGCAAACATCATTAAGTAATCAAATTCCTATCCTCGAACCTATCAAAGATCCTCCAAGTACCATGGCTATCTCTCCAATACCATCATCCAGTTCACCACCTATCAAGCCTATTAAATGATTTCATACTATAAATTCAAGTCAAGATCCATCATGTGGCCATGTTGTCAACCATCCAATGCTTGTTAAGCCCATCCAAGAATCTTCCATTTATGCCTAATCCCAAGAGATATGTCAACAATCAAATACAAAGCATGATCAACCTTTACCCTCACAAACACAAGATCAAACTAAAAAAACTCCTCAAGATCACATTACCCAAGCTACCCAAGATCCACCTACTCAAGCTGCCACCATCTATGACCAAGAGACAAACACTCCTCCCATCCATGATCAAGAGGTCAACACTCCTCCCATCCATGATCCCAAAACCATCCATGTTTAAGAAACACAAATCACTCCTATCTAGCATCCAACTAATCATATCCATCATCCACAAACATCCCAAGATGAGACACTTGTTCCCCAAGAAAACATAGACAATCAAACAAATGATTTGGATCATATCACACTACATCCTAATGGGCATCATACTTATATTGAGCATGAAAAAAAGAAAGTCACAATAGCTACTATTGAGAAATAAAGTGATCAAGACATGAAAAATACAAATGATGATCAAGGATTGACTAGCACAAGTAATGACCAAAACATTATAGGTATAAACAATGATCAAGCAATGCCAAGGATACACGATGATCCTAATGCACCAAGCATACATAATGAGAAAGCATGGGAATCCCATCCAATAGGCTCTACCATATTTTTTAAGTCATATCCACTCAAAGAGGAGACAATATTAAATTCTAAATATGTTCAACATCTCAATGATCTAGCCTCTTGATTAAAAAGCAACAGATATCCTATTGCACAAAAGATATGTCAAAGCATGAACTATCATGAAAAAGGATTGGGCCTTCATGAACAAGGCATCTTGGAGCCTATCCCAATCTACATCAATCATGGTCAAGGCATTGAATATCAATCATCTCAACAATATATAATGGTGTTAGTGGTACTTTAATAATCATTAAGGCAACCTCATCTAGTGAGATCATAAAGATAGGGACCATTCATGGCCCCTACAATAACCTTATTGCCAACAATCCCTCCATTTCTACCATCTCCACTTGCAAACTTTATCTTCCACATCTTCCATCCCTCGATTAGGACCCAAAGAATCATAGAATGTACAAAGTAAAATCTTTAAATTCAATGTCAAAAGTATATGAAGCCAAAAGTCAAGGAAAGTATATAAAAGCTCTATGGGTCCCTATTATGGAGTAAAAAGTGGACACATGCCTTTTTACCTCCTAGATTAGCTCCTAGGTCCTCGTGATACCATTATGCATTATAATTGATCATCTCGAAGAGATTACCCAACACCAATGTAAATTTGGGACCTTGGGTCCTTCCCTAATCTCATCCCAGACTAAAATGGGGCTCCTAGACTTGGATGCCAACCACCCAAGTCTCCCTTGATTGGTTGGGGCCAATTAATGCTATGTCAGGATAGGACCTTTAAAAATGTTCTTCTTTATCGGCTATTGTGATCTAATTTCACGAATGTTACTAGGAAAACATACATAAGTGTTGTTATCAATTAGAATTGTACCCTGCTTGGAGACAATCCAAGCATTCTAATGATCACCAAGGTGTGGGACATTGCGATTTTGAGACCAGACCTCCAGAGAAGGTTGGTTCCTCTTTCTAATCTTAAGGCTTCAAGAAATAGACTAAAGCTACACTAATGATCACCAAGGAAAAGACAAAGAGGGAAAGAGAAAGGGAAAAGGTGATGCACCAAGATTTAGTGTGTTGGATTGCACTGACATAACATAGTACAATGAACTCAAATGTTGAAGGGGAATCACACAGACTCAAAGTAATTCAAGCAGAGGTTAGGGAAGAAAGATGAATGTATGAAAGAAACCATTTTATCCACAATACACAACTTATATCTATCAAATAAACACAGTACAAGAATAATGAGGGAGGCAAAATTTAGTTTATATTGATCATAGAGGTCAAATAACCATTACAAATTAGAACATTTTTTTTTCAGAAGAAGATACAAAATAATTGATTACATTAATTGGTGAACCAAAATAGAAGACA
Source organism: Cunninghamia lanceolata (assembly GCA_027924645.1). NCBI lineage: Eukaryota > Viridiplantae > Streptophyta > Pinopsida > Cupressales > Cupressaceae > Cunninghamia > Cunninghamia lanceolata. The sequence continues at coordinate 13,655,978 of BSBN01000892.1, forward strand.
TCAAAGGCCTAGCTGCAAGCACAATGCATCAAATTCTACTAGTTCTTGCAATCACATTACAAGACTAGAACAACAAATTACTCGACAACATAACAACCCAAAACAAAAACCAACAACCCAAAATACATCTTTTACACATACTTATATAACATTTCATCTTCACTGTAGAGGCAATCACATGGAAAAGGAGAAGTCAATAATAAGGGATGTCAACTATGATGTATTAACTTGAACTAGCATCCTTTGAAGCATGCCCTAGTTCATATCTATGAAATTCATGGTGAAAGGAATTTTACCCATGCCATGGGTACAAGAAATTCAATGCAGGTGAGGAACAATGGCATGGGAAGGTAGGAAATCCATCTGCTATAAGAAAACATGCCCTTATAGAGCATTAATGGCAACCAGGGGGGTCATTGGCTAGTCAAATCACATTTTCTCTATGAATAAAGAAGCCATCAGAGTTTCAGAGTTTGGGCTATGATTGTCTGCCTTATCACTCATAGAAGAAAGAAGGGAGAAGACCATATTGTCAAGCTCTAACATAACACTTAGAAGATTTTACCTTGTCAGCGATCGTGCCTTAGACATTTGGTGTTTGGCCTTTTGCCATGATGCTATCGCCACGTGGTAACATTCTATCATTTCGCGAATGGGTGAGGAGCCCACTAAAAGAGCATGGTAGAATAGAGAAATGCCACTACATGGCCAACGGTGGGCTTCAAAGTTTCAACATTTAGCCTTCCAAGAGGGAAGGTAGAAGAGAAAAACTCTGAAGTCCAACAATGAAACACTTAGCACATTATGCACCTTGTGGACCTTAGCCGTAAGGCCTTCAGAATTCTAAAGTAGAAGGATAAAGAAGAAAAGACCAACTTCTAACAACTTCTTCAAACTTAGCTGGTTTCAAAAGAAAAGGTCAGAGCTTAGGCCCTAGACCTTTCACCCTATAAGGAAGAATGTAAAAGGGCAGAACCCTAATCCTTGACATCCTACAAAGATTCCAATACTTAGCCAAATTTGCAAGAAAAAGGGTTGAAGCTTGGACCTTGAGCCTTCCACCTTCCAAGGAAGAAGAGAGAAGAGTGGAGCTTCTAACTCTAGCATTGAAACACTAGGAATATTTTGCAAAGGAAAGGGGCAGAATTTGGGACTTGGGCTTGATAATGGTGAAGGCGTTAACCCCAAACTCTAACATCCTGAGAAGGCAAAAAAAATACAAGGAAAACTCTAAATTTTTTGAGACTTAACCATTTTTTGATGTTTTTCCTTACATCCTTAGAAGGGGAAACACCAAGATCTCATGGATCTTAGACTATTTGGCCAAGGGGGAAAAATAGGATAACATTTTTGTGACTTTGCAGATGTGTTTGTCTACCTAAACACTGGGATCTAGAGGCTTATCCATCCATTGGGCATAGAGTCCAAAGGCCAGCAATAAGAACAAGGGTTGTCAATATAACTGAGCATGCCTCTAGGAATAAAACAAAATAAACCAAGCATGTATTCTCCTAATGAGAATGTAGCATAGTGCAAGGGAACTTATTGAAAGGAAACCTAAAAAAGAAACAAAACTAACCTACACCTAAACTAACCAACCAAAGGTGACCTTAAACAAAGCCATTAACTAGTTCCTCTAAATAACTACCCTTTCTCAAAAATTTACAATGCTTTACATGCTCATGGGTAGTTAGCAAGAGATGGGGAAGGAGTTGACATATGACAAATTGATGGAGCATCCCCCCAAGAATGGGGATAGACTCACCTATCCACCTGAACTGATTGTTGATGTTGTTGCCAAGAGGTGAATAAATAGGTTGATCCCACTCATTTTTATGCTCAACCTCATGCTTAGAGGTAACCATGACAAGTGGTGACTCTTCTTGATTTGTCTCTAGCTAGGCTAGATGCCTAATAGGGCATCCCATTGAAATGACATGTAAGTGAATGGAGTTCATCTCATACCTTTGCTCTGATTCTTTCTTCTCATGCTAGTCTAAATGCTCTGGCTACTGGTCCTCTACTGAGAAAATGGCTGCCTCCACCTTTGGATCAAGATACTTATGATGTTCCTCCTCAGGGGATGCCATCTCGATGTCGTATTTTCAGTAGAAAAGGTCTATCTCATCCCTAAAGAGATCTTCTAGCTCCTCAAAGCACGTAGGAATGAGAAGATCCATCCTGGCCTCCTTAATTTCTCCATTTTCTAGAACAAGGCTACTTACATGCTCCTTTTCATGAGTTGGAACCTCATTATTATGTTTGGCTTTAACCTGCAACAATTTGCCATCAGTTTGACTACCCCCATGTTGCTCTAAAACTGCTGATAATACTAGTAACTGCATGTCTTTTTCATTTTCAATGTAGTTGGACATCTCCTTTACTTTAGCTACTTCCTCCCTCAAATCAGGATTGCCCCCAATGTTTGACTACAGCTCCACATTGTTCTTCTTGAGCTACCTCTGCAACTGGAACTCTTCACCATGCTTCCTCTACATTTGGATTTCATTCATCTTGTTCACAGCATGGAAAAATTCTTCATATAAGCCAAAATCTAGGGGACTCAAACTTGCACCTAAATCAATACTAACCTCATGCCCAAGGCACTACTGCTAGTTTAAAAGATTTGGCTTAATTTCTTCTTGAAACAAGTCTAAAATTTTCATTTCAATGGCATGTGAGGGGTCACAAGTAGTGGTCCACTCCATAGCTAGCTCCAACACTTCCCTTTCTGGTGCATAGAACCAAGTATACTGCCAAAAGACTAGCCTATCCTCCACTTTAGGGCTAGTGCCGAGATAAGAGGGTTGTCATGGAATGGGATTTGGAAGGGTTTCCTGAGAGGGTCATTCCTATGGAATAATAGGTTGGACCTATGTAGGAACTGTTAGATTTAGGGTAGACAACTGAGAGGGGGGGTGAATTAGTTGTCTAAAACTTTCTTCCAATTTACACACTTAAATCCACTTTGTAATTCAGCAGCATAATAATAACTCAATCATGGAAATACAATGCATTAGACCAAGAGAAGAAACACACTAACACATAAGACACTAAGATTTTGATGTGGAAAACCTAGTTAAGGGAAAAACCATGGGGTGATTAACCCAATATTGTATTCTCTATTAGAAGAATAGAAAGAACCAAATAGCACATGCCAATTAGGGCTCACTACCTACAAGAGACACACTATCTATAGAAGAATAAGCATCACATACTTGAACTAGAAAATAGCATCTTCACCATGCTTGGGTCAGTTTCATTTAAGCCCAAAATGTATACTCTGCCTTTCTCTCTCCTCCTCGCTACCACACACTTCTCCACAAGATACACTTTGAAATGACTTCACAGTTCCTTATTTATACAAGACATCAACTTAGGAATAATCATCTAAGTCGGTAAACATCTACAAGAACATCCGCAAGATGAGTAACTCATCTGGTTGGCCAGTCTAAGGAAGAACACCTTCATCCTGAAGTAATTCTTTAAATGTGAGCTTAAACTCCAATGCGGACCACCAACACAAACTAGACATGATCCAAAGATCTCCATAAGCTTGCCTAAATCACCAAGAACATCTGATGCAGAGCCACAGCCGGAAACATTAAGTGGGATGGTGGAATTTGATATTTCTTATTTCATCGGCAAGAGTTGTTATATGTCACACTGACATATCCTATCGGCAAGACCCTGCCTATCAGCAAAATATTCACCTCTGCCTCCGATATCATATCTCATGTCGATGTGCCTACCATCAACTCACCATCGGTAAGACTTTTCACATCGGCAATTTTCAACTTTGCGCGGCCGATACCATGACTTATGTAGATGTACTCTTCATTGGCGACACTTTGTAATTGTCACCTCGATCAGTGAAAGTGCCCCCTGTTAGCTCAATGCAACTTTCTCAACCCGATGGTTCTTCTCACGCTGATGCCTTCACACATTTGCACCAAAAACTCTAAGCTTGACCCAATCCGCTTACTTAGCAACCTCGACACAGATTTCTTCCTTCTAAACCATAGCACATGAGGATGCTAGGTTTGCTCACTGCATGCAATATTTCGATCCCAAAAACATGAAATGAAAAAATAGAAAATAGAAAAACAAACTAAACTACTGTACAGTGTCATTGCACTGATTCAAAGAATGATTCCATCTCAATTGCAAAACAAGAAATATGATCACACAGATAGATCGAAGATCAAACAAATAATACCAACGGGATCTTCTTTATTTCAAATTTAGGACTGCATACAAATATCTGACTTCACAGTCCCACTGCACAACACTGCTCTGTCAAATCTCCAAACACAATATCTCTATGAGATTTGAACAATCAACTCTCCACTATATCAACTATCAAACTAAAAAACTATCTATCAACAACCTAAGCTAGGGTAAATATATCTACTCCTCACGAGTAGTACAGACTTGATTCCCAGCGGCTGGGAGACTTCCAAGTGGCCGGGAGAGGATAGATGGCATAAAAAACTATAACTGTCAACACACAATCCTAGATTGACTTAAAACATAGGAATTGGTCACATGGACCTTATTACATCATAATGTAAAACATACTATAATTAGACTTATTCTTTATTTTGAAGGGGTGCTCCTGCACCATACTCCCTAAAAGAAGAAATCTCAAGTCCACTTGAGATGAGAGTATGTAGGTCTAAACCATGTTGGTTGATCTGTTCTTCAGTCATCCATACTACTTTTGAATTAGGTTTTCCCTGCCAAGCCACCAAATATTCTAAATATTCTTTGTTCTGGGTCTTCTTGATCACTCTTGTGTCTAAAATCTTCTACAACTATGGTGGATCATGTTTTGGAATGTCATTAGCTGTTGTATCCTGTAGTAGTTCTTGTTCTTCATCTAGATTATGCTTGTATGGAGGTAAATCACATATATTGAATATAGGTGATAAACCAAGATCAGAAGGAAGTTGTATCTCATAAGCATTTGGCCCACATTTCTTCAAAATCTGACATGGTCCAATCTTCCTCTGCATGAGTTTGGTATATTTACCTTTAGGAAGTCTTTCCTTTTTCAAATGAATGCATACCAAATCTCCAACATCAAACTATACTTCTTTCTTCTTTTTATCAGCATACTCCTTATACTTCAAGGTAGTTTGTTAGAGTTGGTTCTTGACCTGATCATGTACCTCTTTTATGGATTCTGCAAAAGCTTCACCATCTACACTAACAGAATCTCCTGTAGGTAGATCTCTCAACTCCAAAATACCTCGTGGATGCATACCATATACTATTTGAAAAGGTGATTTCCCTGTACTCCTATTGACAATATCATTATAGGAAAATTCTACCTAAGATAGGATATTATCCCATTTGTCTCCATGCTGTCTTGTCAAACATCTGAGCAAATTCCCTAAGGAATGATTTACCACTTTAGTCTATCCATCTGTTTGAGGATGATAGGCGGATGAGAAAGACAAATTTGTTCCAAGTTTCTTCCAAAGAGTCTTCTAAAAATGACCAATGAATTTCACATCTCTATTTGACACTATGCTTAATGGCAATCCATATATTCTTACTATTTCTTTGAAAAACAAATCTGCAATATATGAACCATCAGCAGTGGTTTTGCATGGCAAGAAATGTGGCATTTTGCTAAATCTGTCCACTACAACAAAAACACTATCATATCCCTTTCTGGTTTTGGGTAAACCCAACATAAAATCCATACTGATACTTTCCCATGGTCTAGAAGGAATGGGTAATGGCTGATATAAACCTACATTAGTGGATCTCCCTTTTGCTTTCTGACATATCACACATGTCTCTACAAATTTTCTGACATCTAATTGTAACTTAGGCCAATAATAATGTCTTCTAACAAGATCAAGAGTCTTGTCTAAACCAAAATGTCCTTCCATAGCTCCACAATGTTTCTGTTTAATGATGTTCAACCTCATAGAACACCTTGGAATACACAACTATCCACCTTTGAAGAGAAATCCATCATGGATCAGGAATTTAGAGAATTCAACATGATATTTATCTCCAAAAGAAGTACATACCTGATATATCTCTCCAAAATCTTCATCAGCATCATACATGGTCTTCAATGAATCAATGCCAACACTTTCCAACTGAATTTGGTTGACTGTTAGAGATCTCCTGCTTAAGGCATCTGCTACCTTATTCTTGACTCCTTTCTTATGCTTCAATGTGAAAGTAAAAGATTGCAAAGTTTCTACCCATTTCAGGTGCCTGTGGTTCAACTTTTCCTGGCTGTTGATAAAACTTAAAGCCTGATTATCTATGAATACTATGAATTCTTTTGGCATCAAGTAATGCCTCCACTTTTTGAGTGACTGGAGTAGAGCATACATTTCCAAATCATATGATGAATACCTCTTTTTAGCATCATTGAGCTTCTCACTGAAAAATACAATTGGCTTACCTTCTTGGCTGACTACTGCTCCAATTGCCATGTGACTTGCATCACATTCTACCTAAAAAATTTTGTTAAAATTTGGAAGTGCAAGGACTGGCTATTGTGCCACCTTCTTCTTCAATGTTTCAAAGGAATCATCTGCTTCCTTAGTCCAAGCAAATCTGCTCTTCTGTCCTTTTATAGTATCAAGCATGGGTGCACAAATATGACTAAACCCTCTTATAAACTTTCTGTAGAAGGTTGCTAACCCATGGAAACTTCTGACATCATTTACAGTCCTTGGAGTTGGCCAAGACAATATGGCACTGACCTTCTCCTTATCCATTTGCAGCTTTTCTTGGGAAATGACAAAACCCAAATATGTGATCTCCTCCCGCATAAACAAACACTTGCCCAAATTTATCATCAGCTGCTCTTCATGTAACCTCATGAGAACCAAATCTATATGTCTGAGATATTCTTCCTTTCTATTGCTGAAAATCAGAATGTCATCTAGATAGACTATGACAAACTTGCCCATGAATTCTCTTAAAACCTCATTCATCAATCTCATAAAAGTACTAGGTGCATTAGATAAACCAAAAGGCATAACTTTCCACTCATACAACCCTTCATTGGTTTTGAATGTTACTTTCCATTCATCTCCTGGCCTAATCTTGATCTGATGATAACCACTCTTCAAATCTATTTTTGTAAAATACTTAGCACCTCCCAAATAGTCAAGTAAATCCTCTATCCTAGGTATTGAAAACCTATACCTGATTGTGATCTTATTAATACCCCTGGAATCTATGCAAAGCCTCTAAGTGCCTTCTTTCTTTGGTGCTAGTATAGCTGGTACTACACATGGGCTTAAACTTTTACCAATCAGACCTGTGTCTAATAATTCCTCAATTTGTCTTGCTACTTCTACATTATGTTCTGGAGTTAGCTTGTATGCTGCTTTGTTTTGAAGTGTAGATCCTGGGATTAGATTTATGCAATGGCTGATATCCCTTACAGGTGGTAGGGGTCTTGGCATTCCATCAGAGATGATGCCTTTATACTTATCCAATAGCTCTTGGACAACTGGGTCTATGAACCTCTGCTTCTTCTCTTTCTTGACTTCTTGTTGTTGTTCTCTATTCACTATCAAACATGGAATTAGGGCATATGCAACTGCACCTTCTGCTACTACTTCTTTCATGAAATGTTTTCCTTCCATCAGCATTACCTTCACCTCTTTTCCTTTTGATTTCTCCTCATTCTCTGTCCATGGGATCAACTCTATCATTGTACCATCTTTGGTGATTGTATAGGTGTTCCTAACACCATCATGGCATGCCTTCAAGTCATACTACCATGGCCTTCCAAATAAGAGATGGCAAGCATCCATCTTGGTGATATCAAACAGCAACTTATCTTTATATGCTCCAATTTGAAATTCTACCCAAGCTTGTTCTTTTACAACTGTTTGCTGACCTTGGGTAAGCCATGAGACCTTATATGGGGATGGGTGAGGCAATCTTCTAAGCTTAAGCTTTGTTGCCATTTCATCAGATACAAAATTTTCAGTAGAACCTGAATCAATTAAAACTTTACATGCCTTACCTCCTGCCTTGCATGTAGTTCTGAAAAGAGACTTTCTTTGCAGGGGTTCTTTGTTAGGTACCTTCATGGTAGTCATTGTTCTCCTCATCATCAGAGATTCTCCACTCTTTGGATATCCATAATTGTCAGGGCCATTCACACTTTGAAAAGCATTTGAGCTTGTTGCACTTTGACTATCAAGTTCTTGGATCAAATTCGTTCTCCTTTCTCCCGTTGAACTTGTTGCCCTTTCTGGACATCTGCTGGCTATCTGGCCTTCTTTATTACAGTTATAACATCTGATAGATCCTCTGCCCTAAGATCTTCCTCTAAAAGGTCTTCTACCTCTGAAGTTTCCTTGCTGATTGTAACTTCCTCTCTGATTTTGACTGTTATCTCCCTTGCTATTGTCATGACTGGATTCTCCCTGATATCCAAATCCATGTCCTCTGCCTCTGAAAGGACCTCTTCCACCTCTTTGTTATTTTCCTCTTCCCCTATTGTTTTTTTCTTTTCTTCTCTTTAACTTCTTTTCCACTTTCAATGCCAACTGAAAACATTTCTAAACTGTATCTGGGTTATGCAGATTCAAATCTTCTTGAATGTTGAACCTCAATCCATTAAGGTATCTAGCTACCTTTTTTCTTCACTCTCTTTTATCTTTGTCTTGACACAAAGCTTCATGAACTCTTCTGTATATGAGCTGACATCTAGCTCCTTCTACTTCAAATTTTGTTTCGTCCTATGCAATTGGATGTTGTAATCCAATGGAACATAGGCTTCTTTCACTAAAGCCATCATCTTCTTCCACGTAGCAATTCTACACTTTCCTTCTTGTACTCTGTCATCTTGGATAAAATTCCACCAAGTTAATGCAACCTCTTTCATTTTTGATTGGGCTATTTTTACCCTCTAGTGTTCTGGTATCTCCTCTGTCTCAGAGAAATTGTTTAAGGAGTCTATCCACTCCATCACCGAATCAGGATCCATCTTTCCTGTAAACACTAGCAAATCTAGTTTCACATCCATGGTTCTCCTCTCCATGGATTTGAGGGCATCAATCAAGGGTCTCTGGTCTACAGGAACATCTACCTCATTCCACTTAGGGATCTCTTCTTCTTTACCAGAACCTACTCTGTCCCTCAACTTCTCCAACTCATTTTTCAATGCCTGATTATGAGCCTTTATAGCAATGCTCTTTGCAATCTGCTTCCTTACCAGAATTGCCAACTCGGCATTGGTCATCCTTGTTGGGACGTCCTGTGATCCCTCTCCTTCTGACATCTTGTCTCTTTCGCTTTCCTAGAAAAACATTCCTTAGCTCTGATACCACTTTGATGCAGAGCCACAGTTGGAAACGTTAAGTGGGATGGTGGAATTTGACATTTATTATTTCACCGGCAAGAGTTGTTATATGTCACATCAACATATCCTATCGGCAAGACCTTGTCTATTGGGAAAACATTCACCTCTGCCTTTGATATCATATCTCATGCTGATGTGCCTACCATCAACTCGCCATCGATAAGACTTTTCACATTGGCAAATTTCAACTTCGCTCAGCTGATACCCTGACTTATGCCGATGTACTCTTCATCAGTGACACTTTGTAATTGTCACCCTGATTGGTGAAAGTGACCCTTGTCGGCTTAGTGCAACTTTCTCAACCTGATGGTTCTTCTCATGCCGATGCCTTCGTAAATTTGCACCGAAAACTCTGAGCTCGACCCGATCCGCTTACTTAGCAATCTCAACACAGATTTCTTCCTTCTAAACCCTAGCACATGAGGATGCTAGGTTTGCTCACTGCATACAATATTTTGATCCCAAAAACATGAAATGAAAAAATGGAAAAACAAAAAAACAAACTAAACTACTGTACAGTGCCATTCCACGGATTCAGAGAATCAACCGGTGGAATGGACGAATGATTCCATCTCAACTGCAAAACAAGAAATATGATCACACAGATAGATCAAAGATCAGACAAATAACACCAACGGGATCTTCTTTATTTAAAATTCAAGACTGCATACAAATATATGACTTCACAGTCCCACTGCACAACACTGCTCTGTCAAATCTCCAAACATAATATCTCTATGAGCTCTGAACTATCAACTATCCACTATATCAACTATCAACTATCAACTATCAACTATCAAACTAAAAAACTATCTGTCAACAACCTGAGCTAGGGTAAATATATCTACTCCTCACGAGTAGTATAGACTCGATTCCCAGTGGCTAGGAGAGGACAGCTGGCATAACAAACTATAGTTGTCAACACACAATCCTAGATTGACTTAAAACATAAGAATTGGTCACATGGACCTTATTACATCATAATGTAAAACATACTATAATTAGACTTATTATTTATTTCAAAGGGGTGCTCCTGCACCAACATCCACGCTTCATCTAATTATTGAGATCCTTCTCTCCTTCATCTGGAACCTTAAGAACACAGTCTGTCATCATTGTCACAAAGGAATAAATGCTTACAGTCCTTCAAACTGTGAACGAATTGAGTTGACACATCACAAGGACTTCCTAAACACTCCACCAAATCCATAGAATAGGGTAATGCATTTCTGGATCTCACTGGACCTATCTTTATCACTCTGTCACCTCTCAACACCTATCAAAACTAGTTTAGCTTGAGCAGCCACAACTTCTTTAGATCTTCATACGAACCTCTGAAATCTCTATTGGATCACCTTAGGACACATATCTACAAACCCTTTAAACCGTATCTTCTGATCCTCATCTTAACTTAGACTTTTACCTTACTGTCTTCACTGTTCTTCACAGCTCCTGATATGACCAATTTTCTCAATATCTTCAACAAATAGATCATCCAATCCTTATCATTAATGCAGCAGGGGTATGTTGACATCAATGACAACACCCGTTAGGCCCATACTTGCAACAATGTCCCCCTTTGTCATTGATGGCAACATATGATGTGAAAAACTTTTTGACCATCAAGACAATAGCTTCTCCTTTCTATCACAACTCCTCCTATCAACAAAAATCATTCACATGTCTTCTCTTCCTTTCTTGCTCCCCCTTTGATTAGCAACCACTTGTTTTTCAAATGTCTTCTCTCCCCCTTTGACATCAATGGCAAAGGGCACATACTTGCAACTCCACCACTTCAAAATCATACCAGCTGCTCCCCCTGAGTAGTAGCTCCCCAACATCAATCTGGACCAAAGATAAGACTATGATACCCATCAAACTAATGCACATTAGTACACCTTAGTTTAGAACTAGAGGGGCAATAACCCCTAACTTCTCCCTGAGATACTCAAAAGTGTCCTTAGGAAGAGGTTTAGTAAAATATCAGCAATCTGCTCCTTGGAAGGTACACACTCCAATTTGAATTCATTCTTGTTCACTTTCTCTCTTAAAAAGTGAAATTTGATTGATATATGTTTAGTTTTTGAATGCAACACCAGATTCTTTGAGATGTTAATTGCACTTGAATTATCACAAAAGATTGTGATAGGTTCCTTATACTCCACTCTTATGTCTCTTAGCATTTGCTTCATCCACAAAACTTGAGTGCAACTTCCTGCTACTGTAATATATTATGCTTCGGTAGTGGACAGAGATATTGCCTCTTGTTTCTTGCTTATCCAAGAAACCAATCTCTTCCCTAAAAAGAATGCTCCACCACTGGTACTCTTTTGGTCATCCACATCTCCTACCCAATCAACATCTGTATATGCATGAAGAGAGAAATCATGATTTCTAGGATACCACAATCCATACTCAACTATCCGTTTTAAATATCTAAAAATCATCTTGATTCCCATGACATGAGATTCTCTAGGATCATCCTAGAATCTAGCAACAAGACCAACAACTTGCACAAAGTTTGGTCTAGTTTGAGTAAGATACAACAGTCCTCCAATCATTGACCTATACTTTTTCTGATCAGCCTTAGGTGAGTCATCATCTTTGTTTAATTTGCATCTGGTTGCCATGGGAGTATTCATTGTCTTTGAGTCTTCCATCCCAAACTTCTTCAACAATTCTTTCACATATTTGGACTGAGAAATGAAGATTCCTTTATTTGTTTGAGTGATTTATAGACCCAAGAATAAATTCATCTCCCAAAGCATGGACATCTCAAATTCACTTTTCATTTGATTTGTAAAGGTTTTACACATACTATCTCTTCGTCCAAAAACAATATCATCAACAAACACTTCAATAATCAAGATGTTTTCATGATCAATTTTGAAATAAAAATTACTGTCAGCAGCACCTTTGTTGAAACCAATCTTCAAAAGATGTTTATCCAATCTTTCATACCAAACTCTTGGGGCTTGCTTCAGTCCATACAGTGCTTTCTTGAACTTGCAGACCATATCACCATGATCAAACAATTGAAATCCATCCAGTTGCTCAATTTACACTTCTTCTTCCAAGTCACCATTTAGGAAGGCAGACTTGACATCCATCTGATAGACTTTAAAATCTTTGAAGGTAACAAATGCAAGAAATAATCTGACTGCTTCAATTCTTTCCATCGGAGCAAAAGTTTCTTCAAAATCAACTCCTTCTATTTGAGAATATCCCTTGTAGACCAATCTAGCTTTATTTCTAATTACTTCACCAACCTCATTCAGTTTGTTCTAGAAGACCCATTTGGTTCCAATGACATTCTTGTTTCTAGGTCTAGGAACATGATCTCAAGTGTGATTTTTCTCAATTTACATCAACTCTTCCTCCATTACTTTAGTCCAGTTTTCATCATTGTAAGCTTCATTCACTGTCTTAGGTTCAATCTTTGAAATCAGATAATACTCTTTTGAATCTTGAGCAATGCTTCTTCTTGTTTATACTCCTTTGCTTTTATCACCTATGATCTGATCTTCAGAGTGGTTCAGTCTTATATACCTGGGAACTTTAGGAGTTTCTTGCACTTCTGATTCTTGATAAGGCTCATTAAAACTCATCTCTTCTTCCTGATTTATCAGATCAGTTTGAATCTGAATTTTAGAAGAGGCTTGGGCTCCTTGAATCATAACACCATTCTGATCATCTTCAGCATATTCATAAAACCTTGAGGGTTTTTCAATTCCTTCATCAACCTTCACATTTGTACTTTCTATAATCTTTCTCAGTCTCTTGTTATAACACTAGTATGCTTTGCTTTGAGTAGAGTAACTCGAGAATATTCTTTCATCACTTCTAGCATCAAACTTGCCTAGATCTTCATCTCTTTTAATGTAACACTTGCTACCAAAAACTCTAAAATACCTCATAGTAGGAGTGATGCCAAACCAAAGTTCATAAGGAGTCTTACCGGTATTCCTTCTGATTTGTACTCGATTGAGAGTATAGACTGCACTACTGACAACTTCTCTCCAAAAGATCTGAGGAACATTTGCTTCCATAATCATGGTCTTAGATGCTTCCTGGATGGTCTAGTTCTTTCTTTCTACTACTCCATTCTACTATGGAGTCCTAGAAGAAAACAACTGTCTCCTGATTCCATGCTTCTCATAGAATTCTATGAACTCACCAGATGTGATTTCACCACCTCTATCAGACCTCAGACATTTTAATTTTAATCCAGTTTCATTCTCTGCTTTGTTTACCCAACTGACATTCTTTGCACAAACTATTTGTAGGTTTCACCAATTTTGGAAGATCTCTTATAACCTGAGTATTGCTTATCTTGATGAATTTATCAAAATTCACATGACACATTCTTCTATGCCATAACCAACTCTAATCAATTTGTACAAATAGACAACTTTTACCAGTACCAACTAAATGGAAGATGTTACCTTTTGTTTGGGTACTGGATGCAATCTTTGTTCTAGAACTTTCAAAGATCTTGCATTTTCCATTCTTGAATCTGAGATCATAGCCTTTGTCTACCAACTATCCAACACTAAGAAGATTGTGCTTCAATCCTTCAACATACAGTACATTACCAGTTTTCTTCTTTCCATCAAAGGAAATAGTTCCTCTACCTCTGATTCTACTAGTGGAATTATCACCAAACTATACCACTCCTCCTTCATACCTTTCCAAATCTATGAACTTATTTTTGTCACCTGTCATATGGTGAGAGCATCCACTATCAATGACCCAATCATTCTTCTCTTCAACTTGGGCAGCCAGAGCTCTTTCTACAACTTTATGATTGATAGATTCAGAGGGCATTGGATCTTCTTCCTTGATGGCAATTAACACCTAATCACTTCCGAAATTATTTCCTGATTCTGATTCATCATCTGTTACTCCTTCATTACCATCATCTTCATGAACATAGTAACAATTCTTTTGGAACCTTGATTTGTTAGGATTTGGCCTTGAAAATCTTTCAAGACATCTTAAGGAAAAATGACCAATCTTATTGTAGTTAAAACACTTAAAAGGCAATTTCCCTTCATACTTACCAGATCCTCTTGGCAGTCTTTCTACAATAAGGGCTTCAAGTTGAGCAGTTTTTGCTTCTTCTTCTAGGTTTTTTCTTGCTTTTTCATACCAGGATAGTTTCCTTGAAGAGTTCTCTCCCAGATCAAACCTTTGTTTAGCTTTTACAGAGGCACTGGCTTTGAAAGTAGATTTAGTCTTTGGAGGGTCATCTCCAAACTTGGTCATTTCAAATGCAGCCAATTTACCAACCAATTGATCTCTTGTGACAGTTGTATGGGCTCTGAATTCTTCTATGGCAGTAGCCTTGATTTTATAAGTAGGAAGGGATCTAAAAACTTTGCCAACAATCTCATCTTCATCCAATGCTCCACCAGCACACCTAATGCCACAAACAAGCTCATTTACTCTTGGCATAAAAGTAAAAATATTTTCATCTTCTCTCATCTTCAAATTTTTAAATTTCCCTTTCAGACTCTGTAGCCTTGCACATTTAACATATTTGTCTCCTTCATGCAGAAGTTCAAGTTTTTCCCAAATCTCAAAAGTAGTTGGTAGGTCAACAACATTTGAAAATTCTAAATCAGATAATGCGCTTAGAAGGGCTTCTATAGTTCGCAGATTGTTTTCAACATCTGTGATTTTGTTTGGAGCTTTCGGGCCACCTTGTGGAGGAGTATACTTCATTGAAACCATGTTCCAGTACTGCATTGCCATACATTGCAAGTGAGATTTCATGTGACTTTTTGAAAGATTGAAATTGGTTCCATCAAACTTCAGACTGTCCTTCTTATAAGATGACATCCTTGATCTCCTCAAGCAGTTAAGCTCCTTTTAGAGGAACTTGGCTCTGATACCAATTGTTAGATTCAGGGCAAACAACTGAGAGGGGGGGTGAATCAGTTGTCTAAAACTTTCTTCCAATTTACACACTTAAATCCACTTTGTAATTCAATAGCATAATAATAATTCAATCATGGAAACGCAATGCATTAAACCAAGAGCATAAACACATTAACACATAAGACATCAAGATTTTGATGTGGAAAACCTAGTTAAGGGAAAAACCACAGGATGATTAACCCAAGATTGTATTCTTTGTTAGAAGAATAGAAAGAACAAAATGGTACATGCCAATTAGGGCTCACTGCTCGAGCACACTACTCACAAGAGGCTCACGGCCTACAATAGACACATTGTCTATAGAAGAATAAGTACCACATACTTGAACTAGAAAATAGCATCTTCACCATGCTTGAGTCAGTTCCATTTAAGCCCAAAACTTATGCTTTGCCTTTCACTCTCCTCCTCACTACCGCACACTCATCTCCACAAGATACACTTTGAAATGACTTCATAGTTCCTTATTTATACAAGACATCGACTTAGGAATAATCATCTAAGTCAGCAAACAACTACAAGAACATCCGCAGGATGAGTAACTCATTTGGTCGGCCAGTCTAAGGAAGAACACCTTCATCCGGAAGTAATTCTTCAAATGCAAGATTAAACTCCAATGCAGACCACCAACACAAACTAGACACGATCCAAAGATCTCCACAAGCTTGCTTGAATCACCAAGAACATCCATGCTTCATCTGCTTACTGAAATCCTTCTCTCCTTCATCTGAAACCTTAAGAACATAGTCTATCATCACTGTCACAAAGGAATAGATTCTTGTGGACCTTCAAACCATGAACCAATCAAGTTGACACATCATAATGACTTCCTAAACACTCCACCAAATCCATAGAACAGGATAATGCATTTCTGGATCTGACTAGACCTATCTTTATCAATCTGTCACCTCTGAACACCTATCAGAATCAGTTCAACTTGAGTGGCCAGAACTTCTTCAGATCTTCATCCAGACCTTTGAAATCTCTACTAGATCACCTTAAGACACATCTCTACAAACCCTTTAAACTGTATCTTCTGATCCTCATCTTAACTTGGACTTTTACCTTACTGTCTTCATTGTTCTTCACTGTTCCTGATATGACCAATTTTCTCAATATCCTCAACAAACAAATCATCCAATCCTTATCATTAATGTACTAGGGGTATTTTAACATTAATGACAACACTAGTTAGGCCCATACTTGCAACAGGAACAAGCTCCTGTGAAGGTTGGGGGCCTCTGAAACTTGGAATTTTGAAACTGGAAAGTGGTTTTAGAGGCACAAAGGGGGTTATTTCTGCTATAAGTTGAACCTGTGTAGAAGGGAGGAGCTTCTTGAAACTAGGAATGGAGGGGACCACTTGAGCTTCCTGCCTCCCTACATCGGCAAACATTTACCTTAACTACTCCTTAGATAAGGTTGTGAGATGCATTTTAATTTGCTCCTGGTAAGCTTTTTCCTTTGCCTCCATCTATTGTTGTTGAAGATGAGCCTAATAAGAAAGCTCCTCTTGCTATATATTATACTCCTTAACTCTTTGAATTTCATCCCAATCCCATTGGAACCCTTGGAGTATCTCCATCGCATCATCTATGTTTCTGATATTAAAATCGAAGGGTTCCTATGGCAGATTATACCACATATCTCTTTTGATGCCGTCCAAATGTTCCCTAAGCTCTAGTAGCTTAAGGTAGTCTTCTTGGGGTTGGTAATAGGCATTATCTGACTGACAAGAAGACTAAGTAGGGGTAGGAGGGAGGTAAGCATCATGAGGATGTTGATATTATGTTGCAACAAGGACACATGCCCTAATATCAGAGGCATTTGGGCCTGATATTATTGGTATGGGGGCCAATAACTTGCATCCTGGCCAGGGGGAGGGGAGTAGCCATAACTCCCATAAATATTTGGCATTTTAAAGCATTGAAAAGCTAGACAATCATAAAGATGTCTAAATCAAATAAAATAGGTATGCAACCAGAGAGAAACTAGATACATACCAAGAAAGAGTTACCAGGTGGTTGAGGATGCTTTTGAAAGTAGGAAAAGATCAAGAAAACTATCGAAGTCTTCATCCTTGATGAGTTTTTAAGCATTTGAGCCATCTACACTAGTAGATTTGTTTAGCAGAGTCACCATGGTGCTTGCTAAATCCTTTCATAGCTACACGTGAACTAAGATCAGCACCCAAATCTTCTTAGTTCTACTCCTACTCAGAGCAGAGGGTCCCACTGGGTGTGCTAGAAACTGTTATCACCTAGAATTACACCTTGCTTGGAGATAGTCCAAGCAATCTAATCACACAATGGAAATGAACTCAAGGTGTGGGGCCTTGCGATTTTGAGATTGGTTCCTCTTTCTAAGCTTAAGGCTTAGAGAAATAGACTAAATCTAGACTAATGATCACTAAGGAAAAGGGAGAGAAGGAAAGAGAAAGGGAAAAGGTGATGCACCAAGATTTAGTGTGTTGGATTGCACTGACATAACACAATAATGATCTCAAATGCTCAAGGGGAATCACACAGACTCAAAGGAATTCAAACAGAGGTTAGGGTAGAAAGATGAAAGTATGAAAGGGACAATTTTATCAACAATACACAACTTATATCTATCAAATAAACATAGTGCAAGAATAATCAGGGAGGCAAATTTTAGTTTATATTAATCATAGAGGTCAAATAACAATTACAAAGAATAACAATTTATTGTAGAAGAAGATACAAAATAATCAATTACATTCATTGGTGAACCAAAATAGAAGACATCAAAGGCCTAGCTACATGCACAATGCATTAGATTCTACTGGCTCTTGCAATCGTATTCCAAGACCTAGAACAACAAATTACCTGGTAGCATAACAACCTAGAACAATAACCAACAACCCAAAGTATTTTTTTTGACACATGTATATATAACATTTCATCTTCACTGTAGCAGCAATGGCATGGAAAAGGAGAATTCAACAAGAAGGGACATAGACCATGCTACATTAACTCGAACTGGTATCCTTTGAAGCATGTGGTAGCTTATATCCACAAAATCCACCATGAAAGGAAGCTTTCCAATGTCGTGGGTACAATAAATTTAATGCAGATGAGGAACAATGGCATGGGGAGATGAGAAATCCATCTACTACAAGAAAATAGACCCTTATGGAGCACTAATGGTGATCAAGGGGTCGCTAGCTAGTCAAATCATGTTTTCTCCGTGAAGAAAGAAGCAATCAAAGTTTTAGAGTTTGGGCTTTTGGCCCACTACCTTATCACTTACAGAAGAAAAAGGACAAAGACCATATCTCTGAGTTTTGACATAACACTTAGAAGATTTTACCTTATTAGTGACCAGGCCTCAATCATTCAGCACTCAGCCTTCCACCATGATGCTAAAACCACATGACAACATTCTACCATTCCATGAATGGACAAGGGGCCACCAAAAGAGCACGGTAGAATGACAGAGTGCCACCACATGGCCATCAACGAGCTTCAGAATTTCAATATTCAACCTTCCAAGAGGAAAGGTAGAAGAGTGAAACACCTAGCTCATTATGCACCTTGTGGACCTCGGCCTTCAAGTCTTTGACATTTTGAAGTAGAAGGATGAAGAAGAAAAGACTGACTTTTGACAACTTCTTCACACTTCGCCAATTTTGAAAGAAAAGGTTGGAGCTCAGGCCTTGAACCTTCCACCCTATAAGGAAGAATGTGAAAGGGAAAAACCTTGATCCCCAACATCCTCTAGAGCTTCCAATACTTAGTTGAATTTGCAAGAAGAAAGGTTAGAGCTCAAACCCTGACCCTTCCACCTTCCAAGGAAGAAGGGAGAAGAGGAGAGCTCTGAACTTCGACGTTGAAACACTAGGAATATTGTGCAAAGGAAAGGGGTGGAGTTTAGGACTTAGGCTTGACAACAGTGAAGGGCTGAAGCCAGAACTCTGACATCCTGATAAGGTAGAAAAACACAAGGAAAACTCTAAATTTTCTAGGACTTAACTATTTTTTAATGTTTTTCCTTTCATGCTCAGAAGGGGAAGCACAAGGATCTCATGGATCTTATACTATTTGGCCAAAGGGGAAAAATAGGATAACAAGTGTGTTTTTTAATTCATTATGAACCTAGATGAATATTGTGAACTTATGATATTGGAGAAAAGAGCATTCAAGACATTCATTATGATATTATTGCATATTTGTGTTTATATTGTGTGTGTTGTTTCATCTTTAACATTTTGGTGAACCCATTGCATCGAGCATTTGCATCTTGTTGAGTGCTACTTTTAGGTCTTACATTAATTCATAGCATACTTATCATTAATCATTGAAAAGTCTTGCATATATTAAAAAAAAGTGAGCATTCTAGGCTACAAAAAGGCATAGTTTCGTATTGTTTTCAATCCATATGATAGAAGGATTTGAATTTCTGATTTTTACATCAGATCTGATCTGTATTACAACAACTAATCATTTCATAATATCACACCTTGCATTTGAAGATCTCATTTGCTAGGGTTTTGTTTAAAAGTTGCATTTTCCTAAAACCTATTCAACTTCAAAAGCTAGGGTTTGTAGTCAAAATCTTATTTCAAAATTTGTTGCTCTCTTAAACAATCATTCAAATTTGATTTAAATTGTAGTGTTACATCATTTGACATCCTTGCTCTCAAATTTTCAATTTTTGCAATTACACATTGTGTATTTGAACATTAAGCATTTTAACACCCTTTTCACACTTCTTTGTGCAAAATCCTAAAATCATTCACATTACATTGTTGTGTAGAACTATTCACAATATACCCACTTGGTTTGTAGTGAAATTAGGGCGTTTTTTATTTTGAAAATCCTGATTTCCTCAAACTAGTGCCTTGGTGTGCAACTGTCTCACATACATGGCCTCTAATCAAGATAAGGGTGGTATGGTTCCTCCGCGAGTTAATAAGAAGAGGAAGACTCCCGTAATCTCATTCACACCACATGAGGTCACAATTAGAGATATTGATGAACCTCTCTACATTACAGCACGCTTATGTGGGAATCCTACAAGAGGAGTCCTTGTCGATCCTAATTGTATGGTGAATATGATAATTGAAGAGTTTTTATACATGCATGATTAGGTAAAAAGACACTTATGATCCTACACATATAATGATTAAGGAACATAATGGATATTTCCTCTTGGTTATTGGGAATATTACACTCTTGATTAAAGTGGTGTAAAATGCCTTAGAACAACCATTTGTCATCATTCCTACCTCAAACCTATTTCTTATGAAATTAGGCCATCCTTGGCTCAAGTCCATGAAAGCAGTCCCCTCTACCATTCATAAATATTTAAAATTCCCTCATCAAGGATGGGTGCATGTTGTACATCATAGTGGATGGAAACCTTTAGTCAATCGAAAAAACATCAACTTAAACTACTTTTCACCACAACCTACTAAACCAAATCAACCAAGAGAAGATTAATTCTTCCTGGCATACCAAAAATACAAGGCAAAGGTTAATAACTCAACTATCACATGGAAAGGATGCTCTTGGACCTTACCATTCCTTTAAGGCTACAATTCCTCCTATCAAACAAATAGAGAGTGAAAAGAAGCCTGAGCTGAAGGAATCCCCTCACCCACAAGCTAAAGCAATTTTTACTGACATTCCTCCTCTTCCATTCTTACAAGGATTGGGAGGCAAGCTTAAAGAATGAAGCATTTAATCACAATAGATAAATTTTGTATGGGCTTCCTCTTCTGATATGTCCAAGAATATGGGAACTCATGAAACTCCTTTTACAAATATCACTAACAAGACAAGAAGGAACTAGAATACAAGAGAAAGAAGGATAAAATGATAAGCTTTAGCTTAATAAGTAAAACCTCAACAAGAAAACACCCCACCAACAAAAGTTGAATCAACAGAAGATATAAAGGATGAAGAATTGAAGGATGAAGTTTCAAATTGGGCCATAGTACCTTATGTACCTATTTCTTCTTGAATTCAAGATTGGGAGGAAGATGATTTGCTTGATGATAGCTACTAGTGCAGTTGCCTTGTGTTACAGGTAAGTATTTCTCATCCTTTTAGCCACCTTTGATGTAGCATCTCTTTGACTTGCTCTCATGGGTGGCCTCCTCTTATGTGTTGTGTTATGTTCCCCTGTGTTGTGTTAAATGTTTTTCAGGTCTCCTTGGATGACCCTTGATACTCTTGTAAGTTCAATGATACAAGGAGACCACCTCTGTGGTGCAATTCTTCTATTTGCTTCTCTATTCTTCTATTCTGCTCTTTTTTGTTGGTAAGAGACACTATATAGATTCATGATTGTTGTCATTGATGGCAACAAAGCTCATCCCACACATCTGCAGAACATGATATGTCTCTATTAGAAGTCAGAGTGAAGAATGTTGTGGTCCGGTAAACAAGAACAGAGCATGTGGCGAGGTCCGACAGACAGGTCCGGATCTCTCAGAGGAAGTATCTTGGTGAAGTGTAGATTTGGGGAACTTGAGAGGACTACCTTGAGTAATAGATTCCAAGGATTTAGTCTCCGATGATAGATGAAGAAAAAGATATGAATACTTGAGTACCAGGTTCCTGAGTGACAGTGTGAACAGAGGGAGAACTGACTGACAGAACATCAAAAATTTTTCGGATGTATTACTGATGATGGAAAAGGTTCTTAAGGCATGAGTTATGTTTGGCTGACATGATTAATGATTTACACAAGTATATCCTTGATCCGTAATATTTGGTAAGAAAGGATTCAGCCCATAGATCAGAGTTTGTGAAAAGTTTGACTATTCTAGGTGCTGACTAGAAAGGGGATGAAATCACTTGTGTGGATATATATACACGATGGATTTAGTTGTGAGAGGTGTTGTGGTTGTTAGTTATGTGTGAATAAAAGCAGAAGAGTAGAATGAAAGCAGTAAGGAAGGTCCAGTATGTGAAAGAAAGTAGCTTAAGAGAAAAGGAAAGATGAAGTGCAGCAGATCAGTGTACTGAGCCTAATTGGAACTGAACTCCAGCATATGTAGATGCTCCCAAATCAGTTCAAGTATTGTATAACACTCTTTTTGTAGACAGTCAGTCTCTTGTAGGCAGTGTGCCTCTTGTGAGCAGTGTGCTTGGGCATTGAGCCCTAATTGGCAAGTGCCGTTTTGTTTTTCTATTCTTCTAACAGAGAATACAATCATGGGTTAATCACCCCATGGTTTTCTCCTTGAATAGGGTTTCCACGTCAAAAATATTGTGTCATGTGTATTTCCATTTGATGATTATGTTTGCTTATTTGAATTAATGCTGCATTGATCAATAAGAAAGTTTAGGAAGAAGATATAATTAAGATAACTAATTCACGCCCCCTCTCAGTTATCAACAATTGGTATCAGAGCCAAGTTCCTCCTAATAGAGTCTAACAGCTCGAGGAAGATCTGGGAATCCAAATGGATGCATATGGTTTAAGGGAGCAACTCAAGACTGCCCTTGAGGATCTTGAACAGTCAAACTCTGAAGTCAATGAATTAAAGGAAAGACTCAAACAAGCTGATGATTTCATGAGAGAACTAAAAGACAAATTAAGTCTCTCTATGAAAAAGAGAAAGGAGCTACTTTAGCAATTGGCAAGACAAGGTGAAGCTAATGATGCAAATGAAGAGCTATCTGAGAAAAGCAAGTTATGTGAAAAGTTATCAAAAGAAATCATTATGGTAAGACATGAAATGGAATCAGGAGTTATGAAGTTTACCCAAGAAGTTGAGGAGAAAAGAAAAACTGAAGATAATCTAAGACAATCTCTCAAGGAGAAATTAGAAGACTGCCACCAAATGGATAGAATTATCAGACATCTTGAATCTGATCTTGAAGATGCTAAAGATAATGAAGAAAAACTTGAGGATTAAATTGTCTCTCTCAAAAGGGATCTTCAAACAGCAAATGAATATAAAGAGAAATTCAAGATAAGTTCTGCTCAACTTGAAGTTCTTCTTGGAAGTCAAAAAGGGGTAGATGAGAAGTGTGGTTTGGGATATGAGAAAGGAGAAAGCTCTGGATCCAGTCAGAAGAATTTTGGATCAGAATATCAAAGAAACAGGCCTAAAAGACCTCCAGTAAGACAACCTAATGCTCAAAGATATCCATCCTTCAATGGATACTGCCACAACTGCAATAACTTTGGTCATAAAGCTAATCAGTGCAGAAAGAGAATAAATCAGACTAATTCATCCTTCTCTGGACAGTGTTTTAACTGCAAAAGGTATGGTCACAAATCTCATGAATGCAGAAATATGCAAATGAACAAATCATTCAATGGTAGATGCTTTGCATGCAATAGAATAGGTCATATGGCTAATCAATGCAGATCAAGAGGATATCAGTCAAATATGCAAAGAAATGTTGTTTTCCAAATCTACAATAGATCCGGTCATAGTGCAAAATTCTGTAGAAGCAAGAATCAGGACAAAAGAGGTCCAGGTTATCATAATCAGAATCAAGATAAGGGAAAACAAAAAGTGAATGCGGATGAAGTTAAAAGTGAGATGAACAAGATTTGGGTAAAGAAAAGTACATAGAATGTAGAGGTTGGATCCGCACCAGACTCTGGTGCTGATATTCCTTCCAAAAATTAAAAAGTGAGCTCTGGCTCAGGGGGAGATACAAAAGAAAACCTTGTTCCCCCAGCTAGTCGATTGGTGCTAGAACTGGCACAAGAAGAGTTGCGGATTGAAGGGTTCATAAGGCAAACATCCAAACAAACTATGGTTAAGATTTGGAAGATCTGCATGATGTTTAAAGATCAGGATTGATCAGGTTCTTCAAGTCATCCAAATAAGGGAAACCAGAATAACTTAGGTCAAGCATTTATTGCAACCTGACATTAGGGCTTGCAGAGCAATATAAGGGTTTTCTCATTAACCACTTATTCATTCTGCATTCAAGAAGAAACGAAAAGTTGAGCTCTGCAATAAAATTTCTCAAGTTCATTGAAGATCATTTGTAGAAGACATTACATCTAGAAATCAATCCAACCAACTCCGTGAAACTGAAAGACGCAAAAGGTATTTTCCGTTTTCAATATCTCACTACAAATCTTTTGAAAAATGGATACTCTGAATATAGTAAAGATTTCTGATAGGCCTCACCCTGAATTTAAGAAACATCCTTACAAATCATTGGAGGTAGATCCCTTAGGAGCATTCTCTAGTGTTCCACATGGTGTTTTGCACACAAAAGACATTAGGGTTTATATACATGCAAATATTGAAGAGTTTGGGGAATTCAAACTAAGAGATATCTATCACAAACAACTGATAGATGATGCCTTTGAGCTTAAACCAGAATATAAGGGTATCCAAGAGAAACATTTTGATCAATTCATTCATTTCCCCTGCTTTGAAGAAGATGAATGGGTCCGGTATGTATTAAGTAGGGTGCATGATAACTTCCTATGGCTGAACAGACCTTGCAAGATCACAAAGGAGGCAATTAGGGTAGTAACTAGTCTATACTCTTCTAGAGGGATACCTGTCCTCAAATCTGTCAAAAACAACATTGTAACTGAGGCCACCGGATCAAAATTTGATAAGAGAGCAATGACCATTGAAGATATTACTAACCTGGATATCAAATTTGCATCTATGATAATAGGATACAAGATATATCACTCCAGTAGGGAGAATTCAGTATTCAGAATAGCAATATATACTGCCTATGAGATGCTGAGAAAGAATGCAGAATATGATCTCTGTGAACTTCTTTTGAGCCAATTAATGGAAAACATACAAAAGATCAAAAAGGACAAGAAGAACTCTTTCAAATATGGTGCACTAATATTATGTCTATTCTTCTACTTCATGAATGAGCTGCTTGGATCAAATGGATGGGTATGGCAAAATGACAAATCGGTAGTAGTCCAGATCAGAGATTACATGCATGAACTTGGGGATGCTAAGGCAAGGAACATAGCTCTGTGAGGTTACTTCAAACACTTTCAAAATACAATGCAAATCAGAGAAAGAATCCCCAAATCAATAGTTGAGAAATACAAGGATACAGTGTGCTTCATGGTAGACACTGATCAATGCCTAATGGAGGTAGTAGAACCAAGAACTATATGGATCATGCCTATGGGGTATGAAGTTGACGAACAAATTGTAAAGCTGCATGTTCAACACATGCTCAGTCAACCAAAGGACCCAAAAGCAAAAAGATTTGGAACCTTTGAAGAACTAAGTGTGAAAATTCACACTGAGCTAAGACAACCAGAAATTAAAAGGAAGGCAAGAAAAGAAGTTGAGGAAGTTGCAAAATGCTTTGGCATCTCAAATGAGGCACTTGATGCCAACAGGGAAAAGAGACAAAAGGCTAAGGAAAAGAAGAAAGAGGCAGAAAAGAGAAACAAGGAAAGTGCTCCGGTAGAAACCTCAACCCGGACCAGATCATCAAAGAGATCTGCACCTGTCACAGCTAAAAGCTCAAAAACATCAAAACTGGAAGTTTAGGCATCCGTCAAAGGAGAGAAAAGGTCAAAGACAAAAGCCACAAGGGCTTATGCTAGTCAAAGAGATGAAGAGGAAACTGAATCAAATGAGGAAATCAAGAAACTGAAGAAGAAGAAGAAACCATTCGGTGAATCCTCTACCGGTCAAGGAGAAGAAGAGAAGGAAGAGGAATCTACTGAAAAACCCACTCCATCCTTAGATGTCGTAGTAAAAGCAGTCACTGTGGATGGGAACCTGCAACCCTTAACAGAATATTATGATGAATATAATGAAGC
Source organism: Cunninghamia lanceolata (assembly GCA_027924645.1). Classification (NCBI taxonomy): domain Eukaryota; kingdom Viridiplantae; phylum Streptophyta; class Pinopsida; order Cupressales; family Cupressaceae; genus Cunninghamia; species Cunninghamia lanceolata. Next base: position 13,682,049 of record BSBN01000892.1, read on the forward strand.
AGATAAAAGGATTCTAAAGGAAGCCACAATTCAATTTTTGAACACCTACAACAAAGCTTTTATTGAAATTATCTCTCTAGTTCCCAAAAGCCTAGAGAAAAGGCTTGAAATGAGGAAGAGCAATGCCTGAGCAAAAGATCTTGAGATCTAGGAATAGGTGGCCATTCAACTCCTCCCTTCAATCACTCTGCAGCAAATGAATATGATCTTTAAAGAGTGCAAGGATGAGTTCCAGAGCAAAGCCAGGATGAATCAGCTCATGCTTGGTGAAACTGACAAAGTGGTAAAAGAGACTAAAGAGATCCTCTGAAATGCTCTTAAAAAGTTCAACATTCCCATCTCAGAGGACTCTGGTAAAGACAAGGGCTTAGAATCCCCTATTCTGAAAGAGGTGGCTCATGAACAAACAACTATCTCTCCTCTGGTTTCCCCTACAGCCTCCAGATCTAAAGGAGAAGACAAAATACAAGAAAAAGAAGCTGAAGTGAAGGAAAAAGAAGTTGATAATACCAAGGTTGCAGAGGGAGAGAAGACCTCAATAGAAAAGACCACAACTGCTAGTGGTACGAATGTAGAAGGAGAAAAAGATCTAAGGGATAGCTCTAAAAATGCAAAAGAAAAGAAACATCTGTCTCCGGCAAGAGACTGCACAAACTGTCCAAGAATTCTTGAACAAAGAAACAATGGAGATTGATGAACCAGAGCTTCTACAAGGTCCATTCAATTTTGATTCTCTTTCTCCTGTATAGATAATGAAAATAGCTTCATTTGCTAACACAAAGGCTAAAGAAAAACTCCTTAATCTCATATGGAAGACTGTGAGTTGATAGAAGCTGCTTCCAGAGTGCTAGAAAAGATTATGCCATTATTTCAGAAGGATCCCACAGCTTCCTCATCCGGTAATCTCAAAACTCTAGTCAGCAGTGTTAATACACATTTTGATTCTCTAGAGAAGTCAGCTAAAGAAAAGGTCTGGAAGGAGTTTTTGGATAAGAGATTCTCAGAGGTACAAGGATTAATCATTAATGATAGGAGAAATATGAATATTGGGATAAAGAGCTTAGAAAATGCTCTTAAAGATAGTAGTGAAGTATACAAATTTTGTATTTCCTGGTCCAAAGCAACAGTGGAGATTGAGAAGAAAATGAAAGAATAGGAGGATAAACTGTTAAAACTTTCTCAAAATTTTGATCCACTTTCTTCATCAATAATAAATCAAGAATGTCAAATGGTTGCAGTTTTGAATGAGATTAAGAAGCTTGAAAAAGAGAAGAAAAATAGAATAAGCAGGTTAAGTGAGCTCAGAGGGACAATTGTCCCTAAGTTAGAGGCCATGCATGAGGCCATAAAAGAAGCTCAAATCACAGCCCAGACAAATGATCCAACAGATCTAAAAAGAGCAAATGCGTTTGCATTTCTATTGAGCAGTCATATATCAATTTTGGATAGAATGAAGCAAATTTGGGCTACAAAATTCATTCAACTGAAAACAACTTTTGCAAACATACTATAGTATATGTAAGTATTCTATATGCGGCTAAGTATAGTAAATTTTTTAAAAAATTTGGTATGTGGACCCTACCCTTTGCCATTGATGTCAAAGGGGGAGTGAGGAGTAGTGAAAAATGAGGAATCCAACTAAAGGGGAGCTCTGGAAAATGTATATAAAGACAGAGCATCAGCCAAGAGGGAGCATAGTGTAAACACTTAGTCATTTTTCACTAAGTGTTGCCATCAATGCTAAAGGGAGAGATTGTTGGCAAGATACACTATAAGGATTCATGATTGTTGTCATTGATGGCAACAAAGTTTATCCCACACATCCACAGAACATGATATGTCTCTATCGGAAGTCAGAGTGAAGAATGTTGTGGTCTGGTAAACAAGAACAAAGCATGTGGCAAGGTCCAACAGACAGGTTCGGATCTCTCAGAGGAAGTATCTTGGTGAAGTGTGGATATGGGGAAGTCAAGAGGACTACCTTGAGTAATAGATTCCAAGGATTTAGTCTCCGGTGATAGATGAAGAAAAAGATATGAATACTCGAGTATCGGGTTCCTGAGTGATAGTTTGAACAGAGGGAGAACTAATTGACAGAACATCAAACTATTTTCTGGATGTATTATTGATGATGGAAAAGGTTCTTAAGGCATGAGTTATGTTTGGCCGACATGATTAATGATTTTCACAAGTATAACCTTGATCTGCAATATTTGGTAAGAAAGGGTTCAACCGACAAATTAAAGTTTGTGAAAAGTTTGACTATTCTAGGTGCCTACTAGAAAGGGGATGAAATCACTTATGCGGATATATATACATGATGGATTTAGTTGTGAGAGGTGTTGTGGTTGTTAGTTATGTGTGAATAAAAGTAGAAGAGTAGAACATAAGCAATAAGGAAGGTTCGGTATGTGAAAGAAAGCAGCTTAAGAGAAAAGGAAAGACAAAGTATAGCAGATCAGTGTACTGAGCCTAACTGGAACTAAACTCCAGCATATGTAGATGCTCCCAAATTAGTTCAAGTATTGTATAACACTCTTTTTGTAGACAATGAGTCTCTTGTAGGCAGTGTGCCTCTTGTGAGCAGTTTGCTCAGGCAGTGAGCCCTAATTGGCAAGTGCCATGTTGTTTTTCTATTCTTCTAACAGAGAATACAATCTTGGGTTAATCATCCCGTGGTTTTCTCCCTTAACAGGGTTTCCACATCAAAAATATTGTGTCATGTGTATTTCCATTTCATGATTATGTTTTCTTATTTGAATTAATGCTGCATTGATCAATAAGAAAGTTTAGAAAGAAGAAATAATTAGGATAACTGATTCACCCCCGTCTTAGTTATCAACATCTTTTATTGTAATTTTTGTGTGTTGTGCCTTGGGGATATAACATTGTGGAAGGTACATCTTGGGTGCATCTTTGCACATTGTAAACCTAGGTCACTTTTGTCTCCTCTCTCAGTTTTAGTGTTTTCATTCTTTAGTGGTTGTACTAGTCAGCAGATGATAAAAACAAATAAATAATGACAAGGACTGTGTATCCCTTTAGCAAGAAAAGCAAAGGTGGACCTTTTCCATATATGAAGATGGGGTTGATATATTACTGATGGTTAACTAGTAGAATCACTTTGTGTTGTGATTTATATTGTGAAATTTATTGTAACAAACCTTTACAATACTCTAAATCCACTTCTATGAACTTTGGATTATTTTGTATCTCACCTTGTAGCTACACTCAGTTTTGAGATACTTGAAATATAACCTCACGGCTTACTCAATTTTGAAACCCGCAAGTGTAGCCTTGGTCTATTATGTGATATGTAAATTTCATGATTGATTTGGTTGTTAACTTAGCTTAGATTTTCTAACCAAATCTTATATGTTGTTGATTATGTTAGCAAATGATAATGGTGTTTTTGTGGGAACATTCAGTGATTGCAAGCACATGTCACATTTGGGGGCATGGGCTTTGTGAAAGCTCTTGTTCCCTTGTGTGTTTTCACTTTACCATAAATGTGATTGATACTGGCAAGCAAGATCAACCACTTTAAGGTGGGGGCATATATCATGGTAACTGCTTGATTATTTTAGATAATCGATAAAGTGTGTTTGCATACACTTCCTTTTCATTGTAAGACTTCTCCGTGATGTGGGTGGTGTTGTGTACTTTGTTTTTTTGTGTATACCTCCTTTTCACTATAAGGTGTCTCTATGATGCAGGTGGGGTTGTATACTTTGAGCACATGCTTCCTTTTCACTATAAAGCATCTGTGGATGTGGGTGGGGTTGTATTTTGAAAGACCATCTATGGAAAGTGGGATGGTGTAACTCTTGAGTTAGTTGCACATCCTTTTAACAAAATCCTCATCACGAGGTGGGGTTAGATCATGAGTTATTCCCCCTTAAGCGTGTCTTTGGAAGTTGTGGTAGCATATAGCTCAACCATCAAGTGTGTTTGGCATGTCTTAGATAGTGGAGCATAGCATTGAGATCCTCCCTATCACCTATGTTTGTTGTGTATAAGATGTATAGTAGGTCAATGACATACTATATGGTGCTCGTGTATTCTGTGTGTTTTCCATGTGTTTTATGTGTCTTCCTTGCATGTCTTGCATGTTTTTCCATGGTCTAAAGGCACATAGCGATGAACTACCTCCATGCTATGTGTTTTGCATGTTTTTGTGTGGTCTAAAGGCACATAGTGATGAGCTCCCTCCACACTATGTGTTTAGTGTTAGAATTATTCATATAATTGCTTGATAATGTCTTCTCTATGTCTTGCATGATTGTACTCATGTCTTCTCTGTGTATTGTGTGCTTTCACAGTCTTCTCCATGTATTGTGTGCTTCCTTACTATATTCTCTATGTTTTGTATGATTGTTAAGTGTTTTCTTATGTTTTCCTAAGCTTGGGGGCTATAAATGGTCTTCCTAACTTAGGATGTGTCTTCACTTTAGTGTTTGATGTGCTTTGACCGTACTTCAATGCATGTACCGAATCATAAGATCATACACACATTAAAGTAGGGGCTAAATGTTATGGAGTAAAGAGTGGACACATGCCTTTTTCCTCCTAGTTTAGCTCCTAGGTCCTTATGATGACATTATGCATTATAATTGATCATCCTGAAGAGATTGTCGAACACCAATGTAAATTTGAGACCTTGGGCCCTTCCCTAATCTCATCTTATACTAAAAAGGGGCTCATCAACTTAGGTGCTAACCACCCAAGTCTCCCTTTATTGGTCAGGGTGAATTAATGCTATGTCAGCATAAGACGTTTAAAAATGTTCCTCTTTGTCATCTCTTGTGATCTAATTTCACGAATGTTAGTGAGAAATCATTATGAACCTAGATGGATATTGCAAACTTATGATATTGGAGGAAAGAGAATTCAAGATATTCAATGTGTTATTGTTATAGATTTGTGTTTGTATTATGTGTGTTGTTGCAGATTTAGAATCATCATCCATCTCCTTATGAGTGGAAATATCTTCATTCTCCTAAGGGCTACACCTCCAAGGTGATATCATTTTTGTTTGAATCATTCTATCAACATTTTGGCTTAGCCTCTGCCCTGCTAGGGCACGCTCTCTTACCTATCAATGGTGTTAGAAGGCTTGACTACCATTCAGGGGTTTGACTAAGGCAAATCCCTAAAGAACATAACCCCCCAAACCCTCTCTTGTCCTCTTGTGTATAGGTTACAAGTACAAGACTCAGGACAAGTGAAGATATAGGAAGACTATGTAGGAATTAAGGTTTCAGGATCCAATAGAAGTTCTAGAATATTCCTCTAAAAAGACTTCAGTGCTTGGCACCTGTTGATGATGATGTTACTCCAACACAAACACACAAAATAAAAGTTTACACAACAACCTTTATATATCGTGAAAGATAACGATGAATTTAAAGAATTCATGATCCCAAGTCTCCATTGATTAGTTCATAATCTACTAATGTTACTCAGTGGTTGATGTGTGTTACTGTTAATCATTCAGGGGCCTTACATTGATCAGTAGATTTTGTTTCTTGCACATATGCTAGACAGAAAGGTTTGCATCTACACAGTATACTTCTTCAAATAATGTGTCTACAGGTTGATATTTGCATGAGTTCTGCCATTATTTGTAATTCTTTGCATGATATTTGTCAATACTACATGCATTTAGGTCAAATATGCTAATGATATTCAGTTATCTATAGGATGTCAGCATATTTCTTTGTTTTGCTTATTATTTATCACGATTTGCAGTTATGGAAGTGACTTCAATGAAATTAAAAAAGGGAAATGAATGACAAAGATAGGGTTTAAAGAATGAGATTCCCAAAATTATTTAACTAAGATCACTGATCCACATACATGTTCCGATATAGTAATAAAGCAAAGAAAAACTAGAATCATACTTCACCAGGACATTCCACAAATCTGCATGATCCAGTGCAAATCTTCAAAGGAAAAGTTGACAACAAGATGCAATGAAATGAAAGCGCTTCTATTTGATCATAGGATTCACCATTACATTTCCATAAATCAACTTGAAGATTATGTAAAGTTTACAATTAGGATGTAATCTGAAGCTTCATCTCCATTCAGTATGCTTAGAACAAGTATATTTACAATGATCTGAAGAAAGAACCTTGACATTTCAACAATTTAGTCCTCATTAGTCTCAGTAATCCGATCTCTTATATGAAATTGGCTTGGGGTCTAATTTTTTTATGATTAGCCTACCTCTCCCTTTTTACAGAGTAAAGGGGCCCAATATATATCTCTGAATATTCCCAATACGGTTCCCAAAAAACCCTAATTAATCAATGGTCTACACCTCAAGTGTATCATCAGACAGTGGAAAACCAATCCTGCCAAAAACTTGAGCAGCATATCCATACTGAGTGCCACTCTTTTAATAATGTTTCCACCTGCAATTTCCTCTGCATTAAAAGCCTTTACTCCTCTTTCCTCATTTGCAATCTCTCGTGATCTAATCTGCCTCCTGGGATGTCCTTGCCATTAAATCCCCATTTTATTTCTACCTGCATGCCATTGGGCTCTAAAATGGATTTAAAATCCACTCTCTTTTCTTTCCCACCTTTTTTCTTTGTTATCTCACGAATGCATATCATTCTGATCATCAGCATAATCATCCTTCATCAAAGCAGGCCAAAAATTTCCCATAGTTCTCATCCTTTTGGCCGATGCAATTCGAATTGGCCTACATTTCTTTACTTTGTCTTTGGCGAGACCACCATCGTCAGTGAAGTCCTCTATCACTTTGCTGATGGCCGATGACTGCTTCGTTCCATCTATCTTTGGTGAGACAATGATCGTTGGCTCATTCCTTTAACCTTTCACCAATGGCCAATGATAGCATTGTAACCAATATTCATGCGCACCCGTGGTCAATAAACATAAGTCAATAAAAATACACCACAGTCATTTTTCAATCTTGATCTAACCACTGCAATAAACACACAAGCAATATAATATGCAAAGAATTTTCTGTGTTTAACTTTCTGTTCAGGTCCAAGTAGCACCCCTAACTTGTACTTTTCCTTTTGCATCTATCACTTGTATGTATCGCTTGTATCTGGAGACATGCATTGCAATTTATGCAAGATGATACATACAAATTCCTTTGTATGTCCTTATCGGACTTCAACCCCTTTATAGACCGTAGGTTATTTACCTATCAAATCTGTGATGTATAAAAATGCAATGCATCTTTTGATATACAATCAGACATGATGCATGCTTTATACCATATTTTAATCTCCTTCAAATTCCAGCATGTATGCATAAAACAATGTATGTTATGCAATGTATCTCTTAATATACATTCGGGTTTTGATACATTACATAAATCAGATTTAAATTTCATTTGAATTCTGTCTTGTATGCATCTTGCAATGTATGTTTCGCAACATACATACAAAGCGCGGAATGTACAAGCATTTAACTCTATTTGATAACTTTTCAGTTCTGGCGCTTGTATGTAACCAATGCACGTTGCAATGTATGTTATATATATTGTGAAAACATATGACTTAACCAATTTTAATATTTTTTTGGGTCCGCGCAATGTATATAGCCTTTGTATCTCACCAATATACAAGCCCGCATATATACAAGGACTTAACCTTGGTTAACAAACTTTTTGGATCAGCAACTTGCACATAACCTGTTGTATATCCACTTTGTATATTTTGCACTTTCAAACATACAAACCAAAAAAATACATTCGCTGAACTTAACAAAATATTCATTTCAACTTTCAACTGCATCGGGTCCACTTTGCATGTATAGATTGAACATTAGTGAAACAAATACAAGGCAAACAATGTATATAAACCCGATATACAAAACCCTTTGTATGTGCAACATATAATGACCTAACATACAAAGACCATTGTATATGCAACACGATGTACAAACCCCTTTGTACATTTTACCAAAACACTCATAACTTGCAAAATACAGGAAATTTTAAGATGGTTCAAAAAAAACCCCTATCCATTTTTGACAAGGAACTCACCCATATTTAGCTCTAGTACTCAATGCAATTTTTTATTTATTTTCAACAAGGTTTGCAACTTTTCACTTCTTTTTGCCTTTACCACCAAGCAGAACAACACACACATAAGCAAAAGCAACAGCCATAGTAGGGGTCCTCATTTTGCTAAGGAGTAAAATGGGGTGTGTTGTGAACATCACAACAACTAGCAACCAAACAAAACAATCAAATTAAAACCATTAAAGAAAATGAAATGAAATAAATTCATAATTTCCAACTATTTTCTACAAATCATTATCTAACTTGAGACTTAATGTATTCAATAAGGTGCATGAATTTTGCAATTCAGTTTAAGTGGGTGCACGTGATTAATAATCCTCATCTTAAAAATTAGTTGAACAACTAGTGACTAACATTAGACTACATAGTTGATGTCATTCTCTTATAGCCAACCAGATAGAGCCTTGCTACCAGTAGGCATCCATAGCCCCGACAAGGTTATCATTACAATTCTCTTAAGTAGAGCCCCACTGCCAGTGAGCGTCTATAGCCCAGTGGAGTTACTTAGATGGCTTAATTTGGATTTTCAATAAAATCTATTTTATTTATTTATTTTTATATTTTCATAGATATTTGATAAGATATTGCAATTATAACTTCATGATGCAAGGAATGAGCACTTGCTGGAATTAAGTTGAGAATTGTAATGGTAGCAAGGGTGACCTCTAATTTTTCACCTAATATCTATACTGGTATGTTCAACAAACCCAAGGATTTTAGGTGTGTCATTGTGAGAAACATTCCTTGAATACTCAACCCATTCTTATTAAATACAAAATTTCACAAGTCAAACAACTTTCTACATTCATGACAGTCACAACAAGTTATGCATTAATTTGAAGTAATTAACCTAAATGATCTAAATTTTCCATTATTTTTAGTGGTTGTTAGTCTGCTCCTTCATACTCTAAACCAAAATAAAGATCCATGCTGAGGAAATACAACAAAGCAACCAAAACAAATAGGCTGTACAAACAACTATACAGAAATGTAAACTATGATACACATGACTGTCATGGCACTACTTTAGGCTTGAAAATAGTGTTTGAGGAACTGTCCATTGACTAGTAATGGAACATCCTCATTGGTTAAGGTCTTAAGCCTGCAGGTGTTGTCTCCTAAAATTTTAAAAATTTGAAATGGACCTATCCAGAGTTTATCAAACTTACCATGATCACCTTTCCTTTCATGCATTTTGTCCCACATCAGGACTAAATCTAAGATTTTGAAAGCCTTAATTCTATCTCTTTTGTCAAACCAGTGCTTGACAACAGCTCGATGTTTAGCAAATCAGTCAATTGCTTCACTTCTTTTTTCTTCCAGGTGTATCAACTGAAGCAACCTGACTTCTTATTTATTATCTATGCCCAGGTATTCTTGTGCAAACTATAGTGTAGGAATATTTAAGTTAACAAGGAGGATGGGATCCACCCTATACACTAGATGAAAAGGAGAATTTCCTAATGCAGCCTTATTCCTAGTTCTATCTACCCACAAGGCATATTTCAATAAAGTGTTCCACTCCCTTGTGTTCTTTTCTATTAATTTCTTTATGATGTTCAAAAGGTTTTTGTTTGTGGATTCTGCTAATCCATTCCCTTGGGGATAGTAATTTGAGGAGAATTTCAAGATGATCCCATAATCAAAAGCACAACTTCATAGTTTAATTAAAGCAAAAGTAGACCCATTATCACATACTAAAGCATATGGAACTCCATACCTAGTCACTATATTGCTTTCCAAAAATTTAATGACATGTCTTACTGTAGACCATTTCAATCCACCTGGTACAGTAGTTAGTAATAGTTAAAACATACCTGTGGCCTGAAGATGATGGAGGATTGATTGGTCCTATGAAGTCCATTCCCCATTGAGCAAATGGGCACATCGCCATCATTGGCTGCAAAGGTTGAGCATCATATCTTTCTCTATTTGCAACAACCTGACACATATGACAACTTTTAATGTGTCCATCAGTATCTTTGAAAATTGTGGGACAATAATACCCTGCCCTGAGGATAGCATGAGTGGTGGATGAGGATGATCCATGTGTAGTCCCAAACTTATCATGCAATTTTGCCAACACCTTATCTACTTCTAATCTCTCTAGGCACCTTAAGTATATCCCCTCATAGTTTTTTCTTGAAAATGACTCCTTTTATCATTTATTTATGTGACCTTGTCATTAAGGCTCTCCTTTGTGAGGCCTGCAATCTTAAAGGACATCTTCCAGTGATCAAGATGTGCCTAATATCTGAATGCCTTTCTCCATCTTCCTTGGAATTTATGACATATTGCTGGCTCCTGATATTGGGGTTAATTTCTGATATCATCTAGCTCAATGCTTGTCCCCTTTACCAACTTCATGGGTGTTATGTCCATATCATATTCTTAAAGGACAATGATCCATTTAGCTCTTTTCTCACCTGGTTTGCTTTGCATTAATAATATCTTTACTGTTGCATCAGGTACTATAGCAACCACTTTACTTCTTAGCATATAATGCCTGAACTTCTTAACTGCTCAAACTAGAGAAAGCACCTGTCTTTCAATGTCCATGTATCTGAGCTCTACATCTTTGAAAGGGCAGCTCATGAAGGCTATAGGCTTTTCCTCTTTTTCTTTATTTCTCTGTGTCAACACTGCTGTAGAAGTATGTTCTTAAGCAAAGGAGTAAATGTAGAAATCCCTGGTATAATCTGGACTTACCAGAACTGGAGCATTTGATATGGCTTTCTTAATATCTTCAAAAGCTACTCTAGCTTCAGGTGTCCACTCAATTTTAGTATCCGTCTTGAGCATTGCATTCAAGGGTCTGACAATCTCTGCAAAGCTAGTAATAAATTTCCTAAAAAAATTAATCTTACCAAAGTAAGATTTGAGCTCCTTCTTGCTTCCAGGAAGCTGTATCTTCATGATGGATTCCACCCTGTCAGGGTCAATGATGACCCCATTTTCTGTTATCAGGTGGCCTAGTAATTTCCCTGTAGTCACCCCAAATATGCACTTCTTAGGGTTTAGGGATATCCCTTATTGTTCACACTTCTTCAGCACCTTTCTCAGGTCATCCACATGGTTCCCACTATCTTTAGAGAAAACTATCAAATCGTCCATGTATATAACTATGCATTTACCAATCAAGCCTCTGAAGGCTATGTCCATTGCTTGCTGAAACATTGCCCCAGCATTTATTAACCCAAACGACATGTGCCTGTAAGCAAATATTCCCCACTTTGTAGTGAATGTGGTTTTTAATCTGTCAATTTCATCCACCATCACTTGGTTGTAACCTGAGAAACCGTCCAAGAATGACATCATCTTGGCACCATTCATGATTTGTGGGACTTCATCCAGAGAAGGAAAAGGATAATTATCCTTTTCAAAACCTCTATTTAAGTTCCTCAAGTCCACACACAATCTGATGTCACCATTTTGTTCCTTACTGGGACTAGGTTTGCCACCCATGTGGAATGTCTCACAGGAAATATGATCCTAGCATCAAGCAACCTTTTCACCTCTTCAAAAATAATGGGCTCCAGTAAGGCATTGATGTGCCTTTGTTTCTGCCTAAAAGGCTTGGCATCTGACTTCAAAGGTATTGTATGAGTGATGACTTATGTGTCGTAAGTTTTTAGTTCATCATATGTCTAGGCAATGACATGAATATAGTCTTTGAGAAATTGGGTTATTCCTTCCAACTTCTCTTTTATACAAACTTTTTCAATCAGGAGGTTTCTTTTTTCATCATTTTGTCCAATGTTGACCTGTGAATACTATCCTCCATCAGCCTTTGGGAGATCCTGTTGTTTTAGTATGTTGTCTAGGTCAAATGCTCTTTCAAGCTCTATCATTCCCTTAGGAATTCTGTTACTAGGCAACTCTAGGATTTCTTCTTCTTCCCAGACATGGTCTTCCATATTTATTTCATCTATGATCTGTGCTTCAAAAACATCTCTATTGGAAATGAAGTCCAATAAATGCTGATCATCATCAAATACTTGAAGATTAGTTACATTATTTGGTACAGAAGACACTGATACTAATTCTACTAAAAATCTTTTCAGACCAGATATGGATAGTGGTTCCAAAGTACTTGTAATCTAGGCTAAGGCATCTGCCTTGTGATTTTGTTTTCTGGATACATGTGTGATGTTGAATGCATCAAAATCTTCTATCAAGTTCCATACCCTATGTATGTAATTGGATAGCCTTTTGTAATTGCAAGAGTATGTACCTCTTACCTATCTCACAACCAATTCCGAGTCTCCATAGACATGCAAAATTTTCACTTTTCGTTTAAGTGCAAACAATATCCCATGAATTAGAGCTTCATACTCCATCACATTATTTGTACATGGGAACTCCAATCTATATGCTGCTAAGTAGGATTTTCTAGATGGATCTATAAGGTCTATCCCTACTCTAGCTCCTTGTTTTGACTTAGATCCATCAAATCTAAGGAACCATGGCTTATCTTCAATCAAAGGCTTATCTGGGCCTTCCTTTTTCTTTTTATCTCTAGCAGCTGCACCACTTGATATCCATTTCAATTTTGGTGGCTCACTTTTCTCAACCCTCACCTCATCTGCCTTATGTGAGGCTGATATCTCTTCTTTTCTTTTATCATCAGAAGATAAATCTTCTGAACTAGGTAATATTTGCTTCTTTAGAATATCCAGACATAGTGAACAGGCAGTTTTTGAATGAGGTGCTTCATGTAACCTGCACCATCCCTCAATCAAGACATCTTGTGGAGATCTTTTCCACTGTGTCATCTTTTGAGTCTCTTTCGACAAAAACTCCTCAAACTTGGAGAGATTGCTGCCCCTATCCTCATCAGACAACTCATAATTTGATTCCACTAAGCAATCACTCCCTGGGGTGATTTTCTTCTTGTTCTTGGCATTACTCTTGTTGGATACCAGTATCTCTTATGACATCTGAATAGAACTTTCATCTTGATATGCACATTCTCCTATTCCTGCATAAGACAAACAAAAATTAGTTTCGCTATCACAATCTATGGAACTCACCGCAGATGATGATGAAGATGCTCCATTGTATGCTTGTTCTATCTCCAACATGTCTAAACACGCATCACAAGTCTTTTCAGAATAAGCTTCATTATGCAACCTGCACCATCCATCAATCAGAATATCATGAACAAACATTTTTAACAACTGACACCATTGCACCTCTTTAAACAAATGCATCCCAAAATTCTTGAAATGATCTGCCTCTATTCCATTCTTAGGATTATAATCAAATTCTAAATCTACTTCATCACCCTGAGGGTTATCATCATGATCATGGACATCAAACATCAGGATCTCCTCTATGCTGGCAGTTTGGGGTCTTATGGAGTAAACTCTAGGTTCCACATCCACATACATGATTTCATTGGTTTTGTTATATTCAGTGATCATGTGTTTCATGTGAGGTTCAACATCTATCCTTATTTGATTTGGTATTCCTCTCCAAGTTAACCACATATGACTAAAATCAGTTGACATGTATCCATTAAGGATTTTTGACCAGTCTCTACTGAGTAACATCCCATATGTATCAAGTATATCAACTACCTAGATATCAATATAGTACTAATTTCTGGGATCTAATGCTAACTACATGTGAATGTGAGTTAGTTCTCCTACCACACTTACCTCTATCCTGTCCAATTGTGTTAGTTTCTTTAATGATTTCACAGGATGTAACCCTAAAGCATTGCATATGGATAGGGGCATTACATTGGTAGATGCTCCTGAGTCTACTAAGCAGTTGTGCAATTTTTTACCAAACATCCTTATGGTAAGTTGGAAAGGAGGTGACTCACTTTTGTCTTTGTAGAGGGTCATGTGGGAAGTCTCTGTAGCTTGAATAGTAGCTGAGGTTTTATGTTTAACATTAGCATCCCTAGCAGCATGATCTTTATTTCTAAACTGGCTTGAGGTATGACTATCCTCCTTTTGAGTAGGGTCATCTAATGATTTTCATGAAAGCATTCTTGGTAGCAGGGGTTTTAAGCAGCTCTAACAATGACAGGTTGATTTTAACCTTTTTCATTTCATCTGCCAGATATGTTACCAATTTGTCAAATTCAGGAGGCAGATTTGTAGCTTTTGGTGTTGTATTATGTGGTGCCAAGTACTGATCATTGACTTTAGAAAATCTAGGGTTATTACTTGCCTTAGGATCAGGTGGAGTGTTGAAATTGTTTGGAGGCAAGGATCAGTAGATCTATTTGAGTTATTCCTCAAGTTGTAATTATGCCTACCCTAAGGTTGTTGTTGATAAGAATTTACCTCCTCATGTTCAATTGATGGCTCATTCTCATCCTCAAATGGAAAAACATAGTTAGATTCGAAAGCTATGGCTGATTCCTCACATGTTGAGGTGTAATCCTGATGAGATGAAATTGTCTGCTGATAAGGATGGTGTATGAAACTTTCTAGCACTAAGGCAGAATCATATTCATAGGGGACAATTTCATTTCCCTCTGCATAAGGTGGATTTCCTAAAGTATTGGACACTTCAGTTTGGAAAATACTTGCAGCAATCCTGAACTGAGGATAGTCTAGCTCTGCATGAGCATTGGTGTTATGTATCCTGCACGAGTTTGTAAGTGCTTCCTCTGTAAGGTTTACTCTAGTGGTTTGCCTAGGTTCACTAGGAGGCTGATTGTCTTGGGGTGATGGTAGAGAACCATTATTTGGCCTAGTGTTCTACACTCTAGGCTGTCTCGGAAGATTATTGTTGCCATTATTGTTATTGTAATTATTGTTGTACCCCCTATCTGGATAATTAGGTTTGTCATTAGCATAGCCTCTATTATGATTTGGTTGATAATAGAATTTCTAACTCCTCAAATGAGTGATCTTGGTAGTAAGTTTCCTTAACTGTGTTGATATTTCTTTGATTTCTTCTTACTCTTCCTAAACCTTGGCCACTGCATTCTCTGTCTAAGGCTTGAAAAAGGAAGATCCATTGTTATTGTTGGATTGTTCCACAACTCGAGGTACTTGTGTTTGTCCTGGATATTGTAACATCTGGCCAATCCCATTTGGTGGTGGCATGATCCTGAGTGGAGGTATCTGCAAAGGGGCTAGCATCACTACTAGAGGTATCATGGCTCCATTGGTCTATTGGTGAATAGGATATGTAGGATAACTAGGAAGTGTAGGGAAGGCAATGTTTGGTGTGGTAGCAGGAGCCAATTGCTGGTTGAATTTGATAGCTTCTTCAAAATTTTCTGCCAAAGTTGTTACACCAGGATGTGTTCTCCTAATAAACATAGAAGTCAAGGGATCTAAAGCTTAGTAATAAATGCTCCTAGCAGCTTCATTTGTTACAACATAGGGAGCAACTAGCTTAGATAGCATCTTTTGGAACCTAGCATTGAAGTTGGCAATAGGTTCTCCTTCAAATCTTGTGATTGTGGCAAATAAATGATAATTCATTGAAGGGTCTACAGGTACTTTGAACCTGTCCTTAAAAGCTTTTTCCAAGGCAGCCCATGAACTAACTGAACCTTGACCAAGATTGATATACCAGTTATAAGCCTCTTCCCTTAAGGAAAATGGAAATAACCTGCATACTACATCTTGATGTTTAATTCTAACCCTACAACAAGCTTCCTTGAACGTTTTGATGTGATCATCAGGATGTAGGACAAATTTTATCAGGATTCTTAGGCAAAGCATGATATGCATTGAAAGTCAAAGGTGACTCTACTATGAAAAATGACATTGCAACCAGTGGAGGTTGGACTTGAGGTATGACCCGTTGAGGTTGGACCTGAGGTGTGACAGGTGATCCTATAGGTATTTGTAAGCCAATAGGGGTTACAAGATCATGCTCTGGTGAAGCTCCTGACGCACTAGAACCAAGAGTGTGATGAATGTTGACAGTTCTAGGTATAAATCCCCTGATAGGTATTTCTTCAAAGAGTCCACTAGATCTAGACCTGGTATTTGGCCTGAAAGCCAGGATTTCTTAAATTTAAGGAAAATTGGCTAGTTTACTATAAAGATAAGTTGAAACTCCCTAGCCAAAGCTTGCAATATTTATGCTTAATTTTGAAAGCTTCACAAATGAGTAGCATGTACAAACAACATTTTTTTTTCTTTCTGTATATAGCTTCAAAATACAGAGATAATCGAGTGTTACCTTTCTGACTACACCATCAACTTGGCCAAAACTTACTAATGATGAGAGAGGCCCTCCTTCTAGCACTAGTGTAGTGTTGATGACGATGTTACTCACACAAAAACACACAAAATAAAAGTTTACACAACAACCTTTATTTATCTTGAAAGATACGATGAATTTAAAGAATTCATGATCCCAAGTCTCCATTGATTAGTTCATAATCTACTGATGTAACTCAGTGGTTGATGTGTCTTGTTGTTAATCATTCAGGGGCCTTACGTTGATCAATAGATTATGTTTCTTGCACATATGCTACATAGAAAGATTTGTGTCTACATAGTATACTTCTTCAAATAATGTGTCTACAGGTTGATATTTGCATGAGTTCTGCCATTATTTGTAATTCTTTGGATGATATTTGTCAATACTACATGCATTTAGGTCAAATATGCTAATGATATTCAGTTATCTACAGGATGTTAGCATATTTCTTTGTTTTACTTATTATTTATCATGATTTACAGTTATGGAAGTGACTTCAATGAAATTAAAAAAGGGAAAGAAATGACAAAGATAGGGTTTAAAGAATGAGATTCCTAAAATTACTTGACACTGATCCACATACATGTTTTGATACAGCAATGAAGAGAAGAAAAACTAGAATCATACTTCACCAGGCCATTCCACAAATTCGCATGATCCAGTGTAAAACTTCAAAGGAAAAGTTGACAACAACATGCAATGAAATGAAAGTGCTTCTATTTGAACACAGGATTCACCATTACATATCTAGAAATCAACTTGAAAATTACGTAAAGTTTACAATTAGGATGTAATCTAAACCTTCATCTCCATTCAGTATGCTTAGAACAAGTATATTTACAATGATATGAAGAAAGAACCTTAACATTTCAACAATTCAGTCCTCATTAGTCTCAGTAATCTGATCTCCTATATGAAATTGGCTTGGGGTCTGATTTTTTTATGATCAACTTCCCTCTCCCTTTTTACAAAGTAAAGGGGGCCAATATATATCTCTGAGTATCCCCAATACGGTTCCCAAAAAATCCTAGTTAATCAATGGTCTGCACCTCAAGTGTAGCATCAAACGGTGGAAAACCAATCCTATCAAAAACTCAAGTAGCATACCCATACTGAGCGTCGCTATTTTAATAATGTTTCCACCTGCAATTTCCTTTGCATTGAAAGCCTTTACTCCTCTTGCCTCATTTACAATCTCTCATGGTTTGATTCGCCACCTGGGATGTTCTCACCATTAAAGCCCCATCTTTATTTCTACCTACACACCATCAGGCTCTAAAATGGATTCAAAATCCACTCGCTTTGTTTTCCCACCTTTTTTCTTTGTTGTCTCACGAATGCATATCATTCTGACCATCAGCATAATCATCCTTCATCAGAGTGGGCCAAAAATTTCCCATCTATCTCATCCTTCTGGCCAATACAATTCCAATCAGCCTGCATTTCTTTACTTTATCTTCGGTGAGACCACCATTGTCAATGAAGTCCTCTATCGCTCTGCTGATGACCAATGACTGCTTTGTCCCATCTATCTTCGGTGAGACAATGATCATCGGCCCATCCCTTTAACCTTTCACTGATGGACAATGATAGCATTGTAACCAATATTCCTGTGCACCTGTGGTCAATAAACATAAGTCAATAAAAATACACCACATTCATTTTTCAATCTTGATCTAACCAATAAACACACAAGCATTATAATATGCAAAGAATTTTCTATGTTTAACTTTCTATCCAAGTCCGAGTTGCACCCCTAATTTGTACTTTTCCTTTTGCATCTATCACTTGTATGTATCACTCGTATCTGGAGACATGCATTGCAATTTATGCAAGCAAATACATACAAATTCCTTTGTATGTCTCTGTCGGACTTTGACCCCTTTATAGACCGGAGGTTATTTACCTATCAAATCTGTGATGTATAAAAGTACAATGCATCTTTTGATATACAATCAGACGTGATGCATGCTTTATACTATATTTTAATCTCCCTCAAATTCTAGCCTATATGCATAAAGCAATGTATGTTATGCAATGTATCTTTTAATATATATTTGGGTTTTGATACATTGCATAAATCAAATTTAAATTTCATTTGAATTCTGGCTTATATGCATCTTGCTTGAAGTATGTTTCACAACATACATACAAAGCGCAGAATGTACAAGCATTTAACTCTATTTGATAACTTTTCAGTTCCGGTGCTTGTATATAACCAATGCACATCGCAATGTATGTTATATATATATATATATATATATATATATATATATTGTGCAAACATACAACAACTTAATCAATTTTATAATTTTTTGGGTCCACGAAATATATATATCCTTTGTGTCTCACCAATATGCAAGCCCACATATATATAAGGACTTAACCTTGTTTAACAAACTTTTTGGGTCCGTGGCTTGCACATAACCTGTTGTATATCCACTTTGTATATTTTGTACTTTTAAACATACAAACCAAAAAAATACTTTCACTACACTTAACAAAATATTCATTTCAACTTTCAACCGCGTCGGGTCCACTTTGCATGTAAATGCATACAAGGCAAACAATGTATATAAACCCGATATACAAAACCCTTTGTATGTGCAACATACAATGGCCTAAAATACAAAGACCATTGTATATGCAACTCGATATACAAACCCCTTTGTATATTTTACCAAAACACTCATAACTTGTAAAATATGGGGAATTTTAAGATGGTTCAAAAAGAAACCCCTACCCATTTTTTACAAGGAATTAACCGATAAAATGTAATTTTTTCTTTATTTTCAACAAGGTTTGCAACTTTTCACTTCTTTTTCCCTTTACCACCAAGTAGAACAACACACACACAAGCAAAAGCAATAGCCATAGTAGGGGTCCTCATTTTGCTAAGGAGTAAAATGGGGCATGTTGTGAACATCACAATAGCACCCCATTCTTCTAGGCTTTTAGGTTCTGGATTTGACATTTGAGCATCAGTTACAATATTTTCTCAGTTTTGACCTCCAACAGATTCTCACTTTCAGGACTTGGATGGTCCCTATTTCATCCTCTAACACTTCATCTTCATAGACACAAGTTCTGATATCTTTATAACCCTCCTTGTGCATTCAGATTCTGAGTTTCAGTCATTTTCTGTTTGTTATAAGTTGATTATCTTAGAACTAGGGTTTTATGCATATTCGACCTAGGGTTTGATTATCAAAGGCCTGGTTAATTCTTATCTTTCCATAGTAAACAAGAGTACAAGATCTATAGTTGAGTCTACCTCCTTTTGGTTGTGGTTAAGCTCATTCTTGTCCTTGAACGTTATTGTGGAAGAGGATTTGATATAGTGTGTGTGCTCGTCTCCATCATTCATCTTTTCCTCTTTAACAATCCCAAAACAAAATGGATCAAGAAAATCAAATGAATAAAATTACTTAATATGAAAAAATATCAAAATTAATAGAAGCACCTCACATATAATAGGCTACCACCACCTTATAATTTATATAAGAATGTTGGTTCTAAGATTTTCCATCCTAGTTCCACATCCAAACTTCCTAATGCTAAAACCAAACTCCATAATCTACCATGTCAAGTTTGATGAGTAAAAAATACATTAAATAAATCTACATCACCAACCTCTCTAGTGAAATCAAATCCATTGCAATCATCTAATTCCACATCCCAAATCCCCTATCAAAATCCAAAATCATGTCTTCAAGCCAAAAATCTCAACTCCCAAGTCCATCATGTTGTGGCAACAAAACTTCACCATATGGGCTATAATGATACCCTATCAAGATGTAAACATTCAAATAAGGCCAAATTAGTTATCAATGAGGATCATGACAACCCTAAAGGATTGTATAAGAGTTTTTGCATTCTAATGAAGTAGTTACTCTAGGAAAGTCACTATTGACCTGCTATGACAATCGCATCTACATCAACTGAATCCAATAGACAGGGACATGTGAAGATCCTTTGAATATCTAACTATCAATGCCATCCAAAATAAATAAAAAATCTATCTATCATTCATCGAATGGTGGAAACCATTTCATGGCACCTTAGATAAGTACCATGATTAGAACCCATTTATGGGTGTCATGTGTAGATTGATTATCTATGTATCTTACACTTGGGACCACATTGTCTCATCTATCCCATCCTATCATCTCCCTCCCATCTTGTCATTCTTATCCATTGTATCTACATACCTTTTTTATTTAACCAACCTATCTAGCCTCTTACTTTTGATCTTGATAATGACAAGGGAATAATATTGGAAAATTCTTTTGATTTATCTTGATATACCTAATATTTTCCAAACAATCCTATCACCCTATCATTGCAAACATTTTTACACAAAGTCATAAGCGTAATACCTAGAGTGGGGCATATGATTCCTATGCAACACAACCCTTGGAGATAATATCTTGAACCCCTTCATCCATCCACTATGCATCCCCCATCCATCGCATCCCTTATTTCCAATCCTTTAATCCATCCAACTAGCATTCATCTTTCATCCATCCTATCCCTTATTGCAAATCCCTTAATCCATCCATACACCATGCATCTTTCCATTCATCACATCCCTTGTTTCCAAATCCTAAATCCATCCATCCACCATGCATCTTTTCATCCATCTTATCCACTATCAATAATCTTTTTATCCATCCATCCAATCCTACCTTCATCCTTGTCCCTAGACTTGGTATTCCCTTGTCATTCCTATCTAGAAAAAAGGCTATCCAAATGCAATCCAATGCAACCATCTCATAGAAAAATTTAAGAAATAAATCCAGGTGCAAGCCATCCTTAATCCACACCAATGTAGCCAAGAAAATCTATGTCCAAATCATCCAATTGCATCCAT
This sequence comes from Cunninghamia lanceolata, assembly GCA_027924645.1. NCBI lineage: Eukaryota > Viridiplantae > Streptophyta > Pinopsida > Cupressales > Cupressaceae > Cunninghamia > Cunninghamia lanceolata. The sequence goes on from BSBN01000892.1 coordinate 13,703,183, forward strand.
GGTATTGTTCCTAGTCTTGCTATAAGTCTTGATAAAAAATCTATCAACATCCAAACTTGCTTAAGAATGTAGACTATCTTAAGTATAGTAATCAAATCCAATCAACTCTTTCTTAAGAACTTTACCAATCTTAACTATAGAGATCTATCTTTATCAAGGGGAATACAATACTGGCATATGTTATAATGAAGGATAAGCTTAGCTATTTGTTTATCGGTGATATAGGTGAGTGGAACAACCTCAACCCACTTCGTAAAGTACTCAGTGGTGGAGATGATGAATTTATGGCCATTGGATGAAGATGGGTGGATTTTTCCAATGAGGTCTAGTCTCCACTGCGAGAAGGGCCACAAAGTAGTAATTGGTTGCAACTCTTGTGAAGGTGCATGAATTAAATCACCATACTGCTGACTTAAAAGGCACTTCCTGACAAATTGATGAGCATCTTGTTCCATGGTTAGCCAATAATAGCCCATTCTTTGTAGAATTTTAGCCAGGGTAGGAGCACTACAATGTGCACCATAGGTTCCCTCATGTACCTCATGTAAAGAAGTTTGGGTTTATTCTAAGTTAAGGCACCTAAGGAGGGTTCCATTAAGAATCCTTCAATATAAATTATCACCGAGGATAGTGAAGTGGGAGGAGCAACAAATGAAGGATTTTCATTGGGTGTTTTATAGGTTGGGTTGTAGGGTATTATCATAAAGGTATATATAGATGTCGTGGTACCATGGGGAATCAAGACTAACAAGTTTGCATACAATCTCCATATTTGGGACATCATAGGTAGGAATGAACAATTAATCAACCAAGAATTCAAACTTCTGGCTATTCTATGGCATATCAGTAAGAGACCCAATTGTAGCCATGACATCTACTACTTTGTTATTTAATATAGGTATTTTTTCAAAATGGATCTCAGAGAAATATTGCTTAAAGCTATCAACCATTCTCTTGTAGGGAAGTGACTTGTCATCTTTATTTTGGTATTCATCATTGACTTTCTTAATGACAAGTTGGGAATCACCATAAACATGAAGCTCTTTGATCTACCATTGGATGGCCATTCTTAGTGTCATAATTAAAGCTTCATACTCAGTAATGTTATTGGTACAAGAAAATGTGATTCTATAGGCCTTTGGAATATAATAATCTTACAGAGTGACAAAGAGGATCACTGCTCCTAAACCATGATGTGTATAGGACCCATCGAAATAAATTATCTAATTTGTAGGTGAAGTGATAGAGAAGACAACTTCATCTGGAAACTCTTATATGAGTGGATAATCTTCATTGATGGGTGCTTCAACTATTTGACAAGCTATTAGTTGTTCCTTAATGGCCTTGTGATCCACATACACAATGTCAAACTTGCATAAGATCATGATACATCTTTACATACAGTTTGTGAGAGTAGCCTTAGACAATAGGTACTTTAGAAAATCATTTTTTGAGATAAGCTTTATTTTATGATTAAGCATATAGTGTCAAAGTTTCTAAGAAGTAAAGACGGCAGCTAAACATGCTCATTCCATTGGGGTTTAGTTAAGCGCATAACCCACTAAAGTATGACTAATGTAATATATTGCTCTTTCTTTTCCTTCTTTGTCATGTTGTGCTAACAATGCCCTGAATGCTACTGATGTTGTGGAGATATATAACAAGAGAGGTTTCCATTGAATAGGTGGCATAAGCATAGGAGGGGATGCAAGATATTCCTTCAATCGATCAAAAGCATGTTTAAATTTGTCATCCCATTGGAATGCTACATTTTTGCACAAGATATGTGAAAAAGGATGGCACTTATCTACAATTTTAGAAATAAAGCATCTAATTTCTTGAAGCTTTCCTTGTAGGCTACGTAATTGCTTGAAATTTTGAGGTTGAGGCATATCAATTATAGCTTTGACTTTGGTAGGGTCCACTTCAATGCCTCAACAAGATACAATGTACCCCAATAATTTTCCAAATGATACCCTAAAAACACATTTCTTTGAATTGAGGTGTACCTTATATTTTTTTAGATGATCAAAGATATTTTCAAGTATGTAAAGGTGGCCATCTCTTGTCTTTGAATTCCCTAGGATGTCATCAACATAGTCCTCCATAGTCTCGTGTAGCATGTGATGAAATATAATAGTCATCACTCTTTGGTACGTGGCCTCAGCTTAAGGCTAAAGGGTGTGACTTGCCAACAACATGTTCCTCATGGACATATGAAAGAATTATTGTGCTGATTCTTTTCTATGATATGGATTTGATTATACCCAAAGAAAGCATCCATAAGAGAGCATTTCATGTCTAGCATTAAGGTCCACTATGATGTCTATATTAGGTAGTGGGAAACCATCCTTTGGGCATGCCTTGTTAAGATTGTGAAAGTCTATGCTAACATGAATGCCCCCAGTTACCTTTGTGACTGGAACTATATTAGACACCCATTTTGGATAATCAATGGGGCAAATAAATATGACTTCTAATAGATTTTGTACCTCTACTTTAATGATAAGAGGAATTTGTAGATGAATCTTCCTAATATTTTGGTTTTCTAGTTTGGAATCAGGATATACTATTAGGTGATGAACCACTAGAGATGGATCCAATCCTAGCATGTTAGCATAAGACCATGAAAATTTCTTAGCTCTCTCTTTGAAAGGGGTAGTGAAATCTTGTTTCTCAAATGATGAAAGTGATGCTTCTATGAATGTGATTTTTCAGGTTTCTTCAATATTCAAATTAAGCTCTTGTGTGTCTTCACCCAAGATTGCAGATTTCACTTGATATGTCAATACTTTTGGGAGGTCAATTTCTTCATCCTTTGGCACCTCGTAGAGGTTTTCACCATCAAATACATCCTTTATTTTAACTTTCTTATTGTTTGAAAGTGTCACACTGTGGTTTTCACTAGGGGACTTTGTTTCTATTTTTGTTTTTATTGTGGTTTATGTCCTTTAGGAAGCAATAGAGTGAAAGAGAAATTAGAAATTGTTCATTTAGATGTATTTGGACCTATGGATAATAATTCTCTTGGAAAATGTCATTATTCTATTACCCTCATTGATGATATATCCAGATTCACATGGATTTATTTAATGAAGCATAAATCCAAAGTTTTCACTAATTTTAAAGAGTTCAAATTCTTAGTAGAGAACCAATCAGAACTTAAATAAAAATATTAAGATCTGACAGTGGAGGGCAATATTTCTCTAAGGAATTTGATGAGTTTTGTAAGCATGCCGGTATCATAAGACAAAAGACAACTCCATATACACCCCAACAAAATGGTGTTGCAAAAAGGATGAACTGAATAATAATGGAAAGAGCCAGAAGTATGTTAAATGATGCATAGTTGGATAAATACTTTTGGGAAAAATCTATGAGTACTACTTGTTACTTGTTAAATGTATCTCCTTGTAATGCTCTTGATTCGACACCTTATGAAGTGTGGACAAGTAAGAAACTATTTGTTTCACATTTAAGGGTTTTTGGCTATGAGGCTTTTATTCATGTGCTTAAGGAAAAGTGATCTAAGTTTGATCCAAAAGTACAAAAATGCATCTTCATTGGATATGGTGAGAATTTAAAAAGTTATAACCTTTGCGATCCTCTAACCAGAAAATTTATCTTTTCTAGAGATATGATTTTCGTGGAACTTAGAGTTATTTTTGATCCTATAAAGCCAAAAGAAAAAGAAAAGAAGAGGATAGTGCATTTTGATTTACAACAAGAAAATGCACATCAAAAATAACAAAATTATGGATTAGGAAATGGAGAAGAAGAAGAAGATTCAAGTGAAAGTTTAGATGAGGAAGACTCTATTGTTATTGTTGTCATGAAGGATTGTGCCCTAAATGCTTAGCCTTAAAGCTTGGAAATCTTGTACAGCATGGGAACATTCTTAGACTGTGGGTTCTCTATGATGAGAATGAACCTTCGAAAGAGATGACTCCCTTTAAAAGCCCCTTGGATCTAATGTACTTTTGAGGAAAAGAGATAGAAGGATTGATTAAATAAACTGAACTAAAATTTATCCTAAGGGGGTTGATGCACCAATGATTATATCCTAACTTGCAATATAATTCATAGATATTCTTTAATAAATTTGTTTTTACAACTCAAACTGAACAATCTTATCACAAAAATGTTTCACAAAACTTGGCATGAAAATAGTCCACTTTTGCTGAAGGAAAACCAAACTTTTTCACAACTTTAAAAGTAAAGAATCATCCACACAAACTATAACTTGTGGTAAAATATGCACTGATGTATACTTGCTACAATAGAATGAGATGGAAAAACTTAAAGATTTTGATTTAAAACACAATAAATCCTTTATCAAATCATTCATAAGATAACAAGACACCCGAATTTGAATAGACAAACACTTGATTTTATTGAAAATAGAAGGAAAACTCTGCAATAACTATGAAACTTCTCAAAATAAACTACTGCTACTATGTAAAAACCTATAAAAAGACAAGTTACAATACTAAATATGTCTCTCAATGTGCAAAGGCCAAAGAAAAAGCAATAACTGAGAAAAAGCATAAGCTTTTTCTCCTATAATACAAAAATCTATCCATAAAAGCCAAAAGGAAATCAACTAATGTCTAACTGCACTCCAACTGATGCATGAATAGGCTAGGAAAGCCAACTCCCAGTTGTTGGGTGATAAAGAGAAAAAAGCCTAAAAAAAGTCCTACAACTTGTCCAAAATGAGCTATTTCAGCTCTAAACTCCTCTTCTCTCTCTAATTGACCAAATTGACTTCCAAAAATAGCATAGTTTGACCAAAACTCCAATCAAAAGGCAAAAAATCCTCTTGCATGAGTTTTTAACTACTGTTTTAATTTCTCTTGCATGATTTGAGGGCAATAAATAATTTATTTTAACAAATATTAGGATAATATATTTTATTAATTACCCTAATAAGTGTTATAATAAATTCATGAGGGATTTTCCTTTTATTCTAACAAGTATTAGAGGTAATCTAAATAATCAATATTACCCTAATAATTGTTAAAATAATTACATGTTGTCCTTTGACCATTCAAAAGGAAAGAGAACCTATGATATCTAACAAAGATTTTTGCTTGTGTTAATGTATTCTGACTTAAAACTTGGAAAAAGACCTTAAAAGGTCATAAGTCCCCATCACTTCTTTGATTTACTCCAACACACACGACCTCACGATACCTTGTCTTAGTCAATAACACTCAGGAAAGTGTCGACCCTTGGGATATTAATCTATCCATGATTTGTTTTATCAAAAGGTCATAAAAGACTTAAGAGAAAGCCACTCTTGCATTGGTGCATGATCAAAAAGAACTAGGGAAAAACATGTAAAAGAGTTCTCCAAACCCTAAAAAACTTCATTTGTTTATTCTTTCTCATTGTTTGCTACTACTGAGGGCTTTGGGCACCACCATGTTGTTGTTTGAGACTCTAATGCTCCAGGTAAGCTTCTCTTCTGTGCATATCTTCTAAGAAGATTATGAGAAACCTACTCTCTTTCCTTTTCTTCTCAGACCTTGTTTGAAAATATGGAAAAAAAGTGAAGTATGAAGCCTTTCCTATTCTAAAGAAGACCCCTATTGAAGTATGATTCCATACTGCCTCTTCTGTAACATTGAAAAGATTGTCATTTTCTCATTCTGCATGCATTTACTATGAAAGAAATATGGGAAAAGTTTTTCTTTTTATAAACTGTTGCTCTACTCCTTAGAGAAAATGGTGATTTTCTTTGTGGAACTCTGCTTTGTTGTTTGTGGTATCAGTAAAAGGCTATGGTATTTTGTGTATGAGCAATGAAAACCCCACTCTTTCCTTATGGAAAATTTGTTGCTTGAAAACCTCATGGCTATGTGGAAGCCCTTCTATGTTTTGCAATATTTCTGGGAACAATGGCAGGTGTAACATCATCCTTGCCTAATGTGTTTGTTTCTTTCTTAGAATCTACTGTCATTTCCATTTTTGCATCATTTCTCGGGACAATAATAGGTGGTACATCAGCCCTACCTAATGATGTGTGAAAACTGGTCACTGGCTGCACCCTAGACATGTTCTTTTTCTTTGGAGTCAATACATATGATGGTCCTAAATTTATAGAATGATTATTTGTGGTAAATGTTATCCCAGCTTGTGGAGATGGGTTTGGAGGGCTTTCTACAGTAGTTATTGATGCTGCATTTTTAGGTTCCTTGTTTCTTGACTCTTAACTCTATGACAATGAAAGCCTTGTGGAAGAATCTTTTAAATTATGATCAGATTGCTTGTCATATTGATGATTGTTGGAATTCAACTCCCTTCATTATGGATATTTGATGTAGATGCATTTGTAGTAGCATACAACACTACTTGTGAAATGTACACAACCCACACAGCAACACAACTTTGACTGTATGAACAAGCAAGAAGTTTTTCCTTAAGTATGTTGAGATCAGCTAGTTTCAACCAACCAACATCAAACTACATCATAACATACTAGAGGTTCCCAAGAAAATGTATTCAAACTTTCATGTAGTCCACCCAGAAGAGTCCTCCCATCTGGATTGAAAATCATGGAATGAGCCCTTGTTCCCTCTAGTGCAATTGATCCAATAAGCTCAAATGTCTCAAGATCCTAGAACTTCATAGTCCTGTCTATAGAACCTATAGCGAGAAGAAACTCTTAAGGATGAAAATCCATACACTGAATATGACCTTCATGGCATTTAGAGCCCTGCTAAGGTTGTTAGGGATTGCATGTAGAAGATATCAATTAAATGCAAATAAAGATTAAATAGAGGAATGGAAATACATAGAAATAATAACAGTGAGAGACAAGTTTTAACGTGGTTCACCCAAACTCAGGCTACATCCACCAACAAAGAGTCCAATATTATAATCTAGTAAATCAATCTGATTACAACCAACAATCCTTACAACTTAATACTGCTACAAAATGCTACAATACAATATCAACGAAAACCCTAACTCTTAGCCGCTTTTAAAAAGCCTTATGTCAATTACAAAATAGGGTTTTTTTATGTCGGCCAATATAAAAAATAACTCTCGATGCCTTTATAAAATAATAGGCAATATTTTCTTTAGGGATGCTGCCCCTAGCATCCCCCACTGGGGGTGTTGCCCCTAGAGCCCACCATGGGCTCCACCCCTGGGCCCCCGCCAGGGCGATAAGCCACCCGGGCCCCGTAAGAGGGGCTTTGCCCCCCTACACTCCCCCATTAAATGATTTGAGGGGAAACTGCACTGATAAAAGTGGGAAAAATTTAACCTCTGCGTCTAATTAGGCTCCATATAACAACAATCTCCCACTTGGAGACTAGTCAGACTCCACACCATATCATCTCCCACTTGGAGACTAATCATAACACTGCTAACCTTGTAGCTCCCACTAGAAATAAGCACCATGGACTCTGCTATCTTGATTTTTTGTTTTCAGTCTTGAAGACCAACTGAAGCTGAAGAGAAGCTCATCTTCTCCCTTGTCACTACCTTCGTAAACATATCCGCTAGATTTTCATCTATATGGCTCTTTTATAGCTATAACTGTCCATCATCCAACACTGACCGAATGAAGTGATACCTCAAATGTATGTGTTTGGTCTTTGAATGCAAGGCAAAATTCTTTGTAAGATGTATGGTACTCTGGCTGTCCATAAACAAATAAGTGTTAGCCTATTGTTTGGCCAATTCTTCCAGGAAAGATTGCAGCCATATCATCTCCTTGCTTTCCTCTGTTGCAACTACATACTCTGCCTCCGTGGGTGATAAAGCAACCACCTTTTGCAACTGTGAGATCTAACACACTACTATCCCACGTACAGTAAAGACATAACCTATAGTACTCCGCATGGTATCAATATCCCTTGCCAAATTATCTGAGTCCACATAACCTGCTAAATCAGTATTAGAGCCCCCAAAACATAAGTGTTTATTGGATGTACCTCTCAAATATCTTAGATTCCATTTTACCGCATTCTAATGCTCCAATTTGGGATGACTCATATACCTACTTACGACTCCTATAACATATGCAATATCTAGTTTTGTGCATACTATGGCGTACATTAAACTTCCTACATCTGAGGCATATGGTACCTTGGACATTTTTTCTTCCTCCTCTTATGTCTTAGAACACATCTCCTTAGTCAATTTCAAATGACTAGGAAAAGGTGTGCTGATAGCTTTTGCATTCTCTATATGGAATCTCTGCAACACCTTTTCAACATAATCCACCTGAGATAGAGTCAATTTTTTGTTCTTCCTATCTCTACATATTTTTATGCCAAGGATTTTTTTTGTTGTCCCCAAATCCTTCATAGCAAATGATTGTGCTAACCATTATTTTAACTCTCTTATGTGATCCATGTTAGACCTTGCTACAAGCATGTCATCAACATATAAACATAAAATAATGTAGTTGTCATTATCTGGACAACCCCTTAAAATAAACATAATGGTCAGAATTACACCAACTATAGCCTTACTCAACCATAAAACTATCAAATTTTAAATACCATTGCCGATGTGCTTGTTTCAAGCCATACAAACTCTTCTTCAATCTGTACACCAGTTTCTCCTCACCTTTGACCTCAAATTCTTGGGGTTGTTCCATATATGTCTCCTCCTCCAAATCACCATGGAGAAAGGTAGATTTCACATTTAGTTGTTTCAAATGCAAATTTTCAATAGCCACAATACTTAAAACAATATGAATAAAAGTCATCTTAACAAGTGGAGAAAATATCTCATCAAAATCAATACCTTTTTTCTATGCAAATCCTTTTACAACTAACCTAGCTTTAAATCATTTCTTACCTCCATCTTACTCTTTCAACCTAGAAACCCAATTGTTTGGTAAATCCTTTTTACCTGTAGGCAACTCAAATAATTCCCAAGTCTAATTTTTTAGCAAGGAGTCCATTTCTTCTTTCATTATAAGCTCCCACTAAACCTTTGTATCCACCTGCATAGCTTCATCATACACTTTCGGTTCACTAGCATCTATTAACAAAATAGAATACAAAGACGGAGAAAACCTTTCAAGAGGTCTATTTAGCCTTGTTCACTTTCTAACATTCACTAGAGTTTGTGGTATTTTCTTTTTATTATTTTGGAGCATGAGGAACCATTGGAACATCATTATCTGAAGTATCATCTACCACCACATAATCTTTTTCATTCTTCTCATTCTGCTACAACTGATCTTTGTACAATACCTTCTCATTGAATACAACATCCCTACTTCTCACAATTTTCTAATTTTTAAAATCTCAAAGCCTATAACCAAATTCATCAATACCATATCCAATGAAGGTACACTTTTTTTAATTTTACATCTAGCTTTGTTCTATTTTCAAAATCTACATGTACAAATGGTTCACATCCGAAGGTTTTAAGAAAAGAATAACTCACCTTCTTACATGTCCATGCTTCCTTTGGAATACCACATCCAAAAGGAACTAAAGGACCTCTATTAATTAAATATACAGTGGTGTTGATAGCCTCCACCCACATGTTTAAAGGTAGCCCAGCATGCAATCTCATGGTCCTTACACGCTCCATTATTGTCCTATTCATGCATTCAGCCACTCTATTCTCCTATGGAATCTATCCTATACTATTTTTTACCTATGAATTCCATTAAAGGAACAATAATCCTCAAATTCTTTGCTGCAATACTCACCACCATTATCAGATCTAAGACATTTTAATCTTTTACCCATCTCATTCTCAACAAAGCTTCTCCATTTCTTAAATGTTTCAAATACATCAGATTTGTGCCTAAGGAAATAAATCTAAACCTTCCTAGTTGCATCATCTATGAATGCAATATAATATCGAAAGCCACTAAGAGAAGATACCTGAGCTAGTCCCCATACATCTCTATGCACAAGCTCTAACTTTTCATCTTTCTTTTACTCCCCATCCTTGAGAAAACTGACTCTCTTTTATTTTTCATACACACAACTTTCACAGAAATCCATATTAATACATTTCAGACCTGGTAAAACATTCTCAGAATGAAGTAACTTCATACCTTTTTCACTCATGTGCCCAAGTCTGTTATGCCACAATGTTGTCTCAGAACCTATATTAACTATTTGAGTCTCTTCCTGCGAACCTGCAACAACTATTCCTAAACCTGTTTAAGTAACTTCATACCTTTTTCACTCATGTGCCCAAGTCTGTTATGCCACAATGTTGTCTCAGAACCTGCAGTAACTATTTGAGTCTCTTCCTGAGAACCTGCAACAACTATTCCTAAACCTGTTTATTTTTTCTTTGCAATAGCTAAAGTAGAAGGAACAATATGACTTGTACAAAAATATAAGGTGCCTACTTTCACACCCTTTTCTACTATTAAGGCACCTCTTGAAACCTTCCAATTTTTATCAGTAAATGTAACAATGGAACCTTCATCAACTAGCTGCCCTGCTGAAATTAAATTCCTACTCAGCCTTGGAACATATCTTACCTCTTGTAGTAGCCAGTGATTCCCATTCTACAACTTCATCTTGATTCTTCCCTTTCCAACAATCTGATAGAGTTTGTTATCTTCCAAATAAACTAGCCCAAAATCCCCTTGGACATAATCAAGAAAATAACTTCTATGGGGTGTAGCATGAAATGACACCCATGAATCTAAAACCCATGAATCATTAGCATTATCTAGGGAAAGAATCAAAACATCATCTTCAAACTTATTACTTACCACATTTGCCTCCTTATTGGCTTCTTGTTTGTCTCCTTTATTCTTCTGAGACCATCAATCTTTCTTCAAATGACCTAGTTTCCCATAGTACCAACAATTCTTCTATCCTCTAGATTGGGATCTCTTGTCCTTTGATTTTTCTCGTGACTTTCCATGACCTCTAGAACCATTTCCTCTCTCCTTTGATATGCCCTCGCTTGCTGCATTCAAAACACTACCTGATGTGGACCCTCTTGAGCTTTTCCATCGTATTTCCTCACTAAGGATAACACCAACAACATCATCAAATTTTAAAGTATTTGAACCAAAGACAAAGTTACTTATAGGCATTACCAAGCTATTCCAAATTTCGGGTAAATAACATAATATCAAGAGAGCCCTCACCTCTTCATCAAAATTCACTTTTACAGAAGTTAATTGACTGCAAATCGTATTAAACTCATTTAAATAATCTGTCACAGATCCACCTTCAATCATTTTTAGATTAAACAAACGCTTCATGAGAAATACCTTATTTGACGCTGAGGGTTTTTCATACAATTTAGCCAAAGATTTTGTCAGTTCACTTGTTGTCATCGCTTTTGTTATATTGAATGCCATAGATGGTGCCAGGCACAACTGAAAGGTTCCCAATGACTTTTTGTCTAGAAAATTCTAATCCTCATTAGTCATTGCTGTCAGTTTCTTGGCTATTCCTTCTAATGACCTCCATAAATCCTTCTGAGAGAGATAATCCTCCATCTGTATCTTCCATAACTGATAGTTCTACCCATTGAATTTATGTACCTTCAATTTACCATTGTATACCATTGCTCCCACTCAACCGTGAGACCTTATTGCAAACGATAATTGAGCACAACCCACTCTGATACCACTTGTTAGGGATTACATGCAGAAGATATCAATTAAATGCAAATAAAGATTAAATAGAGGAATGGAAATACATAGAAATAATAACAATGTGAGACAAGTTTTAACATGGTTCACCCAAACTCGGGCTACATCCACCAATAGAGAGTCCAATATTATTATCCAGTAAATCAAACTGATTACAACCAGTAATCCTTGCAAATCAATACCGTTACAAAATGCTACAATACAATATCAACAAAAACCCTAACCCTTAGCCACTTTTATCAAGCCTTATATTGGTTACAAAATAGGGTTTTTTTATGTCAGCCAATATAAAAACATAACTCTTGATGCCTTTATAAAATAAGAGGCAATTTTTGCTTCGGGGGCACTACCCCAAATAGCCCCTGCAAGGGGCTTTGCCCCCAGACCCCCATCATGGGCTCCGCCCCTAGGCCCCCACTGCGGGGATAAACCCCCTAAGCCCCGCAGGAGGGGTTCTATCCCCCCTACACTCCCCCATTAAATAATTTTGGGGGAAACTGTTCAGAAAAAAATGGGAAAAATATAATCTTTGAGTCTGATTAGGCTCCATATAACAACAAGGGTTTCACTCATACTGTGACAAAGTCAAATGGAAAAACCACCTTGGTTGTTGCTCATTTTTTAAGTCATTGGGATAGCCTACTTTTCATGCTGTTGATTTTGAGGAGATAATGAAACGAACTCTGCTTTGCTTTGTAGAAGAAAACCTTGATAGAAATTTATTGCTTCTTCAAAATACTTTTCTTGTATATAGTCATTGCTATTGTTGTCTTTGAACTATTCATAGCTCTTGGTCTGCCTTATTCATAGTAGACTATTCCTTCCATAAATAATCAGGTTGCTCCTATAAAGAGGGAAGTTCCATTCAAGTATGTGATTGTTCTTATATTTCCATTGTGTAGACCTTCACACTTTATAATGATCCACTTTATACACTATCTTCCATATTACCAGCCTTGCATGGTAATGCAAACCCCTATCTGATCAAACCCCTGTCTACTTTTATGCATACTTCTTTTCATCTTTGCAAACTTCTCCATGCTTTCAGAAGATTGTTTTGAAGATCTCATCATTCCATTGTTTACTATGACTGTTGATTTTGCATTGTTACTATCTGCATGCTCCTTTGGTTCCTTAATACCGATGTTGTTGTTCCTTAAAAGCCTTTGATTGTTAGTTGATCAATTTGCTTTTTCCCTTTTTAGGATCTTCAATAAATTAGCTTTCTAGCACAAACATTCAAGAGATCATAATATATGTTGCTCCTTCTTCAAGACTTTGTAGACAGGTCTTAATGGTGTTGTACTTACTTATTTGACTGCTCCTTATTCTTGCAGAGGTTAACTGTCTCTTTTTTTTTGTGAACTATCCCTTCTTTGAATAGTGTCTTCCTACTGGCTATCTTGTTACCTCTAATTGCTCTTTGAGACCTAATTACTCTTTAGCATTATTGGACTGCTCAGAGATGATTGTCAAGGGTATGTGACTGTTCATGCTAGTTTTTCTCATTAATGTCTATTGCTCACTGTCTCTTAGACTGCATTTAATATTGTGCCTCTTTGTCATGATGTCTTCTAATTAGAAGACTATCTTTCTATGTTTGTGGTGTGCTAATCCTTCTTATGTTGAAATGGTTATTTTCTACATTGTCTATGGACTGCTTGTTGGATTTAAGGCATACAACTGAGAGGGGGGGGGTGAATCAGTTGTATAAAACTTCTTGTTCTTTCAAACACTTGATTCTTCATTGTTAGTTAACAGCATATCAATTAATCATCCATGAAAGCATAATACATAAACACAAGAGCAGATAAACATCAACACATTGAACACCAAGATTTTGACGTGGAAAACCTAGTTAAGGGAAAAACCACGGGGTGATTAACCCAAGGATTATTCTCTGTTAGAAGAATAAGAAAAAGAATGGCACTTGCCAATTAGGGCTCACTGCCCAAGCACACTGCTCACAAAGAGGCCCACTGCCTACAAGGAGACACATTGTCTACAAAGTGATAAGAATCACAATCTTGAACTGGAGAATGACATCTCTACCATGTCCGGATCAGTTCCATTTAAGCCCAAAAACCTCTGCTCTGCCTTTCGCACTTCTCTTCACTATGCCACACTCATCCACACAATCCACACTTCGAAATGAACTCACAAACCATTATTTATACAAGACATCGACTTAGGAACAAACATCTAAGTCGGCAAACAACCATAAGAGTATCCACAAGATGAATAACACATCCGGTCAGCCACCACAAGAACATTCGCAGGATGAACAACTCATCCGGTCGGCTAAACAGAGCAAGAACTTCATCCGGAAGAATAACTTCAATTCCGGGCTCTACTATCAATGCGGACCAACAACACAACCTCAACATGATCCAAGAACCTTCACAAGCCTGCCTGAATGACCAAGTACATCCGCACTTTCTTTACTTACTGGAATCTCTTCTCTTCCTTATCCGGAACTTCAAGAACACTGTCTGTCGCCACTGTCATAATGCAAGAGGTACTTCCGGACCTCCAAATCATACACAACTTGAGATGGCACATCACAAGGACATCCCAAAGACTCCTTCCAATCTACAGATTAGGATTATACAGTTCCGGACCTCACCGGACCTTTTTGTGATCCTCTGTCACCTCTGAATACTTGCCGAAACCGGTTCTATACCGACAGCCACAACTCCTTCAGATCTTCATGCGGACCTCTGAAATCTTAACTGAAGCATCTCAAGACTCATATCTACAAACCCTTTAATCCGTATCCTCCGGTTCTCAACCTATACAATACATTTGCCTTCTTCTCATCACGGTTCTTCACTGTTCCTGACTGAGGCTAATTTTCTCAATATCCTCAGCACACAGCTCATCCAATCCTTCTTGTCAATGCAATATGAGTATGTTGACATCAATGACAACACTGGCTCACCTCATACTTGCAACAATCTCCCCCTTTGTCATTGATGGCAACATATGATGTGAAAAACCATCAAGACAAGAACTTCTCCTTTCTGTCACAGCTCCCCCTATCAACAACAACTTTTCACATGTCTTCTCTTCCTTTACTGCTCCCCCTTTGATCATCAACCACTTGTTTTTCACATGTCTTCTCTCCCCCTTTGACATCAATGGCAAAGGGCTCATACTTGCAATTCTCATACATCAGAATCATACCAGCTGCTCCCCCTTAGTTGCAGCTCCCCATCATCAATCCGGATCACAAGATATGACTGTGATATCCACTGGACTAATGCACATCAGTGCATTCTAGTTCATCACCGGAGGGGCCATGACCCCTAACTTCTCCCGGAGATATTCAAAAGAGTCCTTGGGAAGAGGTTTAGTAAAGATATCTACAATCTGATCCTTTGAGGGAACATACTCCAATCTGACTTCTTCCTTGTTCACTTGTTCTCTCAAAAAGTGAAACTTGATAGATATGTGCTTAGTCTTAGAATGCAATACCGGATTCTTAGAAATATTAATTGCACTTGAATTATCACAGAAAATTGTGATAGGCTCCTCATATTCAACTTTAATGTCTCTTAGCATCTGCTTCATCCATAAGATTTGAGTGCAACTACCTGCTGCTGCAATGTATTCTGCTTCAGTTGTAGACAAAGATATTGCATCTTGTTTCTTGCTTAGCTAAGAAACCAATCTCTTCCCCAAAAAGAATGCTCCACCACTAGTGCTCTTCCGGTCATCCACATCTCCTGCCCAATCTGCATCTGTGTAAGCATGAAGAGAGAAATCCGGATCTCTAGGGTACCATAGACCATACTCAACTGTTCCTTTCAGGTACCTAAAAATTCTTTTGATTGCCATAACATGAGATTCTCTAGGATCAGCCTAGAATCTTGCCACAAGACCAACAGCCTGCATTATATCTGGTCTAGTCTGAGTGAGATACAACAATCCACCAATCATTGATCTATACTTTGTCTGATCTGCCTTTGGGGAGTCATCATCTTTGCTCAACTTACATCCGGTTGCCATGGGAGTGTTCATTGGTTTTGAATCTTCCATACCATATTTCCTTAACAATTCTTTCACATATTTGGTCTGAGAAATGAAGATTCCTTTCTTTGTTTGAGTAATTTGCAGACCCAAGAAGAAATTCATTTCACCAAGCATAGACATTTCAAACTCACTTTTCATCTGATTTGCAAAAGTTTTGCACATACTATCTCTTCCTCCAAAAATGATATCATCCACAAACACTTCAACAATCAAAATGTTTTCATGAACAATTTTGAAATATAAGTTACTGTCAGTAGTACCTTTGTTGAATCTAATCTGCACAAGATGCTTATCCAACCTTTCATACCATGCTCTTGGGGCTTGCTTTAGTCCATACAATGCTTTCTTCAACTTGCAGACCATATCATCATTATCAGACAATTGAAATCCATCCGGTTGTTCAATGTAAACTTCTTCTTCCAGATCACCATTTAGGAAAGCAGACTTGACATCCATCTGATATACCTTGAAGTCTTTGAAGGCAGCAAATGCAAGAAATAATCTGACTGCTTCAATTCTTGCCACCGGAGCAAAGGTCTCTTCAAAGTCAATTCCTTCTATTTGAGAGTAGCCTTTGCAGACCAATCTAGCTTTGTTTCTGATAACTTCACCAGCTTCATTCAGTTTGTTCCAGAAGACCCATTTGGTTCCAATCACATTCCTGTCTCTAGGTCTGGGAACAAGATCCCAAGTATGATTTTTCTCAATTTGCATTAATTCATCTTTCATTGCTTTAGTCCAGTTTTCATCATTGCAGGCTTCATTTACTGTTTTAGGTTCAATCTTTGAAATCAGACAACATTCATCCTGATTTTGAGCAACATTCCTTCTAGTTTGCACACCTTTGCTTCTGTCACCTATGATCTGATCTTCAGAGTGGTTTAGTCTTACATACCTTGGAATTTTGGGAATATCCTGCACTGTTGCTCCTTGATCAGGTTCATTCTGACCTATTTCTTCTTCCTGATTTACTGGATCAAGTTGATTCTGACTTACCGGAGGGGATTGAGTCCCTTGAACTTGAACATCATCTTGATCATCTTCATCAAACTCATAAAATCTTGAAGGCTTCTCAATTCCTTCATCAACTTTCACATTGGTGATTTCTATCATCTTCCTCAATCTCTTATTGTAAAACCGGTATGCTTTGCTTTGAGTGGAGTAGCCCAAGAAAATTCCTTCATCACTTCTAGCATCAAACTTTCCTAGATCTTCATCTCTTTTAATATAACACTTGCTACCAAATACTCTGAAATATTTCACAGTAGGAGTGATGCCAAACCAGAGTTCATAGGGGGTCTTACCGGTGTTGTTTCTGATTTGAACTCGATTGAGAGTGTAGACTGTAGTGCTGATAGCTTCTTTCCAAAACATCTGAGGAACATTTTCTTCCAACATCATTGTCCTGGCAGCTTCCTGGATGGTCCGGTTCTTTCTTTCAACTACTCCATTCTGCTGTGGAGTCCTAGGAGCAGACAATTGTCTCCTTATACCCTGCTTCTCACAAAAGTCAATGAACTCACCAGATGTAAATACACCACCTCTATCAGACCTTAGACACTTTAGTTTCAATCCAGTTTGATTCTCTACCATAGCTTTGAAGATTTTGAACTTCTCAAATGCTTCTGATATTTCTTTTAGAAAGGTAACCCACATCATCCGAGAATGATCATGAATTAACAACATGAAATATCTATCACCTTGCAGACTCTTGATTCTTGTCGGACCATAGAGATCAGTATGTACTAATTCCAATAATCTGGTAGAAGACTGATCTTTGCTTTTGAAAGAGACTCTGCTCTGTTTACCTAGCTGACATTCTTTGCACAAACTATTTGTAGGTTTCACCAATTTTGGAAGGTCTCTTACAGCCTGAATATTGCTTATCTTGATGATGTTATCAAAATTCACATGACACATTCTTCTATGCCATAACCAACTCTGATCAACTTGAGCAAATAGACAACTTTTGTTTGAACCAACCAGATGAAACATATTACCTTTTGTTTGAGCACCGGATGCAATTTCAGTTCTGGAGCTTGTAAAGATTCTGCATTTTCCATTCTTGAACCGGAGATCATAGCCTTTGTCCACTAACTGACCAACACTGAGAAGATTGTGCTTCAATCCTTCAACATATAGTACATTTCCTATTTTGCTCTTTCCATCAAAGGAAATAGTTCCCCTACCTCTGATTCTGCCAGCAGAATTGTCACCAAACTTTACCATTCCTCCTTCATACCTTTCCAAATCTAAGAACTTATTCTTGTCACCAGTCATATGGTGAGAACATCCACTATCAATAACCCAATCATCCTTTTCTTCCACTTGAGCAGCCAAAGCTCTTTCCACAACCTTGTGATTGACAGATTCAGAGGATATTGAATCTTCTTCCTTGATGGCAATAAACACCCATTCATTTCCGGATTTGCTTTCTAGTTCTAATTCATCATCTGTTACTCCTTCATTGTCATCTTCTTCATGAACATAATAGCAGTTCTTTTGAAACCTTTGTCTGTTAGTATTAGACCTTGCAGATCTTTCCGGACATCTTGAAGCAAAATGACCAATCTTATTGCAGTTGAAACACTTAAAGGGTAGTTTTCCTTCATACTTACCGGATCCTCTTGGCAGTCTCTTTGCAATGAGGGCTTCAAGTTGAGCTGTTTCTGCTTCTTCTTCTTCCATGTCTCTTCTTGCTTGATCATACCATGACATCTTCCTTGATGAGTTTTCTCCCGGATCAAATCTCTGTTTGCCTTTCACATAGGCACTGGCTTTGAAAGCAGATTCGGTCTTGGGAGGATCATCTCCAAACTCGGTCATTTCAAATGCAGCTAGTTTGCCAGCCAGTTGTTCTCTTGTGATAGTTGTGTGGGCTCTGAATTCATCAATGGCAGCAACCTTGATTTTGTAGGCAGCAGCAAGGGATCTTAGGATTTTGCAGACAATCTCATTTTCATCTAGAGTTCCACCAGCATTTCTAATTCCACATACCAACTCATTCACTCTTGGCATAAAGGTAGTGATGTTTTCATCATCTCTCATCTTCAATCTTTCAAATTTCCCTTTCAGACTTTGCAACCTTGCACTTTTGACAAACTCATCTCCTTCATACAGAAGTTCCAGTTTAGTCAGGATCTCATATGCAGTTGGTAGGTCAATAACATTTGAGAGATCTGAATCATTCAATGCGCTTAGTAGGGCTTCCTTGGTCCGCAGATTATTTTCAGCATCTGTGATTTCATTCAGAGTTGTCAGACCACCTTGTGGAGGTACATATGGTTTTGAGACCATAGCCAAGTATGCTTTTCCCATACATTCCAAGTGACACTTCATGCGACCTTTCCAGAGAGTGAAGTTGGTTCCATCGAACTTCGGACTATCCTTCTTGTATGACGACATCCTGGATCTCCTCAAGCGGTTAAGCTCCTTTCAGAGGAACTTGGTTCTGATACCAATTGTTGGATTTAAGGCATACAACTGAGAGGGGGGGGTGAATCAGTTGTATAAAACTTCTTGTTCTTTCAAACACTTGATTCTTCATTGTTAGTTAACAGCATATCAATTAATCATCCATGAAAGCATAATACATAAACACAAGAGCAGATAAACATCAACACATTGAACACCAAGATTTTGACGTGGAAAACCCGGTTAAGGGAAAAACCACGGGGTGATTAACCAAAGGATTATTCTCTATTAGAAGAATAAGAAAAAGAATGGCACTTGCCAATTAGGGCTCACTGCCCGAGCACACTGCTCACAAAGAGGCCCACTGCCTACAAGGAGACACATTGTCTACAAAGTGATAAGAATCACAATCTTGAACTGGAGAATGACATCTCTACCATGTCTGGATCAGTTCCATTTAAGCCCAAAAACCTCTGCTTTGCCTTTTGCACTTCTCTTCGCTATGCCACACTCATCCACACAATCCACACTTCGAAATGAACTCACAAACCGTTATTTATACAAGACATCGACTTAGGAACAAACATCTAAGTCGGCAAACAACCATAAGAGTATTCGCAAGATGAATAACACAGCCGGTCGGCCACCACAAGAACATTCACAGGATGAACAACTCATCCGGTCGGCTAAACAGAGCAAGAACTTCATCCGGAAGAATAACTTCAATTCCGGGCTCTACTATCAATGCGGACCAACAACACAACCTCAACATGATCCAAGAACCTTCACAAGCCTGCCTGAATGACCAGGTACATCTGCACTTTCTTTACTTACTGGAATCTCTTCTCTTCCTTATCCAGAACTTCAAGAACACTGTCTGTCGCCACTGTCATAATGCAAGAGGTACTTCCAGACCTCCAAATCATACACAACTTGAGATGGCACATCACAAGGACATCCCAAAGACTCCTTCCAATCCGCAGATTAGGATTATACAGTTCCGGACCTCACCAGACCTTTTTGTGATCCTCTGTCACCTCTGAATACTTGCCGGAACCAGTTCTACACCAACAGCCACAACTCCTTCAGATCTTCATGCGGACCTCTGAAATCTTAACTGAAGCATCTCAAGACTCATATCTACAAACCCTTTAATCCGCATCCTCCGGTTCTCAACCTATACAATACATTTGCCTTCTTCTCATCACGGTTCTTCACTGTTCCTGACTGAGGCTAATTTTCTCAATATCCTCAGCACACAGCTCATCCAATCCTTCTTGTCAATGCAATATGAGTATGTTGACATCAATGACAACACTGGCTCACCTCATACTTGCAACACTGCTCCCTTGGCAATACTTAAATGGAACAAATGTTAGGTTTGCATAAGGCTCTACAATATAGACCTCTATCTTTTCATAAGAAATTCTTGTCTTTTTCGTTAGATTTTCTATCATCTCTTCTTAATCATGACTAGAATAGTCACTAAAATGGTAGCTATTTGATCCTATGTATCAGTGTTTGTCTTCTTCTATCTGTTGTTCTAAGATTGATCTTCTTGTTTAAGTGATAAGTGGTTGGCATGATACACCTTAGAGCCTTTTGAACTACTTCTTTTCATGACACTTTCCTTGATTGCCTTCTCATGCATGTTCATTATCTCAAACCAGTTTTGGAGATGGAGGCTATGAACTACCTAATACAAATAGTAACCACTGATGACTTAACACTTCCTGTCTATTAGAGTTTAGTAGATACATTTTATGATCATCATGCTTTCCAAAATAAGGCCACTATCATGTGTGCTACTACTCTCTTTGACCTTGTCCCTGATCAATCCCTCTACCAACTTCTCAGTATGCCACTTAGTAGACCCTTAATAGTGATGACTGTACTGTGTTACTGCTATTACCACCTTGATTTGTCCCCTTTCAGCCTACTGTCCACACAAGTGTCATTGTCTTTTACTTGTGACTATCTCCTTTTAGGCATGTATATGAATTTTCCCTAAAGAGATAAGATTGCCCCTCAAAGTATTAGCTCATATAACTACTTCATCTTCATACCATTATGTACTTCCTATAGTTAACTGCTTCATTCTCTGTGGTCTGCTGATGGTTTCTTGACCATTGTCACTCTCATGAATGTTTAGGCTTGTTTGTATTAGTAGCAGCTCTAATCAAGAATGTAGTAGACTTGAGTTTCTTTGATGGCAGTGATTTCCATATATCATGTATAGTATATACTATTGTTCTTTTATGCCTCCTTTATGATAGTTTGTTATTCCTTTATGTAACTACTTATCCTATAACAACACTATCCCTACCTTTATCTTGTCTGCAATAGACATCTCAAAATATTATCTCTGTGGATCTCATTATATGCTCTTTCTATATACAAATGTCTGATGCTTCTTGTCACTTGATACTATTCCTTGATGATTGCTCTTGATGATGATTGTCACACTTGTCTT
Source organism: Cunninghamia lanceolata (assembly GCA_027924645.1). Classification (NCBI taxonomy): domain Eukaryota; kingdom Viridiplantae; phylum Streptophyta; class Pinopsida; order Cupressales; family Cupressaceae; genus Cunninghamia; species Cunninghamia lanceolata. Next base: position 13,724,722 of record BSBN01000892.1, read on the forward strand.
ACTAACTATCTTTCTTGTAGGCTGCTAGCTCCTTGGCTATCCTAATAGTCCTTCATGACTACCTCTTAACTTCTTTTAGCACTCATACAATGTGCATGACTGTTATGACAGCCTTAGTTCATATCATCAGTGATTAATCTTTTAAGAATACCTGTGCCTACATAGTGAACAAACAAGTTAAGAAAAAAAATAAGGTTTATGGCCTCCTCTTGATGATTGTCCGATCTTCATCTTTTGCATTATTTATGGTGGTATGGCTGCATACTGATGCTTGTTTATCTCTTCCATCTTCATCATTAGATGTTGTGTAAGATAGAAGGTACTTTTGATATTTCTACATAGAGAATTGGAAAAAATACCCTAAGCTCTAACATTTCTTTCCCATTCTCTTTTGTAGGTCTTCCTAGATATACCAACAGGACAAACTGAAGATGATGCCCCCAACTATGGGATTCATCATTCAAGCAATGACAGGTCCCCTTTCCTCTTTTAAATGTTTTCTCTCTCTGTTTTAGATGTACTTGTTCTCTTTCATTACATCATGTATAGTTAATCCCACGTCTTATGTGAGAGCATATAAACACTTTTCCTCTCATGAATATGAACATCTATTTTATGCAATGTTTTTTGTATATTGCTTCTTCTTTATTAATCAATTGCATAAAGATAAACTAAAAATGATTGCATGATATAGATGTTTATAATCATGAATAAATTTAGCAATATTTGTGTACCTTTTTCATTTGATAATGTCTCAACTGTAATGAATGAACAATGGCAACAAACTGCAACACAATCTACAACACATAATTAGCTTTTTCCTCAATTCTGCTTGCCTTGGGATGCCTCATGCTCATGTAGGGTACCCTTCTACTGTTATCTAGTTTGTGTAGTAACTCTTATTGAGTTGCTACATGAATTTGGTAAAATGATCATAGGAAAGGCTTTCTACTTGAGTAGTAGGCTTTCCACAGTAGGCTGCAAACTCTCCTTTTTCCTTATTTTTTTATTTGATCCTATCTACTTCTTCATAGTAGCAAATATCAGGGCTATCCCAGCCTTACCTGATTGGGCTAGAAAGCATAATTTGGTAATAGTTATAAAAGACATTGAGCATATAGAAGACATGAGTAAGAATCTCTTACTCTAGATTTGAGAAGATCCACAAAACAATGGAACCCAGTTGACAGGTATAGCCCACCAAATTTCCATTGTGTGTTTGATTTATTTAGTATTAATGATGAACCTACATACTATAGAGAAGCTATTTATGTAGATGATAGTGAGTCTTGGTAGCTAGCCATGTAGGAGGAGATGATGGCTTTAGACTCATGTGACACCTGGGACCTTGTAGATTTACCCAAAGGAAGAAAGGCCATAGGATGTAAGTGGGTCTTCAAGAAGAAGTTTGGAGTAGATGATTCAATAAAAAAGTATAAGGCTAGATAGGTAGCCAAGGGGTACTCCTAGAGAGAGGGAGTGAATTTCAGTGAAATTTTCTATCCCGTTGCTAAATTATATTCTATTAGATTTCTATTATCCATTGTTGCAGCTTATGAAGTTTAAATCAAGAAAATAGATGTTAAAATTGCATTTTTAAATGGAGATCTAGAAGAAGAAATTTATATGTAGTAACCTGTAGGCTTAGAGGTAAAAGGTAAAGAACACTAGGTATGAAAGTTAAAAAGATCTCTTTATGGTTTAAAACAATCTCCCAAAATATGGTACTAGAAGTTTGATTCATATGTTTTGAAATTGGGCTTTGTTAGAAGTGAAGAGGGTCACTGTGTCTACATTTGATGCATTCATGGTGATATTTTGATTATTTCCTTGTATGTGGATGACATGTTATTTTTAGTAACACCAAGGGTATGATCAGTGAGTTGAAAGGTCAACTTTCAGGTACATCTGACATGAAGGATCTAGGGGCAACTAGGTATATTCAGGGAATGGAGATCAAAAGGGATCGAGGTAATAGAAGTCTTTGGTTATCACAAAGTAAGTATATGAATACTATTTTGCACAGATTTAGCATGCAAGATTATAATCTAGTCAGAATTCCTTTACCAATTGGTACTAAGATTTCATTACATATGTGCCCTAAGAATGAAGATGATTTAGAGTATATGTCTTCTATGCCATGTATTCTAGTGTTGTAGGAAGCTTGATGTATGCAATAGTTTGCATTAGACAAGATATTGCCCAAGTAGTGGGAGTTTTGAGTAGGTTCATGTCTAACCCTAGTAGACAACATTAGAAATATGCAAAGAGGGTGTTAAGATATTTTCATGGTACTTCTAATTACTATTTGGTTTCTTTTCGTACTAACAATGTGGATAAGATATTATACATATAGGGTTTTGTTGATGTAGATTGGGCAGGTGGCTTGGATAGTTGAAGGTCCTCTAGTGGCTATATGTTTAGTTTGTTTGGAGGAGTTGTGAGTTGGATGAGTAAAAGAAAGCTAACCATTGCTTTATCCACCACTGAAGTATAGTATATGGCTACTAATGATGTCTCTAACAAGGTAGTTTGGTTACAGAGATTATGTACAAGTATTGGTTTTGATTGTAGGATTATTCAGATTGGTTGTGATAGCCAGAGTGCAATATGTTTGGCAAAGAACCCATGTATCATGTACAAACTAAGAATGTTGATTTGCAATACAATTTTGCTCATGAAATGATTTCTAATAGTTATCTTGGAATGAAGAAGGTTTACACTCAGGAGAATGTTGTAGATTCACTTACTAAACCTATGCGAACAAAGAAGTTTATGTAGTGTAGTAAGGCCATGGCCCTTGTTCTTATTACTTAGATGGTTTATGTTTTTTATGGTTTTATTTACAATGTATGATATCAAGTGGGAGAATGTTATAATTAAGGTGCCATCAACCTTGTAAATCATATGTATTTATTATTCCTATTATTGTTTGTAAATTACCCATAAGGGATGAAAGGTTTCACCAAGTAGCGATCTTATTTCAGCTGCACATTTAATCCTAGTACTTGATGGATGATGGTTATCCAAGGGATGTAGGAGGTACCTCCCCTATGGGATCTGAGGGACCATCCCCACCAGCAAGGGTTCAAGGGCATCTCTCCTGAAAGCCACATTTTATATATACTTTTCATTGTAAATCTGGATTATTCATCATTAGGTCACAGATATGAAAGTAGAGGTTATGTTGGATTTTCATGCCCCAAAAGATAGCCCCTTTATGAGGATAATGTATTACGACTATGTAGAGGTAGAGAGTTCAGAACAAAAAATAGGTGTTGCTCGATTGAAGACTAAAGAGGAAGTTGTTAGTGATATATTATAAACTCCATTGAAGTCAATATAGATTGGTGCATCTCATCTTGTGTGGATTTTTTTCCCAAAAGGGTTTATCCACATAAGCACCATGTTATGTGTTCATTCCTTCTATTCCTTTATTTCATTGTATTGTTGATTTGATTTCCTATAATCTACTTTTAGTTCTACACTAGATCAATAGTTACAATTGTAATTAGATTTATATTCTATAGTATTTCACCTTCATTTATAATAGACCCTTAGGTTCTTGAAATGCATATTGATGGTGCTAAATGATCTCTCTAATATTTTTTTGATCTTGAGTTTTCACATCCTGTGCTTCTACAAAATGTAGTTGTGCCCTATGCTATAAAAGCCTTTCTTAAGTAATTTCTACATTGTGTGTGAGCTAATGATTTGACTTGGTGGTGACTTTATCCCTATAAGTTTGTACATTTTCCCATGTGTACTAAAAGACATGGATAAGAATTAAAAATTGAAATTCACTATTCCTAACCATTTAAGCATACACCCAAAACTACATCTACTCCCCCAATTAGGATAGAGAATATTTGTGAATCTACTTGATAATTTCCCATTAATAGTTATATATGATAGCATTTACCTTCATAAGAGAGTTATTTCCCATTAGTTTCACCTTGGAATATCCTAGTTATTTATTGGTCCCTTGGAGGAGACTTCAACATGTTTGAACATGCATCTGATTATAGTCAGAATAGCCCCTCTCACCTACCCAAATTTGAAATTCATGCTTAGACTTTGCCCAAAACTCCCTTGGCATTCAGGACCCCATATTGGGCAAAGTTTATTTTTTAAAACCATGCTAGTCTACTTGGAACAATTGTTGGAAAGGTTTCCTAAGGAAGATGAGTTGTCTAGATCTCAGCTACTTGTCCCCTAACTACCATATTATTCCATCCACTTTTGGTCATCTTGTTCATTTTAACCTTCCAGCCACTCTCTCTAACCACCTCCCTATCTTCACCAACCTCTCCTTCACCAATTCCACCACCTTCCCCAATGAGATTCCATATAAACTAAAATTTTCTCACATTTTGTAGTAGTATTGCATTTAAGGCATCCTTTCCACTTGGAAATTTGAACCTAAACCCCCAAAAAATAGATGATTTAGTTGGTGGGAGATAACTATTACCCATTGCTTTCTATTTTTTGTGATTATAGGAGATGAGTCACTGCTAGGCATCATAGACTTGAAAAATCTCTCAAAAGACAGCTAGAACATGGCAAATGTCTATTGTCCTCCAACCCCCATAATGTTACCATTCAACAATCAGTTTCACATGCTAAGAATTTACAAACAGTTGTCTATTTACAAAGGTAAAGGAGCCCAAATTCATGCTCGCCTTGAATGGATTGAAGATAGATATAGGGGAATGAATTTTTTCTTTCATGTTATACAACATAAACATAAGTAGGAATACATTTTTAGCATAAAATTTTCTTATGGTACTCCATAATCAAACCATGTTCAAGTTATGAGAACCTTCCATGAGCATTACAAACAATTCTTCATTGATGATTCTACCAGAGATCCTCTTTTTCTCATCATTGAAGAGGTTTTTGTAAGCTACATACCTTGCAAAATAGACCCTAAGTATATTCATTTCCTAGACCACCAATTAAGTATTGAAGAAATTGACAAAGATCTATATTTTATGGTTTTAGAGAAGAGCCCTGGATTGGATGGTTCTTCTAATGGAATTTTACTAAGCACTTTGGCATTACATATGGGAATATTTCTATCACATTTATCTTGAAGGACTTGAAATTGGAACTCTAAGGCCAATTATTAATCAAGGGCTAATTAAACTTATTCCTAAAGGTAAAGATGAAGACACTATTAATGCATAAAGGCACATCACCTTACTTAACACCTACAAAATTATTGCTAAAGCCTTGGCTTGTAGGATTAAACCCATCACCTAGGAGATTGTGAGACTTGAATAGACTAGATTTTTGGGTAGTAGATTTATTCTAGATAATCCGGTTCTTTCCTAGAATATTGATGAATGGGCACAACAATCTAGCCAAGATGCTCTCATTATGAAGCTTGACTTCAATAAGGCTTATGACCACATATGTTAGCCATTTAGTCTTAATATGCTAAAATAGTTGGGATTTAGACCTATGATATATAATCATGTTAGAATGTTGTTCATGGATGCCAAGACTATAATAGTCATCAATGGTTCTCTCTTCCCAATTTCCATTACAAAATCCATCTACCAAGGTTTCCCCATTGTCCCATTCCTCTTCTTCCTTGTTGCTAACTCTCTTGGTTATCTTTTTTAGTATGCCATATCCACCAAATTTATTCAAGGTACTTCACTACCCCACAACACCCAAGCCCTTAACTCCCACTTTGCTAATGATAGTGTGTTAATTATTGACAACTTGGCTACTTAACTTACACACACATTAGATAGTTTTGATTGTTTTACATCATCTCAAGTTCTAAATTGGCCATGCTTAAAAATAAATTCATCATGACCCACCAAACTCCTCACCCCCTTGGATTCTTAGTGAATGGATAAAAATTAAACATGGCACAATCACACATTATATCTTCACATTAGCTTTGACATTGGTGTCTTCCTCAATGATATGTGGAATTGATTCATGACCAAAATAAAAAATAAATTTGTAAATTGAATGAACTATTTCTTATGAATGGCTAGTTGTATCCAAGTTGCCAAAACAATTCTTCTTTCCAACTATGTGTATATCTCATCTTGCTATCTTTCATCCAAGACTTGTTGTAAATAACAAAATCAATTAATTAGAAGCTTTAATTGGGCTAAATGTGGTAATAAGAAAGGTATTCCATCTACATCTTGGATTCATTGTATCCACTCTAAACACAAAGGGGGCTTGGGAATTATTCATCCTTTTACCCAGGGTATTTGTCTTTCCACTAAATAGATTATGAGAGATTTATTGGGGTACTCACCATGAAAATGATTTGTTTGCTTCTATATCCATTCTACCTTAGCCAACCTTTCTTGGAGTAGGATTAAGTGGTGGGACAAAATCCTTGTCACTCTCCTTTTTAAAACTCTTGGATCTACTCCATTTAATTATTATAGGAAGCCTAGAAAATCACCTAAAAATATCTATATTAGTATGAAAAATCTCTGAGTCATAACATAAGCTTCGTCACATCTTCCATTTAATGGAACCATTTAATTCAGCATGAAGATAAACCCTTAGGTCTTAACAAGAAACTCGAATTCAAACACCTTTTTAAAAAGGGTGTTCAAATGTTCAATGACTTGTGAGATCCCAATAGTTTGACTTGGAATACTTAGCAACATCTCAAAACCTAGTTCAACCTTTCATCTGTTGATAAATAACCCATCCTTCAAATTCAACAACTTCTTCCACTAAAGATTTCTAGTCTTTTTGCCTTACCTTATCATCCTAGTTTGTGGAAAGACAAGAGGTGTATTGATTATTGTAGTATTACATTTTTTCCCTCTAATAAAATGTATAGGTAGCTCATCCCATCCATATCCATTTCCCCCCACCTTAATGCTTTATAGAAATGTAAGTTTTCTCACTCAAGATGGAGTAAACTTATCTCCCTAATTTGGAAATCCAAAGTCGAATCCTAGTCCTAATTGACAGCAGAGAAAATCTTTTATCTTAAACTTCCTATTGGTAGTTGGCTCAAACTCATCCACCCCCTCCATCTTGTAATTTTTGTTTGAAAAATAAGACTATAAAGCATACCTTATGACACTATTCACATGCCCGCAACTTGTGGTTCACCCTCTTTTTAGCTTTCCTATCTTTTTTCCCCAAGATGTGGTCATGAAAATCTACCTTTCTTGATGCATCAAGCTTGCTCAATACCCTTTCCAATGCTTATGTCATCCTCAAGTGCATTTGGAAATTTTTTTGCATAGTTGCCTTCTTAAACATTTTTCTTCCCATCCAAGCTAAAACTCAAATAGTTTGTACAAATTTATCCCTCCATGTGTTACCAACTTTTCTTGTTCTCTTCGTAACCCTTTGCCTAAAGTAGATCTCAAAAATATTTTGTACAATCTTCAATCACAGGTTTAGAATGTTATTAAAGTGCAATCATTAGAAACGTTGTAGTGTTTCTTTAGCTAGAGGACCTCTTTTATTGTTTTTAAGCTCCAGGCTATGATGTGGTTTGGAGGTGGTTTCATCTATGTTCTTGATGGCTATTTTATTAGCCTCTTGACTATATATTAGTGACTATTGTAGCTAATACACTACCTAGTTTGGTTTGTAATTTCATTAGTTGTTGTTGTAGATGTATATTCCAAAAAAAAATTTACAAATTTATATGTAAATTGTACTATAATGAAATTTATGGATTACTCTTTTTAGGGATGGATGCAATGTTGAGCAAGTCAATCATATTCTATTTTTTAATGTAATGGAGAGTAAAAATGGTGAATATGGTAAGTTTCCATAGTCTTACTATGCACAAGAATAACATCATGCTTTGAAGGAAATTTCAAGTTTCATTTAATTGATAAATAATAATAGAGCACACCATTCTATGTAATACATGTATTTTGAGGTTTATAAAAGTTTCCAACGATAGTATCTATTAACAAGGTTTATTTTATGTTCCAAGAGAAACATTTAATTTAGTTGAAAAATAATTTGACAATATTTTTAGATGTATGATGTGTGTTTATCATATATTTTCATAAGAGATTGGTTGTTATAAATCATTTGAAATGTAGAATTAAGTAAAATAATTAGATAAACCCTTAAAATATTTTAACACGAATATATATTGAAAAAAATTACTTATGTAAATAGAATATATTAAATATAGTGTTTAAATTAAGTAGTTGTCATTAAACACTTAAGAACATTTTAAATTAGTATCATGTTCAAGTATTTTTTTTAATTGGCTATATGTCATTTAAAAGATTTGTTTACATTTTAATCTTTTGGAATTGCTTATTTTTAAAATTTTAAGAAGTATCGAATTTTCCCTTGTTTGATATGTTTTTCCCCATCTGAAAATAAAAATACATTGTTTTAAAAAATTTAATTCTTTAAGATAGACACAAATCATAATCTTGAATGTAGTAACCTTTTTTAGGGGGCTTCTTTTTATATTCCATACTCACCTCATTTCGACATCTTTGTTAGAAATTTTTATATTAATAAAAAGTTTAAAAATTGAATCGCTATACAAATTATATATTTGTAGGAAAACATAGCTTTTCACTTGGAAGAATAATTGGCATATGAAAAAAAAAATGTTCCCTCTAAACATAAATTTCGAATACAAAAAATTGTCTAATATATTATTCATTTCAATAATAAATTTATATAAAAAATTTAAGAGATCATTTATTAATTTTTATCTTAATCATATTTCAAATATATTTATTTATTTAAAAGTTTTATAATCACACTAGATGTCCAAACAAATAGAGCTTTAATTGACAAGGGCTATTCTTAAATATCATCCACTTAACAGTGAAAGGTCAATTTTGGCCAATAAAAATAGGACAAATATTTATCACTTTTTGTTGTGAATGGGGTGTAAAATTTTTATTGACTATTTGACCATTGAAATGGATGATATTTAAGTAGGGTGATTGACAATAGGGAATAGCTAACCCACTAGCAAGGGGTGGATCATGATCAACTAAATTTTCCTAAATATCAACATGGTTTCTAAGATTATCAAGAATAAGCTCTAAACGAGTAATCATGATTCATACCCTTTTCATTTTCACTCTATTTTTTTATGAATATGTGAAATGTTGATCTTTTCTTTAAAATAATATAAAACATTTATTCATTATAAAAATACAACCCAAAAAAAGCTGCTCTTGCTATGAAAACTAAAGACAACATATATTGAATGGATGAGTTTTTATATGTGAGCATTATAGTGCTCGGAATTGTATCATGCCGTAAAAAAAAATGCCAAAAATTTTTGTAAACTGGTCGGTTGTTCCTATCGGCATATTCCTTGAACCTCCTATGGGTGCAAGTGCTAGTATATTTCCATTCATATAGATAAATATAACAGAGGTGGGTGCAGATTAAAGCATTTATTGTATAAACACCGTCTACTACTACTTAGACGACAGGATTAACGCTGGAGAATCTCATACGAATTCTATAACAAAGATTAAAAAATGAATGAATGCATAATTATTTTCCAACACTAAATAGAATTTGGAAATTGTCATTGACTTATTTTTATGTTTTTTTACTATCAAACACATAAATAAGTAAATTTTTAATACTAAATAAACACTTTATCTTTGTGATTCTTTAAAAAAATACTATCTTGAGAGTAAGAAAACAATACTACTAATTCTACAAATTTATGTGTTCTCATTGTCTTATAATGATTTTTTTTAATTAAACCATGCTAGGTTACAAAGGAGCAGTCAATAGACTACAAATAATAATGAAAAAATAGACCAAATACAATTGACCATCCCAAAGACAATGTTAAACAACATAGGACTAAAACAACCATCCCAACAAAGACAATTCACACCTAACAAAAACCTAAAATCCACATATAGATAATAAACAGACTAAAGAAAGAAAGATTCTACCCAAAGAAAAAAGAATACCATATTAAAATAGAGCACCTTGTAATAGACCAAAGTTAGACAGAATAACAATAAAAAGCAATATGTTGCATCATTGAAATAATATTGGTGAAATACATGATACAACTAAACATCCTTAATATGTAAAACAAACAAGTCAATCCATTGCATTGCTCTTCTATCCACCATTGAAAGACCATGGGGAAAGATGAAGTTTCTCATATTGCAATAAAAAGAAACTAATACTGTCATAGATTTAGACAAATACCTTTGCAACATGGCCTTATAACTGATCAAAAGAAGATAAAAACTAACCCCAATGAAACATTTCTACATTTTTAGTGCCAACATTCCATGTTTTGAGCACTATAAGGCATGCCAGAGTGTGAGAGACATAGTCTTTAAAATAGGCAAGTCTTTTAATCCCAAGATCCATCTGAGAGTTGAATTTCCATTACCCTTGAAAAAAATTAATGGAATTGTGGAATTGAAAGTTTTCTAAATAAGGGACCATAGGAACCCAAGCTATATCATAAGTAGAAATAGGTGTGAGACTGGCCTCATTTACAATGAATAACCTTCTTACCTTCACACTGTTATCAACTATGTAAGTACAAGCATAACAATTTGCTTTCTATTTTCTTGGATGACCTTGGAGGCAACATCAAGGATTATTGTACTAGTAGATTTGAGATCATAGTATGCTCCTATGTCGAATTCACATAATATATAGGTGAACTAGAAAATAGAATACCTTTTGTGGGTCAAAAAATAGTTGATAAATCAAGAAAGACTACCTAGAAAACACTTGAAAGCACATGACTAATTTAAACTCATACAAATCAGAAGACTAAATGTTCTATTTCTATCATTTGCACTCAAACAATTGACAAATAATTTCACATCATGTCGGATCCCTTTTCAACATTGAGGTAGTCTAGTTGTCTATTGGCTTATGAAGTATAGAGTTGGTTTCTTAAGTTATATATCTACTTAGCTACATTCATGGAGGATCTGCTTATTGAAATACTTTAGCCACTTTTTATGTTGGTCTAAATCTACTATCTTCTTATTTTGGAACTGAGACAAATATATTTTTGCTAGCTATAATTAATTACTAATCTTTAATTTCTTCATCTTCCCTTCTAACTATGCAAATAATGAGGCAATTATAAAATGCATTACAGTAAGCCTTATAATTTCTATTTCCTAATAAATGTTAGATTTGCAAAAAATCATTAAGCATCTAATTTTCCAAATATGCAATAAAATATCCTATCTAATAAAATCAGCTATAGCATTATTATGCAAACTAGTAATGATTCTTTCCAATTTAGTCAATTATCAAAACAATAAGTAAATAATTGAAAATAACATTTCATTATTTTTTAACAAAGAGACAGTCTCAAAAAACATGCCTCAAACTTTCATAATAATGGAAAAATGGACATTTAGCTAGTTGGATCATAATAAATTTTAATCTATCTCCAATAAGTAGGTTGCAATGTAGTATAGATTCCAAGCCATAACCTGAGCTTCTATTTTAGCTTTGGTTTTTCAAATTTTAGCACTTAACCTAGTCCAAAACCTCTTGCTGAACTTGCATTTCCACTTTAGATTGAAATGGTGATTTAAGAATAGACATGGATGGAGCTTGGTGAAAATTTTATTCAATTGAAAAGTGGTGAAATGATGAGAAGATAACCACCACTAGTCTTTAAAGAAATTGCATCAAACATGGGTACACATTTTCATAGATAACTCCAAAGGAAATATTGAATCAACAAAAATGATGAATTTCTCATAATTATTACTCAAGTTAAAGTGAGCTTTGACACCTTGCCAAGGAACCCAATTCAACACACTAAAATCTCAAATATCACCAAACTATTGCACTCCCTTTTAAAACAGATAAAGGTTTGTTTGTAAAAAATCACAGCGAGAGGTTGTTCATGGTATTAATGTGTCTATTCCACTAAATATATTATTGGAATATTAAGGTTTACATCAATAAACCTTAGTGACTTATGTAAGTTAGTAGTTAGTTGGGAGTTATTCTCATATGGTAGTTTGAGAAGTTATCTACGAGGAAGACTTCATAAAAAGTCATATTGTAATACTTTGATCCTAGATCAATAATATGATCAATATCTGTATTTTGTTTATTGATCTTTGATTTTTCTGATAGGCAAGGTTGTTGGAAGTTCAATGGTTTGCATCCTAATGTGAAGAGTTCTAGATCAATGAAAGGTAGAATCCACTAAATAGATTAATTGTCAAAGTTTAAAAGGAGATTGTTTCACTGTTGCCCCTATCCAAAAGCAGAAGTGGTCAAAATCATAGGAGAGCGGCTGAATGATGTTGTTGAAAAAAGAATGAATCACAGATTATATAAGGAGGTTTTTTTTAAAAGAGAAGAAGTCTGAAATTAAAGATATTGATGTTTCTTGTTGAAGTCGCTGCAACATTTTCTAATTGCAAGAAGTGCCATCATAATAGCCAAAAAGCGAAGGAATTTCAAGGTTTTGAAAATCCATGTCTAGAGTTTAAATCGTAGTAGGAGGTCAAAGGTTTTAAAAATACAAATTCGCTGTGCCATCTCAAGTGCAGCGGAGAAAGAGCACCGTTGCAATTAAAGGTGAAGTCTAAATATTAAAAGAAATTGGGGATAATTAAGATCGTAGAGAGGACGGATTGGAAGGAGAACATAAATTATTGAGGTCACTAGCCACCGGAGATATAGTTGATTACTCATTTGATTAATGAGTTGGATTGTTGAATTTAGGTTTTTCATTATTTAATGTTTCTTTGTTTACTATGTGCGTGGAGCTTGGATGATGTGATTTTAGGAATTTCTTTGTTAAATTTTTGAAGTTGTATTGTGGGTTCTCGAGATAGAAGGCATCTTTCTAATCATGTTTGTGGATGGAAGAAGAGTACAAAATGTTTCTATTAGGGTTGTAGAACATTAGGAAGGGTGACTAGCAATGGTATATGGACAATGAATTTAAAAAAATATTACAGTGATTGGTGAATGATAAACAATTTGAAATAAAAATAAACACATTTCTTGTAGGTGTGAAAAAGAAGCCTTGTTGTGAATGTCGAAAGATTTGTTTATGTTGTGCCAAGTGAATTTTTTATCATGTCACTTTATACTTGGATTTTTAGGGACATTTTTGCTACACTTGATGGGCCCTCCAAAGACTCATAGGAGTCACCAAATTGATAAGTCTAAAAAGATCAAACTAGAGGTTGGAGGCATAGGAAGCTGGAGGAGTTTTCATCATCTCAAGTCAGCGTCTTTCTTAGAGATGGTGCTAGTAAAAGAAGCATATGTTTTTGTGTTTTCTTATGTGTTCTTTTTTTATGCTGACAAAATTAAAAGAATGTGCATATATTGTAAAGTTTGTTTTTTGAAGACATGAAGGGATTTGGTGAACTCAATATGGATTGTTGTCTAGATAGTTCAGGAGTCTACAGATCTGGGGAGTTATACCCTTCTAAGGTTCATGAGACAACTTGATGGAGCATTATGGATGTAGCTCTACATGGATTGTTCTCCAATAATTTAGGGGATCTATGATTCAGGAGTTCAAGGAGGTGGTAATTTAGGAACTCAAGAATTGAGCTTAGGAGCTACACCCTTATGAGGGTTATGAGGCAGCTTGATGGAGTTCCACCTAATTTAGGATTTATTTCTTCAAAGAAAAATCTTCTCAAGATTGTGTATTTGTTTTGTGTAATCAACATGTTCTATTCGTGTAATGTAAACCTTAAGGGGAGTGTTGGAATATTAAGGTTTACATTAATAAACCTTGGTGACTTATGTTAGTTAGTATTTAGCTGGATGTTATTCCCATATGATGGTTTGAGAAGTGATCTACTGGGAACACTTTATATAAAGTCATATTGTAATACTTTGATCCCATCTCAATAATACGATCATTATTTATGTTTTTTTTATTAATCTCTAATTTTTCCAACATGGATGAGGAAGCAAAACTAAATCCATGTTGAAGAGAAGAATCTCTCCAATCTCGCACCGATGAGCCTTCCATTGGCAAGACTTCTCGAATCTCACCCCGATCGGTGAGAGTTCCTACCGTCGGCTCAATGTAACTTTCTTCTTCCGATGGAGATACTCACACTGATGACCCCTCTCCACACACACACTGCTTAATCATCGGTGGGTCCAACCAATTGTTACCCCGATATACACGATCGGCAAGACCACCCTCTATCGGTGAGTCTAATTCTTCCTAGGCCGATACTTCACCTCTTCCCGATGGCTTAGGTCAAGGCACTCATCGGTGGGACTTAACAATAGTCACCCCGATCGGTGAAACCTTATACCATCGGTGTATTATTTTCTCTTCATTCCGATAATACTTTTTACGCCGAAATGCATACCATCTACTTAGTCATCGGTAAGACAACCTCTATGTTTCATCCCGATGAATTACTCTTTCCCGCTCTGCCCTATTTTGAAAATTTAAAAATATCACAACAAAATGCAAACACATGTACACATGGGCTCCAAGCCCTTGGTGCTCCTGCACCATACTCCCCCTGTACGGAAGAAGTCAAGTCACCTCTAGTGACAACAAGGCAAAATCAATGCCCCGTTTCTTGAACTCTGACTTGGCAATCCAGGTAGCCTCTGCTTCAGGCAACTATTTCCACTTGATCAGGTGCTCCATGTACACACCATGTCTGGTCTGTTTTTGCACACGAGAATCCAGAATTCTCTCAGCCTGTGGTGTGATTTTTGGAGGCAAGGTTACATCATTTACTGTTTGTGTAGCTTCTGCACTAGATTCCCCTGCTGCTGAATGAGGACCTTTATATGGCACCAAGTCCTAAACATTGAACACTGGTGAAATTGCCAAGTCTGCTGGCAAATCAATCCTATAGGCATTATTGCCATACTTGTTCAAAATTCTGCAAGGACCAATCTGTCTCATCTGCAATTTGGTTGGTATCCCTTTCTGTAATCTGGCTTTGTTCAAATGAACCATGACTAAATCACCAACTGCAAACTGAATATCCTTCCTGTGTGCATCTACCCTATCTTTGATCTTCAGGGTGTTTTCTAGCAATTACTGCTTCACTTGGTCATGAATCTCCTTCATAGACTGTGCAAAATCCTCTGCATGACCACTGCTAAACTCCATGTCTCCAAGAATTCTGAGTTCACATACACCTCGAGGGTGCATTCCATAGACAATTTCAAAAGGACTCTTGCCAGTAGTCCTGTTCACACTGTCATTATAGGCAAATTCTGCCTGATAAATGACTTGATCCCAACTCTGTCCATATTCTTTTGTCAAACACCTTAACAAGTTGCCCAATGTCCTATTCACCACTTCTGTTTGGCCATCTGTCTGGGGATGATATGCTGATCCAAAAGACAGATTTGTCCCTAACCTCTGCCATAGAGTTTTCCAGAAATGTCCCATGAACTTAGCATCTCTATCAGACACTATGCTTGCTGGTAGTCCATGAATCCTTATGACCTCTTTGAAAAACAAATGAGCTATATGACTGGCATCATGAGTCACCTTACAAGGAATGAAATTACTCATCTTGCTGAATCTATCAACAACTACAAAAATACTATCAAAACCAGTCTTAGTCTTTGGTAGTCCAACTACAAAATCCATACTTACACAATCCCATGGTCTGGAAGGAATGGGTAATGGTTGATACAGTCCAGCATTTGAAGAAGTTCCCTTGGCCTTCTGACAGATGATACACTGCTCCACATACTTTCTGACATCTTTGTGCATCTTCGGCCAATAGTAGAACCTTTGGACTAATTCCAATGTTTTGTTCAGACCAAAATGTCCACTCAAACTGCCATTATGCTTCTCCTGTATGAGATTTTCTCTCATGGATCCTTTTGGTACACACAACTGTCCTCCTTTGAACAACAAACCCTGTTGTAATGTGTAATCTGCAAATTTACTATGAAAGTGATTCTTAAAGTCTTGACAGACTTTGTATGCCTCAGCAAAATCTTCATCCTCCTTGTAGAGAGCTCTGAACTCTTCCATTCCTATACTTCTTAATTGCACTTCTTGTACTGTGAGCAACCTTCTGCTTAAAGCATCTGCTACTTTGTTGAGCTGTCCCTTCTTGTGCTTAATTGTAAATGTATAAGACTGCAAATACTCCATCCACTTGATATGCTATGGCTCAACTTATCTTGTGAGTTCAAAAAACTCAAAGCTTGATTGTCTGTATACACAACAAATTCCTTAGGTAGGAGGTAATGTCTCCATTTTCTAAGTGCTTGAACTAGAGCATAGAGCTCTAAGTCATATGAAGAGTACCTACTCTTGGCTTCATTTAGCCTCTCACTGAAAAAGGCTACTGGTCTATTTTCTTGGCTAAGTACTGCCCCTACTGCAATATTGCTAGCATCACATTCTAAAGTAAACAACTTATCAAAACTAGCAGCACTAATATTGGCTGTGTGGCTACTTCTTTCTTCAACAGCTCAAAACTGTTATTGGCTGCTTGTGTCCATTGAAACTTTGTTTTCATTCCACCTTTGATTGTATCAAGCATGGGTGCACAAATAGCACTGAAATTCTTTATGAATTTTCTATAAAACTGAGCTAAGCCATGGAAACTTCTCACCTCAGTTGCTGCTCTGGGAGTAGGCCAACTCAATATGGCTTCTACCTTTGACTTGTCCATTTTCAATTCTCCTTTGGACAACACAAAACCAAGGTATACCAATTCCTGCTTCATGAATTCACACTTATCCAAATTTATGGTTAGTTGTTCATTATGTAACTTTTTCAAAACAATATTTACATGTTCAAGATGCTCTTCTTTAGTTTGACTAAAAATCAAGATGTCATCTAGATAAACAACTACAAATTTACCGGTATAGTCCTTAAGGACTTCATTCATGAGCCTCATGAATGTGCTGGGAGCATTTGATAAACCAAATGGCATAACAAGCCACTCATATAGTCCTTCTGTAGTTTTGAAGGCTATTTTCCACTCATCACCTTCCTTGATTCTAATATGGTGATAACCACTTTTCAGGTCTTAGTGAAATACTTAGCTCCTCCTAAACAGTCCATAAGATCTTCAATTCTGGGAATTGGAAACCTGTACCTTATGGTGATCTTATTGATAGCTCTGGAGTCTGTACACAATCTCCATGTTCCTCCTTTCTTTGGTGCCAACACTATAGGCACTGCACAAGGACTTATGCTTTTTCTAACTAACCCCTGTTCAAGCAACTCTTGTACTTGTCTGGTTATTTCCTTATGTTGTTCTGGAGTCATCTTGTAAGGAGCCTTGTTAGGCAAAGATGCTCCTGGAATCAGATCTATCTGATGGCTTATAGCCCTCTGTGGAGGTAGTGTTGCTGGTGTTCCATCACTAAGATGTCCTTATACTGTTCCAGTATAGTCTGCATCTCTTTTGGGATCACTGTCTTTTTGTCTTTCTCCTCCTCCTTAGGTTTCATTATGATAGCATAACCAATACCATCCTCCTTAAGAGTGTTCAAAAACTCTTTACCACTCACAACTAAGATACTAGGACTCTTAGTCTTATTTGCTTCTTCATCTTCCAAAGATTGAATTTTATAGGTGACACCATCTTTTTGAAAAGAATATGCATTCTTCTCACCATCATGTATGGCCTTCCGGTCAAACTACCATGGTCTACCTAATAAGAGATGACCTGCATCCATAGGTAGGATATCACAAAGTACCTTGTCTTTGTATCCCCCTATACCAAACTCTACCCAAGTTTGCTCATTGACTATCACATGTTGACCTTTATTTAACCACGTGACTCTATATGGATTTGAATGAGGTATTCTTTGCAAATTTAGTTTTCTAACTGCTTCATCAGACACTATATTATCAGTAGACCCTGAGTCTATGATTAGTTGACATACCTTATTCATAATCTTGCATCTGATTCTGAATAATGCTCTCATTTGGCTTGGTTCAGCTTTCACTGGCTCTTTGATCAATGTTCTCCTTACCATGATGTTCTCTCCCACTTCTGAGGTTAAACTGACTTCAGGTGTTTTGTTTCTTGAAGCATCATCTTGTACATAATGATTTCTTTTGTCAACTCCTTGAGAAGAAGATGTGCCCTTATTAGGACACCTATATGCTGGATGGCCCAATTGACCACAATTGTAGCACTTCATAGTGGCAAAGTAGGATCCTCTGCCTGATCCCCCTGATCTTCCTCTGTTAGATCCCCTTCCTCTGTAGTTTCCTCTACTACTAGTCTCTCCACTCTGCTCTGTGAGTTTGGATTCTCCTTGGGTTCTTTGATCAGTATTCCTACCACCATAATTTCCTCTTCCTCTGCTGTCTCTACCTCTTCCTCTTGATCTGCTGTTTGATTCTTGTTTCTTCTTGCTCTTCTCCTCTACCTTGAGTGCTAGCTGATAGCTTTGATGCACTGTTGTAGGGCTGAACAAGCTGATTTCCTCTTGAATACTCCATCTCAAACCATTGAGATATCTTGCTACTTTCACATTTTCCTCTTCCATCACCTTAGACCTCAGGCATAGTTTTTGAAACTCCTCAGTGTATGCACTAACATCTAATTCTCTTTGTCTCAAATTTTGTTGTTTCTTATACAACTGGACTTCATAATCTCTAGGCATGTATACCTCTTTAATTTTAGCCACCATACCCTTCCAAGCAGCTATAGGTTTCTTGTCTTCTTTCTCTCTTTCAGTTTGAACAAATTTCCACCATGTCAAGGCAGCTCCTCTGAGTCTTGATTTAGCCACCTTCACCTTTTGGGTTTCACTTACTCCATCACATTCAAAGTGATTTTCTAAACCTTGTATCCATTCCATAACCAAGTTAGGTTCCATCTTTCCACTAAAAAGAGGAACTCCTTCCAATGACTTACCACTCATGGCTTTCAAGGCCTTCAAGAAAGGTTCTTCTTCCATCTTAGGATCAGGTGTGGGCTCTTCATCTTCTATAGACACACCTTTTTCCTTGTTTACTTTCTGCCTGACTTCTTCAGTCTTTTCCATCATTGCACCCAGTCTACTTTCCATTTCTGCCAATCTTTCCCGTAGGAGTCTATTATCCTCTTCTTGATCATCAACCTTCTTTGCTAACTCTGCATTAGTCACCATCTCTCTGGCTGAACCTACAGACTCACTTGAACTCGGTGATGACATACAACTTCTTCTATTCCAACCTAGGAATAGCCCAAATCTTTAATTGGCTCTGATACCAATTTGATGGGGAGGCCTATGGGTTTGGCAAACCTATCTTGACACAACACTTCAAGACCTATCTCAATCCCAAGTCTCCCTACCAATTCAAGTGCTCATAGACATTTTCTACCCCAAAATGCCTATGTCAACCTAACCAGTCTATTACAGAGGTGAAAGTCCTGTTTGCCTGTTGTTTCCAATATAGACATTGCTTACTTGGTGTGAGGTATTCTTCTTCATCCTCACTATTTCCAAGATTCCTAATCTCCAAGGCTTATAGCCTTCTTGAGTCCATTATCAACCCTCCTCTCTGGGTCCAGGGTTCTAATTGCTTGGTACTCAATGCTTCCACTCTGTTTTCCACCTCTGTCTCTCTAGACTGCAACTTGCATACTAGCCGGGCTATGGCACAGCTCGCCTAGTACAAGTTCACATGGCCTCTCTCTATCATTCCACTCAATACAACAAAAAGAAAAACAAAAACAAGAGACTCTGTTTGATTTCCCCCCATGACTATACAATGGATATGCGAGGACATCAAACGAGAGTCATTATGTACAAACATAAACAAAACTAATAGGAATTTAACTATCTACTCTACTGCAAACTAGTTTATGCAAGTACTCTACAAATACAATTCAAATGAATTCAACTGTAAATGTTTTTATTATCAGGAGTTCTTCTATTACATCCACAGCATCTCAGGTTTCAAAACATTCCAACCAACCCTTTTACAAAGCCTGGACTAGCTTTTATATTGTTTGGCTTCCTTTCAGTTATTGAACAGTTAGGTTTTCTGTCTATTCAGCTCCCATCGGCAACACAGTTTCTTTGTCTCACCGATCCTATTCTTCCCCTGTCGATATGCATTCTATCGATACATTCACATTGTATCGGCTAGACATCTTGGCTTTCGCACCGAAATGCTCCTTCCATTTTTCTATTGTCAGCCAAACTTACATTATCGGAGCCCTTCAAATGTGTTTAGCCAATATGGAACCTCTCACTGATGGATAGAGCCCATCGCTATGACATCTGACATCGGCCAAATATCTCCCTTCTCTTCTGATCTTACTTCTCATACCGATATGTAGTGCGTTTAACGTCACCTTCAGCAAGACATATATTATTGTCTCCCTGAAATATACTTTCCCTTACTTATCAGCTTGACCTTATACTATCGGTCACCTTCAATATTCTTCCACCGATATGTCATCTCACTCCGATGAGCCTAACACATAGCGGTCGGCAAGACTTGGACCATCGGCAGAACATTTTCCGCATCCCCTGACAACACATCTCGCACCGATGAGCCTTCTGTCGGCAAGACTTCTCGAATCTCACCCCGATCAGTGAGAGTTCCTACCGTCGGCTCAATGTAACTTTCTTCTTCCGATGGTGATACTCACACCGATGACCCCTCTCTGCACACACACTGCTTAATCATCGGTGGGTCCAACCAATTGTTACCCTGATATACACAATCGGTAAGACCACCCTCTATCGGTGAGTCTAATTCTTCCTAGGCTGATACTTCACCTCTTCCTGATGGCTTAGGTCAAGGCACTCATCGATGGGGCTTAACAATAGTCACCCCGATCGGTGAAACCTTATACCGTCGGTGTATCATTTTCTCTTCGTTCCGATAATACTTTTCACGCCAAAATGCATACCATCTACTTAGTCATTGGTAAGACAGCCTCTATGTTTCATCCTGATGAATTACTCTTTCCCAGTCTGCCCTATTTTGAAAATTCAAAAATATCACAACAAAATGCAAACACATGTACACATGGGCTCCAAGCCCTTGGTGCTCCTGCACCATCCCACCATATAACAAAATGTCATTTGGCCTTCATTGAAGGTAGATTAATTCTATGATGGACCAAAGTCTTCCAATCTTCATTCCCCTAAGAAGCCCTAAGTATACACATAGATGCTAAACCAGTTCCTTGATTCTTTAGTTCTATCAGTCCCAACCTTCCTTTACATCTTAGTTGCATACAATGCATCCATAACGTGGTTTTAAAACCAACATTTCCATTCCATTTATTCCAAAGAAACTTTCAAATGGTTTTGTTCAAGTCTACAAAAGCTTTATTTAGAATGAATCTAGCAAGATTAGTAATAAACATGAGTGATGAGAAAAACTATGTTTCCTACTTGGATTTTCCCTACTAGAGATAAAAACTTATTTCCCTAATTAAAAAGTATATTTTTTAGTTTATGGATGTATCAGCTCCACATATCTAGAAGGGAAACTCCTTGCCCAAAAGGAATTCCTAGATATTTTCTAATCTCCTCGTACTTGATTTGTTTCCAATCTATAGGAATCTAGTGAGCAATAGCCATAGAATATGTCAAAAAAATCTAGTTTTGGTAATGACCAAGTTGAGATCTAGAAACGAAACAATAAAAGTTTAAAATGTCCATGGTATTATTAATTAATGCTTTAGAATTATTTAAAAATATCATGCTATCATTAACAAAATGGGAGTTAATAACAACCATATTATTAGGTATTAATATTCCTAACTGAAGTTGAAGATTATTAGCTTTTTGTAACAAATAGCCCAATGCCTCTACTATAAGGATATATAAGAATGGTGATAATGGACATCCTTGTGTAATAGAGAATAGTAAAGGAAATGACTCATTCATAGAATTATTAATAATAATCTAAGAATTAGCATCTTGAAATAGCATTTGGACATGTGACCAAATTTTAGGCCTAAAGCCCAACCATTGCAACATCTTAAGAATAAACATCCATCTTATTCTATCATAAGCCTTATCAAAATTAAGTTTAAACAATAGTGCATTGTATCTTGACTGTTGAGCCTATTCACAACTTTCCCAGGCCAAAATAACATATCTACTAGGTAGAAAGCTAGCTTGTTCATCTCTTACAATACCTCAAACCACATGTTTAATTTGGATAGCCAATGCTTTTTCTATGACTTTATAAGAGGTGTTAGGAATAGTAATTGATCTCTAGCCAAAAATGGTACCTTCTTTTTCCCCTTTAGGTAGGATCTTGGTTATACCTCTATATTTAATGGGACCCTAATAACCCTTCTTTAAGGAGTCCAAATATGAAAAATAGAAATCATCCTTGATGTGTCGCCACATGAATTGGTAGAATTCAATTGGAAGTCCATCAATATTGAGGCTTTTATTAGCAACCATAGAAAAAGAGCATGTTCTAGCTCCTCTAAGGAGAAGATCGAATCAATGAACTAACTATAACCCTAATCAATTTTATTCGATATATATTCTTTGACTAATTCCTCCAAAGTGAGATGAACATCCTTCCAATGTTGATCTTGTTTGAAAAGATTCTCATAGAATTTATGAAATATCATATTTATCTCCAAATTTTTTGAATGGAGAATACCATACCCATCTATAATGACATCGATTTTTCTTTTTTATGTTTGTAGTTTAGAAGATTAAAGAAATATTTAGAACCTCTATTCCATTCTTCTATCCATTGTAACCCTAGCTTGTATTTCATTCCTTACGCTCTATAGTTATCAAGTTTATGTAGCTAAGTTTCTATAATTATAATAGTTACATGTAGTCCAATGTTTCTTGTGTCCACATTAATTTGTTTCATAGCTTGTTCCAACTTTCCTTGGAGAGTTTTTTGTTGCATTTATGTTGCCAAGACATTCTTTTGCCTAAGGAGTTGAGAAAGGTAGTATATTTAGTAATAGTATCACACCACAAAACTATCCATGACTCTCCTTCTTGTGGCTTAGGAATATAATTCAAATCTCTACTAGAGCTACCATTTAAGTGTGAGATATTAATCTTATAAGGCAATAGAAAAGGAGTGTTAGATCTTTGACAATAGAAATAGAGAAATAGCTTGGGATCTATAATTGGATCATGTAAACTAGTTGCTAGAATGGTTAGTAAATTTATCATGGTTCAAATTAACTATTCCCAAGGAGTTTTGACAATATAATCAATTGTTGAATTCATCATTCCTAAGTTTATACAGACTAAACCAACACCATTTTGTATGATGCTCTACCATATTAGAATCACCACTAATTATCCAATCAACATTAGGAAGAGATTTAGACATCCAATCCCAAAGCTCAATTTTCTCTTTAGTATTGTTAGATGCATAAACATAATAAAAACCA
Source organism: Cunninghamia lanceolata (assembly GCA_027924645.1). Lineage (NCBI taxonomy): Eukaryota > Viridiplantae > Streptophyta > Pinopsida > Cupressales > Cupressaceae > Cunninghamia > Cunninghamia lanceolata. Next base: position 13,748,031 of record BSBN01000892.1, read on the forward strand.
ATAGGCTATCCATTGATAACAGAAAGGGCCCAAACACAACTATGTGATGGGTCATCCCCCTTACCAATGCAATATCTAGAAACCCACAGTGAAATTCCCATAAAAAATTCACTTTTACCATCACTATAAGAAGTATGTAGAAAAGCAGCTTCTCTCTAGATACATAACATAGAGATGCCTCTAATATACTATTACAAAGTTTAACTTCTTACCAGAATAAAATGTCTAGTTTCCATTTCATTACCATATATTTGACTTTAAACTTTTGATGAGGGGGCATGATCCCTCTTACATTCCAAGAAAGTATATTTTTGTTCATGATGAAGATGGAGCATCACTATCATCATCTTGTGGCAACACACAAATGTTGTTAGCAAGAAGAATGGATTAGATATTATTCAAACAATTTGAGGAAGGGATGGGGATCTAGTCCATTGAAAAGAAGAAGGTGATGGGGAATTAGAATGATGAGCACAATGAGCTAGAGGAATGTGGGAGGGGGATGGGGAATAAGTTTGATAGAGGGAATGATCATTAGGATGAGGAGAGGAATTAGATGGCATTTTCCTTTTCCTAACCAATATCCAATCATCCATGATAAAAGCATCCTTATAGACAAAGAGGGGCTACATGGAGCCTCAAAAATATTATCATGAATGTGGGAAAGGGGGATGGAATTATCAATATTGGAGACATTGAAGGAGAATAAGATCCAACATGTGTAGGGACAACATGCAAGGTAGGTTGGATATTTTGTTTAATAGGAAACATAGGTAAGGGAGGTTGGGCAAGTCTATTTTTTCTAGTAGGACAATCTCAAATTAGGTGACCTTCTTTTCAAAAAATGAAACATGAATTAGGTTTATACAATTAAAATAATAGCTTCTCTAATTGAATCCCTAGGCTAATTAGTTTTATGTTCTCAAAAAATGGTTTAGTCAAATCCAATTCCATTCTGCAACTTAATCTTGATTCTTCCCTTTCCAACAATCTGACAGGGTTTGTTATCTCGCAAATAAACTAGCCCAAAATCCCCTTGGACATAATCAAGAAATAACCTCTATGGGACGTAGCATGAAATGAGGCCCCTGAATCTAAAACCCATGAATCATCAGCATTATCTAGGGAAAGAATCAAAACATCATCTTCAAATTTATTACTTACCACATTTGCCTCCTTATTGCCTTCTTGTTTATCTCCTTCTTTATTCTTCTAAGACCATCAATCTTTCTTTAGATGACCTGGTTTCCCATAGTACCAACAATTCTTCTATCCTCTGGATTGGGACCTCTTGTCATTTGATTTTCCTCATGACTTCCCATGACCTACAGAACCCTTTCCTCTCTCATTTGATCTGTCGTTGCTTTCTGCATTCAAAACACTACCTGATGTGGACCCTCCTGAGATTTTCCATCGCATTTCCTCACTAAGGATAACACCAACAACATCATCAAATTTCAAAGTATTTGAACAAGAGACAAAGTTACTTACAACCATTACCAAGCTATTCCAACTTTCTGGTAAAGAACATAATATCAAGAGAGCCCTAACCTCTTCATCAAATTTCACTTTTATAGAAGTTAACTGACTACTAATTGTATTGAAGTCATATAAATGATATGTCATAGATCCACCTTCAATCATTTTCAGATTAAACAAACACTTCATGAGAAATACCTTATTTGAGGTTGAGGCTTTTTCATACAATTTGGCCAAAGATTTCATTAGTTCACTTGTTGTCGTCACTTTTGTTATATTGAATACCACAGATGGTGCCAGGCACAACCAAATGGTTCCTAATGACTTTCTGTCCAGAAGATTCCAATCCTCATTAGTCATTGCTACCGGTTTCTTGGCTATTCCTTCCAATGGCCTCCATAAATCCTTCTAATAGAGATAATCCTCAATCTACATCTTCCATAATTGATAGTTCTTCCCATTGAATTTATCTACCTTCAATTTATCATTGTCTGCCATTGCTTCCACTCAACTGTGAGACCTTATCACAGACAATAATTGAACACAACCCACTCTGATACCACTTGTTAGGGATTGCATACAAAAGATATCAATTAAATGCAAATAAAGTTTAAACAGAGGAATTGAAATACATAGAAATAATAAAAAAAAGAGACAATTTTTAACGTGGTTTACCCAAACCTGGGCTACATCTACAAATAGAGAGTCCAATATTATTATCCAATAAATCAAACTAATTACAAACAACAATCCTTGCAACTCAATACTATTGCAAAATGCTACAATACAATATCAATGAAAACCCTAACCCTTAGCCACTTTTATCAAGCCTTATGTTGGTTACAAAATAGGGTTTTTTTTATGTCAGCCAATATAAAAATAACTCCCAACACCTTTATAAAATAATAGGGAATTTTTCCTTCAGGGGCACTGCCCCCAATAGCCCCTGCTGGTGGCTTTGCCCCCAAACCCCCACTGTGGGCTCTACCCCTAGGCCCCTGCCAGGGTGATAAGTCCCCCGAGCCCTATAGGAGGGGCTCTATCCCCGCTGCACTCCCCTGTTAAATAATTTTGGGGGAAACTATGCTGATAAAAGTGGGGAAAATTTAATTTTGAGTCTGATTAGGCTCCATATAACAACAAGGGTTTCACTCGTACTGTGACAAACTCAAATGGAAAAACCACCTTGGTTGTTGCTCATTTTTTAAGTCAGTGGGATAGCCTACTTTTCATGCTATTGATTTTGAGGAGATAATGAAACGAACTTTGCTTTGCTTTGTAGAAGAAAACCTTGATAGAAATTTATTGCTTCTTTAAAATACTTGTCCTATATATAGTCATTGCTATTGTTATCTTTGAACTATTCACAGCTCTTGGTCTACCTTATTCATAGTAGACTGTTCCTTCCATAAATAATCAGGTTGCTCCTATAAAGAGGGAAGTTCCATTCAAGTATGTGATTGCTCTTATATTTCTATTGTGTAGACCTTCACACTTTATAATGATCCACTTTATACACTATCTTCCATATTACCAGCCTTGCATGGTATTAAAAACCCCTATCTGATCAAACCCCTGTCTACTTTTATGCATACTTCTTTTCATCTTTGTAGACTTCTCCATGCTTTCAAAAGATTGTTTTTAAGATCTCATCATTCCATTGTTTACTATGACTACTGATTTTGCATTGTTACTATCTGCATGCTCCTTTGGTTCCTTAATACCTATGTTGTTGTTCCTTAAAAGACTTTGACTATTATCTAATCAAGTTGCTTTTTCCCTTTTTAGGATCTTCAATAAATTATCTTCGTAGCACAAACTTTCAAGAGATCATAATATATGTTGCTCATTCTTCAAGACTCTATAGACAGGTATTAATGGTGTTGTACTTACTTGTTTGACTGCTCCTTATTCTTATAGAGGTTAACTGTCTCTTTTTTTTGTGAACTGTCCCTTCTTTGAATAGTGTCTTCATTGACATTACTAGCTATCTTGTTACCTCTAATTGCTCTTTTAGACCTAATTACTCTTTAGCTTTCTTCGACTGCTCAGAGATGATTGTCAAGGGTATGTGGCTATTCATGCTACTTTTTCTCATGAATGTATGTTTCTCACTGTCTCTTTGACTACATTTAGTATTTAGCCTCTTTGTCATGATGTCTTCTAATTAGAAGACTGTCTTTCTATGTTTGTGGTGTGCTAATCCTTCTTATGTTGAAATGATTATTTTCTACATTGTCTAGGGACTACTCTCTTGGCAATACTTAAATGGAACACATGCCAGGTTTGCATAAGGCTCTACAATATAGGCCTTTATCTTTGCATAAGAAACTCTTGTCGTTTTCATTAGATTTGCTATCATCTCTTCTTAATCATGAGTAGAATAGTCGCTAAAATGGTAGCTATTAGATCATCTATATCAGCCTTTGTCTTCTTCTATCTGTTGTTCTAAGATTGATATTCTTGTTTAAGTGATAAGTGGCTGGCATGATACACTTTGGAGCCTTTTGAACTGCTTCTTTTCATGAAACTTTCCTTAATTGCCTTCTCATGCATGTTCATTATCTCAAACCAGTTTTGGAGATGGAGGCTATGAATTACCTAATACAAATAGTAACTGCTGATGACTTAACACTTCTTATCTATTAGAGTTTAGTAGATACATTTGATGATCAACACGCTTTCCAAAACAAGGCCACTATCATGTGTGCTACTTCTCTCTTTGACCCTATCCCTCATCAATCCCTCTACCAACTTCTCAGTATGCCACTTAGTAGAGCCTTAACAGTGATAACTGTATTGTGTTACTACAATTACCCCCTTGATTTGTCCCCTTTCAGTCTACTATCCACACAAGTGTCATTGTCTTTTGCCTGTGACTATCTCCTTTTAGGCATGTATATGACTTTTCCCTAAAGAGATAAGATTGCCCCTCAAAGTATTAGCTCATATAACTACTTCATCTTCATACCATTATGTACTTCTTACAGTTAACTGCTTCCTTCTCTATGGTTTGCTGATGGATTCTTGACCACTATCACTCTCATGAATGTTTAGGCTTGTTTGTGTTAGTAGCAACTATTATCAAAACTGTAGTAGACTTGAGTTTCTTTGATGGCAGTGATCTCCATATATCATGTATAGTATATACTATTGTTCTTCTGTGCCTCCTTTATGACATTTTGTTATTTGTTTATGTAACTACTCCTATAACAACACTTTCCCTACCTTTATCTTGTTTGCAATAGACCTCTAAAAATATTGTCTTTGTGGATCTCACTGTATGCTCTTTCTATATGCAAATGTTTGTTGCTTCTTGTCACTTGATACTATTGCTTGATGATTGCTCTCGATGATGACTGTCACACTTGTCTTACTGACTATCTTTGTTGTGGGCTGTTGGCTCCTTGCTTGTCCTAATAGTCCTTCATGACTGCCTCTTAGCTTCTTTTAGCACTCATACAGTGTGCATGACTGTTATGACAGTGTTAGTTCATATCATCAGTGATTGATCTTTTAAGAATCCCTGTGCCTGCATAGTGAACAAACAAGTTAAGAAAAAAAATGAGGTTTATGGCCTCCTCTTGATGATTGTCTAATCTTCATCTTTTGCATCTTTTATGGCAGTATGGTTGCATACTGATGCTTGTTGATCTCTTCCATCTTCATCATTAGATGTTGTGTAAGATAGCAGGTACTTTTGATATTTCTACATATAGAATAGGAAAAAATACCTTGAGCTCTAACATTTCTCTCCCATTCTCTTTTGTAGGTCTTCCTAGATATACCAATGGGACAAACTGAAGATGATGCCCCCTACTGTGGGATTCAATCATTTAGGCAATGATGGGTCCTCTTTCCTCTTTTAAATGTTTGCTCTTTCTATTTTAGATGTACTTGTTCTCTTTCATTACATCATGTACAGTTAATCCCACGTCTTATGTGGAAGCATATAAACACTTTTCCTCTCATGAATATGAACATCTATTTTATGCAATGTTTTTTGTATCTTGCTTCTTCTTTGTTAATCAATTGCATAAAGATAAACTAAAACTGATTGCATGATATAGATGTTCATAATCATGAATAAATTTAGCAATATTTTTGTACCTTTTTCATCTGATAATGTATCAACTGTAATGAATGAACAATGGCAATAAACTATAACACAATATGCAACACATAGATTAGCTTTTTCCTCAATTTTGCCTGCCTTGGGATGCCTCATGCTCAGGTAGGGTACCCTTCTACTTTTATCTAGTTTGTGTAGTAACTCATATTGAGTTGCTACATCAATTTGGTAAAATGATCATAGGAAAGGCTTTCTACTTGAGTAGTAGGCTTTCCACAATAGGCTACAAACTCTCCTATTTCCTTATTCTTCCCTTTGAACCTATATGCTTCTTCATAGTATCAAATATCAGGGTCATCCCAACCTTACCTGATTGGGCTAGAAAGCATAATTTGGTAATAGTTATAAAAGACATTGAGCATATAGAAGAACATGAGTAAGAATCTCTTGCTCCACCTTTGAGAAGATCCACAAGACAATGGAACCCAGTTGACAGGTATAGCCCACCAAATTTCCATTGTGTGTTTTCTTTATTTAGTATTAATGATGAACCTACATACTATAGGGAATCTATTCATGTAGATGATAGTGAGTCTTGGTAGCTAGCCATGTAGGAGGAGATGATGGCTTTAGACTCATGTGACACCTGGGTCATTGTAGATCTACCCAAAGGAAGAAAGGCCATAGGATGTAAGTGGGTCTTCAAGAAGAAGTTTGGAGTAAATGATTCATTACAGAATTATAAGGTTAGACGGGTAGCCAAGGGGTATTCCTAGAGAGAGGGAGTGAATTTCAGTGAAATTTTCTCTCCCGTTGCTAAATTATATTATATTAGATTTCTATTATCCATTGTTGCAGCTTATGATGTTGAAATCGAGAAAATAGATGTTAAAATTGCATTTTTACACAGAGATCTGGAAGAAGAAATTTATATGCAGTAGCCTATGGGCTTAGAGGTAAAAGGGAAAAAACACTAGGTATGAAAGTTAAAAAGATCTCTTTATGGTTTAAAAAAATCCCCCAAAATATGGTATGAGAAGTTTGATTCATATGTTTTGAAATTGGGCTTTGTTAGAAGTGAAGAGGATCACTATGTCTAAATTTGATGCATTCATGATGATATTTTTTTTATGTCCTTATATGTGGATGACATGTTATTTTTAGTAACACCAAGGGTATTATCAGTGAGTTGAAAGGTCAACTTTCAGGTACATTTGACATGAAGGATCTAGGGGTAGCTAGGTATATTCAAGGAATGGAGATCAAAAGGGATCGAGGTAATAGAAAGCTTTGGTTATCACAAAGTAAGTATATGAATACTATTTTGCATAGGTTTAGCATGCAAGATTATAATCTAGTCAGAATTCCTTTACCAGTTGGTACTAAGATTTAATTAGATATTTGGCCTAAGAATAAAGATGATTTAGATGATATGTCTTCTATGCCATGTATTCTAGTGTTGTAGGAAGCTTGATGTATGCAATAGTTTGCATTAGACAAGATATTGCCCAATCAGTGGGAGTTTTGAGTAGGTTCATGTCTAACCGTAGTAGACAACATTAGAATTATGTAAAGAAGGTGTTAAAATATTTTCATGGTACTTCTAATCACTATTTGGTTTCTTTTGGTACTAACCATGTGGATAAGACATTATACACATAGGGTTTTGTTGATGTAGATTGGGCAGGGGGATTAGATAATCAAATGTCCTCTAGTGGCTATATGATTAGTTTGTTTGGAGGAGTTGTGAGTTGGATGAGTAAAAGGAAGCCCACCATTGCTTTATCCACCACTAAAGTAGAGTATATGGCTGCTAATGATGTCTCTAACGAGGTAGTTTGGTTACAGAGATTATGTACAAATATTGGTTTTGATTGTAGGATTATACAGATTGGTTGCGATAGCTAGAGTGCAATATGTTTGGCAAAGAACCCCATGTATAATGCACAAACTAAGCATATGGATTTCCAATACAATTTTGTTCATGAAATGATTTCTAATAGTTAGCTTGGGATGAAGAAGGTTGACACTTAGGAGAATGTTGTAGATTCACTTACTAAACCTTTAAGAACAAAAAAGTTTATGTGGTGGAGGAAGGCCATGGCCCTTGTTCCTATTACTTAGATGGTCTATGTTTTTTATGGTTTTATTTACAATGTATGATGTCAGGTGGGAGAATGTTATAATTAAGGTGCCATCAACCTTGTAAATCATATGTATTTATTATTCCTATTATTGTTTGTAAATTACCCATAAGGGATGAAATGTTTCACTAAGTAGCGATCTTATTTCAACTGCACATTTAATCCTAACACTTGATGAATGATGGTTATCTAGGGGATGTAGGGGGTACCTCCCGTATGGGGTCTAAGGGACCATCCCCACCGGAAAGGGTTCAAGGGCAGAGCCCCTGAAAGCCACATTTTATATATACTTTTCATTGGAAATCTGGATTATTCATCATTAGGTCACAGATCTAAAAGTAGAGGTTATGTTGGATTTTCTTTCCCCAATAGACAACCCCTTTATGAGGATAATGTATTATGATTCTGTAGAGGTAGAGAGTTGAGAACAGAAAATAGGTGTTGCTCGATTGAAGACTAAAGAGGAAGTTGTTAGTGATGTATTGTAAACTCTATTGAAGTCAATATAGACTAGTGCATCTCATCTTGTGTGGATTTTTTTCCCAAAAGGGTTTATCCACATAAGCACTATGTTATGTGTTCATTCCTTCTATTCCTTTATTTCATTGTATTGTTGATTTGATTTCCTATAAGCTCCTTTCAGTTCTACACTAGATCAATAGTTACAATTGTAATCAGATTTATATTCTATAGTATTTCACCTTCATTTATAATAGACCCTTGGATTCTTGAAATGCATATTGATGGTGCTAAATGATCTCTCCAATCTTTTGTTGATCTTGAGTTTTCACATCTTGTGCTTCTACAAAATGTAGTTGTGCTCTACGCTATAAAAACCTTTCTTAAGTAATTTATGCATTGTGTGTGAGCTAATGATTTGACTTGGAGATGATTTTATCCCTATAAGTTTGTACCTTTTCCCATGTGTACTAAAAGACATGGATAAGTTTTAAAAATTGAAATACACTATTCCTAACCATTTAAGCCATTGTACACCTCAAAACTACATCTACTCCCCCAATTAGGATAGAGAACATTTATGAATCTTCTTGATAATTTCCCATTAATAGTTATATATGATAGCATTTACCTTCATAAGAGAGTTATTTCCCATTAGCTTCACCTTGGAATATCCTAGTTATTTATTGGTTCCTTGGAGGAGACTTCAACATGTTTGAGCATGCATCTGATTATAGTTAGAATAGCCCCTCTCACCTACCCAAATTTGAAATTCATGCTTAGACTTTGGGCCAAAACTCCCTTGGCATTCAGGACCCCATATTGGGCAAAGTTTATTTTTTAAAATGACACTAGTCTACTTGGAACAATTGTTGGAAAGGTTTCTTAAGGAAGTTGAGTTGTCTAGATCTCATCTACTTGTCCACTAACTACCATATTATTCCATCCACTTTTGGTCATCTTGTTCATTTTAACCTTCCAGCCACTCTCTCTAACCACCTCCCTATCTTTCTCCTTCACCAATTCCACCACCTTCCCCAATGAGATTCCATATAAACTAAAATTTTCTCACATTTTACAGTAGTATTGCATTTAAGGCATCCTTTCCACATGGAAATATGAACCTAAACACCAAAAAGATAGATGGAGTAGTTGGTGGGGGATAACTATTGCCAATTGCTTGCTATTTTTTGTGATTATAGGAGATGAATTACTGCTAGGCATCATAGACTTGAGAAATCTCTCAAAAGACAGCTAGAACATGGCCAATCTCTATTGTCCTCCAACCCCCATAACATTACCATTCAACAATCAGTTTCACATGCTAAGAATTTACAGACAGTTGTCTATTTACAAAGGTAAAGGAGCTCAAATTCATGCTCACCTTGAATGGATTGAAGATTGATACATGGGAGTGAATTTTATAATTCATTTTATACAACATAAACATTGTTAGATTTAGGATAGACAACTGAGAGGGGGGGTGAATTAGTTGTCCAAAACTTTCATGCAATTAACCACTTAAATCCTTTTCTTAATTCAACATTACAATAATTAATCAATCATGAAACTTAATGCAGCAATTCAAGAGTAGAAACACATTCACACATATGACACCAAGATTTTTGACGTGGAAAACCTAGTTAAGGGGAAAACCATGGGGTGTTTAACCCAAGATTGTATTCTCTGTTAGAAGAATAGAAAGAACAAAATGTCACATGCCAATTAGGGCTCACTGCCTACAGGAGACACACTGTCTACAAAATAATAAGTATCACATATTTGAATTGAAGAATCACATCTTCATCATGCTTGAGTCAGTTCCATTTAAGCCCAATACTTTTGCTCTGCCTTTCACTCTCCTCCTCACAACCACACTCTCATCTCCACAAACTGCCCTTTGAAATGACTTTACAATTCCTCATTTATACAAGACATCGACTTAGGAAAGATCATCGAAGTGGGCAAACATTACAGAGCAAATATACAAATGCAACATGACTAATTACACATGACTTCACGCTAATCAACACATTGTCGGCCACATAGAGATGAGACTTCAATCTTCTTCTAGAAACACACCAATCCTCACATAACATCCTCAAGATCATCTGCAGGAGGTGTAACTTATCTGGTCGGCCAGACTTATGAAGAACAACATCATCTAGAAGTAATTCTTCAAATACAAGCTTAAACTTCAATGTGGATCACCAACATGAACTGGCCACAATCCAAAGACTCCTACAAGCTTTCTTGAATCACCAAAAACATCCACACTACATCTGCTTACTAGAATCATTTTCTCCTTCATCTGAAGCCTCAAGAACACAATTTGTCATCACTGTCATAATGGAATAGATGTGTGTGGACCTCCAGACCACGATCCAATTGAGTTGACACTCCACATAGACTTCCTAAGCACTCCACTAAATCTGTAGAATAGGATAATGCATTTCTGGATCTCACTGGACCTATCTGTATCACTCTGTCACCTTTGAACACCTACCGGAACTAGTTTTACTTAAGTAACTATAACTTCTTCAGATCTTCATGTGAACCTCTAAAATCTTTACTGGATCATCTCAAGACACATATCTAGAAACCCTTTGAAGTGCATCCTCTGATATTCATCTTAGCTAGGATCATTAGCTCAATGTCTTCATTGTTCTTCTTTGTTCTTGATTAGAACTAATTTTCTCAATATCCTCAGCACACAGCTCATCCAATCCTTATCATTAATGCAACAGGAGTATGTTGACATCAATGACAATACCAGTTAGGCCCATACTTGCAACAATCTCCCCCTTTGTCATTGATGGCAACATATGATCTGAAAATTTGTTTTGACCATCAAGACAAGAACTTTTTCTTTTTGACACAACTCCCCCTATCAACAATAACCATTCACATGGCTTCTCTTCTTTTACTACTCCCAAGTTGATCAAAAACCACTTGTTTTTCACATGTCTTCTCTCCCCCTTTGACATCAATGGTAAAGGGCACATACTTGCAACTCCACCACTTCAGAATCATATCAGCTGCTCTTCCTGAGTAGCAGCTCCCCAACATCAATCTGGACCACAAGATATCACTTTGATATCCATTGGACTGATGCACATCAGTGCACCTTAGTTCACCACTGGAGGGGTAATAACACCTAACTTCTCCCTAAGATACTCAAAAAAGTCCTTAGGTAGATGTTTTATAAAGATATTTGCAATCTGATCCGTGGAGGGCACAAACTCCAATTTGACTTCATTCTTGTTCACTTGCTCTCTCAAAAAGTGAAACTTGATTGATATATGTTTAGACTTTGAATGAAACATCAGATTCTTTGAGATGTTAATTGCACTTGAGTTATCACAGAAGATTGTGATAGGTTCCTCATACTCCACTCTGATTTCTCCTAGCATCTGCTTCATCCACAAAACTTGAGTGCAACTACCTACTACTACAATATATTCTGCTTCATCTGTGGACAGAGATATTGCCTCTTGTTTCTGGCTTGGCCAAGAAACCAATCTCTTCCCCAAAAAAAATGCTCCACCACTGGTACTCTTCTAGTCATCCACATCTCCTGCCCAATCCGCATCTGTATATGCATGAAGAGAGAAATCATGATCTCTAGGATACCACAAACCATACTCAACTATTCCTTTTAGATATCTAAAAATCCTCTTGATTTCTATGTCATGAGATTCTCTAGGATCAGCTTGGAATCTAGCAACAAGACCAACAGCCTGCATAATGTCTTGTTTAGTTTGAGTAAGATACAACAGTCCTCCAATCATTAACCTATACTTTTTCTAATCAGCCTTAGGTGAGTCATCATCTTTGCTTAATTTTCATCTGGTTGCCATGTGAGTATTCATTGGCTTTGAGTCTTCCATCCCAAATTTCTTCAACAATTCTTTCACATATTTGGTCTGAGAAATGAAGATTCCTTTCTTTGTTTGAGTGATTTGCAAACCCAAGAAGAAATTCATTTCCCCAAGCATGGACATTTCAAATTCACTTTTCATTTGGTTTGGAAAACTTTTGCACATACTATCTCTTCCTCCAAAAATGATATCATCAACAAACACTTCAACTATCAAGATGTCTTCATGATCAATTTTAAAATACAAATTACTATCAGCATTATCTTTGTTGAAACCAATCTTCAAAAGATGTTTATCTAATCTTTCATACCAAGCTCTTTGGGCTTTCTTGAGTCCATATAGTGCTTTCTTCAACTTGCAGACCATATCACCATGATCAGACAATTGAAATCCATCTGGTTGCTCAATGTATACGTGTTATTCCAAGTCACCATTTAGGAAGGTAGAGTTGACATTCATCTGATATACTTTGAAATCCTTGAAGGTAGCAAAAGCAAGAAATAATCTAACTACTTCAATTCTTGCCACCAGAGCAAAAGTTTCTTCAAAATCAACTCCTTCTATTTGAGAGTAACCCTCGCAGACCAATCTGTCTTTATTTCTGATTACTTCACCAACTTCATTCAGTTTATTCTGGAAGACCCATTTGGTTCCAATCACATTCATATTTATAGGTTTGGCAACAAGATCCCAAGTGTGATTTTTCTCAATTTGCATCAGCTCTTCCTCCATTGCTTTAGTCTAGTCAAGCTTCATTCACTGTCTTAGGTTCAATCTTTGAAATCAGATAATACTCTTCTGAATCTTGAGCAATCCTTCTTCTTGTTTGTACACCTTTTCTTTTATCACCTATGATCTAATCCTTAGAGTGATTCAGTTTTACATACTTGGAAATTTTGGGATTTTCTTGCACATCTACTTCTTGAATAGGTTCATCCAAATTCATCTCTTCTTCTTGGTTAACTGGATCAGTTTGAATCTAAATCTCAGAAGGGGCTTGGACTCCTTGGATTAAAACATTATTCTAATTGTCTTCATCATATTCATAAAACCTTGAGGGTTTTTCAATCTCCTCATCAACCTTCACATTTGTACTTTCTATAATATTTCTCAATCTCTTGTTATAACACCGGTATGCTTTTCTTTGAGTAGAATAACACAAGAAAATTCCTTCATCACTTCTAGCATCAAATTTACCTAAATCTTCATCTCTTTTAATGTGACATTTGCTACCAAAAACTCTAAAATACCTCACAATGGGAGTGATGCCAAACCTTGAAGTTCATAAGGAGTCTTATCGGTATTACTTCTAATTTGTACTCGATTGAGAGTATAGACTGTAGTGCTTACAACTTCTTTCTAAAAGACCTAAGGAACATTTGCTTCCATCATCATGGTTCTAGATGCTTCCTCGATGGTCTAGTTCTTTCTCTCCACTACTCCATTCTATTGTGGAGTCCTAGGAGTAGACAACTGTCTTTTTATTCCATGTTTCTCACAAAATTCTATGAACTCACTGGATGTGAATTCTCCACCTCTATCAGACCTCAGACATTTCAATTTTAATCTGGTTTCCTTCTCTACCATAGCCTTGAATATTTTGAATTTCTCAAGAGCTTCAAATTTCTCTTTCAGAAAAGTTATCCACATCATTCGGGAGTAGTCATCAATTAATAGCATGAAGTATCTATCACCTTGCACACTTTTGATTCTTGTCGGACCACATAAATTAGTATGAACTAAGTCTAATAATCCGGTAGAAGATTGTTCCTTGCTTTTGAATGAGACTCTGCTTTGTTTCCCCAACTGACATTCTTTACACATAGTATTTATAGGTTTCACCAGTTTTGGAAGATCTCTTACAGCCTAAGTATTGCTTATCTTGATGATATTATCAAAATTCACATGACACATCCTCCTATGCCATAACCAACTCTGATCAATTTGTACAAATAGACAACTTTTACCAATACCAACTAAATGGAAGATATTACCTTTTGTTTGAGTACCGGATGCAATCTTTGTTCCGGAGCTTTCAAAGATCTTGCATTTTCCATTCTTGAATTAGAGATCATAGCCTTTGTCCACCAATTGTCCAACACTAAGAAGATTGTGCTTCAATCCTTCAACATATAGTACATTACCAGTTTTGTTCTTTCCATCAAAAGAGATAGTTTCTCTACCTCTAATTCTACCAGTAGAATTACCACCAAACTTTACCACTACTCCTTCGTACCTTTTCAGATCGATGAACTTATTTTTGTCACCTGTCATTTGGTGGGAACATCCACTGTCAATGACCCAATCATCCTTTTCTTCAACTTAGGTAGCTAGAAATCTTTCCACAACTTTATGATTGATAGATTTAGAGGGCATTGGATCTTCTTCCTTGATGGCACTAAACACCCAGTCACTTCTAGATTTATTTCCTATCTCTGATTCATCATCTGTTACTCCTTCATCATCATCATCTTCATGAACATAGTAGCATTTCTTTTGGAACCTTGATCTGTTAGGATTTGGACTTGAAAATCTTTCCGGACACCTTGAGGCAAAATGACCAATCTTGTTGCAGTTGAAACACTTAAAAGGTAATTTCCCTTCATACTTACTGGATCCTCTTGGTAGTCTTTTTGCAATAAGGGCTTCAAGTTGAGTAGTTTCTGCTTCTTCTTCTTCCAGGTCTTTTCTTGCTTTTCCATACCATGATAGATTCCTTGAAGAATTCTCTCCTAGATCAAACCTTTGTTTTCCTTTTATAGAAGCACTAACTTTGAATGTAAATTTAATCTTGGGGGGGGGGGGGGGGGACATCTCCAAACTTGGTCAATTCAAATGTAACCAATTTAACAACCAATTGATCTCTTGTGACACTCGAATGGGCTCTAAATTCTTCAATGGTAGCAACCTTGATTTGATAAGAAGCGGGAAGGGATCTGATAACTTTGCCAACAATCATATCTTCATCCAAGACTCCACTAGCACATCTAATACCACAAACAAGTTCATTAACTCTTGGCATAAAAGTAGTGATATTTTCATCTTCTCTAATCTTCAGATTTTTGAATTTTCCTTTTAGACTCTATAGACTGGCACATTTAACATACTTGTCTCCTTCATGCAAAAGTTTCATTTTTTCCCAAATCCCAAAAGTAGTTTGTAAGTCAACAACATTTGACAGCTCTAAATCAAAAAGTGCACTTAGAAGAGCTTCTTTAGACCACAAGTTATTTTCAGCATCTATGATTTTAGTTGTGGTTTTTGGGCCATTCTATGGAGGAGTATACTCCGTTGTAGCCATGGTCCAGTACTGCATTCCCATACATTCCAAGTGACATTGCATGTGACTTTTCCAAAGATTAAAATTGGTTCCATCAAACTTTGGACTATCCTTCTTGTAAGATGACATCTTGGATCTCCTCAAGCAGTTAAGCTCTTTTTAGAGGAACTTAGCTCTGATACCAATTGTTGGATTTAGGACAGACAACTGAGAGGGGGGGATGAATCAGTTGTCCAAACCTTTCATACAATTAACCACTTAAATCCTTTTCTTAATTCAGCATTACAATAATTAATTAATCATGAAACTTAATGCAGTAATTCAAGAGCAGAAACACATTCACACATATGACACCAAGATTTTTGATGTGGAAAACCCAATCAAGGGAAAAACTATGGGGCGATTAACCCAAGATTATATTCTCTGTTAGAAGAATAGAAAGAACAAAATGGCACATGCCAATTAGGGGTCACTGCCCGAACACACTGCTCACAAGAGGCTCACTACCTATAGGAAACACACTATCTACAAAATAATAAGTATCACATACTTGAACTAAAGAATAGCATCTTCATCATGCTTGAGTCAGTTCCATTTAAGCCCAATACTTCTTCTCTGCCTTTCACTCTCATCCTCACTACCACACTCTCATCTCCACACACCGGCCTTTGAAATAACTTTACAATTCCTCATTTATACAAGACATCGACTTAGGAAAGATCATCGAAGTTGGAAAACATTACAGAGTAAATATACAAATGCAACATGACTAATTACACAAGACTGCACATAGATCAACACACTGTCGGCCACACAGAGCTAAGACTTCAATCTTCTTCTAAGAACACGCCAATCCTCACATAACATCCTCAAGATCATCCATAGGAGGTGTAGCTTATTCGGTCAGCCAGACTTATGAAGAACACCATCACTTGGAAGTAATTCTTCAAATGCAAGCTTAAACTTCAATATAGATCACCAACACGAATTAGATATGATCCAAAGACTCCTACAAGCTTTCCTAAATCACCAAGAACATCCACACTACATCTGCTTACTAGAATCTTTCTCTCCTTCATTTGAAACCTCAAGAACACAGTCTGTCATCACTGTCATAATGGAATAGATGTTTGCGGGCCTCTAGACCATGATCCAAATGAGTTGACACTCCACATAGACTTCCTAAGCACTCCACTAAATCCACAAAATAGAATAATGCATTTCCAGATCTCACCAGACCTATCTGTATCACTATGTCACCTCTGAACACTTGCCAGAACTGGTTTTACTTAAGTAGCCATAACTTCTTCAGATCTTCATGCAAACTTCTAAAATCTTTACTGGATCATCTCAAGACACATATCTGCAAACCCTTTGAAGTGCATCCTCTGATATTCATCTTAGCTAGGATCATCAGCTCAATGTCTTCACTATTCTTCTTTGTTCCTGATTAGAACTAATTTTCTCAATATCCTCAGCACATAGCTCATCCAATCCTTATCACTAATGCAACAGGAGTATGTTGACATCAATGACAATACTGGTTAGGCCCATACTTGCAACAAACATAAGTAGGAATACATTTTTAGCATAAAATGTTCTTATGGGACTCCATAATCAAACCATATTCACATTATGAGAACCTTCCATGAGCATTACAAACACTTCTTCATTGATGATTCTACCAGAGATCCTCTTCTTCTCATCATTGAAGAGGTTTTTGTAAGCTACATACCTTGCAAAATAGAACCTAAGTATATTCATTTCCTAGACCACCAATTAAGTATTAAATAAATTGACAAAGCTCTATATTCTATGGTTTTAGAGAAGAGCCCTGGATTGGATGCTTCTTCTAATGGAATTTTACTGAACACTTTGGCATTACATATGGGAAGATTTCTATCACATTTATCTTGAAGGACTTGAAATTGTAACTCTAAGGCCAATTATTAATCAAGGGCTAATTAAACTTATTCCTAAAGGTAAAGATGAAGACACTATTAATGCATGAAGGCCCATAACCTTACTTAACACCTACAAAATTATTGCTAAAGCCTTGGCTTGTAGGATTAAACCCATCACCCAGGAGACTGCAAGACTTGAATAGACTAGATTTTTGGGTAGTAGATTTATTCTAGATAATCCGGTTCTTTCTTGGAAGATTGATGAACGGGTATAACAATCTAGCCAAGATGCTCTCACTATTAAGCTTGACTTCAATAAGGCTTATGACCACATGATATGTTGGCCATTCAGTCTTAATATGCTATAATAGTTGGGATTTAGACCTATGATATATAATCATTTTAGAATGTTGTTCATGGATGTCAAGACTATAATAGTCATCAATGGTTCTCTCTTCCCAATTTCCCTTGCAAAATCCATCTACCAAGGTTACCCCCTTGTCCCATTCCTCTTCATCCTTGTTGCTAATTCTGTTGGTTATCTTTTTTAGTATGCCATATCCACCAAATTTATTCAAGGTATTTCACTACCCCACAACACCCAAGCCCTTAACTCCCACTTTGCTAATGATAGTGTGTTGTTTATTGAAAACTAGGCTACTAAACTTACACAAACATTAGATATTTTTGAATTGTTTACATCATCTCAAGTTCTAAATTGCCCATGCTTAAAAATAAATTCATCATGACCCACCAAACTCCTCACCCCCTTGGATTCTTAGTGAATGGATAGAAATTAAACATGGCACAATCACACATTATATCTTCACATTCGCTTTGGCAATGGTGTCTTCCTCAATGATATGTGGAATTGATTCATGACCAAAATAAAAAATAAATTTCTAAATTGAACCAACTATTTCTTGTGAATGGCTAGTTGTATCCAAGTTGCCAAAACAATTCTCCTTTCCAACTATGTGTATATCTCTTCTTTCTATCTTTCATCCAAGATTTTTTGTAAACAACCAAATCAATTAATTAGAAGCTTTATTTGGGCTAAATGTGGTAATAAAAAAGGCCTTCCATCTATATCTTGGATTCATTGTATCCACCCTAAACACAAAGGGGGCTTGGGAATTATTCATCCTTTTACCTAGGGTATTTGTCTTTCCACTAAATAGATTATGAGAGATTTAGTGGGGTACTCACCATGGAAATGCTTTGTTTGCATCTATATCCATTCTACCTTAGCCAACCTTTCTTGGAGTAGGATTAAGTGGTAGGACAAACTCCTTCTCACTCCCCTTTTCAAAACTCTTGGATCTCCTCCATTTAATTACATATAGGAAGCCTAGCAAATCACCTCAAATTATCTATATTAGTATGAAAAATCTCTGAGTCACAACGTAAGCTTTGTCACCTCTTCCATTTAGTGGAACCATTTAATTCAGCATGAAGATAAACCTTTGGGTCTTAACAAGAAACTCAAATTCAAACACCTTTATAAAAAGGGTGTTCAAGTGTTCAATGACTTGTGAGATCCCAATAGTTTGACTTGGAATACTTAGCAACATCTCAAAATGTAGTTCAACCTTTCCTCAGTTGATAAATAACCCATCCTTCAAATTCAACAACTTCTTCCACTAAAGCTTTCTAGTCTTTTTTCCTTACCTTATCATGCTAGTTTGTGGAAAGACAAGAGGTGTATTGATTATTGTAATATTACATTTTTTCCCTCTAATAAAAATCTATAGGTAGCTCGTCCCTTCCATATCCATTTCCCCCACCTTAATGGTTTATAGAAATGTAAGTTTTCTCACTCAAGATGGAATAAACTTATCTCCCTAATTTGGAAATCCAAAGTCGACTCTTAGTCCTAATTGATAGTAGAGAAAATCTTTTATCTTAAACTTCCTATTGGTAGTTGGCTCAAACTCATCCACCCCCTCCACCTTGTAATTTTTGTTCAAACAATAAGACTATAAAGCATGCCTTATGACGCTATCCACATGCCCGCAACTTGTGGTTCACCCTCTTTTTAGCTTTCCTATCCCTTTTTCCGAAGATGTGGTCATGAAAATCTACCTTTCTTGATGCATCAAGCTTGCTCAATACCCTTTCCAATGCTTTAAGATATGTCATCCTCAAGTGCATTTAGAAATTTTGTTGCATAGTTGCCTTCTTAAACATTTTTCTTCCCATCCAAGCTAAAACTCAAATAGCTTGTACAAATCTATCCCTCCATGTGTTACCAACTTTTCTTGTTCTCTTCATAACCCTTTGCCTGAAGTAGATCTCAAAAATATTTTGTACAATCTTCAATCACAAGTTTAGAATGTTCTTAAAGTGCAATCATTTAGTTGCAGTGATTCTTTAGCTAGAGGACCTTTTTGATTGTTTTTAAGCTCTAGGCTATGATGTGGTATGGAGGTGGTTTCATCTGTGTTCTTGATGGCTATTTTATTAGCCTCTTGACTATGTATTAGTGACTATTGTAGCTAATACACTACCTAGTTTGGTTTGTAATTTCATTAGTTGTTGTTGTAGATGTATATTCCAAAAAAAAAATTACAAATTTATATGTAAATTGTACTATAATGAAATTTATGGATTACTCTTTTTAGGGATGGATGCAATGTTGAGCAAGTCAATCATATTCTATTTTTTAATGTAATGGAGAGTAAAAATGGTGAATATGGCAAGTTTCCATAGTCTTACTATGCACAAGAATAACCTCACACTTTGAAGGAAATTTCAAGTTTCATTTAATTGATAAATAATAATAGAGCACACCATTCTATGTAATACACATATTTTGAGGTTTATAAAAGTTTTCAATGATAGTATCTATTAACAAGGTTTATTTTATGTTCCAAGAAAAACATTTGATTTAGTTGAAAAATAATTTGACAATATTTTTAGATGTATGATGTGTGTTTATCATATATTTTCATAAGAGATTGGTTGTTATAAATCATTTGAAATGTAGAATTAAGTAAAATAATTAGATAAACCCTTAACACAAATATATATTGAAAAAAATTACTTATGTAAATAGAATATATTAAATATAGTGTTTAAATTAAGTAGTTGTCATTAAACACTTAAGAACATTTTAAATTAGTATCAAGTTCAAGTATTTTTTTAATTGGCTATATGTCATTTAAAAGATTTGTTTACATTTTAATCTTTTGGAATTGCTTATTTTTAAAATTTTAAGAAGTATCAAATTTTCCCTTGATTGATATGTTTTTCCCCATCTGAAAATAAAATACATTGTTTTAAAAAATTAATTCTTTAAGATAGACACAAATCATGATCTTGAATGTAGTAACCTTTTTTTAGGGGCTTCTTTTTATATTCCATACTCACCTTAGTTTGATATCTTTATTAGAAATTTTTATATTAATAAAAAGTTTATAAATTGAATCACTATACAAATTATATATTTGTAGGAAAACATAGCTTTTGACTTGGAAGAATAATTGGCATATGAAAAAAATAATGTTCCCTCTAAAAATAAATTTCAAATACAAAAAATTGTCTAATATATTATTCATTTCAATAATAAATTTATATAAAAAATTTAAGAGATCATTTATTAATATTTATCTTAATCATATTTCAAATTTATTTATTTATTTAAAAGTTTTCTAATCACACCGGATGTCCAAACAAGTAGAGCTTTAATTGACAAGGGCTATTCTTAAAAATCATCCACTTAATAGTGAAAGGTCAATTTTGGCCAATAAAAATAGGACAAATATTTATCACTTTTTGTTGTGAATGGGGTGTAAAATTTTTATTGACTGTTTGACCATTGAAGTGGATGATATTTAAGTAGGGTGATTGACAACATGGAAGAGCTAACCCACTAGCAAGGGGTGGATCATGATCAACTAACTTTTCCTAAATATCAAGGATTTCTAAGATTATCAAGAATAAGCTCTAAACGAGTAATCACAATTCACACCCTTTTCATTTTCACTCTATTTTTTATGAATATGTGAAATTTGATCTTTTTCTTTAAAATAATATAAAACATTTATTCATTATAAAAATAAAACCCAAAAAAAAGCTGCTCTTGCTATGAAAACTAAAGACAACAAATATTTAGCCGATAAGTTTTTATATGTGAGCATTTTAGTACTCGGAATTGTATCATGCTGTAAAAAAAATAAGCCGAAATTTTTTC
Organism: Cunninghamia lanceolata; assembly: GCA_027924645.1. Classification (NCBI taxonomy): domain Eukaryota; kingdom Viridiplantae; phylum Streptophyta; class Pinopsida; order Cupressales; family Cupressaceae; genus Cunninghamia; species Cunninghamia lanceolata. Next base: position 13,769,445 of record BSBN01000892.1, read on the forward strand.
TAAACTCTTCGGTTGTTCCTATCGACATATTCCTTGAAATTTTTCTAGTCCAAAACCTCTTGTTGAACTTGCATTTCCACTTTAGATTGAAATGATGATTTAAGGATAGACATGGATGGAGCTTAGTGAAAATTTTATTAAATGGAAAAGTGGTGAAATGATGAGAAGATAACCACCACTAGTCTTTAAAGAAATTGCATCGAACATGGGTACACATTTTCATAGATAACTCCAAAGGAAATAATGAGTCAACAAAAATGATGAATTTCTCATAATTATTACTTAAGTTAAAGTGAGCTTTGACACCTTGCCAAGGAACCCAATTCAACACACTAAAATCCCAAATATCACCAAACTATTGCACTCCCTTTTAAAACAAATAAAGGTTTGTTTGTAAAAAATCACAGCGAGAGGTTGTTCATGGTATTAATGTGCCTATTCCACTAAATATATTATTGGAATATTAAGGTTTACATTAATAAACCTTAGTGACTTATGTAAGTTAGTAGTTAGTTTGGAGTTATTCCCATATGGTGGTTGAGAAGTTATCTACTAGGAAGACTTTATAAAAAGTCATATTGTAATACATTGATCCCATATCAATAATATGATCAATATTTGTATTTTGTTTATTGATCTTTGATTTTTCCAACATGATAGGCAAGGTTGTTGGAAGTTCAAGGGTTTGCATCATAACGTGAGGAGTTCTAGATCAATGAAACGTAGAAGCCACTAAATAGATTAATTGCCAAAGTTTAAAAGGAGATTGTTTCACTGTTGCCCCTATCCAAAAGCAGAAGTGGTCAAAATCGTAGGAGAGCCGCTGAATGATGTTGTTGAAAAAAGAATGAATCACAGATTATATAAGGAGGTTTTTTCTAAAAGAGAAGAAGTCTGAAATTAAAGATATTGATGTTTCTTTAATTGCTCTAGAGAAAGGAGATTTTGGGAAGTCGCTGCAACATTTTCTAATTGCAAGAAGAGGCATCATAATAGCCAAAGAGCGAAGGAATTTCAAGGTTTTGAATATCCATGTCTAGAGTTTAAATCGTAGTAGGAGGTCAAAGGTTTTAAAAATACAAATTTGCTGTGCCATCTCAAGTGCAGCGGAGAAAGAGCACCGTTGCAATTAAAGGTGAAGTCTAAATATTAAAAGAAATTGGGGATAATTAAGATCATAGAGAGGACGTATTGGAAGGAGAGCATAAATTATTGAGGTCACTAACCACCGGAGATATAGTTGATTAATCATTTGATTAATGAGTTGGATTGTTGAATTTAGTTTTTTCATTATTTAATGTTTCTTTGTTTACTATGTGCGTGGAGCTTGGATGATGTGATTTTAGGAATTTCTTTGTTAAATTTTTTAAGTTGTATTGGGGGTTCTCAAGATAGAAGGCATCTTTCTAATCATGTTTGTGGATGGAAGAAGAGTACAAAATGTTTTTGTTAGGGTTGTAGAACATTAGGAAGGGTGACTAGCAATGGCATATGGAGAATGAATTTAAAAAATTATCACAATGATTGGTGAATGATAAATAATTTGAAATAAAAATAAACACATTTCTTGTAGGTGTGAAAAAGAAGTCTTTGTTGTGAATGCCGAAAGATTTGTTTATGTTGTGCCAAGTGAATTTTTTATCATGTCACTTTATACTTGGACTTTTAGGGACGTTTTTGCTACACTTGACGGGCCCTCCAAAGACTCACAGGAGTCACCAAATTGATAAAGTGTAAAAAGATCAAACTGGAGGTTGGAGGCATAGGAAGCTGGAGGAGTTTTCATCATCTCAAGCCAACTTCTTTCTTAGAGATTGTGCTAGTAAAAAAAGCATATGTTTTTGTGTTTTCTTATGTGTTCTTTTTTTATGTTGACAAAATTAAAACAATGTGCATATATTGCGAAGTTTGTTTTTTGAAGACACAAAGAGATTTGGTGAACTCAATATGGATTGTTGTCTAGATAGTTCAAGAGTCTATAGAACTTGGGAGTTATACCCTTCTGAGGGTCATGAGACAACTTGATGGAGCATTATGGATGTAGCTCTACATGGATTGTTGTCCAATAATTTAGGGGATCTATTATTCAGGAGTTCAAGGAGGTGGTAATTTAGGAACTCAGGAATTCAGCTCAGGAGCTACACCCTTATGAGGGTTATGAGGTAGCTTGATGGAGTTCCACCTAATTTAGGATTTATTTCTTCAAAGAAAAATCTTCTCAAGATTGTGTATTTGTTTTGTGTAATCAACATGTTCTATTCATGTAATGTAAACCTTAATAGGAGTGTTAGAATATTAAGTTTTACATTAATAAACCTTGGTGACTTATGTTAGTTAGTACTTAGTTGGTTGTTATTCCCATATGATGGTTTGAGAAGTTATCTACTGGGAAGACTTTATAAAAAGTCATATTGCAATACTTTGATCCCATCTCAATAATATGATCATTATTTATGACTTGTTTATTGATCTTTGATTTTTCCAACATGGGTGAGGAAGCAAAACTAAATCCATGTTGAAGAGAAAAATCTCTCCAATCTAATAAATGACATACCTATTGTCATGCTTTCCAAATAGACTATAAAGGAGGTGAAGCTCTTATTTTGGAACAGGAGGTAAGAAGGATCTTATCCCACCATATAACAAACTATCATTTGGACTTCATTAAAGATAGATTAATTCTATGATGGACCAAAGTCTTCGAATGTTCATTCCCCTGAGAAGCCCTAAGTATACACATAGATGCCAAACTAGTTCCTTGATTCTTCAGGTCTATCAGTCTCAACCTTCCTTTACATCTTAGTTTGCATACAATGAGCCCAAAATGTGGTTTTAAGACCAACATTTCCATTCCATTTATTCCAAAGAAAATTTCAAATGGTTTTGTTCAAGTCTACAAAAGCTTTACTTAGAAGGAATCTAGCAAGATTAGTAATAAACATGGGTGATGAGAAAAATTATGTTTCCTACTTGGATTTTCCCTACCAAAGATAAAAACTTGTTTCCCTAATTAAAAAGTATATTTTTTAGTTTATGGATGTACCAGCTCCACATATCTAGAAGGGAAAATCCTAGCCCAGAAGGTATTCCTAGATATTTTCTAATCTCCTTGTGCTTGATTTGTTTCCAATCTATAGGAATCTAGTGAGGAATAGGCATAGAATATGCCAAAAAAATCTAGTTTTGGTAATGACCAAGTTGAGATCTAGAAAGAAAACAATAAAAGTTTTAAATGTCCATGGTATTATTAATTAATGCTTTAGAATTATTTAAAAATAGCATGCTCTCATTAACAAAATGGGAGTTAATAACAACCATATTATTAGGTATTAATATTCCTAATTGAAGTTGAAGATTATTATCTTTTTGTAACAAATAGCCCAATTCCTTTGCTATAAGGATATATAAGAATGGTGATAATGGACATCCTTGTGTAATAGACAATTGTAAAGGAAATGACTCATTCATAGAATTATTAATAATAATCTAAGCATTAGCATCGTGAAATAGCATTTGAACATGTGACCAAATTTTAGGCCTAAAGCCCAACCATTGCAACATCTTAAGAATAAGCCTCCATCTTATTCTATCATAAGCCTTATCAAAATCAAGTTCAATCAATAGTGCATTGTATCTCGACTGTTGAGCCTATTCACAAGTTTCCCAAGACAAAATAACATATCTACCAGGTAGAAAGCTAGCTTGTTGGTCTCTTACAATACCTCGAACCACATGTTTGATTTGGATAGCCAATGCTTTTTCTATGACTTTATAAGAGGTGTTAGGAACAGTAATTGATCTCTAGCCAAAAATGGTACCTTCTTTTTCCCCTTTAGGTAGGAACTTGATTATACCTCTATATATAATGGGACCCTAAGAACCCTTCTTTAAGGAGTCCAAGTATGAAAAATAGAAATCATCCTTGATGTGTGGCCACATGAATTGGTAGAATTCAATTGGAAGTCCATCAATATCGAGGCTTTTATTAGCAACCATAGAAAAAGAGCATGTTCTAGCTCCTCTAAGGAGAAGATCTAATCAATGAACTAACTGTAACCCTTATCAATTTTATTCAATATATATTCTTTGACTAATTCCTCCAAAGTGAGATGAACATCCTTCCAATGTTGATCTTGTTTGAAATGATTCTCATAGAATTTCTAAAATATCATATTTATCTCCAAATTGTTTGAATGGAGAATACCATACCCATCTATAATGACATTGATTTTTCTTTTTTATGTTTGTAGTTTAGAAGATTAAAGAAATATTTAGAACCTCTATTCCCTTCTTCTATCCATTGTAACCCTACCTTGTATTTCATTCCTTACCCTCTATAGTTATCAAGTTTTTGTAGCTGAGTTTCTATAATTGTAATAGTAGCGTGTAGTCCAATGTTTCTTGTGTCCACATTAAGTTGTTTGTTAGCTTGTTCCAACTTTCCTTGGAGAGTTTTTTGTTGCATTTATGTTGCCAAGACATTCTTTTGCCTAAGGAGTTGAGAAAGGTAGTATAGTTAGTAATAATATCAAACCACAAATCTATCCATGACTCTCCTTCTTGTGGCTTAAGAATAGAATTCCATATCTCCACTAGAGCTACCATACAATTAGGGTTCTTTAAGTGTGAGATATTAATCTTATAAGGCAATAGAAAAGGAGTGTTAGATCTTTGACAATACAAATAGAGAAATAGCTTGGGATCTATAATTGGATCATGTAAACTAGTTGCTAGAATGGCTAGTAAATTTATCATGGTTCAAATTAACAATTTCCAAGGAGTTTCAAAAATACAATCAATTGTTGAATTCATCATTCCTAAGTTTATATGGACTAAACCAACTCCATTTTGTATGATGCTCTACCATATTAGAATCACCACTAATTATCCAATCAACTTTAGGAAGAGATTTAGACATCCAATCCCAAAGCTCAATTTGTTCTTTAGTATTGTTAGATGCATAAACATAATAAAAACCAATAGGCTATCCATTGATAATAGAAAGGGCCCAAACACAACTATGTGATGGGTCATCCCCCTTACCAATGTGATATTTAGAAACCCACAATGAAATTCCCATAAAAAATTCACTTTTACCATCACTATGAGAAGTATGTAGAAAAGCAGTTTCTCTCTAGATACATAACATAGAGATGCCTCTAAGATACTATTACAAAGTTTAACTTCTTGCAAGAATAAAATGTCTAGTTTCCATTTCATTACCATATATTTGATTTTAAACTTTCAATGAGGGGGCATGATCCCTCTTACATTCCAGGAAAATATATTTTACTTCATGATGAAGATGGAGCATCATTATCATCAGCTTGTGGCAACACACTAAAGATCTTAGCAAGAGGAATGGATTAGATATTATTCAAACAATTTGAGGAAGTAAGGGATGGGGATCTAGTCCATTGAAAAGAAGAAGGTGATGGGGAATTAGAACGATGAGCACAATGAGCTAGAGGAATGTGGGAGGGGGATGGGGAATGAGTTTGATAGAGGGAATGATCATTAGGATGAGGAGAGGAATTAGATGGCACTTTCCTTTCCCTAACCAATATCCAATCATCCATGATAAAAGCATCCTTATAGATAGAGAGGGGCTAGATGGAGCCTCAAAAATATTATCATGAATGTGGGAAAGGGGGATGGAATGTTCAATATTAGAGACATTGAGGGAGAATAAGATCCAACATGTGTAGGGACAATGTGCAAGGTAGGTTGGATATTTTGTTTAATAGGAAACATAGGTAAGGGAGGTTGGGCCAATCTATTTTTTCTAGTAGGACAATCTCAAATTAGGTGACCTTCTTTTCAGAAAATGAACAATAAATTAGGTTTATACAATTAAACTAATAGCTTCTCTAATTCAATCCCTAGGCTAATTAGTTTTATGTTCTCAAAAAATGGTTTAGTCAAGTCCAATTCCATGCATACCCTAGGATGCACCCTTAGAGTTGAGAATTTATCTATGTTATGCTTACACCAAATGACTCTGCCCAACTAGGCCACTATATCTTTTAGGAAAGGTCAAAAGACTAGGTTGATACATGGTAACTCTATCCACATGGGATAATGAGAGTGAGAAGGGCCTTCAAGATGGAAGTCAAAGTTCCAAGCCTAAAGATAGTAGACTTTCCCATAAATCACCCAAGTACGATATTGCAACACTACTTGAGAATGATTGGCTAACTTGAACATACAAGAAACATAAATTTTCCTAAGACCCTTTAAGGATTCAATATCCATCATCTATTTTCCGAGTTTAATTGAGCCCATCTATAAAAATCCTCTTCAAAAGGTATACCTCTAAGAAAGAAAAGTATAACAGGTCTTCTTTAACATTTTGAAATCACATCCATAACATCATTAGGGAGTAGGAATTCTAAGGATTTACCTTATGCCACATTGGACATCTCCTCTCACATATAGTTTTTTTCCTCTCGTACAACAATGGTGGCTTGTTCTAGTTTGCTTAATATAATTCCTTTTCCATTTTTATTAATGTCTTTGTTCGGTGTGGTTGTTCCACCATTCTCATGCTCCATATTATTGAATACCTCCATATCACTATCTACTTCATTCCCGAGAATTCCTTTTGCAAAAAAGTTGCATTGCCCCTAGGGTCTCCTCTAGCTTGTCATGCCACAAATTGCAATCTCATATGAGAGCTTGCAACAATAAAATCAGAAGTTAGGGTTTGTAGAATACGTGATAAGATTAAGGCTAAAAAGGTTTCTAGACACTTAGCTTGTGAAGATTTGCTATCACTTCCTCTTTATAGAAAAAAATATTGTTAACTCTTTTTAGGAATGGATACAATATTGAACAAGCCAATCATATTCCTTTTCTAATGGAGAGTAAAATTGGTGAATATGATAAGTTTCCATAACCTTACAAAGTACAAGAATAATTTCACACTTTGAATAAACTTAGAAGTTTAATTTAATAAATAAATAAATAATAAATATTTACACATTCTATTATTTTAATGTTTTCTAAAGTTTCCAACCATAATATACATTAACAAGGTTTATTCTACTAAATAGAACATAGTGCATATCATGTAATGTGTTAAATTAGTACCATGTTCAAGTATTTTTTTTCACTATTTCCTACAAGCTTCAATACTCCCTCATATAGCAGATGCTGCGAACTACGAACGTCGCATTCACATCTTCTATATTTCACGCAGGCAACCATGTCTTTTTCTCTGCTCAAAGCAATCAGAAAAATGAAAATATGATGTGGAGGTGATATTGCTTTCGGCTAAGAACAACGTCAGCAATCACAGGATGCTTTTACTAATTGTTGTATGGGCCGTTTGAAAATGAAATATGTCGCTTTTACTAATTGTTGATCGATTTTAAATTCTAGTTGATAATTATTTTGGTAAGAATTCATCAAGCATATTCGATGTTCGATTTTTACATTAATGACACTCAATGTTAAGATAGATGGTATGTATGCGTAAATTGCTTTTTCATTTCTTTTCGTTCTAACTATCAATCATATTTGTACATTAATGACACCAAATATAAAGATGAATGGGACGGGGACGACATGGAGCAAGAATTCCGTGTGACTCCAGGGAAACAGTTTTGTCTGCATGTGATTTATACGCAAATTGATTTTCATTCTAATTCTAACCATCCCTGGTCTAAATGGCGGGCTGACAACTAGACATGTCACATCACTTTTTATTACTTTTGCATACCTTCCTTTTTCTTTCTTTTTTAAAAAAATGAAAATGCATGTAACTTTATATTAACTAGTAAAAGCACCAAAGGTTGTATCAAATAGTCGATAGGCACAAATATGTATAGGCCTATCACTAAATAGTTTATATTTATTTTTTATTAGAAAGTCACTACATGTAGTAATTGGTGGAAAACACTGTATATACTATAAGAAACTCAATTATTGTGTGTGTTTGTTTGAATGTTGACATCCATGTTTGTTTGAAGTGTGTTTGAAGTGTTTGAACTTTAGGCATTACTTTGTGTGCACTTATTATTTGAACTTTTGGTATTCATTTTGTATGTGTGTTTGAACTTTGACATCCACTTATTGTTTGTGTGAAGTGTGGATTTGAACTTTGACATCCCTTTATTATTTGAGTAAGTTTTTTATATTCACTTTGTGTGTGTGAAATGTGTATGAACTAACTTTTATATTCACTTTGTGTGTGTGTGTGAGTGAGCTAATTTGACGTTCACTTGGATTTGAGCCACTTATTGTTTGTGTATTGGCATCCACTTTGTTTATGTGAATCATATGTTTGAATTTTGACATCCACTTAATTTGTTTGAGTTAATTGTGGATTCGGTTTTTTTGTATGAAATATGAGTGAACTACCTTTTCCATTCACTTATTAGATCTAACTATAAATATAAGATATGCAATTCTTCACATTCAAAAAAATAAGTCATAAATCATCTTTTCACAAGGTGGAAAGTTCTTCCTTAGCTCCATAATCTTGCTCAGACTACAAACATATAACTGCAAAACTAAATGCAGATATTAGTTCCACAAATCTATCAAATACATTTCAAATAGTAATATACTAGCCTAAGGACCTAAGGGCCGACCTAATGTCTCAAGGCTCATGATGGCATTGCTACGTATGCGTAGTGTAGAGACTTCATAATTCTAAGACTTGAATATGCAACCACATGAAGGTATCATACAAATCCCTTAATCTTAGGTACTTATTTGTAATTCAACCCATACTCTTAGTTCTATAACCATTATCAATATTGCACTTTACAATTATGACTCTAAGCATTTAATATGCCAAATACCTTAAGGGGGTTAAACCATTAATAATAATATGCCAAGTACCAAAAATCAATTTCTCAATTCACTAAATTGATAATAATAATACACATACTAGTTACTAATCAATCACCTAATAACAAGGTCACAATCCACAATAAACTATAGCCATGATGCAATTCTATATGTCATTATTTCTACCATCCATTAAATGTATGAACATAATTCCAAAATCAATTACTAAAAAAATATAAACATTATAATTTTGAAATCACATTATACTAATTAATTAATTAAACTTAGTAAATAAATATCGTAGATAACTACCAATTGAATATTATTTAATATTCTTGTATTTAAATTTTACAATTAAAATATTAATATCTACACCCAATAATTAAATCACATCTAATTTTAACCATTTAAAACAACATACCATTTATTAAGAATTTCCTTCCTCAATAATGAAATACTTAAAGTATAGTACATCCCTAAATAATAGGAATTTATAAAATAAAAATAATGTTAAATATAGCACATCCCTAATAATAAGGAAAAATAAAACTTTAATAATAAAATAAATCTTAATATATCACACCCCTAATAGTAGAGATTTATTTCTAATAATACTTAAAAATAAATATGTCAACTATATTTTATCACATTTATAAAGGCCATAGGACAAAAGAAAAATCATTCTACTATAATTATTTATATAAATATAATTCACTATTATTTCCATTTAAACAATTTTAACTAAACTCATAAAGAATACTTTCTAAAATTTTAATTCCAAAACATCTATAAGCTAGCATTACAAAGTAATTCAAATGTATTATATTCTTATAAACTCATTCAAATAGGCATAATTAAAACATATATAATTTTCCACAAACCTAGATTACTAATTAATTAATATTTAAATGTATTTAAAATAAAATAACATGATTCCCAATTACAAACCCTTTACTATAATGGTAACATCTATAGTCTAACTCAAACCATTTAATAGAAGAAATATAATCCTACCATTTTCCATAACAATTGGATCATCTTGATTATAAGAAATTAATGTAATAGGTAAAGATAAAAAAAAATACAATTTTCCTAAAAATAATATCATTTCCCACATTTTGTGCTTTCCCATTGATCATACTATTTTAACTCAAATTAACTAAGTAATTCTAAAATATGAACTAGAGAAAGCAAGCAAAAAAAAACAAGTTTTAAATCTTCCTTCCCCTATTGTCATGGTGTACCCCCTGAGGAGATGTCTATTGTTTTATTTTTTTTACCAAATTATAATTTATATTCTTCATACTTTTGCAGACTAGATCTAGGAAATAATATGGGTTTTGGTGAGAGGAAGTAAGTCTCTCATAAGATTTTTGTAATAGCATAAATGGCATGGTAATGGCCGTATGGCCTAGCCATATGGCCCCTAAGAGTGGCTGAAATTTATTCTTTTATTTCTATTGTGTTTATTTAATATTTTTATACAAGCTTTTCTTATTCTCTTATGTATTTTGTTTTCTACAAATCCAATCTATTTCAAATTACAGATTTCAGATGATTAATGGCTAGTTATATGCCATGCAATTTAAATCAAGAAATTTCAACAATTGAATGTAAACAATACTTCATACCCGTGCAAGAAAAATAATTTTGATGCATACAAAAATCCAATACCAAGTAGGAAGAACAAATGGTGGTGAACTCTTGATGCCGACAACATTATCTATGCAGAAATCTCCAAGCAGTGGAATTCCATTCCCCTCCAACTCCATATTATAATAATCACAGGAAAGAATTACTAATCTAAATTCATTGAAAAATGTTTTTTTATTTCCATAGCAAGAAGAACCATCACCCATAACTTCTCCTATGGAATTTAAATAGCCTCCTCCTTCCTTTCTTTCTTCCCATTCCGGAGAATCAAGAAATAATAATAATTCCATTAATTTTCACTTCCCCACTCTCCTCTTCTTTTTTTTTTTTAAAGAAAATCTTTTATTGATTTGAAACGTAAAAAGAAGTAATGATTCAGATTCCCACTTTGGAAAATATCTCCCACCAAAATATAATATATGAAATAAAGAATAAGACAACACATAATGTTAAATGTATGATTTACTAAAACAATATTAAATTTTCTAAATAATTATAAATTATTCTTAATAATTGCATTATTATTTTAATAAGTAAAGTTTGGAATGGCCTTACATTATCAAGTTGGATTCATCTTTATTGGGAAATTTTTAAACCATGGTGTAGATTCCTAATCCCCAATTATCACATTGCATAACTATATTATTTGCAGCCCTATCAAGAAATATTAGAATGTTGTTCTTAGATAATTCATCCATTAATGGAAGTGGAAGTGGAGCACTTTTCTAAAATTTTACAAAGAGTCCAAAAACCCTAAACAAACTCAAAGATGTTACTACTAAGTTCATGAGGCTCAAAGATAGAACTGTGTCGACCATGAAGAAACTGTGAGCGGAGCTTCAACCTGTGTCGGTGCAATGCTACCATTAACAGTATCCATGGAAGTTTTGAGCAAGTAGTGGATAGTTGTGGTGACAACCAAGCAGGTAAGATGAAGCGATCTAATAGAAGGGTGCAGGTAATAAATCTTGCACCGTCTAGCTGCTATGAGGAAAAAAATCATATATTTGTTTTTCATTTTATTATTTTTTGGATGAGCATTTTTTTTTAAATTTGTGGACTACGAAATTAGTGGGACTACCAAATTTTTGGCAGTTACAAGATGTGTGCACATATAGAATGTCCTATCAGCTAAATTAAAGATAATTAATAATTTTTACAAAAACAAAGTTGGGTGGTGTAAAGGCACACCCTAACAGAACATGGGAAGATCCTAGAAAGAGATTACAGACAGCAAATAGCTAAGCTTCCTTCCTTACTAAAGAAGGAAGCCAATAAAAGAATTACTAAACAATTATCACTAACAACTGACAGAATACTAAACAACCATTACTGACAACTGGCAAGCACCGACAACTGACACTGACTTAAGTAGGAGAAACTTGAGGGCATCCATCACTGAACCCTAGGCCACCAAAATTAGCCATTGGAAATGGCCAAATTGAAGAACAAATAGGAAACAGAAAATTGCAAACATAACCTTGCCTTCGCTCCAACAAAACCCTCATCTGAAGCATTCGCCACCATCACTGCGTGACAAAATAGTTGGAAGAGACAGAACCATCACTAACAGTCAGAGTAAATAATCTTCTCTTCTCATCTCACGACCATCACAAACCCAACTCAAAAACTGCCGCCATTGCGACCGAGGTGGAAATAACAGAACCAGAGAAGACCAGGGTACAAACTGAACTAAAAAACCACAACACCGTTCTAGGCATAATCTCCACGATGATTGCAATGGTCTGCAAAGAATGGAGAAAACCATACATAGCTTCATCCCTCATGGATCGCATGCCTACAGAGGTTTCCATGGCAACCGCTAGGCAAGTCTAGTGCTGCCTCGTAGGAAGCCTCATTTTCATAGAATCCCTAACAGAGCAGTTTCTATTTTATTTGCATACCTGTCTTGAATTCACATATATTTTGTTTTTATCATAAGGCCAAACATTTTATAATCTTGTAAAGGAAAATAAACTTTCGGCATCTTAATCAAGACTAATTAAATAAAATGGATAATGGATTAGGGTATTTAATCTTATAAATAAAAATGAAGATGGATTTTCAATCCTTTTCTTATTTTTATTTACACATATTCTTTACTTTAGTCATTTATTACACCTACGCTTGCACCCATTTTCATACATATATTTTCACATTATCCATATATACATATTTTGTTATGTTCACTCCTATTATCTATTTATTATGCACATTAATGCATTTATTCCTAATTATTCCCTCTTAATTTAAGCATCTTTATGTACTATGTCATTTCCATAGGTGTTACATTAATCCAATAGTTGTAGACTTGAACCTTTAAATTTTAAATATCCAAATTTTAATTTCAATAATTTTCTTCCTTTTCACTAGCCATTATGAGCCAACAAAACACACACTCACATGATTTATCACTATATCATTGTATTTAAAGGCATTCATTTCATCCTATTACATTTGATTCTCATCTCTCATTCTAAAAGCATATAAGGAGGAATTAATATCGAAACACTTGGATTTGGTGTATTGAAAAGAAATAAAAATTTGTATACATCATTCTAGGGTGCTTGCTTGCTATCTTCAATATTTTTAACACTCTTCTAGGGCTTGATCTAGGAGAACATGTCTCCTTGTGATATAAGGACAATCCATCAAAGGTATTTCTAAATACAACCAATCTCATATAGTAGAGCAAGAAAAGAAGAATCAATGGAATTAGTAAGTAAAATTATGTAGATTGCCAAATCATGTTTGTCAATGCACAACATTAATATGGTTGTGGATCTATGTCTAATCTACATACTTGGCCTCATACAATAGAGATGATCTAGCAAGATCCCAAGGTGAACCAAATTTTGTACTCCATTTCTAATCCTACAATAGTACAAAACCTATAATCTTCATTAAATTAATACATCTTCAATCATTGACCTATATATTCATTCTTTCACATTCACATTACTAAATAGCTCCAATTACTAAATTCCATTTACTAAATTCCATATGCCCACAACTAAAATAATTAATTTAGGTTGATTTGTGTTTATGTGTATGCATTTCATTTGATTAGGCTAGATGAATATTATAGAAAGTTTAATTTCTCTTATATTTGGTGAAATTGTCCAATCTTAAACCCTCTAGGGTTTCACCATAGGGCTACACCTTCATTATTTTCTAGGGTTTTAGATCTATAGTTTCTAGTTTACCAACATAGCTAACTCAACATGATTCTAGATAGAGGATTGTAGTGACTAAGTCAAAATGTTAGCTTGCAACCATTTTAGAAAGAATTATTATTTTTATTAAGTGTAAGTTCATTTTCTCCCACAATCCTTGTCTTGATATCCACAAGAAAAGAAACCATCCCAAAATATATCAAGGTGTAACTATTTAATTTGGTTTAGAAGGATGAGTTACTATTACTCATCATTTGGAATAAATTAGTTGTATCTTACAAAAAAAATCATTTCTTTCACTATTTAGATCGTTTCTTCTAATGACACTTTAACCTTAGTTAGCACAAAACATATCTTCTAATTTTCTTCAGTACTACCAATATGAGCCAATAGATTATAGAGGAACAATACTTTTATTTAAAATTTATTAAATTTATTTTATGTTAAGTCTAATCATCCCTCATAGGCCTTGAAGTTCATGAGCTCTACTTTCAATCAATCAATGACATTTTGAAGATTCAAAGTTCTCTTAACTACCTTCTTAGTCATATTAAACTTACAGTATAAATATGTGAAAATTATTGTAAATGGGATTAAATGATGATGGATAGGGATATGATGGATAGGGATCAGGTCATGAGCCAAACGTAGTAGAAGAGTGAGACATTTGAACTTATATGTTATGGCATTAGGAAATTCCATAAAGGTGGGCACAAAACTAAATGTGAAATGGCATAGGTATGATTATTTCAACATCACGATTAGTTTCAATGTTTTACACATAAAGGAGCTATTTATAGAGTGTTCACTTCAAAAATAAATTGAAAAATAGGAAATTGAAATAGTAATTCTTCATAGCTAAATATTGTGTCCAATGTTACTAGAGGAAATGCTTAATAGGGTATGAGAAATGTTTTTACTTAGCAAGGTTTTTTTGGCCTTGGACACTTAATATCATAACACGTGTCTCCCATAATACGTCAAACAAAAACTTGATATAGAATATACTATCAAAATCAAATAACAGACAAGGAATATATGCTAGTGCATAGAACTAGATTAATTCCATGTCACTCAAAAATGAAGCAAGGGGCTAAAATTGTAATAATGAGACAAGGAGTAAATAAATGGAAATAAGTGTGGATGATGGAACACTAATTATTAGTAAATACAAATGTGTCGGAATTGTTTTAAATGAGAGTAAATGAAGATCAATATGGATCAAGTCATGAGCCAAACCTAACACAAATGTGTGCCACTTGTTGATATGCTATTGCATTAGGAAATTCCATCCAAGTAGGCACAAAACTAAATGGTAAAGGACATGGGTATGCTAATTTCACCATTACAATTATTTTTAATGTTTTAAGCATAAAAGGAGCTATTTAAAGAGTGTTCACTTCAAAAATAAATTATGATAGTTAAACAAATAGGCACTTAAAATAATTAACCTTGATAGGAAAATATTACACCTTCTGGTCATCTTGTTCATCTTAATCTTTTAGCCATTTTCTCTAATCACCTCCCTATCTTCACCACCCTCTCCAACAATTCCACCACCTTCCCCAATGAGCTTGTATATAAGATAAATGTTTCCCACCTTTTGTAGTAGGATTACATTGATGGCATCCTTGCCACTTGGAAAGATGAACCAAAAGCCCAACAAGATAGATGGATTAGTTGATGGGATAGAACTATTACCTATTGCATGTTGTTTCTTTGTGATTACAAGGGATGTGCTACTTCCACACATCATAGACTTAAGACATATCTTAAAACATGGTTGGAATAGGGCCAATCTCTATTGTCCTCCAATCTCCATAAGATTTCCATTCAAGAAGATTTATATCATGTTTATCTTGAAGGCCTTGAAATTAGATCTTTGGGGCTTGTTATTAATCAATGGCTAATCAAACTTATTCCTAAAGGTAAATATGGAGACCCTATTAATGGATGGATGTGTTGATAACTGAGAGGGGGGGGGAGTGAATCAGTTATCCTAATTATTTCTTCTTCTAAACTTTTCTTATTAATCAATGCAACACTAATTCAAACAAGTAAACATAACCATGAAATGAAGATACACATGACACAATATTTTTGACGTGGAAACCCTATTAAGGGAGAAAACCACGGGGTGATTAACCCAAAGATTATTCTCTGTTAGAAGAATAAGGAAATACAAAATGGCACTTGCCAATTAGGGCTCACTGCTCAATCACACTGCTCACAAGAGGCACACTACCTATAAGAGACTCACTGTCTACAAAAGAATGTCATACAATACTTGAACTGATTGGAAGCATCTACAAATGCTGAAGTTCAGTTCCAGTTAGGTTCAGTACACTAATCTGTTGCACTTCATTTTTCTTCTATTTTGCTGCTTTCCTTTCACATACCGGATCTTCCTTACTACTTCTACTCTGCTCTTCTACTTTTCTTCGCACACCACAACAACAACACCTCTCACAACTAAATCCATCATGTATATATATCTGCACAAGTAATTTCATCACCTTTCTGGTCGGCACCCAGAATAGTCAATCTTTTCACTAATTCTAATCTGTCAGCTAAATCCTTGCACATCAAGTAATGTGGATCAAGTATATGCTTGTAGAAATCATTAATCATGTCGGCAAAAAATGATTCATGCCTTCATAATCTTTACCACAGTAAGTAACTCATCCAGAAAGTAGTTTGATGTTCTATCAGTCAGTTCTTCCTCTGTTCACACTGTCACTTAGGAATCTGGTACTCAACTATCCATATCTTTTTCCTCATCTATCACTGGAGGCTAAATCCTTGGAATATACCACTCAAGGTAGTCCTTTTGACTTCCCCAAATCTGCACTGCAACAAGATACTTCCTCTGAGAGATCCAGACCTGTCTGTCAGACCTTGCCACATGCTCTATTCTTGTTTACCAGACCACAACATTCTTCACTCTGACTTCTGGTAGAGACACACCATGTCCTATGGATGTGTGGGATGAACTTTGTTGCCATCAATGACAACAATCATGAATCCATATAGTGTCTCTTGCCAACAATCTCCCCCTTTGGCATTGATGGCAACACTTAGTGAAAAATGACTAAGTGTTTACACTATGCTCCCCTTGGTTGATGCTCTGTCTGGATATACATTTTCTGGAGCTCCCCCTTAGTAGAATTCCTCATTTTTCACTGCTCCTCACTCCCCCTTTGACATCAATGGCAAAGGGTAGGGTCTGCATACTAAAATTTTCAAAAAATTTAACTATACTTAGCCGCATAAGTATATATATACAAGTTGTACTTACATATACTTAAGTATGTCTGTAAAAGTGTTCTTCAACTGTACAACTTCTGTCGCCCAACTCTGCTTTATCCTATCCAAAATTGAGATATGCCCACTCAACAGGAATGCAAACACATCTACCCTTTTTAGATCTGTCGGATCATTGGTCTAGGCTGTAATTTGGGCTTCTTTTATGGCCTCATGCATGGCCTCTAGCTTAGGGACAATTAACCCCCTGAGCTCACTCAACCTGCTCAGTCTATTTTTTTTTCCTTCTCCAACTTCTTGATTTCACTCAAGACTGCAATAGTCTGACATTCTTGATTTGTTATAGAGGAAGAGAGAGGATCAAAGTTCTTTGATAGGTTTGATAGTTTATCCTCCTATTCTTTTATTTTCTTCTCAATGTCCAATGTTACTTTGGACCAATGTAAACAAAATTTATACATTTCTCCTCCATCTTTAAGAGTGTTTTCTAGGCTCTTTATTCCAATATTCATGTTTCTCCTATCATTAAAAATCAAACCCTGTACCTCAATGAATCTTTTATCCAAAAACTCCTTCCGGACCTTTTCTTCAGTTGATTTTTCTAGAAAATCAAAATGTGTACTAACACTGCTGACTAAGGTTTTGAGATTACCGGAAGAGGAGGCTGTGGGATCCTTTTGAAAGGATGGCATGATCTTTTCTAGCACTCTGGATGCTACCTCCATAAGATCACAGTCTTCCATGTGAGATTTCAGTAGCTTCTCTTTGACTTTCTCATTTGCAAATGAAGCTATTTTCATTGTTTGCACCGGTGACAAAGAGTCAAAATCTAATGGTCCTTTTAGTAGGTCCAGTTCATCAATTTCTATAGCGGCTTTTGTTAGGAATTCTTGAACAGTTTGTGTAGTGTCTCTTGCTGGAGACAGATGTTTCTTCTCTTTTGCAACCTTGGAGCTGTCCTTTGGAGTTTTCTCTCCTCCTACCTTCTCACCACTAGCAGTTGTGGTCTTTTCTATTGAGGTCTTCATACTGTCATCTTCTTTTTCTTTTACCTCTACTTCTTTCTCCTATGATTTTTCTTCTCCTTTAGATTCAGAGACTGTAGGGGAAACCGAAGGAGAAATGTTTGTCTGTTCGGGGCCCACCTCTTCTGACATTTTCTCAAGAGTTTCTTCTACAACATTTGTGGCAGAGGAGTCAGTACCCAAGTCCTCTATGATAGGAAGATTAAATCTTTTGAAGGTTTTCCAAAGAATCTCTTCAGTGTCCTTGGCTGCCTTGTCGGTCTCACCAAGCATAAGCTGATTCATCCTTGCTTTGCTCCTGAATTCATCCTTGCAGTCTTTGAATACCATGTTCATTGTCTTGGGATCGATTGAAGGATATAGCTGAATAGCTATCTGTTCCTGGATCTCAAGGTCTTTTGCCATGGCATTGGTCTTTCTCATTTCCAACTTCTTTTCTAGGCTCTTAGGAATTAACGAGATAATTTCAATAAAAGCTTTATTGTAAATGTTTAAGAAATTAACTGTGGCTTCCTCCAGAATCTTTTTATCTGCTTCATTGTAGTCATCATAGAATTCTGTTAAGGGTTGCAGGTTCCCATCCACTGTGACTACTTTTACTACATCATCTAAGGAGAGAGTGGGTTTTTCAATAAATTCCTCTTCCTTCTCTTCCTTGTCTTGACCTGTGGAAGGTTTACCGGATCCTTTCTTCTTCTATTTCTTTATTTCCTTTACCCCCTCATCTGATTCAGTTTCTTCTTCATCTCTTTGACTTGCATAAGCCCTTGTGGCTTTTATTTTAGACCTTTTCTCTCCTTTGCCGGATGTCTGACCTTCCGGTTTTGATGTTTTTGAACTTTTGGTTGTGATAGGTGTGGATCCTTTTGATGATCTAGTCTAGGTTGAGGTTTCCACTGGAGTACTTTTCTTGCTTTTCTTTTCTGCCTCTTTCTTCTCTTCCTCAGCCTTTCGCCTCTTTTCCCGACTGGCATCAAGTGCCTCCTTTGAGATGCCAAGGCCTTTGGCAACATGTTATACTTCTTTTCTCACCTTCCTCTTGATTTTTGGTTCTCTGAGTTCCACATGAATCTTTACACTCAGCTCCTCAAAGGTTCCAAATCTTTCTGCCTTTGGATCCTTTGGTTGATTTAGCATGTGTTGAACATGCAGCTCCACAATTTGTTCATCCACTTCATACCCCATGGGCATGATCGAGACTGTCCTTGGTTCTACTGCCTCCATTAGGCACTGATCAGTATCTACCATAAAGCAGACTGTGTCTTTGTATTTTTCAACAAGACACTGGGGAATCCTTTCTCTTGCTTGCATCATGTTCTGAAAGGTCTTGAAGTATCCCCACATGGCTATATTTCTTGCTTTAGCATCCCCAAGCCCATGCAAATAGTCTTTGATCTGAACTGCTACTGGTTTATCACTCTGCCATACCCATCCATTTGATCCGGGCAACTCATTCATGAAGTAGAAAAATAAGCATACTATTAGTGCACCATATTTGAAAGAGTTTTTCTTGTCCTTTTTGATCTTTTGTATGTTTTCCATTAATTGGCTCAAAAGAAGTTCACAGAGATCATATTCTGCATTTTTCCTCAGCATCTCATAGGCAGTATATATTGCAGTTCCGGATACTGAATTCTCCCTACTAGAGTGATATATCTTGTATCCTATTATCATAGATGCAAATTTGATGTCCGGGTTAGTAATATCTTTAATAGTCATCGCCCTCTTATCAAATTTTGATCCGATAGCCTCAGTTACACTGTCATTTTTAACAGATTTGAGTACAGGTATCCCTCCAGAGGAGTATAAACCAGTTACTACCCTAATTGCCTCCTTAGTGATCTTGTAAGGTCTGTTCAGCCAGAGGAAGTTATCATGTATCCTACTCAATACATACCGGACCCATTCATTTTCTTCAAAGCAGGGGAAATGAATGAACTGATCAAAATGCTTCTCCTGGATGCTCTTATATTCTGGTTTGACCTCAAAGGTATCATCTATCAATTATTTGTGATAGATGTCTCTTAATCTGAATTCCCCAAACTCTTCAATATTTGCATGTATATAAACCCTAATGTCTTCAGTGTGCAGAACACCATGCGAAACACTGGAAAATGCACCTAGGGGATCTACTTCCAAGGATTTGTATGGATGTTTCTTAAATGTAGGGCGAGGCCTATTAGAAATCTTTACAATATTCAGAGTAGCCATTATCAAGAGATTTGTAGTGATATATTTGAAAACAAAAAATACCTTTTGTGCCTTTCGATTTCACGGAGTTGGTTGGATTGATTTTTGGATGTAATGACTTCTGCAAATGATCTTCGATGAACTTGAGGAATTTTGTTGCAGAGCTCCACTTTTCATTTCTTCTTGAGTGTAGAATGAACAAGTGATTAATGAGAAAACCCTTATATTGCTTCGCAAACCCTAATATCAGATTGCAATAAATTCTTGACCTACATTAATCTGGTTTGCCTTATTCGGATGACTTGACGAATCGGATCTGTCCTGATCTATGAACATCATGTGGATCTTCCAAACCATGAACAAATCGAGATGACACATCATAAGGACATCCCAAATACTCTGACTAGTCTGCAGAATAGGACAATGTACTTCTGGATCTCACTGGACCTTTTTGTGGCACTCTGTCACTTCGGAGCATCTTTCAGAACTGGTTCTACTTGATTGATCACAACTTCTTTACATTTTCATGCGGACCTCTGAAATCTTAACTGGATCATCTCAAGACTCATATCTACAAACCCTTTAATCCACATCCTCTTCTTGTGCCAATTCTAGCACCACTTGACTGGCTGGGGGAACAAGGTTTTCTTTGTGTCTCCCCCTGAGCCAGAGCTCACTTTTTAATTTTTGGAAGGAATATCAGCACCAGAGTCTGGTGTGGATCCAATCTCTACATTCTCAGTACTTTCTTCACCCAAATCTTGCTCATCTCATTTTTAACTTCATCTGTATTCATCTTTTGTTTACCCTTATCTTGATTCTGATTATGAAATATCGGACCTCTTTTGTCCTGATTCTTGCTTCTACAGTATCTTGCAATATGACTAGATCAATTGCAAATTTGGAAAACAACATTTCTCTACATATTTGATTGATATCCTCTTGATCTGCATTGATTAGCCATATGACCTATTCTATTGCATGCAAAGCATTTACCATTGAATGATTTGTTCATTTGCATATTTCTGCATTCATGAGATTTGTGACCATACCTTTTAAAGTTAAAACACTGTCCGGAGAAGGATGAATTAGTCTGATTCATTCTCTTTCTGCACTGATTAGCTTTGTGACCAAAGTGATTATAGTTGTGGCAGTATCCATTGAAGAATGGATATCTTTGAGCATTGGGCTATCTTACCGGAGATCTTCTAGGCCTATTCCTTGGATTTTCTGATCCAAAATTCTTCTGAATGGATCCAGAGCTTTCTCCTTTCTCATATCCCAAACCACACTTGTCATCTGCCCTCTTTTGACTTCCAAGAAGAACTTCAAGTTGAGCAGAACTTATCTTGAATTTCTCTTTATATTCATTTGCTGATTGAAGATCCCTTTTGAGAGAGACAATTTGATCTTCAAGTTTTTCTTCATTTTCTTTAGCATCTTCAAGATCAGATTCAAGATGTATGATAATTCTATCCATTTGGTGGCAATCTTCTGATTTCTCCTTGAGGGATTGTCTTAGATTATCTTCAGTTTTTCTTTTCTCTTCAATCTCTTGAGTAAACTTTATAACTCCTGATTCCATTTCATGTCTTACCATAATGATTTCTTTTGATAACTTTTCACATAACTTGGTTTTCTCATTCAGCTCTTTATTTGCATCATTTACTTCACCTTGTCTTGCCAATTGCTGAAGCAGCTCTTTTCTCTTTTTCATAGAGAGGCTTAATTTATCTTTTAGTTCTCTCATGAAATCATCAGCCTGTTTGAGTCTTTCCTTTAATTCATTGACTTCAGAGTTTGATTGTTCAAGATCCTCAAGGGCTATCTTGAGTTGCTCCCTTAAACCATATGTATCCATTTGGATTCCCAGATCTTCTTCGAGCTGTTAGACTCTGTTTTGGAGGAACTTGGCTATGATACCAATTGTTGATAACTGAGAGGGGGGTGAATCAGTTATCCTAATTATTTCTTCTTCTAAACTTTTCTTATTAATCAATGCAACACTAATTCAAACAAGTAAACATAACCATGAAATGAAGATACACATGACACAATATTTTTGACGTGGAAACCCTGTTAAGGGAGAAAACCACGGGGTGATTAACCCAAAGATTATTCTCTGTTAGAAGAATAAGGAAATACAAAATGGCACTTGCCAATTAGGGCTCACTGCCCGAGCACACTACTCACAAGAGGCACACTGCCTACAAGAGACTCACTGTCTACAAAAGAATGTTATACAATACTTGAACTGATTGGAAGCATCTACAAATGCTAAAGTTCAGTTCCAGTTAGGTTCAATACACTGATCTACTGCACTTCATCTTTCTTCTCTTTTGCTGCTTTCCTTTCACATACCGGATCTTCCTTACTGCTTCTACTCTGCTCTTCTGCTTTTCTTTGTACACCACAACAACAACAACACCTCTCACAACTAAATCCATTGTGTATATATATCTGCACAAGTAATTTCATCACCTTTCTAGTCGACACCCAGAATAGTCAATCTTTTCACTAATTCTGATCTGTCGGCTAAATCCTTGCACATCAAGTAATGCGGATCAAGTATATGCTTGTAGAAATCATTAATCATGTTGGCCAAACATGATTCATGCCTTCATAACCTTTACCACAGTCAGTAACTCATCTAGAAAGTAGTATGATGTTCTGTTAGTCAGTTCTTCCTCTGTTCACACTATCACTTAGGAATCTGGTACTCAACTATCCATATCTTTTTCCTCATCTATCACCAGAGGCTAAATCATTGGAATATACCACTCAAGGTAGTTCTCTTGACTTCCCCAAATCTGCACTACACCAAGATACTTCGTCTGAGAGATCCAGACCTGTCTGTCAGACCTTGCCACATGCTTTGTTCTTGTTTACCGGACCACAACATTCTTCACTCTAACTTCTGGTAGAGACACACCATGTCTTGCGGATGTGTGGGATGAACTTTGTTGCCATCAATGACAACAATCATGAATCCATATAGTGTCTCTTGCCAACAGGATGACCATCACATTACACAACACCTCTTACAAAATTATTACTAATGCCTTAGCTTATAGGATTAAACCCATGACCTAGGATATTGTGAGCCCTAAATAGACTAGAGTTTGAGGGTATATATTTATTCGAGACAATCTAGTTCTTCCTTGGGAGACTATTGAATGGGCACAACAAACTGGCCAATATACCCTCATTATTAATCTTGACTTCAATAAGGCTTATGACCACATGTGCTAGCCATTCATTCTTAATATTCTAAAATGGTTGTGATTTGGAGCTATGGTCTACAATCATGTCAGGATGTTTTTCATGGATGTCAATGCTAAATGAGCCAACAATGGTTCTCTCTCTTTCCTTAATTGCCTTTACAAAAATTAGTTCACCAAGGCTACCCTCTTGTACCATTCCTCTTCATCTTTTCTATTGATGCTCTTCATTATCTTTTTCAACATGCCTTTTCCACCAAGCTTATTCAAGTTATTTCATTTCTTGACAAAAATCAAACCTTTAACTCCCATTTTTTTAATACTAACATGTTATTTATCAAAAACTTGACTACTAAAGTTACCCACACATTAGATATTTTTAAATTGTTTTACACCATCCCAGGTTCTAAATGGGCCATGTAAAAACTAAATTCATAATGACCTATCCATGTCCTCACCCCCTTGAAATCCTAGTGAAAGGAGAGAAATTAGACATGTCACCATCACATGTTATCTTGGCATTCCTTTTGGCATCAGTGCCACCCTCAAAGAAATATGTGGAATTGATTCATGACCAAAATAAAAAATAAATTTCTAACTTGGAAAAACCTTTTCCTATCCATGGTTGGCCATATCCAAGTTGCCAACAAAACTCTCTTTGTCATCCATGTGTATATCTCATCATATTAGCTTCCCTCTAAGACTTGCTACAAGTAGTTAACTCAATTGATTAGAATATTTCTTTGGGCTAAATCAGGTAATAACAAAGGCCTTACATCAATGTCTTGGCTTCATCATATCCAACCTAAACACAAAGGGGGAATAGGAATTATTCATCCTATTAACCAAGGTAACTTCTTCTCATCCCTTTTCTAAAACACATGGATCTACTTCATTTAATTCCATCAAGAAATCTTGGCAAATCACCTTAAAATATCTCTATTGGTATGACAAATCTCTTAGTCAAGACCTAAGATTCACCACCTCTTCCATTTGGTGGAACCATTTAATTCAACATGAAGACAAACCCTTGGGTGTCAACAAGAAAATCAAAGTCAAAAACCTTTTAAAAATCTCATTAGGTTTTTCATGACTTGTGAGATCCTAATAGTTTTGACTTGGAAGACTTGGAAACTTCTCAAAATGTAGTTCAACCTTTTCTCACTGATAAACAACCCATCCTTCAAATTCAATAATTTGTTCCCCTTGAGCTTTCCAATCTTTGGTCCTTACCTTGTCATGCTAGTTTGTGGAAATACTTGAGGTGGACTAATTATTATAGTATCAAGTAATTCCCAGTTAAATAAAAAAAATTGATAGGTAGCTCCTCACTTCTATATCCATTCCCTTGGCTTAATTCTTTATGGAACTATAAGTTTTCTTTCTCAAGATGGAATAATCATAGCTCCCTAATATGGAAATCCAAAGTTGATGCCCAATCGCAATTGATGACATGGAAAAACATACATATTAAACTTCCTATTGGCAGGAGGATGAGATTCATCCACCCCCTCTATCTTGTCCTTTTTGTGTAAAAATTAAGACTATCAAGCATGCATGTTAGTGCTACCCACATGGCCACAACTTGTAGTTCTCCCTATTTTGATCTCTGCTTTCCCTTTTCCCCAAGATGTGGTCATCAAAATCTACCCTACTTGATGCATCAACCTTACACAATACCCTTTCCAACACTTGTGGACATGTCATCCTCAAGTGCTTTTGGAAATTTTGTTGCATGGCTACCTTTTCAAGCACTTTTCTTCACATCCAAGTTGAAACTCATATAGTTTGTGAAAATATATCCCTCCATCTTACCAAATTTTCTTCTTCTCTTCCTAATCCTTTTCCTAAAACTAATCTCAAATGTATTTTACACAATCTTCAAGAATAGATTTAGAATGTTGTTAAGGTGCAATCTCCAAAAAAGGTGTAGTGATTCTTTAGCTAGAGGACCTCTTTTTTTTGTTCTACTCTAGGCTATGATGTGGTTTGGAGGTGGTTTCATCCATGTTTTTTCTAGTTGTTTTATCATCCTCTTGGTTGTATATTCTAAAAAAAACATTTTTACAAATTTATATGTGTTCATTGTGTTGATGTATAAATTTGTGGGCCTAATCAAACAACAACATGGGCAACTTCAAAGACGTGGGATTAACCCCTGAAGTGACCTCCAGATTTCATGGAAGCTGGCTCTTCCATTTTTCAATGGTGGTTTGGAAAAAGGGGAAGAGAAACAAGATTAAAGATACAATAAAAGAAAATCTAACCCTATGGCGATGCACCAAATTTAACATTTACCCAATTACATAGTGATAAAACCTTGAAAGAGTAACTGGAAATCAAAGAGCATAAATGCATGATCAACTATCCATCTTATAAGTAGATCTAACAGAGGCAAAAGAAATAGAAACCAAGAAGCAAGAACAGAAATAGACTCAGATATGCACAAAAACACCATCTCGCTTCATTGTTTGACAGAAGAACAAAATACAAAGGCAAAAAAAAACTTGCACAGAATATTACATTCAAATCCCTCATTGAGAGGCAACTGCAGATGCAAAAGAAAAATCTTTGTCTGCTGCTCAAAAATCTAATCTATGTGTGTAGAACTCTCCCTTCTCTGACCCAGACCTATGCATTTATGTTAGGGTAAATAGATTTTACCTTGCTTAAGTTTTACTTAGGCAAATAATTATTCAATAGTTATAGTTGGGAAGTTATTCTCATAACCAGTTAGGGTGGTTAATTCATGGGAATGAAATGGGAATGGAAGGCTATATAAGCCATATATCACATTTGTAAAATAAGTGAGATTCATTGTAATATATCAATTCAGTTATCTCAAATCCTCTTCTCCTTATGCAAACTCATGCTTGAGCATTTTCTTGTGGTGGTTTATTTCCTGATTTGATCATTGAAGACTGCAGCTTCATAATAGCTCCATGTGTCTATCCCTACATGGTATCAAATCTGGAATCAAGAAACTTTATGCTTGTATTGGAGAATTGAGTTGCTAGAGAAGCAGTCATATAGGTATCAATCTGTGCCTACATCAGTTTTTGGAGGCATTAATCCGTGCCGATTTGGAGCTGAGTCAAATTCTGGAGGCATCTATCCATGTCTTCCTCATATCAATTTCATTAAAGAGGCATCACCCTGAGCATTATTTCTGCATTTTTGCAGTATGGTCAATTATTATTTTTTAGGCATTTAAAATTTTATCAAAATTTTCATATTCACCATTCATCATCATATATTTGTGGGCAATAAAGAAGTGTCAAGTATTATTCCTTGCTCTCATCCTCTATCTTGAGTTATTCCATTAAATATTGATTAGATCACAGTAGCCATTCTGGTTGGTTTTGTGGCTTTCATTTGCAAAATTCTGACAAGTTTGCCTTCAATTATCACCATCAAAGTTAAGATTTAATCGAGAAAGCTTGGTGTCTGCGAGGATTAGACGCCTCAATCACTGAAGATCACCTTGTCTAGCACCACGTTCAGGCAATTTTTGAGAGCCATTAAAATCATTTTATGTTGCACCTTTTCCAAAAGTCTACAAATTTATCAAATTTAGGTAATAAATGTTTCACTGGGAGTGAGGAGTCCCTGGCATAGAGGAAGCACGAATGGTCTCTCACTGAAGGGTGCAATTTGAAATCAAGTCCTCATGGCTCGAAAATTGCATATTCAATCTGGTAAAATAAAAAGCTTATATATTCCTAAAGTTTCAATCAAAAGTTTTGCAAATTTTAGGGTTTGTGCAGTGAAAACAGTGTGGGCCTATTCGCTGCTGTCTTTGGTGCAGTATATGAGACTTTACTCCCACATTAGCTAGGCAACTACATTCTTTTAGCTTCATATAGCTTAGCACCTCATATGTGTATCATGAGCTCTTGAAAAAAACTCATGCCTGTGCGCTTGGAGGAGTCTCAGACACTCATGTGTCAAGCCTAGAATTAGTTAGTGTGTGTTCTTGGTGACTCGAATTGCATTACAGATTGATCTTTTGTGATGGTGACATATCATTGGCATGGGTATCCCACCAATATTTTGACAAGCCCATTCAGTGGGCCTCTATTCTGCACCCAATCACGGTGCTTCCTCTATATTGCACCCAATCACGATGCTCCATTTTTAGCCTTATAGGCTATTTTTTTCCCATTCTTAGTAGATGGTCATGTGCGTGATCAAGGGTCAATCCATCCTAGGGCTCAATCTAGCCCCCTCTATTATTCAGTGGGCTCCATATCAGTGATTTATTTCCACAGAAGATATCTTGGGCATCCGGAGTCAAAATTTCAAGTTGCATATATCATCGGAAAGGTGATTCCGCCAACCTCGCAAAGGTGTAGGTCAATCTGCCTAATTTCACTATCTATTAGTATCTATTGCAGCTTGAAGTCAACCTTCCTTTTTGGACTTCTGATCTCATAACTTGGTGCCTTGATCTCTGATTACTGTCATTCTTATGGCATTGGAAAGGTGTTGAGGAGCTCTTTCATCTAGTTCATGCCCTCTTTTCCTATTTAGCACCAAGTACTATCTATTGAGTTTTATGTTTTTTGGGCACATACTTGATAACTTGGATATCCTAACACTTGCAGAGGTACAATTTGTGGGGGGACTTCGTTTTCAATTGCATATCTTATTTGGAAGTTCTACATATAGAAGGTACTATCTTTGTGTTTTGAAGAATTATAGCTTATTGGGTTTTTCTTTGGAGAAAGGGAACTATGAGAAATGGAGTGAATCCATCCTCACTCATTTTAGTGAGCACAATCTATTGTCATATCTCTATCATGATGTTTCTATTCCCAGCACACCTCGTGAGTATCATATTTAGAAAGGCTATAGGGCTAAAGTCTTTAGAGTTATTTTTGAGCATGTAGATGATGACCTTTTGGATTCACTTGTTCATTTTGATTTCCCTTATGCTCTTTGGACTTACATTCAAGAATCATATGGAGATCATGATCCTCCACAATCTCTCGATGTTTCTCTTTCCAACTCTGATGTGCCTCATTATTTTGCAGAGAAGATAAACCATGCTTGTGATTCTTTGAGGTTTTTGAGACTTCAGATGAGGTTGCAGTTGCTTCAGAGGTTCTTGATTCTTCTTCAGAGATAGTTAATCCAGGTCTTCACATCCATTTGCTTCTTATTAAGAGTCATTGATTGAGACTTCCATCATTCCTAATCCGCAGGACAATCATTGTCTTTCAAATTTCATTAGAAGACATATTTCAGTATTTCAATCTTTGGAGTTTGTTCTATATCAATTTCCACATAGTTCCAGTTTGTCACCTTCTTTCTTGATTGGGGATGTACCTGATTGGATTGTGGCATCATCATTCTATCCAGACAAGGAGACACATGAGCATTTTTCAGAGACAACATCATCATCATTTTTCATGCTTCCATCTTTCAAAGCATATCCTAAATGGAAAGCATACCTGCATTTATACATGGTTTTGTTTCTTCCTAAAGGAAGACAAGTGGTTTGTAAGGATTGGATTTTGTTTTGCCTTTAGACACTTACCATCTTTGCAGGACATTATTTATTATGGGGGTGCTATGTAGTCTCCTTCTTTCCTTCCTATGGGAGGACCAGCAAATTGTACACACATGATGTATGTAGTCCTTGGGGGGTATTAGTGAGTCCTCTATTCATGCCTTTTGATTTCTTTTTTCCTCTCTTTTGGAGAGGAGTTTTCTCCCATAGGGGTTTTCTCCTTTTCTCTAGTTGTGAGAATTTGCATCGCATTTTGCTTTGTAAATGGGTACCTAACATGGTAGTGTAGCCAGGACCCATATTGCATCTTGCATCTCATAATAACTCTTCTCCCTAAGTTGCACTTAAGGGGGGGTGTTAGGGTAAATAGGTTTTACCTTGCTAAAGTTTTACTTAGGCAAATATTTATTCAATAGTTATAGTTGGGAAGTTATTCCTATAACCAGTTAGGGTGGTTAATTCACGAGAATGAAATAGGAATGAAAGGCTATATAAACAATATATCACATTTGTAAAATAAGTGAGATTCATTATAATATATCAATTTAGTTTTCTCAAATCCTTTTCTCCTTATGCAAACTCATGCTTGAGCATTCTCTTGTGGTGGTTTGTTGCCTAATTTGATCCTTGAAGACTACAGCTTCATAATGGCTCCCTGTATCTATCCCTACAATTTATAACCAAGAAAAATGAAAACCATTGAAGATCTTTTGCAACTGCAACTGCCTCCAGATTTATCTAAAACTAGAAATCCCCAAAATCAGGCACAATATCTGACAAATAACTAATTCCAGCAAATGCAACTAAAACCGCAACTAGCTGTTCTATTTTTCCCTCCATGGCTAGAAAATATCTCCCTCCTGTGTGAGAAGAAAATTCTCTTGCCGCTCTTTTCTATGGCTTCCATTAAAAATAAAAGTGGTTGTGTGTGAAAAATTAGGGCTGCATATCCTTTATTCACGTTTGAGGAGAGAGTCAAAAGTGTCTATTTAATGAAGCTCCAACTTGCTCTTGAGGGACCCACCATATGTCACAGAATGAACTTTATCTTTATTTAAATCTGCCTTCTTTAAAAGCTCCTATAAGTCATAAGAAAAATGAGACACTCTTAATATTTTGAAACTAACTCTTATAGGGGCCCCACCATTTTAAAATGAGTTTCAAAAAATCCTCTATGTTCTTTTGTTGCATGTGACACTCTACATTTTCAATTAGTTTTAATGAAGATTCAAACAAATGTATTTCCTGTGCTCCGATTGCCCCACGTGGTTTCTTCCGGTGCCCCCTTTACTTCTCAAGCTCCCACAGCTGCCACGTGCTTGACTCCTCTCTTTTCTTTAACTACTTCTTTGCATCTCTTTTCCCAACACATGGTTGCCCTCGCTTGCTTCCTCTCTTTGAATTCGCAAGCCATTGATTTGTGTATTCAGCATCCAACGGTTGCTATTCAGTTGCATGAAGTTTAACCTGATGCTCACTGTGCTTTCAAATTGCATGCATATGCATCATTTGTATAGTGGCCCATCTTCCTTCTAATTGCCATGGAGTCCTATTTGAATAGCTACATTTTAACTTATCCTTTAGAAGATAACACTGCGCTTATCAATGGCATTTACTCTACAAAGGTTGATCCTACTATATATGTGCCTCAACTTTGTGAACACCGTCATTCTTAATAGACTGCGTGCCTCAACTTGCATCATCATCTTTTCATGATCAATGCCTTAGCTTGATACCTAGTCCATATAATGGCCACTACTTGGACTAAATTGAACCTCAATATTGAATGCCTTCCTCATGATTTAAGACTATGCCATGTTTCTTCCTTTAGAAGTGGTGCCACTATCTTTCTATTCTAACCTAAAACTTTCATGATGCCAAATGCCATGTTTCTTGGATTGATGTTTCATCATCTCTCAAGCTTTGGCAATGAATGATTATATCTCCTTGAGGCCACGCCATTCCCATTGGACAGTCCCAAAACTATTACACACCACTTGCTCCCTTTTGTGCACTATTCAGAGGAGTAGTCATCACATACTAAATGACTTTTGTTCCTTTTCATAGTGCTTTGATTTCATTGAAGCTTGAAATGCCTAGAAAATTGTGCCTTTTACCAGTGGTTGAGGTGAAGTTTATGGTGGCACCTTCTCACAGAAATGATTGAGCCTTGAAAATTTGATGTTGCACACCTATAATGGCCACACCATCTTTAACTGGAAGTGTTATACTTTTAAATGGTTGTTTGTTTATTATGAGCGTCATTAATCATTGCACCATCTTTAACTCACATCATTCAAAAACATGCCTTCACCTTCTACATATGGCTGAATCATTATGACTGGCAACGCTTTGGGTCTTTCATGATGTGTGCCTTTATCAAGGCTGTGTCTTATCCTTTAGAATGTCATGGCTTTCCTTTTCATTGTAAATCCTTATTTGATAGACTGGAAGCACCCTGATTAGCTTATGACTTTGTTTCCATTGATCAGTCCTTCAAGCTAAATGACCGAGTCCTCATTGTAAAGATTGCATCTTGCCAGAGTGGCTTCACCTTATGTTTGAAAAGGTTGGTAACATGTTTTGGTTGCGCACCACTTTACATTCCTGCATGCTATACTTTTAAATGGTTGTGCCATATCTAAATCTTGCACTTACCTTTGAAAGCTTCCTCTGTTTATTATTTGCTGAGGCCGCAATTCGAGTCCATGGGCAGTGCCTTCACTATTAGTTGGTTGAGCTTCTTGTTGAGCTTTTTAGAAGAGATGCAGCCTTGATAGAAGCAGTCCTGTCTGGAGCTCAAAAGAAGCAACATTGTGCTTTTTTGAATAGAGCTAATAGAGATTTGTTGCAACAAAGTGCAACTACGGCTCACATAAACCCTTTAAGATTGACATTCATATTAGTAACTGCACTGGCACCCACCCTTAGCACTACTACAGCCATTGTGGCCTTAACTTCCTGGTGTAATACTTGTTGTGAATAATCCACTCCATCACACAGACCATAGGAACATGCCCAATTTCAAAAACTGATAAAATCCAACTGAATTCAACATGAGGCTCAAGTTCATTCCCACGAAGGATATATTGGCCAAAAGAAAAGAAATGATGTTTGGTTTTGATATTTCCATTCTAATCAAATTTGAGTAATTATGATGAAGTATGGAACTAGATTCGAATAGAAAGTTTCGGTACTTGTGAGACTCTGTTCTACCATAAAACTATGAAATCAAAATTTTGAAATGGAGTGAAGAATTTCTCAGCATTTCTTGGCGACTCACTGGGAAAGTGAGCCTGAATCTCTGAATCTCTAGTTTTGAAATTGAACCTTATCTATTGGGCAATAGAGTCAAGTACTTGAATTGAAACATTTATAAGACTAAAAATATATCTGCAACCAAACCGATATAGGCTGCTTGAAGTATGCATGAAGCTTAAACTGAGACACTGTTGGTACCACAAGTGATGACCACAGCTGAAATCACAACTCAGATTTGCAACTGACCAACTGATGACCGTTGAAATGACCACGGTTGAACCATAGAAACTAACCCTTTATCTTTTAGCAACAATGGAAACTTATTGTAATCAAACTAACTAAAATTGAAAATAACTGTTGTAGCTGTGATTTATTCAAAGCATGAATTCTAAATTACTGACATATGAAATGCATAGGAACATGCCCATTCACAGGAATGGAGAAATAACTACCTGATCTAATGATGTCTCTCTAGTATATCCACATTGAACTAAGAATTGTCCAAATAAAATTCATGAAGAAAAATAACCAAAATTTGTACCTTTTTGCCTTCCTGCATTCTGGAGGCTCATCATTTGCATGAAAATACCAGTCAGGCTGATCAACATGATGTTCTTGATTGAGTGAAGGGTGGGAAGGAAAAATCAAGTGATGGAGCTTACTTATCTGTTTGCATGTGAAAGTATTCATGATCTTGAACTTCTCAATGATTCCAACTGTCTGCACTATTGTATGCTCATGATCCATAGTAACCTGAAACTCTGGTTGGAATGTGACAGAGCTGCCTAGAACTGTTTTGAACCCAATTGGCATCTCTTCTTGAATGAAGAATGAAGCATGCTGAGACTCTTCATTACTTGTATCTCTTTGTTTATCACTTTCATAGAGCTCACCTTTCTTTCTATCATGATCCTCCATTTTTGAACAAAAATCCTCTAGATCATCCCAGAAAGAATCATTCTCAGACTCATCTTCACTATTTTGCACAAGAGGAGTTACTTTTTGTTCTTTTACAAGCTGAGGCAAAGATTGTGTATCCTCTGATGGCCAGTACTTCTCAGCTTCTAGAATTAAGCCATTTTTATTTGCCTCATCCTCTTTTTCATGTGACAATATCTCTAGATCATTTCCTTCAAGATGTAAAGAATTTTGATAGAAAGATTGCCCTTCATTTGTAGATTCAGTAGTAGCTTCTTTTGTAACTCCTACCTCCAAATGTGATACAGATAATGCATTAATGTTCTCCTGGTACTTTTTAGCTTCAAAGGCCCTCTTGAAGTACTTTTTAGCTTCTAGAAGCGTCACCTCATAAGTATCTTCTAAATCTTCTTCATGACTTGACTGGGTTTCTAAATTACATGTTGCCACAGGTGTATGATGCTGATAACCAAGAGGACACCCTGAATAGATAGGAGCCACCTTCTTTTTAACATATGAATCTTTTAGACTCAAATCTTCTTTGATATCAAAATGACGAAGTACTTGACCTATGGTTTTTATCAAGTGATTTGCTTATATAGAGGCTTGTAAAGTAAAAATTTTAAGATGACTGGGTCCGTGGAGAGCCTGAGGGAGGATCTCTTCAATAAACTGTCTAGATTGATTTTGTTGTTCACACAGACTTTGAGGTGTGAAATAGGGATCAACCTAATACATGGCTTGATTTTTAAGCTCATTAATCTCTTGGGCAAATGTTTTTATAAGTTCTTTTACCTCCATCATCTCCTTATGATTTAGTAAATTAGCGGGGAGGGTGGGTGGATTAGAATTTATATGCACTTGGCTGCAAGAACAAGCTTGGGATGGAATATTTGCATGAGGCATAAGTGGTACTAGGGGCAAAGGAGACAGTCTACTGGCATCAATGAGGTTATTTTCAGCTCTAATAGCCAAATCATATGATTGGGGCAAAGTATCACCTCCTAGAGCTTATATCATAACTAATATTTCAGGGTCTAGAGCTTTCAAATAATAAAAAAATGCAAAGACTAGAGGAGGCATGATATCAATAGAGAATTTCTTCCGTACCTTATCAAATCTTGAGTTGAAGTCACACATACTTTCCGTTGGATGCCTCTTGATGGTGATGAGGTTCTAGGTGAGAGTGCCAACATCTGTCC
Organism: Cunninghamia lanceolata; assembly: GCA_027924645.1. NCBI lineage: Eukaryota > Viridiplantae > Streptophyta > Pinopsida > Cupressales > Cupressaceae > Cunninghamia > Cunninghamia lanceolata. The sequence goes on from BSBN01000892.1 coordinate 13,803,669, forward strand.
TCTCCTTAAATTGATTGTAGATGAGTTCTCCTAGCTAATCCCATCCATTGATTGAACCAGGATGCAATCCCTTGTACCATTCTTTTGCTTTGCCTTTCAGGGAAGATGCAAGCAATAGAAGAGCATGATTCTTAATTGTGACATTATGAATGGAGCATAAACTTGCAATATCTTGAATGTGATCTATAGGAGAAACCGAGCCATCTCCAAGAAAGTGAGGTAGTGCCTTCCATGTTGTGTTAGGAACTTGACCTTGATGCTGAAGAACAAGAGGATTTGAATCCCAAGCCACAAAGGGAAAATCTCTTGCTGGAATGTGCAGATGCACATAGATACCAGGGGCTCCCATGATCTGTAGAAGAAAAGATTCAAGAAAGAGCCACCAATCCAACAACAACACATTGTACTATAAATAAATTTATGGATAACACTCTTTTTATGGAAATACACAATGTTGAGCGATTCAATCGCATTCCATTTTTTAGTGTAATGGAGAGTAAAAATGGTGAATATGATAAGTTTCCATAGTCTTACAATGCATAAGAATAACATCACACTTTGAATGAAATTTCAAGTTTCATTTAATAGATAAATAATAATAGAGCACACTATTCTACATAATACACATATTTAGAGGTCTTTAAAAATTCCCAACAATAGTACATCTATTAACAAGGTTTATTTTGTGTTCAAAGAAAAAAAAATTGATTTAGTTGAAAAAGAATTTGACAATATTTTTAGATGTATGGAGATGTTTAACATATCTATTCATATTTATGAGAGATTGGAATAATGTGAAATGAATTAAGATAATTAGTTAATTTTTCTAAGAACTTGTAGCACAAATATATTGAAAAAAATTACTTATGTAAGCAGAATATATGAATATTGTGTTTAAATTAATTAGTTGACATTAAACACTTTAGAATGTTTTAAATTAGTATCATGGTCAAGTATTTTTAAACCAGGTATATGTCATTTATTTTTTTTACATTTTAATCTTTTGGAATCGTTTATTTTTAAGTTTTTAAGATGTGCCTAATTTTCCCATGTTTGATATGTTTTCCCCCATCCCAAACTAAAAATACCTTCAATTAGAAATTTTAATTCTTTAAGATGGACACAAGTCACGGTCTTGTTACTCTTGTATTAACTTTTTATTTTCCATACTCACCTCATCTCAACTTTTTTGTTTAAAAATATAGATAAATATAACAGAGGTGGGTGCAGATTACAGCATTTATTGTATTAACATTGACAATGAAAGGAAACACCGTCTACTACTACTTAGACGACAGGCTGAACGTTGGAGAATTTTATACGACGCGGGGAATGGGGTTGAACATGTTCGACTCGCTCCCGCGCGTATGGGCAGGGAATGTTACAATCGTAGCCGGGCAATACTTCCACGGGAATGTTGTTACAATGTGCGGTTCAGTGGGTCTACAATTACAGACGAGGTAGATTAATTGAGGCATTTCAGGTCAACCGCTACGCGCAATTCGTATGTTACTCCTCGAGTCAATGTCTATCATACAAGACGCAAAGAAATTAAAACCAGAATACTCAATAAGAAGTTGTTGTCGTTGAGCTGAGTCCCTGCGTTATGAAGAAATAGGGTAAATTATGATGCAGAAAAGAAATGAACATACCACAGTGAGGACCCAAATGTCACGAGGGGTCCACGTCATGCCCGGAGCAAAAATAGCGTTGGAATTCCCCAATTCGGAACTGTTTCCCAGAGTCTTCAACACTCCCCGATATTCCAGATGCTGAGGATCTATGAACGTCACGTTCACATCTTCTCCCTGCAAACACAAATGCATACCCCATTTGCTTGTCGACAATCCGAAAATAAACCCATCTTTTAAAATTAGTACTGTTACGATAGAAAAGGGAGGAGAAATTCAAACCGAAACAGAGACTGTAAGAAGATTGAGCACACCCAGAAGCAGGAGCAGCGAGACGAAGCTTTTGACGCAGGCAGCCAGGAACAAAATACATACTCATCTCTTCTCATGGTATTTTAGGGATAGGCAGAAGCTAATATAATTTGGTGTTTTGACTCCTTCCTTCAACGAGTTGACAAACTCTACATTGCTACACCAAATGTTGTATCATCCAATCCCACATTTAAAATTTCCCCTTCCTTTTTCCTTTTTCCATCTATCTGCACATGATCCCACTAAAGAGATGCATGACCCCTTAGCTTGGTACTTGCCAATTTCACCCTTTGTGGGTCTTCTCTAGATTCATACTCAAAGTATCTTTCCATCTCTGAGATCCAATCAATCACTTCTTTTGCATTCAAACTTCTATTGTAGTACAAAATCTCCATTTGTGGTGAATATCCAACAAGAGACATAGTCCTTATAAATGGTTCATTAATGTATTCTCATCCTTGATCAACTAGTTATTTTGCTTCCTCTTTTTCTTTTCTTAAATTATTCACCGACACTCCTCTTCTTTGAGTCATTTCCGTGGCTTCTATCCTTGTCGTTAAAACTCTCACCACCTCTTCTAATCCAATGCCATCATGAGCCATCTTTCTCTTCTATTGTCTATCATGTACTAGCAATATAATGGCCCAAGCTCCACCAACCTACGCTAATAACAAAATTTTTCAATCAAAACTCAGCTCCCAAATGAAAGGTAGCTAATTTTGTAGCTCAAAAATAAACGTAGATTTTTATTTTGACCCCAATATTATCATAGTCATAACAATATAATTATAAATCTTGAGGTTCATATTTAAGAAGATGAATAGTTTGTTTCATAACCAATAAAAAGAACAATACAAATTAATCAATGTCTTTGGACAAAAAAAACTTCTATACAAAACATTCTTCCATGATTTCAACAAAGACCCCCTTCATAAATTTTATAGAAATACAATCCATAACTTAAAAACTATGAACAAATTTCTAAAAGTGTCTCATGCCTATTGTAGATACATCCCCTGTTATGTATTGCATAGTATCATAAACAATAGCTCCCTATACCATTCCTCCACCTTGGCATTGAAGAAAGAACATAAATTCCTTTGTCTGATCTTCTTGATTTAAATAAATCATACTTTTCATGATTTGATCTGTAGGTTTCTTTTTGAGCGGTTTAGCTAAAAAAAGGTATCTTCCAAAAATAACCTATGATATAGCTCAATCCAATTCACTTCTTCCTCTTCAAGTCCTTGATAGGGTACTTTAGGCACATTGGCTATCTCCATAACTTATTTTTTATTTTTTCTTCATGGGAGCTTGCACAAGAACATTAAGTAAATTTTGTAATTATATTACTACTATACCTTTTTTTAATATAAAGGTAAAGAAATTAGTGTCTACTCTTATTTTTTGATTAGTTACAATTCTAATGTAAGTTGGAAATTGAATATAAATAAGAAAAAGAAATTTTTTAATTATAAAAAAAATAGAGTTTGATAATTTAAAAATAGAAAATAATGATTCTAATGTGGTATCATATTCTAATGTGGTGTGTATCACATATCAGTCAATTATTTTTAGAGTATGAGTTGCGCGCCAGGAATCTTGTGTTCCTTATAACTTTATTATTTTATAAAAAGTCCTAAATAAGAAAGGAATTATTTGTGATTAAATTAGTAATTTTTTGAATAAAATTATTTTCTATATTTTAATATTATGACTCAATCAATATATACACAATATTCTTTTATTATTACATAAATATAAATACAATTTATATATTGTATTTTATTTCAAATGTTAGAATTAGAATGTATGCGTATAAATTTTATATTTAATATATGTAAGATTTACTTATATATATGTATTCTATTATATATAATTATGTTTTATATTTTTACTCTATATAGAATAGATACACACATTTTTATAATATATAATGTATATGTATTAGATATAAATAAATTAGTTGTAATATAAACACATTTATACTTTAAAAAAAAATAAAAAACTTATACAGATTAAAAAACTCTATGTATAATTTTGATTCCCAAAAACAAGCCTTAAAGGATCAAGAATTGTTTTTGATAATCTTAAAATAAAATGGAATTAATTATTTTGACTTTTCAATTACTATACATGTACATTTCAATTGTCTAGCTCAAAACCTTTTTTAAAAGAGCTTGTGGATCCATGCTATCAAACATTCCAAAATCAAATAAAGAAGCAGATGTTTGATCATCCTCATCTACTATCTGATTTAATGTCTATTTAATTAGTCTTTTACCTGTAAATGCAATGTATGCATTAGGCTCAACAATCATGACATTAGCCAACATACCAAAACTAGCAATGACTCCACCAGTTGTTAGAGATGTAAGAACTAAAATATAGAGAAAATGTTTCTCTTTATGATGTGTATGCAACACAATAGCTATTGTATTCATTTGCATGCACAACCTAAACACCTTAAACATCATAATAAATGGTGAAAGTCTATATTTATAGTGATAAGAAAGTGGAAGCCACTGTAAACATGTGCAATTGACGCAAGAGGTAAACCATTCATATACATCCAATTCCCAAACTTGCAATACAAAACTATTTTCAACCACGAATTTCTATTTTATTCAAAAATCTGCAACATATTTACATCACAAATTGGCCTCACATTGACCTTTCAAATTATGGGAAGACTTCTTTTCTTCCCCACACACTTACTCAACAATTCTCTTCCTTCTAAGCCCCTCACACGGGCTAAGATCTCTCTCTCCCCAAAATCTGCCTGGAGAAATCTACCTTTCATCTGTGACATTAACTAATTTAAATGTCTTCAAGCGATGCCTTTTCAACTATCTGCAACTCTTTTCTTCTTCCTATCTACCGTGAAATCAACCTCTCCTTCTTTCTATTATCAATCTGAGGTGGCATTTCATTCTCTTTAGTTCTATGTTGAAATCTAATATTAAATGGCACTTTCAAATTCCACAGTGGCATTTTGGTGCCTGAAGTCAAACCTTCCCCTTTGCTATTGTCTATCAACTATAACTCTTGGTTAATCGTGGTTTTTCATATCTTTTCGTCTCATTTGAAAACTTAGGAAGATATGTTGAAGTTAGAAGACCAAATAAGGTAGGTCATATACCAATTGATGCACTAGAATCTTTGCCATGTTTGATAATATAAAGACTTCCTTCAAAGAGTCACTTCCATGATGATAGTCAAGCAGCACAGAAAATAGATTGTTTGATCTCCTTCGTTCATCACTTCCATTCTTTTTTTGTATGGATACATAACTCATTTGGTCTTGACATGTGTATGTTGTCTTGTTGCAAGACACATCACTTGATATTCTTGTAAGATCCTTTGTCAAATGCAAAGGCATTAGCTGTAAATACTATCCCTCAATGCAAGGTTTTGTCTTAATGTATCAAGGTTGATCCCCACTGCATTCATAATCATGTAAATGGCTACCTTCACATCTGACTTCAATGCCACCCTAGATGGCTCAATAATATCTATGATGTTTGGAGTCATCTTTTCCCAAATAGGGACTGTAGATTTCTCATTTATCCAACCAGTAACCTCCTCCAATAAACCACAGTCTTGACCAAAAATGATACCCATCTTGCATTTAGGCATCCAATGAGGACAAGAAAAATTAATCTCTAGAGCATCAACTCTAGTTTTTTCTACTCGTTCTATGAGCTCCTGCCAAGCAGCTTTATTATATGAGTTCCTCCATAATGGAAGCAATGAGAATCCTCTCAAGATATTCCTTCTTCAAATGTTCAAACTTTTTAACATAGTCCCCAATGATAAATTCAATATTTTCCATCCAATGACTTCTCCTTTGGTTGATCCATAGAACCTGCTCCTGGAGTCACGTTGATAACTTTACTTGAATCCAAAGATACCATGTCTATAACTCCTTCACAACACTTTGATGAACATGCAACAATGTGAGATCAACTTTGCTTGAGGCAAAACACAAAAGTGAAACTATTTCCAAGCTAATCGAAATGCAGGAATCAATTCACCAAGGATGAAGACATACAAAATAGTTGCCTAGAAAATAAAAACCAAAATATTAAATCTTTTTGGTCAATGCAAGATAGCTAGTTTGCCCAGGATGCTCCTACATTAGACATGCCAGGTAGAAAGTTTGTGAGCATAGGCTCACAAATGTAGAGTTGAGTAGTTGCACTACTCTTCCAAATTTCCATCAACCTTCAGCAAACTCCTTCGTTGTCCAGAAGCTAAAATCAATGTCTTTCACCTTTTCCAGCATCGTGCTAGAACATGCACCACCTTCCTCTAGTAACACTGCTTCTTCCTTCTCTTTCCCCTCATGGACTCATGTCCACCGAAGCCCGACCTCCTCCACCAAATTCTTTCCTCACTCCTCTCCTCCTCCGTGGGTTTAAACCCACCTTTTATTGTCCACCTCCACCAAACCTCTGTTGTTACATCCTCTACAGCTTCTACGCAAAGGTAGGCATCTCTACTCCACTCTACCACATCTGCACATTCCACAATTTTCTCTACCATGCTACTCATCTCATCAGGTGCATGCACTTCAAACCCATTATCACAAAACTCATAAACAACAGAGTTTACCTCATACTCCTTCGCTGCTCCATCATCAGTGAGTGTAATGTTCTTCTTTACTTCAACATCATCGAGTGCAACATTCTTCACTGATGCACTGAACAATTGTTCAATCTTTTGTATCTCTTCACCACAAAACCCTTGATCTTCCTTAGGTTCCTCATCGAACACTAGACCATCATGAAGCATCAAATCTTCTCCTTTACTAGTCACTTCTCCTTCCAAGAATCTTTCAATTCTTCTCATCTCCTCTTTCAGCAAGAGATCATCATCACCAACTTCTCCATCGAACATAGGACTCCCAAAGTCCATTTTCTGCACCTTTTCATCTCTATCAATTTCTTTAATAGCTGCAACATTTGCACACTCCATGGCTGCAAATTGATCTATTGTACACATGTTGTCACCTGCAAGAAAACAATTATCAGAAGAAACATGGGACTCTTCTCTACCCACATTCTTCTATGTACAAATCTCCTTTAGATTTTCATACAACTCTTCCTTCACTTCTTCCAATAACTCTTCACACATATTTGCAACTTGTTCCTTCCATCTTTGTCTCCTTCATCTCTTCAACACTGGGATTGTCAAAACCTAGCCAATCACAAACCCTATCTTCCTTTTCCTTATTTTCTCCATCAATAACTTCAAGTCTTTCATGCTATCACTGTTATAGGACTCCTTCACACCTACCCCATCTCTCAATATTTTCTCATATTCTTTACTATTGTAACTGTTCAGACATCTTTACTCTCTTGTAACTTCAATCTCTCAACCAATCAAGACTTCACACCCCTGTAACGATCCTTTCAAGTTCTCACAACCGCATTCTCTGTTGTTCCATAGATCCTAGTGGATACTCTCCATGCTCAAGAATAACCTTCTCTAATACCAATTGACACAAGAGGAAAGCCATTCACATACATCCAATTCCCAAACTTGCAAATACAAAACAAATTTCAACCACAAATTTCTATTTTATTCAAAAATCTGCAACATATTTACATCACAAATTGGCCTCATATTGGCCTCTCAAATTATAGGAAGACTTCTTTTCTTCCTCACACACTCACTTAGAAATTCTCTTCTTTCTAAGCCCCTCACATAGGCTAAGATCTCTCTCTCCCCAAAATCTGCCTGGAGAAATCTACCTTTCATCTGTGACATTAATTAATTTAAATGTCTTCGAGCGGTGCCTTTTCAACTACCTGCGACTCTTTTCTTCTTCCTATCTATCATTAAATTGCCCCTCCTTTCCACTATGAATCTAAGGTGGCATTGCATTCTCTTTAGTTCTGTGTTGAAATCTAATATAAAATGGTACTTTCAAATTCCACAGTGGCACTTTGGTGCTTCAGGTCAAACCTCCCCCTTTGCTATTGTCTATCGACTACAACTCTTGGTTAACCATGGCGTTTCATATCTTTTGGCCTAGTTTGAAAACATAGGAAGATATGTTAAAGTTGGAAGCTCAAATAAGGTAGGTCATATACCAATTGATGTGCTAGAATCTTTGCCATGTTCGATAATATAAAATTTCCTTCAAAGCCTCACTTCCATGATGATAGTTAAGCAGTACAGAAAACAAATTGTTTGATCTCCTTCGTTCATCACTTCCATTCTTTTTTTTGTGTAGCTACATAACTCATTTGGTCTTGACATGTGTATATTGTCTTGTTGCAAGCCACATCACTTGATATTCTTGTAAGTTCATCTATCACATGCAAATGTGTTGGCTGTAAATAATGTCCCTCAACGCAAGGTTCCAATCTTAATGTATCAAGGTTGATTCCCATTGCATTCATAATCGTGTAAATAGCTATAATTCCTTCACATCTGACCTCAATGCCACTCTTGATGGCTCAATAATATCTATCATGTCTGGAGTCATCTTTGCCCAAACAGGGACTATAGATTTCTCATTTATTCAACCAGCAATCTCCTCCAATAAACCACAGTCTTAACCAATAGTCGTACCCATCTTGCATTCAGGCATCCCATGAGGACAAAAAAAATTAATCTCTAGCACATGTCAACTCCAATTTCTTCTACTCATTCTATGAGCTCGTACCAAGTAGCTTTATTATATGAGTTCCTCCATAATGAAAGTAATGAGAATCCTCTTGGGATATTCTTTCATCAACTGTTCAAACTCTTTAACATAGTATCCAATGAAAAATTTATTATTTTCCATCCAATGACTTCTCCTTTGGTTGATCCATGGAACCTACTCATGGAGTCACATTGATAACTTCACTTGAATCCAAAGATACCCTATATATAACTCCTTCACATCCCTTTGACGAACATGTGACAATATGAGATCAACTTTGCTTGAGGTAAAACATAGAATTGAAACTATTGCCAAGCTAATTGAAATGTAGGAATCAATTTGGCAAGCATGAAGACATACAAAATAGTTGCCTACAAAACCAAAACCAAAATATCAATTTTTTTTGGTCGATATGGGATAGCTAGTTCACCTGGGATGCTCTTGCATCAACAATGAAATTATAGGAAACCAACAATACTAAAATGATGAAACATGTTGATCTCATATAAGGGAGTTTCTAGACAAGATGATTCCATTAGCCACCAATAATCTACAAGGATTTAAATAACAATCATTCTCTTAGATTTAACAATCATAGGTTCCAACATATAGAATGCCTAGAAAATAAGAAAATAATTCTTGTCCTTATTGAAGCTACCACCAATAACTTCTCACCATTGCAAAGCAAGACAAAACAAGTTACAGTCATAAGTTGCCAGAAGTAACTTATTAATACACTGATACTCTATATAGAGAGCCACTATAAATTACATTATCTACCTATATTTATATTAACGTAGGAAAAAAACTAAAATGCCAACAAACTTGAAGGAAATGAACATGTAAAAATAACAAAAATCAATAGAATAAGACTCTAAAAAAATTAGATTCTATGTAGGTAACCTCTTTTATCATTGGATGATCCATATCATTTTTCCACTCTACCTCTAATGAGAACCTTTACAACTAGCTAGGTGAGAAAAATAATCCCCTTTAAGAATTAACAATGTTCTCAAAACAACCTAGTTGTTTGATTACATGGGTTGAGCTAGTCTATATATATGATGGCATTTGTTTTAGTTTTTTTTTTACACCTAAAATGCTTATCATCTTCTCTTTATTTGGGCTTTCAATCTACACTAGGAACACCAAAGGATCGTAGAACCATCTAATAAGTTGAATCATGACTAGTTAGTAGGGTTAGAGAAGGTGTCACCTTTGAAAACCAATAATGTTCATGAAACCCTTCAAATGACTAATGTTGAACAATTGAATCCCTTAGAATTATAAAATGGTTTGGCTCTAGGAACTAATCAATTTATTTATTTTACAATAACCAAAACAAGTTTACTTGAGACTCAAAGTCAACATTTTCTATACTACATATTTATAATGAAAATTATTGCTTCGACTTGGTCTACACAATGGAATAAAAATTGACTCACAATGGGAAACTTAATGTTGAGGATAACACTTTCACATGTGACTTGGGATACTTGTCATGAAATTCAAGGAAATGACTTAATGGTAGTGTTATTCTAATGATTGCAAAAATGTTTAAAAATTTCCAAGGTCAAAATGAGTATAACATGTTAGAAACTAGTAGATAGTGTCTACCCTTTAGTGTTGATACAATAAAAATAATGAGTATTTTGCCTAGTATTAAATGATTATAGAGGATAGGTTATTACATTGATTGTTACAAAAAGTAATTAAATAACTCTTATTTAGGCTATCTCCAATGAAATGGCTTGTGACAATGTCGACTTTTTGTTTCTTATAATACTAAAAATCTACTTCTATCTCAAAAGATACTAGTTGTTTTTACTATTGATATCTACCAAGGCTATATATGTTTTTATGACATTAGAGTTTTTTTATTATATAGGTAAAACAGGTTTTGAAGGGGCTTTGAAACCCTTTACAAAAACAAGAATATTGAGAATAGTAAGCCAACTAACCACCAACCGAAAGCTACATAAACAACTAAAGCATAGAAAAACATATAAAAGAAGAATAGCCTAGACTAAGTCATTTTCTTAAGGGTCTCTATTGCCTCGAGTTCCTACTCGTAGAATTTCTCATGTAGTTTAGAAAAGTTTATCAACTCTTTTTTCTCCTCTTCAAACTATTTCCTTCTACTACCCCTCGTGTATCTTCCATGACCATTTGTTTACCTTTTTCTTTAGTTCCTTCCTCTTTGACCTGCATACTAAGGTCTTCCACACTTAGAATGTCTTCAACTCTGAAATATTTAAGCTAGTCTTTTGTGAGCTCTTTAAGTTTCTCAGTCAGCATCTTCATTCCTTTTAAATTGTTATGAATGGTTAACTTACTTATATGCATCATCTTCTCTAGATTGTTATTGAATTCCATAATTTTTTCCTCTAGGTACTGGATCCTTGTTCCAAATTCTTCCCTCATCCTCACCATTTCAAGCTCAATTTCTTCCATTTTAGGTATGGCTTCCCAATTCTAGAATATCAGCTTGTCCTGTTCCACCGAGGTATCACCTCCTTTTACCAAGGTTTCTTGTATCAACTACAATTTAATGTTGATTCTATTAATTTTGACAAAAAACTATTTAGTCATTTTGTGTTGAGAGTTGACTGCATTTTTGACAAGCCCAAACACCTCCTCCACTTCAACTCTATTTTTAGCCTTAGCCATAATATCATCAAAGCCCTCAAGGAGATTGCAAGATGGGTCTATGAGTAGAGTACCTTATGCTAGTGTAGTTGGCAGCTTGATGTATACTAGGGTCTGTACAAGACCAGACATTGCCCAAGTAGTGGGAGTCCTTAGTCAGTTTTCTGGCTAATCCTAGATGGGTACATTCGGATGCAGTAAAGATAGTGTTCAGATATTTGAGGGGTACTTCTAAGTATTCCTTATGCTATTATGGTTATCCTACAGGACCTCAGCATTCTATGAGTATTCATGGATTTGTGGATTCTAATTGAGCAGGTGACATTGACAGTAGGAGATCCATCATGTGTTTATCATGTTTGGTGGTGCTATTAGTTGGATGAGTAAGTGATAGCCTATGGTTGATTTGTCCATGATAGAAGTAGAGTACATGGCAGCAACTCATTCTTGTAAGGAAGCCATTTGGCTTAAGAGGTTGTGTTCAGATATTGGCTTTGATGCAGGATAGATTACTATCTGTTGTGACAGTCAGAGTGTAATTTATTTAGAAAAGAATCCTACTTTCCATGCCAAAATAAAGCACATTGATGTTCAGTATCATTTTGTTCATGATATGGTAGAAGATAGGAAGATGCTATTGGAGAAGGTAGACACATTGAAGAATGTTGCAGATGCATTGACTAAACATGTGGGCATAGATAAGTTCAGATGGTGTTCAGAGTCTATGGGCCTTTTGGCCCCTAGCAGTTAAATCTTGTCATTCTATTGGCTCTTGCAAGGTGTTTGACAAGTGAGAGAGTGTTGGGAATTAAGGTGTCTCAACATTGCAATTCCTAGCATTGGTTATTTGATTATTTATTTATTTACTCAATTTTGTATTTACTTGCACACTTAGTTTTGGCATTTAGTTTGAGGTGGCATTGTGACATGTCATCTTACTTGGAATATTCTTTGGATGGTCAAGTCAAACACGTGGATTTGGGTGTCCCATTTGAGGTGGCAATAATATGCCATGTGTCGGCATCTTGGTTTATGACGGAGGAGTTATTTTGTATGAGAGAATCTATGACACATAAGAGCCAAGTATAGAGATTCCTATGACAAGTGAAGACAAGTGTCGTAAAGTATCTTTGTATGAGAGAAAGGCATCTTTGGGTGCCCAAGTTGGGTTATGACATGTTGTAAGAGGAATATGCTATTTTTAGTCATGTATGATGGATTCTCTTACAACATTAAGTCTTGTCATGTTGCATTTTTTTATGATAGCTGTAAGATGCGTAAGAGTATCTGTCATTGCCTATTTTTAGCCTTGGAGCGCTCCATCTTGGGAAGTTGAATCTACCATGTTATGACATATGTAAGAGAGGTATATTCATGTTGGACAAGTGTCCTTTGAATATGTGAATAGCCATGTGGCCAAGATGGATGCCCATCTCTAGAAGCTTCCTATTTATGCCTTATAACTCTATATAATGCAGTGTTTTAGAGTAGTAGACATATAGTTTTTGTACAAGTATTGTTATGCTACTGAAATTACTCTAGAAATGACACTTGTAGACTCCTGGAAGAACTTGCATTGCAAGTGTATTGTAAACACCATTGTTTTGACAATACATTGTGCATGTTTTAGAGTGTGGGGTTTTTTACCTGAAAAAGTTTTCCCCATGATATATCTTGTGTCACTCTTATTCTATGTGTTGTGTTGTTGTAATCTTTATGCTATGTGTTTAAAATTGCTGCAATTGTAAGGATTTAAAATAATTTGCATACTATTCCCCTCATTAGGTTGGTGTAGGAAGTGTGTTCTGTGTACCTTGCTTCCTTTCAGATTCTTCCTCTTCAGAACTTTTACTCAAGTCTTCTTCTACTTCTTCACCCCCAATCTATCATTATGTTCTTCCTGAGGTGCATCTTCATGCTCTAATTCAAAATGCACTCTCTTCATTTTTTCTTCTTTTTCCTTTGGTTGTTTAGGTTTTGAAATAACACTAAGTTTGCTAAAAATAAAATCTCTAGAATAGATAATCTTTTAGGTTAGTGGATTCCAAAGCTTATAACCTTTTACATTATCACCATATCCAATGAAAGTGCACTTTTTAGCTTTTGGATCCAATTAGTTCATTTTTCTTTAGGCACATGAACATAAGCCTCACATCAAAATACCCTTAAATGTGTAACAGAAGGTTTCTTACCTATCCACATTTCATAAGGAGTTGAAACAATAGCCTTACACAAAGATTTGTTAATCAAGTAGTTTGCAGTACACACAGCTTCTGCCCAAAAATATTTATTCAATTATGATTCACTCAACATACTTCTGGCTCTTTCCATTATTGTCCAATTCATCCTTTCTATGACTCCATTCTGTTGTGGAGTATACAGAGTAGTTTTATGTCTAACAATACCTGCATGCTTACATAATTCATCAAATTCCTTAGAACAATATTCCCCTCCATTGTTAGATCTTAAAACCTTTATCTTATAATCTAATTGCTTTTCAACTAAGGCTTTAAATTCCTTAAATTTAGTGAAAACTTTAGATTTGTGATGCATAAAATAAATCCAGGTAAACCTTGAGACATCATCAATGAAGGAAACAAAATATCTAGATTTTCCAATTGATTCAACATCCACTGGACCAAAAACATCCAAATGAATAAGTTCCAATTTATCATTAGATTTATTACTGCCTAAAGGAAATGGAGATCTATTCTATTTTCCAAACACACAATGTTCACAAAATTTGAAACTCTCATCATAATAGGATAAACCATCTAACAATTTTTTATTTAAGATAGTCTTTAAACTAGAGTGAATTATGTGGCCCAATCTATGGTGCCATAGCATACACGTATTTTTAGTATTAGCCTTAGATACATAAGAGGCATTACAAATAGTAGTGGCTTCTAGCTTAAACATAATTCTATATCTTTTTCCCTTCGCTACAACTATGCTTATCAAATGTCACATGCATTCCCAAATTATTTAGCTTTGAAACAAAAATCAAATTTCTAGCCAATCCAGGAACATGCAAAACACCAGGGGGTTTTATTTCTCCCATCACTGAAACACAACATTACCTTCCCTCATCCAACAATAGATATGAAGAGTTGTCCCCAAGGTACACATTTCCTCCATCATACTCTTCGTATGTGGAAAACCATTCTTTATACGGGTCATGTGGTACGAGCATCCTGAGTTAACCAACCAATGATCATGAAAAATGACATTACATGTAGAAAGTAAAAGCTCATCACCTGCATTTGAAGACTTATCAATAGCAGAATCTCATTGTTTCTTTGGGTTTCTACATTCCTTTTTCACATGTCCTCTCTTTCTGCAGTTCCAACACTTGACTCTATTCTTCTTTCCAAGAGTCTTAGAATGGACCTTAGACTTGTCTTTAGACCCCTTCTAATCTCTTTTTGGTCCTCTTTCGATAGACCCTCCACTGCCACTCAGAGCCTCCCCTGAACTATCTGAACTTTTCTTCCTCAATTCATGTGACAACAAAACTGAAACAAGAACATCCAACTTTGGATCTCTGAGGTTAGCAGTGATAGGAAAAATAACATTCTCCCATGACTCAAGCAAGGAATAGAGAAGTAATATACATTTATCTTCATCATTCACCTCCAAATGTACAAATGCTAGTTGACTCAATAACAAATTAAATGAATTCAAATGCTCTACAACTGATTCACCCTCTTTCATTTTTATTGAAAATAACTTACGTTTTAAATAAAGTTTATTTACCATACTCTTGGCTTGGTAGATCTCACTCAAACACTTCCACAAGCTATGTGCGGACTTCTCACTTACAACATTCAGTAGAATAGAATTTGCAAGACATAGCTAAATTGTACCTCGTGCCTTTTTATCTAGTCTTTCCCACTCATTAGGAGCAACATCATTGAGTTTCTTTTGTTTTGTAACAACCAACCACTAGTTTCTTTCTTTTAGCAAATCCTTCATTTTCAGCTTCCACAATTCATACCCTGTACCATTGAACTTTTCAATGTCCAACCAAGAGGTAGAAGCAATAGTGGATGAAGCCATGATATCTACACAAGATCTGCAAACAAACAACAACCAAATCTCCCCTTACAACTAAAAACCTTCACACTACCACCCAAGAATCAAAACTAGCCAGGCTCTGATACCAAATGTTAGAAATAAAGGTGCAAACCACACAACGTAAATCTGATTCAAACCTTATGTATGTGCTTTAAACAATGTAGAATCAATGGAGATTGCAACAGAAATTAAAACCCACTACACAGAAATAACATGCACTAAGAACTAAACACATAACACAACATATAACGTGAAGAAAACCATTTCAGGTAAAAACCTCCACCAAGAAAAGAGGCTCCAAGTTGTATTATCTTCAAATATGAGATTACAATACGTGCACTTCCTCTCTCTTCTCCAGTTTTCAATCCAGCGGTGCTTGTCACTCTCAACTCTGATAAAAATGTAGTACAAATATTCTTATAAAAGGGGATTTCCTTCTAGGGCAAGAAAACTAATATAATATCAACCATTAGATCTGGAAAACCCCCTACGACCCCCCGTTACGGATGAGTTAGCATTGAGGACCGGATATAAACATGTAGCTGAAACAAGACCGCTGCTAGTGAAACCTTTCATCCCTTATGGATGATTTACAAACCATATTAGGAGTAATTCATTACATAGGATTTACAAGGTAGATGGCACCTTAATCCTAATATGATAGCTAAAATCAAGATAAGATCTTGGTCTAAGAAATGTTTGAAGAGCATCCATAAAGATGTGAGGGCATGGAGTGACTTAATAAATGATCCATCAATCTCCCACACATGTACATAATCAATTTCTAGAAAAGTATCTCCGTTCTTAAGGTTAATTAAGGAGATTGCATCCTGAAATAATATTCAATCACATTTGAAGACTCACTAGGTCTGATGGAGTCAATGATAAAAACATTCTTCAAAGTTCTATTTCTTCATTGAAATCATATAGGATGACAAAAGAGACTATATCTTGTTTGATATTTTTAAAATCCATTTATGTATGTTAGCAAGGTTTTCAAGAGATTCTTGGGCTCATTGTATATGTGTGACTAATTAACACGCTTTAGAGTTCTTGATCAATAGTAAGGGAGTCTTTAATTTAGTAGGGTACACAATGACACATGGAGTTTAGTACAAAAATTAACACACAACATGGTGCACAAAAGCACTTACTCATGTTATTGAAAGCATGAATTAAAAGTAACAATGAAGGGATGTAATATGCAAGGAATTATAAAATAGATATCCCTAATCTATATTTAAACATATCTTGAGTTAGAAATTTTATCTGTTTAAAATGGACACCAATCACGATTTTGTATGTAACAAATTATTAGAGGTTACTTTTTATTTTCTATACTTACCTCATTTAAACATTTTTTTAAAAAAAATTATATTAATAAAAAGTTTAAAAATTGAATCACCCTATAAAACACTTATTATTTAAAAATAAATAGTCTTTCCTTTTTAAAAAAAACACTTAAGGACAACATATAATATATTTCCATTCATGTAGATAAATATAACATAGGTGGATGCAGATTACAGCATTTATTGTATAACATTGACGATGCAAGGAAACACAGTCTATTACGGGGATACCTATGCAAAATAATGTCTCGTTGTCAGCGCGGCCATATATACCACGTGATAGTTTTCCTGGAATCACACGGAATTATTAGTCCATGTGGTCCCATTCATCTAATGTACAAATCGAATATCGACTATGCTTGATGTACTTTTTTTTTATATTAAAAAAATGCACTAAGATACATTGAAGCAGACAGATACTGCGATGAATACATAGCACACTGAAACATCAACTATCAATACCTGCTGGATGTACTTTTTCCAAAATAATTATTAATTAGAATTTAAAATCGACCATGCAACGATTACTTTAAACAACACGTTTTATTTTTCAAATATGGCCGATTTTTTGAACCACGCACGTCTCATGTGATGAAATTGTTCTTAGCCGAATGCAAACTCACCTCTATATAAACACCATCGCCCCCTCACAATTTCCCACATAATATTTTCGTTCTTCTGATTGCTTTCACCGGAGAAAAAGCCATGGCTGCCTGCGTCAAAAGCTTCGTCTCGCTCCTCCTGCTTGTGGGTGTGCTCAATCTCCTTACAGTCTCTGCTTCGGTATATAAATTCCAATTTCTTCTCCCTTTTCTATCATAAGAATACTACTTTTAAAAGATGGGTTTATGTTCAGAATCTCACCAAGCAAATGGGGTATCTATTTGTGTTTAAAGGGAGAAGATGTGAACGTGACGTTCATAGTTCCGCAGCATCTGGAATATGCGGGAGTGTTGAAGATTGTGGGAAACAGTTCCGAATTGGGCAATTCTCCGCTCATGACGTGGACCCCTCGTGACATTTGGGTTCTCACTGTGGTATGTTTATTTCTTTTCTGCAACATAGTTTACCCTCTTTATTTCTTTCCTGCAACATAGTTTTCTGAGCTCATCTACAACATCTTCTTATTGCTTTCTTTGCGTGTTTTATGATAGACATTGACTCGAGGAGAAACAACGAAGTGAATGTAGTGGTTCTGCCTCAATCTGCTTTCTTCGTCTGTTATTGTAGACCCACTGAACCCCGCGTGGTAACCGTGCCGTCAGAAGGTGAATATCATGTGGAGGTATTTACCGGCTACGATTGTAACAACGTTGCCTGCCCACGCGGGAGCGAGTCGAACATGATCGACCCCATTCGCCGCATCGTATGACATTTTCCAATGTTAAGCCTGTTGTCTAAGTAGTAGTAGACGGTCTTTCCTTTCTTCGTCAATGTAATACAATAAATGCTGTACTCGGCTTCCACCTATGTTATATTTATCTATATGAACGGAAATATATTATATGTTGCACTTAGTTTTTTTAAAAAAGAGGACTATTTATTTATTTATTTATTTTTAAATAATAAGTGTTTAATATGGTGATTCGATTTTTAAACTTTTTATTAATATAAAGTTTTTAAACAAAATTGTTAAAATGAGGTCAGTATGAAAAATAAAAAGTAACCCCTAATAATTTGTTACATACAAAATCGTGATTGGTGTCCATTTTAACCATGTTGTGTGTTAGTTTTTATAGTAAACTCCATGTGTTATAGTGTAACCCACTGAATTAAAGACTTCCTTATTATTGATCGAGAACCCTAAAGGATGTTAATTAGTGGCACATATTCAATGAGCTCAAGAATCTCTTGAAAACCTTGCAAAGGTATATAAATGGATTTTAAAAATATCAAACAAGATATAGTCTCTTTTGTCATCCTAAATGATTTCAAAAGAAGAAATAGAACTTTGAAGAATGCTTTTATCTTTTACTCCATCAGACCTAGTGAGTCTTCAAATGTGATTGAATATTGTTTTAGGATGCAATCTCCTTAATTAACCTTAAGAATGGAGATGCTTTTCTAGAAATTGATTATGTAGATGTGTGGGAGATTGATGGATCATTTATTTAATCACTCCATGCCCTCACATCCTTATGTCATGCTTTTCAAATATTTCTTAGACCAAGATCCTAGCTTGATTTGAGCTATCAAACATGTTCATTTTATAATTCCTTGCATATTGTATCCTTTCACTATTACATTTTCATTCATGCTTTCCATAACATGAATAAGTGTATTTGTGCAATATGATGTGCATTAATTTTTTGTAGGAAACTCTCAATATGTCTTAGTGTAACCCACTAAATTAAAGACTTCCTATCTACTGATAAGAACCTTAAAGTGTGCTAATTAGTGGCACATATTCAGTGAGACCAAGAAACTCTTGAAAACCTTTAAAAGGTACATAAATGGATTTAAAAACTAATAAACAAGATATAGTCTATTTTTTTCATCTTAAATGACTTTAAAAAATAAATAGAACTTTGAAGAATGTTTTTATCTCCAAATTCATTAGACCTAGTGAACCTTCAAATATGATTGAATATTGTTTTAAGATGAAACCTCCTTAATCAATGAATTTTAAAAAAAAATATTATTCTCATTTGATAACTCACACTAAAAAAATTATTATTCTCATTTGATAATTCACACTGCACAATCTCCATGGCAAAAAAATAAAACTACATAATTATATGAAAATTAGGGACTAACAATATATTAATCTTAACCTACTAAAAACCAATATTTTATAACAGGTTTCAAAATGCATTTAATAAGTTTCTTTTTATGAAAAATAAAATAATAATCATGTTTAAGACAAATAAAATTATATAATTTATTAGATTTTACTATTTCATACATTATGTCAATAGGATAAGGTTTGTGCAAAACATTTCGAAATGAATGTTTAATATAATAAAATATTGTATTTTAATGTTTTGTTTAAATATTATCTATCAATGATCAAACATAACTTTATACCTTCTCTATATTAAAAAGTAGTAAATAATTAGCCCGCATGGGCAGCATAGTTGGTTAAGGGCTTTGGGTTCATCCCATATAGGTCTCGAGGTTGACCTCACTCCCAGGATTACTTGGTGTGCGTGCTTGTGGGTCATGTGCACACTTGTAGTGGATTAGTCTCGCCTCAACTCACCTTTTCTGTACCCCAAAACTTGGCACAAAAAGTAAGCCCAAGGCAGGGTCAGACGGGAATCGTTGGGCTGGGTCGTGGGGATACCACCATTGTAACAAAAAAAAAGTAGTAAATAATTACCCTATTTTTGTTTGACTAAAATTTAACTATTAAATCAAATAATATTTAAAAATAACTATATTTTTTAACCATTTATAATTATTTTTCTATGATTTAATAATGTAATGGAAATGATAATCATAAACTAACTTTAAGAAATATATTATATCAATAATTCAAGAAGATGCTCGTTGGTAATAGATGATATAAAGGTTTTCATTATAACATATAAAAAATTCAATTATGTTGTATGATGATAAAGATGATAGCAACTCATGCATGGTTGAAAGAAAATAAGGAATTATGAAATACATGTGACCCTTGGGGAATCATTCTTTTTTTGGATTAAGAATAATGATAGAAATAGGCTACCATGTAGCAACATCACAAACTTTGGAAACAAAAAAATGTTAGTAAGAGGAGAACAACCAGCATTAATATTGAAGTACATAGACATGGTCAGTGATGAAAAGAAATGATGATAAAAACATTCTAAATAAAAAGGATAACATTATTTAAAAATGACACTTATATGTAAGTTCTACCTATTTTGGTAAAGAATTGGTGATTTAGGTGGTTAAATGTCTTATTCCTAAGATGGGCCTAAAGTTATTAAGGAGGAAGAACATTATTTACAAATGACACTTATATGTAACTTCCACTTGTTTTGGTAGAGATTTGGTGATCTCATTGCTTGGATCATGATGACATAAATGCTGACCTAGAAAAGATTGTGATATTTACCCATGTGGACAAGTTTTCTCTATTAAGTTGTGGTTTCTTAAGTCCAAACCTTCTTTGGAAACTTTTTCTATAGAGACAATTTGGATTTGACTTCCTAATATCCCTTTATAATTAAAAGCTGTTAGAAATTCCCTAGGAAAGTTAATTCCATTACTCCTAGAATGAATTCTTATTTGCACTCCACTTTTGCACTTTATATTGACATGGATATTTGTGAGGGTCTAAATGAGGAGAATAGTCTTAATGTTGGAGATCATTGACCTTTAGGTTATTAGGGTTGGATTTTAGATGTAGATTTTTCTTTGGTCTAGGTTATGTGGTGGTTTTTGGTTTGTGAATTAAACACATTCTAGTCCTTATTAATGGTGCAAAGATGTTGATCCTTGACTTTAGATTGTTTTCTCTTTTCCTATATTTATTGCTAGGGCTTCTCCTTCTTATCTCAAAGTTCTAAAAAAGATTGGGGTGTCTCCTTTGTATAAATATAGTAACTAATTACTAACTATTAGAACCATAATGAAAATCTTGGATGGGCTTATCAAAGCTACATCATGGTCTAATACAATCCATGCTAGTATTAGTTCATGGTTTAAATCTCATTATAAGTTAATGTTTCTCAAAGTGTAAGAAGTTTAATGGAGTGTCATGTGATAATCACTTCTTGATTATGGAGCTAGATGGGTGGCTAGGTTAGTTTTTATTTTAAGCCTAATCAATGTGTTGAAATGTGTGCATCATTTGGTGCTGGGCCCATTTATTTGGTGAAGCAATCTATTGAAATGCTAGAGGAGGATGGTGATATGATGGTATTCTATTTGTTGTGACCTAATGGGGGTAAAACAACATGTAGCTTGGTCCCCTATTCAATGGGCCAATACCATTGATTTAAAAGGTGAGTAACCTTTGTTGTCTAACATGTATAGTGCTTAGAAAATCAGGAATTACTATAAAGGATTATGTAGGGAATATGCAGGAGGTGTATGGGTGATATTTATTGGTTAAAAGACCAATGCACATTATTTATTAGGGTTTTACATGTTATGTGGATAAATGATAAGGCACCATGTGGGTCTTAGATGGAAAACTTGATTAGTTTGATTTTATTTCTTAGTGCTAAGTTCAATTAGTTACTTAGGGTGGATGGTATTGTAAACTGGGCACATGTTTGTTTATTATTGAAATGGTAGAATGACCAAATAATATGTGGATAATTTCACTTCCAACATCAATGCCTCGACCATTGATCTTTAGGAGATTGACCAGGATTGTTGATTTGTGATAGACATTTAAAGGGATCAGTCTATTATCAAGGTATTCATGGTAGCTCTACTCAAAGAGCCCAATATAAGAAAATATTTTTTCATAGTGAAGGAATATTATAAAAGGGCAAGCTCCACATTATCATTTGGATTTTTAATGGCATCCCTATGATTGCAAAGGTTTCTAGACATCTTGGGGAATGTAAGCATTAACATGGTGGATTTTTTTGAAGAAAAATAAAATTCAATAAAGGTATATCTTGTGGCAATGTTCTAGGAAAAGATTTAGTGATAGAGCATTTGTTGTTTATAATAGTCAATATTAAATCCAATCCTTAGACATGAGAAATCATTTCAACAATTAATTTAAGGCTATAGTCATGTGTTGTAGGATGGCTTACATGCCTAAATTAAAGAATTTTTTCTATTGTTCCCAATGAAATCAGGTGCATAGTCACCTTGGGTTTGGTGATCTCCACAATCTCTTTGATCTTAAAAAAAAGAATCTAGATATAGGAAAGAGACTTTAGGCTTTCCTTATGAGATCTTAGGTCAAGTAAATGCTTCTCATGCATTAAAACCTTGTTGGTCCACCCTACTACATTAGCACTCATTCAACCAATAATGAGAGCACCTTCATATTTATCTATAAAATTCCTCATAACTCTAATTAAACTTTAAATTATTAGGATTCATGGTTGGTAGATACACTGACAATAAAGGAACAAAAATACCAAAACTCCCTACAAGCCATTGGATAATTAGGATCCATTGGTCAAAGGAAGCCAACATCTCAACAAAGGGCCACTCTAACTATAACATATTAACATAAAAAGAATAAGGTTGGGATGAATTTGAACTAGAATCTTGGCTAGAATGTGAAATATAAAACATTTAACACAATGACAAGTATTAATACATAGAGGCATGAGACAAGGCCATATAAGAATAACAAATATTAGTAATTAACATAGAGGGCTTGATATACACTACACATTGAAATAATTGTGGTTTAAAAGGACACAATAATGGAGCCTTAGTCCTAATATTGTAGATTAATTATCGACACAAATCCACAAAAAATACCATGAAGAGATAAAATACGTGGGTTTAGAATGGTTGTCAACAAAGAGTGTTTTTTATAATCAAGTACAATAATTACACTAAAATTATGATAATGTTGGTAAATTCATGATTTGTATATGGTATATAGTGAGCTTTTCAATTTAGAGTAGGGGTACTAAATTCAATCATGTTCTCTCTTCTTCATCCATAAGGGGCTCATGCAAAAGCTTGTGCATGTGAATATTTTCTTTTCTAGCTAGGTAGTAATTGGATCCTCAAAATAGAATGGAAAGCTCATTTGTGAATGTTATATTTAATAAAGGAAATCTATGGTTAGATGTTTTCCTATGGCCCTAGACCATGGGATCTCTTTGTATAATTTAATCTACAATTTTTATAGTTTGTGTTACATGCAGCTTCATATGAGAACTGGGTTTCCTCAATTTGGGCCTCCATATCTTATTTGTGTGTAAGATTTTATTTGTAAATAATAAGTTATCTTTCTATTTTGAGGTTTCTTTCTTCTTTTGTCTCATTCTCCATGCATAATTTTGTTTTTCTAGTCTTGTGTTGCCCATTTTGTTTCCTTTCCCCCATTCCTTCCTAGTCTACTCTCCTAGAAACTTATATAAATCCATGTTACACCTATAGGGGGTGCACATCCCCAACTAGGGCTACTATTGGCACTTATTCTAGTTTTCCCATTCTATTACTTTGTTTCATCCTTTAGTTCCCTTAATTAATAATTGATCCAATACTTTAATCTAATGGGTCCATGGAATACCTTTATTGAGCCTCAATTGCACCTTTATATCATGCTCTTGACCCTCTATATGTATATTTCCATTGTTAGTATTATGGTCAAGCTATAATGCTCTTTTCATGGTGGCTTGTGTATGTAAGCTGAAATGCTTTCTTTAGCCTATGCATGTGACTATGTCCTTGTTTTTTGTATGCACTCTAATTTCAATTTGTTGTTGACTTCTTGTTATTGGTCCCTTACAATGTAAGGAACTTTTCTATTGTATTGGTGATTTGGTGACAAGTTACCAATTGGAAAGGTGATGATTATGGGCATAAAATGAGTTTAGGAAGTCATAAATTATTGAGCACCTTCAATAGAGGGTCCTTAATTTGAAGGTAAAAAACCCACCATTTGTAAATAGGGTTGAATAAAGTGAGGGTTCGAATGAAGGTGAGGGGTTCAATAGAAGGCTAGCTAGCAATAAATGATATAAAGTTTTTCATCATGACATATGAAAAATGCAATTATGTTGTACAATGATAAAGATGATAACAACTCATGCATGGTTCAAAGAAAATAAGGAATTATGAAATGTGTGACCCTTGGGGAATTTTTTTTTTATGGATTAAGAAGAATTATAAAAATAGGCTGCCAAGTAGTAGCATCATAAATTCTAGAAACAACAAAATGTTAGTGTGTGTTGGTGCTCTCTTTATCAAGTGCTCTCTTTATCAAGATACACAACTTGAACTTTATCTTTGTTTTTGAATCATATGAGTTTCAATTTAGGTTCATAATGATGATAAGAAATTATTAATAATTTTCATAAAAAAATGGGTACAAGATCATGGGCCATGACCCTTCATATTTCATGTATGTCTCTTCATAAGTTACATACGACTCTTCACACATTTGAAATGGTGATACATGTTTACAAGTGAACACAAACACTGATATGTGACTTTGTGACCTTTCATATTGCAATAAATTGTCCTTTTACTTCTCCTTATATGACCCCAATAATATTTGTAATTCCTATGTTACAAACAACATTGTAACATGAAAAAATATTCTTACACAGAGTGCGACGTCTCATTTCATGACCACAACCTAAAAACATAACATTGTTATTATGCAAGATGTACAACACATCTTTTCCATCTTTTTCCCACTTGTTGAATACATTGCATAAAGGGTTCAAATAAAAACTAATTCAAACTATAACATTTTTTATTTTCAACAACCTAAATGTTCTCACATTCGAACTAAGACATATGCTCAGAACCAACATACTTCCATCCAACAAGCTTGTCATTTCTCTCTATGCAAAAGTTTGATTTGCTTATGCAAAGCCCCTAGACAAACAAAGCTTATTTTAGGTGCAATACACCCTTCTCCAAGAAAAAAAGAAACTAAAGTCTATCACCAAATGTTAAGAAATTACTAGAAAACTTAAGACATGATGCAACAAAATATAAAGTCAAAGCATACACACACAAACATGTAGATTCTAAAAGTATATTTTTTATTATATTTTTAATCTATTATTTTTCTTTTAATTTAAGACATTTAGTCATTAACACCAAATGTTAACATTGATACTATTCACATAAAAATAGAAAAAAATTATTTTAAATTTTGAAAAAAAAACATTACACTAAAGGATTCTTTTTTAATATTTGATAAATAATCATCAAAATGTTCCATAATCCATTGAAATGTTGTGCATTTTTTAGACATATGACTATAGACATTTATTAAAAATACTTTTATCAAAATTAATTTTTTTTCCACTACAAATAAATATTGAGTTCATAATATGAACTAAAAATAAAAAAGAAATGCCATGTAAATAACTTGATATCCCATTAGATCTTTTATATCAATTTTTAGAAACTAAATAGTAATTATATATATTTTTAAATTATTCTAACTAATTTTTAAAAAAAGAGGAGTCATAGACTACTAAAATATCTACATTTCAAACTAAAAAGTTAGACTTGCATTACTTTTTTTAATAATAAAATTGGGCTATTCTTAAATATCATCCACTTCAACAGTTAAAGATCAATTTTTGCCAATAAAAATAGGACAAATATTTACCATATTTTTTTATGAATAAAGTGTAAAATTATTATTGATTGTTTGACCATTGAAACGGATGATATTTAAGTAGAGTAATAAAATTATGACATAGCTTTATGCTTTGAAATGATCATTTATAACTATATAAAGATATTAAAACATTACTTCAAATTCAACCCAAAAAAAAAATAATATCTGGCTTTTGGGGTTTTGAAAGGATAACGAAAATGAAATGTGCTATCCATGCTAAGCCAGAGCATTGTTCTCGAGATAAGCGAAACCTACCATATTTAGATGTCACGTACGCCACACTAGAAATAAAGATCTTTTTTGGGCAGATTTGACGAGCTCTAGGGTTTCAAATCAAATTAAAGCTAAGTTAAGAAATAATAGATTATCATCCTCCCACTTGAGTTCCATTAAATACAATAAATGCTAAGCCATTTATGATCTTGACATTTTATTTCAAACATGTGAAAAATGTAACCCGTACATAGAATAAAACTGGTACATTACTGCGAACGTCACATTTAGGATTGCACTAGTAGATTCTGGCTTTTTTACTTCTCTTCACCCAAAATGTCACGCTATATTGAATAATAGATGTATATGGTAGGGACAGGTGTCATCCTGTCTTCATATAATGCCAATATCCTTTAAAGCACAATCACATCACATCCTCGCCGATGATGGCATGGTTCGGTGGTTAAGTCGCTCGGTTGTAGTGGCGGCCAACAGAGTTCAAACCTCCGCTGGGCCAACGAGCTCACAAGGCTTTCTGCCTTCGCTGGGCCAATGAGCTAGTGGGTTTGAAGTGTTCTTCCTAGGGGATGAGGTCCCCCACTTGTGGCCTCACCGGTTCATTGCTCCAGGCAAAAGCATTCACGTGGACCCGAAGGGCATGTCGCGCCAGCGTCACCGGTCACGTTAAAAAGTTTACCAGGTGCATTATCTTTAAAAAAAAAAAAATCACATCACATCCTCTTTAATAGATTTTGCCAAAAATAAAATGCAATATCAACGTAAGAATAAAATGTAAATTTATGTTTTAATCCCATATAAAACAAAATTCTTTTAACGGATGGTATCATGGTCCTAATTGGGGGCCGTGCTGGTACACATTTTTTTGTATTGCATTATAGAATATAACAATGTCAGAGACTAGCAGAATACGGACAACAGTCGAATGCATACTTCCACCGCTCATTACGGATTGGCAGTATACATAATTGCTGAAATGTTTCAGAGCATCTAATTCAGTGGTGGTTTGGAAATTATAAATTGCAAAATCTATTGAATGAATTTAGGCCTAATTGGTAGATAAATAGTCAATGGTGATGAACCATGAATTTTTAAAAACATAGATTTGAGGGTTTTTTTTTTTTTTTTTCAAACAACATAAAATTGCTATAACTTCAATTGAAGGGAAATGGAGAGTGTTTTCTTACACCTTAGTTTCATATCAATCCTTCCTTCTCTCTTAAATCCATTTAGAAAGTTTGGTAGCATGACCATCAATTCTTAAATTAGAAAGATTTTTCTTTGTAGCATAGTCCTAGTTTTGCTTATTCCTCAATTTAGTGGATTAAGCACATCTAATTTTATGTGAAGTCCCTAGCTATCAACTTTCCAAGACTATCTTATCAACTTTCCAAGAAAGGGATGTTTATTCCCATAGAATATTACCATGTTCAATGCTAAGGGTGTTCCATGAAAATATGAAGAGGGCATGTAGTAGATATTTGTTAACATTTGATTTAAGGGTTTTGCTTGCTTGAAGTCAATGTTAGATTATAGGAGATCAAAGTACTCAAATATTTACCACTTCTTGCCATCATTGATCTGGTGGGCATTGGCTTGTAGTGAGTATGAGCCATCGATCATTCATCAAGTAAATTGTGAGATTCTAAAGGGGGCCTTAGATAAAACAATGAACACATGGATAAACTTGCAATTTTATCTCAATTAACAACTTCCAATAAATAAAGGGTGTCACATAGCTTCTTGTCTATAACGATGTTATCCACACTAAATTACACATGTATTGTGATCCTATTTAATATGATAGCTAGTCTTTGGGTAAAGAAAATGCCTTGTTACCCCAAAAAGAAAAGATCTCCAATAATGTGTTGTTGTAAATTATGGAAATTACCATGATCTTATGGACTCGGCCATAAACTACTAAACATTGAAACATGAAGTACATATTCATGAAAAAATATTGTACCAAAACCAATATGATAGATATATGTCATAGGACCAAGATGAGAAATGTGAGAAAAATCCTAAAATAGAGAGAAAATTTGTGAAAAGTAAAATTTGATTTTTTCAACCAAATCAAAGAGAAGTAATCAATTAAAATATTGAAATAAATATTTTTATGTTATTATGTACCAAGTACAATTCAAATATGCACAGTTCAAATTTGTTTAATAGTTTTGAACCATCCCATTGGAGTTTAACACTTTTTCTTTATATGGAGGATTTGAATCTACTAGACTAATTTACATGTTAGTGTATACCTTTAATCTATACCCATACACACTTGTATTTAAGCTTACTTAGGCATATGAAACATGTTGATTTGAACTTGTCAAAGTAGTTGGAGCTATTTTTAGAGGTGTCAACTTCCATTGACACCTCGCACTATGTTCGTGGGAGGTTACTCACCACAACTCCATGTAGAGGAGTCATATCCTCTTTTCATGGAGATTCGGGTACCTAACAACTCTATTTATACTCGACTTATTAGCTAATACAAACTGGTCGATTCCATTGCAATTTGTGTGCTTGTTAGTCTATTCGATGATCTTGGTTTTCTACATGGTATAAGAGCTTCTTGGATTAGTTTCAAGCTGTCGATTGCTACTGTGTTACTCACCCCCATTCACGTCGAGCTTCATTCTATGAGATTTTTCTTTTTTGGATTAATTTAATAATTAACTATGTTTAATTAGTTTTCAACATCCATAGACAGTTGAGACATGAAGGTTTACACAGGCGGGGAGGGCTCAAACCATGGCCGACCCAAGAAAAGGTCGGATCTGCATATATGACACCTTTAATAAGCATTTCCACCCCGTGCCAATGCCCACACAAGGCTATGTTAAAGGCACCTCCATCTTGCACCCACGCCTCACTCCTACTACACAAACTAAGTGCCCTCACATAGGTCGATGTTGCTCTCAGACCCCCATCTGAATGGCCTCGACATTGTCCTGACTAGCCTTTGATAGCCTCGACGGCCATCAAAGTATTTGGCATGGAAGGAAGGATTGTTCAATGTAGAAAATGTCAAAAATGCTGACATAAGAAACTAGGAGGGGTGATGTCAGCAAGGGGGAGGAGGAACCAATTTAAATTTGTAGCCCCTGGTCACATGGGGTTTAAGCCCCTACTCGTGCATAGCCTAAGGGGGCTTAAATTTCCTCCTATTTTTTTCTCTCTCACAAATTTTCCATGGAAAATTTATTTTCTAAAAATCTTTTTTTTTTTTGCTCAAGAAGGGATTTTTTTTGTAATTGCATACATCTTGCAACTTCAATAACTTTTGCAAATCAACTCAGAATCTAGTGCTTCTTTTTGCAAAAGTGAATTTTTTTTAATCATGGTTCCAACTAGAATAAAATCACACTAAAATTTTAGAGTGCATGTTTATGCTCTTTTTGGGTGACCTAAAGCACTCCTATAAAGTGCCAAAATTGGGGGGGGGGGGGGAATACATAATAAAGGGGGGATAGTGTTGTGTGTTCATTTTTCACAAGGCAATAGTTTATAAAGTGTTAACTTTAAGGGGGGAAATTAAGAAAAATCACACATTCAACTTATAAAGTGCCACTTTATGTAAAGTTCAATTGGGGGGTCACCTAATCTAGGTTACCTAATGTGTTGACTTTCTTTTTTCTAGACGAATTCACTTGTTCTAATCATGGGATATGAAACTCACCCTTTTGTAATCAACCTAAACAAGGTAAATTATAAGTCCTGGTGTGAAGGCGTCTGGAAACACCTCAAGTTCCATAATCTCATACCTCATATGTATGGACTTGTCCCTGAACCTGGTAAACAATATCAAAAGGCTAAGTGGTTTAATCATCATGATCACATTGTTGGATCGATCAATTTACTTCATGATCCTGCTTTGATCACAACTCACATTCCTAATCATGATATAGAAACAAAATGCTCCAGAGACATAGAAGAAGTCATCACTCCTACTGTTGCTTCATTAGATTCCAGAGTCACTTTGTCAAAAGCTTTTGGTGCTTCTTTGCAATAGCATATTAGTCTTCCTAACATTGTTGATTGGGACATATTTCTGCCTAACATCACTTGTCTATTTATAGAGTCTTGCATTGCTGACATGGAAGCACACATTGAGGACATCAATCTTCTCTTCGATGACAGTTTTGATGAAGCTACATCAACATTTTCCACTTTGGATATTCATGCTCTACATTGTCCTACACATGGTTCTAGATCATCATCATCCTCAGCTATTGTGCATGCACCTAATTTGATTATGGTATCCTTCGACATCGACATGGGGACACCTGAGCACTCTTCGAAGGCATCAACATGGGCACCATCATCCTTGGATCAGTTTCAACATGATTCAATATCATACATACATCCTCTTGAATGGGAAGATATCCTGCATCTTCAGGTGTTTTCTTTTCTTCCCAAGGGAAGGAACATTGTTCAGCATTCTTGGATCTACATTTGCATCCTTTGTCAACTATCTAGATTCACTGTAGTAGGCCATTTATTATGGGGGGTCTTATAGACCTTCTATCATTTTCTCTCCTATGGGGGGAATCTTATATTGTACTTAGTGAAAGAAGTAGTACTTCTTCACCTATATAATTTGTCTCTTTTGGAGGATAGTTTTTTCCCACTAGTTTTCTATCTTTCTCCAGTTTTAAGAGTTTGCATTATACTTGAGTACCTTATCAAACTTCATGGTTGGGACTCATTTTATTTTTCTTTGTACATGGGTACCTCACCCGGCTTATAGCTGAGGCCCATTTTTCATAATACTCACCTAAGCTATGCTTAAG
Source organism: Cunninghamia lanceolata (assembly GCA_027924645.1). Lineage (NCBI taxonomy): Eukaryota > Viridiplantae > Streptophyta > Pinopsida > Cupressales > Cupressaceae > Cunninghamia > Cunninghamia lanceolata. The sequence goes on from BSBN01000892.1 coordinate 13,834,610, forward strand.
GGGGGTGTTAGTGTATACCTTTAATCTATAGGCATACACACTTGTATCTAAGCTTACTTAGGCGTATGACACATGTTCATTTGAACTTGTCAAAGTAGTTGGAGTTTTTTTGAGAGATGTCAACTTGCATTGACACCTCACGCTATGTTTGTGGGAGGCTACTCACCACAACTCCATGTAGAGGAGTCCTATCCTCTTTTCATCGAGATTCGAGTGCCTAACAACTCTATTTATACTTGCCTTATTGGCTAATATAAACTCGTCAATTCCATTGCAATTCATATGCTTGTTAGTCTATTCCATGATCTTGGTTTACTACACTATCATTATATGATGTTTATTCAAATCAATTTTTTTCCAAAGATTCAAATAAAGGTTTGAAAATTGGGAAAATAGGTGGGTTTTGAGAGATCAAATCAATTTTGATTCAATTGAATTATTAACTCTTGAGATAGTAGAAGTTGTGCAAGGAGCATTATGGTGGATTGGTAAACACTTCTAGAAGCATATATTATTTGAAAAGGCCAAGTTTCTATTTGCAAAAAAATAGGTATCTAGGGAAGGAAATGGGAATCTAATAGGGAGAGATGTTTTGTTGTATGCCACAAAGAATTGAACCTTCTTTTGAAAAAGCTTGTTGAAACAAATTTAATGAAAAATGCCTTGTAGTACTAGTGGTGCTTGAATTGAATGCACACACATTCTTATAGAGACTTTAACATAAATTTGATTGGAAAATACTCTGTTGATGAGTAATCAAATTTCCCTAACAAAATTTATTGGAGGATGATGTTGTTTCTTGAATGCATAAAAATATATGTAGGGATAGGATTTAATTTTTCTCTCTTGATGAAGATCAAATAGATTCCCTTTAGGACATTCTATGTATTATAAAGTCATCCTACGTTTTATGGGTTGGAAAAATAGAGTCTTCTAATTAATTCATAGTATGTTAGACATTGTTTTAGTTTGTTTCATTTTCATGGTCTTTCCAAACAAGGCCTAAATAATCTAAAAGTGTACTTGAAATTCTAAATAAAAATTAAGATCTTTATGACATATTTTTACAATTAAAATTTATAATGATTTGTATGATCAATATTTGCACATAATATGGTGATTGTGTGTTCTTTCTATAAATTGTTTATTTTTTTTTAATATTGTTTCATCTTAGGCCTCTAATTGGTCAATCTAAGAATGGTTGTGTTGGTTCTTAAAACTGCAACCATACAACCCTAGAAAAAATCACATAAGATCTACAACTAGGAAAGTTTGTGAATCGAGATAGAAGGGAAAAATCTCATGACTAGGATAAAGTATTAATGAGCCAATTAACAAGACAAGGAAGCTCCTCTACACTTTTGGCTCTAGTAAACCAAGGAGGGTGATCCTGGAGGTCATTAACAATATAATCAAATAGATGTGTAAGTAAATATTTAGATATTCAACAATCACACCAAGTATGTATACTAATACCCCAATTGTTTTTCACTAAGCATTCAAGTATATTGGTTTCTAACACAAGATCTACCAAACCTCTATTAAGTAGACAATACATATCATATATGCAATAAATCTATCAAAAGAATAGCTATGCACAACCCTTCAAGTACAATTCCAATCTAGTGTCTCTCTCTTATGATGTAGCAAGACTTAACAATAATGACCTATGCCTAACCAATTAAAAAACTCAAATTTAAACTAATTTGATAATGATTTTCATTGAGCTTAAAATTTAGTGTGGTCAAGGAGTTTATTACTAGAGACTTGTTCCTTGATCGCTTTGGGTGGTAGTATTAAGCTTCAAATTTAGAGGGGTGTGTGTGTGTGTGTGTGTGTGTGTGTGTGCGCGCGCGTGTGTGTGCATGTGTGCATGTGTGTGTGTGTGTGTGTGTGAGAGAGAGAGAGAGAGAGAGAGAGAGAGAGAGAGAGAGAGAGAGAGAGAGAGAGAGAGAGAGAGAGAGAGAGAGAGAGAGAGAGAGAGAGAGAGAGAGAGAAGAGATGCGTACTAGAATGATATGATTAAATAAACAAATAGAAAACTAGGCTCTACATTTAACTAATAAAAGCTCTTCGATATATTTATCAAATGCATTACCAATTTTTCATAACATTAAATACCAAGCATACTTGAAAAAACATTGAACTAACTCATGCATTCCATGTTGTTTAGTGAAACGGCTCCTTAAGAGGGATCTAAAGGAATTCCAAAGTCATTATCACTACCAACTAGTCACGCATAATACTCATGTTATCAAATGTAACACTAGAGATGAACATGGTTCTCTTAAAACACATAATTTAAACTCCTTGAGACACTCAAATCAATGAGAAGCTATGTAATAAAATCACCTTCTCAAAATATATACAACACATATAGGCACCTAATATTGAAATTGAAACTACATGACTTGACACCCTAAAATAAGCTAAGAACATTGAACACACAAGAAGTTCTATATCAATAAACATTCAAGCAACCCATATTTAATTTAACAAAAATCATATATAACACCTTAAATCCTATTGTTGTTCACAATTCTTTGTGATTAATGCACCGATTTCATTTTCTTGACTCTCGTGACACACATCAATGTTGTCCTCAACTAGCTCACTATAATAGTCAACCTAAGAGTACTTTGATGCCTTTGTTACATGAAAATAGATCATAATATGACCACAGAAGAGAGGAGTGGCTATGCAATCTATCACATGTTATTTTTAATAATGCATGTATATTATGAGGACATGTGTCAAATATTAGTATGTTTACTACATTGTGATCTTTGTTTTGTAGTATTAATTAAACTCAATGCTATTTGATATAAAAAAATATGGATGCACTCTACTTTATAAAACTCATTATTCTCATTAATATAAAAAAGATTTTTTTTATTAATGTATCATCTAACATCTTTAATATTATATTTTATGATGTATAGAGGAGAAGCAAAAATGAATCTGATTACATGTGCTACATGGGAAATGAAATGGATATCCAATGGATTTATAGGAGAAACATCACATCATAAAATGTACTTTATTAGAGACATTATTTTTCTATAGTCCATTAAAAATGATTTGAATTTTTTTTAGAAAAATAAGTGATGTAGGTTTAGAACTATTAAATTGGATCAGCTTCAGAATAAGAAGATTGTGGCATTGGATAAAGAAAAGACCGATAGAGTTCTCCAAATTGTTGACCTCACAAGTGAAATCTCTATGGTTTGAGGATGTTGGAAGTGTACAGTTCTTTTATTCTCATATAGTTTCCTTTGTTGGGTCTTTCTCTGATGTTTACATGGCTAGGTTCTTTGTGCAAGAACAATCATGTCTGGGCTGTATTGATTGTCATGTGTTATGAAAAACAACTCTATTTTGTTAATGGACCAAGTCATCTTTTAAAAGTTTAGGAAGTTGAAAGTTTAGGAAGTACATCAAGATTTCACTACTATAAGGGTCAATATTAGTAGATTTATTGTTGGATGTTTTTAGATTTGTTGTTGGCATTGTTTTTTGGTTGGAATTCTATTGTTTTTACTAATAGGAAGCAAAGTATCCATGCTTTATGTATCACTTCTACTCTTTGCTTATATGGGTTGTGTATTATTGTTCTTTATCTGTAATCTCTCTTTTGAGGACTGCCTTCTTTCCATGTAATTTTAGCATTGTTCAATACAAAAATATTTCAATTCAACTTAATTTACTCTAATTAACTATTGCATTTAAGGTGTAATAGGTTCATCAATAGGGATTCATAAGTTTGAAGGTAATCCTCATTTAATTTGAAATATACAAATAAATGTGTGGAATAAGTCATAAGAAAAGTAGTGAATCCATTTAAAAAATGCGACACTTCAAATATATTCTTTCAAATCTTGTGTGCAAATCTATTTCTATAATTTCATTAAGAGTTTCATGTGCTTTTCTTAGAATAAGAATTACAATATTTTCAACAACATGTATCTTAGGTTGAAAGGTGGGTTTAGGATTATAAATTCTAAAATTTACCTTCCCTATTTAATCTATTTGGAAAGCTTGGTAGCAAGTATGCCAATTGTTAGATAGGAAAGGTTCTTCTTTGAGGCAAGGTCTTATCTTTTCTTCTTTCTCAATTTGGTCGAATAACCATCTTTATTCTATGCGAAACCTCTATCCATCATTTTTCTTGGACCAACTTATACACTTTTCAAGAAAAGGATTCAATAGTTTAGTGATATATGGGACTTCTCTTCATTATAATGCCCCCCTTGGCAAGTCATTAAAGTACATTTTGGTCTACATAGTAATTTCAAGAAGCTTTTAGATATTGTACAATCTTTGGTCCTCCCTAACTCAATGATTAAATTATCCACTCCAACTCAATGCAATTGCTTTAGAGACTGGTAGTGGCTCTCCTCTAGACACTTTTCATTCTTCCCCTTAAAACAAATCCTCTTCTTCCTTTTATCCAAGCTAGTTCTTTAGTTCCTTGCATTAAGACAAAAAAAATGAGAAAAAATCGGCCCATAATGGGTAATAGGAATGAGCAAGAATTAAGGAATTTGAATATAGGATCCATCCTACGAGTTTCATCTTGAGTGGATCAAAACTAATCTTTCACATTAATAGACAAATCTTTGGTCAAACAATGAATGTAAGAGGATAAGTGCAAATATAGATGCAATAAATGATGTATATGTAACAAATATATAGATGTAAATGTAAATGAAAGCTACAATAAATGAAGAATATATGAAAGTGTTTGAAATAAAATATAGATCAAAATTAAATTATGAACCAAACTTAACACAAAAATATACCACTTATCAAAAATATAGTTACCTTTTAAAAATTACATTTAAAAATTGTGTCCTCTTAACATGTAGACTTCTTTTCTATTAAAAAATCTATTTAAAATCCATATTGATCTAAAGGAATTTTACGTCACTATCACTACCAACATATATTAAAAATCCATATTCTTTTATTCGTAAACGATAGAATGTGGTTTTCGTCGCGGCGTATGGAGAACGCAGATGGTCACGCTCGCTCACCATTGTTATTATCATTGTATGTTGATTCCAACTGTAATGTCTCCGTGGGCCCAAATTCATTGTTATTAAATGTACTGCATGTTTATCCATTTACCATCTTGTCATTTTATTTCAAACATGTGAAAACGCAAAACGTACGTAGAATAAAACTGGTGTATTACGAGGATCAATCAAACAAAGAGCACATTTGAGCCACTTGTGATTTGACTTTTCCTTTCCAATGCGCCAAAGGATCACATCATGTTTTCAATCATGCACGTATACTGTGGTTTAATCTTATCATCATACATTGCGAATATTCTCTCTGGATAATGCCCACCGACTCGCAGATACATCACATCGGCTCTCATAAATTTGGTAAAAACAAGAAATCTTATTACTGTCAAGTTTTAAATTTTTTTTTTTTATGTATTGAAACAAAGCAATAAAAAAATTTACATGAAATATATTGAAACAAAGCAATTACATCACATCGTCTCTCATAAAGCTGCCAAAACAAGGCCTGAACAGAAACAGGCAAGAAAAAGTCTTGTAAGTGTCAAAATTTTTACCGTGATGCTCCTGAATGCGGGTGTATTTACTGGCATTTTAATCTCTGCTATTTGATCTTTATTAAACTCAGCTTTATTCAATACAAAAATTGTGGATGTCGTCTCTTTGGTGCCAATGTGAAAATGGTGTTACGTTTAGTGGACAACTGTTATGTTGAGACCCAAGTTTGTAATTGTTTTTTATATTTTTTTTGGTATTGTTTTGACGTTGTTTTGATGATTATCAAGTAGAGATTTGTATTCAAGGCTCCCATTGAATAGTTTTATTAGAAGGTGTTTTTTTTTTGGCTTTGTTTATATATCTATGTCATACTACTTTAAAAAAGCAAGAGTTTGTTGCTTCTTTTTGCATTTATTGCAACACTTCTTAAGTTGTCACACCAGCAGGCAATTTTTTCCTCCTTTAAATGGCCCCGACCTTTCATTTCTTCGGAGTTGTTGCTATTGGAGTTGAAGGTTTGATGACAATAAGCAATGACAACCCCACTCAAGCAATCCAAAAAGTTTGTTCCCAAGGTGTTTTACAAGGTATGTCCCTTAAAATCCTGGATTTGATAATACTTGTTGTTGGTTAGAAAATTTTACCTTTCAATAAGGTATTTTGTGGATAGAGTCCCCTCTGAAAGCATGCTTAAAGATTGGGTCAATAGGGCTTTAGCCCTACATGGCATTCACTTGGAAGCTGTGCAAAACCTTACTAGAGGTTGTTTTATTTTTTGTTTTGCTGAAGCTAGTCATGCTGATGTTATCCTCAGTTGTGGCCTTGGCTTGTTTGTTCCTCTTTGTAATTGAATGCAATGAGACCAAGATGACACAATAAAACCAACAGTACCATCCCACTTGGTCCAAATGAATTTTCAAATTAATTTATTCAACTCCTCATAATCTTTCTTGGAGGGCATCCAAGAGGATGAATAATACACATGTGATAAGGAAAATCCTATAAGCCACATGAATTTTGTCAGCCAAAGATAGAAATATTTTGCCCCAATTAAACGATTTATTCTTGAGTTTTTTTATGGAGCCAATTCCACATATTTGAAAGCAAGACTCCCAACCCAAAGGAAATTTGCCAAGATACTTGGTAATCTACCCATCTTTAATTGATTTTCTTTAGGAATCCACTATGGAATAGGACCATTGAGACATTAGAAATTTATTTTTATTATGTGCTAATGGAGATCCAAATATAGAATAGTATAGGTTTAGAATATCCAAGGTATTGTTTAATTACTCCTAAAAATTATATAGAAATAACATACTGTCATCAGTAAAATATGAGTTGATAACCACCACATTATGAGGGATTGATATGTTGAAAATGAGTTTTATTTCATTATGTTTTTGCAAAAGATAACCCTAAGCATTTGTTATAAGAACATACAAAGGATTTCAACGTAGAATTATTAATATTAAGGTGAACATTGACCTTCTTGAACAACATTTGAACATATGCCTAGATTTTAGGACCAAAGCCTAGCCATTATAATATATTAAGGATAAAATTCCAACATATTCTATCATATGCTTTATCAATATTTAATTTGGATAGCAAAGCATTTTAGCCTAATTGTTGAGGGTAAGTGCAAGAAGTTGGGTCCACTTTTTGGCTAAAAAGTGGAAGTATTTTTTGTGAAAATCAAAGTTTGTCACAGTTGGAGTCAAAATTTAACACTTACACATAGAATCTTATAAAAGTCCAGTAATGTGAAATTTAGTATTTTAAGTCTAGTTTTCAAATATGTAATATATTCTAATACTAAGATGATACATATTAATTTTATATGGGCTTGCACAAAAACCACTTTTAAAAGTTATTTTTAAGAACATACCATGCACGTGTACGACCAACATAATTTTACCTAAACAAATGTATTTTCTAAATCCTTTTGGGGAAAGATGTGTATTATAGTGAAGTTTGATGAGGATATTTTTTATAATTTTTTAAAAATATTTTCTTTTATTAATTTTTTAAAAATATTTTCTTTTATTAATTTTTTATTGGCCCTAATTGTTGTTTTTGAAAACCCCTCGCATACAACCAACACAATTTGAGCTAAACTAATCATAAAATAATTTTTTTAATTCAGTAAAGAATTATGTGTAGATTGATGACATAATTTTTTTAAAATAAACTTAAAAAATTAAAAGTTATTAACAATATTAAAACTTGACATTTCAGGTTTATGGACTAGTTTGCTCATAAATTAATTAATAAATAGAAAAACAAGTCAAATCATAAAAAATACATATTTGAAAACTACACATTATCATCTAAAATGAGTTTTAATTTTGTAAAAAATTCACGAAAAAATGTTATCAACCATATTGGTAAAATTGGTCTTTTCTCTTACTATGAACATGGATGTGTACTTGCAGGTTCAAGGCTAAGGGTCGGCTTACCATGTCTTTCTCGAGCCTAAAACCAAATGAAAAATGTGGGTTGTGGTTTTAAACTTTTAAGAATGGGCAAAATGAGTACTCGATATAAAAAATAGAACGAGTACCTCTTCCAAAAACATATGTTATTTCCCATTTTAATTAAAATAAAATACTTTTACAAAATGGGTACCCATTTTGAAACAAGTACCCATTTAGGCTGGGATCCTAAAGCAGAATGGGTACCCATTCTGATTCCAGACTCAGGTGCCCATTCCTAAATGGGTACCCATTTTCTTTAAAACAAGTACCCATTCTTAATGGGATTTTTCCCCCTAAGCTTCCCCTATATGTGGACCAAACTTCTTGCTTTTACCCTTGAGCCCATTCACTGGTTTACTATGCCAAAAACAAATTATCAAGGATATATCTACTTTTGAGAAACCCAATTTGTTTAGCACTCACAATGCCCCATAATAAAAGTTTGATCTAAGTATCCAATGCCTTTGCAATGTTTTTGTATGAGTTATTCGATAAAGTAATATGCCACTAATTAGTAGTAGTGTCTTCATTTTTTTCCTTTAGGTATAAGTTTGATTAAAGCTTTGTTGATACTTGGACCTAGTGGTCCTTTCTGAAAAGCTTTTAGATAAAGAAGATAGAATTAATCTTTGATAAACTTCCACATAGTTTGATAAAATCCAACTAGAAGCCCATCACACCATAATCTTTAATTAGGTTTCATAGAGAAGAGAGCATGTTCAATTTCTTCTAGGGAGAGCAAGTTATTTTTTGGGTCAAGATTTTATTTATTCTAGAGTTGTGCTTCTAATTATCAGTTTGAACCATTGAGAGGTTACCACATGCCATTTTTTATTGGTGATGGATAGGTGACTATCTCAACAATTTCATAGTGCTAAAGTGTTAAGTTGTCATGAAGTATATGCATGGAAATGTTGGGCCTAAAGGGGGCTAAAAAGTGACCTCTTTTTTTCAAATCAATAAAAACTAATTTTAGATAGGAAGTTCAAGATAGCCATGCTCAAAATTTGAAGATTTGACAAGAACAAGATTAGTAGTCATCAAAATTTACATCTAAATTACCATGTAAAGATAAATAGTGGAGATTAAGAGGGTCAAATAGGAGGAGCACATGAGTGCATGACCCTAACACCACAAGGAATGAGGCTAGGATGTGCTTTGAGTGACTTTGATAGAACAAATACCTCTCAGTGCTTAGCTCTTAGCCGAGGAGGTTTTAGCATAAAGATCATGCTCCTGTATCAGGTCACTAAATGATTATAGGGGTTTTATATAAAATGGACAACACAAAATAGGGGGAGCACATAATATGGTCCTATTTTTGTCAAAAAACTATAACATAGTGTCAAGTTTGGTCCCCATAAAATTTTAACTTTTTCTAAGTATTTCAAAAATACCTGTGATGCAAAGTTAGCTATCATCACATATTTTATGCCTATTTTTTCTACTAATTTTTTAATGAATGTATGATTTTGCACTAATTTTTAAAGTGGACACATTGTGGAAAATAGAAAGTTGAGGTAGATTTATTCAAGGACGTAAAAGAATCTTTCACTATTTAGATTGGTCAAATAAGATATGCTCAACGTGTTCTCTATTTGAACCTACTGAATACCTTTTATGAGTGTCAATTCTCTAAACATAAGATTTGAAACTATCCTTTGGTTTCACCTTGTCCAAAACCTTCCACACAACCTACTTCTGAGTTACCACCTATAGAATTTTTCTGTCACACTAAAAGCATGTACTGGTGGTGGAGAGGGATCTCATCGTCGATATAGTCACTACGCCAACACCCCCCCACATGATAGAGCCGGATACAACCACGTACCCACTACGTACCACGTCGATAAGCCGAGCTTACACAGACGAAGGGTCAAGGGCTCAAGGGACTCAAAACAATAACCTGTGCTCTTATACCATATTGGTGTCATCCACCTCCTAGGAGCACCATCTGCAACAAAATGCCTTCACAAAAAATGAGAGAAGCACACATGCTCTTTCACCAAAATGAGTGAATAATATTGAGATACATAATTTACATATTGTAGAGGCTTTTTAAAGCCATGAAAATTAGGTGACAAGTTAGAAACTTCTTGATACGAGAAACACAACTACCCAGAACTATATGCACCTAACTATGCACCTAAATAATAATATTTGCCTAAGTAAAACTTAAGCATAGTAAATGGTAAAACCATTTACTCCAACACCTCCCTTAAGTGCAACTTAGGGAGAATTATTATGCAAAATCAAGATGCAATATGGGTCCCTGCTACACAACCATGTTAGGTACCCATTTACAATGCAAAAAAGAAATCTCTCACAATTGGAGAAAAGGAGAAAAACCCTGTGGGAAAAAAACCCTCCCCAAAAGAGAGAAAGAAAAACAAAAAATGATGCATGGTGGATGGAGGATTTAATCACATCCCCCCAAGTACTACATACATCATGTATATATAATCAATGCCCCCCCCATAAGAGGGAAAGAGAGAGACTATGTAGCCCCCCCATAATGTGTAATCACTTGCAAAAATGGTAAGTGCCTGAAGACAAAACATGATCCAATGTTGACAAACAACTTGTCTCCCTTTTGGAAGAAACAAAACCAAGTACAAATGTAGGTATGCTTCCGACTCTAGATAGGAATTGAAATAAAGAAGCATGAAAATGTATGATGATGTCTCTAAAATCTGCTCATGTGTCACCAAGACCTTGGAAAATGATGCCACGGACCAATCAGGAACATGCCTAATCACAATAGAAGGTGGCAAACAAGGTACCACTGGAAACTGATCTTGAACATTCTCCAAAGACAAAGATGGAGTGACAATAGTTGTACCACAACTATCATCAAATAGGAGGGATATACCCTCAAATGTGTCTTCCAAGTCAGAAATATGAGATTCTATGAACAAGGAACTAATGTCCAACAAATATGAATCCCAATCAAGAAGACAATGAGATATTGGTTGTGATGAATCACCGGATGTTCTCAATGAGTCACCACCAAAAGATGAATAGTCCTGTTGAATAGGAATGATAGGAGCCTCAATCAATGACTCTATACAATGAATCAGTGAAGGTAAAGGTACATCAACTGTCCCTGATGGAGGAGTTTCTGAAGAACCCTCGTCATCCTCATCTGAGGATTCAAAGTTTTCCAAAAATTCAAACTCTTGCATAGTAGCATGATCATAAGGTATCCTGTCTAAAAAATGAAGAGGCACAAGACAATCTAAAACAAGATCATCTGGGAATAACTAAGTATCAGGATCTCCATGTATTTCCCAAATTTTAGTCCAAAGAATATGAGCACACTCAAAATGATCAAAAGTATTCAAAGTGGCATCATCAATATGCATTGTAATAACTCCTAGGACATGATCCCTTTTGTAATTCCATGTAAATATCTTACTATCAATACTAGGAAGGGGAAATAGATTATACAAATGTGGCAACAAATGAATCCATCTAAGATGTTTTATCACACCATCTCTCCATTGTTTATAATTTCCCCTTTTCAACATAATCACAGCAGGATGAACTAAAAACCCCATAATGAACTATGACAAATCTCCAAAATTACAAAGACATTAACCTTCAACAAAAAAATTAGAAACTCCCAAATACTGCAAATGAAGCCTTCAAATCAGCAAAATTAGGCAGATTTACCTATACCACTGTGAGCTTGGCAAAGTCAACTTTTCTATGATATGTGGAATGCTAAAAATAGACCCCAGATGCCAAAGATATGCTCTGTGGAAGAAAATTCCCTTTGGGAGCTCAATGCAAGAATAAAGGACTGGATTAATCCCTTGGTCACCCACGTGACCACCTACTGCAAGTGAGCAAAAAAATGCAACAAAGATGTTGCAAAATATGATGGTAATTGTGCCAATCAATCACCAAACTAAGCTACCGATCACACACCAAGTTTGAGCAAGATTGGCACGTTCACCACAAGCTTTCCACAACTTCACCATACAATCCAAGTGTTAGTGAATATAAAGTGGAAATAGATCCTCCGCGGGAGTAATGTGGGATAAAAGATCTCAAATGGTACTCCAAACACAATGCAAGGGCCCATCTCCACTTCTCCTCAGCACACAAACCCTAAAATCAAATATATGCAAATGACTTTATAAATAATAAAGTCTGCTCACCAAATATGGCACTATCTTTCCACGCTCTGGCACTTTATATAAAAAAAATAAATTGTGCAGGCAGAACTATGGTGGATGCTGAGAATGGACAGGGGAGTCCCAAAAAAGTGCAGAATGTACAAAGTGTGGTGAGGGGTATGTAATCCTTTGTGCACCCTCCACACAATCTGGCTGCTGCTGATTTTCCTCGCCTTCCTTATGAGCCGCTTATGGCTAGAAAAATGCCACTTCTCTGGTACTCAAACAAACACGAACACCTCTAGCAACTTTAGAAAGTGTAAAGTCTACCCATTGCACAAAAAAATCACACCAGCACACAAATGTTTGCCTCTGAAATGAGACAAGAATTACTATAGCTTGGTTAAAAATAAGTCTTCCTATGAATAAATGAGCCTTAAAACTAATGCCACGACTTGTAATCCACAACAAATCTCAGTTTTTGACAAGCGAAAATGCACCTCCAATGGATTGATTGCGGCTTGCTAGGGGCAAATTGAATAGCTAATCACAACAGCCTTAAGCAAATCACCAAGATAGATTGTCCAATCGGCTAGCAAATGGGAGAATCATGCCTTGATTCATAGCAGGAGAACAATAAATTGCACCCAACCAGATAAATCACGCCTCATTCTCCAAAAATGTGAACAAATTTGTGCCTTCAAATGCACAAAATTTGAGGGCAACAATCATGAACACTAGGAAAAAGAAGAATAAAAGGCAACTTTGAAATTTGAAAAATTTCAAATGCTGGAAAAAAAATAATCCCAAACACTTTGATGAAAACTCTCAGAGGAAGGAGTGCAGAATGGTTGGCTCTGATACCATGTAGAATTTTGTCGTCACACCAAAAGCACATACTAGTGGTGGAGAGGGATCTCATCATCTATATAGTCGCTACGCCAACACCACCTTATACAAAAAAGAGGAAGGATGGTCTATAATGGTTAGTCGCAAAGCTAAGAACTTTGGTAATAGTAATACTACCTCCAAGCCTTCTTCAATCTCTAAGTGTTAGGCTTGGAAGAATGTTTTAAAACCCCCAAATTTAGGGAACCCTGAACTCCTATCTCCCAAGGAGACTTCTAGTGAGGTGAAATTTGTAAGAACTCCACTAGTAGGATTTGGTTTTATAAGAAATAGGAAATTATGGAGATGAGAAACAAGTGCAATGAATAATGTCTACTATTGTATTTAGATGACCCAAACTACAATGAGTACAAAGCCTTGCATATATAGGCAAGGAAGAGGCAATCCACAATCCACCTATGATGTGGATTGACAAGTGCCCCATGAAGTGGCACAAATGAGTAGACAAGTGTCCTATAGGTGTCAACCTTAGGATCACTTGGAGTGTGCAAACCAACAACCTATTTGACCAAGTCATCAACCTTGATGTCAAGTGTTGAGTGACCTTTGAGGTGAGATGGAAAGTCTTCCAAAATCAAAAAGGTAACACATGAGGTTAACCAAATAACTTGGTAACCTCTAGAGGTCTAAAAGATTACACATTCAGTTAGACAATATGTTGTCTAACCTCATCAACCTAAGTACACTTAAGTACAGTGAATAGATAAATTATTCACTCTAACATACCCCTTAAGTGATACTTGGGGAGTGTAAATAGATAGAAATGGGTCCCGACTAGAGGCCATGTTAGGTACCCATGTACAAAGCTTTCTCTCACAAATGGAGAAAAAGGAGAAAACCTAGTGGGAACAACTCCTCTCCAAAAAAGAGAAAGAAAAGGATTTAAGACCTTTTGAAAAGATGTCCCTTGATGATAGGAACATGATGATGAACTCTTGAAGCATGTAAAAGTTGTAAACTCTATCGATAATGAACTAGTGTGTGCTGGAATCAACAAATCTCCAAGAAATGTATATCAAGATAAGAGATACAAAATACTGCATGAGTGAACATATAAACACTACTCAACCAATGCACACAAATTCAATCAAACACTATGAAGTCTAAAATAGAGATAGTACTATGATTAGGAGTACTAGAATCTCAAAATATGATCCATTGAAATAATCCCTCATACGAGAGATCAAGATAGAAGGTTCATGAGGCCTCCCAAAAAGAAGATTCCTCTACTGCTTCATTGAAAGAAGCATTAGCATGTAATAAATCATAGTCCCCCCTTATTGCTAAGAGAAATAAGTAGACCAACTGAAATCGGGAGTGTGCAAGGAATGTGGACCAAGATGTAGGTCCAAAAAATGTACAAGAACTTAAAAAAGGGTGTGCATTGAGGCACACATAAATGAGGTGAGAATCATGAGGTGACATTGTTGTGATGTTAACTCATAAGGATCCATAACTATGATGTCAAATCAAGGCTCTTCACAACCCCCCAGTACACTTTATAACTCAGTGTAAGTACAAATTTCTGAAATTCCCTCCATGTGGAACACACATTTAGTTTTGTGGCACCTTATATGAGTGCATTTACAAACTTATTTGCTATTTGAGTTCTTACAATTTTATTGTCATGAGGCATATTAAGAAGACATAGATTAAGTTATGTCTTGCAAGCCTCAATAAAAGACAAAAAACATAAAATTACAACCCCCCTTGCTAATTATGACAAAAGAAAACAAAAAAATCAACCCCTCCCTTACAAACTTGTGGTTTAGCAAAAAACAATTAACAATAAATATGTCATAGTGAAAATTGCAACTAAACGATGATGTTGACCGAGTCCATGGAACCCAATGAAGGGGCCTACTAGGCTATAGTGGAGGAGTGGAAGCCCAGTTGTTTAGCACAGAAGTCCAAACAAGACTCTTTGTGGCCATTGAAGACTTGATGATGGCAGTTGAGAAGAATCACTGAAGATATTGACCTGGTAGAGTCTACAGAGACTGTATAAGTGAGCTAGATGTGGCTTGAAGACCAGCAAAAGGCAGATATTAGTTTCTTAACACTGCATTTGAAGATCAAATAGCAGATAAGGGCCACCTGAGTCGGTCAAATAAGGCTAAGTGGGGTAGATGTTGGCCAATAATGGAGACATCAATTTGAAACATAAAACTATGAGCCAGATCACAATGAATCCACCTCTAATATGTAGAAAACAACAACAAAAATATAGTTGAAATATAAAGGATGAGCTTGCGTTGATGCCCTCAACATTTGACTATGACAGAAGTGTTACACATATGGTTCCTAGGGTTTTCATTGATGTCAACATTGCCACTAGGTTGTCATTTATGTCAACACTATCATGGAGGTGTGATGGTGCTCATGGTTGGATTTCACGCCCCATCTAGTAGAGAAGATATAGTTCATGCTTGGATATCATGTTGAGTATAATGTGGATTACCAAAGTTCATGGTTAGATGTCATGCCCCGATCAGTACAAAGTTGAGTATGAAGTAATATTAATATGGGAATTAGAAGCACTAAGATGATTAGATGTGTTGCTAATGTTAGAAGATGTTACTGATGGCTTGAAGCATGTGTGTACCAACTTTCATGATGACTGGATTACCGGAAGAGTGTTTTGTTGTTGACAGTTTGAAGATAGTATGAAATGCCCCATCATACAACCCTAGAGAGTTAAGTTAACTAAACAAGAAAATGTGGAATATATATATATATATATTTTAAACAAGTATTTGCAATAACAACTAATTACATGATTCAATCAACTAACATCTCTAGGGAACATAACTGCATTAAGGAATAATAACATGGATCATTAACAACATAATACATCATAAATGTCCATAAGCTACTTTGTTACATCAAAAAAAGATTACATCCTTTTGTTTACAAAACGTGCATAAGTACAAATAAGATCGTATACATCATTACAAGGCCTCATGATTGAATACATCAATTTACAATATAAGATATAAATATACAATTCTAGAAGCATAAATCAAATCTTCAAATGCAACTACAAATCTGGAACTGGAAAGAACACATTTTCCATATACATGAACCAAGATACTAAGGAAAACCAATGGATTAAGCTCTTCCAGCCGACCATGTGGAACCCTGAGGTCCACCCCTTAAGCTAGGAGAAAACAATGAGGTCCCCTGACACAAGCAAAGATAGAAGGACTAACTGAAGACAAGAATACCTCAGGTATCACATGCAGACAACACAAAACTTAACAATCAACATCCAGAGGCAAGAGAATAGGGAAAGCTAGAGTACAGTAAGATGGAGTGTTATCGCATGGTTCGTGGGTTACCCTGACTGTCTCTCTCTAGACACTGGCCCCCATCTATGGTTACCTTGACAGCCTCTCTCTAGGCATTGACCCCATAGGTCACACATGTGGCCTACCTTATCTAGATTAATGAGAAGTCTACCCTTTCCCCCCCTTAGTTAATTATTAGGTTTTCACTTGTTAACCACTTCCATGGGTTACCTAGACTGTGACTTTGGGTGCTGGCCCCACATTGAAAGCCACTCCCCTACCTGCACTCAGTTGTCCCAACCCAAACAAGTACTATACAAGGATACACATGACATACCTCCAACACTTATAACAAGACAATAATAACTCGAGGCATAAAAAAGGTCCAAAACTTAATGAACAAAAATAGTTTTCTCTCTCTAGAAAACAAGAAAACAAACAATAATCCATTCAAACTAATCTCTCCCAAAACAAAAAAAATCTCAAACAAAGCCTCTAGCTAGGTAACACAAACCAATCAACCAAGGATCAAGAACTTAACAAGTACATCAACAAAGCAAGATAATCTCTCAATTACAATATTCCAAACATATCTTTCCACAATATCAAAATCTTATATAAAACGATGAGTTTCATATTCACAGGGTTGTCACAAGAATTACATTAAGCCAAGCATCCTATGCCTCTGGAGAACAACTCAATTTATAGACAATCCATGGACCCAACAGTATAAGTTACCCAAAACTCATGAATCATCCAAAAGATTTCAAATTGAATCAAACTAAAGATCACCTAATCCTGTAATTAATAATATATGACAAATATGAAAACTAATTTTAACACTAGATTTGGGAGAAAATAAAATCCTATTGCCTACTTACCATTTATACTACCTATTAAACAATACTCTTTTGAAAAAAAAAGGAAATGAGGCATAAATCAATGGATAACTCCTATACCATTGATTGATAAATTGTAATAACATGAAGAAATTTTTAAACTAAACTTATATATATTTACTTTACTATCCTAATTTCCTTTTTAATTACAATCCTACAATTTTATTAAACAATCTACTTATCAAAGAAATTATTATCAACTGATAAATCTAACAACTGACTAATCCCTAATTTAAATATAGCTATAGAGAAGTCAAGCTTTCTTTAAATTTATTAAACCTTCATACCAATTAACTTAAATACAAATTCCCTAAATTCGGGCTAATTGCATTTAATTATGGGGTTGATTATGGAATAAAAAGATTACAAAAATCATAATACCATTCAAGTGATTTAGTGGAATCAAACAAATCGGTTGAGATTTGGGTTTGGCATAAATAAGAAACTAGACATCATTTCCCAACATCACACTTACTAACCCCGCAAACTTGAATAAAAACTACAGCTAAACCAATGATTAGAATGTAGAAGCAAGACTAAGGAGATAAAACAAAACTTCCTAAGCATGAAGAAATTTACTATAACAATAAAGGCAAGTTGCCATTAGAACATCATACAGAAAAGGAATTTGTAGTGGAAGGAAACATGCTAAATTCTCAAATAGGCACTTAGACATTACCCACAGAAAGTATGCTCATCCTTTCTACATTTACGAGCTTTCTATTTCAAAGGGGCAACAAGAGTATAAATTTTAACAAGAGTTTATTTGCAGAGAGAGAATGGAGAAGGTGATTTAAAGTATCAGGTTTAGATTGCAAGGAATACAATGCCATCAATCTGGAACTAAAATGAATAGATGAAAGAGCTCAAAGAGGGGCACAAGGGAACAACACACAGGGGTAGAGAGCTACATTTAATTAAGGGTAATGTGATAAAATTATGTGCTCCTAATGAGTTATATGTAGAAATTATAGGTGCCAAAACTTCTTGACTGGCTCAGAGAGCGATGACATTTTTGTGAGTGCCCACAAGGATCATGGAGCTAATTTAATGTAATAACAAACCATCTCTAAGTCCAAGCAACTCTAGCCTGATTGCAGAAACTAACTTCCAAAAGGATGTCTGCCGTTCACCCAATACAAATGGCCCAATAAAATGGTTATTAAATGATAGAATAATGAGGTCAATAGTGTTTACCTACAAGCGAATCGATATCCTTCAGAATTTCAGAGGATAAAATCACATTAGTGGTTAACTACGGTTTAGGGAGAGAACCCAACACAAGACTTATGGAGATTACCCAACAGATCAAAAGAAATAACACAAGTGAGCTTACAATTAGGGTGTTGGTTATCATCAAGAACACTCTATGAAATTTGTGAAGACAGAGTAGTCATATGATAGAGAGAAAAGAGATGGACAAAGACAATGAAATGTATTCAAGCAAACCAAATAAAATCATTATGATTTCCGAATAGAATATAAATTTTCACATCAATGTTACTCTAATTACATACCCAAAATTTTCACCAAATCCTTCTCTGTTTCTTTCCCCTCCTTTGCTCAATTCTCCCGCCTCTGTAAAAGTTTGCTCTTCGAATTTCTCCTCCCCCTCTAAGAAATCCTCTTCCCCAAATAAACTTCCTAAAAACCAAAATAGCCAAACCCATTTAATTCCCACCAACTCCTCTTTCTGTTACAGATCCCCACAATAATTTACCTTTTAGAGAATAATTTTCAAATCTCCAACAACTTACTTCCACTAACAAAATTAATGACAAAAAATAAAATAAAATCTCTCATGTCATAAAAGAAAATTATTAACGTATTAAATATTTATAATATCATTATTATTATTAAAATCTACTAATTTACACACCATAAAACCAATTATTTAATTTTCATAAATCCTCACAATAAACCACAAACTAATATAATTTTATTTAAGCTAGAAATTATTAATTATTATTATTATTACTGTAATAATTAGTAATATTATACCAATACATATTAACTTAAAATCCAATAATGACACTAATTCAAAAAGATTCCTAATGCTAAAGGATTACCAAAATACAACAAAATGATTCAAACAATTAATGACAATCACATACCAAAGGGTGACCCAGAATTTGGAAACAAGTACCAATAGAACAATAACTATACTCAAGACTAGGAACACATGGATGACGATGACTAAAAACATTTTCTGACATAGGGAACCCCATATTATCTCCCATCCACATTATCCATTGGTGAAAAGGCATGCTGAGACCTGCTAAGTCAGGTGGAGTCGATGCCTAGTACTTACAGCCTGCATCAAAACGAGGTGTTGCAAAAGCGCATTTACATATATAACAACCACACAAAGTCAGGGAGTCATAGCGTAGTAGGGTGCTTGTAATGAGTAGTACTACACTGTCCCTACTTTGAAAGCATGACAATAAACATAAACATCTCTATCTATCAATTAGGTAAACATAAAGCATGATAACACTACTTTGCATAATCAACTAACCATAAATTGATCATGTCCAAACACATCATTTACTATGATATCAACAATGTCACTATAATGATCATAGCAATGTCAACAATCACATCAGTAATCCATAAACCATAATGAGTATAACTAATCATAACCAAAAAGTCTATCATCCACATGTCTCAAAATGTCTAAGTGTAAGTAAAATGCTATCGACTATCAAAAGCCAAAATGAGGGGCACTACATCCTCCCCCCAGGATTAGGCTTACTCTTGGAAGCTTGCAAATAAGTAAGGATATAACTCCTGCATCCTAGGTGCATCCTCCCAGGTAGAAAAAATCTCATCACTAGGATCCCACTAGACCCTGACTTGCTCCATGTCTTTGTCCCTGAGGGTCTACTCCCAATGCTGCAGCTCACGTACTATCTCCAAAGAAAGAAGCTCGTCCCCTACCTGTGGCCTCCAAGACTATCCCTTGATGCTCTTCTTGGTGATGTTCAATCACTGTGAACACTCTATGAGACCTCCCTGTGTCACCTACGGTTGGCTCTGAAGCTGCCGGCCTCTGACCAAAGCCTGTAGAATTCCTTTGTGGACACTGCCTAGCTATGTGGCCCTGCTATCCACAAGAGAAACATTTTGTACCTCTACCAAAACCTCCACCACCCGAGGAAGCATTAAACTGCTGAAAATTATCTCTACTTATTGTAGGCTACACACTTTGAGTTGGCTGATCAAAGCGATTG
The DNA here is from genome assembly GCA_027924645.1 of Cunninghamia lanceolata. Lineage (NCBI taxonomy): Eukaryota > Viridiplantae > Streptophyta > Pinopsida > Cupressales > Cupressaceae > Cunninghamia > Cunninghamia lanceolata. The sequence goes on from BSBN01000892.1 coordinate 13,855,073, forward strand.
CACTTATTACGTTGCCAAGACCAGTCCTTCCTATTCTAAGATCTATTACCTTGTTGAAATAGAGAATTCTTTGGTTGAGACTAAGAACACTGCTGCTGCTGCTTGCCCTTGTCTGGTGCATGATGGCCTCTCGAAGAGCCAACTGCCAGAGATTGACCACCAACACCTATAGAAGGTGCACTACCAATATGCACACCTGAATGTCCTCCAAGTGCCATTTCTAGATTCTCCTCTACTAACTGTGCTTTCTCCACTGCTACATCCATAGTCTTAGGTTTGAAGACACGAACCCCTCCACTGATTCAGGCGTTCAAGCCCCTGATAAAATGCTACACTAACATAGTCTCATCATCTCTGATGCCTGCATACTGCTTGAGCTCATAGAATCTATGCTCATACTGCTTTACTGACATGGCCATCTACCTCAGCTCATAGAACTCATCTACGCGATGCTGTCTCCAATGATCTGACATGAAGCAAGCTCTATATCTCTCTAAGAACAATTCCCAAGAAATAGTATTAATGTCCAAGTGCAACTTCTACTCCTCTAAATGCCACCAGGTAGAAGCAAACCCTCTTAGATGCAAAATAAAAAATCTAGCCCTGGTGTTGCTACCATACAGATGCATGTCGAAACACTTGCCTAAATCGAATAACCAGGTGTCTACCTCTAAACCACTACTAGCTCCATCAAAGGTGGGAGGGAGTGCCCTCAGAAGATCTCTCATATGACTAGCTAATGTTTCCTCCTGCTCAGCTATCAATTCTCCCCACCTAGGTGATCTCTCTATTTATCTAGGTTCTGATCTACCTTCCATCTAGGGCCTAAACAGGCAAGAGCCTCCTCAAGTAACTAACGTAATTGAGCTCCCTTAGGCTGACCCTGACCTTCCATATTCTAACCCCCGCCTTCATGGGCACTCTCATGAGGGGAACTAGGAGGAGGCGTACCACCATCACCTCTCCCACATCCTCTACCCTGACCTCAACCTCTACCTTGATCCCTAGGCATCTTCCTACACATGCATACCCCCAAAGGACAACTTCAAAAAAAGAAATACTTAAAAAGGAAAATAATTTAAGCTAGAGAGTTTAAGCACTAGGTTACATAATGGGCTCAATATTAATTTGAGTACCCAGTGTTCAAACCTGGCTCTGATACCAAATGAAATGCCTTGCCATGCAACCCTAGAGAGTTAAGTTAACTAAATAAGAAAATGCAGAAATATTTTTTTTAAATAAGTATTTGCAATAACAACTAATTACATAATTCAATCAACTACCATCTCTCGGGAACATAACTGCATTAAGGAATAATAACATGGATCATGATAGTTACCAAATCTACAGAGGGTTTGCCAGCTCTAATGCACAGGCTGATTTGGCCAACAGATACATGAGGTTGCGTGAGTTGCCTCCCCTTCACTTCTGGTTCTGCCGCACCAAGGGGGATATCCCTATAACTAAAGATATAACCTTGACTAGACTAATAACATAATTATTTAGCTCTACAATAACGGGTAGAATACTCTCATGTGTGGACCAAGATCTTCATGACAGATCACAAGGTGGGCAACATTCTTGGACATATATGTCTGGTTGGGTATGAGAGTATGCAGGGGGTTCCTAATCCTACTCCTACAACTAACAGATGGAGGTGATGAAATAGGTGGACATAATGTCCTGGATGCAAGACAAGGGGTTTTGGCTCATAACTATGGACCCATGAATAGACTGGTGCCTATCCATTAGGCAAGGAGTCAACTAGATGTATACAACAGATGGTTTGCAACTTTCACTCAAGTTTTAGGGGGCTAGACTGATGCTTGCCTTACAAACATCACCCAAGAATGGGTATCTAACTGCCTCTACTTACAGATATCCCTGCTAACATGCAACCTTCCCCATGCTCAACCTAAAACAATTTAATCCACTCCTTGAATGGAAGTTAGAGATCAAACATGCAGTATAGATGTCTATACCCCAGAATCTATGAAACCCTTAGCAACTAGGTTCAAAAGAAGGATGACATGCAGCAAATGGAGACAAGCAGATAGACACATGTAATAAGCATTTTTCATATAACATTAACACTAAAACTGAAAATATGTGCAAACTACACACATGTTGCAACACATAAACTCCAAAATGGGATAGAACAACCAGGATCATGCCCTGTTCTTCATTATTTACACAAAAAATGCCCCAGGCCTTCAACAACCAACAAATGAGCAACACAGACCTACTTATACAACAAGGAGGTGCTTAGCCTTAACCATCAGGCAAACTCAAAATTTGCCAGATACAGTACATTGAGAAAATGGCACTCATCACATTGAATGTAGTAGGTAGGGGAGGAGACAGAGAGTGGTTCTCGAGCCTTGTGCCGCTGCCTAGGGATTCACATCTTCAGTCAGGTACTAGATCCGTCCATGCCATCGCCCATACCTTGTAAGATCTGCCATTAATGGCACACCAACTCGCAGCCTTGGGAAATGTAGAATACTGTGCATCGCAAACCTTTCTTGCCAAAATACTTCATCCTGATATTTCAAATCATGCAGGATAAAATTATCCCACATGCACCCTGCGGCAACCTCCTCACCACCTTATATACTAGGTCGCGAGCATATATGATGTCGGTGCTTTTGCTCCCGACGACACTAGCATAAGCCTTCATCATCATCATCCTCCAGCATGATATCCAGATGCACACAATATCACCCTGACGTCAACATCATATTGCAATATCGGGTCAGATTGAAAACTTGAAGTATGACCCCGTCAGATCTGGATGACGTCACCACCATATCGGCATCAGGATGATATTCAGAAGATAACCAGATAATTGGAAATATCACCCTAATGCACAAATATCATGTTGCACTGTAGCCCCACTATAAGATCAGGGTGATATATGAATATGACAGACATTTGGAATGATCACCCCCCACTGGACAATGCATGAAGCCGACAGGCGGATATCTCCCTGACGTCAGCATCATCATGATGCTGGAACAAACATAAGGTGATAAAATAACATTAGGGTGATCTTAACAAAGATCACCCAATATTCAAATATGATGACCCTGCAGAATATCGGGTCATACTTAGAAATTTCATAGCGCCAACATCAGGATGATCTTGACTAAGATCACCCGATGTTAAAATATCACCCCGGACCAAAAGATTAGGCTGACAAAAAATATGATGATGACCCCCGCGAGAAACAAAAGGGTGATGACCGGAAACATGATGATGATGACCTCCTCACTCGAAGATATGATGCTACAGTTGAAAAGATGTTGAGGAGGCCGAAGACTTAGAATATTTTTGGATTTTTAGGGAAGGTGCATGCATGCTAACTGTTTGAAACGTGACTGCTCATGCAGGCACCAACAGTGGCTCTGTCTGGGGACGCATGCCTCTTGCAGGCATGGCGAGAACCACAGATCTCTGGGATGCAGACCAGTCCCCTATCCATTGGGCACAAAGTCATGAAGTTATATTGATCTGCATCATAAAACACATTATTTTCAAATATTATTTTGGCGGCCCCGTGTAGCCAAAAAGGAAGAACCATAATTTTTTCTTGTCAAATGCCTGATTCCAAACTGAAAGATCCCAATCCCAATTGAAAAGATTGGCATAATCTACCCATAATGTCATCTGGTCAATTAGATATTCCACCACTTTTGAAAGCTTGCCACTATCATTTTCACCTCTGTCATTTTGGATTTCAAAATTAGACATATAACCATACACATAATATTCTTCAACATTAGGCAACATATGTATGTTATATCCCTCAGACAGTACATCATACTGCTCTTGGCATTCTTCATCATTTATCTGGCTGCTGCACACCATCAGGCACTCATCCAGCTGATCCAAAGACTGAAGACATTCAAAATAAATGAGACCCTCATCATCATCTATATCATTTATGGATAATGGTAACAAAACTTGATCTTCATGTCCATAATTGCATATGTCTGAACCAACTGATGATGAACATTCACTTTCCATAGTTTGCAAATCAGTATCATCATCATCAAATAGAGGGTTAACCCTGCACCAATGAAGGTCATGACTCACAACACCAAATGCACCCAGAGGCTCATCATAAAGGGGATTCATGCTCATTGCAAAGGTCTCTGCTTCTTCTTCATGACAATCCAATTCTTTTTCATCATTATCAGACCTAGAGTCATAAGAAGAGCAAACTTGATCCATGAATTGGTCATAGATATCTTCTTCATCATTTGTAACATCTGATTGCCCCACATACAAAATTTTTGATGTTTCAATACACTCTAAAGTTGAACAATCCACATCACTTTCCAGCCCTCTAATATTTCCTGATGAAACTGATATTGATTCTTGATCCATATGATCACAACTTTGCACAACTGGATCATTTAAACATGAAGGCTCCTTGTTTAGGACTGGCATGCAAATACTACTTGAAAAACCATTGTTTTCAACTTCATTTGTTGGGCAAAATAGGACATCCTCCTCTATAATAGAAACATCATCCACTTGGAATGATGCAAAAATTGGGACAGCAGGGGTGTGAGCACTTTGACATTCATATCCAATACCTGAATTAAATCTTTCATTTACATTGGGGACTGCAGGACAATAAATTTTTTTAGAAAAATAACCCCTTTGTATTCCATACCTCCAATTGTTTTCAATGTCCATTGCAAACTGATGTGCTTGATGCAATGTGGTAGGCTCCTTATCTCTTAAGCTATAACTCATTTTCTTATCAAATGCTTCCAAATAGACAACTAGGCACAATGCATCATTAGGTCTCATACATTCTGGTATTCTATTCAATGCCTTAAAAAATCTGAGGTTAAAAGCTGGGATCAACTCATCTTCTTCAATATGGATAACATAAAATCACTAATAACTGCATATTCAGAAATTCTTTCACCATATTGTTCTAGAAATGTAGATTTAAAATCATGCCAAGAGCTGACAGAGTAAGCTGGAAGGTAGGAGAACCAATCCCTTGCATCTTCATCTAGAGATTGAACAAATAATCTCATAACTACATCTTCATGGTCAATCTCAAAGTCATCTATCACATTTATAAACTATTGCAAGTGTCTCTCAGCTGATTCATCCTTTGTACCACTAAATTTGGGCAAATATCTTCTGATTTTAGATGGAAGAGCATTTGGATAATCACAAATGCCACTGAAATTTATGGGCTTATATCTATCAAGTCTGAAACTCTTTCTATTACATGGTTGGGACTGACTACTATACATTATTGCATTTGACACCTCACAAGGGTGCATGGGCTGACAATACATCCTTTTATGCTTTTGCAACCCTCTTATCTACTCAAATTTTCAATCACAATATGACCTTAGGCTCTTAAAATACAAACTACTATTTCAACCTGCCTAAAGTCCTCTATATGAGTCTTTTGAACAACATTGCATGCCCTTTTGAAATACAGAGTAGGTTCTAACAAAAACATGCAAGCTCTATTTTCACCAATGTTTCCCTTTTAACTAGTGCTATTTCACCAAATAGGGAACTTTTTAAAAACTTGCACAAATACCTGGATATGTTGCAGCTACTGATAGGTTCATTCAATAGAGTCACCACCTCCTTGGCAGAGGAATAAGCTTCAAACAGGCTGAAGCTGAAAATTGATTTCTTTCTTTCTGGGTCATCCACCAGCAGAGCCACACATAAAATTTTAAATCTGCTACAACAAGGCACTTCCAGGCCTAATTCTTCAATCTTTTAGACTCACACCTTCATGGATATGACATTGCCTCCCTAGCAGAGTCGCCAATTTCTGTTGGTTACCAAATCTGTAGAGGGTTTGCCAGCTCCAATGCACAGGCTGATTTGGCCAACAGATACAGGAGGTTGCGTGAGCTACCTCCCCTTCACTTCTAGTTCTGCCGCACCAAGGGGGTATCCCTATAACTAAAGATATAACCTTGACTAGACTAATAACACAATTATTTAGCTCTACAATAACGGGTAGAATACTCTCATGTGTGGACCAAGATCTTCATGATAGATCACAAGGTGGGCAACATTCTTGGACATATATGTCTGGTTGGGTATGAGAGTATGTAGGGGGTTCCTAATCCTACTCCTACAACTAACAAATGGAGGTGATGAAATGGGTGGACATAATGTCCTAGATGCAAGACAAGGGGTTTTGGCTCATAACTACTGACCCAGGAGCAGATTGGTGCCTATCCATTGGGCAAAGAGTCAACTAGACATATACAACAGATGGTTTGCAACTTTCACTCAAGTTTTAGGGGGGTGGACTGATGCTTGCCTTACAAACATCACCCAAGAATGGGTATCTAACTGCCTCTACTTACAGATATCCCTACTAACATGCAACCATCCCCATGCTCAACCTAAAACAATTCAATCCACTCCTTGAATGGAAGTTAGAGATCAAACATGCAGTATAGATGTCTATACCCCAGAATCTATGAAACCCTTAGCAACTAGATTCAAAAGAAGGATGACATGCAGCAAATAGGGACAAGCAGATAGACACATGCAATAAGCATTTTTCATATAACATTAACACTGAAACTAAAAATATGTGCAAAATACACACATGCTGCAACACATAAACTCCAAAATGCGATAGGACAACTAGGATCATGCCCTGTTCTTCATTATTTACACAAAAAATGCCCCAGGCCTTTAACAACCAACAAATGAGCAACACAGACCTACTTATACAGCAAGGAGGTGCTCAGCCTTAACCATCAGGCAAACTCAAAATTTGCCAGATACAGTACATTGAGAAAATGGTGCTCATCACATTGAATGCAGCAGGTAGGGGAGGAGACAGAAAGTGGTTCTTGAGCCCTGCGCCGCCGCCTAGGGATTCACATCTTCAGTCGGGTACTAGATTCGTCCATGCCATCGCCCATACGCTGTAAGATCTGCCATTAATGGCGCACCAACTTACGGCCTTGGGAAATGTAGAATACTGTGCATTGCAAACCTTTCCCGCCAAAATACTTCATCCTGATATTTCAAATCATGCAGGATAAAATTATTCCACATGCACCCTGCGGTAACCTCCTCACTGCCTTATATACTAGGTCACGAGCATATATGATGTCGGTGCTTTTGCTCCCAACGACACTAGCATAAGCCTTCATCATCATCATCCTCCAGCATGATATCTAGATGCACAAAATATCACCCTGACGTCAGCATCATATTGCAATATCGGGTCAGATTGAAAACTTGAAGTATGACCCCATCAGATCTGGATGATGTCACCACCATATCGGCATCAGGATGATATTCGGAAGATAACCGGATAATTGGAAATATCACCCTAATGCACAAAAAGCATGCTGCACTGTAGCCCCACTATAAGATCGGAGTGATATATGAATATGACGGACATTTGGAATGATCACCCCCCATTGGACAATGCATGAAGCCGACAGGAGGATATCTCCCTGACGTCAGCATCATCATGATGTTGGAACAAACATGAGGTGATAAAATAACATCGGGGTGATCTTAACAAAGATCACCTGATATTCAAATATGATGACCTTGCAGAATATCAGGTCATACTTAGAAATTTCATAGTGCCAACATCAGGATGATCTTGACTAAGATCACCCGATGTTAAAATATCACCCCGGAGTGAAAGATTAGGCTGACAGAAAATATGATGATGACCCCTGTGAGAAACAAAAGGGTGATGACTAGAAACATAATGATGATGACCTCCTCACTCGAAGATATGATGCTGCAGTTGAAAAGATGCTGAGGAGGCCGAAGACTTAGAATATTTCTGGATTTTTAGGGAAGGTGCATGCATGCTAACTGCTTAAAACTTGATTGCTCATGCAGGCACCAACTGATCATTAACAACATAATACATCATAAATGTCCATAAGCTACTTTGTTACATCATTAAAAAGATTACATCCTTTATTTTACAAAATGTGCATAAGTACAAATAAGATCATATACATGATTACGAGGCCTCATGACTGAATACATCAATTTACAATATAAGATATAACTATACAATTCTATATGCATAAATCAAATCTTCAAATGTAACTGCAGATCTGGAACTAGAAAGAACACGTTTGCCACATACACAAACAAAGATACCAAGGAAAACCAATGGATTAAGCTCTTCCACCCGACATGTGGAACCTTGAGGTCCACCACCTAAGTGAGGAGATAACAATGAGGTCCCCTAACACATGCAAAGATAGAAGGACTAATTGAAGACAAGAATACCTCAGGGTCACATGCAGACAACACAAAACTTAACAATCAACATCCAGAGGTAAGAGAACATGGCAAGCTAGAGTGTAGTAACATGGAGTGTCATCGCATGGTTCATGGGTTACCCTGACTATCTCCCTCTAGATGCCAGCCCCCATCTATGGTTACCCTAACAGCCTCTCTCTAGGTGCCGGCCCCATAGGTCACACATGTGGCCTACCTTATCTATATTAATGAGAAGTCTACCCTTTCCCACCCTAGTTAATTTTTAGGTTTTCACTTGTTAACCACTTCCAATGGGTTACCTAGACATCCACTTTGGGTGTCAGCTCCACATCAGAAGCCACTCCCCTACCTGCACTCAGTTGTCCCAACCCAAACAAGTACTATACAAGGATAAACATGACATACCTCCAACACTTATAACAAGCCAATAATAACTCGAGGCATAAAAAGGTCCAAAAAGCAATGAACAAAAACAATTTTCTCTCTCTAGAAAATAAGAAAACAAACAATAATCTGTTCAAAGTAATCTTCCCCAAAATAAAAAAAAATCTCAAACAAATCCTCTAGATAGGTAACACAAACTAACCAACCAAGGATCGAGAACATAAATAGTAGATCAACAGAGCAATATAATCTCTCAATTATAATATTCCAAACATATCTTTCCACAATATCAAAATCTTATATAAAATGAGGAGTTTCATATTCACAGGGTTGTCACAAGAATTGCATTAAACCAAGCATCCTATGCCTATGGAGAACAACTCAATTTACAGACAATTCATGGACTCAAAAGTATAAGTTACCCCAAACTCAAGAATCATCCAAAAGATTTCAAATTGAATCAAACTATACATCACCTAATCCAGTAACTAATAATATCTGACAAATATGAAAACTAATTTTAACACTAGATTTGGGAGAAAATAAAATCCTATTACCCGCTTACCATTTATACTACCTATTAAACAATCCTCTTTTGAAAAAAAGAAGGAAATGAGGCATAACTCAATGGATAACTCCTATACCATTGATTGATAAATTGTAATAAAATGAAGAAATTTATAAACTAAACTTATATATATTTACTTTACTATCCTTATTTCCTTTTTTAAGTACTATCCTACAATTTTATTAAACAATCTACTTATCAAAGAAATTATTGTCAATTGATAAATCAAACAATTGACTAATCCCTAATTTAAATATAGTTGTAGAGAAGTCAAACTTTCTTTAAAATTATTAAACCTTCATACCAATTAACTTAAATATCAATTCCCTAAATTCATGCTAATTGCATTTAATTATGGGGTTGATTATGGAATAAAAAGATTGCTAAAATCATACTACTATTCAAGTGATTGAGTGGAATCGAACAAATTGGTCGAGAGTTGGATTTTGCATAAATCAAAAAATAGACATCATTTCCCACCGTCACACTTACTAACCCCACGACGTTGAATAAAAAACTACAGCTAAACCAATGATTAAAACCTAGAAGCAAGACTAAGAAGATAAAACAGAACTTCCTAAGCAAGAAGAAATTTAATATAACAATAAAGGAAAGTTGCCATTAGAACACTGTACGGAAAAGGAATTTGTAATGGAAGGAAACATGCTAAATTCTCAAATAGAAACTTAGACATTACCCACAGAAAGTACACTCCTCCTTTCTGCATTTATGAGCTTTCTATTTCAAAGATGCAACAAGAGTATAAATTTTAACAAGCGTTTATTTGCAGAGAGAGAATGGAGAAGGTGATTTAAAGTTTCAAGTTTAGATTGCAAGGAATACAATGCCATTAGTTTGGAACTAAAATGAACAAATGAAAGTGCTCAAAGAGGGGTGCAAGGGAATAGTGCATAGGAGTAGAGAGCTATGTTTGATTAAGGGTAATGTGATAAAATCATGTGCTCCTAAAGAGTTATATGCAGAAATTACAGGTGCCAAAACTTCTTGACTGGCTCAAAGAACAATGACATTTTCATGAGTGCCCACAAGGATCATGGAGCTAAGTTTATGTAATAACAAACCATCTCTATGGCCAAGCAACTCTAGTCTGATTGCAGAAACTAACTTCCAAAAGGATGCCCATCATTCACCCAACACAAATGGCCCAATAAAATGGTTATTAAATGACATAATAATGAGGTTAATAGTGTTTACCTACAAGTGAATCAATATCCATCAGAATTTCAGAGGAGTAAATCACATCGGTGGTTAACTATGGTTTAGGGAGAGACCCCAACACAAGACTTATGGAGATTACCCAACAAATCAAAAGAAATAACACAGGTGAGATTACAATTTGGCTGTTGGTTATCATCAAGAACACTCTACAAAATTTGTGAAGACATAGTAGTCGCATGACAGAGAGAAAAGAGATGGACAAAGACAATGAAATGTATTCATGAAAACCAAATAAAATCATTACGATTCCTGAATAGAATATAAATTTTCATATCAATGTTACTCTAATTACATACCCAAAATTTTCACCAAATCCTTCTCTATTTCTTTCCCCTCCTTTCCTTAGTTCTCTCGCCTCTGTAAAATTTTGCCCTCTGAATTTCTCCTCCCCCTCTAAGAAATCCTCCACCCCAAATAAACTTCCTAAAACCCAAAATACCCAAAACCACTTAATTCCCACTAACTCCTCTTTCCGTTACAGATCCCCACAATAATTTACCTTTCAGAGAATAATTTTCAAATCTCTGACAACTTACTTCCACTAACAAAATTAATGACAAAAAAAAAGTCTCCTGTGTCAGAAAAGAAAATCAATAACATATTAAATATTTACAATATCATTATTATTATTATTAAAATCTACTAATTTACACACCATAAAACCAATTATTTAATTTTCTTAATTCCTCACAATAAACCACTAAGTAATATAATTTTATTTAAGCTTGACATTATTAATTATTATTATTATTACTGTAATAATTAGTAATATTCTACCAATACATATTAACTTAAAATCTAACAATGACACTAATTCAAAAAGATTCATGACACTAAAGGATTACCAAAAGACAACAAAATGATTCAAACAATTAATGACAACCACATATCGAAGGGTGACCCAGAATCTGGAAACAAGTACCAAAAGAACAACAACTATACTCGAGACTGGGAACACATGGATGATGACAACTGAAAACATTGTCTGACATAGGGAACCCTATGTTATCTCCCATCCACATTATCCATTGGCGAAAAGGCACGCTTAGACCAACTAAGTTAGGTGTTGTCAATGCCTGGTACCTGTAGCCTGTATCAAAACGAGGTGTTGCAAATGAGCATATACATATATAACAACCACACAGAGTCAGGAAGTTGCAGTGTAGTAGGGTGCTCGTAATGTGTAGTACTATGCTATCCCTGATCTGAAAGCATGAAAATAAACATAAACATCTCTAGCTATCAATCAAGTAAACATAAAGCATGATAACACTACTCTACATAATCAACTAACCATAAACTGATCATGTCCAAACACATCATTTACTATAATATCAACAATGTCACTATAATAATCATAACAATGTCAACAATCACATTAGTAATCTATAAACCATAATGAGCATAACTAAGCATAACCAAAAAGTCTATCATCCACATGTTTCAAAATGTCTAAGTGTATGTGAAATGCTATCAACTATCAAAAGCCAAAATTAGGTGCACTACATAGGATTGTTTCTATGAAGGAATTCGGTGTAGGGCATGTTGACGCCTGAATTGACTGGTGGTTTTCTGAGCAATTTTCATTCAGGCACTCTCCCTAAGTATCCAAAAAATGCTCTAAGTAAGGGACCTCCTCAGTATTTTTCAGCTGCATCATCATATTTTCTTGAGGAGGAGGTCATCATCATCATGTTTGTTTCCATGAGGGTTAGCATCATCATGTTCTTCGTCGACCGGTTTCTCATCGTCATCATCATATTTCGCTGTCGGGTGATGTTCGGGTTTTATCCTGATGATGCTGACGAGCTACAGTGCGCCCTTATCTGCTTGCGAGGGTGATGTTTCAAAGTCTCCGGTGATCTTCCATTTATCACCTTGCGCGAGCATGATGATGATGTTGCTTATTCTTTGAGTTGCTCGACCTAACTTGTTTTATCCTAAGGGTCGTCATCATCATCATTTTTTCAGTTGTCATCCTGCTGCTTGTGGAGGTCATCATATTTTCTGCCTTCATGATATTTCGCCAGGGTGATATTTCTATCATCGGGTGATCTTGGTTATGATCATCCTGATGATGATGTTGAAGAGTTTCAAGTACGACCCGATATTCACTAGGGTCATCATATTTCGAACGTCAGGATGATCTTAGTCAATATCATCCTGATGATGTTGTATCACTTCTTGTTCTTTGTTTCTCATCCTGATGATGCTGACGTCATCCGTATATCAGGGTGATATTTTTCTTTCTGCCTAACTGCATCATGATATTCCGAAGGAAGGGGTGATATTTTCATATCACCCGGATATAAGTTTGTTTGTTCGAGCATCATGATGATGCTAATATCAAGGAGATATCCGCCTGTTGGCTTCGCGCATTATCTCCGGGGGGTGATCTTTTCAAGCAGCATCATCATATTCAGTTATCGCCCCGATCTTATAGAGGAGCTACAGTGCAACCTGATATTTGAACATCAGGAGGATATTTCCAAATATCCGGTTGTCTTCCGAATATCATGATGATGTTAATATGATGATGTCGTCATCAAGGTCCCGCAGGGGTCATATTTCTAACACTGATCATCTTGAAGAGACCTCCTGATATTTGCAAACATGATGATGACGTCATCCGGATATGAGGAGGTGTGCAGTAGGCAGATATGATGATGACGTCAGCAGGATATGATGATGACGTCATCAGGATGTTCATCGGCCAGACTTTTGTTATAAGCTCAGCAGGAGGATGTTCCTCCGAAGGATCAGGTTGTGCCGATTATCATGAAGGTTATGTTTCAAATATCATGATGACGTCAGGGTGATATTTCGAACAACAGGATATCATGCTGCTGGAGGATGATGATGATGAAGTCTATACTAGTGTCGTCAGGAGCAAAAGCGCCGACATGATATATGCTCATGACCTAGTATATAAAGTGCAAAGGAGGTTGCTGCGGGGTGCATGTGGGATAATGTTATCCTGCATATTCGAAATATCATGATGATGAATCTCGGCGGGAAGCGGTTGCGACTGTCTGTTTGATGTTCTTCCCGAGGCCGCGGGTTGGTGCGCCATCAATGGCGATTGTTGCAGAGGTATGGGCGATGGCGTGGACGAATGTTGTACCTGATTGAAGATCTGAATCCCTAGGCGGCGGCGCAAGGCTCGAAAAATCTTCCTGTCTCCTCCCTTACCTGCTGCATTCAAGTTTGAGCGCCATTTCTATGGTACTGTATATCTGGCGGGAATTTTGGTCAACCTGGTAGTTAATGCTGAAGACACCCTCCTGCTATATAATGCAGATGGTGTTGATCATTGAAGGTTGTTGAAAGTTGTAGATTTTTGGCTCTGTAATCCAAAACCAGCTGATTTGGTTGCTCTGTACAGTTTTTCTTGTGAGTTTATGTATCTCCTGTTGTAGGACTTGGCATGAATCCACTGGTTTCATGGTTGATCTTATATGAGTAATGCTACCTTAGCATGTGTTGTGTTAATTCTGTCTCCAGTATTGCATGTATCCTTCTTCTGGATCTGGATGTTTGCTTATGTTTAGATTCTAGAGCATAGAATTCCTATGTTGAATGTCTGATCTTTTAACCTCTGCTCAAGGGGCAGATTAAACTGTTTTCAGGTTGAACATTGGGAAGGGTATACTGCAGTAGGGATGCCATAAGTAGAGATAGCTCAACACTCTATATTGGGAGATATCTGTAAGGCAGATATCATGTGTATCCCCCTGAAATCCAGTTTTAGCTATTTATGCTGATCATTCACAGGTGTATGTCTACTGACTCCAAGCCCTGGATAGGCACCAGTCATGCTGTGTTCTTGTGTTATACACCATGTCCAGCTTTGCATCCAAATTCAAACTAAAACACTTCATACTTCCACCTGTTAGTTGTAGGAGTAGGATTAGGAACCCCCTGCATGCTCTCATACCCAACCAGACATCATGTCCAAGAATGTTGCCAGCCTTGTGATCTATCATACAGATCTTGGTCCATACATGAGAGCATTCTGCCTGCTGTTGTCAAGTCAGATCTTTCTATCTTTGAGCCAGTCAAGGTTACATCTTAAGTTATAGGGATACCCCCCTTGGTGCGGCAGAACCAGAAGTGAAGGGGAGGAGCTCACGCAACCTCCTGTATTCAGTTGGCCTGAATCTGCCTGTGCATTAGAAGTGGCAAACCCTAATGCTGATTCAGAAGAAATGTCAACAAATTGGCGACTCCGCTGGGGAAGGATTGATAAAATAAAGAATAATACTTGTGACCCATCCGAGTCACTAACAAAATGATGCTCTGCTGGTGGAATGAACCTGGAGAAGTAGCTTTCAGCTGCTGTAAATTTTGTCCTCTCTGGAGAGGTGGCGACTCTGCAAAAAAGATCTAAATGCACATGAAAGATAGATGTATGTTATTGGTTGAAAGATGTACATATTTCTGCATCTGTATGAGAAAAGGTACCTTGTTACTTCCCCTTTATTTGCTGTTTTACTGCATAAGTTAGATGCCAGGGGAAGCCTTAGGTCTTAGACAGACAAAGGATGTCTAGGAGTAAGATTTTTATGAATCCAAGTATGAGTTATCCCACACTCAGTGGTAAAATGTTGGATAAAGGGATTGAAGAGATAAGAAATAGGTTGATACTCTTAGAGGCTGAGCAGGCCAAGTTAAGAAGTAATAACCCTGTTGTGTCTGCCAGTCAAAAAGCTAAACCTCCTGTCAGCCCTTTTGATCCTTTGTATGACCAACTGGATTTGTCATGGGTAGATTATAAAGTAGAAACTATGCCTGCTAGGATATACTGTCAGATGCCTAGATTTAGTGGTCACAATGTATGTGATGGGAATGCACATATCCAAAATTTTCAAAGTTTTATGGGAAAATATTCATTCAGAGATGAGGATATGTGGATGAGGTTTCTTGTTAGGTCCTTTGATGCAAAAGCAAAAGACTGGTATTTGAGCTTTCCAAAGAGATCCTTTGCCTGTTGGGATGAACTTGCTGATTGTTTCAAAGAAGAATTTGCAAAAGAACCGGCTGATCTTGTTGCAGAATTGATGAGAATCAGAAAACAAGATGAAGAGCCATGTGTTGATTTCAGTCATAGGTTTGCAGTAGCCCTTTCACATGTCCCTGAAAGTTTTAGACCTGATATTTCAGCCTGTGTTGGCATATTCTTTGAAGCTTTTGAGGAGGGCTCTAGTGCATTACTGAGGGATTTCAAGGTGACAAGTATGCAGATGGCATACAGGTTCATTGAGAATGTAGAAGAAATGAGAAATATGCACCTGTTGAAACCCCTGTCCCCAGGCCTTGGTGTGAAAAATGGTTATGAAGCTGCAAATGACCAAGTCATGAAGGCATCATGTGAAGATGAAAAGATGAATGTTGAGGATGCCAGTGAAAGGACTAATGAGGATTCCCATTGCAATCATGAGGCATCTGACCATGAAGACAACAATGAGGTTGTGGACAGCAATGAGCAATTTTTAGAATGGACCTGTGGAGAAAATTGTGAGTATTGTACTCAAGACAGAGAAGATATAAGCAAAGAGAGAGGCAGTCCTATGTGTGACCCATTGCCTATCTTTCAAACACATGGAGATCATGAAGAGCAGTCAGAAATTGAAATAAGTGCTAGTTCAGAGCATGACTGTTTTTCATTTGATGGCTGTTTTGCTTATGATACACAGGCTGATACTCCTCCACAGAATGAATCCATTGGTGATGAAGAGGTATGCTCTGCTGCCCATGAACAAATGGCATACTATGATGAAGCTGATGTACCTGGGCCACCCATTTATGACACATGTGGTGATGAGGATCTGTCTGAGTGTGGTGAAGATCTAGACACTATTTTTGGCTTGGATTCTGTTTCTCATCCTGATGAAAGAGGAAACAACATACATCAGGTAAGTGATTGTAAAAATGTGCCTGATTGTAAAGAGGTGTCAGAGCCTGATCTTTTCCAGCCTGGTGTACCAGATGGTTGTGTACATGATGTGCACAATTGTGATTTTGAAAGCTTTTCTTTTGATAGGCCAGCATATAACACAATGAGCCCTGATCTTCCTAGTTGTGTGGTGGACTCTGAGTGTTTCCTATTTGCAGTCCAACTAGGAGATCATTTTACAATGCATACTGCTGATGCAGATGATGATAGGTGTTACATACCATTTGAGCATGCATTGCCTGAAACATTCTGCACCCACATGTCACATGATGCTGAGGGTTATCTGCACAAGGATGATGACAAGCCAAATCAGAGGGTTGAATGTGCAGATGACAAGATTTGTTTGTGGGTGGATCCTGACAGTATCTCCAAGCTTGACCCAGTGCATGCAGATGAAAACAAGATATTTGACAAAGGGAGATACATGTTTTTCTTTTCTTGGTGGCCTTAGGCCATCAAGTGTGTTGGGTGATGCAGGTCAGTGCAGTATTTGACTCTGTGCCCAATGGATAAGGGACTGGTCTGCATCCCAGAGATCTGGGGTTCTCGCTGCAGTCTTTCACCTGCACGTCCCCAGACAGAGCCACTGTTGACGCCTGAATTGACTGGTGGTTTTCTGAGCAATTTTCATTCAGGCACTCTCCCTAAGTATCCAAAAAATGCTCTAAGTAAGGGACCTCCTCAGTATTTTTCAGCTGCATCATCATATTTTCTTGAGGAGGAGGTCATCATCATCATGTTTGTTTCCATGAGGGTCAGCATCATCATGTTCTTCGTCGACCGGTTTCTCATCGTCATCATCATATTTCGCTGTCGGGTGATGTTCGGGTTTTATCCTGATGATGCTGACGAGCTACAGTGCGCCCTTATCTGCTTGCGAGGGTGATGTTTCAAAGTCTCCGGTGATCTTCCATTTATCACCTTGCGCGAGCATGATGATGATGTTGCTTATTCTTTGAGTTGCTCGACCTAACTTGTTTTATCCTAAGGGTCGTCATCATCATCATTTTTTCAGTTGTCATCCTGCTGCTTGTGGAGGTCATCATATTTTCTGCCTTCATGATATTTCGCCAGGGTGATATTTCTATCATCGGGTGATCTTGGTTATGATCATCCTGATGATGATGTTGAAGAGTTTCAAGTACGACCCGATATTCACTAGGGTCATCATATTTCGAACGTCAGGATGATCTTAGTCAATATCATCCTGATGATGTTGTATCACTTCTTGTTCTTTGTTTCTCATCCTGATGATGCTGACGTCATCCGTATATCAGGGTGATATTTTTCTTTCTGCCTAACTGCATCATGATATTCCGAAGGAAGGGGTGATATTTTCATATCACCCGGATATAAGTTTGTTTGTTCGAGCATCATGATGATGCTAATATCAAGGAGATATCCGCCTGTTGGCTTCGCGCATTATCTCCGGGGGGTGATCTTTTCAAGCAGCATCATCATATTCAGTTATCGCCCCGATCTTATAGAGGAGCTACAGTGCAACCTGATATTTGAACATCAGGAGGATATTTCCAAATATCCGGTTGTCTTCCGAATATCATGATGATGTTAATATGATGATGTCGTCATCAAGGTCCCGCAGGGGTCATATTTCTAACACTGATCATCTTGAAGAGACCTCCTGATATTTGCAAACATGATGATGACGTCATCCGGATATGAGGAGGTGTGCAGTAGGCAGATATGATGATGACGTCAGCAGGATATGATGATGACGTCATCAGGATGTTCATCGGCCAGACTTTTGTTATAAGCTCAGCAGGAGGATGTTCCTCCGAAGGATCAGGTTGTGCCGATTATCATGAAGGTTATGTTTCAAATATCATGATGACGTCAGGGTGATATTTCGAACAACAGGATATCATGCTGCTGGAGGATGATGATGATGAAGTCTATACTAGTGTCGTCAGGAGCAAAAGCGCCGACATGATATATGCTCATGACCTAGTATATAAAGTGCAAAGGAGGTTGCTGCGGGGTGCATGTGGGATAATGTTATCCTGCATATTCGAAATATCATGATGATGAATCTCGGCGGGAAGCGGTTGCGACTGTCTGTTTGATGTTCTTCCCGAGGCCGCGGGTTGGTGCGCCATCAATGGCGATTGTTGCAGAGGTATGGGCGATGGCGTGGACGAATGTTGTACCTGATTGAAGATCTGAATCCCTAGGCGGCGGCGCAAGGCTCGAAAAATCTTCCTGTCTCCTCCCTTACCTGCTGCATTCAAGTTTGAGCGCCATTTCTATGGTACTGTATATCTGGCGGGAATTTTGGTCAACCTGGTAGTTAATGCTGAAGACACCCTCCTGCTATATAATGCAGATGGTGTTGATCATTGAAGGTTGTTGAAAGTTGTAGATTTTTGGCTCTGTAATCCAAAACCAGCTGATCTGGTTGCTCTGTACAGTTTTTCTTGTGAGTTTATGTATCTCCTGTTGTAGGACTTGGCATGAATCCACTGGTTTCATGGTTGATCTTATATGAGTAATGCTACCTTAGCATGTGTTGTGTTAATTCTGTCTCCAGTATTGCATGTATCCTTCTTCTGGATCTGGATGTTTGCTTATGTTTAGATTCTAGAGCATAGAATTCCTATGTTGAATGTCTGATCTTTTAACCTCTGCTCAAGAGGCAGATTAAACTATTTTCAGGTTGAACATTGGGAAGGGTATACTGCAGTAGGGATGCCATAAGTAGAGATAGCTCAACACTCTATATTGGGAGATATCTGTAAGGCAGATATCATGTGTATCCCCCTGAAATCCAGTTTTAGCTATTTATGCTGATCATTCACAGGTGTATGTCTACTGACTCCAAGCCCTGGATAGGCACCAGTCATGCTGTGTTCTTGTGTTATACACCATGTCCAGCTTTGCATCCAAATTCAAACTAAAACACTTCATACTTCCACCTGTTAGTTGTAGGAGTAGGATTAGGAACCCCCTGCATGCTCTCATACCCAACCAGACATCATGTCCAAGAATGTTGCCAGCCTTGTGATCTATCATACAGATCTTGGTCCATACATGAGAGCATTCTGCCTGCTGTTGTCAAGTCAGATCTTTCTATCTTTGAGCCAGTCAAGGTTACATCTTAAGTTATAGGGATACCCCCCTTGGTGCGGCAGAACCAGAAGTGAAGGGGAGGAGCTCACGCAACCTCCTGTATTCAGTTGGCCTGAATCTGCCTGTGCATTAGAAGTGGCAAACCCTAATGCTGATTCAGAAGAAATGTCAACAGGGCAATGGGATACTTGGCATTCCTCTACATTTTCAGATATCCAGGCTAAGCAGATCTAGAACTGTGTTTAATGTGTAGTGAAGGTGATAATTCTAAAGTTTTGGATCATTTATCCTTCCACTATGAAAGTTATGCATGATAGAGTACCAGCATGTGCTTTATTAGAGTGAGCTATTGAAGACCTATTGGAATGCTCTGCATTCCTTCAGAAGTGAATGGTTACCTTTGTGGTTTTGTGGACATGTTTATGGATGTGCATTACATGCTTCCATGTAGTTTCAAAGTTCTTGGTGGTCCGCAAGCTCAATTTTTCAGTGACAGTATGTTGTAGTGCGTTCTGAATGACAGGTTGTTCTCAGAGTTCATGATTGAAGGTGTGCAACACAAAATCTTTGATGTTTGGAGATAAAGGAGTGTTTAGAGATGTTGTATGAGTCTTGTAGACTCATCTGGAAGAGTTTCATGAAGCTCTTTCTTGTTTCCAGTACCCCACAAGGTTTTCAAGTTGTGTCTGTTATGCTTCAAGTTTCATGTGTTTTTTCTTAAGGTTGTCCTATTTCCAAAAGAGCAGAGTGTGCATGTAATTCCTTGGTGCTTGATGTTGTGAAGGAATGTTTGGACCTAACTAAGAAAGTGTTGATGTCCGCAAGGCATGGATCTTTTGTTGGTGTAGCGTGTAGTCTTGTTTAGGACTTGCCCTCTACACGTTTCATGTTGTGTGTTGTCTGGATGACTTGTAAATGTATCTTTCATGTTTTATCTAGCCAACAAGCAATGCAATCAATGTAATATCATGTATAAATTGTAAATCAAAGTGAGTTAGGAGAAGTTCTATTGTAAATTGATTGATAGGGCTCACATGCAAGATAAGGAGCAGAATGAATGCATTTTGATGTGTGACCGAAGGAGAAAGAGCAGAAGTTGTAGATGTTGTCTTGATTCATCTTGAAGACATATTTGTGATAGTAACCAAGTGTAGAGTGTGCCTAACTAATCTAATCATCGGAAGAAAGTGTGAAGGGGCATAATTGCAATCATCAATGGTGTGAGTTTCAATGTCAGTTTTTAAATATTATAAGGATTGTCATACTGTATTATTTTGTAAGTGTGATCTCAATTTAGGGAGTAGTAGCTTCCTTGGTAGTGATCCTAAAACAAAGTCTTCAGGGAGTAGTAGTATCCTTGGGAGTGACCCTAAATCAATGTTTTGAGGGAGTAGTAGCTTCCTTGGGTTGTAGCCCTAAAAAAAAATTATTATTTGAGCTTCATATATTGTGAGTTAAGCCTCACCGTGGTTTTCCCTTCTAGGGTTTTCCAAGTATATCTAGTCTTATGTGTTGATGTGCATTGTGTTAATCTTTCATGTTCATGTTAATACTGTGATGCTTAAGTTTTAATCTGCTCTGGATTAGTAGAATTTGTTAAAGTTGAAGATTATTTAGATACTGATTCACCCTCCCCCTCAGTATCTTGTTGTGTTCAACAATTGGTATTAGATCCCAGTTCCTCTGAAGGAAGCTTAATCACTTAAGGAAGGTCTAGGATGGTACATAATGGATCCAGTAAGATACCTATGTTTAATGGAACAAATTATGCTTTTTGGAAGCTAAGGATAGAAGGCTATATATAAATTCTCTAGGATGTGGTGTTTGGCAATCTATCAAGACTAGTTACAAAGTTATTACTGCTATTCCTATAGATCTAGATGAAGTCAAGGAATATGATAACAATGTCAAGGCAAAGTTTTTTATCATGAGTGGGTTAGCTGATTCAAAACCATAAAAGGTAATGAGTTGCAGTTCTACTAAAGATGTTTGGGTTAAACTTGAAACCATTTATGAAGGAGATAAGAAGGTAAATAAAGCAAAGCTATAAATCTTCAAAAGAAAATTTGAGACCCTAAAAATGACAGAGGATGAAGACATTGTTGGATATATGCTCTGAGTTAATGAACTAGTCAATGGCATCATATGTCTTGGTGGGAAACTGGAAGAGGATGAAATTGTGAAGAAGGTTATGAGATCTCTTCCCAAATCTTACAGTCATATGGTATTTACTATTAAGGAGAATACAAATTTGGATACATACACTGTAGACAAACTATTTGGTTCCTTTACTGCCTTTGAAATGAGAGAGTTTGGAAGTGATGCTCCAAAGAAAGAAGCTGCTTTCAAAGTTAATGTGAAGACAAATGAAAAAGTTGATGAAGATGGGTGCTCTAATGAAGTTGAAGTAAATTTTGTGAGAAGACTGAAGAAAGGAATTGGGAAATATAAAAGCAAGTTACCCTTAAAATGTTTCAATTATAGAAAGGTTGGTCACTTTGCTTCTAAATGTCCTTTTAAGGAATCAAGGGGTAGTAACAAAAGATACAAGTTCAAAAGAAGTCTGCATTCCATAGAGAGTAGTTACTCTTCAGAAGATGAGGATCATGATGATTCAAATGATGAAACACTTTTCATGGCCTTGAGTGTTGGTGACAAAAAGGATGATGTTGGAAAATGTGAGAAGACTAATGCCTTGCAAATATACCAAAATAATGAAAGATCAATGGTTGTATGGACTACCTTTAATGCAAGAGAAGAAGCCAAGGCTTGGTTAATTGATAGTGGATGCTCAAATCATATGACTGGTAAAAAGGAGAAGTTTATCAGCCTTGAAAAGTGGGATGGTGGTGTTGTCAAGTTTGGTGGTGATGAGTTAGCATAGATCTGTGGAAAATGTGCTATAACTATTGATGGGAAGAATAGGACTGAGGATGTCCTCTAAGTCAAAGGGCTAAAACACAATCTTCTTAGTGTTAGTTAGATGTGCATCAAGGGGTATAATCTCACCTTTCATGCCAAGGGTTGTGAAATTTAGAAGGTAGGGTCTAGAAAACTAGTTGTAGAAGGTATCAAGACATATGGTGATATCTATCATCTAAAGGAGGTAAATGGAAGAACATGTTTGTTGGCTCAATCTGTTAGATCTAGGACACACAACTGAGAGGGGGGGTGAATCAGTTGTATAAAAACTTGCATCTACCTCAAATACTTAATAGCATATCATTTAACCATTCATGAAAGAATAAGCATAAACACCGGAGCAGATAAACATCAACACATTAGACACCAAGATTTTGACATGGAAAACCTGGTTAAGGGAAAAACCACGGGGTGATTAACCCAAGGATTATTCTCTATTAGAAGAATAAGAAAAATGGATGGCACATGCCAATTAGGGCTCACTACCCAAGCACACTGCTCACAAGGAGGCACATTGCCTACAGGAGACACACTGTCTACAAGATCATAAGTATTACAAACTTGAACTGGAGATTGACATCTTCACCATGTCTGGATCAATTCCATTTAAGCCCGAGATACACCTACTCTGCCTTTTGCTTCTCTCGCTATACCACACTCATCCACTCCACAACACACTTTGAAATGAATACACAAACCTTTATTTATACAAGGCATTGACTTAGGAACAATCATCTAAGTCAGCAATCATCCACAAGAACATTCGCAAGATGAATAACTCATCCGGTCGGCCAGTCTGAACAAGAACATCTTCATCCGGAAGTATATCTTCAATTCTAGGCTCTAACACTAATGCGGACCAACAACACAACCTCAACATGATCCAAGAACCTTCACAGGCTTGCCTGAATGACCAGGTACATCCACACTTCCTCTACTTACTAGAATTCTTTTCTTTTTCATTCGAAACTTCAAGAACATAGTTTATCGCCACTGTCAAACTGCAACAAGTGCTTTTGGACCTCCAAACTATGTACAAATCGAGATGACACATCACAAAGACATCCTAAACACTCCTTCCAATCCGTAGAATAGGAAAGTGCACTTCCGGATCTCACCAGACCTTTTTGTAACACTCTGTCACTCTGGAGCATCTCCCAGAACTAGTTCTACTTGATCGATCACAACTTCTTCATATCTTTATGCGGACCTCTAAAATCTTGACTGAAGCATCTCAAGACTCATATCTACAAACCCTTTAATCCACATCCTTTGATACTCAACCGATTAAGTACTTTTGCCTTGTTCTCATCACTGTTCTTCACTGTTCCTGGTTATCTCAATATCCTTAGCACACAGCTCATCCAATCCTTCTTGTCAATGCAATATGAGTATGTTGACATCAATGACAACATTGGTTAACCTCATACTTGCAACAATCTCCCCCTTTGTCATTGATGGCAACATGTGATGTGAAAAACCATCAAGACAAGAACTTCTCCTTTCTGTCAGAGCTCCCCCTATCACCAACAACTCTTCACATGTCTTCTCTTCCTTTACTACTCCCCCTTTGATCAACAACCTCTTGTTTTTCACATGTCTTCTCTCCCCCTTTGACATCAATGGCAAAGGGCTCATACTTGCAATTCCAACACATCAGAATCATACCAGCTACTCCCCCTTAGTAACAGCTCCCCATCATCAATCTGGATCACAAGATATGACTGTGATATCCACCGGATTGATGCACATCAGTGCATCCTAGTTCATCATCGGAGGGGCCATGACCCCTAACTTCTCCCAAAGATACTCAAAAGAGTCCTTGGGAAGAGGTTTAGTAAAAATATCTGCAATCTGATCCTTGGAGGGTACATACTCCAATCTGACTTCATCCTTGTTCACTTGTTCTCTCAGAAAGTGAAACTTGATAGATATGTGCTTGGTCTTAGAATGTAGTACCGGATTCTTAGAAATATTTATTGCACTTGTATTATCACAAAAAATTGTGATAGGCTCCTCATATTCAACTTTAATGTCTCTTAACATCTGCTTCATCCATAAGATTTGAGTGCAACTACCTGCTGCTGCAATGTATTCTGTTTCAGTTGTAGACAAGGCTATTGCCTCTTGTTTCTTGCTTAGCCAAGAAACCAACCTTTTTCCCAAAAAGAATGCTCCACCACTGGTGCTCTTCCGGTCATCCACATCTCCTACCCAATCTGCATTTGTATATGCATGAAGAGAGAAATCATGATCTCTAGGGTACCATAGACCATACTCTACTGTCCCCTTTAGATATCTAAAAATCCTCTTGATTGCCATAACATGGGATTCTCTAGGATCAGCTTGGAATCTTGCCACAAGGCCAACGACTTACATTATATCTGGTCTAGTCTGAGTGAGATACAATAATCCTCCAATCATTGATCTATACTTGGTCTGATCTATCTTAGGAGAGTCATCATTTTTTCTCAACTTACATCCGGTTGCCATAGGAGTGTTCATTAGCTTTGAGTCTTCCATTCTGAATTTCCTCAACAATTCTTTCACATATTTGGTCTGAGAGATAAAGATGCCTTTCTTTGTCTGAGTAATTTGTAGACCCAAGAAGAAATTCATTTCACCAAGCATTGACATTTCAAACTCACTTTTCATTTGGTTTGTAAAGGTTTTACACAAACTGTCTCTTCCTCCAAAGATGATATCATCAACAAATACTTCAACAATCAAGATGTTTTCCTTATCTATTTGGAAATATAGATTACTATCAGCAGTACCTTTGTTGAAACCAATCTACACAAGATACTTATCCAACCTTTCATACCATGCTCTTGGGGCTTGCTTCAATCCATACAGTGCTTTCTTCAATTTGCAGACCATATCATTATGATTAGACAATTGAAATCCATCTGGCTACTCAATGTACACCACTTCTTCCAAATCACCATTTAGGAAGGCAGACTTGACATCCATCTGATATACCTTGAAGTCTTTGAAGGCAACAAATGCAAGAAATAATCCGACTGCTTCAATTCTGGCCACCGGAGCAAAGGTTTCTTCAAAATCAATTCCTTCTATTTGAGAGTAGCCTTTGCAGACCAATCTGGCTTTGTTTCTGATTACTTCACCAACTTCATTTAGTTTGTTCCGGAAGACCCATTTGGTTCCAATCACATTCTTGTTTCTAGATCTGGGAACAAGATCCCAAGTGTGATTTTTCTCAATTTGCATTAATTCTTCCTCCATTGCTTTGGTCCAATTTTCATCATTGCAAGCATCATTTATTGTCTTAGGTTCAATCTTTAAAATCAGACAGTATTCATTTGAATTTTGAGCAATTCTCCTTCTTGTTTGTACCACTTTGCTTTTGTCACCTATGATCTAATCTTCAGAATGATTTAGAGTTACATATCTTGGAACTTTGGGAGTTTCTTGCACTACTGTTTCTTGATTAGGCTCATTCAGACAAACCTCTTCTTCCTGATTTATCGGATTAGTTTCAATCTAACTTTCAGAGGAGGATTGAGCTCCTTCATCCAGAACACCATCTTGATCATCTTCATCATATTCATAAAACCTTGAGGGCTTCTCAACTCCTTCATCAACCTTCACATTTGTACTTTCTATCATCTTCCTTAGTCTCTTATTGTAACACTGGTATGCTTTGCTTTGAGTGGAGTAACCCAAGAAAATTTCTTCATCACTTCTAGCATCAAACTTTCCTAGATCTTCATCTCTTTTGATATAACACTTGCTACCAAATACTCTGAAATATCTAACAGTAGGAGTTATACCAAACCAAAGTTCATAAGGAGTCTTACCAGTATTGCTTCTGATTTGAACTCGATTGAGAGTGTAGACTGCAGTGCTGACAGCTTCTCTCCAAAACATCTGAGGAACATTTGCTTCCATCATCATTGTCTTGGATGCTTCCTGGATGGTCCAATTCTTTCTTTCCACTACTCCATTCTACTGTGGAGTCCTAGGAGCAGACAACTGCCTCTTTATACCATGCTTCTCACAAAAGTCTATGAATTCACTAGATGTGAATTCACCACCTCTATCAGATCTCAGACATTTCAGTTTCAATCCAGTTTGATTCTCTACCATAGCTTTGAAGATCTTAAACTTCTCAAGGGCTTCTGATTTCTCTTTTAGAAAGGTAACCCACATCAGCCGGGAATGGTCATCAATCAGTAACATGAAATATCTATCACCTTGCATACTCTTAATTCTTGTTGGACCACATAGATCAGTATGAACTAATTCCAATAATCTGGTAGAGGACTGATCCTTACTTTTGAAAGAGACTCTGCTCTGTTTACCTAGCTGACATTCTTTGCACAAACTATTTGTAGGTTTCACCAATTTTGGAAGATCTCTTACAGCTTGAGTATTGCTTATCTTGATGATGCTCTCAAAATTCACATGACACATCCTTCTATGCCATAACCAACTCTGATCAACTTGAACAAACAAACAACTTTTGTTAGAACCAACTAGATGGAAGATATTACCTTTTGTCTAAGTACCGGATGCAATCTTAGTTCTGGAGCTTTCAAAGATCCTGCATCTTCCATTCTTGAACCGGAGATCATAGCCTTTGTCCACCAACTGACCAACACTAAGAAGATTGTGCTTCAATCCTTCAACATACAGTACATTACCGGTTTTGCTCTTTCCATCAAAAGAAATAGTTCCCCTACCTCTGATTCTACCAGCAGAATTATCACCAAACTTTACCATTCCTCCTTCATACCTTTCCAAGTCTAGGAACTTGTCCTTGTCACCTGTCATATTATGAGAGCATCCACTGTCAATAACCCAATCATCCTTTTCTTCAACTTGGACAGCCAAAGCTCTTTCTACAACCTTATGATTGACAAATTCAGAGGATATTGGATCTTCTTCCTTGATGGCAATAAACACCCATTCATTTCTGGATTTGTCTCCTATCTCTGATTCATCATCTGTTACTCCTTCATTATCAGCTTCTTCATGAACATAATAACAATTCTTTTGGAACCTTTGTCTATTAGAGTTTGATCTTGCAGATCTTTCCATACATCTTAAAGCAAAATGACCAATCTTATTGCAGTTGAAGCACTTAAAGGGTAATTTTCCTTCATACTTACCAGATCCTCTTGGTAGTCTCTTTGCAATGAGGGCTTCAAGATGAGATGTTTCTGCTTCTTCCTCTTCCATGTCTTTCCTTGCTTGATCATACCATGACAGTTTCCTTGAAAAGTTTTCTCCCAGATCAAATCTTTTTTTACCTTTCACATAGGCACTGGCTTTGAATGTAGATTCAGTCTTGGGGGGATCATCTCCAAACTCAGTCATTTCAAAAGCAGCTAGTTTGCCAGCCAATTTCTCTCTTGTGACAGTTGTGTGGGCTCTGAATTCATCAATGGCAGCAACCTTGATTTTGTAGGTAGTAGGAAGGGATATGAGAATTTTGCAAACAATCTCATTTTTATCCAAAACTCCACCAGCATTCCTAATTCCACACACTAGCTCATTAACTCTTGGCATAAAGGTACTAATATTTTCATCATCTCTCATCTTCAATCTTTCAAATTTCCCTTTGAGACTTTGCAACCTTGCACTCTTAACAAACTCATCTCCTTCATGCAGAAGTTCCAGTTTAACCCAGATCTCATAGGTAGTTGGTAGGTCAATAACATTTGAGAGTTTTGAGTTAGTCAATGCACTTAGAAGAGCCTCTTTAGTCCAAAGATTGGTTTCAGCATCTGTGAGTTCATTTAGAGTTGTCGGACAACCCTGTGGAGGTACATATGCTTTTGTGACCATGGATAAGTAAGCTTTTCCCATACACTCCAAGTGACATTTCATGCGACCTTTCCAGAGAGAGAAGTTGGTTCCATCAAACTTCAGACTGTCCTTCTTGTATGACGACATCTTGGATCTCCTCAAGTGGTTAAGCTCCTTTTAGAGGAACTTAGCTTTGATACTAATTGTTAGGTCTAGGGCACACAACTGAGAGGGGGGTGAATCAGTTGTATAAAAACTTGCATCTACTTCAAATACTTGATAGCATATCATTTAACCATTCATGAAAGAATAAGCATAAACACCAGAGTAGATAAACATCAACACATTAGACACCAAGATTTTGATGTGAAAAACTCAGTTAAGGGAAAAACCACGGGGTGATTAACCCAAGGATTATTCTCTGTTAGAAAAATAAGAAAAATGGATGGCACATGCCAATTAGGGCTCACTGCCCGAGCACACTACTCACAAGGAGCCACACTACCTACAGGAGACACACTGTCTACAAGATCATAAGTATTACAAACTTGAACTGGAGATTGACATCTTCACCATGTCTGGATTAGTTCCATTTAAGCCCGAGATACACCTGCCCTACCTTTCGCTTCTCTCACTATACCACACTCGTCTGCTCCACAACACACTTTGAAATGAATTCACAAACCTTTATTTATACAAGGCATTGACTTAGGAACAATCATCTAAGTCGGCAATCATCCATAAGAACATTCACAAGATGAATAACTCATCCGGTCGGCCAGTCTGAATAAGAACATCTTCATCCGGAAGTATATCTTCAATTCTAGGCTCTAACACTAATGCAGACTGACAACACAACCTCAACATGATCCAAGAACCTTCACAAGCTTGCCTGAATGACCAGGTACATCCGCACTTCCTCTACTTACTAGAATTCTTTTCTTCTTCATTCAGAACTTCAAGAACATAGTCTGTTGCCACTGTCAAACTGCAACAGGCACTTCCAGACCTCCAAACTGTGTACAAATCAAGATGACACATCACAAGGACATCCCAAACACTCCTTCCAATCTGTAGAATAGGAAAGTACACTTCCGAATCTCACCGGACCTTTTTGTAACACTTTGTCACTCTGGAACATCTCCCGGAACTGGTTCTACTTGATCGATCACAACTTCTTCATATCTTTATGTGGACCTCTGAAATCTTGACTGGAGCATCTCAAGACTCATATCTACAAACCCTTTAATTTGCATCCTCTGATACTCAACTGATTTAGTACTTTTGCCTTCTCATCACTGTTATTCATTGTTCCTAATTATCTCAATATCCTCAGCACACAGCTCATCCAATCCTTCTTGTCAATGCAATATGAGTATGTTGACATCAATGACAACACTGGTTAACCTCATACTTGCAACACAATCTAGTGAGTGTTGGCTATGGTACAAGAGAATGGGACACACCAAGTTTGATAATATGGTAAAGATCAGGTCTACTCATGCAGTGAGAGACATGCCTAAGATAATCAAGCCTACAAACACAGTATGCAAGGAATGTCAAATGGGAAAGCAGACAAAACAAGTTTCAAAAGTAAGGAGTATTCTTCTTCAAAGCCATTGGAGTTCAATCTTACTTGTAGAAACTACCAAGATCATGGAAAAACAAACAAGCATGAGATTACAAGTGAAATTGAACAAATGTATTAACAAATCAGAAAGTATAAATAGAAAAGATTAGATACCCAATTCTCCACAATACAAGGATAGGTGGCGAGTAACCATCAATGAGAATAGTGCAAATATCCATGAGAATAACGCGAGGTGACCATTGAGTTGACACATCTCAAAACGACTAACAACTTAGACAAAGTCAAAGTAGCATGTGTGGAATTCTCCTAACTATGAGTAAGTTAGTATAAATGACTTAGGATAAGTGTTTATACACCAACACCCCCCATTAATCATAGCTTAAGTGAGTTTATGAAAGATGGGTCCCGACTATGAGCCTGATGAGGTACCCATGTACAAATGTATCTCTTAAAAAGCGGAGAAAGAAAGAAAACCCAGTGGGAAAAACTTTCCCCCAAAAAGAGAGAAAAATAAGGAAAGGCTTTAGATAGGCCCCCCAAAAGATGATGTGCTGATGTAGACCCCACTATAGGTATGAGGAACTCCTGAAACATGTTGTAGTAGTAAACTCTACCATTCCCTTAATTCCAAGAGAATTGAGCAAACTAATTGAAGTTTGGTAGTGATCAAAGGATGAAGACCAGAATGTAAGTCCAAGAAATGTTTTGAAAAACCCCCCACTACACTTTATAGATCAATGTGAGTACAATTTCCCAATTCCCTTTACACTTTCAATGACACTACATGAGTGTATTTACAAACAAAGATGCTAGTGGAGCTCAATCAACCTGCTATATGGAACCAACTGAGATGAGTTGTGAGTTGACACTTGGATTTGAAGTTGCATCTTGATTGTCTTCTTCATCAGATGTGAAATGCAAAAAGATGAAGCATCGGTCAAAGTGACAAACCTTGCCTACTGCAATAAGTTTTTGATCTTTGGATTCTCGAATGAGCATTGATGTAGCTATGAACTCAACTATCTTTTCATAATCTGTGAGTGCATACACTAAGTGGTAATTTTTGAATAAATCAAGAATGTAATAGACATTGTGAACAAATCCATTTCCCAATTTGACAGTTCTCTTGCCAAGAACATCAAGATAGACTTGGTCCATTAGTATTTTGTAAGTATTGCAAGGTTTGATTCTCACAAACAATTCAATGAAAGGTGGCGTCTGATCACCCACTACTAAACTAAGGACCCATATATTGACTTCTGTTTCTGATAGTGCCATTGAATTAACTTTTTACCCTTTTTGAGTGGTGAAGTGGTGCAATTTAGACTCCTTAATGCTTAGTTTTTAAGTTAAGGTGGCACTTTACTTTGAGTGTTTTTTAGCACTCTTGCTTGATATGCCCCTTAAAGTGGCACTTTATAATTTAGTGCATTGACATCATTTTACACCTTTTTATTGGATTTCCCCCTTTAATTTGTTTTCTCCTCAAATATAGCACTAGATTGAAGAAGTGCTTTAGGTCACCCTAAAATAGCCTAATTGGGCACTTTATAATTTTAGTACGATATTAGGCTAGATATAACGACAATGAAAAATTAACCACTTTTGCAAAAGGAATGACTCAATTTTGAGTTGTTATGCAAAAGTTATAGGCCTTTTGAAAATTTTTGTATGCACAAAAAAAAATCACCTTCTAAAATTTTTTTCCAATGTGTTGGAAATTTTTTTTGCATACAATTTGATATGAGAAAAAAACTTGATAGAGAGGCACAAACTTTAGCCCTATTTGGTTGGGCATGACCAGGAGCTTAATATCCCATGTGACCAAGGGCTAAGGTTTTAAAAATTATGCAACCCCTTCTTTGATGACCTCAACTCCGTAGTTTCTTATGTCATGTGAATAGTGACATGAAACGGGGGCTTTATTGCACTACCGAAATGTGGCTTCAAAAAGTTTGTTCTCCCACCAAGATTGAGGCCGACTGGGGCCTATTTCAAATTGCATGGTAGCCAAATCAAGGCACGAGTTTACTGTGGTGGGCTTGGAGCAGTCAAGCTCCCTACCACATCAATGGAGGTTGGTGAGGGTTCTGGGTGGTGGCTCTACTGCCTATGTGTGAGGTGACCTATGTGAGAGTGGTGCCTTTGAGCATGAAGGGAACTTGATAGGATGTCAAGGGTCGGTGTCCCTTGCTATGGCCTCCACCCTTTGATATGGTGTAGGCTGTAGATGTTGTTGCCTCCTATGTGAGGGATGCCTTCTCAAGGCATTGACATATGCTCTAAACATGATGCCTGTGCACCATGGGTCAGCCTTTGTGCAATCCCTGGTCAATTCCTCCTCTTCTTCAAACAAGTTAGTATGCATAGTAAAAAAAAGACCAAAAAACAATCCTCACAGCAAGATGAAAACCTGGCATAAATGGAAGTGATTCACATAGTGAGCAAAACGACTTGAAGATGACCACTATGGCTTTGATACCATGTAGAAACTACCAAGATTATGGAAAAAAAAACAAGCATGAGATTGCAAGTGAAATCGAATAGATGTATTAACAAATGAGAAATTATAAATAGGAGAGATTAGACACCTAATTCTCCACAATACAGGGATACGTGGCAAGTAACCATCCATGAGAATAGCATGTGGTGTCCATTGAGTTGACACATCTCAAAACGACTAACAACTTAGACAAAGTCAAAGTAGCATGTGTGGAATCTGCCTAACTATGATTAAGTTAGTATAAAGGACTTAGGATAAGTGTTTATACACTATCACTACTGAGCTATGTGGTCCTACAAGAGTAAAGAGTCAACAAGGTGAGAGGTATTTCATGTTTCTCATTGATGATTATTCTAGAATGACTTGGGTTACTTTATTAAGAAAAAAATTAGATGCCCTTGATAAAATTAAAGTGTTCAAAGCTATGGTTGAGAATGAAGTAGATGCAAACATCAAATGTTTGAGGTCTAATAGAGGAGGTGAGTTCACTTCAAATGAATTTGAAAAGTTTTGTTGAGATCATGGTATTAGGAGGCATTTGTTACCTCCTAGGACCCCTCAGCAAAATGGGGTAGTAGAAAGGAAGAATAGAATTGTGCAAGAGATGGCTAGGGCAATGTTGAAAGATGTAGATCTAAATGATATGTTCCGTGTTGGTTAACAGATTTGTCACTTTGATTTTATACTCCCTCACCCACACTAATGACAAATGAACCAACAGTTGAATCACTTGCAATTTAATTTGCAAGTGCTCTCTGTTTAGTTTACAAGGCACAGCTACCTTTGAATTATTTACAATGAATGAAAACATGGTATGCTTTTAACTAGAAAGCAAAAAAGGCAAACTAACACCTACCTACAACCATGAAAGTAGATGCAATTGATTAATTTGGAAAGAAGTGAATGCAAATAAATGATACAAAGCTCACCTATTCCACACCCACAAACAATACCCAGGAAGAGAAATGCATAGCAGATCCCCTTTCAACACATGAGTTAATTTGAATTCAAAGATTTAGAAACAAAGACATGCACAACCTGATATAATAGATAAAACATGGAAGAGGAATTACAAAGACTCAAAGTCCATTTGCAATCAAAAGAATATATTAACAAATACACAGATCATAAATATCTCCTTTATTTTCCCACTATCAAAATGTGAGTTCATAGACTTTAACTCCCTGTATAACAAAATTGTGTCAAAAAGAAAATAGAACTGCTCCCTTGTTCCCGAAGAGTAGAAAAAGATGCTTTTACAATGAGAAAAATGAAATTTATAATCCCCTCAAGGAGACTCTTTAGTTCCCTATAACTACTTCTGCAATTTGGTTACATTAAAATCAAAATCTCCTTTTACAACAATTGATTCTTGAAATACCAAGATGAAAGGTGAATAATTGCCTCTCCCGTAACCTATTATTGAAAATGTCTCTTGATCATCCTTATTACATTTAAAATACTATTACCATGATAACATATCATCAACAACTTATTGCCAAAATTTTAACTAAGCCCACTTTCAAGCTCAAGAGACATTACTATTTCTTAATATGTCAGTTCAACATCTTCACACTTGAATTGAAACAGGGAGAAGTGTAGCATTACTTGATTCTTTGAATAACTGTTGTATCCAATAGTTTGGAATTCCAAATTACTTCCCTGAATTGAATATAATAGCATCTGAATTCGATCTGTGGTCATTGATGTTGAGATAGTGGTTTATAACCTGCTATTTCCATTTCTAATCCTATAAGGAAACCAACTCCAATAGTAAATTGCACCTATGTTTGGAAAGTTTATCAAATCTGGTGAGCTTGGAATATCTCTTTCTTAAAGTGGTAAACATCTCTGTAATCAAAGAGCGGTATAAAGCCTTTGGAAGTCCATCTAGCCTTCAACAACTCCATATGTTTGGCTGTCAGCTTGGAGGATCAATTCCCATTTTCCTTGACAAACTCACATCTTCTCCATCTTGACCTCTCATTCAATCATTTGTTATCAAAAATACTTGCCCACTTGCCCTCACTTGATCTATTTGGCAATTACAATCTTGGAGGAGACATTTCTTTTATTGGACAATATAAGTCTTCATCATTTATTAGTATTGGTCTTCAAGGACTGTAATGGTGGGCAAAATTCCATCTGTAGTTCAGATCATGTTAACTTGAAATACCTTCAGCTCGATGGAGTATGATTTAGTACAAACTGTAATTAGAAAATCCATTTAATGCATATCCTGCAGTCATTATATCTTAAGAAATGGCACTATCTTTTCTAAATTCACGTCCCTACTGCCGAACATTCTCAGCTATAATATTTGACTTTAAATCTCACTACTATCATTCACCATGAAGGGTGGATTTTCACATTTTAGATGCTTATTATGCTTTCATCAGCAAGCTACAACCTTTGATATGCCTGCACACATGTTACCAAAACATTTCCAACCTATGATATTTTATAGAAATTTTTATTCTGAAGTGTACTTGTTGTTTGGAGGCAGACTGGGAATGATGCTGGCTAGTCATGGAGTCTGACATTACTCCCGCTAGTTGCATTTACTCAGAGAATTCTAAAATCTTTTCATCCAAACCATTTTGTTCATATCTTGCGATCATTAAGTCTTATAATGTCACAACAGTCCATATGAATACATTTCTTTGAAGCATTTGTTGAATGGTTCACTTCCCTTCTCTATGTATCCATATTTACATACATCACTACCAAAGTATTTTGACAAAAATCCACTTCCTATTGTGCTTTGATAGATATTCACAACCTATTTGAAGCATCACACTCATTTTGGTGAGCATCCTGCAACTACGACATTACATGAGATCACTTTACATGGAGGCATTATATTAAATGATTCATGAGCTCTGTCTACATTTTGTATTCCTATTTGCCAAGATGTTGACAAAAACCTAGAAATTTTCCTTTTTGTGCAGGCCATGATGAGGTGCTAGCAAAGGAGGTATAATCTGGTCTTTAAACCATTCAAGTGCATTTGCTTGAAGATAAATTGCTTTTGTGCATATCCTTTCTAATCAAAACCAGGCAAAGAGTTTACACCATTATTCTCAACGTGCTGCTATCAAGATTGTTATACGTTGATGGATGTCCATAATTTGCTCCAAAACTTCTATTTGGCATGCTTTAGAGGATGTTGGCAAACATTGGTAGATTTTGGTTTTATGCTCAACCATTACATTTTGTTTGAAAGTTTCTAAGGCCTTTTCAAAAAATCCATTCTATGAATATTGTATGCATTGCATTCCTCAAGAGGCATTTTGCAAACAATTTATTTGCCTTGGTGAATGTCTCTGCCATGCTCAAAAGCTCTTTTTATAGCATGGGCTCAGAGAATGCCAGCAACGGCACGGTTGGCATACATGTCTACCATAGCACTTCCAACCATCCATGGTCACTGAAGAGAATGTAAAGGGGCCAAGCCAATTCACTTAATCTACCACATATCGCTCTAAGTAGCTCCATCCTTGCTACTATATCAATAGAGGGGCATGAGAAACGTGAAGTTCAAAACCCTAAACTTGCCAATACTAAAAAATGAAGTTTGAAACCTTTTATAATGACCATTTATAAAGGCATAAAAAAATCAGCCTTTTGAGAA
The DNA here is from genome assembly GCA_027924645.1 of Cunninghamia lanceolata. Classification (NCBI taxonomy): domain Eukaryota; kingdom Viridiplantae; phylum Streptophyta; class Pinopsida; order Cupressales; family Cupressaceae; genus Cunninghamia; species Cunninghamia lanceolata. Next base: position 13,891,018 of record BSBN01000892.1, read on the forward strand.
CCTTTGAGCCTTATAGTCAGTGATTTATTAAGTTCCAGAACATGTGACTTACCCAACAATGAAGGGTCGGGGGTTCGTTATTAATATGAACTTTTGAACTTTAGTGAAGAGTTTAAGAGTTCCAAAATTTCTTAACTACCCGACAAAAGAGAACCCACAGTTGATAAAGTTTTTCAAATTTTAAAGAGGCCAAAAATATTTGATTTCAATAGAGTATTCAACCATTTAAACCATCAGACTTTATAGCTTGTGACCTTTGAAATAAAATGACTTTAATAAAGTCTCTCAAACTTTATACAATATTCATATTTTCTAAAATGAAATGATATGACCTTTATGAAAAATTATCTAACTAATAATTAATTTTCCAATCAAAGGAAAACAATTTGTACCTTGGAATGCTATCTAAAATTGATCAGATGATGTGAAATAATTCTCCAATAACAACGCCTTTATTTATTTCTCCTGAAACTATGCATTGGCCAGAAAGATAAAAACCTCCATATCTTTCACATAACAGCTCTGTTTTGTATGAAATTTGGGTAGAATGATGATTAGACACCTCCGAGAAAAACCCAAAACTATTTTAAGTTCTAGAAACAAGGATTTCAAATTTTGACTCAACTTGCAAATCACCAGTGGGAAAATTAAATGTTTAAAATTTTGCAAACGGTGAGACATTTTGGTATGAAAACCAGCTAGATTAGGTGGGATACATCCAGGATTAAGCCCATGAAAGGAATTTTCATCATCTCTTTGATATTTTCAAGTTTAATTGTTTTTGTTTTGTAATTTGGCAAGCTCAAAGGTTTAGGGTGTTCTCAAAAATTTGAAATTTTTTTGTAAGTTCAAAATTTTTAGCAACAACAAGCTCTAATTGGGGATGAGGAATACAAAGGATAAAGCAAGGAATCCAAAATCTCAAGCATAGACTAGTGCTTAAATCCATTGGGTAATAGAGTTAGAGAGCACAGGGGAAAAAGGAGCCAAAGTAAAATGAGACAGAACAGGAAAGGAAACTAAACTACCAGCACAACAAAAACTCCTAATGTGTACATGGGAGGAAGACCCTACCTCCAAAGACTATAGACTGATCATGCAAATCCATTGATAGGATGGGAGAAATAGCTACCAGTGTGAAATAATGCTTGATGAATGAGGAGCCCACAAGCAACCAATTGCCAACTAGCGACCACCATGGTCAGAGTGATATGAATAGGACCATGTAGAAACCCTTCGAATACAATCTAATGCTCAAAAGACCACTCCTCATTGTATACCTTTTCAATTGGATAACTTCTATCAGCATTGTCCAGCATATGACTACCAGCATCTATTTGTATAATATTAGGTGTAATATCATGCTAAACTTGATTTTTCAAACAAGGAGAAGTCAACCCTCGAATTAGACATCCCACACAAAAATCATGAGATAAAGACCCTTATTCGGTGTTGTATGTGGAAGTGACTGCCCCAAGATGTTCCTACATATAATCATTTCCTGTAGCAGACAAATTGATATCCCCTATTTAAAAGTAACCACTTGAATCACTAGAAGGCCAATCACTATCCATATGTGTATCATGTAAAATTGGAAATGTGTGTCCAACTGAAAATCTATATTGTAAAAATCACCCACAACTGGAACAATCTCCTCTTTCTCTATAAGATTTGACTCAACAGTTTCATGACTCACCAAATCAAACTCATTTACAATTTGCAAATTAGACATGATGACCTCTTCTCCACATAGAATCTCATCCTCAGATGCATTGAGACACTAGTTCAAAATATAAACAGTATGAAGCTCATCACATTTTTTCATTTGATCACTCTTAGCAAAGCTATTATGGCTACCTTTAACATTATATTCCACAATTTGTTTAAAAATTTTGGCATCCAAATTTTTAAAATGAAAAGATTCAAAGGTACAATTATTTTTGACCTCTTCTTGTAGCCATACTTCTGCATCATCTTGCTCAGAAAACGTAAAGGCCTCAAAATCAGCTTGCATGCACTTCGGGGAAAGGATGTTCAATACCTCGTCTTTGTGCTAAGTATCCTTAAGTTACTCTTCATCACTGATAAAAGTAAATGATTGCATTTCTACAGAAGATAAGGAGGCCAATACAGCATCATCTGCACTACCATCTTTACAATTTGTACCATGGGAGGATTGTTCATCTTCTACATCACATGGGGGACTTACAGGTTCATCATTATCTTCCTCATAATGAAAATAATATGGCTTCAATTCTCCTATTGATATGAGGTTTAATTTTTGCAACACTTACTTCATCTCTACAAAAGTGTTTTTGATAAAAAATAGTGAGATTAGAGAATTCCACAAAAGGAGGTTGCATATTTTGGAAACCTACAGGCTAAAAACTTTATTTGTGCGTGATTGACTTCTTCATCGATTCACTACCCAAATTATTTACAACTTGATTTTCTTTCTAAAGGCCAATTAAAATCAAGACATTCTCAATCTTTATAGCCTCTTGTTGAGCAACTTCTATATCATTTACTTTACACTATTTTAAATCAAACTGAACATCAGGATGCAAAGAGGAAATAAAAGTACAAAGCTGAAGTTGCTCACTTGGTTGAATGGATGAAGGAATCTTTCTGAAGAACCTATTGAATATATCCACAAAATCCCTGATGGGTTCATCTCCTTTCTTTCGTATGTGGAAAAATTGGTACTGTAAAGAAGCTTCATCAACAGGACCCTTATATCTTCCTAAGAAATTATTCTTTAGTGAGTCCCAATCAGTAATGTATTTATCCTCCAAATAATCAAACTAATCTACTGCTAGGCCAACAAGAGATTCAATAAATAACCGAACAAAAACATTTTCTTCACTTACCCCCAAAATGCCTCATGCAACCATGAATGCCAGAATGTGATTTTCTGCATCTTGATGATTTTCTCCATTGAACTTTGGGAAGTGCTTTCTTGATCCTTCAGGCAATGGTGAATATCATGGAAAAGAAAGAAGTCCAAAATGATTTCCCCATGGCTGGGAAGAAAATAATGCCATAATGCAAATCTAAAAAAAATGAATCAGCAGGAGTCTTTACTAGAATAAATCGCTTCTGAGTACATTCCACTTCATAGAGTCGTCAGCCTCCATCCTCAGGAAGGCACCTTAAAATTTTTGAGAAAAGAAAACACTGGCACTTGGATTCTTTCCCAGCAGAGTCGCTAAAAATCTATTGTTTAACAGATTTGTTACTTTGATTTTATACTCCCTTGCCCACACTAATGACAAATGAACCAACAGTTGAGTCACTTGCAATGTAATTTGCAAGTGCTCTCTACTTATTTTACAAGGTGCAACTACTTTTGAATGATTTACAGTGAATGAAAATAGGGTATGCTTTTAACCAAAAAGTAGAAAAGGCAAACTAACACCTATCTACAACCATGAAAGTATATGTGATTGATTAATTTAGAAAGAATTGAATGCAAATAAATGATACAAAGCACACCTATTCCACACCCACAAACAATACCTAGGAAGAGAAATGAACAGTAGATCCCCTTTCAATAGATGAGTTAATTTGAATTCAAAGATCTAGAAATAAAAACATGAACAACCTGATATAATAGACAAAACATGGAAGAGGAATCACAAAGACTCAAAGTTCATTTGCAATCAAAAGAAGACATTAACAAATACATAGATAAAAAATATCTCCTTTATTTCCCCACTGCCAAAATGTGATTTCATAGACTCAACATCCCTATACAACAAAACTATGTTGAAAAGAAAACAAAACTACTCCCCTGTTCCTAAATAGCTGGAAAAAGATGCTTTTACAATGAGAAAACTGAAATTTATACACCCCGATGAGAATCTTCAGTTCCCTATAACTTCTTGCAATTTTGTTACCACAAAATCAAAATATCCTTCTACGGCAACTGATTCTTGAAATACCAAGATGAAAGGTGAATAATCTTCTCTCCCATAACCTATTAGTGAAAATGTCTCTTGATCATCCTTATTAAATTTAAAAGACTATTAACATGATAATATATCATCAACAACTTATTGCCGAAATTTCAACTAAGCCCACTTTCAAGATCAATAGACATTACTATTTCTTAATCTGTCAACTCAACATCTCCACACTTGAATTGAAATAGAGAGAAGTGTAGCATCACTCGACTCTTTGAATAACTATAGTATCCAATAGTTTGGAATTCCAAATTACTGCCATGAATTGAATATAATAGCATCTAAGTTCCATCCGTGGTCATTGATGTTGACATAGTGGTGTATAGTCTACTATTTCCATTTCTAATCCCATAAGGAAACCAAATCCAATAGTAAATTGCACCCGTGTTTGGAAAGTTTATCAAATCAGGTGAGCTTGGAATATCTCTTTCTTAAAGTGGTGAACATCTCTATAATCAAAGAAGGGTATGAAGATGTTGGAAGTCCACCTAGCCCTCAACAACTCCATACGTAGATGGCTATGGGCTTGGAGGACCAATTCCTATTTTCCTTGACAAACTCACATCTTCTCCATCTTGATCTCTCATTCAATCATTTGTTATCAGAAATACCTGTGCACTTGCCCTCACTTGACCTATTCAGCAATTACAATCTTGGAGGAGACATTTCTTTTATTGGACAATATAAGTCTTCATCATTTATCAACATTGGTCTTCAAGGACTATTGTGGTGGGCAAAATTCCATCTGTAGTTTCAAATCTTGTTAACTAGAAATACCTTGCACTTGATGGAGTATGATTTAGTAACAACTACAATTAGCAAATCCATTTAATGTATATCCTACAATCATTATATCTTAAGAAATGGTATTATCTTTGCTAAATTCACATGCATACCACCAGACATTCTCAGCTATAATATCTAACTAAATCTCGCTGCTATCATTCACCATGAAGGGTGGCATTTCTCATTTTTAGATGCTTATTATGCTTTCATCAGCAAGTTGCGGCCTTTGATATGCCTGCACACATGTTACCCAAACATTTCAAACTTATGATATTTTATAGAAATTTTTATTTCGAAGTGTGCTTGTTGTTTGGAGGTAGGTTGGGAATGATGCTTGCTACTCGTGGAGTCTGGCATTACTCCCGCCAGTTGCATTTACTCAGAGGATTCTAAAATCTTTTTATCCAAACCATTTTGTTCATATCTTGTGATCATTAAGTCTTATGAGGTCACGGCATTCCATATGAATACATTTCTTTGAAGCATTTGTTGATTGGTTCACTTCCCTTCTCTATGCATCCATATTTGCATACACTGCTACCATAGTATTTTGACAAAAATCCACTTCCTATTGTGCTTAGATGGATATTCACAACCGATTTGAAGCTTCACAGTCATTTTGGTGAGCAACTTGCAACCACGACATTACATGAGATCACTTTACCTAGAGGCATTTTGTTAAATGACTCACGAGCTCTGTCTACATTTTGTATTCCTGTCTTATAGGACATTGACAAAAACCTATAAATTTTCCTTTTTATGATTGTCATGAGGCACTAGCAAAGGAGGTGAAATATGGTCTTTAAACCATTCATTTGTATTTTCTTTAAGATAAATTCATTTTGTGCATACCCTTTCTAATCAAAACTAGGTGAAGAGTTTGCACTATTATTCTCAATGTGCTGCTGTCAAGATCGTTATGAATTGATGGATGTCCATAATTTGCTCCAAAACTTCTATTTGGCATGGCTTAGAGGATGTTGGCAAACGTTGGTGGATTTTGGTTTTATGCTCAACCATTACATTTTGTTTGAAAGTTTATAAGGCCTTTTCAACAAATCCATTATGTGAATGTTGTATGCACTACATTCCTCAAGAGACATTTTGCAAATAGTTCATGTGGCTTGGTGAATGTCTCTAGCATGCTCAAAATCTCTTGTTATAGCATGGGCTCAGAGAATGCCAGTAATAGCATAGTTGACATATATGTCTACCAGAGCACTTCCAACCATCCATGGTCGCTGAAGAGAATGTAAAGGGGGAAACCTAATGCAATTACTATGCTAGATATTGCTATGATTAGCTCTATCCTCATTGCTATATCAATGGAGGGGCCTAAGAAATGTGAAGTTCAAAACCCTAAACTTGCCAGTACTGAAAAATGAAGTTTGAAACCTTTTATAATGACCCATTATAAAGGCATTGGCAAATCAGCCTTTTTAAGAACCTTTGAATCTTATGGTTGGTGATTTATTAAGCTCCAAAACTTGTGACTTACCCGACAATGAAGGGTCGGGGGTTTGGAAATAATATGAACTTTTAAACTTTAGTGAAGAGTCTAGGAGTTCTAAAATTTCCTGACTCCCCCCAAAAAAAGAATCCACGGTTGATAAAGTTTTTCAATTTTAAAGTGACCACAAATATTTTATTTCAATAGAGTATTCAACCCTTTAAACCATCAGACTTTATAACTTGGGCCCCATGAAATAAAATGACTTTAATAAAGTCTCTCAAACTTTATACAATATTCACATTTTCTAAAATGAAATGATATGACCTTTATGAAAAATTCTCCAACTAATAATTAATTTTCCAATCAAAGGAAAACAATTTACCTTGGAATGCTATCTGAAACTGATCAGATGATGTGAAATAATTCTCCAACAACAACACCTTTATTTATTTCCCCTAAAACTATGCCTTGGCTAGAAAGACAAAAACCTCCATAGGGTAAGTGCAAAAAGATGAGGGGCCAAAAAGTGGCCAAATAGTTTTTTAAAAAAATAACATATAATGTGAGCGCATTATAACGCAAGTGCATTATGAATTACTATAAATAAAAAAAAACGCTGTCATTTCATTTCTTTTCTATTTTTTTCCTCTATTCTCGCAGCTTGCAAACCCTAGGAAGCGCGCTCGCATTTTGGAAAAGCCAATTCAACACCAAAATCTCACTGATTCATCGCCAAAAAGCCGCCACGACGTCGAGCATGCCAAAGGAGTGAGTTTTATTTGTTTTTTTGTTTAAATTTGCTTCTAAATAGGTAGGTTTGAGTTATTTTTTATGTATATTTCGTTAATTGTCAGGAAATGTTAATGCACCTCCTCCTCCTCCTCCTCAAAATCCACAAAACCCTGAGGAGGAAATACCTGCAGAACAATAACCTCCTCCATCCATTCCTCGACATGCCCCTAGAACACAAGAAAATATAATGGGGCAAATTGAAAATATATTTGCAAGGTTGAAAGATCCTTCCACTTCAACCTTGCATAGGTCCATGCTTGCTGAATCTCTTGAATCTATGTTATCAAATGTAGATTCAATTAGCAAGCAAATAACTAGTTGGATGGATAAGAGGAGAGAGTTTAGAGACTATTATGTAGACAAGCTGTCATACCAAGATGTGAAAAAATTACAAATTACAAAATTAGACTTGTGTTTAATTTTCACAAACCCACAAACAAATCAACCTCCACCCATTACATGCAAGAGGTTCCCTATCCATTGGTGCAACAACCAAGTGATAAGGGACAATTTTGGGCAGAGGTGGTGGATTCTTTTTGACCATCCTCCATGCAATAATAATGAGGTCCTGCAATACTTTTTGAGGAAACTCTACTGCGAGTTTGTCCTCAATAAAGTGCCAAACTATTTTGATATGCGGGACTTCTAGGGTAGAGGTGGGGGGTCAGCACAAGATAGACCAGGGGCACCTGTTGACCCACAGCAGCCAGTGAAACGAATAATTAACAAACCAGCCCACGAGCATGTTTCTATCCCTTCCATTTGTGAAGGAGAGTGTTGAGGTTGATACAATTCAGTCCATTAGTGCCTTGACCCAGAGCATCATAGCGCATGCCAGTCCTGTAGTACAGAGTGGGTTGGGAGATAGTGTGAGGAGTAGGGTCCCACCCCATACTTGTCAGACTTGTGGGTTAGCCTGTGGTTATGACCCCATGGATAGTCAGGACGTAGGTGCACAGGCTACATCTGCAGCTGAGTAGATGGCGATGACAGATACCCTCCTAAGTGAGACATTCGGCCTTGATACTCAGGTAAATATTAGCAAGTTTATTGAATTTAATTTATTAAATTTCATTTTTGAAATGCGAGATTAACTAATTTAAATTGATGATTTTAATGAAATTTTAGGGTCATAGCATCGATGCAATTTTAAGTGGTTCACCACCTACATTTTACACTAGATCATCTACTGGCGGGGTATGTAACTAGTAAACAATTATAAATATTACATGTGAATAGCATCATTATATGAATGGTATTCTAATATCTGATTTTGGATGTTGAATAGGTTAATATTGTAGATTTCATGGTAACACCTGCCAGCAGTGGTGGCCTTCAAAGTTTTACGGAGGTAATAAAATAAATAGTTTAATGAATGAATTGTACTTACTAGATTTTTGTATGTGACTTGTGTGCTTTATTGTGTGTACTTGCATGTTTAGATGAACGTGTGTGTATGTTAGGAGCCATGATTTGCATCACTATTATAGTTTTCATAATTGAATAATGTTGTATTATTTGCAGATGATGCAGGCTGCGGAGACACATCCCCATGTTCAGAGGGCAATGGAGCATGGTGTGGCCTCTGTATTTCATAGCTCCATGGCATTGATAGGGGTATGAGGCAGATTAGTAAATTTTAATTTACATTCATTGTTATAGTTGTCTATTTTTGAAAAATTAAAAGATTGTTGATTTGAAGTTTAATTTCTATCTGGATGGTTTCTATAGGACTTGACATCACTAGGGCCTATTCCTGCTATTGAGGCAAGTGAGGAGACAAATTATATGTTAGCAGTAAGTGATTATTTTGTTAAATGTTTCATTTTTTATAACATGTAATTTCCATATATTAATGTCTATACTTTTTATTGTAACAACTAAAGATACAGGAAGAACTAAATAGGAGGAGTAGCCCTCAGGCTCGTAGTAGACCACCCACATGTGCGTCTCCATCCCCTAGAAGATCAAAGGTTGCCCGTGATTTATTCTCTTCACTAGCTAGAGGGGAATGACTTTTTATTGTGTTCCTTTGTTGTATGCCTATATGGCATTTGTGGACATATATTTTGTACTGTATATAGTTGACATTGTATGCCTATATGGCATTCTTGTAAGCCTATATGGCTATTTTATATATATGTTATACTTATATCGATAGATATTGATGTATGCCTATATGGATATTTGGTTAATACAAATCTTTTTTATTGATAGCATCCATACTTGCATTATAAATCCACGTTTGAATGGATATTTGTAGATGCCTACTTCAAATATTTAAAGTCCAATTGTATTACATAGGATGTTTGTTGATCTAATAAGCTAGTTATTGTTATTCAAGTATCACCTAAACCTCATTTTAGAACTAAAAGATAAAAGTTGTATTTAAAAAAAAAATGAATCATCATGTTGAATAGAAAATATTAATATTCTTTATGAGTAGCATAGAATGTCAACTATATGTAATACAAAAAATGAATCATCATGTTATTCTTTATGTTTGAGATCTTGAAAATGACTAAGTCTGGTAGCCTGATATCCTGAAACACTAGGATGAATATCCAAGTCATTAGGATGATTGCGCCTTGAGAAAAAGTCATTAAGATGAGTGCCTAAAAGAGACTTTCTTAAACATTCAAACATTGAGGAACAAGCATGAAGGGTTAAGGCACAATTTGCAACTCATAAAGCCTCAAAAGGGTGCCCAACTTAGAGAGAGCATTCATTTAAGACAAGGTGCCCATTGACACCTGTTCCACCATAAAAGTGTGCCTAAGGTGGAAGAAGAGCAAGCCTCTAGTAAGTGAAGCGCACCTATTGTCTAAACCACTTCATTATAGCACCCTAGCATGAGGAGCAGTATATAAGTCAATAGGAAATGGCGCCTAGAATACAAATGAAGGACTAAGTGGCATTTTCAATAAGCATCAATTCACCTTGAGCTTTCAATAAATACATCAAATTGAGCCCCATAAGCCTAGGCGCCCTTTGCCTTCAAAAGAACCTTGTATCGACGTCAAGAGTTTGATTGTTGATGACTTCCCAAGCTAGAGATAATAGTGAAAACAATCCTTCCACCATCAGGATATTGAAAAATAATCATAATGTAATGATATATGGGATAATTGACATACCCCTTGTGAAAAGTGATGATCATAACAAGAATGGTCACCTCAACTTAATGCCCAATAATTTTAATACTATCAAGCATCCACATAATAGTAGATAATCTTATCAAAAGTCACAGAGAAATTTCTAATGACCATAGTGTTATCCCTATGACTTGACACATACTTCTTGTTTCATAAAGCAAAGGGACATGATATAAATATTGTTGTTATATGGAGCCTAATCAGACTTGGAGGTTAAATTTACCCAACTTTTATCAGCGTGGTTTCCCCCCAAATATTGTCCTACTAATTTTGGCACCTTGAAGTCTAAGTGCATGAAAATCAAGAGGATGAGTGCTTAGGGATGAGATAGTTTTCATAAGAGTTTAAATAAGAACATCATCAAAATGCGCCTTGGTAGAGAGACTTGAGACCATCATCAAATAAGCCAAAATATCTATCTCCAATGACTTGACACGGATCCCAAAACCACCTATTGGACCAATAGGATCCTAGGCACTCACTTCATGCATTATGATTTCTAGGTGCCAGTTTGATGCTCCATCACAAGGAAAGTGCGCCCACACTTGCAAGTGTTTTTCTTTAGGATCTAGGCGCCAGTTGAAGGTTGTAGTTGCCAAGAAGAGCACCTAGCAAGAGGAAGTCTTTTGGAGTCTCCAAAACACATCAAACACTTGACTAACAACAAGATAACTTTTTCCCAAGTTAGGCACTTCAAGAGAGAAGTTAAAACATGAATAAGAGTGAATTTGTCTAGGTGCAAACTTAAGCTTGTTGAGGATACACATGGTGCCCAACATTTCTTGGTGATTTCACAAACTTCAAACGCCCAGAATTGTTTAAGGAATGCCCAATGCTCCTTCTTAATGATAGGCCACAAGTGTGAGGGTGGAATTGCACCTTGATGGCATTAGGCACTATCTAGAGTATTCTACTCCATGGAAATGTGTCTTCTTTCTTAGAGTCTTAATGAAAAGTCCCAGAGGTTAAGATGCGCCTTGTCTTAATGAGGTGCAACTCTTGGGTAAGAAAGCTTGTAAAGTGTGCCTAACTTAGTGAGGAGGTTGATAACTTCTAAACCCTTCCTGGAACTTAGATTGCTTCAACTGAAGATCATCTTGCACCAATACACCACCAAACTTTCAATCATAAGATCAATTCAAACTTAGGCGCTCATTAAAAGTCTTTCCAATGTTGACGCATCTGAGAGGTTGAACTAGCAAGAGATGGCACCTAGCTTCCTAGACCTTGTTTCAATATGTTTGAGTTTGAAAGTTGACTCAATGGTATCAAGATGGTGCCATAGAGTCTTTGGACTAGTTCCTTAGAGTTTCAAAAACATTCTAGTTCCTTGAAAATTCCTCCTACATTCTTGGGCGCCATTTCAAGGTCCTGGAACCATGATGTGGTGCCTTATTGCTCTAGGCGCCCATTCATGATTGTGCAACTTGAGATTGGCACCTAGAGTGAATAGGCTTTCATCCTGACTTAATTCACTAAGGCAACCTCATCTTGAAGGCCAAACAACTTTTCCTACTAGAGCGCCTTGATTGAAGACTCCACATCCTTGGGCACTCATTTGGACAATTTGATGTGAAATTGGCACCTAGACTCCAAGCGTCAACTTTCTGCTTTCCAGACTTAGCCAAATTTTGAGTTTCTGACTTTGTTCGTGCAAAACAATGAGATTGAGCTAGTCAAAAACTAATTCATTCCCTCATCATTCTGAATTAGCCTTTGGGAATGAGCAATAGGCTAATCCATTCTTCACTTGATGATCAAGCTAGAAACGGGGACATGACAAGGTAAGTTGTATCTAATGACATCACCTAATTGAGCGCCTAGGAGGTATAAAGCTTAACGTTGACATGAGGACAAGTGCTTAGTAAAGGAGAGTTTCTCAAACATCTAAACATGTGAATGAAGGCATATAAATGCACTAAGTCATCTAGGTGCCATTTTCCCCTTGTGTACCCTTACTGTGCCTAAGAAGAAGTTGCAACTTTACACTGCCTCCTTGTGACGGATATTGGGGCATTAGAAAACCTTTCACCATGAGCAAATGTCTCAAAGATATAAATAAAATGAGAGAGGTTATTGTAGAGGCGCTCTATATGATTGCGTTGCCTTAGACGGAATGATTCTAAGTGACACAGTATTCGAGTAACATCTTGTCAAAGATTGCTACCTTTTTGCACTTTGGACTCTTCAGGGATATCGTCGATACAATGTAGCTCAGACTATTTTGACATGTTTGGGTGAAAAATAGGACAATACCTAGTGTAAATGTACCCATCCAGATGCGTTGGAATAGTCAGTTTGGTCACATCACGAGTAGGAGGAAAGTTACACCCCTTTGCAACTTTACACTGAATCCTTCTGACAATTTTTGGGGCAACAGAAAACCTTTCACCATGGGCAAATACCTCAGAGATATAAAAAACTGAGAGAATTTATTGTAGAGGTACTCTACATGATCGCGTTGCCTCAGACAGAATGTTTCTAAGTGACACAGTTTTTGAGTAACATATCGTCAAAGATTGCTACCTTTTTGCACTTTGGACTCTTCAAGGATATCATCAATACAATGTAGCTCGGATTGTTTTGACATGTTTGGGTGAAAAACAAAACCATGAATAGCATAAATGTACCCATCCAGACGTGTTGGAATAGTTAGTTTGGTCACATCACGAGCAGGACGAAAGTTACACCCCTTTGTAACTTTACACTGCTTCCTTCTGACGATTTTTTGGGCAGCAGAAAACCTTTCACCAAGGGCAAATGCCTCAGAGATATAAAAAAATGAGAGAAATTATTGTAGAGACACTCTACACGATCAAGTTGCCTCAAACGGAATGTTTCTAAGTGACACAGTTTTTGAGTAACATCTCATCAAAGATTACTACCTTTTTGCACTTTGGACTCTTCAGGGATATCGTCGGTACAATGTAGCTTAGGCTGTTTCGACATGTTTGGGTGAAAAAAGTACCATGACTAGTGTAAATGTACCTATTCAGACGTGTTGGAATAGTCAGTGTGGTCACATCACGAGCAGGATGAAAGTTACACCCCTTTGCAACTTTACACTACCTCATTCTGACAATTTTTGGGGTAGTAGAAAACTTTTCACCACAGGAAAATGCCTCAGAGATATAAAAAACTGAGAGAGGTTATTGTAGAGGCACTCTACATGATCTCATTGCCTCAAATGGAATGTTTCTAAGTGACACAATTTTTGAGTAACATCTGATCAAAGATTGCTACCTTTTTGCACTTTGGACTCTTCAGGGATATCGTCGGTACAATGTAGCTCGGACTGTTTCGACATGTTTGGGTGAAAAATAGGACCATGACTAGTGTAAATGTACCCATCTATATGTGTTGGAATAGTTAGTTTGGTCACATCATGAGCAGGATGAAAGTTACACCCCTTTGCATCTTTACACTGCCTCCTTCTGACAATTTTTGGGGCAGCAGAAAACCTTTCACCATGGGCAAATGCCTTAGAGATATAAAAAACTGAGAGATGTTATTGTAGAGGCACTCTACATGATCGTGTTTCCTCAAATAGAATGTTTCTAATTGACACGATTTTTGAGTAACATCTTGTCAAAGATTGCTGGCTTTTTACACTTTGGACTCTTCAGGGATATCGTCGGTATAATGTAGCTCAGACTGTTTCAACATGTTTGGGTGAAAAAAAGGACCATGCCTAGCATAAATGTACCCATATGGATGCGTTGGAACAGTCAGTTTGGTCACATCATGAGCAGGACGAAAGTTACACCCCTTTGCAACTTTACACTGCCTCCTTCTGACGATTTTTGGGGTAGCAGAAAACCTTTGACCACGGGAAAATGCATCAGAGATATAAAAAATTGAGAGAGGTTATTGTAGAGGCACTCTATGTGATCACGTTGCCTTAGATGGAATGTTTCTAAGTGACACAGTTTTCAAGTAACATCGCGTCAAAGATTGCTACCTTTTTGCACTTTGGACTCTTTAGGGATATCATCGGTACAATGTAGCTCAGACTGTTTCGACATGCTTGGGTGAAAAATAGGACCATGCCTAGTGTAAATGTACCAATCCAGACACGTTGGAATAGTCAGTTTGGTCACATCATGAGCTGGACACTAAAAATACATAACATGATGATGTAAAAATGTGTATATGTGTAAAAATGTAGTAGGAAATTAAAAAAAGACAAACCTTACAAATTAATGTGCATACTTACAACTCAATGTAACATGACTTTACAAAATCAATGTGAATACTTACAAATTAATCCAATGAACCATCCGGGTCTGCTCTACTCTTTAATGTGTCAAGTATTGTTTCATGGTCAGACTCACGCACTTTCCACAAGAATTTATTCAAAGGTCTACCCTGATACTTTATCAAATGAACATTGGATGCCACGACAAGGTTTGAGTAATGAAGAATCTTTTGATGAATGTCAAAGTCCTGAAATAGACAAACATTAACACTCTTATGTGGGTACCTTCTAAGCCATGTTCCAGTAATAACCACTGAGCCTGTAGGGTATTTGATGTTTTCTCCATCTGTAATAGGGGCCTCCAATTGCTTTTTGGCCTCAACACAATGACATAAGTAATAATCTATTCCCTCTTCATTATCTTCATCTGCAATAATTGCATATACATGCCCTGCATTGATATGTGTAGCAAATTAGATGAAATTAGTCAACATTATAAAAACACTGCAAAGTAAGATGACATTACTTGGTTTAACTAGATAAAATTAGATGCATATATGTGCCCTATATTACCTGGTTGAACTAAATCTAATATGTGGTCAAAGTCAACTGATGATTCCATCTATGTTAGTTCTAGTGTCATCGGGGGTTGATACGTGTCAAGTGGGCTAAGATAACTTAATTGCCATTCGTCAACCCACTCCTTTGATTCGCACTCATCCCAGACTTGAATTGTACAGGAAGAACAAAAGCATGACATCTTTCGCATATGGATACTCCATGAACCTACAATTGAGCTTCTAAAAGAGTGCATCTCATTTGATCCTGTCAGTGTACAACAGTCCTCATATGGTGCAATGTTAGTATCATCTATCAACCAAAAAAATCTACGAACTGAAGACTTGCCTTCATTACCTGGACCCATGGAAGCATTACACCACTCAATAATCAATTTTGCATCTGTCAACTTTGCATTGTCTTTATACTTTAACTCTTCTCATGAAATGCTCTTTTGATACATGCTCCCCCTTTCCATGCCCGGCCTCACGAAAGTTCCACATATGCTGAATACCTATAAAATTATGCCTCCTACTCAGCCAATAGAAATTCCATGAGTTCTTGAATTGTGATGCACAGTTATCCGACCATATGATATGCTGACTGAACGATATGCCCCTTCTAGCCAAATCATTGTAGAACACCTGAAAGCAACCTTGCATGAACTCTGTAGAATATATGCGATCATCACTAATATAGAAATTATACTCCCTTATGATCTTTCTGTCATCCTCTATACTATCATTCACATGAATGAATGTGATGTGCACAAATATAGAAACCTGTGTGGAGTTGTAATATTGTGATTGTACCTCATGCTGTGGCTGTAGACTGTAGTTCTCTGCAAAGTTGATGACTGAAACAATGGTACCAACCAAAAATGTGTCCTTGCATAACTTGAATTGCAAGTCCAACCATCGAGCTCTATGGGCATGTTTTGCATACTCATACACTATGCTGTCACAAAATATAGGCATAAACTGATACACTGGAATCTTTTCAATTACCAATTCACACCTCTTTGCTTCTTTACCATCTTTTGTATTGTATGCCACTATTTTATACTTGCCAAACTCTACTAGTTCATTTCCAACTGCATGTGTTCTTTCCATATGTTCACATATTGGCAAATGTTGCAAGCCACCCCAATAATGACATGTGCCATCCAAGCATAATTTCTTGTAGAATATTTGACCCTCCTCTCTTTCCCATAAAATTCTTGATATGAAGTCTCTTGAAGATGTCAGTGGGGAACGTATGGCACAACCCTCCAAAACATTGTTAGTATGCATATCTAAACATATAGACCTATAAGCATCAAAATGGTTAGAAAATTCAATATGTAATCTACAACAACAAGTAGTGTGTGTGTGATTTATCTTGACATAGAAAGGTTTTAGCATTTCAAAATATCTTTGACAAATTTTAATTTGAGGATACTTCTCTAGAAATTTACCATAAAACTATGTTTGAGTCTCATCCAAAAAATGCTTTGGATGTGGCTCATGGTTCTGACTACAGATTCTTCTTCTTACCACATCCATTTGATTTAGAGATACCCTTGTGTAATTCTTCCAAAAGTATTCAATTAGTGATCTCAATGCTTCAACAATTAGTTTATCTTTTCGGGGTAGTCTCCCCGAGAATGCCCATAATTCATTGGCATTAGTGTCCTTAATTCTTTGGCGTCTTCTAATGGCTCTTGATAAAGTTTTCCTATTAATTCTCAATTCTTGACTCATCTTTCTAATGAGATGAGCTTTCCTTGTTTGACTACTTACTATAGTCGATGTAATCACACGCCGTGTTGCATTACTATCTTTTATGCGTGATGTGTTACCCACACTCTCATACGCACTCATTAGATTCTTGACAATAGTTTTTTCACTTGAAGCCTCTGATGTTCTCAACCCAAGAATCTTCATGATGGACCTATACTTTATACTTTGCATCATTTCAATGAATAGTTGACATCTTGCAGTCTCATTTAACTTTTCAAAGAACAATCTCCAAATCTTATGAGCATATCTTCTACAAGTGCATTTTGGAATCTTACCTTCCATTGGCTCCAAAATATTCTCATCAATTTCAATCAAATACTTTGGCTTTCTATGCAAAATTCTAGGTGGTGTTAAGTTAGGTAAATTCATCTCAACATTAGGAATTTCATCAATATTTAACTGAGATGGGCTAGATGGCATACCTTTGATCAAGGATGGAATAGATGACGTACCTTGAGGTTGAGGTGGGAACAATGGCGTACCTCCTTTATCACATGTGAGTGATGATGTGCTCTCAACTTGAGATGTGGTAGATGGTGTCCCTACATGTTGACTTGCAGTAGAGGACATGTCTCCAACTATGGTATTCAAATCTCTCATAGCACAAAGTTTTTGTATTCATTCTCTTTGTGATGGTTGTGGTTCCTCTTCAATTGGTATGTCTTCATTTATCATGTCCAATTTCCTCTTCTCACGAAGTTCCCTCATAGCCACTACTTTCTTTGCATTCTTAGCTTCTATCTCTTCCTGTGTTGGTTTAATTCTTGATCGTTTCCTCGGCATGACGGATAATTTGTCTGTAGCATGATAAAGAGACCAATATTACTTGCTAAGAAATGAATACAACATAATAGTGGGATTGTATTTTTATTATGTTGTAAGAATTTATTCTTGTATAGTTTGACATCATGGTATGTTAAGGTTTGTTTATTACACATAATTATTAAAGAGCCCAAGTGTAGAAAATATACATGGTCTCATGTGAGATTGTAGGCTACTTTCTTGATTGGGAATGTGTCTATTTTAAACATGTATGATAAAGCATGATAAAGTAATTCAATCCAAATTAAGAAAAATGTAAAGAACATGCATGTAAAGACTTGACATACCTAAAAAATAAAGATTCGAATGGAGAGAGTAGCCAATTATGTAGTGTTTTTTTCTTCTTGCATCAAACTCCTCAACAATTTGAGTTTTTCACCACTTGCTTCTTTTTCAATGTTAAATTGAATAACACTCAAATATAATTACTAACAACAATACTATTAACCAATCTATAATGTTAAATTCCTAAAATTGAATCACAACTAACATTGCAACACTACAAAAATTGAAACTTGAATAGATATATATCAAACTTGGTGTGAAAACTATGTTATTTCCTCCTCCTCAAGTTGGCAAAGCAGAAAAGATGGTGGAAAGATCATGCAAAGGTGGTACAATGTGTCAAATGTGCATGTGAACTTCCTAAGAGCATGAAAGCACTTCTTTTTTGTTGGAGCACACGCAGAATCAGTATCAAAATAGAGCATGTGGGCCTGGATCACGGGGGTCAACACTTTTTTACTGTTTCTATAGCAAGACAAAATGCGAGTGCGTTATAATGCGCTCGTGTTTTGTCCTGTTATAGATTGATCACATCTTGTGCATTTCTCTTTCCAAACCTTCTCCTTCAGACTTGAACCATCACAAGGTTTTTGAGGGAGAACTTTTCCTGTTTCCTGCAAGAGCTTGCTAGAAGTTCTAGTTTGTAACAAATCCTTATCCAAGCATAAATAGTAGGGGTTCTGTCAAGCGATTGCCAATCCACTTCCACAAAGTCTCCTGAAGACTTCCTGATTGATTCCAAAACATCCACACCCCAAAACTTGAGAGGCAATCAATATAATCGAACCCATAAATCTACATTTGATGACTCATCCCTTAAATCTAATCCCTCATCCCTAAAACCTAAATACTATCCCTATTCCTAAACCCTCAACTGACTCGATACTATACCTTAAACCCTAATTCCTTATCCCTAAACCCTCCAACCCTATCCCTAATCCCTCGACCCTCAACCCTATCCCTAAACCCTTGACCCTTGAACCTCAACCCTCAACCCTTAACTCTTATCCCTCGACCCTTAACCCTATCCCTAAACCCTAAACCCTCAACCCTCAACCCTCAACGTCAAATCCTAATCCCTCAACCCTTCACTCTAATCTCTCAACCCTAAACACTATCCCTAAACCCTCAACACTATACCTTAAACCCTAATCCAACAACCCTCAATCCTAAACCCTATACCTTATCCCTAAACCCTGATCCCCCAACCCTCAACCCTAATCCGTCATCCCTCAACTCTAATCCCTCATCCCTAAACCCTAAATGCTATCCATATTCCTAAACTGTCAACTGACTTGATACTATACCTTAATCGCTAATCCCTCAACCCTCAACCCTAAACCTTATTCATAAACCCTAATCCCTCAACCCTCAACCCTAATCCATCATCCCTCATCCCTAAACCCTAAATGCTATCCCTATTCCTAAACCCTCAACTGACTCGATACTATACCTTAAACCTTAATCCCTTATCCCTAAACCCTCCAACCCTGTCCCTAATTCTTATACCCTCCACACTCTACTTTAACCCTAATCCCTCGACCCTCAACCCTATCCCTAAACCCTTGAACCTCAAACATCAACCCTCAAACCTCAACGTCAAACCCTAATCCCTCAACCCTTAACTCTTATCCCTCGACCCTCAACCCTATCCCTAAACCCTAAACCTTCAACCCTCAATGTCAAATCCTAATCCCTCAACCCTTCACTCTAATCCCTCAATGCTAAACCCTATCCCTAAACCCTCAACACTATACCTTAAACCCTAATCCCTCAACCCTCAACCCTATCCCTAAACCCTCAACACTATACCTTAAACCCTAATCCCTCAACCCTCAACCCTAAACCTTATCCCTAAACCCTAATCCCTCAACCCTCAACCCTAATCTGTCATCCCTCAACTCTAATCCCTCATCCCTAAACCCTAAATGCTATCCCTATTCCTAAACCCTCAACTGACTCGATACTATACCTTAAACCCTAATCCCTCAACCCTCAACCCTAAACCTTATCCCTAAACCCTAATCCCTCAACCATCAACCCTAATCCATCATCCCTCATCCCTAAACCCTAAATGCTATCCCTATCCCTAAACCCTCCAACCCTATCCCTAATCCTTATACCCTCCACACTCTACTTTAACCCTAATCCCTCGACCCTCAACCCTATCCCTAAACCCTTGACCCTCGAACCTCAACCATCAACCCTCAACGTCAAACCCTAATCCCTCAACCCTTAACTCTTATCCCTGGACCCTCAACCTTATCCCTAAACTCTAAAGCCTAAACCCTCAACCCTCAACCCTCAACGTCAAATCCTAATCCCTCAGCCCTTCACTCTAATCCCTCAACCCTAAACCCTATCCCTAAACCCTCAACACTATACCTTAAACCCTTATCCCTCAAACCTCAACTCTAAATCTTATCCCTAAACCCTAATCCCTCAACCCTCAACCCTAATCCGTCATCCCTCAACTCTAATCCCTCATCTGTAAACCCTAAATGCTATCCCTATTCCTAAACCCTCAACTGACTCGATACTATACCTTAAACCCTAATCCCTTATCCCTAAACCCTTGAACCCTGTCCCTAATCCTTATACCCTCCACACTCTACTTTAACACTAATCCCTTGACCCTCAACCCTATCCCTAAACCCTTGACCCTCGAACCTCAACCCTCAACCCTCAACATCAAACCCTAATCCCTCAACCCTTAACTCTTATCCCTTGACCCTCAACGCTATCCCTAAACCCTAAACCCTAAACCCTAGACCCTCAACCCTCAACCCTCAACCCTCAATGTCAAATCATAATCCCTCAACCCTTCACTCTAATCCCTCAACCCTAAACCCTATCCCTAAACCCTCAACACTATACCTTAAACCCTAATCCCTCAACCCTCAACCCTAAACCTTATCCCTAAACCCTAATCCCTCAACCCTCAACCCTAATCCATCATCCCTCAACTCTAATCCCTCATCCCTAAACCCTCAATGCTATCCCTATTCCTAAACCCTCAACCAACTTAATACTATACCTTAACCCTAATCTCTTATCCCTAAACCCTCCAACCCTATCCCTTAACCCTAATCCCTTGACCCTCAACCCTATCCCGAAACCCTTAACCCTCGAACCTCAATGTACTCAACCCTCAACGTCAAACCCTAATCCCTCAACCCTTAACTCTGATCCCTTGACCCTTAACCCTTTAAACTTGAACCCTAAAACCTATCCCTACATGCTCGACACTTGACACTATATCTTAAACCCTAATCCCTTAACCCTCATCCCTAAAGCCTCAACCCTAAATAATTAAACCTTCAACCCTAAACCCTATCCCTAATCCCTCTACCCTTGACACTCTTATTTAACCCTAATCCCTTGACCATTAACCCTATCCCTCAACCTCAACCCTCAACCCTCAACCCTCAACTCTCAACGTTAAACCCTAATTCATCAACCCTAAACCCTAATCCCTCAAACCTAAATCCTATCCCTAAACCATCAACCCTCAATACTATACCTTAAACCCTAATTCCTATCCCTCAACCCTCAACCCTCAACCCTTAAAATGTAAACCCTATCCCTACACCCTCAACACTTGACACTATATCTTAAGCCTTAAACCCTCATCCTTAAAGCCTCAACCCTCAATCCTTAAACCTTCAACCCTAAACCCTATACCTAATCCCTCTACCCTCAACACTCTAATCCTAACCTTGACATTAAATGCTAATCCGTCAACCCTAAACCCTATCCCTAAACCCTCAACCCTCAACACTATACCTTAATCCCTAATCCATCAACCCTAAAACCTAATCCCCCAATCCTCAACCCTAAACACTATGAATAAACCCTAAACCCTCGACACTATACCTTAAACCCTATGAGAAAAGCTTTGTGTATGTTACATCCACAGTGAGTAATTAACAGTTGAAATCAGAAGGATGATCATTATGAGAAAAGATTTTCGTTGGGGTACATCTATGGTTCTTTCTGTCCACCCCGCACTTAGGGAAGGTATATTGTTATGAAACAGGCAAATAATCTCCCATTGTTTACTAGCTCTATCCACAATAACTACTAAACTATACCTTAAACTCTAATCCATCAACCCTAAACTTTCAACCCTAAACCCTATCCCGAATCCCTCTACCCTCAACACTCTACCTTAAACCTAATACCTCGACCCTTAACCCTAAACGCTATCCCTAAAGCCTTAACCCTAAACCCTAATCCCTCAAGGTCCTAAACTCTAATCGCTTATCCCTAAACTCTAAATCCTATCCCTAAACGCTCAACCCTCAACCTTAAACCTTAATCACTCAATCCTTATCCACCCCTCTCCTCCCCTATCTGGCTCACTCCCATCTCTACCCTCCTCTACCCTCGACACTATATATACGTAAATATAGGCATACATAGATACATACATGCATATAGGCATACATAGATACATAGATATATACATACATACATATAGGCATACATACATACATGCATACATACATACATATAGGCATGCATACATACATACATACATGATTAATAGACTTCAAGGGAAAAAAATTTAAGGAATGCACTCGCGTTATGTCAAACATGACAAACAACAGACTTGCGGAAAGGGAAAAATGCAAAGCAGAACATAACGCGAGCGCGTTATAACGTGCTCGCGTTATATCTTGCTTTGGGAATCCCAAGCCTTGGGCTTGGGATTTTCTTTGGATTTCTAATCCAAAGGCTTGGAGTGCCTTTTGAACAGTCACATATGTGTTTTTCCATATTCTTCAAGATTTCACATAA
The DNA here is from genome assembly GCA_027924645.1 of Cunninghamia lanceolata. Taxonomy (NCBI): domain Eukaryota; kingdom Viridiplantae; phylum Streptophyta; class Pinopsida; order Cupressales; family Cupressaceae; genus Cunninghamia; species Cunninghamia lanceolata. The sequence continues at coordinate 13,913,616 of BSBN01000892.1, forward strand.
TTTCGTTCGTGCTAACCCTTAGATTTACACGTGTTTCAAGGTCAAACAAATTGAACACCTGGGTAATGTTAGGCTTTCTCTTAGCTATTTGACGATGTGATTTTTTTCACATTTTAACAATGTTAAGCCTTTCATCTTTAATTTCTTTTGTTTGTGTGTCCGTTTTTGGGCAAAAACCACTGTTTGGTCTTTTTTTCATTGTAAATTAATTATTCATTGAAATTTTAAAAAAATTACATATTTAGAAACTAGACTCTATTCTACAAATATTTAAAAAAGAAAAAATAATTCTCAATTAGTTTTCAAAATTTATAGGGGTAGCACGGCTAAAATTCTATTTTTTAGGATGTGTCCACTTCGAAAATTAGTAAAAAATCAAATATTCATCAAAAAAATATCAGAAAAATTAGGCATAAACTACATGCTATTAACTAATTTCTCGCTAAAGCGATTTTAAAAATACCAAAAAAAAGTTGACCTTTTGAGGGAGCCACAAAACATGCTATGTTATGTTTTTTTGACAGAAACAACACCAATTTTTGTGGCTCCCTCTTTTGAACCCCTTAATCTATGCCATTTTAAAAAAAAATAGTAGTTTAGAAAGTAGTCTCGGAGCACTACAAACATTGTTTTGGTTGCATCTCCAAATTTTGAGTGTAACTATGCTCAATTTCTCATCCAATGCCAGTATTTCTTGATTTCAGAAAAAAAGTGGCCACTTAAGACCCCTTTTTGGCCCCCCATCTTCTTGTACTTACCCGTGACTAGAAACACGTTGTGCACTAGTAATTAGAAGAGTAGAAGAAACATTGATCCTGCCAATAAGTGAGAAAATGATGTCCATGAGAAAAGAATAATCATTAGCCAAATCTATGAAGGATAAATAAGCAATAACATTGTAGAATAATACATAAATGAGCAAAAAATCCTTATCCATAGAATAAAAGTACATTATTGCATTAAGAATGATACAATTAGAAGCCATAAAAGATATGATCATGTAAAAATTAGAAATGTGTGCATGTAAATTAGCTAGAGCACATGACCTATGAGAATCCATGATAAATAATGGCACTACAACGATGGGTGGATGGTATGTATTAGGTTTGAAGTAATGAAAGGATCAAGCCTTAAGGTCAAAAGGATATAAGAGATGTGTCAAATTTCATATGAAATTATAGAAATCAACAAACACAAACACTAGGAGAAAGTATGGGTTGGGTAGGTTGGGTAAAAATGAGGTCATATAGTGGATAACAAACCCTAAGATAACAATTCTATGGAGAAAAAATAAGAAAAGTAAATCAAAACCTAATAAAATTATATATATAAATTCTAAAAGAAATTAAATATCAATAGGCATAACCTAGAAGGTAAATCTCTAAGTCAAGAGATTAGGGGTTATATGATAATTTGGGCTCATGAAAAATGATTGACATAAATTATCTAGATTAGTAGTACATAAATGCAATTAGTAGGAAAACAAATAATCTAGATAAAAGAGTTGTGATGGATAATTATAAAAACTACATGGAAATTAATGTGATGGATAGGTGTACTTAAATGCGATGGATAATTATTGGTGGTGTCATGTTGAATCCATTCACCAATATCTAGTTAATTAATGCTTTAGGTTTAATGGATGTGTCAAACTCCATAAAGTCTCAAAATTTCCTATGGTTCAATCCCAAGTGTTATAGGTTCAATCTTAAATAGTGCATATTTGATCTAAAGCATGTGACTGAATGGTGTTGCATGGAAATGGTTTGAAACAATGTGCTTTAGTAAACCTATTTGTCTTTACCTTCTCATCAGCAACATGTGTCAAGGTAATGTCTAGGGGTACCATTTAGGATTTTTTTGACTTGATAGGTGAATGGGTTATTCTAAGTCAATGTCCTTTGGTGGCTCAAGTTAGTAGTGATGAGAAATATAAAATAAATCATTTTCCAAAAAGCATATGGCCTATATCATAACAATGCATATTCTTTGGTAAATTAAATTGTGATGTAATGATTTCCTCCTTATAATCCCATATAAAATGAAGTGAACATTGAATATCTTTCAATAGTGAAATGTTGCAGAGACATGTAACAAGCTAACTCATAATGGATAGTAAGAAAAGGTTGGAAAACAAAAAATTGAATTGATAATTCTAATTTTGGATTTACTCATAATGTGCATTGTTGGATTGAACTGGATTCTCAAAAATGAAGAATGGACCTAAAATGGTAATATCGAGGCATAGAGAAAATATACATGTCAATGTGCATGAGACAACAATAATGATTAGTAAATACAAATGTGTGGGAAAAGTAAATATGGATAGGGATCAGTTCACGAGCCAAACCTAGCACAAGAGTATGCCACTTGTTGATATGTGATTGCATTAGGAAATTCCATCAAGGAAAGCACAAAACTAAATAGGAAATGACTTGGGTATGCTAATTTCACCATCGGAATTAGTTTTAATGTTTTAAGCATTAAAAAAATATTTATAGTGTTCACTTCAAAAATAAATTATTAAAGTTAGAAAAATAGACACTTGAATAATTATCCTTCATGACAAAATATTAGGATTGGTGTTACTAGAGGCAATGCTAATAGGGAATGACATGCTTTTTTCTAGCAAGTTTTTATTGCCTTGGACACCATCTTATTTGTAGTTAAAATTTCCCCAAATCAATAAAACTACAAATGTGTTAGCGGCTTGGAGTACCCCAAACCTAAACATTTAATTAAAAAAAAAAAAGATTTAAATGGTTCACAAAGTCTTCAAAGAATCATATCCTAATAAGTACAAAGGTAATGAGACCAAAATTGTGTCTTGAACAAATTTGGTAAAATGAATGCTCCTCAATCTTTGACTCTTATCCAAATGATGTTAATAGTTCACATAAGTAATTGGGGTTTTTCCCCTATTTATAACTGCTCTTAAGAGGGTTGTATATTCTTATATACCTTCTTCAATTAAAATAACATTAATAACACGTGTGCTCAACTCACATTGCACATGTATTCTTCTGTACATTTTTGCTTTGTTCATGTGTGTGACATTCATTCCAATAAATGCACTCAATGCTAAAAGACAATTGTTATCTTGTGATTTCACTTCACATATGAGAAACAATAGCTAGTACCTTATGTGGACCACAATCGGTCTAATAAGGCCACGTATTCATTGACCCTTTCCAAGCCCCAAAAGCCACCCTTTCACATATGAGGAATGATAGCTAGTACCTTCCAAGGACCAGAACCGGTTTAGTAAGGACCACATATTCATTGACCCTTTCAAGCCGCAAAAGCCATCGTTATTTTCAACCACGTGAGTATTTGTGGGTGTTTAAGGCTCTTTAGAGTCTCTCCTTCGATATACAACCATAAAACTCCTCTTCAACTTGTTTATCATCACATTACTGTCATTGCACGAGTGCCTGCTTCGTCAAGGAGCAATCTTTGGCCCTATTCAATAGGGCTAAAATGTTCATTTCAATAAATGCACTAAATGCTAAAAGATAGTTGTTATCTCTTAGTTTCATTTCACATGGGAGGAACAATGGCTAGTACCTTCCGAGGACCACATTTTCATTGTACCCTTTGCAAGCCCCCAAAAGACACCGACTTTTTTCAAGCACGCGAGTATTCGTGGGGTCCTTCGCCTTCTTTACAGTCTCTGCTTCGGTATATAACCATAAAACTCCACTTCAACTAATCTATCATAACAGTACTTTCATTCTATGAGTTGATGGCGTTCCACTACGTCGTTAAATTCTTGATAGAATAAGTCCTCTGGTGCATATCTAGGTATCTTACATGAATGAATTATGAATTATTTTAGCTTATTCAGACTTGTGCATTACATCTCTGTTAAAATCCTATATTTTACTTAAAAAACAACTTTACAAGCACAAATCAGAATCCAACTGCCAATCTTGTAGGCACAACATACAGGAAATTCACATCAGCGTTGTTAATCGTTGCAAGAGATTATCAACTATGTTCCTTGGATTATGGAAAATGGGCTTATTACAGTACTTTACAGTATTATACTTAAACATCATCCATTTTAATGGTCAAACAGTCAATGGGAATTTTATATCTCATCCACAATAAAAAGTGATAAATATTTATCTTAATTTTATTGGCCAAAATTGACTTTTGAGTGTTGAAATGGATGAAGTTTAATAATAACCGCTTTACAATACATCTTTCATTCTCCAATACCTAAGTAACTCCAAGAGCATACATGAATTCAACATAATTCTACTTTGTGTTACACTCACCACAAATGTCTAAGACATTTGTCCAAATAATATGCATGCCCATTACCTTCTAAATTTTTTTCTAAACCACTAGTGTACCCAATAGAGCTCTTAAATCCTATTGTCCATAAAATAGATTTGGAAACATCCATGCAACTCCTAGCCATGAGTGCACAGGACATAAAAAGAAACCTACACATAGCAATAAAACTTAAAAAAACTCTGTATAGAAGATATGTCAATAAAATCTAGGAAGAAATCCCTTCTCATATAACTCCTTCCTCCAAGCACAACAAGAATAACTAGCTCACACACACCACCTCCCAATAGTTTAACTAGAATTAAGCTCTAATACCACCTAATATGTAGATTGGGGTAGTTATGCTTCAACTTAGTCACAAAAAATAAGTTTACAAATGCCCACATTGTCTAGTCCTTCAAACACACATAACATGCCAAGGAAATATGCAACTGGCGATTAGAGAATTAGACATTCAACAAATGAAAAAATATAGAGATTGTAACACAAAATATTGCTAGAGAAACCCATTAATGGGAAACATTCTAGGAGGATTATAATAACCTTTGTGCCACTATTAGAAAACATTTTTACAAGTGTTATATGTCTCAAGGGCTTATACAAGAGCTTTCATGACAACTACCATGCTCCCTACACCTATAAAATATTAATGGTACAAGTATAAATCTCTAACAACCCATGCTACAACAATGGAAAAGACATTAATCACCCAAACATATGGGGAAAATGGCATACACTAGTTATTATTATTATTATTTTTTTTATATATTGAACCAAGCTATATTACACTAGTTATTCTTATAATCAACAAGATGAGTACAAAACATGTCCAAACTATCCAAATTGAATAAAATACTAATTCCCCCCATACCTGAAGAACACTTACATCCCTCAATATGGAGGATTACTATTGCTTCATACAACAAATTCAATTAGACTTCCTCCACCAATTTGAAGAGAGCTTGTTTTTCCTCACTTCTCCATTCAAAAGCATATAAACACCATGTATAGACCTCATAAGCTCTAAAACATAGGGAATTGAAAATCCAATTGTTGCAATGGAAGCCAAATGATATGATGCTATAGAAATTCTCTCAAAAATCTTCATTTCCCAAATCTTAGCCCATAGATAGGTTCCTTCATCCCTTATATTAATAACTAATTTTTTGGGGGTGAATGTAGGTTTTCTAGGGAAAATGCATGTTTGCCAGGGTGAATAAGTGATTTACACAATTTTGTCTACATCTTTTGGAGGCCCTTACCTTTGGAAGATCAAATTTAGGTGCATTTTTTTTTGAAATTGCACTTTTTTAGGGCTATTTGAATATGTAGTAAAATTTTACTTTTGATTCCATCTTCACATTCCTTTGGTCTTACATTTTGATTGCATCTTTGAAAACCTTGATGGAGATAAATAAAACCCAAAGTTTGTCTCATACACCAATGAAGATTTTGACATGTCCCATACTATCCCAAAACATCTGTAATAATGAAATAAATTAGCTCATGTTTAAAACAATCCCTACACATTTGTTTGATGATGAACTTCACTAATGATTTTGGAACCTAGATGTCATGATTATTTCATGACTGAAATGTTGAATAAATTAGGATTCATAGGATCCTTGGTTCCATGGATGAGCTCTGACTAAGTAAGGATCTAATAATATTGATGATCAATAGACAAGAGTATTTAGAGCATCCCACATGTGTTTCTAGAAGTTATCCTATGTCTTCAAAGTGGTTTACCTTATCATCCAAACTTGAGATCCTAGACATATTAGAATACACATAGTGCTAAAATAAAAAGAGGTCATAAAGTATGATCTAAGGTGAGTCCTAGAATCAAGCAACTGAGTAAGGTACAATTTAAAAACTCCCCATTTTGATAGGCTTCTAATGAAAACAATTATTAAGCATCAAACGACAAGTCCAACTAGAGTTAACTATGTGTCATCTTCATAGATCTTAGAGACATAGATAAAGGTGAATCTATCAACTTGCCCATTCCTATAGCTAACTAGACCCTAGATCGATAGGGCTAATTGGAGAGTGCCAAGTGTCAGCAATAGAAGATTGTGCCTTATTTAGAATGACTTGTAATCCATGTAATTGAATTAGGGCACCTAGAAAGGACTTGTCACAAGAAAATTTAAAGCATTTCTCTAACCCACATGAATATGTTATTTAGATTTACAAGGTCATTCAAACATTATCTAAATTCTTATTCTAGAACCAAAGGCATGGGTAAAATTAAATATAGAAATTGTCAGGTTCAAATAAACTTGTATCACAAGTCATTCTAATTATTACTGTCTTTGTTTAAGCAATTTTTAAAAAATATAGTATTGGTAGTTATTTGGGGTGTTACATAAATGCTACAACATTTTGTTGATCTAGACCATTGATCTAGACCATTGATCCCTATAATACTCATGAGTTGATTAAATTTCAACATTATAAATGGGTTGGATTAATTTAATTTAGAGAACAACTTGAAATTCCATATCTATATGTTTAAAATCACATTTGGAACTATATTACCAAGTTAATTTCTTATGGGAAATGAAAAACTTGGCTATTTCTTGAGATACCTATAACATGTCAAAGGGTTGTATGAATATCTAATTTTTAAATTGACATTTTTAATGTATTGTGAAGTCTAAACTACTTTAGAACATCAAATGGATTAGGCATTGCTAAATAGGCATCATCAAACTAAATGTATACATACATAATAATATGAGAGAATATAAAACTATTTTTAGTATAATGAAAGAAGAGACTGTGGCTTTAACTAGACAAAAATTATAAAATCCAATGAATGAGAATATAAAAATATTTTTAGTAATAATGAAATATATGAGTAATAATATTAATCTTTGACACTACTCATTGTGTGTAAAATTTGATAATACTAATAAATAGGGATGGTAAACATGAATCCTAGAAACATTAAAAGAATTGATATTGGGATTAGATGAGACATCCTTTGATATAAAATTTACTCAATTAATTAGGTAAATCAATGTTGCCACAATAGTGTATGCCACTTATGGAACATCTTGGTTTTTGTCTAAAATCACATATTTTTTAGTAAAATTAATTATTTAAGCCTTGAAGAGTTCCATCTAAATGGGTTTAATTGAATGGGGTTAGATAAAGCCTCCTTAGATCAAATCCCCTTGGAAATAACCCCCCTCATCTTAAATCAAACCCTTAGTGGATTCTCCTTTGCACCTATTAAAACACTGAAAAAAAACCAATTTTGCTTCACCTTTTGGGGGATCAATTGAAGTTATTTAGAAATTATATTTTATAGGTATGTAGCCCATAGTATAAGCTTTCCAAAAAGTATGATATTGAATATATTTCATTTGATTATCATATTTATTTTCTATTTTCTAGTGAACATAGGTTTATCATTGAACACCAAGGTCTCTATTCCACACACGCAAAAAAATATAGAAAAAATTTCTAAAAAATATCTGTGCACTAGGTATTGATGTCCTTGTTTTAACAAAAAATAAGAAGTTAATTTGGATACATAGAGAAAAAGTTATGTTATATGGCATAAACCTATGTTTGAATTATAATTAATCTCACTTCAAAAATTATTTAAAAAAAATATGCAACAAAAGATTATGAAAAAATATTTGCGCACTAGATATTTGTGTTACAAATCTATGTTTAAAATTTTAGAATATTTTCCTTTCTATAAAAAAAAGTTATGTTAAACATCACTTTTTAAAAATGTTGTTCATTATAAAAATAAGTTATTAAAAGTTACATAAAAAAATTCACAAATAATTTCTTAAATTAAAAAAAAAAAAAAAAAAAAAACATTTAGAATCTACACACAAAATCTCAAAAACCACTAGTTCACATCTCTTCAAATTCTTAATGTATTAGTTGCTATAGGTGTCATAAAGTGAAAATTTGGTTTAAAATGCTAATTTCAATGTCCCACTTTGGTCAAAAAGTGAGACAGTATTTTGGGCTGACCCAAATTAAATTATCCACATATCAAAATATTTTGAACATGTTAAGAGGAAATAAGAAATAAAATCTATTGTTGGGAAAACAAAATTGAATATAACTACGTCTACAAGATGCTCACTTATAACACATATAATTACTCAGTTATGAGAATCATAAAGATCATTATATTAACAAAGTGAAATTGATGGTTTGCTATTATATTGATAGCATCATCAAACTTGGAACTTATTTAAAAATTAACTTACTATATACTTTTCTTTTAAGTGTAGGAGTAAAGTAATATATTTGAAATAAACTGAAAAACCCCATAACATTATGATTATTCAAATGGTATGCCATAGCTCCATGAATAGTAAAAATGTTCATGGGAAAATTAGTAACACAATCCAAATATAAATTGAACATATTTTTGATATATATAGATAGATAACATTCCTCATAATAGGAAGAATGATTTAATTCTAATGGCAACTAATATTACTACAAGCATAATTGATAAAAAAATCTATTTGATAATTATTTTTGTAAAAATTCATCAAGCATATCTGATATTGAATTTGTACATTAATGACACTAAATGTTAAGATGGATGGGACCACATGGAGTAATAATTCCATGTGACTCTAGGGGAAATAATTTTATTACCATGTGATTTATGCATAAATTTCTTTTCATTCTAAGCATGACATGGTAGTTATGGTCGTGCTGACAATTAATTATCACTTTTATTATTTTTGCATATCATGATTTCACAATATTTATGTTTTTATTATAAAACATTTATAATCTTTTGAAAATAACCTTTCTCTCATCTTAATCAAGGCTAATTAAATAAAATGGATACATTTCAATATAATTAATGTTATTTTTAAAAATAAACACAATGGATTTAGGATATTTCATATTAAGAATAATGATAAGAAATTATTCCTTAATATTTTTTTTCTTATTTATATATATCTTTAAATATTTTACCTTATTTTATTCATACATATTCATCTATATTAGTCACATATCACACCTACCTTTACATCTATTCCTATATATACATATTTTATTACATTCACTTTGATTATCTATTTATTACACATATCAGTCTATTTGTTCATAAATATCCCCTCTTTATTATAGAAACTTTATGCCTTGTGTCATTTCTATGGGCATGACATTGATCCCATAGTTGTAGACTTGACCCTTGAAATTTTAAAATTCTAAATATGTAATAAAATTTCACTTTTGATTTCATCTTCACATTCTTTCCAAATATGCAATAAAACCACTTTTGATTCCATCTTCATATTCTTTTTGACCTTACATATTTGAGACCTTGAATGAGTTTAAATCAAACCTAAGAGTTGTATCATTCATGAACAAAGTTTTTGAGATGTCCAATAACATTCAAAAACATCAATAAGCATTAAATAATTTATCTATTAATGTCTAGAGACATCCTTGTATACTAATTTGATGATGACTTAACCAACAAGTTCCTTAACAACAAACTACAATCTCAAATGACATGTACAAATGTTAGCCACATCCAAGTTTTTGAATCACACCTCCCCAATGAAGAGCCTTTCCTCCCGCAAAATCTTCTCAACCCAAAGAATAAGATGAAGAATCGTTATACCTACTCATCCCTAAATAGTGTTGAACCAAAAAATGGCATTTGACCCCTTTACTATTTTAGGAATCACACGAACACAATTGAAAAAGAAAGCAATCTATAGTAACCATTAAAAGCATTCCTTAAACAACTTGTTCCTTACTCCAATACAACACCAACTTATTGGCCTTAAGAGAAACCTTGGATTTTTTTCCCTTGTTTTCACTATTCCCACAAAGTATGTAAATTGTGCATATTTCACCTTATAGCTTCATATGGGTGCACAACTATTAAAACTATGCCTTTCACAAAGGAAAAAAAAATGAACCAACCAATATAAACATTACCTAACTAGGACTTTTATAATCTTGTAAAACACTTAGAAGAAATCTACACCCTCTCAAACAATAACTTGATACTATTAACAATAGAAAAAAGAGCATAAAAGACAGATAGAGTGCCAAATACCTAGGAAAATCAAAGAGGATACACAACTTCAACATAATTATACATCAACTTACACTCACCACAAGTGTCTAATGCATCTCCCCAAATGATATGTGGTGGTACCTACCTAGGGTTTAGGGTTTTAAGATGGTTTATGAGTGTTTCTCCTATTTTCCCTTAAAGCCTTAAGTCTCATAAGTCATGGTTTTAATTTATGTTCTAATCTGTTATTGACTGTTTAGCCTAGGTTACCAGTCATCCAAGTTACAACCTTGAGTCTATTGTGTCATGAAGTGACTGGCCACAAGACCTAGTGTTTACCCTTTGTTGCCCATCAAAGTCATGTTCTTTATAAAGTTTATAAGTCCTAAGTCTTTATGGGGGCCCGAAGATGCCACATGGTAGGATGTCGAATGCCCACAGACCACTGATGCTGACATCATACCTCCACTGCACGACTGCGAAATGAGGACAGGTGTAAACTATATCATGGCCTATGGCCATAAGATCAATTATTCAATAGAATGAAGAAGATTGTGCCAGGTGTTAAGGGATCAAGTGAAGAGATGGGATCAATAAGAATCGGATGGTAGTGCAATGTCGTAGAAGAATCTTGTCTACAGGAAAGATTCTATGCGTGATTGTGAGATGGTGAGACGTAGCCAGTTCCCGGAAGAAAGAAAAAGGGGTCTACATAGTGAAAATCCATGTGGAAGCTTTAGTGTGCACTTGCGGAGCCAAAAGGAGGTGGCCCACTTTCTACTGCGCAATTGTGATTTCATGACATGTGGCAGTCTTAAGTACCAATATTTATTTTGATTGTTGAGACTGCCCAAATGGTACGATTTCATTGGCAATGGAGTTTTCAATGGAGTTAAATGGATTTTCAAAGCATTTCAAAGCGTCGATCTTGTCATCCCTAATCAAATCAATGGTCTGCATTCAAAATTGAAATTATTTTTAGTTGCAAATGTTTCTTTCAAGCATTGGGAAGGAAAATGGTGAGTGTCTCTTAAAAAAATTAGATCCTAGGTTTTTCGAGGTGAGCACAATGAACTTCCAAGGGGTTACAACAAAAAATTGTTATCTTCATGAGGAATTTTCATTGTAATGGGATCAAGTGGCCCCAATCTTTAATGTAAAATGAAAATGTAACCTACTAAAATGTAATGTGCTATAAAACAACATAGCTCTTCGGTTCTATAAAAGGGCTAGTCTTTTTTATAGGAGGCAAACTTCAGAGGGGGGGTTCTAGGATTTGGATATAGGAGATCCACATTTTTGGGAAATTGCCTTTTGCAGGAGGTGACTAGATTTTGGGTTGCACAGAGACATATTTTCTTTGTAAATGAATAAATTTCTGAATGACATTGTTGTTTCCATATTGTGTTATATGAGAAACACTTGCTATGTGTGATATTTGTGATTTTATCCTTGGGTATGAGAATTTCTTTTGAGTTAACTTTCTAAGGGTTTCTGATCTCATCAATATACATTTTCTATATTGTATGTTTGGTATGTTGCCTCTATCCAAGGAATGGATTAAAATGCTTTGGATCAGATATAAGGGGAAATGTGTTGTATGAGGGATTAGTGAAGAAGAGTCATAGGTAATACCTTTTCTTGGACATATTACTATAAGGTAGTAATACTATTATTTTGGGGTCCTTTAGATATGAAGTTTTTGTTGTCATAAGGAAGCATTTACATTGTTGCATTTGACTCTGTTGCCCTAGTAAAGCACCGATCTCGAGAGAATTTGCCCAAAGGTCCAGGAAACCTAATAATATAAAGACAAATAATTTGAACCATATTTATTTTATGTTTTGTTTTAGTTTAGGTGCTGCATGTTCTCAAGTCTAAACAATGAGGATAATCTAAGAATATTGTCAGTCTAGGGTTAATCTTGCATATCTTGGTGCATATATGAGAACATTCTGCCTGATACAGTGAAAGACAAATCTATAGCATAATAAGAGAATACTTCCTAGGTGCAGTAGAAACTAAAGTGTAGGGGAGATAGGTGAAAAACAATCTCCCACTCTATTGTCCAGGTCTCCATTGAAATTGATCATAAGAACTGGCAAGTATTTAGAGTTTGATGTGTATAGATTTGGGAACCAACATAATTGTGGCAACTTTACTAGGGGCATGCTTAGTTATCCATTTGAAAAGATTCAAGCCATTATCATGATCTGATCATCAGGGTCAGATATTGAAAGTCTTCATACCCAGAGAAAGAGTTTATTGCAGCATGTTTAAAGGCTCTTAAAAGGTGCTCTTCTAGCAAAGTGAATCCAGAATACAATTGATCAGGAAGCATCTTTTAGCTTCTTGATCTTTTGTCCTCTTTGGAGATGTGTTGACTCTATTGTTGAACATGTTTGAAGCTGCAATATATTCCCAGGTACTTCAGCTCTTTCATTCAATATGATTAGTTTAGAGCAACATTCCTAATCATATTCTTAGAAGAAGTTGTTCTCTGCTAAAAGATACAAAGCTCTCAATTTTAATGGTATTCATGGATATCCAATATGGTTCCTAGTAAAGTTAGAAAGTGCTTGCTAAAGTATAATGGAAAGAATTTTGAATTAGCAGACAAGCGTCTGCAAGTTTTTTGTGATTTAATGGATGATTTTGAGGTTGAACATGAATATGTTGTTATGAGGCTTTTTGTTCAAAATTTGCAAAATGATGCTAGGGACTAGATTTCATTCTTGCTTGACTATTCTATCTCTTCAAGGGTTGAGCTCAAGTTGCATTTTCTATAACAATTTGGTGAAAAAACTTATGTGATTTCATTAGTTAATCAATTCAGGAACAATAAAAAAGAAAATGATGGGTTGGTTCCAGCCTTCGACCTAAGATTTTTAAAATTGCTCAAACATATTCCAGAATATATGAGGCCGAATGATGCATTATGTGTGACAATCTATCTGGCTACATTTGATGAGGAAATGAGTTATTTGATGAGAGATAAAGGGCCTACTGCACTTCATCAAGCCTTTACAATTACAATGAATATTGAGAATAATCAAAAATATGAAATGCCAATAGGATACATGTCTGCAAGTGTTGGATATTATAAAGCATCTTCTGCAGATGAGAAATGTAAATAAAAGAATCAGACTGGTTTTAGAAATGAATGTATTTCTATTGTTCTAGTTTGCGCACCATTGCTTGATGTGAATTATGGAGAGTTTCAATCAACTTGTGAATAGAATGCAAGTACTGTTGATCCTAAATTTTTTGTTCAATCATTGCTTGATTTGATGAAAAAAGGAGAATCACCCTATGCTATGTATACATGATTAATGAATACTTTGTTAGAAATCCTAGAGTATTGCAAACTTGAGGATTCTTTGTGCGTTGATTTGTCCTATGAAGTTTATGAATCAGGTTTGAGCACTTTGCTAAAGGAATTGAAGCCTCAAATTCTTGATCTGATATTTGCTTGGATTGTGATTATGGAAAGAGCCAAAGGTGATTATGTAGGAAGAGTTATGTCTTAGAATACTGATAGTAGTCATGCTATTGAGCAAAGTCATGGCATAATGCATAAAGATGAAGAAATTGTGGCAAAAAATGAAGGCACATCCTGCATTAATAAAAATGACTGTTGTGATAAACCCATATGAGAGAGATATACAAATACAAATTGCATATATCATGAGATAAAGGATATATATGAAGATGTATCTTGCAGCTATGTTGATGTTGAAGAATCAAAAGAATACATAGATACTAGGTATGATGCATTCATAAGTGAGTATGTCCTAGCTGTTCATGATAGTTTATATGAAGCAGAGATGGAGGTTTTGGTCTTGCATGAACATGATACTTGCTCATCTATGAATGATCCATTAGGTGATTAGGCTTGTATGGATGATGAATATGTTGGTTCTACTATTGATATTGATCAAGGCAATAATATGGAGATGGAAGTATTTACTTTCAATAATGAATGCATTAATGAAACTATCTACTCTGTTGAGGATGGACAAGTTTCAGATGTTCATATTGATACAACAGAGGATAGTATTGATTGTGATATTTGTGGTAAGGGTAATTGTGAAGATTTTGATAATGGACCATATTCTGAATCTTTCAAGCCTTCTTTTGAAGCATTCTAGGTGGAGTTTAACGAGGCAATTGTTGAACAAAATAATGAGGGATATGAGGATGTTTCTAAAAGTGAGCTTTTTCAACTTGCTCGTCATGATAACTATGAGTATGATCAGTTCTTAATTGATTATGATTAATTGTATTAGCATGCTTTTCAAATCTTTACTCCAAGAATGAAATTTTTATATGAATGTTAGTTTTCAAGAAACCAAGTTAAAATGATGCCTATGTATGAGTATTTCATGTTCAATAAAGAAGGTGACTTTTTGTTTGAAAGAGGAAAAACTCTAGGTATAAATTCACTGGTTGTGTATGAGTCTTTCACTTTCTTTGATTTGGAGTTGATATATGATAGAGATAACCAGTAGTAGTGGTCATCAGAGATGTCTTATGATTGCTTCAGATTTGGTAAGGAAGTAAAATATGAAACTAATAGTGGCACAGTCAGAAATAGGATGATATGCTCCCATGATAGTTTCAGTGAATATGGTGCTTCTAAATTTGAAATGGAATAGTTTGATGAAAACATGATATTTGACACAGGTAAATATTGGTTTTTCATTTTTGGTGCCCTGAGGCCACCAAATGAAAATTGAAGGTATGAATTTTGATGTAGGATGGAGCATTTACAGAGTAGCCCAATGGATTAGGCACATGGTCTACACCCCAGAGACTTTTGGATCCTCACCATGCCTCTAAGAGGCATGCATTCCCAACTGGAGCCAATGGAGGTACCTGCCAAGGGTTTAGGGTTTTAAGATGGTTAATGAGTGTTTCTCCTATTTTCCCTTAAAGCCTTAAGTCTCATAAGTCATGGTTTTACTTTATGTTATAATCTGTTGTTCACTGTTTAGCCTAGGTTACCAATCATCCAAGTTACAACCTTGAGTCTATTATGTCATGAAGTGATCGGCCCCAAGGCCTAGTGTTTACCCTTTGTTTCCCATCAAAGTCATGTTCTTTATAAAGTTCATGAGTCCTAAGTCTTTGTGGGGGCCTAAAGATGCCAGATGGCAGGGTGTTGCAAGCCTGCAGACTATCGATGCTGATGTCATAACTCCATAGCATGACTGCAAAATGAGGATAGGTGCAAAGTATATCATGGCCTATGGCCATAAGACTGATGATTCAATTAAATGAAGTTGAATGTGCTAGGTGTCAAGGCATAAAGTGAAGAGATGGGGCTAGTAAGGATCAGACAGTAGTGTAGTGTTGCAAAAGAATCTTGTCTACAGGAAAGATTCTGTGTGACCATGAGATGGTGACACGTAGATGATTCCCAGAAGAAAGAAAAGGGGCCTACATAGCAAAAATCCATGTGGAAGCTTTAGCATGCACCCGTAGAGCCAAAAGGAGGTGGTCCACTTTCTACTACGTGATTGCGATTTTATGACACGTTGCAATGTTCAATACCAATATGCATTTTCATTGTTGAGACTGCCTGATTGGCATGATTTCATTAGCGATGGACTTTTCAATGGAGTCAAATGTATTTTCAGAGCATTTCAAAGTGTCGATCTTGTCATCCCTAATCAAATTAACAGTCTACATTCAAAATTTAAATTTTTTTTAGTTGCAGACGTTTCTTTCGACCATCAAGAAAGAAAAATGGTGAGCTTCTCTTCAAAAAAATTAGATCTTGGGTTGTTCGAGGTGAGCACGATGAACTCTAAAGCAGTTACAACAATAGATTATTATCTTCACAAGGAATTTTCATTGTAATGGGTGCGAATGGACCCAATATTTTATGTAAAATGAAAATGTAACTAACTAAAATGAAATGTACTATAAAACAACATAGCTCTTCATTTCTATAAAAGGGCTAGTCTTTTTCATAGGAAGGCAGACTTCAGAGCGGGAATTCTAGGCTTTGGATATAGGAGATCCACATTTTTGGGAAATTGCTTTCTGTAGGAAGAGCTGACTGGATTTTGGGTTGTAGAGACATGTTTTTCTTTGTAGATGAATAAATTTTTGAATGATATTATTCTTTCTAGATTGAGTTATATGAGAAACACTTGTTGTGTGTGTTATCTGTGATTGTCTCCTTGGGTATGAGCATTTTACTTTTGAGTGAAGTTGCTAAGCATTTTTTATCTCATCAATATACATTTTCTATATTGTATGTCTGGTTTGTTGTCTCTATTTAAGGAATGGATTAAATTTATTTGGATCGGGTATAAGGGGAAATGTGTTGTATTGAGGGATTAGTGAGGAAGAGTCATAGGTAATACCTTTTCTTGGACATATTACTATAATGCAATAATACTATTATTTTGGGGTCCTCTAGATATGAAGTTTTTGTTGTCATAAGGAAGCATTTACATTGCCGAGTTTCACTCTATTGACCTAATAAAGCATCGATCTAGAGAGAATTTTCCCAAAGGTCTAAGAAACCTAATAATTTACAGAAAAATCATTTAACCATTTTATTTTATGTTTTGTTTTAGTTTAAGTGTTGCATGTTCTTAGGTCTAAACAGTGAGGATAATCCAAGAATATTGTCAGTCTAGGGTTAATCTTATATATCTTGGTGCATATATGAGAACATTCTGCCTAATACAGTGAAAGACAAATCTATAGCATAATAAGGGGATACCCCTTAGGTGTGACAGAACCTAAAGTGCAGGGGAGATAGGTGAAAAATTATTTTCCACTCTATTGGCTAGGTCTCCATTGAACTTGATCAGAAGAAGTGGAAATTCTTTAGAGTTTGATGTGTGTAGATTTGGGAACCAACAATATGCACATTCTTTTCCTTATAAATTTGTTTTCAACCACTAGTTTACCCAATAGAGCTCTTAAATTCTATTGTTGACAAAATATAATTGGCAACATCCATACAAATCTTGTCCATGAGTTCACATGACACAAAAAGAAACCTACACATACCAATAAAACTTGGAAACCCTACATAAAAGAGATGTCAACAAAATCCAAGAAAAATTCCTTTCTTGTATAGCTCCTTCCTCTAGTCATAAGAAGAATAACTTGCTCACACACACCACTTCCCAATGGCTTAACTAAACCAAGCTCTAATACTACCTAATCTATAAATTATTGTAGTTTTTTGGTACCTAAATCACCAAAAATGGCTTTACAAATTCCCACATTCTATATAGTCCTTCACATACACATAACATGCAAAGGCAATATGCAACTGGCAATTAGAGAATTAGATGTCAACAAATACAAAATTATATACATTACAAGACACAGTATTGCTAGAGAAACTCAATAATGGAGGAAAAATCTCTAGGAAGAGTAGGATAACTCCTCATGGCACTATTAGACAACATTTTTATAAGTTTTATATGTCTCATGGGATTATACAAGAGCTTTCATTGCAATCACCATGCTCCCTACAACTACAAAATATTAATGCACAATTCTAAACTTATAACATCCCATGCTACAACATTGGAAAAGACATAAATCCTCCAAACATATGGAAAAATAGCATACAATAATCATTCTTCTCATTAAAAAGATGATTACAACACATGCCCAAATTATCCAAACTAAATGAAGTAATAAATCCTCCCATCCCTAAAGAACACTTACATTCCTCAACATGAAGGATTACTATTGCTTCACATACATCAATTTCAATTAGACTACCCCCACCAATTTGATGAGACCTTGCTTTTCCTCACTTCTCCATTCCAAAATATGTAAATACCAAGTATAGACCTCCAACAACCTCCCAAACATAGGATATTGAAAATCTAATTATTGTGATCTGGAAGCCAAATGATATGATGTTATAGAAATCCTGTCAAAAATCTTCATTTCCCAACTCTCAACCCATAGATAGGTTCTTTCATCCTGTTGGGACTGGAAAATTTAAAATTTTCCCATCTTTATACCCAATCATGTCTGACCAAACAAAAAATAATTCTCCCCAAAACCAGAAGAAACAACGGATATATCCCATAAAATCCTATGACTTTTATTACAAATAATGTAAAGGGCCTTAAATTCTTAACATTGGCAAGACTTCATGTTAGCCATACCGATTCATGAGAAACTTGTTGAAATGGCTATCAGCATGAGAATACGGGTCAGGGAGAAGATTTTAATGATCACCGATGGAGAAAATGATATCGATGGCTTTTCATCGGAGAGAAAGTTGTTTGCAAGAGACACTATATGGCTTCATGAGTGTTGTCATTGATGGCAACAAAGTCCATCCCACACATCCACAGGATATGGTATGTCTATACCAGAAGACAAATTGAAAAATAGTTTGGTCTGGTGAGCAAGAACAGAGCATGCAGCAATATTTAACAATCAGGTTCAGAATTCTCAGAGGAAGTATCCTAGTAAAGTGTGGACATGGGGAAGTCAATAAGAGTATCTTGACTGATAGATTCTAGGAATTGAGCCTTTGGTGATGAAAGAGTGAAGAGACGTGAGCATCTGAGTATTGAGTTACTGTTTGGTAGAGTAGACTGTGAAAGACCTGAATGGCAGAGCATCAGACCTTAATCCGGATGAGATTTTGATGGTGATCAAGTTTCTTGAGGTATCATTCATGATTAGCTGACATGATTGATAACTTGTATAAGCATCTCCTTGGTACACATCACTTGGTATGCAAAGATTCAGCTGACGGATTAGAGTTTGGGAAAATATTGAGTGTTCCAGATGCCGACTAGAAAGTGGATGAAATCCTTGGTGTGGATATATATACCAAATTGATTTCGGTATGAAGGTGTGTGTGGAGTGTAGTGGTGTGTGAAGAAAAGTAGAGAATCATTTGGAAGTAGTAATACAGGTCCAAAATGTAACTAGACAGCAACACCAAAGAAGAGGAAGAATCAAGTGCAGCAGATCAGTGTATTGAGCCTAACCGAAACTGAACCTCAGCATGTGTGCATGCTTCTCATTAGTTCAGGTATCTTGTTATTTTATATCTTGTAATAGTGAGCCTCTTGTGTGCAGTGTGCTCAGGCAGTGAGCCCTAATTGGCAAATGCCATTTTGTACAATTTTATTCTTTTAACAGAGAATACAATCTTGGGTTAGTCACCCCATGGTTTTTCCCTTAATAGGGTTTTCCACATCAAAATTATTGTCATGTGTATTGATCTTATTTCTGCTTTCATGGTTATGTTTTCTTATATGATTTGATGCTGCACTAATTGTTTGAGAAGGGCAGAAAGTTAAAGTAGTTAAGATAACTGATTCACCCCCCTCTTAGCTATCAACAATTGGTATCAGAGCCAGGTTCCTCCAAATAGAGCCTAACAGCTTGAGGAAGATCTAGAAATTCCAATGGATATGTATGGTATGAGGGAACAACTTCAATCTGCCCTAGATGATCTTGAGCAATCCTACTCTGAAGTCAATGAGTTGAAGGAAAGACTCAGACAAGCTGATGATTTCATAAATGAACTAAGAGAGAAACTAAGTATTTCTATGAAAAAGAGAAAGAAACTACTTCAACAGTTGGCAAATCAAAGTGAAGTAAATAACATTGATGAAGATCTGAAAGAGAAGAACAAGTTATGTGAGAAGCTATCAAAAGAGGTCACTATGGTAAGACATGAAATGGAATCAGGGGTTATAAAATTCACCCAAGAAATTGAAGAGAAAAGAAAAATTGAAGATGATCTAAGACAATCTCTCAAGGAGAAGTTGGAAGATTGCCACAAAATTGATAGAATAATCATGCATTTGGAAACTGATCTTGAAGAAGTAAGAGATAATGAAGAACAACTTAAGAATCAGATTGACACTCTTAAAAGGGATTTTCAAATAGCAAATGAATACAAAGAGAAATTCAAGATAAGCTCTGCTGAACTTGAAGTTCTTCTTCAAAGCCAAAAGAAGGTAGATGATAGGCAAGGCTTGGGGTATGAGAAAGGTGAAAGCTTCGGATCTAGTCAGAAAAACTCAGGATTAGGAAATCCAAGGAATAGGCCCAGAAGACCTCCGGTAAGGCAACCAAATGCTTAAAGATATCAATCCTTCAATAGATATTGCCACAATTGCAATAACTTTGGTCATAAAGCAAATCAGTGTAGAAAAAGAATGAATCAGAATAACTCATCTTTCTCTAGACAGTGTTTTAACTGCAAAAGGTATGGTCACAAATCTCAAGAATGTAGAAATTTACAAATGAATAATTCATTCAATGGTAGATTCTTTACATGCAATAGAATGGGACATATGACTAATCAATGTAGATCAAGAAGATATCAGTCAAATATGCAAAGAAATGTTGTTTTCTAGAATTGGAATAGATCCAATCATATTGCTAAATTCTGCAGAAGTAAGAATCAGGACAAAAAGGGTCCGGTGCATCATAATCAAATTCAAGACAAAGGAAAAGGAAAAGTGAATGCAGAAGAAATTCAAAAGGAGATGAACAAGATTTGGGTAAAGAGAAGTATAGAAAATGTTGGGGATGGATCCGCACCAGAAGCTGGTGCTGTTATTCCTTCTAGAAACTAAATAAGATGAGCTCTGGCTCAGGGGCAATCAAAAAGAAAACAAATCTCCCTTGCCAGATAATTGGTGCTTGAAATTGGAACAAGAAAAGTTGCAGATTAAAGGGTTCTCAAAGAAACATCTAAAGAAAGATTGATAAAGATATGGAAGATCCGCAAGAAGATTTGAAGAGTCAAATCCTCCAAGATTGATCTAGTTTAACAGTCATCTAGTAAAAATAGGATTATCATAGTTAGATCCAGTATGATTCAAATTTGAGGTATCTTGATTTGCGGATAGATCAAATGTTTGAGGAAAAGAAGATAGTTTGTTATTTATTACCAAGAATGACTCTAAGTATATCTCAGTGATTTGAAAATGATCTTTCTCAAAACAAGGAGAGCAAGGCAACTGGAATGACTTAAGTTGTACATTTATTGCAATACGAAATTAGGGTTTACTCAGAGATAAAAAGGTTCATCTACTCGTCATTTACACATTTGCACTAGTAAAAAGGATAAGAAGAGCTCTACAAACAAGTTTGCTTCATCTCTCTCAAGGATCAACCACAGAATTCAAGTTAACCGACGAACTCTTCAGCTCATTTCGTGAACCCTAAAAGTGTAAAAGGTATTTTCTATTCTTGAAATCTCTCTTTGAATCTTCAAGATGGCTACTCCAAATGTTGTTAAGATTTCTAATAGGCTGCACCATAAATTTAAGAAGCATCCCTACAAATCTTTAGAAGTGGATCCCTTAGGAGCCTTTTCTAGTATTCCATGTGGGGTTTTACATGTAGAAGATGTTAGGGCATATATTCATGCGAATATTGAAGAATTTGGGGAATCTAAGCTGGTTGATATCTATCACAAGCATTTGATAGATGACTCATTTGAACTCAAATCTCAGTATAAAGCCCTTTGGGACAAGCATTTTGCATAGTGCATTCACTTCCCCTATTTTACAGAAGATGAATGGGTCCGGTATGTTTTGAACAGAGTGCATGATAACTTCATATGGTTGAATGGATCATTCAAGATCACAAAAGATGCTATTAAGGTGGTAACTGGTTTACACTCATCCGGAAGGTTACCTATTCTCAAGTCCATCAAAAACCAAACTGTGAGTGAGGCTACCAGATCAAAATTTGACAAGAGGGCAATGACAATTGAAGATATCACTGATCCAGATATCAAATTTGCATCCATGATAATTGGTTACAAGATATATCACTCCAGCAGGGAAAATTTAGTACCCAGAACTGCAATTTACACAGCTTATCAGATGCTAAAAGAAAATGTTGACTATGATCTTTGTGAGCTTCTCTTAAACCAACTCTTGGAGAATCTGCAGAAGACAAAGAAGGACAAGAATAACTCTTTCAAATACGGTGGCTTAATACTCTGTCTATTTTTCTACTACATGAATGAGCTACCCGGATCTAGTGGTTGGATGTGGCAAAATGACAGACTAGTAGCCATACAAATCAGGGATTACTTGCATGGAATAGGTGATGCCAAGGCACAAAATATAGCACTATGGGGCTACTTCAAGAATTTTTAGAGTATGATGTAAGCAAGAAAAAGAATCCCCAAATCTCTAGTAGAAAAATACAAAGATACAGTATGCTTCATGGTGGATACTGTTCAATGTCTAATGGAGGCAGTGGAACCAAGGGTAGTTTGGATCATGCCAATGGGGTATGAAGTAGATGAGAAAATAGTAGAGCTACATGTTAAACACATGCTTAGTCAACCCAAGGATCCTAAGGTAGAAAGGTTTGGAACCTTTGAACAATTTAGTGTAAAGATTCATGTAGAGCTAAGACAACCGGAAATAAAAAGAAAAATGAGAAAGGAAGTAGAAGAATTTGCTAAAAGGCATGGAATTTCAAAGGAGGAACTTGATGCAAATAGAGAAAAGATGGAAAGGGCAGAGAAAGAAAAGGAAGAAGTAGAAAAAGAAAGTGCTCCAGAAGAAGCCCCCTCTCAGACTAGATCCTCTAAGAGCTCTGTACCTGCCACTGCTAAGAGCTCAAAGGCATCAAAACCGGAAGAAAAATAATCTGGTAAAGGAGAAAAGAGAACAAAGACAAAGGCTACAAGATCATACACAAGCCTCAAGGATGATGAAGAGACTGAATCAGATGAAGAGGTCAAGAAAATGAAGAAGAAAAAGAAAATATCCAGTGAACCCTTTACTGGTCAAGGCATAGAAGAGAAGGCAGAGGAATTTGTTTAGAAGCCTACTCTATCTATTGATGATGTAGTCAAAGTAGTCACTATGGATAGGAATTTGCAACCAATAACAGAATTCTATGATGAATATAATGATGCAGATAAGAAGATTTTGGAGGAAGCCACAGTTAAGTATTTGAATATATACAATAAAGCATTTATTGAAATCATCTCTCTAATTCCCAAAATCTTAGAGAAAGAACTTGAAATGAGAAAAGAAAATGCCAAGGCCAAGGACTTAGAAATTAGAGAACATATAGCTATTCAATTCTATCCTTCAATTACTCCAAAACAAATGGATATGATCTTCAAAGATTGCAAATATGAGTTCTAGAGTAAGGCTAGAATGATTCAACTCATGCTTGGAGAAACTGACAAAGTGGCAAAAGAAATAGAAGATATCCTTCGGAATGCTTTTAAAAGATTCAATATTCCTATTATAGAGGACCTAGGTAATGAATCCTCTGCCATGGAAGAAGAAGAAGAATCTACTATGAAAAATGGAGAAGAGGCAAAGGAGACAAGTGAAGAGAAGACTAAGGACATAGATTCCTCTGCTCCGGAAGAGGAAGTTCATGAACAAGAAAACATCTCTCCTCCAGTTTCCCCTTCAGACTCCGGATCTAGAGGAGAAGGAAGATTAAAAGAGAAAACCAGTCAAGAAGAAGAAGTAAAGGAAAAAGAAAAAGACTAAATAAAGAAGACCCCGGGAGACATTTCTGAGATTGTAGAAGGAAAGAAAACTTTGTCACTGGCAAGAGACACTATAGAAACTGTCAAAGATTTCTTGACTAAAGAGATGATGGAATTTGATGGACTGGAACTGCTTCAAGGTCCATTCAATTTTGACTCCCTCTCCCCAGTTCAAACCATGAAGCGAGCATCCTTTACTCAAGTAAAGGCGAAAGAAAAACTCCTGAAGTCTCACATGGAAGACTGTGAGCTCATAGAAGCTGCATCTAGTGTATTGGAAAAGATCATGCCATCCTTCCAAAAGGATCATTTAGCCTCCACATCCGGTAATCTAAAGTCTCTTGTAAAGTATTTTCATACGCATTTTGATTCCTTAGAGAAGTGAGCAGAAGAAAAGGTCCAGAAGGAGTTTTTAGAAAAGAGATTCTCCAAGGTACAAGGGCTAATAACAAATAATAAGAGAAATATGGACATTCGGATAAATAGCTTAGAAAATGCTTTCAAAGATGGCAGAGACATATATAAATTTTGCCTATCCTCGTCAAAAGTAACAAAGGATATTGATAAGAAATTGAAAGAGCAAGAGGATAAACTATCAAGTTTATCTCAGAATTTTGATTCTCTCACTTCCTCTATAATAAATCAAGAGTGTCAAACCATTGCAGTCATAAATGAAATAAAGAAGCTTGAGAAGGAGAAGAAAAATAGAGTCAGCAGGCTAAGTGAACTTAGAGGGATAATTATCCCTAAGTTAGAGGCCATGCATGAGGACCTAAATGATGCTCAAACCACAACCCAGACCAGTGATCTGACAGATCTGAAGAGGGCAGAAGCTTTTGCATTCCTATTGAGTGGTCACATCTCAATTTTGGATAGGATGAAGCTGAGTTGGGTGACAGAAGTTTTACAATTGAAAAACACTTTTGCAGATATACTTAAGTATATGTAAGTATAACCTGTTTATATACTTATGCAGCTAAGTATAGATTGATTTTTTTGCAAAATTTTGGTGTGTGGACCCCACCCTTTTCCATTGATGTCAAAGGGGGAGTGAGGAGCAGTGAAAAATGATGAATCCAACTAAAGGGGACCTCCGAGAAAAGTGTACATTAGAAAAGAGCATCAGCCAAGGGGGAGCATAGTGTAACACTTAGTCATTTTTCACTAAGTGTTGCCATCAATGCCAAAGGGGGAGATTGTTGGCAAGAGACACTATATGGCTTCATGAGTGTTGTCATTGATGGCAACAAAGTCCATCCCACACATTCGTAGGATATGGTATGTCTATATCAGAAGACAGATTGAAGAACAGTTTGGTCCGGTGAGCAAGAACAAAGCATGCAACAAGGTCTAATAATCAGGTCCAAAACTCTCAAAGGAAGTATCCTAGTAAAGTGTAGACTTGGGGAAGTTAAGAGGAGTATCTTGACTAATAGATTTCAGGAATTGAGCCTCCGATGATGAAAGAGTGAAGAGATATGAGCATCTGAGTATTGAGTTACTATTTGGCAGAGTAGATAGTGAAAGACCTGACTGACAGAGCATTAGACCTTAATCCAGATGAGATATTGATGGTGATCAAGTTTCTTGAGGTATCATTCATGATTGGCTGACATGATTGATAACTTGTATAAGCATCTCCTCGGTACTCATCACTTGGTATGCAAGGATTTAGCCGACAGATCAGAGTTTGGAAAAATATTGAGTGTTCCGGATGCCGACTAGAAAGTGGATGAAATCCTTGGTGCAGATATATATACTAGATTGATTTTGGTATGAAGGTGTGTGTGGAGTGTAGTGGTGAGAAAAGAAAATTAGAGAATCATTTGGAAGTAGTAATACAGGTCCGGAATGTAACTGGATAGCAGCACCAAAGAAGAGGAAAAATGAAGTGCAGCAAATCAGTGTATTGAGCCTAACTGAAACTGAACCTCAGCATGTGTGGATGCTTCTCATCAGTTCAAGTATCTTGTTATTTTATATCTTGTAGACATTGAGTCTCTTGTAGGCAGTTAACGTCTTGTGAGCAGTGTGCTCGGGCAGTGAGCCCTATTTGGCAAGTACCATTTTGTACAATCTTGTTCTTTTAACAAAGAATACAATATTGGGTTAGTCACCCATGGTTTTTCCCTTAATAGGGTTTTCCACGTCAAAATTATTGTGTCATGTGTATTGATCTTATTTCTTCTTTCATGGTTATGTTTACTTATATGATTTGATGCTACACTAATTGTTTGAGAAGGGCAGAAAGTTAAAGTAATTAAGATAACTGATTCACCCCCCTCTCAGTTATCAACAAAAGTTACCAGCCACGCCGATCAGTATAAGATGTTACTATCGGTGAATACTCTACAAGCCCTTCTGATAGTATAAATCGTACTAATGAGAGAAGTTATGATGATGTGACATTTCACAACAATCAAGAAAATTGAAATGCTTGAACAATTAATTACAAATGAAGAAGAAATCCTTTGAGATAACATTCGAAATCATTGCAATTAAGTCTAATAGAATTGTTTGAGAAGAGTAAAAAAGCAGAGACTTGAAGTAGAAAATAGGGGAATTTGATCAGAGCCACTGATAAGAGAGTGTCAAAACTCTACATTTTATTTTAGTTGCAGCAAGTTAGTGAGTCTCTTTTGTTTCTATGCAAGTTTCAAAGGAATCGCTGCACGAAATAATACGCTACGCGGGAGCTGCCAAGTGTCAAGCCATAGTTAAAGCTGTTGAATATTAATTTTTGTGTGGAGCGCACCACGTAGCAAATATTTTCAATGTTTCAAGTTTCAACTCTGCTGTAGATGTTGCCACGTGTAGCATGTAGAGGCCGTCCCTAAAGTTTTTTGTTTTGTGTGGAGTTTGCCACGTGTCTCTTTATTTAGCTATGGAAGTTGCCACATGTTTCTTTCCATATCATGTTTAATGCTAGTAAAGAGGATGGTGGGCCACAGTATGTTTCAAGTTCCAAGCTGCAGAGAATGCCACGCGATGGTCGCAGAGATAGAGTTATTTTGTTTCTGCCCCTTTTCAGTGAGAAACTTAAATATTTTAAAGTGATGTAGGTTGTGCCAAGTGTCAGCTTCTGCAGGGAGTTTCATAAGCACAATATGTTTCAAGCAGTAATGCAGGTGCCACCACATGTTAGCTAATGTGCTTGCAGAAGATGCCATCTGTCCCAATTTCTTCCTTTGAAAGCTAATGTATGATGAAGGCTATGGGACCCATTTTTAATCTATTTCATATTATAAATGATGCGGACTACGACATATGTCATAGGCAGAGGCCACTTGAGCATAAAGACACAGTTTTAAGGGCTTTGCGGAGGAAGACACATAGATAGTTTTGAAGGCTGTGGAATGCAACATGTGTCATTTTCCTATTGACTTCTGAGAGATAAAGGAGTTTCTCGTATTGATACAAATGTTGCCATCTGTCATAGTAAAGTTTCAAGTTTCAAGTGTGTAGGTCTCGCCATGTGTCTCTGTCTTAATGAAGGAGTTGTGCCACATTATATTTTGCCCCAACTAATGAGCGTGTAGGAGGAGATGACTATTTTAGATTCAGAGGATTGTAACTACTGGGGACTTCCAGTTATCTTTAGTTCCCTTGGACCATTCGAGATTCAATTGTTACAAACAATCTAGTGTCAGATCTTAGGTTATAAATATGTAATATTTGTAATAGATCAAGACACATATATATAGAGAATGATTATTTAAAAGATTCTGTTAAGAGAACCTTCAGGGGAACAGTAAAGAGACTAACTCAGGGTGAAAGCTCACAGAGTGTCCAATCTCTATCCATAGATCAAGTAACTCAAATTCAGATGGATACACTTGTCACAGTACTCCAGAATAGGCATACCAACATGATGCATTGGTTGAACCAATTTTGGGATAATTATTCTCAAAATTATAAAGCAATCCAAGAGCATGAGAGGCTTGACAAAAGGTTGCAAGAGAAACTCAGTGAGACACATGACAAAGATACTTCTGACATTGCAGGTACCTCTAGTGTGAAAGATTTGATTGAGTAGCATCAGAAGTTTTATGACTAACTTAACACTGACGCCAAAGAATGTGTTGAAGCCTCTAAGGCAAGAGTGATAAAGAATTAAAAAGTAAAGAAGAATGGAGTAAAGACTGTCAAGCAATATTGCATGAAGCTTTAGGAGCTCTTAAGGTCAAAGACTCTACATCTAGGGAAGGCTGCAAGCATTTGGAGAGGATGGTTATGATGGATGTGATCACAAGAAACACCATTAAATTTACTGATTCACATCATAGCCCGGAGTACTTAGACCATATTGCTCAGTTATATTTATGGTTTAATAGGGCCTAAGCATTGTTGTTTTATGGATGTTATGTTAATCTTGTCAAGTCCAAAAAGATTTCTTGGACAGTTATCTCTCTTCACAAGAATTTCTATATAAGTTTGAACACTTCATGCTGAATTATCATCGGCAGTAGAATATAATAGATATAGTTTACAATGTTTTCAAAAGACCATGTTGCAAGTATATTATTGAAGAAGTAAATTGGAGTTCTCTGATCTTGTGGTTTTATTCTTGCATCAATTGTTTGTTAAGATTACTCAATTGTGTGGTTGTCTTCAGTTTAGTATTTCCTTGTTATTCAAATTAATATATCAAGTATATAGTTAATTTGTCAATGCACATTTATGGCATCTATGTGATTGAATTAATTGGTTTCCATTAGAGGAATTAAAAATCCTTCTGATCAATCATAGTAACTTGGAAGTGTTAGTTTGGATTACTAAGAAGAACCATATAATTAGGCTTGCCATTCTGTCTCCAAGTTAATATTATCTGTTATTCTTGTGTATTTCATTCAATTGGTTCCTTTAAGAAAGGATTAAATTACCTTCTGGTGAATAACAAGAAATCTGATTATATTGGTTGGAAGAGTTTGTTAATCATCTCCTTTCACATTTATACAAGTTATAAACTAAAATTGTGCCAAACAGTTAGAATTACTATCCACTATAATCCACTAGTCTTACTCTTCCACTTGACTTTGTTTACCCAACAATGCACTGGTCTTATTTTCACTCATTATTTAAAATCATTTATTCAGTTAAGCACAGTCATAAAAATTCACCTTGATATTGTTTATACAATTTATACCAACCATACATTAGATATTAGAATTATTCAACAAGCTTTCATCTAGTCTACACCATTTGTCACTGTAGGTAGATCCATTTACTTAGTCAAAATAGTTGCATTCAATCTACTTTAATTTCCAAGGTTTACCCACCTAGGTGTAGCAGGACCTAAAGTGTAGGAAATCATCAAACCCTAAAGGCTAATTTTGTTGAGTTAGTTCAAAAACATTGCAAGTTTGATCATAGAGCTTGGCATCCTCTTAGGGCTTGAAACCTGCATTTTTTAGACCTAACAAATTGGGGACTCTGCTGGGGAAACAAATAAAAGACCTTAGTAGCAAACCATTCCTTTTATAGAGTCATTTCAGAAACTTTAATTTGGTAACTCTGCTGGCAATAAGAATCCAGAAAGATAATTTATAAACCTTTCCTATTTACAAAATAGGTGGCGACTCTAAAAACTATTACAACAAAAAATTAATACCAAATGGATGGTAGGAGATCCAAGATGGAAGGTAAGAAATTGCAATCATCTCCATCAATTAGAAACATCTCCAAATGAAATGGAGCTTCAAATTATTCTCACCAGGATAATAACCAGGAGGCTCAAGAAGATAATGTAGAACAAACTATTGTAATTCACAATAAGTTTACACCTCTACATGATTCAAATAAAAATCTCAATGGGGTAAATGATGACATATTGGCAAAATACAGACCAAGTCCTCAAGAACAACTTGACTGTGAAGCATGGGCCAAGAGGGAAATTGAGCAAATACAAGGAGAAGGGGTAAAACATGGATTCTCAACTCAAGAAATAAATGATAGCCCAAAGAGTTCTAGAGGTATGAATCAAGCACAACAGGATCTGCTCAGGCTCTAGGAAGAACTTGAAATGATCAAGATAGAGAAAACTAAGAGGTTGTTGTAACAAGAGATCCAACGGATAAAGAGTAGGGCTAAAACAGCTCCCCCAAAATATGTACGTCCACATAGGAGAAGCACTTCAAGGAATCCACAACAAAATTTACACCAAAATACAGGTGGTGCTTCAAATTCACAAGCATCTGAAAGTCATCAAAATACCATTCCTAAAATTCCTAGACCACCTACCATGCACAACACCCATCAACAAATGGCTAATCCTTACTCACCCCCTGGCCAACAATATTATAGACCACAAAATCCTTACGTAAATCCCCACATAAACCCACAACAACAATATGCCTATCATTAGCCCCTAGGTGGATATAATTACTATCCTAATCCACCACCCATGAATTTTCACCCTTAAAATCTCACAAACACATGTAGCCAATTTGATCTGACTGGATATCAGTTGTATCCATATCTTGTGGATAGTAATTGGAGGAATATAGTTCCCAAATTCACTGGGAATAGTGCAATATCAGTTGAAGATCACATCAGAGCCTTCAATGCTTTCATACAAGATATTGGTATGAACTATGAAGATGTTAGAATAAGGTTATTCATGATGTCCCTGACTGAAGATGCAAGAGACTGGTTCAACAGTTTACTTGATGCTTTAATCAGTTCAATAACCAATTTTCACAATCAATTCAACGAACAGTATGACAATCAATATGCCCCTGAGTTTGCATAAATTGATAAGTATCCAGAAATACCAGAATGAATCATTGTATGACTTTAATCTAAAATTTTCCAAATTACACAACAAAGTACCACACGGATCCAAATTGTTTGACCCAGCAGCATTAAGAATTTATATGAAAGCATTTCATCCCAAGATAGGGTACAAACTTAGAAATCGGTGCCCTATGACCCTGGTTGAAGTATAGAAAGTGGCATTAACTATTGAGAACAATAGGAAAACTGCAAGTATGGTTAGCAAGAGAGATAACCCTAGAAACCCTCAGAACCCATATGTTTAGTAGACTAAACAAGAAGGTCAGGATAGGCATGAAAGGCCTAGGTTGCATGATATGCCGTATAATACAAATTAGAAAGATGGGAGACCCATTGATAATAGTAGAAAGCAACATTATGGCAAGGATACCCCTGACCCTCTAAAAAGAAATATGGCACATATGGTAGAAGATAAACCTTGGTGTCTAGTGTGCAAATTACCAAATTCACCTGAGTATTGTGAGGTGGCTAAAACAGTACAACAAGAAGATATGTTATACAATTATAATAGAGATAATCACATTGTAAACATGATGCAAGATACACCATATTTGCTGACTGAAGCCTATTCTTCTATAGAGGAAGAGGGATATGAATATGATGTGGGAAACCAGAGACATCATATCAATATGGGAGAACAAGAAGTGTTCTCAGATCAGGAGGATGGTTATGAGGAACCTACTTATTATAACAATTAGCCATATAATCAATGGAGAAAGCCCACTGAAAATGAAAGAGAGGCTCTTACGATAGCTGCAATAGCTCAAGCTAAAAATGCCTGTAACTTAAGGAACCAGACAGTGAACGTTGAACAAGGAACACCTGGGAGTGTATTTATAAAAGATCACAATTACAAAAAGAATAATGCAAAGTCATCATTGAAAGAACTAGAAAAAGGTGGTAAGAATAAAATGAAAGAAAAATGACAAAATCAAGAAAAAGAAAATATAAAGATAGAAAAGAATGATTAGACTATGGTCCATTTTTTTGACATTGCTCATGCAATATCTTAGGTAGAAATATCAGTTCCACTTTTAGAAATGATGAAGATAGACAAATATGGGAATACAGTAGTTAAACTGATTTTAGACATACCAAGTCAAAAACATAAAGGATCTAAAAATAGAACAAACAATGTTCATCAAGAAACATTCCAAATGCCTGAGGTATACCTATGTGATACATTGACAAAGAATCCCTCATAGGTGGACCCTTTCTAAACTACGTTATTGATAAAAAAACAAGATAGTGAGGAACTGCATGATTGATTCAGGTGCTGCCATGAACATCATGCCAATAGCACTCATGAAAGAATTAGGAATGTGGGTTGACACTACATTTGGTAGGTGTTATGCAATGGATAACAGATCCATCCCAGTCATTGGTATTATGAGGGATGTGGAGATAAAACTTGCCTCATACCCTTAAGAAACATATAACATTGATATTACTGTGGATGACATCCCACCATATTATGGAATGCTTCTATCAAGACAATGGGCTGCCATGGTAGGAGGGAATGTCCAATTGGACTTATCATATACCACAATACCAGTGGGAGGTAAAGAAATCAAGCTGTGCAGGGAGCCAAGGTATGAAAATATTATAGAATGCTTGGATCAACATCAAAGAAATTTCTTCTATGATACAGATTTGGGAGCCTTTAAGGTTGAGAAAAATTAGCAAGAATTGAAGAATACTAATCCAATACACATTGAATCTAAGAACGAAGAAAATGATGTATGGAAGATGTATTTTGATGGTGCATGCAGCAAAATGGGAAATGGGGCCAGAGTAGTATTTATTTCACTAGGAGGTAAAACTTTCAAATACTCTTTTCTATTAACATTTGAATGCACAAACAATGTGGTAGAGTACGAGGCTTTGATCATTGGTTTGAATAT
Organism: Cunninghamia lanceolata; assembly: GCA_027924645.1. Classification (NCBI taxonomy): domain Eukaryota; kingdom Viridiplantae; phylum Streptophyta; class Pinopsida; order Cupressales; family Cupressaceae; genus Cunninghamia; species Cunninghamia lanceolata. The sequence goes on from BSBN01000892.1 coordinate 13,946,164, forward strand.
AGCCACAAAGCATAAAATAAAAAAGTTAGTTGTATATGATGATTCTGAATTGGTTACTTCCCAAGTGAGAGAGAAATACCTGTCAAAAAATAAGAGGTTGAAATAGTATAGGAACACAGTATGGGATGATATTGAGTTATTTGATGCCTTTTCAATCAACTGGATTTATAGGTCAAAAAATATTATGGCAGATTTTCTAGCAAACATCACATTAAAAAGGGATGATGTCACATTAGGAGGCATTATAGAGGTTGAATTCAAAACCAGACCCACCATCCCAAATAATATACATAACTGGCAAGTGTTTGATAATGATGCTGATATAATCAACTTCCTGCATTGTGCTGATCATAATGAAAGTCAATAGATTGATTTTAAAGCATTTGTAGAAGAACATGATGGGAAGGAAACCCTTTTTGGTCAAGAGATAGTTCAGTTGAAAACAAATAAAATACCTAAGGGACTTATCGCATTGGAAAAGGCATTTGATGGACATGATAGATTTAAAATGAAAAACACACCAATGGTGCAAAATGATCTTGAAGAGATTAATTTGGGGACATAGGCAGCCCCAAAGAATGTATATATTGGAAAGAATCTTAACCCCAAAATCAGAAGCAGGATCATCAACTTACTTAGGAAGTATAGGCACGTATTTGCCTGGCCATATGATGATTTAAAAACATATAGAGAGGATATGTTTCAGCATGAAATACCACTAAAACTAGATGCTAAACCATTCAGGCAAAAAAAGAGGCCTATCAATCCTACATTAGCTCCTAAGATGCTAGAAGAACTTACAAAATTAAGGGATGGAGCTATCATTAAACCCATTAGACATTCCTCTTGGGTTTCTAATTTGGTGCCTATTAGGAAAAAGAATGGTGATATTAGATTATGTGTGGACTTCAAGAATTTAAACAAGTCTTCTCTTAAGGATAACTATCCCCTCCCTAATATGGAAGCAATATTACAAAAGGTTACTAGATGTGAACTGTTGTCAATGATGGATGGCTTCTCAGGTTACAATCAGGTGAAAGTCAAAGAATCAAAGCAATTTAAGACTGCATTCACCACTCCATGGGGAACATATGTATATTTAAGGATGCCATTCAGATTCACTAATGTTGGAGCAACATTCCAAGGAGCAATAGATGTGGCCTTTGCTAAATTGATTAATAAAATCATGATAGTACATCAAGATGACTTGACAGCATATTCCAAAAGGGTTGAGGATCATTGTGCACATTTAGAGAAAATATTTATTAAAGCCCTAGAATATGGGATCTCATTGAATCCTAAGAAATGCCAATTTGCAGTGACAGAGGGGAAGTTGCTTGGTCACATAGTTTCAAAAGATGGGGTAAGAATAGATCCTGAGAGAGTGAAATCAATTGACCAAGTTCCTATTCCTAAAAATTTGAAAGCTATACAGTCATTTTTTGGCCAAATTAACTTTGTCAGGAGGTTCATATCAAATTTTGTAGAAATTATTACTCCCATATCTAGAATGTTAAAGAAAAACTTAGAAGTGAAGTGGACCACATAAACAATGGAGGCATTTGCTAACATTAAGAAGAGAATTAAAGAAGCCCCTATCCTGATATCCCCTAATTTCAATAAACCATTCCAACTAATCTCATTTGCCTCTTATCATATAGTCACGGCAGTACTATTGCAAAAAAATAATGAAGGACATGAACAACCCATCTCATTTTTTAGCAAATCTCTCCAAAATGCAAAATTAAAATATGACATTGTTGAGAAATAGGCATATGGATTGGTGAAGGCAGTTAAAACTTTTAGGCCATACTTGGTAGGAGCTGAAATCAAAGCATATGTACTTAATGCTGCAGTAAAAGATGTATTGGTCCAAATGGAAGTCACAGGTAGAAGATGCAGATGCATCAATAGAATTCAGGAATTCAATATTGAAATCTAGATCACTAAACTCATGAGAGGACAGGGTCTTGCTAGGTTGATGGATGAAAGTAATCTCAAGGCTACTTAAATATGTAGTGCTAATAATGTTGATAATACAAGTTCTAGCATTGAGCATACTCCATGGTACACTAACATTATATATTATCTAAAGCACATGAAATGTCTTGAGGGGTATGATGATAACAAAAAAAGGACACTCAAATTATAGGCCTCAAAATATGTATTTTTTGATGGAGATCTTTATTGGAAGAATAGAGATGGAATTCTATTATTATGCTTAGATGAGCATCAATCAAAACATATCATGAAAGAGTTACATGAAGTCATGTGTGGAGGTCATTTTTTGGAAAAGACTACAACCCACAAGATCCTAAGGGCTAGATATTATTGGCTTAATTTTTTTAATGATTCATGTCATTACACTAGGAAATGTGAAGCATGTCAAATTTTTTTAGGAAAGTTGAAATATCAGGGAGCATTGCCCTTAAAACCCATGCAAGTGGAGGCTCCATTCTATCAGTGGGGTATTGACTTCATAGGAGAAATTACGGAAAAGTCAAGTGGTGGACACAAATGGATTTTAGTGGTGACTGATTACTTCACAAAATGGGTGGAGGCTATTCCAACCAAACAAGCAACAAGTAGGGTGGTGATTAACTTTCTAATGGAAAATATTATATTTAGATTCAACACTCTAGTAAAGTTAATTACAGTTAATGGAATGTGTTTCAGATCTGATGAATTCAAAAAATTTTGTAGTACACATGGAATCACTGTGTCCTATGCTGCCCCTTATCATCCACAAGCAAACGGACAGGTAGAATCCAGCAACAAAAGCCTTCTAAAAATTATAAAAAGAATGTTGGATGGAAACAAGAAAGCATGGGATTCAAAGTTAAGAATGGCGGTATGGGCTGATAGGATTACTGTCAAAAGAGCAATTAGAAGATCTCCTTTTGAACTAGTATATGGAACACAAGCAAGAATACCATTAGAAAATCTACTACCAGTTTACAAGTTTGTTCTTCAGGAAGACATAAACATTCCTAAACCAATGGAGGAAAGGCTAGAACAGCTTGCAGAACTTGATGAAACAAGGAGACTAGCCCAAAAGCAAAATGTCAAGTTGCAATCACAAGTGAAATACCTTTTTGACAAAAAGGCGAAAGACAGGAAGTTTGAGATAGATGACTTAGTACTCATGTGGAATGCTAGGTGCCAAGAGAAAGGAAAACATGGAAAGTTTAAGGATTTATGGCTAGGTACTTTTGTTATAATTGGCAAAGGAGGTGATGACTCTTACTTTAAATACAAAACATGTCTGGAGAAGAGTAGGAACTGCCCATGCATGGACAATATCTGAAGCCTTTCTTTTCATAATTATGCATGAAGAGGATTGAGTGATGTCAGTGCATGGACAACCCTTAAGTAATTCTCAAAATACTTCTATTCCATGCACAATAGTCTAGGAAAATCAAAAGAGATTAGGATCTGCTAGTACATGGACAGTCCTAAGAATCTCTATATATATAAAAAAAATACCATGTACAGTAGTATAGGATCATCCCAATTCCCCATCATGTTCACCTCCACTTCCCATTCTCATAAAATCATCATCCCAAATAAATAAAGCATATGGTCTACTTCCCCAAGAGATCTGAATTCTTGTTATACTCACAAGGAGTATACATCCCAGATAGAGCCACTGTTGTTAAAATTTCCTATCTTTATACCCAATCATGTCTAACCAAACCAATAAATATTCTACCCAAAACTAGAATAAATAATTGATATATCCCATAAAATCTTATGACTTTTATTACAAATAATGCAAAGGTCCTCAAAATCTTAACATTTGCAAGACCTCATGTTAGTCATATTGATCCATGAGAAACTTGTTGAAATGACTATCGGCATGAGAATAGGGGTCGGAGAGAATATTTTAATGATCACCAATGGAGAAAATGTTATCGATGGCTTTTCATCAGAGAGAAAGTTACCAGCCATGCCAATCGGTATAAGATGTTACTATCGGCGAATACTCTACAAGCCCTTTCGACAGTATAAATCATGCTAATGAGAGAAGTTATGACGATGTGACATTTCACAATGATCAAGAAATTGAAATGCTCAAACAATTAATTGCAGACGAAGAAGAAATCCCCTAAGATAACATTCGAAATCATTGCAATTAAGTTTGACAGAATTGTTTGAGAAGAGCAAGCAAGAGGAGACTTGAAGTAGAAAATAGGGGAACTCGATTAGAGCCACCGATAACAAAGTGTCAAAACTCTACATTTTGTTTCAGTGGCAGAAAGTTCATGGGTCTTTTTTGTTTCTATGCAACTTTCAAAGGAATCGCTGCGTGAAATAATGAATTGCACGGAAGCCGCCAAGTGTCAAGCCATAGTTAAAGCTGCTGAATATTAACTTTAGTGTGGAGTGTGCCACTTAGCAAATATTTTCAATGTTTCAAGTTTTAGCTTTGCTACGGGTGTCGTCACATGTAGCATGCGGAGGCAGTCTCTAAAGTTCTTTGTTTCGTGTAGAGTTTGCCACATGTCTTTTTATTTAGCTGCGAAAGTTGCCATGTGTTTCTTTCCATATCATGTTTGATGCTAGTAAAGAGAATGGTGGCCCACAGTATGTTTCAAGTTCCATGCTGCGGAGAATGCCACGTGGTGGTCGCGGAGATAGAGTTATTTTGTTTATGCCTCTTTTTAGTGAGAAACTTAAATATTTTAAAGTGATGCAAGTTGCGCCAAGTGTTAGCTTCCGCGGGGAGTTTCAAAAGCACAATATGTTTCAAACAGTAATGTGGGTGCCGCCACGTGTTAGCTGACATGCGCGCGAAAGATGCCATCTGTCCTAGTTTCTTCCTTTGAAAGCTAATGTGCGATGAAGGTTGTGGGTCCCATTTTTAATGTGTTTCATATTATAAATGATGCAGACTATGACAGATGTCATAGGTAGTGGCCACTCGAGCATAAAGACACAATTTTGAGGGCTTTACAGAGGAAGACATGTAGATAGTTTTGAAGGCTGTAGAATGCGATACGCGTTGTTTTCTTGTTGACTTCTAAGAGATAAAGAAGTTTCTCGTATTGATATGGATGCTGCCATCTGTCACAGTAAAGTTTCAAGTTTCAAGTGCGCGAGTCTCGCCATGTGTCTGTGTCTTAATGAAGGAGTTGCGCCACATTATATTTTGCCCCAGCTAATGAGCGTGCAGGAGGAGATGGTTGTTTTAGATTTGGAGGATTGTAACTGCTGGGGACTTCCAATTATCTTCAGTTTCGTTGGTCCATTGGAGATTCGGTTGTTATAGACAATCTAGAGTCAGATCTTAGGTTATAAATATGTAATATTTGTAATAGATTGAGACACATATATAAAGAGAATGATTGTTTAAAAGATGTTGTTAAGAGCACCTTCGGGGGATCAGTAAAGAGAATAACTCAGGGTGAAAGCTCATAGAGTGTCCAATCTCTATCCATAGATCAAGTAACTCAAATTCAGATGGATACACTTGTCACAGTACTCCAAAACAGGCATACCAACATGATGCATTGGCTGAACCAATTTTGGGATAATTATTCTCAAAATTATAAAGCAATGCAAGAGCATGAGAGGCTTGACAAAATGTTGTAGGAGAAACTTAGTGAGACATGTGGCAAAGATACTTTTGACGTTGTAGGTACCTCTAGTATGAAAGATTTGATTGAACAACATCATAAGTTTTATGACCAACTTAAGACTGATGCCAAAGAATGTGTTGAAGCCTCTAAGGCAAGAGTGCTCGCATTGTTCAAGAGTGATAAAGAATTAAAAAGCAAAGAAGAATGGAGCAGAGACTATCAAGCAATATTGCATGAAGCTTTAGGAGCTCTTGAGGTCAAAGACTCTACATCCGGGGAAGCTTGCAAGCATTTGGAGAGGATGGTTATGATGGATGTGATCACAAGGAATGCCATTGAATTTACTGATTCACATCGCAGCCTAGATTACTTAGACCATATTGCTCAGTTATACTTGTGGTTGAATAGTGCCTAAGCATTGTTGTTTTATGGTTGTTATGTTAATCTTGTCAAGTCCCAAAAGACTTCTTGAAGAGTTATGTCTCTTCACAAGCATTTCTATATAAGTTTGAACACTCAATGCTGAATTATCATCAGCAATAGAATATAATAGATACAGTTTACAATGTTTTTAAAAGGCCATGTTACAAGTATATTATTGAAGAAGTAAATTGGACTTCTCTGATCTTGTGGTTTTATTCTGGCATCAATTGTTTGTTAAGATTACTCAATTGTGTGGTTGTTTCTAGTTCAGTATTTTCTTGTTATTCAAATTAATATATGAAGTATATAGTTAATTTGTCAATGCACATTTGCTGCATCTGTGTGATTGAATTAATTGGTTTCCATTAGAGGAATTAAAAATCCTTCTAATCAATCATAGTAACCTGGAAGTGTTAGTTTGGATTACTAAGAAGAACCATATAATTAGGATTGCCATTGTGTCTCAAAGTTAATATTATCTGTTATTCTTGCGTATTTCATTTAATTGGTTCCTTCAAGAAAGGATTAAATTACGTTGTGGTGAATAACAAGAAATCTGATTATATTGGTTGGAAGAGTTTGTCAATCATCTCCTTGAATGTTTATACAAGTTATAAACTAAAATTGTGCCAAATAGTTAGAATTACTATGCACTATAATCCACTAGTCTTAGTCTTCCACTTGACTCTATTTACCCAACAAGGCACTGGTCTTATTTACACTCATTATTTAAAATCCTTTATTCAGTTAAGTACAGTCATAAAAATTCACCTTGATATTGCATATACAATTCATACCAACCATACATTAGATATTAGAATTATTCAACAAGCTTTCATCTAGTCTACACCATTTTCCACTGTAGGTAGATCCATTTACTTAGTCAAAATAGTTGCATTCAATCTGCTTTAATTTGCAAGGTTTACCCACCTAGGTGTAGCAGGACCTAAAGTGTAGGAAATCATCAAACCCTAAAGGTTTATTTCGTTGAGTTAGTTCCAAAATGTTGTAAGTCTGTTCATGGAGCTTGGCATCCTCTTAGGGCTTGAAACCTGCATTTTTGATACCTAACACATCCTTTTTATTAATAATTCATTTTTTGGGGGTGGATGTAAGTTTTTTAGGGAAAATGCATGTTTTCCAAGGAGAATATGTGGTTTACCCATTTTGTCTACATCTTTTGGAGGCCCTTACTTTTGGAAGTTCAAAATTAGGTGTATTTTTAAATTGCACTATTTTTTAGAGTTATATGAATATGCAGTAAAATTCTACTTGTAAACACCTAAAATTGCCTAGTGCATTTATGTTTTCATCAACATCATTTTATTTTAAATTAATTTAATAAATCATATTTATTTAATTAATCAATCTAAATTCGAAAAATCTATTTCAAATAAATAAAATCAATATTTTATTTATTTAATTCCAAGATTATCCTCATTCTCATGAATTAAATAAATTTACTTATTGAATTCCCTAATTTCCTCTCATCCTATATTTAGTTAATTAATTACCATTAATTACATAATCAGTTTCCTAATTTATCCATGCACACATAATTATTTAAAATAAATAAATAATTATGCACTATCCAATTCAATCAAATTCAGTTAACTGAGTTAAACAATTTAGTTGATGCTCAATCAAATTAATTAACTATTTAGTCAATTTAGTTAACTAATCAATTAAAAGAGTTAACCCATCAATCAATCTAGTTAACTAATCAATCAAATCTACTTGACTAAAAAAGATAATTAGTTAAATAATTAATTTTTTCATAATTTAAATTATGCACAAATTAACTCCATGCATGCATACACATGACTCTAAGAAATGACTTATTATTCTCTTCAATCCATGTGACAAAAAGACACTCGTCAACTCTTCATGCATCTAAATCCTCTAAAAAAGCCATAGACATTGATCCTTAAATTTAATCTGCACCATTGATCATCTCTCCTAGAAATCTATAAATTCAACCTCTCATAAGCCATAATCATCCACAATTTTTCAATGCAGTGCTATGTTGTTAAATTGAGCACCTAACATCACAATCATCTATTTGGAGCACAAATACGTTTTTGTGCAATAAGGAGCTTGTGGGTGAGAACTTGGTTTATTGCTTTCATTATTTTTTATGCAAGTTCTTTAAGTCTCAATCTAAATGTTTGCATTTAAATTTGGAATTAGATTAGATGTTGATATTTTGGTTCTTACATTTATATTCCAAATTTTAATTGCATACATTTTGGCATGCCCAGTGGGACCCCATGGTCTTAATCTAATCTTGATTTGGTGGGATATTTAGCTTGATTTCATAGGTTTTTAACTCTCTTTTAGGAGGAATCTAGTGGTGAGCATTCACAAGAAGCTTCATGGGAAAAAATTGAGGTGCCCCCTTGCTTCTCACCATACAGAATCCTTCCAAACCCATTAAAACAACCTTTAAATCCTTAAAACCATGTCGAGTACAATCAAGACCATATTTAATTTCTTAAAACTATCTTCCAAATTGCCTAAAATTCCTTAAATTTCCAAAGCCACCCTCAAAATCACCAAAATCACTTTAAAAATCACCCAAACCACCTTCAGTTTACCCAAGCCACCATAAAAACTACTAAAACCACCAAAAGGGGTCAAAACCATCTTCAAATCTAGTGAAACCTCTTCTTTTTCACCAAAACCAGGGTTTCAATATAAGGCTTATTTCCTTTGGTGTCCCAAATCTTTGTCATATGAGACACTAGGGGTAACCAATCTAGTCCTAGCACCTAACACTAGGTCACCTGGGTGACCATGGGTCAGTCCACAGGGGGGCTAAGATAGACTCCTCTGTATTGAGCTTCTTAACTAGAGTGGTAGTTTTCAAACCTCATTTTGTTGGTCATACAGAGGTATTTTTTGAGTGATTAGTTTTCAAACTAGAATAACATTTCATGCTATACATCATCCAATGCCAATAGTGTTTTCTCAAAGCTCTCTATGTTTTCATAAAATTAATTTTCTCACTATTATCTCTAATTTGTTGTGTTTTTTGAATAGTAAAAGATTCATAATTTTCACAAACAAATGTGGATTTGGATAATTCTTTTTTTTTAAGTTAGTATTTCTTTATGATCTACACATTAGTGCAATTAATTTGTAAATTTTCTAATATAATTTGTGTTTTAGTCCAATCATTGGCATATCATCAATACTTAATCTCAATATATGTAACATATTATTTTAGAGATCTTCTTTATAATCTATTGTTTGTTGTGTTCTGACTTGTTCATTTTTATATTAACTTGTCCAAGAATAAATTTATCAAACTACTAACTCATTTTGTGCCACTATGTTTGTCTAAGATCACATCTTTTTATCACTAGTTTAATTGCACTATGAACAGTCTAAGGGAATGAACCATTGTATGTTTTATTTGTGAGGATAATTTTGTTTGTACACTATATCCTCGCACCCTTGGGTGATCTTGGAGATCAAAAACACATTTTCCTCTCTTTGTACTCTTTTTCATCCTAAGAGTCTAAGTGCGTATGTTTTCTCCTTGCACTGCAAGGTGATCTTGGAGATCAAAAGACTTAGATTTATTTACTTCTAGGAGTCATGGCTCCTAGGGATTGCATCACCCTAGGGGATGACCTCAATGACATGTTCTTGTCGGGTATATAAAGTTGGAGAGCAAGATTTGTACCTTAAAAGTGGAGCTATATATTTTGGCCCACATTGAGACCATGGCACTTGACAAAGTGAGAAATCACACGCCTTAAATAGCGCACTTGTTCACATATTTTGGCCTCATATACCTAGCGTATAATGAGGACATCCCCTAGTCACCTATATAGCCTAGATTAAGACCTTTCAACTATATTTCTTTTGTGGTGCATTGGTTAATAGTTATCCCTTAAAAGTTACTCATGTCATACTTTCAATTTTGTAGAGACAGTTCTCACCATGGGGAGGGAATTGGCCTCCATTATAAGGGGTGTATAGGTGTACCTAACCTTGCATTCTCTAAATATTCATAGCTTAGTAGATAGTATATTTTTAGGCCCACAAAAATTGGTACTCCCACTTGAATAATCTAGGGTGTTCATGTGATTGATATGCCTTCATTTGTGTGAAACATGTAAATTATCCCTTTAATTCTAAAATATTCAAAAATCTTGTCAAAGATGCAATCTAATATCTTGTACCTTAATCTAATTTCCCAATAACAATCCAACAAGGTATTGTGCCTTCATTCAACTCCAACAATTCTTCATTCAATTATCTAATAAGATCTATCACCTCATCAAAATTCATCCTAATTGAATCAATCCTAATCCACTCCACTTCCCACATAAAATCATCTAACCATTTCACATCCAACAAATCAATCATAGGTCAACCTAACCCATTAACATATCACTCTCATCCCACATCCATTCATCCGATTACCTCATCTCAACCTATTTTTCCACCATCACCTTATCACAAACAACACATCAACCATACCAACCTAATCCATTCACACATCAAACCAATCCCACATCAACTTAAATCCTATGGTCTCATATCAATCCACCAAACCACCATTTAATTTGCACCAAAACACATGTAAAAAACCTCCCACTTCTTCAAATATTATCCAACATCCATATCAACAACCTATATAGAATAATACCCATGCAAGGCTCAAAATCACAATAAAAGAAAAAGTCACACATCCCTTAGATGAGCTCTCCTATATCCAAATGATGATGATGAGAACCTTGTAGATCATGATGAATATGTCATATCCAACCAATCTAAAAATAATTCCCATACAAATCCCAAAATCACAATCAAAGGCAAGGCCATGCATCCATTGAATGAGCTTCTCCATGCCAAGACCAAAATTACAATCAAAGGCAAGGCCATGCATCCATTGAATGAGCTTCTCCATGCCAAGACCAAAATTACAATCAAAGGTAAGGCCATACATCCATTAGATGAGCTCCCTTATCCAAATGATGATGATGATAGTGTTGTAGATCAAGATGAATATACCAATGATGAAGATAACCTTGTAGCTCAAGAGAAATATACTAATAGTCCTAGCACAAGAAACTCCTTGCATCCAAAGAAAATATCTATTGGTCATTCTAATGTTACCTTTGATAAGGGAAATGCCACTCTAGCCTCTTCATCCTATGCAAATCCTCCATCCTCACACCCTCTGCACTCCAACTCCTCCCATCAAGCCAACCATCACCCAATCCAAACATCTAATTCACCATACAATCCTAACACATCCAAATGGTCCTATTTAGATTTTTCATTCTCTAATAACTACTAGCAAAGGATCCTAAGAACAAAAGTAAAAGTAAAGTTGTGGAGTTGTTCAACTCCACTCATCCAATGCCATCTCCCTCTACAACATGCACACATGTTGTCACCAAGAAAGTCATCAGTCCACCATCTCTCAAAAGCATCCAAGAGCCCACATCTACCAAGCCTCCCCAAAGGTCATCTAGTAACTTCCAAAATCAAACACTATAATACACTCCAATTCCTATCCTTCAACCTATCCAAGAGTCTCCCAGTACCATCCTTGTCAAAAATCAAGCACTATCATGCACATTGACACCCATAAATATTATCAAAGATCCCCTTATTCAAAGCTCAAGAAAAATCCCATCATCCAATGATGTTATTGACCATCCAAATAATATGATAATTATCCAAGAACTACCTAACCTATCATCCAATCTATTAGAGCTTGTTATCCTCAAAATTAGCTATGCTCATTTTGTAGGATGACCCCTACGAAACTTGTCTGTTTCATAGTCTACAACTCTAAGCACACAAATTGAGGTGAATCATCTTGTCCTCGTGCATGGTCCTCTAGCTCTTGAGAATCTATTTGAGTATCTTCTTGCCCTGGTTTCTTAAATTTTGCGCAAACAGATCAAATGGTGAATTCACTAAATTTGGATTTTTGGCAGCTTTAATGAGTTAGAAAAAAAAAATTGTTTTGCATGCAAGGGTAGTGAAAATCACCACCATTGCATATTGATGTTATATCTTATTACATGCAAGGGCAATGAAAATCACCACCATTGCATGTTTGGTGTTTTTATTATCCTAAATGCAAGGGTGGCAAAAAGTGTCACCCGTGCATCTTGTAGTTCACACTTAGTGCATTTAATGCACTTCGTTTGAATTTTTAATGAAGCATTTATATGATTTAATCACTTTTAGTATTTGTTTTATTCTTGTATTTTCATTCTTAAGACTCATCTAAGAATCTACAAACACCTATTCTTTCCTTCAGAGAGCTTTGACTTGTTCAGACAGATTTTAGTGATAACCTCGATTAGGGTTTTCAATTATTTTTTGACTCCTTATATTAGGTAAGTTCCTTATTTCCTCATTTTGTTTCTATCTCATGCATTAGGGTTTTCATGATTCATGTGTTTATGTGTGCTTTCAAAAATTGTTTTTCTTTGTTCATTTCTTCATTTCTATCATTTTGTGCTTAGGGTTTTGTTTTTATTATTGTTTTAGTTTGAAATCTTTATTTTTGTTTTTGTTTTGTGGTTTGAAACTAACCTATGTCGTCAGTGATTTGCACCATGTCTTCTATGTTTATTGTTTAAGTTTAAGTGTTTTTTTCTCTTACGCCTTCACACTTTCATGTTTGTCCTACATGTAAGGGCAGAAATTTTTCTATCCATACACAATCTCCCAATAGATTCCATATGCATGGGTGGTGATTTTCTATGCCGATGAATATGGCATTTTATAACAAATGCATGAGCGGTGAAAATTGCTGCCCATGCCATTGTCAATTGTTTGTCCTAGGTGTAGGGGTGGTAAGTCTTGATGCCCATACACAAACATTTAATTTTGTAACTTACAAAATGTTGAAGCGTTGATTTCATCTTCTTATACTATAGACCTACCTTCTTATATGCAAGGGCGGTAAAAATTGTTGCCTGAGCACAAATAAAAGCTTTTCCCTCATATGTAAGAGCGGGCTTTTTTTCCACCTAAACATATTTGCAAATGATTATCTTCTTATATGTAGGAGCAGCAAAATTTTCCACCCTAACATGAAAAGCAATACTTCCCTAAATGCAAGGGAGGCAATTTTTCCCACCTGTGCATTCACTCCCTTGAAATTTTCTAACTTAGGGAAATTTTCTAGAAGTTTCTATCCTTAGCCCACTTTTTCTCTACTCTTCATTTCAATTTCTCTCTAGCCCCTTCAAGTTCATGCTAATGGTCATGATTTCCAACTTTGTAGTTTCCTCATGTCCCACATTTTCCCTAACACTGCAGCCTCTTATTGTTGCAATTGCCCTTGCAAGATTGCCAAGTTGTCTTTCTCTATCAAAGGTGCTCATCATTCAAATGATTGATCCTTCATCTAAGAAAGTCAAAGCAATGAAGTACAAGCATCAAGGTGTGTTTCTTGTAACCTTAGTTGCGTCAAGTGTAGATGAGATACAGAACAAAAAGATTGGTCATGTTGATATGGATGAATTTGTAGACAAGACAAAGTAAGATAAACCTACTCACTACATGCGAAGGATTATTAACAGTAATATTCATTTGGTTGCTTCCTTTCCTATTGCTACACATAATGTTGAATTTGTTCTTCAAGTTTCCCACTTTTATAATAAGGATAATAGGACAATTGTGGATGCTCATGGCAATGTGATAAGGAGACTAGATGCAAAGTTCATGGATAAGGTGTTCATGTTTCCTATTGCAGATCAAGACTTCTCAATTGCTCAGAGAGAATATGATAAAGATGTTGAAAAATATAAAAGGATAATCAATACTAAATGGTTGAAAATTGCCAGACTAAATTTATCCAGATGGCCTAGGTGTTTTCCTAGAAGTGACTTTGTAGAGGAGGTAAGTGACTTGATATCTCTTCTCAGCAGAGTTAGAGGATTACCTTCATCTTCAACTTTTCATGAATGGGTGTATTCATAAGTCAAAATCATACTTGAAGAAAAATATAATATTTTCTAGGGTGAATAGATTAGCAATGCTCTTCATGATCAACTATGCAAGGTGTCAACTGCATCTAATTTCTACATGACATCATATCTTGTCTATGTAGCTGCTTCAGTGAGAAGCTTTCCAGGTTTGACATTTGAGGGAGATCAAAGGGTGGTGTCAGTCTACCAATATTATCCTTAGCTAGCTCTAAAAGGATCCATACATCATTTCAAAAGAGTGAATGATGCCTTCTTTGCAGTTTCCATGTGTTTATTTGATCCCTAATTAGAACAAAGAAGAGTTTCAGATGAAGCATGGATTGTTGTCAATGATTTTGGTTGTTTATATCTTTAGTTCCCAACTTTTACCTATTTAAGAGTTGGTTACTATCAAGGTTATCCTTATATGTTACCGAATTTTTTGACTGATAGGATTATCTTGATGGAATTGTGTAGACAAATGATTGTAGTGCATAACAAACAAATGGAATTGAAAAAGCCTGGATTCAGGTTCCCTATTGAAATTGGCAGGTATTTTGTTGCGACTATTGCAAAAGCTAAGGCTTTGGAAACTAAGATGCAATTGGTTACCATGAAGCAATTAAATATAGGACCCAAATTTGACTATTGAGGAGTGAAAGATAAGATCAAGAGGAAGACTCAATTCCATGAGCCAATGGTGGAGGATGTTTGGGTAGATTTAAGAACTAAAGAAGATATTAGAAAACTCAATTATAGTAGTTTAACTTTGAGACAAATTGAAGAGTTAGGTTTAGCTAATATCCCTAAAGGGATGGTTGATAATGAAGATGTTCTAAGTCCTAGGTATGTAAATGAACAAATTGCAAGTTCCCATTTGCCTACTGTGTTATGGTCAAAGAAAGAAATGGCATAATTCCAAAAGAGGTTTGAGCCTATCTTCGCCAACACTAATACATGGCTTCAAAGCAAAGGGATACAATTGAAAGACTTTATCACTAGATCCAAAGAAGAAGTTCTTTAGTAGACAAGGAAAAAGGTGGAAATAAGGACTAAAAAAAAGAGTGATGCTCCTAGTACTTCTAAGGCTCCGAAGCCTAGAATAAAATTTGTATCAAAAGGAGAGAAAGCCAAGGTGACAAAAGAGGAGTCTACTACCAAAGAAATAGAAATAGAAGAGAAAGATACTGAGGAACCCACTGCTAAAGAAATGGACACTAAAGAAAGGTCTTTAGGAGAAAAAGAGGATGAACGTGAAGTAGAGAAAGGAGATGAGCAGGAACATCCATAGGAAATAACCATGTATTCATCCAAAGACATGTCACAGGAAACTTGAGTCTCTTCTCCCCTACCCACTGTGTCTGTTTTAGTTTCTTTACCTATTATTTCAAAAGCTCCATTATCTCCCATTGTTATTCAGTCTTCTGGCTCTTTTCCATCTTCCTCTAGGACAATTTTTGATAGTCCTAAGGTTGCTTTTGATGTTGCTCTTCATTCTTCAGGGTCTATTCCAATCTTGTCTTCACCTTCCTATGATATTGGTGATTCGACAATTTTTGATCAATTTGTTTTAGGTGTTGAGAAAATTGTTAATGTGAAAGTGCCAGGTGTTGTATTTACAAACACTCCTCCAATTGTTACCACTACAAGTGTAAGTACAATTCCTTCTACACCTGCAATGGGGTTAGATCCAAATATTAGTACATCAATGCTTCCTTCATGGCTCTCAGCCTACACTCCTAAGAGGAAAAAGTAGGCTATCTCTCTAGATGAATTTGACTTTGGAAAGCTAATACTAGTGAAGGCAAAGACTTAAAAGAAACCCAACACTCTTTCTCAACTATTAGAAGACAAAGGCCACAAGTATGTGGAGATTGCTCAGCGACCACTAGATGCAACCATCAACAATTTCTTAATGACTTATTATTCTATCTCTAGAATTGAACTAGGGAAAATCACACATGAAAGTATCGAGGATGATATTCAGTCTACTCTCAATTCCTTGATTTAGAAATTTGATCATGAGAAGGAAATGAAGGAGCAATACAAAGCAACAACAGAGTAGTTGGCTACAGTAGTACGAAAGATTACTTTGACATCTTAGTCAATAACACCTAAGGCAATCACTATAGAAGATCCTGTTATTTAGATGGCGGAAAAGACACATGTCAAAGGGAAAGTGGTTGAACAATACCTTGAAAGAATGCATCTGCAAGGAGTGTCTCTTCTTACAAGTACACCTGAGAAGACAGGCATAATGGAAAAGATAAGGGCTAAGCTGGATGATTTAGTTGATGTAATTTCTCAAGACATTGAATATATAGATAATAGCCTTGAGAAGTGGATTGAGATGAAAAGGATGAAGATAAAAACTCTAATATCAATTGGCATTATTTCAAGTTGTGAATCTTATGTGGAAACTAAAGAGTCATTGATTCACCAAAGTAATGTTTTAAAATAATTGATCAAATATTTGGAGAGTGTTAGGGAGCTGAGTGAAGAAAGTGATGTTGATCTTCTACACAAATTAGAAGAGCTCCCATGCAAGTTGACATCTAAAGATCATTATTTTCTTCCTACTGATGAGATGATTCAAGAGTTTAAGAATATGTTTCAAAGGGAGTTTGAAGACAAATCTTTTCCAGTCGTCTCTCTAGATAATATTCTCAATAATCAATTAAATCTAGATAACTTGAAAGCCAAGTTAACCAGTCATGAAAAGGTAGCTACAATAGTGAAAGATGTAGTAATCAAAGCTCGAGTAATCTCCAAAAACACTATTGGTCCTGATAGCTTAGAGATGCAAGTAATAGTCACTATGTATGAGGCTTATTAGAAGAAGAATGGGAGTGCAAGTTGATCCAACTTTTCATGCCTTAGTTTATTTTTGTATTTTCATATGTATTTGGTTTGTTGTTTTGGACACTTTTACATGTACTTTTTCAATATGTAATTACATGTAAAAACATAGGAAGTCCCCAATTAATAAGGACTCCTTTGTTTTTGATAAGATAAGTGCCATAAAAGGGTGTCAATCCTAGTATAGAATAGCCAAAAAGGTGCACCAAAAAACTATTACAGTTTAAGAAAAACCATTAGAGTTTTAGCATATAATGAATGGAAGCTAGGTATGTGGAAAACACTTCCTACACTAATCTAATGAGGGAGGAGAGTGCAAATTCAATTTTATATTTACAATTACAACTATGTTAACCCATTAATAGTAATATTGTAGCAAACATATACATAAGAAAGTGAGACAAAAGAAGAGAGACACAAGATATACATGGGAAAACCCCTTATAGTTGAAAAATGCCACACTCCAAAACACAACTCAAATTTATTCTATAAAAAAAGAAGGTTACAATACAATCATAGAGCCAATGCTCTTGCAAGAGTCTTTGACACTCATATCTAGAGATAATCTAGTAGCATAATAATACCTATCAAACTTGTAATACATCTCCTCCAAGCACCTGTTTATATAGAAAATACAAGGCAAAATTGCCTCTATCTTGGAATCGACATCCAACTTGGCCTCATGGCCCAAAACCCATGCCTATGGACACTTGGTCAACATTGTAAGATGCTTTTGATACTTGTCCACACACCACATCCCAAAGAGGTCACCTATTTCTAAAATGGGCTATGATAGACACTCTTACGACTCTTACAACTATCATAGAATCTGTCATAGCTGTCATAACTTACAGCTGTAAGAGAATCTATCATACACAAGCTATAAATATTATATTCTCTTACAACAAGTCATAGTCCACCTTGGGGTACCCAAAGATTCTCTTTGACACATGTCTTCACCTATCATAGAATCTCCTATTTACAACTCTACATATCATAACTTTGTCATAGGAATCCATCATAACTGTTTCGGTCAACATTCCCTTACACAACATGCAAGATGTCGACACATGGAAAAATATTCCTAGCACAAAGTGGGATGCCTATCTCCTCATGTGAGGAAAAAATTACAAGTTTTCATCTTCCATGTATGATGACACATCACCGTGCCACATCCCACAAGATGAAAATATGAATTTACAATTTAATTTACAACATAGGCAATAAATAAATACATTACAATAATAAATGCAAGGAATTACCAAGGTTAAGACACCTTAATTTCCAACATTCTCCCACTTGTCAAACACCTTGTAAGAGCCAATAGAAAAATAGGATTTAACTGTTATAGGCTAAGAGGCCCATAGACTCTAAACACCATTTGAACTTCTTTATGCCCACTAGTTTCATCAATGCATCTGCAACATTCTTCAAAGTATCTACCTTCTCCAAATTTACCTTCCCATCCTCTACCATGTCTCACACAAAGTGAAACTGTACATCAATATGCTTTGTTCTGGCATGGAAAGTTGGATTCTTCACAATGCAAATCGCACTCTGACTGTCACAACAAATAGTAATCTATCTTGCATCAACACTAATATCTGAACACAATATTTTAAGCCAAATGGCTTCCTTGCAAGCATGAGTTTCTGCCATGTACTCAGCTTCTATCATAGATAAAGCAACCATAGGTTGTTGCTTACTCATCCAACTAATAGAACCACCAAACATAGTGAACACATAGGCATTGGTGAATCTCCTGCTGTCAATGTCACCCGCCCAATTAGAATCCACAAATCCATGAATACAAATAGAATGCAGAGGTCCTAAAACATTACCATGCTAGCATATGAAATACTCAGAAGTACCCCTCAAATATCTAAACACTCGCTTAACTGCATCCTAATCAACCCGTCTAGGATTAGCCATAAATTGACTAAGGACTCCCACTGCTTGGGCAATGTCTGGCCTGGTGCAGACCATAGCATACATTAGACTACTAACAACACTAGCATAAGGTACTCTACTCATGTCCTCCACCTCACTAGGATATTTTGGACAATCATTAATAGAAAACTTTGTCCCCAAAAAATAGGAACACACAATGGTCTACAATCTGCCATGTTGAACTTGTCCAACACGGTCTTCACATACTTACTCTAGCGTAACCAAAGTTTTCTATTAGCTCTGTCTCTTCTGATTTCCATTTCTAGAATGTACCTAGCTGCCCCTAAATATTTCATTTCAAACTGTGCTACCAACTGAGACTTAAAATCAGAAATCATATTCTTACCCTTCCCAATTAGCAACATATCATCAACATATAGTGAAAAAATGAGAATACGATCACCATCAAACTTATAATACACACAGTGATACGATTTCAATCTCACAATTTTAATTGACAACACAAAGGCATCAAACTTCAAGTACCACATCCTAGGAGACTACTTCAAACCATACAAAGACTTTTTCACAATGTAATGCTCTGGCTGTGACGTGTAAATCTCTTCCTCCAAATCACCATGAAGGAAAGTTGTCTTCACATCCATCTGTTCTACCTCTAAGTCATAAGTAGTTACAAGAGATAATAGAAATCAAATGGATGTCAGCATTGCAACGGGAGAGAAAATTTCACCATAATAAGTTTACTCCACTTGTGAGTACCCCTTCGCAACCAATCTAGCCTTGTACTTTTCAACACTGCCATCTGCACCGAATTTCTTCTTGAAGACCAATTTGCATCCAACAAGTTTCTGTCCTTTAGGAAAAGGCACCAAGTCCCATGTTTTATTCTTTTCCAAAGAAGCCATCTCATCTTCCATGGCCTCCTTCCAAGAATCTGCATCTTTCATTCCCATAGCCTCTTTCACAGATCTAGGCTCATCAGTGTTAGCAAGCAAAGAAAAAGCACAACTAGAATCAAGCAATGAATAACCAAACCTATCAGGTTACTTTCTCATTCATGTAGACCTCCTCAAAGGCTGAGGCTGAGGTTTTTCTTCTTCTTCTAATCTTTCAAAGCTGCAAGAGCTCTCCTCATCATTAGGTCTCACAGTGTCTGTCTGTTCAGTTTTCTTAGGGGTAGAGGGAAACTGAACTACATCCTCTTTCTTTTCTGTCTGTTCTAGTTGTAGAACAACATAAGAAGGTGTTAGGTCTCTAAAGATACACTTCTTCGATACAACACTTTTTCAGCCATGAGATCCCAAAGCTTGTATCCTTCCACACTGACACCATAGCCAATGAAGATACACTTAACAACCTTGTTCTCCAATTTAGACCGTTTCTCCCTAGGCACATGTGCATATGCCTCACAACTAAAAACATGAAGATGTCTAACTGAAGGCTTCTTACCAGACCGCACCTCCATGGGTGTCTTACCAACAAGAACTGATGTAGGAGATCTGTTTACCAGATAGCAAGTAGTGGCTATAGCTTTAGCCCAAAACGTTTGCTTGAGGCTTGCTCCACTAGGCATACTCCTAGCCTTGTCCATCAGTGTCCTATTTGGTGCAGGTGCACCTAACCCACAGTGGCCTCCATGAGGCATTTAGTTGTTTTATGCTTAGTTTTCTATTTTCAATAAGGTCCTAAATGGACATTAAATGTAATAAGGTCTGAATTGACCATGCTTTTACTATTTTTAGATAGTTTGTTGGACAGCTATTAAGTTTATTAGATCGGCTGGGTCTCCTAGCGGCTTGGAGACAAATTGGTACTACTGTTGTGAGTAGTTAAAATGCCCTAGATTGGGTCATTTGTGATCAATGAGGAATCTGATAGGGGTATGAGATAGAGTCTGATATTGACAATTTTGTAATGAAGAGTTGATCTGTGAGATAGTTGTATATCGTTTCTGCAAGCAATAAAAAAGATTTTGTTTTGTGTCATTTTGCTATTTGGATCTCACTGTGTAATTGAATTGCTATTCTGGTGGGTGTATGGATTCATTTATCCATTCCACCAGTTGATTCTTTAAATCGGTGGAATGGGAATGTACAGTAGTTTAGGGTTTAGTTTACATTTTCTATTTGTTCGCATGCATGTTTGCAGGATCGCAGGCCAAAGATGTTGAAAACCCTAGCATGGGTATGTGACAGATTAGAAAGAATCTGAAAAATCACTTGACAAGTGGATCGGGTCATCGCTAGGAGTTCGGCGGTTCAAAACGGAGAAAATTCGTAAGTTTGAAGAAAATATTCAATTGGTGTATATATCGCTTTTGTATGTGAGATATACAATCTGTGAGTATATCGCTTTTGCATGTTGCAAGTATATCGCTTTTGTTTCATCGCTGTTGTATGTTGAAACATGCAGTGAGATATACAAGTCTATCGCATATACATAGGAGAGAAAAAGTTTGAGATTCCCTATCGGCATACAAAGAAGTCAAGGGTTGGTCAAAGTTCCTGTGTATCCGTCAATTGTATTGGGCAGATTGTATGTGTTAGATGTACATTAGACATGTACATTGAAAATATACAAAGGCAGTCAGCGGGTCAAACATACATCGAAGGCATATCCGAAGGAATATTTGGCAAATGTATATTTTGGTTTGTATGTGGTAAAGATACAACGAAAAAGATGCATCGGGTTGATGCAAAAGGTGACTGGTCAGGGCGGTAGTCCAAATGCATGTTGGAAGGTTCTTTTGTCTATAGATACAATACACCATCAACGGTAGGAGGTAAGGGGAACCAATTTGGTAGGTTGAAATTTGTATGTATGTGGCCGATACGTTGGAGTGACAAAGGAGATCGGTAGGAGGTTTAAGGTGTTTGCCAATATCGAAGCTCCCACCGATAGGTGAAAAGTCGAGTATCCATCGATGAGAGAAAGGGCTTCGGCGGTAAATGGTTTTGCTTCACTGACGATTGTTGGTCTGGCTGACAAATAGTGCAAGTGCTTCATCGGTGAAACATAGATGATCAGGGCATGGTTATTTTGTCCTGCCGATGGAGGATGTTTTTCCAATGGCAAACAAAAAGGGGACTTTATAAATTAAAGTTTGTGTGCATATTTGGAAATGCATAGACATACATTGATAATTGTATGTTAGGGTACCTATTGGTGGTGGATGCTTTGCATCATAGTGGTATTAGAGCTCAGCAAAAGGGCTGGGTTGACAAGATGCCTCCGAAAGGTAATGGTACTGCTAAAGAGTTGCAGGAAATGAAGGAAAAACATGCCAGAGAGATGAGGAAGATGAAGGAGCTTGCTAAATCACTTCAAGCCAGGCTTGTAGCCTTGGAGAAGAACAAAAAGAAGGAAGTGGAAGATAGTGAATCAAAAGAAGAGGAAGATGATGCTGAAGAGTATGAAGAGGTAGCTAAAGATCTGACAAAGATTTGCAAAACTATTAAAAGTAGTGAAGAGTGAGAAACCTAAGGTAACGGTTGATGTTTCAAAGTATAATGGAAGTTTGGATGAAGATGAGTTACTTGAATGGATTGCTGTATTGGATAATCACTTTGAATGTGAAGATGTTGCCGAGGATCAGAAGGTAAAGATTGCAAAGACCAAGTTGGGAGGTCATGCTTTGGTATGGTGGGATTATGTACAATCCAAGAGAAGAAAGCAAGGTAAGTCAAAGATCACTTCATGGGATAAGAGGGTAGAAAGGATCAAAGGTAAATTCTTGCCTAAGGATTATGAAATTCAAATGTTCAAGAAGCTATAATTTTTAAGGCAAAAGGAAATGGATGTGAAGGCTTATACTAAAGAGTTTTATAAATTGAGTATGAGATCTGGTCATCATGAGAATGAGGTTGAAAAAGGTTCTAGATATTTAGCTGGTTTGAGAATGAACATATAGGATGAGTTAGTTCTGGCTAACCCTAGGAGTGTAGAAGATTGTTATCAAATGGCAATCAGGATTGAGGAAAAGATGAAAAGGAGACAGGATAAGTTTGTGAGAGGACGAGGCAGCAATATGAGGGGACGAGGATCAACTCCTACAACAAGACAAGGTAATGAGAGTCAAGAAGACACTGGTAAAGGACAAAAGTAGTCTAATTTCAGAGGTGGATGGAAAGGTACCAGAGATAGATTTGGAGGTGGAAGAGGTTCTAATACATTTTCAAGAAAGTGCTATACCTGTGGTGACTTTGGTCATCCATCCTTTAGGTGTCCAGAAAGGCAAGGGTCATCATCAAGAGATGATAGGAAGACAGACAAGAGGGTTCAACTTGTGCAAGAAGAAAAGGTAGAGGAAAGTGTACAAAGTTCAAACACTTATCAAAGTGTAAGAGCTCTTGACAATTATGGATATCCTGAGGAGGGAGAAGCATTGATGCTGAGGAGAACTAGTTTGCAGACAGCCAAGGAGATGATGCAAAGACGAGCTCTATTCAGGACAAACTGCAAAAGCAAAGGCAAAGTGTGTAAGGTAGTAATAGATTCTGGTTCTATAGATAATATGGTATCTCAAGAAATGGTGGATAAACTGAATTTAGAAAGGATTCTACATCAAAATCCCTACAAAGCATCTTGGGTAAGTGATAGTCAATCACTTTTGGTCTATGAACAGGCATATGTTGATTGTCAGATTGGAGAATATCAGGATAGAGTTTTGTGTGATGTTTTGCCCATGGAATGTTGTCACCTACTGTTGGGAAGGCCATGGCAATTTGATAGGAGAGCATTGTATGATGGGTATGCTAATACCTACACCATCAAGAAGGATGGTAAAACTATTGTGTTGATGCCATTATAGGAAGAAGCTATAGCACAGAAGGCAGCAAAAATCATTTTAGTGGGAAAGAAGGAGTTTGTGAAGATGCCTACAATAATAGGGATAAAGGTAGTTGAAGATACTACAGGAAAAGAAGTTGTTAGGAACAACAGTTTGAAGAAAGGTTTAGTTTTGACTGACAGAGGTCAGCCACAGACCAAACATCAGGTTTATGCGCAGCCACAAATTGATTGGCAAGACAAGGATGTGATTGTAGTTGGGACTATTGTTTGTCCTATAAAAGTTGAAAGGAAGACAGCTTTGAACATTGTAGAAGTTCAAGAAGCAATTCCTAAGGTTATTCAATCAAGTAATCAGACAGAGGTGCTGGTAAGACAAACTGGCAAACACAGGGTATGTATGAACAGAGCCTACATTGATAGGCATGAGGGTTTACTTGCAAGACAGCAAGTTACAGTTCTAAAAACTTGGAGCAGTCAAGAGACAGCAGCGTATAAAGCTGGAATAGGTTAGAACACTGAGATGACAAAGAGTAAAGGTGGAATTATTCCGTAACCTAACTCATGGGACATGAGTTCTTTTTTTGTTGGGCAGTATGGTGCAGGTGCACCTAACCCACAGTGGCCTTCATGAGGCATTTAGTTGTTTTATGCTTAGTTTTCTGTTTTCAATAAGGTCCTAAATGGACATTAAATGTAATAAGGTCTGAATTGACCATGCTTTTACTATTTTTAGATAGTTTGTTGGACAACTGTTAAGTTTGTTAGATTGGTTGGGTTTCCCAGCCGCTTAGAGACAAATCAGTACTACTATTGTGAGTAGTTAAAATGCCCTAGATTGGGTCATTTGTGATCAATGAGGAATCTGATAGGGGTCTGAGATAGAGTCTGATATTGACAGTTTTTTAATGAAGAGTTGATCTGTGAGATAGTTGTATATCATTTCTGCAAGCAATAAAGAGATTCTGTTTTGTGTCATTTTTCTATTTGGATCTCACTGTGTGATCGAATTGCTGTTCTGGTGGGTGTATGGATTCATTTATCCATTCCACTGGTTGATTCTTTGAATCAGTGGAATGGGAATGTATAGTAGTTTAGGGTTTAGTTTGCATTTTCTATTTGTTTGCATGCATGTTTGTAGGATCATAGGCCAAAGATGTTGAAAACCCTAGCATGGGTATGTGCTAGGTGGTGCAGGTTAGAAAGCATATGAAAAATCACTTGAGAAGCAGATTCAGTCATCACTGGGAGTTCAACGGTTCAAAACGGAGAAAATCTGCAAGTTTGAAGAAAATATACAATTGGTGTATATATCGCTTTTGTATGCGAGATATACAATCTATGAGTATATCGCTTTTGTTTCATCACTATTGTATGTTGAAACATGTAGTGAGATATACAAGTCTATCGCATATATATAGGAGAGAGAAAGTCTGAGATTCCCTATTGGCATACAAAGAAGTCAAGGGTTGGTCAAAGTTCCTGTGTGTCTGTCAACTGTATCAGGTGGATTGTATTTGTTAGATGTACATCAAACATGTACATTGAAAATATACAAAGGCGTTCAGTTTGTCAAACATACATTGAAGGCATATCTGAAGGAATATTCGGCGAATGGATATTTTGGTTTGTATGTGGTAAAGATATAATGAAAAAGATGCATCAGGTTGATGCAAAAGGTGACTGGTCAGGGCAGTAGTCCGAATGCATGTTGGAAGGTTCTTTTATCTACAGATACAATACACCACCGGTAGTAGGAGGTAAGGGGAACCAGTTTGGTAGGTTGAAATTTGTATGTATGTGGCCGATACGTCGGAGTGACAAAGGAGATCGGTAGGAGGTTTAAGGTGTTCACCAATATCGAAGCTCCTACCGATAGGCGAAAAGTCGAGTATCCATCGGTGAGAGAAAGGGCTTCGGTGGTAAACAGTTTTGCTTCACCAACGATGGTTGGTCTAGCTGACAAATAGTGCAAGTGCTTCATTGGTGAAAGATAGGTGATCAGGGCATGGTTATTTTGTCTAGCTGATGGAGGATGTTTTGCTAATGGAAAACAAAAAGGGGACTTTATAAATTAAAGTTTGTGTGCATATTTGGAAATGCATAGACATACATTGATAATTGTATGTTAGGGTACCTATTGGTGGTGGATGCTCTGCATCACTATTCATCCTCTCTGCAACTCCATTTAGCTGTGGGGTGTATGGATTTGTCTTATGCCTTTCAATCCCTTGCTCCTTATAGAACTTATTGAACTCTGCTGAACAAAACTCACCACTATTATCAGTTCTCAAACACTTAATCTTTTTACTAGTCTAATTTTCAGCGAAGGCTTTAAGCTGGCTAAAGACTTCAGTCTTGCTTCTGACAAAATAAACCCATGTCCTTCTACTATAATCATCTATGAAAGATACAAAATATACAAATTTTGAAATCGAAGGAACATTAATAGGACCAAACACATTAGAATGAATAAGATCCAATACACTAGAAGACTTGTGAGATCTAGAGTAAAACTAAACAAAGTTTTGCTTTCCATAAATGTAATGTTTGTAAAAGTCAAACTTGAGATTACAATCATTTAACCCCTTAATGAAGTTTTTATTTTTTAGGGTACATAGACCTTTCTTACCAATGTGGCCATATCTCAAATGCCATAACATAGTCTTTTCAGCAGGAAGTTTAACTTCCAAAGCATGTGCACTACCATAAAAAAGTATTACAATAGATTTCTTCACTCCATGTTCAGATGGTGGGGATGAAGTGACTGTAGCTCTTTTCTTTGAGTCGAGAGGACTATTGCACTGTGAAGTGCATGCCTCTAGGTAAAATAGAGTACCTTTTCGAGTACCCTTCATAAGCACCATAGATACTCTATTCATCTTGCATTCATCCTTCGAAAAGACAACCTGCACACCTGCATCATTCAACATACTTATAGAAACCAGGTTCCGTGCCAGGCCTAGGATGTGCATAACCCCAGTGATCCCCTTCACTCATCCATCAGGGAATCGAATTGAGACTCTACCATGACCAACAATCTTCAGATGAGAATCGTCACCCAGGTACACTCTTCCACCATCGAACTCTTCATACTTTGTAAACTAGTCTCAATGTGAGATCATGTGGAATGATGTACTAGAATCAATCAACCACACATCATTAGATGCATGGGTGGCTAGGGCTGTGACAAAGGCATCACCATCATCTTGTGACTTGTCAGAATCTGAATTAGGAGCATTCTTCTTCTTCTTTTTCTTCTCTTCTTTGCATTCCTTTTAGAAATGCCCAATTTTTCCATAGTTCAAACAGAGAGCCTTGGACTTTCTAGGAGATTTAGATCTCCCATGGGATTTGGATCTACTCTTTTCACCTTTCTTGTCCTTCTTCTTCCCTTTCTCTTTGGGTCTTCCATGAACTGCAAGAGCCTCTTTAGCTGATTCAGATTTCTTTCTCTGCATATCTTTAGCCAATAATGAAAATACTACTTCATCCATCATGAAGGTAGTTGTAGTGCTTCTAATAGCCATGACAAGATGATCCCATGAATCTGGCAAAAGAACAAAGCAAGGTCATACATCAATCCTCCTCCATTTTCACACCCACGGATGTCAACTGTGCAATAATCATGTTAAAAGCATTCAGATGGTCTGTAATAGATCCTCTGTCTTCCATCTTTACAACAACCATTTTTTTTTAGAAAGAGCTTGTTCACCAAGGACTTGGCCTGATAAACAGATCCTAGCTTCTTCCAATGTTCTTTAGTAGTCTTCTTGTCATGGACATTCAACAGGACAAATTCAACTAGACACAGTCTTATGAGACCTTGATCCTTCCAATCTTTGAGGTCTCAATCAGCTTGTGACACTGCCGTAGGTTTTGCTCCATCAACGGTTTCTGATAGGTCACGACCAACTAGTAAGTCTTCCATCTTGAGTTTCCACAACACGAAATTAGTGACATTAAATTTCTCCACCTCTAATCTTCCAGATGTGGTTGCCATCTCCTTGCTGTAACAAGATATAGAATGCTCTATACAACACTCCCACTCAACCTAAGATTAGCTCAAAAAACCCCTACCCAGCAGCTAGAACCAAAACTGGCCAGGCTCTGATACCAATTGAAAGGAAGCTAGGTGTGTGGAAAACGCTTCCTACACTAATCTAATGAGGGGAGGAGAGTGCAAATTCAATTTTATCTTTATAATTATAGCTTTGTTAACCCACTAATAGAGATATTGTGGCAAACACATACACAAGAAAGTGAGACAGAAGAAGAGAGACACAAGATATATGTTGGGAAATCCCTTACGGGTGAAAAACCCCACACTTGAAAACACAACTAAAATGTATTCCATAAACAAAGAAGGTTATAATACAATCATAGAGCCAATGCTCTTGCAGGAGTCTTTTACACTCGTATCTGGAGATAATCCAATAGCATAACAGTACCTGTCAAACCTGTAATACATCTACTCCTCCAAGCACCTGTTTATATAGAAAATACATGGCAAAATTGCCTCTATCTTGGAAAGGGCATCCAACTTGGCCTCATGGCCCAAAACCCATGCCTATGGACACTTGGTTAACATTGTAAGATGCTTCTAACACTTATCCACACAACCCATCCCAAAGAGGTCACCTATTTCCAAAATGAGCTATGACAGATGCTCTTACAACTCTTACAACCGTCATAGAATCTGTCATAACTGTTATAACTTATAGCTATAAGAGAATCTATCATACAAAGGCTATAAATAGCATATTCTCTTACAACATGTCATAGTCCACCTTGGTGTACGTAAAGATGCCTTTTTCAAAGCTACTATTTGACATATGTCTTCACCTATCATAGAATCTCCTATTTTTGACTCTTAGATGTCATAACTTCATCATAGGAATCCATCATAATTGTTTCTGTAAACATTTCCTTACAAAATATCCAAGATTCCAACACATGGAAAAATATTCCTACCACAAAGTGGGATGACTATCTCCTCATGTGAGGACAAAATTACAAGTTGTCATCTTCCATGTAGGATGACACATCACCGTGTCACATCCCACAAGATGACAATATGAATTTACAATTTAATTTACAACATAGGCAATAAATAAATTACATTATAAGAATAAATGTAAGGAATTACCAAGGTCGAGACACCTTAATTCCCAACATATAAAACATAAAGACAAAAATCAATAGGAAACCATAGACAGAGTAGACAAACAGTAGAGCAACATCAAACTAGACCCAAGCCTCCTAAGGCTAACTGAACATCGTATCCCAGACATCCACTAGGAACTGGTATACATCCTAGTACTCTTTCAAGTTTTTTTCCTTCATCTCTTGGTCTGTCATGCCCACATTTTTCCATGTGGTCACAACACACATCACACGTGTCATAGCCACATCTGTCATGTGGTCATGACACGAAATATAAAAAATTTTCTCACGCTTCCCTAAAAACCCCCTCGCATGCGTAAGCATGCTCGGTGGTGTTCGTTCAAGGCGAAAACACTACAGTTGTCGATGGGGTACAAGTACAATTGCGTGCAACCAGACGCAAGCAGACCAACAAGGGGGTCTCTACGACGCCGTTAACGTCATTGCTAGGTTTAAAATATCAGGGTTCCTAAATCTAAATCTCGGCAAATTCTGACAGCATAACGCCTTACGGCGTAAGTGGGAATTACTCAACACTATATTACGCACGTGGTTCACTGATAGATTAACAACTTCCCACGACACCTTGTTCTGACTAAACTGACTCGTGATCTCCCTATTTAATCATTTTTCAACAAGGCACGGTTGTCTGTCTCCTCTCTTGCTTCCTGACATATACTCCTCCTTCGACTTAGCATTCTCAACAAGGCGGTTCGTTTGCTCTCTCTTCCCTTTTCTTTGGGTCTTAATTTTGATTGTATTTTTATCGCGCTCACCTGAACTATTTCTCTGATAATTTAGTTTGTTTATATTTCGGTCTCTCTCTCTTTCGTTTTCTATGCTTTCTTTATGTTTATCCGGTCCTTTCTTCATATTGGACATCAATCAGGGTTATCACTGTATCTATTGTTGAAATTAAACCTAACTTCCGGATGGTCCAGGTCACGTAGGTTGGTTTACTACTTCGCTGGACTCGGTCTCCTAGTCCTCTCCGATCTAGGTTTCTCCTCTTGTTCCTAAGCAAATTTAGCGGAAGGGTTCATCAACTTAGTTCTCTTATCCCATGTGGGAAAAGTCGCGCATTTTCTCCTCTGTGTTTTCCAATGTTACTTTTTCTTCGTTTTACTCTCTTACAGGTTTACTTATTTGGACGTTTACTACAGTTGAGATTAAAATGGCCTCACATGGAATGTCTGTGATGGCTTCTTAAGTTTATTTCCAGTGATCTTTTAAGCAAGGTGACGTGTAATTTTCCTCTTCATTTTCCTGGTTATTGAATTGCGTTGATAGTGAAACTTCCGAGAAACTCTTCCCGGAGTAACACAGTATATTCCTTTATGCTCTCATTAAATTATAATTTTATTTTCTCTTATTTATAATTACTGTTGTTATTATTACTAATAATTAATATTAATACTCTTATTGTAAATCAAATACCATTGTTAATATATGTAGGAGGCTCTCCTCTTTATAAAACCCTTATCATGGATCTATAACAAAATTTCTATTTAATTACGTTTATACTTCACCTACGACGAAAACATAATTCCCATACCTTGATATTTCATTATTAAAATTAATTTGTAAAACTTTGTCAGGATTTTAAGCGAGGGCCTAATAAAATGGTCCGTAAAACTTCTCCCATATACATATATATTTATATGTATATGTAAATTACGAAAATGCTCTTTTAAATTTATTTAGCAAACTCCACGTAATCCCTTACTCTTATATATATATATATATATATATATAATTTATAACAAAATATAAATACATACCTATATATACAAGATATGTATATATAATTATATATTTATAAAGTTATATCTAAATATAAATAAATATCTATATATATATACATAGATATGTATATATACAGCTATATATTTATATAACTTCAAACACCACTAATAGTGGTTTGTTTTTTTATTATTTTATTACTTTTGTTCAAACATAAAGTAGGGTTTTCACCCTAAAAATTCTTATTGAAAATCATGTTGAAAACTGCAGACAAGGGCGGCGGAGCTGAGCATGGCGGATGGCAGAGGGTGAAGCGAAGGTGGAAGGTCGCAGCCATGGAGAAGGTGGCGGCGTTGTGGCCGCAGACAGTGGCTGGTGAGCGGGGTTGTGGCGGCGCTGTGGCCGCAGATAGTGGCAGGTGAGCGGGGTTGTGGCGGCGCTGTGGCCGCAGACAGTGGCAGGTGAGCGGGGTTGTGGCGGCGCTGTGGCCACAGACAGTGGCGGCCAGGGTTTTCGGGGTAGCGGGGGTGTGGGTGTCGCGGGAGGGAGAATGGCCCGCGGTTTAAAACAGGCGGGGGTGTGGGGAGGGGGCGGAGCCCACACACATCCCACGTAGTGGGGTGTGGGTGGGGGCTCCGCCCCCTCCTTACACCCTCCATTATTACAAAGGCTGCGGTGGGGTTTCATCCCCACCGCGCCATGTATTATTTATTTTATAAATTTTTTATTTTTATCTTTCTCTCTGTAAAAAAAACAGAGATTACATTATACAATTTAGTCTATACAAAACATTTAATTTCATGGTATTTTGATATAAACAAATCAAATATATATATATTTGAAATTTCACAAATACTGCAATTTATTCAATTTCCCAAGTTCTTTTAAAATGAACAATTAAGAACTTTAATAAAGAATATATATATATATATATATATATATCTTTTTTTTTACAGAGAACAAAACTTTCTCAATAAAGATAAAATGAAAGGATAATGTTACCAAATAGATGCAAAATTCTTAACTTTACAATATTTCATAATTACAATTTCTTCCATCCTAAGCTTTTTAATATAAAAATTTAACTACTAAACCAATGACAATGGAAGTAGATTTTACTCAGTTTAATTCTGTAATAAGTAAATTTCCATTTCAACTCTTTGGACAAACAGAAATAAATAAAAAAATGACTACCTCTAACTAGTAAAGATTTTTAAGGAAGAATAAACTTAATCATTTAAAACTGTATTATCCATTGTGACAATGAACTTTAAATCTGTCTTTTCAACTAGTTAAGCATATTTATCCTTTTGAGTACATAAACAAAATCAGATTTAATACAGTAAGATTTACTTTCCAATGCAAACTCACTTCAAACTTTCATTTGAAATGTAAGGTAAATAATTACATCACATACAATACAAGAAGATTAACTCTTTCACTACCCTTAACAAGATGAAGGATAAGGACTTCCTTCTCCCAACCAATATACAAGGAAGTTATGTAAAAACCAAATAACAGTCACACCCAATACAAGATCAGGGAGGTTATTTCCTTCACTCCCAGGGTGACAATAAATTACAACAATATCAAGAGAGGTGCTCTCTTTTACACTCTTATGAAATGAACATGATCTAATTCTCATGACAAAGAAGAATAAACTATTTCTTCATAAATATAACTTCTCCAAATCCAACCATAAGCTCCAAGAGGAAACCTGCGTATCAAAGACAGACAAAGAAGAAAACACCACTCATCTAGCTCTCCTCCCTTCCATAGACCCGCGAGAGGATCACCCCTGAGCTAGGGAGACCATACTCACACCTGGGTAACTCAAGCACTCCACTTCACAATAGGGACAACAACAAACCCAAAGCACACAAACACCCGTGGTAAATTACACAACATGGAAACTCAACTATAGTGAGTTTCATAAGGGGCAGGAGAGTGGACACACTCGACTCCAGAGTGTCACCCTCACAGATAATTTAACCAACACAATTTCTCTTGGCCTCAAACCAAGTTTGATCACAAATTTTTTTTTTAAGAAATCTATATTTGACTCTCAAGTCAAAGATACAGTCATAGATACATGCCCTCAAGGCTTTCAACATCCCAAAAGATGGAAACATGTATGCACCCGAGGAGGATCTCTCCTCCCCTACCCCAAACTTGATGAGCATTTCTCCCAAGTGGGAGAAGCTCTGTCAAACAACCTGACAACAAACCCCACAGAAAACACATCTAAAACACAAACAATTAATCATCTTTCACACACTTTACATACACATTTAGATATACGAAAGAAAGGTAAAAATCAAACCAACCTTACAAAGCCCTCCTGGAATGAAACTGTTGCAGAGCTCCACTGAGTTCTCTTCCAACCTTAGCCAACAACTCCCTCTCCCTTTCCTCACCTCCAAGCTAACTTCCCTTTTTTTTTTTGCAATCATAAAAACTCTCCCCAAAATTCAACTAACTCCCTCTCATCCCAAAATTGAAAACAAATAACCCAAATTCTTTTCAGTTTAGAGGAATGGGGAGGTGACACTTGTCACCTCCTCACCCTTCCCAAAACTACTATTCTGTCCTAGTGGCTTATGTCACTCACCCATCCCTAGAGTACTCCTTATCCCTCTCCTCATGTCATTTCTCTTATGCATGGGAGAAATAAAAGGAGTTAAAGGAGGAAAAGACAAGTGACCCATGCCTCTTCTTCCCTCCTTCACATGGATGGCCCCACAACACATGGGGGAATCTCACTAATGGAGAAGGTGACTTCAAGTCAATCCTTCAATAATGGATGGGTTTGTAGTCATCTCTTACCTTGGGGATTGAAGAGGGATGGGTTGGGTGTTGGTACAACCCATCATGTCCCCTCCATACCTCCAATTTTCGCCACTTAACTTTAGGGGGAAGTTAAGATGACTAGATGGAGGTTACTCAAGGGTCACCCATGCCAAATGGGCCCCTGGACCCATGGGGTATAACCCAGGGTCAACTTTAACCCATCCAGGACACCCACGGTCAAGGTAAAGCACATGAAAAGGCCTCAAAGATTTAAATAAAATAAAGAAATTCAAATTCAAACTTTTTACAACACAAATCATAAAATATTGTTACAAGAGGGTAACCAAACCTACTCGACCATATGAAAGACCACATTATAACATCACCTCAAACACAGAAAGATCTTGATTCCTCGTGGAACCAGATCAACTTAATAGGGGATAACAATAACAAGGTATGGAATGATCTCTGAAATCTGTGGTTCGATTAGTAAATCCTGCACACTAAATTACAAGATCAGTATCCACATATAATCATCATAGCCGAAGCAAATTAAAAACATGCATTATCATGACATAGTTCTAATTAACATAAATGAAATCATATTACCATTTTCCATCATCACCTAATTAACTTTTCTGAAATGTAAACTTATCCAAACATCACCCAATTAGTATTTTCTGAAATCATAATAAAGTTTAATAGTTTGACAATTCCGGGAACTGCTATCCCACAAATATAAAAAGTAACAATAACCGAAATGTAAATAGTCATAATAATAGAAGTAAAAAGGGCAGTCCTCACATGGTCTGTAAGCTCTACATCTTGAAGAACTACCAGAGTGGTGGCAGACCTATGCATCACTTTCACCAAAAACTTTGCTAGAATGTTGAACTTCCACTCCAATTCACTAAGTCTAGCTAAAAGGGCTTCAACTTCTTTTTCTTTACTCTTCTTTCCACCATTTTCTTTTTACTTGTTCATTTTTTCACCTTTTCCTAGCTAACAGAGTCCAAAACTTGAACATTGAACTGGGGGAAAGTGCTAGGACCCTCATCTTCTGCCTCCACTTTTTCATTTTTTTGTCCTTGTTCATTGAAAATTCACCCCCCATTTGTTATGTTTTAGCCACCACCATATCCACTTTGTTGTTACCCTCCATCCGAACACACTGCTGCTCAACATAATCCATCTTATTTTATCTTCAGAAACTTTATCTCTCTATGGCTCCACAAAATCCACTTTGTTCTTTTCTTTAGACCGTTCCTCCACCTGCTGCTCCATAGTTTCAACTTCCACTATCAAGACTGTTGGCAAGAGACACTATATGGATTCATGAATGTTGTCATTGATGGCAACAAAGCTCATTCCATCCATCTGCAGGGCATGATATGTCTATACTAGAAGTCAGGTTGAAGAATGTTGTGGTCTGGTAAACAAGAACAAAGCATGTGGCAAGGTCCGACAGTTAGGTCCAGATCTCTCAAAGGAAGTATCTCAGTAATGTAGGGATTTGAGGAAGTCAAGAGGAGTACCTTCACTGATAGATTTCAAGAATTGAACCACTGGTGATGAAAGAGTGAAGAGACATGAGCACTTGAGTGTT
This sequence comes from Cunninghamia lanceolata, assembly GCA_027924645.1. NCBI lineage: Eukaryota > Viridiplantae > Streptophyta > Pinopsida > Cupressales > Cupressaceae > Cunninghamia > Cunninghamia lanceolata. The sequence goes on from BSBN01000892.1 coordinate 13,980,987, forward strand.
GGGTTCCTATTTGGCAGAGTAGACAGAGGAAGAACTAACTAGTAGAGCATCAGACCTAAATCTAGATGAGATATTGATGGTGATCAAGCTTCCTGAGGTATCATTCATGATTGGTCAACATAATTGATGACTTCTATAAGAATCTCCTTGATACGCATCACTTGGCAAGCAAGGATTCAACTGACAGATCAAAGTTTGGGATAATATTGACTATTCTGGATGCTGACTTGAAAAGTGTTGAAATCATTCATGTGGATATATATACCAGATGGATTTAGATGTGAATGTATGGGTTGTGTGTTGTGTTTGTGCGAAGAAAAGTAGAAGAGTAGTGTGAAGGTAGTAAGATAGGTCCGGAATGTGATAGGATAACAGCACCAAAGAAGAGGTAGAATGAAGTGCAGCGGATCAGTATTTTGAACCTAACCAAAACTAAACTTTAGTATGTGTGGATGCTTCTCATCAGTTCAAGTATCTTATCACCTTATACGTTGTAGATAGTAAGTCTCTTGTAGGCAGTGAGCCTCTTGTGAGCAGTTTGCTCAGGTAGTGAGCCCCAATTGGCAAGTGCCATTTTGTACTATCTTATTCTTCTAATAGAGAATACTATCTTGGGTTAATCACCTCATGGTTTTTCCCTTAATAGGATTTTCCACGTCAAACTCATTATGTCATGTGTATTGATGTTATTTCCACTTCATGGTTATGTTTACTTATTTGATTTAATGTTGCATTAATTGTTAAGAAAAATTAGAAAGCTAGAATAATTAAAATAACTTATTCACCCCTCCCCTTTCAGTTATCAACAATTGGTATCAGAGCCAAGTTCCTCCAAACAAATCCTAAGAGCTTGAGGAAGATCTGGGAATCTCAATGGATATGTATGGTATGAGGGAACAACTTCAGTCTACCCTAGATGATCTTGAGCAATCTCATTCTGAAGTCAACAACTTGAAGGAAAGACTCAAACAAGCTGATGATTTCATAAATGAGCTAAAAGCAAAACTGAGTATCTCTATGAAAAAGAGAAAGGAACTACTTCAGCAATTGGCAAATCAAGGTGAAACCAATGATACAAATGAAGATTTGAAGGAGAAAATTAGGTTATGTGAAAAGTTATCAAAAGAGATCATTGTGATACGACATGAAATGGAATCAAGAGTTATAAAATTCACCCAAGAAATTGAAGAGAAAAGAAAAAATGAAGATGATCTAAGACAATCTCTCAAGGAGAAGTCAGAAAACTGCCACAAAATGGATAGAATAATCAGGCATCTAGAATTTGATTTTGAAGAAGCTAGAGACAATGAAGAACAACTTGAGAATCAAATTAACACTCTTAAAAGGGATCTTCAAACAACAAATGAATACAAAGAGAAATTCAAGATAAGCTCTTCTCAACTTGAAGTTCTTCTTCAAAGCCAAAAGAGGGTAGATGACAAGTAAGGCTTGGGGTATGAAAAAGTTGAAAGCTCCAGATCCGGTTAGAAGAACTCCAGATCAGAAAATCCAAGAAACATGCCTAGGAGACCTTCGTTAAGGCAACCAAATGCCCAAAAATATCCATCTTTCAATGGATACTTCCACAACTGCAATAACTTTGGACATAAAACAAATCAGTGTAGAAGAAAAATGAATCAGACTAATACATCCTTCTCTAGATACTGCTTCAATTGCAAAAGGTATGGTCACAAATCCCATGAGTGTAGAAACGTGCAAATGAACAATTCATTCGATGGTAGATGCTTTGCATTCAATAGAATGGGACATATGGCTAATCAGTGTAGATCAAGAGGCTATCAGTCAAATATGTAAAGAAATGTTGTTTGCTACAATTGCAATAGATCCGGTCATATTGCCATATTCTGTAAAAGTAAGAATGAAGACAAAAGGGGTCCAGAACAACATAATCATAACCAAGACAAAGGAAAAGGAAAAGTAAACGCGGATGAAACTCAAAGGGAGATGAATAAGATTTGGGTGAAGAGAAGCACATAGAATGTTGGGGATGGATCTGCACTAGAATTTGGTGCTGATAATCCTTCCAAAAATTGAATAGATGAGCTCTGGATCAGGGGGAGTCACTATGAAAAACCAATTCCCCCAGCCAGTCAATTGGTGCCTGAAATTGGCACATGGGAAGTTGCGGATTAAAGGGTTCTTAGAGAAACATCTAAAGTAGGTTTGGTAAAGATATGAAAGATCTGCAAGAAGATTTGAAGAGTCTAATCTAGCAAGATTGATCCAGATTAGACAGGGTTCTCACAGTTAGATCCAGCTTGATTCAAAAATTATGGAATCTTGATCTGCGGATAGATCAAATGATTAGGGAAAGGAAGATAGATTATCACTATTCACCGAGAATAACTTGAAGTGTATCTCAGTGATTTGGAAATGATCTGTCTTAGAATAAGAAGAACAAGGCAACCAGAATGACTTAAGTTGCGCATTTATTGTAGTATGAAATTAGGGCTTTCCCAGAAATAAAAGGGTTCATTCATTCGTCATTTGCACATTTGCATTCAAGAAGAAAAGGAAAGGAACTCTACAACAAATTATTTCAAATTTCTCAAAGATCAACCATTGAAGTCGATTCATCCAACAAGTTAATCTGGCTCATTCAGCGAATCCTAGAAGCATAAAAGGTATTTTCCATTGTTAAACATCTCTCTACAAATCTTTTGAACATGGCTACTCCAAATGTTGTAAAGATTTCTGATAGGCCTCACCCTAAATTTAAGAAACATCCTTACAAATGTTTAGAAGTGGATCCCTTAGGTGCATTTTCTAGCATTCTGCATGGAGTTTTACATGTTGAAGACATTATGGTATATATTCATGCAAACATTGAGGAATTCAGAGACTCCAAACTAATGGATATTTACCACAAGGAACTGATAGATGACTCATTTGATCTCAAACCCCAATACAAGGTCATTAGGGATAAACATTTTAGTCAGTGCATTCATTTCCCCCATTTTGCTAAAGATGAATGGGTCCAGTATGTTTTAAGCAGAATGCATGACAACTTCATGTGGTTGAACATGCCGTTTAAGATCACTAAGGATACCATTAGGCCAGTAACTGGATTACACTCAACCGGTGGATTACCTACTCTAAAATTAGTCAAAAATCAAACTGTAAGTGAGGCTATAGGATCTAAATTTGATAAAAGAGAAATGATAGTTGAGGATATCACATATCTAGACATCAAGTTGGCCTCCATGATTATTGGCTATGATTATTGGCTAAAAGATATATCACTCTAGTAGAGAAAATTCTATATCTGGAACAGCAATTTACATTGCTTATGAAATGTTGAGAAAGAATGTAGATTATGATCTTTGTGAACTCCTTATGAACCAACTGATGGAAAACCTACAAAAGATCAAGAAGGACAAGAAGAACTCCTTCAAGTATGGTGGGCTGATACTGTGTTTGTTCTTCTACTTTATGAATGAGCTACCCGGATCTAGTGGTTGGGTTTGGCAGAATGACAGACCTATTGCAATTCAAATCAGAGATTACTTGCATGGACTTGGTGATGCCAAGGCACAAAACATAGCATTCTAGGGCTACTTCAAGAACTTTTAGAATATGATGCAAGCCAGATAGAGAATCCCCAAATCTCTAGTTGAAAAGTATAAGGATACAATTTGCTTTATGGTAGAAACTGATTAGTGCCTAATGGAGGCAGTGGAGCCAAGGGTAGTCTAGATCATGCCAATGGGGTATGAAGTAGATGAGAAAATAGTAGAGCTACATGTTCAACACATGCTTAGTCAACCCAAGGATCCTAAGGTAGAAAGGTTTGGAACCTCTAAAGAGCTGAGTGTGAAGATTCATGTGGAGCTAAGGTAACCAGAGATGAAGAGAAAAGTGAGAAAAGAAGTAGAGAATGTTGCCAAAAGGCATGGCATCTCAAAAGAGGCACTTTATGCAAACAGAGAAAAGATGGAAAGGGCAAAAAAAGAAAAGAAAGAGGTAGAAAAAGAAAGTGCTCCGGTAGAAGCCCCCTCCCAGACCAGATCGTCTAAGAGCTCAAAGGCATCAAAACTAGAAGCAAAATCATCCGGTAAAGGAGAAAAGAGAACAAAGACATAGGCAACAAGGTCCTATATCAGTCAGAAGGATGAAGAAGAGACAAAATCTAATGAAGAGATCAAGAAGATGAAGAAGAAGAAGAAGAAGAAAGTATCCAGTGAAGACAAGGAGGTAGAGGCAGAAGAGTTTGTTGAAAGGCCCACTCTGTCCTTAGATGATGTAGTTAAAGTAGTTACTATGGATGGGAACTTGCAACCAATAACAGAATTTTATGATGCATATAATGATGCAGATAGAAAGATCTTGGAGGAAGCCACAATTAAATACTTGAACATATACAATAAAACATTTATTGAAATAATTTCTCTAATTCCTAAATGTTTAGAGAAGGAACTTGAAATGAGAAAAGAAAATTCAGAGAACAGATAGCTATTCAGCTCTATCCTTCAATTACTCTAAAACAAATGGATATGATCTTCAAAGACTGCAAGGATGAGTTCTGAAGTAAGGCTAGAATGAATCAGGTCATGCTTAGAGAAACTGATAAAGTGGCAAAAGAAATAGAAGAAATCCTCTGGAATGCCTATAAAAGATTCAATATTCCTATTATAGAGGATTTAGGTGATGATCCCTTGGGAATGGATAACAAAGAAAAATCTATTGAGACTGTAGCAGAAGAGGTAAAGGAGATAGGTGAAGAAAAAGATAAGGACTTAGAATCCTCTGCTCCGAAATAGGAGGTCCATGAACAAGCAAACATCTCTCCTCCGGTTTCCCCTGCAGACTTCAGATCTAAAGAAGAAGGAAGAGTAGAAGAGAAGATTAGTCAAGAAGCAGAGGATAAGGAAAAAGAAGATGACAGCAGTAAGGCTATAGAAGGAGAGAAAACTCCAACAGAAAAGACCACAGATGATAGTGGTAAGGCTGCAAAAGGGGACAAAACCCTGTCACCAGCAAGAGACACAATAGAAGTAGTCAAAGAATTCTTAACCAAGGAGATGATAGAATTCGATGAACTGGAACTTCTTCAAGGACCATTCAATTTTGACTCCCTCTCCCCAGTTCAAACCATGAAGCTATCATCCTTTACTTCAGCAAATGCAAAAGAAAAACTTTTGAAGTCTCACATGGAAGACTGCAAGCTCATAGAAACTGCATCCAGTGTATTGGAGAAGATCATGCCATATTTTTAGAAGGATCCCTTAGCCCACTCATCCGGTAATCTCAAATCTCTAGTTAATAGTGTTAACACACATTTTTATTCCCTAGAGAAGTCAGTAGAAGATAAAGTCTGAAAGGAGTTTTTGGAAAAGAGATTCTCAAAAGTACAAGGACTAATAACCAATGATAGGAGAAATATGGATATAGGGATAAAGAGCTTAGAAAATGCTCTTAAAGATGGGGGGGAAATGTATAAATTTTGTCTATCATGGTCCAAAGTAACAATGGAGATTGAGAAGAAAGTGAAAGAATAGGAGGATAAACTAAGAAGACTATCTCAGAATTTTGATCCTCGTACCACTTCCATAATAAATCAAGAATGTCAGACTATTGTAGTTTTGAATGAAATTAAGAAGATTGAGAAGGAGAAGAAAAATAGAATAAGTAGGTTGAGTAAACTTAGAGGGATAATTATCCCTAAGTTAGAGGCCATGCATGAAGCCCTAAATGATGCTCAGACCACAGCCCGGACCAGTGATCTGACAGATCTAAAGAGGGCAGAAGCTTTTGCATTCCTGTTGAGTGGTCACATCTCAATTTTGGACAAGATGAAGTTGAGTTGGGTGATAGAAGTTGTACAATTAAATAATATTTTTGTAGATATACTAAAGTATATGTAAAGTATAACCGGATAATATACTTATGCGATTAAGTATAGATTTGCAAATTTTGATGTGCGGACCCCACCCTTTACAATTGATGTCAAAGGGGTAGTGAGGAGCAGTGAAAAATGAGGAATCCGGCTAAGGGGGAGCTCTAAAAAATGTACATAAGAATAGAGCATTAGCCAAGGGGCAGTATAGTGTGACACTTAGACATTTTTCACTAAGTGTTGCCATCAATGCCAAAGGGGGAGATTGTTGGCAAGAGACACTATATGGCTTCATGAATTTTGTCATTGATGGCAACAAAGCTCATTCCACCCATCTGCATGGCATGATATGTCTATACCGGAAGTCAGATTGAAGAATGTTGTGGTCCGGTAAACAAGAACATGGCATGTGGCAAGGTCCGACAGTCAGGTACGGATCTCTCAGAGAAAGTATCTTAGTAAAGTAGAGATTTGGGGAAGTCAAGAGGAGTACCTTGACTGATAGATTCTAGGGATTGAACCTCTGGTGATGGAAGAGTGAAGAGACATGAGCACTTGAGTGTTGGGTTCCTGTTTGGTAGAGTAGACAGAGGAAGAACTGACCGGTAGAGCATTAGACCTAAATCCAGATGAGATATTGATGGTGATCAAGCTTCCTAAGGTATCATTCATGATTGGCCAACATAATTGATGACTTCTATAAGCATCTCCTTGATACGCATCACTTGGCAAGCAAGGATTCAGCCGATAGATCAAAGTTTGGGATAATATTGACTATTCCGGATTCTGACTAGAAAAGTGTTGAAATCATTCATGTGGATATATATACCAGATGGATTTAGATGTGAAGGTGTGGGTTGTGTGTTGTGTTTGTGCAAAGAAAAGTAGAAGAGCAGTGTGAAGGCAGTAAGACAGGTCTGGAATGTGACAAGACAACAGCACCAAAGAAGAGGTAGAATGAAGTGCAGCAGATCAGTATTTTAAACCTAACCAGAACTAAACCTCAACATGTGTGGATGCTTCTCATTAGTTCAAGTATCTTATCACCTTATACCTTGTAGATAGTAAGTCTCTTGTAGGCAGTGAGCATCTTGTGAGCAGTGTGCTCGGGTAGTAAGCCCCAATTGGCAAGTGCCATTTTGTACTATCTTATTCTTCTAACAGAGAATACTATCTTGGGTTAATCACCCCGTGGTTTTTCCCTTAATAGGGTTTTCCATGTCAAAATCATTGTGTCATGTGTATTGATGTTATTTCCACTTCATGGTTATGTTTGCTTATTTGATTTAATGCTGCATTAATTGTTAAGGAAAATCAGAAAGATGGAATAATTAAGATAACTGATTCACCCCCCCTCTCAGTTATCAACAAAGACAACCCTCCTCTAGGGAGTGGAGGTAGGCTTGGCAGTAAGCTTCATCAACCTCCTTGTCGACGGCACCCAAAGTTTGCTATTAGTGAGAGTAAAGTCCTCATCACCAGCGCTGTCAAAATCATCACTTCCCTCCTTAGAGATAACCTCCTCCACCACCAAAGTAGCCTTAGAAGACTTAATCCCACTATCAATAAACTCTCTTCCTCAAAGATACCTCACTTGTTCTTTTGAGGGGTCACCTGAGAAGGTTTTCTTTGTAGAATTTTTCTTTTAGCAAGGGTCGTTGCAGGAGATTTGGGGGTAAGGTCTTCTGTAGTGGGTTCAGGGCTTTTGGTCGTAGAAGACTTTTTCATGCCATTCTTTATGGAGGTGGCATATGAATCAAGGGTGACTTCTATTATTATAACCACTTTATCCTTCCCCATGGTAGAATTAGGCAACTAAGGTGGTTCAACCCTAATAGAAGTGAGGGTTTTAGGGGGCAGAGGGTGAGATGAAATTTATAAAGTCTAATGATAAGCCCTTGGTGGAGCGGGATCTTAGGCTTGGTAGGGTCTAAAGCATGTTGCTCTTTAGCAGTCACAATGGAGGTTTGCAAAGATGAGAGTAAATAAAAAGGAAAGCTTGTGAACTTGCTACACCTAAAATGATTCGGTAGTACAAAATGGTAATGGAAGAATCTCTTGAATCTTCCCTCCAAAGTGAAGTATTTTATAATCATATAACATACCTTGTCCTAGGGTTGAGGTAGGAGCTGTCCATCGAATGCCCTTAGAGGCTATGCAAAACCTCCCCTTTCTTGAGAAAAACCTTCATATCTTTAGTATTAGACACCTTACTCTTCCTGGGGTGTTTAGTTCCTTCGGTGGATATCCTAGTCGCCAAACCAATCACCTCCTTTGAAATATCAAAACCCCCATTTCCCACCTTGACCCTTTTGCCTTCATAGAAGCACATAAACTAAATAGTTAGGTTTTCATCATGGCCTTGTAAACATTCCAGGTATGAAGCAACCCCTCGCTCTTGGTAGATCTGCCAAAGGGTCTCGTTTCTTTTGAATTCCTCACAAGATTTTGGCTCCAAGCGAGACGTATCCCGTGTTGCCAAGAGACACTATGTAGCTTCATAAGTATTGTCATTGATGGCAACAAATTCTATCACACACATCCACAGTACATAATATGCATATACCTTGAGTCAGATTGAAGATTATTTTGGTCTGGTGAACAAGAATAGAGTATGTAACAAGGTTTGACAGTCAGGTCCAGATCTCTCAGATGGTGTAACTCAGTAAGTTGCAGACTTGGACAAGTCAAGAGGGCTATCATGACTATTATATCCCAAAGATTTAGCCTTCGGTGATAAAGCATGAAAAAGTAATGAGAATCTGAGTGTTGGGTTCCAGTTAGGCAGACCAGACAGAGGAAGAACTAACTGAAAGAGTATCAGACTTCAATGGATGGATGTACAAAAGGTGTTGATCAAGCAATTTGTGGCATTTTACATTGTTGGCTGACATGATTAATAACTTCTATGCTTAATCTTTTGATACGCATAACAAATTAGGTATCGATTGAGTTGACAAATCAATAACTTGCAAATATCTTGAGTGTTCTTGTTGCCAACTAGAAAGTTGATGAAAATCTTTGATGCGGATATATATATACCCAATGGATTCTAGCATGTAAGTGTGTGTGATGAATATGTGAATAAAGGAAGTGTGAAGAAGAGCAGAAGGAAGTGAAAAGATAGTACTCCAAGTCTAGAATGTGACAAAGGAGAGATACTACACCGAGGAAGAATGAAATGTGCTAGATTAGTATACTGAACCTAACCAGAACTGAACTCTTGCATATGTTGATGTTGTTCATCAGTTCAAACTCATTAGTACAATCTGTAAGCATTTGTAGATAATGAGTCTCTTGTAGGTAGTGGGCCTATTGTGAGTAGTGTACTCAAGTAGTGAGCCCTAATTGGCAAGTGCCAAATTTATACTCTTATTCTTTTAACATTGAATACATTCTTGGGTTAGTCACCTTGTGGTTTTTCCCTTAACACGTAAAAATCATTGTGTTATGTGTTGATTTCATTTTCAGTTCTTATGGTGGTCTTTGCTTCCATGTTTTAATAGAGCACTAAATGTTAAGATAAGAAAAGAAAGAAAGAAAGAGAAAAGTTATAAAATAATTGATTCACCCCCCCTCTCAGTTATCTACATTGTTCCAACAATTGTTATTAGAGCCAAGTTCCTCTAAAAAGTCTAACAACTTGAGGAAGATCCAGAAATCTCAATGCATGAATATGGTATGAAAGAACAACTACAGTCTGCCCTAGATGTTCTTGAGTAATCTCACTCTGAGGTCAATAATTTTAGAGAGCAACTTAGGGAAGTTGATGATTTCATCAATGAGCTAAAAGAGAAAATTAGTATTTCTATGCAAAAGAGAAAGGAATTACTTCAGAAACTAGCAAATCCGAATGAAGCCAATAATACTGATGAGGATCTGAATGAAAAAACCAAGCTATGTAAAAAAATTTCAAAAGAAGTCATTATGATGAGACATGAAATGGAATCAGGAGTTACGAAATTCACCCAAGAAATTGAAGAGAAAAGAAAGACTAAAGAAAACCTAAAATAATCTCTCAAGGAGAAAATAGAGGACTGCCACAAAATGGACAGAATAATTAGACATCTTGAATTTGATCTTGAGGAAGCCAGATACAATGAAGAACAACTTGAGAACTAGATTGATTCTCTCAAACAAGATCTTCAATCTGCAAATGAATACAAAGAAAAATTTAAGATAAGATTAGCCCAACTTGAAGTTCTTCTTGAAAGCCAAAAGATGGTAGATGATAAGCATGGCTTAGGATATGAGAAAGGTGAAAGCTCTGGATCCGGTCAGAAGAACTCTGGATTAGAAAATCAAAGAAACAGGCCTAGAAGACCTCCAGTAAGGCAACCAAATGTTCAAAGATATCCATCTTTCAATGGATACTACTTCAATTGCAACAATTTGGTCATAAAGCAACTCAGTGCAGGAGGAAAATGAATCAAAATAATCCATCCTTCTCCGGACAATGTTTTAATTGCAAAAGGTATGGTCGCAAATATCATGAATGTAGAAATATGCAAATAAACAATTCATTCAATGGTAGATGCTTTGCATGCAATAGAATGAGACATATGGATAATCAATGCAGATCAAGAGGATATCAATCAAATTAGCAAATAAATGTTGTATGTTACAATTGCAATAGATCTGGTCATATTGCCGAATTCTACAGAAGCATAAATTAGGATAGAAAAGGTCCGGTGGAACATGATTAGAAACAAGATAAGGGCAAAGGTAAAGTGAATGTAGATGAAGTTCAAAAGGAGATGAGCAAGATTTGGGTAAAAAAGAGTACAATGAATACTAGGAATAGATCCACACTAGAATCTGGTGCTGATATTCCTTCTGAAAACTAAAAGGTAAGCTCTAGCTCAGGGGGAGCTATAGAGAAGATCCTTTTCCCCCAGCCAGCTAGTGAGTGCCTAAATTCAGCACATTGAATCAGAATAAGAGGTTGCAGTTTAAAGGGTTTGACAAGATTCACTTGAATGTCATCTAGTCAAAATTTGGCAAATTCGCATACAAATTTGAGCAAGTTATGAGGAGATCCTGTATCGGCAGCTATCTGGTAAAGTAGAATTTCACAAATAGATCCGGTATGATCCAAAATTGAAATGATTTATTTTGTGGACCTATAAGATGTTTGAAAAGGGTGAAGATATGTTGTCAACCCTCATAGGCAATGATTTTAAGATCTGCGTAGTGATTCAAGAAAATCTCTCTCAAATACAGGCTAACTAGATGACTTAAGTTGTGTATTTATTACAAAAGAAAATTAGGGTTTACAAAAGGATAAAAGGGGTTTTCCACTCATTACTTACACACTTTCACTCATGAAGTAGAAGAAAAGAAGAGCTCTACAAAGAAGACTCTATAATTCTCTTAAGTTCAATTAAAGATCAAATTTAACTATTGAATTGCTCCAGTTTCTGCTCCAAACCCTAAAACATGAAAATGTACTTCCATTTTGAAAACTCTCTTTCGATCTCTTGCAAAAATGGCTACTCCAATGGTTGTCAATATTTATGATAGGCTGAGACCAAAATTCAAGAAATACCCTTACAAATCTCTAGAAGTTGATCGATTGGGTATGTTTTTTGGTATTCTACATGGAGTCTTGCATGTAGAAGATATTAGGGTTTATTTACATGCAAACATTGAAGATTTTGGGGACTCAAAGTTGATCAAAATTTATCTCAAACAGTTAATAGATGAAAATATTGAACTCATACATAAATTCAAGACTCTCCAAAATAAACACTTCGAACATTACATACATTTTCCATCTTTTGCAAAAGATGACCAAGTCTATTATGTTCTAAGTAGGATGCATGATAATTTGATGTGGCTAATGAGGCCATTCAAGATAACTAAAGATGCCATCAAGGAAGTGACTGAACTACATTCATCAAGTGAGTTACCTGCACTCAAATCTGTGAAGAACCAAATGATAACTGAAGCCACTGGATCAAAATTTGACAAAAGGGCAATGATGATAGATGACATCATGAACCCGGATGTCAAGTTTGCTTCAATGATAATTGGCTACAAAATCTACCATTCAAATAGGGAAAATTTTGTGTCTGGTACAACAATCTATGCTGCATATCAAATGTTAAGGGAAAATACAGATTATGATCTGTGTGAGATTCTACTAAATTAGCTGATGGAAAACTTGCAGAAGATCAAAAAGGGTAAGAAAAATTCCTTTAAATATGGTAGTCTAGTTATGTGTCTATTTTTCTATTATATGAATGAGTTGCCTAGATCAAATGGTTACGTCTAGCAAAATGATAAACTCATTGCAATTCAGATCAGAGATTACATGTATGGACTTGGTGATGCTCAAGCATAAAACACAACCCTCTGGGGTTACTTTAAGAATTTCCAAAGCATGATGCATGCCAGAGAAATAATACGACAAACAATAGTTGATAAATACAAAGATACAATCTATTTCATGGTTGACACTGATCAATGCCTAATGGAGGCAGTTGATCCAAGAACTATATGGATAATGCCTATGGGCTATGAGGTCAATGAAAAAATCTTGGAGCTACACATTCAACATCTGCTGAGCCAACCTAAGGACACTAAAGCGGAAAGGTTTGACACCTTTGAAGAGCTAAGCATAAAGATACGTGTTGAGTTAAGACATCCTGAGATGAAGAGAAAAGTAAGAAAGGAAGTTGAAGAAATTGCCAAAAGATTATGCATAACGAAGGAGGTTGTAGATACTAATAGGGAGAAAATGGAGAAGGCAAAGAAAGAAAAGAAAGAAGTAAAGAAAGAAAGTGTTCTTCTGCAAACCTCCTCAAGAACTAGATCCTCCAAAATCTCTGCTCCTGTCACCTCTAAAAGCTCAAAATCTACCAAACCAGAGATCAAGTCATGCGGAAAAGGAGAAAAGACGATGAAGAGCAAAGCCACAAGGACATATACAAGCCATAAGGATGATGAAGAAATAGAATCAGATGAAGAAATTAAGAAAAGGAAGAAAAAGAGAACATTTGGAAAGTTCTCTGCTAGCAGAAATGAGGAGAAGGTAGAAGAATTTGTTAAAAAGCCCACTCTTTCCATTGATGACAACATCAAGGTAGTTACTGTGGATGGGAACCTTCAGCCAATGATAGAGTTCTATGATGAATACAATGATGTCGACAAGAGAATTCTGGAGGAAGCTATTGTAAGGTATTTGAATATTTACAATAAAGAATTCATTGAAATAATTTCATTAATTCCAAAAAGCCTAGAAGAAGTATTGGAAAAAAAAAAAGGTGAATGCAAATGTTAAAGACTTAGAAATTTGGGAGCAAATAATGATATAGCTTTACCCTTCTATCACTCCAAAACAAATGGATATGATTTTAAAGGATTGTAAAGATGAGTTACAAAGTAAGGCGAGAATGAATAAACTCATGCTTGGAGAAACAAACAAAGTAGAAAGTGAAACAAAGGATATCCTTTGGAATGCCTTGAAGAGATTCAATCTTCCTATTGTAGAGGAAATAGATGAAGAACCTTCTACCATGAATGTTGAAGGATTAAATAATATCAATGAAGAACCTTCTGACAAGGATGTCGAAGGATTAAAGAAAATAAATGAAGAAATCTCTGAGGACTTAGACTCCTCTATTTTGGCAAAATAAGTTCATGAAGCAGCAAACACAAGTGATATCTCTCCTCCAGATTCCACTGCAATTATGACAAACATTCCAGACACTAAAGCTAAAGGGGAAGGTAGAAAAGAAAAAAAGAAGAATCAAGAAAAAGAGGACAAGGGAAAAGAAGAAAAACACATAGAAAAGATTAATGATAACTTATCAAAAATAGTTAGTCCGGATGACCCCAAAAGGAAGGAAGTAGAATCACCAAGAGACACCATAGAGACAGTACATAACTTCTTGGACAAAGAAATAATGGAGCTGGATGAACCTAAGTTATTTCAAGGGGCACTGAATTTTGACTCTCTCTCCCCAATTCAGACGTTGAAAATAGCATCTTTTGCTCAAGCCAAAGCAAAAGAGAAACTTCTAAAATCTCATATGGAAGACTGTGAGCTGTTGGAGATTGCATCTGGGATGCTAGAGAAGATTATGCCAAACTATCAAAAGGATCCTTCTGCCTCTCCATTTGGTAATCTGAAAAACTTAGTCAATTTTGTTAACACTCATTTTGAATCCTTAGAGAAATCTGCAGAAACTAAGGTCTAGAAGGAGTTCTTAGGAAAGAGGTTCAGTGAAGTACAAGGGCTATTTACTAATGATAGAAGAACCTTGGGCATTGGCATAAAGAGCCTTGAAAATTCTATTAAAGATTGTGGGAACATTTACAAATTTTGTTTAACTTGTCCCAAAGTGACAGAGGACATTGAAAAGAAAGTGAAAGAACAAGAAGGAAAACTATCAAGCTTATCTTAGAATTTTGATCCCCTTACTACCTCTTTGGTGAATCATGAATGTTAAGCTATTGCTATAATAAATGAAATTAAAGAACTTGTTAAGGAGAAAAAGAACATAATGGATAGAATGGGTGAGGTCATAGGGATAATCATCCCTAAGTTAGAGGCAATGCATGATGCCTTGACAAAGGCACAAAATACAATCTAGACTAGTGATCCAAAAGAGTTAAGGAGAGTAGAAGCATATGTATTTTTGTTAAGTGGACACATCTCGATTTTGGATAGAATGAAGAGGAGTTGGGCCACATAAATCATCTAGTTCAAGACAACCTTTACGGATATAGTTAAGTATATGTAAGTATAACATATGATTTGTACATACTTATGCAGCCATGTATAGAACATTTTTTTTGATACACATCACAAATGAAGCATGGATTTAGTTGACAGATCAATAACTTGCAAATATCTTGAGTGTTCTTGTTGCTGACTAGAAAGTTGATGAAAATCCTTGATGCAAATATATATACTCGATGAATTCCAGCATGTAAGTGTGTGTGATGAATATCTGAGTAAAGGAAGTGCGAAGAAGAGCAGAAGGAAGTGAAAAGATAGTACTCCAAGCCTGAAATGTGACAAATGAGAGATACTACACCGAGGAAGAATGGAATGTGCTAGATCAGTATACTGAGCCTAACTGGAACTGAACTCTTGCATATGTGGATGATGTTCATCAGTTCAAACTCATTAGTACAATCTGTAAGCATTTGTAGATAGTGATTCTCTTGTAGGTAGTGGGCCTCTTGTGAGCACTGTCCTCAGGCAGTGAGTCCTAATTGGCAAGTGCCAAATTTGTACTCCTTATTCTTTTAACAAAGAATACAATCTTAGGTTAGTCACCCTGTGGTTTTTCCCTTAACAGGGTTTCCATGTAAAAATCATTGTGTAATGTGTTGATTTCATTTTCAGTTCTTATGGTTGTCTTTGATTCCATGTTTTAATAGAGCACTAAGTGTTAAGATAAGAAAAGAAAGCAAGAAAGAGAAAAGTTATAAAATAACTGATTCACCCCCACCTCTCAGTTATCTGCATTGTTCTAACATCCTGTCCCATTTTATACCAATGATTCTGAGTCAGATTAGCAATGCAGGTAGCAAAAAGAAACTTAGCAATGTAGGCAACTGAATGAAACCTAGCAAATATCTTACTACAACCCAACTCCCCCACTTCATTGTTAAAACTCAAAACAATGATTTTTGCATCCCTTCCAATGCTAGGGGTGGTGTACTTACTATTATTCACCATTAGTGAACAATCAATCTCTTTATTGTCATAATTAATGAACAATAAATGTTCATCGTTATAAGTCATGCTAAGTGGTGTCGAGATGGAATCTCAAAAATTAGCATGCCTAGGCATGTGAGACCACTCCTCAGGCCTCCATCTCAGCATGGTACTATTGCAACCTTTATTACGAAGACGTGACGGAGTACTATTGATCTGGCATGTCAACTTCATGGCACCCAAATCTCTAAAATGAGAGTCTAGGTGGCAATTGATACAAGCTCCCAACTGGCTACCCAATCTCTCCATAGGCCTATAAGGGTTTATAAATGTGAGTGACCAAGGGTGGAGCTTAGCTCCTTACCAATAAGGTTTTGAATCTATTTCAATTGGTTATTTTTTATTCTGTAGCATCGCCAAGTGTCCAAGCTCTGCCCCAAGTTAGCTATACCATGCACCACTTTATTGCCTTCGCAGTACACATGCCTGACCTCCTTCTGATTGAACCCACATAGTAAGCAGACAATATCTTTCACTATGCTCTTCATTTTCCATCCACTAATAGACCTACCAAGGGCCACATATATAATTATTTTCAAGTCTCCTTCCACTTGCAGCTTGTCCATTCCCATAGAGTGGGCAATTTTTAGAACCTTTAATAGAGCCAACCCCTCAACAACATCATTAGATTGAAAACTAATATGCCCCACATAGGTAGCAATGAAAGTTCCATGGCAATCTTTGAAGATCCTGCCACCGCTAGCTAGGCCAGTATTATTTTTCTCCACTTTGTCAAAATTGAGTTTGATCCAATCTCTAGGGGGGTTGCCAATGTGTGTTAAGTTTGGTTGTCATTTTGGAATTGTCAAGCTTGTTCATGTCTGCATTCAATTGCCAATTCTTGGTAATCTAAACTTCCACCAGGGTAGAGGGTTTCTTGGTCACGTGAAGAGTGCAGGAGTACGTGTTCTCAGCAACCACTCTGCAAGAGGAGAAAAAACTATAGATAAAGACTCCTTTGTTGAATAAGTCAAAGTAGTTAGATTTTCCTAGATTATCTCATGGCCTCTCACAATAAATAAAGAGGGCCTCTATTGTAATTTTTATCTTTTGTCTATTGAAGCAAAGTGTTGCCATTTTGAAGAGCAATTTGAGACTTTGAACTTATTTTGTAAACCAATTTTCAATCAATATCAAGAAGCAAGTGACATCCAATCTTTATCGTGGAGAAAGTTTGTAATGTTATAGAATTGTTCTTATGTCATTAGAACTATTACATTATCTTATATAAATGTTTGGATTGTGAGCATGGAAATCAATTGTTTGGAAGGTGATTTAAATCTAATTTTGTAGACTTTGTGCTTCTATATCATATTTGGAAGTTGTGTTTATGTTTGTGAATGAGAAGTAATTTGAAGACTTTGGACCGCAAGTTATTGTTTGTGATTGTGTTGTCTTATCTTGGTATATAGTGAAGACTTTGGGCTGCACTCTATTATGAAATATTTCATTTTCAATTAGCATAGGAAGCAACAAGAAACTTTCTATTTTCATGGGTTTCTTGGTGATTAGCATACGCTGGTATCATTTAGTTATTATTTTGTGTAACTTGATTGGATATTGGCTATTATTGTTCCAAATTGGTAATTTGTAACTCTTTGCATATTATAAGCTTTTTGAAATTGTTATCTTGAATTGTAAACATCTATTCTGAAATAAGAGAATAGGATGATATGGAATCACCCCAAGGATAGTTTTTAGTGTAAATAAGTCTAGATATTTATTAGTTAGTATTTGACAATAAAAGGGAGCCTCCCCTTGCTGAGAGGAGAGATATTATCTCATCATACTATGGCTGATATCACCATTTTGCCTTCAGTGAGTTGAAGACAAAATATTCACCCAACTATTTTTAGCGACTCTACAGAGGACTAAATGTACAACTTAGATCCTCACGCTTTGAGTTGAAACATTTCGGCCTCATTTCTTGTAATAAGTTTTTCCAGTTTTTATCTTTGCTAAGTATATTACATTCTAGCAGATGCAACGTATACAAGAAGTAAGAGAGCTCAAGGAATTATTGATCCTATTTTTTAGTTAATGCAGCAAAATAATTTCAGTCTTTTACCTCTTAAATCTCAACTTCAGTGTTCACAAACTTTTTCTCCTACCAACGCAAGGTTTCCTATACCAAGTGATGCCTCAAGTGTGCATATGACTCCTTTAGTTGTACAAGTTTCAATGTTTGTAATTCCACCTCCTACGGGTCCATGGGGAAATGCTTTCGGGGCTTTGAATATTACCCCACCATTGCATGATCTACCCTGTAGTTCAAGAAAGAATTTTCCAAGTTCTATGGTGATGGAAAAGTTCACCTTGACAAACATATTACAACTTTTTACATTGCATGTGGTGTTGTAGGGGCAGAACATGAAGATGTATTTGTGAGACTTTTTGTTGAGACACTTCAAGGTGTCGTAACAGATTAGTTTTATGATCTTCCTACTCAAAACATCACTGGATGGAATGTTCTATGAACCAAGTTTGAGGCTAGGTTCAAACCTGCCAAAGATGCATGTGCTCTTTTGGCCTAGCTTACTCAAATGAAGAAGGAACTACAAGAACCCATGCATGAGTTCATTGTGAAGTTCAATAAGATGACCAATAGAATTCTGGCCACTGCTTAGCCCACAACTGAAAATCTAAAGTGTTTCTTCATAAACACTCAACTACCACAAGTGAGTTTTCTTCTATGGAGGACTAAGCTAGCTGACTTGCCAACAACTCAAGCCCTGGCTATTGAGATTGAGGATGAACTTATCGTTGCTAGTAAAATAAGAAAGGATACAAGTAGAATTAGAGGGCAATCCTCTACTGACACGTCTTCCACTAGCACCACTGATCCTATGGTGCAAAAGTTGGCTAACGAATTGTTAGCCTTGAAAAAGCAAATATCTCAAAGTATGTCCACTCCTTCCTATAGGGACATACCAAGAAGAACATTTCCAAATGCTCCATACTAAGGTACTAGTGCTAGAAACCACAGACAAAATAGGCTTCCTCCTACTGAAGGAAAACTTTCGTTGGAAGCTCCATCGGTCAATGCAGTAGTTGGCTATTATGAAGCAAAACAAGATAATTCCCATCAACCTAATTTAGCTTAGGATGATAGCATTAATCTCTTCACAGAAGGAGAAGAAGATTTAACTAGAAACTCAAATATTGGCTTCCTGAATTTTCAGGATGAAGTTGAACAAAGAGAAGATGCATATGGTGAGTCATATGTTGTTTTCATGCAATCTCAAAATCAGTTGAATCAACAAGCAACTGATAAAGGAAAGTTAAAGGAAGATTGTTCTCTTGCAATCTCCATTGCTAAGAGTGGAACACCTCTTCCTTTTCAACCCAGAGACCCAATTGGTGAAAAATAAGTACTTCAAATGCTCCATCTTCTACTTTTGTTCCTCAGACTAGTACCCCTATTCCAAAACCTCAACATGAAAATAATCCTTTTTTCATGTCTCTATCATATCAATTGTTCAATATAATAGTCCATCCTAAGAAGACCAAAATTTAGATGTCTGAGGTTGAATATTTGCAAGCTAACCCTGATCAGTTTGATCGGTTATCTAAGTTTGTAAAAAATAAAATTGCCCCTTGATGGCAAGATTCTTCCAAAAATAGTCATGTCATCTCTCACACAAGATCTCCATACAACAATCTAGTCGCTACCCCTTACACTACCACAGGAAAGATTGAACCTTTCTATTTTTCTTTGTTAGTAAATGGGCACAAATTAAGTAATTGTGTTATAGATTTTGGAGCTTCTGATAATGTCATGCCTACTAAAGTAGCAGATGCTCTAGGTTTAACTTTGACCAAGACTTTTGGTAGGTGATTTTCAATGGAAACTAAACAAGTACCCTTGATAGGGCAGATTAAGGATGCATAGTTTGCATTCACTGCCATTCCAGAGAAGAGGATAAAAAAGATTGTTTTGGTGGCTGATGTTCCTGCTTCATATGGGATTTTGTTGGGATTTAATTTTTGTAAAGATGTTGGTGGAGAGATTAGCATGGACTGGTCTAAAGAAAGAATACCTATCAAGGGTGTTATGTAGAAGCTGCTTCCAAAAAGGGAAGCAAAATATACCATCACAAAGTCTAAAGATCCCAAAGTGAAAATTCTCTTTGAGTCTTCTGGTATGGGGAACTACTTTTTGACTACATAGGATTGTGCTGATATATCTTATGATAGTTCAAATGAAAGCATGACAATGGAGGATTTTTCTTCTTCAAATGAAGAATCTCCTAGTCATGATAATGTCAAACTAGAAAGTTCAAATGATGTTTGGACCTTAGAGTTTGATGGTAGCTATACTTCAACATGATCGGGGGCTAGAATAGTCCTTATATCTCCTCAAGGAGACATTTTTCCTTTTTCCTACTACAAGCTACAATTTGATAATACCAACAATACCACTAAGTATGAACCCTTCTTACTAGGGATGGAAGTTGCTCGTGCTAAAGGAATCAAGAATCTCCATGCATAGGGAGATGCAGAGCTCATCATTTTTTAGGTAAGGAATCTATACCAAATAAAAAATGAAAGTATGTGGCATTACCGCAATCGTGTCTGGGATTGCATTGAGGACTTTGATGCTTTTGACATCTTAGTAGTACCAAGAGAGTTCAATGATCGTGCAGATTCATTGGCTATCTCAGCCACCCTTATGGTTCCTCACAAGAATTTTAAAGGTAATAAATACATAATTGAGTTGGTCTTTCAGTCAAGTGTCCTGTTAAGTCTAAAAAATGCAGGTCGTTAACCCTAAGAGGGTGCTAGGCTCTCTTGACATTTTTGGCTAATTGACACGGGGTAGATATGGCTAAACCCCCTTCACTTTAGGCTCTGCTAGACCTAGGTGGGTAAACCTCTAATTAAGAAAGCAGATAAAGAGATGATTACTACTTTAATCAGAATAGATCTAACTATTGATAATGGCACAAATGACAAAACGAATGAAAAGACAACAAATTAACTCTAAATGATCTAAATTGTAATACTAAAACAATAATGCAATCTAACTAAGTAAATCTAAAATGAATTTGGATAAGTGATAATGAAAATATTAGACTAGTGCCTTATTGAATATAGAGTCAGTATGATCATGAAATAAATGACTATTTGTTTGGTAAAAACTTGAACTATCTAGCATGAAAGTATAGGTATGTAACTTGTACAACCCTGCAAGGAAATAGTTAATATTCCATACTTATAATATCCAATTGACAAAATCAAATCACCTAAATTCATCTAAAAGGATTTAATCCCTCCTTGAAGGAACCTATCAGAATGATACTACACTTGTAACAGATTCATCAAAAATTGGAGATAGAATACAAACCCTAACTATATGGCTCTTCTTACAGATCCATGACAATGCCTTCTCAGTTACTATGATAGATTTAAAGGATTTAATTCTGAAAGAAGAAACCAATTAATCTTATCACACTATAATAGCAAATGTGTATAGACAACTTGACGATATACTTGATAACTCAAATTGAATAACAGAGAAAACTTTGAAAGGAGACAGTCATGTAATTGAATAAATTTAATAGATAGTTGATACTAAAATTTGCAGTCATTGCTTCATGCTTATAGACTTGACTTCATCAAAGAATGCTTGCATATGGTCTACCAGAAATAAAATATATTAAAAATGAACTAGCATTGTTGTTCAAACCTAATATATAATATCCCCTATTCTATTCTGTAATCTCCTCCTATTCTATCTATCTTCTATCTCCCTATTCTGGTCTTGGTCATCTCTTATAAAGAGAGGCATTCGAGCTTCAAACCAGTTACAATAGTTGTGACAGTTGATAACTGAACAACAATATTTGGCTTAATAAACAAATTTAGGAAAATTAATACTCGTCTTTAATCACCAAATGGGTAACCATTTCAGGATCAAATAAAGCTCCTTAACTGTAGTTTTGCTTAATCTCCTTTGAGGATTTCTTTATTATCCTAAAAAATCTAGATAAAACAAAAATTAATGACTAATCAAACAATCCAAACAAATTTATTTACTCAAGTAATTACTTCTCTTATCGATATTTTATTCAGTTCCTCAAGATCCTCACATGGGTGTTTTATAGTTTGATCCCTGCTGTGTATATCCTATAGAAAATAAATATTTTAACTATCAGAAAGATATCTTAACCACTCTGATTTTAATGTCATTTTAGGGTTTCCTTTGTTGGTGTAACCTCACAGTCGGGTTGATCCAAAACTTCCCTCCTTTTTGCTTTCCGTACATTCTTGTATCTTTCGCTTATATATCACTCTTGTATATCTTCTTGTATGAGCACATATACAAATGACCCATACAAATCTTCCCTTTCAATGCTTTCAATTTCTTTGTACATTGGATATGCTCATTGCAAACATACAAGGAGTTTTAATATTTAATTTTTCTTTCGCATCTGGTTCTTGTATATCCTTTGTATCTATCGCTTGTATCTTTAAGAATGTATGTTCGAAACATACAAGGCACTGAATATACAAGCACTTAACTTGTTTAAATAACCTTTCGGTTCTGCCATTTGTATGTAATGCATTGTATATCGGCAATGTCTGTCTGATAGATACAAAGCACAAACATACAACGGATTTTCCCTATTTCACAAACTTTTCAGGTCCGGCTTGCATAAAATGCAGTGTATATTCCGATATACAAGAATCACAATACAACATTTACATCGGATTTTAATCCCTTTTGAGTTCCACATTGTATGTCCAGTAATGTATGTACCAATATACATTGAGTAGTGATGCATCGTTTATATCATTTTTTAATCTTCCCTGAAATCCACGTTGTATGTTTGGCAATGTATGTACCGATACATACAATGCATGAAATATACAACGACTTATCATTATTTGACAATCATTTCAGTTTTGGCATTGCATATTCCTTGTATGTCAAAATGTATGTTTTGCTTGTATATTCATACATGCAAACCCCAAATATACAAACCGAGCATGAAATATATAGCAATTATATCTCATTTTATAATCCTTTTGATTCCGCGATATATATAGCTTTGTATATCCCAAAAGCATATCAAAAATGTATCTTTTAGAATGTATGTTGGGGATGTATCTTTTGTTAGATGTAAAGGGTAATCGATAGAAACGGTAGAAAGAATTGGAGATAACAAGTCATATCTTGTATATACAATTAGTTTAGCATATCGGCAAAGGTCATCGGTATGAATTTATCAATCAGTGATTCTTAGTATCTTCTCTTCGATGATCAGTCTCATGTCGATACTCATTTCCCTTTGCATATCTCTTGGAGCTCCGTCGGTGAGAGATGTAAGATCAATGTAGTTTAAATAATCTTTGTCGATACAATAATCCCACCGATATGCTATCTTTGATCTTGTCCGAAATCCTTTATGACTTCTACTATTGGTGTGACCTACATAGTCGGAGAGACCTGGGAAACATACCCTGATCATGTCATCTTACACTGGTCATTACGACTGGGAATTTATCTGTCTAACAAAGGGTTAACGGTGTCATGTGTTTACGGTTCATCTTTAATGAGCACTTCAACCATGTTATATTAAGTCTTTAGGAATTAGAATAGATCAAATCCAAATATTTCTATCAACTTAATTGTTAATCTTTGCTTGAAAACAACTGTGGATCTTCCCATATATGCTCAAATATTGAAATCTTTAGGTGATTGAAACTTAATATTTGTTAAAAAATAACCTGGGAATTTTAGTCCCAACAGTGGCTCTTTCTGGGGATGTATGTCCCTTGTGGGCATAGCAAGATCCTAGATTTCTGAAGGAGCAGACCAATGCCTTCTTCATTTGACTACAGGTGAACTATGATGGGTGGTGGAGATCCTAGGTTATTGTTTTATGAAAAGCTTTTATTTCTTGATAAGAGAGATCTTTAAGCAAGTTATTTAACTCTTCTAAACTACCATGCATGGAAAAGACCATTTAGAGAATTTAACCAGAATTGTCCATGCACTGGCAATTCTTTTCTCTCAGGTTCTTTTTAAGAGAAAAAATGTTTCAAAAACTGCCCATGTACTGGTAGTTCTTGCTCCTCACCAAACATGTTCTATACATGATATGAATCCTCCCTTGCCTTACCATTGATGACAAAAGGTCCAATCCATAGGGCATCAAATTTCCCATTCTTCCCTTTTTCTTGATTTCTGGCATTCCAAATAAGCACTCTATCACCTACCTCAAATTTTCTGAATGTTGATTTTTTGTCATATAGGTACTTCATCTACATTTGCATTTTTTTATTTTGTTGTATTGTCTATTCCCTCATTTCATTTAATTCCATTAGATGTTCTGGCCTTTCCTCCATCGGTTCTAGGACATCCCAATCCTCTTGGAGGATAAACTTACACACTAGTAGCAGGTTGTGTATTGGGAGTGTGGCAAAGGCTCCATATACTAATTCAAATGGTGATTTGCCAATTGTTTTCTTTACTGTGATCCTATCATCCCATAATGCCAATCTCATCTTAGAGTCCCAGGCTTTCTTGTTGTTATCCAGCATTCTTTTTATAATCTTAAGGATACTTTTATTGCTGGACTCAGCTTGCCCATTACCTTGTGGGTGGTAGGGAGAAGAATATGAGATCGTAATGCCATAAGATTTACAAAAAAAAATTTAAACTCATCCAATCTAAAACACATTCCATTGTTAGTTATAAGCCTCAAAGGTACCCCAAATCTAGTTAAAATGTTTTCCAATAGGAATTTGATCACAACCTTGCTGGTTGCTTGTTTAGTGGGCACTGCTTCTACCCATTTTGTGAAATAGTCAGTGGCTACTAATATCCATTTGTGACCACCACTTGATTTCTCCATAATCTCTCCTATAAAATCAATTCCCCATTGGTGAAACGGGGCATCAACTTGCATAGGTCTTAAGGGTAATGCACCTTGACATTTTAGCTTTCCTGAGAATCTTTGATAGGCCTCACACTTCCTGGTAAAACTATAAGCATCATTGAAAACATTGGGTCAATAGTATCCAGCCCTTAATATCTTGTGTGCTGTAGTTTTAGCTGAGAAATGGCCACCACAAACTCCCTAATGCATCTCTTCTAAGGCAAATTTTGCTTTCTCTTCATCTAAACAAAATAATAAGATACCATCTTTGTTTTTCCAATAAAGATCCCCCTCTATAAGCACATATTTTGAAGCATGTAATTTTAGAGTCCTCTTCTTATTATTATCAAATCCATTAGGGCATTTCATATGCTTGAGGTAATACACTATGTCTGTATACCAAGGAGTTTTCTCAATACTTGTTACCATGTCCTCTTCATTTTCAATATTACATACTTGGGCAGCCTCAAGGTTTGTTTCAGTCATTAGTTTGGCTAACCCTTGTCCCCTTACTAGTTTTGTGATTTGAATTTCTATATCAAATTCTTGAAGTCAATTTATCCACCTACATCTCTTCCCAGTTACTTCACTCTACATGAACACATCTTTGACTGTTGCATTTGGTACATAAGCTATCACCTTAGCCCCAACCAGGTAAGGTCTAA
Source organism: Cunninghamia lanceolata (assembly GCA_027924645.1). Taxonomy (NCBI): domain Eukaryota; kingdom Viridiplantae; phylum Streptophyta; class Pinopsida; order Cupressales; family Cupressaceae; genus Cunninghamia; species Cunninghamia lanceolata. The sequence goes on from BSBN01000892.1 coordinate 14,006,133, forward strand.
ATGCCTACTTTCACCAATGCATAAGCTTGTTTTTCTGTGATATTATAGTTGAGTTCTACATGTTGGAGTGACTTACTGAAAAAAGAAATAGGTTGCTCATAACCCTCATTATTCTTTTGTAACATAACTGTTGCTACTGTATGAAAAGATGTAAAGGAAAAGATCTAGAAAGGTTTACTAAAATTGGGAGACTTTAGCACTGGAGCTTCTTTAATTGCTTTTTTTTATGGATGCAAAAGCTTCTATGCATTCATTTGTCCAATTAACCTTTACATTTTTCTTCAACATTCTAGATATAGGGTTAATTATTTCTACAAAGTTTGGTATAAACCTTCTCACAAAGTTTATTTGTCCAAAGACTGATTGTATAGCCTTGACTATTTTTGGAATATGAACTTTGTCTATTGCCTCTATTCTCTCAGGATCAATCCTAACTCCATCTTTGGATACTATGTGCCCAAGTAATTTCCCACTGCAAATTTACATTTCTTGGGATTCAAGGAAGTACCATACTCTAATACTCTGATCAATATTTTCTCAAGGTAATTTACATGATCTTCTACCCTTTTTGAATATGCAGTGAGGTCATCCTGATATACAGCCATGATTTCATTTATTAAACCTACAAAAGTAATGTCCATTGCTCTCTAGAATGTGGCTCCAGCATTTGTAAGGTTGAATGGCATCCTTACATATACGTATGTTCCCCATGGGGTTGTAAAAGCTATTTTGTATTGTTCAGACTCTTTAACTTTCACCTGGTTATAACCAGAGAAACCATCCATCATGGATAACAACTCACAACCAGTAATCCTCTGCAGTAAAATTTCCATGTTAGGTAATGGATAATTATCTTTGAGGGAGGATATGTTTAATTTTCTAAATTCAACACAAAGTCTAATATCCCCATTCTTCTTCCTAACAGGCACTAAATTTGAGACCTAGGATGAATGCCTAATTGGTTTTATGATGCCAGCCTCACTGATCTTCATGAGTTCTTCATACATATTTGGTTCTAACATAGGGTTGATAGGTCTGTTTTTGTCTATAAGGCTTAGCATCTGGCTTCAGTGGGATTTCATGCTGGAAGAAATCTTCTCTATAAGGTTTAAGATCATCATAAGACTAGGCAAATACATGTTTATATTTTCTCAATAATATAATTAACATGCTTCTGATTGCAGGGGTTATTTTCTTTCCAATGTAGACCTTTTTAGGTGACAATTTAGTTCCCAAATTTATTTCTTCCACATCATCCTCCTCTACTATTACTTCTTTGGAAATGGATCGATCATTTGCATAAAAAACTCTCTCTAATGCTACTAAACCTTTTAGAATTTTATTGGTTTCAAGTTGGACAATTTCTTTGCCAAATAAAGTCTCTTTGCCATCAATCTCCTCAACAAAAGCATTAAGATCAATCTCTTGATTCTCTTACTAATATATACAATGGAAAAATTTGAGTAAATCAGCATCACTATCAAAAACCTACCAGTTATATATGTTGTTTGGGATAGTTGGTCTAGTTTTGCACTCAACCTCTGAAATACCTGCCAAGGTAATATCATCCTTTTTCATAGCTATGTTTGCAAGAAAGTTAGCCATTATATTTTTTGACCTATCTATCCAACTTATTGAAAAAGCATCTAATAATTCTATATCATCCAGAACTGCATTTCTGTATTGTTTCAGTCTTCTATTTTTTGAGGAATATTTACCTTTGACTTGTGAAACAATCAATTCAGATTCTCCATATACTACTAATAATTTGATTTTGTGTTTTCCAGCAATGTTTAGCCCAATTAAATGTGCTTCATATTCATCTATGTTTATTTGTGCACTCAAAATTTAGAGAAAAAGAATATTTGAATTTTTTTCCTAACGGTGATATAAACAACACCCTGGCTCCATTTCCTGCCTTGCTACATGCACTATCAAAATACATGGTCCATACACCATTTTCATCAAGTTGGGCTTCATGGTGAATTGGGTATGTATTATACAATTTAGACTATTCTTCCACCCTAAATGTACTAAAGTCTGTGTCATAGAAACAAATCATTTCATTTGGATTAATTTTCTCTATAACATTTTCATACCTTGGCTCCCTATAGAGTTTAACTGCCTTTGTTCCCAATGGGATAGTAGCATAAGATAAATCTAATTGCACACTTCCCCCTACCATGGCAGTCCATTGTCTAGATAACAACATTTCATAGTTGGGTGGGATATCTACCACAGTGATATTAATTTTATAAGAGGCTTCAAGATGAGACACTAATTTTATCTCAACATCTTTCATGATTCCAACAACAGGGACAGATCTATTATCCATTGCATAACATTTACCAAATGTAGTATCCACCCACATTCCTAACTCTTTCATAACAACCATGGGCATTATGTTTACTGCTGCTCCTGAATCAAGCATACAATTCCTAACTAATTTGTTGTTTATCAGTAAGGTAATATAGAATGGATCTACTTGAGATGGATTTTTCATTAGCATTTCACCCAAGTATACCTTAGGTATTTTGATAGATTTTTGTTGCGTATTTATTTTATGACTATATTGTTTGGGTTTTTTGTTTGAGACATTTGATATCATCTTCACCACTATATTTTTATATTTTTCCACCTTCATCATTTCTAGAAGTGGCATAGATATTTTCATTTGAGAAACAACTTGAGCAATATCAAATGAGGGATTTATGTTTAGTTCTGACCTGTCGACTTTTGTTTGCCCCTTTTCCTTAGTTTTTGTGCTATACTTTTTGTTTAGTGTGTCAACAGGAGGTATATCATGAGGTATTTTCTCAATTTTACTTTTATCATTTTTATCGGAGACTTGATTTTTGATAAACACACTTCTGGGAGTACGTTGTTCAGCATTGATTGTTCTATTTCTTAGGTTGTAACTACTCTTAGCTTGTGCTACTGCAGCCATTGTTAAAGCTTTTCTCTCTTCCATAGAAGGTTTTTGCCAATTGTATCTTTGTGCTGCATTAAGGTCATATCCATAATTTCCTAAGTCTTCTTCATGGTCAGAAAATACTTCTTGTTCTCCTATGTTCACATTATATTTTTGTTCTCCTACATCATATTCATACCTTGCTTCCTCGACAAATGAATAATCTTCTTCAATAGTGAAAGGTGTGATACCCAACATATTTATAGTGTGATGATCCATCTCAGGGTTACAAGATACCTGATCTTTTTGTATTGATTGTGCCACCACACAATAATATGGAGAGTGTGGTAAATTATAGGGCATACACCATGGACTATTTTCTGTCATATGGACTCCGCTTTTCTTCAAAGGGTAAGGAGTGTCTTTTCCATAATTATGTCTCCTGTTGGTATCCACAGGCTTTCCATCTTTCCAGTTCGTATGATATGGCATATCATGGAGTCTTGGTCTTTCATTCTTATGTGAGTATTCTTGCTTATTTGTAGGAGGATTAGGATTTTGAGGGACTCTTATATTGTCTCTTTTTCTGATCATCCCAGCAGCCTTTTTATTGTTTTCAATAGTGAGAGCCATTTTTTGTGCTTCCGCCAAAGTTCTAGGATTTTTGCCCCTAAATTCATAACCTGTCTTCAGGACAAATGCTTTCAAGTATATGCTAAGGGCTGCTTGGTTGTTTAATTTGGATTCTTGTGGAACCTTGTTATACAGTTTAGTGAATCTCAAATTAAAATCATAAACCTATTCATTTTGATACTTTTGAATAGTTATTAGTTCATGAAGAGCAAATTCTAGGGCATATCGATTTCTCAATTGTTCTAAAAATTGATCATGGAATTCTCTCAAGGAATATATTGAAGCATCCAGTAAGCTATTTACCTAGTCTCATGCTTCATTAGTAAGAGATATCATAAACAGTTTCATTTTTATATCCTACCATCCATTATGACACTTTTATTAGAAAACTGATTTGAGTTTTGTGTAGAGTCGCCACCTCTATTTAGAGGACTAATCAATCTTCTGGGTTTTTCCTTCCACCAGCAGAGTTATGCCTTTTAATTCTCTAACTCTAATAAAATGGTCTAGCACCAAGTTCTTCTATGTGTTGCCAATGGAGTCGTCAATTCTGTTAGGTCTCCAAAATGCAGGTCATTAACCCAAAGAGGGTGCTAGGCTCTCTTGAAGTTTTTGGCTAATTGACATGGGGTAGATATGGCTAAACCCCCTTCACTTTAGGCTTTGCTGGACCTAGGTGGGTAAACCTCTAATTAATAAAGTAGATAAAGAGATGATTACTACTTTAATTAGAATAGATCTAACTATTGATAATGGCACAAATGACAAAACAAATTAAAAGACAACAAATTAATTCTAAATGATCTAAATTGTAATACTAAAACAATAATGTAATCTAACTAAGTAAATATAAATGAACTTGGATAAGTGATAATGAAAATATTAGACCAGTGCCTTATTGAATATAGAGTCAGTATGATCATGAAATAAATGACTATTTGTTTGGTACAAACTTGAACTATCTAGCATGAAAGAAAAGGTATGTAACTTGTACAACCCTACAAGGAAATAGTTAATATTCCATACTTATATATATCCAATTGACAAAATCAAATCACCTGCATTCATCTAAAAGGATTTAATCCCTCCTTGAAGGAACCTATCAAAATGATATTGAATTTGTAACAGATTCATAAAAAACTAGAGATAGAATACAAACCCTAACTATATGACTCTTCTTACAGATCCATGACAATGCTTCTCAGTTACTATGATAGATTTAAAGGATTTAATTTTGAAAGAAGAAACCAATTAATCTTATCACACTATAACAACAAATGTGTATAGACAACTTGAAGATATACTTGATAACTCAAATTGAATAACAGAGAAAACTTTGAAAGGAGATAGTCATATAATTGAATAAATTTAACATATAGTTGATACTAAAATTTGTAGTCACTACTTCATGCTTACAGACTTGACTTCATCAGAGAATGCTTGCACATGGTCTACCAGAAATAAAATATATTAAAAATGAACTAGCATTGCTATTCAAACCTAATCTATAGTATCCCTTGTTCTATTATGTAATCTCCTCCTATTCTATCTATCTTCTATCTCCCTATTCTAGTCTTGGTCATCTCTTATGAAGAGAGACATACAAGCTTCAGACTAGTTACAATAGTTGTGACAGTTGATAACCGAACAACAATATTTGGCTTAATAAACAAATTCAAGAAAATTAATACTCGTCTTTAATCACCAAATGGGTAACCATTTGAGGATCAAATAAAGCTCCTTAACTATAGTTCCGCTTAATCTCCTTCGAGGATTTCTTTATTATCCTAAAAAATCTAGATAAAAGAACAATTAATGATTGATCAAACAATCCAAACAAATTTATTTAAACAAATGTATTTACTCAAGTAATTACTTCCATTATCAATATTTTATTCAGTTCCTCAAGATCCTCTCGTGGGTGTTTTATAGTTTGATCCTTGCTGTGTATATCCTACATAAAATAAATATTTTAGCTGTCAGAAAGATATCTTAACCACTCTGATTTTAATGTTATTTTAGGGTTTCCTTCGTCGGTGTAACCTCATAGTCGAGTTGATCCAGAACTTCCTGCCTTTTCACTTTCCGTACATTCTTGTATCTTTCGCTTATATATTGCTCTTGTATATCTTGTTGTATGAGCGCATATACAAATGACCCATACAAACCTTCCCTTTCAATGCTTTCAATTTCTTTGTACATTGCATATGCTCATTGCAAACATACAATTGCTAAAACATACAAGGAGTTTTAATATTTAATTTTTCCTTCGCATCCGGTTCTTGTATATCCTTTTGTATCTATTGCTTGTATCTTTAAGAATGTATGTTTGAAACATACAAGGCACTGACTATACAAGCACTTAACTCTTTTAAATAACCTTTCGGTTCTGCCATTTGTATGTAATGCATTATATATCGGCAATGTATGTCAGATAGATACAAAGCACAAACATACAACGGATTTTCCCTATTTCACAAACTTTTTCAGGTCCTGCTTGCATAAAATGCAATGTATATTCTGATATACATTGACTCATGATACAACATTTACATCAGATTTTAATCCCTTTTGAGTTCCGCATTGTATGTCCGGCAATGTATGTACTGATATACATCGAGTAGTGATGCATCATTTATATCATTTTTTAATCTTCCCTAAAATCCACGTTGTATGTCCGGCAATGTATGTACCCACACATACAATGTGTGAAATATATGACTTATCGTTATTTCATAATCATTTCAATTCCGGCATTGCATATTCCTTGTATGTCAAAATATATGTTTTGCTTGTATATTCATACATGTAAACCCCAAATATACAAACCAAGTACAAAATATATAACAATTATATCTCATTTTATAATCCTTTTGATTTCACAATATATATAGCTTTGTATATCCCAAAAGCATATCAAAAATGTATCTTTTGTCAGATGCAAAGGGTGGCCGATAGAAACGGTAGAAAGAATTGGTGATAACAAGTCATATCTTGTATAAACAATTAGTTTAGCATATTGGCGAAGGTCATTGGTATGAATTTATCAATCAGTGATTCTTAATATCTTCTCCCCGATGATCAGTCTCATGCTAATACTCATTTCCCTTTCCATATCTCTCAGAGCTCTGTCAGTGAGAGATGTAAGATCGATGTAGTTTAAATAATCTTTGCCAATACAATAATCCCACTAATATGCTATCTTTGATCTTGTTCAAAATCCTTTATGACTTCAACTATCGGTGTGACCTACATAGTTGGAGAGACCTAGGAAACATACCCAAATCAAGTCATCTTACACCGGTTGTTATGACTGGGAATTTGTCTATCTGACAGAGGATTAATGGTGTCATGTGTTTATGGTTCATCTTTAATGAGAAGTTCAACCATGTTATATTAAGTCTTTAGAAATCAGAATAGATCAAATCCAAATATTTCTATCAACTTAATTGTTAATCTATGCTTGAAAACAACTGTGGATCTTCCCATATATGCTCACATATTGAAATCTTTGGATGATTGAAACTTAATATTTGTCAAAAAATAACCTGGGAATTTCAGTCCCAACATGTCCCAAATAATTTTGACCACTGGTAGGTTTTTAATGGGGATGATCAAATCGTTGCTTTTCTAGAAAAGGTAGATAACTTCAATGAGCTTTATTTTGAAGGTAGTGATTCTCCTCCTTGGGAATATGTTTCTAAAGTTGATTCAGAGACTGGTGAAGAGTTTCTACAGCTAAAGGGGAACAAAATTCCCAAAGGTTTAGTTTCTCTTGAGAAACTATTTAATAAACATGACTAGTACTTTAGGCAATAGCAATAGAATGGAATGGGTTCTATTGGTGCCTACATAAACATTAAGGTTTCAGGTTTTCATCTGTAGGCTTTTTCATAAAAACCTTAAAATTTCTAAGTCCCTCGGCCTCATTTTATGCATATTGGGCTTGTATATGTATTCTCGACGTACAAAGGTGGAATATACATTGGAGGTTCCTAGAATATTCCGCGGATGTATCAAAATGTTTGCATGTATATTGTGTTGTATGTTTGACATACAACAAGTAGATACATTGGTGGGCCTGAAAAAGGAGTTAAATTAGCTTCAAAAGGCACAAAAGGTAGTTGTATGAATTTTGTATGCATATTGGGTTATACATTGTAGGTACATTCCATCGAAGATTCTCACTTGCATATAGGGGTTGGTATGTTGTGTTGTATGTTTGACATACAACAGGTTAGATACAAGTGGCGGACGTCAAAAGGATTCAAACCGGGTTGAAAATGGTGGTTGGGTCTGTAGGTATGTGCAAAGGAAAAGATGCGAAGGGTTATATGCATTCGCCACATACAAAGGAAACATACAAGGCAGATTGTATGTTGGAAGATACAAGTGGAAATATATATCGGGGCATATACAAAAGCTCTATCGGCTTGATATGGGTCATTTGTCTAAATTTCTCCCAGATGGTCGATGCATATACAATGGAAACATACATTGCCGATATACAAGAAAGAATGTACAAGAGTCAATGTATATTGGTGGACCCAAAGATGAATGTATATCTGATATACATTGGTGATATACATTGGCAAGATACAAGAAAGGCAGATGCAAAGAGGACGCGATAGGAAGGTGAACAACATTTGTGAAATAGGTGAAGTCCGTGGGTTGTATATTGGGGTTGTATGTTCCCAATGTACATTTGAACATACAAGCAAGAGATGCAAAGAAACATACAAGTGGGTATGGTCAAAGTCAGGGTTTGAAATGCATGGTGGGGCTTGCAAGTTGTATATTCACATTTGTATATGCGATATACAAGGCAATATACAAGGGAAATGTGCAAACAAAGAGATGTAGGTCAGATCCGATTCAAATTTCAAAGCATTTCATAATGGTTTGGGGTCCGTTGCTTGCATGTATGTATGCATTGTATATCATGGATATACAATGAAAAGTGCAAAGGTTTAGATACAAGGGCTAGATTTCAAAGTTGTTCCATTTTGATTTATAAGGAGTTGGAATCCGTAGCTTGTATGTTGCATATGTATGTGCAATATACAAGGAAATATGTGCATGGGGGAGATACAAGCCAGACCTAAGTGAGATTTCAAATTGATTCATAAAATTTGGGGTTCACCTTGTATGTTGCAATTGTATGTATATGCATTCGCATATACAAAGGATTCAAAAGGTGAAAACGGCAAAGGGGAAAAAAGGTAAAATGCATGATTGTGTCACAAAAAGTCAAAGGGGTAAATATAAATCTACGTGGCACATTCTCATTGGCCGATGTCTTTTCAAGGTTGGTGATTGGCTCGTCTATTCAAATTGAGGCCGTGGATCTTGGCAATGCGGAAGGAGATCAATGGCTATGTTCAAATGTTTGAAAGCGAGGATTTTCCTATGTATCTATAGTAGCATTCTTGGTGTGAGAATTTGCTAAGCACGTAGTCTACTATGTTTCCAAGGTTGTGGGTAGATTGGGCATTCATAGCAAATTTGTAGATAGGCATGGTCGATGATTGACAGGCCACCCACCATTTTCAATGAAAATCTTCAGGCGGCAGTACAGATCCCAATTTCACCTGCTCTCTCCTCTGTTCCCTAGGCTGCATTGAATGTTTTGGGCGCCATTTCTCATGATGCATTGTATTTGGTGAATTTTGAAAATGCCATGTAATTAATTGCTGAGTATAGGTTCTCACTTTATAAGCAAACTATGTTACTCATTTCTGGTTGTTGAAGAGTAGGGCAAAATTCTTTTGGAAAATAGCAAAGAACAAAGCCTTTCATGGCTATTTTATCTCTGTTGGAGTTTATGAGTTGCATTTTGAATGCATGTTGCACATTTTTTAGTTTCATGTCATTTTTATATTAAAAATGCTTTGTTGCATGTGTCTAGTTGCTTGTCTCCATTTGTTGTATACATAGCTTCTTTTGAATCTAGTTGCTAAGGGTTTCTCAGATTCTAGGATATAGATTTCTATATTGTATGCTTGATCTCTAACTTCAATTCAAGGAGTGGATTAAATTGTTTTAGGTTGAGTATGAAGAAGAATGTATGTCAACAGTGATATGTATAAGTAGAGGCAACTAAATACTCATCCTTGGGTGGTGTTTGTAAGGCAAGTACCAATCTGACCCCTTGAAACTTGAATGCCAGTGCAAACCATTCACTTGTATACATCTAGTTGACTCCTTGCCCTGAGATAGGCACTAGTCTGCTCCCTGTGCAATAGTTATGATCCAAAACCCCTGTGTCTTGCATCCAAAATATCAAAACAAATCATTTCATTATACCAACCTGTTAGTTGTCTTGAGTAGAAATAGGACCCCTGCATACTCTCATACCCAACCAGTTAGATATGTCCAAGAATGTTGCTAGCCTTGTGATTTATCATGCAAATCTTGGTCCACACATGAGAGTAGTCTGCCTATTGTTGTAAAGCTAAATCTTTTTGTCATTGGGTGAGTTAAGGTTAAATCTTTAGCTATAGGGATACCCCCTTGGTGCGGTAGAACTAGAAATGAAGGGGAGACAGCTCATGTAACCTCCTGTATTAGTTGGCCGAATCTGCTTATGCATTGGAGTTGGCCAACCCTCTACTGATTCAGAAGAACACCAACAGGTTCTTCATCAGAAGTTGAACAGGTGAACTTGGGTACAAAAGTTGATCCTAAGATGGTCAACATCAGGAAATTTTGCACAGCTGATGATAGGTTCAAGTTTGTGACACTTTTGCATCACTATATTGATGTGCTTTCATATTCTTATGACGACTTGAAGTCTTTCTAGCCTAAAGAAGTTCAACATGAGATTCCACTCAAGTGGGGATCTGTGCCTCACAAGCAAAAGTAGATGTAGTATAAACCCAAAATTCTAGGTATGATCTTACAAAAAACTCAAAATATGTTGGATGCAAGAATTTTTTTCCCAATTCATCATTCCACATGGATTGCTAACATAGTATAGTAAGAAAAAAGAATGGTGAAATTTGCATCTGCGTGGATTTTTGGAACTTGAATTAGTCATTTCTAAAGGATAATTACCCTCTTTTGGTAATGGATCAAGTACTACAAACAGTGACTAGTTCGGAGATGCTTTCTAAGTTGGATGGTTTCTCAAGTTATAACCTAGCAGAGGTGAGTGAAATGGATCAACATAAAATGGCTTTCATAACTCCTTGGGGTACTTTTGCTTACCACAAGATGCCATTCAGTTTAATCAATGCTGGTGCAACTTTCCAATGAGAAATGGACTTGGCATTTCATGATGAAATTGGTAATTTCATTGTTATATATCTTTATTATTTAACTATCTTTTTGAAGAAGCATCAAGATCATGCCTACCATTTGCGGCAAGTTCTAGAAAGGTGTCGTCAGCATGGAATTTCTCTCAATCCCAAAAATGCCATTTTTGGGGTAACTAAAGGTAAACTTCTTGGACATGTGGTGTCTAAGGAAGGTACCAAGATTGGTCTAGAATGGGTCAAATCTATTCAAGGTCTTACTCTACATTCAAGAAAGACAGTTGTTCACTCTTTCATTGGGAAAGTGAATTTTTTACAAAGATTTGTTCCTGAGTTCACAAAAAAGACTCGTCATATTATTAATATGATGAAAGGTAAGCCCACTTTCTGCTACAGCATAAAAGGTAAAGAAGCATTTGAGGACATTAAGAGAGCCATTGCTCATGCTCTAGTTTTGGTGTGTCCTAATTATACTAAGGACTTCATTATGTATAGTTATGCTTCCAAGCATACACTGTCGGCAATCTTGGTTGAATAGAATGAGGAGGGTATTGAATCTCCTATTGCATTCATGAATTGTCCCCTAAAATATCATGAACTTAAATATTTTGCTATGGAGAAACATCCATATGCCGTAGTGAAAGCTATTAAGCATTTCCATTTCTACATTTTGAATTCCCATACTATTGCGTTGGTTCCAGACTCAACAGTCAAATCTATTCTAACTCAATAGGAGTTTGGAATTAAAAGAGGTAATTGGATTGCCAAGATCTAGGAATATGACCTTGATATTAAGCCTACCAAGCTTGTGTGGGGAAAAGGATTATATTAGCTTATTGCTGACAATGTAATCAAGGAAACTAGTGATGAGGAAGTAGAAGTTGAAGAAGTTCCCACTATTCTTTTGGTGAGCACCACAAATGAATGGTATTCAAATATTGCTTACTTTCTCACATATGGTGAATGTCCTGAACATTTGTCTTATAAAGAGAAAATGACCATTAAGCTTAAAGCTACAAATTTCATCTTATGGGACAATGGTTTGTATAAGAGGAGCATTGATGGGATTTTCCTCTATTATGTTGATAAGGCGCAGAAAAGCAAACTTTTGAAATCTTTCCATATTCTAGCATGTGGTGGGCATTTTTCAACACCTGTAATGACTCATAAAGTTCTAAGAGCTAGATATTATTGGCTGACCTTATTCCAAGATGCATACAATTGGGTGCATAAGTGTGAACTTTGACAACAATTTGTAGGGAAACCCAAGTTGGCTGCTCTACCTCTTAAACTAGTCATCATTGAGGAACCATTTTAGTAATGGGGTATTGATTTCATTGGTGCAGTGAATCCAACATCTAGTGCAGGACACAGTTTTGTACTTACAACCACTGACTACTTTACGAAGTGGGTGGAGGCTATTCTAGTTAAGCATGCTACTTCCAAAGTAGTTTTTAGGTTTCTCAAAGAAAACATCATATCCAGGTTTGGGGTTCCAAACAAGATTTTAGCAGATAATGCTACATATTTTTCTTCTCATGAAATTACTAGTTTTTGTTTTGAATATGGCATTATTCTTTCCCATTCATCCAATATTACCCCTAAGGGAATGGTAAAGTTGAATCTAGTAACACAAATCTGGTCACTATCATCAGAAAGCTAGTAGATGAAAATCAGAGAACCTAGCACAAGGCTTTGTTTGATGCTTTGTGGGTAGATCATATTACTCGAAAGAGGGAAATTGGTATGTCTCCTTTTCAGTTATTGTATGGATTGGATGTTGAAATACCAATTACTTTAGAGCTTCCATCTTTGAAGTTGGCAAAGGTAGTTGAAGATGGAACTTTTGAGAGTTCTATTGACAAACGCATAATGATCCTTTCAGAGATTGAGGAACAGTGAGTCAAAGTGGTGGATCACATTATGGAACACTAGATTCAAGTGAAGAAGCTATTTGACAAGAAGGCCAAATTTAAAGATTTTCAAGTTGGGGATCAACTCTTGTTATGGGACAAGAGGAGAGAGCCAAAAGGAATGCATGGGAAGTTTGATTCCCTATGGAGAGGCCCTTTTGCCATTCATCAATGTTATGGTGAAAATAGTTTCATTATGGAATATCAAGATGGCACACCTTTCTTTTTGCCACACAGTGGACAACATTTGAAGCTTTTCACTCAATAAAGTGACAGATAAGTTCATGTATTTTTGTATAGTTTTTGTGTTTTTGTGTCTTTTGTTGTTGCCTAAATCTATATCCCAATGGAATGGATGAAGGCACTTAGAGACTAGATTTCTTCTCCCTTTGATCATTTTAAAGAATGATTGAAGGAAGCTCCCTAGTTAGAGCCAGTTGTTATCCTCAAAATTACCTGTGCTCATTTTGTAGGATGACCCATACGAAACTTGTCTATTTCGTAGCCTACAACTCTAAGCATGCAAAATCAAGGCAAATCATTTTGTCCTCATGTGTAGTCCTCTCTCTCCTAAGAATCCATTCAATTATCTTCTCGCCTTGGTTTCTTGAATTTTGTGGAAATAGATCAAGTGGTGAATTCACTAAATTTGGGTTTTTTGCAGTTTTAATGAGTTAGAAAAAAAAATTGTTTTACATGCAAGGGCGGTGAAAATCACCAACATTGCATATTGATCTTATATGTTTTTACATGCAAGGCTAGTGAAAATCATGGCCATTACATGTTTGGTGTTTTTATTAGCCTAAATGCAGGGGCAACAAAAAGTGTTACCCGTGCATCTTGTAGTTCACACTTAGTGCATTTAATGCACTTCATTTGAATTTTTAATGAAGCATTTATATTATTTAATCACTTTTAGTTTTTTATTTTATTCTTGTCTTTTCATTCTTAAGACTCATCTAGGCATCTGCAAACCCCTATTCTTTCCTTCGAAGAGCTTCAACTTGTTGAGGTGGATTTCGATGATGTCCTCGATTAGGGTTTTCAATTATTTTTTGACTCCTTATATTGGGTAAGTTTCTTATTTCCTCATTTTGTTTTATATCTTGTGCATTAGGGTTTGTGTGATTCATGTGTTTATTCGTGCTTTTAGAAATTGTTTTTCTTTGTTTGTTTCTTCATTTCTGTCATTTTGTGCTTAGGGTTTTATTTTCATTATTGTTTTGGTTTCAAATCTTTATTTTCATTTTTGTTTCGTCATTTGAAACTGACCTATGTAATTGGTGATTTTTGCCATGTCTTCTATATTCAGTGTTAAAGTTTAATCATTTCTTCTTTTATACCTTTATAATTTCATGTTTGTCCTATGTGTAATGGTGGCAAATTTTGTTGCCCATACATGATCTCCCAATAGATCCCATATGCACAGGCGGTGATTTTTACCACAGATGCAATATGGCATTTTATACAAAATGCATGAACGGTGAAAATTGTCACCCAAGCCATTGTCTATTGATTCTCCTAGTTGTAGGGGTGGCAAGTTTCTCCACCCATACACAAACATTTAATTTTGTAACTTGCAAATTGTTGAAGCGTTGATTTCATCTGCTTATTCTGTAGAACTACCTTCTTATATGTAAGGGTGGCAAAAATCACCACCCAAGCACAAATAAAAACTTTTCCCTCATATGCAAGAGCGGTCCTTTTTTCTACCTAAACACATTTGCAAATGCTTACCTTTTTATATGCAGAAGCGGCAAAATTTACCACCCTGACATGAAAAGCAATATTTCGCTACATGCAAGGGCATCAATTTTTCCCGCCCGTGTTTCTAACTCTGGGAAATTTTCAAAGTTGCTATCCTTAGCCTACTTTTGCTCTATTCTTCACTTCTATTTCTCTCTAGCCCCTTCAAGCTCATGCTAATGGTCATGATTTCCAACTTTGCAGTTTCCTCATGTACCACATTTTCCCTAACACAGCAGCCTCTTATTGTTGCAGTTGCCCTTGTAAGATTTCCAAGTTGTCTTTCTTTGTCAAAGGTGCTCATCATTCAAATGACTGATCCTTCACCTAAGAAAGTCAAATAAACGATGTACATGTATTAGGGTGTGTTTCCTGTTACTTCAGTAACATCAAATGTGGACAAGATACGGGACACAAAAATTGGTCATGTTGTTATGGCCGAAGTTGTAGATAGGACAAAGCAAGATAAACCTAGTCACTACATGCAAAGGATTATCAATAGTAATATTCATTTGGTTTCTTCCTTTCCTATCACTACACATGATGCTGAATCTATTCTTCAAATTGCTCACTTTTATAATAAGGATAATAGGACAGTGGTGGATGCTCATGGCTATGTGATAATGAGACTAGATGCAGAGTTCATGGATAAAGTGTTCATGTGTCCTAGTGTAGAGGAAAGTGTGGACCTAAATTTCTTAATTGCCCATAAAGAATATGATAAAGATGTTTGAAAATCCAAAAGGATTATCAATACTAAATGGTTGAAAACTATCAGGCCAAATTTATCCAGATGGCCTAGGAGTTTTCCCATAAGTGACTTTGTAGAGGAGGTAAGAGACTTGATAACTCTTCTCAGTAGAGTTAGAGGATTACCTTCATCTTCTACTTTTCATGAATGGATGTATCCATACATCAAAATCATCCTTCAAGCCAAAGAAAATATTTTCTAAGGTGAATAGATTAGAAATTCTCTTCATGAGAAACTATGCAAGCTGTTAACCACATCTAAGTTCTACATGATATCATATCTTGTATATGTAGCTGATTCAGTGAGAAGATTTCCAAGTTTGACATGTGAGGGAGATCGGAAGATGGTGCCAGTCTACTAATAAAATCCTCAGCTAACTCTGAAGGGATCCATACATCATTTCAAAAGAGTGAGCAATACCTTCTTTGTAGTTTTCATGTGTCTATTTGATCCCCAATTAGAATAAAAGAAGAGTTTCAAATGAAGCATGGATTGTTGTCAATGATTTTGGTTGTTTATATCTTCAATTCCAAACTTTTACCTATTTAAGAGTTGGTTACTAGCAAGGTTATCCTTATATGTTACCCAAATTTCTAACTGATAGAATTATCTTGATGGAATTATGTAGATAGATTATTGTAGTGCATAACAAACAAATGGAATTGAATAAGCCTGGATTCAAGTTCCCTATTGAAATTGGTAGGTATTCTATTGCTATTGCTGCAAAAGCTAAGGCTTTGGAAAGTAAGATGTAATTGGTTACCATGAAGCAGTTCAAGAGAAGACACAAATTTGACTATTAGGGAGTGAAAGATAAGATCAAGAGGAAGACTCAATTCCATGAGCCGATGGTGGAGGATGTTTGGGCAGATTTAAGAACTAGAGAAGATATCAGAAAACTAGATTACAACAGGTTGACTTTGAGTCAAATTGAAGAGTTGGGTTTAGCTAATATCCGAAGGGATGGTTGATAATGAAGATGTTGTAAGTCCCAGGTATGTAAATGAGCAAATTAAAAGTTCCACTTTGCCTACTATGTTATGGTCAAAGAATGAAGTGACATCATTGAGGAAGAGGATTGAGCCTATCTTGGCCAACACTAATATATGGCTTCAAAGCAAGGGGATACAACTGAAAGACTTTATCACTGGCTCCGAAGAAGAAGTTTTTGAGTAGACAGGGAAAAAGGTGGAAATAAGGACTAAAAACAAGAGTGATGCTCCTAGTATGTCTTAGGCTCCTAAGCCTAGAATAAAAATTATATCAAAAGGAGAGAAAGCCAAGGTGACAGAAGAGGATTCTACTACCAAAGAAATGGAAATAGAAGAGCAGGATACTGAGGAACCCACTATTGAAGAAATGGACACTAAAGAAAGGTCTTCAGGAGAAAAAGAGGATGAAGCAGAGAAAGGTGATGAGTAAGAACATCCACAGGAAATAACCATGTCTTCATCCAAAGACATGTCACAGGAAACTCAATTCTCTTATTCGCTACCCACTGTGTCTATTTTAGATTCTTTACCTATTCTTTCAAAAGCTCCATTGTCTCCCATTGTTTTTAGTCTTCTGGCTCTTCACCATCTTCCTCTAGGCAATTTTTGATAGTCCTAAGGTTGCTTTTGATACTTCTCTTTGTTCTTCAGGGGCTATTCCAAGCTTGTCTTCACCTTTCTATGATATTGGTGATTCAACAATTTTTTATCAATTTGTTTTAGGTACTGAGAAGATTGTTAATGTGAATGTACCAGGTGTTGTATTTACAAACACTCCTCCAATTGCTACCACTAAAAGTGTAAGTACAATTCATTTTGCACTTAGAATCAAGTTAGATCCAAATATTAGTACATCAATGCTTCCTCTATGGCTCTCAGTCTATAGTCCTAAGAGGAAAAAGCGAGTCATCTCCCTAGATGACTTTGACTTTGGAAAGCTAATGCCAATGAAGGAAAAGACTCAAAAGAAGCCCAAGACTCTTTCTTGGCCATTAGATGACAAAGGCCACAAGTATGCGAAGATTACTCAACCACCACCAGACGTAAGCATCAACAATTTCAGCATGAATGATTATTCTATCTCTAGAACTGAACTAGGGAAAATCACACATGAAAGTGCCAAGGCCAATGTTTAATCTACTCTCAATTCCTTGATTCAAAATTTGATCATGGGAAATAAATGAAGGAGCAATACAAAGCAACAACAGAGCAGTTGGTTGCGGTAGTAGGAAAGATTACTTTGACATCTGAGTCAATAATATCTGAGGCAATCACTGTGGAAGATCCTATTATTCATAAGGTAGAAAAGACTCATGTCAAAGGGAATGTGGTTGAAGAATACATTGAAAGAATGCATTCACAAGGAGTGTCTCTTCTTACAAGTACAGTTGAGAAGACAAGTAGAATGGAAAAGATAAGAGCTGAGCTAGATGATTTAGTTGATGTAATTTCTCAAGACATTAAGTATATAGATAATAGCCTTAAGAAGTCGACTAAGGTGAAGATAAAAACTCTAATATCAATTGGCATTATTTCAAATCATGAATCTTATGTGGAAACTAAAGAGTCATTTATTCACCGAAATAATGTTTTAAAAGAATTGATCAAAGATTGTGAGAGTGGTATGGAGCTAAGTGAAGAAAGTGATGTTGATCTTCTACACAAATTGGAGGAGCTCCCATGCAAGTTGACATCTAAAAATCATCATTTTCTTCCTACTGATGAGATGATTCAAGAGTTTAAGAATATGTTTCAAAGGGAATTTGAAGACAAAGCTTTTTCAGTTGCCTCTCTAGATAATATTATGGATAATCAATTAACTCTAGCTAACTTGAAATCCAAGTTAACCAGTCATGAAAAGCCATCTACAATAGTGAAAGATGCAGTAATTAGAGCTCGAGTAATCTCCAAAAGCACTCTTGGTCCGGATAACTTAGAGATGTAAGTAGTTATCACAATGTATGAGGCTTATAAGAAGAAGAATGGGAGTGCAAGTTGATCCAAATTTTCATGCCTTAGTTTATTTTTGTATTATCATATGTATTTAGTTTGTAGTTTTGGATACTTTTACATGTACTTTTTCCATATGTAATTACATGTAAAAACATAGGAAGTCCCAAATTAATAAGGACTCCTTGTTGAATAAGTCAAAGTAGTTATATTTTCCTAGATTATCTCATGGCCTCTCACTATAAATAAAGAGGGCCTCTATCATAACTTTTATCTTTTGTCTATTGAAATGAAGCATTTCCATTTTGAAGAGAAATTTGAGACTTTGCGCTTATTTTGTAAATCAATTTTCAATCGATATCAAGAAGCAAGTTGGCATCTAATCTTTGTCTTGGAGCAAGTTTGTAATGCTATAGAATTGTTCTTATATCCTTTCTATTACATTATCTTGTATGAATGTTTGAATTGTGAGCATTGAAATCAAGTGTTTGGAAGGTGATACAAATCTGATTTTGTAGACTTTGTGCTACTATATCATATTTGGAATTTGTATTTAAGTTTGTGAATGAGAAGTAACTTGACGACTTTGGGCTAAAATTTATTGTGCATGATTGTGTTATCTTATCTCGACATATAGTGAAGACTTTGGGCTGCACTCTATTCTGAAATCTTTCATTTTCAATTGGCATAGGAAGCAATGAGAAACTTTATGTTTTCATGGGTTTCTTGGTGATTAGCATACTCTAGTATCATTTAGTTATTCTTTTGTGTAACTTGATAGCATATTGGCTATTATTGTTCCAAATTGGTAATTTGTAATTCTTTGCATATTATAAGCTTCGTGAAATTGTTATATTGAATTGTAAACATTTATTCTAAAATAAGAGAATAAGATGATAGGGAATCACGCCAAGGATAGTTTTTAGTGTAAATAAGTCTAGATAGTTATTAGTTAGTATTTGACAATAAAAGGGATCCTCCCCTTACTAAGAGGAGAGATATCATCTCATCATACTGTGGCTGATATCACCATTTTGCCTTTAGTTAGTTGAAGACAAAATATTCACCCAACAGAGCTATGTCAAGAACAAAATCTAAAACATGCCCAACTGTGTTCCCATCCAAATCAAGATTAGAGCATCCCAACTCATTCTATCCATGATCAAGATCAAACTATCCAAGTTACTCCCATCTATGATCAAGATCCTATGTATGATCAAGAAATCCAAACTAATCCTATCTAATATCTAACTAGTCCTATTCATCATCCCACAATATCCATTTCCCATGATGAGACACTTAGTCCCTCTGAATGCATAGATAATAAATTGATGTTGATCATATCAAATATATCAATGAGAAAGATACCGCTAGTTCTTCAACTGATCAAGTCACAAAAATTGTACACAATAAGAAATCACAAGCATCATATCAACTAGGATTTGCTACCTTCATCAAGTCAGGATTTTTCATAGATGGAACAATAGAAAGTTCTAATAGTTATTGGCAACACAACAAGTATCTTATCACAAAAAAGATTTATAAAAGAATGAACTATTAATTAAAAGATCTAGAATTCATGAGCAAGGCATCCTAGAGCCTATCCTAATCTATATCAGTTCTGGTCAAGGCATTAGCCACATGTCTTCCAACAAGCAATCTAATTGTGTTAGTGATACTTCAGTGATCATTGAGGCAACTTCATCAAATGAAAGCATCAAGATAGGGACCATTCATAGCCCCTCTAGTAACCTCACTACCAACAATCATTCCACCTCCGCTATCCCTACCATCAAATTATTAGAAATGAAGGTAAAAAACTATCAATGAAAATCTGATTACAACTATAATATAGATATTTAACTATGTAGAACCAAAATGGAGATAGCATAAAATCAACACAAATAAATAACATAATAGAAGATCAAACACATAACACAATGTTTTCGTGGAGAAACCCTTTCAAGAAAAAACTCCACAAAAGAAGAGACGCACTAGTCTTTATTAAACTTCAATAGAGTTTACAATACAACACTATCAATCTCCTCTTCAGTATTCAATCCAACAGTTTCTATTTTTCCAGTCTTAACTTTCTACACTTCTCATTCATAGCCATAATACAATATCCTCATAAAGGGGTTGCCTTCTAGGGCAAGAAAATCCAATATAACATCTACCATCAGATGTGTGACGTAATGATGAATGGTCCATATTTACAATGATGCTCATTTGACAACTAATATATTAAAAATGTAGATAAATGTTCTAGGCTCACTATAAGAGAACTTACATGGATGCTATGAGATTAATATTAGAGTATTTAATTTTTGTGCTAGAGGATTCTAAATTCCTCAACTAGCTCTACATCCCTAACAACCTGGTGAGGGGAAAGGAGGTCCCCATATTAGTTGATGAAGTACGAGAAAGTTTCCATGTTGTTTCTCCTTATCCCTTCTCCATATAGCACCAATGCATGTGTGGCTACCTTATTCATGATCACTTTCGATGCATCTAAGCCTCTTGTGACCATACTATAAATGGGCCTCTGTAATGTAGTTGGTTACCATGATCTTCCCACAATTTTTCCTTCCTAGAATGAGGATTGAGTTCATAAGGAATTATCCATAGAGATATCCATCATGAATGTGGTCACCATCAGACTCCTAGGATCCTATCACCTTAAAAATGGCTTCTACCACATTGCCTGTGTCGACCTTAAAAAGGCATCTGATTTGATCTTTTGGGTCCTCCACTAGTTCTTCCTCCTAGTCTTCTACCTCTTATTCTTCTGCTTCCTCCTCCTCCTCCACTCATTCTTCCTCCTCCTTCTCTTCATCCACTTCTTCACTATCCTTGTCCTGCCTTCCTTACAAAATGTAAACATAGTCTATTTCCATTCTACATGCCATTGTCTTTTCTTTTTTATGGTCTTACTTGCTAGATCATCTCTTATGGGTGGGTTAGTCAAGTTTCCCAATGCATCATCTAGACAATGGCAGGCCCGTGTGATGTTCTACTTCCCAAATCCTTTGGTTATCATCTTCATACCACTATTCTCATATCTCCTATGAGGCTATTGCTAACCTATCTATGATTATTTGTAATTCTTTCTGGAAGTATCCCTTTTTTCCCCTTTGAATGACTTGTGATTCCACCCACAATCCTCACTAAGGATCTTGAATTCGGATTCTTTGACTTGTCTTGATTGGAAGCACTTTCTTCCTTTTCAAGATGAGTTTCAATTTGTCTGACTAAAAATGAGAAGGGCAGTTGTTCTTATGGCATATTTTGGGTAAAATGTCATATTAAGCTTGGGTTGTGTGTCACTTAATAGTTGATTTAGTTTGAAGAGGATTGGTGGGCACTGCTAGTGGTGCCCCTTAGGAAGTTCTTTGATTTTAACCCATTTTACACAATTACCCATCGATTTAGTGGTATCCTTTGGTGTGGGTGGCCCAGACTTGTTGGATCCTACCTTCGGTTTTCCCTACATCTTTTCAACTTGGGATTTTTGCTCCTAAATAGAGATTTTTTAGGAAATGCAAGCCTAGGTATAGGGGTGAATTGGAAAGGGTCCTGTTACCTCCTTGCCTACATGACTTGTTTTTTTTTTTTCTCTTTTGTCATCCTTTCTTCCTTCTTTAGATTTTTTTTAGGTATTCACATTTTCTTGGGTGCCTTGGATATTTGCCTGTGATTGGATGTATAGGTTTTCTTCATTGCTCCCTTATAGCTGATCACTCTTGGTGTTTTCTTCTAGAATAGGGATTTCTCATTTTATTGGGCCCACTCCCTCTCTCCTTTTTCTAGGGTATTGTTTAGACAAATGGTACCGATTTCTACATTCCAGACAAGTATATCTTGGTTCTCTTATTTCCAACCTTTGAGACCATCAAAACTCTTTCAAACACAGGATTAATTCTTTTGGAAACCTCTTTATTGCAACCACTTGTATTCTTGCATACAAGTACGAATCTTTTTCTAGAAGATCTATGTCTATGCCTATTAGGGTTACCAAGGAGAAACTAATCTTTGCTAGGTAGTCCTCTATCTAGAATTCTATAAGAAAGTTGTATAGCTGAATCTATTTGGGTTCATCATAAGGTTTGTAGCTCCTAGGGTCAAAATTAGGAACCCATTTTTACGTATAGAAAGGCGTATCCCCACTTTTCGATGGTTTATCCCTTAAAATCATGTCTCTATCAGCTTTTGAAAAGAACACGACTATGTAGAAGCCCTTAGGTACTAATTAAAATGTGCATTGAGCCTTCTAGTTCTCCTCTGTCAACTTTCTTATTTGTTGCCTATTTATCTTTGGTCTTATGAAGTGACATATTATTTCTATGTTCAGTAGCATGTCAATATCTTTTGCACATTCTTTGCATATATATATATATATATATATATATATATTATATGTCTTGTTGGAAGAGATTGATCCTTGACTTCTGCTTCTTTGTTTTCCTCCACTACTATCATTGTTCAGATGACCACCATCTCTCATTCAACTATATACAATGAAAAAATATATATTTTATCTTTCAAGGGTAGTGCCTCCAAACCCCCATCAGGTTATGTGGCCCTCAAACCCCCTTCCAATAGGATAGGCCTGCAGACCCCATAGGGAGGTACCCCTGCACCCCTTGAAATGAATTGTACTCCATAATGAACATTTGTTAGGTACCGGGATTAAACATGTGACTAAAAAGATATCGCTACTTGGTGAAACCTTTCATCCCTTATGGGTGATTTACAAATAATATTAAGAATAATAAATTACATAGGATTTACAAGGTTGATGGCACCTTAATTCTAATACAAATTGTATCTTTGACATCCTAAACCTGTCAATTTGGGACCAAAAAAAATGTACAGCATATATAGCTATGGATCAAAATCAAACATCAAAGGTGATTAAATCCAACAATCAAGGACACATAAAAATAATATTGGCTCTAAAGGAAAGTAGCCCAATCAAATAAAGCAAATAAAAATATCCAAATCTAGCAATCTCACAAAATATGGAGTGACATTAAAGGACACATGTTGCATATAATAGGTGTCCACCACCTTAAATTAGATTATATAAGAATATTGGTCCTAAGTATCCAAATCAAGTAATACCTCAAAATATGGAGCCACATTGAAAGACACACATTATATATAATAGGTGTCCATTGCCTTTAAGACTATATTCCTTCCCAACACATAAGGTGTATATGGATGTTGGTCCTAATTTTTATCCTAATACAACATCCAATCTCCATAATCTCCCATCTCAAGTATGGAGAGTGAAGAATCCTTTAACCCAATATAAATTACCAATATATCCACCTGAATCCTACAACCCTCAATCACCTAATTCTACATCTAACATCCCCCATTTGAATCCAAAATTGCACCTCAAATCCAAAAACCCTAAATACCAAATCTGTTACATTTTGGTAACAATTCTTTATCATAAGGTCTATGATGGTACCCTATCAATCTGTAAACATTCAAATAAGGCCAACTTTGTTATCAATGAGGATGATAACAACATCAATGGATTGTACATGAGTGTTATGATCTTGATGAAGCAGTTACTCCAGGAAGGCCATTATTGGCATATTATGAAAAGTGCATCTACATCAACTATATCAAATGGACATAGACATGTTAAGATCCTCTAAATACCAAGTTTTCAATTCCATTCACTTAGTAAAGTAGAAAATAAAAAATCACCAAAAATTAAAATAATATAAAAATATATAAAAATAAAAAAGTAAAGAGTAAAAAATCATCCAATGGTGAAAACCATTATTATGGCACCTTGGACAAGTACCATGATGAAAACCCATTATTGGGAATTGTGCATAAAGTTTCCATCTATGAGTACCTTACACTTGGGGGCAAGCCTTTCCCATCTTATCATTTTTAACCTATAACTCCCATCATATCATCCCCGTCCATTTATCTGCATACATATCCCATTGAGTCCCCAATCCATCATCCCTTCCTACTTTTAACTTGGATAAGGATAGGGCCATAATGTTGAAACATGCTTTGGACATTATTTTATGTACCCATTTTTTTACAACCAATCCTACCACCCTAGAATCATTGCAAGCCTTGTAGTGCAACATCATAAGTGGCTTATATAGAGTGGGCCATGTTATTCCTATGTGGCATAGTCCTTGGAGATCACATCCTACATGTCTCCATCTCATCCATTATCAACAATCCCTTAGTCCTTCCATCTAGTCATCCCTTCATCCTTTTCCCAATACTTGTTTTTCCCTTGTCATTGGTATCCAAAAAAATACTATCCACATGAAATCCAATGCAACCATCCCAAAGAAAAGAAAAGCAATAAATCCAAGTGCAAGAAATCTTTAATTCATGCCAATCTAGCAAATCAATCTAAGAAAATCACCCAAAATAATTCATCAATTTTTTTCCCAACCTTGTTTCAAACTTGATCAACTCTAATCATCATCATCAATCATCATCTGGATGTATCATTCCGAATCATCATTTTGTTCTCAGGATATATCATTCCCACATCAACAACACTATCCTCATCATCAATCAATTATGAATTTTCATCTTTACATGGGAAATAATGCTTGTTTATCTTTGTGATCATTTCTGCATGCTTTCTTATATGTATTATCCTTTTATTTGTTGGTTGTTTTGTCGCAGTACCCACCAAGGTTGTCAAATTCATTGAAATGTGCTAGGGCATCCTTTTTTTCTTGTGAATCAGTCTTTTACACATGGAATATATCCTCACCTTGGTCTTTATACCCTACTACATAATATCTCATGCTATATTAAAATAGGTGTTCCACATTTTAGCATAATACCTTTATTCAAGATCACTCACTCTTTATTTACCAAACACATTATCCATTATCATCTATCCTTTATCATTTGATCCATTCCTAAGCCTTGTTTTCATGATTTAAATAATGCAAATAATTAGTTAGTTAATTCATTATTTTTTTGAGTTAGCTATCTAACATCATCATTCTTCTACATTATGCCATACAACCAAATAAAATAAATCACCTCATATCATCTAATCCTAACAACATTCCTTTAATCCACCTCATCCATTTACATCTATTCACCTTTAACCTCCTTCTATCCATTATCCTCCAATATTTCTTCTATTTGATCATTCAATCCTTTTGATCCATCATAACCTCCCATCTTGCAAATAATTAGTTAGTTAATTCAAATTATTCTTTTTGAGCTAGCTATCTAACATCATCATTCTTATGCATTATGCTAGACAACCAAATAAAATAAATCACCTCGTATCATCTAATCATAAAAACATGTCTCTCATCCACCCCATCCATTTACATCTATTCATCCTTTTACCTCATTCTATCCATCATCCTCCAATATTTATTTAATATGATCTTTCAATCCCTTTGATCCATCATTAACTTGCAATCTTCTATCCTCCCCTTTCTTATTCTTTCATCATATTTTTTTCATCTATTTTGAAAGCTCACTCATGTTCTTCAAAGCCGCTTATCCTCTTGATGGGGCATCATACCTTCATCATACTAACACCATGTTTTATCAATTCTCTAATCAATTGGGGCATCTCATCATCCTGTTCATCCTACAAGTTTTATATTTTTTTCTTGGAAACAACACTATAAAAACATTGTCTCAAAGAGGGGCAAAATGTAGACACCTAAAATTGCATAGAGCATTTCTATTGTCATCAACATTTCATTGACATCATGTTTCCTCTGAATTTGAAAAAATTCTATTTATTTAATTAATTAATCCATTTCCTCTACCGACATTAATTGATTGATTAATTAACTAACATTTATTCTAGGTATTAATTAAATAAATTAACACAATTTATTTAATTAATCAATCTAATTTCAAAAAAACTATTTCAAATAAATAAAATTAATATTTTATTTATTTAATTCCAATATTATCCTCATTCTTGTGAATTAAATAAATTTATTTATTTACTTATTTAATTTCCTCTCATCCCACATTCAATTAATTAAATAGTCAATTCTAATTTTCACTCATCAATCAAATTTAGATAATTAAGTTAATCAACTTAGTTGACTCTCAATCAAATTAGTTAATTGTTTAATCAATTTAGTTAACTAGTCAATTAAAAGAGTTAATTCATCAATTAATCTAGTTAGCTAATAAATCAAATCTAGCTAACTAATTGAGATGATTAGTTAATTAATTAATTATTTTATAATTTAAATCATGCACAAGTTAACTCCATGCATGCATGCACAAGAATCCAAGAAAAGACTTGTTAATCTCCTTGATCAATGTGACAAAAAGACACTTGTCAACTCCTCATGCATCCAAATCCTCTCAAACAACCATAGACATTGATCCTTCAAATTAATCTCTACCATTCAATCATCTCTCGAAGAAATCTATAAATTCATTCTCTCATAATCCATAATCATCCACAATTTTTTAATGCAATGTTATATTGCTAAATTGAGCACCTGACATCACAATCATCAGTTTAGAGAACAACCACCTTTTGGTGAAATAAGGAGCTTGTGGGTGACAACTTCATTTATTATTTTCATTCATTTTTATGCAAGTTCTTTAAGGCTCAATCTAGAGGTTTGCATTTAAATTTGGGAATTAGGACTTAGATCTTGATATTTTGGTTCTTGCCTTTATATTCCAAATTTTAATTGCATAGACTACTTTTGCTTCCATCTTCACATTCTTTTTGGTCTTAAATTTTGATTGCATCTTTGACACCTTGATGGAGCTAAATAACCCCCAAAAGTTGTCTCATATAGAAATAAATATTTGGAGATGTCCCATACTATCCTAAAAATCCATAATCATGAAGTAAATTAGCTAATGTCTAAAACCATCCCTACACATTTATTTCATGATGAACTTCACTAATGATCTTGGACCCTAAGTCAGGAATATTTCATACTTGAAATACTGAATAAAGTAGGATTCATATATCCTTGCATCCATAGATGGTTTTCGAGTAAGTATGCATCTAATAATTGCTGAACGGGGTAAATCATAAACCATACAACAACAGAAATAGAACACAGAAAATAGAATATTTCTTTATTGATCTGGGCAACTCATTACATTACAAAAGTTCAACTACAATCTAAGGAATCAATCCTACACAGGCTGCAACACACTACAGCTACACCTCTTAGGCTCTGGAATCTTCTACCTTCTATAACCCCAAATCAGCTAGGGTTTCTATTTTTCCTACCTATTCTTGACTCCAATGCTGCCCAGGGTTCCCAAAATAGTCATAAATAGCACTTTTTGGCAGCCTCCAGCTAAATTTTGAAATTTGCAACTCCCTCTAAAAGTAGGTCAACTTTCGAGAAGCATAACTTTTGATCCAGGTGTCTGATTGACGAACCGTTTTAAGCATCGAAAAGATTGCGATGTGAACTATCATGCCAAAAATTTATAAATAGATTTCCACCAACTTTTTAGGATGTTAAATGGGATTTTTAGTGCCTCGTATCTCGTTTCAGAAATTTTTAGGGGCTTTTCAGAAAACAAAAACTTTAATATCTTCCAGCTCACAAATGATCTTTGTCTGATTCCTTCACCAAAGGTCTTATATTTCTATTATGTAACTTTCTATAAGTTTTCACTTCAATCTTTGCCCAAATACAAACTTTTCTAAAATGGCAGGTACACTTTCCAAAACAAATAGGTTGCTATTTTTAGTAGTTTTGGAAAAACTAAAAATCCTACTTCATTATTTTGGATAATATGGAACCAGAAACACTAATTATAGAAAGAAATGAAAAAAACTACAATAATTTTGAATTAACTTATTTTTAGGTGATGCAAGATTGTCCTTACACCACTAGATGCTCCTGCATCAGACACCCATGGTAATTTGAGAAGTGACCCTATGACGTCTCAGATGTTTGTGTGAGCAAAACCCAAATGGTCAACCTCTTCCTTAGACAACCAAGAGGAATCTCCAATAGGCTTTCCTTTCCATTTTACTAGATATTCTTCATATTGCTTGTTCCAAGTACTTCTTCCCACACAGCTATCCAAGATCTCTTCTATCTCCTCTATTGAAGTTGATGTCAGAATACTCCACTATGTTTCTATTGGTCCATCCTCTGTTATACTTTCATGATATTCTAATAAATCAACAATGTTGAAAAGAGGGGAAATATTGATCCCACTCGGTAGCTCTACCTCATATGCAATTCCTGAATCATGCTTCTTTAGGAATCTACATGGTCCAAATTTCTTCATTTTCAACTTATTGTATGTTCCAATTGGGAACCTTTCTTTTCTCAAGTGAACCATGACTTCATCTCCTACTTAGAACTCCTTATACCTCCTCCTCTAATCTTCCTTAGCCTTGTATTGAATATTCATCTTATTAATGCGCTTTCTCACCTCTTCAAGCAAATTCTTTAGATGTTCTACAAAGTCTTCAGCTTCAGCACTTATCTTTTCTCCTTTGTCCAACTTCCTTAACTCAGAAGCATTTCTCAGGCTATTGCCATATACAATCTAGAATGGTGATTCACCAGTACTCCTATTGATAGAATTGTTGTAAGCAAATTCTACCTGTGGTAAAATCAAATCCCATCCCTTGGGCTTATCTCCTACTAAGCATTGTAGCAGGTTACCCAAACTCCTATTCACCACTTCTGTCTATCCATCAGTCTGTGGATGGTGTGCAGAATTGAAGTTCAAATATGTCTTCAACTTCTTCCATAATGTCCTCTAGAAATAACCAACAAACTTGGTATCTCGATCTGAAACTATGCTCTTTGGTAGACCGTGTAATCTCACCACCTCCTTGAAAAATAACTCTACAATATGAACAGCATCATTAGTCTTCTTGCAAGGAATAAAATGTGCCATCTTTGAGAATCTATCCACCACCACAAAAATGGAATCATGTCCTCTCAATGTCCTTGGTAAACCAAGAACAAAATCCATACTAATATCATCCCATGGCTTCTCTGGTATAGGTAATGGTCGATATAGACCTATATTCTGACTTGCTCCTTTCACCATTTGACATACTCAGCAACTCTACACAAATTTCCTCACATCCTGTTGCAACTGTGGCCAATAATAATTTTCACCAACAATAGCAATGGTCTTATCTCGACCAAAGTGTCCAGCCAATCCTCCACTATGCTTCTTCTTAATCAGGTTCTCTCTCATGGAACTCCTTGGAATGCAAAACAGGCTTCCTCTAAACAACATGCCATCTTGGATTATGAAATCCAACCATTTTGTCCTATCCAAAGTAATAGGTTCCAAACAAGCTTTCCAGGCCTCTACAAAATCTGGATCTTCAGGATACAAAATTTTGAGCTCATTGTACCCAAAAACCTCTATCTTCATTTCTGTCAACGAATTTTGCCTTCTGCTTAAGGCATCTGCAACTTTGTTGGACTTCCCACTCCTATGCTTCAAAACAAAAGTATAGCTCTGTAAAAACTCAACCCATTTTAAATGCCTTTAGTTCAACTTTCCTTGACTATTAAGATACTACAGAGCCTGATGATTAGTATACAAATAATGTCTCCATTTCTTGAAAGCCTGAACTATTGCATAAAACTCATGGTCATAAACAAAATAGTTTTTCTTGGCATCAATAAGCTTCTCACTAAAATAGGCAATGGGCTTACCTTCTTGGCTCAATACAACTCCTATACCACTACCACTAGCATCACAATCTACCTAAAATACCTTATTGAAATCTGAAAGTGCCAAAATAGGTTGTTCTATGACTTTCTGCTTCAATGTATCAAAGCTCTTATCTGCTCCTTTAGTCCATCTAAACTCTTTTCTATCCACTCTCATTGTCTTAGTTAGGGGTGCACAAATGCTACTAAAATTCCTGATAAACTTTCTATAAAAAATTACCAAACCATGAAAAGATCTTACCTTTTTGGCACTCCTCAGCGTAGGCCATTCAATTATAGCCCTCACCTTCTCTGGGTCCATCTTAAGACCTTCCTCTAAGACAAAAAATCCTAGGTATACCAACTCCTTTGCAAAACTGCATTTCTTCAAATTAATCAACAACTTCTCCTCCCTCAACTTATCTAAAACTCTTCTGATATGCATCAGATGCTCATCCCAAGTCTTACTAAAAATCAAAATATCATCTAAATAGACAACAACAAAACTTCACAATTTTTTTTCAGTACCTCGTTCATGAGCTACATGAATGTGCTCGGTGCATTTGTTAGCCCAAATGACATGACTAGCCACTCATACAAACCCTCCTTGATCTTGAAGGTTGTCTTACATTCATCTCCTTCTCTAATTTGGATCTGGTGATATCCACTCTTCAAGTCAATCTTCGTGAAGTACTTGGTTCCACTCAAACAGTCCATTATGTCATCCATTCTAGGCAATGGAAATCTGTACTTGATTGTGATCTTATTGATGGTTCAAGAGTCTATACACATTCTCCATTCTTCATCTTTTTCTGGTACTAGTACTATAGGTACCGCACATGGACTTAGGCTCTCTCTTATCAATCCCTTCCTCAACAACTCTTGAATTTGTCTATTCAACTCTTCACTCTCGACTGGAGTCATTCTATGGGCTGCCTTATTTGGCAAACTGGCTCCTGGTATCAAATCCATTTGATGACTTATCTTCCTTATAGTGGTAAACCTTCTAGTACATTATCAGAGATAATGTCCTGAAATTCTTCCAACATATCTAAAACTTCTGCTGGTACGTCTTCACATTTCTGTTGACTAATCTTAGGAATCAATGTAAAGCAATGATGCTCATGCTTCGTACCCTCCAAAAATTTTCTACCATCTACCAAACAAATTCTAGTAGTACTACATACCTTTTATTCCACCTTCTTCAAGGGCTTCAACTTATGGAGAACTCAATCCTTTGTTAGGGAATATGTGTTTGCATGGCCATCATGGACAACGCTCCTATCATACTACCATGGCCTCCCCAATAACATATGACATGCATCCATCGGTATGATATCACACATCACCTCATCATGGTAGTCCCCAATCTTGAACTTCACTAAACACTGCTCATTGACCAAAGCTCTATGGTCCTTCTGCAACCATGCAATTTGATATGGATGTGGATGCTTTCTTTCATTGAACCATCTCCTCTAAAACAAAATTGTCAGTACTTCCACTATCAATAATAATATCACAACAGTTACCTTCACATTTGCACCTTGTGTGGAATAAACTCTTCCTTTGATTTGGTTCATTCTCCTCATTCAGCAAGGTTCTTGTAACAACTAGGGTTTCTCCCCTTTCAGCATCTTCAAAATGCTCAGAATACGCATCTTCATCTACATGTGCAACTCGTACATTACCTCCAGGTCTTCTATTTATCCTTCCTTGATGTTGCGGACACTCATATGCTCTATGCCCTTCTTCTCCACATTGGAAACAGGTTCCTCTGAAACCTCCTCTTTCAGGTCCTTGCCCAGGCCGACCTCTTCCTCTTCCTATTTTCTCACCATTGTTCTAGTCATGGGGGCGGTAGGTATTATCTCCTCTCTGATTTTGATTGGTGCTAGCTTCTTCACTTCTCTTTGCATCTTCATTTCGACCCCCATAGGGTCTTCCACTAGTCCTTCCACCTTGACGTCTTGCCCTTTGCTTGCTATCAAATCTTTTATTCATCTTCTCTTCCACCTTCAAGGAAAACTAGTATGCATCTTCTATGCTGGTCATTCTGACCAGGCTCATCTCCTCTTGAATACTCAGCCTCAACCAATTAATGTAACGGGCTATCTTCCCCTTGTTGGGCTCTGCATGGCCTGTCCTGATAGTAATCTTATAAAACTCTTCTGTATACTCCTTAACAAACTTGTTACCTTGCTTAAGTCCTTGCAACTTCTTCAATAACTCCATCTCATAGTCCACAGGAATGAACTGCTTCTTTAGTTTCTCCACCATCCGATCCCATCTAGTGACCTTTCCTTTTCCTCTTCTATTCCTATCTAATTGGACCTCCTTCCACCAAATATTGGCATGGCCCTTCAACTTTGTTTTTGCAAACTTAACCCAATCTGGGTCCTCCACATCTTCAATCTGGGTCCTCCACATCTTCATACTTGAAATACTTCTCCATGTCATTGACCCAGTCAATAAGCTGTTCTAGATTCAATTCTCTAGAATATGTAGAAACTTAGATCTTGGGCCTCTTTCCAATCTTTGAAATGGCCCTCAACAACCTAACTTCTACAGGATCTCTGGCAGCTTCTTGTTCTTCCTCAGATAGCTCTTCTTCAACTTCATCTTCACTTTTTTCTCTTGTCCTCAGCTCAAACCCTCTTGGTAGCTCCTCTTGCAATGCATTGATTTTCCTTTGTAGGGTTCTAAAACCCTCTTCCATCAAAGCATTACTCCCAACATGATTTCTTCGTGGAGGCATCTTGGTCTCCATAGCAAACCCATAACCTCAGGTCCTAGTGCAAATTACCTCACGGTCGGTGATCTATCTACACACTCAGGAAAACTTGGCTCTGATACCACTTGATGAAGGGGGTAAATCATAAAACATACAACAACAAAAATAGAACATAGAAAATATAATATTTCTTTATTGATTTGGGCAACTCATTACATTACAGAGCTCAATTACAATCTAAGGAATCAATCCTCCACAGACTGCAACACACTACAACTACACCTCCCAGGTTCTGGAATCTTCTACCTTATGTAACCCCAAATCAGCTAGGGTTTCTATTTTTCCTACCTATTCTTGACTCCACAATTGCCCCCTTAACTCCACTGCTGCCCAGGGTTCTCAAAATAGTCATAAATAGCACTTTTTGGTGGCCTCCAGCTAAATTTCAAAATTTGCAACTCCCTCCAAAAGTAGGTCAACTTCTGGGAAGCATAACTTTTGATCCGAGTGTCTGATTGACAAACTGTTTTAAGTGCCAGAAATCTTGCGATGTGAACTATCACACTAGAAATCTGTAAATGGATTTTTATCAACTTTTTGGGATGTTATGGGATGTTTTAATGCTCCATATCTCGTTTTAGAAATTTTCAAGGGCTTTTCGAAAAATTAAAACTTTAATATCTTTCAGCTCACAAATGATCTTTGCCTAATTCCTTCACCAAAGGTCTTATATTTTTTGTTATGTAACTTTTTGTAAGTTTTCACTTCAATTTGTGCCCAAATGCAAACTTTCCTAAAATGGCAAGTTGCTATTTTTAGTAGTTTTGGAAAAACTGAAAGTCCTACATCATTATTCTATATATTATGGAACCAAAAACACTAATTATGGAAAGAAATAAAAACAACTAGAATGATTTTGAATTAACTTATATCTGGGTGATGCAATATTTCCCTTACACCACTGGATGCTTTTGCATCAATAATTTTGAGGGTTAATAGACTAGACTATTTAGAGCATTACACATGTTTATAGAAGTTATCCTAATTCTTTATAGTGGTTTGCCTTGTAATAGGGACTTGAGATCCTAAATAGATTACAATACATATAGTGCTAAATCTAAAGAGGTAACAATTTAAAATCTAAGGTAAAGCCCAAAATTAAGCAACTGAGTAAATTATAATTTATAAACTCCTCATGTCTGTTGAACACACCAGGATACTGAGAGAGGGGTGAATCAGTATCTAAACAAACTTCAAGTCCTCTAGAGAAGATTAAAACTTAAGCATATTACATCATCAATATAAACATGAAAGATCAGCACAATGCACAGCAACACATAGCACCATATATACATGGAAAATCCAAGAAGGGAAAAACTGCGGTGGGGATTGACTCACAATATATGAAGCTCCCAATTATAACTTTATTTTAGGGATACAACCCAAGGAAGCAACTACTCCCTAAACTGGGAACAAACTCAGAGATGATTACAACATGATAGTCCTTCTATTGCTTAAATACTGACATTGAAGCTCACACTTTGATGATTGAAACTCTCCTTCTCCTAATGATTTGATCAATTATGTACACTCTTCACTTCCCTTCTACCATATAAATATCTTCAAGATGAATCAGGATAGCTTCTAATACTTCTGCTCTTTCTCCTTCAGTTGCACATCACAATGCATATTATATTCATATTCTTGTCTTCACACTTTTATTACTTCATCTCCACAATCATACCTCACCTAGATCAACTAGGTTCACAATATATACATGATATTACATTGATTATATTGCAAGTTAGCTAATACAAAAAGAATATTACAATTTACAAGTCATCCAAAGATTACACATCATGAAGCATGCATAGGGAAAGCCCTATCATGAACTACAAACCACTCCAAATGAAAACACATGCCATGTGGATCCGAACACATGTTTAGCTTGGTCCTAAGAATTCTTCACTACATCATCCTTCAAAGAATAACATCTACATGTGACACATATTTTAAATAGGTCACCCTTAAGTAAGAACATATGAGGCTTGTGGCACAACACTCATTTCACCTTGGTGGTACACATAGAAGATTCAACATTCCTTGTGGCACACCAAATCACTAGATACTTTACAGGAGAATGCATTGAACCTCTCTAAACATGTTCACAAAGTTACATTCACAAATCTTCATGTCTGGAAGAATGTGGAGCATTCCAACAAGTCTTCATCACCATTTTACTCTGTCAAAGCATAGAGCAGAACTCTGTGACACATAACTTTTCTTGCTGAAGGTATATAGATTTTATCTCTTGGTTATAACACCTTCATTACTTACTATTCAAACTTGGATCTTGAACCACATGACCATATCTTCAAATGTGAAGGAATGCAAAGAAGTTTCTTAAGCAATCTCTTGGGCAACTTTCTGTAGCAAAGAGCTTCATCAACTTCCAGAGACCAGAAGCTTCTTGTGATAGCGCATACAAGCTTAGAAGTGCTTCTAATTCCCATATTAATATATCTTCTTGATGCTTCTAATTCCCATCTTAATATGTCTCCTCTACATTCACAAAATAAGACATGACATCCAACCATGAACTTCAATATACATCCATGACATCTAACCATGAACATCAATATACATCCATGACATCTAACTATGAACATCAACATCAGATAGGATATGACATCCAACCATGAGCATCAATACACATCCATGACAGTGTTGACATCAATGACAACCTTGTGATAGCGTTGACATCAATGATAACCTTAGTAACCATATGCGCAACAATCTCCCCCTTTGGCATTGATGGCAACACACCTGCTACACATACCTACTCATTCTTCCCCTTTGACATCAAGGACAAAGGGCAACTACTTCTCCCCTTAGGGAATGACTTATCCTTGCAACAAATAAACTCCCCATGTCATCAGTAACCACTACCTTCTCCACCTGAGAGGTAGCCACTATCAGTCTAGTAAGAGTAAGAATTACTCCCCTTGGATGGATTCACCAATCATGCATCTAGTTAGAAGGAGGGGAAATTACCCCTAGCTTTTCTAGATACTCAAAAATATCCTTTGAAAGAGCCTTTGTGAAAATATCTACAATCTAATCCTTTTTTGGAACATATTCCAACATCACTTCCTTATCTGCAACTTTCTCTCTCAAAAAGTGAAATCTGATTGATATATGCTTGGTTTTGGAATGCATCACTAGATTCTTGAAAATATTGATAGAACTAGTATTCTCACACAAAATAGGGATAGGCTTATCACACATCACCTTTATATCCTTCAAGGTCTGGTTCATCAAAAGCACTTGAGTGCAACATGATGCTGTAACAATATACTCAGCTTCTATTATGGTTAAGGAAGTTAAGTCCTACATCTTACTTTTCCAAGAGACTAATTTGCTTCCTAGGAAGAAAGTATCTCCACTTGTACTTCTTCTATCATCACCACAACTAGCCTAGTCGGCATAAGTGTAGTCACTTAGATCAAAGTCATTACCTCTAGGATACCATAAACCAAAATTTGGAGTTCCCTACAAGTATCTGAATATTCTTTTCACTACCTTCTCATGTGTTTGCTTAGGATCAGCTTGATATCTAGAAACCACACATACTTCATGCATAATATCATGTCTAGAAGCAGTCAAGTTCAATACTCCTTCAATCATAGATCTAAAAAGAGTCTGATCAACCTCTAGAGAATCATCATTCTTTCTCAAGTGACATCTAGTGACCATAGGAGTACTCACTAGTTTTGAGTCCTCCATACTAAACTTTTTCAACATCTCTTTAACATACTTAGCCTGAGAAATGAAGATATCAGCATCTAGTTGAGAAATTTGAAGCCCAAGGAAGAAAGACATCTCACCAATCATGGACATTTCAAATTCTTTTTGCATCTCTTCTAAAAACCTCTTACACATACTATCCTCTCCACCAAAGATGATATCATCAACATATACTGCAACTATTAGAATCAAGTCTTCATTTTCCTTAATCTAAAGATTACTATCTATGGTACCTTTCTTGAAGCCTTGCTAAAGTAAGCATTTATCCCATCTAGCATACCATGTCTTAAGCACTTGTTTGAGACCATATAAATCCTTTTTGAGTCTACAAACCATGTCTGAATCTTTTGAAAATTGAAACCCATCCAGTTGTTCAATGTAGACCTCTTCCTTTAGATCACAATTCAAAAATGTTGACTTGGCATCTATCTGATAAACATTGAAGTTCTTGTGAATAACAAGAGCTAGAAACATCCCAATTCCTCCATCCTAGCTACCGGAGTATAGGACTCTTCAAAATCAATGCCTTGAACTTGTAAATAACCTTTACACACCAACCTTGCTTTGTTTCTCACAACTTCACCATCTTCATTTAGTTTTTTCTAGAACACCCACTTTGTTCCTATAACTTTCCTATTGGATGGTCAAGGAAACAATTCCCATGTCTAATTGTTCTCTATTTGATTTAATTCTTCTTCCATTGCCTTCAACCAATCATCATCTTTGTTAGCATCAGCAAAGGTTTTGGGTTCTATCTTTGATAGTAAAGACAAGTTTACACTTATTTTTAAACCTTCTCCTAGTCTACACACCTTCATTCTCATCTCCAATGATCTGATCTACTAAGTGGTTCCTCTAAACATACTTTGTTGGGGTCTTGGGTATTTACTTTGATTCTTGTTCCTTTTCTTCTTTCTCCTCTTCTTCTTCAATGCACAAAAATATATCAGATCCAAAATCCTCTTATTCTTGTGAGATTTGATAAAAATCTTCATCTACCTTGACATTTGTGGTTTCAATCATTTTCCCAACCTCTTGTTGTAGCATCTATAGGCCTTACTTTTGGTTGAGTAACCAAGAAAGATCCCTTCATCACTTCTTGAATCAAACTTTCCTAGGTCTTCTTCATCTCTTCTAATATAGCATTTGCTGCCAAAAATCATGAATTATCTGATAGTGTGAGGTCTTCCATACCATGGCTCCTAAGGGATCTTAGAGTTGTTGACCCTCAATTGCACTCTATTAATTAGATAGATAGCAGTGTGAATTGGTTCCTTCTAGTATGTGTTAGGCATAACTACATCTTTCAACATAGCCCTAGCCATTTCTTGCACAGTCCTATTCTTCCTTTCCACCACCCCATTCTACTGAGGGGTTCTAGGAGTTGACATATGTCTCTTAATACCATGATATTCACAAATTTTTTTAAATTCATTTGAAGTAAAATCACCTCCTCTATCAGATCTTAAATATTTGATCTTAGTATCCATTTTAGTGTCAACCATAGCTTTGAAAACCTTAAACTTATCAACCCAAGATTTTGAACTTTCTTTTAAGAAAGTAACCCAAGCCATTATAGAATAATCATCAATAAGTATTGTGATGGGGAAAAATCCAGATCAAACAATGAAAACCAAATTTAACCCTAACTCCTTCAAGAAATCAAATCTAGATGATAGAAATAACATGCAAATTAAAAAAAATCACCTAGATGATGTGATTTCTTGGATTAGATGTGGATTGCTTCACCATGCAAACAACCAAATTTGATGAAGGTGCTATTGATGTGCTCAAGAAAATGATATGCAGAAGACACTAATGCAGATGCTAGAAAATAAATGCTAAAAGAGAAGAAGAAAAGAATAAGAGAATAAGATTGAATTTATAGATGAAGATGATGGCTGATCAATGATGGAGAGAAAAAGGATGAATCAACGGATGAGAACGACGGAGGAATGTGCACATGCCAAGTGTCCATAAAAAGGGCACTCTATATAGAAACTTTGGGTGGGCTTTGATAGTGATAAGATTCTTTCCTCAACATGAGATGCTTTTTCTATTTTGGAGTTGGAGTGATAAGGATAATAGATTTATTTTTATTTTATTTAATTGTCCCACATTTTGTTTATTGACATTTTATAGGATAAAGGGGCCCATTTGCACATTTGTAGGAATAAGATAAGAATAGAAGAAAATACAAATTAAATAAATTAAAAATTTATTTAATTTATAGACATAGTGAATAAATAAACAAAATAAATGATTTTATTTATTTATTAGAAAAGAAGCCACAATAATTAAATAATATAAAATTATTTATTCATTTAAAGGTAATTGGAAGAATGATGAAAATTAATTAAATAAATTAAAATTTATTTAATTAATTAAGGATAAGAAGAAAGATGAAATTATTTAATTATAAGTGTGTTAGACAAAATTAAAGAATGAGGTGAGAAATGTGATAAATGCCTAAATATTGAAATGGGCTAATTTTGGATGCTACAGTTTGCCCCTCTTTGAGACAATGTCTGTTAGGATGTTGTTTCAAAGAAGATATGATACATTGGATAAACAAGCTATGCCCCAATGAAACTGGTGGATGATGCCCCCTCTAGAGGAAAACTAGACTACTGGGAAAAAGCTTGGTTGACTCACAATAAAAGGACAAAAGGATGAAAAGCTAGGGTTCATGGGAAGAAAACAAGGATTGGGTGGGTGACAATTCGGATGAAACCAAAGAATTAGGGTTTGGTTTAGAAGAAAATTTAGGGTGATGTATGTCTAACACACTTGTTTGATAGGATGAAGATGATGATTAGAGAGAAAATGATGAAACCATTAGTCAATCAGGCGAGGAGTGAATGGTGAAGGTAGCTTTAGATGGTTGCATATAAAATTAGAGATTTACAATCCTTATGTTTAATATAGCACTAGATGTTATGCACCCAGGTATAAAGACCAAGGTGTCGAGTATTCAATGTGTGACAGACTAATACAATCTTGTCGAGATACAAGATATGAACATTAGCTATTTCGAGATGGACTTTGACTCTGCAAGCAAAGGTTTGAACTTATTTCCACTAAACATAATGAAACCTTGATGGTTATATGTATGGAAAATAGTCTTAGTATAGAATAGTCTTAGTGCATAAGAGAGTGTTTAGCTTCTCAGATGTAAAAGATATTGATATACAAGATGCTAATCCCAACACGTACAAGATACCATTAGGCATAGTAGGAGAATAAGATAACCCCACAAACATAGCATACGAAAGAAAATGACCATGCCCCAATCCATACTTCATCATAACATACCAAGATATGATAGATCAAGGCAGTCTTGACTAGATATTAGAAAGGGACAAAAGATAAATCAAAAGAAACCAAAGAACAATGCCATCATGTTCTCTTCCCAAATTTGGGTGCTCTTGGATAGATTAGATAGTGCCTTGATGAGAGGAAAGATATATCCTATTGAAGGCTAAGATGGTAGGTTGATATAGTGGATGTTGGCTTAAGGCATGCTGATAGCTATCTTTAGGTTACCCTTGATTTGAGAAGCGCTTGAGCTATTGCGAGTTGCCTAGTTTAGTTCTACTTGAGTTAGTCAAATAGAAGATGATGGAAGATAGGGGAGATGAATAGGGGATGGACAAAAGAATCATTGGTGCTTGATTATTGGATACTTCCTTCATATTCCAAATTGCCTACATACCTTGTATCCACGGGAACAAAGAACCATATGAGAATGATGAGACATGATGATATGTAGTTCTAGGTGTTTATTGATGAGATGGGAGATAGATGATGGAAAAAGAAAGTGAGATGAATGAAGATGATGATGGTCAGAAGAAGGATGGAAGATGAAGGAGATCTATCATCTGTACTCGGGTCTGGGTACTTCCTTCATACTCCAAACTGCCTACATACCTGTGTCCATGGGATCAAGGCACATAACGATAGAGATGGCATGTAGTTCTTATTTATTATGAGATGGCGATAAGGTGAATTGATGTGATTGTTTATTGGTGAAATATGATCAATTAGTGATAGGAATTATTCGAGTGATGGATGATAAGTGGTGTTGATGGTTATTTAATGATGAGATATGTAGACGATGATGCTTGAAGTATCCACCCCAAAAATTGAAGTGCAAGCAAGTGCCCCCAGCATGGGAAGAATTTATTATGGGCAAGGTGGTAGAAATTTATTATGGAATGGGATGGATGTAGGTGTCTCAATCCATGTTAGATGGTGGCAACAAATGATACATTAACTCCAAAAATTTTCTAACCATGATAGAAATAAAGCATCGGGATGAGAAATGGGAACAATTTGGCCATGGATGGATGAGAGTATTATGGAATGAATGGAGTGATATGGTGCAAACAGTGATAAACAAATAACCAAATAGATGATGAGAGCTTGCTTTACACATAGTGCATGTTTGCCAAGTTTTCACTATGGTACTTATCCAAGGTGCTTGTTTGCCAAGTTTTCACCATTAGACAAATTATTTTTTCAAGACTTTTTATGATTTTTTTGTTTTTTTTAGGACTTTTTTTTTGTATTTTTTAGGACTTTTTATGATTTTTTTTCTATTTTTCAGGACATTTTATGATTTTTTTTGTATTTTTTCCAGCTATGTGATGCAAAGATTAAGGATAAAATTTCTTAAGATGAACATTATTGAGTGGTTCATCTATAGGGATGTCTTCATGCGTGGAAAGAGTGTAATCTCCAAATCCATATACTGATGTGACGACAAAGGGACCAAGCTAGTTTGGTTCAAACTTGCCTCGTTTCTCCCAGTTCTACTGATTTATCTAATTTTCTTTTAGGACAAGGTTACCCACCTAGAACCTTCTTTCTTTAATCTTCTTGTTATAGCTACAATGAAGACAATTTTGATAAACCTATAGATGATTAAGGGTTATGATTCATCTTTCATCCAATAACTCTAACTCATTGAGTCAGGATGCTCTATATTCTTCATTAGAGATAATGCGTTGGAGTGAGATTTGCAATGAGGGGATCTCAACCTTGATAGGAAGGATGGCATGAGTACCATAAACAAGGGCATAGGGAGTAGTACCAGTAGGAGTATTGACACTTGTGTAATAAGCCCACAATGCTGGATTCAGTTGGAGGTGCCAATCATGGCCAACCTCATTGACCATCTACTTGAGGATTTTTATGATGGTCTTATTAGAGGTCTCAGCTTGGCCATTACTCTGAGGATAGTATGGTGTGGAAAATCTTTGTTTGATATGAAATTTGCTGCACAGATCACAAGCGTCCTGATTCTTAAATGGGCACCCATTGTTAGTGATGATGGCTTGTGGGACACCATATCTACAAATGATATAATGGAGAATAAACTTTGATACCTGCTTGCTAGTGATGTAAGTCAATTGTATAGCTTCCACCCATTTGGTAAAATATTTTGTAGCAGTGATAATGAACTTATGGCCATTAGATGAAGGTGGATGCATTTTCCCTATGAGGTCGAGTCCCCACTACAAAAATGGCCAAGGAGCTAGGAGAGGTTGGATATCATGTGCTAGAGCATGTATCAGGTCTTCGTTCTTTTTACATTGTATACACCTTGTAGCAAATTGTTGTGTGTCCTTCTCCATGGTAGGCCAATAGTATCTCTCTTAGAAGTTTCTTGGTAAGGTTAGGTAGGTAGAATGCGAACCATAGACACCCTTGTGTACCTCTCATAAAGCAATGTTAACCTCTCCCAAGTCAAGACACATAAGGAGGATACCATCGAGACTCTTGCGGTATAAGGTTTTACCAAGTATGGTGTAGAAGGAGGTTCGGAGAATGTAGGTTTTATGTTGGGTGTTGGAAAGGTGAGATGAGAAGGTACCCTTGCTTAGGTACTCATATATGTCTTCATACTAGGGGAAATTTGGACCAATAATTTCACATATGAGCTCAAATTACGACACTTCAAAAGCTAGGACTAGGAGTTGTTCAACCAAAAATTCACATCTTTGTATGTCATTAGGCATGTCCAAAAGAGAACCAATTATTGCCATAGCATCAGCTGCCTTATTGTTGATCTTGAGATTCTGCTCAAATGTGATCTTGAAGAAGTATTTCTTGAAATCATCAACCATCAATTTGTAAGGGAGAAGCTTGTCATCTTTTGTTTGATGTACTCTTCCTCAACTTGCGTAATAACTAGATGAGAGTCTCCAAAGACTTGTAGCTCTTTTATATCCCACTAGACAGCCATGTGCAATCCAATGATTAAGGCTTCATACTTTGCAATATTGTTCATGAAAGGAAAGGTATATCTATATGATTTCAGAATACAATCAACCTGAGAGGTGATAAAGAGGATTCTGGCTCTAGATCCATGTTGGGTGTAGGAACTGTCAAAGTGTGACTACCAAACTTCAAAAGAAGAGACATTGAATATTTCTTTGTTAGGGAATTTAGAATGGATAGGTTGTTTGTCTATTATCGGTGCTTCTGCTAGTTG
This sequence comes from Cunninghamia lanceolata, assembly GCA_027924645.1. Taxonomy (NCBI): domain Eukaryota; kingdom Viridiplantae; phylum Streptophyta; class Pinopsida; order Cupressales; family Cupressaceae; genus Cunninghamia; species Cunninghamia lanceolata. Next base: position 14,048,997 of record BSBN01000892.1, read on the forward strand.
ATCTACAATGACTTTCCCTTTGATAGTTTTTTGATCAACATACTAGATGTCTAACTCACTGAGAATCATCACCTATTTTGCTATCCTTCCTATAAGTGTTGCTTTGGAGAGAAGATACTTAAGTGGGTCAAATCTAGATATCAGCTTTGTTGACTAGTTCAACATGTAGTATCATAAATTTTCAGAGGCAAACACCATAGCTAAGCATGTTTTTTCTACTGTTGTATAGTTGAGCTCATAACCGACGAGAGTCCTGCTGATGTAGTAGATGGCATGTTCTTTTCCTGTTTGATCGTGCTAAGCCAATAGAGCACCTAGGGCAATAGCCATTGAGGAAGTATACAAGAGCAAAGTTTGATTAGGGACATGTGGTACCAATACATGAGGCATTGCAAGATATTCTTTTATCTAATCAAAGGCTTGTTGACATTTATCATCCCACTTAAAGGTCTCTCCCTTCCTGAGCAAGTGCTAAAAAGGATGACATTGGTCTGCGAGTTGTGAAATGAACCTGCGGATGGATTGCAATCAACCTTGAAGGCTATGGAGTCATTTCAAATTTGATGGAGGAGGCATGGTGACTATAGCTTTTACCTTGGCAAGATTAACTTCAATTCCTCTTCGAGAGACTATGTAACCCAATAATTTCCCAGAAGTCATGCCAAAAATACATTTCTTGGGATTCAATCTTACTTGATATTTTTCTAACCTATCAAAGATTTGTTCCAATTCTTGTAGATGGCCTTCTCTTGTTTTTGATTTTCCCAGGATGTCATCAACATAGTCCTTCATTATAGTATGGAAGAGGTCATGGAAAATGAGGCTCATGGCTCACTAATAGGTTGCACCTACATTCTTGAGACCAAAGGGCGTTAAAACCCAGTAATAGGTGCCCCATGGATAGATGAAAGAAGTTTTATGCTGGTCCTCTTCTACAATCCTAATTTGATTATATCCAGAGAATCCATCCATCAGTGAGAGCATTTCATGACCCACTATAAGGTCAACAATTGTGTCAATGCTTGGTAATGGAAAGTCATCTTTGGGACAAGCTCGATTTAAATATTTGAAATCATTGCAGCAATGGACTCGTCCATCAGGTTTTGTGATGGGCACTAAATTGCTAACCTACTTAGGATAGTCAATGGGCTTAATGAACTTGGCATCCAAGAGCTTCTAAATTTCTACTTTGACTAGAAGTGCTATTTGAGGATGCATTTTTTGCAGCTTTTGTTTGACTGGTTTGGAATTTAGGGATGCCAGACAGAATACTACAAGTGAAGGGCCTAGACTTGACATGTCTACATAGGTCCATGTGAAATTGATTGCTCTTTTCATGAAAAATGTCATGAAATTAACACTTTGTTCATCTGATAATGACTTTGCTAATAATGTGATCTTTGGATTCTGTGTTGTGGCCAAATTAATTTCCTTAGAATCTTCTGTCAGTAGAGATGACTGTTCTTGATGTGTTGTGGTCAAAGGAAGGCCAAATCCTCCATCCTTGGGTGCCTCAAAGAGGTTTTCAACCTTGGATACGTCATTTATTTTTACTTTTTCATGGTCAAGAGGTGCCTTGTGGTTTTCACCTAGTGACCTTTCTTTTTTTATTTTATTTATTTCATTTTTGTGACTAGAGGATTTGACGCTTCCACCAAAATATGCCAATTGAGGAAGGTCTATTATGAATGCTACTTTGTGGTCTCCCAAAGGTAAACCTTTCCTTAACCCCATAAATTTTTCTATGGACTCATCGTTCTAAAATATGTCTAAGACAGGTGCCCCCTATTGGTCCCAATCAATTAGGCTAGGGTGGACAAGTTGAAGGTCAGACGGTGTAGAAGGTAAGGCAGATGACAACATGAAAATGGAATCTTCTTGGAATAATTCAGTGATATGGAAAGAAGATTCGTCAATGATATCCTGACTGGTGGCATCTTATATAGGAAAGGCCTTGGCTACTTCATCGAGGATAAAATTAATGTCTAAGGAACGTAGACCCTCCTTTCCATATGCTAGACCTTTCCTATTATACTTCTTAGTAACAATAATAGGTTCCAAATGGCCTTGTTCTTGCAATCCTAGTCCTCCTTTGCCTTTTTAGCCCATGTTCTTGATAATCCTGAATCCATTGTTGTACCATTCCACTTCTAGAGAAACTTGATCATTTTCATCATAGAAAACCCAAGACAAAATCTCACTATCAATATCTTCATCATCAAGTAGTCCTGACTAGATAAACATAGTTGAGGCATAATGATAGTGGCTTTAGATGAAGTGGCTTTGGAGACAAGTAGTTTACCATTTGTTTTGGGAGACAAAATCATGGCTCCCACATAACAAGATTCCTTTAGACTATACTCACCAAGTCCTCTTTCTTTGATTTCAATCTTGGGAATAGATTAGCTAGTGGAGGGTTTGTTTAGATCACATGGATCAGCATAAGATGTAGATGGATGAGCCTTGGTATTGTTGAGTATACGATTAGGATTCTGATAGGTAGCTTGGAAGGCTTGACAATATTCAAATGGATTGGGATTTGTAGGGATTGTTATTTCCACACCATTATATGGGAATTTTAAGCATTGGTGGTATGTAGATGGTACTACCTTTAGAGCATGTATCCAAGGACAGTCAAGGATAATATTATAGGGCAACTCAACATCTAGGACTTCGGATCGAGTATCAATAGTGACAAGACCAACCCTTATAGGCAGTTGGATGATCCCTTCTAAATCTCTTTCTCCATCATCATAAGCCTTGGTTTTTATGCTTTTGGAAGTGTCAATACTATCCTTAGAGTATCCCAATAGTTTTATTAATTTCAAAGAACATATGTTTAGTCTAACTCCACCATCTACTAGTGTCCATTTAACATGACATTGGTTGATAAATACTTCAATATGGAGTGCATCGTGATGGGATGGATTGGAGGATGAAAGATCTTGATTAGAGAAGGTCAAATGATGGGGAGATGTAATACTTGCCATCATGGATTGGAATTGTGTTGTATCTAGATATCATTTGGTACCAATGACTCTTGCAAGGCTTTATCAAGAATGGCTTTGTGAGCGAGTGATATATGAAATAACTCTAGAATAGAAATATGGGCAAGTTTTTTGCCAAGATGCTCAAGGATATTATAGCCATAATTTGGATGAACGACAGGTGGTGGTGCTCCCTGGATGGTTACATGGCCTTGACAAGTAGTGAAAACACAATTGGGTGCCTTTCCTCTTATGGTAATACTAGAAATTCAGGATTGCTCAATACGGCAGATGGTGGACTCATAAGTATAATTGACAATCTTCTTTGTATTGGAAGCACTTGCTTTATTATGTGAGGGAAGGGGATTCTTATAAGCATCAAGGTCATAATTACATGTTGGTTGTGGTGATGTGACATTAACAAGTCCTTGATCAATGAGATTTTGAATCATGCATTTCAGTTTCATGTAGCTAGCAGTGTTATGTCTCTTAACCCTATGATACTCACAATACTTATTATCTTTATACCAAATGGGTTTGAATTGTGGTTCCTAATTTGGTCTAGCTTTTGGTAATGTGATAATTCTCAATTGTACCAGTTTCTTAAGAACAACCTCGATGGGTTCTCCCAAGGGGGTGAATTTACATCATGGATTTGTTCTGATTTGATCTCAGGGAAGAAAAGGTGGGGTGCTAGGTGCTGGTTGAATACGGATAGGTGCTTGCATAGTTTTGACATTCTTTGCATCGACAACACCATCATTTACGACATTTTTATTTTTGTTCCAAAAATGATATTTGTCATTTGAGGATTGTAGATTATTTTTTCTTTCTTTAAAGATTTTGATAAGACCTTTGCGATTAGGGATTTCTCAATGTTGCTCCCTTTAGATATGATTTCCTCTAATGAGGTTGCACTATGCATTTGTAGTTGGAATGATAATTTAGGATGGAGGTTTTGAATGAAGATATCAACTTGCTATTTTTTAGGCATATGCTAGGAGATCTTACTAGCCATGTTTCTCCATTGCTAAATGAAGGATGAAAAGGTTTTGTCATTTCATTGTTTATTATTAATGAGATCATTCATCATGATTTCATTTTCTATGTTGAATGTAAAATGAGATACAAATTTGCTTGCCAATTCTTTAAAAGTTTTAATGTCTAGAGGCAAATGGGAGAACCATTCCATGGCTTGTCCCCCTAGACTTTGAGGGAATAGTTATAAGAGATATTTTTCATTGTAGGCCACATCAAGACAAGCAACATAGAATGTTTGAAGGTGGTCATTTGGATCTCCTTTCCCCTTGTATTTATCAAATTGTGTTATTTCAATGTGTGGGGGAAATGGTATCATTTGCAGTGACTTATCGAAGGGGTATGGACACACCTCCTCAAAAGAAAATATTTTCTTGGCTTGGCTTATACTCATATCCACAATTTATTGTTCTATTTGATTGAAACCTTCTTCATAATTGGATATAAATGATTATTGTTGTTGCATAGGATTTTGATGGCTTGGTGGAGGGATGTGGTATGCCAATTGTTGATTCAAAGGATATTGTTGTGATGGTTGTATGGTAGGGTGTACATGTTTTGAGTTTGATCCCCAGGTGGTGGAGGTACGTATGAGCCATATGATAGATTAATAGTATAGGTCTATGTCATAGATGGTAGAGGTACATATGAACTAAATGATGGGTTGACAACATAGATTTGCACCGTAAATAGTAGAGGTACATATGAAGTAGATAATGGGTTGACAACATAGGTGTGTGCTGCATGAGCATAAAATGAGGGATTGGTATAAGTCATGGGTTGAGTGGGGATTAATGAGATGTGAGGGACAAAAGTTGGAGGGACATGGGATGTAGGATTATTGGATAGTTGTAGTTTGAGAGACATGAGTTGATCAACATATGAAGTGTTGGATGATGGATTTGATGCAATAGGTTGATTAATAAGAGAGGTGATGGGATTAGCTATGGTATGAAAGGTTTGAATGGGGTGAGTGGTTGATATGGCAATATGGGTTGATGCATTGGATACATGAGATGATCCGACATGTGACACATTTGGATTTAGGTTTGATGCATTGAACACATGAGATGATCTAACATGGGACACATTTGGGTTTGGATTTGATGCACTAAATACATGAGATGATCTGACATGCAACATGTTCGGGTTTGGATTTGATGCATTGAATACATGAGATTATCTGACATGTGACATGTTTGGATTTGGATTTGTTGCACTAAATACATGAGATGATCTGACATGTGACATGTTTGGGTTTGGATTTGATGCATTGAATACATGAGATGATCCGACATGTGACACATTTGGATTTGGATTTGATGCACTAAATACATGAGATGATCCAACATGTGACATGTTTGAACTTGGATTTGAAGCTTGAGTGACTTGGGTAGGGATGACACTCATTGAAGAAGATAGAACAGGAACTGGCACATGAAAGGTGGGCACACTCATATTAGAGACCACTGAAGTGAGAACATAAGATGGTGTCAATAATGGCTCAATTGATCTAGTAACATTTAATTGACTTGGTCTCATAGATCTGAATGATGTTTGGGGTGTATGAGTGTGCTGGTTAGACAAAGTTGTTTTTGAGAGTATGGTGGACTTTGTAGACATATAGTCACAATAGATGTAGGGTTTTCTATAGTAGCATTAGTAGCATCCTCTTTACAAATTGTGGACACATCAAAATTACTTGGCAGTTTGACTCCAGCTTGGATTAATTGTAGGAGAATTTGTTCTTGATTGGCCTGTATGATTTTATTGGCATGTCACAAAGCTTTGGGGTCTTGAAGATCTTCTTGATCATCGCATGAATCCTCATAGACATATGGAGGTTGTGGCATTAATGTAGAGGATGAGGGCTCAAAATTCTTTTGTTGTTTTGAGATTGATGATGATGATGGTCCAATGGTGTAACCTCCAGGGACAAAGATACTAGGGGGCATTCCAGTTGTGTATTGGGAAGCACCCTTAACGGGAGTGGATTGAAACTGCTTGAGGTTGTCTTTCATGGCTGCTTTGTATTGGCTTCTAGTTTGAGGCATGAGGTTTTGGACTTATGCAATAAGCTTGAGACTCCTATATGGATTGATTTGGATAGATTGATTGGGTTTGATTGGTGATTTGATTTTGGCTCATTCAGAATTTATTGATTGGTTGATTGATGGGTAAAAGCAAGAAGTTGGGTCCACATATAGGGGAAGTGTCATGCAAAAAAAATCCCAACAGGAATGGGTACCCGAGCCTAGAACAAGTACCCATTTTAAAACGGGTACCCATTTTGTTTTATAGAATGGGTACCTGTTTTAAAACGGTTACCTATTTTGATTTTTACAATTTTTAGAAACGAGTACCCATTTTAAAATGGGTACCCATTTTGTTTTTTATTGTTTTTTAGAACGGGTACCCGTTTTATTTTCTATTATTTTCTGGAATGGGTACCCGTTTTAAAATGGGTGCCTGTTTCTAAAATTTTGAATTTCACACCCATGCTTTTGGTTTCATTTTAGGCTCGAGAAAGGCATGGGTAGCCGACCTTGAGCCTTGGACCTACAATTATTTGTCTAAGTACAGAACCAGAGGAAAGACTGACTTCACCTATATGGTTGATGACATTTTTTTTTAATTTTTTTTATGAAATTAAAACCCATTACAAATCTTTGTGTCTAGTTTTCAAATATGTAATTTTTTTTGGATTGGATTTGTTTTTCTATTTATTATTTAATTTATGAGCAAACTGGTCCAAAAACCTGAAATGACAGGTGTTTGTATTTTTTTAATAACTTTTAATTTTTAATTTTTTTTTAAAAAAAAATTATATGTCATCAATCTATACATCACTCTTTACACAATGAAAAAAAAAAATTATGATTTTTTTTGCTCAAATTATGTTGGTTGTACACGAGGGGTTTTCAAAAGTAGCAATTAGGCCTAATAAAAAATTAATAAAAAAAAATTATTTGGAAAAAAATTATAAAAAAATATTCTCATCAAACTTCACTGTACTACACAACTTATCCCAAAAGGATTTTGAAAAATAATTTTATTTAGGTCAAATTATGTTGGTCGTACACGTGCATGGTATGGTTTAAAAAAAGTGACTTTTAAATAGTGGTTTTTAGAAATACCTATTGAAAATTAATTTGTATCATCTAGGTATTGAAAAAAATTACATATTTGGAAATGAGACTCTGAGTACTACATTTTATATTTAGAGACTTTTTTAAAGATTCCTTCTCTAAGTGCTTCAAATTTTAAGGTCAAATGTGACAAATTCTAAAAATCGGGGAAAACACTTCCACCTTTTGGCCAAAAAGTGGACCCAACTTCTTGCACTGACCCTGATGGATTAATAAACAAAGATAATTGATAATGTTTGGGATGACCAAAGCCAAAGGCTAAAGGTCTGATTTGATTTGACTGATGTTGGATAATTGATTTTGAGTCTCAAAGGGATATGGGGCTCAATTGTCCAAAACTGATATGATCAAGGCTAGATAGGATGGTGTACTAATTGGTTTGATATCCAAGATATGATGGATTGATTGGAAACCTGATTTGATGCTCAAAAACTGATATAAGTCTGTGATTAACCAAAGGCGACTAGGAATAGCTCAGAGGTGATTGTATGGAAATTAGAGGTGAGCTGCTGTTGTTCAAAGGGAACTTTTTTTTTGTGTGACAAGTTTTGTTTTTGACAATTTTGTGACAAGAAAACATGATGAAAAATACGCATACCTAGAACATTCACAAACATTAACAACCTAGGCTAGGCAAGGACAATATCTGCTAGATTCCCACTTGGATTGCTCTAGCTGCACTTATTCAGAGTGAATGGCCTAGAAGTTTTGTAGCACTGGCTCCCACTTGCATGGCACTCACTTCTTGGGCATACCAAAATTTGAATTCCTAAAGACCCAAATATCTCTAGGAATTTGCTATCTCTACTATGAATTGTGAGAATGTGGGATGGATTGAGAGGTCTATCTTTTGACCTCCTGTGCCAATAGATAGAAGGTTTTTGGCTACTATACAAGCTTTCTAGTAAGGGATTCCATTCAAGTGGCCATACATGCAGCGATTTGCTCTAAGTAGGAGGCCTCCTAGCCTACAGAGGTTACTCTCTACAAGTTTTCACGCACCACGAGGGTACTAAGGGAGACATTCATTGGTATGACATAACAATACCTGTTGCCTGTGACTTTTGTCACAAACACATTATTTTATATAGCTTCTTGAAAGATCTTGCCTTTAGCGTGTTGTCACTTGGGTCATTCCCACCTTCCAAAGCGGGGTGGCAGGCCCTCTAGAGTTAAAAAAGATTTCTCTTACACCCTAGATCCATTGGATAGGTGGGGGGAGAGGATACACTCATTGTTAAATCAAGTTACAATCATTCACAACAAGAAAACAAAAAAAATAGGAAAAACAGATATGGAGAATGTAGGGTTAATTTTAAGCACCAATTCCAAACATGCCTAAATTAGTGATAAATAAGATTTGGACTTTGATTTACATGTCAGTAGTTTTTCCTCTATTCTTCGAGAAACAATTTGAAAAGCTACATGGATAGATGTTAGATGCCAAAGAGATCAATTTGAAAAAGAAGCTAAGATTGAAAAGCTCAAAAACCTAAAGCTTTAGATTATAAATACTAACTTTTAATGTAAAATTCCAAACATAAAACCCTAAATGCCAAACAAAAGCCGACCTCAAATTAAAAAGGTTGTCACTATTTTGAAAGGCAATTTTGACCATGTGATAGCACAAAGGCTTAGTTGATGGGCTATTCATAGTTTAAAAACTGACCAAAATTGACTTAATCAACTTAAAATGGAGGCTGACTTAAGGACTTTGAATGTCAACCAAAGGATTTTTAATGCTGATGAAAGTGGAGCTAGGACTATGGGGTAGGCGGAGGAGGTGACAAAGTCACAAAGTCAAAGGTTATTAGAGGTGATGTTTTTGTTAAAGGTGGCAACTTAGATTAGACCGGTGGCAACAAATAACTTAATCGGTAGAGGAGTGTCAGATATCTACAAGGTGGTGATAGAAATTTAAACTAGCGGTAGTATAAAGGTTCAAAGGTACCGACTGGGAGGATTATGAAGGTGGCAAAGCACAATTGGAAGCGAGATAGATTCAAATGGGAGGCGATAAGAATCTAAGGGTTGTGGTCAATGATAGGAGGATTTGACTAAGATATTAAGGAGAAAGTAGGGTTTAAGCATAAGTTGAGGGGATGGTCAATTTTGATCTCAAAGCCAATGCGAGGTTGAAAGTTATGTAAAGGAAGGTGGTGGCTAAAAAATTAGCAGGTCGACAATGGTTGAGACAATGATGGGATATTTGTAAGTGGTGACAAAGAGGATTTGGGGTGGTGACCATTTAGGATAGTGCTAGGGTCAATGAACTGTTAGACGAGGTCGAAGACTTTAATAACTGTGAATGTGATACTTGTATCAAAAACTATGATATTAGCAATGACAAAAGATATAAGCGATGATGGAAGATATAAGCGATGACTGTGATATTTAGAATGATGACTATGACATTTAGAATGATGGCTAAAGTAAGATAAGTGACTGATTGAGGATTGGTGTTGATAAGAAGATATAAGGTGGTGCCAGAAGGTCTTCGGTGGCAACCACAAAGTAATATCAAGATTCTAGTCTTAGTCAACCAGGGTTTTGAGTAAAATGACATGCAATAGAAAACACATAAAACTTGCCATAAACACATCTATTATCCTGAAAACCAAATGCACTAAACCCTACAAAAATGATCAAATGAAGTGAGTCCCATCGGGCATGCCATTTTGTGATGGAGAAAAATCTAGATCAAACAACTAAAACCAGATCTAACCCAAACACCTTCAAGAAATCAAATCTAGATGATAGAAATAACCTGCAAATTAAACTGATGCAGGAGCATCTGGAAGCATTCAGAATAATTGAGATAGTTGACAGTAATTTGCAAGGTGCAGAGAGAGTGACCTTCAAGAATTCTACATTTTACCACATTTGTATATTAGAGGCTATAGAGCCAAACTTAGTATCTAGACATAGTCAGTTACAACATATCAAGAATTCAGATCATTTGGCTTTGATTCTAGAGAGATATCGGTATTAGAAGATTGATTATTTTTGCAGCACAGAGCCGACAGTGTTCAGTGGAGTCTAATTGGCTTGCAGAGCAAATCTGTGACTTACAAAGCTAAAAGGAACATTATCAAATGAAGTATAGGACCTAGCCAACCTTCATGGAGATCCACATGAGGATTTATGCACCAGCGGAACAATACCTTATGTTTAGGTCTGACCTATCCATGTACGCACGTTTCATATCTAGCCGTTGCAATTAGGCTAACTTGATAATGATTTGAAGGATTGCGAAGGATATAAATGAAGGATAATGATTTGTTACAAGGAAAGGGTTGATGGAGTGATTGATAGTAGGAACATATGAAGTGAGATCTTGAGTTATTTTGATCCGAATGAGTAGCAGAACAGAGTAGAAGGTAGAACATGAAGCATAATGAGTTGCAGAGCAGATGATTGAGTTGTAGAAGAAAGAAATCATGAAAGAATATTATTGTATGAATATTTTATAATCCTTGGGCTGCGGCCTAGCATCTATAAAGCCCTTGTGGCATGTGTAAATCGATTCAAAGTTATAATATATGAAGGATGAGCTTTGAAGGTTGAGTTTTTCCTTGTTAGGGTTTTCCCAGGATATATCTTGTGTTATGTGTTCATGAATATCTTTTATTGATTAGCTATTAGCTTCCATTGCATATCCATTATGATTAGGATGTTATTTGATTAGGCTGTAAGGTTGGATAGTCCTTCATTAGACCCTCGTACCTTCATTACATTAAGTCATATTAGAGCAGGTTTCAAATCTACTGGGTTAGTTGTGAATCTGTTACAAGGTGGTGAATCTATTGGAGTAAAGTGCGAAATCCTAAAGTATACAGAAATCATCATAGAAGAAAGATCAAGACAAAGAAGATTTGGTAAGCTTTTCAAATTCAATGATTATCTAATTTGTTTTAGATGGGGAAGGTTGGAAAAAGGATGGAGAAAGAAAATGAAACCCTAATGTGTGAAAAAGATATTTCAGAAGAAGAATTGTATGAAATAAAGAAGTGTAATTCAGAATTGTTGGAAAGAATGAAAGAATTAGGAGAAGATAAATATGATGCCCTTGAAGAAGAACTGAATGATGCAAGAAGGAGAAATTAAGAACTAGAAACAGAGCTGAAGTTGTTTGAGGATATTGAAAAGAGATTTGAAGAATTGGAAGAAGGATTTAAGTTGCTTGGGATGGTGGAAAAGAGGAACAGAGATCTGGAAGAAAATTTGGAAGAGCTGAAAAAGGAAAATAGTTTACAAAAGAATGAAATATTAGGATTAAAAGAACATGTTAATCAGTTAGAACAGTCACTTGTAACATGTAGAGAAGAGAATGAAAATTTGAGATCTAAGCCTAAATTTTGTGATGTCTCTTGTGATACTATATATTTGTGTGATGATGTAAAAGTTTCTTTAGAAAGTGATATTGAAGATGACAGAACTTGCATTTGTTGGTGATGGTATTGGTTTCAAAATTATGAAAAGAATGGGATATGAAGGAAAAGGATTGGGAAAGTGTCAACAAGGAATTATAGAACCTATTTAACTAGTGATAATATCAAGAAGTGAAGGTCTTTGATATGATAGAGGTAAGGATGTTGTCCTAAATTCAAAGAAATCAAATCAGGGAGGAAGAGGTATGTATTGTTCACATTGTAATAGACATGGACATGAAAAGGAGTTGTCTTGGGCTCTATACCCTTGTAAGTTTTGTGGGTGAAGGAATCATTCTGAAAGGATGTGTTGGGATAAAATGAGGATAATATCTATGGTAGGCTATATACAAAAGAATTATGGATGGATTGATGGACAGGAATGGAAAAATGTTACTTGTATGTTTAGAGGGAGGTATAGATTGGAGTATTCATGTGTTGGATCATGATATCAAGATAGAAGACCCTATGCAAAGCAGAACAAGGACAATAATTCAAACTATAGAGGGAGAGATAACAAGAGTCATAATTCTTATCACAGTAAAGGATACAAAATAGATGAGAGAAGATTTGATAGAAGACCATGTTTTCAAGTTTGCAGGAGAAAAGAATCAAGCAGTAAATGTCAATAAGAACCTGTTACTGGAGGAGCTAAGAATAAGGAAACAACAAATATAGAGGTAGTTTATGCAAAAGAAGAAGAGCATGTTGAAATAGAGGTAGTTTATGTAGAAAAAGAGGAAACTTTTGAGACAGCATATTTGATAGAGAAACTAGAAGAAGGTGAAGCATTAACCTTGAGAAGAATTTTTTTATAGACTAGTTAGCAAAGAAATAGTGCAAGAGAAAGTTGTGTGAACAAGTGTAAAGCATAACAGAGAAAAGAGTTCATATGACAGAGAAAGAGGGAATGATAGGATATTGTACCAAAGGAGAAGGATTATGTACCAGATTGAAGTGATTATGGTAAAGGAAACAAAGTGAAGTACAAAAGTAGTGTAAGCAGAGTGGAAGCTATAAGATTTTGATGAGTGCGGAGGAAATTGTGCTAAGAATTAGAGAGTAGACAGTGTTGCAGAGAAATTAAGAAAGCATATTGACTAAATCAAAAAGTAACTTGATTATTCTGGAGGATGCATGAATGAATTTGATTGAAACAAACATTGATCTTGAGGCAACTTGTAGATAAGGCTTGCAAGCAGACTGCCGAACAAGATGAAGAAATTGAGGCAGCTTGCAAAGAAGATTTGCTCAGACCATTGACCATTGAGGTAGTGCAAGGCTTGAAGGTAGACTGCCGAACCTAGACCATGACAAGATGATGGACTTGAGGTAGTTTTATAGGTGGACTTGAATAGATCACCAACTTAGAGGCAGTTGCAAGTACTTGAAAATAGTTTACCAAATCTAGATTAATTTTGAGGTAGTTTTGTAGGGTGGACTTGGATAGACCGCTGACCTTGAGGTAGTTGCCAGCACTTGAAGACAGATCATCAAACCTATTTCATTTTGACATCATACAGATCCAAGTGATGAGGATCACTTTTCAAATAACACTGAGAGTCTGATGCAAGAGCATCTAGAAGCATTTAGAACAATTGAGACAGTTGACAGTAATTTGTAGGGTGTAGAGAGCGACCTTGGAGAATTCTGCATTTTATCGCATTTACATATGAGAGGCTACAAAGCTAGACTTAGCATCTAGATATAGTTAGTTACAACATATCAAGAATTTAGATCATTTGGCTTTGATTTTGGAGAGATATAGCTATCAGAAGATTGATTGTTTTTACAACACAGAGCCGAAAATGTTCAGTGGAGCCTAATTGGCTTGTGGAGCAAATTTGTGACTTGTGGAGCTAAAAGGAACATTCTCTAATGAAGTATAGGACCTACCCAACCTTCATGGAGATCTGCATGAAGTTTTAAGCACCAAAAAAGCAATACCATATGTTTAGGTCTGACCTATATGTGTACACACATTTCATATCCAGTCGTTGCAATTAGGCTGACTTGATAATGATTTGAAGGTTTGCGGAGGATATAAATGAAGGATAATGATTTGTTACAAGGAAAGGGGTGATGGAGTGATTGATAGTAGGAAGATATGAAGTGAGAACTTGAGTTGTTTTGATTTGAATGAGTAAAACAACATAGTAGAAGGCATAACATGAAGCAAAATGAGTTGCAGAGTAGAGGATTGAGTTGTAGAAGAAAGATATCATGAAAGAATATTGTTGTATGAATCTTTTGTAATCCTTGGGTTATGGCCTAGCATCTGTAAAGTCCTTGAGGCATGTGTAATTCAATTTGAAGTTATAATATATGAAGGATGAGCTTTGAAGGCTGGGTTTTTCCCTGTTAGGGTTTTCCTAGGATATACCTTGTGTTACGTGTTCATGAATATCTTTTACCTTTCTGTTGATTAGCTATTATCTTTCATTGCATATCTATTATGATCAAGATGTTAGTTCATTAGGTTGCAAGGTTGGATAGTCCTTCATTTGACCCTCCTACCTTGACTGCATTATAAACAAAACCACCTAGAGGATGTGATTTCTTGGTTTAGATGTGGATTGCTTCACCATGCAAACCACTAGATTAAATGAAGCTACCATTGATGTTCTCAAGAAAATGATATGTAGAAGACACTAATGCAGATGCTAGAAAATAAATATGAAGAAGAAAAGAATGAGAGAATAAGAGTGCATTTATAGATGAATAGGATGGATGATCAATAGTGGGGAGAAAAAGGATGAATCAATGGATGAGAGTGACAGAGGAATGTGCATGTGCCAAGTGTCCATAAAAAAGGCACTCTATTTAGAAACTTTGAGTGGGCTTTGATAGTGATAATATTCTTTCCTCAACATGAGATGCTTTTTCTATTTTGGAGTTGGAGTGATAAGGATAATAGATTTATTTCTATTTTATTTAATTGTCCCACATTTTGTTTATTACCATTTTATATGACAAAGGGGCCCACTTGGACATTTGGAGGAATAAGATAAGAATAGAAGAAAATATAAATTAAATAAATTAAATAAATGATTTTATTTATTTATTAGAAAAGAAGCCACAATAATTAAATAATATAAAATTATTTAATCATTTAATGGTAATTGGAGGAATGATGAAAATTAATTAAATAATTAAAATTTATTTAATTAAGGATAAGAAGAAAGAATGGAGGAATAATGAAGATTAATTAAATAAATTAAAATTTATTTAATTAATTAAGGATTAGAAGAAAGATGAAATTATTTAATTATGTGTGTTAGACAAAATTAAGGAATGAGGTGAGAAATGTGATAAATGCCTAAATAATGAAATGGGCCAATTTTGGGTGTCTACAAGTAGCATGAAATACCTTTCATGTTGTTGACTTTTTATTCTTTTGGGGCAACATAAATCAATGTGAATCAGCTGCAATGGCATTGAAGAAGAGTACTCCTTGCTCTTGAAATTTGTCTTTGTCTACTTTCCCATTTCACATTACTTGCATAATGTGTTTACAAGCTTGGTTATCTTGGGCATGTCTCTCACTAAATGAATAGAGCTGATCTTTACCATACTATCAAAGTTGGTGTGTCCCATTCACTTGTACCATATCCAACACTCACTGGATTGAGCCAATAAGCACATTCTTCCATATACCTCCATTAGATGATATATATCACCATATGACATGATGCCTTATGCAACTAGTTTTCTGGACCCTACCTTCCTAATTTCACAACCATTGACATGAAAGGTAAGATTGTATCCTTTATTGAACATCTGAATAACATTGAGAAGATTGCGCTTTAGCCCTTTGACATAGAGGACATTCTTAGACCTATTCTTCCCATCAATAGTTATAGCACCTTTTCCACTTATTTGAGTTGACTCATCACCACCAAACTTGACAGCTCCACCATTCCACTTCTCAAGGTTGATAAACTTTTCCTTGTCACTAGTCATATGATTAGAGAAACCACTATCAATTACCCAAGCCTTAGCTTCTTATCTGGCATGAAAGACATTCCATACTACCATTGATCTATCATTGTTTTGGTTAGTCTTTTGACATTTTCTAACATCATCCCTATTGTCACCAACATTCAAGGCCATGAAAAGTGTTTCATCATTTGAGACTTCATGATCCTCATCTTTTGAAGAACAACTTCTCTGTATGGAATATAGGCTTCTTTTGAAATTGTCTTTGTTGTTAGTACCTCTTGATTCTTTAAAAGGACATTTAGTATCAAAATGACCAATCTTTCCACAATTGAAACATTTGAAAGGTAACTTACCTCTGTATTTTACAATGCCTTTCTTCAAGGTTCTTACAAAGTTTGCTTCTACTTCATCATCTTGATCAGTTGCTTCATCTCTTGTCTTCTTGCTTTCTATGAATGTAGACTCCTTCTTTGGAGCACCTTTGAAAAACTCTCTCATTTCAAAGGTTGTGAGAGAGTCAAACAATTGATCTATTGTGTATTTATTTAAGTCCTAAGTTTCTTCAATGGCAGACATTTTATGACTATAAGATTTAGGAAGAGATCTAAAAAAATTCATCAAAATCTCATCATTTTTTATTTCCCCACCAAGACCTTTGATTCTATTGACTATTTCATCCACCCAAAGCATGTAACCAACAATGTATTCATCTTCTGTCATCCTCAGGGTTTCAAATTTTCTCTTGAAAATTTGCATTTTGGCTTGCTTAACTTTACTATCTCCTCCATAAATACTTTTAAGTTTGTTCTAGACCTCCTGGGGAAATGTACAACCCATTACCTTCACAAGTTCTAAATTAGTTAGTCCACTCATGATTGAATTTTTTTCCTTGGCATTGTTATCATACAACTTAATCTTATCTACATTTGTAGGATCACTAGTAGGAATAGTGTAACCCTTCTTGACTAATTGTCAAATTTTATACCCTAGAGAAGATAGATAGTTTTCCATCCTTAACTTCCAAAAGGAATAAGTTGTTCCATCAAACATAGTCACTTTGAGAGATCCATTATTAGCAATCCCAGAGCTTCATCAAGTGGTTAATCTTCTTCTAAGTAACTTGGCTCTTATACCAATTGTCGAACACACTAGGATACTGAGAAGGGGGCGAATTAGTATCTAAACAAACTTCAAGTCCCCCCGATCAGATTAAAACTTAAGCATTACAAAATCAATATAAACATGAAAGATCAACACAATGCACATCAACAAATAACACCAGATATATGTGGAAACCCAAGAAGGCAAAAACCACGGTGAGAATTAACTCATAATATATGAAGCTCACAATTACTACTTTGTTTTAGGGCTACAAGCCAAGCAAGCTACTACTACCTGAATAAAGGTTTTAGGGTCACTCCCAAGGAAGCTACAACTCCCTATAGACTTTTTTTAGGGATACAACCCAAGGAAGCAACTACTCCCTAAACTGAGAACAAACTCAGAGATGATTACACCATGACAGTCTTTCTAATGCTTGAATACTAACATTGAAGCTCACAACTTTGATGATTGCAATTCTGCTTCTTCTGATGATTTAATCAATTACACACACTCTTCATTTGCCTCTTGTCATATAAATATCTTCAAGATGAATCAGGACAGCTTATAACACTTCTTCTCTTTCTCCTTCAATCACAAATCACAATGCATATAATATTCATATTAAACTCTTCACACTTTTATTACTTCATATCTGCAAGCATACCTCACCTAGATCAACTAGGTTCACAATATATACATGATATTACATTGATTACATTGCAAGTTAGCCAATGCAACAAGAATATTACAATTTACAAGTCGGCCAGAGATTACACATCATGAAGCATGCATAGGGAAAGCCCTATCATGAACTACATGCCACTCCAAAAGGAAACACATGCCTTGTGGATCCAAACACATGCTTAGCCCGGTCCTAAGCATTCTTCACTACATCATCCTTCATAGAATAACATCTCCACATTGAACACAAATTTTAAATAGTTCTCCCTAAAGTAAGATCATATGAAGCTTGTGGCACAACGGTCATTTCATCTTGGCAGTACACATAGAAGATTCAACATTGCTTTAGGCACACCAAATCACTAGATACTTTGCAAGAGTATGCATTGTACCTCTCTAAACATGTTCACAAAGTTACATTTACAAATCTTCACATCCAGAAGAATGTGGAGCATTCCAACAAGCCTTCATCACCATTTTACTCTACCAAAGAACAAACCAGAATTGTCACACATAACTTTTCTTGCTGAAGGTATATAGACTTTATCTCTTGGTTATAACACCTTCATGACATATTGAACTTGGATCCTGAACCATATGACCATATCTTCAAATGCATACGAATGTGGAGCTCTTTCCTAGGTAGTCTCTCAGGTAGCTTCCTGTAGAAGAGAACTTCATCAACTTTTGGAGACCAGAACCTTCTTGTGACAGGACATACATCCTTAGAAGTGCTTCTATTTGCCATACTAATACATCTTCTTAATGCTTCTAATTCCTATCTTAATATAACTTCATACTCTACTCTACATTCACAAAGGCATGACATCTGACCATGAACTTCAGTAGCCATAATATATCCAACATGGCATCCAACCATGAACTTCAAATTCCCCTCTTAATATGTCTTCCTGACAGTCATCGGAAAGGACATGACATCTAGCCATGAACTTCAATATACATCCATGACATCTAACCATGAACATCAATATACATCCCTGACATCCAACCATGAACATCATGAATCCATGATAGTGTTGACATCAATGATAACCTTGTGACAATGTTGACATCAATGAAAATATTGTGACAGTGTTGACATCAATGACAACCGTAGTAACCATATGTGTAACAATATCCATAGGTGTCTAATGAAAATAATTATTAAGCATTAGGGAAAACACCCAACTAGAGTTGGCCATGTGTCTTCTTAAAGAAATCTTAGAGACATAGTCATGTTGAAATGCACTAGATAGCTAAGAAGCAAGGGGTGAATCAGTTGTCCTTAAAACTTTGAACACTTATGAACAAGAACACATCAAACTCTTATTTACTATTATTTAGATTTAACCATGGAAGCATGAAAAAGCTCAACACATTAACACATAAGACACCAAATTTTTTTATGTGGAAAACCCTGAAAGGGAAAAACCACAGTGGGTGTTAGCCCACAAAGATATATGTACAATAGTAATACCAAAAAATAGAGGATCACTACCTATAGGGCTCACTACCCAAATTGGTCACTACAAGGAATGGCTCACTACCAAAGGGTGGCTCACTTCCAAAAATGGTGAACTGATTTGGTACCATCTACTCCATGCCTAGGTTCAATTCAATTGAAGTCCAATATAGCTTCTCTGCTCTGCCTATTTATCCCTTTGTACTTATCTCATCATTTCCACTCTCAATGCACTTTTTGCAATTACATTACAAGCCTTTATACAAGTCATCAACCTTGGAATGTACATCGAGGTCAGTAATACATTCATCAACCGTTGGAATAATATCTAAGGTTGGCATTACAAAAACATTCATAGAAATAGGCTTGGACTTAATACAAAATTTTGCTAAGGGAAAGATGTAAAGATGTATGTGGATAATTCCATGCCTTAGCAGGGACTCAAATGCAATTAGTGAAATCAACCAAGTTGGCCAAGACTGGTAAGAACACTAGGTCTTCTAAGAACATTCTTCAACCGTGATCCAGATTTCTTTTCGTAGACCAATGCGAAGGTAGGAACATGATCAAGAGACATCCACAAGCACATTGAAATAATCAGGAAACAACTACACAACTTCTAATCACTCTATCAAGAAGATTCTTCAAACTAGAGCACATAAACTGCACAACCAACTACTATCATAAGAAAAACATTGCTTGCAGACCACCAAATTATGAACCATTGAAGTTGCAGGTACTTAACATCATCTTAGACTTGACTCTGGAATTGCAGACCAAAATACTTCAATGCTGAGGAAAGTGAAACATAGAACTTTCTCCCTGTCACCACCAAACATACAAGAAAAGTAGTTTTCATACTGGTGAACAGAACTCACTCAAATCTTCATACCAAAGGGTCAAAATTGGAATATAACCTCTTCAAATAGACTTCTAAATAACTTTGAATCCATAAGAAAAGATAATAATTCTACAGAAAATGTCGAGCAAACTTTTGGACTGTTCTTCTGTAAGAGGAGCTAATTTTCTCAATATCCTCAACATCAAGATCACAAGTAGGCAACAAGATAAGAACACTGTTGACACCAATGACAACATAGATATGTTGACATCAATGACAACACCAATTAGGCACATACTTGTAACAATCTCCCCCTTTGTCATGGATGGCAACATATGATGTGAAAATTTGAAAAGACCATTAAGATAAGATTCTCCCCCTTTCTCTTCACACCTCTGTATCCTTTCCCTCTTGAGTTTTTCACATGATTTCTCTACCCCTTTGACATCAATGGAAAAGGGCACATACTTGTACTCTATTGCTCTAATCTAACTGGGTTGTTACCAACACATCTAGCTATTCCCCCTGAGAGGTAGCTCTCAAAACATTAATCCAGATCAAGGAATGAGACATTGAACACCACTGGATTGATGCATCTTAGTTGAGGGCAAGAGGGGTAATGACCCCTAACTTTTCCCTGAGATACTCAAAAGTATCCTTAGACAGAGGCTTGGTGAAGATATCTGTAATCTGATCCTTTGTGGGCACATATTCCAACTTAACTTCATTCTCTATCACCTTTTATCTTAGAAAGTGATACCTTATAGAGATATGCTTTGTCCTTGAGTGCATCACTAGATTATTTGAAATATTTATAGCACTTGTATTGTCATAGAAGATTGCAACTGTATCTTTATAAACAACTCCTATGTCCCTCAAAGTCTGCTTCATCCATAACACTTGAGTACAACAACATGCTGCTGGAATATATTCTACTTCTACTATTGAGAAAGAGATTGAGTCTTGTTTCTTACTCAGCCATGAAACCAATCTGTTGCCCAAAAAGAAAGCACCTCCACTTGTACTTTTCCTATCATCAATATCTCCAGCCCAATCAACATTTGTATAAGCACTAAGAGTGAAATCATTATCCTTTGGATACCATAAGCCATGATTTAGAGTGCCTTTTAAATACCTCAGGATTCTCTTAACTGCCATCACATGTGATTCTCTTGGATCAGATTGAAATCTTGCAACAAGACAAACTACATGCATAATATCAGGTCTGGTCTAAGTTAGATAAAGCAATCTGCCAATCATGGATCCATACTTTTTTTGATCAATCTTAGGTGATTCATCAGTTTTTCTCAACTTGTAGTCAATCACCATGTGGGAGTACATAGCAGATTAGAATCTTCCATCCCAAACTTCTTCAACAACTCTTTCACATACTTAGACTGAGATATGAAGATTCCTTTATCTAATTGATTAATTTGCAGACCTAGAAAGAAATTCATCTCACCAAACATAGACATCTCAAACTCTTTCTACATTTCACCAGCAAAATTCATACACATACCTTCATTGCCTCCAAAGATGATACCATCAACAATTATTTCAACAATCAAGATTTGATCACTATTAATCTTGAAATAGAGATTACTATCAGCAGTAGCTTTATTGAACCCTAATTTCAATAAGTACATGTCCAACCTTGCATACCAGGCTCTACTAGCTTTATTGAGTCCATACAATGTTTTCTTTAACCTACAAACCATATCACCTTGATTTGATAGTTGGAATGCCTCTAGTTTCTCATTGTAGACTTCCTCTTCAAAGTCACCATTCACAAATGCAGACTTCACATCCATCTGATACACCTTGAAATCTTTGTGAGATACAAATGCCAAAAACATTCTGATTGCTTTAATTTGAGCTAATGTCTAGAGCAAAAGTCTCTTCAAAATCTATCCCTTCAATTTCAAAATATCCTTTGCAAACAAGTCTTGCTTTATTCCTTACCACTTCTCCATTTCCATTCAGCTTTTTCCTAAAAACCCATTTGGTCTCAATAACATTTTTACCAATAGGTCTGGGAACTAATTCCCAAGTTTCATTCTTCTCTATCTGCATTCGTTCTTCCTTCATTGATTTTACCCAATTTTCATCATTGCAGGCTTCATTCATAGTTTTTGGTTCAACTATAAAGAGTAGATAGTAATTTACTTGTTCTTCTACAACTCTTTTTCTTGTCAGTACTCCTTTGTCTTTGTCTCCAATAATTTGATCTTCAGAGTGATTGATTCTAACATAGCTGGGGGTTTTAGTAGCAACTTTTGGAGTCTTTTCTTCTTCATCTTGACTATCTTTTTGTTCAACTTTTTCTTCATGAGTTATAGCAACAGGTTCATTTGATTCATAGCCACATTTATCTGATGTTCTCCCTTTGCCATCATCCGCCTTCACATTTGCACTCTCAACAATCTTTTTCATCCTTTTGTCATAGCACTAGTAGGCCTTACTCTTGGTAGAGTATCCAAGGAAGATTCCTTCATCACATCTTGCATTAAATTTCCCTAGATCTTCATCTCTTTTGATATAGCATTTGTTTCCAAAGACTTTGAAATATTTTACTATGGGAATTCTTCCATACCACAATTCATAGGGAGTTTTAGTACCATTACCTTTCACTTTAATTTTGTTTTGAATGTAGACAGTACTGTGTATAGCTTCTTTCCAGAAGACTTCTAGTAGATCTACTTCTTTCATCATTATCCTAGCAGCCTCTTGAACTATCCTATTTTTTCTTTCCACAACTCCATTCTATTGAGGAGTCTTTAGTGCAGACAGTTGTCTCTTTATCCCATGCTCTTCACAGAAAATGTTGAATTCATTTGATGTGAACTCACACCCTCTATCAGACCTCAAGTATTTGATTTTCAACTCTATTTCATTCTCAACCATTGCTTTAAAAGATTTGAATTTCTCTAGGACTTCTAATTTATCTCTTAGAAAAGTAACCCAAGTCATTCTAGAATAATCATCAATAAGCAATGTGAAGTACCTGTCACCTTGTAGACTTCTCACCCTTGTAGCACCACAGAGATCTACATGCACTAGATGTAGCAGGCTAACATAAAATTCCTCTTTGCTCTTGAAACTGGTTCTTGTCTGCTTCCCCAACTGACATTCCTTACAAATTGTATTGGTGGGTTTCACAAGCTTTGGTAAATCTCTCATAGTTTGAACTGAACTTATCTTCATCAAATTATCAAAGTTTATATGACACATCCTTCTATGCCACAACCAACTCTCATCTATCTGGGCTAATAAATAGTAATCATTAGTTCTCCTTAAGTGGTAAATATTAAATCTGGTCTTCTTACTGGTAGAAATTAATGTTCCAGAGCTTTCCATGATCCTGCATCCATTATCTTTGATGCTCAGATCATATCCTTTGTCACACATCTAACCAACACTCAAAAGATTATGCTTTAAACCCTTCAAATATAGTAAATTGTTCATATTATACTTTCCATAAAATGAAATAGATCCTTTTCGACAAATATTACTAGCTACATTGTCTCCAAACCTAACCAGTCCTCCATCATACTTTTCCAAACTTACAAACTTACTTTTGTCACTGGTCATGTGATGTGAGAATCCACTATCATTAATCCATTCATCCTTATCTTTCTCAACGTGAACAGCCAAAGCACTTTCTTCCACTGGTTTTTCTTCCTTCACACAACTAGTAGAATTAGTAGACACAGGATCTTCTTTGATAGCAATAAACAAGAATTCACTTGTACTAGTACTAGCATCATCAGATTCACCATCTGTCACACCTTCATCATCAAAATCTCTAACATAGTAGCATTTCTTTGGAGCTCTAGGCCCTCTCTCAAATCTTTTCCTATTTCTTTCAATCCTTTCAAGACATCTGGAAGCATAATGACCTACTTTACCACATGAGAAACATTTGAAAGGTAATTTACCTTTGAACTTACTGAAACCTCTTTGCAACCTATCAACAATGTTAGCTTCAATTTCATCAATGTCATCATTAGGATCCACCTTATATTTATCAGTTCTGGAGATCTTTTCTAAAGTACTAGCTTTAAAAGTTTTCTCAACTTTTGGCAGGTCATCACCAAACTCTCTCATCTCAAAGGTTGTAAGCTTTCCAAGCAATTGATCTATGTCAATAGTTTTCATAGTCGTTATTTCTTCAATTGTAGCTACCTTGTGACTATAGGACTTTGGTAGAGATCTAAGAATTTGCATCACAACTTCCTTATCACCAATGGTTCCTCCCATTCATTTTATTCCATTGACAAGTTCATCAACCATTTGCATGAAGGCTGTAATATTTTCATATTCATTCATCTTTAAACTCTCATATTTTGCTTTTAGGCCCTGTAGCTTGGTTTCTTTTACAGAATCATCCCTTCATATAGTTTCTTCAACTTCTACCAAACTTCATTTGCAATTTCTAGATCCAATACTTTTATTAGCTCAGTGTCTATCAAGGCACTTAACATGACATCCTTGGATTTTACACTTTACTCATACTCTTTGCTTTCATCTTCAGTTGTCAAACCATTTTCAAGTATGGTGTATTTTGTTTCCATAGCTTTCCATACTTTATAACCAAGACAAAGGAGATGGCTTTTCATTCGTACCTTCCATAGCGCATAATTTGTCCCATAAAATTGTGAAGCCTCCTTTTTGAAAGACATTTTGGATCTTCCTCAAGATGTTATGCTTTCTTCCAAGGAACTTGGCTCTGATACCAATTGTTGAAATTCATTGGACAACTAAGAGGGGGGGTGAATCAGTTGTCCTTAAAACTTTAAACACTTATGAACAACAACACATCAAACTCTTATTTACTATTATTTAGATTTAACCATGAAAGCATGAATAAGATCAACACAGTAACACATAAGATACCAAATTTTTTACGTGGAAAACCTCAAAAGGGAAAAACCACGGTGGGTGTTATCCCACAAAGATATATATAGAAATACCAAAAAATAGAGGCTCACTACCAAAAGATAGCGAATTGATTTGGTAGCATCTATTCCATGCTTGGGTTCAATTCAATTGAAGTCCAATATAGCTTCTCTATTCTGCCCTTTTATCCCTTCACACTTATCTCATCATTTCCACACTCAATACACTTTCTACAATTACAGTACAAGTCTTTATACAAGTAATCAACCTTGGAATGTACATCAAGGTTGGCAATACATTCATCAACCGTTGGAACAATCTCCAAGGTTGGCTTTACAAAAACATTCATAGAAATAAGTCTTGACCTAATACAAAATTTTGCTAGGGGAAAGATGTAAAGATGTATGCAGATCATGCCATGCCTTAGTAGGGACTCAAACACAATTCTTCACGCCATGACATGCTTCTACAATCTTCAATGCTTCTCTACAATTGGTGAAATCAACCAAGTTGGCCAACACTAGTGAGAACACTAGGTCTTCTAAGACATTCTTCAACCACGATCTAGATTTCTTTCCATGGACCAATCTAAAGGTAGGAACATGATCAGGAGACATCCACAAGCACATTGAAATCATCAAAAAATAACCACACAGCTTCTAATCACTCTATCAAGAAGATTCTTCAAATTGGAGCACATAAATAACACAACCAGCTACTATCATAAGGAAAAGATCACTTGCAGACCACCAAATCATGAAACATTGAAGTTGAAGGTACTTAACATCATCTTAGACTTGACTCTAGAACCATAGACCAAAATACTTCAATGCGAAGGAATGTGGAGGAATGCAGAGCATAGAACTTTCTCCCTGTCACCACCAAACATACAAGAAAAAAAGTTTTCATACTGGTGAATATAACTCACTCAAATATTCATACCAGAGGCTCAAACTTGGAGTATAACCTCTTTGGATTGACTTCTAAATAAATTCCAATCTCTAGGCAAAGATATTCATTCTACAGAAAATGCAGAGCAAACTTTTGGACTGTGCTTCTATAAGAGGAGCTAATTTTCTCAATATCCTCAACATCAAGATTACAAGCAAGAAACAAGATAAGAGCACAATTGACACCAATGACAACACCGATTAGGCACATAATTGTAACAAGACATGAGTGAAGATACCAACCCATCCTTTCATGTAGCAGACTAGACCCTAGATATATAGGGCTAATTGGAGGGTTCCAAGTGTTAGTGGTAGAATCTCATTCCTTATTTATAAATAATTTTGAAACCATGTAACTAAATTAGGGAACCTAGAAAAGACCTTTTAAAATAAATGAAAGCATTTCTTCAACCCATGTAAATATGTTTTTTGGATCTACAAGGTCAATTGGACATGATCTGAATTCTCATACTAGAATTAAGGGTGAGAGTAAATTGAAATATATAAATTTTTGTGTCCAAATAAACTTGTATTGTAATTCATTCTAATTATTATTGTCTTTGTTTAAGCAATTTTAAAAACTATTATTGGTAGTTGTTTGGGGCATTGCATATATGTTGCAAAAAATATTTCTAAAAAACTTGAATTGAGAACTTTAAAATAGAATTTTAATTTGTTGATCTAGACCATTGATCCTTATAATAATTGAAGGTTTTCTTAAATTCCACCATTATAAATGGGTTGGAGTAATTTAATCTAGAGAACATAAACTTGAAATTCTATATCTATATGTAGACACCTAAAATGAACCTCACTTCTTGACTTGGTTATTCATTTGCTATACCTTAACATTAATTAAATAAATCTTAATTATTTTATTAATTTCATCTATCTTTATTAAAATCACTCTACCTTATTCTTCCACATTAGTAAAATAATTATTAATTATTTAATTAAGTTAATTTCCCCTCTTCCTAGCATTAATCAAATAATTTACAATTATTTAATTAATCCTTTCTTTTTTCTAATATTAATTAAGTAATTTATGATTGTTTAATTAATTAATCACAATCCAATATTAATTAAACAAATCAAATATTTATTTAAATAATAAGATCTCCTAGGTATCTAATTAATTATATCAATTAGATAAATCCTCTCATATCTTATCTTGCCTTCTATATTTATTTCCTTTTAAAATTTAAAAAATCAAATCCCTTCTCTTCTTTCAAATCTTATCTTCTATTTGATTTATTCCCTCTTTTTGTCAAATAAAGCAAAAATCAAATCATTATCTTCAAAATTAAATCTTTTTCCCTCCATCATCACAAATCTATAAATAAGCCCTTCTCTAAACCAAATGGGACTTTTCATTTATGCAAAGTTATGATGTTGCATTGATCCCTCTATTTTCAGTTATCAAAGGTATGTTATTAAGTTGAGAAATCCACATACACACTTGAATCCAAGGATCAGATCTATCAGAGTGTGGGTGCACTTTGATATGCTCGATTGGTGAGGTGAACTTGCATTTGAAGGAAGGTATATTTGTTTATTTGATTTACTTTCTCTAGTTATTCTTCTTATGCAATATTTTATGCTTCACATTTTGGCACTCCCCGTTATTCTATCCTCATCATTTATAAGTTTATGTGCTTGAATTTGTAGATCTAACCTATTTCATGGCAAGATTTAGAAATAAATTTTTGTAGGTCACCTCCTAAGCCAAATCTAACATCACCATCACATCTAGGAGGCCTCGTAGGCAAATGTTGATATAAACCCTAGGTTTTTGAAGTTGTAAAATTTTGTAATTTTTTTTGGTTTTCGCCCCTTTATATGGTCATACCGTATGAATCTATATGGATCCATATGACCCCCTACATTAATATATGGCCTCTAAGTTTTTTGGTGCATACAATATTTCCATCGCCACTTCGAAACTTACCTGATCGACACCCTCGCTCCTTTGCCACCTCTCGATCGATAGTCACATTGTCAACTACCTTTTAAATATTACCTCCCCATCCCTTTTGACACTTCCCCTCTACCTCCATTAATGTCCACTGCCTAACCTCTACTTACCCCCCGCCACCATTACTCCATTACCTTGCCACTGCCTCAAAGCTCATCAATCGCCTTCCCATCCTCGTTGATACCTCTAAACCACCCTATTGTTGTCACTTGATCTACCCCACTTCCTTTTTGACAACCCTCCCATCATCATCGACCCCAACTCAACACTTTGATCTCGATCACATCTTCCTTTTTCCCTATCACTACCTCCACAAACCCTGTCGCTGTCATCCTACTATTGATTTTCCTTATATTTTTTGCATGTATTTGACCCCTTGTCACATGGGTGACCATGGGCCTTGTTAAACCCTAACCACCAATCTTTACTGCCGAGTGCCTACCCAGTTCATGTGAGCACTCTTGACCAGAACCATTAGCAGTTTTGTGATCTTAACCACTAGTCTAAATCGTGCTATGTAACTAGTTTTTTGTTAACTGTTAGCGGTTAAGCTAGTTCTTAAGGCCTACTTTTATCCTTTTAGAGTCCTAAATAGGGCATTTTTGTCTTTTTTGCATAATTTTTGCATAACATGATGGATTTTTTTTTGAAACCAGTAGCATTGGAAAGATGGTTCACCTAGATTCCCAATGGTATAGGTATCTGCAACTCATTTGACCAAATTTATTAGGTATTATTAGTCAAATGCACCATTGGCTTGAAAATCTTCAAATCACTATAGCTTTTGCAAAATTTATCTAATTTTAACTATTTTTTTAAAACTATATAGAATTTCACATAGAATCAAGCTATCACATCCAATTTTCTGTAGATGTCCATCATTTTCATAAATTTTTAGATTTCTTTTTTTCTTCTAACAACTAGGTTTGCAAGTGTTTGTTCCTTTTTTTGTTTGGTCAAATAGGGGAAGACTTAAGGAGCTATATCAGCATTAGATTTGAATACACACTTTCCAGGTGCACACAATCCAACTTTTGCATTTTCAATTGATTAGAGAACACTTGTTTGCAATATCACACTTTAATTTGGGCTTAAAAAGAACACTTGTTTGCAACATCACATTTCAACTTGGACATAAAATGAACTTATGTTTACCTTTTTTGCTGGATTTGACTATGAATTAGGGTGTGTATGCTCTTCCCTTTCCCTTAGTGTGATATTGGGAATCAAAAACATCCTTTACTCACATTCATCTTCACACACACATTTCAATTTCTAAGGGTAAATTAACATTGTGAGTGTGAGTCAAGTGTGTGAATTCTCTCTCCTCACACTACAAGGTGCTCTTGGAGATCAAAAACACCATTTGATTTGCTTTTGTCACCCTTTTAAGAGGCCTTCTTGGAGACACACCACTCTAAGGAATGACCTCAACTCTTTTGTTCTGATGGAGTATATAAAGTGGGGAGTGAATCAAAAGACACACCTCTTGGAAGTTAGAATCTAGTCATTCAGCTAAGCCCACAAGAACTTTGTACCTTGGGGAAGTGAAGGTGAAGGGTGGGGTACCCCTTTCTCCCATCTATTTTGCATTATTTCACTTTCATTTCATGGAATTGGGCCCCCCATACCTTGTGTATATTGGGGATGTCCTTAGACAACTTATACATCCTAGCTTAAGATTTCTTCACCACACCTAATTGACTAATAGTACGCTTGTTGACGTGTCTTCAAGTGTCTCCATAAATTCCAACAATCAATTTTGAAAATCAAGCTGTCCATTATCTCTTGCATGAATGTTTTTCTAATCTATTCGTGTACATGTGAAATATTTTGTTTGTAAATTGCCTAAAATGAAGCTATCAACAAATCCACTTCCAGTTATCCTAATTATCCTTGTCATCACTTTCATCCTAATCTAAACCATCCTTATCATCCTAATCCACATCATCCTCATTCTAATCCAATCAATTCCATCCTAATCATCCTATCACCTTATCATAATCCACATCACCTATCCAAATCATCCCTTAATCATCTTATCACCTTATCCCAATCATCTTAATCATCCAACCACATCATACCAACCTATTTCCAATCCATCCCTAATCCATTATCTAGGACCCTAAACCTAATCAAGTTATCTAAATCTCATCAAGGTCCTAACCCTAATCCATTCTATCCACCTAATATACTTCTTAATCACAACCATCATCCTAATCATAATCCAATCACTAAGCCTAATCCAACCTATCACCATTCTAATCATATCCTAATCAAACTTCATGATTCATCCTTCTCATAATCCAACGTCATCCATTATCATCCTTAATCCAATCTTCTTATCCACCTAATCCCTTTTCAACCACATCCTAATCTAATCTATTAATCCCTCATCCCAAGCAAATCATCCATTATCCATATTTATCAAGTATCGAATCCTTAATCAAAATCAATCCTTTGAAAATCAAAATTTGGTTAAGGACTTAGCCTCTTGTAAACCCATCCACTATCATCCAAATCCTAATCACAATCCATCCATTCAAAAATTCTACATCCAATCCAAAACACACCTACAAACATAATGATTTGGTTTGAAAAAAATGTAATACAAGTTAAAACATCTATGTCAAACCCAATTCCTCAAACACATGATATCACCCATCTTGATGTAGAAATACAATAACTTAAACATAAGTATGGATCTCAAACCATATCTCCAATCCAACCAACAACACTATCATATGAACCTTCATCCTCCCATTTGACCATGCCATCATACCAATCCAATTTATCCAAACCTCAAGTTCTTCCAACATTCACCTATCCATATATCTTACCCCAACCCACTTACCAAGTCATTCCCATTCCCTCATACCCATATACCATACCTTTACCCATGTCACCTCAACAAACTATATCTAATGCCAACCCATCAATCTCTTCAATCCTTCCATCACAATCTCCCTCCAATCTTCCTAATCCTATTCCATTAGCCCACATACCTCCTACCTCATCAATCCCTTCAATCCCTTCATCACCACATTCCTCCAACCCTCCATCAAAGGACCCCATTCAGGTATCCCTACAAGAATTGGTCCAAGCAAACTTCATTGAGCTACCAATGAAAATACCATATTACAAATACCAAGTCAAGTCTTAGTTTTAGGACCATGAATATTGTTAATACCATAGAGCAAATGGCCATAAAATATCCAAATGTGTGAGACATAAGAATTTGATCCAAGAGCTCATCAATTGTGGTAAGATAGTGATTGATAATCCACCCACCAATCTATCCTTTTTAGATGTTATTCAAAGACTATTAGCATGGAATCTAGAATCATATTGTGATCCAACACCTATCCTTGAGCTTATCAAAGAGCCTTCTATTCCTATACAAACACCACCATCCAATCCTATGCCTACCCATCCCAGTGAAGAGTCCCTTACGATAAGTCCAAGCCAAGATCCATCATGAACTCATGTTGTCAACCATCTAGAGACTATCAAACCTATCAAATAAGATTCCACTCCTATCCATACCTAAGAGCTCTATCAAGAATCAAATCCAAAGCATGATCAATCTTTCTCCTCACAAAATCAAGATCAATTTATCTTATCTCCTCAAGATCACATTACCTAAGCTACCCAAGATCCCACTACTCAAGCCCACACCATCCATGATCCCAAAATCACTCATGATCAAGAAATCCACACTACTCCTAATCCTATTCATCCTCCAACTAGGCTTGTCTATCATCCAACAAAATCCCTTCCCCTTGATGAGACACTTGATCCCCAAGAAAACATAGATAATCAAACAAATAAGTTGGATCCTATCACACAACATCTTAATGAGCATAATGGTAATCAAGATCTAAGGATCTTGATTCATTCCATTTCTAATCCAACATCATCTCCTATTTATCCTCCATCATCCCTTATCAAACCTATCCTGAATCCATCATCCTGTCCCCTTGGTCCCACTACCTTCATCTATGGTGGTTCTCATTGGAGAGGAATAACTTTTATCCACCACCCATCCACCCCATCTAATAATGGACTCATGTCTTGTTTCCACAAAAACAAACATCCCATAACACACCGCATGCTCTGAAAGATGAATTATCAAGGAAAAGGTTTAGGTCTTCATGAACAAGGAATATTGGAGCCTATCCATGTCAAAACCTATCCATGATCGCATGGCCTTGGATATGCTTCCCAAAGACAACACTCCAAACATGTTGGTACCACTCTCACACCTCATAAGTCATCTCCTTCCACTCCCAATCTAGATGCACGCCTTCATACCTCCAAATTGTATGTTGTCATCCCTCCTCCATTTTCATACAAATCCCAAAATCTTGTTACCATACATATCCCTCCATCCAATCTACCTACCCTCCACCCAACTCCTAATATCCCCATCCTTAAATCCCCTAATCCATCCATCCAAATATCTTACTCCCCTAAATCCCCTAAAATTCCTAATCAAGATCAACAAATGCACACATATCCCAAACATGAATCTACCACCAACCCAAAGGGATTAAAAAACACAAATTTGGATGTCTCCTTACATAAAGAAAAGAATACACAAAAGCCTCAAGATTATCATGTTGAAGGGCATCGATACATAAAAATATAAGCACAATTAGGAATCCAAAAGGCTACAAATGCCCACACTCCCAAGAACAAAAACAAAAAATGGTGTGAGTCCCCCCAAAAAAAAAATCAATCCAAATGAAGCATCCAAATCCCAATATATCAAAAATTGTAAAACCCAAAATCCCACAAATCTCACTCCCCATCTAAAATTTTTATAAATCCTATGTCCATTTGGGTCCCTAAGTCACCAAATCAAAAAATTAAAAAATCACCATTACTCCCTGCATTCCCTCCACATCAAAAGATTCAAAATCCATTACAGTGTATGCAACCATTGGTCTTGGTTCCCCTCCACCCCATGACATTTCCACATAACTCTATCCTACCATCTTATCTCCCCTATCCTACATAGCTCCCCCATCACATCCCTATGGTCCATGATGTCACATAATTGTTTCATCCATCATCCATTTATCCATCCATCTTCATCCATAATCCACATCATAATCCACTATCCTCCATACATCCATAATCCACATTATTATCCACTATCCTCCATCCATCCATAATCCACTCCATTTTCATTTCATCCAATCACCTACCAACATCCATGCACATAATGACACTAGACATGGTCCATATGCAACATACATCCAAAATGGGACACTATCACATCCTCTTGGAAATAGATGCTTGAGTCTCCATCCTCCGTCCAAATCTCTCTTTCCCACCATCCACCCATCCCATCCAAATAGAATTTAAAAAAAATCAAAAAGAAAAAATTAAAATAGTAAAGAGAAATCATTTGTCCAATGGTGAAAACCACTTCTTATGGTGCCTTGGATAAATACCATGATGAAAACATGGCATACAAGTGTCATGCGTAGATTGATTATCTATGTACCTTGCACATGGGGCAAGTTGTCTCATCTATCCCATCCTATCATTTCCATCCTATCCTATCCATCCTTAGCCATTATATCCACATACCTATCCTATTGCACCAACCTATGCTTCCCTCCTACCATCAATCTTGATAAGGGAGGGAAAATATATCTAAAACTGACTTTGGACATCTCTTGACATACTCTGAGGTCTACCCATCCATTGCAAGTATTCTCCCCATCATGCATCCTAATAAGCATCACCTCACCTTCTCATAAGTAACATCTATCTAGAGTGGGGGCATGTTATTCTTATGTGATGTAGTCCTTAAAAATCCATCCTAAACCCCTCCATCCATCCATAATGTATCTTCCATTTATTCTATCCATTATCACCAATACTTTTATCCATCCATCTATTTAGATCCTTTCATCCTTTCCCTTCAACCTAGTTTTGTCATGGGTATCTAATAAAAAGGCTATCCAAACTGCAATCCAATGTCATCCCATAAACAATTTAAAAATCCAAAAAAAAACTCAAATATCAAAAAATCTAAGCAATAAATCCAAATGTAGGTCCATCCTTAATCCATGCCCATCTAGAAAAGCAATCTAACCAATAATCCAAAAGTATTCAAAGGATTTGTTCCTAGCCTTGCTGCAAACCTCATCATCATCATCATCATCATCATCATCATCATAATCCTCAATCCAATCAATCAACTATTGCTTAAGAATGTTAGACTATATATTAAGTATAGAAATCAATCCAATCAATCCACATGTTGTTCACATGGCCAACAACACTATCCAATCAATCCATCTAGCATTGGTTTTCAGCGTGATAGAGGCAACAACCTTGTTTATCTTTTTATCATTTGTGCATGCTTGCTTGCTTGTGTGTTATATATTTTTTATCTTGTATTCGTATCAGTCCTTGCAACATACTATCACTACGACATGATGATCTTCCATATCATGGAGCCCAACAACATATGTTTTTTTGTGACCTTTTTTGTATGTCAGTCCTACACATTAGATACATTGTCATGTTGGTCTTCTATACCTTGGTGCATAACATTCATTGCTATGTTAAATAGAGGATTGCTCAACACAAGTTAGGTTAGCTAATAATCATAATAAATCCATCATGCTTGCATCCATCTTTTTATCTTCTCCCTTTTCTGTATTTTTCTTCTTCCACCAATTTTCCATTTTTTATCTAACCTTCTTCTTCACATCCATTCATTTCGAGAGCACACCCATATTCTTCTAACTCACCCATGCTCTCGAGGGGTCATCATTCAACCCACTAATTAATCTATGAAGTACTTCTTGTGTCTGATTGGGGCATCATCATTTTTAATCCAATCATATTCTTCTAGACCAAAGTCTTCTTCTATCTAACACAACACTATGTTTTAAACTTCTTTGAAATTATGTTACTTCGTAACACCATCTCAAAGAGGGGCAAAATGTACACACCTAGAATTCATTTTCCATACCTTCACATTAATTAAATAATTCTTAATTATTTAATTAATTTCATTTGTCTTTAGTAAAATCACTCTACCTTATTCTTCTGCATTAATTAAATAATTATTAATTATTTAATTAAGTTAATTTCCCCACTTCCTAGCATTAATTATTTAATTACTCCTTTCTTTTTTCTAATATTAATTAACTTATGATTATTTAATTAATTAAATCACAATCCAATATTAATTAAATAAATTAACTATTTAAGAAATTAATAAAAACTCATGGATATCTAATTAATTATATCAATTAGATAAATCCTCTCATATCTTATCTTGCCTTCTTTTGGATTTATTTCCTTCTAAAATTAAAAAAATCAAATCCCTTCTCTTCTTTCAAATCTTATCTTCTATTTGATTTAATTCCTCTTTTTGTCAAATAAAGAAAAAAATCAAATCCTTATCTCCAAAATCAAATATTTTTCCTTCCATCATAAAAAATCTCTAAATAAGACTTTCTCCAAACTAAATGAGACTTTTCATTTATGGAAAGTTATGTTGTTACATTGATCCCTCCATTTCCAATTATCAAAGTTATGCTATTAAGTTGAGAAATCCACATACACACTTGAATCCAAGGAACAGATCCATCGGAACATGGGTGCACTTCAATATGCTTGATCAATGAGGTAAACTTGCATTTGAAGAAAGGTATACTTGTTTATTTGATTTACTTTCTCTGGTTATTCTTCTTATGTAATATTTTACGCTTCACACTATATGTTCAAAATCAAATTTGGAACTATATTACCAAGTGAATTTCTTATGGGCAAGGGTGAAATCTTAAATTTGTGTCACACTTTTATAAAGGAAATGGTCACATTGATCTAACTTTTTAAATTGAATCATTATAAAATGACATATATGTTTTGAATTTTAAAATGGTGTAAACTAATAAAATATAGATTTTTTAGTGTACATCACATTTGTATTTTTTTAAAAGTATAAAATTATTTGAATGTTGTTTTTTTGTAAAATTGACACTATAATTTAATTTTCAATAAAATATTGAAAAATAAGGATAAGTGAGACACCGCTCTTTATATAGTATTTTTTTGGTTCAATTTTTTTGGGTACTTATAACTTGAAACTTTTGTGCATGGATTAAATTTTCCCTATTTTCATAAATATATATTTTTAAATTAATCTTGGAATTTTTGTAATGAAAACACAATTATTTTGATGGCACATAACTTTTCATCTTAACTATTTATTCAAATTAGAATATATATATATATATATATATATATATATATATATATACACACACACACACACACACACACACACATATATATATATATATATACATATATATATATATACATATATATATATATATACATATATATACATATACATATATATACATATACATATATATATATATCGACATGGAATCTCTACTATAGTGTGTCATTTTTAAAAGAAAAACTAATAAACTTTAGTATTTTTTTTTTGAGATGACAGTCAATAATATATTTTGGTGTTGATGACTTATTTTTGTAAAAATAATATATATATAAACACTAATTAAAATATTTAAAAAATTATAGTGTTACAAACTACACATATAAATCTACAAAAAATTAGTTTTAGATTTTTTTAAATATTATTTATGTAAGGAGTTGTTAGAATATTGTTCCTTTAAATAATTTCATTTTCTTATGTAAATTATCCTAAAGAGATAATGCATATGTATTTAGTGGACACTTCCAGTTGGAAAAGTTGTGGCCTACATCAAATTTATCTAGAATGAATCCAGCTATAATATTTTATCAAAATTAACTTTTAGTTAGAAATGTTTAAATTCATTTATGTTGATAAGTTGATATAAAGTGTGACATAAATTTGAACTTTCACCTATAAATGAGAAAAACTTAGCTATTTCTTGATACAAAGGGTTCAATAGATATTTAACTAGGCTTAAAAAAAAGTAGGTGCAATTTTTAATGTATTGTGAAGTTTACACAACTTTATAACATCAAATTGATTAGGGAATACTAATTCCACATCATCAAATTGAATGTATGAATACATAAGAATATGTGAGAATATTAAACTTTTTTTTTGTATAATGAAAGAAGAGATTGTGACCTTAACTAGAGAAAATTTGTAGAATCCAATGAATATGCACTATAATTGAAATAATGAGTAACAATAGTTCATCAATTATTGATATTACTCATTGTGTGTAAAATTGGTTATTACTAATAAACAAAGATGGTAAACTTGAAAGCTAGAAACATTAAAAGGAATGATATTAAG
Organism: Cunninghamia lanceolata; assembly: GCA_027924645.1. Taxonomy (NCBI): domain Eukaryota; kingdom Viridiplantae; phylum Streptophyta; class Pinopsida; order Cupressales; family Cupressaceae; genus Cunninghamia; species Cunninghamia lanceolata. The sequence continues at coordinate 14,085,756 of BSBN01000892.1, forward strand.
ATTAAACCAGACACCCTTTCATATGAAACTTACTCAAATGATTAGGTAAATTGAATTATCCACATATCAAAATATGTTCAACATGTTAAGAGGAAATGAGAAATAAAACCTGCTATTGGGAAAATGAAATTGAGTGTAGTGACTGTACTAAATACTCAGCCATCAACACATATAATTATTGAGTTATGAGAATAGTAGAGATCACAATATTAACAAAGTATAATTTAAGGATTGTTATTCTATTAATAAAATCTCTAAACTTGGAACTTATTGAATTTAAGTTCATACTATATGATTTACTTTTATGTGTAGGGGTAACGTAATGTGTGTTTTTGTGTAGGGGTAAAGTAATGTGTTGAAAGAAACTCAAGAATCCCATAACATTATGAGTATTCAAATGGTATGCCATAGCTTCATGAATATAGATAAGGGTGTTCATGGTTAATTAGTAACACAATCTAAATATAAATTGATAATACTTTTGATATATATAGATAATAACATTCCTCATAATAGAAAGAATGATTTAAAATTAATGGTGAATAATATTAGCAAAATAAAGAACTTGTGAATATGTACATTATATATATAAATTGAGATAAATATGTATTCTATGAATATAGTAGTGAATCCAAATACATGACCTTACTTACACTTTACCTTTCATAGAGATAAAATATATGGTGGAGCCCATAATTGAGCAAGTGGGAAAATTATGATATATAAAATACTCATTTCCATAGGTGTCTAATGCAAATAATTATTAAGCTACCAATCTATCCATTCTTATATGTTACTAGACCCTAGATCAACATGGCCAATTGGGGGTGCCAAGTGTTAGTGATGAATCCTGTATCTTATTTAGAAATGACTTGGAAGCCATGTAAATGAATTAGGGCACTTAAAAATGACCTTGTCATATACATAATTAAACCATTTCCCACACCCATGTGAATATGTTTTTCAAATTTATGAGGCCATTCTAACATGATCTAAATTCTCATTCTAGAACTAAGGGTGTGGATAAACTAAAATGTAGAAATTGTTGGGTCAAAAATTACTTAAATCATCCATTCTAATTATTACCATCCTTGTTTAACTAATTTTTTTTAAAAGACTAAATTTTTGTAGTCACTTGGGGTATTATATAAATTTTGCAACAAATATATTAAAAAAACTTGAATTGAGAAGTTAAATGTAGAATTTTAATTTTTTGAGTTAGACCACCATTCCTTATAATAATTGTAGGTTTTCATAAATTTTACCTTCTTCAATGGGTTGGAGTAATTTAATTTAGAGAAGAAAAATTTGAGGTTCTATATCTCTATGTTCAAAATCACATTGGAACTATAATACAAAGTTATTTTTTTATGGGCAAATGAGAAAAACATGGCTATTTCATGAGATACATACAAGTTGTCAAAGGGAAGCAAATATTTCGTAGGCTTAAAAATGAATTCCTAAACTAAAATTTATAATGTATTGTGAAGTGTAAAGTACTTTATAACATCAAATGGATTAGGGAATACTAAATAGACATCATCAAATCCAATGTATGCATACATAAGAATATGTGAGAATATAAAACTATTTTTTAGTATAATGAAAGAAGAGATTGTGGCCTTAACTAGAGAAAAATTTTTTAGAAATAGAATCCAATAAAAGTTCACTGCAATCAAAATATATGAGTAACAATAATGCATCAATCTTTGATATTATTGATTATCTATAAAATTTGATAATACTTGTAAACTAGGATGGTAAGATTGAATGTTAGAAACATTAAAAGGACCAATATTTGGATTAAGTCAAAGTTTAAAATTTGTTGTATAAAAAGAAATATTTGGTTAGATTAGACACCCTTTGATATGGAACTTACTCAATTGATTAGGTGAATTAAACTATCAACATATCAAAATATGTTCAACATGCTAAGAAAATGAGAAATAAAATTTACTTTTAGGAAAATGAAGTTGAGTGTAGCGACTCTACTAGATATTCACCCATCAACACATGTTATAACAATTGATTTATGAGAATAGTAGAGATCACTATATTAGCAAAGTGTATTTTATGGATTTCTATTTTAATAATAACATCTCCAAACTTGGGACTTATTTAAGCATTAGTACTATATGATTTTCTTTTATGTGTAGGGATAAAATAATATGTTGAGAAAAACTCAAGAATCTTGTAACATAATGAGTATTCAAATAGTATTTTGTAGCTTCAATAATATAGATAGGGATGTTTAGAATTAGCTACACTATCTAAATATAAATTGATAATATTTTTGATATATATAGATAAAAATTACTCTTCATAATAGGAAGAATGATTTGAATTTAATGGTAATTAATATAAGCATAATTAAATGTCTATAATTATTTTTAATAGTATATAGTTAGAAACTAGTAGATGTGTGTCTATTACGATAAATAAAATTTAGGATATATTAATATGGGGTAATTTTTATGACCAAATAACTTGTCATTAGAAAAATAGAGAACTTGTAATTGTACTTTATATATATATATATATATATTGAGTTAAATATACTTACTAGAGCTCTTGTAGTGAACACATGGTTGGTTACACTTTGCCTTTGAAAGAGATAAAAAAGTTAATGATTATTTTATCAAGTATTACATTATTATAAAGGATGTATCACTATACAATTTATTAACAAAAGTATTCAAAGCTATGGCCAATGAAATAACTCATGATAATGTCAACTTGTTAATTTTTTTTCAACACTATGAATTTAGTTCTATCACCAATAATAATAATTATTTTTACTATTGATATCATTGTTTGAATTATAGATCTAACTAAATAAGGATAATCTTATGTGACAAAGGAAAAAAATAATTAATTCAGTGTAAACAAAATAGTAAAATTGAATTAAGTGTAAATAAAATGGTAAATTCTTATAATTTTTAAAAATTGTTGATATAAAATTTATAATAAAAGGGGGGTAAAAGCTTTATTGAGCTAGAAAAGCATATTATAGAAAGATAGTACAATCAACCCCTAAGGAGATAAAAGCCCAAAATAGGGCAATCAAGAAACACCCAAGAAACATCTCATATCCTCCATGACAAGGTTTACCAGCTCTTGAGAAAGATCCTCTGGAAGGCTTCCCCAATCTTCCACACTCTAATTCCCCATCCATTCTGATGCTCATTTAGCCAAGCCATCAGCCACCTTACTCCATTCTTGTAGGATATGGTAAAAGGTGATAGAATCCAAAACCCCTACAAGAGATAGGATTTGTTTGACCACCACTACTAACTACCAATTCACCTCATCTAATTACCTCCCATTCAACAAATCAATCGCAATCTGGGAATCTGACTCATAGATTATCCTTCTCCAACCAAGGGCACAAGCTCTTTTCAAAGCCAAAAGGATAGACAAAGCCTCCATATAGTTATTAGTTTGTTGACCTCTGTAAATCAAAATAAAAGGACTCAACCACCCCCGAGCTATCCCTGCCAATGCCACCAACCCTAGCATGCCCAGGGTTGCCTTTGAAGGACCCATCAACATTAATTTTTAGCACCCCATAAGGAGGGGGATTCCAATGACCATCTCTCTGGACCTTCTCCCTGACACGCTAACCTGACCCAGGTAGAGGGCCACACCAATCACTATCAGAAAGCCCTAAATCTCAGACTACACCCATATCTCCAAGATCCACTGAGATAGAAACATCACACTTAGTAGCCAAGGTCTCTTGAAGAACCCCCAAGATTCTCATCCATAGCTAGTGCACCTAAAGCTTCTTATCAATGAAGATTTGACTATTACTTTCCAACTAGATCTACCAAAGAATTAGGCTGGGATCAATTTTCCAAGCTATTTGGAGAAAAGAAGTCTTAGCTGGAGAGTTCCCCAACCCCATCCAAAATTCATTCAAAGAATAGACATGTATGCATGACTAGTTCCAAGCTCCCCACCAGAAGTGTCAAATCATTCTAGCAAAGGGCACTAAAAAGAGGTGAGAAGTACAGTCCTTGTTATTGGTGCACATAACACACATTGACAGACCCTAAAATCCATGTTTCCATAGATTCTCCCAAGTGAGGCATCTATTATGAACCACCAACCAAGAGAAGAAATTACACTTAGGCCAAGATAATTTGCTCCAAACCCACTTCCACAAAGGAACCCCCATACACCCAAAGACCTGCTAGTCTAGTTCCTGATAACCAGAGGCCACTAAGAATTTGCCTTTTAGGTCATGTCCCTAGGCCTAAACATACCTTCCTAGAAGAGAGTTAGAAACCCTTCCAACAAGACTATTGGCCAGCTCTTAACGTTCCTCCATCAAACCCCCCAAAGGCCACTCATGAGGATCCTTCCACCTGTACTCAGTAGCCTGACCTAGAGCCTAAGAGGACTTAAAATCTACCACTCTACACCAACCAGCATGAAGGAAATGCCTACATAAATCTTGAAAATGAGGGTGGGTTGACAAGATAGGAGTATGGTCATCCCAAGAATCATACTACAAAAGAGCATTTGATCCACTGTTGGAAATCCAAAACAACCCTTGTTTAACCAGCTTGGCACCCCTTTTAAGGGTGCCCCAAATCATAGATTCCTTCTCCATAAGGTTGAAATGAGGCACATCAACATTCTCCACATCCCCAAGATGTTTTGAGGTGAGGATCTTTGCGCATAGCTGATGTTGTTGGGAGCACCATCACCAGTTCAGCTTAGCTGCCAAAGCTTGCCCATTTAGATCAGCCTATCGCAACCCAAGCCCATGTTCATGCTTTAGCCTACAAATAATATCCCACTTAACCAAGCTCCACTTTCACAAGAGGAGGTTCCTAGACCAAATAAATTCGCATGAGAGACACTCAAACTCTTTGATAAAGATGGAAGGAGAAGACAACACAAAGCACGTGTACAAAGGGAGAGCTTGAATCATAGACTTCAAAAGAGGCACTCACCCAGTAGTAGACAACCATCTACAAATCTAGTGGCTAACCTTTCTATGGAACTTATCAATAATATCCTACCAAAACACCCTAGAGAGTGAGTGGGCAGAAATAGGAATACCAAGATAGATAAAGGGAAGTGAGCTAATCTAGAAACTAAGAATTCTAGCAATTCACCTTTGGATAGGCTTTGGAGTATTGAAGAAATAAATGAAGGATTTTCCCTCATTAATACTTTGTCCTGAAGCAACCAAATAAATATCCATGACATTCCTCAATTTAACCACTCCATCAACTCTGGCCATGTCCATTAGAGCACTATCATTCATAAATTGAAGATGGGATTACAGGGGTAGATTATTAGCCCAACTACAACCATGACCATTACCAAGCTCCACATGGGATTTAATAAATCTCCCAAGACCCTCAACAATCAAAATAAATAAGTAGCGGGATAGGGGTTCACCTTGTCAAAGGCCCCTAGACACTCCAAAAAGCTCGAAAGGTTCACCATTAACTAGCATAGAGAAGGAAGAAGAGGTGACATAGCTCATTACCCACTCTATCCAAGCATTGCCAAACCCGAAATCCCTTAGAATCTTTGATAGGAAAGCCCATTTAACATAATCATAAGATTTGGCCATATCTAGCTTAATAAACATAGCCTTGTCTCTGGAGGACGCCATGGAATGTTTGGTTTCAGCCGTAATAACAACCCCATTTACAATCTACCTACCTGCTACAAATCCACCTTGCTCCTCAGAGATTAACCTACTTAACCATGGCTTTAGTTGTTCTGCAATTAGCTTTGTAATTATTTTGTACACCACATTACAAAGGGCTATTGGTCTAAAGAGATCCAAAGAGTTAGCCCCATCCTGTTTTGGGATAAGAGCTAGAAATGGGGCATTCATAGCTCTTAGCATTTGCTTATTTTGCTAAGATTCCTGGATAACCTCAAGATGATCATGCTTTATAACCTCCCAAAACTTCTAGAAGAACTCAATAGGAAACCCATCAGGCCCTAGTGCTTTCCCCTTCTTCATCTGAAACACAATATCATCAAGCTCCTTCAAAGAGATCAGTTTGAGGAAAGAGTCATTCATATTGTCAGTCACCACAAATAGGATACAGTCCAAGATTAAAGCTTCCTCCTCAATTGGAGGAGGGGAGTCCTCAAAAGACAAAGCAGAGAAGAACTGAACTGACTTATGCACAATTTCATCAAATGAAGATAGTAGGACACCCTTAGAAGACCTAAGAGAAGAGATGATATTGCCTTGCCTTCTATCCTTAACAAAGTTGTGAAAAAAGGAAGTGTTCTTATCACCTTCTTGGAGCCAGTCAATGTGGGACTTTTTCTTCCAAAAATTTCCTCCCACTATTCCCATTCCTACAATTTCGTCACAACTATAGCTTCCATCTTAGCAGTAGCCTCAGTAAGACCATGGTCCCAAATCTACTAGGTAATGTAGTCCAAGTGAGCTTGAGTTTCCTTTTAGCTTGGAAGACATTACCAATGTGGTGTCTATTCCAATTTTGTATCATATATTTGATGTATTGCAGCCTCTTAGAGAAAGAATACATTGCAATGCCATGAGCCAGCTTTCCCATCTGCCACCAACTAGAAACTAAATCATGAAGAGGCAAATCTTGAAGCCATATGAGCTGAAATATGAAAGATTGATTTTGGAATACCTATAAAAGCTTACAAAAAGTTTGATCGGCTAGTGGTCCAATCCCTACCAATCTTATATCTCAGAGCTAGTCCTCCACCTATCACCAACCTAGAAGCTAGACATAAAGAACCTATCCAACCTTTCTGATATAGTGGCTTCCCCACTTCTCCTATTGTTTCAAGTAAACATTCCATTAGAGGGTTTGATGTCTACCAAATTTAAGAGAGCAACATTGTCCCTTAGCAGATCCAAGGAGGGATCCAGCTAAGCCATACCATCCCTCTTCTCCTCAAGGGAGGAAATAGCATTGAAATCCCCCACCATAATCTAAGGGAGAAAAGGATCCAAAGCATGTACATACCTAACATGGGAACACAATTAGATCTTTCTAGGAAGATCAGTTGGAGCATAGATGTTAGAAAGAAAAATTCTCTCACCTGACTCTAGACTAGAAGCAACCAAAGAAATACAATACCTATAGAAGAGCCACCATACTAGAATGACTCTACACAAATCCCATGAATACGCAATCCTGCTCGAGCTACCTTGCACTCGCACACACTAATATTGACTTCTATCCTAGATTCTAGAGGCCAGACTTGACATACTTTCAATAGACAACTTACTCTCTTGATGACAAACTAAATTTAGAGAGTGAACACGAATCAAATCATGAATAGCCTTTTGTCTAGGGATGCTATTCATACCCCTTACATTCCAAGAGAGCATAATCATCACTGAGGTTGAGAGAAATGAGAATCAATGGTCCTCACTGATCTAGATTCCACCAACATTTCCCCATCTATCTTTAACTTTTCCTAATCCTTCTTTCTGCCAGGCTTAAGAGGCTTCTTAGGAGCCCCCTTTTTGGGGGGCTTTTGTTGTAGGCCCAAAATAGGAGAAGATGATTTATTATTACCCAGATCAACTGTATCCTTCATGACAATGAGTCTTGAACCAGGGGCAACAAAACCATAAAAAACATCTATCATCATACTTGTCCCCCCTTTCACAAGAGGAGAGGGTGGAAGATCCATGTCCGTTAAAACCTCTTGAATCCCCAACTAAGTAGCATTGGAGGAATCCATAGGTTGATCTCCAAGATGCATCTCAACTATTGAGTCATCTGTCCCTTGCATGTCTAAGGGAACACCTTCTTCCTCAGCAAATTCATCTAAGGCATCAAATTTGTTAAAAGTATCCTCCTCCTGTCTATCTCTAAGAGTTCTCTTTTGGCCTCTACTTCTGTTATGATAATTAACTAGAACAAAACTATCCTTATCAGCAGGCACCCCTTGCAAGGGAGTCTTTCATTTGTCCATCTTTAGGGTAGACTAGGAAGGGACATTATCTAAACTAGAAGCTTGGACAACTCTAGGACATTTCCATTGGAGGTACCCATATTCATGGCATAACCAGCCCCAGAAAGGTAAATCCTCATAGTCTAGCTGCTAGATCCAAGAAGAGGATCCAATACTGATTTCTACATAATCTGGCAGTGGATTATTTAAGTCAATTTCAACACATACACGAGGAAAGAAAATTACCCTTTTATTCATAGTTTGTTGGGAAGGGCCAATAGATTTTCCAAGAAAAAGAGCCACCATATGCAAAAAATCACTTCTCCAACATTCCAGAGGTGGGTGGGGGAGACGCACCCAAATCGAAACCCTGGAGGGGAACTCCTCCACAGAGTTCAATCTTGCATGCCAGGGTTTAATAAATAGACCCACTTGCTTCTAAAAGTAAGGCCCACCTTCAAAGGCCCTATTCCTATCAACCATACAAGAAAAATCCACCATGAAGAAATTGTTGGTTGCCACCATTATATCGATATCACCCTCAGGGTTCCATGTTTTACGAACTCAAGACTCAAGAAAAGGGAGAAACACCTGCATCCCCATAAACTTACAAATCAACACATGGTTGCTATAATAATCCACATCCTCAGCCACTGAATCTAGATGGATCACCAAAATCAGATGATCTTGACATCTCTCTAGGCTATCATTCACCTTTTGCATTTTGAAGACACCATTTTTGACAAGCCCTCGCTAGTATTATCCATATTCGGATGAATCCTATTAACAAAAGGAGAGGAGGCCCTATCTAGCTTTCCCCTAGACACATTGATCACCATGCAGAGAAAAGGCACCACCCTACCTGCAAGAAAGAAGAAACAACAAAAAAGAAAAGAACAATAGCACCATATAGAGCACCACAGGCTCGAACAACTTCCCAATGCAGCTTGAGTAAGTAGAAAACTCCCTCCATGAAATTCCCACACCCACGCGCACTAGAAAAAGAAAAAATAAGGCCTGAGAAGGCTACAATAGGCAAGAAAACCCTATCGCAGGCCTAGCAAACCCCGTGCTAGGCTCTCCCACGCCATCACAATTGTTGATATAAAATTACTTTAAATACAATTTTATCAAAAATATCTTTTAAACTAGTTTCTATTATCTAAAATGGATGAGCTAATTGTCCCTCACACTTATTATGCTGAAGGCGTTACCTTCATTGAAATAGATGAGCTAATTGTCCCATCTAACGGTGGAAAATGTATTATAAGGATACAAGATGGTAGGAATCCTAGAGACTGTCAAATCTACTAAAAATATTTGTGTGGAATGGGTATGCCCTCATCTTTAAGAAAACTTATCTACTATTGGTACTAATAATAACCTCAAACTGGCTATACTCACCATGTAGTAAACCAATCTACAATATCAAAGAATATTTTGAATTAACATTCCCCTCACGTCTTCTCCACATATCATCCAAAACTATGAGAACCATGTTCTATGCAAATATTCATGAATCCTCTAGGCAAGCAACTGAGAGGAAATAGTGTGAAGATTTTCCAACCCTATACTTGAACCTACATTGCACTGTAAGTCATGAAGGAATTTTCATACCTTCCCTTAGTTTTTTTAAATACATGTTGGAGAAGCTAGGTTTTCCTAGTCTACTCATGCCTACAAGTGCTATGACCCTATTGGTTGGCTCTTCCAACCACCTTTTCATCATCTCTATATTGTCTCTCATGCCCACTAGCTCATGGTCAAGAAGAACACTGGATCTCTTGAACAACTCCCCTTCCTTTTTCTAGATGGAGGAATGTGGAATGATTTGGGATATCATGTTCTACTAACTAAAGTCATCACAAATGGATTTCACTATGTCTTTAATAACTTCAATCATTTTCCCTATTCTATTGTGATATCTTATCTTGCTTATATTGCAAACACATCAAATTGTAGGTGTAGGCTACACATCACATTCTTCTAAAATATCTTCAGCATCCCATGCAATAGCTTGAAAATCTTGTAGCAACATTTTCACTAAGAGGTTGTTCCTTCTCTTAAGATCTGCATCTTTCAAAAAGCCCTTGATTTGTATGAACTTTTCTTCAACTATGTAAAGTTTCCTTAAAGTGGAGAAGAGGAGAGGATTTCTCATGAGCTTTCAATATAAGCAATTATATAATAGAATTTCCAAGTGATCCAACAACTTTCTCTACCATATTTTATAATATTGAGTACTTAACTACATAAGGGTATTTGATTATTTCTCCTAAGTTTCATCAGCTCCACCCTTATAAATTTATAGTGTGGTTGAAAGTAGGGTACAAGACGGCTTCCACAATCTCAACCCAATCGCTTGACTATAATTATGATGCAAGATGAAGGCGTTCCCTTCACTAAAATGGATGAGATAACTTTCCCATCTAATGGTGGAAAATGTGTTATAAAGATGCAAGACAATAGTAATCTTGGAGACCATTAGATCTCTTAAAAATATTTCTAACATGACACATCACTATTTGTAATAAGCCTACAATCAATGGATCAGAAAAGTACCTTGTTGAATATGTTCTTAGAGACACACGACATGGAGTTGATCAGTTTAATCGATAAAAATATCAGTAGTTGGCATGCCTAGTCAAATGTTCAGACCAATTTTTTATTGGTTACTGAGATTTCAAACTAATAGTAAGTAGATATGTTCCTTTGCAAAATGACTAGTCATCTAATGTTATGATGTTGGCAACTTCATCTTCATCAAAATTAGTCACTTCATGCTTCTTTGAATTACTAGGCAATCAAGAGTGTTTGGAATATGGAAGGCATCCTAGTAATGCACTTGTCCATGCCAAAGGTTTTTATTTTCTATTTTTTTCCATGATGGTCGATGGGGGAAGGACCATAGCTCAAAGAATTGATGGCAGCAACACCATGTATAAACCTTCCCCTGAAAAATCCTCATATAATTAGTTCAGAGACACATTAATTGGAAGGAGAGCATAGAGAACATGATTCTCTAGTCCTCTCATCAAAAGTTTGATGAGGTTGTCAATCTTTAAGGGGTAGATTGCAAGTGATTTTCCTTCCTTATGATGGAATTTTAGTTACAATTTCCCCTTCTATGGTGTGATTTTAGACCTTTTCCTACCTACCACATTTTCTTCCATGCTAGGATGGGTAGTTCCTATAGATATTGCACCACACATGGTAGCTTAAGATAATGTAATGTGAGAAAAAATAGTTAATAAATATCTCTTTGCAGGAGTCATGCTTGTATTTCAGATGTTTCTTTTCTTATGAGCCCCATTACCACGTGCCACTAGCATCAACATTTGACTATGAGCATATTTGGATTATAATTAATCATTTGGAAAAATTCCAAAGCACAAGATCAAAATACATGTGAGTGAAGGGAATGAGGTGATGGATTAGACAAGTCAACCCTAAAATAAAACATAGAGCACATGGAGTTATATATGGTAGGCCAACTTTTAAATTTAAGTGTGTAGGAATGTTTTAAATAATGCAAGGCCACATAGATTTAATAGAGGCATAAGTCATATCGATTAAATATGAATAACCCTAGACATGCATAAAATGTATCTAACAATCCAAGTCAGCTTTGTATTTCTACTTAATAAGTTTGTTGCACTCATTTCATTTAATGACACTTTATTTTGAGTTTGTAATTAATGATGAGTTTTAAATTTTCTCATCTTGAAACAAACATGAGATTACAACTTGACTTCCATGTCTACCACATCCTCTAAATTAGAAAATGATAATGATACAAGTGAGTCAAAACAAGAAAGAGAATGGTGGTGTTTTTGTGGCTCTAATAAAAGCCTTGCAACTCTATGAACACAATATTTCATCCTCCATACTACTGTGTTACATAGAAGGTGTCTTAATAGAACTTGGTCTTAGTTGGGCACAAGACCAACTAGATAACAAGCATTGCAATGCCTAAAAATATGGCAAGTTCTATGATAAGAATTATGAGGAATTTGAATAAGTAGGGGGGAACTGTGCCTATATTAAGGGAATATGTAAATTGCAATTGGTGACAGAATGGAACCTCCTCCATTACCTCCTTTGAATGAATAGTAAGGAAGTTTTATAACATCAAACCAATGCTACTTAAAGTGTGATTAGACTTATTGACTTTAAATTAGCTATCATGCACCAACAATTTGAAGCTATCAGATGTCCATGAAGACCTATTTAAGAACATGTCATTTACCTAAGGACCTAGCAATTAACCTCATGGATTACTTTGACTTCTGCACCACCTAACTTCCAGAAGACAAATAACATAGATGAAAGGTATGAATATGAGTCACTTTATAAACACCAATTGTACAAGGGGGCTCTCTCCTTTCCAAATCATATTGACTAAGCATTTTTGACATACTAGATTATCACAATATAAAGCACGACCCTACTATATGTAGAAAACAAAAAATGATTCGCTTTAAGGAAACATGGAATGTAATCATCATTCACTTTTTTATATATTAATTTAAAAAATAAAAATAAAAATAAAATATTTATTATATTTCGTATGCTTTATTTATGAAATGCATTCAGTAATAATGTTTATAGTATATTAAATGAAATTTTTAAGTATTAAAATATTAGAAAGGATATTATTGGTGTTATATTTGTTTAAGAATAAAATAGAAATAAAATAGGAAAAATAATAATTGAAAATATATAAATTAAATTGTATAAAAATAGAAAAAGTATTAAAAATATATTTACAATTTTTTAGGCACTTACTTTATCTATGAAAATGTTTTTCCTTGTTTATAGAAACTAACTAAACATGCACTTGCTTACTTTTACAAAACATAATTTTGAAAATTTACTCTTTAAAATTCTCTCTCTCTCTCTCTCTCTCTCTCTCTCTCTCTCTCTCTCTCTCTCTCTCTCTCTCTCTCTCTCTCTCTCTCTCTCTCTCTCTCTCTCTCTTTGTGTGTGTGTGTGTATTCTCTCTCTATATATAGAGAGAGAGGGGGTAGAGATAAAGAGGGAGAGAGAAAGGGAAGGGAGAGATATAGTGAAAAGGAGACATATATATATATATATATATATATATAGAGAGAGAGAGAGAGAGAGAGAGGAATAATGAAGGACAAATAGAGTAGGAGAGAGTGATAGAGATAAGAGGTATAAAGAGAAAGATAGATAGAGAAAACATAACCTAACTTTTGATCAACTATTTAATGCCAACAATCCAAAGAGCAATAAAGAAAGGAGAAAAAGGGATAGAGAAAGAGAGATAGTATGAAAGAAGAAAGGGAGGGATAGGGATAGAGAGAGCTAGAGAAAGGGGAGATGGAGGAAGAGAGAAAAGAAACATAAAGAGAAAGGGATATATATATATAGAGAGAGAGAGAGGTAAAAATAGAGAGATTGGTACAGAGATAAAAGTAGAGAAAGAGAGATCGACAGACATAAAGACAGAGAAAATGAGTGAGAGAGTCATCTATTAGAATTAATGTGCCATCAACCTTGTAAATCCTATGTAATTAATTATTCCTAGTATTGTTTGTAAATCAGCCATAAGGCATGAAAGGTTTCACCAGTAGTGGTCTTATTTCAGCTAGATGTTTATATTTGTTCCTTGGCACTAACTCGCCCGTGATAGGGGGTCGCAGGGGGGTTTACCCCTGCGAGGGGTCCAAAGGGATCATCCCCCAGCCGGGGGTTCAGGGGACACGCGCCCTGGTGGGGGTTCGAGGACAATGCCCCTGAAACCACATTTTATTTTATATTTTATCATTGTAAATCTAGATCATTCATCATTAGGTCACAGATCCAATGGTTGATATTATGTCAATTATCTTGCCCTAGAAGGCAACCCCCTTTTATAAGGATATTTGTACTAGATTTTTATCAGAGTTGAGAGCAACAAGCAGTGCTGGATTGAAGACTGGAGAGGAGAGGAAGTGCATGTATTGTAATCTCATATTTGAAGATAATACAACTTGGAGCCTCTTTTCTTGGTAGAGTTTTATACTCGAAAGGGTTTTCTCCACGTTACATACTATGTTATGTGTTCAGTTCTTGATGCATGTTATTTTTGTGTAATGGGTTTTAATTTTTGTTGCAATCTCCATTAATTCTACATTGTTTAAAGCACATAAATAAGGTTTGAATCAAATTTCTATTGTGTGGTTTGCACCTTCATTTCTAACATTTCGTATTAGAGCTTGGCTTGTTTTGATTCTTGGGTGGTAGTGTGAAGGTTTTTTAGCTGCAGTGGGAGATTTGGTTGTTGTTTGTTTCTAGATCATGTGTAGATATCATGGCTTCATCCATTGTTGCTTCTACCTCTCGGTTGGACATTGAAAAGTTTAATGGTACAGGGTACGAATTGTGGAAGCTAAAAGTGGAGGATTTGCTAGAAGAAAGAAACCAATGCTTGGTTGTTCAAAAAATGAAGAAACCTAATGATGTTGCTCCTGATGAGTGGGAAAGATTGGATAAAAATGCATGAGGTACAATCCAGTTGTGACTTGCAGATTATGTTCTACTAAATGTTGTGAGTGAGAAGTCCACACATAGCATGTGGAAGCATTTGGGTGAGATCTACCAAGCCAAGAGTGTGGTAAATAAGCTTTATTTGAAGTGTAAGTTATTTTCCATGAAAATGAAAGAGGGTGAATAGGTTGCAAAGAATTTGAATTCATTTAATTTCTTATTGAATCAACTAGAATATATAGAAGTTGAGCTGAATGAGGAATATAAATGTATATTGCTTCTCTATTCTTTACCTGAGTCATGGAAGAATGTTATTTTGGCTATCACTATTAACCTCACAGATCTGAAGTTGGATGCTCTTGTTTCAGTTCTGTTGTCACATGAATTGAAGAAGAAAAGTTTGGATAGTTTATGGGGTGCTCTCAGTGTCAAGGGAAGGTCTATGGAAAGAGGATAAAAAGGAGATCAGAAAGGGGCTAAGGACAAGTCTAAGGGCCAATGTAAGACTCCTAGGAAGAAGAATAGAGTTAAGTGTTGGAACTGAGGTAAAAGGGGACATGTGAAGGAGTGCAGAAATCCAAAGAAACAATGGGAGAATGCTTCTAATAAGTCCTCAAATGCAAGTGAAGATGTTTTACTTTCTCCTTGCAATATTGTTTCTAATGATCACTGGTTGGTTGACTCAAGATGCTTCTTCCATATGACCCCGTATAAGGAATGGTTCTCCACATATGAAGAATATGATGGTGGGAATGCGTACCTTGGGGATAACTTAGCATATCTAATCGTTGGGAAAGGCAAGGTACTATTGTGTTTCAATGATGGGAGGATTAAAACCCTCCCTGGTGTTTATCATGTTCCCAGATTAGCTAGAAATTTGATTTCCATTTCAAAGCTGAATGATTTGGGAATGCATGTGACTTTTGACAAGCCTGGTTACAGATTGGTGAAAGGGAACTTGGTGGTGTGAAGGGGAAGAGATTGGGAAACCTCTTCAAGCTTGAAGCCATTACATTTTGTAATGCCTCCTATGTATCTGAGGCCAGTACTAAAAATAAATGTATGTTGTGGCATCAGAGATTGGGTCACACAAGCAATAATGTACTAAAAACTATTGATACATGCTATTTCTGTGTAATGGGTTTTACTTTTTGTAGCAATCTCCATTGATTCTACATTGTTTAAAGCACATAAATAAGGTTTGAATCAGATTTCCATTTTGTGGTTTGCACCTTCATTTCTAACATCATCATCACTGTTTCTTTAACATCTCCTCCAATGTCCATGTAGCCACACAAAACAACTTGACACACACACACACACACATAGACTTTCTATCAACCATTTCAATGGGGAGATAAAGAAAGAGAGATAGAGGAAGAGAGAAAAGAGACATAAAGAGAGAGGGATATATATATATAGAGAGAGAGAGAGAGTCTTTTGATCATATATTGATAGAGAGGGAGGGAGGGAGAAATATATATATATATATATATATATATATATATATATATATATATATATATATATATATATATATATATATATATAGAGAGAGAGAGAGAGAGAGAGAGAGAGAGAGAGAGACTTCTTTTTTATTAGTCATTTCTACATAGGGTGTGGGGCTCAGAGGAAAACCTCATGTTTGCTTAAGAACCCAATAGCTTACCTTTAAGACCTAGAAAGGGTAATTTTATATGGACTTATATAGGTGCACACACAAAAAGAAAAACAATAGAGAGGGGGATTGATAGACAGAGAGGAAGAGAGAAAGAGAGATAAAGCAAAAGATAGATAAAGCTAAAAATATAGAGATGTAGAGAGAGATAGACAAAGAGATAAAGAAATAAAGAGGGAGAGAGAGAGAGAGAGAGAGAGATAGAGTTAAAAATTAATTAGGAAAAAATGTTTAAAATGAAAGTGAAAATGAAAAATGTTAATAAAAGGCACCATTTTTGTGGTTGTTTGATGATTTGTCTTCCTCAAAGGAGAACTACATTTTGATTTATTCATTTTTGCTCATGTAATTTCCTTCCAATAAGCTTGTGTATTGTTCAAATTAGGCACAAATATTGTCAAATTCAAGGACTTTTAATACATTAGGAAAGTAATTGTTAGAGAAAGGTTCACTACCTCATGGAACATCTTCAAGACAAATTTACAAGCACTTGAGGGAGCCATGATCATTATCAACAATTATTACCACAACAACATCAATGGATGCATGTGCCATATAGTGACCAATAACTAAAAGCACATCACCCAAATATAGAAAGATATATTAGTTTAGTGTAGTAAGATACAAATAAAACCTAACAAGCTCATTAAAAAAATTATTCATAATATAACACATAAAGTCAAAACCTACAGAAAGCCCAAACACATGTTTTCTTATACCCCAACTAATATCCTTATCTTTGTATTCCTTGATGTGTCCTCCATCGTTTCAAACTCACAAATGTTCCTAAAAATCTATTTCATATTCATTATTCTAGATATTATTTCACTAGTTTGATTAAAAAATATTGTTGTTATGGACAACTTAATATTTAGTATTTTTCTTTATGACTATTAAAAGGAATTTTTTATAAATATATTTATTTAAAAAAAAAATTATTGACCTCATACATTGACCACTTTAAGCACAAAACAAATAAAAAATATCAATTTCAAGAAACATGGTCTAATGGAATGCAATCATCCTTCACTTAAAGACATGGTAATTGAAGTCCCACAACTCTTAAGCATACCCATTACACACCAAGATGCAATTTGCTAGTTTATATTTTTAATATTGAAATATTAATATGTAAGTCTTATAGATATTAGAAAAATTAAAAAACATACTCTCAAAAAAATGCATGTATATTCATAATTAACAAGGGACGCATTGCATCAGGTTCCTGCCTTTCGATGTAACGCCCCGCATGAACACCTTAGAGAACAACACATCTACGCTATGTAAAACAGAATAATTTTTTTTTTAAATGACTAAAATAACACATCACTACACATCATTAACTATCAACTTGCCACTCTAAGATTTTCATGGTTGCATTACTTAACGAAACAATTATCATAATCTAACACACATCATAAATTAACATCAGTAGATCATTCTAAACCTATTGCATAAACTCAATAAACATTTACATCTCCATAACATCAGATAAATAATCATTAGGATCTAGTACATAGTTCCAATTTCTTCTCACATACGAGTACATCAATACATTGTTACTTATCACCTTTTGAACACATACATTATAAATCAACTGATACACAGACAAGTACATGAATACAAATCACTTACTTCATACCTGATACAAGATCTGATGGCTGATACACAAGATACAACATCCTCGTACACGAACAATAGCAAGGAGAAAAACCAATGGATAAAAGCTCTTCCACCCGACCATGTGGAACCCTAAGGTCCACCCCCCGAGCTAGGAGTTAACATAAGGTCCCCACTAAAACATACAGTCAGGTAGATAGTAGACTATAAGAACAAGACAAGACATAACTCCAACAACACAAGTCAATATCACAAACAACATAACAATACTTCCAAAGGCAAGCACATAACGAATGGGGAGAGTACAACTAGGGAATGCTAGGCTGCAGTAGGGAGGAGTGTCATCACATGGCTTGTCATGGGTTGTCCTGGTAAGCCTTCCTAGGCCCCGGACCCCATCTTGGGTTGTCCTGGCAGCCTCTCCCGACTCCCGGCCCCCATACAACGCTCATGCGGAATCAACGTACCTTTCATGAGGACAAGGTAGTTGATCTTGCAATTCCAGGCCTTCTCATCTCATCTCAAGCCTAAACGAGCACTTGAGCCATGAGTGAGGCATCCACTTATCTTGTTTAGTGTGCTTAACTACCCAACCCCCTAATTCATTATTTAGGTTATCACTGAGTTATCAAACTCCCACATGGGTTGTCCTGGACGCCTCTTTGGGCTCCGGCCCCCATTGAGAGCCACTCCCCTACCTGCATCTAGAAGACCCTACTCAACAAACATAGCAAACATCATCATGACAACGATGATACATGACCATGCAAGGTATTAACCATCTTGCATAACAATTATCCTCATATCCACATGTAAATATAGTAATGCAAGGCATTATGCCTCTTGCATATCAGCTTAATCACAGGGACAACTCACAAATATTGCCCATAACAATACATAGACATTACTCTGTTACAATACTCGATGTCTCCCCTTTTCAAAATCTAACACAAAACTCAATACAAGATAAATATAATTAAACGAACAACAATACATCCCCAAGGGAATACATTCATCATTCACAATGTCTTTTATCCCAGACATAACTAGAGACAACATATCATCATATATCCAATACATAAAACACTATACTTGAAAACAAATCACATTATCCTATGCCTCTAGACTGACACCCAAACAACTTGCACAGTGGACCCCATTACAACCAATAATCTCATTACAATGTTTAATTAATCCACTATCAAGACTATTTAATCAAACTTCAATTAACAACACCTTCATAATGATGTTGTAATAAGATCGTTACCAAGATTAATCAACAATAATCATAACAATTTAATTCAAACTATTAACTACATTCCCTTATAGTTTAATAAATTAAACCTATTAATATTAATCTACTTTTGATTTTGGCACTTTTAAAACTAACAACCATATAATTTATACAATTTCCCATTAGACTTCCTCCCATACATTTTCTAGACGGCTTGGAGATGACAACAATATCATTTGAATTAATAATAATAATATTAAACAATATCATAAATAATAATATTCACCATAACAATAATAATAGATTCAATGGAATATAAGATAGTAAATATTTTTCATCCAAAGAACATTAAATGAACATTGTAAATAAATTTATTATGACTATTCGTTATTCAACAATGCCTCAAAAATACTATAACCTACTTAGTGTGAATAAATTATACATACCCTAATTATACATGTCATCATAATCTAATGTAAATTTTGACAATTTGTTTCAAAATCTCTTCGGCCGCATGATATGGTCCTTTAACAATTTAGCTGTATATTATAGTTAGCATAAATGTTCTTTACTACAGTTTCATGTCCTTCTTACTTAGGCTGTAGATAAAACTTCTATAAATCGATATCCCTAAATGCATTAACCTACAGGTGACCATTACATACAAGGTTGGTTGTTGGCTTCCTTGAGGACACCCTAATCTTGTCATTACGCTGCCAATTAAACCTATAGTGATTGTGTCGCTACATTTCTGGGTGGCATCTTCATGTTATCATTGAGGATAGCACATACAGTTGCACACATACCATTTTCATTTATGCGACTTCAAGATATATGATCATACAATATCTGTGTCTTTGATGCTTATAGTAGTCTTTGCTGCTTGGAAAGATGATGACTAAGATCTTAATGCTAACTCTAAATGTATAATACAACAATCTCAAAGCCTATTCTCCTTCTATCGAAACCTACAAGAGAGCAATTCAACCTCACTATCTCGCAACCGATTGGAAAGGAAAACACCACCTCAGCTCCATAATAGACTCCACGCTATCTTCTTGTATGATATCAGTGACCAATGATGGTCAATAAAATGCAAGGGTTCTCCTCAGCTGATCGCTAATCCAAGTAATATCAATGGTATTCCCACATCTACCTATGGATCTTCTACTTCTAATATGACAGTCAGATCACTAACAATGATGGATGTTGACTGGGAAACACAGTTGGCTGCTGTAGAATTCGATAGGGATGCAAGACCCATATCGCAGTCTTCTCAACCTCTTGATTTGAAATGCTGTGAAAACAAAATTAAAACCAAAGCTTGAGTCTACAAATCGATGCCAACGAAATCTATTATCGGTGCTCAGCATGACTAATCCAATGAGACTCCAATATTTAATTTCTTGCAAGCTATATCAATTTACCATTCTATTATAAGCGACTTCTCCTTGAGTTATATTTTCCACCCTCACATATCACGTTTTATTCACTTGAATCGATTTCATTTTATAAACAATGGCTCCACGAAATTCCCTTCAAATGGCATCTTAGAATCATGCCTTGAATTATGATTCATTATGTGTACATGGTTGACCTTCTTGCCCGTGCGGCTGCCAATACATTGGCATTCCCAGACCCATTCCATTTGCTCCTGGTGATGAAGGTGGATGACCCCATGATCCTAAATTTGCACCAGCTGGATACATTGAAGGCATACCACCTAGAAATGGTGATGGAACAACACCTGAATATGGATCCTGAGAGCTCATATCTGATAAAGCCCCACCTCCAGATGGTTCAAATTGTGCAGATACTGAAGCTGGTCGAGAATGTTGTGACTGAATAGAGATGATTGCCGGGTCACTATGCAATTGAGAAGTTGTCTGGGCTGGAGGTGAGGACTTCACTTGCAAATCCTTTATATCACTGCCACAAAGAATGATATAGTCATATACTTTGTCACTAGGGGGAATTTGAGGACCATCTTTCTTTCATCCTTCAGTCCCAAAGGATCGCACGTCTTGCAAGGCAATGTTGGAGTTGTCGGTGTTAATGGTGTAGAGGATGCCTTCATAGCATATCTCACTCTTGGAAGTCAAGCTTATGAGGCTGCCAATGTACGAATCTGCGCTGCCTATTCGTGAGCCAGTCTGAATTTTGGCAAAATTATTAGTCCCTTCGTTTTCACCGTCCTTGTTGGCAATGAGGCACATTCTTACCTGGAATAATTGCACACGATGGTGGCACTGCAAAGCCCATCGAAGGCCTTCCTTACAATGGGATCGGTAGAAATAATAATGCATTTTGACAGAAAACATTTTGAAGGTAATGATTCCAGGATCTGCGTAAAATGGATTCACAGAAAAGGCTTTAGAAGCTTTTTAGCATTGAAATTGGTGGGTACCAATCTAGATGAAACTACCATTGCTAGCATCCCTTAAATCACCCTGAAATGGGAGCTTTAGAACAGAAATAAACCTTCATCAACATAATCAGAGAACAACATGATCTGTTACACTAGCCTTACAAATTTTAGAACAGATGCACTCGGCAGGAGTGAATTAGATCAAGAAGAAAAAGACAATGCTTTGGTAGAGGAAAGCGCAGATAAAGAATTTCATTAAAGAAAACCCTAGATATAATGCAAGATGAGAAAATAACATTCACACAATTAAAAGAACTTGTTTACGCTGCAAAGACCCCTATCTATTCTTCACAGCTTCGTCTTCCTTCCCAGATCTCCAATTCCCATTTCTTCCCCCCTTATCTCCTTCTCTCTGCTTATTATATAGAATCCCCTACCCTGATTGTTTGTACTCCACCATTAGGGGATAAACACATGATCCAATGCAAACCAAAAATACAGCTTACTTTCCTTTAATTTTGTTAATAATCTTACAATATAACCCCTATTCTTTTATTTACTCAAGGGTAACTTTCATTTAATATAATACAACTCATAATTTTTATTTTATTTAATTTAGTATTTTATAGATATTTGGTATATAATAACTCATAAATATATATTACTTTATTTAATCATTTATTTACTTGGCCACATATATTTACTTTCATGTTTATTTTATTCATAATGGAATAATTCCACAACTTATAATGCCACTTAATAACTAATTTATCTCCTTTATTATTTTTTTTATTTATTAATTATTTAATATATATTTGTTATATAACAACCAATGATTATTTATAAATCTATAAACATTAATCAAATTTATCTATTTATATACCATAATTAACCAATCATAATCATGCAATTACTCGACCATCAAGCATGCAGGAAAAGCAAGACGACAACCCATGGAGACAAACGAAACTGAGAACAATTACTAGATGCATAACTGAATGACGGATGACTGGGGAACCTTATGCTAACTCCCATCAACAATTCCATTGGCTAGGGCACGCTCAAACCTGCTAGTTCAGGTGGAGTCGATGCCCGGTACCTGCATCCTGCAGCAAACCTCAAGGTTAAACATATATATACAAACATGAAGTCATGCACACAGTGAACAGAAATTGCAGCGTGGCAGGGTACTCAGACACGAGTAATGCGACACTGTTCTATTCACATAAATACATCAACAATTAAGTATTCAGTTGCCTACAAGAAAATTGAACAATCAATAACAATAAGATCTATTATAACAATTACTGCTAAGGCATCATAACCCTGATTAAATATCACATTAACTCAGAAATAACATTAATCCATTATATCAAATATGTCCATCAAACTATGAAACATAAAATATCAATAATCTAATATCATCAATCGTCATCAAAGAAATAGGTCCATAAACAACTCAACGTAATAACAAAGAATCCCATGTCATGATATCTAATCCTACTAGGAAAACTATCAGTCTGATAGAAGCAAGGTGAGGAGCACTACATCCTCCCCCCTAGGATCAGGCTTACTCCTGGAAGCCTGCGACAAGTACGGGTATCACTCTAACATATAGGTTGCATCTTCCAAGGCAACTAAAGCCACATCATTAGGATCCCATTGGACCCCTACTTATGAGGGTTAGCCCCCAAAGCTGCAGAATGCGCACGAGCTCCAAAGAAAGCTAGTCATCCTCTACAAGCGGTCTCCAAGACTGTCCCCTGATGCTCTGTCTGGTGGTGATCAACCGCTGTGAACACTCTATGAGACCTCCCTGCATCACCCACTGTTGGCTCTGAAATTGTTGGCCTATGGCTAAATCCTACAGTGTTCTTTTGTGGGCACTGCCTAGCAATATGGCCCTGCTGGCCGCAAGAGAAACATCCTGTTCCCCTGCCAAAACCTTCACCACCAACAAGTGCATTAGACTGCTGAAAACTTCCCCTACTAAACGCAGGCTGTGAGCTCTGAACCGGTTGGTTGGGATGGTAATTCTTGGCTCGCAGCCAATTACAATTTTTCTCCAACTGAGAACCACCTCCTTGCTGAGGTTGGGTATTCTTTGGTTTTGATTGAGAATACTGCCGCTGCTGCTGTTCACCCTTAGTGGGTGCATGATGACCTCTAGATGAACTTGTTGCTTGAGATTGACCATCTTGAGAACCTAAGCCTGTTGACGGTGCACTCCCAATTTGCACGCCTGTATGACCCCCTAGGGCCATGGTCAAATTCTCCTCCACCAATCGAGCCTTCTTGACTGCTACCTCCATGGTCTTCAGCTCGAAAACATGAACTCCTCCACTGATGCGTGCATTTAGACCTCTAATAAAATGCTGAACTAACATGGCCTCATCGTTTCCAATGCCTGCATACTGCTTGAGTTCAAAAAACCTGCACTCGTACTGTTCCACTGTCATGGCCATTTGTCTCAACCCATGGAACTCATCCGCTCGTCATTGCCTCTAGTGGTCTGATAAGAATCGAGCTCTAAACCTATCTAGAAATAGTTCCCAAGACACTGTGGCAATATCTAGATGCAACTTCTGTTCCTCTAGTCGCCACCATGTAGAGGCGAAACCTCATAGATGCATGATGGCACATCTTGCCTTAGTGTTGCTACCATAAGGATGCATGGCAAAACACCTCTCCAAATCAATTAGCCATGTCTCTGCTTCCATACCACTACCAGAACCATCGAAAGTAGGAGGATGGGCTCTCATAAGGTCTCTCATGTGGCCTGCAAGAATAGCTTCTTGTTTGGCTGTAATTTCTCTCCTTCTGGGAGATCGTTCTCTTTCTCTCACTTCTGGTTGATCCATCTCCTGCCTAGGACCAAGATGAGCAAGAACCTCCTCAAGTAGCTGGCGTAGTTGAGCACCCTCTGGCTGACCTTGATTCTCTTGATTCTCGCCCCCACCTTCTTGTGCACTCTCATGAGGGGAACTAGGAGGAGGGCTATTATCAACACCTCTCCCACGACCCCTACCACATCCACGTCCTCAACCTCGCACCCTAGGCATCTCTCTGGACAACACACCCAAGAACAACTTCAGGTTGCTAGGCGAGGACTACGAATGAATATATTCTTCAGAGCTTAAGCAACTAGTGTAGCTTAATGGGATAATATAAAACCAGACTACCTAGTGTTAGAAAACTTGGCTCTGATACCAGATGTAATGCCCCGCATGAACACCTTAGAGAACAACACATCTACGTTATGCAAAATAGAATAATTTTTTTTTTAAATGACTAAACACATCATTAACTATCAACTTGCCACTCTAAGATTTTCATGGTTGCATTACTTAACGAAACAATTATCATAATCTAACACACATCATAAATTAACATCAATAGATCATTCTAAACCTATTGCATAAAATCAATAAACATTTACATCTCCATAACATCAGATAAATAATCATTAGGATCTAGTATATAGTTACAATTTCTTCTCACATACGAGTACATCAATACATTGTTACTTATCACCTTCTAAACACATACATTATAAATCAACTAATACACAGACAAGTACATGAATACAAATCACTTACTTCATACCTAATACAAGATCTGACGGATGATACACAAGATACAACATCCTCGTACACGAACAATAGCAAGGACAAAAACCAATGGATAAAAGCTCTTCCACCCGAGCATGTGGAACCTTAAGGTCTACCCCCGAGCTAGGAGTTAACATAAGGTCCCCACTACAACATATAGTCAGGTAGATAGTAGACTATAAGAACAAGACAAGACATAACTCCAACAACACAAGTCAATATCACAAACAACATAACAATACTTCTAGAGGCAAGCAGATAACGAATGGGGAGAGTACAACTAGGGAATGCTAGGCTGTAGTAGGGAGGAGTGTCATCACATGGCTTGTCCTAGTAAGCCTTCCTAGGCCCCAGCCCCCATCTTAGGTTGTCCTGGCAGCCTCTCCCGACTCTCGGCCCCCATACAACGCTCATGCGGAATCAATGTACCTTTCATGAGGACAAGGTAGTTGATCTTGCCATTCCAGGCCTTCTCATCTCATCTCAAGCCTAAACGAGCACTTGAGCCATGAGTGAGGCATCCACTTATCTTGTTTAGTGTGCTTAACTACCCAACCCCCTAATTCATTATTTAGGTTATCACTAAGTTATCAAACTCCCACATGGGTTGTCCTGGATGCCTCTTTGGGCTCTGACCCCCATTGAGAGCCACTCCCCTACCTGCATCTAGAAGAACCTACTCAACAAACATAGCAAACATCATCATGACAACGATGATACATGAACCATGCAAGGCATTAACCATCTTGCATAACAATTATCCTCATATCCACATGTAAATATAGTAATGCAAGGCATTATCCCTCTTGCATATCAGCTTAATCACAGGTACAACTCACAAATATTGCCCATAACAATACATAAACATTAATCTGTTACAATACTCGATGTCTCCCCTTTTCAAAATCTAACACAAAACTCAATACAAGATAAATATAATTAAACGAACAACAATACATCCCCAAGGGAGTACATTCATCATTCACAATGTCTTTTATCCCAGACATAACTAGAGACAACATATCGTCATATATCCAATACATAAAACACTATACTTGAAAACAAATCACGTTATCCTATGCCTCTGGACTGACACCCAAACAACTTGCACAGTGGACCCCATTACAACCAATAATCTCATTACAATGTTTAATAAATCCACTATCGAGACTATTTAATCAAACTTCAATTAACAACACCTTCATAATGATGTTGTAATAAGATCATTACCAAGATTAATCAACAATAATCATAACAATTTAATTCAAACTATTAACTACATTCTCTTATAGTTCAATAAATTAAACCTATTAATATTAATCTACTTTTGATTTTGGCGCTTTTAAAACTAACAACCATATAATTTATACAATTCCCATTAGACTTCCTCCCATACATTTTCTAGACGGCTTGGAGATGACAACAATATCATTTGAATTAATAATAATAATATTAAACAATATCATAAATAATAATATTCACCATAACAATAATAATAGATTCAATGGAATATAAGATAGTAAATATTTTTCATCCAAAGAACATTAAATGAACATTGTAAATAAATTTATTATGACTATTCGTTATTCAACAATGCCTCACAAATAGTATAACCTACTTAGTGTGAATAAATTATACATACCCTAATTATACATGTCATCATAATCTAATGTAAATTTTGACAATTTGTTTCAAAATCTCTTCTGCCACATGATATGGTCCTTTAACAATTCAGCTATATATTATAGTTAGCATAAATGTTCTTACTACAGTTTCATGTCCTTCTTACTTAGGCTATAGATAAAACTTCTATAAATCGATATCCCTAAATGCATTAACCTATAGGTGACCATTACATACAAGGTTGGTTGTTGGCTTCCTTGAGGACACCCTAAACTTGTCATTACGCTGCCAATTAAACCTATAGTGATTGTGTCGCTACATTTCTAGGTGGCATCTTCATGTTATCATTGAGGATAGCACAGACAGTTGCACACATACCATTTTCATTTATGCGACTTCAAGATATATGATCATACAATATCTGTGTCTCTGATGCTTATAGTAGTCTTTGCTGCTTGGAAAGATGATGACTAAGATCTTAATGCTAACTCCAAATGTATAATACAACAATCTCAAAGCCTATTCTCCTTCTATCAAAACCTGTAAGAGAGCAATTCAACCTCACTATCTCACAACCGATTGGAAAGGAAAACACCACCTCAGCTCCATAATAGACTCCACGCTATCTTCTTGTATGATATCAGTGACCAATGATGGTCAATAAAATGCAAGGGTTCTCCTCAGTTGATCGCTAATCCAAGTAATATCAATGGTATTCCCGCATCTACCTATTGATCTTCTACTTCTAATATGACAGTCAGATCACTAACAATGATGGATGTTGACTGGGAAACATAGTTGGCTGCTGTAGAATTCGATAGGGATGCAAGACCCATATCGCAGTCTTCTCAACCTCTCGATTCTAAATGCTGTGAAAACAAAACTAAAACCAAAGCTTGAGTCTACAAATCGATGCCAACGAAATCTATTATCGGTGCTCAGCATGACTAATCCAATGAGACTCCAATATTTGATTTCTTGCAAGCTATATCAATTTACCATTCTATTATAAGCGACTTCTCCTTGAGTTATATTTTCCACCCTCACATATCACGTTTTATTCACTTGACTCGATTTCATTTTATAAACAATGGCTCCACGAAATTCCCTTCAAACAGCATCTTAGAATCATGCCTTGAATTACGATTCATTATGTGTACATGGTTGACCTTCTTGCCTGTGCGACTGCCAATACATTGGCATTCCTAGACCTATTCCATTTGCTCTTGGTGATGAAGGTGGATGACCCCACGATCCTAAATTTGCACCAGCTGGATACATTGAAGGCATACCACCTAGAAATGGTGATGGAACAACACCTGAATATGGATCCTGAGAGCTCATATATGATAAAGGCCCACCTCCAGATGGTCCAAACTGTGTAGATACTGAAGCTGGTCGAGAATGTTGTGACTGAAGGGAGATGATTACCAGGTCACTATGCAATTGAGAAGTTGTCTGGACTGGAGGTGAAGACTTCACTTGCAAATCCTTTATATCATTGCCACGAAGAATGATATAGTCATATACTTTGTCACTAGGGGGAATTTGAGGACCATCTTTCCTTCGTCCTTTAGTCCCAAAGGATCGCACGTCCTGCAAGGCAATGTTGGAGTTGTCGGTGTCAATGGTGTAAAGGATGCCTTCATAGCATATCTCACTCTTGGAAGTCAAGCTTATGAGGCTGCCAATGTATGAATCTGCACTGCCTATTCGTGAGCCAGTCTAAATTTTGGCAAAATTATTAGTCCCTTCATTTTAACCGTCCTTGTTGGCAATGAGGCACATTCTTACCTGGAATAATTACACGCGGTGGTGGCACTGCAAAGCCCATCGAAGGCCTTCCTTACAATGGGATCGATAGAAATAATAATGCATTTTGACAGAAAACATTTTGAAGGTAATGATTGCAGGATCTGCGGAAAATGGATTCACAGAAAAGGCTTTGGAAGCTTTTTAGCATTGAAATCGGTGGGTACCAATCTAGATGAAACTACCATTGCTAGCATCCCTTAAATCGCCCTGAAATGGGAGCTTTAGAACAGAAATAAACCTTCATCAACATAATCGGAGAACAACATGATCTGTTACACTAGCCTTACAAATTTTAGAACAGATGCACTCGGTAGGAGTGAATTAGATCAAGGACAAAAAGACAATGCTCTGGTAGAGGAAAGCGCAGATAAAGAATTTCATTAAAGAAAACCCTAGATATAATCCAAGATGAGAAAATAACATTCACACAATTAAAAGAACCTGTTTACGCTACAAAGACCCCTATCTGTTCTTCGCAACTCCGTCTTCCTTCCCAGATCTCCAATTCTCGTTTCTTCCCCCCTTCTCTCCTTCTCTCTGCTTATTATATAGAATCCCCTACCCTAATTGTTTGTACTCCACCATTAGGGGATAAACACACGATCCAATGCAAACCAAAAATACAGCTTACTTTCCTTTAATTTTGTTAATAATCTTACAATATAACCCCTATTCTTTTATTTACTCAAGGGTAACTTTCATTTAATATAATACAACTCATAATTTTTATTTTATTTAATTTAGTATTTTATAGATATTTGGTATATAATAACTCATAAATATATATTACTTTATTTAATCATTTATTTACTTGGCCACATATATTTACTTTCATGTTTATTTTATTAATAATGGAATAATTCCACAACTTATAATGCCACTTAATAACTAATTTATCTCCTTTATTATTTATTTTTATTTATTAATTATTTAATATATATTTGTTATATAACAACCAATGATTATTTATAAATCTATAAACATTAATCAAATTTATTTATTTATATACCACAATTAACCAATCATTATCATGCAATTACTCGACCATCAAGCATGCAGGGAAAGCAAGACGACAACCCATGGAGACAAATGAAATTGAGAACAATGACTAGATGCATAACTGAAGACTTATCCTCTACAAGGATGACAGATGACTAGGGAACCTTATGCTAACTCCCATCAACAATTCCATTGGCTAGGGCACGCTTAAACCTGCTAGTTTAGGTGGAGTCGATGCCCGGTACCTGCAGCCTGCAGCAAACCTCAAGGTTAAACATATATATACAAACATGAAGTCATGCACACAGTGAACAGAAATTGCAGCGTGGCAGGGTACTTGGACACGAGTAATGTGACACTGTTCTGTTCACATAAATACATCAACAATTAAGTATTCAGTTGCCTACAAGAAAATTGAACAATCAATAACAATAAGATCTAGTATAACAATTACTGCTAAGGCATCATAACCCTGATTAAATATCACATTAAATCAGAAATAACATTAATCCATTATATCAAATATGTCCATCAAACTATGAAACATAAAATATCAATAATCCAATATCATCAATCGTCATCAAAGAAATAAGTCCATAAACAACTCAACGTAATAACAAAGAATCCCATGTCATGATATCTAATCCTACTAGGAAAACTATCACTCTGACAGAAGCAAGGTGAGGGGCACTACATTAGATGTGTAATTTGTTAGTTGATGTTAAAACTAGTATTGATAGCAATTTAAGTTTGCTAAAGTATTAACACGATAAGAATTTATTGAATTAGTGGACAGATTCAAAATGGAATTGTAAAATTAAAAAATAGTAATATTACTATTTCTAAAATATTTGAAACTACATTTGAAAGCAATTAACGAGGGAGAAATTGTAAATGTGAAATATTGAATACAAATAGTGTTTCTTCACTTCTTCAAAATAGGTGATAGTTTGTTATATAGAATTACTTTGAAACAAATATGACAAATCATATATAAGTTTCTTTATCCAAAAGCTTGTTAAAAAACATAGAACTTCATTAGTATGTGATTTTATGCTCCATTTGCATCATGCAAGATATGTATAAAGATGGTTGTCAATAGATTATTCTAGTAAATAAGCTATTGCAATGAGCAGTTATATCTAAATAATAGATTGTGTGAATATTTTATTGCTAACGAACAAACTAATTTCTTTGAAATAGTTTTTAAAATAAGATACTAGCAAGTGAAGTATAATTATACCTTTCCATTCTCATTAGTCTTCCTTAGAATCGGCACTGATAATAACATTGCTTTGGTTCAGTGTAAATTGTCCTTTTGCTGAGAAGTCTTGTAGCATGAAGACAATTATTGATTTGTCTTTAGTGTACTCTTCATAGGTAATGTTTTGTAGTTTAGGGAGCAATACCTAAATGATGGACTTGTCAAAAGAACAATTAATAGTTTGTTTATTATTAGTTGTCAAAATGGTTTTAAGATATAGGGAGTGTATGTAAGTAACTTCTTGATTGCATATAATGCAATGGGTAGTGTGATCTTCTAGTGTTCCATATCCATCAAATTTGTAATTACATTTTGGACATAATGCATGGAATGGACTAGAGAAGGCATTGGCTATTCTTAATATTCCATGGATTTACAAGACATGTTCAAGTATTATTATCTTTGGGCTTAGATTTAGAAAATTGTAAGTAGAGAAATTTAAGGGTTTGATATTAGTTACCTCAAATGTTGATTGCAGTAGTGTGTTTGATCTATCTTAAGCTACATTCCCCCTCACAATAAGTTAATTTAAAAGTCCTACAATCATCTAAAGATTGATTGAAATCGAGACTCAAGAGTGTGGTTTATCATATTGAGTGCTCATATGAGGTCCCTTACATTGGTGAAACAAGGTGACCTATTATTACAGATAACAAGATTCCAGGCATCTGACTAAATACGATTAAGTTGGCATCAGCTTAGCACTTCTTATCAAATAAGCATCACATTTATATAGACGATACAAAGGTTATGATTGAGAATTCCAATTTCTTAATTATCTAAGGGAGGTCGTGGAGATTGGTAAAAATAGACAATTTAAATATAGACCAAGGCATGGGCTAAAGTCAGTCTTGGAGACTTATTCTAATGATATTTTAAACAGATCCCTCGTTTGAGGAGATGTGCTTATTTAATATTATAAAATTAGTGGGCTGTAAATGATTGATATTTGTAAATCTTAGTTCAACTAATTTCTTCTCTTCTGGTCAGCCCATTTAGCAACATCTAATTAGTTAGAATTATCTATATTAGTAGCTCTATCCCATCTTATTCTATTATATTATTTCTTTATGATGATATACCACGTGATGCAGTGTGAAATGTCAATTCAATACTCCCGTAGAGGTTTTCAGGGTTGATACAGTCGAAGTGAGTGTACAGCACGTATCAAAGTGGCTGGTCGAAAAGAAATTTGTTGAAACAATTATTAGATTTTGTTGACGGGTGCATTGCTGGAAAAAGCCATATAGCCGGTTGACACAACTCACCGGCTATTTATGGCTGGGCATGTTGTATGGCCAATTGTCTTCGTTTTGGTTGTTCACTTTTTCATGTAATGGAATACTGGTAAACATGTCATTAAAGACTCTGTTGTGAGCTGATTGTCATATGTCACTAGCTCCAAATGTGTTGCCACCAGAATAAAGTTGTCACTAGATTTGATGTTGCAAAATGATGCCTCAAAGTTGCTTCTTTGAAAGACTACATGTTATTACAACCTCTTGTTATGCTTGCTATTTGTAGCTTATCAGGGAATTGTTTTAGTATGATTGTTTCACCAACAAGACATAGGGGAAAGAAATTTACAATCCATCTCAAATCATAAAATTTTTTGATCAAATTCCTAGGCAAAGGCCAACCTCAAAGACCTATGTCTTTGCAAGATCAACATGGACCCCTTGATCATTAACAAATCCAAGGTAATGAATTTTAATCATGGCAAGAAAGAGCTTACTGATATTATTTTTGAGCTTATGTTTGGGCAATGTCTATAAAAATTGGCACTGGTGCTCTATGTGCAACTATAAATAGAGCATGTTTCAGCTGAACTAAACTAAACATATCAGTGAAGGATGGCAGTAAATTGTTCATCAGATTAGAAATTTGCTAAAGCATTAGTAATATCAAAAGACAACCAATCCTGTGAAAGGTATTTGCTGCGTCTTAAACACAATCTTCCAAGAATCCTTAGGTTGAGGGCTGCTTAACGATAGACTAACTTAAAATCAATGTTGGTTAACCGCCTTTCATTACAAACATCATCAATGAAAAAATATGGATGCTAGTTCTTCATTGTAATCATACTAAGGGACCAATAATCTATATATGAGCATTGCATATACTCCTCTACAAACAGTACAATAAAGCTTATGAAGAGTGATTAGATTAGGCAAATGTAATGGTTGAAACTTGTCTCTAAATCAATTCATGGACATGTCATTTCAGCTCATCTTTTTCCCATGATGAACTATTGTACGATAGTCCGTTTGGTATAAGTAAATAGGGAACAAACCTAATGGAGTGTTAAATTTTGCAATGTAAAGGGTATTTCATCTAGTTCATTGAATCCATCTCTATAATCTTCTCAGATCACGTTGACTTACTTTTATCGTGTAAACCCTATAAGTCAAGAAAGCTACATTTATACCAAATGTAAAAGACCACTGTAATTAATAACCTAAAAAATAAACCAATTTTTCTCACCCTCAGAGGAAACATGGTGTTATTCCTCTTCCCTATAAAATGCCCGTCTATAAAAGTGAATGTTTTTAACCCTATGGAACTCATTTTTATTGAAAGATCAAACATGTTGCCGTATTTCCCTATAAAAATTCAATGAGAATATGCATATTTGTTCTTTCATGCCGTTTGGGTCTAATGTAGCAAAAATAAAAAAAACAAATGGCCTAAATCAGAATAATAATTTGGTTGCAAGTGTCGAATGAGATGGGCTCCAGTGGTAAACCGTTGGCCTTTTGTAGAAAAAACCCAAGTTCAAATCACTAAAAGACATGTTAAGTGTAAAATTGAGTAAATTATGGCATCCATCTTTTGTGTGCAGCATATACGTGAAGAGGTGAGTGATTAGAGTGAATTTGATTGAATAGATAACCCTTGCTTACAGAATCTACGAGCGAAGTATGCTACTACAATGGTTAAAAAGGGAGTGATTTAACATGTAAAAATTAATTGGTTGCAGAGCTAGTGCATTGAATTTCTGTGCAACTTATATGTTGTTGTCATGTTAATATCAAAACAGAGAAATTTTCCACATCAAATTAGGACTGCAGACCATGCTTCTCACATTCATGGACAAAATGCTAATTATACTTCCCACATATATGTAGTCAAAAATCTTTTTACCTACTTACAGTGTGATTTGAAAAAATAAAAAACTCTAATTATGTCATGTAACCTTTTAGTATCCTGCACATAGTCAAATACCATGCAAGCACTGAGGAGTTGTCCTCTAATTGGTGAGGATTATGGTCTGTTTCACTATCCACCAAGGTATAAATCCCCAGAGGGAGGGTGAGAGCCCGGTTCGATCCCTGCATGATTTTGACGGAATGAATCCCCTAGACTTAACAATATAATCAAGGAAATTTTTGGTATAGGTCTGAGCTTCAACCTGTACATAAGAGCTGATATCTATGTAACCCAATTGTATCCATCAAAAGAATCCTAAATATGAAGAACAAATTCCTACTCCATTGTTAGTAAAATTCATGATCAAATTTGTTCGTTCGACAGTATGCACAAACATTTGAATTACATTACAGAAACTATAAAGGAACTGTGATCTGATGAAAAGGGGCAAAACCTACCGATGGGTATGGATTTAAATAGTGAAGGGCGTTTAAGAGTAAAGGAATAGAAAAAAGCCCATAAAGGTTTTATTTCAGACATTAATCAAGTGAAAATCTAACGAACATATACAGAAGTAATAATTTAAAGAAGTACTCAACTGAGTGGCCTAATGGCAAATTCCCCTTAATACTCTATGATGATTGGCTACATAGTGTAACAAAGAGTAGACTAAAGAATAGTTTTATCATGAACCTTTAGTCAAAGTAGCCAAAAGTGGAGACCCCACAAAGCCCATTATGTACCATCAAATAATAGTAAATGGTCACATATGCAATAACTTTGCTAATTTGATATTGATTTGTTTCTCACGGGAATCTATGTGAATGTAGAATTGATTGAAAAAGAGAAAAATAAAATATTTTTTCATGTCATTTCAATAAATAAAATTAACAATTGAACTAATAATTAAATTAAGAGTTGGAATTATATTTATTTGGATTAAATGTATCAAATTGAAATAAATCAAATAATATTTGTTTGTCAGAGGTGACCGTAGAAATGATTTGTACAATATAATTGCCAATAGTTCAAATAATTATGAGTGCAATTGCTGATGTCATCATAATAAGACTATTGGACACTATTAGCCAATAGAATATCAAGAAAATTATTTTATTATATTAAAATTGAAATTGAAAACCAAAAAAATTTAGAAAAGTTAATCAAACTAATTTAATTCTGTAGTCCCAATGGACAATTAAATAAAAATTAATAAAATTGCATGAATACATTAGTATTCCTGCCTACCTCAGGAACTAATAATATGAAATACTTAACTACTGGATCTAAATATAGTATACAAAACCATTTAAAAATTGAGGACCTCATAAATGAGATGTCTATTAAATTCATATGTTGCAATGATATGACGAGACTAATAAAGCAGAACACAGATTATATTGTCGAATAATATTAGATAATATAACATAGCTTTAATAAAGCTAGCATTTATTCTATCCATGATGACGATGTAGTGACATCGTCTACGCTCTTTACTATGCTAGATTGTCATACAACCTGGCGAATGGCCTCCAGTTCCACCGACTTGCCTTGGGTATAGCGAGGGCACGGCGCAAAGTTACAGTTGTAGCCAGACACAAGTTCTGCATAGTAAGAAAATGGATAATCTTCCGGCACGGTCAACACGCTATCTTTAGAGGATGAACAGACGCATTCAAATAAGTTTCCTCGTGGCAGCACCCTCAACGAGTACTGGTATGCTACTCCTTTGGTCAGTGTCTGTTATATAACACACAGAAATCCAGAAAAACCATCAATAATAAACTCATAGTTCATGCATTAGGAGGAAACGGAGAAGGGTATGTTGCAGAAAACAAAATAATATACCACAGTAAGAACCCAAACGTCACCAGGCGTGAGTGTCATGGTCCGAGAAGGTATCAGTGATGAACTGTTTCCCCTAATCAACAACACTCCCCCAGCATAATAGTTATCTTCCAGACGTTGCTCCACTACAAAGGTTACATTTACATCCTGCAGACACAACCAAATAGATATTAGGACCACGACACACAGTGTAAACCGGTCAAATAAAAGAAAACAACAATGATAGACGGAGAAGTTTCTCAGATTATATACCGATGCAGAGACTGTGAGAAGACTGAGCATACCCACAAGTAGGAGCAGCGGGAGGAGACATTTCACTCGAGCAGCCATGGTTTTTGCCTTTACTCAAAATCAGAAGAATCAAGGAATGTATGGCATGAATAAGTGTGAAGGGAATGGCCATTATATAAAGGGTAGTGGCAACCACGAGACATGAGTGGTAATGAAAATAACCTGTGCCCTATCAACTTGGGAAAGGAAAAATAAAAACGTGGAATAACTGGTTTGTAGGAAATTGGCTGTACGTTTTATCTTGGTAACTTATCTGAATGGTAGGCATGAGTTTTCCACAGTCCATAAATAATGAGTAGAGTGTTTTTGGATAAAACTCTGTATGTTTCTGCGTAATGGCGATGTCGGCACGAAATTTGGACTACCAATCTGCGTAAGTTTTCTCTTCGTAACATGTCAATAAGAAATGACATCTGGCATTGAGCATTGAATGTAAATAAACAGAGACAGAGACAGGATAAGTTTGGACTGCTAATCTGCGTAGGTTTTCTCTTCGTAACATGTAAATAAGAAATGACTTGTGGAATTAAACATTGAATGTAAATAAACAGAGACAGAGACAGCATAAGTGTAAATGGAAACATACAAAATTAATTTTTTATTGTTGAAGTGAATGATACTAAAGAGTACCGAATCCCATAAGATATGTCCAGTA
Source organism: Cunninghamia lanceolata (assembly GCA_027924645.1). Classification (NCBI taxonomy): domain Eukaryota; kingdom Viridiplantae; phylum Streptophyta; class Pinopsida; order Cupressales; family Cupressaceae; genus Cunninghamia; species Cunninghamia lanceolata. The sequence continues at coordinate 14,122,339 of BSBN01000892.1, forward strand.
ATGAAAATATGATGTGCCCCATCGGTTTAAAAAGTAAACATAAAAACCTCAAATAACATAAAACAAAATCATGTGCATATCATTAAACGCACGCTCGTAGTTGCAACTTGCTATCTTACCATTGTATGTTAACAGAAAACAACAGTCGCTTTCAAATTTAATTCATTTAGTGCCATAAAATCCACTAAACGCTAAGTTATCCTGGCATTTTATTCTAAACATGTGAAAATCGTACAAAGGACAATACCACAAAGGTCACACGTTTTGTAATTCCAACCACGCACGTATTGTTTTCATCTTTATCATCGTACAAAATAATTGCTGGCCATGACACATATTGAGGCTTTTTTCGTACGTAGTGACAAAAACATCAATGTAATACCTTTTTTCATGATTATCCTTTCCATTAAAATATTACAATATTGAAAAAAATTAAAAGTATGCTATTTTTATAATAGTTAAATAAATTTAGATCAATAAAAATAGTGTATAAAGTATGCAATTATCATTGAGGATATTTAAGTTATGCATGAAGATAATATTTAATCATATAAAACATTTATTTAAAGTGTTTTGTACAAATCTAAATCTTAAAAAGAATTAAATTATAAATTATTATTAGTATCTAATGTAATTATTAATTTATTTTCTAAAAAGCTCAAATCCATTTAACTACCAATTACCAAATTTTTGTTTTAGCCTTAAGATTAATATATTGTTAGTCCTTACCTTTGGCAAAGACTAATGTAATTATTTGTTCCTATATTTTTTCTTTAGAGATCATCCAATGTGAATTATCAAATTGGAATAGTAATGTTTGTGAAATTCACTAACTTTTTAAAATTAGTAAATTAGACCTTTGCATTTTCTCATTTGTGTAAGAAATTTTTTATGTAAGTTGAGTAAAAACACATATATTATATTAAAAATACATTTGTGGGCAACCAACCTTTGAACTAGAGGAAAAATTATTATTTGACATGCTGCCCACTACCTACTGTATAGACATAAATACATTGTATACACATGATTTCTATGGACATCTATATTTACCAAGACCCCACACACACATATATATGTCTACACAATGTAAACAATTGACTATAGACACATATACATAGAATACACATATATGCACATGCTATATATATCTAGGTATATATATCAATGTGCTTAGAAACAAAGGTTTACATTATGTGTATGTATGTGCTTCATAGCTAGAAAGGTCTAAATGTAGATTTCCTAGACTGCGAATCCTGTAGTGTTTTATGTCAATAAATGGCATTGGAAGGGTAAATCAAGGGATAATGTTGATGGCTAGAATAATTTTTTGTAATGGTGGGATTATAAAGCGGTCGGATATAGAGTGGTTTACCTTTGGTAAAGGTAAAGAAATGTTAAGAAAGAATTGAAACTAGAAATCCTGACAACCAAGGTAGTTACAAATGTTTCTTTGTACTTGCCTCTTTTACAAATGGTTGGCAATGGAGGACTAACTATAGTGCATCGTCAACATTAATTAAAGTTTTTCTCATGAACCTTATGTTGAAAAATTGATGCAAGTGTAGGAGAAAATGTGGTGACGAGAATTTTGAGAGGGGTAAGAGTTTTGAAGTTTGTTTTGCTTAATTTCCCCCATTTAAAATATCATGGAAAGTGACTCAAAGTAGTAAGAAGAGATGTAAACTATGAAATTTTGAGGAATGAGTGGTTCAAGGGTTTCTTTAATTTCTTCATACTTATTTACAAATTCAAAGTATTGATCACATAAATTAGTGTGAAATATAATGGTTTTGTATGCTCTGTGCATGCATTCTTTATTGATTGTAATGCGAAATTTTTGTGAAATATTTTTTTTATGAAATTTATGTGGCAATGAAATGTTTAGAGGTAACATGATTCTTTAATGGAATAATTTTTTATATCAAATGAGTTGTATTGATGATATGGGTGTTGTTTTAATTTTATGTATTTGCTTAGGTTATGTTAGTTAATCACAATGTTGGAGGGCTAAGCCTAAGTCATGCAATTCATGTGTTTTATTATAATATTATATTTGTAACTTATATTATTGCCATATGTTTTCTAGTGGGTTTTGTTCAACGAAAGATGTCCATCTGGCTAGTTATACATACATATACATGAAATTTCATTCATACGCATTTCCATGAAATAACATTCTAGAGAGAAAGATGACCAAATGGAAGTATTTATATTTATCTATTTTGTTTCAACAAATGTAGAGACTCCCATGGTATTTAGGTGTTAAATTCAATATTAACATGAAATAGATGAACAAAAATAGATTTATTAAGATTTTGATTAAATGGTGCATGACAAATCATGGTGATTGTAGCCATCACTTTTTTATGATAAATAGTGCACATTCTATATTAATTTATATACAAATAAAATACACTAGTTCACATAAAATATGGGTGGAATGGAATAACACCCCTAAAATTTAATGCAAAAGTCCACAAAAAAAAAAAAAAAAGTGGTCATACCACTATGTATACCAACCTTAGTTGGAGGAGGAGGGGAGTCACAATGAGGTGGGTTTCCCCAACCATTTAGACAATCATGACCATTAGGAATATCCCCCCAACCTATAATGGTGTTATCTTTTTCTTTTTATTCTTCATGATTAACAAGATCTATGTAATCAAGAGAAGTGGCTAGGTTTAATTAGGAGATTTCCTAGTGTCATGCTAGTTAGGGATGCCATGATCATGCTAAAAGGAAGAAAACTAGTCACATGGTAGATACCAACCATGAAGTGGGATGCATGGGCACTACATTTTGAATGACCATTGTCGCTACAACCATGATAGTGCCCATGTGGAGGGCAGGCATATCTACTAGTAGGATAAGGTGACACATTAGAAATAATGCATGGGGCATTATCCTTATGTGCAATTATAATTGTCTATAGGTGGGAAACCTTTAGAACAACATTATTGAATTGGTCTTGAATTTGCAACATGATATTTGAGTATACATGGATTTCAGTATATCCATATTTCCATTTCTCTTTCAAGTGACCTTACTTTTGGATGAGATTGGTAATGGAAGGAGAAACATAGATGTGTAAATGATATTCGTATTCATGTATCAAGCTACTTCATTGTGCCCTATTTTAATGCAAATCTTTTCATTATAGCACAATGGATATTAGCCATGTTTTCTATAGCCAACCTAGAAATTCCCCCACTTATGTACTTATCCAATCCTTGAATATTGCCCCCTAATTCATCATCTGATGTATTGTTGCATGATATAGTTTGAAAGTCCAAGCTACCAATCTTAATTGTTTGATTTTAGTAGCTTGCTCGTCTATATTCCATGGCAACAAATTGGCCACAATTGTTCCAACTAAAAAAAAGGGATATTTTCATCTTCAATAAATTCTAAGTAAATTCTTATAGCTTGGTTTATCTTGAACTAAGCGATTTCTTAAAATTAAGTAAATTGCAACTAAACTCTTGTATGCTTGTAACAAACGTTGGATGGATAGGACATTCTAGTGAAGGACACCCAAATGTGAGATTGTTGAGAATATTATCCCTCGCATATTTTGTGGTAGATTTAAGAAGTATAGTGAAGCCCATGGTGAGAATAGCGTATGAGAGGGATTGTTGAATTGAGTGGATTAGAGATTGCCCATGTATTAAATGATAGTTTGGGCAATGAGAGAATTGACATAACATTAGGGTAGTGGAAAGTTTATAAAATGCGGTTGAATTTTTCTTTTAATTTACCAAAATGAGCTCAAAAGATATAAGGACAAGTTTGGTTTCAGAGAGTGGAAAAGATTAAGATCTGCAGAGCAACTCAAACATTGGGATTTGTGCACATTTAAGTTGAATTGGAGTTATCCATTTTCTAAGCACTCAGAGAAAATTGGGGTTTACTTTTTCTATTTTTTTGGAGAGATTTTGAGCTAAATGGGCGAGATTTCAGAAAATTCATGACTACCTTGCCTGAAACAATGCTATATGCTTGGTGGTGAGTTGAGTTGTCTTTTCTTTTTGAATAATTTAATTCTTTTTCTTATTTTTCGAGGAGATCGAGACGGAAAAACAGGAATGGAAAAATAGAAAACTGATCACCAGATTATCGAAAAAATCCGATGATCTTAATTTCCCAACAACTTCATTCTTGTACAGATGCCTATCGGCTAATTAATTAGTATTATAATATTTAAATAATTTTAAAACATTTTGTAACAAGAAAAAAAAAAAAAAGTGATGTGACATCGATATTATCCAAAACAAAACAAAATATATAAATCTTCTATTTTCTAAGTGGTGTAATTGTCAGCACGGCTATTTATCACGTGAAGCCCAACCAAGGAAAAGAACCGAAAAGACTATATTCATATAATTTGAATGACATCTGTAAAGCTTATAACATTGTTTTCTTGGCGTCACACTTTAGTACTAGCCCGTCTGGCTCAACACAATCCGAACGTTTCCCTTCCCACTGCACGTTGGCTGATCACTACTGAAATTGACGCATCAAAATGTGTAGTCCTTGAAGAGACTTACCGACCCAACATTTAGAATGGCCTTCACTAACATTTACGGCCTTTAATTTCCAAGCACCACATGACCTTGACAAAGATTGAGTCGAGAGGCATGTTAATAATCCACGTCCATTGCATTCATTGAGTTGTGTTAATATTAAAAGAACTAAATGCTTAACTTCGATATCAGTAACGTTGTGAACGTAAAACGTACAGCTAATCTAATGACCACAAACCAGTTATCCCACGTTTTTGTTTTCCTTTGCCAAGCCAGTCTCCGGATATGCCCAATGTTGTTATCATTTCCACGCATATTTCCTGGTTCTCGGCTACCCTTCTATATAATGGGCATTCCCTTCACAATTATTCATACCATACTTTCTTTGATTCTTCTGACTTCTGAGCAAAGAAAAAACCATGGCTGCTCTCGTGAAATGCCTCCTTCCGCTGGTCCTACTTATGGGTGTGCTCAGCCATCTGGCAGTCTCTGCATCGGTATGTAATCTGAGAAACTTCTCCTCCTCCTCTATCGTTGTAGTATTCTTTCAAGATGGATTTTTTTTGGGAGTCTTAGTCCTAAGAAACTCATGAGATATCTATTTGGCTGTCTGCAGGCGGAACAAGTGAAAGTAACTTTTTTGATGCACCAAATTCTGGAACGTCCGGGAATGTTGATGGTTACTGCAAACACTTACTCAATGTTACGTGGTCGGAGCATGCAGCTGACACGTGGTGACGTTTGGGTTCTTACTGTGGTATATATATTATTTTCTTTTCTGCAACATACTCTACTCTGTTTCTTCCTATCGCAGGAGCTATGAGTTTGTCATTGATCGTTCTTCTCTTGGATTGTTGTGTGTTTTCTAATAGACACTGACCAAAGGAGAAGAATACAATTACACAGTGTTGGTATTGCCTGATGGGAACTCTGCTATATGCAAGTGTTCACCCAATCAAGTCAGCGAGTTTACAGTGCCGGAAGATTATGAATCCTCTCATTTTGTGAAAATAGTCTCTGGCTACGACTGTAACGAGGCTAACTGCACCCTATCCGAAGGGAAAAGCATGGACCCTATCCGCCAGCTGTATGCCAGTCTCCCATAGTAAGGCTGTCGTGTAACTAGTAGACGATGTCTCTCCATACTACTATAAATCGTCATCCTTGACCGAATAAATGCTAGCTTTTTAGAGGCTATGCGATATTATCTGTAATATAATATGTGATATTATCTATTTATATGCAACTATCATTTGTTGTGCTTTGTTAAATTCACCATAATAACTTTTTCTATGTCATAATTTCATCATTTTTATAAACTAGCATGTGGATCCATATGTTTAATGGGTAATAAGTTGTATTGTGAAAGTAGAAAAATTATTAGAACTAAATTTCATGTAAAAATAAATATGATGTCTATTGTGACACAACACTATCATAATATTTTATATTTATGTTAGATAAGAATTTACCAAATCATCAATTAATTTTACAATTTTTTAGTTGTTACATTTTTTTGTCCTATTAATTTATAAGTTATTGAATATATTACTAAATTATGTTATCATTACAAATTATTTAAACTATTTCGAGTAAGTGTTTTTTGTAACCATTTATGTTATTGTGTTTGTATATTTTATTTTACTTAAATTAATGTAGGAACATTGTGTAACATGAAAAGGAATATTTTATATAGACCACCAAAAATTATATAGAATTATAGTTAAATATATATCTAATCTATACTATACATTTTTAAAATAATATATATTTTAACATTTGAAAGGTAGCTTTGAATAGATAGGAGTCAAAAAAATTGTTTGAGAGGTTTGTCCAGGATCATCAAATTTATAAATAAAATTAAAAGTCACATGCAAAAGTAAAACAACTGTATTACCAAGAAATTGAGATATTTTAAAATAAACCCTCCACCCTTAAGTATTTATGGATATATTGATCTATTTTTTTTAATTTAAGAAGCTTCAATTTAAATAAATGTGACACTATTTTCCACCTAATAAATCCCTTATAACTTGTGAAATCATTTGAATGTTTATAAATTACCAATAACTAAGTTATAATTATTTTTCATGTTTGTAAATTATCTATAACCAAATTATAATTATTTTTTAATAAATAAGAAAATTTATTTTCGGTGTTTAAATGGAATTGCACCTTTAAGAGAATAATTAATTACTAGGTGGACTTTCTATATAGAAAGGAATTGCAAAGTCCCATGCTTTGATTTCAAGTGTTGCTAGGAAATAAACATTATTTTGTGAAGGTTGTATTCTACCTTTGATACCTTTGTTTGATATCCTCTTAGAATTGAAATGCAAAGACCCCTCTAAGTTGTTAATTCCACACCAATAAGACTTGACTTATAGCATGCACTACCACCATTTTCACATGGCTTTAATAAGGGAAATTGAGTGGAGGAAGTCAATAGAAATGAACAATAGGTGATTCCGATAATGAAAAGAATTAATTGTATTTATCAATGATACTGAAGGTACATGACATGGTGTAGAGGGCATGGACTAACTTCATAGTGGGTATCTTTAATACTGCAAATGAATAAGCTACAAGAAGTACTCAACATTGTTGAAACATAAAGATGGTAGAATCCCCTTAAATTTGATTTTGTAGTACATGCAAATATGTCACAACATAATCAAGCACTTTTTCTATCCAACAAAGATCTTGTGAAATAATATGAAACTAAAAATGTAAGCCTTATGTAGAATTAAATTGCAATCAAGTACACTTGCTATGTAGGGATACACATAGGAAGCCATCATGAAGCTGTAGTCTTTAGGGATCAAACCAAGGAACAAACCACCGCAAGGGAATGCTCGAGCATGAGTTTGCATAAAGAGAGAGATAAAATGATTGAAGAAGATGCTCCGATTGATATATTACAATGAATTAATGAATATTTTACAAATGTCTTATGTTGGCTTATATAGCTATACATTCCCAATTAACTACCCAAACTTGTTATGGGAATAACTTCCCAAACTATAACTATTAAATTATTATGTGTCTAAGTAAACTTAACCAAGTAAATAAGTAAAAACCTATTTACTCTAACACCCCCCTTAAGTCAAACTTAGGGAGAAGAATTATTATGCAAGACTAATATGAAGAATGCAATATATGGGTCCTGACAACTAGGCCATGTTAGGTACCAATACACAACTAATCATGCAACTAAATCTCTCACAAATAGAGAAAAGGAGAAAACCTTGTGGGACAAAACTCCTCTCCAAAAAAGAGATAATGCAAGTGATAGATCATGTGATGTATGGAGGCCTCCACAACACCCCTTAAGAAATACATCCATCTTGAGAATTCAATCAATAGCCCCCAAAAAGGAGGGAAAGAGAGAGACTATATAGCCCCTCCATAATAAATAAACTCTTGCAAGAATGGCAAGTGTCTAAAGGAAAAAAAAATCCAATGCTTACAAACCGCTTGTCTCCCCTTAGGAAGAAACACAACCGTGTATAGATGTAGGTATGCTTCCCATTCAAGATATGCTTTGAAAGATGGAAGAATGAAGAATGCTGATAATGTCTTTAGAAATTGTTCATATGCCTTCTTTTCCAAGTAGAATAATGATGCCACAATCCAATCAGGTACATCTCCAATTAAAAAAGAAGGTGATAAACTGGAACTATGTGGAAATTGATATAGAAAAAATTTCAAAGATGAAAATACTGAAATGTGTCCTCTAACCAAATCTGAAAGACAATGATGGTCCTATTGATCAGGAATGATGGAAGTCTAAATCAATGACTCTAGATATGAAGCCAATGGAAGTGAAGGTGGATCAACTATCTTTGAAGAAGAATCAAGACCCTCTGAAACAACCTCAACAATAGTGTCAAAAGACTCCATAGTATCACAATCATGGGTTATCTTCTTTGAAGAAGGAAGATGCGCAATAGGATCATCTGGTGAATGGTTGAATATTAGGATCTCCATATTATTCCTAAATGTGAGTCTAAAGAGGATGATGACACTCAAAATCAACAATAGATTCCAAAATGTGATCATCAAAATGCATAAAAATGACTCTTAAGACAAGATGCCTATTGTTTTTCCAAGCAAATTTCTGATGAGGAGGGTTAGATTTAGGAACAAGATTATACAAATATGGCAACAAATGAATCCCTCTAATACAAGTAATGATGCCATCCATCCATTTTTCATAGTTCCCCCTCTTCAAGATTATCAAAGAAGAATGAAATATAGAACCCATAGATAATTATGAAAATTTTTAAAATCTCAAATATAGAACCATCACATGAATGAATAAACTTCAAAATAAGATATGCAACTGAAAACAAAGTCCCCTCATAAATCGTACCTCTCCAAGTGTTAGGATATCCAAGTTATCAAGCAAATGCCCAAAAAGCATAAAACTCAATAGATAGTACCTAGCATTGAACTGGAAAAAGCACATGCACTAGATAAAAGAGCTCCTCAATAGCTTTTTGATGCCACACTAATGATAGAAATCGGAGATCAAGGCACCAAGATATGAGCTTGGGCAATAAATACTCATAGATAATGAAATCAGTGGATTGACCTGCACCACTACGAGGTTGGCAGAATCACCATTTCGATGATATATGGAACTCGAAATTATGACTTTGGACGCCCAAGATATCCTCTGAGTAAAACATCGCTGATATGGAGCCCACTGAATAAAAGAGGGGCCCAGATTGAGCCCTCGAACAGATTGACCCTTGGTCATGCACATGACCTTCTACTAATAATGAGCAAAAAAATAACCTATGAGGCTAAAATTGGAGCACCGTGATTGGGTGCAAAATGTGGGGCTCATTGATTGGGCTAGTTGATATGTTGGCGGGATATCCTCACCAACCGATATGTCTCCAAGATAAATCACCAAAAACCAATATGTAATGCAAGTCTTAGTCACCACCCAAGTGCACAAACAACAACATATGCATGTCACACAAGCCAGCAGGCGCATGGGCATGAGCCTTTTACAAGGGCTCACAATTCCAATATGAGTGCTAGGCTATATAAAGACCAAATAACTCCTCTGCCTGGCAAATGTAGGGCTAAAGTCCCTTATATTGCACCCGAAAAATTGCATACGGACCCACCCCACTTTCCTCTATGCAAACCCTAAAAATGGTAGAATTTATTCATAGAATATGGATTCTTTCTAAGATGTATTTCTCAACCAATTCTAGAGAATCCTCTAGAAACATGCTTTTTCCCTTATTCGTTTCCCTTGTTGCTATTGTAGAGGTGGTCGAATGCCAAACATATTGCAATGAAACTATGAACTATGAATCTCTCTTTCAATCATCCTTGAGAGTATCCTCAGATTGGGCAATAACATTCTTATAAACCCAATTACTTAAATCCTTTGGTTTAAGTCATGGACAGAGTAAGCGTATTGGAAGAAATTTATGAAGACGGTTCTTCAGACAATGAGAATTTTCTATCAGATGTTGAAATGGTGGATGCTTCTGAAGATGACCATAAGCAGTTCTGGGGAATTTGATTTTCAAGAAAATTTACTAGAGAATGATTTAGAGAAAACCATAAGCAGTTCAATTCATGTTACTAAGGGCATGCCTCACCTTGCCTCCACAGGAATTACCAGCAGCATGCACAAAAAATAGTTCCCAGTCACCCAACGTCTTTGTGCAGATGTTAATGGGGCTACCAACCTCTAGATTCCACGTGAGGAATTTGGCGCATTGGTCTCTCTATGGTGCGGCCTTCAATTACTTCTGCCTAGATGACCATGATGTTCTTAAGCAAAATGAAAATTTTGATAAATTTTTAAATGCTGAAAAAACAATAATTGACCATACTGCGAAAATGCAAAAATAATGCTAGGATAGAGCAAGTATATAGCATGAATATTGAAATTGATCACGTTGATATCTTGAAGACCTAGATTGATGCTTCCCTTGATCTGATGCAAGCACGAATTGATGCCGATGTAATAAATCTCTTCTCTAACAACACAATTCTCCAATACAAGCATAAAAATCTTTGGTTCAGGCTTGGATACCATGTAGGGATACACATAGGAAGCCATCATGAAGCTGCAGATTTTACAGATCAAACCAAGGAACAAACCACCGCAAGAGAGAGCATGAGTTTGCATAAAGAGAGAGATAAAATGATTGAAGAAGATGTTTCAATTGATATATTACAATGAATTATTGAATATTTTACAAATATGTTATATTGGCTTATATATCCATACATTCCTCTGAATTAAATACCCTAACTTGTTATGGGAATAACTTCCCAAACTACAACTATTAAATTATTATGTTCCTAAGCAAACTTAAGTAAGTAAATAAGTAAAAACCTATTTACGCTACCATTCTATCTAACCATTTTTTTTTTTTAAATGATACAAAATATATGCATTTTGTTAAATACAATGTTTATAGGATAGAAATTAGTGAAAGAACATTTATTGTAAAGTAGTAGAAAAATAATTAGAACTAAAAATCATTTATCATAGCTGAAATTCTATTCCATTTGAAATTTATTAGAAGTAAATTATATCATGTCTAAAATTTTGAATTTGGTATTATAGATAATCTCAAAATGAATGCACCTTAGAGGGTGTGCCAGAATTGAAAAATACTTCCTGATAGAATTTGAAAGGTTCCATCATGAAAGGGCAAGTGAATCAATGGTGGAACATCTTACTAGCGACAAGTAGGTTAGATAAGTTTTAATATTAGCCTATCCAATATACTCATTAATGTACATATATTTCTTGGTAGAAACAAATGCAATCCTTATTGCAAAGTAGAAGAAAAATAATTAAAATTAAAACCTATGTAAAAATATGTTAAATGGCTCAAATAACTCTTGTACCTGATCATGTACATACACTCCAAACTCTTGGGAATGAATCTACACATTTACACTATTCAATAATTTGAGCTATTTAAATGAATACCAGTTCAATCAGTATTTAAGAAAGAAATAGACTTCATTAATTACCACTTTTTGGTAGGAATGAAGTGTAAAATTACTATTAACTATTTGATTGTTGAAGTGTGTGATGTTTAAGAACTGTGTAGAGAGATGGAACATCTTGTATACAAAACATCTCTACATAGTATACTATTTTTTATTGTGATTGGCATAGTAAGATGAAATAGCTAAATAAAAGAAATATCCCCAAAAATAGTGTTTTAGTCCTAAGGTCATAAATTGACAATATAAATTAAATTAATCTTATTCAATATTTTTAAAGAATAGTAAATTTGAGAATACAATTAGTACATCATCAAAGAATATTAAATCTATGAATGAAAATAATATAAAATTAGTCAAATTATTAGAAAATATTTCCACAACTGATCAATTGTTAGGCTGGGCACAAATATAAAAAATTAAATAAAAGTCCCTCGCTCTTTTGACATTAGGTAGCAGAGGAGGGTGGTGTGGTTATCTCATCTTTGGTGTGATCCTCTCACATAAGGAAGATTAGTGTCACTAGTGAGATCCATTTGAGCATAATTATCAAATATATCATGAAAGATTAATTGAAGCATAGCTTAAAACATACATCAAAAACATCTCCACCAAGCATTGTCCTTGCTCCACCACAATTCTATTTCACCTACATAAATTCCTTTCACTAGAAGATTTTTTTGAATTGATTATCTATTACCAAGGAAAAAATATCAGGTTACAATATGATTTAGATGCCCACATTGGGAAATCAAAGTTTAAGGAAACTACTGTCCATCCAACTAAATCAAAACAAAAGATACATATGCATAGTATTAACTTTACCAGTCACAAAATAATGAATAAATTACACTAATATTGGTCTCACAACTCAAAAAAACATCAATACATCATATATCATATTCTAATTACATCAATTGTTGCATCTTTCTTTATAGCTATCAATCTTGTAGGTACCAATTATTGCATAAGTGTTGTCATTGATGTCAACAATGGTATGCAGTGCTGCAGTGTTGAAGGTTGGAAGTGATTAGCAAAGGCACCAAGACTAGAAATGTTGTGAAGAAGAAAGTAAAGTGATGTTCATATGTCGAGATGGTCAAAGAAGCAGACAAAAGATGTTGATTAGAAGTTGTGAAGTGAAGAAGATGGATCAATATTATCTATACACAGTCATACCATAACTTCTGAAGTTCATGTGTAAGTCCATTTCTTTGATATGTTGAGAAAATGATGGTGTTTGAAGTGTTTAATGAGTTGAGATGGATTCATGCTATATGTTGGTATTATGAACTCATGGTACCTGTCGCTTGATGAATAAATTTATAAAAAGATTGAAGGAAATTGTCTAAATGAAGTCCAAGACAGGAAAGGTGTTATAGGCTAAAAAGATTATACCACATTTTATCGCATTTGAAGATATGGAGCTACGGAGTGAACAGTTGGCTAGGTATTACACTGTGATACCTATGTTTCAAGTTTGAGGTCATAAATTTTACCATAAGATATTTTGGAGACAAAAGTGTGTAGATAGTGTTGAAACAAGGTAAGTGCAGCCACAGGGAGACAAGAGAATGTTCTGCACTTCTCCACAAATGAAGCTATGATATTGCAGTTTGGAGGATAGGTAGATACGAGTATCAAGTATGCATGTCTCAAGATTCAAGTGTTAATATGTATCACAGTTACTTCTCTAGAATCAGTAGTATGATGACATGCCTTAGTGCTAATTAATGTAAGTAGAGGGGGATTGTTGAGCCCACCGCAGATCACCACACAATTGTATTTGGCTTTACTGATTGAAATATAAGCTCATATGGCTAGTTGGTATGTGCAGTTTAAATCTCAAATGTTTATGATCATTGCAAGTATGTATTTTAGTGTTTTATCTTAAGACTATGTAAGCAGAGTTTGACAATGACACCAATATCAAAGTTCAAGTGTTTGTGCCAACATGAAATATCCATAAATGATAAAAGAAGTATACATGAATGTTTTACAAGATATATAATGTTCATTGTGTGGTCTAAATGATATGATTTGTCCCCTTCAATACCACTTTTAGTATGGAGCTAAATGTACGAAAGGGTAAGTGTTTGCTGTGTTGACCTAATATATGCTAATGGTTATGCCGTATGATTTGGAGTGTGCACCAGCATGGAAGAGTGTGCCAAGATAATATAGGACCTGATTAAATCTTGCTCTTGAATCGCATTGGAATTTCACTTAATGCATATGTTTGGGAGCTGAATGCTATGACCTTTACATGTTTCATGCTACATGTTTCATCTTAGCCGACTAAGGAGAAAGACATTGAAGCTTGCGGAGGATATAAATGAAAAACCAAAGTTGTTGACTAATGAAGGTGATGTTTATTAAGTGATGATATTGATTTTGTTCAAATAAACTTACCATAGAAGCAGAATTAATGATGAAATGTTGACATGACTAGTTTGATATTGTTGTGGAGGCAAGTATTCGTGAAGTTATGGCGGAGAAGAGTTTATGAAATCATTTAATTGTGGAAAAGGTTGATATAGTAGTTATGCAGAGGAGAGATAGCTGTGTAGAGGTTGAAGTGATCAGCAGTCAATTTGTTTGAGTCAGATACGTTTTGTGCTATAGAGATTGAAGAATTGTTGTGAAAAGATTTTAAATGTTGTAACTATTCAGGGAGTTGCAACTTCCTTTTGGTTGTAGCCTATAAATAATATTTTAATCTTGTTTCTATTTGTGAGGCTATATTTCAACAGTACATCCAAGCAACTTGATCATCATGGTTTTGCCCTTCTAGGGTTTTCCATGTACATCTAGTGTTACTGATGTGTGCTTCTATTTCATGTTTTAAATGCTTAAGATAGTTTGAATTTTGTTGAAAGAAAAGAATTTGAATAAGTACTGATTCACCCCCATCTCAATACTTCTGTGTGTTCAACAATTGGTATGAAAGATGAGTTCCTCAAATGTAGCCTAACAACTGAGGTAGATCTTGGTGTCGAACACATGGGAACAAAAGTAATGTTAATTGGAAAGAATCCTCTGGAAGTTGATGAAGATATGATAGTATGTAATCTAGAAGATTGTGTTATTGATTTTGAAGGAGAACTTATTTTTTCCCTAGAAGATTTGGATGTAGCAAGAAGTGAAAATGAAAGAATATAAGATCAAGCTCATAAAATCAAAGGAATCAATTTCTAAGTTGAAGCTTAAGTTGAAGAAGGTAAGAAGGTTGTAGATTGTCTAAATGATAAGATGAATGATAAATCAGTTGAATAAGACATTGTTTCTCTAAAGAAAGAATTAGAGAAAGCAAAGGATTTGATAAATAAAGGTCTAAAACTGAAGAAAAACACCAATATTGTTGATGAGATAATTAGTGTTAAGGTAAATTATGCATAAATATGAATGAAATCAATAATACCCATATCTCAATGAAATATAGAAATAAAGAAGGTCTAAAACAATGAACAATACCTCAACAAACCTCTTTACTTAATGGCTTCCATTGATGGCCTATCACAAGTGATCTTGTGTGTGAATATGCCCTCAGAAGGTGCACTTCCTTACTATTCCAAGATGTCAAGTGGGAATAGTCGTGATAGTTTATTACAATGAAGATGAGCTTCACAACAATGGTAATGATGATATGGTAACAAGTTGATCGCAAGCAATGAAGGAATGACTTAGGTGCCAAAGACGTGTTGTAATTCCTGTAGAGTAACAATACTAAAAGCTTAGATGAATGAAATGGAAGAAGAGGGTTCAATTTATAGGCTTGTGAGAGAGAAGATCAACGGTATAGAAGACCTGAGAGAACGTGTGTAAATAGAAAGAAGACAAGTGTCACACAAAAGCTATTTTGTTTGAGTTAATTGTTTTCTTGTGTAAAGATAAGATTTGATTTTGTAAATTAGAAAGTTTTTTTTCTAATTTAAGAGTTAGTGATAAAAACAAGGTTGATTGAGTGAGTTAACTCAACTTGTGATTTGCTTTTGCATGATTTGAGAGAAATTAAATAATAAATTATTTAATTTTGTGTGCATGAAGAAGAAGACTTATTTTTAGAAGATTTGGAAGATATTTTGAGAATTTTGATGATAAGAAAGTAAATTAAATAAATAGATTTATTTAATTATTTTTGCATGCTTTAGAAGAATATATAAAATATTTGATTATATTTTATTTTTAGAGATTGAGAGAATTAAATAAATTTAATTGATTTATTTAAATTTGGAAGAATGAGTGACTTAATTAAATAATTAAGAATTATTTAATTGTTTGGAAGAATTAAATTAAATAAAAGATTTTATTTAATTTTGACTTTACAAGAGGTAATTAAATATTTTGATATTTAATTAACTTAGAGGAATGTGAATCAAATAAATAAATTTGTTTATTTATTTATTGATAGAGGAATTAGAATGAAATAAATATTTAAGAATATTTATTTAGACCAAGTCGTGTCATTTTTAGGCATTACATTTTGCCCCTCTTTGATGTGATGTTCGAGATGATGAGATTTGTGTCGAGTAACATCATTTCAAAGAAGTTAAGGTATGGATAGAAGAAAAAGATGGTAATGAAAAGATAGGATGAGGATGCCCCCTCAGGAGATTGGACGGGGAGAGAGTTTCAAGGGTGCGAGACAGACAATCTCACGATGAAGAAGGTTGAAAAAATAGGTTGGGGTGACGAAAATGGAGAAAACAGGTCATGGTTCAACGAAACGGGAAGAAACAAGCTTAGGAAGTAGTCCTGGTCACCACACAACCAATTAGGATTCACTTGCTATATATAGGAGTTGGGTCGACAAGACAAGTCATTTGCACACTTGGCTTTTGTTGATAGGTCCTTAAGAGCTTAGGAGAGCACAAGAGCATCGAGTAGTTGAGATAGATATGGATATTCCACACGAGGAGCACCACTTTGAGCGAGTCTGACAGTTCGATCGGCCAGCTGATGCAGGACCACTGGTATGTAGTTCAAAAAACCTCACCTAGGGTCATTTATTAGTGCAATAAATGCTAGGAAAAGTTTAACTAGGATAGATGTGCCGATCTGATATGGTTTGATGCATTTACGGTATGAAGTGGCGCATGCAAGTTGGCTTAGCATTTGATATGAAAAACTACACATATGGTATAAAATGGTGCATATGTCATGTGACTGCACTTTTATGTTGTCTAGCTACGCATGAGTGGAAAGGTGCGCATGTGTCAAGAAACTACACATGGATGACATGTTACAATGTATTCATCGCGAAGCTGCACTTGTGATATGGGACCATGCATTTACTCAATTTGGTGGCGCATTTGCCAAAAGTGGCACATTTGCTGTGAAATGGCCCATGTACCCTCTAATTCAGCACATATGCTCTAGGTAGTTAGCTTACTTAACAAAATTGACTCGATTGGCATCTTACTCAATGCGTTAATTGATAAGCGATCTCTGAGATTGTAGGAATCTAGTCAAGAGATGTTTATGTTATTTTAATCAATTTGATATGTTAAGGAAGTGATATGATGCTTTAGATAGTTTTGAGTAGTTATGCAGTTTTGGTTGATGCATTGCTTTGCTTGATTGAAGGAGGACATCTGGGATGTACTTATGTCATGGGAGTAGTTTCCCTTGCCATTGTTGTAGCGGTACATGCTTACTGAGATTGATCGAGAGGCTCTTGGCACCATGGGACTTGATTACGTGTGCTTCATGCGTGAGGTTCATGTGAACCTCAGTTTGCTAACTACTGCTGTAGAGGGATTCCATAGCAAGGATGGGACCTTTCACCCACCTACTAGTGAGATGACGATTACACTTGAGGACATTTATAGGATCATGCATTTGTTGATATAGGGTGAGCTAGAAGAGTATGATCCTCAGCGGGATGCAGGACTAGCAGAGTGTAGGTGAGTATTTGATGACCCAGAGATGGAGGGATAGGTTATCTCTTTGCAGGATATTCATGACTATTATGACTACTTCCTAGGGATAGTGGCCAGATTAATCAGGGGTGTTGTCTGCCCTGATAGGAGGTTTCATGGCTTCCCTATTGGTTGGGGTCAGGGTATGGAGAGGATGATTATAGAGGGTACCCGTTTTGCATGGGGTGTCTGTGTTTTGGCACATCTGTACCATGATATGCATCAAGTGGTATACCACAGGGGTGCTAGCTTGTTGGCAGGTGTTTCTCTTTTACAATTTTGGCTATGGAAGCATATTGTGATCACTTAGCTGATATGCGTGTTTTCTAGGTAGAGGGGCAAGTCTTACAGCTATGGGTATGCAAGAGTTATTTCCTAGTACAAGTTGGGAAAGCTTGAGTACTGGAGGCACATGCTGGACAATGTAGATAGAGTTGTTAGGTGCCCATATCTAGATAGCGAGCACTGGGATGATGAGGATGATGAGCTGCCCTACTGTTGTCAAACTTGATGGCTCATTGGAAGGACACGGTTCATATTGGAGAGACAAATAGTTAGCCAGGTTTGGAGGCAGTTTGGGAGGACACAAGGCATGCCACAGGGGCAAGCTTAGTTTGCGAGGACACATGCAAAGAGGTTCAGATGGGGCCCGATTGCTTCATATGAGGAGGCATTAGCAGAGTTCCAACAGACTCCTTATGTGGCTTGGCCGATGAGGAGGGGGGTCATAGATGCAAGGATGACTTCTGATTATGAGGAGTGGTTAGTAGCTCATCTATTCCTAAGGTACTTAGGACCTGGAGAGTTGGTGCCTCGTTTAGATGACGAGGACTCATAAGATGAGGACGGTGCAGGAAGGAGGAGGAGATGTAGGAGGGGGAGAGGAGGATAGGGGGATGGGGATGATGGAGGTGATGGAGGAGATGGAGGAGGAGGGGGTAGAGATGGAGGTGAGGGAGGAGATGGAGGTAGAGGGAGGTAGAGATAGAGGAGGAGAGCTGGGGAGGGACCTTTCCAGCAGCAGCAGGTAGTGTAGCCACAGGTTGCACAACAGGTTGGTCAACAGATATAGATGCCGACACCATAGTAGGTGCCCAAGTAGTTAGGTCAATAGCAGGTGCCCTAGTAGTAGGTGCAGGGATAGGGTCAAGAACAACAGGTCCCTTAGGTTTAGGTTCTGTAGCCTGATTTGCAGCAGCAGACCATTATTACATTGTAGGGATAGGTGAGACATCTCAGGGCTCATCTCAGAGTGGCAAAGTCTTGGAGAGAGTCTAATGCATGAGTACTATCAGGGCTCACGGTAGAGTGGGATGCAGTAGAGGTGAGGGTATGGGCCTTGAGACTAGAGAGAGACGCGGCCCTAGCCACCTTGGGTATGGATGGGGCCACTGCATTTTTGGTTACATAGGTACAGTAGGGATAGGCTCAGGTACACCAGCTATAGATGCAGATTGCACAGATGCAGGGTGAGCTTGCTAGAGCACAGGCTCAGAACCAGTACTATAGAGGATTGTACCACAGGGTGGTGCTAGTGGATCAGAGGGCACCTAGTTTCTGGAGCCAGTCAGTAGTAGGTACACCCTAGAGGGTAGGTGGATCACAGTTAGGAGGGTTAGTGATGGGCCCACAATAGTTTGGGGCTAGTAGAGGATGGGAATGAGAGGGCAGTGCCGGGAGTAGTGTTCCACGACAGCAAGGCTAGCCTATACACCTGTATCAACTTTGGTTTATGTATACATTTTTTTATGGCTCAGATAGCTTGACATGTAAATACCTGTATTATTTTGTACTGAGACATGTATCATTATTTATGCGATGTATACACTTTATATGATTTTGACTTAGAGATGGACTTTGATATGTTGTACATTTGGACATGGTTTATGTTTATTTATATGATGATGCAACTATTGATGATCTCTATATGTAGTTGTTTATACTATATGTTATGGATGCATTCTATCTTTATGATGTTTTATATGCGATGCACCTATTATGATACTCTATATGATGTTATGTGATGTCTTGATGGATGCACATTTATGTTTTTGACACTGATGCTTAATTATAATTCTAGGACTCTGATATGATGATGATCTAATGCAGACTTAGATGATTTCATGTATGCGCCTAATATGTAAATGTGAATGTTATCTATATGATTATGTAGTGTTATGAGATGATCTACATGTACTTGTCTATGTTTTTGATTTTTCTATTAACGCTATGGTATGATGCAAATGTATATGCGTGACCTAATGCACTTATTATGTATGCAAATGATTTATTCATGTTAATGACTATCTCATGTGATATGATATGCAACTTAGGCTATGTTTTTTGTTATGTTCAAATGTACTCAATCAACACAAAAATGACACAATGATAGATAGAAGACTGACTGATAGAAGAAATGACTTAGTAGAAGGACTCATAAGCTTTTATTTGTATTGATATTCTACATAGGAATTTTTTATTGCATGGAATATGGATGTAAATGGATATGATATGGATGCAAAATGGTTTTTCCATCTTGATATTGCAAGTATATTTGAAGTGCTTATTTCGTCACTGGGTGATTTGTTTTTGGTACTTTTTCTGAATGTTGTAAGTTAATACAAGCATCTAGGTATAATTGAACCGAGATGACCTAAGTATTGCTTACATGGATTTTGACTTAGCAAGTTAATACAAGCATTGAGGTATAATTGAATCAAGATGACCTAAGTATTTCTTGCATATCAATAGACAAGGATTGCCCCCTTTCATGTTAGACCTCTGAAGTCCTCGATGATCTTTTGCTGATCATGTCGTTAGACAAAATTCATTGCATTACTAAAGATTAATCCACAAACAACAGACAAAGAAAATGATTATACCCCCATCATAGTATCTCTAGCTTTTGGCATCCTCGAGTAGCATAGAAAGACATAATAACAAAAATCAAGACTCTATAAGTTAACTGGATCAAACACAAAACGTTCTTGCATTTAGATGTGTTTTTCTTGCCATATTTAGATAGAATCAGTTTGAGTGCTTTAGGTGCTTGTTTGCTTTGCTATGGATAGCTCACTTTCTGATGTTGCTAACTGATATGCCCCTGATCCATAGGCAGCAATGATGACATAAGGACCAAGCCAGTTGGGCTCAAACTTACCTTTCTTTTCCCAATCTAGTTGATTGCAGAGATTTTTCTTTAAGTACTAGATCACCAACATTGAAGACCCTTGGATGGACCCTATGATTGTAGCTTTGTGACATTCTCTATTGATATGCCTTGAGATGGTTAAAGGCCTGTTGCCTTCTCTCTTCTAACAACTCTAACTCTTGCAATCTGGAAACTCTATAGTCTTCATCAGTAATGAGACTTTTTAACGACACTCTTAGAGATGGTAACTCAACCTCGATGGGAAAAATGGCTTCTGATCAATAGACAAGGGCGTATGGGGTAGCACCTGTGGGAGTGCGTATACTGGTTTGATAGGCCCACAGGACGGGATTCAATTGTATGTGCCAATCACGACTAGCATCGTTGACAGTCTTCTTGAGGATTTTCAAGATTGTTTTATTGGATGCCTCTACTTGGCCATTACCTTGTGGATAGTAGGGGTTGGAGAAATGGTGTTGGATTTTGAATTTGTCACAAAGCTCTTGTACATCCTGGTTCTTTAAAGGTCTTCCATTATCCATGATAATGGATGAGGGAATTCCATTTCTGTAGATGAGGTAATTGAGGATGAATGAGGCAATCTGTTTGCCTGTGACATTTGTGAGTGGAACGGTTTCAATCCACTTGGTAAAATATTTAGTGGCGGTAATTATGAACTTGTGGCCATTGGATGATGGTGGGTGAGTTTTGCCCACAAGGTCGAGTCCCCATTGACAAAAAGGCCAAGGTGTCGTTAAAGTTCAGAGCTCTTGAGCTGGTGCATGTATCAGGTTTCCATGTATCTGGTATTGCTTGCACTTCTTCACAAACTGATATGAATTGGCTTCGATGTTTGGCCAATAGTATCCCAAATGCATGAGTTCTTAGCTAAAGAAGGACCACTAGAGTGTGTTCCACAAATTTCTTTGTGCACCTCTTGTAAGGTGGTTTGAGATTCTTCCCATTCTAAACATCAGAGTAAAGTACCATCCAGACCTCGGTGGTATAGGGTGTCAACGATAATGGTATAACACAAGGTTTGACATTGGTTAGAAGACAAGTCAGGCAGTAGGGTATTATCTTTGAGGTAAGTGTAATCTTACTGTACCAAGGTGAATTAGATCTGAATAATAGGTATACGGAGTGTGTTTCAGGAAGATCATAAGCTGGTTGCATAACTGACTCAGCCAAGAACTCATATAGTGATTCATTCTCTGGGACCTCGAGGAGTGAGGCAATGGTTGCCATGGCATCTGCTACTTTGTTTTCAATACGTGGTATTTTCTCAAAGGAGATGATCACAAAGTACCCTTTAAAGTCATCAACCATACACTTGTATGGTATTAACTTGTCATCTTTGGTCTGATAGTCATTGTTGACATGATTGATTACTGGTTGGGAGTCTCCATAGACATGTAGCTCTTTTATTTTCCATTCTGCTACCATTTTGAGACCAATGACCAAGGCCTCATACTCTGCTATATTGTTTGTGCATGGGAATAGCAAACTGTAAGACTTAGGTATGGTGTCTCCATGAGGAGTGACCAACATGATTCCTACCCCCAATCCATGGTTTGTATAGGATCCATCAAAGTAGAGTTTCCATGAGTGTGTTGTGATACTGAATATGGCTTCATCTGGAAACTCAAATGTCATTGGTGTGGTATCCTATAATGGTTCTTCCACTAACTGATTTGCAATGATTTGACCTAAATGATAGCCTTCCTTTTTACATACTCAATGTCATATTCGCTTAGGAGCATTACCCACTTAGCTAGGTGACCTGTTAGAGTTGCCTTACTCAATAGGTATTTTAATGGATCTATCTTTGCAATAAGATTGAATGAATGTGCTAGCATGTAATGTCGTAGTTTTTGAGAAGCAAAAACCACAACAAGACATGATATTTCTATCTAAGAATATTGCAGTTTGTAGCCCACCAATGTGCGACTGATGTATTAGATAGCCCTTTCTTTACCTTCATAATCCTGTTGTGCTAATAGGGAACCCAAAGCTATTGGCGTAGCAGATATGTAAAGTAATAGTGGTTTGCCTTGTATAGGAGGCATTAAGATAGGTGGATTCATAAGATACTCTTTTAGTTTGCCGAATGCTTCTTTGCACTTCTCATCCCATCTAAATGGAATGTTTTTATGTAAGAGATGACTGAAAGGTTGGCACTTGTCTGCTAGTTGTGATATGAACTAATGGATTGCTTGTAACTTGCCTTGTAGAGACCACAATTGAGTGATGTTCTTAGGCAATGGCATTTCCATGATAGCTTTGACTTTAGAACGATCTGCTTCGATCCCATTTGTTGATACAATGAAGCCTAGGAGCTTGTCAGAGGTAACTCCAAACACACATTTATTTTAATTTAACCTGACTTTGAAGTATTCCAGTCTCTAAAATACCTTCTCTAGTACATCTACGTGGGATTCCCTTATTAGTGACTTTGCAAGGATATCATCTACATAGTCCTCCATTGTGATGTGCATAATATCATGGAAGATAGTGGTCATAGCATGTTGATATGTTGTCCTGGTATTCTTTAACCCAAATGGCATGACATTCTAGCAGAAAATACCCCATGGACAAGTGAAAGATGTTTTATGTTGGTCTTTAGGTGCTATCCTGATTCAATTATATCCAGAGAAGCCATCCATGAGAGATAACATGGTATGCCCTATTGTCAAGTCAACTATGATATCAATATTGGGAATCAAAAAATCATCCTTGTGGCAAGCTTTGTTAAGATCTTAGAAATCATTACATAATTTGACTCTGCCATTAGGTTTGGACACTGGCACTATGTTAGATACCCACTCTGGATAGTCTATTGCCCTGATGAACCCTACATGCAGTAGTTTCTTGAGTTCCTCTTTTACTAGTAATGCAATATGTCGATGCATCTTTCTGAGCTTCTGCTTGACTAGTTTGACCCCAAGATCTAGTGGAGGATGATGTAGAATCAAATCTAGATCTAAACCAAGCATATCTTCGTATGACCAAGCAAAGTTGACTTTCTTTTTCTTGAAGAATGGTACAAATTTGGTCTTCTCTGGTGGAGATAGAGACTTTGCAAAGTGAATGATCTTAGGACTATCCTCTGTTCCAATGTTGACAGGTTTTGTAGGTTCCACAACAATCTGAGACTTCTCCTGATACATGTCGGTGGGGAGAGTTTCAAGCCTTCCATCGTCTGGTGCCTCGGAGAGGATTTCACCATTTGATGCGTCCTTTCTTTTTACTATTTTGGGATATGACACTGCCGCAGAATAGTTTTATCTATTAGATCCATCTTTGATTTTTATGTTTTTATGACTGGAAGGCTTGGCACCCTCTCCAAAATAAGCCACGGTATTGAGTTCAATAGCGAAGCTAGCTTTATGATCTCCTTTAGGTAGGTGGTCCCTAAGTTCCATGTATTCAATATAGGCATCATCATTTTGGAACATGTCTAGTTGTGGGGTTCCTTGTAAATTCTAGTCGATAAGTTCAAGATGCACAAGGGGAAGGGGGTCGAAAGATAGATTTGATTCATTGGGTGTGATAGTTTGAATGTATATGCGATCAAGATTCATATTGGTAGGGATAGGATTTGAGATGGTACTTTCCTCCAGATTGCTTATTGCGATGGAACTCTAACCTTTCTCGAAAGTTATACTTTCAGGAGTTGGTGAATCAGAATCTAATGGTATATGCATTAGTGTTTGTCCCTCATGGTAGGGGCTATAGGTTTGAATGGTGTCAATTCCTTTGTCTTCATAGGAGTGCTCTGTGAGTTCATCCCACTCATACTCGTTAGAATCTGTGTCACTATCTTCTTGTAAGGCATGGATCTGTTCCACAAAACAAGCATTGGCCTTAGCTTTGCCTTTGTACTTGTATCCTAACCCTTTTGTAGTTCTAGCCAGTGAGGATGAAGATGGTTGGATGGGTTCTATAATTCCTTCTTTTCTTAGGCCAATGGGGCCTTATCCTTCATGACCCATTCTGTTTAGGATAGACTCACCATGCCCATAAATTTCTATTTGGCTCTTAGGTGGTTCTTGTTGTGTGTTATCTTCCTCTGTGTAGAGCCATTGCAAGACATATCTATCTTCACTCTCATCTAATAGGGTTCCCCATTTTACAAAGGGAGCTTTGGCAAGTTTAGGAGAAGCAGATGGTTTTGGAATGTACTTAGGTGTTGGTCACCCAAAGGATCTTGGAGATAGAGGCAGTTTGGCTAAGTTGAGGCTATGCTCAATAGAGTATTCCCCTACCCCTATTTCTTTGGTTGTGATTTTCTATTCTTTGGCCTTTGATGAGGAAGCTTCAGAGGTAGCATTATGCTATGAAATGGGGGATGTAGAAGCTCTATTATTGGGAATGATGTAATTAGGTTTTTAGCAGATAGTGTTGTAGTGCTGGAAAGGATCAGGATCACCCTGGATGGTGATCTGTTTACCATTATGAGAAAATTTGATGCATTAGTGATAGGTAGAAGGAACATCTTTCATGGCATGGATCCAGGGTCTACCTAGGAGGATATTATAGGCTCGTTCCCTATATAGGACTTGGCAAACAATATCCTTTATCACCAGTCCAACTTGTATTGGTAACACCACTATTCCTTTAGTAGTTCTTGTTGCAAGTATGGGCCTAACCAGTGTTGTTAGTGATGTCAACATACTCATGTTGCATTAATGAGAAGGATTAGATGAGCTGTGTGCTAAGGATATTGAGAAAATAAGTCTCAATTAGGAACAGTGAAGAATAGTGATGACAAGAAGGTAAAAGTCCTCAATAGGTTAAGGATCAGAGGATGCGGTTTAAAGGGTTTGTAGACATAAGTCTTGAGATGCTCCAGTCAAGATTTCAGAGGTCCGCATGAAGATCTGAAGAAGTTATGGTCACTCAAGTAGAACTGGTTCCGACAGGTGTTCAGAGGTGACAGAGTGCCACAGATAGGTCCAGTGAGATCCAAAATTTCATTATCCCGTTCTGCAGATTTGAGGGAGTGTTGACGATGTTCCTATGAAGTATCAACTAGATTGGTTCATGGGTTGAAGGTCTGGAAGAGCCTATTCACTTGTGACAGTGATGACAGACTGTGTTCTTGAAGCTCCGGATGAAGGAGAGAAGAATTCTAGTAGGATGATGAAGTGTAGATGTTCTTAGTAATACAGGGAAGGTTATGATGATCATTGGATCATGTCCAGTTCATGTTGGTGGTCCACATTGAAGTTAGAGTTTGCATTTGAAGAATAACCATGGATATTGGTGTTCTTCTTGAGACTAGCTGACCGGATGTATTACACGTCTTGCGGATGTTCTTGTAGGTGTTTGTCGACTTAGATGATTGTTCCTAAGTTGATGCCTTGTATAAATAATGGATTGTGAATTCATTTTGTAGTGTGCCTTGCGGTGATGAGTGTGTGGTAGCGAAGAGAAGTGCGAAAGGCAGAGCAGAAGTATTGGGCTTAAATCAAACTGATTCAAGCATGATGAAGATGCTATTCTCCAGTTCATAAAGGTGATACTTATTCCTTTGTAGACAACGTGTTTCTTATAGGCAGTGATCCCTAATTGGCATGTGCCATTTTGTTCTTTCTATTCTTTTAATAGATAATACATTCTTGGGTTAATCACCCCGCAATTTTTCCCTTAACCGAGTTTTCCATGTCAAAATCTTGGTGTCATATGTGTTGATATGTTTCTACTTTTGATTTGAATGCTTTATGATTCATGATTAATATTATGCTAATCACTAAAGAAGATTCAAGTGTTTAGAAAGGAGAAAGTTTCGCACAACTGATTCACCCCCCCTCTCAGTTATATGCCCTAAGTCTAACAATTGGTATTAGAGCTAAGTTCCTCTAAAAGGAGCTTAACTACTTGAGGAGATCTAGGATGTCATCATACAAGAAGGATAGTCCAAAGTTTGATGGAACCAACTTTTCTCTTTGGAAAGGTTGCATGAAATGTTACTTGCAGTGTATGGGAAAGGCATACTGGTCCATGGTCACAAAAGAATATGTACCTCCACAGGGTGGTCCGACAACCCTAAATGAGATCACAGATGCTGAAAATAATCTGCGGACCAAAGAGACTCTTCTAAGTGAATTAACTGGCTCTAAGCTCTCAAATGTTATTGACCTACCAATTGCCTATGAGATCTAGATCAAACTGGTACTTCTGCATGAAGGAGATGAGTATGTTAAATGTGCAAGGTTATAGAGTCTAAAAGGGAAATTTAAAAAACTGAAGATGAGACATGATAAAAATATTACCACTATTATGCTAAGAGTGAATGAGCTGGTTTGTGGAATTAGAAATTTTGGTGGAGTCTTGGATGAAAATGAGATTGTTGGTAAGATTCTCAGATCCCTTCCTGCCTCTTACAAAATCAAGGTTGTTGCCATTGATGAATTCAGAGCCCATACAACTATCACAAGAGACCAATTAGCTGGCAAACTGGCTACTTTTGAAATGACCGAATTTGGAGATGATCCCCCCAAAACTGAATTTGCATTCAAATCCAGTGCCTTTGTAAAAGGTAAACAAGGATTTGATCAGGGAGAGAACTCATCAAGGAAATTGTCATGGTATGGAAAAGCAAGAAAAGACCTGGAAGAAGAAGAAGAAGTAGAAACTGCTCAACTTGAAGCCCTCATTGCAAAGAGACTGCCAAGAGGATCCGGTAAGTATGAAGGAAAATTGCCTTTTAAGTGTTTTAACTGCAATAAGATTGGTCATTTTGCCTCAAAATGTCTAGAAAGATTTTCAAAGCCAAATCCTAATAGATCAAGGTTCTAAAAGAATTGTTACTATGTTCATGAAAAAGATGATAATGAAGGAGTAACAGATGATGAATCAGAGACAGGAAAAAAATCCAGAAGTGAATGGGTGTTTATTGCCATCAAGGAAGAAGAACCGATATCCTCTGTATCTATCAATCATAAATTTATAGAAAGAGCTCTGGCTGCCCAAGTTGAAGAAAAGAATGATTGGGTCATTGACAGTGGTTGTTCTCACCACATGACAGGTGACAAGAATAAGTTCATAGATTTGGAAAGGTATGAAGGAGGAGTGGTGAAGTTTGGTGATAATTCTGCTGGTAGAATCAGAGGAAGAGGAACTATTTCTTTTAATGGAAGAAACAAAATTGGTAATGTACTATATGTTGAAGGTTTGAAGCACAATATTCTTAGTGTTGGATAGTTGGTGGACAAAGGCTATGATCTCTGATTCAAGGATGGAAAATGCAAAATCTTTGAAAGATCTGGAATAGAGATTGCATCTGGTACTCAAACTAAAGGTAATATATTCCACTTGGTTGGTACTGATAAAAGCTGCTTATCTGTTCAAGTTGATCAGAGTTGGTTATGGTATAGAAGGATGTGTCATGTGAATTTTGATAATATCATCAAGATAAGCAATACTCAGGCTGTAAGAGATCTTCCAAAATTGGTGAAACCTACTAATAGCTTGTGCAAGGAATGTCAGTTAGGTAAGATGAGCAGAGTAATATTCAAAAGCAAGGAACTGTCTTCTACCAGACTATTGGACTTAGTTCACACTGATCTTTATGGTCCGGTAAGAACCAGAAGTATTCAAGGTGATAGATACTTCATGCTGCTAATAGATGACTATTCCCAGATGATGTGGGTAACCTTTCTAAAGGAGAAATTAGAAGCTCTTGAGAAATTCAAAATATTCAAGGCTATGGTAGAGAATGAAACATGAATAAAGTTGAAATGTCTGAGGTCTGATAGAGGTGGAGAATTTACATCCGGTGAGTTCATAGAATTCTATGAGAAACATGGAATTAAGAGACAATTGTCTACTCTGAGGACTCCATAGCAGAATGGAGTAGTGGAGAGAAAGAACTAGACCATCCAGGAAGCATCTAGGACTATGATGATGGAAGCAAATGTTCCTCAGATCTATTGGAGAGAAGCTGTCAGCACTGCAGTCTATACTCTTAATCGAGTTCAAATCAGAAGCAATACCGGTAAGACCCCTTATGAACTCTGGTTTGGCATTACTCCTACTGTAAGATATTTCCGAGTCTTTGGTAGCAAGTGTTACATCAAAAGAGATGACGATTTAGGCAACTTTGATGCTAGAAGTGATGAAGGAATATTCTTGGGTTACTCTACTCAAAGCAAAGCATAACGGTGTTATAACTAGAGACTAAGAAAGATGATAGAAAGTACAAATGTGAAGGTTGATGAGGGAATAGAGAAACCCTCAAGGTTTTATGAGTATGATGAAGATGATCAGAATGGTGTTCTAGTTCAAGGAGCTCAATCCTCTCTTGAAAGTTAGATTCAGACTGATCCGGTAAATCAGGAAGAAGAGGTAGGTCTGAATGAGCCTGATCAAGAAGCAGAAGTGCATGAAACTCCCAAAGTTCCAAGGTATGTAAGACTAAACCATTTTGAAGATCAGATCATAGGTGACAAAAGCAAAGGTGTGCAAACTAGAAGGAAAATTGCTCAAAATTCAGATGAATATTATTTAATTTCAAAGATTGAACCTAAGACAATAAATGAAGCCTGCAATGATAAAAATTGGACCAAAGCAATGGAGGAAGAGTTGATGCAAATTGAGAAAAATCACACTTGGGATCTTGTTCCTAGACCTAGAAACAAGAATGTGATTGGGACCAAATGAGTCTTCTAGAACAAACTAAATGAAGTTGGTGAAGTAATCAGAAATAAAGCCAGATTGGTATGCAAAGGCTACAATCAAATAGAAGGAATTGATTTTGAAGAAACCTTTGCTTTGGTGGCAAGAATTGAAGCAGTCAGATTATTTATTGCATTTGATGCCTTCAAGGATTTCAAGGTGTATCAGATGGATGTCAAATCTGCTTTCCTGAATGGTGACTTAGAAGAAGTGTACATTGAACAACTGGATGGATTTCAGTTATCTGAGCATGGTGATATGGTCTGCAAATTAAAGAAGACACTGTATGGACTATAGCAAGCCCCTAGAGCCTGGTATGAAAGACTAGACAAACATCTTTTGAAGATTGGTTTCAACAAAGGTACTGCTGATAGTAACCTATATTTCAAAATTGATCATGAAAACATCTTGATTGTTGAAGTATTTGTTAATGATATCATATTTGGAGGAAGAGATAGTATGTGTAAAACCTTTGCAAATCAAATGAAAAGTGAGTTTGAGATGTCAATGCTCGGTGAAATGAATTTCTTCTTGGGTATGTAAATTACTTAGACAAAGAAAGGAATTTTTATCTCTCAGACCAAATATTGAAAGAATTGTTGAAGAAATTTGGAATGGAAGATTCAAAGCCAATGAACACTCCCATGGCAACCAGATGTATGTTGAGCAAAGATGATGACTCTCCTAAGAAGATCAGACAAAGTATAGATCAATGATTGGAGGACTATTGTATCTCACTCAAACTAGACCAGATATAATGCAGGCTGTTGGTCTTGTGGAGAGATTCTAGGCTGATCCCAGAGAATCTCATGTCATGGCAATCAAAAGAATTTTTAGGTACTTAAAAGGAATAGTTGAGTATGGTCTATGGTAACCTTGAGATCATAATTTTTCTCTTCATACATATACAGATGCAGATTGGGCAGGAGATGTGGATGATAGGAAGAGTACAAGTGGAGGAGCATTCTTTTTGGGAAAAAGGTTGGTTTCTTGGCTAAGCAAGAAACAAGAGGCAATATCCCTATCTACAACTGAAGTAGAATATATTGCAGCAGCAGGTAGTTGCACTCAAGTTTTATGGATGAAGCAGATGCTAAGAGATATTCAAGTAGAATAAGAGGAGCCTATCACAATTTTCTGTGATAATTCAAGTGCAATAAATATTTCTAAGAATTTGGTGTTGCATTCTAAGACTAAGTATATATCTATCAAGTTTCACTTTCTGAGAGAGCAAGTGAACAAGGGTGAAGTCAGATTGGAGTATGTGCCCTCCAAGGATCAGCTTGCAGATATTTTTACTAAACCTCTTCCCAAGGACTCTTTTGAGTATCTCAGGGAGAAGTTTGGGGTTATTACCCCTCCAGTGATGAACTAGGATGCACTGATGTGCATCAATCCAGTGGATATCACAGTCATATCTTGTGATCCGGATTGATGATAAGGGTGCTTCTACTTAGGGGGAGCAACTGGTATGTTATGAAGTAGTGAAGTTACAAGTATGAGCCCTTTGCCGTTAATGTTAAAGAGGGAGAGAAGACATGTGAAAAACAAGTGGTTGCTAATCAAAGGGGGAGCAATAAAGGAAGAGAAGACATGTGAATAGTTGTTGCTATTAGAGGAAGTTGTAACAGCAAGGAGAAATTCTTATCTTGATGGTTTTTCACATTATATGTTGCCATCAATGACAAAGGGGGAGATTGTTGCAAGTATGGGCCTAACCAGTGTTGTCATTGATGTCAACATACTCATGTTGCATTAATGAGAAGGATTAGATGAGCTGTGTGCTAAGGATATTGAGAAAATAAGTCTCAATTAGGAACAGTGAAGAACAGTGATGACAAGAAGGTAAAATTCCCCAATAGGTTGAGGATCAGAGGATGCGGTTTAAAGGGTTTGTAGATATAAGTCTTGAGATTCCGCAGTCAAGATTTTAGAGGTCCACATGAAGATCTAAAGAAGTTATGGTCGCTCAAGTAGAACCGGTTCTAACAGGTGTTCAGAGGTGACAGAGTGCCACAGATAGGTCCGGTGAGATCCAGAATTTAATTATCCTATTCTGTAGATTTGAGGGAGTGTTGAGGATGTTCCTGTGAAGTATCAACTAGATTGGTTCATGGGTTGAAGGTCCGGAAGAGCCTATTCACTTGTGACAGTGATGACAGACTATGTTTTTGAAGCTCCGGATGAAGGAGAGAAGAATTCCAGTAGGATGATGAAGTGCGGACGTTCTTAGTAATTCAGGGAAGGTTATGATGATTGTTGGATCATGTCCAGTTCATGTTGGTGGTCCACATTGAAGTTAGAGTTTGCATTTAAAGAATAACCACGGATATTAGTGTTCTTCTTGAGACTGGCTGACTGGATGTACTACACATCTTGCGGATGTTCTTGTAGGTGTTTGCCGACTTAGATGATTGTTCCTAAGTCGATGCCTTGTATAAATAAAGGATTGTGAATTCATTTTGTAGTGTGCCTTGTGGTGATGAGTGTGTGGTAGTGAAGAGAAGTGCGAAAGGTAGAGCAGAAGTATTGGGCTTAAATGGAACTGATTCAAGCATGCTGAAGATGCTATTCTCCAGTTCATAAAGGTGATACTTATTCCTTTGGAGATAGTGTGTCTATTGTAGGTAGTGAGCCTCTTATGAGCAGTGTGCTCGGGCAATGATCCCTAATTGGCATGTGCCATTTTGTTCTTTCTATTCTTTTAACAGAGAATACATTCTTGGGTTAATCACCCCGTGGTTTTTCTCTTAACCAGGTTTTCCATGTCAAAATCTTGGTGTCATATGTGTTGATATGTTTCTGCTTTTGATTTGAATGTATTATGGTTCATGATTAATATTATGCTAATCACTAAAGAAGATTCAAGTGTTTAAAAAGGAGAAAGTTTCGCACAACTGATTCACCCCCCCTCTCAGTTGTATGCCCTAAGTCTAATAGTTCTTTCCTCTTCATCGTAGGCCTTAATATTGATATTTTTCATTGGATCCACTACATTTTTAGAGAACCCCAATATAAGAACTACCTTGAGCATGCAAATATTTAAACCGACTCCTCCATCAATAAGAACCCTTTTGATGAGGTGTTTATGAATGAAGGCGATGATATGCAAGGGTGTGTTATGGGGCTGAGACACTGAAAGGTCATCCTGTTCAGTAAATGAGATTGTGCTAGAGGAGGTTAGATTTCCTACCATGGCTTGAAACTTCTCTTGGGCCAAGTTCGTTGGCATAGTTGTTTCCACTAGGGCTTTATCGAGAATTTCCTTGTGGGAGGGAGACATATGTAATAACTCTAAGATAGATATGTGGGTAGGAGTTTTGTGAACTTGGTCTATGACACTATACATATGGGAGTTAGATGGAGATGGTGACGACCTAGGAGGAAGCGTGTTTAATGTGACTTTACCACTGTGGGTGATGATGCTGCAATCAATTTTGTTGGGTCCTAATTGTTGGTTGAACGTGACCACATAGACTTGTGGGATGTGTTCCGATATGCAGTTGACAGTATAATCGAATGGTATGCTCACATAGTTAGCATTTTTGTTTCCATTGTTTTGATTCTGCCTATTGTGATTGTTATTGTTTTTGTTTTTGTTGTTATTGTTGTTGTATAGCCTATCGTGATTGAGGAGTGGATCCTTGTATGCCACATGCATCTCGTTACAAGTATGTTCTTTAGTGCCTACCTAATTTTGGTCAATTATGTCTTGAATGACATGTTTGAGATACATATAGTTGTTGGTCATGTGGCCTTTTCCTCTATGATATTTGCAGAAATTAGTATCTTTCCAATAATGAGGTTTTATTTGAGGTCCATAGTTGCTAGTTGGTGGAAGAGTGATCTCATTGTTGGCCAATAGCTTTCTTAACGTAGACTCTTGGGACTCCCCTAGTGGTGTGAATTCTCACCTAGGGTTGGAGTTGAACCATGGCTTTGGCTCATGAGAGAAGGTTTTATTTGGTGTAGCATTGTTTGCTTCTCCTTTGAGAGTGAAGATTGGTTGTTGTTTGGGAGCCGCTACTTTGGCATCAACTACTCCATCATTGACGACATTTTTGCTCTTTGTCCAAAACTTTGACTTGTCTATGGTCTAGTTAGAGTTAGGGGTGTCCTTGTACAACTTTATTTGCCCCTTGGCGATCATAGCTTTCTAAATAAATAGCCCCATCTCAATGACTTTCAAAAATGAGGTAGGGCATTGAATTTGGATTCAGTAAATCAGATTGGGGTTAAGGTTGTCGACAAACATCTCTGTCAATTGCTTCTCAGGTACATCATATGAGTATTTGCTCGTGAGTTGTCTCCATCTTTGTAAGAAAGAGGCGAAGGATTCGCCACCCTTTTGCTTTGTATTGCATAGGTCAAGCATGGAAACTTCATGTTCAATGTTATATGAGAAGTGTGTGACAAACTTGTTTAGTAACTCATCAAAAGTTTTGATACCTGGTGGAAGTTATGAGAACCATTCCATGGCTCGACTACCTAGAGATATAGGGAATAGTCTCACTAAGAAAGTTCTATTGTGAGTCACTTCCATGCACGCGGCGTCAAATTCCCTAATGTGATCTCTTGGGTCTCCTTTCCCTTTGTAGTTGTCAAACTTAGGAACTTCGAACCGAAAGGGGAAGGGCACCATGTTCAAACTTTTGTCAAAGGGATATGGTGTGATGTCTTCCAAGGAATAAGTTTTAGTGGTTGTTCCTATTTTGAGATCTGTCATTTGCTGTGTTAGGGCCTCGATTTGTTTTTGCAATGTTTCTATAGGTATGTTTGAGTCTGCAACTCTCTTTCCTTTATCCTCACTAGTGTGGTTTTCATGAGTTTCCTCTACGGTTTGTTTCAGTTTGTTGAGATCAAAGTCTGAGGGGAGTTTAAGTCCTAAGTTTGAAAGATGAAGAAAGTACGTTTGAGGGTCCTCTGTGAGAACTTTTTCTAGCATGCGTTGAAATTTTTTATCTTGGAGGGTTCCTTGGTAATCTTCATGAGAGGTTTCCTCATCACTGTCATGAGGGGATACAATGTGGTTGGGTGTCCTAGCCATTTCAAGTTGTTTTTGGTATTGGGATCTAGTTAAAACCATGCGAGGTGATGTGGGAAGAGGTGGGGTGAAACTAGAGATTTTGGTAAGGTGCTGGTGTAGGTTGGTAAGAAGAGGATACTTGCGGTGCTGAGATTCGAACAAGGGACTCTTTTGATCAATGATTCCAAGTAAGTTGGTCGACGCAAGATGATAGCCACAAGTAAGAATATCTGGTACCCATTTACTGTGTAGAGACTAGTCTTGCACCAAGACAACTAGTGAAGTTCTGTGACCTACTAGGGTTTCTTGATGTAAATAATCTTAGAAAGGTCTTGCACTAATTTGATATGGAACTTTTGACTTTGTTTTGGGAAAGATGTGGTAAAAGGTGGACGAGACGTCCGACAAAAGAGAGGGTATGCTATAGAAATGGATGGAAAAGGTGACTACACAGTAGATCTAATTTTAGAAACTAGAACAAAGCTCAAATGGGTATCAAGATATGCTAAGAATTTTCTCTCAAAAGCTCATGAAATGTTCACTATTGTGGATGCGCAGGTACAGAAGTACTGAAACAGAGGATATATGCACAGGAAGTCAGGAAAAAAAACACAGTTCTGGTAAAATTTAAAGGTGCAGGAATAGATGATAAATGCATAGCAAGTCAGAATGTATGCGCAATAGGTCGAGGTAAATGCACAGCTTTGAAAAATAGATGCACAGTTCTAGTTTTCTTGAGTATTTTTGCAATTTTTTGACACGTTTTTTTGGTGTTTTTGGTTTCTTTGTTGCAAGATGGTCTTTTTGATCTGATTTTCTTAATTATGGCATGAAGAAACAACAAACATAAAGAATGTTTTCATGGCTTTTTAATTTTTTTGTAATTTTCTGGACTCTTTTTGACTCAAAGAAAGTACAAATCCTAGGTTGGAAAAAATAATATTTGTTAGATCTCCTAGCTGTGCATATTCAAAGAGGATAGCTTCAGGATCTTGGTAGCACCGGCTCCTCTCCATGGTACACACTTCTCACACATACCAAGATCTGAGTTTCCCAAGGCTCATACCCCCATTGAACCTTAGGATTGTCTCTGCTATCTCTACTAAGAACCACAAGAATCAAGGCGGCTTTGAAGGTCCCACCTGTGATGGGTAAAATGGGATAAATAAGTGATTTACTAAAACCCAAAAACATCAATGGAATGTGCAAGCAAAAAGGATTTAAAAATAGGAAAGTAATGATACTCACAACCTTTTTACCTTGCGATTTCTATTGTTCGCCTATTCCCGTTTGATCTTCGGTGATGAAATGCAGCCCTCAGGAAGCTTGCTTCCTTGCTTCAAATCCTCAAGATGGCAAAAGAGAAATGGCTTGGATACTTGTAGTGTCTAAGTTGAGCTTCAACACAACATGAAATGGATGGTAAATGGTATGAGAATGGGGGTGCCAATGGTGCACTATGGTTTCTGCAGCATAAGTTTACTTGAAAGCTTGATATATGAAATAGAAGAAGGTTGTATTTATAGACTCATGAGAGAAATGATCAATGGTGTAGAAGAAATAAGAAGATCAATGGTAGAGGATGTTTGAGAGAATGTGCGTGAATAGGACATGTGTCATAGAAAAAGATGTTTCATTGAGTTAACTGCTTTCTTGATGAGGATGAGTATTTATTTCTTAAATTAGAATATATTTTTCTAATTTTAGAGTTTTGTTGATAAAACAAAGTTGCTTTAAATTAGCTAACTCAGCTTTTGCTTTTGTATGACAAGAAGAATTTATTTTTAGAAGACATTGAAGATTTTTTGGAAGATAAGAAAGCGTAATTAAATAAATAAATTTATTTAATTACTTGCACATGATTTTGGAAGAATAAGTAAAATATTTAATTATATTTTATTTTTGGAGATTAAGATTTTAATTTAAATAAATTTGCATTTTGTTTAAATTTGGAAGAATGAAAGATATAATTAAATAATTAAAATTATTTAACTATTTAGAAGAATAAAGTTGATATAGATGGAATTAATTAAATAAATGTAATTTATTTAATTAATGAGAGGAATTGAATCAAATAAATAAAATAATTTATTTATTTCTTGATAGAGGAATATTAAGATGAAATAAATATTTAAAATATTTATTTAAGTAGAGTCATATCATTTTTAGGTGTATACATTTTGCCCATGTTTGATGCAATGTATTTTATCACGTTGTTTCAAAGAATAATTTTTTTTGACAATGATACCTACCTCGGTTTTTGCCTCTGGTACAAGTTTAACGATAGGATGCCTCCTTGGGAGATTGGATGGGAAAAAGGCAGAAGGTGTGAGATGGACAATCTCATGAAGAAGAAGGTGGAAAAATAGGTTAGGATGGAGAAAAATAGGACATGGTTTAGAGGAATAGATATGGGAAGTAGTCAGTTGCCACACAATCAGTTATGGTTCACTTGCTATATATAGGAGCTGGGTCCACAAGTTCTATTCATTTGCACACTTGTCCTTAGTTGATTGGTCTTTGAGAGCTTAGGAGAGTAGAGGAGCTAGAGCAGTCAACAGAGAATGGATATTTCGCATGAGGAGCACCGGTTTGAGCGAGTTCGACAGTTTGATCGGCCAGTTGAGACAGGACCACCAGTATGTAGTTCGATAAAACTTGCTAAAAGTCATTTATTAGGCCCATAAATGCTTAGGAAAAATAGCTAGGATAGATGCGTAGAACTACAATTCGACGCATATGCGCCTTGAAATGGTGCATATGCTACGAAATTGCACATCTGAGTGATCTATGTGCGCATATAGGCTAGGAATTGGCGCATCCATTGTGGAACTACGCATGTGACACTATAAGCGGCGCATGTGCCAGAATAGCGCATACACGTCAAGGATTGGTGCATTCACGGTGAAGTGGCACATCTGATATGGATTGACACATTTGCCACCTAGTTCGGTACATTTGCACTAGGATAATCAATTGACTTAATGAAATTAACCTAATTGGCACCTTGATCGATGCATCAATTGATAAGCAATCTCTGAGATTGCCGAGAATCTAGTCAAGAGATGATATGCTATTTTGATTAATTTGATATGTTAAGTCAATGACAGGATAATTTGATTTCTTTGAGTAGGTTTGCTTGGATATTGATTTCTTTGACACTATGCTTTGCTTGGTTGCAAGAGGATATCTGTGATACCCTGATGTCATGAGAGCAATTCCCTTTGCTGTTGTTGCAATGGTATATGTTCACAGAGATGGACCGCGATGCTCTTGGTGCTATGGGTCTACATTACATTTGCTTCATGCCCAAGGTTTGCACGAACCGCGGGTTGTTAACTACAACGGTGGAGCGATTCCACAGCGAGGATGGGACATTCCATCTATCGACTAGGGAGAGTTGGTAGAGTACAAGTCATAGCGCGATGCAGGATTGGCTGAGTGCAGACACATTTTTAATGACCCAGATCTAGTTGAGCAGGTGATTTCGTTGCAGGACATTCATGACTACTATGACTACTTGAGGATAGTGGCAGGATTGATTGGTGGCATAGTATGCCCCAATAGGAGGTCACATGGCTTCCTGACTGGCTGGGGGAGGGTGCTGGAGACTATGATTACTAATGGGACTCGGTATGCATGGGGTGTGTGCATGCTAGCACACTTGTACATGTATATGCACTAGGTTTTGTATGACAGAGGACCCAGTTTGTCAGTAGGTGTGTCTCTTTTGTAGTTTTGGTTATGGGAGTACATAGCTATCACACAGCCGATATGTCTTTTTCATAGGCAGAGAGGTGAGTCCTACAACTATGGATATGTAGGCATGATTTCCCAGCACAAGCTAGGAAAGCTTGAATATTGGAGACACACGCTAGATAATGTGGATCCGGTTATCTGGCACCCATACCTAGACTGTGAGGTATGGGAGGATGAGGCTGACGAGTTGCTGTACTATTTCCAGACTTGGTGGCTTATTGGTAGGATGAGGTACATATTAGAGTGGCAGATTATTAGTAGAGTACAGAAGCAGTTTTGGTAGAGTGCAGGGTAGGCCATAAGGGTAGGCATGATTCGCGAGGACCCATGTAGAGAGATTTAGGTGGGGTCCCGTGGCATCGTATGAGGAGGCCTTGGCAGACTTTCATCAGATTCCCCATGCATCTTGGCCCATGAGGAGGGATATAATAGATGCGGGCATGACACCAGAGTATGAGGAGTGGTTTGCTCCTCATCCATTTCCCAAATATTCAAGACCTAGAGAGTTCACTCCTTGTATAGATGAGCAGGATTCAGATGACGAGGGTGGAGCTGGTAGGAGGAGGAGACGAAGGAGGGGGAGAGGAGGTCAGGGAGATGATGGTGGAGGAGGAGGAGGAGGAGATGGAGGGGGAGGAGGAGGAGGTCTAGGGAGGGACCTTCAGGTCAGCAGGGGGTTGTACAGCCACAGGCTACAAGGCAGGCACAGATACCAGCATAGTAGGTGGCATCACAGAGATAGATGTCACCACCATAGCAGGTGGCACAGTAGTAGGTGCAGGGTCAGGGTTAGGGACAGGGATAGCTAGGGTAGGCTCCGCAGCTTGACTTACAACAGTAGGCCACTGTGGCGTTATAGGGTCAGATTAGGCAGTTGAGGGCCCACCTAAGAGTAGCGGAGTCTTAGAGAGAGGCAGATGCAGGACAGATATTAGTGATATCCAGAGAGAGAGACGCAGCCCTGGTGAGTGTGTGGGTTGTCAGAGCGGAGAGAGATGCAACATTCACAGCATTGGGCACAGATAGTACTTCAAGCTTTTTGGTTGCACAGGTGTAGTAGGCACAAACATAGCTGGCATAGGTACAGATGCATATGGCCCAAGTATAGGGTGAACTTACCAGATCATAGGCTTAGACTTAGTACTATAGAGGATTATATCACAGGGCAGTGCTGGTAGACCAGCGTGCACCTAGCTACAGGAATCAGTCTGTGGCATCTAAGAGAGCAGGTGCATCCTAATCTATAGGATTAGTGAGAGGCCCCCAATAGTTAGGAGGTGATAGAGGAGAGGGTAGTGCAGGGAGCAGTGCTCCATGACCATAGGGTTAGCCAAATTGTGGCACTTGTACTGATTTTTTGGCTTGATGTACACATTTTTGATGGCTGAGATAGCCTGTTATGTATTATTTTGCCCCGATCCATGTATCGTTATCTTTTTGTATTTTGTATACATTACATGACATGACTCTGAGAGATGGACATATAATGGACATATATTTTGATGTATTGCACATTTTTACATGTTTTTACGCTTATATGATGATGCAGTTATTGATGTTCTACATGCATTTTGTTCTTATGTTTATATGTTGTGGATGCAATCTATCTTATGATGCTTTTGTATATATGATGTATACTAGATAGATTTATGATGATATGCAAATGCAAATGTGAAACATTATTGATATGATTATGCAGCTCTATATGTATTTGTCTATGTTATTGATTTTTGATATGATATGTGGATGACCTAATGCACTTAAAATGATTTAAATGATTTAATCATGTGATATGATATGTTATCTATGCTATGTTTTTGATATGTCCAAATGTACTCAATCGACATAGAGATGATATAGATAGGCGAAATAAAAGAAATGAAAGAAATAAAGGCTTTCATTTGATGTTGTGCAAGATTTTCTTATTGCGTGGTTGATATGGATTTCTGGATATGGGATGGATGTGGATACTTTTCCATCATTAGAGCACAAGGATTTCACTTTCATCATTGGGTAATTTTTATTTCTTTTCTCTTTTTGAAATGTTGTAAGAAAATACAATCATCTAGGTATAATTAAACTGAGATGACCTGAGTATTTCTTACATGGATTTTGATATAGCAAGTTGATACAAGCATCTAGTCGAACTTAAATCTAGATGACTTGAGTACTTCTTGTGTTTCAACAAACAAGGATTGCCCTTTTTCATGTTTAGACCTCCAGAGTCTTCGATGATCTTTTGCTGATCATGTCATTAGACAAGAGTCGTCACATTTCTAGAGTTTGATCTATAAACAACAGACAAAGAAAAAGATTATGCCCCCATCATAGTATCTCTAGCTTCTGGCATCCTTGAGTAGCATAGGAAGACATAATGACAAAACTCCAAGACCTTGTAAGTTAACATGTTCACAAAACATTCTTGCATTAGATATCTCTTTGCCATAATTGATATAGAATTAGTCCGAGTGTTTCGGTATGGTGCGTTGCTTTGCTTTGGATAGGTTGATGTTCTGCGCCTAGATTTTTGTTTTTGTGAAGTTTGCTTTGCTGCGCGTGGTTGTCTAGTGAAAGGTATCACAATCCTTTATTGGTATCCTCTTAGAAGATGTGGCACTCAAGAATCCAAATCCATAACTAGGTCAAGGAGTTGCCCCCAGTTTTAGACTGAGGATCGACTTATTATGGGTGACATAACAAACAGATATGAAGAGACAGACCCTAAGGGACTAACCTAGTGCCTCGGGAGCTCATTGCTAAATGTCCTTGCCTAAGTGACGACATAGAGTAAATGTAGTTTGGGGTGAACTTGATGGAACTAAGACCTAGGTGATGGCAAAGATGTAGAAATGGTTATGGATGGCAGGGCAGATGACACTTGATGGAACAGATAGGAAAGAAGTGGAGTAGAGCGGAGCCTTGGGGGCGCATTGAGAATGGCCTTGCCTATGTGATAACTCAGAGGCGATGTAGTTTGACAATGGTTCAAAGAACTGGTTCAAGATGAATGATATGATGGACACAAGAGAAATGACGTTGCAACAGATAGAGGAAGCTGTTTGTCATAGATAGCACCTGTTTACCAGGTTTTCACCACTTGCTTTTATTTGCATGAAAGCTAAAAGTACACATGATGCCTGTTTGCTAGATTTTCATCATTGTACCTATCCCAGGCGCATATTTGCTAGGTTTTTACTAGAGGATGACTTTTTTGTTATTTTTCCATTTTTCCAATTTTTTTTGTTTTATTTTTTATCACTTTTTCAATTTTTTTTTGAAAATTTTTTTTAGGACTCCCTTGCATTGGGGTTTTAGGTGTAAAACTTGCAAAGATGTATGATGTTGATAGGATCACCAAATAGTTCACCTTTAGATGTAGCCAATTGATATGCTCCTGACCCATAGGTTTCAATGATGACATAGGGACCTAGCCAGTTGGGTTCAAACTTGCTTTTCTTCTCTCGATCTTGCTGATTTTTGGGGATTTCTCTGAGGACTAGATCACCAACTTAGAAGGCTCAGAGCTTTACCCTATGTTTGGAGCTTCTAGACATTCATTGTTGATAAGCTTTTAGGTGGTTAAAGGCCTATTGC
Organism: Cunninghamia lanceolata; assembly: GCA_027924645.1. Lineage (NCBI taxonomy): Eukaryota > Viridiplantae > Streptophyta > Pinopsida > Cupressales > Cupressaceae > Cunninghamia > Cunninghamia lanceolata. The sequence continues at coordinate 14,164,000 of BSBN01000892.1, forward strand.
CTTCTCTCTTCGAGCAGCTCTAACTCTTGGAGTTTGGACACTCTATACTCTTCATCAAATATGAGGCCTTTTAATGAAACTCACAAGGATGGGATCTCAACTTCAATGGGAAAGATGGCTTCAGATCTATAGACCAGAGAGTATGGTGTTGCACCTATGGGTGTGCGGATGCTTGTACGATAGGCCCACGGTGCTGGATTTAACTAGATATGCCAATCATGGCAGGCATCATTAATAGTCTTCTTTAGAATTTTTAAGATAGTTTTATTTGATGCCTCCACCTAGCCATTGCCTTGGGGGTAATAGGAGGTTAAAAAGTGGTGCTGGATATGGATTTTGTCACATAGTTCCCTGACATATTGATTTTTGAAAGGTCATCCATTATCCATGACAATGGATGAAGGGATACCATAGCGACAAATGAGATAGTTCAACATAAAGGAAGCAATCTGCATGCCTATGATATTAGCTAATAGCACGGCTTCAATCCACTTTGTAAAGTACTCAGTGGTGGTGATTATGAATTTATGGCTGCTAGATGAAGGAGGGTGAATCTTACCTAGTAAGTCGAGTCCCCACTGACAGAAAGGCCAAGGAGTTGTTAATGGCTGTAGCTCCTGTGTTGGTACATGTATCAGGTTCCCATGGATTTGGCACTTTTTGCACTTCTTTACAAAATGATAGGAATCTTGTTCCATGGTTGGCCAGTAGTATCCCATGTGTATGAGTTTCTTGGCTAGGGTAGGGCCACTAGAGTGGGTCCCAAATATACTGTCACACACTTCATTCAGGGTGGTTTGGTATTCCTCACTATCAAGACATCTAAGGAGAGTACTATCGAGACCTCTATGATATAGGGTATTGGTGACAATGGCATACCGGGATGCCTGATAGATGAAGGTTAGTTTTTGGTTACTGGAGAGATCAGGTGGTTGGGTATTCTCTTTAAGATAGGCAAATATTTTTCCATAGAGGGGGGAATAAGCTCCAACAATGTGGAAAATGATATGGGATTCAGGGGTGTCATATGCAGGATAGGACACTGGCTCTACCAAGAATGCGTAACATTATTGATTATTTGGAATATCAAGGAGAGATGCAATCGTGGCCATGGTGTCTACAGCTATGTTCCCAATCCTTGGTATCTGTTCAAAAGAGATCTTGACAAAGTATTCTTTGAAGTCATCTACCATCCATTTGTAAGGGATTAATTTCTCATCTTTTGTCTAGTAGTCATCATTTACTTGATTTATGACTAGCTGTGAATCACCATACACCTGACGTTCTTGGATATTCCATTCAACTGCTAGCTTGATGCCAATGACTAGGGCCTCAAACTCTGCCAGATTGTTAGTGTAAGGAAAGACTAATCTATACGATTTATGAATGGTGTCGCCACTAGGGGTGATCAATAAGATACCTGCTCTTGATCCATGCTGAGTATATAAGTCATCAAAATACATTTTCTAGGTTGCTATGGTTATGTGAAAGATAGATTTATCTAGAAATTCAAAGTTTAAAGGGCTATCATCTATTAGAGGTGCATCTACCAGTTGATCTGCAAGTACTTGGCCTTTTATTGCTTTCCTGTCTACATATTCGATATCAAACTTGCTGAGAAGCATGACCGATTTGGACAATCTACCTGTTAGTGCTGCTTTGTTGAGTAAATACTTGAGTGGATCAATTTTTTCTACTAGTTTGATAGAATGTGACAACATGTAATGTCTCCATTTTTGTGAGGCGAAGACCACAGTGAGACATGCTCTTTCAATGGGCGTGTATTGTAGTTCATATCCAATAAGTGTTCAACTGATATAGTAGATTACTTGTTCTTTCCCTTCATAATTTTGTTGTGCGAGGAGAGCCCCTAGAGCTGTTGATGTGGCTAAGATATACAACAATAGAGGTTTACCCTAAATCGGTGGCATCAATACAGGAGGCTTCATTAGGTATTCTTTTAACTGCTGAAATGCCTGCTCACATGAATAATTCCATTTGAAAGGGACATTCTTATGTAGGAGGTGGGAAAATGGGTGGCACTTGTCTGCCAACTAAGAAATGAACCTTCTGATAGATTGTAGTTTTCCCTATAGGGATCTTAGCTAAGTGAGGTTCTTAGGAGGCATCATTTCCTTGATGGCCTTCACTTTAGCTGGGTCGACTTCGATTCCATTGGCAGACATTATGTATCCAAGTAGATTACCTGAGGTAACTCCAAACACACACTTCTTTGGATTGAGGCACACATTAAACTATTCCAGTCTTTTGAAGATTTTGTCCAGTACTACCAGGTGTCCTTCTCTTGTGGGTGATTTTACCAGAATGTCATCAACATAGTCTTCCATTATAGTGTGCATCATGTCATGGAAGATTGTGGTCATAGCTCTCTGTTATGTTGCGCCGGCATTTTTCAAACCAAATGGCATGACACACCAACAATAGGTGCCCCAAGGACATGTGAGTGCAGTCTTGTGTTGGTCTTCAGGAGCAATTTATATCTAGTTGTATCCGGAAAAACCATCCATTAGTGACAACATGGTGTGCCTTGCTGTGAGATCTACAATAATGTCAATGTTTGGCAGGGGAAATTATCTTTTAGACAAGATTTGTTCAGGTCCCTAAAGTCATTACATATTCAGACTCTGCCATCTAGTTTGGCAATTGGTACTATGTTTGAAATCCACTCAGGATAGTCTATTGGTCTAATGAATCTGACATCTAATAGTTTCTTCAGCTCTTCTTTCACCATGAGGGCCACATGTGGGTGCATCTTTCTAAGTTTTTGCTTTACTGGCTTAGCTCTTGGAGCTAAGGATAAGTGATGCATTATGAGATTCAGATCTAGCCCAGGCATGTGTGCATATGTCCAGGCAAAATTGATTTGTTTTCTCTTGAAGAATTTAGTAAATGCTAGCTTTTCTTGTGCAGTTAGAGACTGTGCCATATGAATCATTCTGGGATTATCACCTGTGCTGACATTGATCGAATCTATTGGTTCTATCAAGATTGAAGATCTCTCCTGATGTGTGAGATTGGGTAGAGGGTCAAGCCTTCCATTCTTCAGTGCCTCAGAGAGGTTTTCACCATTGGATACATCTATATTTTTACTTTTTTCATGATTTAACACTGCCGTAGAATAGTTTTCACCATTAGATCTTTCTTTCATTTTGACATTTTTGAGACTGAAAGGCTTAGCACTCTCTTCAAAATAGGCCTTGTCATTGAGTTCTATGGCATAGCTAGCTCTGTGGTCCCTTGCAGGCATATGATCTCTGAGCCCAAGATAGTCTATGATGGCTTCATCATTCTGAAAGGTATCGAGCTTAGGGGTAGTGTCTTGTAAATCCCAATCTATGAGTTCGGGGTGCAATAATGGTAAGGGGACATTGGGTTGGTCTGGTTCAATGGTGTTGATGGTTAAGATAGAGGTATTGTCGAGGTCATTATAAGCACGGACAAAGTCTGCGATGGTACTCTCTATTAGAGGATCTGTCAAGGGGGGTATCATTCTTTCCTCACGACTTTCACTATCATTATTACACAGGTCAAACTATAGTGGGCTAGCCCTTGGACCTCGTCTCTCATTTACATGGGTTGGGTCATACTCATGGACAACATCGATACCTTTTTCATGACAAGATAGCTCCAAGAGGTTATCCCGTTCAGTCTCACTCCTCATTTGCAGTTGCTGAATTTGATCAGCTAGATTACTAGCATATGTTTCTACTTGTTTTCTTTTATTCTTATTTGTTCTGTTGGTTCTTGATGTGCCAGTGTATCCTAGACTTGTAGTGTCTCAGGTTGTCAAGGTATGAGGTTGGATGGGTTCAGTAATGCCATCTTTTCTTGAACCAAGTGGACCATGTCTTTCATACCCCATTCTTTGTAGCATTTGGAATCCTTGACCATATTGTTCAGTTTGTATATTGGTGTGATGGTCTTGTTATGTTGATGAATTGCCTTCATCCTTATATAACCATTAAAGGATATCCTTTTCATTGCTCTCATCTTCGAGGCTTCCCCATTTGATAAATAGACCTTGGGTAGTTTTGACTACTTTGGATTTGCTCAGGGTAGGTCTTCCATATGATCTGGGAGAAAAGGGGAGTTGTGCCAACAGAGGGATTGGGAGATTGTGTACTCACCTAGGCCTTTATCTTTGAGTTTGAGGTCAGGTTGAGAAGCTTTTGAAGTGGAATCAAGTGAAGCTGGGTCAACACGAGATGAATATGAAGCAGAGGCATGGTTATTAGGAATCACAACTTTAGGTTTAGATTGAATTGAGTTACAATACTGAAATGGATTGGGGTCACCTTGGATGGTCATCTCTTGACCTTCATAGGGGAATTTTATACACTAGTGGTATGTTGATGGCACTGCTTTCAGAGCATGTATCTAAAGTCTCCCAAGAAGAATGTTATACACCAACTCCTTGTCGAGGACTTGGCAAGCCACATCTTTTACTATAGGTCCCACTTTGATTGGTAAGATAATAGTTCCTTTGGTAGTTCTCTCCTCCTCATCATAGACTTTGATAGTGATTTTCTTTTTTGGATATATAGCTTTCTCCACAAACCCCAATGCAAGGATTAGCTTCAAGGTGCAAATATTCAAACCAGCTCCTCCATCGATTAGAACCCTTTTTATCTTGTGTTTGTGGATGAAGGCTTTGATATGAAGAGATGCGTTATGAGGTTGGGTAATTGACATATCATCCTTTTCGGTGAATGATAGGGAGTGAGGTGAGGTAATGTGACCTACCATGGTTTGAAACTGTCCTTCGGCGAGGTTTGTTGGAACTGAGGCTTCAGAAAGAGCTTTGTCAAGTATGGCCCTATGGGATGGGGACAAACGTAGAAGTTCCAGGATGGAGATATGCGCTGGTGTCTTATTGAGTTGATCAAAGATACTATACTGACTAGCCAAAGAGGCAGGGGCTCCTCTAAGAGTGACTCTATTACTGTGGGTGGTAACATTACAATTCAAATATTTGTTTATAGTGATCACATTGATGCATGAATAACTTTCTAAGATCTGGTTAACAACATAGTCAAAGGACATGTTTGTGTAATTGGCGTTGTTAGTTCCACTGTTGTTTTGGTTGGAAGACCCTCCCTCCTCGTAGTTGGGAAGAGGATCCTTGAATGCCCAGTGATCATTATTAGAGGTATGTCCATCAAGTGACACTTTGTTTTTCTCAATCAAATCTTGGATAGTGTGCTTAAGCGCAGTGCAGTCATTGGTTTTGTGCCCCCTGTTTTGGTGGTACTCACAGAAATCGTTGTTGTTCCACCAAGGAGGTTTGACTTTGGTTCATATTCCCGCACTGTTGGAAGTGTTATGATTTTACTTGTGATTAACTTCCATAGGACAATTTCTAATGATTCTCCCAAAGGTGTAAATTTTCTCCTAGGTTGAAAATTTGTAAACCGTGATTCCGTGTTTCTTGGTTTGTTTTGTGGGGGGTTATTTTGAGGATTCGATAAGTTGAAGATTGGTTGTTTTGGTGCCACATTCTTGGCATCTACCACCCCATCATTCACAATGTTTTTGTTTTTCGTCTAGAATCTTGGTTTATCTATGTTGGTATTGGTACTAGGAGTGTCTTTATATAGCTTTATTTGACCTTTTGCGATTAAAGCCTTTTCGATGGTTAGACCCATCTCAATGACCTTGCTAAGGGAAGTAGGACATTGGATTTCTATCTGATAGCTTAGGTCAGTTTGTAGGTTATGGACAAACATTTCCAGCATTTGTTTTTCAACCATTTGATGTGGGTACTTACTTGCCAACTATCTCCATCTTTGTAGGAAGGCAGTGAAAGATTCCCCACCTTTTTACTTGGTTCTACAAAGTTCTAAGATTGAGATGTCATACTCAATATTGTAGAAGTGTGTGACAAATTTGTCTACAAGTTCGTTAAAGGTTCTGATGCCCGGTGGTAGTCTAGAAAACCACTCCATGGCTTGTCCTCCTAAGCTTCTTGGAAATAGTCACATAAGGTAAGTATCATTGTGGGTGACTTCAAGATATGCAGCATTAAACTCCCTAATGTGGTCCCTTGGATCACCCTTTCCTTGATATTTATCAAATTTTGGCACCTCAAATTTAGAGGGGAAAGGTATCATGATCAAGGTTCTATCAAAAGGATATGGTGAAATATCCTCTAGGGAATAATGCTTAGTCGATGCTCCTATTTGCATGTCTGTGAATTGTTGTTGTAAAGCTTGAATCTGTTGGGTGATTAAACTTAAGGCATCTATAGAATCAATGGTTGCTTTGCTCTTGTCTATGAGTATTTTCTCATGTGTGCTTCCCTCAAGGTTTCTTTCTTCCTCAGGTTCTTTTAGGGCTTCTATGTCAAAATCTTTAGGGAGCTTGACTCCTTGTTGCACTAAGTGTAGAAAGAATTTAGTAGGGTCTTGGTCAAGTACCTTATCCATTATGCATTGAAACCTTTGGTTTTGCTGTGTTTGGAGGACTTCTTCCATAGAAATTTCCTCATCACTGTCGTGAGAGGTCGAGATAGTTTTATTAGCCATTTCAATCTATTTTTGCTTTTGAAACCTTGTTAAGACCATGCAAGGTGATGTGAGATGGGATGGAGTGAGTTTTGAAATTTTTGAACAAGGGGTGCTAGAATGTGTTAAGATTTTAGCAAGGTTCTCCTTAGATAAATTGGTGTCAAATAACTTGTGTGTACAAAAATGTTAGTCAAAGTAAGGATGATAGAAATCTGTTTACTTGATGTAGACTAGTTTTACACAAGCCACTAGTGGAGTTCTAAGAGAAAAGGATAAGTGATCCTTGATAGTGGAGACTCACTAGGTTTGCTTGAGGTTTGATGCGATCAATAATAGCTCGGTTCTAATCTTGTTGGATTTTGGAAGAATTTTTGCGAAGTTTTGGATGATGTAGAAAAAGAGGGAAATGGTTGACTTGCACGATTTTAAACAAATTTTGGAATAATTGAGACAAGTTTGAAATGGGTTTTTGAAAAGCTTGACAGTTTTTCTCCTGGGAAGTATGGAATAGCTCTCTAGATTGGATGTGCAATAGTAAATGTGCCGGAACAGAAGGTAAAAGCATCGTAGGTCGAAGCAAATGCACAAGTTTGGTAGATTTTATATGCGCTGTAATAGTGATCAAATGCACAACAAGTCTAAGTGTATGTGCCGCAGGTCACAACAGATGCACCATTCTAGTTTTTAGTTTGGATTTGCAAAGTTTTTGGCACGTTTTCTAAGAATTTCTATTTTTGGTTGAAAACTTGTTCTTTTTAAATTCTGATTTTCAATAATGGCAGATAAAGACACAACAAGTGCATAGAAGTTTCCATGATTTTTATCTTTTATTATTTTTTTATATTTTGTGGACCTTTTGACACAAGAACAATTACAACCTAGGCTGGAAAGGACAGTATTTGTTGAGTCCCCTAGCTGTGCATATTCAAAGCATGTAGCTTCAGGATCTAGTAGCACCGGCTCCTCTCCATGTCATTCACTTCTCACGCATACTAGATCTAGGTTTCCTTAGGCTCGTACCCCCAACGAACCATAGGATTGTCCCTGCTACGTCTACTAAGAATCACATGAATCGGGGCCGCTTCAAAGGTTCCACCTTTTGTGCCAACAAATAGAGGATTTTTGTATACTAAACAAATGGCTAAGTAGTCAAGGCAACCATTTGAGTGGTTACACATGTGGCAATGCTACTCTACATTATGGAGTCTCCCAGCCTCCAAAGGTTATGCCTTGGAGGGTTTTGGGGGAGGTTGGCTATCAGTGTAACACAGCGGCACTCATTGCAGGAAGCTTCTACCTCAAGCACAATTTATTTAAAGTGGATCGGTAGGGCTTGGCTTTGGCCTATTCCCACTCAGGGTCATTCCCACTTGGATAGGCGAGCATCCAAGGGAAAGCCCCTCTAAAGGTTATACACAAAAAATAACAAGTCTAGCGTTCTAGTCACCCAGTAAAGGGGAGAGCATAAGCCTATTGTCATTCAACAGACACAAAAAATAGTGGATAATCTAATCCTACTTAAAAGGAAAAAAACTAAATGTGCTATCTACTTGGGCACTCACACATTTGTTAACTTTGAAGTGGTTATAGATAGAAATGGTCCATTTCCCTTTGTGAGATAGAAATGTCCTAAACTAAGAAAGACAACAATGATGCAAAGATAGCAGTGATGTTCATTACTATCCTCCTAATTAAGCACTATGTGAGATTTGCATGCATGCATTTTTTTTTACTTTTTCCCCCTAATTAATCTAAGATGCATTAATTAGTATAGCTAAATGATCTATCCAGCTCCTAATCCTGCAAGACAAACATTAGCATAAATCTGAAAACTATGAGAAATCCTAAAATCACAATGAAAAATTAGATGTGTCGCTTAATAGTTTGTATGCATAGAAACAAAGACTGTAAGCATAGCTTTACAAATCTGCTAATGCAGGTGTCAAAAGACCAAGAAAAATAGACAAAAGCATCATTTCTATAGATGCGTTGTAAAAAAGTATGTAAGTGTCGTGTCTGAGGGTGCATGAGCCAGAATTATGCAGGTGCCAGAATAGGAGGTATATGTACCAGGTCAGAGGATGTATGCGCCATAACTCTGCATGTGCTGGAACATGTTGTAAATGCACCAGCTCAGAAGGCGTATGAGCTAGAAGTTTTCATGTGTTGGAAGTTTGCATGTACTGGAACAGGCTGTAGATGCACCTCAGGATCGATCAGATGTGTTGACTGAACCTGTTTGAAGCCTGTACAGAATCTGTGTGGAACCTATCAGTCAGAAACTTAGTTTTTTTGTTAGATCTGGGGCAAATGCCCCACGGTGGGTGCCATAAATGTGATGGGTAAAATGGGATAAATAAATGATTTACTAAAACCCAAAAACATCAATGGAATGTGCAAGCAAAAAGGATTTAAAAATAGGAAAGTAATGATACTCACAACCTTTTTACCTTGCAATTTCCATTGTTTACCTATTCCCATTTGATCTTCGATGATGAAATGTAGCTCTTAGGAAGCTTGCTTCCTTGCTTCAAATCCTCAAGATAGAAAAAGAGAAATGGCTTGGATACTTGTAGTGTTGAAGGTGAGCTTCAACACAACATGAAATGGATGATAAATGGTATGAGAATGGGGGTGCCAATGGCACATTATGGCTTTTACATAGCATAAGTTTACTTGAAAGCTTGATATATGAAATAGAAGAAGAAGGTTGTATTTATAGACTCATGAGAGAATGGATCAACGATGTAGAAGAAATAAGAAGATCAATGGTAGAGGATGTTCGAGAGAACACGTGTGAATAAAAGGACATGTGTCATAGAAAAAGATGCTTTGTTGAGTTAACTGCTTTCTTGATGAGGATGAGTTTTTATTTCTTAAATTGGAACATATTTTTCTAATTTAAGAGTTTTGTTGATAAAACAAAGTTGTTTTAAATTAGTTAACTCAGCTTTTGCTTTTGTATGACAAGAAGAATTTATTTTTAGAAGATATTGAAGATATTTTGGAAGATAAGAAAGCGTAATTAAATAAATAAATTTATTTAATTACTTGCACATGATTTTGGAAGAATAAATAAAATATTTAATTATATTTTATTTTTGGAGATTAAGATTTTAAATTAAATAAATTTACATTTTATTTAAATTTGGAAGAATATAAGATTTAATTAAATAATTAAAATTATTTAATTATTTAGAAGAATAAAGTTGATATAGATGGAATTAATTAAATAAATGTAATTATTTATTTAATGGGAGGAAATGAATCAAATAAATAAAATAATTTATTTATTTATTGATAGAGGAATATTAAGATGAAATAAATATTTAAAATATTTATTTAAATAGAGTCATGTCATTTTTAGGTGTATACACCACCTTTTGCGCCAACAAATAGAGGGATTTTGGGCTACCAAAACAAGGATGACTAGTAAGTGCAATCATTCAAGTGGTTATATGTGCAGCAGCACTACTCTCTGTTATGGAGTCTCCCAGCCTGTCAGGATTGCGCCTTGGAGGGTTTTGGCAAAGGTTGGTTGTCGGTATAACACAACTTCACTCATTGCTTAAAGCTTTCACTCCAAACACAATTTATTTATAGTGGCTCGGTAGGGCTTGGCTTTACCCTATTACCACTTAAGGTCGTTCCCACTTGGAGGAAAGGATATCCAAGGGTAGGCCTCTCTAAATGTTTAACACATGCGAAAATAATATGTCTGGCATTTTGGTCACCCAAGATAGGGGAGAGAATAGGCCTAGTATCATTCCCAAAAACATGAAAGACAGTGGTTCATTTCCACTAATTAAAATGAAAAAAACTATATGAGCTAGCTACTTGGGCACACACACAAGTTTGTTAACTTTGAGAACAAGATAGTAATGGTTCAATTTTATCATCCTAGCATTGGGACTAGATTCAATTTGTTGATGCAATAAAATCAAGTTACTCCCTTCCTAGTTAGATCTACATTGGATTTTGCATGAACATTTGATTACTATCCTTTTAAAAAGACAATGTGTTAACAATACAACTAGAATTTCTAAACCAACTCTTAACCCTACAAGTAGATGAGAGAATATCCATGTGAAAAAGTGTTAGCATTAGCAAAACCACAAGAAATACCCTAAAATCACTTATCAGAATAGATGGGTAGCTTCAAAGATTGAATGCATAGAAATAGAGATTAGAAGCATAGAAATTTTAAAAGTGCTAAGATAGAAGTTAAAAGTGCTGAAACAAAGATTACATGCATCGTATGGTAGATGCACCATAACATATCTTAGATGCTCAGCTTCAAGATGCAAATACACCGAAAGATTAGATGCATTGGAACAAAGCTCAGATGCATGTTGGAATGGGTTAGATGCATCAAATCCTCCTGTGTACACAACTTTAACTCACAAAAATGTAGTTTTTGGGTTAGATTGGGGAAAGGCCCCACGATGGGAGCCAAAAATGTTAAGGGAAATTATGCATAAATATCAATGAAATCAATAATACCCATAACTCAATGAAATATATAAATACAAAAGGTATAAAACAATGAACAATACCTCTACAAACCTCTTTACTTCATGTCTTCCATTGATGGCCTATCGCAAATGATCTTGTTTGTGAATATACCTTCAGAAGGTGCACTTCCTTGCTATTCCAAGATGTCAAGTGGGAATGGCCATGATAGTTTATTGCAATGAAGATGAGCTTCACAACAATGGTAATGGTGATATGGTAACAAGTTGATTGCAAGCAACGAAGGAATCACTTGGGTGCCAAAGGCGCGCTGTAATTCCTGCAGAGTAAAATTACTAAAAGCTTGGATGAATGAAATGGAAGAAGAGGGTTCAATTTATAGACTTGTGAGAGAGAAGATCAACAGTATAGAAAGAATGAGAAGATCAATGGTATAGAAGACTTGAGAGAACGTGCGTGAATAGAAATAAGACAAGTGTCACATAAAAGCTATTTTGTTTGAGTTAACTGCTTTCTTTTACAAAGATAAGATTTGATTTCATAAATTAGAAAGCTTATTTCTAATTTAAGAGTTATTGATAAAAACAAGGTTGATTGAGTGAGTTAACTCAACTTGTGATTTTCTTTTGCATGATTTGAGAGAAATTAAATAGTAAATTATTTAATTTTGTGTGCATGAAGAAGAAGACTTATTTTTAGAAGATTTGGAAGATATTTTTAGAATTTTGATGATAAGAAAGCAAATTAAATAAATAGATTTATTTAATTGTTTGTACATGCTTTGAAAGAATAAATAAAATATTTGATTATATTTTATTTTTAGAGATTGAGAGAATTAAATAAATTTGATTGATTTATTTAAATTTGGAAGAATGAGCGACTTAATTAAATAATTAAGAATTATTTAATTGTTTGGAAGAATTAAATCAAATAAAGGATTTTATTTAATTTTGACTTTAGAAGAGGTAATTAAATATTTTGATATTTAATTAACTTAGAGGAATATGAATCAAATAAATAAATTTGTTTATTTATTTATTGATAGAGGAATTAGAATGAAATAAATATTTAAGAATATTTATTTAGACCAAGTTGTGTCATTTTTAGGCATATACAATTAGTAGTCAAAGACCTCAAAAGAATAAAGGTGGTATTGGATTTGAGAAATGTCAAAGTCCTAAAATAGATATACCTAAAGGCATGTTTGAAATGTAAAGCGAAGATCCTAGCACTAAAGACTCTGATGAAATAGAAGATGAGGAGTAGGAGTTAGATGATGATAACTTCATACAGGTCAATAATCAGAAGAAAGATCTCAAGAGATCACATCCTAGACAAGCTGTTAATCCTAGTTTCTTTCAATCCTTCTATGGTTACTATTATTCTTGTAATAAATTTAGGCATAAGGCTATTTATTGTAGAACCAAGGCTAGAAAAAATGATAACATGAGGAAGAACTCAATTATGCCTGCAAAATATGATGTTGTGATCTCTCATTCTTTCTATGGCTATTGTTATGCATGTAATAAGTTTGGTCATAGGGATATTGAATGTAGAACTAAAGTAAGGAGAAACAGTATGAATTCATAATACAAGGTTGTTTTCTACAAGTGCAAAAAACTTCAGGCACAAAGCAAGATTCTGCAAGATGCTTCTGTGAAACCACCTATTCAGCACAAGAAAGAGAAAATTGTGACTCAGCAAAAGAAGGAAATGACAAATATATGGAGGAAGAAGATAGATCAATATAATGAAAAGAAGGAAGAGTTTGTCCTTCTACCTAGTGCAAAAGAATTCATTGTTGATTAAGATATGGCATAAGGTCAAGGGGAGCTAATCAGGGTATATATATTCTTTCCCCCTTGAATGTTTGTGTCTTTTGCAAATGGAAGCTAAGCACACATATGTTTGTTTTGTAAATACGTTTTGGTTGTTCTCCATGTCCATTTTTTTCTTTTGGATTCTCATTGTGACAAAGTTTGTCACACATCCCCAACCAGAGCCAGTGTTGGTGCCTAAAAAAATTGAATTCCCAAAATGGACTATTTTTCCCTAAAAAATCCATCCTAATCCCCACTTTTACCCTTCTAGTCAAAACCACCTATTTAGATCCATTTTGAGATATTTTATAAGGGGTTTTATATCAAAAAAATATATGTAAAATTCCCCTATGTCAATGTGTTTTCTCCCTTAGAAAAAAAATTATTCATTTTTTCCCTTTCTCAGAAAATCAGCAAATTCTCAAACTAGCGAACCTTGTTCATAGGTTCAAAATTTCATTAGTTTTCCAATAAGGTGATCACCCTACAAGAGATAAAGAAAAGGTAAAAGGGTAGAGCACAAGGAGAATAGAAAGAAAAGAAGGAACGCCTTTGTTGGTGAATTTTTTAGTTCACAAAAGTTCACTGATGACATGTTTTGCCAATGGTGACTTTGCTAATGGCTCAGAGCAGCAATGAAGGAGATGGAAGCTCTGGTGAAGAATAAAAAAATTTCTAAGTAAGAAGGAGGGGCCAAGTTTTTTGTAGGTGAATTTGGAGGTTCATGAACCTCCAAGTTTGCCAACAGATAGTTCTTTTGATGGAGGATTCATTGATTGAAGGTGACAGGGAGAAGGTTATGGTGAAGGACAAAGGAAAGAAAAAAATTGAGGTTTATATCTTTGTCAGCGAATCAGTAGGTTCATGAAATGCTAAACTCACCAACTGAAGTTCACGTGTTCACTTTTTCACCAATTCACCAATAAGGTGAAAAGGTGAATAGTGACAAGGCAAGGGTGTAATTTTCAAAAGTTTGTGGAGGGCTAGATTCACTGATAAGGAAAATAACAAAAAGGAAATGGGAAGCGTGGCAAGTTCATGATTAACATAAATTGCCGATGTACGAAGAAGATAAGGGCAAAAAAGATAAAACAAAGGTGAATGTAGATAGAGAGCTTGGTTTGAAAAAAGGAAAAGTTGCTGATAAAGCCTAAAATGACTAAGGCAAAGGAAAATAATGCTTTATTAGAAAATTGGTGAAAACCCTGGCTCACTACTAGTTTGAATTTTTTTAAGTTTTGTTGATAAGTTGATTGGATGACAAGGTGAAGAGAAAATGGTGATTTTCCTCCGTGGTTTGGTAAAAGATAAAATCACTGATAAAAGAGAAAGAAGATGGAATGGGCGAAAGAAAGGATGAGTCGGTTAGTTCATAAAATAAAAGATTTTCTGATAAGGCAAATAAGGGCTAATAGAAAAGAGAAAGTAGCAACAAGCCATGGTTCGCAAAAAGGAAAATTTGCTGATAGAAGGAAAAAGGTGAAAGAAAGAAAAAAAAGGCTTAGGCTAGTTCAAGAAATGTAAGATTCACTGAAAAAGAGAAAATGAAGCCAAAGTGCTAAGTCAACAAAGAAAGGTAGTTCACAAACTTTTGGTTTTGCCAATCAATAGTTCACCAAAGGGACACAAGGCCGATAAAGCAGAATGGAAAAGATACAAGGAAAAGGATGGTTCGCCAATATGAAGATTTGCTGATAAGGAAAATTGAAAAGGGGAAGAAAAAAATTGACTAAAACAAAAAAGGAAAAATAGAGCTTCATCGACAATCCTAAGGAAATTGAAATTTGCCAAGCAATCAAAAATTTTGTAGAATCTCCAATAAAGAAAAGACAAAGGGAAAACTTCCTCTTTGGTTCGGTAAAGGTAACAATCACCCATAAGGGGAGAGAGAGGCAAAGAAAGAAGTGCCAAAGATAAAGGTCATGAAAGGTGAGATTTGCTGATAAGGCAAATAAGGAGCAAAGAGAAAGTAGTTCACGAAATTCAAATTTCACCGACAAAAGGAGGAAATGAGGAGAAAAAGACAAGTGGTTTGTAGAGGGAGAGATTTGTTGATGAAGGTCCCAAAAGCACAAAGGAGGTGAGTTTGCGCTAGAAGAATTTATTCGATAAGGCAAAATTGGAATGAGAAATCAAATGTAAAACATGAATTTGTAAAATGTAAAAGTTTTAAAATAATTTAAAAGGGAGTTTAAAATATTTTAAAATATTGTAAAATATTTACATACACTTTGGATGGGTTCTTATTTTAAACACCTTTTTTCTCCTTGACCACCGTGACTGCACAGAATTGTAGATGTCAGGTTGGTAGCTAAAACTGTGCATGTTTTCATTGCACATGTACTTAATTTAGTGAAGAAGGTGGTGTCTTTCAGTAGTTAATATTTTCTGCAGGCTCCTTCCATGGATGTCATTAGTATGCAAGACATCAACACCTAGAAATCTACTAATTTTCTAATAGAGGTCATGGGCCTGATTCTAATGTAGCATCAGCCTGGCATGTTGACTTAATTTCAATGCCCGAAATTTGCACAAGAAGGAACAACTATATTTTCATGATTAAAAGATGTCTTTTAGGGTTCGTCGCTAAGCCAATTATGTAGTCTATAATGCCTCATGATAATTTTAGGGCTTCAAATCAAGCCAGTCAAGGTATTGAATGGGGGAATGTGTTTGATGTAGTATATGAATGAATTGTAATGCATATTTTATGTAGTGGTATGTCTCCATGGCTATTTGTAATGATTCAGTGGAATACATAGTTGTAGATTTGTATTTTTTTCCTTTACAACATTTGCTGGTGGAATTGTAATAGAGATTTGATAATGTGTGACAACATTCATGCTAATGCATGTTTTGTGTTGGGTCATCTCTTTGTTGTAAATGGGTCATTGTAGTTTGGTTCTAGATAATTAAGTATGTCCAATGTATGAAATGTAATCTACGAAATATATGTCAATATATTTTAGTCTTCTATTGATGCTGGTTCAATCCATTTCCTTCCTCTTTACTGTTATGACTTAGTTGCCTAATGGAGTAGGCATCGATCCATATTGGAGAGGGATCAATCACTATTTTAAATCAAACAAATCATTCACCTGTGGTTTAGGGGAAAAAACCTCATTCCTGTGCATGTACATTCACATAGTTGAATTAGGTATATAGGAGTTTTATGACCATTAGGTATACCCCTTGGAATATCTCTACAGAGTTTAAGATGAGATCAAAGAGAAGAGGAGTCTACCTACTCCTGTAGTTGAAAAAAATCACCCATAACTTGTTGATAAACCTCTTTCTATCACCTTGATGACAATCCATGGCCTAGGTGATTTAGGATGTTTTAGAGTTTTGTGTTGCAGTCATTTTTTGGAACCAACATTTTTGGGTCATTGTCGGGGAAGAGTAAAGTGCTGGGTTAGAAAGTTGTATGGACTCTACTAGTGAGTGAAACCCATAATTTGTTTTGCATCCTTGAAGATCAATCACACTGCAAGGAATTCCTCTTTGAAAGAGGTGGCGACTCTACTGTCAAAGAATATAAGTTTGTTACTATTGTACATTTTTTTCTATTATTGATTTAGTGCTCCATCTCAATATGCAGTAGCTAGTAATTAAAGGTACATGGTTTTCTTCCTAACCTTTAAAGTTTGTTGTTCCTGTCATGTTGAAGGAACAAATTTCTATGCCTCAGTTTTCTACCCTGCATTATAGGATGTTTTAGTCATGGCCAATTGGTACGAACATGGATAACCTAGGGATGTTTTGTCATCTGAGTCTTCATATATATTAGATCCTAGAAACTATATTGGAGTAGATTCCCACGACCATCCTTGCAATGCATATTATGGTCATGGCCCTACATATTATACAAACCAAAAAATTATATGCACCCATGCAAAACCAAAGTGACCTACCAATGGAGTAATGTGAAATTGATAAAACCAAATAATTATTAGGGTCATTGCAGCAACAAGAAAAAGAATTAGAAAGCTAAATCAGGCTACGTCAATCCAAACTGCAATCTAACCCCCTTCTTGTTGTTCCCAGTTACTCTTTTCCTCGACCTCCTCCTATCGCAAATGAAAATACATACAAACAACTGGACCTGTCATGGGTCAATTATTAAAAGTAGTACATGCCCATGAAATTATATTATCAAATGCCATTATTTTATGGGTGTGATGTTTATGATGGGAAGGCACATGTTCTTGCATTTTCAGACTTCATGGACAAATCTCAATTTGAAGACGAGGATATGTGGACGAGGTTTTTTCTTAGATCTCTATGTAGAGTAGCATGGAAGTGGTTGGTTAGTTTCCCTGAGCACCACTTCA
Organism: Cunninghamia lanceolata; assembly: GCA_027924645.1. Taxonomy (NCBI): domain Eukaryota; kingdom Viridiplantae; phylum Streptophyta; class Pinopsida; order Cupressales; family Cupressaceae; genus Cunninghamia; species Cunninghamia lanceolata. The sequence goes on from BSBN01000892.1 coordinate 14,181,154, forward strand.
TTTCCTAGAATCATCTAGTGGCTACATTTGAGGTGATTGCAAATGGTTTAGACCTTGTATTTCTTGTCCATAAACTAGAAGATATCATATGACAAGAAGGAGAGTCTAGCATGGAGTTTAGTCATAGGTTTGCAATTGCCTTGACAAAAATACTGGAGGCCTTAAGACCTAACTTACCTACCTATATTGACAAGTTATTCACATCTTATGATGATAGTTTTGATTCAATATGGGAGGGGTTCAATATAATGAACATGCAACAGACATTCAGATGCCTTTATTTCATTGATGGTTTGATTCAGGATATGATTACAAAATCTTTATCCTGAGATGTAGAGGCAACTAGTAATGAATAGGATGTTGTAGGAAGCAAGGACATGGAGGGTTCATGTAATTCAAACATAATATCAAATGATGATTGTGTATATTGGAGGGTATATGAAGGTGCTTGTGTAATGTATGACAATGATGTAGATGATGAAAGTAGTGAATGCACCATCATTCTATTGGAAAGTTCATCAAGCGATAATGATAGATATAATGATGATTTCTAGTTTGAGTTTGAGGTGTGTGGCTAGGTGAACGATGAGGATACTATGTGCATCAATGAGCAAAATGTTGAATTAGCTTGTAAAGTTGATTATGAAGATTGTGCACAAGTAAATGAAATAGATAGTGAGAAAGAAACTTACTTCTTGTTTGATGTATTTCCCCCCTTTGTTCCTATTTGTGATGAGGAAGAAAATGGTTTTTGTATATATGAGGTAGATGTGGAGATGGTTACATTTGATGATAACTAATCAAAGATAGTTGCTGATGCAACCATGGAGTTTCATTGTGAAGAGCTTGCCCTAGATTTCAAAGATGGTGATCATGTGGATGCATATGAGAACCCATATTTGTGGTGCAAGGCATGTTCTCTTCCTCATGCAGATTGTAATTCACATCAACCACAAAGAAATGATACAGAAATGAAGGAAGAAGAAGTGTGTCAGTAGTCTGTTTGCAACAATGAATATGACACAAGAAGTTACCAAGGTGGACATGATACAAAGAGACAATTAGAAGAACATAGTTCTTCATTTGAGGTGTCTCATGATCCTAATTTATGTGTTGATGTTTTTGTAGACACTTGAAAATGTCCTGAGCTTGTGAATGATATTTTTGGCACATAATTCACCTTCCCCTCACATTCCTCTATTAATTAAATAATTTCTGAATTATTTAATTAATTCATTTCACTTAGCCTTTTAATTAAATAAATTCTATTTAGTTAACCTAGCTATCTTTCTTCTTTACTTCCTCTATAGTTAAATAATTTAAATATTATTTAATCATTCATCACCATGTCCCATTTAATTTAAATAAATTTCTATTTATTTAAATTATCCAACGTTCCCCTTTTAATTAATAAGCATCCCTCTTATTTAATTAAATCATCCTCATCACATACCCTTCTCAAAAAAAAAAAGTATCTATTACTTATTTAATTAAACACATAATCACTTCTCTCACCTCATATTTTCCCCAATAAAAAATACATCCTTGTCCTCTAGTGACAAGGAAACCCTAACCCATCCTAGCCCTTGATTTCCCTCCAAAAGTCAACTCTAAATCTCCACCCTCCATTCCAATTTACTCCTCTATAAAACCACCCTCTCCCATTGATATTTCACCACTTTGAGCATTTGTCTACTCTTGAGCTCTCATTCCTTAGTTGCTAGTCTACAAGTCTGAGTACATTCTCCATAGCTTAGCTTAGTAGTAATGGAGGAAATACATTAGGCATTCTAGGATTTTATGCTTTCATAGTTACATTTCTAGGTTGTTTAAGGTCTCCATTACTTGAGTGGGGTTTTATTCTACTATTATGGGATTGTAGGATAGATTTTTTCTTACATACATTGGTGAACCTAACGTGAATCATCTGTACATGCTGTGAATTTAGAGGTCTTTGAGTTTACAAGTTTGTGCGATGCATACGCTGAGAAGTACAATGCATACTATTCTTTGTGCGATGCATATGAAGTATGACATGATGCATAAGCTAGATTATGCACTGCATACCCATCATTCTGCAATGCATATGTTCTAGTTCATGGTTCAAGCTTTTTGTTTTCATTTATCTAACCCTAACTTAGTTTGTTTTGCAAATTACTAACTAGTCTTTGTAGGGTCTATTAGTCTAAATGATTCTCTATTTTTATTAGCTACTAGGGTTTCATTTTTAAGTAGTTGGTTTTCTTAAAAACGGCATTTAGTTTTTGAAAGAAGGGATTAAGCTTATTATCTAGGGTTTTATTTATTCATTTTACAATCTGGGTAAATCCTATTGAGGCCTGGAAGTTTTCTATCTTGTTGGCACTCAGGGACATACATTACAGTCCTAGGGTTTAGTTTTAATCCATGCAAAAATGATTTTATTTTGCTGGTTAGGTTTTCTAGTAACATTTTCATTTGTAGGGAATTGTGTGACGCATGCGCTGTGTTCTATGACACATGTGCTATGTTTTGTGACGCATGCACTGCTCAGACCCGCACATGCGTAATAGTGCACTGCATAAGACATTTTCTATGATGCATATGATCAGCACACCGCATGCATTCTCTGTGTGATGCATGTGCTCTGGTAAAAACAACAAGTTCTGTTTTGAAAATTTTTGTTTCAATCCATGGTTTCTAGTGTTTGTTTAGGTTTTTCTGTTACTAATTTTTGGGTTTGCATCTTGTGGCATGGAAGGAACATTTTAATTTGCAAACTAAACTTACTATTTAGGGCTTTATTTTTTATGTACATGTGAATGATTAAAACACTTTGCAATTGGGGTTAAAAGAACACAATCTTTTGTTTGCATTTACACACTCATTTTGGGATTAAAATGAATTTCACTGATATTGGTTAAAAAGAACAAAACAACCCATGCATTTTTCACTCATGAGGTAAAAAGAACACAACTTTGCATTATAACACATTGGGTTAAAAACAAACCACAATCTTTGCATTTTCACACTCATTGGGGCTTAAAATCAACTTGCATTCACACTCATCTAAGAAGATAAAAAGGGATTGCATTTGTGCTTGCTATGTTTGGTGGTTTGTGTTAAAGTAGTGGAAAGGTATAATAAGCCCTCCACTTCACTTACATAAAATCACACCATACCTAAGAAAAGATAAATTAAAAGAACCCCCATGCGAGTGTGAAGAAAACTCATATGCGTATGCTCTCCCCTTGTGACTTAGTGCGAGCATGGGGATGAAAAGCATGTTAGTTTGTTTCTCTTTTGTTAAGACCTAGAGGGGCCTCCTCTTGAGACACATCTGAAAGGAGAACTCACTTGCAACCCCAAGCGGGACTTTCATCTAGCCCACTATATAAGTTGAGGATAAGGCGAAAGCCAAGTCTAACCAGTATGAGCGCTCACCATACAATGCTAGCTCGAAAGGAGGCATACCTTAGTGTATATTAAACTCCTAGTAGGGTTAGTTTGAGCCTTAAGTACCTTGCTGGATGCTCGTGAGGTGCTAGTCCCCTGGATATTTTACTAGAACCTTCTTGTTTAGTGGCCAAAAACCTTCTATTTGTTGATGCATAAGGGTAACCTTTGAAGCCGCCCTAATTCATGTGGTTCTTAGCCGAGGTAGTAGAGACAATCCTAAGGTTTGGTGGGGAGACGAGCCTTGGGAAACCTAGATCTTGGTATACGTGAGAAGTGAGTGCACTATAAGGGGGAGCAGGTGCTACCAAGATCCTGGAGCTACTCGCTTTGAATAACCGTAGCTAGGGGATTCAACAAATACAGTCCTTGACTAGCCCTAGGATTGTGCTTGTCTTCCAAGTGTCTTTTTTTCAAAAAACTTCCCCACAAGAACATCAAACAAATAAGAGACATAGCCACAAAATTGTTTACTGAGTGTTTTGCCACTGATGTGCTTTCTGATTTCTCACAAAACCATCAAACAGACCTAGGAAAACATTGCCTTTAGAGCCTACTAAAAACTGCAATGGATACGTTGAACAGTTAACCACATAAGTGAGATTCTGCAATGCATAAGCAAAACTGCATACGCTCAATAGTGAACTACATACGCTCAATAGTAAACTGCATAAGCTTAATAGTGAAACGCATATGCATGCTTCTGAGATGCATAATCTGAGCAGTCACACACATAAGAAGAATAGTGTACCACATATGCCTGAGAAAAACTTTTGAGCCATAGGGAAACCTCTTAAATCTTTTTCTTCCAATCTGATTTAATTGCAACTGTTCTAACAAACCTGTAGGTCTTATCCCTTAGGATCCACTTGCATACCACCTTCATTGCCTTAGATTTTAGGTCTCACATATACCATAAAACAATTTTAGAACCTTAGGATTTGAGCCTTAGACTTCCATAGGAATTCAAAACATTAATCTTCCTAAGTCAAAACATAAGGAAAAACCATCAAAGTGTGACTGCCTCACAAGTGTAAAATTAGACTAAGAGACCTTGGCATTATTCTCACTCAATCCATTCTAATGCATGCCTCATACTCATTTGGCTAAGTATAAGGTTCACTTTCCAAAAATCCCTATAATCACCCTTCTCGCATAAAAAAAAAATCCAAGGTTTAAACAAACTTGATTTGCACTTTAAAGTTCATTAGTAGATAATAGTATCCTATTGGAGCTAGACTTTGCAAAGATTAAAATCATTATCCCCACACTTTGGTCTTAGGCACCTTTCCATTAGTTACATCTCATAAACATAACTTTAGGACATACATCGCCATTTGCATAAGACACCTAGGTCATTTTTATTTCCACCTTTAGGAACCTTTTAAAGTACCTTTAGAATACCACCCTCATTCATTTACCTAGAAAGTTTACATTTTCATCCTCCCACCTTCCATCTAGGTCTTTTATGGTTGAAACATGGTTGCAAAAGAAAAGAAAGGGAGAAGAGAACCTAGAAGATCTCCAAGAATCTCACATCAAAACCATGAGGTTTGGCACCAACCCCAATGAACAACCTAACCAAAACATGGGGAACCCCTTTGACAATCTATTCTTGCAAGATGACAAATCTTGGGTGACACCCGAAGTCCTTGAAGCCGTGGGACAAGACCCTAGAGTATTGAGAATCCTAGATGAAATGATTGCTACAGACCCACAAAGTTACCTTTTGTGCCTTATACAAAATGGAACTAAACTTCCTAAAGGCATTGACATAACCACCCTCATACCAAAGTCCGCTAAAACCAACACAACAAGGCAATGCTACGACTCATCCTTCAGCTACCATGCCAACCAAATGCAAGAACATGTCAATATACCTCAAGGGAAAATGTCACATGAATCTGTCACAGTAAACATACCCCTCGTCCTTTTGAGGAAAACAATGCTAATGTCACAACTCACAGCTCAAATCCCGTTATTTTCTCAGCAAATCCTCAAGGTCACGTTAAAAGAACATGAATGATACACATTATGACCTCACAAAACCAAACCCAAGGAGTTAACACTACAACAACCACAAACATGAACTTGGGAGCCAACTCTAATACCAAGATGGGTAACCTCAACACAAACTTTGGAACCACCTCTAATACCAAGACGGGTAACCTCAACATGAACACGGGAACCTATATACACCTAAAAATGACATGATTCATCCTAAATAAATATTCTAAATATTTATTCCATTCTTCTATCAATTAAATAAATATTCTAAATTTATTTAATCGATTCACTGTTCCATAATTAAATAAAATCTATTTATTTAATCAAAATTCTTCTAAATGTCCTACACAATTAAATAATCATAAATTATTTAATTAATCCAAATTCCTCTATCCTAAGTTCTAAATTCCAAAAATTCACCTCACCTTGTCCACCTCATCAGGTTGCACATGTAATTAAATATATTAAATATTTAATTACCTTTTTTTCTCTCACCCACATGGCCTATTTCTTCTCAAATCAGAAGTTAGTTAACTAATCAATCAAATCTGTTAACTAATTAGTCATTTGAGTTCACTGGTCAATCTATTCTGTTGACTCCTCAATCAACCCAGTTCACTGGTCAATCAATTCAGTCAATCCCATAATCCACTCTTCTAACTGATCAATCAAGTTTGTTAACTGATCAGTCAATGGAGTTAACTCTCTAACCAATTTTGTCAAATCCCCTCTTTCATGATGGAGCTGGGACACTTGTCACATTTCTACTGGTTACACATTCCTCAACCATCCTTAGCCGTTGATCTTCATATCTCCTCTCAACCGTTGATTCCCATTCTTCCAAGTCTATAAATGAAGCTTCATCCCTCCATTCTAATCATCCAGGCTATTCGTATTGTTACTCTACAGAAATCCAACCACGCACCTTTGGCACCCCAATGCTATTTGCTTGAGATCACATATTTTCTTTGAAGCTCATCTTCATTGCATATCACAATGGCCATTTACTATCGACTTCCTACAAATAGCTAAAAGAGTGCACTCTCTGAGGGCCTACTTAACCAGCAAAAGGACGATTGTGATAGGCGAACAACAGAAGTTTTGAAAGGGGAAATGTTTGCACTGTATTGTTCATTGCTTCATTTTATTGAATCTTTCGTGTTTTCACTATTCTGTTGATGTTTGGGTTTGATATTGTTCATTTGATTGATCCACATTTTACCCATACAGAACCAAATCCAATAACAACATGGGTAATCTCACCACTAACCAACATAACGCAACTAGCCAAGGGTTGGGAATATCCTACGTCAACTTGAACCCCATAAATCCATTTGGAGCCAACACCCATAATGCGACTTACATTGATCCCAACCAACAAACAAATCCTCATGTCTCATCTCAAAACACCACAAGTATGCCATACCATTATCGATATATTAACCCTAACGTATCCTTCGCCACCAACAATTAAAACTAAAACACGACACCGATATACGCTTACTACGACATCAATACCATTCCACTTGTTGGTAACATGGGAACCTATAACATGATGAATCCTTACTTGGACATAGTCACAAACACTACCAACACACCCATCGAAACCCTCACCCAAGAGGTGGACAAGCTAAAGCAACAATTCACAAACTTACAAGTCTCGGGGATTAAGAAATCATATTCCATGGAAGACTTATGCCCATATCCATTTGACAAAAGTATTTACATGCCTCCTTTCCCCTGAATTTCACCCCACAAAACTTCAACAAATATAGGGGAAAGGGGAGTCCTGTTGAACATGTATGCAAGTTCCATACTACTTACCTAGAGCTCTCCTATGACCACACCTACTTGATGAAGCTCTTCCCTAGGAGTCTCGCGGGCGAAGCTCTTGAATGGTTTGCACACCTCTCCACAAGGATACACACATGGACAAAACTCATAGACAAGTTCATTTCACATTTTTCCTATAACATAGAGATGGATGTGAACATAGCCACCTTGTGCCAAGCAAGACAAGAAGAAGGAGAGACGTTTATCTCTTTCTTTCAAAGGTGGCGAGGCCTAGCAAGCAAATGCCCTTGTTATATCCCCAAGAATCAGCTAGTGCCCATCTTTGTGGAAAAGTTAAACAAAGAGCTTATGCTTCAATTACAAATCCACTACTGCACCTCCTTCAATGAAGTAGTTGAGAAGGGGGTGGCATCGAAAATCCTCTCATCGCTAAAGGCACAATAAAGATCTTCAACAAGAATCAAAACACTAAAAATTCATCTTACGACAAGAACAAGACTTGGGCATGGAACAAGAATGTTACCAATGACATGGTGGTAGATGCTAAAGCATTTAGAGCTATACCTATCCTCACACTTAAAGCACCCCCCATAATAAATAATCATATATACCTTCAACAACAACAACCACAACAATAGACACAACCTCAATAGCAATCAACAAACGTGAACCAAAATAACCAAAGGAGGCCACCTCCTAGGAATAATGCCCCTAGACACAACTATACATCCTTGATGGAACCAACTGAAGTAATCCTGTAGAAGTTATTACAAAACAACCTCATCCACCTACTAGAGATCTGACAATATGATCTAGCCTTCAAACCCCCTTCATGGAATGACAACGACTTCTGCAAGTATCATCGAATCAAAGGACATAAGACATCAAATTGTTTTAAACTAAAAAATATCATTCAAGACTTCATTGATAGGGGTATTGTAGGGGTAGAAGAAACAACCAGTTCCTCCAACATTGACCATAACATCTTCACTGACCCATTACAAAACCATGGATCAGGACAACCCTCTTCGTTAGGAACCAAGCCACACAACAATGTCATCTATAATAGTGTCACCTATGATTACACCATTAATATCATTCAGGGGTCTGAAAACAATATCTCCATTATCACCATAAAAGCCCGTCTCGAATGCACTGTCACCACTCGTAAAGCCAAAGTTACATTATAGGGTGCCCCCACCAACACCTCCAATACATCCACTCCACAAGCCAAAGGTCAATATAACCTTTTAGATCATCTAAAGAAGACCCCAACACAGATATCCATCTTTGACCTACTTCATCTTTTGCCTGAATATGAAGCCATTCTGGATAAGGCATTCCTAGAATCTTCTATTCTTACCGATCTAAATGTTAGCCAATTCCAGGACATGGTGGGGCACTTAGCCACTATTAGCAACATCACCTTCATGGAACAAGACATACCCCAACACCACACCAATCATTATGATCCTTTACACCTTGAAGTCTACATCAACAAAAATAAAATTTGATGATTCCTGGTAGACAGTGGAGTGGGATTAAACATGTCTTTGAAATTGGTGTTAATACTGGGATACTCTAAGGCTTACATTGATCCTACCAAGAGGATTGTTATCAAGGCCTACGATGATGCTGAACGCTCCTCCAAGGGAGTTATCATTTTACCTATGAGAGTTGGACCAGCCATTCAAGATATCATATTCCATGTCTTAGACACTGAATTACCATATAACCTCATCCTGGGCCGACTGTGGATCCATTCCATGAAGGCTGTCCCTTCCACCTACCACCAATGCATCAAGTTTCCTTATAACGGCTTAGAAGTAACTATCCCAGGTGATCCTGATGCCTTTCAATACTGCAACCACATAAGAGAAGTACCCCAACATTAGGTGCCTATAAATCAAGGAATCTCACCATTCGCCTCCTCCTCTGATTATGTTGACCCATCCACATTATCCAAATCCACCTCCACTTTCATTCTGCTATTCAACTTCCAAGTTCAAATCCAAGACAGAGGATGCGGTGAATACAAGATAAAGAGGTCCTATTGCATCAGAAAGTTGCCAGTATCGCCCAAGTCACAAGGAAAGCCCAACCTTATTTTGCAAAAGTAAACCCTCTCAGCTAGCCCCACCACATTCACAAAGTGGGGAGAACTCGATAAAGAAGATGTCAGTGAAGACATATCCAGTTGGCTCTATAAAGAAGAAGAGCAACAAGAGGTCAAACACATCAAATTGCCTGTGTACCAATATGGTAATGGATATGAGTTTGTCATGAAACAATGATATACTGGGCATAGTGGATTAGGACCAAATGGAAATGGATGAACTAAACCTCTTCAGCCAAGAAGGTGACCACGCAACAAAGGGTTGGGATAGACCACACAAAGAGACAAGGCTCCATGTACTAAGTTACTTATCCAAGGAGAGATGAGTGCTTCCAAAGAAGTTGAGACATCAAGGGATCCACCTGAACCTGAGCCTAAATCATCCCTAACCACCTCACTAAACCTCCCTGAAGAGGTAGCATGGATAAATATCTTCTAGGACCCTGATAACACCTCTATTTGCAACTTGACTCCTATAACCATGAGTTTCCTAAATACTGATGATGGCTTACCCTTAGTCCATCCTGAGCTAATCACAGGGACCAACAAGATCCACCTAACTTAGATTTGTTTGAGAATGTTGAAGCAATAGCTAAGTTCATGGGACTACATGAAGGATTACCTCTTGGAGACCATAAAGTTGGGTACATCATGGACTTGGACAATTCTGCTTACTTCAGAAAATCCACTCCACCATCTAGTCGCAAAAGTAAAAAATTAAAAATAAAAATATAGGTCTCTAGGTGAAAACTAAAAGGCACCGTTAGATCATGCAAAAATAAAAATAAAGGACATATTCGAGGGTGAAAACCTCCCCGAGGCACTTGAGGATGAAGGGTTGGAAGTGTTGCCCATCACAGAAGAAAAATCATCACTGTTGGTAGAGACAACTGTTGAAGCCAACCTTGGCACCCAAGAAGCACCCAAGGTTATTGTTGATGGTGATGTTAGTCACACATAACATTCAAACAAAAGTTACACATCAACCCTTGTTTATCCTGAAAGATACAATGAATTCATAGAACTCATGATCCCAAGTCCTCGGTGATTAGGTCATAATCTGCTAAGATCTCTCAGTGGTTGATGTGTGTTGCTATTTTCCATTTTGGGGTCTTACACGAATCAGTAGGTTCTGGTTCTGCAACAATGCTTTCAGGGAAGTTACTCTACATAGCATATCCCTTCAAATGATGTGCCTAAGGTGATATTTGCATGAGCTCTACCCTGATCAGTGGTTTCCTGCATAAAATTTTCAATGGTGAATGCATCTAGATCAAGAATATTCTAAGGATGATCAAGTATCTACAGGATGAAAGCATATTCCTCTATTCTGCTTAATATTTACCATGATGTGCAATTATGGAAGTGATTTCTATAAAATTAAAATAAGAAAAAGGGTTAAAGAGAGATATTCCTAAGATTTACTTGACTGAGATCACTGACCCACATACATGTTCCCATACAGTAATGAAGAGAAGAAAACTGAAATCATACTTCACCAGGATATTCCACAAATCAGCATGATCCGATACAAATCTTCAGAGATAGAGTTGACAACAACATGTAATGAAATGAAAGCACTTCTAAAGAACACATCATCCACCAGTACATATCCAGAAATCAACTTGAAGATTACTTAAGGTTCATAATCATGATGTAATCTGAAGCTTCATCTCCATACAGTATGTTCATAAAATATGCACATTTACAGTGATCATGAGGAAAGAACCTTGAATGTTTCAACAATTAAGTCCCCACTAGTATCCGCAATTTGGTCCACTCCCTGAAATTTCTACCAGTCTCCTCTTTTGTATGATTGACCTCCCTTCTCCTTAATGGGATGCCCACCTTAATAAAATATTCCCACGTCCATAGTGGGATGCCCACCTTAATAAAATATTCCACCTCCATAGTGGGATGCCCACCTTTTCAAAAAAAACAATAAAATATTCTTCATAATGGGATGACCACTTCAATAAATATTCCACCTCCATACTCCACCTGCACGTCGTCAGGTCAAATCTGCATATTGACCCTCCGTAGGCCTTGCGTGTACTTCTTGTTTGACCAAAGTTATACATCGGGCTCCAAAATAATTCCAAATTCCTCCCGCTCTACTTTCCCGCCATTTTCCATTTGAATATCAGGCTGCACTTTGAAATTCTTTGTTGATCAGGATATGATGATGACGTCATCAGGATGGACTGGCCTTGCTGAAGTGTGAAAGGATGACATCATCAGGTTCTGGGATGGCTCAAAATCCACCTACCTTGCACATCATGATGATCATCGGTGAAACCCCACCTGATCAGAGCGAGCCAACAATGTCTCACTGACCCCATCTTCTGGCCGATGCACCTGCGATCATCATATAAAGTTAGGCACCATCATTTAAATAATCAGCAGGAGGATAAAAACTAATGCTAAATCATGTGTTGAAGGTGCAAACATAAATATCTGGTCATGATATTATGAAAATCTACCCGCACACGAGAAATTAGTCCCCTTTTGGTAATTCATTCAGTTCTGCCACCTGCATGTAGATTTTCGAACATTCTCTTTACTTGGTCATGATATGATGGTGACGTCATAGTGATATTGAAGGAAATCGGGTCCAACGAACATGATCCTGAGGAAAGAGCTTTGAAGACTATCACCCTCCCAAGGAGATGACATCATCAGGATATGTCAAGTTTTGCTTATCGGGTCATATTTTAAGATCAGGATGATATTTGGAACATGACCCCCACGGGTAAGATGACCTTCCTCTCAAAAGATTGGGGTGACGTCAGTGGAAGGGTGGCCTTGTTTATCGCTGCAGTTATCATGACATCATCGTCATGTTTATCAGATAGGAGTGATGTTTGAAAAAGTGCCTATGCGAGGCAAAAGGATGATGACATCATCAGGAGGTGATTTCCTTTGTTCATTGAGCTTGGATGATGTCATCATCATACTAGCCATGGGGTGATATTTGGAAGATCGTGATATTCAAAAGATCTACTGATCTTCAAAAAAAATTGGGTGATGCACAAAAGGTCGAGGTGATGCATCCACATCAGGGTGATATTTGGCGAGGAGGGTGATCTTTCAGAATATCGGGTGACATTTGAAACATCGGATGATATTTGAAAGATGATGATCCCCTTAGACAAAAATGACCTCTTGTCAGAATATCGGGATGACGTCATCCGATTGATGACTTGGTTTAGCGCTGTGGCACTATGACGTCATCGTCATGTTATGCAGGAAAGGTCATGTTCGAAAATATGCCTCGGCGAGGTAAAAAGGATAATGATGTCATCTTCATGTGATGTTTTTTGTTTATCAGGTTCTAATGACGTCATCAAGATATTGGTTTCAGGGTGATATTTCATGACAGGATGATATTGAGAAATATCGGGTTATATTGAGAAACATGATCCTCGTGAAATACATAAGGCTGTTGACGGGTAAAGGTCACTATCACCTAAAATTGACGTTTAGATATTTGGACCGCATGATTTATCAGGTGATAAATTAGATCAGGATGACCCTCTATAATATGACTGATGTTAAGAAATATGATCCTCCCCTGTGAATATCAGGTTTGACCAGAACTTTGACCAAGCATAACTTTCTTACCTGGCCGAATTTCAGGGTGATCTAAAAGGCAAACTTGCTTAGAATTTTACACTCTTTCACATGGCAAGCTTCCTGAGGCAAGATTTAGACCTTTGAATTTTGGGTTCATATAGGAGGATCATCATGCACCTGATATGATGATGCTTTTTACCATTATCGCCCAGAGCACAAAAACAAAGGGGGCAAGCCACAGCAGGGGTCCTCATTTTGCTAAGGAGCAAAAAGGGGTGTGTTGTGAACATCACAACAACTAGCAACCAAACAAAACAATAAAAAACAAACACCATTAAAGGAAACTGAAAGAAATACATGCATAACTTCCAACCATCTCTCCTGCGGATCATCATCTAACTTAAGACTCAATGTATTCAATAAGGTGCATGAATTTTCCTTTCAGTTTAAGTGGGTGCATGTGATTAATTATCCTCATCTTGAAGATCAGTTGAACAAATCAGTGACTAACATTAGCCTACGTAGGTGAAGATGTTCCCTCATAGCCAACCAAATAGAGCCTTGCTGCCAGCAGGCATCCATAGCCCCACAAGGATATCGTTACAATTCTCCTAAGTAGAGCCCCACTGCCAGCGAGTGTCTATAGCCCCAGTAGAGTTACTTAGATGGCTTAACCTGGATATTCAGTAAAATCCATTTTATTGCTTTACGTTTTATATTTTTTATTAGAACTTCATAAGATGTTGCATTTGTAACCTCATCATCATGATGCAAGGAGTGGTCACTTGCTAAAATTAAGCTAAGAATTGTAATGGTAGCAAGGGTGACCTATGATTTTTCACCTAATATCTACATTGGTAGGTTCAACCAACCCAAGGATTTTAGGTGTGTCATTGTGAGAAACATCCTTGAATACTCAACCCATTCTTATTGAATACAAAATTTCACAAGTCAAACAACTCTCCACATTCATGACAGCCACAACAAGTTATGCATAAATTTAAAACAATTAACCTGAATGATTTGGATTTTTCTGTGGTTGTTAGTTTGCTCTTGCATGCTCTAAATCAAAAGAAAGATCCCTGCTAAGGGCAACAAAGCAACCAAACAAAACAAACAAAAGGAGATTGTACAAACAACCACACAACAAATATACATTATGATACACATGACTATCATGATGCTACTTCAGGCCTGAAAATAGTGCTTGAGGAACTGTCCATTGACTGGCAATGGGGCATCCTCACCTATTAAGGACATGAGCTTGTAGGTGCTGTCTCCTAATATTTCAAAAATTTGAAAGGGGCCTATCCAGAGTTTGTCAAACATTCCATGGTCACCCTTCCTTTAGCCTTAATTTTAACCCTTTTGTCAAACCATCACTTGAAAACAGCTTGATGTTTAGCAAACTGGTTAATGACTTCACTTCTTTTTTCATCTAGGTGCATCAGCTGCAGCAACCTAACCTTCTGTTTGTTATTTATGCCTAGGTATTCTTGTATAGACTGTAGTGTAGGAATCTTTAGGTTAACAGGGAGGAGGGGATCCACCCCATATACTAGGTGAAAAGGTGAGTTTTCTAATGCAGCCTTATTTCTAGTTCTATTTACCCACAAGGCATATTTCAATAGAGTGTCCCATTCCCTTGGGTTCTTATCCATCAACTTCTTTATGATGTTAAGCAAGTTCTTGTTTGTGGATTCTGCTAATCCATTCCCTTAGGGATAGTAATTGGAGGAGAATTTCAAGATGACCCCATGGTCAAAAGCCCAACCTGATAGTCTTATTGAAGCAAAGGTAGGTCCATTATCACACACTAAAGCATATGGAACTCCATACCTGGTCACTATGTTGCCTTCCAAAAACTTAATGACATCCTCAACATTACATGTTTTACTGCTGACAGCTTCAGTCCACTTGGTATAGTAGTCAGTAATAGTCAAGACATACCTGTGGCCTGAGGATGATGGAGGATTGATGGGTCCTATGAAGTCCATACCCCACTGAGCAAATGGGTGAATCTCCATCACTGGCTGCAGAGGTTGAGCAGCATAATTATCTCTATTTGCAGCAACTTGACACACATGATAGTATTTGGTGTGTTCAGCAGTGTCCTTGAAAATCGTGGGCCAATAATACCCTGCCCTGAGGATGGCATGAGTGATGGCCTAGGATGATCCATGTGCAGTCCCAAATTTATCATGCAGTTCCTCTAGTACCTTGTCTGCTTCTAGTTTTTCCAAGCACCTCAAGTATATCCCCTCATAGTTTCTCTTAAAAAGGACTCCTCCTTTCATCATATATTTCTGTGCTTTTATCTTTAGGGCTCTCCTCTGTGAGGCCTGCAATCTTGGGGGACATCTCCCAGTGATCAGGACATGCCTAACATCTAAATACCATGTTCCATCATCTTTTGCATCTACAACATACTACTGGCTCAGGATGTTAGGGTCTATCTCTGATATCATTTGACTCAAAGCTTGTCCTCTTACCAACCTCATGGGTGTGATATTCATGTCATACTCCTAGAGGATGGTGATTCATTTGGCCCTCTTCTCACCTGGCTCACTTTGCATTAGCAGCATCTTTACTGCTGCATCAGGTACCACAGCAATCACCTTACTCTTCAAGATGTAGTGCCTAAACTTCTTGACTGCTCAAACCAGAGCAAGTGCTTGTCTTTCAACATCCATGTACCTAAGCTTTGCATCTCTAAAAGGGCAGCTCATGAAGGCTATAGGCTTCTCTTGCTTTTCTTCATTTCTCTGGGTTAGCACTACTGCAGAGGTATGTTCTGAGGCAAATGAGTAGATGTAGAAGTCCCTGGTGTAACCTGGACTGATCAAGACTGGAGCATCTAAAATAGCTTTCTTAACGTCTTCAAAAGCTGCTCTAGCTTCAGGTGTCTGCTCAATCTTGGCGTCCCTTTTGAGCATGGTATTCAGGGGCCTAACTATCTCTGCAAAGCCGGTGATGAACTTCCTAACAAAATTAATCTTACCAAAGTAAGATTTGAGCTCTGTCTTGCTACCAGGCAGTTGTATTTTCATGATGGACTCTACTCTGTCAGGATCAATGATGATCCCATTCTTAGTTATCAGGTGACCCAGTAACTTCTCGGTGGTCATCCCAAATATGCACTTCTTGGGATTTTAGGATATCCCGTACTGCTCGCACTTCTTCAACACCTTTCTTAGGTCTTCTACATGGTTTTTTCTATCATTGGAAAACACAGTCAGGTCATCTGTGTAGATCACTATGCACTTACCGATTAAGCCTCTGAAGGCTCTGTCTATTGGCCATTGGAAGCTGGATCCAGCATTTATCAGCCCAAATGGCATGCATCTATAGGTGAAGATCCCCCATTTAGTGGTGAATGCGGTTTTCAATCTATCAATTTTATCCACCATCACCTAATTGTAACCAGAGAAGCCATCCAAGAAGGACATCATCTTGGCTCCATTCACAACCTGGAGGACTTCATCCAGGGAAGGCAAAGGATAGTTATCCTTTTCAGAAGCTCTATTCAAACTCCTGAAATCCACGCACAGCCTGATGCTGCCATTCTTCTTCCTCACAGGTACTAGGTTCGCCACCCACGTGGAGTGTCTCACAGGAAATATGATCCTGGCATCAAGCAGTCTTTTAACTTCTTCAAAGATGATGGGCTCCAACAGGGCATTGACAGATCTCTATTTTTGCCTAAAAGGCTTGGCATCTGGCTTCAAAGGAATAGTATGGGTGATGACAAAAGTGTCATAAGTCTTTAGCTCATCATATGTCCAGGCAATGACATGGATGTAGTCCTGGAGAGCCTAGGTTATCCCTTTGAACTCTTCATCTATGCAGACCTTTCTAATTAGGACATTTCTTTCTTTACCACCTTGCCCAACATCAACTAGAGAGTACTACCCCTCCTCGGCTTTTGGAAGCTCCTTCTGTTTTAGCATGTTGTGTAGGTCAAATGCTCTCTCTAGCTCTATGATTCCCTTAGGGATCCTATTGCTAGGCAACTCCAGGATTTCTCCTTCTTCCTAGACATGATCTTCCGTGTTAACTTCATCTATGATCTGTGCCTCAAAAACATCTCTATTGGAAATAAAATCCAATATATGCTAATCATCATCAAATACTTGAAGATTGGTTACATTATCAGGTACTAAAGCCACTGATACTAATTCAATTGAGAACCTTCTGAGACTTGATATGGACAGAAGTTCCAAAGCACTGGTAGCCTGGGCCAAAGCATCTGCTCTATGGTTTTGCTCCCTGGGCACATGGGTAATATTGAAGGCATCAAAATCTTCTATCAAGTTTCACACCCTGTGCCTATAGTTAGACAACCTTTTTTAATTGCAGGAGTATATACCTCTTACCTGCCTGACAAATAATTTTGAGTCTCCATAGACATGCAAAATTCTCACCTTCTTGCTAAGTGCAAACAGCATCCCATGAATTAGAGCTTCATACTCTGCTACATTATTTGTACATGGGAACTACAACCTATATGCTGCTAGGTAGGATTTTCCTGATGGATTGATGAGGTTCACTCCTATTCTAGCTCCTTGCTTTGACTTGGATCCATCAAACCTAAGGATCCATGGCTTGTCTTCATCTAAAGGCTTGCTTGGGGCTTCTTTCTTCCTTTTGGCTTTGGCAGCTGCACCACCGGATATCCACTTCAACTTTGGTATCTCTGTTTTCTTAGGCACCACCTCATCGGCCTCATGGGAAGTTGATATTTCTTCTTTTCTTTTATCATCAGCAGGAACATCCCCTAGACTAGGCAATGTCAATGTTCTTAAAATGTGCAGGCACAATGAACAAGATGCTTCTAAATGATGTGCCTCATGTAACCTGCACCATCCTCCAACCAAGACATCCTGAGGAGGTCTTTGCTGCTGCATCATCTTTTGTATTTCTTTTGACAGGAACTCTTCGAATTTGGATAGACTGCTGCCCCTATCTTCGTCAGACAACTCATAATCTAACTCCATCAAACACTCACTCCTGGGGGTGATTTTCTCCTTGTTCTTAGCATTACTCCTGTTGCCAACCAGTATCCCTTATGTTACCTTAACAGGATCCTCATCATGATGTGTGCTTCCTCTCGCTCCTGCAAAAGACAAATAAGGATCAGCATCATTACCATTATATGCAGCACTTACCATAGATGATGATGACGATACCTCATGGTATGCCTATTCCAGCTCCAGCATGTCTAGGAAGGCCTCACATGTCTTTTCAGAATGAGCCTCATTATGCAACCTGCACCATCCACTAATTAAAATATCATGAACATGTACATTTAACAATTGGCAGCGTTTCACCCCTTTAAGCAAATGCATCTCAAAATTCTTGAAGTGATCTATCTCTATCGCGTTTCAAAGATTAAAACTAGGTTCTAGATATGCATCATCATACCGAGGGTTATCATCATGATCATGTATGTCAAGCATCAGGATCTCCTCTACCCTAGCAGTCGGAGGTCTGGTGGAGTAAACTCTAGGTTCCACATTCACATACATGACTTCGTTGGTTTTGTTATATTCGGTAATCATGTGTTTCATGCGAGGTTCAACTTCGATCCTGATCTGGTTAGGTATTCCCCTCCAGGGAAACCACATGTGACTGAAGTTAGTAGACATATATCCATTGAGGGTCTTTGACCAATCCCTACTAAGCAACATTCTGTATGCATCAGGTATATCGACTACCCAAATATCAATATAATGCTGGATTCTAGGATCCGAGGCTAGTTGCATATGGATGTGGGTCAGTTCCCCTACCATGTTTACTTCTATTTTGTCCAGCTGGGTTACTTTCTTCAATGATTTGGTAGGATGTAACCCCAAGGCATTGCATATGGATAAGGGCATCACATTGGTAGATGCTCCTGAGTCCACTAGACAGTTGTGTAGGTTCTTACCAAACATCCTTACAATCAGGAGGAAGGGAGGTGACTTACTTTTATCTTTGTATAGGGTCATGTGGGAGGTCTCTATAGATTGGACAATGGCTGGGGTTTTTAATTTTGTATTAGCATCCTTGGCAGCATGATCTTTATTTCCAAACTGGCCTGGGTAATGGCTGTCTTCCTTTTGGGTAGGACTGTCTAAAGATTTCACAAAAGCACTTTTGATAGCAGGGGTCCTAAGCAGCTCTGACAATGGCAGGCTGATCTTAACCTTCTTCATCTCATCAGTCAGGTAAGAAACCAATTTGTCAGGTCCAGGAGATGGATTTGTGGCTTTTGGTGTTGCATTCCGTGGTGTCAAGCAATGCACACTGACTTTGGGTAATCCAATGTTATTATTTGCCTAGGGATCAGGTGGAGTATTGAAGTTGTTTAGAGGCAATGAGGTGGTCAAAGGGCCAGCAGACCGATTTGAGTTATTCCTCAGGTTGTAGTTATGTCTACCTTGAGGTTACTGTTGATAAGCATTGACTTCTTCATGTTCCACTGATGGCTTATTCTCATCTTCAAATAGGAAAACGTAGTTGGATTCAAGAGCCATGATTGATTCCTCACATGTTGAGGTGTAATCCTGATGTGATGAGGTTGCATGCTGATGAGGATGATGCATGAAGCTTTCCAGCACTAAGGTGATATCATACTCACAGGGGACAATCTCATTTGCCTCTACATAAGATGGGTTTCTTGAAGTACTGGACACTTCAGCTTGGAAAATGCTGGCTACAACCCTGAATTGGGGGCAATCTAACTTTGCATGAGTGTTGGTATTATGAATCCTGCACCAGTTTGCAAGTGCTGCCTCAGGATGGTTTACTCTGGTGGTCTGTTTAGATTCACTAGGAGGCTGATTATCCAAGGGTGATGGCAAGGAACCATTGTTTGGCCTCGTGTTCCACACTCTAGGTTGTCTAGGAAGATTGTTGTTGCCATTATCGTTATTGTAATTATTGTTGTACCCTTTGTCAGGATAGTTTGGTCTATCATTGGCATAGCCTCTGTTTTGGTTAGGCTGAGAGTAAGAGTTTTGATTTCTCAGATGGGTGACCTCAGTGGTAAGTTTCCTAAGATGGGCTAGTATTTCTTTGATTTCTTCTTTCTCCTCCTGAGCCTTTGCCACTACATTTACTGCCTGGGGCTTGAAAAAAGAAGACCCATTGTTATTGTTGGGTTGTTCTATAGCATGTGGCACTTGTGTCTGATATGGCAACATCTGGCTATTCCCACTTGGTGGTGGCATGACACTGAGTGGAGGTATTTACAAAGGGGCTGGCATCATGGCTAAAGGTATCATGGCCCCGTTGGTCTGTTGGTGGACAGGATATGTTGGATAGCCTAGAAGTGAAGGGAAGGCGACATTTGGTGTGGGGGCAGGAGCTAATTATTGGCTGACCTTGATAGCTTCCCCAAAGGCCTCTGCTAAAGTTGTTATGCCAGGATGTGTCCTCCTGATAAACATGGAGGTCAAGGGATCTAAGGCTGAGTAGTAAATGCTCCCGGTAGCTTCATCTGTTACATTTTAAGGAGCTACTAGCTTAGACAACATCTTCTGGAATCTAGCATTGAAGTTTGCTATAGGCTCCCCCTCAAACCTCTTGATAGTGGCAAATAAATGGTAGTTTGTTGAAGGGTCTATAGGCACCTTGAACCTATCCTTGAAAACTTTCTCCAAGGCATCTCATGAATTGACTAAACCTTGGCCCAAACTAATGTACCAGTTGTAGGCCTCTTCTTCAAAGGAGAAGGGAAACAACCTACAGACCACATCTTCATACTCAATCCTAGCCCTACAACAGGCTTCTTTGAAGATTCTGACATGATCATCAACATCCTGATATGGGTGGTATCTAGAACAAATTTTATCTAGATTTTTGGGCAGAGCATGATATGCATTGAAGATCAAAGGTGACTCTGCTGTGAAGAATGACATTGCAACTAGAGGGGGTTGGATCTGAGGTGTGACAAACTGAGGTTGAACTTGTGGTGTGACAGAAGGCCCTGCAGGTATGTGTAGGCCAATAGGAGTTGCAGGAGCAGGCCCTGGTGAAGCTCTAGATGTACTAAGATTAGGGGAGTGATGAAGGTCCACAGTCCTAGGTCTAAATCCCCTGGTAGGTGGTTCTTCAAAAGGTCCACTAGATCTAGACCTGGTGTTTGGCTTAGAAGCTAGGATTCTTCAAATTTTAAGAAAGATAGGCTAGTTTATGGTTAGATTTGGAAACTGACAGGATACTTAAGCAATGTTTGTAGGAATCTACAGTTTTCTTGTTCAGCCCTCCTTCTAGCACCAGTTTAGGTGTTGATGGTGATGCTAGTCACACATAACATTTAAACAAAAGTTACACATCAACCCTTGTTTATCCTGAATGATACAATGAATTCATAGAATTCATGATCCCAAGTCCCTGATGATTAGGTCATAATCTGCTAAGATCTCTTAGTGGTTGATGTGTGTTGTTGTTTTCCATTTTGCAGTCTTACACGAATTAGTAGGTTCTGGTTCTGTAACAATGCTTTCAGGGAAGTTACTCTACACAACATATACCTCCAAATGATGTGCCTAAGGTGATATTTGTATGATCTCTACCTTGATCAGTGGTTTCCCGCATGAAATTTTCAATGGTACATGCATCTAGCAGAGGAATATGCTAAGGATGATCAAGTATCTATGGCATGTCTGCATATTCCCCTATTCTACTTAATATTTACCATGATGTGCAATTATGGAAATGATTTCTATAAAATTAAAATAAGAAAAAGGGTTAAAGAGAGAGATATTCCTAAGATTTACTTGACTGAGATCACTGACCCACATACATGTTCCCATACAGTGATGAAGAGAAGAAAACTAAAATCATACTTCACCAGGATATTCCACAAATCAACACGATCTAATGCAAATCTTCAGAGATAGAGTTGACAACAACATGCAATGAAATGAAAGCGCTTCTAAAGAACACAGCATCCACCGGTACATATCTAGAAATCAACTTGAAGATTACTTAAGGTTTACAATCATGATGTAATCTGAAGCTTCATCTCCATACGGTATGTTCATAAAACATGCACATTTACAGTGATCATGAGGAAAGAACCTTGAATGTTTCAACAATTCAGTCCCCACTAGTATCCGCAATCTGGTCCACTCCCTGAAATTTCTACCGGTCTCCCCTTTTGTATGATTGACCTCCCTCCTCCTTAATGGGATGCCCACCTTAATAAAATATTCCCACCTCCATAGTGGGATGCCCACCTTAATAAAATATTCCACCTGCATAGTGGGATGCCCACCTTCTCAAAAAAATAATAAAATATTCTTCATAATGGGATGCCCACCTTAATAAAATATTCCACCTCCATACTCCACCTGCATGCCGTCGGGTCAAATCTGCATATTGACCCTCCGTAGGCCTTGCGTGTACTTCTTGTTTGACCAAAGTTATACATCGGGCTCCAAAGTAATTTCAAATTCCTCTCGCTCTACTTTCCCGCCATTTTCCATTTGAATATTGGGCTGCACTTTGAAATTCTTCGCTGATCAAGATATGATGATGACATCATTAGGATGGACTGGCCTTGCTGAAGTGTGAAAGGATGACATCATCAGGTTCTGGGATGGCTCAAAATCCACCTACCTTGCTTTTCCATTGCGACCGCACATCATCATGATCATTGGTGAAACCCCACCTGATCGGAGTGAGCCAACAATGTCTCACCGACCCCATCTTCTGGTTGATGCACCTGTGGTCATGATATAAAGTTAGGCACCATCATTTAAATAATCAGCAGGAGGATAAAAACTAATGCTAAATCATGCCTTGAAGGTGCAAACATAAATATCCGGTCATGATACTACAAAAATCCGCTTGAACACGAGAAATTAGTCCCCTTTTGATAATTCATTCAGTTCCACCACCTGCATGTAGATTTCTGGACATTCTCTTTACATGGTCATGATATGATGGTGATGTCATAGTGATATTGAAGGAAATCGGGTCCAACGAACATGATCCCGAGGAAAGAGCTTTGAAGAATATCACCCTCCCAAGGAGATGACATCATCAAGATATGTCGAGTTTTGCTTATTGGGTCATATTTTAAGATCAGGATGATATTTGGAACATGACCCCCGTGGGTAAGATGACCTTCCTTTTGAAAGATCAGGGTGATGTCAGCGGAAGGGTGGCCTTGTTTATCACTATAGTTATTATGAGGTCATCGTCATGTTTATCAGATCAGAGTGATGTTTGAAAAAGTGCCTGTGCAAGGCAAAAGGATGATGACGTCATCAGGAGGTGATTTCCTTTGTTCATCGAGCTTGGATGATGTCATCATCATACTGGCAATGGGGTGATATTTAGAAGATCATGATATTCAAAAGATTAGCTGATCTTGAAAAAAAAATTGGGTGATGCACAAAAGGTCGGGGCGATGCATCCACATCAGGGTGATATTTGGTGAGGAGGGTGATCTTTCAGAATATCGGGTGACATTTGAAACATCGGGTGATATTTGAAAGATGATGATCCCCTTAGACCAAAATGACCTCTTGTCAGAATATCAGGATGACGTCATCCGGATGATGACTGGGTTTAGTGCTGCGGCATTATGACATCATTGTCATGTTATGCAGGAAAGGTCATGTTCGAAAATATACCTCCGTGAGGTAAAAAGGATGATGATATCATCTTCATGTGATGTTTCTTGTTTTTTGGGTTCTAATGACATCATCAGGATATTGGTTCAGGGTGATATTTCGCGATAGGAGGATATTGAGAAATATCGGGTTATATTAAGAAACATGATCCTCGCGAAATACATAAGGCTGTTGACGGGTAAAGGTCACTATCACCTAAAATTGACATCTAGATATTTGGACCGCATGATTTATTAGGTGATAAATTAGACCAGGATGACCCTCTGTAATATGACTGATGTTATGAAATATGATCCTCCCCCTGTGAATATCAGGTTTTACCAGAACTTTGACCGAGCATAACTTTCTTACCTGGCCAAATTTTAAGGTGATGTAAAAGGCAAACTTGCTTAGAATTTTACACTCTTTCACATGGTAAGCTTCCTGAGGCAAGATCTAGACCTTTGAATTTTGGGCTCATATAGGAGGATCATCATGCACCTGATATGATGATGCTTTTTACCATTACCGCCCAGAGCACAAAAACAAAGGGGGCAAGCCACAGCAGGGGTCCTCATTTTGCTAAGGGGCAAAAAAGGGCATGTTGTGAACATCACAACAGTTATCCATTTCGCCGAGTCACTTACAGAACAAGAAAAGCCCGAATTCTGAGACTTCTTCTCAAGATGACAAATCAACTTCACATGGTCATATGCTGATATGCCTGGGCTTGATCCACAGTTTGTCCTACACCACCTGCCACTACTGCCAAATGCCAAACCTATCAAGTAAAAACTCCAAAAAATGCATCCACAGATCACCTTGCTAGTAAAGGCTGAATTGAAGAAACTTCTTGATGCTGGCTTCATTAGGCCAATTGATTATCCAGAGTGGGTATCTAATCTTGTGCCCATTATGAAACCCAATGGCTAGATCAGAATATACGAGGACTTCTGTGACTTAAACAAGGCATGTCCAAAAGATGATTTCCTATTACCAAACATAGACATCATAATGGATTTGACAGCCAGATTTGAAATGCTCTCATTAATAGACGGCTTCTCTGGATATAAGAAGATATTGATAGCATCAGAATATCAACATAAAACATCTTTTACATGTCCTTGGGGCACCTCCTGCTGGATCGTCATGCCCTTCGGTCTCAAAAATGTAGGTGCTACATACCAGAGGGCAATGACAACCATATTTCATGACTATATGCACACATGTATGGAAGATTATGTTGACGACCTATTGGGAAAATCAGTCACTAGAAGCTCTCATCTAGAGGTGTTGGATAAAATCTTCAAGTGCTTGGAAGAATTCAAAGTTAGACTAAACCCTAAGAAATATGTGTTCGGTGTTATATCAGGAAAATTGCTAGGATATATTGTTTCACACAGAGGGATAGAGGTTGACCTCGCTAAGCTCAAAGCAATAATGGACATGCCTTCACCTACTACATTAAAGTAGCTACGCAGCCTACAAGGAAAGTTACAATCTATTCGAAGGTTCATTGCACAACTTGCCGACAAATGTCATCCTTTCCAACACTTACTCCACAAAGGGGTACCATTTGTGTGCACAAATCAGTGTCAAGAAGCCTTTTAAATGATCAAAGAATATTTTCTATCGCCACCAGTCCTCAGGCCACCAATCCTAGGCAAGCCCCTTTTATTGTACATATCAACAACTACTTTGGCATTGGGGGCATTATTGGCACAGAATGATGAGGAAGGAAAAAAAAAGGGCAATCTATTACATCAGTAGAACCCTAGTGGGATATGAGCTAAACTACAGTCCTATTGAATGCACATGTCTCGCCATAGCTTTTGCTATCCAAAAATTGCGACATTACATGCTGAACCACAAGACAAAGCTGGTTACTAGGATTGACCCACTAAAATATTTACTGAATAAAGCAGCCTTAATAGGATGACTGGCCAAATGGGTTATGATATTGAGTGAATTTGACATAGAATATGTTGACCACAAAGCCATCAAAGGACAAGTAATTGCAGATTAGCTTGCAAATGCACCTACACCAGCAGATCATCCAATGGTTGTTGATTTCCCTGATGAATCAATATTCATAGTTGACACACCCAAGATCTGGACACTATTCTTTGATGGATCATTTACCAATCACGGCTCAGGCACAAGTATCTTGTTTATTACACCTCAAGGTGATGCCATTCCCAAGGCATTTAGAATTGCTTTTCCTTGCACAAATAACATAGCAGAGTATGAGGCATTACTCATAGGACTTTGAATGGCAGTCAACTAGACAAACAAAACATTACAAGTATTTGGTGATTCCTAGTTAGTTATCAAACAGGTCAACAATGAGTACAACACCAAAGATGAAAAGCTCATACCGTATAAAAATATGGTAGATAGTTTCAGGCTATACTTTGACACAGTGCTCTTTGACCAAATTCCAAGAGTTCATAATCAGGAAATAGATGCAATGGCAACCATTGGATCTCTCCTTGATATCCCAAGTAACCTCACTCAGTTCAAGTTCTTGGTGGAACAACTATTGGTCCCAGCCTTTGATGTCCCCGAATCTGAGTTAGTCTGTGAAATTGTTGGTCCCATGTCACCCTACTACCATGACATATACACCTACCTACAGGACCAAACCCTACTTGCCGACTTGTCATCTAACCAACGTAAGTCCTTCATACGCCAATCCGCTAAGTATGTCATCATCGGTGACACTCTATACCACTATGGATTTGATAATACCCTCCTGAGATGTCTCGACTCTGAAGAAGCACAAACAACCCTACAAAAGGTACATGATGGTATATACGAAGCCCACTCCAGTGGTCCTACCCTTGCTAAGAAGATCATCAGAGTAGGATATTACTAGCCCACAATGGAAAAAGATGCATACCATTTTGCAAGGAAGTATCGACAATGCTAGATACACAGTGATCTTGCGCATGCACTAGCTCAGGACCTACACCCACTTACATCTTCATGGCCCTTCTCTTAATGGGGACTTGACCTTGTGGACAAAATCCACCCTACCTCCACCAACGGCCATAAATTCATCCTCACACCCACTGAATATTTCACAAAATGGATTGAAGCTATTCCTATGACATACATCACTGGCAAGCAGATCACCAAGTTTACCCTTAATTATATCATATGCCAGTATGGTGTCGCACAATCCGTTGTAACAGATAATGGTCATCCATTCAAAAACTAGGATGTCTATGAACTTTGTGAAAAATTCCTCACCTAACACCACTTTGCTACTCTGTACTATCCATAGGGGAATGACCAAGCTAAGGCATCAAGTAAAACCATCATGAAAATCCTAAAAAAGACTGTCAATGATGTTGGCCATGACTAGCATGTTTAAGTCAACTCCTCCCTATGGGCTTATTGTACCAGCATCCACATGCCCACCGGAGCCACCCCTTATTCCCTTGCCTATGGATTCGAAGCCATCTTGCCCATTGAGGTCGAGTTGCCCTCTTTAAGAGTATCCCTACAACAACTAGTCAATAATGAGGACTATCGAACATCGCGATTACTTGTACTTGAACTGCTTAATGAAAGGAGACAAAATGCACTCACTCATCTATAGACTTATCAAAATCATCTCTAACGTAGTTATAATAAGAGAGTATTGGTCCACCACTTCAACATTGGAGACCTTATTTTAAAAGAGAACCCAAAAAATCAAATGGAACGAGAGAAGCTGGGAAAATTTAAACCGAACTGGTTAGGGCCTTACGTCATCACAACAGCATATGGGTCCAGTGTATATCAATTAGCCACTCCTGAAGGAGAACCATTGCTAGAACCCATCAATAGCCTGCACCTAAGGTGGTATTATACATAAAAAAAGAAAAGAAAAAATCCATCCAATAGTGAAAACCACCACGGTGGCACTTTAGACAAATACCATGGTGAAAACCTGGCAAATAGGGGCCATGTGTAATTAATCTCTGCTCCATTGTCTACCATCACTCTAGTCTATCATCCCTTCTCTATCATAATGCATCGTCCACCCTCCCCTTGTACCATATCACACTATCCCTTCCATGGCTTGGAAACATGCTAACAGCTCGTTGTCGTCACATTCCCCTTTGCGTTACCTTTGCCACGACATGCCATCTCACTTGACTAGGGACAGTCCTTGATCCCAGGGTCATTGTTAGTGGACACTTACCATCAAAATCCAAAAAAAAAACCAACAAAATCCATAAAAAAAAAACAACAAAATAAAAAAAATCAAAAAAACAAGAAAATCCAAAAAAATAAAAAAAATAGCAAAACTCCAAAAACATCAAATCATCAATCAAAATACCAACCGTGGTCACACTGCATCAAACCAATAAACTGAACTACATTTCCTCTGAGCATTAACGTAGGCAAGGCCATCATTGATGCACCCCCGAGGCATTCCCCTTAGGTCCTAGGTCAACCCAAGTCCACCCTGGTCAAATTATGTTGCCTCTGAGCTTTCACGTAGGCAAGGCCATCATTGATGTGCCCCTGAGGCTCTAGGTCAGCCCCTTAGGGCCCGTCCTATCATGTTGTCATAATAAATTGTCCTCTAACGAACATGATACTTCAAATAGGAAAAATCAAGCAAACATCCAAAGTACTCTAACAAGACAATTCAACAACACAACCAACATATTGTCACTCATCATGATAATCAAACATCAACCAATCTTCCTAATCACATGTCTAACTAGGTTATGTGCCTTCGAGGACAACACTCATCTTTGAACACTATTTCTCCTCACAAACAAATCATTTCACACAGTCATGACATTCACATAACTAGGACATATGCCTTGCATGACTGTCACTTACCTTAGATAGGTAGGGGCATTGTCAAAACTAGACCAAGTGTCTTATACGACATGTTTATTTCCTGAAACCAGGCTCTTCCATTCTTAAGTAATCACTTGCCTTAGATAGGTAGGGGCATTATCAGAACTAGACCAGGTGTCTTATATGACATACTTCCTATCCTAAAACTAGGCATCACTTAACCTATTACAACCATTCAGGCAAGCACATCTACACTCAGCATATGACTTGTTGGTTGTTGGTTCTGTCTTACACTTCACTCCGGTTTTTTTTCTACGGTCTTGTTCCTAAGCTTCTCAAGGTAGTCCCTAAGAGATTAAGAGAGGCAAGGTTGGGGCAAGACCTTTTTTCTTTGTTTGCTGCTTGTTGGTTTGCCATGACAATATAACTAGGGCAACTAGGTTCCTTCCATATGATCGAGGTACTATGGGGTGCAAAACATCTTGTGTAGTCGAAATGGCTAGATACTTCCATGCACCAGGACTCTCACGCCTCAAGTATACTTCTCACATGTTCCAACAAGGTGCCTTAGTGACTCAGTATGAGCCTGGCAATCCTTGTCTATTTTTGTGTGTTTGTTTCTCAAAGGACAACGCTATGTGCCCTGGCAATGTCATGCCTTGGCATTTGTCATCCTTGATACAATAGGTATTATGATGATATGCAATACCGCATTAAAGAGTAGCTCACATCCTTAACAACATAAGTTAGAATCCCTCATTTTACACCAATTCTTCTTCTATCAAACTTGTTATTTCCTCCTCGTGCCTTCTTATGATGTTCTCCATCCTATTGTGACACACCAAAAAACAACATTATCATATATCCCTGCATACACACACATGTTAGTCCATAATGCATCAACATCATAATCATACGTTAACATCCTCATAATTAGATATAAGCATCAACATCATAAGCATTCATCATGGTCGAACATCATATGTCGTTAGCAAAACCCAACCTAATCATCATAATTACCATAATGCATAATCAACATAATCATCGTACTTACCATAATCCATTATCATCATTAAACTACTAATAATGCATAACCATATTATCATCATTTGCACCCAAAACTATGCATCTAACACATAAGTCCTTATCATATAACCATTTGCATCCATAACATGAATTAGATGTAGAAATAAAATCATAAACATCCATACATGATCCATCGCATTATACACATCACATGAACATCATATAAGCATCATATACATCATAAGCAGCTTTAGATCACATCATCACAAACACATAAAATATATCACATCATGAGCATCATAAACCATCATCATCATATGCATCTAACAACAATAAAATGGACCAGAATAAAGTCATCCCATATATATATGTATATATATCTCAAAAAATCATGTGTGTCACAGTACAATATCAATCCATGTCTATATGTGTGAAAACTGAGCTCATAGGCTCAATAACAGTATCTCAAGAGCATGCAAGCTTGATTAAAATATGTGGCTACAATAAGCGTATAGAACTAAAATCTATCTAGCCCCTACCGACCCTGTCAGAGGATCCCTGTGCTCTTACCCTGTCCTCAACCCAGATGGTCTGTCGTATGGAAAGCTCGCCTATGAACACTATTGTGTGATCTATGCGAGTGGGACTAACTACTTCTCCTACTCTAAAATATCAAAGCTCTCTGATCTATGGGCACTGTATGCTCATATAGATCTTGATAGTACTAGGTCTCCTACCTTGCTCTTAGTAATGCCTGTGCCAACTCACCAATAGAGCCACTAATCGTAGCTGTGAAGTCTATAATACCCTGCTCCACTCTCTGGGCCCTGATAATAGCCATGTCTCGATTAGCTGTTCACTATAGTAGATGATTCTCAATTATTTGTACTCGCTGTTGCATGGCATCCAACTGTGCCTGTATATTAGAAATCTGCCTATCCACATCCTCAGCATCCCTCCCCTCCTCCTCATCGTCTCCTACCTTAGCAATAGGGACATCCTATAAGGCGTCATCCCTCATCCTCTCCTCATCCTCCTCATCATCATCACTGCTCTCCTCATTCCCACTCTCCTCCATCTCCTCTCTCTCGACACTGACATCCTCCATCACTACATCCTTTCCTCCACCTCCCATCTGTATAGCTTCCGCACCTGCTGCACCTATCCCACTGCCTCCTCCCTCTCCTCCTAGATATGGGCAAGTACACAACCCCTACCTCACCTTCGGCCACCTTGTCCCCTACCTCCACCACCACCTTCGGCTCCACCATCATCATCCCCACCATCACTGCCCCTACCTTGTGGCCCCCATCCCAACCAGTCCACAGGAGTTGGTGCATCTAGATCCAAAAATGGTGTGGGCCTATAAGTAGCCCACCACGTATCATATGCAAGTGTCGTGCTTAGATCAACCACATCCCTATACTCCCACTGCATCGACTATAGCCCGTCTATCTTAGTAATGGTTGTCTGGACCGAAATAATTGGTCCCCATACTCCTATCTCTTGGGTAACACGGGAAAACTTTGCAATACCCACTGGCTTGTCCTAAACCTCTCCAAACTTCCGTAGAACCTGTGATGGAAGATGTCACTCAATCACATGCTACGCCTGCACTGTACGCCCAATTAGATACTTGGTATGCCTGCATTATGGCAACTACTCATCATCCTTTGTACATGGAAGGCACCCTCTATACAACATCCAAACAAATGCATCCATGTGGTCAATAGCATGATGCCAATAACTGACATCACCCATCCAAACTTGCAACAATGCCCCTATATATCCAAACACATATGGCAACTCCTTGAATATCTGCCTCTCCACTGGCGGACTACATATGGAAATATGCTCCCACGCCCAAATCATTAGAAGTGTCACTCCTCAACTGATCGTTTGCTCTCCTCGGTATACCACCCCATGCAACTGATGATATAGCTGAGCAATTAAACAAGGCCCCCAAGCATAAGAAGTCGTATCTACCATCATACCCTCTGGCATCTCCCCCTAGCCCACTGGAAATCCGTGCCCACGCCAATCAGGGAACACCAAACCACCTATGCAGGTGCAATTAACAACAATAAGCCTCTCATATTAGCCAGTCAGCACATCCCATGGGATCTTGTGCTCCTTGACCCCTAGCTTAGCATCATCCTGCATGCCGAACAACTGATGCAAAGTTGCTAACCCAGTCACCAAGTCATAGATCACTTGCTCTCTATAGATACGTAGCTAGAGAATCCTCCACACATCCAAGAGCATCATAGTGGCCTCCCTGCTTGAACATCGCATTCAGTAGCCCATGGTTACCCTGAATCTCAGGCATAAAAGCAACTCCATCTAGTCCCAGGGAATCTAGAATGTCTCGCTCCATAGCATCTGAAGAATAGCACAATGAATACCCTGTCAGCTGACTCTCTCATGTATAGATGGGAGGCACCCTCACCTGTATCCACGCAATCCAACACACTCAGTTAATCAAGCAAAACCAAACCCTAACTCATAGCATCTGGCATCAAAACACAAGAAAATTAAGGCTTGATCTACATTTTTGACAAAAATCTGCACATGCGTCACACTATTTTGCACATGTAAGACACCTAAGTGGATACATCACATTGTTCAATGCATGCGATCCATCTAGGTGTATGTGTCACAATGGCGCACACATGTGTCACACATTGGTGGATGTGTCACACTGGTGAACTTATGTGTTGCACCCTGCAGATGCGTGCCCCTAAGTGCATGCGTCGCAATGTTAAACGTATGCTGTGCCAAAAACCACATGTGTCACACTTAGGTGCATGTGTCACACTACCAAGCGCATGTGATGCATGCGATAGTGCATGCGGCGCACAAATGTGCACCGCATGCATGTCCTGCTTTCGGGCCCTAAAATCTACAAAAAAAATGATCAAATTGAAAAGAAAGGATTAGATACATACCGGTGCACCTGTCCCAGGTAGATGTCTGTGCGACTGAACTTGATATCCGTGGTGCTGGTGGAGTGGTGCGGGTGACATTTTGATAGTAGCTCTGTGTAAAACTCTCACAAACACACTGCAGGCTCTCCACACTTTGCTATCACTCAAATGCACCAATGAGGAATAAGGGCCCCTTTCTTGCTATATATAGACCACTTTGACCTAAGTGGGCCCCCTCCTTGCAAAACTAACGACGCCCCTTTTACACGTACCAAATTCCTTTTTAGGCCATTTTTTTCTCATTTCCAGACCCCTCTGGGCACATGGCACAACTTTTTCAAAAAATTTTCCAAATTTTTAGAAAATTTTTAGAAAATTTGAAAAATTTCTTAAGGGGGCATAAGACCATCACGCTTCACCTGAAACACACTGGGGCATGCTTTGAGCACTTTTTTTTAAATTTTTTCTTTGATATAATGTTGAACTTGACATTATATGAAAGAGGGGCAAAATGTAGACAATTAAAAACATCCCAAGCCTGTGAACAATACTTTTGGCACATAATTCACCTTCCCCTCACATTCCTCTATTAATTAAATAATTTTTGAGTTATTTAATTAATTCATTTCACTTGGCCTTTTAATTAAATAAATTCTATTTAGTTAACTAGGCTATCCTTCTTCTTTATTTCCTCTATGGTTAAATAATTAAATATTATTTAATCATTCATCACCATGTCCCATTTAATTTAAATAAATTTCTATTTATTTAAATTATCCAATGTTCCCCTTTTAATTAAATCACCCTCATCACATACCCTTCTCAAAACAATTAAATAAGTATCTATTACTTATTTAATTAAACACATAATCACTTCTCTCACCTCATATTTTCCCCAATAAAAATGCATCCTTGTCCTCTGGTGTCAAAGGAAACCCTAACCCATCCTAGCCCTTGATTTCCCTCCATTCCAATTTCCTCATCTGTAAAACCACCCTCTCCCATTGACATTTCACCACTTTGAGCATTTGACTTATGCATTTGTCTACTCTTGAGCTCTCATTCCTTAGTTGCTAGTCTGCAAGTCTGAGTACATTCTCCATAGCTTAGCTTAGTAGTAATGGAGGAAATGTATTAGGCATTCTAGGGTTTTATGCTTTCATAGTTGCATTTCTAGGTTGTTTAAGGTCTCCATTACTTGAGTAGGGTTTTATTCTACTATTCTGGGAGTGTAGGATAGATTTTTCCTTGCTTATAGCTATGAATTGCAGCCTGAGTCATGCTTATGATTAAGAAATTAAAATTTTTAACAACACATATGAGAGCTTTGCTCAATAGCTAGGTGGAATTTCAAATGAATATGAGTGTTTCCACCTTTATGTGGGATGTTTACCAGCTCCTGAATGTGTTGGTGCTATAGTAGAGGTTGAGTCTTTTGTATGGGACATTGATGTAAATGAGCAGCAAGGCATGCTTATGCCTAAGTTTCAACATGTTGTAGCCCAACTGGAAGGTATACTTGAGCTGGATTCTTTCCAGTTTGCTCTACGCGATGAAGTGCCTTCTCTTGTGGAGCAATAGTGAACTCAGGCATAGTTTGCTTTGCCATGTGAATTGGAGGTGTTTTCTTTTTCCCTCAATTTGCATGAAGAGGTCAACATGTATGATAGCCTGGCACATGATAATGGAGGTTTGCCTTCATTTGTTTCTTTTGTTGCTAACTTGGTTTTTAGTTTTACACCCCTTGCTGTTGAGAACAAATATGATATGGGCATGAATAGGTCAAGTAGCTATCTTTTATGGTTGCCTTGCAGTAATGATTTCATTTTTGAAGCTAGTCTTGGCTTCATAAACATTTGTTTTAGATTGATGCATGCTAAGGGTAGTTTTTAGTTGTTGCAGTTGGGAGAAAAATACAAATTTGGTTTCAGGAAGATCAACTCGTTCATTCAACTTGTCTTTGATAGAGGCAAGTGTATGTTGTAGTTTTGTGCATATTGGACCTGTATATGCCTATAAACTTTGATCATACTCAACTTTCCTTTTGTGTCTTTATCCTCTAGATTATTCTTTTTTGTATATTTGTTTTGTAAATGCATTTTAGTTGTTCCCCTTGTTTTTTTTTCTTTTGGTTTTCTCAGAGATATTCTAGATTTTCCTTGTGACAAAGTATGTCACACATCCCCAACCAAAGCCAGTCTTGGTGCCAAAAAGTCCAGTTCCTAAAATGCACTATTTTGCTTCGAAAAATCCATCAAAATCCCCACTTTTCCCTTCAGTCAAAACCCCTTATTTAGATATGATATGAGATATTTTATAAGAGATTTTATATAAAAAAATCTAAGTAAAATTCCCCTAAGTCAATGTTTCTTCTCCCTTAGAAAATAATTTTTATTTCTACCCTTTGTTGGCAAATCGACAAATTCCTGAACTAGTGAACTTGGTTTGTAGGTTGAAAATTTCACCAGTTCATTGATAAGGCGATTGACTGACAAGAGATAAAGCAAAGGTAAAAGAGGAGAGCACAAGGCGAACATAAAGAAAAGAAGGAATGCCTTTCTTGGTGAAGTTTTTAGTTCACAAACTCAAAGGTTTACTGATGGCAAGTTTTACTGATGACAACTTCACTGACGGCTCAAAGTACCAATGAAGGAGATGGAAGCTTCGGTGAAGAATGAAAACTTTTCTAAGGAAGGAGGGCCAACGTATTTGTTAAGGAAATTAGAGGTTTGCAAACCTCCAAGTTCACCGACAGATAGTTCTTCTGATAGAGGATTGGCTGACTGAAGGTGAGAGGGAGAAGGCTGCAGTGAAGGGCAAAGTAAAGAAAAATGTTAGGTTCTGTGGATTTGTCATTGAATCAATAGAATCATGAAATGCCAAAGTCACTGACTAAAGTTCACGAGTTAACTTTTTCACTAATTTGCTAATAAGGTGAAAAGGTGAATAGCAGCATGACAAGGGTGGATATTTCCAAGGTTTGTGGAGGGCTAGATTCGCCGATAAGGTGAATAGCAAAAAGGAAATGGGAAGTGGAAAGTTCATGATGAACACAAATTATCAATGCAGGAAGAAGATAAGGGAAAAAAAGATAAAATAAAGGTGAATGAAGACAGAGAGCTTGGTTTGAAGAAGGGAAAAGTTATCGATAAAGCCTAAAATGACTAAGGCAAAGGAAAAAGAATGCTTTATTGACAAACCAGTGAAAACCCTAACTCACTAATAGTTCAAGTTTTTTAAAGTTTGCTAATAAGGTGATTGGTTGACAAGGTGAAGAAAAAATGGTGAGTTTCCTCCATGGTTTGGCAAAATATAAAATCACCAATAAAAGAGAAAGAAGATGGAAATGGCAAATAATGGCCGATAGAGAAGATAAAGTAGTGAGAAACTAGAGTTCACAAAAAGGAAAATTTGTCGATAGAAGGCAAGAGATAAAACAAAGAAAAAAGTAAAGGCTTAGGCTAGTTTAGGAAATGTAAGATTCACTGATAAGGCAAAAAGGAAGCCAAAGTGATAAGTCAGAAAAGAAAGGTAGTTCATGAACTCTTGGTTTTGCTGACCAGTAGTTCACCAATGAGACACAAGGCCGATGAAGTAGAAAGGCAAAGATAAAAGGAAAAGGATGGTTATACGTAGATTTTCTGATAAGATAAATAGAAAAGGGGAAACAAAAAATTGACTAAGGAAAAAAAGGAAAAAGAGAGCTTCATCGACAAGCTAGAGGAAATTGAAATTCGTCAAGCAATTCAAGATTTTGTAGAATTACCGATAAAGAAAAGATAGAGGGTGGGCTTCCTCTTTGGTTCAAAAAAGGTAACAATTGTCAATTAGGGGAGATAGGGGCAAAGGAAGAAGAGCCAAAGATAAAGTTCGTGAAAGGTGAGATTTGTCAATAAGGACAATAAGGAGAAAATAGAAAGTAGTTTGTGAATGTCAAATTTTGCTGACAAAAGGAAGAAATGAGGAAGGAAGTGCAAAGGAGGCAAGTTTATGGTAGAAGAATTTTACCGATAAGGCAAAATTAGAATGAGAAATCAAATGTAAAGCATGAATTTGTAAAATGTAAAAGCTTCAAAATTTTTTAAAAGAGAGTTTAAAATATTTTAAATTGTTGTAAAAAATTTACATACACTTTGGGCAGGTTCTTATTTTTAAATGCCTTTTTGCTCTTTGGCTGTCGTGAATGTAGAATTACAGATGTCAGGCTAGTAGCTGAAACTATACATGATTTCATTGCACATGCACTTAATTTAATGAAGAAGGTGGTGTTTTTTAGTAGTTATTATTTTCTATAGGCTCCTTCCATAGATGTCATCAGTATATAGGGCATGGACACGAAAATTTATGCTGATTTTTTTACAGAGGACATGGGCCTAATTTTAATGCAGCATGGGCATAGTGTGTTGACTCAGTTTCAACAGCCAAAAGCTGGATTACAACTAACAACTATATATACATGATTAAAATATACTTTAAAGGTTGGTCGTTAAGCTAATTGTCTGGTTTGTAGTGCCTCAAGATAATTTTAGGGCTTCAAATCAACCAGTCAAGGTATTGAATGGAGGAATGTGTTTGATGTAGTGTAGGAATGAATTGTAATGCATATTTTATGTAGTGGTATGTCTCCATGGCTATTTGTAATGATTCAAGGGAATACATAGTTGCAGATTTGTATTCTTTTCTTTACCACATTTGTTGGTGTGATTGTAATACAGATTTGATAATGTGTGACAACATTTAAGTCAATGCATGTTTTCTGTTGGGTCATCTCTTTGTTGCTAATGGGTCATTGTAGTTTGGTTCTGGATAATTAAGTATGTCCAATGTATGAAATGTAATATGAGAAATATATGTCAATATATTTTAGTCTTCTCTTGATACTAGTTCAATCCATTTCCTTCCTCTTTAGTGCTTATGACTTAGTTGCCCAATGGAGTAGGCATCAGTTCATATTGGAGATGGATCAATCACTATTTTAAATCAAACAAATCATTCACCTATGGTTTAGGTGAAAAACCATCCTTCCTATTCTTGTACATTCACGCAGTTGAATATGCTATATAGGGGTTTTATGACAATAATTTGTTCTTGACTCAGTGACAAATTTTGGGGTGAAGATGATTAGTTGGGTTTGGTTGTGCAGTTATTTTTAGTTGTTCATCTAGTTTTGATGTTAATACCTTGTTAGGCATACCCCTTGGAATATCCCTCAAGAGTTTTAAGATGAGATCAAAGAGCAGAGGATTCTACTTGCTCTTGTAGTTGGTAAAAATCACCCATAACTTGTTGACAAACCTCTTTCTATCACCTTGATGACAATCCCTAGCCTAGGTTATTTAGAAATGTTTTAGAGTTGTTGCATGGATTTTGGGAACCAATAGGTTGTTCTTCATATGGAACATTTTATGCTTCACAATAAGTTTGTAGCTTACTTACCCATTTTTCTTTCGATCGTTCAAATTTCATTAACCTAGGAAGAACTTCAAGCTATTGTAGCATGTTTTCAACAGAAACCAAATATTGTCTTAACTTTTACAAACCATATAGAATGGAAAGAAACTCCTTGTCATAAATAGAAAATCCCTTTTTAAACTCTTTCAATTTCTTGCTCTTAAATTCTATGGGGTGCCCCTTTTGCACTTTAATACAACTTCAATTCCCTCTCTTAAAGTATTACATTCTACAACAAATGGCTATGAAAAATCTAGAATAGCAAGTATAGGGCATGAACTCATTATCCCCTTAAGCTTCTTGAAGGCCTCTTGAGCTATGTCACTCCATAAGAAAGCTGAGCCTTTTTAGTCATATTCATTAGGGGTATTGCTAGTTGTGAAAATCCCATAACAAACCTCTTTGTGGGGTGGGTGCAACAAGTTTAGTCCACTTTTAGTTGAAGTCCTATAGAGTAAAAAATCTTGATAGGAACATGTTCGAATTTCATGAAAAATAGGTACTCATTTAATAATCAGCGCCTGAACCTAAAATCCTACTTGTATGGAATATGTATATGTTATAGTTTGGGATCATGTTCCTAGATGTGTATGCATTTAGGGACATGTACATGTTTAGAAACACATACCTATTTCTAAATTGAATGGGTACCCATTTGTCAAGGTATTAATTTTTTATGCCCTACGAACTCATTTTCTCCTCTATTCACATGGCAAGACCAATTGGGAAAAGGTCTCTAGAACACGTACCTACATCAGGTTACCTCAAAAACACCTATTTTTGACATCCTCCCTCCACGAGAGCTAATTTACTATGTTTTTAGGTAGGTGGCTTTCCTATTTACATGTTTTTTATGTCTTTTTTTCATTTTTTTTCCTATTTCTAAATTTAAATTTAGTTTTTAAACCTAAAACCCAAAACCAAACTATGTTCATTGAAAATAGAAATCCTATTACCTATTCTAAACCATAGAACCTATTATAAACCCTAGGACCCTTAAACTATAATTTGTGTACCCTAGATTTAGGGTTTAGGTTTTGTAACTTAGAGGCTAATTGAATTTAATTTATGATATAATAGAAACATTTAAAATATCAATTGATATATTGATCAATAGGTCAGTTGATATTTCTAGGATTTAGGGTTTGTGATTCATTTACAGGTTAATTTAATTTAATTTATGATACAATATAAATTATAGATTAATTTAATTTACTTTACGATATAATATATAAACCATAGAAATGTAAAACAAAAGAAAAGAAAATGAAAGAAAACCAAACAAAAAATAGACCAAAACAAAAGCAAACAAAAACAAAAATAAAAACAAAACAAAAAACCCAAAAACAAACCAACATTTCTGGTCAATAGTCCATTTATATAAAAATTAATATTATTCAATAGAAACACTAGATAAATTTTATATCAACCATTCAATATATCAATTTGATATCAATATTGATCAATATTATATTGATATATTGATCGATATATATTGATAAACACCAACAATAATATATATAACATTTAATAATGTGATATAAATTTTAAAGAAATAGACCTGGAGGTGGCCAATTGGTACAAAACTTAATGTTTATTCTCAACAATGTTTATAGATCTTTATTACCTCCCTTCTAGTATGAGCCCTAACTTAATGATAAATGAAAATGGTCCTTCAATATAGCCATAAGTGGATCAGGCTAAGTGGCATAACCATATACACTATTCCCACATGTATCATTGACAAGGTCATCCCCTTACTACTCATGATGTAGGTTCAAACATTTGCCAGGAATGCTTTAGAGAACCTCTAGACCATATGAATAGGAGAGATAAAATTTATAAACCACTAGCAGATCTTCCTAAAATATAAAAGTGAAGGGGATCAGTGGTGCTCACATTAAAATATACATGATGGTTTTCAATGTTTTCCTTGACTATGATTCCTTGGTAGCCAAAATATTTCAAATGATCATTGAAGGAATCACCTTGGATGAGTATTAGAGATTCCATTCACACATAAATGAAATTAATGAGTGAATTTATCAAATATTTTTCATAATAAATATGCAAGCACTAGCATTAGAGAGTTTCTCTACACTAAAAAAGAGCTTGATGAATCAATTACCCACTTAATCACCTAATAGAGGTAGGTGCTTTATACTTCATTCATTGCTCCCTACATAAATGTAATATAACATTTTTGAATTATTCTTCCATTCATTAAATGCAAAAATATGTGAAGGGGTTGAAAAAATCCTTTCCTAACTTATCAGGAGGCAATGAATAGTACTTTATGCATTGACTAAGTACCTATTAAAAGTGGTAGGAAAGCATATGGTTTCATTTTAAATTAATATGGAGAGAAACTTGAACTATTATCTCGGTAAACAAGCATAATGTGTTCAAAATGTAAAATTCATGTCACCAAATCTCAAAGTGAATTTCCTTTCATACTATGAGTGAAGGTAATATTGAAATAAACATCTCTTAACCGCCCAATAAACTTGACACCTCAATGAGGCATGTGTCAAGATTGTGTAAGGGCACACCTAAGTAGGCTTATGCCTAAGTGTATACAAATACATGAAATATATATGCACTAACAGTTACTTTAACCCTTACTTTGATTCTTAGATATTATATAATGACACATGTTAGTGTTTCAAATGTGTTCAATATCCATGCCATGTGGAGAGATTAACAAAGAGAATCCCTACAAGTAGGAAACCGAAATAACAAGATGGCTACTAGGATTGAAAGGCTGGTTCCTTTTCATTCTAGTATGATGTAATTCCATCTAGGATCAAAAGGAAAAAAAAACCCTAAAAATAGAAATCATATAAATGGTGATTTGTGAAAACAAAATTCTTTTCCATTTCAATAAAGATTTTAGTATGGAGTTTAATACTTGACATCATTTAGAATCAAGTATGACTATAATAATGTAAAATAAGTTTTAACCATTCATCAATAGATATAGAAGAAGGATAAAAATGATAATCATAACTTCCACATTGGCACATTATAAAAGGTGAATGTTAGACACGTGAACAAAATATACCCTAAATATATAAATAAAAAGATAGGAGAGGGAAAATTGAGTAGACAAGGCTTGAACAAGCATGAGTCTACAAACAATCCATCCTACTTATGCTTGAAAAAGATTGTTGCATTTATAGAAGACAAGATGTGGGTAAAACTACCTCCTTGAAATAGAAAATCCAAGGAACTATTTGATCTATACTAGGATTAGCCGTGCTATTAACCTTGTAAATCCTATGGGTCTTTTGTAGACTATATATTTTAAATAGTCATATGGTTTGAAACTCACATCATGTGTTTAAATAATAACTTATAGATGGATAATTATGTATACATCTCCAAAAATCATGGAGTGGGCAATTGGGATACCCTCCTTGATGTAAAAAAAGAAATCCTTAATTACATTTTAAAAAAAAATCATTATTAAGGCTATTTAGAGTTTTGATGTATTATGTGTAACTTATAGTGGTGAAAAACACATTAAAAGGGTGATTGTAGTGCCCCTCATTTTGCTTTCTAATAGATTGATAGCTATTCTATTTGATCTAGACATTATGCCATCTTAGTTGATGATGGATTTACTATTATGATGTTAGTTGATGGTACTTTGTGGATGCTAGACCTACAGCTATGATGACATTTGCTAATATTTTGGTGATATTGTTATTTACTTGGGTTATGCATATGTTATAACTGCTTTATGCACATATTTGATGATGAGGATTAATTTTATTATGAGAATTATGTGTTATGATGCAATTAGTTGGTAATTGTTTGTATTTGATCATTATGTTATTAGTAATGTGGTTATTGTTTGATGCATTGGTGAAAGGGAAAGTGTCACATTACTCATGCGTCAATACCTTACTATGCTGTGAATCC
The DNA here is from genome assembly GCA_027924645.1 of Cunninghamia lanceolata. Lineage (NCBI taxonomy): Eukaryota > Viridiplantae > Streptophyta > Pinopsida > Cupressales > Cupressaceae > Cunninghamia > Cunninghamia lanceolata. Next base: position 14,222,832 of record BSBN01000892.1, read on the forward strand.
CTTTCACAGCGTGTTTGACTGGATGATTATATATATATATATATATATTTGACAGTTTTGTTTGCTACAGGATGCAGGTATCAGACATCAACTCCACCTGAATCGATAGGTTTGAGTGTGCCTTAAATCCAATGGAAATTGATGAATGGAGATAACGTAAGGTTCCTTAGCTTGTCATCATCCTTAAAGAGGATGAGTATTCAGTCTTGTGTCCTATCAATAAGGTCGGTTGGGCATGATTGTAAGTCAATGTTGTTCAATCGTGTTTTGTCATCGGGTATTGTTTGGTATATGGGTTGCAGGTTGCAATTGTGTCATGATTGTTTTGGTTAATTGCTTCATTAAATGGAAATTATTTAGGGAATAAATAATAATATTAATGAAGTGAATAAAGTGTTTTAAAATGGGAATTTAACTGATAATTTTAACATGAAAAATAATTTATAAACAAGTAATATTGTTAAATGTCCATAAAAAAATAATAAATAAATTTATTTTGTGGGTTGTTGTAAAATATTCTATATTCTAATTTAAGACCAATAAATAATGATGATTATGAGTTGTCAGAAAAATCTTGTATGGTAATACCAAAATAAATTAAAAGAAAGATCGTCATGCTTGGTTGTAACTGAAATTAAGTGTTGAGGTAGTGGGTGGTTAGTAACGTGAAGAAAATTTATTATTTTTGCTATTTTTATGTTTCTGAGCATATTTTTGTTGGAGGCTCTCAGGGATTTGGGGGAAGTTGGCACATGAGTGATTTGGGTTTGGGGATTGGAGAGGTTGGTTTTTGTGACTGTAGCATTGGACATCGGTAACAAATTTTCAACACAACAGACCCAGGTTCCATCATCATCTATGTTCATCTCTGATTTGATGAATTTTGGTTTTTAAATATGTCAATTAATTTGCTTGATTGTTTTTTTTTAAAGGCCATTAAACTGGTCCAACTAGGGGTCTTTATTTAAAGATCTCCTTTCATTCATTTAAAATCATGGTATGATGCTTGTTTAACCTTAGAATCATTAAGGAGAATTTGAAGAATATTTGTCATAGAGCATTATTAGATCATTGTATTGGCCTACATCATTTTCTGTCCATTGCATGCATGCTTCTTGTCCTCAATCATTGTTTTGAAGCCATTGAATCAATCTAATTACGGGTCTGACTGAGAGCATGACCCTTGCGATTTAGCAGATCCTCTAAATAAGTTTCTAATTATTGTGAGATCCTTAATAAATTCAAATATCAAATGATTGGGGCAAATGAATTCTAGTAGTCAATTTTTTGCTAAATCATTCTCATGACTTACTTTTCAAATCCATTCGCTATTCTAGAACACCCATTTTGATGCAGGCTAGATATGATGCTGGCAAAGCTTGCAATCTAGTTACATTCCTACCAACTACATTTTTTAGAAGTTTCTAAAGCCTTCTCTTCAAATCTGTGAACTCATGATTGTGTAGATCTTGCAATCATTGGAGTCCATCTAAAATAGCATCGCTGTAGATACCCTAAGCCTATGTTATATGTGATCTACAAGCACCAAGAAAACACATCTTCACAGTCACCACAGGTTTAACTAGCAGCTTAACAAATATGGTTAGGGCGTCCTAATGAGAGCCAGCATGATAGGAAGATCAACCTTGCACACATAATGATTACTATAGGTGTAATGCAATAAGGGTTTCAAGTATGATCGAAGTATGTCCAACTTCCATTCACTAAACCTGCAGGTTGTGCGCTCTAGCTGGGAGGACGTGGCAATAGTTGTAGAGGTAGATTTTAATCTACCAATTGCATTCCTTTGTAAATTTCTAAAGTCTTTTCAACAAATCCATTTTGGCATAACCTGCTATCATTGCATTTCCTGGGATGGCATGCCTTGTGTATGATTCCACATTTTTCTTGGTCTGAGCCGTCCCATAGCACCAATTTAGGTGCAGGCTATGATATGCTAACAAAGGTTGAGGAGTCGTTTATACCTACAATCAAACTTGCTTGAATGTTTCTAAAGCCTTTTAAACAATTTCTTTTGTGTGTCTTCTGCAATCATTGCAATCCATGAGATGTTGTCCTTGAGGCAAATGAACACATTTTCTATTAGTTATTGCAAATCATTTTCCAGAGCCTTTACAACAGTAATTGTAGACACCTAAAATTGGCTCAGGTTGAATTAAGTAAATATTCTAATATTTATCTTAATTCATATTTTCTTCTGTCAATTAAATAAATATTATAAGTTTATTTGATTGGTTCATTATCCTACAATTAAATAAAATCATTTTATTTAATTAAAATCCCTAAATTCTTCTAATGTCTCAAATCCTAAATCCACCTCATCTTTCCACCTCATCTCTTACACCTCACCATGTTGCACATATAATTAAATATTCTTAATATTTAATTAGCTAATATCCTCCATTTTTAAAAATAAATCTTTAAATCAATTATCCTCCACCAAATTGAATATTTAATTCAATGTTCCCCACTAGCCTTCACCAATTGAATATTTAATTCAATGTTCACCACTAGCCTTCACCAATTGAATTCTTAATTCAATTGTTCCCCACTATCCTCCACTAATTAAATTCTTAATTCAATTGTCCCCCACTATCCTCTACCAATTGAATTCTTAATTCAATTGTTCCCCAATATCCTCCACCAATTGAATTTTCAATTCAATTATTCCCCACTATCCTCCACTCTTCCCAAAAATGAATTTTTAACTCATCCACTATCCTCCACTCTTCCCAAAAAATAAATTTTTAATTCATCCACTATGAATAAAAGATTCACTTTTATTCCTAGCCATTGATCTCATCTGTTGATCCTCACCCTCCATTCTTTTTTCAAAAAATCTATAAATAAGACCCTTCTCTAAGCAATTTAGGGACTTCTTTTAGGTATCGTTACCATGTCTAATTTCTTCTAGAAACTTCATTCTGGCATCCTTATCATGCCCACATTCTTCTTCTCAAATCTCCTCATTCTAGCCATTCCAATATCATCCAGTATTAGTGAGTTGAAGCTCATCTTCAATCACACAAAGTATCATAGCCATTTCTCCTTGTCATCTTGAGGAATCGAAGCAAAGAAGCAAGCTCCCTGAGGGGCAATCTTCATCATTCAAGATCAAGAAATAATAGGCGAGCAATGGAAGTTGAAAGGTAAAGGTTGTAAGTATCTCTTTGTGGTTATTTATCTTTCTTCCTTCATATTTCATTATTGTTTGGGTTTATTGTTCTTTATTGATTAAATCTATTTTCCCATTCACATTTTGGTGCCCACTGTAATCTAATCCACAATCTTGTGAGTGTTTGTCTTTGAAGGTCTTGTTGCAGGATTCAGGTGTTTTAGAGAGCATTCAGGAATCAACTTCCACAAATGGCCTTCTATGCACAAATCGAGATCACCATTGAGTCCAGGAGGCTTCAGAGGTAAGAAATCACCTATCATTTCCCTAGTTTTGTTATTTGAAAATTTTTGAAAATTTTTTTACTTTTCCATGTATTTTTTTGCAAAAAAAAAAATATTAAGTACAAAAAAAAGAAAAATTCATTGCATTGGGTGTTATTTGTTTTTTATTTCTAACATTTTCATTTTAAAGAAAATAATAAAAATATATATATATATATTGTTGGGGCTCTGCCCACGCAGGCCCCCCGACCCCCATCCCTCCCCATCCCCCCCCCCCCCCCCCCCCCCCCCCGACCCCCATACCCCCCGTAGGCCCTGCCTGCACCCTGTCTGCACCACCCCCCATCTCCTTCCCCCGTGGCCTAACCTCCCTCAACCCCCCCCCGCCCCTCCCCCGTCCCCCAAACCCCTGCCTCCCCTAAACCCTCGCACCTCTCCCCCCTGCGTACCACCTATCCCTAGGCGTGCGGCCTCCCTCCCCCACTCACCTAAACCCCAACCCCCGTGCCACCCAGCTCCCTACGCAGCCTCACTCCCCTCTGCACAAAACCCCCTCACCCGTGCTTTGCCACTCCCCTCCATCGCCACCACCTACCGCTACACACCCTACCGCCGCTGCCGCTCGCCTACATCTTTGCGCTCCCCCCGACCCCCCTCTACCACCCTCCCTCTGCAAACTACCCGCCTCCCCTCTGCGTACACCAGCTTGGTTTCCCCCACAAGCCACCACCTCCATAGCTCCGCCCAGCCACCACCTGCACACACAACACATTTAAATCAACAATAAAAAAAATCACAAACACAAAAAAGTAAATAAATAATATATATATATATATATATATATATATAAAGGCAATCAGCCCTTGGTCACATGGAGGACCAAGGGTCTGTTTACAACCTTAATAGTAAGCTTAACTACCAGGGGCATAAACTGCCCATGTGACCACAAATTTGCAAAACCATTAGTGGTTAACCGCCAGGTAGACCTATTTGTGCTCCTACATACCAAATAAGCTATTTTTTTCAAACTTCCACAATTTTCGCATACAGAGTCAAAAATTCACAAACAAGGACTTTCCAGAAAGCTGACGAGGCAACCAACACAGTTGTGAGAGCTTTTCAGGTGATGATACCTTTTTTTGCAGTCAAAGTCAAACCTACTTCTAAACTTCAAATGCTCATATCTATTGCAAATTTGATCCTTTTTCTACAAATTTTTTTTTCAAATTGCATAGAATTTCATCTAGAATCTATTTATGCACTTCTTTTCTTTGTATCAATTTATTTTGCATTAGATTTTAATAGATTCTTGATTTTTGTATAACGATCATCTTGGCTAGTCTACTTGCTCCGTTTTCGTTCTAGTGACTTGCAGGTGATTATTCAAGGCTGGAACAACATCAGAATTAGAAAATATAGCAATTTGGATAGTGAAAACAATCTGGGTACATCTATTCTAATCTTTCATCTTCAATCTTGTTTTCATCACACACTTCGATTTGGGCTCATAAAATGAACATTGATTGATCACACATATCAAATTGGGCATAAAATCAACAAGTGTCTTCATCACACATCTTGACTTAGGCTATAAAAAGAACTAGTGTCTTCGTTGTTTGGTGAATTTGTATGCAATTAGGTGGGTGTATGCTCTTCTCATGCGCTTCGTGCGATCTTGAGAATCAAAAACATCTCTTATCCATTCAATTTTCACACACACATTTCAATTTATTAAGGGTTAATTTACAAGTGTGTGTGTGTGTGTGTGTGTATGCTCTCTCCTCACACCGCAAGGTGATCTTGGAGATCAAAAACACATCACTTGATTTGTTGTTGTCTACCGTTTCCCAAGAGGCCTGCTAGGGGATTTCATCACCCTTAGGGACGACCTCATTTGAGGCTGAATCGAAAGACACCCTCATTGAAATCAGAATCTTGTCACTCTTGGCTAAGCCCCAAAGAACTTTCTACCTTTGGGAAGTGAAGGTGAAGGGTGGGTTACCCCCTTCTCCCGGCTATGTGACAGGATTTCACTTTCAATCCCTAGTCAACCTCGTGTAAACATTGCCCAAACCTAATTGGCCATACCCTACATCAAACTAGACTTTAGGGCATGTTGATGTGTCTTCCACGTGTGCTTGTTTACTAATCAACATATTCTTCAAATTCAACATTCAAAGTTGTTTATGTGTCTTGTGTGAGTAAATCATGTTTGTACATGTGTGATCATTGCCAAATCAAGTTAAACACCAAATACATAAGACAAGTCATTCAACTCATTCTTCGAAGCACACTTGTCTCGACTTGTGACACATTTGCACTCTATTACAGATGCCTTTACTACTGTGCATCCAAACTAGTAAGCTTTTCTAGTCTTGCATCAATGGAAAACAAATTAGAATATCTTGACCAAAAATTCCAATCTCTAAAATTGCAAATTAACTTAGGTCCCTCGCCCCAAGATTGTTTAGCAATTATTCAACAAATTGATGTCTTACAACAAGAATTGACAAACTTGCAAGCTGAACGTGTCAGTACTAGCTATGCCTCGCCCCAAACTCCTATGTCTTTTTCCCATACTCATGACAAGGGACCCACCACCTCAAGAGGGAAATCGTATACCACTTTGGCTCCTAGTCCTCCTTTGCCATATTCTAAGACACCTATCCCAAAGCATACCAGTTCTTCAACAACACCACCATCTAGTTCCTCAAACTTTAAATGGAACACCCAAAAAGAATCAGATGAGCTTTGGAAAAAATATTTTCCAGATTTCTACAACGTAGGAAAAGCTAGGGGGAAAGCAAAATCCACTCATCCATTACCTCATTCATCTACCCATACACCTGCGACGGATGTGATCCAAGGACTACTAGCAGAAAGTCAACCATGTCCCCAAACTCTGATCCTTTGCCTTACCAAAGATTCTTCCAATGTCTTATCAACACCTACAACGCCTTCATGTCATCCGCAACTCCTTGAGCTTATTGAAGAACCTCCTATCATGAACCAAAGTCAAGGTCCATCAACCATCCATATTGCCAACCAAGAGCCTATCCAAGAGTCTTCTACCTCCGATTCAATTCAAACAACCCACGAGTTATGTCAAGAGCACACTTTAGAGCATGTGGAGACATTAACCCCTTGTCTAAACCAAGATGAAAGCATTCCCAGCCGACCCCTTCAAAACCTTTATCTCTTCAAAGATTCTATTCCTATACATGAGCAAGAGATCCAATTTCCCGCCAGGCATAACCTACATCTTTTCCCTGATCAATCTACTACCGTTGATGAAGAAGCTATCCATGAGCAACTTGATCCTATGCCTGAGCTAGAGATCCAATGGCTTTTCTATGATCAGGATGATATCCATAATAATGAACCTCTCCATGAGCCACTTGATCCTATCCATATCCTCACAACTATATATTAGAAGGAAATCTAATTCCAACCAATCCATAACTTTTACTTGTTCTATGATCAAGATATGCCCTATGAAGAGGATGTCCTTGAACAACTTGATCCCATACCCATCCATGAGCAAGAAACCTCCATTACTCCTATCCATATTCCACCTAGTCACATCTGTGATCCAACAACTTGCACTTCCCTTGATGAGACACTTGCCTCCCAAGAAAGCGTAGAAAACTGAACCAGTAATAATCCTTCACCATCTATTATTGACCAAGCTACAAATCCTCCACCATATATCCTTGGTCTTACTACCTTCATGCATGAATGTTCTTTCTTAGAACACTAACAACCACTATCCACTATCTCGCCTTCCTCATCTAATAAGGAACTCACTGCTAGTGCACCTATACATAATCCTGCTGTCCACCGCATACTCTAGAATATGAATTATCAAGGTAAAGGCTTAGGCCTTCATGAACAAGGTATTTTGGAGCCCATCCATGTCAATGTCCCGAGACCTTCATACGACCTTGGATACATACCCCAAGGTGAGCAAACTCAAGATGTTGGTACTTCCTCCACTCCTCCTAAGTCTACCACTTTCCATCGCAAACCCTATCATATCCCCAAAACATATGTCACCATTCCACCTCCATTATCCTACAATTGTCAAAAGCATGTGACCATACACCTTCCACCATCCAATCTCCCTCTGCTACTTCCAACTCCTAATATCCCACCATCCAATCTACCTCCACTACTTCCAACTCCTAATATCCCACCATCCAATCCACCTCCACTACTTCCAATTCCTAATATCCCCCCATGTTGTTTACCACCCCTTCTTCCAACACCTCATCCATCCATTTATAAATCCTCTCAATATCCCAATCATGGCCGACAAATGCACATATTGTCTCAACAAGGAGCTTTCACCAACCTCACTTCTACCATCCCACGGGGATTCAATGACAAATATGTGGATGCCTCTACCTATAAAGTCAAAAATCCTAAGAGTCCTCATGACCTAGGATATAAAAGCCAAGAATCAAAGAAGTATCCATATAAAAAGCTGCATACACCCATACACCTCAATGCCAAACTAAAAAAGGTGTGGGTCCCCAAGCAACAAATGATTAATCCAAAAGCTACACAAACATTGCATACACCCAAACCCATACCTTCATAGGTACTATCTAAAAACAAAATGGTTTGAGTACCTAAATAAAAATCCCTAAAGTTACATGAGGCATCCACCTCTCAAGAATCTCAACCATCCACTTTCTCCCATTCCATCCATAAGTTTGAAATTCTTCCATCCCACATGGTAAACAAAAATCAGAAAAATACTAAGTCTATGTGGGTCCATAAATTCCTAAATCATTCATCCACAAGCAAAAGTCTTCGTTGCCTCCTACACTACTTTCCCATCACTAGCTTCAATGTTTACCATGGTATGTGCAATCGTTGGTCATGATTCCCTTCCATTCCACAACATTTTCATATACCTCCATCTCCCCTTCCTTCTACTATTATCTTACACATCTTCCTCATCCTATTCCTATGGTCCATGCTTTTGCATAAGCCTTCCCTCCATATTCTGCATCATAATCTGCTATCTACATACTCATATCTCACTTTCATGCAATCCCCTACCAACATCTATGAGATCACTGAACATGGTCTATTTGACAATATTTATCTAGCAGGACTATCACCTTTCAAGGAACTCTATACTTGAGTCTTTCCATATCTGCGTTCTCCTACCCAAATGTTTAAAAAAAAAAGGACAAAAAAGAAAAAAGTAAAGAAAAATCCCTTCCTCCAATGGTGGAAACCAGGCAAACAGGCACCTTGGATAAGTACCATGATGAAAACCTGGTAAACAGGCATCATGTGTAAATTTGATCTTCTATGTCACCTACACTTGGGGGCACCTTGTCTCATCAGCATATCACTCTTCCATTACATTTCCTATCCTATCCTTTATCCATTGCATACCTATCCTGTCCCATCCATCCATCCAAACTTCCTTTCCTCTATTTTTTGGTCTTGATAAAGATAGGGGGCACAATGTTGATAAATGTTCTAGATGTCTCTTGACATACCTTATCCCTCCATACCATGCAGATCATTCATTATCCTCTCATCCTCCTATCATCATTAGCATTGTCATGAACAATCCTACGTACTCTACCTACAATGGGGCATGTTACACTTATGCGACATAGTCCTTGGTGATCACATCCTTGTTTCCTTCTATCCACTATTGCCCATCCTCATAACCATCTATATCTACTATCTTCCATCCATCTACATATCCGTGGTGGTTCCTTGTCATCAGTATTGTTTGTTCCATATCTATTCCAGGTCATGTCTCTTTTTGTTCCATATCTGATCCATATCGTGTCTTATTTGATCCATATCTGATCCATGTATGTTCCATATCATGTCTCATCTGATCCATATTTTGGGTCCATTAGGGTTCTTGTTGAACTACGTCACCTCTGAGCTATCACGTAGGCAAGGCCATTATCAATGCGCCCCCGAGCCTCCACTTCCCTATAAATCTCATATCTTGTCATCTATACTCTAGTCCATCCATGGTCTAAGCCCTGAACTATGTTGCCTCTGCATCGTCACGTAGGCAAGGCCATTTCGCAATGAGCCCCTAAAGCACTAGGTCAATCCCTTAGGGTCCATCTCACCAATAAGGATTGTGCAATCTTCTCACCAGTTAAACAAGAGCAGCAAAGCAAGCTACCAAAAAAATAAAAATCTTGACGCAAAACATCAACGTATCTAAGACAAAACAAGAGTACCATATCAAAACACTCAAGCTAATTCTATCTCAAATTATGGCCAGAAACAAACACATCTAAATGCAAGAATGTTTTGTGTTGGTTAGATTAACTTACAATCTTGATTTATATTATCATGCCTTTCTATGCTACTCAAGGATGCCAAAAGCTAGAGATGCTATGATGGGGGCATGATTATTTTCTTTGTCTGCTGCTTGTGGATCAAACTTTAGTAATGTGATGACTTCTGTCTAACAACATGATCGGCAAAAGATCATCGAGGACTTTGAGGTCTAAACATGAAAAGGGGCAATCCTTGTCTGTTAAAATGCAAGAAGTTCTCAGGTCATCTAGATTCAATTTTAACTAGATACTTGTATTAATTTGCTATATCAAAATCTATGTAAGTAATACTCAGGTCATCTCGGTTTAATTATACCTAGATGCTTGTATTTTCTTACAACATAATAAAGCCCAATGATGAAAGCGCTTCAAAATACTTGCTATATCAAGGTGACAAATATCCATATCCATACCATATCTAATTGTAGTTCATATCCATTTCCATATCCATACTCTATCCAATTGCAAGTCTATCCTTAATCCAATCAAGTCAAGTCAATCTTGTCAAATGATCCAATCACAATCAATGGTCTTGATCCTTGTCCAGTCATAAACCATATCAATCAGTCATAACTATCCTTTGTGTTGCTCTTGGGATACATCACTCCCCACCATGACAACACTGTTGTATATCGTTATCATATCAATTGTCTTAAATAGGATGTTATATTGTCGAAACCAGACCCAGAGTCTTATACAACATATCTCATTCCTGAAACCAGACATCATCGACCTATATCGTTGGTTTCCCACTCGACGGGGGAAATACCTTGTTTGTGCTTGTATCATTTGTGCATACTTGCTTACTTTCTTGTGTGTGTCATCATTTTATCTTGCATTCCATATTATTCATCCCTTTCTTCTGCATTCAACCATTTCATCTCTTGTCAACCTATCTCATCATGAGATTGTCCGTCTCACGCCTTTCGCCTTCTCCCTGTCCAATCTCCCGAGGGGGCATCCTATCATCATAACCTGTACCAAGGGCAAATTGGGGCACGCATCATTGCCAAAAAAAAATTTATTTCTTTGAAACAATGTGATAAAACACATTGCTTCAAGAGGGACAAAATGTAGACACTTAAAATTGGCTCAGGTTGAATTAAGTACATATTCGAATATTTATCTTAATTCATATTTTCTTCTGTCAATTAAATAAATATTATAAGTTTATTTGATTGGTTCATTATCCTACAATTAAATAAAATTATTTTATTTAATTAAAATCCCTAAATTCTTCTAATGTCACAAATCCTAAATCCACCTCACAAAATCCACCTCATCTTTTACACCTCACCATGTTGCACATATAATTAGATATTCTTAATATTTAATTAGCTAATATCCTCCATTTTTCAAAATAAATCTTTAAATCAATTATCCTCCACCAAATTGAATATTTAATTCAATGTTCCCCACAAGCCTTCACCAATTGAATATTTAATTCAATGTTCCCCACTAGCCTTCACCAATTGAATTCTTAATTCAATTGTTCTCCACTATCCTCCACTAATTGAATTCTTAATTCAATTGTCCCCCACTATCCTCCACCAATTGAATTCTTAATTCAATTATTCCCCACTATCCTCCACCAATTGAATTTTCAATTCAATTATTCCCCACTATCCTCCACTCTTCCCAAAAATGAATTTTTAACTCATCCACTATCCTCCACTCTTCCCAAAAAATGAATTTTTAATTCATCCACTATGAATAAAAGATTCACTTTTATTTCTAGCCATTGATCTCATCTGTTGATCCTCACCCTCCATTCCTTTTTCAGAAATCTATAAATAAGACCCTTCTCTAAGCAATTTAAGGACTTCTTTTAGGTATCCTTACCATGTCCAGTTTCTTCTAGAAACTTCATTCTAGCATCATTATCATGCCCACATTCTTCTTCTCAAATCTCCTCATTCTAACCATTCCAATATCATCCAGTATTAGTGTGTTGAAGCTCATCTTCAATCACACAAAGTATCATAGCCATTTCTCCTTGTCATCTTGAGGAATCGAAGCAAAGAAGCAAGCTCCCTGAGGGCCAATCTTCATCATTCAAGATCAAGAAAGAATATGTGAGCAATGGAAGTCGAAAGGTAAAGGTTGTAAGTATCTCTTTGTGGTTATTTATCCTTCTTCCTTCATATTTCATTGTTGTTTGGGTTTATTGTTCCTTATTGATCAAATCTATTTTCCCATTCACACCAATATCTGTCATAAATTATATTGTTCTTATATAATATCTGATAGAATTAGTTTATTAGAAGTTTCATTTATTAGAATTCTTTAGTAGAAAGTTTTAGTTAGAAATTGATTTATAGAAAGTTCTATTTATTAGAATTCATTTTTTTCGAAAGTTCATTTACTAAAATTTCATTTATTAAAGTTCTACAAATTTTCAAAATTATATATATATATATAGTATGTAAGTATTAAATCAATCTGATATAAATCAAATATATATTAGTTAAGATATTTGACCTTTCTAAATTATGTTATTGAAAATTTAATGACTAGATTATTTGTTTTAGTGAACTTTAGTTTGAAAAGAAATATGATTAAGAAAATTAGAATTTTAAATTTGTATTTGTTTAAATTTGATTAAATAAAAATGGATGTGTTCATAAACTTAAATTTAAATTAGTATTGATTTTTTTATTACAATTTCCTTACAATGGATTTGTTAATAGATTTGTATTATAGCATTGTTTATTTGATTTACAAGCTTTGCATTCAGATAATAGGTATTGCAAGTTAAAATTTCATTATGTAAGTGAAATTTGTATGAAATAGGTCATTGGTCTAAAGAGGGTTATGTTGTCCAGGTTTAGTATTCTAGAGGCATAGGCTATGCTGTATTGATTTCATGTTTATGTTATGTTATGTTATGTTGAAAATGTATCATGGTGTGGTCATAAAGTTCTTCTTTAATGATGTGGTTCGTTATTTGTATTGAGCATGTGATAAGATAATGTGTTGGATTTTGTAATGGGGATACATTAGTAATTGTAAAGGGAGTACGTTATTTATGGCTTGCTTCACTTGGAAGTCATGGGCAATGTATTGTGAATTTGTCCCTGTGACTAAGTTGGTATGCAAGAAGGTTTAACCTTGCATTGTTTATGTATACTTGTCGTTATGATGGTCCTTGTTTTGTTTGATAGCGTCTTCTAGATGCAGAGATGGGAGTGTCTTTTAATGTGGGGCTGGTGCCCAAAGTGGCTTTCAGGGTAACCCATTGAAAGTTGATAATCAAATGATAACTTAATAATAAATCGAGGGGGTGGGGTAGTTGTTCACATTAAACAAGATAAGTGGATTCCTCACCCATGCCTGTAGTGCTAGTTTAGACTAAGGATGGGATGAGAAGGCCTGGTTGACAAGATCAACTTCCTTGTCCTCACGAAAGAAATGTTGGTTCCGCATGTGTTACCCTATGGGGCCGGCATCTAGAGAGAGACTGTCAAGGTAACCATAGATGGGGGTCGGCATCTAGTGAGAGACTGTTAGGGTAACCCATGTTAGGACGATGTGATGACACTCTTCCCTACTACAGCCTAGTATTCCCTTTTCAGTGTTCTTCCCTTTTTGTTGTGTAACTGCCTCTGGAAGTGATGGTTGAGTTACTTGTGTTGTTCACATTGACTATGTTGTGTTGGATTCTGGGGTAGTCCTTGCACCTATTAGTTTATTGTCTTCTTGAATATTTCATGTTGTGGGACCTTATTTTTATCTCCTAGCATGGGGGGTGGACTTTAGGGTTCCACATGGTTGGGTGGATGTGCTTTATCTCCATTGGTTTTCTTGCTATTGATCGTGTGTGAGAAGGATGTATTACTTGTAGCAGATTCAAGATTTTGTCCTAGTTGGAGAGTACAGTTATTTATGCCCATGTACTAGCCCTGTGTATCAGTAAAATCATAAAGTATGCATTCCAAATGTAATTAGAAGCAATGATAGTTTAAACAATGCAATGTTGTACTCATATGTATAGGAATTTGTGTATGCACATGTAGTTTTGTATACATGACCCTATTGATTACTTATTTGTTGATATGATATGGAAATGTATGTGTTTATCCATTTATTGAATTAAATTTGGCATGAACTATTGATAGTAGTTAAACCGTGATGTATATGAGATCATGTTAATAATTAGTAATGCAGTCATGGAATCCCTAGAGGATAAGCTTAACTTAGATATTACGAGTAATTATGTTTTACATTTCATTGTTATTTGCTTCTTTAAAAAAATTTGTCCTTTTGTATAGCATAGTTGAGCTTTTCCCTAGGGTTTCATGGTAGGGAATTACATTTGGTATCAGAGCCAGTTTACAACACTAGGTACTCTGGTTTTATATGAGCCTATTATGTTATCCTGATTGCTTAGATTCTACAGATTATCTTTTCTTTTTTTGTCTTCCCTGCATAACAAACTGAGGTTGTCCTTTGGTGGTATTTGTGTAGGAAGATGCCTAGAGTTTGAGGTTGATGTCAGGGTTAAGATAGGGGATGCGAGAGAGGTGGTGGTGGTAGCCCTCCTCCTAGTTCCCCTTGTGAGAGTGCTCATGAAGGCGGGGGTCAGAATATAGAGAAGTAAGGTCAGCCTGAGGGAGTTCAGTTGCATCAACTACTTGAGGAGGTCCTTTCCTACCTAGATCCTAGACAAGAGGTTGATCAGCCAGAGGAGAGGGAAAGAGAAAGGTCTCCTAGAAGGAGAGAGATGATAGTAGAGCAGAAGGCTATCTTAGCAGGCCACATGAAAGACCTTTTGAGGGCACGCCCTCCCATGTTTGATGGTTCTGGTAGTGGTTTAGAGGTAGAGACCTAGTTGATAGATTTGGACAGGTGTTTTGCCATGCATCCATATGGTAGTAATACCAAGGCATGATGTGTCATCTTGCAGCTTAGGGGTTTTACTTCTACATGGTGGCGAATAAAGGAGTAGAAGTTACATTTGGATATTGTTACAGTTTCTTGGGAATTGTTTATGGAGAGGTTCAGAGCTCATTTCCTATTAGATCACTACAAGTAGTGACGTGTTGACGAGTTTCATGAGTTGAGATAGATGGATATGTCAATACAGTAGTATGAGCGTAGGTTCTTTGAGCTTAAGTAGTACACAGGAATTGGCGATGATGAGGCTATGTTGGTTCAGCACTTCATTAGGGGCTTGAATGCCCATATAGGTGGTTAATTCAACACTTCATTAGGGGCTTGAATGCCCATATTAGTGGAGGAGTCTGTATTTTCAAGCCTAAGATCATGGAGGTGGTAGTCGAGAAGGCCCATCTGGTGGAGGAAAATTTGGCCATGGCTCTTGGAGGCCATACAGGTGTGCAAATTGGTAGTGTGCCTTCGATAGGTTTTGGGTCTCGTGGTGGTCAATCTCAGGAAACAGGTTCTTCTAGAGGCCATCATGCACCTGCCAAGGGTGAATAGTAAAAGCAACAATATTTCTAGTCAAAACCAAAGAATTCTTAGCCTCAACAGGGTAATAGGTTTCAGTCTAGGAAAAATTAGACTTTGCAGCAAAACAGGCGTAATCATACTGATCAACCAGCTTAGAACACCTAGCCTGCAATTAGTAGAGGTAGTTTCCAGCAGTTTAATGCATACTTGAGTGGCAGAGGATATGGAAGAGGTACAGGGTGTTTCTCTTGTGGCCAGCAGGGCCATATATCCAGGAAGCATCCACAAAAGAACGCTGTAGGATTTGGTCATAGCCTGGCAGCTTTAGAGTCGGCCATGGGTGATGCAGATAGATCTCACAGGGTGTTTGCAGTGGTTGATAACTGTCAAGCAGAGCATCAGGGCATAGTTGTGGAGACTACATTTGTGTTGCGATGTATTGGTATTTCCATTATTTTTATTCTGGTGCTTCTAATTTTTTCATTTCTCCTTCTTTATTGGAGCATTGTGGATTGGTGGTAGCAAAGCAAGATGTTAGGTGGCATGTCAAATTGGCGTCTAGGACTAGAATAGTGGTAGAATCCCTCGTGTATGGTTACGATTTGAGGATTGGTTCTCTCTGTACCATAGTGGATCTTCGTATCATACCCCTAGAATCTTATGATATATTGTTGGGTATAGATTGGTTAGATGCTCATTGAGTAGTGATAGATTGCCGGCGTAAGTTAGTGTGATGCTTGGATGATTTTGGTAGTGAGGTAGAAGTTGTTGGCATTCAAAGACCCATCACCTTGCACATGATCTCTGCCATGTAGCTAAAGAGATGTATGTGTCAGGGTTGCTAATTGTTTGCCATGATGGTTAATGATTTGGAGTTAGGGGAGAGTCAAGAGACATCCCTTGATGATCATCCTATTCTTAAGGAGTATGCAGATGTCTTTCCCAGTGAGATTCTAGGGATACCACCTAAGAGTGACATTGATTTTAGGATAGAACTTGTTCCCAGAGAAGAACCGATATCACGAGCTCTGTATTGGATGACCACTCAGGAGCTTAAGGAGCTTCAGTTGTAGTTAGAGGAGTTGTTAGCAAAGGGGTTCATTTGTCCTAGTGTCTCTCCTTAGGGAGCACCTATCATTTTTGTGAAGAAAAAGGCTAGATCTCTTTAGTTGTGTATTGACTATCAATAGCTGAATAAGGTGACTTTGAAGAAAAGATGACCCTTGCCGCAAATTGATGATCTCTTTGATCAAATTAAGGGGGTTAAGGTGTTTTCAAAGATTGATCTTAAGGTGGGGTACCATCAGTTATGTATCTTTGAGGCAGATATTCAGAAAATAGAATTTTACACTCGCTATGGGCACTACAAGTTCATCGTTGTGCCATTCGGGTTGATGAATGCACCTTCTATGTTTATGAGCTTGATGAATGGTGTATTTCACACCTATCTCGAAAGATTTGTCCTTGTGTTCTTGGATGACATATTGATTTATTCGAGGACTATGGAGCAACATGAGGAGCATTTGCGATATGTTTTGCAATGTCTGAGAGAAAATTAACTATAGGTAAATTTGGCAAAATGTGAATTCTTTCAGACAGATGTGAGATATTTGGGTCATGTCATTTTTGGTGAGGGTATTGTCGTGGATCCTTCAAAGATCAAAGCCATTATGGATTGTCCTACACCCACTAATGTTTCAGAGGTTCACAGTTTTATGGGTTTAGTAGGTTATTATCGACGGTTTTTGCAAGGTTTTTTGAGGATAGCTCACCCCATTACTTATCTTTAGAGGAAAGGGAAGAAGTTTGTTTAGTGAGAGTAGTGTTAGGCAGCCTTTCAAACTCTCAAGGAGTAGTTGACTACTGCACCTATTTTGATAGTTCTTGACCCTACCAGAGACTTTGTGGTGTGTACAAATGCATCTTTGGAGGGTCTAAGAGTAGTTTTGCTATAGGATGGTCACGTGATAGCCTATGAGTCCCACAAACTCAAGGATCACAAGTTGAATGATCCCACTCATGATCTAGAGTTAGCCACCATTGTGCATGACTTGGTGAGATGGAGGCATTTTTTTTTTGGGCATCGATTTGAGCTACATAGTGATCATCGTAGTTTACAGTACATATTCACGCAGCCTAACTTGAATGGTAGATAGAGGCAGTGGATGGAGTTCTTGTGTGAGTACAATTTTGAGGTGAAGTTTATTTAGGGTAAGGAAAATGTTGTGGCAGATGCTCGTAGTCAGTGGAGGCATGAGCTTTCAGTAGTCACTCTTGCAGTTGATTTGAGAGGTCAGATTCTTGCACCACTGCCTACCGATAGCTGGTATCAGGAAGTGAATTTAGAGGTTGAGTTAGGTAGACCCTTGGAGGGTAGATTTGCCGGTTACTCCCTTGAATTAGATGGTCTTTTGCCGGACTTGGGTCACATCTATGTGCCCCTTTCAGAGGGTCTTCATACCCTAATTATGTTAGAGGCACATCTTGCACCCTACTCAGCTCATCTGGGTGTCAAAAAGATGCATGCAAACCTTTGTCAGTTGTACTTTTGGGTTAGAATGGAGAGGGATATTGCTGATTTTGTATCGAGGTGTCTAGAGTGTTAGAGGGTTAAGGCAAAACATCAGCATCTTGCAGGTCTCCTTCAGCCGTATCTTGTTCCAGAATTGAAATGGGACATTATTTCTTTAGACTTTATAGTCATCTTGCCTGTGTCCTCTTGTCATCATGATGCCATTATGGTCACCATGGATAGGTTGACTAAAGTGGCACACTTCTCTCTTATTCGGTCTTCATATAATGCTTCTTCTGTAGACCAAATTTTCATGGAGGACATAGTCAGATTGCATGGGATCCCTTGCAAGATCATCTTCGATAGGGATCCAGTGTTCACTTCAGCTCTTTAGACGTCCTTACAACATACATTGGGGTCTCAATTGAACTTTAGTTTAGCTTACCATCCAGAGACTAATGGACAGACAGTGAGGATTACTCAGGTCCTTGAGGATATGCTTAGGATGTATGTCATGGATTAGTAGAACCGCTGGGAGGATTATTTGTACTTGGTGGAGTTTGCGTACAATAATGGGTATCACAGTTCTATTGGTATGTTTGCTTTTCAGGCTTTGTATGGTCATCCTTGTCAAACCCCAGTAAGTTGGGATCATCTTGAGCACATAGTTTTCCTAGGACCAGAGATGCTTCAGCAGATGGAGCAACAGGTGGATCGTATTAAAGAGTATTTGTTGGTAGTGCAAGATAGGTAGAAGAAATATGCAGATGCCCATAGGGTTGATCTCTAATTTTTGGTTGGAGACCAGGTGTTCTTGTGGGTGCATCCGCAGAAGAGTCTGATCCATTATGGAAAAGGCTCTAAGCTCACACCACACTTTGTTGGGCCATTCGAGGTGTTGGAGAGAATCGGTCTTGTTTCTTACCATCTTGCTTTGCCACCCAGTTTATCACGCATCCATGATGTATTTCATGTTTTTGTTCTCAGGCCATATTATCTAGATATTGCTCATGTTCTTGACTGGAATGCTTTACAAGTAGAGGATGAGAAGCTAGTTTTGGAACCCATAGGCATTTTGCAGCACACGAGACTGGTCCTCAGTGGCAAAGATGTGAAGCAGGTCAGGGTCCAATGGGATCCTAATGATGAGTCTTCAACTACCTGGGAGGATGCATTCCGAATGCAAGAGTTATATCCATACTTGTTTACAAGCTTCTAGGAGTAAGCCTGATTCTGGGAGGGAGGATGTAGTGCCCCTCATTTTTCTTTCTAATAGATTGATAGCTATTCTAGTTGATCTAGACATTATGGCATCTTGTTTGATGATGGATATACTGTTATTATGTTAGTTGATGGTACTTCGTTAATGTTAGACCTATAGTTATGATGACATTTGATGATATTTTGGTGATACTGTTATTTACTTGGGTTATGCATATGTTATAACTACTTTATGGGCATATTTGATGACGAGGATTAATTTTATTCTAAGTATTATGTGTTGTGATGCTGTTAGTTGGTAATTGTTCATATTTGATCATTATATTATTCGTAATGTGGGTATTTGTTTGATGCGTTGGTGAAAGGGATAGTGTCACTTGACTCATGCGTGAGTACCCTTCTACGCTATGAATCCCTTTCATGGTGTGTTTGACTGGATGGTTATATATATCTATTTGACCAATTTATTTGCTACAGGATGCAGGTATCAAGCATCGACTCCACCTGAATCGAGAGGTTTGAGCATACCTTAAATCTAATGGAAATTGATAAACATAGATAATGTAAGGTCCCTTATCTTGTCATCATCCTCGAAGAGGATGAATATTCGGTCTCGTGTTCTATCAGTAAGGTCGGTTGGGCATGATTGTAAGTCACTGTTGTTCGATTGTGTTTTGTCGTCAGGTATTGTTCGGTATGTGGGTTTTAGGTTGTAATTGTGTGATTATTGTTTTGGTTAGTTACTTCATTAAATGAAAATTATTTAGGGAATAAATAATAATATTAATGGAGTAAATAAAGTGTTTTAAATGAGAGTTTAATTGATAATTTTATCATGAAAAGTAAATTATAAACAAGTAATATTGTTAAGTGTCCATAAAAAAAAATAAAATTATTTTGTGGGTTGTCATAAAATATTCTATATTCTAATTTAAGACCAACAAATAATGATGATTATGAGATGTCAAAAAAGTCTTGTATGGTAATACCAAAATAAATTAAAATAAAGATTGTCGTGCTTGGTTGTAAATGAAATTAATTGTTGAGGTAGTGGGTGGTTAGTAACGGGATGAAAATTTATTATTTTTGCTATTTTTATGCTTCTAAGTGTATTTTTGTGGGAGGCTCTCATAGATTTGGGGGAAGTCGGCACATGAGTGATTTGGGTTTGGGGATTGGAGAGGTTGGTTGTTGTGATTGTAGCATTGCACATCGGCAACAAATTTTCAACACAGCAGACCCAGGGTCCATCATCATTTATGTTCATCTCTAATTTGATGAATTTTTGTTTTTAAATCTGTTAATTACTTTGCTGGATTAGTTTTTTTTTAAAGCCATTAAATTGGTCCAACTAGTGTTCTTTATTTAAAGATTTTCTTTCATTCATTTAAAAGCATGGTATGATGCTTGTTTAACCTCATAATCATTGAGGAGAATTTAAAGAATACTTGTCATAGAGCATTATCAGATCATTGTATCAGCCTACATCATTTTCTACCCATTGCATGCATGCCTCTTGTCCTCAATCATTATTCTGAAGCTATTGAATCAATCTAAGTATAAGTCTGACTGAGAGCATGACCCTTGCAATTTAGCAAATCCTCCAAATGGGTTTCTAATTACTGTGAGATCATTAATAAATTCAAATACAAATTATCAGGGCAAGTGAATTCCAGTAGTCAATTTTTTGCTAAATTATTCTCATGACTTACTTTTCAAATCCATTCACTATTCCAGATCACCCATTTTGATGTAGGCTGGATATGATGCTAACAAAGCTTGTGATCTAGTTACATTCCTACCAATTAAATTTGTTAGAAGTTTCTAAAGCCTTCTCTTCAAATTTGCAAACTCATGATTATGCAGATCTTGCAATCATTGGAATCCATGTAAAATAGCATCGCTATAAATACCCTAAGCCTATATTATATGTGGTCTACAGGCACCAAGAAAACACATCCTCATAGCCACCACACCTTTAACTGGCATCTTAATGGATATGGTTAGGGTGTCCTCATGAGAGACAGTGTGATAAGAAGATCAACCATGCACACATAATGATTACTGTAGGTGTAATAAAATAAGGGTTTCAAGTATGATCGAAGTATGTCTAGCTTCTATCCACTAAACTTGCAGGTCATGTGCTCTAGCTAGGAGGACGTGGCAAAAGTAATAGTGGTAGATTTTAATCTGCCAATCACATTCCTCTGAAAACTTCTAAAGCTTTTTCAACAAATCAATTTTGGCATAACCTGCTATCATTGCATTCATGGCATGACATGCCTTGTGTGTGATTCCACATTTTTCTTGGACTAAGCTGTCCCATAGCACCCATTTAAGTGTAGGCTGTGATATGCTAACAAAGGTTGAGGAGTCGTTTATACCTACAATCAAATTTGCTTGAAAGTTTCTAAAGCCTTTAAAACAATTTCGTTTGTGTGTCTTTTGCAATCATTGCGTTCCATGAGATGCCATCCTTGAGGTAAATAGACACATTTTCTATCAGTTATTGCAAATAATTTTCTAGAGCTTTTACAACAGCAATATCTGTCATAAATTATATTGTTCTTATATAATATCTGGCAGAATTAGTTTATTCAAAGTTTCATTTATTAGAATTCTTTATTAGAAAGTTTCAGTTAGAAATCAATCTATCAAAATTTCTATTTATTAGAATTTATTTTTTTGGAAAGTTCATTTATTAGTATTTCATTTATTAAAGTTCTACAAATTTCCAAAATTATATATATATAGTATTTAAGTATTAAATCAAATCTGATATAAATCAAATATATATTAGTTTTTTATTATATAAGTCAGAAAAAACTAGGGGCCGAACCCTTACAATATCATAACAAAAAGAGATAGCAGAGGCTCAAGAACAAAAAGAGCCACCCAAACCAACTACAACATTAACAACAAATACAATCTATTACCAACAGATAGTAAGTAGTAGTAGATAGATAGCATAAAATATAAAGAGTAGCAAGACTAAGGAGAAACATTCTCCCAGCCTTTAGCCAGAAATTCAACAATTTCATCAAGTTTCTTAAATTTCTCCATCTCCTCGCCATTAGCTCGAGTCCCATGTTCTTGTAGCAGAGTTAGGCTGAGCATCGTCATACAACAGAGTATGCTGCTTATGAAATCTCCCATAGAAGTAACCTTCTACTCCAGTTATTCCACCCGACCCCTAAGGATAGGAATATCATACCTCTAGTCATCTCCCTCCTTCTTAGTCTCCTCTCCAACCTCCTCCACAATCATCCTATCCCCTTCACCAGCATTGTCCATAGGATCACCATCATCACCTCCTAAGTCGTCAGTCTATTTCCCTTCACCCTCACCAGCATCCTCTTCAGAGATCTTTTGGATTTCAATTTCTTTGGAATTCAACTAATCATCCCCCTGAGTGGAAGCTTAAGAAGCACTTTTGGAGTAATTGATTAATTTAGCCTGTGGAGAAGGCTTACCAGCAATTCTTCTTGACCTTCTTACCCCAGAAGAGAAACCCTCATTCTTATCTTTAGCAGAGAATTTGGTTTTATGTTTATTCCTAGGTCCCACAAAGTCACTACTCATATTCTTATGGGTCCCAACAATGTCCCATGCAATTTCGCTAGTAGAATCCATCTCCCTAAGTTTCCTTTTCTTACTTTTCACTCTCCCTTTAGAAGCTAAAGTATGCATATCCTTCACTGTAGTCTCCTCAGTGGTCATAGAAAAAGAAACCCCTTTCAATTTTTGGGAATCAGGGGTAGGGAAAGGTTCCTCAAAAACGGTGGCAGTAATGGGGTGGGTTTTAGTAGGGACCTCACTACTAGAAGGCTGAATTGGCTTAGGAGGCTCCAAGGCAAGATGAACATTATATAAACAAAGAATGAGGCCTTGATGCAGAGGAACAAGGTGTTTAGAGGGGTTCTTTTCAAACTTAGCTTTAACCCTTGAAATGGAGTTTTCTAGGGAAGACATCAAGTAATAAGGAAAACTAATCAAAGAATTACACCTGAAATGGTTGAGCAGAGGGAGGTGATAATTATAAAACCTAGTGAAGTGACCTTCTAGTGTGAAGTATTTCATCAGAAGAAAGCACATCTCGTCCCACGGCTCTGGCAGCTTAGCCCGTTCAAACCCTCCCTAGTAGGGAACTAATTCCTCTCCCTCCCCCCAAAAAATCTTCTAGTTCAGATGGTCAGGTACCTTAGCCTTCTGTTGCAACTTAGTTCCCTTAGTGGAAAGGCTAGTCGCCATGTCTATGACTTGTTCAGAGATTTCAAAACTAATTATGCCCATGGTAAGTCTGCAATTTTGCCATGAAAGGGCACACTGCATAGACAAGTTTTCATCAAAACTATTGAGCCATTCCAGAAAAGGACTTATGCCACCTTCCTTGCAATAATGCCAAACAACAACATTATCCTTAAATTCAAAACAAGATATAGGCTCAGTATGAATCCTATCTCCTCCCATTATCTCCTTATCCTCGAAAACACAGAGAATACAGAGCTGTGGAACAAAGTGTTTTCACAAGATAATTCTAGATACTCAGAAAGAAATGATGAAATTGTAAATGAGGCAATGAACTAACATGTGGGAGTCATCAATATCCTGAAGCACCTTCACAATATCTAATTGTTGCCAACCTTTCCCATGCTCGGAAATGATATTCATAAATTCACTATCATTATCACATATCCAACTCCCCTTAACGCAAGTGATAAAAAATGCCAAAATGGCATTAGTTAGAAAAGTACAATAGTTCATAATAACCTTGTACTTTGAAGTCCACATCATCTTCGCCCTAAATAAACGACTAGCCAAGCTGGCACTTTCACTGTGATGAGTCATCCTTGACAAGTCATCTCTTTTTGAATTAGTTCCCTTATGTTAACGGAAATATTGTTATATTGGTGCCAACAATGCCAATTCATAAATTACTGACCATAATCAGCAAGAGCATCAGCAACTTCATTCCCCTCTCTGCAGATATGAGAGAACTCCACTGTAGAGATCCTCTAAATAAGGATTTGCACTGCAAAAAGGCATTTAAAAATAAGAACCTGCCCAAAGTGTATGTAAATCTTTTACAACAATTTAAAATATTTTAAACTCTCTTTTAAAAATTTTTAAAGCTTTTACATTTTACAAATTCATGCTTTACATTTGATTTCTCAATCTAATTTTGCCTTATCAGTAAAATTCTTCTAGCGCAAACTTGCCTCCTTTTCACTTTTTTATACAATGCACAAAACAACATTATTATAGAAGGAAGAGCTTAAACTATCAACACATGTCAGTAGTTTATGGTGAAGATCACAGAGGAGTAAAAGGGAGAGATTTGGTGTGAAAGGCAAAAGGTTATCCTCCATTATTCTGCTTCATGCTCTTGGATCTTACTTTCCTTTGTGTTCTTAGTTGTTTTGGGTGTGTTTTGTGGTCTTTAGTTTTTGTAGGTGTTGTGTGTTTAGGTATGGTGGTCTTTTGTTGAGGTTATTTCATTTTGGATTTTTGAATTTTGTTTTCTCTATAGGGTGTTTTGACATGGGTTTAGTAGTCTTTTTCCCTCCTTCCTATTTGTCTCTTGCAATATACCCTTGTAGCTAGATTTCATTTAATTTTGTAATGAAGGTGGTTTGGAGGTAGTACAAATATGGTTGAATAGTTAGTAATGGAGTTGGGAAGTGATGGGGGTAATTGTGAGAATAGTATTGATAATTAAAGACATTTAAAGATGCCATGGTGTGTGGGGTGAAAATTGAAGTTTGTGGAGGAATTGAGTCTTTGGTAGGCTAAAATAGGGGGTCTATTCAAGTGTTAGAGCAAACGAATAGAAAATAAGGTGAGCATCTTCATGTGTTAACCTTGAAAAGGTAAAAACCAAGCTCAAATTTGTGAGTTTTTTTTTTGTTGTTTGCCTTTTCCTTGAGGCTTTGCTGGCATAATTTTTTTGATGATTGACTAGCTTTGGTTTGGTGGAAGAGACTTGGGATTTTTGATACATTTTTTTGAATGCGTCAAAAGACTTTCTCTTTTGTTTACGTGAAAATCAATAATATGTTGAAAAAAGCAAATTTTAAGAGTTTTGGAATGTAGAATACTCTTTGTTTATAGTTTTCCCTTGGGATCCCATTTTAAACTCTAGGGATGTTATTTTGAAATCTTCCTCTAAGTGGATTGAGGTTTATGCTATGCCCCCTAATTTATGGCTTATGTTTATTTATTTTCACTTATACATTTCAAGATTTTGTTGACTTTTAGGAAAATGTGATAAAAAAGTGCACAATATTTGCAAGCATTCTTCCAAACTATGTCAAAAAGGGACCTTAAGAACATGGTATGGAAGTCCATCAAAAAATAAAGAATAAGGCATTTTGTTAGATGTGTGGTAGTAATGGCTTTGGTAGACATGTATTTTTAATTCAATATAATGAGAGATCACACTTCCTATATGCATTATCAATAAATATTTTAAATCAAAAACATAGTTATATATGTGGATGGTAGAAACAATATGCAAAAGGTGGGTTGCATATCAAAAGCTTTGTTTTGCATTTTATTTGGATATCTTTTCTACTAAAATAGACTCAAAGTAGGAAATAAATGAGCAAAGAAGATCCATTGCAGTGAGATTTATTGTAAATCAAGCCAATTTACCAATTTACCATGTGTGTGTGTGTGAATCCTCTCGTATAGTGAGGATTGAGAACCAATGTTCATTGTGTCATTTGCCTCCCATAAGGGATCATGACACTTTTGTAGAATCTAGTTAGCTTGATTGGTGTTTATGCCAAGCCATAGGTGCCTACATGACCTATGAATAGAATAGCATGGTTGCACTAGAGGTAACTATAATTGACCTCATCATATTTTTCCACACAGCATGGTCAAGAGCCAGCATTCTTGTTTTATTTTCACATGGATGTTTCAGAGACTCTTGGGTTTGGAAATTGGGTTCACCAATAATTTTGTCTAAAAGTTATAATACTAGCAATCCCAATTATATTGCAATGGGCATGTTGATAGGTATTTGTAATAAGTGCACAATGTAAATAAACATGAAATATGAAAGAAACACAAACTTTGTCAAAATTCAGCAATGAAGAGAAAGGAACAAAGTGTAGTTAAGAAGGGGTTGGAGCACATTATGTCCAAAGTTCTTTAGATATTTAATCCTTAGATGTGGCGCTTGAAATAAATTGAACCTAATAATAAGACTACGTGTGGGGTGCAAGAAGGTCACTTATAGTTTTAGCATTGGCAGACTTGAGGATAAAGTAAAACTTGTTGTCTACATGTGTATGGGTTCGAACTTGAAAGACATTGACAACACATGTGAAACTCTTGGTTAGCTACAATACATAGGGACCTTGGGGTATGCTAAACACTCCAAATGCCAAACACATCATACTATGAGCATGATGGTCCCGATAGATGGCCTTTAATACAAATCTAGGTTTACAAGATGACACAAAACACATTAAACACAAGACTTCAAGCTCTTATCTTGGGGATGTGAGAATTATGTAGATACGTATCGGCGTGCCCATTGCACAATAAATGTGATTGCTAGTAAATATTTATCTACTATATCTAAATTTAGTATACAAAACCATTTAAAAATTTAGACTTCATAAATGAAATGTATATTAAATTCTCCTTTTTCCAATTTATGATGAAACTAAGAAAGCACAACACATATCATATTACCATATAATATTAAACAATATAACATAGCTTTAATAAAGCTAGTGTTTATTGTATCCACGATGACGATGTAGTGACATCATCTACCGCATAGACAACAGCCTTTACTATGGTAGATTGTCATACAACCTGGCGAATGACCTCCCCCGTCTTGCCTTCGGTATAGTGAGGGCACGCCGCAAAATTACAATCGTAGCCGGACACAAGTTCTGCATAGTATGAAGATGGATAATCTTCGGGCACGGTCAACATGCTGTAGTTAATGGGTGAACAACTGCATTCAAATAAGTTCCCTGGAGGCAGCGCCTTCAGTAAGTATTGGTATGCTACTCCTTTGGTTAGTGTTTATTTAATAACACACCAAAAAAATTAGAAGAAGAATGATCAATAATAAACTCATAGTTCTTACAATAAGATGAAATCACTTTATTTAAACATCATCCATTTCAATGGTCAAACAATCAATAGTAATTTTACACATCATCTATATTTACATTCACATCCTCCACCTACAAACACAACCAAATAGATATATCCTCTGTTTCTTAGAACAATGTCTCCTATATTAAGTCCATCCTAAAAGAAAACTAAAATGATAAACAAGGAGGAGAAGTTTTTCAGATTATATACGGAAGCAGAGACTGCCAGAAGACTAAGCATACCCACAAGTAGGAGGAGGCCTTTCACAAGAGCAACCATGATTTTTTCTTTGCTTAGAAGTCAGAAGAATCAAAGAAAGTACGGTATGAATAACTGTGAAGGGAATGCCCATTATATAGAAGGGTAGCGGACAGCCAGGAGATATGTGTGGTAATGATAATAACGTTGGGCATATCTAGCATGGGAAAGGAAAACAAAAACGTGGGATAACTTATTATTCATACCATACTTTTTTTTATTCTTCTGACTTCTGAGCAAAGAAAAAACCATGGCTGCTCGCGTGAAATGCCTCCTCCCACTGCTCCTACTTGTGGGTATGCTCAGCCGTCTGACAGTCTCTGGATCGCTATATAATCTGAGAAACTTCTCCTCCTTGTCTATCGTTGTAGTATTCTTTAACGATCGATTTATTTTGGGAGTCTTTAGTCCTAAGAAACACATGAGATATCTATTTGGCTGTCTGCAGGCGGAACAAGTGAAAGTAACTTTTTTGATGCACCAAATTCTGGAACATCTGGGAATGTTGATGATTGCTGCAAACACTTAACCAATGTTAGATGGTCGGAGCATGCAACTGACGTGTGGTGATGTTTGGGTTCTTACTGTGGTGATGTCCAGGAGAGAGAGAGAGAGAGAGATAGATACAGAAAGGGAGAGGGAGAGGGTGAGCGATACAGAGATAGACATAGCGTGAGAGGGAGAGGGATAAATAGAGAGAGGGAGAGATATAGAGATAGGGAGGGAGGGAGTGAGAGAGATATAGGGGGTGAGATAGAGATAGAGATAGAGAGAGAAAGTGGGAGATAGTGATGGCAGCCCGGTTAGTTGTAGACAAAACAGTGACACTTCGAGAAACAGAGGACAACAATAAACAACAATCACAAACTACAAAATGCTACCCTTATTGATTAGACCGATCCTTTTCTCAGGCGACAGGAACATTGGCAAATCTCATGTATTGCCCACCAGCGACAGGAGATAAAACTTCTACACACAGGCGACAAAAACAAAGTTTACATACAATAGTGAAATGAAACATTAACTGATCATTGATGTTTGCGAATGGATTACAATGACAACTGATTTATGAAAGAATTGACTTCCTTATTCATAATCCTCCACCATATATCCTTGGTCTTACTACCTTCATGCATGAATGTTCTTTCTTAGAACACTAACAACCACTATCCACTATCTCGCCTTCCTCATCTAATAAGGAACTCACTGCTAGTGCACCTATACATAATCCTGCTGTCCACCGCATACTCTAGAATATGAACTATCAAGGTAAAGGCTTAGACCTTCATGAACAAGGTATTTTGGAGCCCATCCATGTCAATGTCCCAAGACCTTCATACGACCTTGGATACATACCCCAAGGTGAGCAAACTCAAGATGTTGGTACTTCCTCCACTCCTCCTAAGTCTACCACTTTCCATCGCAAACCCTATCATATCCCCAAAACATATGTCACCATTCCACCTCCATTATCCTACAATTGTCAAAAGCATGTGACCATACACCTTCCACCATCCAATCTCCCTCTGCTACTTCCAACTCCTAATATCCCACCATCCAATCTACCTCCACTACTTCCAACTCCTAATATCCCACCATCCAATCTACCTCCACTACTTCCAATTCCTAATATCCCCCCATGTTGTTTACCACCCCTTCTTCCAACACCTCATCCATCCATTTATAAATCCTCTCAATATCCCAATCATGGCCGACAAACGCACATATTGTCTCAACAAGGAGCTTTCACCAACCTCACTTCTACCATCCCACGGGGATTCAATGACAAATATGTGGATGCCTCTACCTATAAAGTCAAAAATCCTAAGAGTCCTCATGACCTAGGATATAAAAGCCAAGAATCAAAGAAGTATCCATATAAAAAGCTGCATACACCCATACACCTCAATGCCAAACTAAAAAAGGTGTGGGTCCCCAAGCAACAAATGATTAATCCAAAAGCTACACAAACATTGCATACACCCAAACCCATACCTTCATAGGTACCATCTAAAAACAAAATGGTTTGAGTACCTAAACAAAAATCCCTAAAGTTACATGAGGCATCCACGTCTCAAGAATCTCAACCATCCACTTTCTCCCATTCCATCCATAAGTTTGAAATTCTTCCATCCCACATGGCAAACAAAAATCAGAAAAATACTAAGTCTATGTGGGTCCATAAATTCCTAAATCATTCATCCACAAGCAAAAGTCTTCGTTGCCTCCTACACTACTTTCCCATCACTAGCTTCAATGTTTACCATGGTATGTGCAATCGTTGGTCATGATTCCCTTCCATTCCACAACATTTTCATATACCTCCATCTCCCCTTCCTTCTACTATTATCTTACACATCTTCCTCATCCTATTCCTATGGTCCATGCTTTTGCATAAGCCTTCCCTCCATATTCTACATCATAATCTGCTATCTACATACTCATATCTCACTTTCATGCAATCCCCTACCAACATCTATGAGATCACTGAACATGGTCTATTTGACAATATTTATCTAGCAGGACTATCACCTTTCAAGGAACTCTATACTTGAGTCTTTCCATATCTGCATTCTCCTACCCAAATGTTTAAAAAAAAAAAAGGACAAAAAAAGAAAAAAGTAAAGAAAAATCCCTTCCTCCAATGGTGGAAACCAGGCAAACAGGCACCTTGGATAAGTACCATGATGAAAACTTGGTAAACAGGCATCATGTGTAAATTTGATCTTCTATGTCACCTACACTTGGGGGCACCTTGTCTCATCAGCATATCACTCTTCCATTACATTTCCTATCCTATCCTTTATCCATTGCATACCTATCCTGTCCCGTCCATCCATCCAAACTTCCTTTCCTCTATTTTTTGGTCTTGATAAAGATTGGGGGCACAATGTTGATAAATGTTCTAGATGTCTCTTGACATACCTTATCCCTCCATACCATGCAGATCATTCATTATCCTCTCATCCTCCTATCATCATTAGCATTGTCATGAACAATCCTACGTACTAGATACCTACAATGGGGCATGTTACACTTATGCGACATAGTCCTTGGAGATCACATCCTTGTTTCCTTCTATCCACTGTTGCCCATCCTCATAACCATCTATATCTACTATCTTCCATCCATCTACATATCCGTGGTGGTTCCTTGTCATTAGTATTGTTTGATCCATATCTATTCTAGGTCATGTCTCTTTTTGTTCCTTATCTGATCTATATCGTGTCTTATTTGATCCATATCTGATCCATGTATGTTCCATATCATGTCTCATCTGATCCAGATTTTGGGTCCATTAGGGTTCTTGTTGAACTACGTCGCCTCTGAGCTATCACGTAGGCAAGGCCATTATCAATGCGCCCCCGAGCCTCCACTTCCCTATAAATCTCATATCTTGTCATCTATAAATCTCATATCTTGTCATCTAACTTCTTGATCATTAGTTGCAACCCTCCTCTTTGTATCCTTCGCTGTCCCACTTGTCTTCCTATCTTCACTACCATGTTTCTCCATCCATTCCTTGTCTATTGCTAAAAAGTGACCCACAAATCTTCCTCATGGTCATTATTTGCTGTACTTCCTTCATATTTCATCTCAACAACTTCTCCATCAGGTACTTTTTTGTCTTCATCTCTTTTAGCCACTACTGCTCCAACATCCGCTTCTTCATTTTCATCTGCATCTTCTTTTTCCTCTTCACTTTTCAGGTCTTCATCATGCCATGCTTTCAATGCCTACTATTGCTTTCTATTATTCTTATCCAATTCCATCTTATATTTATGCATTCTAATTTTCTTGTGTTGCTCTTGTTTGTTTTCATTTTTCTTCTTATGTCTACTCCTTCTCATGCTTTTCCAATCTGCAAGCCTCCAAAACTCCATCTCATGTTCACACATATTATCATCACTATTAATTTTCTCACCCCTTTCATCTTCAACAATTTCATTTGAAAATTCAAAAGCGTTTAAATCAGCAACTTGCTTACCTTCCACCTTGTATGTGGTCTCCTCGATGTTTTCCCAAGCTGCTGTAAAAAGTGTGTCACTCTTCTTCTTTGATTTTTCCTCATTCATTATGTCTCAATTCTTGATAGATTATCCTGCATGTTCCTGACCAGCATGTTGCTTTCCATATTCCATTTTCTTTTTTCTTTGACCACTTTTGTTTCTATTGTCCTACCCTTAATCTTCGACACTTTACTTCCCATAGCTATGGGCTAACATTTGTTTATTGCTGCACTTGTTCTCCATAAGCCAAGGTCTGATTTCTACTTTAAAACGTTTTTTTTATGCTTCTATTCATGAGAAGTTACCCTATGTTCTTGGTTCTTCTTGAACTCTTTCATGCCTTCCATCTTTTGTACCAGTTTACTGTCATAAACTTCCTCATATGCATCCTCTTGCTTACACTTTATATGCGGCCCCTCAATAACTGATTTCTTTTGCCAACTTGGCACCTTGTATCCATGATCCTTGACAATATTTGAAATCTCCAGATTTCTCTTCTCCCTATTAACTTGCATTTCTACATTCAGATTTCCACATGCATGATTAAAATTTCCCTATTAACCTGTGCAATACTTTTCTATTTGGAATTTCCCTCATCCTTAATTTCTTTGCTTGTCAACTCTTCCCCTTCTTGGGTTTCCTTTCCTTCTTCTACAATACTTCCTAATGCATCATAAAATTATAAAGCATCCTTTACATCTTACCATCATTTAGTAAAATTTCAACACCATTCTTATCTTCATGTTTAAGTACTTTGCAATATAGCTTTTCTTGATTAACTTCTACAAATTGTCATTGTATACCTTCTTCATAAACTGCTGCAACTTGTTTCCACTTTCTTTCACCTTCATCTCCATCTATGGGTGCTTTTCTTGTCCCTTCTCTCATTAATTTCAAGGTCTCATCCATGACGCCTCCTATGAAGTCTCTCATACTTGCATACACATATTCAAATGCAACATTAACAAATAAAACAAGAGACCAAAATGTCTCCATGAATGTCTCCTTCATGGACATTCTTCTCTTTTCTTTACTTTTCCCTTCAAGTGCTGCTTTTTGCACTGCTTCTCCTTTACTTTATTTCTTTCCTTTACTCATGTTCTCAATGACAATTATCTTCACCTCTTCTAGTGCATGTTGCTCACTTGGCAACTCTCTGCTATCCAAACCTCTTTCATCTTCTCTTTTCAAGGAAGCCATTTTCTATTGTCTTCTTTTCTTAACAATCATCTTCACAGGCAACTTCAACTTCTTTTTTATTGGTCAACACCAACCATATTCTTAGCTTCTTTCCTCAAGCAACTACTTACACTTCTCTAAATCTCTTCTCAACTCTGCTATCTCCTTATCCCACCCTACATTTTATTTTTTATATTCAGATTCATTTTATCTTTCTTCATGAGGCTTTCTTTTATGGTATACTACTGCTTATATTATCTTTCTTCTTGGCTCCTTGATACCTCACCTAGGGCTTCTCTCATTATCCTCCGCCCAATCTTTTGGTACCTAGGTTCTTCTTATTAACTTCAAACTTCCACCCACATACTTATGTAAAATCTTATAACCCACTTGTCCTCCTAGATCTTTTAGACTCTCCTAGATCTTTTAGACTCTCCTAGATCTTTTAGGCTCTAATACTAAAATGATGGCAGCCCAGTTAGTTGCAAACAAAATAGTAACACTTTGAGAAATAGAGGACAACAATAAACAATAATCAAAAACTACAAAATGCTACCCTCATTGATTAGACCGATCCTTTACTCAGGCGACAGGAACATTGGTAAATCTCATGTATTACCCACCAGTGATAGGAGACAAAAATTCTACACAGGCAATAGAAATAAAGTTTACATACATTAGTAACATGAAACATTAACTGATCATTGATGTTTGTGAATGGATTACAATGATGACTGATTTATGAAATAATCAATTTCCTTATTCATAATCAATTTCCTTATTCATAATCAATTTCCCTGTATTTGAATTATTTCTACAACTCTACAAATTGGGGTTTAGTCTGGTCTATCGACCCTCCCTTGGTGTCACCTCTTCTCTTTCTCTGACGTCCTTCTGTAACCTGTTCTCCATATCCCATTCTCTTAAAGACTATTACAATATGTATGACATTGTTTTCTTTTCTTTACATTCTCTAACTCTTCAATATCTCTATGTATATTCAATCTAATTTTTGGTCGCACCCCAAACTGATCTTCGCTATCTTGTTTCACATGCATCTTCTAAATGATCTCTGTTGTCCTGTTTCACATGCCCTTCCAAACTATCTATATGCAAAACCTATTTTTCTTTTCTCTTATCGTGGAGTTCTCCCAAGATGTTTCCAAACTCCCTCTCTAACTATTTCTCATGCCAAATGAATAGCCCTTTTCTGGCAGAAGAACCGAGCCCCCCAAAACTACTCCTCCTTTCATACAGGTTCATGGAAACTAATCTTTGCAATAAGAAGCCAATGGAATTGCTTTAGTTCGGTGTGTGAACCATATAAGATGATTCTATCATAGTGCAATGGGCGAACAAAGGCATATTCCCAAAATAATAACTCCATTTGTCATCTGCAACAACTTGGTGGATAAACTAAATGACAACTATAGGATAAAGAGATACGAAAATGAACCCAACACACCAAACAATAAAAATCAAAACTCCAGAGTAATGGATGCTCCTACATTAGATGGAGATAGAGACAGAGAGAGAGGTAGAGAGATGGGGAGAAAGATAGAGAAAGGGGAGATAGGGAGAGAAAGAGAAGATATATATATATAGAGAGAGAGAGAGGGACCAAATCACAATTTGCCAAAGCATTTGAAAACTTGTAAGTGGGACCATATCATAGGTTACCATGTTTTTTCTCATTTATCTAACTTGTAGGTGAATGAATAACATGCTCATGTTATTTATTTAAAATTTGTTCCCACCCTTTTAGGCTTGGAAAAGGATTAGATTACCAGTCCTAAGGATAGGACATCTATGATACATCCCAAAGACATGTTTTTAAGTTTCAATAACATGTTTAAACTTGAATGCCATCAAACTTATTCATTTTATAATAAAATTTGATGGAACCACCACCAAAATGATGGGCTACTTATTAGTTTTCTAGACATTTTTTTTTAATATTTTGGATAAGTTTAGGTATTTATTTATATTTTCTTTGTATATTTATTTTTCTTTATAACTGTTTATCCACTTATCCAAATTTTTTTAAAAATATATTATTGTTCTATCCTTCATTCTATACACATTAAATATATATTTTCAAATATTTTTGTGTAAGATATGTGACACACGTGCTCAAATGATGCGATTTTCAAGATACATCAACTTTAAAAAATTACAAAAGAAATATTCAATAAAAAATATAAAAAGACACACGACTTGTAGTTCTCACTCCTAACTATATTTTTACCAACAAGTTTTAGACAATACCTAATTCAAGACAAAAAAAATAGGGGGCACACACCAAACACTATGTTATATTTTAGTGATTAAAATATGAAAACTTTTGTCTGAGCTCAAGTCATCTAAGTTCATATTTAATTGCTTTCATGGAAAAAGTAGCCAATTTTGAAAACCCTTTTTCCCCCCTATTTCCACATGTATTTACACTAAACACTTCGAACACTTTAGGATTAGTTGAAGAAGAGAGGTTTTATCATTTCATGAATATAGGGTTATGTGTTGGACTACCAAATAAACATTAAACTTTGAAATGTATACCCATTTAGTTTTGGTCATGCATAGGTCCAAAGAGAAGAAAAATTGGAATGATAAATACAAATGGTTAACTGCCCAACAAAATGCAAGATGATTGTGAATGAAATTAATTTTTTTAGTAGAGTGTGGTTGAAACATGCTTCAAGATCATCACATCCAGTTTTTGTATCAAATTCCATTAGAACTTAAAACATTTTAAGTTGATATGATTTCAATGTGGGCTTGAAATAAGATTAATTATAGTTTCATGATAGTTAGGTCTATATTTCTAATCTCCATGCATGGTTCATTTTCTAATTTCTTTCTTAAATGTCAAAATTGTCCCAATAGTAAATAGTTGTCAAATTCTACCATGTGTTCAACCATAGATGAGAAGAATTAAGACATGTTTCTCAACTATGCACCACACACCACACTTTGTTGAACTTCAAATGATTTATTCATAACATGATTAGAGGCTACATACAATTATACCAAGTGCAACTAACCTCCTCACTCATTCCTTGCTAAAGTTATTATTGTAGCTTGCCTTTGTCAAGTATTCCCAATCGTAGGAAGTCACTACATGGAAGGTAAACCAATAGAACTATTATATTGAAGGAATCAAAGAAAATCCCTTTGTCAAATATTATTCTCATTATGATTATTTTAATTTTTTTAAAATTTATTTTTTTAAAAGCGGTCATCATTACAATGTTCATAAGATTTATACTGAGATTTTTAATATCAAAATATAAATAATTGTAAGAATAAATTTATATATTTATATATAATATATTATTGTTGTAAAGTATTTTAAAAAAAATCTTAGGTTATATAAATTGTAAATGCAATCAATTAAGCACAAATCAAACTAGATTATATAATGCTGGTTAAGATTTGTTAACTGACCAAATAATACAAGGCCAAAATTGGGAGGAATTAGAGACACCTGCCCTCTTGAAAGGACACCCAAGATAATTTCTCCTCAAAGTTCTAAATGACTAGGTCTAGTCTACACTAAGATGGCTTCAGAGGTTATCCAAATATTTAGCAAGGGGTTATTGTGACTGTTTAATCATTCTTAAATTTTATTGTGTACTGTAGTTGCTTTTTCCTTATAAAATATAATCACATATACAGATAAATGTCTTGAATTTAATAAGAAATATCTCATGCTCTTGCAACAAGATATTTAATAAAGTTCAAGAAAAGCCTATTCTAAGTCTAAACTATCTCTAATATATCCTACTTTATCTATTGATAAAGAAAGAGAAAAGGGAAAAAAGGGAAGAGGGAAAAGAAAATAAAAGGGAAAAGGAGATTGAGTGAGAAAAGAAGTTTGTCAGTCCAATAGACAACAATTGACCTAGAAAGCCTCTCTTACAAACACCAGAAAAACCACTCAAACCATTTTAAATCTTGAGTCAACATGAAGAATGAGTAATGCAATCATCTTTAAGGAAATAAAATAGATAAATGATTATATTTTTACATGAAATAGAGTAGAAAATAACCAACATTAAATGATGTGCAAGATATATCCAAAAAAATCATCTCCAAATATACATTGAAGTTGAAAATTTTTGTTTACAAAGACAAATGTAAGCTATAATGACTATACTCTTGGATAACAAGACTTGATACTACAAACTCATGTAAGCTACAAGATACAATTTCCAAATATACATTGAAGCCTAGAAATATTGTTGTCAATCTTGATGCTTTCCATGGTTTAAATACATATCATATATCCATGTCAAAGACCAATTTAAAAGCACATGGGGGCCTATATTTTTTAGATATTTGTAATTAATTCTACCACCAACCACTTAGGACATGTAATTCATGACATTCATATATCGTATATTTTTTTGTATCTTATATGTCTATATATAAGTATGGCACTACTTGTCATTATCTACTTAGAAGTTTGCAAT
Organism: Cunninghamia lanceolata; assembly: GCA_027924645.1. Classification (NCBI taxonomy): domain Eukaryota; kingdom Viridiplantae; phylum Streptophyta; class Pinopsida; order Cupressales; family Cupressaceae; genus Cunninghamia; species Cunninghamia lanceolata. The sequence goes on from BSBN01000892.1 coordinate 14,259,781, forward strand.
AAGAGGTAAGTTTTAGAACAAAGAACTTGATTCCTCCTATGTGAGAAATTTAATGGAGGGGATGTATAACCTATTTATCTAGAAGTATAATCATGGTATTTTAGTTGAGATCCTCCATTTTAAATAATATTATGAGCTAAATGTAGGTTTGCCCATTAGTTTCTTCCATATTTCCTACACAAGTAACTTGGTGGTTACCTTATCTTCTTTTTATTTCCATGTTACATAATAATTTGTTTGTCACATTTTTATAGAATCTGACATCAATAATGTTTTCATGTTGAGGTAATATTGATAGTGGTGTGAGTGCTTCTCTCATGTTAGTAGCTGGAGCTCATGGAGCCAATCGGTCTCTTATAGTGAAAGATCCATTCTTCTTCTATTGTTATCTCTTTCTCTTCTTCTCTCCTCTCTTCTTATCCTTTCTTCCAATTTTTTTTCTTTTCTTTCTCTTAGATAGATTAAGTTAGACCAAGGATTGTATAGATTGTAGAGAAGTTAGATCTTGTGTTGGATTAACAAAATTTTCTATGAAGAAATTTGTTTGCACTCAATATTCATGGTATGCTTGTGTGTGTGGTTATCCTTAGTAAGGGAAAACTTTTTATTGTATGTGCAATCATTTGTTAAAATGCTAAATAATCTAAATACTATTAGGTGTCTTGTTTTAGTGACATTTTATTCACCATTGGTCTATCTTATAATAATAAGACTTGGTGACCTTGAGACCTTAGGGAGGATGATCCAATCTCCATTCAAGGAATGAGTTGGTTTTCCATCTCTTGAGTTGAGGAAGTTGATAGTTGTAGATAAAGTCAACATGTGTCCACAAAATAGTTGTAGTGTTGTTGAAGTTAGTTTGAAGCTATCGAATTCGAGTTCACTTAAACAAATCAGTGTCATACATTTGGTTATAAAGATAAGACTTAAGCATAAGAAGAAAATTCAAAAAAGTGGTTTGGTTTATGTAAAATGTGTTAGGGTTTTCCACTCCATATGTATCATCAAAGTTACACAAGAAGTGAAAAGACTTCTTGAGTTCATAAGCATGATCTTTAGATTCTTGCAAAATAATAGAGGCAAATCAGGGTGCCAACTAGAGAATTGATCGCAATGGTTGATATTAACTAGATCATGGGTTTATATGAATGTCATGATGTGACTAATGAATGGTTGTTTAAATAGGGAGTCAAGCCCATGAAAATTAATAGTGCAATCTTGCACTAGATTGAATTTGTGTTAATTCTACTATTGGGCTTTAAAATGACACTAGATGATTTTTTGTAAGGTTTATGATAATTGTGATTATATTAATTAGTGTCTATAAATTTAGTGAAGGTTAAAGTCATGAATAGTGCTTGTATCCCAGAATGTGTCATTCAAAGTAATCATATGCCAACTAGTTTCCTTATATAATGAAGCTCTAGAACATAGTAACTTTGTGTCCTATGTTTGAACAAATTATTAACATGATCAAGTTATTAATTTTTGGGATTTGTGATTTACTACTAAGGATTAATATGATTCTCTTAGTTATGTATTATGATGGAAATACTATGTAATGATTTTAATGGATATATAAAGGAATTTAGCTAAGAAAAAATCTAAAAGAGAATTTTAATAATCCTAGATTCAATCTAACAGGACTAATGATCTGTGTACGTTTGAATGATTAATATTTTTCCTTCTTTGTCATAGTTTGGTTTTCAGTCTAAACTCTCCATGTTTTCCTAGTGGCAAGATGATAGTTAGAATCACTTCAAGATTGAGGTTTAACCCCCATTTCATATGATTCACTACCAAGTTTTCATGAATCCTAGTCATTACTTTGTTAGGGTGGTTGTTGACCTTAGATTTCCTTAGAGTTAATTTGTGTAACATGAGTCCTTAGATAAAGATCCTAACATGGTAATCACAAGTTAGACTTACAAGGCTAGGAGCCAAAATTTTGTATTAAGCTAGTCCTAAATGAATTCTCACATCCAAAGAGCCTCTCAAGGATGTTATCTTATTAATCTTGAATCCAAGATCTTGAGTAAATCCAAGTCTATAATATTCTCATATTTGTTGGAGGTGAATACATTGAAATCTAGTATTTAAGGATTGAATGAGTCAAATTTTATTTCCATCCCATGTTTGGAGTATACCTTAAGAGATCCTTGTGCATTGATATGTCAAGTGAATCTCTATTTGTTGATCTAATGGAGTGAATCTTTGCATGACATGTGTTCCTTGATGGAAATCCCAAATAATGTCTTTGTCTAAACTAGAGTTAAAAATTATTTTAGGTTAAGTTATATAAGGGGCCTTGCATCCATCTAACCTCTTGGTAATGTTACTTGCGAATTAGAGAATTGATATTCAAATAAGACATAATTCTTGATAGGTTCATGTATATAGAGAGCCATGGGGATAACCTTATCTATTCATCCGTTTGAGTGATTCTTGTCCATTCATTTATTAGTGTTAATCTCAATGTGACACATGTCCTTGAAAGGATGATTCAACCATATCCCTTTCTTAAGGCTAGAGTTGATAAAGATTAGGATTTATTATTAGAGGATTCTTGTATTTGCTAGCCTCTCTGTCCCTAATACATGATTGTTTTAGACTTGAAATGCTAAATAAATTAGGATTTATAGAATCATTATGCTCACAAATGAGCTCAAAGTAAGTCTACAAATGATCATTTTAAGAGTTGAGAGACCAAACATTTCACAACATGCCACATATCTATCTTGGAGTGATCCCCAGTCTTTGAAGTTGTTTCCCTTGTAATATGGACTCAATATCCTAAGCAAATAAAAAAGGTATATAATGCTCACATATAAAGAGGTCACAGAGTAAAATCTAAGGTGAATCCCAAAATTGAGCAACTCAGTAACTTAGGATTTATAAACTCCTCATGTTTGTAGGTTTCTAATTAAAATAACTCCTATGCTTGAGAGGAAAAGTCCATTTAGTGTTTTGCATGTGTCTTCATCATATAGATTAGATACATAGACATAGGGGAAGCTACCAAGATTCATTCCTATAGTTTACTAGGCCCTAAATTACTAGGGCTGATTGGAGGATGCCAAGTGTTAGCAATATAAGCTCGTGTCTAATTTAGAAATGACTTACAAGACACATAATTGAATTATAGTGTCTAGAAGGGACCTTCTCATAAACAAAACCAAAGCATTCCTCCAACCCATGTGAATATGTTTTCAAATTCCATTGGATCAATCGAACATAATTTAGATGCTCATTCCACAACTGAGGGTGTGAGTAAATGTAAATGTAGAAATTGTTGGGGTGCAAATAAATTTGTATCATGATTTGAAGCTATTCTAATTATTACTATCATTGTTTAATTAGTAAACTTGGCTATATTTTATTAAAATAAATAGGTCTAATTTGTGGTAGTTCTTTTGGGGTGTTACATAAATGATGTAAGAAATGTGAGAAAAAATTTTAGTTGAGAAATTAAAATTGGAGTTTTAATTTGTTGATCTACATCATTAATTCTTACGACAATTGTAGGATTGATTGAATTTCACTATCTTAAATGGATAAGAATAATTTAATTTAGAGAAGAAGAACCTGAAACTATATATCTATATGTTCAAAATCACATTTGGAATTTATATTATAACGTTAATTTCTTATGGGCAAATGAAAATAGACTAGTTATTTGTTGAGATACTTTTAATTTGTCAAAGAGAAACAAATATCTAATTAATCTTACAAATGAATTCTTGAAGTGAAAACTTTAATATATTTTGAAGTGTAAACTACTTTACAGTGTCAACTAGACTACTAGGGAATACTAAACAAATATTATCAGAACTAATTTATGTATACAAAATATGTGAGAAGGATATTAACTAGAGAAAATGAAAATGATGAAACATGGATTGAGAGGATATGGACAGATAGGATTTTCTAGGAGAAGATGGAGGGTGAGGTTTAAAAGATACCATTTGGGACCTTGTGTAAGCTCTCACACATATGTGAGAAGGATTATGAGGATTTTTTATTATGACAAGTAGGACTTCACACCCATGTTAGAAGCATATGGAAGAGTGATTATGACAAGTAGGACTTCTCACACATGTGTGACAAACCTAGGAATATGTGATTGTGACATGTGATTAATCTCCAACATGTGTGAGAATCACATACGTAAAATAAAGGGTGAAGATTAAAAGGTTAAATGAATGGCTAAGATGAAAGCTAATTTAGGTTAGGATTCATGTAAATTTATGGAGCCTTGTGAAAGTGATTAATTTGTCAAATGAACATGATTAGTTTATTTTACCAATGATGATGGGGAAATGGGTGAATTAAATAAATGTTGGTTATTTATTTAATTTTTGGAGTTATAGACATAGGAATTGATAATTTAATTAAATAAATGTTGATTTAATTAATTTAATGATAAACCATTAGATGAAGTATCGAAATGATTAATTAATTAAAATAATTATAAAATTTATTTAATTAATGCTAGGAAGATGATCAAATGGGTTAATTAAATAAGTAATTTATTTAATTAATGCTAGAATAATATGGATAAGGGATAAATATAGTGGTTTTAGGATGTGGTTAGATTTAGTTGTCTACAGGGGCATACCATGATGAGGTTTTGTGTGACATTGCAATGATGAATGTGTGCCTTCATCTATTGGGAATATCATGGCAATTTGATGGGGATAAATTGTATAATGTGAGAGATAACACATACATGATATGAAAGGATGGATAAAAGAATAAGATGATGCTATTGAGGGTAAGCGAATGATAGTTTTACAATAGTGTTGGTGTGTGTGTTTGGGAGGGATGGTATCCTTTGATTCTAAAGATGTGCAGCATTGCTAGAATAGGTGGCAACACCACAAATGTAAAAGTAGTAGAGAGGAAAGGATGTGAGAATGAGGATTTTTAAAGGGGAAACATCTAGAGGATATGATAGATGAATAAGAGGGAAAATACAGTAGAGGAAAGAATAACAAAATGGTATGTGGTGGCTAGAAAGAAGTTGATATATGGGAGTGACTAGTTCTTGACAAGAGCAAGTGGGTTGTGGCTGAATATAGGCCAAGGATATATAGTGTAGAGGATGATTGGTGGAATAGAGTGAAAAATAACATGGAAAAAACAATACTTAGGATGGATCACTTAAGGCATACCTGATAACATGGAAAGAGTGGGTTGAAGAAGCCACAAAATAGAATCTCTAGGCAAGGGTGGTGGATTGCCTTGAAAAATGAGGAGCTCATTTTTTATTTTCTCTAGGAGTTTGATGAAGACACATCCTTGGGAATCCTAAAATGTAGTATCATGTCTAAGGGAATAAGATTTGCGGTCTAATTTAAGTAGTTTGTTAGTGTGTAAAGTTCATGGTTAGCAGTTTGTGATGGTAAAAGTAAGCACATTTCAGTACATAAAGAAATTACTTCTATTATTGTGGTAGTAGTTTTGTATGTGTTTTTTATATCTTTAGTAAAAGTTTTATGTTCATTGGGTGGGTGGAGTCTGAGAATTTATTTTGTAGAGTGACTGCAGGTTGCCCATGATTCTTGTTAGACCTATTCTTATATTGTAGAAGGTTTATTTTGAGTTTTTTCCAATGAATAATATCTATGATATGTTTAGTAGCCATTATGAAGGTCCATGGTTTGTCACATGGAGAGTCTCCACCATTGGGTTGTTGTAATTTGTAAGTTTGTTATATCTTATCATTAACACTTTTCATGTGGCCTCAAGATTTGTACCAACTTGGGGTTGCAATAGGTCATGTGAGGAACTTGATATTGATATAAATAATAGGTTTTGAATTGGTCTAAAGCAATCAAGGAAGACTAGGATGGAGTACAGGCATAGTACGTAAGTTTAGCAACAAGGGAGTGCGATCTAAGTCAGAATATAGTAGTAGTAATATGATGTCAACTACAACCTAAAGGTACCAATTGTGGCATGTAGGAATGTTTCTTTGAGGTATGGATTAGAGTACTTCTATTAAGTCATGTTGTATCCCATGCGACAAGTTTGTGATAAGTCCTAAGGTTATTTTTGATTAGAAATAATAATGTGGTCACTAGTAGTGAACCAGGAAGTGGTGGTACATAGTTAGTGGCATTTGTGTAATCTTGGTAGTCTTATATAAATAAATGACTATGGCCTAGTACATAAGAGGGAAAATTTTAGTAACTATGGTTGTAATTCTATGATAATATTACAAACTCTCTATTTAATGATTATATTCTTATGTGTTGTGGTAATTTATGGTTGAGTCTTTGTTGTGGGCTGCATGATTCGAAAGTCTTACTTGGACTCTCCTACTATGAATACATCAATATTTGAGTATGACATAAATATCATTAAGCAATCTAATTTTTAGAGATTCATAGGAAAAAATCTAGAGAGCATCATGGGTTGAGTTCATAGGCATAGGTCAAGTTTACATTCAGCAACTAGATCTGGAACTCTAAAGGTGAACAAAAATTTGGTTGGCATTCCCCTTTTAAATTAAGATGTAGTTTTCACAAGAACTATCATTTTCATCTACACTCAAATTCAAGAATCAATAAAAGAATCTAGAATTTTATCACACCTATCCTAGTGCATATGAATCTCTTAGAAATTATTCTAGAATGCAAGAGCATGATTAATGATTCCTAATTTACTACTGGTAACTTGTTAGAAAAGCCATTACAGTATGCCATAAAATATCATTAAGCTATCTAAAATTTGGAGAATTCATAGAATATAATCTAGAGATCATCATGGGTTAAGTTCATAGGCATAGATCATGATTGTAATCACCAACTAGATCTAGAACTCTGAAGATGAATCAAAATATTAGTTGGCATGCCCCTTTTAGATTGAGATGTAGTTTTCACAAGAACTATCATTTGCATCTTCACTGAAATTTAGGAATCAAGGAAAGAATCTAGCATATTTGATCACACTTATCCTACAACATATGAATCTCATAGAAATCATTCTTAAATCAAAGTGCATGTTTAAATATTTTTTTACCATTGAGGTATTTTAAATATTACCAATTTATTAGAAAAACCATTAGAGTATTGACATAAAATATCATTAAGCTATCTAAATTTTAGAGATTTCATAGGAAAAAAAATGTAGGGAGCAACATGGTTTGTGTTTATAGTCATAGATCAAGTTTGTATTCACCAACTAGATCTATAACTCCAAAGGTGAACCAAAATAGAATAGGGAATAATATTCTAATTCTTATTCATACACATGACTATTTAGCATATTTGTACCTTCTAAGGCGCACCAACTTCACCATTGTCATTAATAAAAACTCAATCTTCAATCATAAAGAAAGGTATTATGTTTCTTTATCTATTTCCATTTATGGAACGCTTGTTCTCACTATTTGATATTATTTGATTAGATCCCTTCTATTCCACTCTATCTACACACCACATTCAATCCTATGATTAATTTGTACTTAATTATGTGTATTTCCCTAATTATCCAAAGGAACATCATTTTTCCATTTTATTTCCCTAATTAGGTTTTATATTTGTATTTTTTTCAAATCTGACTAGTCATTATCTTTAGTTTTTCATTAGTTAATATTTTTCTACAATTTGGTGATTGCAATTATTCTCTATACTCAAACTTATCCTACCCACCCTTGACTTAACCTAGGGTTTTTTTTTTAGAATATTTATAGATTTGATTTGTCTCTAGTATTCTATTCCCATCCATATTATTTTTTATGACAAAGGCTCCATGAAATAAATATCCTCCACTGAGAAGGAGTTTCTCTTAAGACATAGTATGGCCACCCATTCCAATGATAGGGACAGATTTAATGATAGTTATATTGAGATAAATGGAGGTGATGATTATGGTCATGAGGCACATGTTCAAAAGGAAGACTTTTCTATACAACTTTCTATTTTGGCTAATGTATAGAATCATTAGAATCTAGTTAATATGCATGCTTCACACATTATCTGACATTTGTGCATATGGAAGAAAAAAACTAGAAGAAATTTATTCTAAACTTGCATCATTTCTTAAGATTAGTGAATCTATCCGTACCTCTTTTATAGGAATTCCACCTATCCTTACCTCTACCATAAACACTATATCTACCATTGATTTTAATCCACTACTAGTATTCCAGTTAGTACCATTGCAACCAAATATTTCTCCACACCTTTATCCTCCTCTACTACTAATCCCACTAATTCATCTCTTACCCAAGTCAAATCCATCTACAGTATCTCCAAGCCTATAATTCCCTTTATAAAATCTATCATATCATTGCTTTGACCCTATTGGATCTCATAGTGGTAGCTTCCACTTTTGTAGAATTCTCTCATCACTAGTATGATGTAGAAAGCAACATAGGGAGAGAGTCAACAAACTCATTCTCAAAAGGTGGACAATATTGGGTGAATTTATAAGAGGGGTAATTTATCTTCATCCACTTTAGTCTTAGAAAATCCTAAGAGGGTGTTTCTTGAGGCCTAGGTAAGTTAATAGAAAGGCTACAAGTTATAGTTTGACAAACTATGCCATTATGTCAATTAGAAAAAACCTCTAGGACCTCATACAAAGTAGAAAGACAACAACATAGCATGTGCAACTAAAGATATGAAATAAATTTGTAAATTCAACAAGATAAATTTAATCATAATTTGTATGCACACATGCTATCTATAATACTACAAGAACACGTCTGTTATTGTAAGAAAAATATAGGTTCCCACAAGATATAACAAAGGTATATTTATTTGTATAAGTGAGTAGGAATTCTAAGTGTATAATCCTCTAAAAATGATTCAAAACTAATATTGGTTAAGGTAGTGAAACGATTGTGACAATGAATCATACATAGGAAAAACAAGTAATGAAAATACTCTAAACTAGAAAAAAGATTATCATTTTAATCTTTAGATTATGGAGGAAAAGAAAAGTTGTATAGATTGGTGCATTTATCCTAGGGGAAATAAAATCAAACAATCACTACCACAAAAGTACATGTGCAATTTGAAACTAAAAACTTGTTAAGCAAATGACAAGCATAAACATTGTTATATTACTAGCATGTGCAACCTATAAATAACAAGATATTTCAATGATTGAACATTATTCATGCATCAATTATTGAACAAAGTGAATCCATATGGTGTTTTAATAAGAGAGAATTCACAAGCATTTGAATAGTTTTACATCCTTTGTGTAGGTTAACTGGTCAACACACTAACAAGATGGAAAATTCAACTTCAAAGATAAATACTTCATATCAACCTCCTAAACACACCTTGAAAACCATATTGACACTAAACCACAAAGGCATGTCTACATTTAATATATTCTCATTAAGATTACACCAAGTATTTAAGCTAAAAAATTTAACCTGAATTATAATGTTTGGTGCCCTAGATTATTCATAGATAGAGAACATCACTATATATAACAAGGTTGAGACCAAAACCAATTAACTATCATCTTTTTTAAAATAAAAAGATCATTTATATAACATTTTGTGTCCTATTCTTGTAGCATAGGGAAATAGGAATTTACTTATTTTAGTCAAATCTAGATTTTACTCCACCTACTCTACCTTTCTAGCATTACATATTAAATATTTAATAGTTATAGGCATTTACAAGATTAGATGTAGGAAAACTATGCATACAAACATATAAAATAATGAAATTAAAGCTTACAAAACTCTCATTTATGCCTCCAAGGTATTAGTAACCAGGTCTCCATGCTCTAAATCTACCTACAAAATGTTCTTGTAGAAATAAATCTTACCATTTTGTCATATCCTCTACCTCAAATATATAATCATGCCCATTTCATTTTAACAAATTTCTATTCCCACATTTGGTGCAGTCATGGTAGGAGGGTTCACAGAATGAACTATCTAGGTTGTACAAGAAGAGTAAACACAACATAAACAACTCAAAAGATATGGAACAAACACAGCTTTAGTCATTCAGTATATAATAGAATTCAAATACAATCTGGCTAGCATCATGCAGGCTAACAATTCGGCTAATAGACATGATTACAAATATCAAAATATGCTCAAAATATAGATTTGAAGCACTTTCACGCAAAATCCAAACTATGAACTTATGCTAAGGATCTTCACTCCTTTCCTAGGGATCTATTACATCCTTATATATCATCTCCAGTACAAAAGGTTCCTCTGTGTCGGCCAAGGAAGGTCACAAACTCTAACGAAGAGCTGTAATGTGTGTACATGGATATGTCAGACCTAATCATGCAGAACATCTCTGCAAATGAATGGAATGGTGTGCGGATCTCAAGGAAGGTCAGAAATGAACCAAACATCATTGATGATGTGTCCTTAGGCTCCACAAGTCAAGAAATGCTCTGCAGGTCTTCTCCTTTAGTTGATTATCTGAGACTATCAGGATGTTCTATTATGAGAAAATAGTCAGCCTTCTAATAGTGATAACTTTCCTATAACTGATCCAAATGCTCTAAATTCTAGATATGATGTAGATGAATGAATCAAGAAGCTAAGTCCTACTCCATAAGATCTGAAATGTAACTACGATAGAATGCAGACCAAAATACAGAAACTGCTTCTGACAAAACTGCCTAGACTGAACTAGAAAATGAAAAGAAACAAACTGAATTGCAATCAAACTGTAATGTAAATGTTTTTCTTTGATGCAAGATTGCTCTTAAACCAGGGATGCTCCTACATCAGACATCTAAGGTTATTGAAAAAGTGAGTCCCTCACTTTGTTGGGGCTAGGGGAGAACCACGACGGTCCACCTCAGCCTAAGAAATCCATGATGAATCCTCTTCCGATCTACCTTTCCACCTCACAATATATTCTTTGTATTGCCTTCCTCTTGTGTTGCATCCAACTCTGCTATCCAAGATGTCTTCAATCTGCTTCGGTGCTTGTTGTGGTAACTGTTTCTTCAAGTCTTCTTCTTGGCTATCATTGAACTCTGCTTCATGATACTGGTATTGGTCTGCTATGTTGAAAATAGGTGATATACCCAATGTCTCTGGTAACTCCACTTCATATGCATTTCTTGAATCAAATTTTTAGAGTATCTTACAGGGTCCAAACTTCTTCATCTTCAGCTTGTTATATGTCCCAACTGGAAATCTTTCTTTTCCCAAGTATACCATCACTTCATCTCCTACTTCAAATTCCTTATGTCTTCTCTTCTCATCTAAATTTTCCTTATACTTACTATTCATATCCTCCAAATGCTTTTTAACCTGATTATGCACTGTCTTCACCTAATCTGCAAATTCCTCTAGGTCTGCACTTCTCTTTTTTTCTATACCAATGTCTCTCAATTCTATAACTCCTCTAGGATTTATAATGGTAAAAATCTCAAAAGATGTTCTTCCAGTGGTCTTATTTACTGAATTATTGTATGAAAACTTTGCTTATGAAAGAATCAAATCCCAACTTCCTGTCGTCTCTCCACCCGAGCATCTCAACAAGTTTCCCAAACTCCGATTCACTACCTTTGTCTGTCCATTGCTCTATGGATGAAAAGTTGAACCGAACTTCAAATCTATCTTCATCTTCTTCCAAAGTCTCTTCTAAAAGTATCCAAGAAATCTAGTGTCTCTATCTGAAATTATACTCTTAGGTAATCCATGCAATCTCACAATCTCCTTGAAAAATAGTGTTAGATTTAGGATAGACAACTGAGAGGGGGGGGTGAATCAGTTGTCCAAAACTTTCATTCAATTATTCACTTAAATTATTCTTTTAATTTAGTAGCATAATAATAAATCAATCATGGAAACATAATGCAATAATTCAAGAGCATAAACACATTAACACATATGACACCAAGATTTTTAACATGTAAAACCCAGTTAAGGGAAAAACCATGGGGTGACTAACCCAAGATTGTATTCTTTGTTAAAAGAATAAGAAGAACAAATGGCACATGCCAATTAGAGCACACTACCTGAGCACACTGCTCACAAGAGGCCCACTGCCTACAGGAGACACACTGTCTACAGAATGATAAGTATTACATACTTGAACTAAAGAATAGCATCCTCACCATACTTGAGTCAGTTCCATTTAAGCCCAATACTTCTGCTCCACCTTTTGGTCTACTTCTCTCTACCACACACTCATCTGTGCCAAGATGCCTTTGAAATGGCTTCACAACTCCTTATTTATACAAGACATCGACTTAGGGATAATCATCCAAGTCGGCATACATTACAGAGAAAATACATAAATACAACATGACTAATTACAAGAGGCTTCATGCGGATCACCAAACTATCGGCCACACAGATCTAAGACTTCAATCTTCCTTTCAGAACATGCCATTCTTCACAGAACATCTTCAAGATTATCTGCAGGATGTGTAACTCATCTGGTCATCCTAACTTGGGAAGAACATCATCGTCTAAAAGTAATTCTTCAATTACGAGCTCAATCTTCAATGCGAACCACCAACATGAATTGGACACTTGTAATGCAAAGACCTCCACAAGCTTACCTGAATCACCAAGAACATCCTAACTACTTCTACTTACTGAAATCATTATCTCCTTCATCCAGAACCTCAAGGACACAGTCTGTCATCACTGTCATATTGGAATAGATGCTTGTGAACCTCCAGACCATGAACCAATTGAGTTGTCAATTCACATTGACTTCCTAAACACTCCACCAAATCCACAGAACAAGATATTTCATTTCTAGATCTCACTGGACCTATCTGTGTTACTCTGTCACCTCTGAACATCTGCCAGAACTAGTTTTACTTAAATGGCCATAACTTCTTCAGATCTTCATGCGGACCTCTGAATTCTTTATTGGATCATCTTAAGACACATATCTACAAACCCTTTGATGTGTAACCTCTGATCTTCATCTTAGCTAGGATCTTTACCTCATTTTCTTCACTGTTCTTCTTTGTTCCTGATAGAACTAATTTTCTCAATATCCTCAGCATACAGCTCATCCAATCCTTATCATCAATGCAACAAGAGTATGTTGACATCAATTTTGAGCTCAACCTTCAATACAGACTACCAATGCAAACCGGACACAATCCAAAGACCTCCATAAGCTTGCCTAAATCACCAAGGACATCCACACTACTTCTACTTACTGGAATCATCCTATCGTTCATCTGGAACCTCAAGAACATAGTCTGTCATCACTTTCATATTGGAATAGGTGCTTGGAAACCTCCAAACCATGAACCAATTGAGTTATCAATTCACATTGACTCCCTAAACATTCCACCAAATCCGTAGAACAAGATATTACATTTCTGGATCTCACGGGACCTATCTATGTCACTCTGTCACCTCTAAACATCTGCTAGAACCGGTTTACTCAAGAGGCCATAACTTCTTCAGATCTTCATGTGGACCTCTCAAATCTTTACTAGATCAACTTAAGACACATATCTACAAACCCTTTGATCCGCATCCTCTAATCTTCATCTTAGGTGGGATCTTTACCTTATTGTCTTCACTGTTCTTCTCTATTCCTGATAGGACTAATTTTCTCAATATCCTCAGCATACAACTCATCCAATCCTTATCATCAATGCAACAGGAGTATGTTGACATCAATGATAACACTGGTTAGTCCCATACTTACAACAATCTCCCCCTTTGTCATTGATGGCAACATATGATGTGAAAAACTATTTTAACCATCAAGACAAGAACTTCTCCTCACTGACATAACTCCCCCTATCAACAACAACCATTCACATGGCTTCTCTTCCTTTACTACTCCCCCTTTGATCAGTAACCACTTGTTTTTCACATGTGTTCTCTCCCCCTTTGACATCAATGGAAAAGGGCACATACTTGCATCACTTCAAAATCATACCAGCTGGTCCCCCTGAGTAGCAGCTTCCCATCATCAATCTAGACCACAAGATATGACTATGACATCCATCAGATTGATACACATCAGTGCACTTTAATTCAGAACTGGAGGGGTAATAACCCCTAACTTATCCCTGAGATACTCAAAAGAGTCCTTAGGTAGAGGTTTAGTAAAAATATCTGCAATATGATCCTTGGAGGGCACAAACTCCAATCTAACTTCATTCTTGTTCACCTACTCTCTCAAAAAATGAAACTTGATGGATATATGTTTTGTCTTTGAATGCAACACCAAATTTTTTGATATATATATTGCACTTGAATTATCATAGAAGATTGTGATAGGCTCCTCATACTTCACTCTGATGTCTCTTAGCATTTGCTTCATCCATAATACTTGAGTGCAACTACCTGCTACTGCAATATATTCTACTTTTCAAGTGGATAGAGATATTGCCTCTTGTTTCTTGCTCAGCCAAGAAACCAATCTCTTCCCCAAAAAGAATGCTCCACCACTATTACTCTTCCTATCATCCATATCTCATGCCTAATCCACATCTATATGTGCATGAAGAGAGAAATCATGATATCTAGGATACCACAAACCATATTCAACTGTCCCTTTTAGATATCTAAAAATCCTCTTAATTTCCATGACATGAGATTCTCTGGGATTAGCTTGGAATCTAGCAAAAGGACCAACAACATTCACAATATCAGGTCTAGTTTGAGCGAGATACAATAATCCTCCAATCATTGACCTGTACTTTTTTCTGATCAGCCTTAGGAGAGTCATCATCTTTGCTTAATTTACATCTGGTTGCCATGGGAGTATTCATTGGTTTTGAGTCTTCCATCCCAAATTTCTTCAACAATTCTTTCACATATTTGGTCTGAGAAATGAAGATTCCTTTCTTTGTTTGAATGATTTGCAGACCCAAGAAGAAATTCATTTCCCCAAACATGGACATCTCAAATTCACTTTTCATTTGATTTGCAAAAGTTTTGCACATACTATCTCTTCCTCCAAAAATGATATCATCAACAAACACTTCAACAATTAAGATTTTTTCATGATTATTTTTAAAGTACAAATTATTGTCAGCAGTACCTATGTTGAAACCAATCTTTAAATGATGCTTATCCAAACTTTCATACCAAGCTCTTGAGCCTTGTTTGAGTCCATACAATGCTTTCTTCAACTTGTAGACCATATCACCATGATCAGACAATTGAAATCTATGCGGTTGCTCAATGTAAAGTTCTTCTTCCAAGTCACCATTCAGGAAGGCAAACTCGACATCCATTTGATATACTTTGAAGTCCTCGAAGGTAGAAAAGGCAAGAAATAATCTAACTACTTCAATTCTTGCCACTGAAGCAAAATTTTCTTCAAAATCAACTCCTACTTGAGAGTAACCCTTGCAGACCAATCTGGCTTTGTTTCTGACTACTTCACCATCTTTATTCAGTTTTTTCTAGAAGACCCATTTGGTTCTAATCACATTCTTATTTCTAGGTCTGGGAACAAGATCGCAAGTGTGGTTTTTCTCAATTTGCATCAGCTCTTCCTCCATTGCTTTAGTCCAACTTTCGTCATTGCATGCTTCATTCACTATCTTTGGTTCAATCTTTGAAATCAGACAATACTCTTCTGAGTCTTGGGCAATCTTTCTTCTTGTTTGAACACCTTTGCTTTTATTACCTATGATCTAGTCTTTAGAGTGATTTAGTTTTACATACCTGGGAATTTTGGGACTTTCTTGCACTTCTATTTCTTGCACAGGTTCATTCAAACTTATCTCCTCTTCCTGATTCACCGGATCAGTCTAGATCTGAATTTCAGAAGGGGCTTGGACTCAGACCAAAACATCATTCTGATCATCTTCATCATATTCACAAAACCTTGAGGGTTTTTCAATACCTTCATCAACTTTCACTATTTGTACTTTCTATAATCTTTCTCAATCTCTTGTTATAACACTGGTATGCTTTGCTTTGAGTAGAATAACCCAAGAATATTCCTTCATCACTTCTAGCATCAAATTTTTCTAGATCTTCATCTTTTTTAATGTAAGATTTGCTACCAAAGACTCTTAAATACTTCACATAGGGAGTGATGCCAAACTAGAGTTCATAAGGAGTCTTACAGTATTGTTTCTGATTTGTACTCGATTAAGAGTAGAGACTGCAGTGCTTACAACTTCTCTCCAGTAGATCTGAGGAACATTTTCTTCCATCATCATGGTTCTAGATGCTTCCTGGATGGTCTGGTTCTTTCTCTCCACTACACCATTCTGCTATGGGGTCCTTAGAGCAGACAACTATCTTTTTATCCCATGTTTCTCACAGAATTCTATGAACTCACCGGATGTGAATTCTCCACCTCTATCAGACCTTAGACATTTTATGTTCAATCCAGTTTCATTCTCTACCATAGCCTTGAATATTTTGAATTTCTCAAGAGCCTCTGATTTCTCTTTCAAAAAAGTCACCCACATCATCCAGGAGTGATCATCAATTAATAACATGAAGAATCTATCACCTTACAAACTCCTGATTCTTGCCAGACCACATGGATTAGTATGAACTAAGTCTAATAATCTGGTAGAAGACTATTCCTTACTTTTGAATGTGACTTTACTTTGCTTACCCAACTGACATTCTTTGCACAAACTATTAGGAGGTTCCCCAGTCTAAGAAGATCTCTTATAGCCTGAGTGTTCCTTATCTTTATGATATTATCAAAATTCACATGACACATTCTCCTATGCCCCAACCAACTCTAATCAATTTGAACAAATAAACAACTTTTACCAATACCAACCAAGTGGAAGATATTACCTTTTGTTTGAGTACCAGATGCAATCTATATTTTGGAACTTTCAAAGATCTTACATTTTCCATTTTTGAATAGAAGATCATAGCCTTTGCCCACCAACTATCCAATACTGAGAAGATTATGCTTCAGACCTTCAACATATAGTACATTACTAGTTTTGTTCTTTCCATTAAAAGAAATAGTTCCTCTACCTCTAATTTTTCTAGCAAAATTATCACCAAATTTTACCACTCCTCCTTCATATCTTTCCAAATCTATGAACTTATTTTTGTCACCTGTCATCTGGTGGGAGCATCCATTGTCAATGACTCAATCATCCTTTTCTTCAATTTGGGCAGCCAGAGCTCTTTCAACCATTTTATGATTGACAGATTCAGAAGGCATTGGATCTTCTTCCTTGATGGCAATAAACACCCAGTCACTTCCAGATTTGTTTCTTGTCTCTAATTCATCATCTGTTACTCCTTCATCACATCATCTTCATGAGCATAGTAACATTTCTTTTGTAATCTTGATTTGTTAGGATTTGGCCTTGAAATCTTTCTAGACACCTTGAGGCAAAATGACCAATCTTATTGCAGTTAAAACATTTAAAAGGCAATTTCCCTTCATACTTACTGGATCCTCTTGGTAGTCTTTTTGTAGTAAGAGATTCAAGTTGAGTAGCTTCTGCTTCATCTTCTTCCAAATCTTTTCTTGCTTTTGCAAACCATGAAAGTTTCTTTGAAGAGTTCTCTCCTGGATCAAACTTTTGTTTTCCTTTTACAAAGCCACTAGATTTGAATGCACATTCAGTCTTGGGGGGTGCATCTCCAAACTTAGACAATTCAAATGTAGCTAATTTGCCAACCAATTGATCTCTTGTGATATTTGAAAAAGATCTAAATTCTTCAATAGCAGCAACCTTGTATTTGTAAGAATCAAGAAGGGATCTGAGAACTTTCGCAACAATCTCATCTTCATCCAAGATTCCACCAGCACATCTAATGCCACAAACAAGCTCATTTACTCTTGGCATAAATGTAGTGATATTTTCATCTTCTCTCATCTTCAGGTTTTTGAATTTTCCTTTCAGACTCTGTAGCTTGGCACATTTGACATACTTGTCTCCTTCATGCAAAAGTTTCAGTTTTTCCCAAATCTCCAATGCAGTTGTTAGATCTATAACATTTGTCTCCTGAAGATTGTTTTCAACATCTCTGATTTCATCTATAGGTCTCAGACCATTATGTGGCGGAACATATTTCTTTGAAGTTATGATCCAATATTGCATTCCCATACATTACAAGTGACATTCCATGCGGCTTTTCCAAAGAGTGTAATTGGTTCCATCAAACCTCGGACTATCCTTCTTATAGGACGACATCCTGAATCTCCTCAAGTAGTTAAGCTCTTTTAGAGGAACTTAGCTCTGATACCAATTGTTAGATTTAGGATAGACAACTGAGAGGGGGGGTGAATCAATTGTCCAAAACTTTCTTCCAATTAATCACTTAAATCCTTCTTTTAATTCAGAAACATAATAATAAATCAATCATGGAAACATAATGCAACAATTCAAGAGCAAAAACACATTAACACATATGAAACCAAGATTTTTAACATGGAAAACCCAATTAAGGGAAAAACCATGGGGTGACTAACCCAAGATTGTATTCTCTGTTAAAAGAATAAGAAGAACAAATGGCACATGCCAATTAGGGCTCACTGCCTAAGCACACTACTCACAAGAGGACCAGTACCTACAGGAGACACACGGTTTACAAAATGATAAGTATTACATACTTGAACTAAAGAATAGCATCTTCACCATGCTTGAGTCAGTTCCATTTAAGCCCAATACTTCTGCTCTGCCTTTCACTCTACTTCTCTCTACCACACACTCATCTCTTTCAAGATGCATTTGAAATGACTTCACAACTCCTTATTTATACAGGACATTGACTTAGGGATAATCATCCAAGTCAGCATACATTATAGAGAAAATACATAAATACAACATGACTAATTACAAAAGGCTTCACGCGGATCACCACACTGTCAGCCACATATATTTGAGACTTCAATCTTCCTTTAGGAACATGCCATTCTTCACAGAACATCTTAGAGATTATCCAAAGGATGTGTAACTTATCCAGTCAGCCAAACATAGGAAGAAGCATCATCATTCGGAAGTAATTCTTCAATTTCAAGCTCAACCTTCAATGCAAACCACCAACATGAACTGGACACAATCCAAAGACCTCCACAAGCTTGCCTGAATCAATAAGAATATCCACACTACTTCTACTTACTGAAATCATCCTCTCCTTCATCTGGAATGTCAAGAACATAGTCTGTCATCACCGTCATATTGGAACAGATTCTTGTGGACCTCCAGACCTCGAATGAATTGAGTTGTCAATTCACATTGACTCCCTAAACATTCCACCAAATCTGTAGAACAAGATATTGCATTTCTAGATCTCACTGGACCTATTTGTGTCACTCTGTCACCTTTGAACTGATGCAGAGCATCTAGTACTATAGACAACTTAATAAGATACCAACAACCTATCTCTAATGAAGGACAGTTCAAACCTCTATTACCATAACTCACCAAGTTCACTACCTCTAATTGAGATCAGCCTTCTTACAAAGAAGGGTTTCAACACCATAACAACTTGTTCTTGACATCGAAGAGAGAGAGGAATTCAAGGCACACCTTCCAAGATGCCTAACTTCTTCTAGAATTCCACCATCTCCATTGTGTAGACCCTGCAGGACAACAATTCCTACCATACCTTTCAAGGATAGTCACAACCTCACTGCTCCATGAGGAGGACAGTCACCATATCCTCTTTGTGATGATCTCTATTGGGACAAACCCCATCTCACGCAACTAATCATGTCTATAACTTGCCAAACATCTACTGTCTTCTTTGACAAAACAAATGACATGCCAACATACCTATGTTCTTCTCTTTGTTGCTGTCCTATACTCCATCCCACGGCATAACATTGCAGGGTCATCTACAAGGTAAACTCAGACCAAACCCATTCTCCTACCTCCAAGGTCTTCACAAGCCATTAAAGTAGACTCTACATGACTCATTCCACTGATTATAAGACATGGTGGTTCAATGGAATGAGTAAAGCATCAGGAATTCACTGACAGAACCCTAACTCAGGGTTATTAAACCACTTCCAAACAAAAAGGGAATACAAAAGTAAAAATGGATGTCAAGAGCCCAAATAAGTTTCAAAACAAAGTTAACTCAACCCTCTAGCTATCCATTATAAACTAAGGCTTTGACTATTCCGTACAGGTACAGATTTCTCAGAAAAAATAATGAATTTCTTGACTGTAACAGTGGGTTAAAAAGGCAATTTGGCAATCAACAATCATAACCTATCTTCCTTCATTCCCAAGGCTCAAGCTCACTTCAAAAGACAATCAATACATCCACCTTCACTTCCAAGCATTTAACACTTCCCAACAATGTCGTACAATACAGTAGTATGGGCTCAAAATGCATTGGAATACAGAAAATACAAAAAATAGGCAGGAAACAATGGTTTTTGTTATTTCTTTCAAATCTATTGAATTTCCCTTACAATGGAAACCTTCTTGGCTTCAAATAAGCCTCAACAATGCATGAAATCATTTGGGATCCCAGATAACTACCCAAACCATCGAGTTTTTTCTTGCTTTTTAACTGCACTAGCTGACTGTTTTTAGAAACTGACTGTTTTGGTTTAGAGTGATTTTTTAACACTTGGATTAACCTTTGGCAAGGTTCTAACAAACTTCCAAATCCATGACATGCCTTTAAAGGCCTACAAACATTAAAACTTAAATGACTATCCTATATGCCTCAACAAAGGCTTACAAAATTAACTCTTGGAACTGCCTATTACTACATGACTGTCCTACCTAGGACTTACAACATAACAATAGATTCTTTTAGACATTTGGACATTGTCCATTTACATGCATGGCTATCAAGCCTTTTTACAACATTTAATATGGTCTCAAGGACCTTAATAACAAAACAACTTGAGGATTTAACCAAATCCTAGACATCTTGGTGCTCCTGTACCATACTCCCCGGCATGATGAAAACTCTTGTCCCAAGAGTTAGGGGATCTGCTCCAACCATTCTTCCATCCTGTTGGGATATTCCTCTGACGAGGAAACATGAACTCTCCAAGAGTAATCTTCCTCGTTCTCCAACCTGCATGGCTCCTGTAAACTGTGTTAGAACCATAAAACCTGTTTTGGTGTCCTTGTCTAGGACCTTCCTGCTGCAATACTTCTGGTCTTCTCAACTGGAGGTTATGATGCATTCCTTCCTGTACTATCTTTTGTTTGCCTTCCTTCTTTTTCCTCTTTATAGGGCAATCAATGTCTCCAACCTTGATATAACTCAAGTCCCAAGCCTGCTACTCTCTAGGACTGTCATCCACCTTCTTCTGTTGCATCTGTTCCTGTTGCTTCCCATCATCCTTAACCTGCATACTCAACTATAATTTCTCTCCAAAACAAATGGTAACATGTTCCTTCTTCTCTTCACAAGGTAAAGGTATCAGTTTCAACTTCTTACCATCTTTATGCACCACATAGTCATTAGTATAACCATCATGAATTGTTTTTCTCAAATGATGCCATGGCCTACCCAAAATAATATGCCCACATGTTATGGGAATAACATCACACAAAACATAGTCCTGATATGGACCAATTGTAAAATCAACATATGCCTTCTTACTAACCCTTACTTGGTGCTCTTGACTCACCCAAGTGACATTGTAAGGACTAGGATGATCAAAAGTTTTCAATCCCAACTTGTGCACCATTTCTCAAGAAACTAGATTATCATGAGAACCTGAATCTACAATCAACTTGCATATCTTTCCATGGCTTAAACAATTAGTTCTGAAAATAAATACCTGTGGTGGTTGCTGGAATTTGCCTCTTTCCACCATGAGCATTTCTCTAACCATCATTGGGGAGGCTGATGACATTTCTGATTCTTCTGGCTTCTCCTCCTCTTGTGCCAAGTGAACCCTTCTATCCTTGCTCTTATCAGCATCATCCTTCTTAGGACAGTTGAAAGATGTGTGCCCCACCTCATTGCAGTGATAACATCTACCTGTGAACACTCCTCTTCCTGATCCAAATCTACCTCCACCTCTATATCCACCTCTCTATTCTATAGGAATCTCCTTACCCTTCTCATTGTTGTTCTGAACTTCAGGAGTAGGTCTGCCCCTACCTTTGTTTCCTCTTCCACTACCTCCTTGTCTTTCTTGCTTCCTCTCTACCCTTTCTTCAGCTCTGATGGCCAACTGAAAACACTCTCCAAGTGATTTTGGTACTGCCAAACCAATCTCATCTTGCAAGTTATACCTAAGCCCATTAAGGTATCTTGCCACTTTCTCTTCTTCATCTTCCAATCCTCCTCTAATACTAAGCTTATGAAATTGCTCAGTATAGGACATAACATCCATGTCCTTTCGTTTCAAATTCTACCTCATCCTCTTTGTCTGAATGGAGTAATCAGATGGAAGGAATTGATCCTTCATCATATCCTTCATCCTACCCCAAGAAGTGATTCTTGATGCACCTCTAGCCATTCTTTCTGTCTACACACTACTCCACCATGTAAGTGTTGTTCCTCTTAGTTTTGTCTTTACAAATTTGATCTTCTTCTCATCACTCATCTCCTCATACTCAAAAAATTTTCTAGGGCATCTATCCACCCTAATACCCCTTCATTATCCATCTTCCCCTGATAGATAGGTAACTCTATGTTTGCCTTTGTCCCACTTCCTTGGACTGCCTTCAGCAATCTCACAAACTTCTTTTCTTCAGCATCCAACTCATCCTCAAGAGGATTCTCATGTACCTCCTCATCTCCTTCTGAATCATTTTGATTATCCCTTTTAGGATTCTTCTCCAATGCTTCCAATCTAGCCAAGATTGATGCATTCTCCCTTATTACTTACCTCAACTCCCTTTCCCTGGTAGCATCCTGCTCTCTTCTATCCCTCAACTCTTTTTCTCTTGCCTTTAAGGCTTCTCTCAACTCAGAATTCTCTCTTGCCATTTGATTCTTAGGAGGCATCCTTACACCTCTCACAAACTCTTATTGTTTCACAAGATCCTTTACTCCCTCAAGGACCTACTAGTGGCTTTGATACCACAAATGATGCAGAGCATCTAGGACTGTAGACAACTTAATAAGATTCCAACAACCTATCTCTAATGCAGGACAGTTCAAACCTCCATTACCATAACTCACCAAGTTCACTGCCTCTAACTAAGATCGGCCTTCTTACAAAGAAGGGTTTCAACACCATAACAACTTGTTCTTGACATCCAAGAGAGAGAGGACTTCAAGGCACACCTTCCAAGATGCCTAACTTCCTCTAGCATTCCACCATCTCCACTGTGTAGACCCTGCAGGACAGTAATTCCTACCATACCTTTCAAGCACAGTCACAACCTCACTGCTCCATGAGGAGGACAGTCACCATATCCTGTTTGTGATGATCTCTATTGGGACAAACCCCATCTCATGCAACTAATCAAATCTATAACTTACCAAACATCTACTATCTTCTTTGACAAAACAAATGACATGCCAACATACCTATGTTCTTCTCTTTGTTGCTGTCCTTTACTCCATCCCAAGACATAACATTGCAGGGTCATCTACAAGGTAAACTTAGACCAAACCCATTATCCTACCTCCAAGGTCTTCACAAGCCATTAAAGTAGACTCTACATGACTCATTCCACTGCTTATAAGACATGGTGGTTCAGTGGAATGAGCAAAGCATCAGGCATTCGTTGACAGAACCCTAACTCAGGGTTATTAAACCACTTCCAAAAAAAAGGGAATACATAAGTAAAAATGGATGTCAAGAGCCCAAATAAGTTTCAAAACAAAGGTAACTCAACCCTCTAGCTATCCATTATAAACTAAGGCTTTGACTGTTCTGTACAGGTACGGATTTCTCAGAAAAAATAATGAATTTCTTGACTATAACAGTGGGTTAAAAAGGTAGTTTGGCAATCAACAATCATAACCTATCTTCCTTTGTTCCCAAGGCTCAAGCTTGCTTCAAAAGATAGTCAATACATCCACCTTCACTTCCAAGCATTTAACACTTCCCAATAATGTCATATAGTATAGTAGTACGGCCTCAAAATGCATTCAGAAAATATAGAAAATAGGCAGGAAACAATGGTTTTTGTTATTTCTTTCAAATCTATTGAATGTCCCTTACAATGGAAACCTTCTTGGCTTCAAATAAGCCTAAAAAATGCATGAAATCATTTGGGATCCCAGATAACTGCCCAAACCATCGAGTTTTTTCTTGCTTTTCAACTGCACTAGCTGACTGTTTTTAGAAACTGACTTCTTCCACCGACTGTTTTGGTTTAGAGTTCTTTTTTAACACTTGGATTAACCTTTGGCAAGGTTCTAACAAACTTCCAAATCCATGACATGCCTTTAAAGGCCTACAAACATTAAAACTTAAATGACTATCCTATATGCCTCAACAAAGGCTTACAAAATTGACTCTTGGAAATGCCTATTACTACATGACTGTGCTACCTAGGACTTACAACATAACAATAGATTATTTTAGACATTTGGACATAGTCCATTTACATGCATGGCTATCAAGCCTTCTTACAACATTTAATATGGTCTCAAGGACCTTAATAACAAAACAACTTGAGGATTTAACCAAATCCTAGACATCTTAGTGCTCCTGCACCATGAACATCTGCCAGAACCGGTTTATTCAAGAGGCCATAACTTCTTCAGATCTTCATGTGGACCTCTTAAATATTTACTGGATCAACTTAAGACACATATCTACAAACCCTTTGATCTGCATCCTCTGATCTTCATCTTAGCTGGGATCTTTACCTTACTGTCTTCATTGTTCTTCTCTGTTCCTTATAGGACTAATTTTCTCAATATCCTTAGCGTACAACTCATCTAATCCTTATCATCAATGCAATAGGAGTATGTTGACATCAATGACAACACCAGTTAGGCCCATACTTGCAACAATTAGGTTAGCCACATGTACTACATCAGTTGTCTTCTTACAAGGTATGAAATGAGCCATCTTTGAAAATCTGTCAACCACTACAAATATAGAATCATGTCCTCTCTGTGTCTTAGGCAATCCCATCACAAAATCCATACTTATGTCTTCCCAAGGTCTCTCCAGCACTATCAAAGGTTTATACAATCTATTATTCTGACTACTCCCTTTTACAACTTGACAAAATCTACAACTCTACACAAATTTCCTAACATCCTTATGTAGGTGAGGCCAAAAGTAGTTTTCACTCACCAAGGCCACTGTCTTATCAATGCCAAAATGTCTTGCTAATCCACAATTGTGTTTCTCTTTGATCAAATTATCTCTCATGGAAATCTTAGGTATGCATAACTAATTTCCTCTAAACAACATATCTTCCTGAATAAAATAATCCAGCCGCTTATTCCTATCTATCACAACAAGTTCCTTACATGCTTTCCAAGGTTCTGTAAAATCAATGTCTCTCTCATACATGTTCTTCAACTCATCAAATCTCAACACTTCCATTCTCATTTTTGTCAACAAGTTTATTCTTCTACCCAATGCATTAGTAACTTTGCTTGATTTTCCAATCCTATGCTTCAACACAAAAGTATAACTCTGCATGAAATCTACCCATCTCATATGTCTCTGATTCAACTTACCTTGACTGTTCAAATACTGCAAAGCTTGATGATCTGTATACAACACAAACTCTTTAGGCAACAAGTAATGTCTCCACTTCTTTAAGGCTTGAATTATGGCATAGAACTCTTGATCATAAACTGAATATCTTCTCCTTGCATCATTCAACTTCTCATTGGAATATGCTACATGTGTACCTTCTTGACTTAATACTGCTCCAATTACGTTTCCACTTGCATCATAATCAACTTGAAATATCTTATTGAAATCTGGTAATGCTAAAATAGGTTACTCTGTCACCTTCTACTTCAACAACTCAAAACTTTTATCTCCTCCTGATGTCCACTTGAAATCTTTTTTGTCACCTCTCATTGTCTCTATCATAGGGTTACAAACTGAATTAAAATTTTTGATGACCTTTTGGTAGAAACTAGCCAATCCATGAAATGATCTAACCTCTCCAATGCTCTTCAGTGTAGGTCATTCAACAATTGCTCTTACTTTCTCAGGATCCATCTTCAATCCTTCCATAGAAATCACAAATTCAAAGTACACTAGTTCTTCCTTCATGAAACTAGACTTCTTGATATTTATCAACAATTTCTCTTCTCTCAACCTATGTAAAACTTGTCTAATATGCCATAAATGTTCTTCCATTGTTTTACTAAAAATTAGAATGTCATCCAAATATACAATCACAAACTTAACCAAGGATTTCTTCAAGACTTCATTCATCAATCTCATGGAAGTAATCAGTGCATTTGTCAATCCAAAAGGCATCACCAACCATGCATACAATCCTTCATTTGTCTTAAAAGTAGTCTTCCATTCATCTCCTGCAATTCTTATCTGATGGTATCCATTCTTCAAGTCTAACTTTGTGAAATATCTTGCTCCACTCAAACAATCCATGATATCATCCATCCTAGGTAAAGGGAATCTATACTTAACTGTGATCTTGTTTATTGCTCTAGAGTTAGTACATGTTCTCCATTCTCCATCTTTCTTAGGTGATAATACTACAGGTACTACACAAGGACTCAAACTTTCTCTGGTCAAACCTTTCCTCAACAACTCTTGTATCTATTTGTTTAATTCTTCATTCTCTACCAGTGTCATTTGGTGTGCTAGTTTGTTAGGCAAGGTAGCTCTAGGTATAAGGTCCATGTGATGACTGATACTCCTTATAGGTGGCAATCCTTCAGGTACATTATCTAATATGATGTCTTCATAATCTATCAGCAACTCTGTTATCTCCTCCGATTGTGATTTTTTAGTCTCCTTCTTTAATGCTTCAAGTTTCTTAGGAATCAAGGCATAACACATATTCTCATGTCTCAAACCATCTAGAAATTTTCTTCTGTCTACCAAACAGATTCTCATAGTTCCACATACTTCACTCTTAGGATAATCTTCTAAAGGAATGAAGGTAATTCTCTTTCCATTTGCTATTATAGTTTATGTATTCTTTCTCCCATAATGTACAGCTTTTCTATCATACTGCCAATCTCTTCCCAACAAGATATGACAAACATCCATAGGCATAAAATCACACAAGACTTCATCATGATAAGATCCAATATGAAATTTTACCAAACATTGTTCACTCACCAGTATTTTATGATCATCCTGAATCCATGCTATTTGGTAGGGCTTAGGTTGTTTCAATCTTTCCAACTTCAACTTACTCACCATCTCCTTCAAAACTAGATTTTCTAAACTACCACTATCAATCACACAACACTTACCTCCAGATTTGTATCTTGTCCTGAACAAACTTTTGCTCTGTGGTGGTTCCTCATTTGTCTCTACTTGAAATAGTGGCCTCCTCATCACAAGTCATTCTCCTTTCTCTGGTTTACTAATTGAATAGGGGTCACCTAGTTCAACAGGTTCTTTGTCCACATAGGCTAGTCTTCCACTATTTTCTATCCTCTTACTTGTACTACCTTGATTACATTCAAATACTCTATGTACTTCACCTCTACACTTGAAACACGTACCTCTGAATGTTCTCTTATCAAATCCTCTTCCCTCTCTTCTGTATCTTTCATTCTGGTATGCACTAGGGTTTCCTCTCGAGTAAAAATTTATGTCATCTCTCCAGTAAGCATTATTATCTTTGTCCTCCTTCTTGAATGTGCTATCAAACTTGTTCTTCTATGAATGTGATCTGTCTCCTTTAGAAAATTATCCACCTCTCCAAAATTTACCTCCTCTGCCTCTTTGTCTCTGATCATCCCTCTTATTCACCTTCTTTTTGTAAGGAAAGCACAGGTGCGGAAAACAGCTTCCCTAATGTTAATTCCCAGGGGACAGTGTAGACCAGTCACTTTTTAAATTACAATAACACAGATGAATACACAAGAGAAACCAAAATAGACAATATTTAGAACACAGACACACAGAATTACGTGGGAAAACCCTTACGGGTAAAAAAACCCACCACCACAAGAAAACAATCTTTATTACAGTAAGATATACAGTTACAATAAAGAACTCAGCTTCTTGCTCTGGTGTTTGATTCTTGACATTATACACAGTTCACCTCCCTGTACATTTACAGAACGAACCTTTATTCAAGTCTCATCATCATAATACCAACGACACCTATAGACATATCATTCTATTTCCAATCTGCAAGAACAAGAGTCGTTACAGACTTTTGCTCTAACTGATAGAACAAATTCCTCATACGTCGCTGCCATCTAACCGTCGCAACGGTTCACATTTCAGTGAGGCGTTTAGTCCCACATGTACCAAGTCGTAAAGGACTTTGCAGTTTATAACCGCCAACAGGCGAAAGAGTATTGTCAGCAAGTTTGTTGCCGACAATACCAAGCCTCCAAGTCCATCGGCATAACAACTCCCATCGGCCCTCAGACTTCACCTCCCACCGATGAGCATTGTCTCCCCGATCACCAAGGTTACCATCGGTATGACATTCTCCATCGGCAAAAGATCTAGCCCTCGCTCCGACAGAGGTTTGTCTCACCGATACCAATAAGACTTCCATCAGGATGTCCGCAGTACATCGGCCCAACACCTTTAGCCGACGGGTATTCTCTTGCCGATAGACATACGCCATCGGAGTGACTACTCCTGTCGGAGTAACTCTACAGAGTTTGGCCGATAGGCCTTGTCTTGCCGACGACCAACCCGTAACCTTCGTCGGAGTGACTACTCCTGTCGGAGTAACTCCACAGAGTTTGGCCGATAGGCCTTGTCTTGCCGACGACCAACCCGTAACCTTCGTCGGAGTGACTACTCCTGTCGGAGTAACTCCACAAAGTTTGGCCGATAGGCCTTGTCTTGCCGACGGTTGAATGCTTCCATCGGGGTGACACTCAGCATCGGACAAACCTTCGATGCTTATTCCGACGGCCCTTGTCTCACCGATGCCAATGGTCTTCAACACGGTCCTGCCGATAGTGCTTCGTCACAGCGATACCAACATCGCATATCCTCAAACCAATGAACCAAGGAACAGTTGAACTAAAATTCATTGAACCTACCAAATGAACTCTAGAAAGGTTCAACAAAGGGGTTCAAACAAGGGGTTCAACTAAGAGGTTCAAGTAGTAATTTGAGACACAAGTTCTCTTCACTTTTTGACTTCTAGTGCAAACTGATATGCTTCTTCCAAAGACATCATCCTTACAAAGCTTAGTTCTTCTTGAATGTTCAATCTTAGTCCATTGATGTATCTAGCCACTTTATCCTTGCTTTCTTCACTATGTCCTGTCCTTATGATCATCTTATGAAATTCTTCAATGTACTCCTTCACAGATTTCTCCTTTTGTCTCAGGTTTTGCAATCTTTTCAATAGCTCCAATTCATAGTCAACATGTATGAATTGATTCTTTAGTTTTATCACCATTCTATCCCACTTTGTAATCTTTTCCTTTCCTCTTCTATTTCTTTCCAACTAAACTTCTTTCCACCATACAACATCATGTCCTTTCAACTTTGTCTTTACAAATTTTACTTTCTCTAGATCCTCAATCTCTTCATATTCAAAGTATTCTTCCATGTAATTTATCCAATCAATCAATTCTTTAAGGTTCAAATTACTAGTATAGTTTTGCATATCAACTCTAGGTCTCTTTCCAATCTTTGAAATAGCTTGTAACATGTTTACTTGGTCTGATTCTTCTTCTTCATGACCTCCTAGGTTTTGCCAATTTGTTCAACAGATTGTAATTCCTCTTCATAATCACTTTCAACATTAGGTCTCAGTGTTAATCCTATTTGCCTATCTTCTTCAATAGTATCCAAATGAATTCAGATCATTTTCATCATCTCCATCATCTCATCCATTCTACTAGCCATTGTTCCAACAACAACAACTCCCCTTAGTGGCATTCTTCCTAAGATCAAGTGCAAACTACGTCAAGTTCAGCCATTAGGCTACAAGGTGACAACTGCCTCATAATCAGCGATCGGTTGCAACACAAGCAACCTGCCTCAATTCGGTGATCTATCCATAGAAAGATCTTATTAAGTTCCTTCACCAACTTGCTCAATTCACTCCCAAAGATTCAAACATTCACTATGATACCATTTGGTGTAGTCACAGTAGGAGGGTTCACAGAATGATCTGTCTAGGCCGTGGAACAAGAGTAAACACAATGGAAACAACTCAAAAGATATTGAATAAACATAGCTTTAGTCATTTAGTATATAATAGAATTCAAATACAATCCAGTTGGCATCATGCGGTCTTATGATTCAACTCACAGGCCTAATTACAAATATTAGAATATGCACAAGATATAGCTTTGAAGCTCTTTCACACAAAATCCAAACTATGAACTTATGCTAAGGATCTTCACTCCTTTCTTAGGGATCTATTACATCCTTATATATTATCTCCAATACAAAAGGTTCCTCTGCATTGGCCAAGGAAGGTCACAAACTCTAATGAAGAGCTGTAACATGTGTAGATGGATATGTTGGACCTACTCATGTAGAACATCTCCGCAAATGAATGGAATGGTGTATGAATCTCGGGGAAGGTCAGCCACGAACAAACAATTATTGAATGATGTGTCCCTAGGCTCCACAAGTCTTCTCCTTTAGCTAATTATCTGAGACTGTCAGGATGCTCTGTTCTAAGAAAACAGTCAGCCTTCTAATAGCGATAACTTTCCCATAACTGATCGAAATGCTCTAAATTTTGGATATTATGTAGATGAATGAATCAAGGAGATAAGTCCTACTCTACAAGATCTTAAATGCAACTAGGACATAATGCGGACCAAAATGTAGAAACTGCTTCTGACTGAACTGCCTGAACTGAACTGGAAAATGAAAAGAAACAAACTGCAATGCAAATGATTTTCATTGATGCAAGATTGCTCTTGAACCAAGAATGCTCCTGTATCAACATTAAAGACTTGACAAGCTTTTTGAATACAGAAAATTAGCCACATGTAAGAAAAAGATTGTCCAAAATTAGGAAATCATGTAAATAATGCAAGGAATTATTAAAATTCATACAAAAGTCTATTTTCCCATGGAATCTAAGGAAGATCATATTTTAAACAAATTTTATACATCATTGCAATAAAAGAAAATTATAAAGCCCTCATCATTAAATCAAATATTTAGGGATCTAAAAGATAGCATCAACATGCATGAATGAACAAAGCATAAAAAATTAATTCTCTATCCCAAACACTTCAACACATAGAAAATCATATATTACATTATGATGTTTGCATGTGGAAAAAATCCCCCTTGGCAAAAACTATGCTTGCTGCATCCTACAAATAGTAAATAATATCTAATTGTTGAGATAGTTTGCCTTAATCCACACATGTAGATGTAAAACCACATGTAACTTTCATTCCAACAGAGAATGAGCATTAGACCTTTATCATTGTTGTTTATAAATACAAGACATGTCTAAAATATGGTATAGGGAAGTGCTCGAAAGGTATAAACTATGTATAAAACTAGCATATCTATATTTTTAAAAATATATCTAAAGTATGCCGAGATATATCATTCTCGAGGTGCCTAATGTAAGTATTAGTGATTGAAAAATAGGTGCCTCGAGAATGATATCTCTCGGTGTACTTTAGACATATTTTTAAAAATATAGATATGGTAGTAGTATTTACAGTCGCAAGCCTAATTCTAACTATATTATATAATTATAAGAATTGTTATAATTACATAATATAATATTATAATATAGGTCAGATATATTATTATAATATTATAATATAGTTTAGATAAATTATAATTATTATATATTATATTATATAATAATTAGAAATCTTTATGTCTTGTTATGGTTAGGGTTCCATGAATGGTTAGGGTTATAGTTACGATTCACATCAGGGTCAAGGTTAGCATATTTATCTCTATAGAAATATATGCTAAGTGTAATGTTAGCACAACTTGTTAGAATTAGGGTCTTTTTAGGGATTGAATTAGGATTAGGCTTATAAATAGGGTTGGATATAGGGTTAGGTTTATAAATCAATGTTAAGTGCAATCTTATGATTATGGTAAGAATTAGAGTTTGGGATAGGGTCAGAACCAAGGTTAGATAAGAATTAGGGTTTTGTTTAGGGATATAGTTAGTATAAGAACACATAATCTACTAAGCACGAGCTAATCAGTAAATTAAAGTATTTAATTATGAACAAGAAGATGTACATATAGATTAGAGGTCTACATTGAGTTGACTCAAAAGTTGACTTTGTTAGTGCTAAAATTTATTATATATTATTTATTCTAAGCAATAAAATTAGCACATGAATTTAAGCCACCATAGGTGGCTAGGTGCCGACTTGGAGATTTCGACACAACTCTCCAAGATATGTGCTGACATCCTTTTTCCACTTGGTGAGTGCAGTGTTGAATTCAACTCCTAAGTCGACTCAACCTCCTAGCTCATCCTCACCTATTTTTACTTGATTTTGATGCTAGTATTCTATTAGTCAATTCTTGTATCCTTTGTGGTGTGCGCTTAGATTTGTAGATTATAGAGCCACCTCCTAGAGGATTGATTTGGCAGGTGAGGTCTCTACTTCCATTGCAGTACCCACACCTCTCACATGACCACCATTACCAAAACTAGCTGACAAGTAAATCGGATCCTTCCCTAGCTCTTTTGTGGCTCGATCAATCCCTGTGAGTTTTCTTTTGCATGCATTCCACCTGCATTGGTGGATTGGAGCAAAGAAAGGTGTAGAATTGTAGTTTGAAGATGTGTAGATAGTAAAGGAGGGTATCTCAGGCCCGTGGCCTTCATACAAAGGAATTTGTTTTACATGACACACAAGTTATAAGGGAATTTTTTTTTATAGACTTGTCACCTTTTGTGTAGGGTCAAACTAGCTGATTTTTTTTCATAGCTTGATTCTTTTATTTGCAGGGTTGATATCTTGTGTGGTCATGGTGGGCATGTAGACACCTTGTGTGACTGGGCATGAACATAGAGAATCCATCTAGGTGATGCAAGAGCTTCACATCTGGGAAGTTATTTTCATTGTTTAGCTTTGTTTTCAGCGGCATCGTACCCCATTTTGGTTTAGCAGTTGCTTGGTTTCAAATTTTTGGGGGTCTTGTAGCCATTATGGCTTATAGTTAGATTACCACCAGTGAATACTACCTAGTTAAGAAATGGTTACCATGAGTTTTTCCATGTGAGGATAGTTATACTGACCTTTTGGGAATTTTTTTTCATGTTCATTTGAAACACAATTGGAAGATTTAGTGATGAAGGATGAAATGAAGAGGGAGTCAAGAGGTATATAGAGCATACTCAATCTTGCATAATTGAGATTGTGGAGGAATAAACATGAAATAAAGAAGAGGTCAATGTTTGGAGTGGGACGAGCCCATCTGCTTTCATAGTAATAGTTTTGGGATCGAAGGAAAAATGGGGGACATGCCATCATATTATCCATGGCGTGAATGGAAATGTGGAGTATCTTAGAGAAGATATAATGAGTTTGAAGTAGAGAAAGGATAGAGGATGGGAGATTGTTGAGTAGAAGGGAATTCAAGGGCTATGCATCTAATGTCTAGAAGCCCATCATCCTAGAAAGACTGATAAGTGTAATTTCGGTGAAATAAACCGATCATTGAATTAAAATGCTCCAGTTGAGTCAATATCATGTGTTTTGAAATCCTATCTTTTGATTGCTATTAATCTCATCAAAATGAATTGAGTTCTTGTCTTTGAATACTGTATTATATCTATCACACTTTTAGATGCTTGTATAAGTTCCTATCATTATGTATTCATTTTGTATTGAATTTCTATTCCCAGTATTACATTTTAGTTGTGCTCCTGCTAGCAAGGTTGGTTTGAGACAGATTGTGATAGCAGTGTGTGGAAGTGGTTTCTGGATACCCTTTGTCATCATTTTGGCATAAAAGCCAAAAAGATCTAGAAGTGAAATTTGTTAATGTCAACAAGAGTTTATGCAAGTACATGTGCTGACATTTCAAAGTTAACTCTTCTAAAGAAACCTAAGGTGAGATGGCAAGAAAACAAGAAAAAAAGTTGACATAGATTCATAGAGTGCAGAGTCAAGATAATGGAAAGAGAGAAAGATAGAAGGATGTAGATGCATACTAAGGAAGAAAGATGGAAGAGAAAGATTCAAAGATGGATAGAGAGTTGAATGAGTTGCAAAGGCATCTAGAATTGTGTAAGCTCTTGGTGAAGCTATGGTTAGAGGAAAGAAGCAAAGAAGGTGGTTGGCAAACGAAAAAGAGAGTGAAGTGGCCTATAGGTATACTTGTCAAGAGAAGAAGGCAAAGGAAGGTTTCCTTGAGAAGAGAAGAAAATAACCTGAGAAAAGCCCATAGAGGTTTGGAAAGTGAAGACTTTCCAAATGAGCAACATAAAAAGGAAGTGGAGTTGCCAAGAGAGCAACATGCACATGAAGTGATGAAGGGAGTTCTCATTGTGGAGAACATGAAAGAAAATAAGCAAGAAGGGAGAGAGGAAGAAGTGCAAAAAGCACTTGAAGAAGAGACTAATGAAGAGAGAATGAAGGAAACTTCATATCATAGGTTAGACAATGAACCAAATCAGGAAAAGAAGCTACTTGGAGTTGACACGAATGAAGTTCAAGAGTGTCTTTTAGCCAAGAAGAGAGTAAGAGTGAGTGAAGAACTAATAAGAGAACCTAAGAGGAAGACAACAATAAGGAAGCACACACAAGGAACAAAAGATATAGAAATGGACAATATTAATGACACCTGTGAATGACAGACAAAGTTTTGGCATCTTAAAACTAAGAAAGAAATAAGAAGGAGCAAATACAAGAAGAAAGACGCCAAAAAACAAATGTAGACTAAGAAACTCAGAGAAAACCAATACAAAAATGGAGAGGATGAAGAGGCAAGAATACAACACAATTGGAAGAAGAGAAAAAAAGAACACCATCATTTTAGATGGAATTCAAATTTCTCCCACCCACGGAGGTTGATACAGGAGATTCACATCTAGGAAGTCATTTTCATTGTTTAATTTTTTTTTAGAGGCGTTGTACCCAATTTTGTTTTAGTAGTTTCTTAGTTTTAAATTCGTGGGGGTCCTGTAGCTATTATGGCTTATAGTTAAATTACCACTAGCGAATGCTACCTGGTCAAGAAATAGCTACCGAGAGTTTTTCCACATGAGGACAATTATGCAGATCTTCTATGAAGTTTCTTTTTCATGTTCATTGGAAGCACAGTTGGAAGATTTAGTGATAAATCGTGAAATGAAGAGGGAGTTGGGAGGTATGCTGAGCATATTGAATGTTGTGTAATCATGACTGTGGAGGAATCAACCTGAAGCAAAGGATAGGTTGACGATTGGAGTGTGATGAGCCCATCGAGTTTCATAGTAATAGTTTTGGGATCAAAGTAAAAAGGGGGGACATGCCATCATATTATCCATGGTGTGAATGGAAATGTGGAGTATTTGAGAGAAGATACAATGAGTTCGAAATAGAGGAAGGATAGAGGCTGGGAGATTGGAAAGTAGAAGAGAATTTAGGGGTTGTGCATCTAATATCTAGAAGCCCATCATTCTGAAAATACTGATAAGTGTAATTTTGGTGAAACAAACTGATCATTGAATTAAAATGTTCTAGTTGAGTCAATGTCATGTGTATTGAATTCCTATCTTTTGATTGCAATTAATCTCATCAAAATGAATCGAGTTCTTGTCTTTGAATGTTGTACTACTTCTATCACACTATTACATGCTCATATAAGTTCCTGTCATCATGTATTCATTTTGTATTGAGTTTTTGTTCCTAGTATTATGTTATAGTTGTCCTCCTGCCTAGCAAGGCCGTTTTGAGACAGATTATGAGAGCATTGTCTGGAAGTGGTTTCTGGATACCTTCTATCATTAGAAGTGATCTTGGAAGGGTTAACATTCCTGAAACATAGTAAGAAAGGATTTTGGAGGTGGTGCAAATCAAAATCTGGCCAAGTGTCCTCCTCAAATCATGATTTTGTAGAAATAAAACATGCCTGCAATTACCAGATTAACCTTCAACCAACAAAATCAAATTCATGTTGGCAACTTGTGTATGATGTCTGAAGATGTTGTCATTGATGGCAACAAGAGAAAGAATAAGCTTAGAATAGAATTGTTGGTCCAGAGAAAAAGACTTAGTTGGTTTTGGTTAAGTATTGACAGTATACTGAAATAGTGATAAGGAGACAACATTTGAGTTGATATTGGTCAACAGTAGAAGACAAGATCATGCGGTTCTTATATGTTATTGGTATTCCTATGATGATCCTATATCCAAGTTTTTAGCTCCTGAAAAGTACCAGAAGCACACACTCTACTAGACTAAGTCTAGAAAGACAGAGTACATTGTGATTTAGAGTAGAACACTCATTTGTTTCTTTCCACATTCCTCCGCTACTACATATCTTGCTATGTGGTTTTGAGGTGTTGTAAACACATGTTTGAAGTATCCAAATCTAGAGTTGCAAGTTTAGAGTTCCATCAGAGAGTTAGTTATGAATGTCTAAGTATCTCTACTTGGTATGGTGTAGTTTGACTGTGACAGGGTATGTGTTCTAGTGGTCCGCATTCTACCGCAAAAGAATATTTTACTTTGCAGTTTTGAAGGTATGATCTGGGATGTATGAAGAGTTCTTGATATGATTTTGGAAGTATCTTGTCATCCGGAATGAAAGTTGTTGTTTGACAAAGGAAGTGAACCAATGGCAATCTAAGTTAGTGGTTGACATGACAAGTCTAATTTGTATGTGGTAAGTTCTATTATTTAGAACTTAATTCTAAGTGATCAAATAGTTGTGGCCAACATGTGTGAAGGTGTTTCAAATAATTTTTGGGTTTGCTAATAGATTTTGGAAATTGAGTTTGATGTAGGAGCATCCCTAGTTCATAAGAAATCTTGCATCAAACAAAAACATTTGCATTTCAGTTTGTTTCTTTTATTTTACAGTTCAGTTCATTTAGTTTAGCCATAAGTAGTTTCTGTATTTTGGTCCGCATTATGCCATTGTTTCAATTTAGAGCTTGTGGAGCTAGACTTAGAATCTAGAAATGTTTATCTACATCATATCCAATTTCCAGAGCATTTGGATTTGTTACTAGAAAGTTATCACTATCAGAAGAGCAATCATTTTCTCATAACAGAGCATCCTGATAGTCTTGAGCAATCAGTTGAAGGAGAAGACTTGCGGAGCCTAATGACACATCATTCAATGTTTAGTAGTTCATGGCTAACCTTCCCTTGAGATCCGCACTTCATTTCATTCATTTGTGGAGGAATACTTCATGATTAGGTCTGACCTATCCATGTACACACATTACACCTCTTTCTTGGAGTTTATAACCTTCTTGGGCCAACATGGGGGAATCTACTATTCTAGAGAAGATAGATATTGATGTAATAGATCCTTAAGAAAGTAGTTCGAGTAGTGATTGACATAGAGAGCTTGAATTCTTTGTAAAGGATCTTCACTACTATATCTTGTGCTTATTTTGTAATTGTGAGATCAGGCCTATGAGCTGTAATTGTAAGCCCGCGAGTTACTAGCCAATTGGTACTTGAATTCTATCATACATTGAATGACTGAATCTGCATTTGTTTTATATCTTTGAGTTGTTTCTGTTGTGTTTACTCTTACTGCATGGTCTAGACTATTCTTGTTGAGGACCCTGCTAACTGGGGTTGCACCAAGTGGTATCATAGTGAAATTTTGAATCTTTGGGAGTGAATTGAGTGATTTGGCAAAGGATTTCTATAATATCTTGTTGTAGACAAATTGTTGAATCTGAGGCAGCCTACTTACATTGTCAATCGATCACTGAATGTGAGGTAGTTGTCACCTTATAGTCAGATCGCCGAACTTGAGGACATTTGCCTTTGATCCTAGGAAGAATGTTGCTGAGGAGAATACCTGATGTTGGTACAATGGATACCTGATGTTGGTACAATGGATGGAAGAATGGATGTGATGATGGAAATGATGAGAGCCATACAAGTTCACTTGGATGCTGTTGAAGAAGATAGAAGAAGAGGTTTGACACCTCGACCTAATACCAAAAGTGATGATGAAGAATTTCAATAAGCTGATCAAAATGGTGAAACCCTAGGAAGCGAAGAAGAAGAAGAGTTAGATCAAGTGAAGATGTTACAAGCTATTTCAAAGATTGGGAAGAGACCTAGACTTGATGTGTAGAAATATACTGGTAATTTAAACCCTGAAGAGTTAATTGACTAGATAAATGACCTAGAAGAATACATTGAGTATGAAGAAATTGAAGATCTGAAGAAGATGAAATTTGCAAAGACAAAGTTGAAAGGACATGCTGCTATATGGTGGAAAGAAGTCCAATTGGATAGAAATAGAAGAGGAAAAGAAAAGATTACAAAATAGGATAGAATGGTGACAAAGTTGAAGAATTAGTTTATACCTACTGACTATGAGTTGGAGCTATTGAATAGATTGCAAAACTTGAGACAAAAGGAGAAATCTATGGAGTACACTGGAGAATTTCATAAGATGATTATAAGTACAGGACATAGTGAAACAAGCAAGGAGAAAGTGGCTAGATACATCAATGGACTAAGATTGAAAATTCAAGAAGAACTAAGTTTGGTAAGGATTACAACATTGGAAGAAGTATATCAGTTCGCCCTGAAAGTTAAAGAGAAGTTGAATAAGAAGCATGAGCACAGACAGAGAGGTAGAACATTTTTTGGAGGAGAGAGATCATTTTTGGAGCAGAGCAGATAGGAAAACACATTCAAGAAGGAAGATAGAGATAACAATGCATACCGAAGAGATCATAGCACATTCTACCAGAGAGGAAACCCTAATGCATACCAGAGCGAAGGATATAAAAGAGAAGGAAGAGGAGATGATAGGAGAAATTTTAGAGGAACCTGTTTTAAGTGTGGAAGTGAAGGACATAGAGCATTTGAATGTAATTAGGGTAGTACAAGCAAAAGGATAGAGAACAGTGGAAGAGAAGCCTCTGTTGTAGAAGAACCTATTGTATCACCTAGTTTAGTTTGTAAACCTGAGAAAGGAGAATCACCTATCATGAGGAGAGCACAATTTCAAGTTGAGGGAAATGAGGAACCACCATAGAGGAATGTTTTGTTTAGAACAAGATGCAAATTAGGAGGTATGTGTTGTAAAGTTGTAATTGATAGTGGTAGTTCAAATAACCTAGTTTTAGAGGAGATGGTGACTAAGCTGAAGTTGGAAAGATTGAAACACCCTAAGCCCTATCAGATACCATGGATTTAGGATGATCATAAAGTACTATTGAGTGAACAATGTTTGGTAAAATTTCACATTGGATCTTATCATGATGAAGTCTTGTGTGATATTATCCATATGGATGTATGTCATATTTTGTTGGGTAGACCTTAGCAGTATGATAGGAAAGCTATACATGATGGAAGAAAGAATACATATACTATATCATCAAATGGGAAGACAATTACATTGATTCCTTTAGAAGATGATCCTAATGAAGTATGTGGGAATGCAAGAATTTGATTGGTAGATGGAAGAACATTTATGGATGGTTTGAGACATGAGAATATGTGTTATGCTTTGATCCCTAAGAAGCTTGAAACATTAAAGAAACAGAATGAAGAAGCACAACTAGAGGAGATAAAGAAGTTACTGACAGAGTATGAAGACATCATATCAGATAATGTACCTGAAGGATTGCCACCTATAAGGAGTATCAGTCATCACATGGATCTTATACCTGGAGCTAGTTTGCCTAATAAAGTACCACATAGAATGAAGAACTGAATAGACATATACAAGGGTTGTTAAGGAAAGGTTTGATCAGAGAAAGCTTGAGTCCTTGTGTAGTATCTATAGTATTAGGACCTAAGAAGGATGGAGAATGAAGGATGTGTACAGACTCTAGAGCAATAAACAAGATCACAGTTAAGTATAGATTCCCTTTGCCTAGGATGGATGATATTATGGATTGTTTGAGTGGAGCAAAGTATTTTACAAAAATAGATTTAAAGAATGGATACCATTAGATTAGAATCAGAGAAGGAGATGAATGGAAGATTGCTTTTAAGACAAATGAAGGGTTGTCTGAGTGGTTAGTGATGCCTTTTGAACTGACAAATGCACCAAGTACTTTCATGAGGTTGATGAATGAATTCTTGAAGAAATTCTTGGGTAAGTTTGTGATTGTATACTTGGATGAAATTTTGATTTTTAGTAAGATAAAAGAAGAACATTTGCAGCACCTGAGACAAGTATTATAGAGGTTGAGAGAAGAGAAATTGCTAATAAACATCAAGAAGTGTAGTTTCATGAAGGAAGAATTGGTATACTTGGGATTTGTGATTTTTGTGGAAGGATTGAAGATGGACACTGAGAAAGTGAGAGCAATTGTTAAATGCCCTACACCAAAGAGCATTGGAGAAGTCAAATCATTTCAAGGATTAGCTAGTTTCTACTAGAAGTTCATCATAAATTTTAGTTCAATATGTAACCCTATGATAGAGATAATGAGAGGTGACAGAAAAGAGTTTAAGTGGACATCTCGAGTAGATAAGAGTTTTGAGTTGTTGAAGAAGAAAGTGACACAACAACCTATGTTGGCATTACCAGATTTCAATAAGGTATTTCAAGTAGATTGTGATGCAAGTGGAAATGCAATTGGAGCAATGTTAATTCAAGAAGGTAGACCTGTAGCATATTTTAGTGAGAAATTGAATGATGAAACCTGGAGAAGATATTTAGTTTATGATTAGGAGTTCTACGTCATTATTCAAGCCTTGAAGAAGTGGAAACATTACATATTGCCTAAGGAGTTTGTGTTGTATACAAATCATCAAGCTTTGTAATATTTGAATAGTCAAGGTAAGTTGAATTAGAGACATATGAGATGGGTAGAGTTCATACAGAGTTACACCTTTGTATTGAAGCACATGAGTGGAAAGTGAAATAAAGTTGTTGATGCATTGAGTAGAAGGAACTTGTTGACAGAGATGAGAGTTGAAGTGTTAGGTTTTGATGAATTGAAGCATATTTATGAGGGAGACACTAATTTTGAAGAACCTTGGAAAGCATGTAAGGAGCCTATTGTGATAGATAGGAGTAAGTGATTGGATTATTTCATTCATGAGGATATGTTGTTCAAAGGAAATTAGTTGTGCATACCTAGAAGTTTAGTGAGGGATAATCTGATAAAAGAGAAGCATAGTGGTGGATTTGCAGGACATTTTGGCATTGATAAGACAATGGCATTGGTGAGTGAAAACTACTTTTGGCCTCAGATATATAAGGATGTAAGGAGATACATGTTCAGAGTTGTAGAGTTTGTCAAGTAGCAAAAGCAAGTAGTCAGAACACTAGATTGTATAAACCTTGGACAATATCGGAGAGGCCATGGGAAGATATAAGTATGGATTTCATTTTGGGATTACCTAAGACATAAATGGGACATGATTCTATATTTGTAGTGGTGGATAGATTTTCAAAGATGGCTCATTTCATACCTTGTAAGAAGATAACTGATGTAGTGCATGTAGCAGACCTATTTTTTAGAGAAATCGTGAGATTGCATGGATTACCTAAGAGCATAGTTTCAAACAAAGATACAAAGTTTGTTGGTTACTTTTGGAAGACACTTTGGAAGAAGATGAAGATAGATTTGAAATTTAGTTCAACATTTCATCCACAGATAGATGGATAGATAGAGGTGGTGAATAGGAGTTTGGGAAACTTGTTGAGATGTTTGGTTGGAGAGAAGGTAGGAAGTTGGGATTTGATTCTTTCACAAGTAGAGTTTGCATATAATAATTCAATGAATAGGAGTACTAGAAGAACACATTTTGAGATTATTACTGGAGCAAACCCTAGAGGAGTAGCAGAGTTGAGAGATATCAGTATGGAAGCAAAGAGAAGTGCAGTAGCAGAAGAATTTGGGGATCACATGAAGACAGTACATAATTAGGTGAAGAAGCATTTGGAGGAGATGAACAATAAGTACAAAGAACAAGAAGATGAGAGGAGAAGACATAAGTAATTTGAAGATGGAGATGAAGTGACGATGCACTTGAGAAAAAACAAGATTTCTAGTTGGGACATATAACAAGATGTAGATGAAGAAATTTAGACCTTGTAGGATACTTTTGAAATTTGATTCAGGAAATACATATGAAGTAGATTTACCAGAGACATTGGGTATTTCACCTATATTCAACATTGTAGATCTATATTATTACCATGAAGCATAATTCATAGACAGTAAGGCAAAAGACTTGAAGACATAGTTACCACAACAAACACTGGAGCAGATTAAAGACATCTTGGACAACATAATTACATGAAGCACATGAGGAAAGTAGTGTAGAGAATATCTTGTGAAGTGGAAAGGCACACAAGTAGAAAATTCATCTTGGATTTCTTAGGCTGAGTGGAACTATCTTGGTTTTCCTCTAGCCCCATCAAAGTGAGGGACTCACTTTCAAAACAACCCTAGGTGTCTAATACAGGAGCATCCCTAGTTCACAACCAATCTTGCATCAACCAAAAACATTTGCATTTAGGTTTGTTTCTTTTATTTTGTAGTTTAGTTAAGTCAATTCAACCATAAGTTGTTTTTTTATTTTGGTCTGCATTCTACTGCAGTTTCATTTCAGACCTTGTGGAGCTGGACTTAGCATCTAGACATGTTCATCTACATCATATCCAATTTCCTGAGCATTTGGATTTGTTACTAGAAAGTTATTGCTATCAGAAGATCAATTGTTTTCTTAGAGAAGAGAATCCTGACAGTCTTGAGCAATTAGCTGAAGGAGAAGACTTGTGGAGTCTAATGACACATCATTCAATGTTTAGTGGTTTGTGGCCAACCTTCCCTTGAGATCCACAATTCATTTCATTCATTTGCAGAGGAATACTTCATTATTAGGTCCAACCTATCCATGTACACATGTTACACCTCTTTCCTAGAGTTTGTAACTTTCTTGGGCAGACGCAGAGGAATCTATTGTTCTGGAGATGATATATATTAATTTAATAGATCCTTAGGAAAGTAGTTCAAGTAGTGATTAATATAGAGAGCTTGAATTATTTGTGAAGGAGCTTCATTTCTATATCTTGTGCTTATTCTGTAGTTGTTAGATTAAGCTTGTGAGCCCTGATTGTAAGCCCGAATGTTGTCGGCTAGTCGGTACTTGAATTCTATCATATATTGAATGATTGAACCTGTATTTGTTTTATATCTTTGAGTTGTTTCCGTTGTGTTTACTCATGATGCATGGTCTAGATTGTTCTCTTTGAGGACCCTCCTAACCGTGGATACACTAGAATTTGGCTGACAGAGTACATAATGCATGACTACACGGTATACTTTATCTAGCCAATAATGTGTAAATCTTAAGTGTTGCGGATATATGTGTATGTGTGTGTGTGTACACACACACACACATATATATATATATGATCAAATTCACTATTTGTAGGGTGTGATGTGTGAATATGATTATGAATTCTATGTGTGAATAATATTAAGTGTGACAAGAGTAGAAGAAGAGAGATCTTGTTAGATGTAGAAGTAGAATAGTAAAATAGGGTAGTTAAATATGAAGAGATTTGAGACAATATTTTTGAGCTTCATTGGAATTGCATTCATGCATATGTAGATGCAATAAGAGCAATTCAAATTGGCAGTGAGCCACCTCTACTTTCTTTTTTTCTCTAGGCAGTGATCCTTCTTGTAGTGAGCACTTCCTTAGGCAGTGAGCCCTAAGGCAATGAGCCTTCATTGTAATTTGGTATTGTTCCTACATAATATATCATGAGCTAACACTCACTGTGGTTTTTTCCATATTTGGGTTTTCCATGTAAAAATCCTTCTGATCATGTGTGATGCATTGTTGCTTGTATCTTCTATGTTTAATTTGCTTCATCATTGCATACAGTAAGTGGATTGTTAGTTCAATAAGGAAAAATTGTAATAAACTACTGATTCACCCCCTCTCTCATTAGTTTGGGTGTTCAACAATTGGTATCATATCCTAGTTCCTTAGAAGAAGTTTAACATCTTGAAGAAGATCCTAGAAATTGAACACATGGCAGGCAAGAAGTATTTCATTCCTCCTGATAAGGTTGATTCAACTGAAGAAGATTGTGTGCTTATTATTGAAGAAGAAATAAAGGTTGCCCTTGAAGATCTTGAGAAAGTTGAAATAAAAAATAGAGATCTGAAAGATAAAGTAAAGGAAGTAGATGAATGCATCATGAAACTAAGGGAGCAAGTCACAAAGTTTAAAGAGAATTATAAGGAAGTGAGTGAAAAATTGATATCAACAAATGAGACCTTGAGTGACCTAAAAGAGGAAGTTGTCAAAAGAGAAAAAGTAGAAGAGGATCTAAATCAGTTGGTTAAAGTCAAATCTGAAGACTATGCAAAACTTGAAGAAGAAGTTATAGATTTGAAAGTTGACCTAAAATATGCATGGATTCAATAAGATAAATTTAGAGTGAGTCTTGCCCAACTTGATAGAATACTTGCAAATCAAAAGAGCCCTAATGACAAAGAAGGCTTGGGATTTAAAAAAGGTGAAAGTTTTGGAATGGGTCAAGAAAAGAATGCTGAGTTGATGGAGAACAAAGGCTTGCAAACAAATTTAGAATCAAAGGAACAAGCCTAGAAGACCACTGATCAGGAAGCCAAATGTTCAAAGGTACCCTTCCTTCAATGGATATTGTAATTTATGCAATAAGTTTGGTCATAAGGCTACTCAATGTAGGAGCAAAATAAATCAAATTACTCCATCATTCTCTGGTCAGTGTTTCTCTTGCAATAAAGTAGGTCACAAAGCAAATGATTGTAGAA
This sequence comes from Cunninghamia lanceolata, assembly GCA_027924645.1. NCBI lineage: Eukaryota > Viridiplantae > Streptophyta > Pinopsida > Cupressales > Cupressaceae > Cunninghamia > Cunninghamia lanceolata. The sequence goes on from BSBN01000892.1 coordinate 14,304,595, forward strand.
GTCAGATAAGAAATGGTTATAATAGTAGATGGAATGCTCTAGCATTCAAAGGTAACTACTTTAATTATAATAGGTTTGGACATAGAGCTAGTGAATGCAAGAGTCAGATAAGGAACAACTATAACTATGGAAGGAATGCCAAATCTTTAAATGGGTATTATTTTGCATGCAATAGATTTGGCCACAAGGCTGACCAATGTAGATCAAGGATGAATGTAAGGAACAATAGACATAAAAATGTTGTATGTTTCAATTGCAACAGACTTGGACATATTGCAAGATTCCACAGAAGCAAGAACATAAAAAGGAACAATCAAGCAAAAAAGAAAGAACCAGTACAAAAGCTAGAACTAGAAGAGATCAAGAAGGAGATGAATAAAAAATGGGTCAAGAAGCAAGTGTAGGAAGTCAAGAGTGAGTCCACACCAGACTCTAGTGCTGGTACTTCCTCTGGGAAGTAAATCGAGAGCTTTGGTTGAGGGGGAGCTTAATGTAAAATTGCATTCCCCCACCCAGAAATGTTGTGCTGATAGTCAACACAAAGATATAAGTTATAATACTGAATCAAAGATCTTATGAAGAAAATCCCGGTAGAAAAGAATCTAATGCAGTAAATTGTGGAGCAATCTTGATCGACTACAAACAATAGAGAAAGGGTTTGAAAGATTTTTTGAACGAAGCATTTATTGCGATTAAATACTAATGAAAAGATGATATATAAAGGATTCATTTGAAAGAAAAATCATTCTTCTTTCAAACCTTCAAGCGATTAAAGAGACCTAAGAAACAAGCTAAGGCAAATTCAAGCATCTGGTGAAGAAAACCTAATGGAGACAAAAGGTATTTATCATTATTTCTTTCAAAAATTCTCTATGTTGAAATTGGAAAGATGAATATCCCTCAAGTAGAATGATATTACTGAAAGGTTCCACCCTAAATTCAAGAAATATCCTTTTAAATTGACATTGACTGATCTGGATGGTGTATTTTCTGAAGTTCCATACAATGTTATGCACATGGAAGATGTTAGGGCAAACATTCATGCTAACCTAGAGGAATATGATCACATGAAACTAGGGAAATTGTACTTGGATGAACTGACTACTTTTAATGTTGTATTGAAATAAGAATACAAAATTTTGAATGAGAAAAAATTAGATACATAGTTGGATTTTCTTGTGATCCCAATGATGTCTGGGTTAGATACATCTTGAGCAGGGTTCATGATGAGTTTTTGTGGCTTGATGAACCATACATGATAACAAAAGAGGCCATCAAGGCTGTAATTGGTATGTGTTCCATCAGAAAGTTTCCAAAACTAAAGGCTATGAAGAACAACATAGTAATGCTATTAACATGGGTGAAATTTGACAAAAGATCATTAACTATAAATGATATTGTAGATATAGGAGTAAGATTTGTGTCAAAAGTCATTGGTTATAAGAATTACTTCTCTAATAGGGAGAACTTTGTTTTAGAAATAACTATATATACTACTTATGATATGGTAAAAAACAACACTGACTATGATCTATGTGAATTGCTTCGGCAACAACTTATGGAAATTTTGAAAAAGATAAAAGATTCAAAATATCCCTTCAAGTATGTAACATTGTTCATCTATTTATTTTTCTATTTTCTAAGGGAGTTACATGGTATGGGGAATATTGGTTGGCTTGGGGATTCACCTGTTGCAGCCCAAATCAGAAATCATCTACAGAGTTTGGGAAATGCAGATAAACAGAATGCAGTCTTATGGGAATATTTATAGAATTTTCAAAAGAAAATGTAGGATAGGGCTTGGATCCCTAAATAGGTAGTAAATAAGTATTAAAAAGACATTGTATTCATGGTAGACAAAGATAAGTGTTATATGGAGGCTGTAAAACCCAGAACTATATGGGTCCTAGCCATGGGATATGAAGTTACAGAGGAAGTTCTAACTGGCTTGGCTGATTTAATGTTGAGTAAACCTAAAGACCCTAAAGAAAGAAGGTTTGGAACATTTACAGAATTATCTCTTAAAGTATTTATGGAATAGAAGCAACTAGAAATCAAGAACACAAGGAAAATGGTAGATGAGTTTTCCAAGAGCCATGGGTTTTGAGATGAATAAATAAGTATAACAAGAGCCAAGGCAGAGGCATCAAAGGCTAACACTGCTCTAGTAGAAAAGACGTCAAGTGTTCCAAAAGGGAAAACATCAAAAGCCCTAGAGAAGAAGGAAGATGAGAAAATTGAAAAAAAAAGACTGCATTTGGCCCTACAAGAAGGATAAGAGCATCCACCTCTACAACTGCTTCAAAGAGTTCTAGAACCTCCATTGCAAAAACAAAGGCTGCAATGGTGGGGGAAGAAAGGACTGAGCCTAAAAAACAAGTACCGGTAAGGAAATCAGAAGAGAAGAACAAAAGGAAGAAAGCAAAGGCCACCAAAAGAGTGTATGTGAGCCTTGGTGAGGGAGTAGAAGAAGAGGAAATAGAAATAAATGAGGAGGTCAAAGCAAAAAGGGCAAAAATTGATGAAGCTACTTCTAAGAAACCCTTTGAAAAGGCTAAGGGTACGAAGAAGAATAAAGAAGAGAAGACTGAGAATAGAAAAGAAGAAGCAACTTTATCCTTGGAGGCTATAGTTAATGCATTTTCTCAACATGGTGTTGCAAGATGGGCCTAACCAGTGTTGTCATGGATGTCAACATACTCTTGTTGCATTAATGATAAGGATTGGAAGAGCTATGTGCCTAGGATATTGAGAAAATATGTCTTGATCAGGAACATAGAAGAACAATGAAGACATTAAGGTAAAAGTCCAAGATAGGATGAGGATCAGAGGATGCGATTCAAAGGGTTTGTAGATATGTGTCTTAAGGTAATCCAGTAAAGATTTCAGAGGTCCGCATGCAAATTTGAAGAAGTTGTGGCCACTCAAGTAAAACCAGTTCCGGTAGGTGTTCAGAGGTGACAGAGAAATACAGACAGGTCTGGTGAGATCTGGAAATGCATTATCCTATTCTGTGGATTTGAGGGAGTGTTAAGGAAGTCCTTTTGAAGTGTCAACTTGATTGGTTCATGGTTTGAAGGTCCGCAAGCATCTATTCCTTTGTAACAGTAATGACAGACTGTGTTCTTGAGTTTCCAGATGAAAGAGAGAAGGATTTCAGTAAGCAGATGAAGTGTGGATGTTCTTGGTGATTTAGGCAAGCTTGTAGAAGTCTTTGAATCGTGTCTAGTTCATTTTGGTGGTCCGCATTGGAGTTGGAGCTCACAATTGAAGAATAACTTCCTGATGATGATGTTCTTCCTGAGACTAGCTGACAGGATGAGTTACTCATCTTGCGGATGTCCTTGTAGATGTTTGCTGACTTAGATGATTATTCCTAAGTTGATGTCTTATATAAATAAGGGATTGCAAAGTCATTTCAGATGTGTCCTTATGGAGATGAGTGAGTGGTAGCAAGGGGGAGAATGAAAGGCAGAGCAGCAGTTTTGGGCTTAAATGGAACTGATTCAAGCATGGTGAAGATGCTATACTCCAATTCATGTATGTGATACTTTCTAGTTTTGTAGACAGCGTTTCTCTTGTAGGTAGTGAGCCCTAACTAGCATGTGCTATTTTCTTCTTTCTATTCTTCTAACAGAGAATACATTCTTGGGTTAATCACCCTATGGTTTTTCCCCTAACCAGGTTTTCCACGTCAAAATCTTGGTGTCTAATGTGTTGATGTGCTATTGCTCTTGGTTTAGTGCATTATGTATCCATGATTGAATTATTATTATGCTACTGAATTACAAAGTAAATTTAAGTGTGTAAATTGGAAGAAAGTTTTGGACAACTGATTCACCCCCCTCTCAGTTGTCTATCCTGAATCTGACAATTGGTATCAAAGCCAAGTTCCTCTAAAAGGAGCTTAACCGCTTGAGGAGATCCAGGATGTCATCCTACAAGAAGGATAGTCTGAAGTTTGATGGAACCAATTTCAATCTTTGGAAAAGTCACATGAAATGTCATTTACAATGTATGGGAATGCAGTACTAGAACATGGCTTCAACAAAGTATACTCCTCCTCAGGGTGGTTTGAAAGCCCCAAATAAAATCACAGATGCTAAAAACAATCTACGGACTATAGAATCTCTTCTAAGTGCATTATCTAACTCAGAGCTTTCAAATGTTGTTGACCTACCAACTGCTTTTGAGATTTGGCAAAAACTAGAACTTCTGCATGGAGACAAGTATGTTAAATGTGCAAGGTTACAGAGTCTGAAAGAGAAATTTGAAAATCTGAAGATGACAGATGATGAAAATATTACTACTTTTATGCCAAGAGTAAATGAGATTGTTTGTGGAATTAGAAATGTTGGTGGAGTCTTCGATGAAGATGAGATTGTTGGCAAAATTCTTAGATCCCTTCCTACTTATTAAATCAAGGATGCTCCCATTGAAGAATTCAAAGCCCATACAACTGTCACAAGAGATCAATTGGCTGGTAAATTGGTTGGTTTTGAAATGATTGAGCTTGGAAATGCTGCTCCAAAGAATGAATCAACATTCGAAGCTAGTGCCTCTGTAAAAGGTAAACAAAGATTTGATCTGGGAGAGAACTCTTCAAGGAAACTATCATGGTATGAAAAAGAAAGAAAAGACCTAGAAGAAGAAGAAGCAGAAACTGCTCAACTTGAAGCCCTTATTGCAAAAAGATTGCCAAGAGGATTTGGTAAGTATGAAGGAAAATTGCCTTTTAAGTGTTTTAACTGCAATAAGATTGGTCATTTTGCCTCAAAGTGTCCAGAAAGATTTTCAAGGCCAAATCCTAACAGATCAAGGTTCCAAAAGAACTGTTACTGTGTTCATGAGGAAGATGATAATGAAGGGGTAACAGATGTTGGATCAGAGACAGGAAACAAATCTGGAAGTGATTGGGTGTTTATTTCCATCAAGGAAGAAGAACCATTGTCCTCTGAATCTTTCAATCATAAAGTTGTAGAAAGAGCTCTGGCTGCCAGAGTTGAAGAAAAGGATGATTCGGTCATTGACAATGGATGCTCTCATCATATGACAGGTGACAAAAATAAGTTCATAGATTTGGAAAGGTATGAAGGAGGAGTGGTAAAGTTTGGTGATAATTCTATTAGTAGAATCAGAGGAAGAGGAACTATTTCTTTTGATGGAAGGAACAAAAATGGTAATGTACTGTATGTTGAAGGATTGAGGTACAATCTTCTCAGTGTTAGACAATTGGTGGACAAAGGCTATGATCTCAGATTCAAGAATGGAAAATGCAAGATCTTTGAGAGTTCCAGAATAGAGATTGCATCTAGTACCCAAACTAAAGGGAATATCTTCCACTTGGTTGGTACTAGTAAAATTTGTTTATTTGTTCAAGTTGATCAAAGTTGGTTATGGCATAGGAGAATGTGTCATGTGAATTTTGATAATATCATCAAGATAAGCAATACTTAGGCTGTAAGAGATCTTCTAAAATTGGTGAAGCCTACAAATAGTTTATGCAAGGAATGTCAGTTGGGTAAACAAAGCAAAGTCTCATTCAAAAGCAAGGAACAATATTCTACCAGATTATTAGACTTAGTTCATACTAATTTATGTGGTCTGACAAGAATCAAGAGTGTGCAAGGTGATAGATACTTCATGTTACTAATTGATGACTATTCCTGGATGATGTGGGTAAGTTTTCTAAAAGAGAAATCAGAAGCTCTTGAGAAATTCAAAATATTCAAGGCTATGGTAGAGAATGAAACTGGATTAAAATTAAAATGTCTAAGGTCTGATAGAGGTGGAGAATTCACATCCGGTGAGTTCATAGATTTCTGTGAGAAACATGGAATAAAGAGACAGTTGTTTGCTCCTAGGACTCCACAGCATAATGGAGTAGTTGAGAGAAAGAATTGGACGATCCAGGAAGCATCTAGGACAATGATGATGGAAGCAAATGTTCCACAGATCTATTGGAGAGAAGCTATTAGCACTGCAGTCTATACTCTCAATCTATTTCAAATCATAAGCAATACCAGTAAGACTTCTTATGAACTTTGGTTTGGCATCACTCCTACTGTGAGGTATTTTAGAGCTTTTGGTAGCAAATGTTACATTAAAAGAGATGAATATCTAGGAAAGTTTGATGCTAGAAGTTATGAAGGAATATTCTTGGGTTACTCTACTCAAAGCAAGGCATACCGGCGTTATAACAAGAGACTAAGAAAGATGATAGAAAGTACAAATGTGAAGGTTGATGAAGGAATTGAAAAACCTCAAGGTTTTATGAATATGATGAAGATGATCAAAATGGTGTTCTGACTCAAGAAGCCCAAGCCTCTTCTGAAAGTCAGATTCAAATTGATTTGGTAAATAAGGAAGAAGAGATGAGTTTTAATGAGCCTGACCAAGAATCAGAAGTGCAAGAAATTCCCAAAGTTCCAAGGTATGTAAGACTAAACCACTCTGAAGATTAGATCATAGGTGACAAAAGAAAAGGTGTACAAACTAGAAGGAGAATTGCTCAAGATTCAAATAAGTATTGTCTGATTTCAAAGATTGAACCTAAGACAGTGAATGAAGCTTACAATGATGAAAATTGGACTAAAGCAATGGAGGAAGAGCTAATACAAATTAAGAAAAATCACACTTGGGATCTTGTTCCCAGACCTAGAAACAAGAATGTGATTGGAACCAAATGGGTCTTCCGGAACAAACTGAATGAAGTTGGTGGAGTAATCCGAAATAAAGCTAGATTGGTGTACAAGGGCTATTATCAAATATAAGGAGTTGATTTTGAAGAAACTTTTTCTTTGGTGGCAAGAATTGAAGTAGTTAGATTATTTCTTACATTTGTTGCCTTCAAAGATTTCAAAGTGCATCAGATGGATGTCAAGTCTACCTTCCTGAATGGTGACTTGGAAGAAGAAGTGTACATTGAGCAACTGGATGGATTTCAATTATCTAATCATGGTGATATGGTTTACAAGTTTAAGAAAGCACTGTATGGACTAAAGCAAGCCCCAAGAGCCTGGTATGAAAGATTGGATAAACATCTTTTGAAGATTGGTTTCAACAAAGGTACTGCTTACAATAATTTGTATTTCAAAATTGATCATGAGAATATCTTAATTCTTGAAGTGTTTGTTGATGATATTATTTTTGGAGGAAGAGATGGTATGTGTAAAACCTTTGCAAATCAAATGAAAAGTGAATTTGAGATGTCCATGCTTGGGGAAATGAATTTCTTCTTGGGTCTACAAATCACTAAAACAAAGAAAGGAATCTTCATTTCTCAAACCAAATATGTGAAAGAACTGTTGAAGAAATTTGGGATGGAAGACTCAAAGCCAATGAGTACTCCCATGACAACTGGATGTAAGTTGAGCAAGGATGATGACTCTCCCAAGGTTGATTAGAAAAACTATAGGTCAATGATTGGAGGACTGTTGTATCTTACTCAAACTAGACCAGACATTATACAGGCTGTTGGTCTTGTTGCTAGATTCCAAGCCGCTCCTAGAAAATCTCATGTCATGGCAATCATGAGGATTTTTAGATATCTAAAACGGATAGTTGAGTATGGTCTATGGTATCCTAGAGATCATGATTTCTCTCTTCATGCATATACCGATGTTGATTGGGTAGGAGATGTGGATGACTGGAAGAGTACCAGTGGTGGAGTATTCTTTTTGGGGAAGAGATTGGTTTCTTGGCTGAGCAAGAAACAAGAGACAATATCTCTATCCACTGCAGAAGTAAAATATATTGCAGCAGCAGGTAGTTGTACTCAAGTTTTGTGGATGAAGAAGATGCTAAGAGACATCAGAGTAGAGTATGAGGAGCCTATCACAATCTTCTGTGATAATTCAAGTGCAATAAATATATCTAAGAATCTGGTGGTGCACTCAAAGACTAAGCATATATCCATCAAGTGTCACTTTCTGAGAGAGCAAGTGAACAAGAATGAAGTTAGATTGGAGTTTGTGCCTTCCAAGGATCAGATTGCATATATCTTTACTAAGCCTCTACCTAAGGACTCTTTTGAATATCTCAGGGAGAAGTTAGGGGTTATTACCCCTCCAGTGATGAACTAAGGTGCACTGATGTGCATTAGTCTGGTGGATATCACATTCATATCTTATGGTCTAGACAGATGTTGGGGAGCTGCTACTCAGGGGGATTAGCTGGTATGAAGTGTTGAAGTTGCAAGTATGTGCGCTTTGCCATTAATGTCGAAGGGGGAGAGAAGACATGTGAAAAACAAGTTGTGGTTGATCAAAGGGGGAGCAGTAAAGGAAGAGAAGACATGTGAATGGCTGTTGATAGGGGGAGTTGTGTCAGTAAGAAAAAGTTCTCGTCTTGATGGTCCAAATAGTTTTTCACATCATATGTTGCCATCAATGACAAAGGGGGAGATTGTTACAAGTATGGGCCTAATCAATGTTGTCATTGATGTCAACATACTCCTATTCCATTAATGATAAGGATTGGAAGAGCTGTGTGCTGAGGGTATTAAGAAAATTAGTCTTAATTAGGAATAGAGAAGAACAGTAAAGGCATTAAGGTAAAAGTCCAAGATAGGATGAGGATCAGAGGATATGGTTCAAAGGGTTTGTACATATGTGTCTTAAGGTGATCCAGTAAAGATTTTAGAGGTTCGCATGAAGATCTGAAGAAGTTGTGGCTGCTCAAGTAAAATTGGTTCTCGTAGGTGTTCAGAGGTGACAGAGTAATACAAACAAGTCTGGTGAGATCTAGAAATGCATTATCCTATTCTATAGATTTGAGGGGGTGTTAAGGATGTCTTTTTGAAGCGTCAACTCAATTGGTTCATGGTTTGAAGGTCTGCAAGCATCTATTCCTTTGTAACAGTAATGATAGACTGTGTTCTTGAGTTTCCGGATGAAGGAGAGAAGGATTTCAGTAAGCAGATGAAGTGTGGATGTTCTTGGTAATTCAGGCAAGCTTGTGGAGGTCTTTGAATCGTGTCCAGTTCATATTGGTGGTCTATATTGGAGTTAGAGCTCAGAATTGAAGAATAACTTCTTGATGATGATGTTCTTCTTAAGACTGGCCGACTGGATGAGTTACTCATCTTGCGGATGTTTTTGTAGATGTTTTCTGACTTAGATGATTATTCCTAAGTTCATGTCTTGTATAAATAAGGGATTGCGAAGTCATTTTAGATGTGTCCCTGTGGAGATGAGTGAGTGGTAGCAAGCAGGAGAGTGAAAGGCAGAGCAACAATTTTGGGCTTAAATGGAACTGATTCAAGCATGGTGAAGATGCTATACTCTAGTTCATGTATGTGATACTTTCTATTTTGTAGATAGTGTGTCTCTTGTGAGTAGTGTGCTCAGGCAGTGAGCCCTAATTAGCATGTGCCATTTTGTTCTTTCTATTCTTCTAACAGAGAATACAATCTTGGGTTAATCAGCCCATGGTTTTTCCCTTAACTGGGTTTTCCACGTCAAAATCTTGGTGTCTAATGTGTTGATGTGTTATTGCTCTTGGTTTAGTGCATTATGTATCCATGATTGAATTATTATTGTGCTACTGAATTACAAAGTGAATTTAAGTGTGTAAATTGGAAGAATGTTTTGGACAACTGATTCACCCCCCTCTCAGTTGTATGTCCTGAATCTGACACATGGTACCTTGAAACCCATTGTTGACATGTATGCTAAAAGATCAGATGCAGATAAGGTAACTATTGAAATTGCAGTTGTAGGATACTTAGATATGTTCTACAAAATATTGATTGAAGTAATAGATGAGTTATGAGATAGTTTGGCCAGTATAATGTCAGCAAGGAAAGAAGGAGCTATGGCCAAAGCTGTTGAGATCAAAGAATATGTCTTGTTAAAACTTTGTCCAAACATCACTCTCAAGGAAAGAACCAAAGGCACTAATAAGCTCAGTGAGAAATTTAGAACCAGGAAGAGAATAAATGCTTTGATGTCTTGAGAGACTGAGAAATTAGTCAAGAAAATAGAGGAAATATCAATTAGGGTGTTAAATGAGTTGCAAATATCAACTATTGTTGATGCTGATGAAGAGGAACAAGACACTGGTAAAGATAATGTAGCTTCAAAGATAAATGTAGAACAAAACATGGAGCAAGGTACATATAATCCTCTAGAAGGTACATGAAATGAAGAAGAAAGGAATACAGAACAAGTTGAAGAGATGAAATAAACTAAGGAAGAAAAGAAGTCTAGAGAAACATAGATAGTTTCAGAAGAGTAGAGAGAATAAAGAGATTAACAAATGATAGACAATCCTCTCTCGAATTAGAAATAAATGAACAAGAAAACATTCTAGATCCCCCTCTGGAAAGACAACAAGCTGTAGTATCCCATGGTGAAGAGATAAAAAGAGACATTGTTGATTCACTAAGGGAATTTCTATTGAAGCAAAAAGAAGCTTAAAGTGTAGACACATCAGAGTTACTGCAAGGTCAAATGGACTTGACCACCATGTCTCCTTTAAAAAAGTTAAAATTGGGGACAATGTTAAAGGCAACTGCTCAAGAAGAAATAACAAAGTCCCACAAGGAAGATAGTGTGTTGCTTGGTGAAGAAATAAACATGTTTGAGAAGATCATACCTAGAGATCAAAGAGATAGAACACTCTCTCCTGCAACACAAATTAAGTATACTTACAGATTCCATGAATTCCCATTTTGAATCCTTTGAGCAAGATGCTGATAAAATGGTAAGAGCTGAAATAGATGATAAGAGATTAGTTGAGCTGAAAGATAAATCTTCTTAGGCCAAAATTTTGTTAGATAAAAGTGTAGAGTTTGTACAGTTAGCCCTAAAAGAAGCAAGTGAACTATATAAATTTTGTCTTACATGGTTGGAGAAGACCAAGGAAATAAAGGATAAAATAGATAGATGTGAAGCCTAAATAATGAAGATATCTAAAACTTATGATCCGATAAAAGATGCTATTGGAAATCAAAGGGCACAAGTTGAAGCCATTCATTCTTATATACATAAGTTGCAGACCCAGAAGGATATCATAAAGCATAGAATGGGACTGCTCTGAGAGGTAGCAAGTTTCAAAATTGCATCCTTAACTAAGTTAATAGCAACTCCAAAAAAAACAAGTCAAAGCATTGAAGCCCCTGACATATTGAAGAAAGTAGAAGATTTGGTGTCCCAGATTAATGGGCACATACTAATGCTGAGTGATACTAAGACTAGTTCAGATGAAAAAATGGTGTAGCTGAAATAGATATATAAATATGTTCTCCCATAAGAACAACAGTAGTAAGCATTTTTTGATATCACTTGTATATATGCGGCAAAGTAGAAGACCAATTTTCAATTTTTAGCAACTTGTACATATCTCTAGATCATACACCTTTACCATTGATGTCAAAAGGGGAAAGAAAAAGCATGTGAAAAAATTTTGAAAAAAAATAAAAGAAGCATCAAGAAAGGGGGATCATTGTATAAAGAGATAGGGGGAGTTGTATTAGTTTTTCACATCAAGTGTTTCCATCAATGCCAAAGGGGGAGATTGTTGGCAACTTGTGTATGATGTTTGAAGATGTTGTCATTGATGACAACAAGAGAAGGAACAAGGTTAGAATAGAAGTGTTGGTCTGGAGAAAAAGACTTAGTCAGTTTTGGTTAAGTATTGGCAGTATACTAAAATAGCAACAAGGAGACAGTGTTTGACCTGATATTGGTTAGTAGTAGAAGACAAGATCATGCGGTTCTGGTATGTTATTTGTATTCCTATGATGATCATATATTCAATTTTTTATCTCCTGAAAAGTACTAGAAGCACACACTATAATAGACTAAGTCCAGAAAGATAGAGTACATTGTGATTCAGAGTAGAATACTCATTTGTTTCTATCCACATTCCTCCACTATTACATATCTTGCTATGCAATTTTGATGTGTTGTAAACACATGTTTGAAGTATCCAAATCTAGAGTTACAAGTTATGAGTTCCACTGGAGAGTCAGTTATGAATGTCTAAGTATTGCTACTTGGTATGGTGTAGTTTGACTGTGACAGGGTATGTGTTCCAGTGGTCCGCATTCTACCACAAAAGAGTATTTTGCTTTGCAGTTCTGAAGGTATGATCTGGGATGTATGAACAATTTTTAATATAATTTTGGAAGTATCTTGTGATCTGGAATGAAAGTTGCTGTCAGACAAAGGAAGTGAACCAGTGGCAATCTAAGTTAGTGGCTGACATGACATGTCTGATTTGTATGCAGTAAGTCCTATTGTTTAGAACTTAATTCTAAGTGATGGAATAGTTGTGGCTAACATGTGTGAAGGTGTTTCAAATATTGTTTGGGTCTACTAATAGATTTTGGAAGGTGAATTTGGCTAACAGAGTACATAATGCATTACTACACGATACAGTTTATTTGGCTGACCTAATGTGTAAATCTTAAGTGTTGTGGATATATATATATATATATATATATATATATATATATATATATATATATATATATATATATATATATATATATATATATATATATGATCAAATTCACTCTTTGTAGGGTGTGATGTGTGAAGAATATTAATTGCAACAAGAGTAGAAGCAGAGAGACTATTAACTGAATTTGATGACTTTATTGTTGATCTTACCTGGGAGCAAGTCAAGATTATCCAGATTAGCACTATAACCTCCTATAAATCACATACTCTTGTTGTAGAAAGTGGAAAGTCACAAGAAGAAAACAAAGATGAGAGACACGAGGATTCTGAAATATAGGGAGAGCAAAACCAACAAACTCCAAAATAAGACACAGAAAGATTGGAAATGTTCATGTTGTTTAATAGGTCAGGACATGAAACCAAAAATGTATGAAGAGATTGATCAAGAATCTCACTCAACTTCTTGAGGGGAATAAAATAGTTGTATCGAAATCTTCATCTTCATCATCATCAACTGACACTTTTAGAAACAAAGAGGAAAAATCAAAGGGTAGAGCACTTGTAGTATCTATGGTTCCAGAATATGAAAAAGTGGCTCCTTGATTTAGGATTTTCCCACCATATGGATTATTCACCATATCGATTTGTGTCTTTGCATTTAGCTCACATAGTGGAAATTTTGATAGATGATAACACATCCTTATGAGTGTGTGGAAGAGGAACTATTCAAATTGGCAATGCATATTTCACCAATGTCCTATATGTTCTAAAATTGACCAAGAATATCCTCTCAATCTATTAGATAGAAAATAGTGATAAAGGGAAGACAATTGAAATTGGACCAAATTCAGTACTCATATAGGACTTGCTTAGCAGAGTAATCATAGAAGTTGGGAAAGAAGATAACTCTTCTCCACTCTATACATTTACAAATATTACTCTTGATGATTACTCTTTAGTGGTACATTCACCGGCATCCAGTATTGATAGTTTACCTCCTCCACTATCTCCCATTGCTACAAAATAAAGAGATGCTTCTCAGAGAGTCTCCAGAAATTCTGCACAACAACTTGTCGGTAGTAAACTGTGATTGTAGGACTTCATCTTGTTTCATGTTTTTTTATAGTGTCTTGTATATTTTTATTTTTCTCCTTTCTTGGAAGGTAGTTTTTTTCCCACAGGGTTTTCTACCTTCCTCTACTTTATGGAAAATTTCATTGTACATGGGTACTATTGGGATTAGAGGTGACAACTAAGAGGGGGGTGAATCAATTTTCTTAAAACTTTAAAACTTGCAGCAGTTAATTCCTTTTTACTAGTTCATTAATATATTAATAATGTTATCATGAAAAGAAAGAATCAACAACACATGAGCAGAGGTAGAAATAACACATTTGACACCAAGATTTTTGACGTGGAAACCTGGTTAAGGGAAAAACCATGGTGGGGGTTAACCCACAAAGATTACAATGGAGAATGTACATGCATTCAGGCTCACTACTTAAAAGAAGGCTCACTGCCTACAGAAGGCTCACTACCTATAGAAGAGATTACAATGAGTTTGAACTGATAATTAGCATCTACCAATGCAAGGATTCAGTTCCAGTTAAGTACAAAATACTAACTTGATACATTCATCCTCACTTCGCCTTTTTACTGTTTAGCTAACATCCCAACCTTAGATTTTTGCCCTTTTCACAATTAATCCATAGTTACATCACACACACACCAAAATCACTTAAATCCATTGGCTATATATATCTGCATCATGATATTCAATCACTTTTTTGTCGTCTTCAAGAACACTTAGAACTTTGATGAAAATTTTACTTTGTCAGCAAAATCCATGAATAACTTCTAATGCAGACCAAAACTATCATTCAAAAATCATCAATCATGTTGGCCACTATCACTAATCATCTCAAATTGTCCACCTAACAACTTCCATTTATCTAGAACCAAGATCAATTTGAAGGTTGGCCTGTTCTTCTATTGTCTGCACTGTCAAACTGTAACCCCATACTCAGATGTAAATAACTTTTGAATCCTTCATCACCGACGGTTAAAATTCTAGATTTAGATTTCCCTAACAATCTTTATGACTCCTTTCGATCTGCAGTACACTCTAATTTACCACTAGAGTGATCCAGACCAAGATACCAGACCCTATCACATGCTCTATCTCTGGCTACCCGAACTTAGATAAATCCTAATTCAAACTTCTGGTATGAACAAATTATGTTATACAGATGAGTGGAATAGTCTTAGTTGCCATTAATGAAAACACCAGTCATGTGAAGCAGTGTCTCTTTCCAATAATTTCCCCCTTTGACATTGATGGCAACACTTAGTGAAAAATGACTAAGTGTTACTCCCCCTTTACTCTATACTCTTATGCTCTTCACTGATTCTGGAGCTCCCCCTTTGTTGGATTCCTCATTTTTTATTGTTCTTCACTCCCCCTTTGACATCAATGGCAAAGGATGGGATCCGCAAGCAAAAATTCTAAAAAATATAGTGCCGCATATGTCATCAAGTTATATTTACATGAACTTGAGAATATCTACAAAACTATTTTTCAATTGCTCAAGTTCAGAGGCCCAACTTCTTTTCATACCATCCAAAATTGAGATGTGTCCACTTAGAAGAAATGCATATGCTTCTACCTTTGTCAGATCAAGAGGATCACTTGTCTGAACTACTGTTTGAGCTTTTGATAATGCATTAAACATTGTTTCTAACTTGGGGGCAATCAATCCCCAAAGATCATACATTCTCTTCACAATATTCCCTTTTTCTTTAACAAGATTCTTTATTTCATCAATCAAGCTGATTACTTGACATTCCTGACTTGTAGGAGAAACTATTAGAGGATCAAAATTTTGAGATAGATTTGACAATTTTTGTTCTTGCTCCTTTATCTTCTTCTCGATATTCTTAGTGACTTTGGGCTAGGATAGACAAAATTTGTATATATCACCTCCATCACTTAGAGCATTTTGAGTATTCTTTATTCTAATACCAAGTATCATCCAATCATTCCTTATTAGGCTCTTTATTTCACTAAATTTCTTATCCAAGAATTCATTTCTGACTTTGGTCTCTGCAGACTTCTCAAAAGACTCAAAATGTGTACTCACAGAATTTACAAGATTCTTTAGATGACCAGAGGGAGAGTCAAATAGATTCTTCTGGAGGGTTGGCATTATCTTCTCCAATACTCTGGTTGCAAGTCCTAGCAGCTCACCATCCTCAATGTGAGATTTCAACATCTTTTCTCTTGCCTTGGCTTGTGTGAAAGATGCTATCTTTATTACTTGAACCTGAGAGAGAGCATCTAGATTGATCAGTTCTTGAAATAGCTCTAGTTCATCAAACTCAAGCATTTTTTTTACTCAGGAGACCTTTTACTGCATCTATAGTGTCTCTTGCTACAATTCTTGAACTACCTTCCTTCCTTTGAGATTTCTCAGCATCAGAATTTAACTGTGTGGGTGCATTAACATTTGCACCATCTTCTTCTGCCTTGTCTTCTTTACCCTCTTCTTTCTCTTCCTTTGCTTCACCTTTTTCTGTATCATCTGTAGGGGAAATCTTTTCTTTGTCTTCACCACTTGCTACCTATTTCGAAGGGCTTTGAGTAGCAATATTATCTTCTTTTCCATATTGACCAGGTGGAGTTAGAGTATCTCCTGCATTATTAGTTTTGTTCACCATCTCTGTGTCTTCTTTGTTTATTTTCTCCTCTTCCAAAATAGAGGAGTCATCAACTTTAGTTTGTTGCTCACTGATGTTTAAATCTTCAATATCCAGAATCGATGAATCAATCCCATCATTTGTCTCCTCATAGGTTTGCTCTGGAGGATCTAGAGTATCACCTTGGTCATCATTTCCTTTTTCAATCTCTTCTTCTAGAGCTTCTTGTTCTGGAACTAAAGGATTGTCTTCCTCAACTTGTTCGTCTGAAACAATGTAGTATTTATCTTTATCAAGGGCCTTCCTCAAAATTCCTCTATTTCCTTTGCAAGTTCCTTAGTTTCACCAAGCATTAGCTTGTTCATCCAGATCTTGCTTCTAAATTTCTCCTTAACTCCCTTGAGGATTTTATTTGCTTCCCTTCTCGTCATTACTAGACATAGGGTGGAGAGGATATATTCTCTGATCTCTAGATCTTTGGACTTGGCTGCTTCCTTCCTCATTTCTAGTATTTTCCTTAAACATTTAGGAAGTTCTTATAAAATTTCTAGTAGAGCTCTATTGAATTTATTCAAGTATATGATGGTGGCATCTTCAAAAATTTTCTTATTTGCTTGATTAAATTATCATAATAAACTTTCATACACCTTAGATTTCCATGAATAGTAATTGTTTTTACAATTTCATCAACTGTCATAGCAACCTTACCAGTTTCTTTCTTTTTACTTGCCTTTTTGCTTCCAAAAGGCTAGTCCTCAGAAGCCTTTGAAGTCTTGTCTTTCTTGGATCTCATCTAGTTAACTTCTTCATATGTCTTTGTCTCTTCATCATCTTTTGTGCCCACATACGTTCTTGTTGCCTTTGTTTTCTTTCTCTTACTTCCTTCACCAGATGGTCTGTCTTCTAGTTTTGCAGGTTTAGGGGGAACAGAAGCAGCAATAGAGCTTCTAGTAGTCCTTCAAGTGGAGGATGGTTCCACCAGAGCATCTTCTTGTTTCTTTTCCTGCCTTTCCTTTTCATCTTTTTCAATTCTTTCTCTATTTTTCTTCACTGCTTCCTTGGTTAGTCCAATGCTTCCAGCATACTTTTCAACTTGCTTCTACACTTTCCTTTTAGTCTCTAGCTATCTAAGCTCTAAATGCAATTTTAGACTTAACTCCTTGTATGTCCCAGACCTTTCCATAGATGTGTCTTTTGATTTTCTGAGGAGATGTTGAGCATACATTTCCAAAACTTTCTCATCAACCTCATAGCCCATTGGCATAATCCATATATTTCTGAGTTCCACAGCCTCCATCAAGCACTGATCGGTCTCAACCATAAAGCATATTTCATTTTCATATTTCTCCACAACTAACTTAGGGATTCTCTCTCTTGCATGCATCATACTTTAAGAGTTTTTGAAGTAACCCCAAATGGTTTTCTTCTAGACTTGGGAATCACCAAGGCTAAGTAGATGATCTTTTATTTGCCATGCAACTGGCCTGTCATTTGTCCAGTACACACCTTGAGCTCCAGGCACTTCATTCATAAAGTAGAAGAACAAACATATAATCAAGGAACCATACTTGAAGGTATATTTCTTATCTTTCTTTATTTTTCTTAGATTCTCAATCAATTGATTTTGTAGCATCTCACATAGGTCATAATCAACATTCTCCTTCAACATTTGATAGGCTGCATATATTGTAGTTTCAGAGATGGAATTTTCCCTGCTGGAGTGGTAGACCTTGTAACTAATAACCATGGATACAAACTTGACATCTGGTTCTATAATATCATTAATGGTCATTGCTCTCTTATCAAACTTCACATCTATTGCATCGATAACAGTTTGGTTTTTCATGGCTTTCAGCATGGGTAATCCACCAGTTGAATTTAACCCAGTTACAATCTTGATAACATCCTTTGTAATCTTGAATGGTTTCAATAGCCATATGAACTCATCATGTATTCGACTCAAGATATATCAAACCCATTCATTCTCATCAAATGTCAAAAATTTAATGACTTGCAGAAAATGTTTGCTTTCTAGGGCTTTGTATTCCAATTTTAATTTATAGCTATCATCCCTTAGGTAGTTGTTAAACAAATCCAAGAGTTTTAGGTTTCCAAATTCATCAATGCTACAGTGGATGTATGCCCTAATATCCTCAACATGTAGTATGCCATATGGGTCACCAAAAAATGTACCTAACGGTTCCACTTCAACTAACTTGTATGGGTGCTTCTTAAATATTGGCCGGGGCCATTTAGTTACATCAACAACTAGAGGTGTATCCATTTGCAGATATTGAAATTTCAAGAGATTTCATAGAAAATAGAAGTACCTTGTTCCACAAATTGGGGTTTTGGTGGGAAATCTTCTTCACACTTCAACTCTTGAATATTCTTAGCTCAGAACTTGCTCAATTCCTTTCTTTTTGTTTTCTTCTAATGCAAAGTGATTCAAATGAAGAGAGAGTGACCCTTTTATGCTCTGCAAGACCTAATTTGTCTTTGTAACAAATGTTCTGCCCTAACACATCTGATTGCTTTATTTATGTAATTTCTCCACAAGTCATTAAATCCACTTTTTTCTTCTGAAAATTCTTTCAAAAGTTTTGAATCAATTCAAAATATCTTCTCTCATTGTACCAAATCTAGGCACCAACTTATTGGTTGAGGGAATTTTATTTTCAATGCAGTTCCCTCTAAGCTAGAACTCCAAACTCAATTTTTGGAGGAATTATCAGCACCAGATTCTGGTACGGACTCATTATTGTTATTCACAACACTTTTCTTGACCCATGTATTGCTCATTTAATTCTGGATCTCATTCAAATCAATTTTACCCTTGCCTTTGTCTTGTCTCTGCTCATCCAGTTTTCTATTTGCCGGACCTTTTCTTCCATTATTTCTACTTCTGTAGAATCTTACAATATGACTAGATCTATTGCAATTAAAGAAAACAACATTTCTTTGCTTATATGCTTGATTTCCTCTTGATCTGGACTGATTAGCCATGTGTCCATATCCATTGTAAGTAAAGAAGTAACCATTGAAAGAGTTGCCATTTTCTCTAGAGTTATTTATTATCATTGTTCTGCATTCATTTGATCTATGACCATACCTCTTGCACTTGAAGCATTGACCAAAGAAGGATGGACCATTTTGATTCACTTTGCTTCTGCACTGAGTAGCTCTATGACCAAATTTATTGCAATTAAAACAATTTCCATTGAATGATCGATATCTTTGAGCATTAGGCTGTCTTACCAGAGGTCTTCTAGGACTATTTCTCCCATTCCCTAGTGGAAAATTTCTTTGTCCAGATCTGGAGCTTTCACCTTTCTCATATCCAAGACCATACTTATCATCAGCCTTTTTTTGTCCTTCAAGTAGTGCTTCAAGTTTAGTTGAGCTTATCTTGAACTTCTCCTTGTATTCATTTGCAACTTCTAGGTCATGTCTGAGAATGACAAGTTTCCCTTCAAGTTCTCTCTCATTGTCTCTACTTTCTTATAGATCAAACTTTAGATGGCCAGCTATACTATCTAATCTATAGCATTAATTAGTTCTTTTGTTTAGGGTTTGATTCAAGTCTTCTTTAGTTTTCTTCCTTTTCTCAATTTCTTTGGTTAGCCTCATTACCCTAGATTCTATCTCAACTTTCAGAACATTAACTTCTTTTTATAGCTTCTCACACTTCTTTGCCTTTTCTTCCAAGGCTTCATTCATACCACTTTCTTCAGTTAAACTAGATAAATTTAGAAGTAGCTCCTTTCTCTTTTCCATAGATTTATTTAATTTATCTTTTAACATTTCAATGGTATCATTAGCGTCTTTGATCTCATCTTTCGGATTAGTTACTTCTTCTTTGGACTGATCAAGATCTTCTGGGGCCAACTGAAGTTGATCTTTGAGTGAACCCATTGAGAATTCCTTCCAAGATCTTCTCTCAAGCTGTTAGGCTTCTTTCAAGGAACTTGGCTCTGATACCAATTATTGGGATTAGAGGTGACAAATGAGAGGGGGGGTGAATTAGTTGTCTTAAAAATTTAAAACTTGCCGTGCAGTTAATTCCTTTTTACTACTTCATTAATAGATTAATAATGTTCTCATGAAAAGTAAGAAGCAACAACACATGAGTAGAAGTAGAAATAACACATTTGACACCAAGATTTTTGATGTGGAAACCTGTTGATGGTGATGTTAGTCACACACAAACACACAATAAAAGTTACACAACAACCTTTATTTATCTTGAAAGATATGATGAATTCATAGAATTCATGATCCCAAGTCTTCGTTGATTAGTTCATAATCTACTAACATTACTCAGTGGTTGATGTGTGTTGTTGTTTTGAATTTTGGGGCCTTACATTTGTTCATCAATAGATTTTGTTTCCAGTAAATGTATCTCACAGAGAGGTTATTGTTGTTCTACACAATATATTTCTTCAAATAATGTGTCTACAGTTTGATATTTGCATGATGTTTTCAATAGTACATGCATCTAGCTCAAAATATGCTAATGATGTTCAGTTATCTACGAGATGTCAGCATATTTCTCTATTCTACTTATAATTTATCATGATTTGTAGTTATGGAAGTGATTTTAATGAAATTAAGAAAAGAAATAACAAAAGATAGGGTTTAAAGAAATGAGATTCCTAAAATTACTTGACTGAGATCACTGATCCACATACATATTCTAATACAACAATGAAGAGAAGAAAACTAGAATCATACTTCACCAGGACAGTCCACAAATCCGCATGATCCAGTGCAAATCTTCAAAGGAAAAGTTGACAACAACATGTAATAAAGTGAAAGCGCTTCTATTGAACACAACATTCACCAGTACATATCTAGAAATCAACTTGAAGATTACGTGAAGTTTACAATCAGGATGTAATCTGAAGCTTCATCTCCATTTAGTATGCTTTAAAACAAGTATATTTACAATGATCTGAAGAAAGAACCTTGACATTTCAGTAGCTCAGTCCCCATTAGTCTCAGTAATTTGATCTCCTATCGGGTATATAATCTTTTAGGTCAGATAGATAATGATTTTCCTCTGATTCTCTATCTCTATCCGCTATGTGTGTATCTCTACTATTACAGAGTAAAGGGACTCAATATATAGATCTGAGTATCCCCAATACGGTTCCCAAAAAAACCTTAATTAATTGGCAGTGGAAAATAAATCCCCCGCCCAAAAAACTCTTAGCAACATATCTTTATTGCTACGTAAAGATCTTTCTTTGGAAACCCTAATAACCATTGAAATATCTTATGTTGCTTCTTTGGTGATCTGATCCACCTTTCATGATGTCATCACTGTTAAGTTTCACCTGGTAATCACTTCTCATTGCCATCCTTATCTCTTTTCACTTGCTTGGTGATCTGATCCGCCTTTAAGTTTCACCTGGTAATCTGATCTGCCTTTAAGTTTCACCTCCTACAGTCTGCAAATAGACATAAATTAAGCATCATCATGTTTAAAACATAGCAGGAAAATAATCATTTATTAAATCAGGCCTAGAATGTGCAAACATAGATATCAGGCTATGAATATTTAGAATCTGGGAGCAAACGCATGTCTGAATGCATATACATCATCAAAAATGGCTAACTCAACCATCATTGACCAAAAACATGCATCAAATGCTAAAAATAACTTCAAAATCTTATTGCTTTGCTTTCCCGCCCTTTTCCTTGCATCACAAGAATGTATGTTCAATTT
Organism: Cunninghamia lanceolata; assembly: GCA_027924645.1. NCBI lineage: Eukaryota > Viridiplantae > Streptophyta > Pinopsida > Cupressales > Cupressaceae > Cunninghamia > Cunninghamia lanceolata. The sequence continues at coordinate 14,326,432 of BSBN01000892.1, forward strand.
CTTGTATATCGAGATTGTATATCCTAACATACGAGCGTTAAATTATCCAACGAATTATCTGTATTTAAATTCTCTTTCGAATCCAGCTTGTACTTTTTGTTTTACATATCAGTTTGTATATCGCAACATACAAACACATAAATATACAAAGAGTTTCATGTATTTAAATCCTTCTTCACATCCGGTGCTTGTATATTTCCCCTTTTGCATATTGGGTTGTATATTATGAACATGCAAACCATTCCGATCATACAACAACTTTACCATTTTTAACTTTCACTTGGCATCCAAGAATGCATCTTTACCTTTGTATCTATCACTTGTATATCAGCTAAGATACATACAAAGTTCCTTGTATATTCCCATCAGGCTTCAACTATTTTACAAACTGAAGCTTACTCTCTTTCAATTCTGCAACATATAAAACATAATGTATATAGGATATACATTTAGATATAATGCATTATATATATCATATTTCAATTTCCTTGAGTCCCGGCTTCTATGAATAAATTGCAATGTATGTTTCAAAACATATATACAAGGCACAGAGCTATACAAGCATTTAACTTACCTTCATAATATTTGGGTTCCGGCACTTGCATGTGGTGCAATGTATATCAGCAATGTATGTAAGATACATACAAGCCGGAAACATACAACGATTTTACCTCATTCCATAAATGTTTCGGGTTTGTCTAATGTATAAAGCAATGTATGTTCCACTTGTATGTTTTAAATATACAATTGCCAAATATACAACAATTTAACTCTGTTTGACTTTCTTTCACGTTCGCATCTTGCATAATGTCTTTGTATATCTTGAAAATACAAAGCACAAAATATACAATGACTTAACTATCTTCAATAACTTTTCGGGTCTGCCCAATGTATGTAACCTGTTATATATCTACTTTGCATATGTAGCACTTTCAAACATACAAACCAAAAAATACATTCAACGAACCCAACAAAAATATTCATTCCAACTCATAACTGCGTTGGGTCCAACCTGCATGTACAAATAGAACATTAGCAAATGCATACAAGTATAAAAGCATACAAAAAACTTTGTATATAAAACCGAGATACAAAACCCCTTGCATGTGCAACATACAACAACCTAATATACAAGGACCATTGTATATGCAACCCAATTTGTAAAAGACTTTGCATACAAGCGACCCGATATACAAAAGGCCTTATACATGCAACATACAAAGATACAACATGCAAAGGACCTTGCATATGCAACATACAAACCCAAATGTACATTTTACCAAAACACTCATAACTTGTAAAATATAGAGAATTTTAAGATGGTACAAAAAGCAACCCTTATTCATTTTTGACAAGGAATTCACCTGTACTCTGCCCTGGCACTTAATACAAAATTTTCTCTATTTTCAACAAGGTTTGTATTATTCACTCTCTTTTTTCCTTTAGCACCAAGCGGAAACAACACACACAAGCCAAAAGCAAAAGCCACAACAGTGGTCCTCATTTTGCTAAGGAGTAAAATGGGGCGTGTTGTGAACATCACAACAACTAACAACCAAACAAAATAATTAAATTAAGACCATTAAAGAAAACTAAATGAAATAAATTAATAATTTCCAACTATCTTTTCTGCAAATCATTATTCAACTTAAGACTCAATGTATTCAATAAGGTGCATGAATTTTCTTTTCGGTTTAAGTGGATGCACGTGATTAATTATCCTTGTCTTGAAGATTAGTTCAACAAACCAATGACTTACATTAGACTACATAGTTGATGTCATTCCCTCGTAGCCAACCGAATAGAGCCTTGCTACCAGCAGGTGTCCATAGTCCCGGCAAGGTTATCATTAGTTACAATTCTCCTAAGTAGAGCCTTGCTGCCAGCGAGCGTCTATAGCCCTGATAGAGTTACTTAGATGGCTTAACCTGGATTTTCAATAAAATCCATATTATTATTTTATTTACTTTATATTTTGATAAAGATTTGATAAGATATTGTAGTTGTAACTTCATGATGCAAGGAATGGTCACTTGTTGAAATTAAGCTAAGAATTGTAATGGTAGCAAGGGTGACCTTAGATTTTTCACCTAATAGCTACACTGGTAGGTTCAACAAACCCAAAGTTTTTAGGTGTGTCATTGTGAGAAACTTCCTTGAATACTCAACTCACTCTTATTGAATACAAACTTTCGTAAGTCAAACAACTTTCTACATTTATGACAATCACAACAAATTATGCATAAATTTCAAATAATTAACCTGAATGTTCTGAATTTTCTATTGTTTTTAGTGGTTGTTAGCTTGCTCCTGTATACTCTAAATTGGAATAAAGACCCAGCCAAGGTGACAAAGCAAACAAACAAAACAAATAGAACAAAACAGACTGTACAAACAACTATACAAATATCCACACTATGATACACATGACTGATATGGCACTGTTTAGACCTGGAAATAATGTTTGAGAAACTATCCATTAATTGGTAATGGAACATCCTCACCTATTAAGGTCTTTAGCCTGTAGGTGTTGTCTCCTAAAATATCAGAAATTTGAAACTGACCTATCCAGAGTTTATCGAACTTACCATGATCTCCTTTGCTTTCATGAGCTTTGTCCCACATCAGGACTAAATTTGAGATTCTGAAAGCTTTAATTCTAGCTCTTTTGTCAAACCAGCACTTGACAACAACCTGATGTTCAGCAAATTGGTCAATTCCCTTACTTCTTTTTTCTTCTAGGTGCATCAACTGAAGCAACCTAACTTCTTGCTTATTATCTATGCCCAGGTATTCTTGTACAAACTGTAGTGCAGGAATCCTCAAGTTAATAGGGAGGATGGGATCCACCCTGTATGCTAAGTGAAAAGGTGAATTTCCTAATGCAGCCTTATTCCTGGTTCTATCTACCCACAAGGCATATTTTAATAAAGTGTTCCACTCCCTTGGGTTCTTTTCTATCAACTTTTTTATGATGTTTAGTAAATTTTTGTTTGTGGATTTTGCTAATCCATTCCCTTGGGGATAGTAATTTGAGGAGAATTTCAAGATGATCCCATAATCAAAAGCCCAACTTGATAGTTTAATTGAAGCAAAAGCAGATCCATTATCACATACTAAAGCATATGGAACTCCATACCTAGTCACTATATTGCTTTCCAAAAATTTGATGAAATCCTCAGCATTGCATGTCTTATTGCTGACAGTTTCAGTCCACCTGGTACAGTAATCAGTAATAGTCAAAACATACCTATGGCCTGAAGATGATGGCAGATTGATGGGTCCTCTGAAGTCCATTCCCCATTGAGCAAATGTTTACATGTCCATCACTAGTTGCAAAGGTTGAGCAGCATATTTTTCTCTGTTTGCAGAAACATGACACATATGGCAGCATTTGATGTGTTCAGTAGTATCTTTAAAAATTGTGGGCCAATAATACCCTGCCCTGAGGATAGCATGAGTGGTGGCTAAGGATGATCCATGTGCAGTGCCAAACTTATCATGTAATTCTGCTACACCTTGTCCGCTTCTTGTCTTTCTAGGCATCTTAGGTATATCCCCTCATAGTTTTTCTTGAAAAGGACTCCTCCTTTTATCATGTACTTCTGTGACCTTATCTTCAAGGCTCTCCTTTGTGAGGCTTGCAGTTTTGAAGGACATCTTCTAGGGATCAGGATGTGTCTGATGTCTGAGTACCATTTTCCATCTTCCTTTGCATTTAGAACATACTGCTGGCTCATGCTATTAGGATCAATTTCTGATATCATCTGGCTTAATACCTGCCCTCTTACTAACTTCATGGGTGTAATGTCCATATCATATTCTTGGAGGACAGTGATCCGTTTAGCTCTTTTCTCACCTAGTTCACTTTGTATTAGTAACATCTTTACTGTTGCATCAGGTACTACAACAATCACTCTACTTCTTAGAATGTAATGCCTGAATTTCTTAATTGCTCAAACCAAAGCAAGCGCCTATCTTTCAACATCCATGTATTTGAGTTCTGCATCTCTAAAAAGGCAGCTCATGAAGGTAATAGGCTTTTCTTCCTTGGCCTCATTTCTCTGTGTTAATACTACTGCAGAAGTATACTCTGAAGCAAATGAGTAGATGTAAAAGTTCTTGGTATAATCCAGATTGATTAGAACTGGAGCATTAGTTATGGCTTTCTTAATTTCTTCAAAAGCTGCTCTAGCTTCAGGTGTCCACTCAATTTTAGCATCCTTCTTGAGCATTACGTTCAAGGGTCTGACAATCTCTACAAATCCAGTAATAAATTTCCTAACAAAATTAATCTTACCAAAGTAAGATTTCAGCTCCTTCTTGATTCCAGGAAGCTGTGTCTTCATGATTGATTCCACCCTATTAGGGTCAATGATAATCCCATTTTCTATTATCAGGTGGCCTAGTAATTTCCCTGTGGTTACCCCAAATATGCATTTCTTAGGGTTCAGGGATATTCCATATTGCTCACACTTCTTCATCACCTTTCTCAAGTCTTCCACATGGTTTCCTCTATCTTTATAAAACACTATTAAGTCATCCATGTATATAACTATACATTTACCAATCAAGCCACTGAAAGCTATGTCCACCGCTCGCTGAAATGTTGCCCCAGTGTTTATCAACCCAAACAGCATGCACCTATAGGCGAAGATTCCCCACTTTGTGGTGAATGCGGTTTTTAGTCTATCAATTTTGTCAACCATCACTTGGTTGTAGCCAGAGAAACTGTCCAAGAATGACATCATCTTGGCACCATTACCAATTTGTAGAACTTCATCCAGAGAGGGCAAAGGATAATTATCCTTTTCAGAAGCTCTGTTTAAGGTCCTAAAGTCCACACACAATCCGATGTCACCATTTTTCTTCCTCACTGGGACCAAGTTTGCCACCCATTTAGAATGTCTCACATGAAATATAATCCTAGCATCAAGAAGTTTCTTAACTTCTTCAAAAATGATAGGTTCCAGTAAAGCATTGACGGGTCTTTATTTCTACTGAAAAGGTTTGACGTCTGGCTTCAAAGGTATTGTATGAGTGATGACTGATGTGTCATAAGTTTTCAGTTCATCATATGTCCAGGCAAAAGTTTTCCAATTAGGATGTTTCTTTTTTTTATCATTTTGTCCAATATTGACTTGTGAATACTGTCCTCCATCAGCCTTTGGGAGATCCTGTTGTTTCAGCATGTTGTCTAGATCAAATGCTCTTTCAAGCTCTATCATTCCCTTAGGAATTCTGTTACTAAGCGACTCCAGGATTTCTTCTTCTTCCCAGATATGGTCTTCCATATTTATTTCATCTATGATCTATGCTTCAAAAACATCTTTGTTAGAAATAAAGTCTAATATACGCTAATCATCATCAAATACTTGAAGATTAGTTATATTGTCAGGAATAGAAGGTATTGATACTAATTCAATTGAGAATCTTTTCAGACTAGATATGGATAGTGGTTCCAAAGTACTAGCAGCCTGGGCTAAGGCATCTGCCCTGTGATTTTGTTTTCTGGGTACATGGGTGATATTGAATGCATCAAAATCTTCTATCAAGTCCCACACCCTGTGTCTGTAATTGGACAACTTCCTATAATTGCAAGAGTATATACCTCTTACCTATCTCACAACCAATTCTGAGTCTCCATAGACATGCAGAATTTTCACTTTTTTTCTCAATGCGAATAGTATCCCATGAATTAAAGCTTCATACTCTGTCACATTGTTTGTACATGGGAACTATAATCTGTATGCTGCTAAGTAGGATTTTCCAGATGGATCAATAATATCTATCCCTACTCTAGCCCCTTGTTTTGACTTGGATCCATCAAATCTAAGGATCCATGGCTTATCTTCAATCAAAGGCTTATCTGGGCCTTCCTTTTTCTTTTTAGCTCTTGCAGCTGCACCACTTGATATCCATTTCAATTTTGGTGTCTCAACTTTCTCAGACTTCACCTTATCAACCTTATCTGAAGCTGATATTTCTTCTTTTCTTTTATCATCAGAAGGTAAATCTTCTGAACTAGGCAATATTTGCTTCTTTAGAATATGCAGACACAATGAACAGGTAGTTTCTGAATGAGGTGCTTTATGTAACCTGCACCATCCCTCAATCAAGACATCTGGTGGAGATCTTTGCTACTATGTCATCTTTTGAATCTCTTTTGACAAAAACTCTTCAAACTTGGGTAGATTGCTGCCCCTATCCTCATCAGACAACTCATAATCTGATTCTATCAAACAATCACTCCCTAGGGTGATTTTATTCTTGCTTTTAGCATTACTCTTGTTACAGACTAGAATCTCTTCTGTCATCTGAATGAACCTTCATCCTACTATGTGCATTCTCCCGTTCCTGTAGAAGGCAAACAAAAATCAGTATCATTATCACTATCTACAGAACTGACCTTTGGTGATGATGAAGGTGCTTCAATGTATGCTTATTCCAGCTCTAGCATGTCTAAGCAGGCATCACAAGTCTTTTCAGAATGAGCTTCATCATGCAACTTGCACCATCCATCAATCAGGATATCATGAACAGGCATTTTCAACAATTGACATCGTTGCACTTCCATAACCAAGTGCATCTCAAAATTCTTGAAGTGATCTATCTCTATTTTATTCTTAGGATGATAATTAGATACTGAATTTATTTCATCATCCTGAGGGTTATCATCATGATCATGGACATCAAAGACCAAAATCTCCTCTATGCTGGCAGTTTGGGGTCTGATGGAGTAAACTCCAAGTTCCACATCCACATACGTGATTTCATTAGTTTTGTTATATTTAGTGATCATGTGTTTCATGCAAGGCTCATCATCTATCCTTATTTGATTTGGTATCCCTTTCCACGGCAACCACATATGATTGAAATCAGTTGACATGTATCCATTAAGGGTTTTTGACCAATCTCTACTGAGTAACATCCCATATGTATCAAGTATATCAACTACCTGAATATCAATGTAATACTAAATTTTGGGATCTAATGCTAGTTGCATATGAATGTGAGTTAGTTATCCTACCACACTCACCTCTATTTTGTCTAATTGTGTCACTTTCTTTAATGACTTAGCAGGATGCAACCCGATGGCATTGCACATAGACAGGGGCATTACATTGGTAGATGCTCCTGAATCTACTAAGCAGTTGTGCAAATTTTTACCAAACATCCTTATGGTAAGGAGGAAAGGAGGTGATTCACTCTTGTCTCTATATAAGGTCATGTGGGAAGTCTCCGTAGCTTGAACAATAGATGGAGCTTTGAGTTTAACATTAACATCCCTAGCAGCATGATCTTTACCTCCAAACTGACCTGCGGTATGAATATCATCTCTTAAAGCATGATCATCAAATGATTTCATGAAAGCTTTCCTGATGGCAGGGATTTTAAGCAACTCTGACAATGGTAGGTTGATTTTGATCTTTTTCATTTCATTAGTCAGATAAGTGACCAACTTATCAAACTCGGGAGGCAGATTAGTAGCTTTTGGTGTTGTATTCTGTGGTGCCAAATATTGAGCATTAACCTTGGGGAATCCAAGGTTATTACTTGCCTTAGGATCACGTGGAGTGTTAAAATTGTTTGGAGGCAAGGATGTGGTCAAAGGACCAACAGTTTTGTTTGAGTTATTCCTCAAATTGTAATTATGCTTACCCTGATATTGTTGTTGATAGGTATGTACCTCTTTAGGTTCAATTGATGGGTCATTCTCATCCTCAAAAAGAAATACATAATTAGACTCAAAAGCCATGGCTGATTCTTCACATGTTGAGATATAGTTTTGATGAGAAGACACTGTCTGCTGATAGGGCTGATTAGTGAAGCTTTCTAACATTAAGGCAGAATCATATCCACAAGAGACAATTTCACTTCCTTCTTCATGATGTGGATTTCTTGAAGTATTGGATACTTCAGTTTGGAATATACTGGTAGCAAACTGAAATTGAGGACAATCCAGTTTTGCATGAGCATTGGTGTTATGTATCCTGCACCAATTTGTAAGGGCTGCCCCTACAAGGTTAACTCTTGTGGTGTGTTTAGGTTCACTAGGAGGTTGGTTGTCTAGGGGTGATGGGAGAGAACCATTATTTGGTCTAGAGTTCCACACTCTAGGCTGTCTTGAAGGATTGTTGTTGCCATTATTGTTATTGTAGGTATTATTGTACCCCCTATCAAAATAATTAGGTCTGTCATTAGCATAGCCTCTATTCTGATTTGGTTGAGAATAGAAGTTCTGACTCCTCAGATGAGTGACCTCAGTAGTAAGTTTCCTTAATTGTGCTGATATTTCTTTGATTTCTTCTTTCCCTTCTTGAACCTTGGCCACTACATTCTCTACTTAAGGCTTGAAAAAGGAAGATCCACTGTTACTGTTGGATTGTTCCATAGCCAGAGGTATTTGAGTTTGTCCTAGATATTGTAACATCTGGCCATTTCCATTTGGTGGTGGCATGATACTAAGTGGAGGTATTTGCAAAGGTGCTAGTATCATGGCTCCACTAATATGTTGTTGAGTAGGATATGTAGGATAACCAAGAAGTGTTGGAAATGTAATGTTTGGTGTTGGAGCAGGAACTAGCTGCTGACTAACTTTGACAACTTCCTCAAAAGCTCCTGCCAAAGTTGTGACACCAAGATGTGCTCTCGTGATAAACATGGAAGTCAAAGGATCTAAAGCTGAGTAGTATATACTCCTAGCAGCTTCATCTATTACAACATAGGGAGAAACTAGCTTAGATAGCATCTTCTAGAACCTAGCATTGAAGTTGGCAATAGGTTCTCCTTCAAATCTCTTGATTGTGGCAAACAAATGATAATTCATTGAAGGGTGTATAGGTACTTTGAACCTATCCTTGAAAGCTTTTTCCAAGGCATCCCACAAACGGACTGAACCTTGACCAAGACTGATATACTAGTCATAAGCCTCTTCCCCTAAGGAAAATGGAAATAACTTGCATACTACATCTTGATGCTCAATTCTACCCCTACAACAAGCTTCCTTGAAAGTTCTGATATGATCATCAGCATCCTGATATGGATGATATTTTGAACAAATTTTATTAGGATTCTTAGGCAAAGCATGATATGCATTAAAGGCCAGAGGTGACTCTACTGTGAAGTATGACATTATGACCGGTGGATGTTGGGCCTGAGGTATGACTGGTTGAGGTTGGACCTGAGGTGTAATAGGTGGTCTTGTAGGTGTTTGTAACCTGAGAGGAGTTACAAGAGGACATTCTAGTAAAGCTCTTGATGCACTAGAATTAGGAGAGTGATGAATGTCTATAGTTCTAGGTCTAAATCCCTTGACAGGTGATTCTTCAGGGACTCCACTGGATTTGGACCTGGTATTTGGCCTGAGAGCTAGGATTTCTTAATTTTAAGGAAAATTGGTAGGTTTACTGTAAAGACGAGTTGAAATACTCCTACAAAGGCTATATTTATGGTTAGAACTTGGAAAGGGTTAGCATGCACAAACTTAAAATAGCAAAACTTTGCATATATGACTTGAAATACAGAGTGGCACGAGTATTACCTTTCTGTCTTTATCATCAATTTAGACAAAAGCTGCTGATGAATTGAATAGGCCCTCCTTCTAGCGCCAGTTTTCTGTTGATGGTGATGTTAGTCACACACAATAAAAGTTACAAAACAACCTTTATTTATCTTGAAAGATACAATGAATTCAAAGAATTCATGATCCCAAGTCTCCGTTGATTAGTTCATAATCTACTGACATTACTTAGTGGTTGATGTGTGTTGTTGTTTTCCATTTTGGGGCCTTACATTTGTTCATCAATAGATTCTATTTCCTGTAAATGTATTTCATAGAGAGGTTATTATTGTTCTACACAGTATATTTCTTCAAATAATGTGTCTATAGTTTGATATTTGCATGATGTTTTCAATAGTACATGCATCTAACTCAAAATATGCTAATGAAGTCAGTTATCTATGAGATGTCACCATATTTCTTTGTTCTGCTTATAATTTATCATGATTTGTAGTTATGGAAGTGATTTTAATGAAATTAAGAAAAGAAATAACAAAAGATAGGGTTTAAAGAAATGAGATTCCCAAAATTACTTGACTGAGATCACTGATCCACATACATATTCCAATATAGTAATGAAGAGAAGAAAAATAGAATCATACTTCACCAAGGCAGTCCGCAAATCTGCATGATACAGTGCAAATCTTCAAAGGAAAAGTTGACAACAACATGTAATAAAATGAAAGCACTTCTATTGAACATAGCATTTACGAGTACATATCTAGAAATCAACTTAAAGATTACGTGAAGTTTACAATCAGGATGTAATCTGAAGCTTCATCTCCATTCAGTATGCTTTAAAATAAGTATATTTACAATGATCTCAAGAAAGAACCTTGACATTTCAACAGTTCAATCCCCATTAGTCTCAGTAATCTGATCTCCTATCAGGTATACAATCTTTTGGGTCAAATAGATAATAATTTTCCTCTGGTTCTCTATCTCTATCCCCTGTGTGTGTATCTCTACTATTATAGAGTAAAGGTGCTCAATATATAGATCTGAGTCTCCCCAATACAGTTCCAAAAAAACCCTAATCAATTGGCGGTGGAAAATAAATCCCCCGCCCAAAAAACTTTGAGCAACATATCTTTACTACTGCGTAAAGATCTTGCTTTGGAAACCCTAATAACCATTGAAATATCTTCTGTTGCTTCTTTGGTGATCTGATCCGCGTTTCATGATGTCGTCACCATTAAGTTTCACCTGGTAATCACTTCTCATTGCCATCCTTATCTCTTTTCACTTGGTTAGTGATCTGATCCGCCTTTAAGTTTCACCTGCTAATCTGATCTGCCTTTAAGTTTCACGTCCTACAGCCTGCAAATAGATATAAATTAAGCATTATCATGTTTAAAACATAGCAGGAAAATAATCATTTATTAAATTAGGCCCAGAATGTGCAAACACAGATATCAGGCTATGAATATTTAGCATATGGGAGAAAATGCATGTATGAATGCATATACATCGTCAAAAATGGCTAAGTCAACCATCGTTGACCAAAAACATGCATCAGGCGCTAAAAATAACTTCAAAATCCTATCGCTTTGCTTTCCTAGCCTTTTCCTTGCATCATGAGAATGCATGTTCAATTCCTTGTATATCGAGCTTGTGTATCCTAACATACAAGCGTTAAATTGTCCAACAAATTATCTATATTTAAATTCTCTTTCGAATTCAGCTTGTACTTTTTGTTTTGCATATTAGTTTGTAGATCACAACATACAAATGCATAAATATACAAAGAGTTTCTTGTATTTAAATCCTTCTTCACATCCAGTGCTTTTATATTTCCCCTTTTTCATATCGGGTTGTATATTATGAACATACAAGCCATCCTGATCATACAACTTTTTTGTTTTTAACTTTCGCCGTGTCTAAGAATGCATCTTTACCTTTATCTATCGCTTGTATATTGGCTAAGATACATACAAAGTTCCTTGTATATTCCCATCAGACTTCAATTGTTTTCCAAACTGCATCTTACTCTCTTTTGATTCTGCAACGTATAAAATGCAATGTATATAGGATATACATTCGGATGTAATGCATTGTATATACCGTATTTCAATTTCCTTGAGTCCTGGCTTGTATGAATAAAGTGCAATGTATGTTTTGAAACATACATACAAGGCATGGAGCTATACAAGCATTTAACTTACCTTCATAATATTTGGGTTCCGGCACTTGCATGTGGTGCAATCTATATCAGCAATGTATGTAAGATACATACAAGCCAGAAACATACAACAATTTTACCGCATTCCATAAATGTTTCAGGTCCATCTAATGTATAAAGTAATGTATGTTCCACTTGTATCTTTTAAATATACAATTGCCAAATATACAACAATTTAACTCTATTTGACTTTCTTTCGCGTCCGCAGCTTGCATAATGTCTTTGTATATCTTGAAAATACAAAGCACAAAATATACAATGACTTGACTATCTTCAATCACTTTTTGGGTCCGCCCGATGTATGTAACCTGTTGTATATCTACTTTGCATATTTAGCACTTTCAAACATACAAACCAAAAAATACATTCGATGGACCCAACAAAAATATTCAGTCCAACTCATAACTACGTTGAGTCCAACCTGCATGTACAAACAGAACATTAGCAAATGCATACAAGTATAAAAGCATACAAAAAACTTTGTATATAAACCCGACATACAAAACCCCTTGCATGTGCAACATACAACGACCTAATATACAAAGACCATTGTATATGCAACCCAATTTGTAGAAGACTTTGCATACAAGCGACCCGATATACAAAGGGCCTTGTACATGCAACATACAAAGATACAACATACAAAAGACCTTGCATATGCAACATACAAACCCAAATGTACATTTTACCAAAACACTCATAACATGTAAAATATAGAGAATTTTAAGATGGTACAAAAAGTAACCCTTGTTCATTTTTGACAAGGAATTCACCTGTACTCTGCCTTGGCACTTAATGCAAAATTTTCTCTATTTTCAAAAAGGTTTGTATTATTCACTCTCTTTTTTCCTTTACCACCAAGCAGAAACAACACACACAAGCCAAAAGCAAAAGCCACGGCAAGGGTCCTCATTTTGCTAACGAGTCTAATGGGGCATGTTGTGAACATCACAACAAAACCCGGTTAATGGAGAAACCATGGTGGGGGTTAACCCACAAAGATTATACTTTGTTAAAAGTATTACAATGGAGAATGCACATGCATTTGGGCTCATTGCCCAGAGCTCACTGCTCAATAGAAGGCTCACTGCCTATAGAAAGGAGATTTCAATGAGTTTGAACTGATAATTAGCATATGCCAATGCAAGGATTCAGTTCCAGTTAAGTACAAAATACTAACTTGATACACTTCATCCTCACTCTACCTTTTTATTGTTCTGCTAACATTCGAACCTTAGATTTATGCCCTTTTCACAATTAATCCATAGTTGCATCACACACACACCAAAATCACTTAAATCCATCATCTATATATATCTGCATCATGATATTCAATCATTTTCAGTCGGTTTCAAGAACACTTAGAACTTTGATGAAGATTTTGCTCTGTCAGCTAAATCCATGCATAACTTGTAAAGCACACACCAAAACTATCATTCACAAATAATGAATCATGTCATCCACTATCACTGATCATCTCAAATTGTCCACCTAACAACTTCCATTTATCCGGAACTAAGATCAATTTCAAGGTTGGCCTATTCTTCTGCTATCTGCAGTGTCAAACTGTAACCCCATACTCAGATGTAAATAACTTTTGACTCCTTCATCATTGGAGATTAAAATTTTGGATTTAGATTTCCCTAACAATCCTTATGACTCTTTTAGATTCATAGCACACTCTAATTTACCACTGGAGAGATCTGAACCAAGATACTAGACCCTGTCGTATGCTCTGTCTCTAGCTACCCAGACTTAGATAAATCCTGATTTAAACTTCTGGTATGAACAAATTATGTTATGCAGATGAGTGGATTGGTCTTAGCTTCCATCAATGACAACACTAGTCATTTGAAGTAGTGTCTCTTGCCAATAGGGTACCTAATCAAGCCTAGTTGCTAGTTTGTTGGTTTAATTTTTGTCAAAACCCAATCGAAGGTGTTGTTTTTTGTAGCGAAGAATGCCATAGAAAAGGGGAATATTTTCAAGGCAGGCAGAAGGAATTGTGAAGGTCAATGCTAAGGTATTGGATTTGACAACATGCCATTTCCTAAGAGTGAACTCAAAGCCACAGCAAGGAGTCCACGGTAGAGGGTACACCCAAAAGGCTGATTGAAGACTCCTTTGGTAGACTCTGGTAAGGGTTTATTTTGCACAAAGGAGGTTAGACTAGGAAGGTTTATCTTGATATGCCACAATAGAGCAACCTACAAGTGGCCTTTTATGTTGAGGCATTAAGATCTACAAGATGTCCCTCACAAGTGTTGAGATTTGTCGATTCTTCAAAGCATACATCCTTGGAAGGCACAACAAAGGCCCTACAACCCACAAAAAGGTGCATCTAGAATGAGCAGAAAGACATTTGAACCTTGCAAATAAAAACAAGGGCAAGTGCACCCCAATCGAAACTCTATTTGAGTGCCCTCTTCCTTTTGGGCTCAGATCCAGTGTTTATTTTGTAGAAGCATTTTTTGGACACATTTGACCATTTTTGGGTTATCATTTCTGCAAAATCTATGAGGGTATTTTTCATTTGGTATTGCCACCCCAACACTCATCAACCACTAGTTTGAAGGGTTTCTTCCAAGGTCACCATCACTGTCTTTGTCTCCTTCAAAGAAAGATTTCTTTTCCATTTCAACAGTTATAGTTAGCAAGCTTGGAGGTTGACATTTCCCACATTCAACTTACCATTTTGTTGCAGGGTCAAAGCTCCTATAGTTTCAAGTCATGGCCTTTGGTTGCTATTTTTTCGGCCAAATCCATCCTATGCCTTTATGGTGTGCACCTAGATCTGCAGATTCTAGTGTCACCTCACAAAGGATCAATTTGGTAGGAAAGGTCTCTGCTTCCATTCTAGTGCCCAAGCCTCTCACCTAGCTGCCATTCCTAGAACTAGTTGCCACTACATTTTTTGGGCTTTTCTACCCTAATTTGTCCATTAGCCCTAAATGGACCTCTAAATATTTTATTTTTTTATTAATTTTTGCAAAGCATTTAAAATTATGTTTTAGTGTTATATTTAGGTAATATGTTTAAATGTGTCAACCACTAAGCAATATAAAAATAAAAAATAGGGGGGTCATTTTAAATATTTGAGAAAATTTCTTTGTAAAAGTTAATGGTTTTTAACCCTTGCATCTTCGTAGGATGAAGACGAAGGGTGACACTCGTGTTCATAGGAGGCTAATTGCCCCTCACATATAAAACCATTATAATATTCTTTTCTTGATGACTCCAATGAGTGGTTGGATGGCTAGGCTTATCTCTTCCATAAGCTTTTTTTTTAATTTTAGAGCAAATGTATTAAATTAGGCCATTTACAGAAAAAAAAATTTATGTCATAACTTTTGATCGGTAGCTCAAAATTTAGAACCATTTTTTGCAAAAATTAATGTTTTCACATTTCCCATATATTGGACCTACTTGCATTGTAAAACACAGTAAGTTATAAAGTGCCAAAACTAGGGGTTCACCTAATCATAGGGGGTTTTCTAATGTGTTGATTTCTATTGTCTAAGGGAATTAACCTATTTGTAATCATAGGATATGAAACTCACTCTTTTTTAATCAACCTAGAAAAGGGTAATATAAGTCCTGGTGTGATGGCATCTTGAAACACCTCAAGTACCATAATCTCATGCCATATCTATATGGACTTATCCCAGAACTAGGTAACCAATCTCAGAAGAATAAGTGGTTTAGTAATCATGATCATATTTGTGGATTAATCAACTTACACATACAGGATGCCGATTTGTATGCCACCATGGATATTGAATGGCCACATGCATTATGGATCAAACTTTGGGAAATACATGGAGACTCAAGCATTTCTCCCTTCCCACATGATCAGACTATGATCACAACACACATCCCACATCATGATATAGATACAAAATGTCTAGTTGACATAGAGGAAATCATCATTCCTCCACCATCTCTTGTTGCTTCATCAAATTTCAGATTCACTTCTTCAAAATCTTCTAGCACTTCTTTGAAGCAAGATACATATATCAGTCTTCATAGCTTTGTTGATTGGGACGGATTTCTACTTGACATTGCTTGCCTATTTGTAGAGTCCTAAATTGCTGACTTGGAAGCACACATTGACGACATTAGTCTTCTCTTTGATGATAGTTTTAATGAAGCTACATCTCATTTACCCTCTTTGGATATGGATTATCTACATCCATCTATGCATGGTCCTAGATTGTCATCATCTTCATCTATTAGGGATGTACCTAATTTGATTATGGCATTCTTCCACATCAACATTGGGGATACCTAAGCATTCTTTGAAGGCATCACAATGGGCATCATCATCCTTGGATAATATTTAGAATGATTTAGGATCATACATACATCTTCTAGCATGGGAAGATATCCTACATCTTTAGTTGCTTTCATTTCTTCCCAAGGGAAGGAGCATTGTTCAACATTCTTGGAACTACATATGAATCCTTTGTTGACTATCCAACTTCGTTGCAATAGGACATGTATTATGGGGGGGTCTCATAGACCTGTCATTTTCTCTCCTATGGGGGAATCATATATTGTACTTAGTGAAAGAAGTAGTACTTCTTCATTTGTATAATTTTCATGCATCTTTTCTGTCTTTTGGAGGGTAGTTTTTTCCCACAAGTTTTTCTACCTTTCTCCACTTCAAGATAGATTACTTTGTACATGGGTATGTTAGATTTAGGATAGACAACTAAGAGGGGGGGGTGAATTAGTTGTCCAAAACTTCCTTGCAATTAATCACTTAAATCCTTTTCTTGATTGAGCAGCATAATAATAAATCAATCATGGAAACATAATGCAACAATTGAAGAGCAGAAACACATTAACACATATGACACCAAGATTTTTAACATGGAAAACCTGGTTAAGGGAAAAACCATGGGGTGACTAACCCAAGATTGTATTCTCTATTAAAAGAATAGAAAGAACAAAATGGCACATGCCAATCAGGGCTCATTGCCCGAGCACACTGCTCACAAGAGGCCCACTGTCTACAAAATAATAAGTATTACATACTTGAACTGAAGAATAGCATCTTCACCATGCTTGAGTCAATTCCATTCAAGCCTAATACTTTTGCTCTTCCTTTCGCTCTCCTCCTCTCTACCACACTCTCATCTCCACAAGATACATTTGAAATGACTTTACAACTCCTTATTTATACAAGACATCAACTTAGGGACAATCATCCAAGTTGGCATACATTATAGATCAAATACATAAATACAACATGACTAATTACAAAAAGACTTCATGCAGATCAACACATTGTCGGCCACACAGATCTTAGACTTCAATCCTCCTTTAGGAACATGCCATTCTTTACAGATCATCTTCAAGATCATCTGCATGATGTGTAACTCATCTGGTCGGCCTGACTTGGGAAGAACATCATTGTCTGAAATTAATTCTTCAATTACAAGATCAATCTTCGATGCGAACCACCAACATGAATTAGACACAATCCAAAGACCTCCACAAGCTTTCCTGAATCACCAAGAACATCCACACTACTTCTGCTTACTGAAATCATTATCTCCTTCATCCAGAACCTCAAGGACACAGTCTGTTGTCACTATCATATTGGAATAGATGCTTGCAGACCTTGAGACCACGAACCAATTGAGTTGTCAATTCACATTGACTTCCTAAACACTCCACCAAATCCACAGAACAAGATATTTCATTTCCAGATCTCACTGGACCTACCTGTGTCACTCTGTCACCTTTGAACATCTGCCAGAACTAGTTTTTCTTAAGTGGCCATAACTTATTCAGATCTTCATGCTGACCTCTGAATTCTTTATTGGATCATCTTAAGACACATATCTACAAACCTTTTGATGTGTAACCTCTAATCTTCATCTTAGCTGGGATCTTTACCTCATTTTTTTCATTGTTCTTCTCTGTTCCTGATAGGACTAATTTTCTCAATATCCTCGGCATACAGCTCACCAATCCTTATCATCAATGCAACAAGAGTATGTTGATATCAATGACAACACTGGTTAGGCCCATACTTGCAACAATCTCCTCCTTTGTCATTGACGGCAACATATGATGTGAAAAACTATTTTAACCATCAAGACAAGAACTTCTCCTCACTGACACAACTCCCCCTATCAACAACAACCATTCACATGTCCTCTCTTCCTTTACTACTCCCCCTTTGATTAGCAACCACTTGTTTTTCACATGTCTTCTCTCCCCCTTTGACATCAATGGTAAAGGGCACATACTTGCATCATTTCAGAATCATACCAGCTGCTCCCCCTGAGTAGCAGCTTGCCAT
Source organism: Cunninghamia lanceolata (assembly GCA_027924645.1). Taxonomy (NCBI): domain Eukaryota; kingdom Viridiplantae; phylum Streptophyta; class Pinopsida; order Cupressales; family Cupressaceae; genus Cunninghamia; species Cunninghamia lanceolata. The sequence goes on from BSBN01000892.1 coordinate 14,344,492, forward strand.
CATCAATCTAGACCACAAGATATAACTGTGAGATCCACCAGATTGATGCACATCAGTGCACCTTAATTCAAAACTAGAGGGGTAATAACCCCTAACTTCTCCCTGAGATACTCAAAAGAGTCCTTAGGAAGAGGTTTAGTAAAAATATCTGCAATCTGATCCTTGGAAGGCACAAACTCTAATCTGACTTCAATCGTGTTCGCTTGCTCTCTTAAAAAGTGAAACTTGATGGATATATGTTTAGTCTTTGAATGCAACACCGGATTCTTTGATATATTTATTGCACTTGAATTATCATAGAAGATTGTGATGGGTTCCTTATACTCCACTCTGATGTCTCTTAGTATTTACTTCATCCAAAATACTTGAGTATAACTACTTGCTACTGCAATATACTCTGCTTCTGCAAGGGACAGAGATATTGCCTCTTATTTCTTGCTCAGCCAAGAAACAAATCTCTTTCTTGAAAAAAATGCTCCACCACTGGTACTCTTCCGGTCATCCACATCTCTTGCCTAATATTCATCTGTATATGCATGAAGAGAGAAATCATGATCTCTAGGATACCACAAACCATACTGACCAGTCCCTTTTAGATATCTAAAAATCCTCTTGATTGCCATGACATGAGATTCTCTAGGATCAGCTTTGAATCTAGCAATAAGACCAACAACATTCATAATGTTAGGTCTAGTTTGAGTGAGATATAATAATCCTCCAATCATTGACCTGTACTTTTTCTGATCAGCCTTAGGAGAGTCATCATCTTTACTCAATTTACATCCACTTTCCATGGGAGTACTCATTGGTTTTGAGTCTTCCATCCCAAATTTCTTTAATAATTCTTTCACATATTTGGTCTGAGAAATTAAGATTCCTTTCTTTGTTTGAATGATTTGCAGACCCAAGAAGAAATTCATTTCCCCAAACATGGACATCTCAAATTCACTTTTCATTTGATTTGCAAAAGTTTTGCACATACTATCTCTTCCTCCAAAAATGATAACATCAACAAACACTTCATCAATCAAGATATTTTCATGATCAATTTTGAAGTATAAGTTACTATTAGAAGTACTTTTGTTGAAACCAATCTTCAAAAGATGCTTATCCAATCTTTCATACCAGTCTCTTGGGGCTTGTTTAAGTCAATACAGTGCTTTCTTCAACTTGTAGACCATATCACTATGATCAGACAATTGAAATCCATCTGGTTGCTCAATGTATACTTCTTCTTCCAAGTCACCATTTAGGAAGGTAGACTTGACATCCATCTAATATACTTTGAAGTCCTTGAAGATAGCAAAGGCAAGAAATAGTTTGTCTGCTTCAATTCTTTCCACCGGAGAAAATATTTCTTCAAAATCAACTCCTTCTACTTGGGAGTAACCCTTGCAGACCAATCTGGCTTTGTTTCTGACTACTTCACCATCTTCATTCAGATTATTTCAGAAGACCCATTTGGTTCCAATCACATTCTTATTTTTAGGTCTGGGAACAAGTCCCAAGTGTGATTTTTCTCAATTTGCATCAGCTCTTCCTCCATTGCTTTAGTCCAGTTTTCTTGATTGCATACTTCATTCACTGTTTTGGGTTCAATCTTTGAAATCAGACAATACTCTTCTGAATCATGAGCAATCCTTCTTCTTGTTTGAACACCTTTGCTTTTATCACCTATGATTTGGTCTTTAGAGTGATTCAGTTTTACATACCTGGGAATTTTGGGACTTTCTTGCACTTCTATCTCTTGAACAGGTTCATTCAAACTCATCTCTTCTTCCTGGTTCACCAGATCAATATGAATCTGAATCTCAGAAGGGGCTTGGACTCCTTGGATCAAAACATCATTCTGATCATCTTCATCATATTCATAAAACCTTGGGGTTTTTTCGATCCCTTCATCATCCATCACATTTGTACTTTCTATAATCTTCCTCAATCTCTTGTTATAACACTGGTATGCTTTGTTTTGAGTAGAATAACCCAAGAATATTCCTTCATCACTTCTAGCATCAAATTTTCCTAGATCTTCATCTCTTTTAATGTAACATTTACTACCAAAGACTCTAAAATAATTCATAGTCAGAGTGATGCCAAACCAGAGTTCATAAGGAGTCTTACCAGTATTGCTTCAGATTTGAACTCGATTAAGAGTATAGACTGCAGTGCTTACAGCTGCTTTGAAGTAGATTTGAGGAACATTTGCTTCCATCATCATGGTTCTAGATGCTTCCTAGATGGTCTAGTTCTTTCTCTCCACTAATCCATTCTGCTGTGGAGTCCTTAGAGCAGACAACTATCTTTTTATTCCATGTTTCTCATAGAATTCTATGAACTCACCAGATGTCAATTCTCCACCTCTATCAGACCTCAGACATTTTATGTTCAATCTGGTTTCATTCTCTAGCATAGCCTTGAATATTTTGAATTTCTCAAGAGCCTCTGATTTCTCTTTCAGAAAAGTCACCCACATCATTCGGGAGTAGTCATCAATTAATAGCATGAAGTATCTATCACCTTGCACACTTCTAATTCTTGCTAGACCACATAGATCAGTATGAACTAAGTCCAATAATCTAGTAGAAGACTGTTCCTTACTTTTGAATGTGACTCTACTCTACTTGCCCAACTGACATTCTTTGCACATTGGAAGATCTCTTATAGCATGGGTGTTTCTTATTTTGATGATATTATCAAAATTCACATGACACATTCTTCTATGCCACAACCAACTCTGATCAATTTGAACAAATGCGCAACTTTTACCAGTACCAACCTAGTGGAAGATATTACCTTTAGTTTGAGTACCGGATGCAATCTCTATTCTGGAACTTTAAAAGATCTTGCATTTTCCATTTTTCAATTAGAGATCATAGCCTTTGTCCACCAACTATCCAACGCTGAGAAGATTGTGCTTCAAGCCTTCAACATACAGTACATTACTGGTTTTGTTCTTTCCATCAAAAGAAATAGTTCCTTTTGTTAGATTTAGGGCAGACAACTGAGATGGGGGGTGAATCAGTTGTACAAAACTTTCTTCCAATTAGACACTTAACTCCACTTTGTAATTCAGCAACATAATGATAAAACAATCATGGAAACATAATGCATAAAATTAAGAGCAAAAACACATTAACACACATGACACAAAGATTTTGACGTGGAAAACCTGGTTAAGGGAAAAACTACGGGGTGATTAACCCAAGATTGTATTCTCTGTCAGAAGAATAGAAAGAACAAATGGCACATGCTAATTAGGGCTCACTACCCGAGCACACTACTCACAAGAGGCTCACTACCTACAAGAGACACACTATCTACAAAATAGTAAGTATCACATACATGAACTAGAGTACAACATCTTCACCATGCTTGAATCAGTTCCATTTAAGCCCAAAACTGTTGCTCTGCCTTTCGCTCTCCTCCTTTCTATCATACGCTCATCTCCACAAGGACACCTTTGAAGTGACTTCGTAATCCCTTATTTATACAAGACATCAACTTAGGAATAATCATCTAAGTCAGCAAACATCTACAAGAACATCCGCAAGATGTGTAACTCATTTGGTCGGCCAGTCTCAGGAAGAACATCATCATCTAGAAGTTATTCTTCAATTGCGAGCTCCAACTCCAATGCGGACCACCAACACGAACTAGACATGATTCAAATACCTCCGCAAGCTTGCCTGAATTAGCAAGAACATCCACACTTCATCTGGAAACTCAAGAACACAGTCTATCATTACTATTACAAAGGAATAGATGCTTGCAAACCTTCAAACCATGAACTAATCAAGTTGACACTTCAAAAAGACTTCCTTGACACTCCCTCAAATCTACAGAATAAGATAAAGCATTTTTGGACCTCACTGGCCCTGTCTGTATCACTTTGTCACCTCTGAACACCTACTGGAACCAATTTTACTTGAGTGGCCACAACTTCTTCAGATCTTCATTTGGACCTCTAAAATCTTTACTAGATCACCTTAAGACACATATGTACAAACACTTTGAATTGCATCCTCTGATCCTCATCCTATCTTAGACTTTTACCTTAATGTCTTCACTATTCTTCTCTATTCTTGATTAAGACTAATTTTCTCAATATCCTCAGCACACAACTCTTCTAATCCTTATCATTAATGCAACCGGAGTATGTTGACATCAATGACAACACCAGTTAGGCCCATACTTGCAAAAATCTCCCCCTTTGTCATTGATGGCAACATATGATGTGAAAAACTGTTTTGACCATCAAGACAAGAACTTTTTCTCACTGACACAACTCCCCTTATCAATAACAACCATTCACATGTCTTCTCTTCCTTTACTGCTCCTCCTTTGATCAGCCACCACTTGTTTTTCACATGTTTTCTCTCACCCTTTGACATCAATGGCAAAGGGCACATACTTGCAATTTCAACACTTCAGAATCATACCAGCTACTCCCCCTAAGTAGCAACTCTCTATCATCAATCCAAATTCACAAGATATGACTATGATATCCACCGGACTGATGCACATCAGTGCACCATAGTTCATCACTGGAGGGGAAATAACCCCTAACTTCTCCCTGAGATACTCAAAAGAGTCCTTAGGTAGAGGTTTAGTAAAGATGTCTACAATCTGATCCTTGGAAGGCACAAACTCCAATCTGACTTCACTCTTGTTCACTTTCTCTCTCAAAAAGTGAAACTTGATGGATATATGTTTAGTCTTTGAATGCAACACTAGATTATTAGATATATTTATTGCACTTGAATTATCACAGAAGATTGTGATAGGCTCCTCATACTCCACTCTAATGTCTCTTAGCATCTATTTCATCCACAAAACTTGAGTGCAACTACCTACTGCTGCAATATATTCTGTAGTGGACAGAGATATTGCCTCTTGTTTCTTGCTCAGCCAAGAAACTAATCTCTTCCCCAAAAAGAATGCTCCACCACTTGTACTCTTCCAGTCATCCACATCTCCCGCCCAATCAACATCTGTATATGCATGAAGAGAGAAATCATGATCTCTAGGATACCACAAAGCATACTCAACTATCCCTTTTAGATATCTAAAAATCCTCTTGATTGCCATGACATGAGATTCTCTAGGATCATCTTGGAATCTAGCAACAAGACCAATAGTTTGCATAATATCTGGTCTAGTTTGAGTAAGATACAACAGTCCTTCAATCATTGACCTATACTTTTTCTGATCAACCTTGGGAGAGTCATCATCCTTGATCAACTTACATCTGGTTGCCCTGGGAGTACTCATTGGCTTCGAGTCTTCCATCCCAAATTTCTTCAACAGTTCTTTCACATATTTGGTCTGAGAAATGAAGATTCCTTTCTTTGTTTGAGTGATTTGTAGACCCAAGAAGAAATTCATTTCCCCAAGCATGGACATCTCAAATTCACTTTTCATTCAATTTGCAAAGGTTTTACACATACTATCTCTTCCTCCAAAAATGATATCATCAACAAACACTTCAACAATCAAAATATTTTCATGGTCAATTTTGAAATACAAATCACTGTCAGCAGTACCTTTGTTGAAACCAATCTTCAAAAGATGTTTATCCAATCTTTCATACCAGGCTCTTGGGGCTTGCTTCAGTCCATACAGTTCCTTCTTCAATTTGTAGACCATATCACCATGATCAGATAATTGAAATCCATCTAGTTGCTCAATGTATACTTCTTCTTCCAAGTCACCATTCATGAAGGCAGACTTGACATCCATTTGATACACTTTGAAATCTTTGAAGGTAGGAAATGCAAGAAATAATCTGACTACTTCAAATATTGCCACCAGAGAAAAAGTTTCTTCAAAATCAACTCCTATTTGAGAATAGCCCTTACAGATCAATCTGGCTTTATTTCTGATTCCTTCACCAACTTCATTCAGTTTGTTCGAGAAGACTCATTTGGTTCCAATCACATTCTTGTTTCTAGGTCTGGGAACAAGATCCCAAGTGTGATTTTTCTCAATTTGCATAAGCTCTTCCTCCATTTCTTTAGTCCAGTTTTCATCATTGGAAGCTTCATTCACTGTCTTAGGTTCAATCTTCGAAATTAGACAATACTTATCTAAATCTTTAGCAATTCTCCTTCTAGTTTGTACACCTTTGCTTTTGTCACCTATGATTTGATCTTCAAAGTGGTTCAGTCTTACATATCTTGGAGCTTTGGGAATTTCTTGCACTTCTATTTCTTGATCAGGCTCATTAAAATTCATCTCTTCTTCCTGATTTACTAGATCAGTTTGAATCTGACTTTCAAAAGAGGCTTGGGCTCCTTGAAATAGAACATCATTCTAATCATCTTCATAATATTCATGAAACCTTGAGGGTTTTTCAATTCCTTCATCAACCTTCACATTTGTACTTTCTATCATCTTTCTCAGTCTCTTGTTATAACACCAGTATGCTTTCCTTTGAGTAGAGTAACCCAAGAATATTCCTTCATCACTTCTAACATCAAAATTTCCTAGATCTTCATCTCTTTTAATGTAACATTTGCTACCAAACACTCTAAAATACCTCACAGTAGGAGTGATGTCAAACCAAAGTTCATAAGGAGTCTTACCGGTATTGCTTCTAATTTGAACTCGATTGAGAGTATAGACTGCAGTGCCAACAACTTCTCTCCAATAGATCTGAGGAACATTTACTTCCATCATCATGGTCCTAGATGCTTCTTGGATGGTCCAGTTCTTTCTCTCCACTACTCCATTTTGCTGTGGAGTCCTAGGAGCATACAACTATCTCTTTATTCCATGTTTCTCACAAAATTCTATGAACTCACCAGATGTGACTTCTCCACCTCTATCAAACCTTAGACATTTTAATTTTAATCTAGTTTCATTCTCTACCATAGCCTTGAATATTTTGAATTTCTCAAGAGCCTCTGATTTCTCTTTTAGAAAAGTTACCAACATCATCTAGGAATAGTCATCAATTAGTACCATGAAGTATCTATCACCTTGCATACTCCTGATTCTTGCCAGACCACAAAGATCAGTATGAACTAAGTCCAATAATCCGGTAGAAGATTGTTCCTTGCTTTTCAATGAGACTCTGCTTTGTTTTCCCAACTGACATTCTTTGCACAAACTATTTGTAGGTTTCACCAGTTTTGGAAGATCTCTTACAACCTGAGTATTGCTTATCTTGATGATATTATCAAAATTCACATGACACATTCTCCTATGCCACAACTAGCTCTGATCAACTTGAACAAATAAGCAACTTTTACCAATACCGACCAAGTGGAAGATATTACCTTTGGTTTGAGTACCGGATGCAATCTCTATTCTAGAACTTTCAAGGATATTGCATTTTCCAATCTTGAATAAGAGATCATAGCCTTTGTCCACAAACTGACCAACACTGAGAAGATTGTGCTTCAATCCTTCAGCATACAGTATATTACCAATTTTGTTCCTTCCATCAAAATAAATGGTTCCTCTTCCTCTGATTCTACCAGTAGAATTATCACCAAACTTTACCACTCCTCCTTCATACCTTTCCGAATCTATAAACTTATTTGTCACCTGTCATATGGTGAGAGCATCTACTGTTAATGACCCAATCATCATTTTCTTCAACTTGGGCAGCCAGAGCTCTTTCTACAACTTTATGATTGACAGATTCAAAGGGCATTGGATCTTCTTCCTTGATGGCAATGAACACCCAGCCACTTCCAGATTTGTTTCCTGTCTCTGATTCATCATCTCGTACTCCTTTTTCATCATCTTCTTACTCCTTCTGTTGGTAGTTTTTTTGCAATAAGAGCTTCAAGTTGAGCAGTTTATGTTTCTTCTTCTTCCAAGTCTTTTCTTGCTTTTTCATACCATGATAGTTTCCTTGAAGAGTTCTCTCTTGGATCAAACCTTTGTTTGCCTTTTACAGAGGCACTAGCTTTGAATACAGATTCAGTCTTAGGGGGGGCATCTCCAAACTCAGTCTTGTGATAGCTGTATGGGCTCTGAATTCTTCAATGGCAGTAGCCTTGATTTTATAAGAAGCAGGAAGGGATCTGAGAATTTTGCCAACAATCTCATCTTCATCCAAGACTCCACCAACATTTCTAATTCCACAAGCAATCTCATTTACTCTTGGCCTAAAAGTAGTAATATTTTTATCATCTCTAATCTTTAGATTTTCAAATTTCCCTTTCAGACTTTGTAACCTTGCACATTTAACATACTTGTCTCCTTCATGCAGAAGTTCCAGTTTTTGCCAAATCTCAAAAGCAGTTGGTAGGTCAACAACATTTGAAGGCTCTGAATCAGATAGTGTGCTTAGAAGAGCTTCTATAGTCCGTAAATTACTTTCAGCATCTATGATTTCATTTGGGGATTTCAGACCACCCTGAGGAGGAGTACACTTTGTTGAAGCCATGTTCTAGTACTGCATTCCCATACATTGCAAGTGACATTTCATGCAACTTTTCCAAAGATTGAAATTGGTTCCATCAAACTTTAGACTATCCTTCTTTTAGGATGACATCCTAGATCTCCTCAAGCGGTTAAGCTCCTTTTAGAGGAACTCAACTCTGATACCAATTGTTAGATTTAGGGCAGAGAACTGAGAGGGGGGCTAAATCAGTTGTACAAAACTTTCTTCCAATTAAACACTTAACTCCACTTTGTAATTCAACAGCATAATGATAAAACAATTATGGAAACATAATGCATAAAATTAAGAGCAGAAACACATTAACACACATGACACCAAGATTTTGATGTGGAAAACCTAATCAAGGGAAAAACCACGGGGTGATTAACCCAAGATTTGTATTCTCTGTTAGAAGAATAGAAAGAAGAAATGGTGTTGGCAAGAGACACAGTATAGCTTCATGAGTTTTGTCATTGATGGCAACAAAGTTCATCCCACCCATCCACAGGACATAGTGTGCCTATACTAGAAGTCAGATTGAAGAGTGTTGCGGTTCGGTAAGCAAGAATAGAGCATGTGGCAGGGTCTGATAGTTAGGTCTGGATCTCTCAGAGGAAGTATCTTAGTAAAGTGTAGACTTGGGGAAATCAAGAGGTGTACCTTGACTGATACATTCTAGAGATTGAGCCTCCAGTGATGAAAGTGAAGAGATATGAGCACCTAAGTGTTGGGTTCCTATTTGGTAGAATTGATAGAGGAAGAACTAACCGGAAGAGCATCAGACCTTAATCCAGATGAGTTATTGATGGTGATCAAGTTCTTAAGGTATCATTCATGATTGGCTAACATGATTGATGACTTCTATAAGCATCTCCTTGATACACATCACTTGATAAGTAAGGATTTAGTCAACATATCAGAGTTTGGGAAAATATACACTATTCCGGATGTCGACTAGAAAGGTGTCGAAATCATTGGTCCAGATATATATATACCAAATGGATTTGGATATGAAGGTGTGTGTTGTGTGTTAAGTTGTGCGAAAAAAAGTAGAAGAGTAGAGTGAAGATAGTAAGGTAGGTCTGGTATGTGATAGGACAACAGCAGCAAAGAAGAGGAAGAATGAAGTGTAGTAGATCAGTGTACTAAGCCTAACCAGAACTGAACTCTAGCATATGTGGATGCTTCTCATCAGTTCAAGTATCTTGTTACTCTCTTTATAACTTGTAGACAATGAGTCTCTTGTAGGCAGTGAGCCTATTGTGAGCAGTGTGCTTGGGTAGTGAGCCCTAATTGGCAAGTGCCATTTTGTACAATCTTGGGTTAATCACCCCATGGTTTTTCCCTTAAGAGGGTTTTCCATGTCAAAATCATTGTGTCATGTGTATTGATGTTATTTCTAATTTCATGGGTATGTTTGCTTATATGATTTGATGTTGCACTAATTGATTAGAAAGTTAAAGTAATTAAGATAACTGAGTCATCCCCCTCTCAATTATCAACAATTGGTATCAGAGCCAAGTTCCTCCAAACAGAGCCTAACAGCTTGAGGAAGATCTAGGAATTCAAATGGATGTGTATGGTATGAGGGAATAACTTCAGTCTGCCCTAGATGATCTTGAGTAATCTAACTCCGAAGTGAATGAATTGAAGGAAAGACTCAAATAGGCTGATGAATTCATATATGAACTAAAAGGGAAACTGAGTATCTCTATGAAAAAGAGAAAGGATCTACTTCAGCAATTGGCAAGTCAAGGTGAATCCAATGATACAAATGAAGATCTAAAGGAGAAAACCAAGTTATGTGAAAAGTTATCAAAAGAGGTCATTATGGTAAGACATGAAATGGAATTAGGAGTTATGAAATTCACCCAAGAAATTGAAGAGAAAAGAAAAACTGAAGATGATCTAAGTCAATCTCTCAAGAAGAAATCAGAAGATTGCCACAAAATGGATAGAATAATCAGGCATCTAGAATCTAATCTTGAAGAAACTAGAGATAATGAAGAACAACTTGAGAATTAGATTGACACTCTTAAAAGGGATCTTCAAACAACAAATGAATACAAAGAGAAATTCAAGATAAGCTCTGCTCAACTTGAAGTTCTTCTTCAAAGCTAGAAGAGGGTAGATGACAAACAAGGCTTGGGGTATGAGAAAGGTGAAAGATCTGGATCTGGTCAGAAGAACTTTGGATCAAGAAATCAAAGGATTAGACCTAGAAGACCTCTGTTAAGGCAACCAAATGCTCAAAGATATCCATCTTTCAATGGATACTGGCACAACTGCAATAACTTTGGTCATAAAGCAAATCAGTGCAGAAGAAGAATATATCAGACTAATTCATCCTTCTCTAGATAGTGTTTCAATTGCAAAAGGTATGGTCACAAATCTCATGAGTGTAGAAATATGCAAATGAACAATTCATTCAATGGAAGACACTTTGCATGCAATAGAATGGGACATATGGCTAATTAGTGTAGATCAAGAGAATATCAGCCAAATATGCAAAGAAATGTTGTTTTCTACAATTGTAATAGATCCGGTCATATTTCCAAGTTCTGTAAAAGTAAGAATCAGAATAATAAGGGTCCAGTACATCATAATCAAAGCCAAGACAAAGGAAAAGGAAAAGTGAATGTGGATGAAATTCAAAGGGAGATGAACAAGATTTGAGTGAAGAGGAGTACAAAAAATGTTGAGGATGGATCCGTACCAGAATCTAGTGCTGACATTCCTTCCGAAAACTAAATAGATGAGCTCTGGCTTAGGGGGAGTCACAAAAGAAAATATTTTCCCCCAGCTAGTCAATTAGTGCCTGAAATTGGCACATGGAAGGTTGCAGACTAAAAGGGCTCTCAGAGAAACATCTAAATAACCCTTGGGAAAGATATGAGAGATCCGCAAGGAATTTGAAGAGGTTAATCATCTGAGATTAATCCAATTTAATAGTCATCCAGTAAGAATAGGATTTTCACAGACATATCCAGTATGATTCAAATTCAAAGTATCTTGATCTGCGGGTAGATCAAATGTTTGGGGAAAGGAGGATAGATTGTCACTAATCATCAAGAAAAACTCTATGTATATCTCAGTGATCCAAAAAAGATCTTTCTCAGAACAAGGAGAGCAAGGCAACCAGAATGACTTAAGTTGCGCTTTTATTGCAATATGGAATTAGAGTTTGCTTAGAGATAAAAGGGTTCATTTTCTCATCATTTGCACATTTACATTAGTGAAAAAGATAAGAAGAGATCTGCAAACAAGTTTGCTTCATTCCTCTCAAGGATCAACCATAGAATTCAAGTCAATCTGCAATCTTTTCAGCCCATTCTGTGAACCCTAAAAGCATAAAAGGTATTTTTTGTTCTTGAAATCTCTCTCTGAATCTTTTGAAAGATGGCTACACCAAATGTTGTGAAGATCACTGATAGACCGCATTCAAAATTCGAGAAACATCCATACAAATCCCTAGAAGTTGATCCCCTAGGCGCCTTTTCTAGCATTCCGCATGGGGTTTTACATGTTGAATTCGTTAGGGCTTACATTCATGCCAATATTGAGGATTTTGGGGAATCTAAGTTGATGGATATATATAACAAGCAGCTAATAGATGAATCATTTGAACTAAAACCTCAGTACAAAGCCATCTGGGACAAGCATTTTGCACAGTACATTCATCTCCCCTGTTTTATAGAAGATGAATGGGTCCGGTATGTTCTGAGTAGATTGCATGACAACTTTATGTGGTTGATGAGACCATTGAAGATAACCAAGGATGCCATTAGGGTAGTTATCAGATTGCACTCATCCAATGGGATACCTACTCTGAAGTCAGTCAAGAATCAGACAGTGAGTGAGGCAACAAGATCAAAATTTGATAAGAGAGCAATGACAATAGAAGATATCACTGATCTAGATATCAAGTTTGCCTCCATCATAATCAGTTACAAGATATATCATTCCAGCAGGGAAAATTTAGTACCCGGAACTACAATTTACACTGGTTATCAAATGCTTAAAGAAAATGCTGACTATGATCTCTGTGAGCTCCTTTTAAACCAACTTTTGGAGAATCTACAGAAGATAAAGAAGGACAAGAAGTACTCTGTCTATTCTTTTATTACATGAATGAGCTACCCAGATCCAGTGGTTGGACGTGGCAAAATGATAGACCAATAGCCATACAAATCAGGGATTATTTGCATGGGCTTCATGATGCCAAGGTACAAAACACAGCTCTGTGGGGTTACTTCAAAAATTTCAAAGCTTGATGTAGGCCAGAGAAAGACTCCCGCAATCATTGGTTGAAAAGTATAAGGATACAATATGCTTTATGTTTGAAACTGATCAGTGCCTAATGGAGGTTGTGGAGCCAAGGATAGTCTGGATCATGCCAATGGGGTATGAAGTAGATGAGAAAATTGTAGAGCTACATGTTTAACACATGCTTAGTCAACCCAAGGATCCTAAGGCAGAAAGGTTTGGAACCTTTGAAGAGTTGAGTGCAAAGATTCATGTGGAACTTAGACAACCGGAGATGAAGAGAAAAGTGAGAAAAGAAGTAGAAAATGTTGCCAAAAGGTATGGCATATCAACAGAGGCACTTGATGCAAACAAAGAGAAGATGGAAAGGGCAGAGAAAGAAAGGGAAGAGATAGAAAAAGAAGGTGCCCCGGTACAAGCCCCCTCGCGGACCAGATCATCCAAAAGCTCTGCACCTGCCACTTCCAAGAGTCAAAAAGCCTCAAAATCAGGAGCTCAGACATCTGGAAAGGGAGAAAAGAGAACCAAGAAAAAGGCAACAAGGTCTTATACAAGCCAAAAGGATGATGAAGAGATAGAATCAAATGAGAAAGTAAAGAAAATGAAGAAGAAAAAGAAAACATTTGATGAACCCTCTATTGAAGAAGGGACATAAGAGTTTGTTGAGAAGCCTACTCTATCCATTGATGATGTAGTCAAAGTAGTCGCTATGGATGGGAATCTATAACCAATAACAAAATTCTATGATGAGTATAATGATACAGATAAAAAGACTTTGGAGGAAGCCATAGTTAAGTATTTGAACATATACAATAAAGCATTTATTGAAATCATCTCTCTAATTCCCAAAAGTTTAGAGAAAGAACTTGAAATGAGAAAGGAAAACACCAAGGCAAAGGACTTAGAAATTAGAGAACAGATAGCCATTCAACTCTATCCTTCAATTACTTTGAAACAAATGGATATGATCTTCAAAGATTGTAAGGATGAGTTCCAGAGTAAGACTAGAATGAATCAGCTTATGCTTGGAAAAACTGACAAGGTGGCAAAAGAAATAGAAGATATCCTCTGGAATGCTTTTAAAAGATTCAATATCCCTATTATAGAGGACCTAGGTAATGAACCCTCTGCCATTGATGAAGAAGAAGAATCTACTGTAAAAAATGGAGAAGAGGAAAAGGAGACAAGTGAAGAGAAAACTAAGGACTTAGATTCCTCTGCTCTGGAAGAGGAAGTTCATGAACAAGTAAACATCTCTCCTCCGGTTTCCCCTACTGACTCTGGATCTAAAGGAGAAGAAAGAATAAAGGAGAAAACCATTCAAGGAGAAGAAGTACAAGAAAAAGAAAAAGGTCAAACAGAGAAAACCATGTCACTGGCAAGAGACACAACAGAAGCAGTCAAAGATTTCTTAACCAAAGAGATGATGGAATTTGATGAACTGGAACTTCTTCAAGGTCCATTCAATTTTGATTCCCTCTCCCCAGTTCAAACCATGAAGCTAGCATCCTTTACTCAAGCAAAGGCAAAAAAAAGACTCCTGAAGTCTCACATGGAAGACTGTGAGCTAATAGAAGCTACATCCGGTGTATTAGAGAAGATCATGCCATCCTTCCAAAATGATATTTCGGCCTCCACATCTAGTAATTTAAAGTCTCTTGTAAATTCTGTTCATATGCATTTTGATTCCTTAGAGAAGTCAGCAGAAGAAAAGGTTCGGAATGAGTTTTTGGAAAAGAGATTCTCTGAAGTACAAGGATTAATAACAAATGATAGGAGAGTTATGGATATTGGAATAAAGACCTTAGAAAATGCTCTTAAACATGGTAGAGATATTTATAAATTTTTTTTATCCTGGCCTAAAGTGACCATGGATATTGAGAAGAAAGTAAAAGAGCAAGAGGATAAACTATTAAGTTTATCTCAAAGTTTTGATCCTCTCTCCTCCTCCATAGTAAATCAAGAGTGTCAGACTATTGCAGTCATAGATGAAATAAAGAAGCTTGAGAAGGAGAAGAAAAATAGAATAAACAAGTTAAGTAAACTTAGAGAGATCATTATCCCTAAGTTAGAGGCCATGCATGAGGCCCTAACTGATGCACAGGCCACAGCCCGGACCAATGATCTGACAGATCTTAAGAAGGCAGAAGATTTTGCATTTCTGTTGAGTGGTCACATCTCAATTTTGGATAGGATGAAGCAAAGTTGGGCAATAGAAGTTGTATAGTTGAAGAATACTTTTGCAGACATACTTAAGTATATGTAAGTACAACTTGTATATATACTTATGGAGATATGTATAGACTATTTTTGGAAATTTTGGTGTGCCGACCCTACCCTTTGCCATTGATGTCAAAGGGGGAGTGAGGAGCAGTGAAAAATGTGGAATCCAGCTAAGGGGCAGCTCTGATAAAGTGTACATTAGAACAGAGCACCAGCCAAGGGGGAGTATAGTGTGACACTTAGTCATTTTTCACTAAATGTTGCCATCAATGCCAAAGGGGGAGATTGTTGGCAAGAGACACAGTATAGCTTCATGAGTGTTGTCATTGATGGCAACAAAGTTCATCCCACCCATCCATAGGACATGGTGTGCCTATACCAGAAGTTAGATTGAAGAGTGTTGCGGTCCGGTAAGTAAGAACAGAGCATGTGGCAAGGCCCGACAGTCAGGTCCGGATATCTCAGAGGAAGAATCTTAGTAAAGTGCAGACTTTAAGAAATCAAGAGGTGTACCTTGACTAATACAATCTAGAGATTGAGCCTCCAATGATGAAAGAGTGAAGAGATATGAGCACCTAAGTGTTGGGTTCCTGTTTGGTAGAATTGACAGAGGAAGAATTAACCGGAAGAGCATCAGACCTTAATCCGGATGAGTTATTGATGGTGATCAAGTTTCTTAAGGTATCATTCATGATTGGCCAACATGATTGATGACTTCTATAAGCATCTCCTTGATACACATCACTTGATAAGTAAGGATTCAGCTAACAGATCTGAGTTTGGGAAAATATTGACTCTTCCGGATGCCAACTAGAAAGGTGTTGAAATCATTGGTGTGGATATATATACCAGATGGATTTGGATATGAAGGTGTGTGTTGTGTGTTGAGTTGTGTGAAAAAAAGTAGAAGAGCAGAGTGAAGATAGTAAGGTAGGTCCGATATGTGACAGGACAGCAGCACCAAAGAAGAGGAAGAATGAACTATAGTAGATCAGTGTACTGATCCTAACCGGAACTGAACTCCAGCATATGTGGATGCTTCTCATTAGTTCAAGTATCTTGTTACTCTCTTTATAAATTGTAGACAGTGAGTCTCTTGTAGGCAATGAGCCTCTTGTGAGCAGTGTGCTCGGGCAGTGAGCCCTAATTGGCAAGGGCCATTTTGTACAATCTTATTCTTTTAACAGAAAATATAATATTGGGTTAATCACCCTGTGGTTTTTTCCTTAACAGGGTTTTCCACGTCAAAATCATTGTGTCATGTGTATTGATGTTATTTCTATTTTCATGGGTATGTTTTCTTAAATTATTTGATGCTGCACTAATTGATCAAAAAGTTAAAGTAATTAAGATAACTGATTCACCCCCCTCTCAGTTATCAACAAATGGCACATGCCAATTAGGGCTTACTGCCCGAGCACACTGCTCACAAGAGGCTTGCTGCCTATAAGAGACACATTGTCTACAAAATAGTAAGTATCACATACATGAACTGGAGTATAGCATCTTCACCATGCTTGAATCAATTCCATTTAAGCCCAAAACTACTACTCTACCATTCGCTGTCCTCCTTGCTACCACACACTCATCTCCACAAGGACACCTTCGAAATGACTTCATAAACCTGTATTTATACAAGACATCAACTTAGGAATAATCATCTAAGTCAGCAAACATCTACAAGATCTTCCGCAAGATGTGTAACTCATCTGGTTGGCCAGTCTCAGGAAGAACATCATCATTCAGAAGTTATTCTTCAATTGCGAGCTCCAACTCCAATGCAGACCAGCAACATGAACTGGACATGATTCAAAGACCTCCATAAGCTTTCCTGAATCACCAGGAACTGTTAGCTGTCGTTGCATGAAAAGATCGACCTGTTAATGCCCGATACAACCACTTGACTTAACAAGCACAAGAGGCAGTTAAGCCCTTGTCACAAACCACCGTAGCCCAGCACTAAACAAGGAGACCAAAGGCCACACCTTGCAACAATCGCCCAGTGCAAATGTGGGGTTTGAACTTGTGACCTCGGCTCTGATACCAATTGTTAGTTGCCATTGCACCAAAAGATCAACCTATTAATGCCAGATACAACCACTTGACTTAACAAGCACGGGAGGTGGTTAAGCCCTTGTCACAAACCACCATAGCACATCACTGAACAAGGAGACCAAGGCCACACCTTGCAACAAGAACATCCACATTTCATATACTTACTGAAATCCTTCTCTCCTTCATCCAGAAACTCAAGAACACAGTTTGTCATTACTGTTACAAAGGAATATATTCTTGCGGACCTTCAAACCATGAACCAATCAAGTTGACACTTCAAAAATACTTCCTTAACACCCTGTCAAATCCGTAGAATAGGATAATGCATTTCTGGATCTCACCAGACCTATCTGTATCACTCTGTCACCTCTTAACACCTACCAAAACTAGTTTTACTGGAGCAGCCACAACTTCTTTAGATCTTCATGTGGACCTCTGAAATCTTTACTAGATCACCTTAAGACACACATCTACAAACCCTTTGAACTGTATCCTCTGATCCTCATCGTATCTTGGACTCTTACCATAATGTCTTCACTGTTGTTCTCTGTTCCTGATTAAGACTAATTTTCTCAATATCCTCAGCACACAGCTCTTCCAATTCTTATCATTAATACAACAGAAGTATGTTGACATCAATGACAACACTGATTAGGCCCATATGTGCAACACCGCTACCCCTGATTCTACTAGTAGAATTATCACCAAATTTTACCACTCCTCCTTCATACCTTTCCAAATCTATGAACTTATTTTTGTCAACTATCATATGGTGGGAGCATCCACTGTTAATGACCCAATCATCCTTTTTGTCAACTTGGGGAGCTAGAGCTCTTTCTACAATTTTATGATTGATAGATTTAGAGGGCATTGGATCTTCTGCCTTGATGGCAATAAACACCCAGTCACTGCCAAATTTGTTTCATGTCTCTGATTCATCATCTGTTACTCCTTCATCATCATCATCCTCATGAACATAGTAACATTTCTTTTGGAACCTTGATTTGTTAGGATTTAGCCTTGAAAATCTTTCTGGACACCTTGAGGCAAAATGACCAATTTTATTGCAGTTAAAACATTTAAAAGGGAATTTCCCCTCATGCTTATCGGATCCTCGTGGCAGTCTTTTAGCAATAAGGGCTTCAAGTTCAGTAGCTTCTACTTCATCTTCTTCCAGGTCTTTTCTTCCTTTTTCATACCATGATAGTCTCTTTGAAGTGTTCTCTCCCAGATCAAACTTTTGTTTTCCTTTTACAGAGGCACTAGCTTTGAATGTAGATCCAGTCTTGGGGGGGCATCTCCAAACTTAGTCAGTTCAAATGCAGCCATTTCACCAACCAATTGATCTCTTGTGATACCTAAAAAGGATCTGAATTCTTCAATAGTAGCAACCTTATATTTGTAAGAATCAGGAAGGGATATGAGAATTTTACCAACAATCTCATCTTCATCCAAGATTCAACTAGCACATCTAATGCCGCAAACAAGCTCATTTACTATTGGCATAAATGTAGTGATATTTTCATCTTCTCTCATCTTCACATTTTTAAAATTTCCTTTCAGACTCTGTAGCTTGGCACATTTAACATACTTGTCTCCTTCATGTAGAAGTTCTAGTCTTTCCCAAATCTCATGAGCAATTTTTTGATCAATAACATTTGTCAGCTCTAAATCAGATAGGGTACTTAGTAGAGCTTCTTTAGTCTAAAGATTGTTTTCAGCATCTCTGATTTCATATATAGTTCTAGGACCATTCTATGGAGGAACATACTTCTTTGAAGCCATGATCCAATACTGCATTCCCATATATTGCAAGTGACATTCCATGCGACTTTTCCAAAGAGTGAAATTGGTTCCGTCAAACCTCAGACTATCCTTCTTGTAGGACGACATCTTGGATCTCCTCAAGTGGTTAAGCTCTTTTAGAGGAACTTGGCTCTGATACCAATTGTTAGATTTAGGACAGACAACTAAAAGGGGGGGTGAATCAGTTGTCCAAAACTTCCTTGCAATTAATCACTTAAATCCTTTTCTTGATTCAGTAGCATAATAATAAATCAATCCTGGAAACATAATGCAACAATTCAAGAGCGGAAACACATTAACACATATGACACCAAGATTTTTAATGTGGAAAACCTGGTTAAGGGAAAAACCACGGGGTGACTAATCCAAGATTGTATTCTCTGTTAAAAGAATAGAAAGAAAAAAATGGCACATGCCAATTAGGGCTCACTTCCCGAGCACACTGCTCACAAGAGGCCCACTGCCTATAGGAGACACACTATCTACAAAATAATAAGTACTACATACTTGAACTGAAGAATAGTATCTTCACCATGCTTGAGTCAATTCCATTTAAGACCAATACTTCTGCCTTGCCTTTCACTCTCCTCCTCTCTACCACACTCTCATCTACACAAGATACATTTGAAATGACTTTACAACTCCTTATTTATATAAGACATCGACTTAGGGATAATCATACAAGTAAACATACATTACAGAGAAAATACATAATTAGAACATGACTAATTACAAAAAGACTTCACACGGATCAACACATTGTCAGCCACACAGATCTGAGACTTCAATCTTCCTTTAGGAACATGCCATTCTTTACAGATCATCTTCAAGATCATCCGCAAGATGTGTAACTCATTTGGTCAGCCTGACTTGGGAAGAACATCATCGTCTGGAAGTAATTCTTGAATTATGAGCTCAATCTTCAATGCGGACCACCAATAGGAACTGGATACAATCTAAAGACCTCCACAAGCTAACCTGAATCACCAAGAACATCCACACTACTTTTGCTTACTAAAATCATTCTTTCCTTCATCTGGAACCTCAAGAACATAGTCTGTCATCACTGTCATATTGGAATAGATGCTTGCGGACCTCCAAACCATGAACCAATTGAGTTGTCAATTCACATTGACTTCTTAAACACTCCACCAAATCTACAGAACAAGATATTTCATTTTTGGATCTCACCAGACCTATCTGTGTCACTCTATCACCTCTAAACATCTACTAGAACCAGTTTTACTTAAGTGGCGATAACTTCTTCAGATCTTCATGTGGACCTCTAAATTCTTTACTGGATTATCTTAAGACACATATCTACAAACCCTTTGATGCGTAACCTCTGATCTTCATCTTAGCTGGGATCTTTACCTCACTGTCTTCACTATTCTTCTATGTTCCTGATAGGACTAATTTTCTCAATATCCTTAGTATACAGCTCATCCAATCCTTATCATGAATGCAACAGGAGTATGTTGACATCAATGACAACACCAGTTAGGCCCATACTTGCAACAGGGTACCTCACTAGGCCTAGTAGTCAGGACCCATCTCTTCTTGTACCTACTTAAGTTATGCTTAAGGGGGTGTCAGTGCTAAAATTTATTATATATTACTTATTCTAAGTAATATAATTAGTACATGGCTTTTAGCCACCTTAGGTGGCTAGGTGTCAACTTGGAGGGTTTGACACAACTCTCCAAGCTATGTGTCAAAATCCTTTTGCCACTTGGTGAGTGGAGTGATGAAGTTGACTCCTAAGTCAACTCAACCTCCTCACTCATCCTCACCTATTTGTACTTGCCTTTTTGGCTATTATTCATGGTGGATGTGGTGGATTTGGCTTGCATATAATTTCTTTGTTGTGATTTCCAATCTTTGTGCTTGTGTTTTTATCTCCCTGATTCTGAAGTTCTCACAGACTTCAACATTCAACTAGAGGTGGAAGAAGAGTGTTGACATGTATTTTTGTAGAGTTGTGTCGAACACTCCAAGTCAACACACAACTTACATAAGTAGGCTTACTACATGTGTATTTTACCTATGTGAGGTAAATAGGATAGGTAAAATATACACTAACACCCCCCTTATGCATACTGTAGGTAGGTACAAGAAGAGATGGGTCCTAGATACTAGGCCTGTTGTGGTTCCCATGTACAGAGTAATCTCTTGTGAAGTGGAGAAAGGTAGAAAACCCTATGGGAAAAAACTACCCTCCAAAAAAGAGAAAAGATGCATAAAAATTATACAAATGAAGAAGTAATACTTCTTTCACTAAGTATAATATATGTTTCCCCCAATAAGAGAGAAAATAATAGGTCTATGAGACCCCCCATAATACATGTCCTATTGCAGTGAGGCTGAATAGTCGACAAAGGATGCAAATGTATATCCAAGAATGTTGAACAATGTTCCTTCCCTTAGGAAGCAATAAAACCAACTAAAGATGGATGATATCTTCCGATGCTAGAAGATGCATGTATGATTCTGACTCATGTTAAAGCTGATCCAAGGATGATGATGTGCATTTTGACGTCTTCAAAGAATGCTCAGGTATCTCTGTGTCAAAGATGAAGGATTCCATAATCAAATTAGGTGCATGCCTAATAGATGAAGATGATTTATTAAACAAATGTGCATTCTTATGTAATTTATTATTTTAAACCATGGATTTATATATTCCAAGTTTAAAATGTATAAATTTTATGCATTTAACATTTCAGTGTACAAGTAATTAAATTTATATTTCTTTTTTGTAACTGTGGATCTAGTTCAAGTAAATACTCATAAGGAATATGAGTTTTTAGTGGAACATTTTTTGCAAAAAAATCCCCACCCCAAAACCCCCCAACCTCACCTACCCAAAGTCTCCCAATGCCCCTCACCTTGAAACCCACCCCCACAAACCACCACCCCATCCATCTAATGAGGCTCACTTGTGAGAAATTATAAATGACACCATAAGCACATTATAGGAAAAAAATTAATTTTATCCAAAATGAGCCAAACATGCTCCCACATGTTGCATAGTTTGCATCTTAGATTCAAACCATTGTTTATTCTGTGAGATCAATTGGTGCATCTATCTAGATAGAATTTTTCTTTGGAGAACCGAGAGGAGGCAATTCTATTCATATGGACTATCATATAAACAAATCTTTGATTTATGTATGACCAAGCATACCCTAGCCCTATATTTTATTGACCCTTCAACAAACCAACCCATCCCTCCAAATAAAAGAAAGTTATTTAAATGGTGTGGGCATCCTCAAATAGCAACAAACTTTTGGGAGAAATTCTAGATGGTATTTGACTATTCACCACATGGCAATTCTGAGGTGCTTTTATATTTTTTTAGAAAATTATGGGATAATTTTGAAATGGGTTTAAAACCTAATTATTTTGACTTCAAATCATTCCAAGGCATTAGTTGTGGCATGCCACAAAATAGGCTAGGGGCACGTGTCAATCCAAATCAATATGTTCACCCTCCACCCATTGTTGCTCCTTCAACTACTATTCCTAAACAGTTTCACCAATAGGTAGTGGTACCATCAATCGAGGCATTGAGCACACTCTCAAGAAAATTAACTAAACAAGCTATCCTCCTAGAAACTAAAGTTAATGCTAGAGATCATCGAGGAGATTCCTAGCACCTCACTCATTTTGACACCAATGTGATCTACATCCCATTTTTGTCATAATTGTAATCACCCATATTTTGGTCCTACTAGTGCATCTACAATGGGGCCTATAGTAGAGGAGGACTCTTTCTTATCTACACTATTCACTCCTATAGAGTTATACCACATTTTATGTACATGCTAATGTACATATTAAAATTAATAAATATAGACCTATTTAAAAATATCAATTATCAATTTGTTTAGTGAATTATATATTATGTTGTTTGGTGTATATGACTTACGCAACCACAACATCTTAGTTAGATCATTTTGTGTTGATGGCCATATGACTTGGCACACCTTATATAGTAGACCAATAAATTTCCCTTAACCATATAGAGTTCATTATTTATGTTTAATTAGTTTCTTAAAATTAGATACATTTTAATAATTATGTAATAATTCAAATGTGAATCATTTTTACAAAAGCTGGGAGGTCCAACACTTCCATGTTAGACTAACTAGAAGATGTGGTGAGTGCTACTTCAACATCAACTACTATGCCCAAGTCATAGTTGGTGTGTAGTTGAAAACTACATTTCTACTTTAAATTCACTTGAAGTATAATTTTGTAATTTTAAATTCATCAAGTTGAAAATATAAATAGGTACATATATGTAGGATCATAGCACTATTTGGGCAGCAAGAGGCCATACCATTGCTGATCCTAGACAAATTTGTGAAGTCATCCATAGCATTTCAGGTCATACTAGTAAATCCTATGCAATTTCTAGGTATTTTATGGTTGCATTTTGTAAATACTCTAGCCTAATTTATTTTTTATTTAAATATAGGAATTAGCAACTAAGACTTTTTGTACACAATTGATAGCTATACTAGGATAGTAGGAGGTGGGAGATGATGAGCACCATGTAGTATGCATGCACACAAGTCTAGATTTAATACATAATTTCATTGTTTTATTCTAAATATTTGATTTAAATAATATGCGTGGAATTTTGACATTTATTATTTGAAGCTTCTTTTTCTTGTACAACGTGAGCCACCATCTATTTCACATGGAACCAAGATGCCTCTTCAATTTGATGATGATAAAACTTAGTGTGTAATTTTACATTTATCTCATGGACTGTGAAATTTATTTCATGGACTATGACTATTTTAGTATGTATTTCATTGACTGTAACTATTTCAATATTTTTCATAGACTATTTCAATATTTATCTCATAGACTATTTTAGTATCTATTTCATATACTACCTCAATATTTATTTCATAGACTATTTCAATATTTATTGAATGGACTATGTATATATATGTTTTTATTTCATAGACTATTTACTTAAAATCACACATCTAATTATAAAATTGCAAGCCCTAATTCTAATTATAAGATGAAATTACAATTACATGCCCTAATTGCAAGTCCTAATTTTAATTCTAGGTCAAAATTACAATTTAATGTCCTAATTACAAGTCCTAATTCTAAGTCTAAGTCAAAATTATAATTTCATGTCCTAATTGTAAGCCCTAATTCTAATGTGATAGTAAAAATTACAATTAAACATTAAAGTCCTAATTGCAAGTTTTAATTATAATTCTAAAATAAAATTATAATTAAATGTCCTAATTGAATGTCCTAATTCAAATGGGCCATTATATAAATGTTATAATAAATATAAGAAAAAAAAGTTTGTAACAAATATAGATAAAAAGTTGAATTGTGAACTTAAATGTAGAATTTTATTTTTTTATTCACACCATTGATCGGTTTGCTTAAATTGTACTATATTCAATGGGTTAGAGTAAGTAAATTTAGAGAAGAAAAACCTAAAGTTGTGTGGAACACACTAGGATACTAAGAGGGGGGAATAAATCAGTATCTAAACAAAGTTCAAATCCTTTGGAGAAAATTAAAACTTAAGCATTACAACATCAACATAAACATGAAATATCAACACATAACACCAGATATATGTGGAAAACCCAAGAAGGGAAAAACCATAGTGAGGATTACCTCACAATATATGAAGCTCAAAATTACAACTTTATTTTAGGGATACAACCCTAGGAAGCTACTAATCCCTATTGACTTTGTTGTAGGGCTACAACCCAAGGAAGCTACTACTCCTTGAAGACTTTGATTTAGGTTCACTCCCAAGGAAGCTACAACTCCCTGAAGACTTTGTTTTATGGTCACTCCCAAGGAAACAACTACTCCATGAACATAGAACAAACATAGAAATGATTACAGTATGACAGTCCTTCTGTTAGAATCTGAAAATATTAATAACCCAGAAAACTAGTGCAAATGAATAGATATCTAAACTATGAATGCAAATGATGCAAAATCAAAATAGCAACATAGAGTCAGTCTCCAAAAGAGTAATGCAAATGCTAGAAGCAAAATAGCATTAAGAGGATGCAAAAGCAAAAGATACAAAATACAAGCTAGGTAGCATGCTTATATAGACTAGGAAGAGGGAGGAGGTGGCAACACCGACCAATGAGGAGCAACCATCTATCAGACTAAAAATAGCAAAGTATCTTCCCAAGATAGCTAATAGATGCTCACATGTAGGAAGGTGACACCTTGCAACCACTCACCTAATAAGACATGCTTTATTAACCTAAGCGAGATTGATAGAAGTGTAGGAAAAAGCTAGGAATATAGGGAAAAATAAATAACCCAACTAGGAAATAAAAACCTACACCAACATCCCCCCATAAGTGAAGCTTAGGTGGATGAAGAAATGGGTCTCGGCAAATCAAGCCTAATGAGGTACCCATGTACATAAAATTCCCCCCAAAGAGAGAGAAAAGAGACCCCCCCCAAAGTAGAGAGAGTTGGGACTCTGAGGGAGAGGAAAAAGCCCCCTAGAAGATGAAGCATCTTGCACCCCCAGCAAAGCTCGCAAATGAAGGAACTTGCTCTCAGTGAAGGGTTTGGTGAAGATATCAGCAACTTGCTTGGATGTCAGACAGTAGCGAAGGTCAATGACATGGCCATGGATGAGCTCCCAGATGTAGTGCATGTGGACCTCTATGTGTTTGGTCCACTGATGATGGACCAGATTCTGTGAGATCTGAATGGCACTCTAGTTGTCAAAAAATATGACTGATGGCTGTCTGATCTAGATACCAAACTCAGTGAGAAGATTCTAAAGCCAAATGCCCTCAGTAGCGGCATTCACAGCCCCCCGATACTCGGCCTCAGTAGAAGATAAAGAAATAGCAGATTGCTTCTTGCTTGACCAACAAATAAGACCTGAACCAAGTGAGAAGCTATAACCTAAAGTAGACTTGCGATCCTGAGAATCGCCCACCCAATCTGAATCTGTGTAGCCCACCATGTCAAGCTCAATGCCTGCTGCATAGTGAATCCCAAAATTGTGAGTACCCTGAATGTAGTGAAGGATCTGCTTGGCTGCTTTCCAATGCATCTCATGAGGCTCTTGCAAGAATCGAGAGACCATGCCTACATCACATGAAATGTCAGGTCTCGTATGAGTCAGATAAATGAGACTCCCAAAAAGCTATCGGTACAAAGTGCCATCAACAAGTGGAGAAGAACACTAAGCCTCAAGTTTGAATCCAGAAAGGAAGGGAGTCAGAGCAGGCTTACAGTTAGCCATATGAAACCTCGAGAGCAAATCTTGAGCATACTTGGACTGTGTGATGGTGATCTCAGAAGAAGACTGGTAGATCTCAATCCTGAGAAAGTAATGCAACAATCCCAAGTCAGTCATCAAAAACCTATCATGAAGGGCAGTTTTGATAGCCCCAATGGTGGATGAAGAACTCCCTGTGATCAACAAGTCATCAACATATAGAACCAGAAATAGGAGTGAATCATCCTGCTGCAGAATGTAGACATTGGGATCAGAATGGCACCAAGTGAACCCGATTGATAGAAGGAAGGAGTCCATCTTGGCATACCAGGCCCGAAGAGCCTGTTTGAGGCCATAGAGAGACTTCTGAAGATGGCACACAAGTGAAGAATCCTGAAGGAACCCCTGTGGCTGCTCCATGTAGATCTCCTCCTGAAGATCACCATGAAGAAAAGCACTCTTCACATCCATCTGGTGTACTTTCCAACGATTAGCTGTAGCAATGGCAAGAACAAGTTGGATGGAATTCATTCAGGCAACTGGTGTAAAAGTCTTAGAGTAGTCAATCCCAGGAACCTGGGAGAATCCTTTGGTGACCAAGCGAGCCTTATGCTTGTCAACCAACCCATCTGTTGCAAATTTTGTTTGATAGATCCACTTACATTGAACAAGTTTTCTTCCCTTAGGAAGAGGGACAAGATCCCAAGTGTGGTTCCTCATCAAGGAACTATACTCCTCCTGCATAGCAGTATCCCACTCAGGAATACCAGAAGCCTCATGAAAAGACTATGGATCTGAGGTAGTAGCAATGAAGACATGTGGAGCATCCTAGAACTGTGAATGAGTCTGCCTAGTGTCTGATGGATCCCCAACCCAATCACCTGCAGACTGTAAGGTCTGTGTAGCCCAAAGTGGACCGGAAGATGGAGAATCTGGAGGAGAATCATCAACCTCTGAATGATGACTAGGAGAGGAAGGAGGTGAGTCCTCTGAATCGCTCTCTGCATCGGAAGTGGAGGTAGAAGACTGCTCAGGTGAATCTGACTCATCAGAAGATCTGTCATGTATCCCAAGTGACTACAATGTCAAAGTAGGAGTTGGAGAAGTGATAGAAAGTGAGCTCAAAGAGCCCTCCTCAAACTGAACACTACTCTCAATGAACAACTCATGTGTAGTAGGGTGGAGCAACTGATAACCCTTAACACCATTAGGATAACCTACAAATATGCAAGGTCTACTCTGCGGACCCAAGGCCTTGCGTTTCTCTATAGGAATGTGGGCCCATGCAGGAGAACCAAAAATTCAAAAGTGCTTAACTGATGGTTTCTGACAGCTTCAAGCTTCAAAAGGAGTGACTCCCTTTAAGGTTCGATGAGGAACACGGTTTTGGATATAACAAGCACAGTTAATGGCCTCTGCCCAATACCGTGGTGCAAGAGATCTGGAGTGAATCATGTAGTTCACCATTTCCTTCAAGGACCTATTCTTCTGTTCTACAACAACATTCTGCTAAGGACTGTATGGAACTGAATGCTACAAATCAATCCCCTCTAAAGTGCAAAACCTCTCAAACCGATGGTTGACATACTCACCACCATTGTTAGTGTGCAAAACTTTGATGGCTTTCCCAGATTGCTTCTCTACAAAAGTCTTGAAGTCCTGGAAGTTATCAAATACCTCAGACTTCTATTTAAGAAAGTACACCCATGTATATCGAGAAAAGTCATCAATGAATGTGAGGACATATCTAGCCCTACTGAAAGAAGGATGCTGAAATGGACCAACCAAATCACTATGAACTAACTCCAGTATCTGTGAAGCTCTCCATGCCTTACCTTTGTCAAACTTTTCCTTAGGATGCTTACCAAGAATGCAACCTTGGCAAACACCACCTGAAAACTGAACTGAAGGCAACTCTATGACCATGCTTTGCTGGTTGCGCTACTGCAAGTAGCGGAAGTTAAGATGGCCAAACCGCTCATGCCATAATCTACTCACATCATTAGAATGAATGAGCAAAATAGTTGAAGGAGTATCAGGAACAAAGTGAGAAAATAGATAGAGTCGTGACTGATGATCTGCTCTCCTAACTGCAACTGTAGAACCACTGTGCAACTCATGAATCTCCACTGAATCAGGAGTGAACTCAACCCGCTTGCCTGAACCTGTGTGAGTGATCTGGTATACTGATAGGAGATTAGTTGATAATGAGGGCACACAAAGAACATCATGGAATGTGCCATCCCCCACATCAATAGACCCTCTCCCACACACCTCAACAGGAGTGTCATCACCCATCAAAATAGAAGGCATAGTACACGGCTCCAAAGATGCAAGTTCTTCCTTAGAAGAAGCCATGTGGTGCGAAGCAGCCAAATCAAGAACCCAAGTGGATGGTGAAGAAGCAACTGCAACAAGAGCCTTGCCCTTTCCTTTCCCCTTGCTATTTTCTTTTGCCTTATTAGACCCCTCATTAGAACTCTGTTTGACAGATTCAGGAACACTGATATTATTCTTCTCAAGAATGTGTGTTAAGTGATCACTTTGTTTCTTCAGACATTTATGTTCATCATGACCAGGTCTTTTACAATAGGCACATTGGACCCTCTCTTTCTTAGGCTTGTCACCCTTAGAATATTGGGTCTCATTAGTTGCTTTTGAAGAAACCGTTATCTGATCCTTCTTCTCCTTGCTATTTTTTTGTTTCTTATCCTTACTATTGTTGTTACTACTTGGTCCTTTCTATTCTTTTGTGCCTTGGTTGGCAGCCAAGGCATGTGACTTGGAGGACTTAAGAGTGCCCATCTAGATTAGCTTGTCCTGTTCCCGAGTGAGATTGACAGCAAAATCATCTAAAGATGGCATGGTGAATTGAGTACCAAGTGCACCCTTAGTAGCATAGAAAGTAGAAACAAACACAGAATATTCTGAACTTAGCTTAGAGAGAATACTAAGAATTAGTTGTTCATATTTCTTTTCAATTCCACATTGTTTTAACTGCAGCCTTAGTGATTTCAATTTAGTGAAAAAATCTTGGATTGTGTTGAAATTGCCTGGACTTAAACTAATTAGTTCATTTTCTAACATATGACCCCTCATTGAATCTTGTGTGCCAAATAGTGTTTCTAGCTTTGTCCAGATTTCATTTAGCGTATTCAAAGACTCAATGTGAAAGAGAAAATCAGGAGAAACAGACAAACACAATGTTCCATATGCCTCATCACATTTGTTAAACCACTTAGGCTTATCTTCATCTTTAGTAGGTTCAGTTTCAAGTCCCATAGTTATCCTATTTAATCCAGCTTTCCTTAAGTGAATTGTCATGCGTGATTTCCACTCAAAGTAATTGTATGGAGTTAGGATAGGCAGATTTGTTTGATCCATGAGAAGAAGTGTCAAAAAGAAGAGAACCCAACCAAGACAACCCCCCCTTTTCACTCAATCAAAGAACCCCCCCCAAGAAAATATGATTTGGCACTTTATATAAGTGCATTTACAACTACCACTAGCAATAAATACTAAGTGGTGTTGATTTCAATTCATTACAAAACCCTCATGAAGAGCATTTCCTGAAAATACAACTTTGGCATAATATCCAGATAAATAAACAACACCACTGTGATCTACTCGCAAAATCATGCACCTTCAAACAAAGAATCGCCTCGATACGAGGTTGTATGTGAAAGCTATGATCCTCCGAAGTTCCCAAAATGAGAACCGTGCAATGTCACGACTAAGAATCTACAATTTCTAAAAAATATTGGCATCAAAATAAAAAAATGTCTGCACTAGTGCATAGAGCATGAAAAAATAGCCAAAATGAAAAAATAATTTATGGGAAAAGGAGTCTGTATGATCAAGAATGGAGCATTTGAAAACTACCTTCAAAACTACAACTGCTAATGGAGAGGGGTCCTGCTGTAGCTTTCTAAACATGTTTCTATAAAATATACAAACTACATGCAAAAATAGAAAGATACCCAGATGGTGTTTCTGTGCTACAAACAAAACTTAGAAGGCATTTTTCTTGCAAATGCACAGAAGATGTTGCTCCAGTGTAAACAGAACACCTTTAGCTACAAAAAAATGACCCCAGTAACCAAAAAATGATATGCAAAGGCTGAATCAGACGCTGGAACCTGCAATATTGATTCAAAGGACCAAATATGCAAGCTGGTTGTCATATTTGAGCTCAAAACCCCAGTTCCGCAACTGTGTATGACGATCTTTGATTTTGGTGAAACGAAAGCCAAATATGACTTTCTCAAGCCTCCTAGACGCATTGGAACAACTAGAAATGCTGCTAGTATAACCAGAAATACTGTAATTAGCTAGATTTCTTAAAACACATGTTCAAACCCCAGTGATTAAAAAAGTTTCCGTCAAACTTTTCTGATTCTCAAGATCATCTGAAGAGCAAGAGAAGAGCATACTAGGTTTTTTAAAAAATTGAAATAAGATTTATTAGCCCCCCCTAAATCTCTCAACTATGGAAACTAAAATCTACTCTTGCACATAGAATAGCTCTGATACCATGTTAGAATCTAAAAATATTAATAACCAAGAAAATTAGTGCAAACGAATAGATATCTAAACTATGAATGCAAATGATGCGAAATCAAAATAGCAACATAGAGTCAGTCTCGAAGAGAGTAATACAAATGCTAGAAGAAAAATAGCATTAAGAGGATGTAAAAGCAAAAGATACAAAATATAAGCCAGGTAGCATGCTTATATAGACTAGGAAGAGGGAGGAGGTGGCAACACCGACCAATGAGGAGCAACCATCTATCAGACTAAAGATAGCAAAGTATCTTCTTAAGATAGCTAATGGATGCTCACATGTAGGAAGGTGACACCTCATAACCACTCACCTAATAAGAAATGCTTTATTAACCTAAGCGAGATTAATAGAAGTGTAGGAAAAACCTAGGAATATAGGGAAAAATAAATAACCCAACTAGGAAATAAAAACCTACACTAACACCTACTATCTAAAAACTGACATTGAAGAACACACCTTTGATTATTGCAATTTGTCTTCTTCTAATGATTTGATCAATTAGGAACACTCTTTACTTCTCTCCTGTCACAAAAATGTCTTCAAGATGAATCAAGATAGCCTCTAACACTTCTTCTCTTTCTCCTTTATTCGCACATCACAATGCATATGATATACATACTCTGCTCTTCACCTTTTCATATTTTGATTTCTGCAATCATACCTTACCTAGACCAACAAGGTTTACAATATATACATCACATTACATTGATTTCATTACAAGTTAGATAGAGATCACAACATGAAACATGCATAGGGAAAGACCTATCATGAACAACACACTACTCCAAAAGAAAACACACATCTTGTGAATCCCAATACATTCTTAGTCTGGTCCTAAACATCCTTCATAGCATCATTCTTCAAGGAATAACATCTGCATGCTTCACAAATTTGAATTAGGTAACTCTTAAGAAATAACACATGAAGCTTGTAGTACAACAATCATTTCAACTTGGTGGTACTCATGAGAGATTGAACATTTCTTGCACTTCTTCTAGATGAGTCGATAGGACCTATACAACATCTCTAAACATTCCTTGAACTCTGTACAGCAAGAATATGGTGTCACATACCTTCAATATTTTTCAGTCAACTAGACGAAGGCATAACCTAGCAATATCATCATTCCAGACCACAACCAGTTCTAGAGAGAGAAGAAAACCACATTACAGAGAAACAGGAAACAACATAAGATCATTAGGACCATCTACATTAGTCAATGTATCATTTCAAGCTATAGAAAGTTGGCACACATCATCAACATATGTCTTGAGAATGGCTAAGCATCCAGAACTGTCTATATCACAACTACCATTTGAAAACTAAGCTTGCGAACCTCCAAAACACCAGAAACTCATATGGATGCACTCATACATTGTTGTGAAAATATCCTCACAACTGTATAGCCATATCTATTTTGTAGAGGAATGCAGAGCATTCCAAATAGTCTTCATCATCTCTTGACTCTACCAGAGCATAGGCTAGAAATCTATCTTTCATAACATTCACTGTGGAAGGAAAAATTATTTGAAACTTTAGATTTAGCACCTTTACATCATACTAAACTTAACTTCTGAACTGTATGACCATATCTTCAAATGCAAAGGAATGCAGAGCATTTTACCAAATAGTCTTTCAGGCAACTCTCTATGGTAGAAACCTTCACAAACTTTTAGATGCCAAAAACTTCATATAATGGTACATACATCCTTAGGAAGAATAGGAAGTATCATACAAAATGCCACAGATCATCAACAACATCTTCTCATCCTCATCATAGGTTAATATATCATCATTCATTTTAGTGCTTCTAATTCCCATCTTAATCATTCATCTAGAAATAATCTTTGTTGACAACAAGCATGCTCAAAACAAGTTTACTTGACATTGATTAGGGCATGAGATCCAAACATGAACATTAGCAACCCACTATGAACATCAACAACATCATTGAATATCAAAAACCCTGAACATCATCACCTCTATATCTCACTACATCTTTGTTACCATACTGATATATCATCATCACAAACTAAGTAGTGACCTTACTCTAAGTGTTCACATTAATGATAAAACAATGACAACATAAATTGCCAACAATCTCCCCCTTTGTCATTGATGGAAACACATACTCTTTCTTAGATGTTCATTTCTCTCTCCCCCTTTGACATCAAGGACAAAGGGAAACTACTCCTTTCCCTTAGGGTACAAACATTTCCCCATAAGATGCACATTTTCTTATCTTTCTCCTCCTCTGATGTTCATACATTATTTCTTGAAACAACTCAGGGCTCCCCTATCAGTAAAAACTACCACTTGCTCCCCATGAGAGGTAGCCAAGATTAGTCTAGAAAAAAAAATGTAACATGAACACCCCCTAGACAGATGCACCACTATGCATCTAGCAAGAAGAAGGAGGCACAATTACCCCAAACCTTTTCCAAAGATCTTAAAAAGTGTCCTTTGCAAGAGCCTTTATGAAAATATTTACAATCTGATCCTTTGTTGGAACGTATTCCAACTTCACTTCCTTATCTGCAACCTTCTCTCTGAAAAAGTGATAAATGGTTGCTACATGCTTGGTTCTAGAATGCACCACTCAATTTTTGGATATATTGATAGCACTTGTATTGTCACATAAAATAGGAATAGACTCATCATATAGTACCTTGATATCCTTTAGGGTTTACTTCATCGACAACACTTGTGTACAATAGGATGCTGCTACAATATACTTTGCCTCTGTAGTTGATAAGGACACTAAATCTTGATTCTTGCTCTACCATGAAACCAATCTACTTCCTAAAAAGAAAGCACCAACACTTGTACTTCTTCTATCATCAACACAACTAGCCCAATCAACATCAATGTAGGTAGTCAGATTAAAGTCATTACCTCTTGGATACCATAAACCATAATCTGGAGTTCCCTTCTAGTATCTGAATACTCTTTCCATTTCCTTCTCATGTGTTTGCTTGGGATTAGTTTGATATCTGGCAACCACACATATTTCATGCATACTATCAAGCCTAGAAGCAGTCAAGTACAACAATCCTCTAATCATAGATCTATAGGAAGTGTAATCAACCTTTGGAGACTCATCATATTTGCTCAAGTGACAACTAGTAACCATAGGAGTACTTACTAGCTTAGTGTCCTCCATACCAAATTTGTTCAACATCTCTTTGACATACTTAGCTTAATTAATAAAGATACCAGGATTTAACTGAGCAATTTGAAGTCCAAGGAAGAAAGACATCTCACCAATCATAGATATCTCGAACTCTTTTTGCATCTCCTCTGCAAACCTTTTACACATATCATCATATCCACCAAAGATGATGTCATCAACATATACTACAACTATCAATATCATATCTCCTTCTTCCTTGATGTAAAGATTGCTATCTGTAGTACCCTTCTTGAAGCCTTGCTAAAGTAAGTACTTATCCAGCCTAGAATACCAAGCTCTAGGTGCTTGCTTGAGACCATACAAAGCTTTCTTAAGTCTGCACACCATGTCTAGATCTTCTGATATCTGGTAACCATCTATTTGCTCAATGTAAACCTCTTCCTCTAGATCACCATTCAAAAATGCTAACTTTACATACATCTGACATACCTTGAAGTTCTTATGAGCAGCAAGAGCAAGAAACATCTTGATTGCCTCCATTCTGGCTACCAGAGAAAATGTCTCCCCAAAATCAATGCCTTCAACTTGAGAATAGCCCTTACAGAACAATCTTGCTTTGTTCCTCACAACTTCACCATCTCCATTCAGCTTGTTCCAGAACACCCACTTTGTTCCTATAACATTCTTATTTGCTGGTTTGGGAACCAATTCCCAAGTCTGATTTTTCTCTATCTGATTCAATTCTTCTTCCATTGCTTTTATCCATTCATCATCTTTGCTAGTATCAATAAAGGTTTTGGTCTCTACCTTTGATAATAAACACAAGTTTACTTGCTCATGTGCATGTTGTGTGGTCTCACAAAATGCCCCATTTTGCCTTAGAAAAATAGAGACCCAACTTTTGCTTTGCTTGTGTGTTTTCTCGCTTTGGGCGGTATGGTAAAATGTCAAGCACTGATCCAAGGTCAAAAGTCAAGTTTAGTAAATTTCCTAGAAAAGGTCACCATTGGATAGAGAATTGAATTTTGAGCAACTTTTCCTTTTAAATAGAAATAAAGAAGTTATGCTTGGTCAAAGTTTTGGTTTTTATACTTGGTTAAAAAAATAAATCAAAGGTTATTGGAAAAATCCTAAAAGGAAAAAACTTAGAATATTTCTAGAAGTTAGGGAGTTCGGCATTTCACTGATTCCCCAACTTAGTGATAAAGGAGAGAAAAGTCAAGCTATTTTGGTTCTAGTATTCCCCATATTGCCGATAAGGAAAACTTAAGAGGAAAACCTTAGAATATCCTAGGAGTTAGCAAATACAGCTTTTAGCTAGTTTGCCAACAAAGAAGCTACAATGGTTGGGTTCAAGATTTTGTGAAATCTCTAGCAAGAAAGCTATAATGAAAGTAAAGTTCACATTTTCAAACTTTTGCCAACAAAAGAATGCACCAAGGCCAAGTTCGGATTTATGAGCTTTTGTCGATAAAGAAGTGTTAAAGGGCAAAGTTCATATTTTCAAACTTTTGTTGATTGAAGAATTTCGTTAAGTCAAAGGGGAAGCCAAGAAAACATTGATTGGGGAAACTTATTTTTTAAAAGTAGTTTGAAAGTTAGCGATTTTCCCAATTTACAAATAGAAGGAAAAAAGGCCAATAACAAGGCCAAGTTCATAATTTTGCACTATTGCCAATAAACAAAGGATAAGCAAGGAAAAGTTCTTAATTTTACACTTTTGCCAATATAAAGGCAAAGTTCATATTTTTGAGCTTTTCCTAATAAACTAACAATAAGAACATAGGCAAAGTTTGAAAAGTCAAACTCTTACTAATAAGAAAGTGAAAAGGCAAGGATCTTAACATCGAACTTTTCTCGATAATGAAAAGAGGGCAAAGTTCATAATTTTCAACTTTTGTCGATATAAGGCAAAGAGGCCAAATAGTTCATAAAAGTTTGAAATCTCTAATAAACAAGATAAATGGACTATAATTCAAGAAAATTAGAAATCTCTGACAAGAATGATAGTTCGTTAAGGTGACTTTTTGCCAATAGAGAGATTTAGAACCATGGTTCATAAAAGCATACATTTTCTAATAAGTGCATCAAAAGGCAAGATTATGAAAGCGTAAAAGCCATGATGCTTTATGGACATTTTAAGCTTTATTTAAAAGAACAAATTCATCATAGTAAATGTCATGATATTTGGAGCAATTTGAAGGAAATTAAAAGAGATTAAATGTGAACTGTAACTGATTCCATGACGCAATTAACAAGGAATTCACCTCAGTTCTAGCATGATAAAGAAGTAAGGTCTTGATAAGAAGGTATGGATAAGACCAAGATACAGGTATGAATAAAACCATGCCTTTCTTGATATTTTCATGGGCACATTATAATTTTATACAGGTAAAGGTTGAATTTCAATTATTAAGCTAAATTCCTAGTATTTATATACTGTTTTAATTCACATAGGGGAAACTCAAAGTAATAAACATACTAAATAATGGATGTTTGTTTGTTGTAGGGTGATGAAACTAGATGAATCAAAGACTATAGCGTGCAGAAGATGTTTTTGCTGCTGCAAGGTGAAAGGCTAGATTCTAGAGAGGAGAGCTAAACTCGATGAATTGCAGCAAAACAAGGGGTGCGTGAATAGGAACTGGAGGAAAAGGAGGAGGTAGAGAACTTGATTAACTATACTCAAGGATACTGAGTCAAAGATGCTGGAAAAATTCTTTTGCCAACTGTATTACACAGAATGATTTCCTATTGGCAATCACGTGCCACAAATCCTGACCGTTGATTATTCTGAGTGATTCTTGATCGTTCGATCAATTGTAACTATTTTTTGGATTTTGTTCTATAAAAGGACCATGACTATTTTATTGTAAGGGAGATTGAATTATTGAAACTAAATGAGACTAAATTATTCCAATTTTGAGCACTAAGTTTGTGATTTTTTGCAACTTTATGAATTCTCTCTATAGGTCCTTTCTCAAGATCATTGTAAATGTGTATGTTCTTTGCATATTGAATTAAAGTGAAGCTGTAGATTACTTCCTGATTGTAAATCATGCATATTCTTCTAGTTGATTTTTGGATGTGATTGTGAATTGTTGCATCCTCTTGGAGTGCTTTCAAGTAATTGCATATTGTTATCAATTATCCTCTAAAGATTTATGTTGATCATACATAGCTATGGAACATCTTGGTGAAGTATGGTTTAGTTTGCTTCTTTTAATTATAGTATTAGAATATGTATATGGATCATTGGCAAAAATTTACTAAATTTTAGGATTTCAATTTCTAAACCTTTTAGTTTTAGTTTCAATTTCATGGACAATCATAAATAATTGCAAATACTGATAAATCATAAGCAAATATAGTAGATATATGCTCAATACATCTAGAGCATATGCAGTAAATAAATGCAAATATTGATGCATTTGAGTGGTATATAGTGACTATATGCTAAATAATGACTTATCCTAAACATATACAATAGAGAAGTGTGAATACTAGTCCATTTCATGCAAATTGTCATAAATATTAGTGAATTGTATCTTTTCAACACATTCTTTAGGAAAATTGAAGGTGCAGAAGTAAAGTTTAGTTCAGACAGAGATAATATTAGAAGAACTAATTAAAATTGGAAATATCTTTATAATTAGTTTAAATTAGGGATAGATTCAAGAGAATTACTTAGAATTAGAAACAAATTCATATAAATTTATGCAAAGCTTGACTGAACATTGTAAAATTTAACATAATTATTGAAGATTTATGCAGAAATAGGTATTTTGGATAGGAAATTGGTAAATATTGACTGATATTTGTAGAAATCATCAAAGCATGTAAGACACCAGACATGGAAAATAGTAGAACACATCAACCTTGAGTAACATTTAGATGGTCAAGACCTGACTCATGGAGACTTCGAATTATGAATTCACCTTGGATTCATCATATCTTTCAAGATAATAAAGGTTTGTTTGTGAACTTTTATTCTTCTTTATGTGACTAATAACCACATTAATAGATTTGGTCCTAGAAGGAGGGTCTGCGACTGGAAACTTGATATTTCTACAAAGATTGCATAAATATTTCATCATTTAAGCTAAGCGACTACAAATATCCCCTGTTTGAGAGGAATTGAATGTACCTTTACAAAGATTTGGTCTGAAACTTTAAAGTTTGATCTAAATTTTAGAACTGGCTCATTGTCCTACTACTAGATCAAGATCTAGTGGACCTTTACCATAATTGTCTACTATGAGGCCAGTCATGCTCTGTTAGTACACAACCTAGACCTATTGATCATGTAGTTCTATTACCTATTACTCCTATGCTACCAATAGCTCATATACAAGCCCCTTTGGCATTCTTCAATGTTGATTCACCTCTGCACTTTGTGACTTATAATGATCTACTGAAGAATCTTGACAAATTATGTTTGAAGTATTATCCATATCAAGATATTGAAGATCACCTACGAACATTCAAGGAAGCCTACTTCAAAACAAGGATACAACATGAAGATGTCATCTGTAGGCTTTTTCCATCTATGTTAGGGGATGAAGTAGACAACTAATATTTAAGTATGCCTCAGTACTCCATTAATTCCTAGTTATTGATGGAGAACACATTCAAATCTAGGTATAGAATCTCAATTGATGTAGCCACTATGTATCATTGTTTTGCTGAGATTAAGTGAGGTGAAGGAAAATTCATCTCTAATTTCAAGTATCATTTCTAGAAGGCATATTCTAAGCTAATACCTCCATATGTCATTGTTGAGGATACAACCTTTTTATTTTATTACTCATCTCTTGATCCTTTAACAACAATGTTTGTGCGAAGGGCTAACCCAAGAATTACAACCTTATCAGGCACCTATGTAGAGGTAGTTAAGGTGAACATTGAAATGAAGCAAGTAGGACATAGTCCTCTACCCAGCATAGGACCTCTTGCTTTACCTAACCAGATGTAACATATCAATGGAGGTGTAATGAATCATGTTCCAATGGACAATTTGTTGCAAGTATCACCAATTAGTGCAATTCCTCCGTAGGAAATGGCCAAATGATTCAATATCCATGATATGCTCCTGCTAAAGCTAGATTGAATGGTAATGGTGGCTCTTTCTTTCTTCCTAGTTAGGATGTCACAATGGCTAAAGTACAGGAAGAGAAAGAAGATATGAAATAGATAACTACTCAGTTGAAAAGATTAACTACTGAGGTGACACAATTGAGAAATCAAAATCTCTACTCTCAGTCCAATAATCAGATTTGGTAGAACAGAGGATATAATAATTGATAGAGGATACAATAATGATAGAAATTACAATAATAATGCCCCTAGACCTCCAAGAGTTTGAAACACTAGGACAAATAATGGAACTTTACCATCAACTTTGGATAATCAGACACCCCCTGAGCTGAAGTAGACAAGTAGAGTCAATCTAACTAAAGGTAACCTAAATAATTGGTACATAATTCATAATACAAGTGCACATGTAGAGCTAGATTGTCCTAAATTTAAGATTATTACCAATATTTTTCAGGTAGAAGTTCAAAATACTGAAGGAGGAGTAAATTTTCCTAAAGCAAATGAACTAGTACCTTTGGGATATGAGTCAGTAATGGTTTTAGATAGCTCCATGAGCCATAAAAGACAAGTGAACACAATACATGAGAATTATACTCTTGGATATGAGGAAACAACTCTAGTGTTGGATGATTATAGCTTTTCTTTTGAAAAGGATAATGAGCCTAAACAAGAAGTGGATGAAGTTCATGCATTTCAGAAGTTCTACAAAGGGCATATTTACAACCTGAGGAAAAATACCAGCAAACTACCTAGACCGTTAACTAGTTCTATACCACCGAATAACTTCAATACTTCTTTGAATGTGAATGCCAGTAATAATCCAATGATTCCTAGAGTGAATCAACATCATTTCACATCATCATCCATGCTAGCCAAAGGTATGAGTGAGATTTTTGATTCTAATAACTTAGTCACATATTTGGCTAAAGAAATCAAAAAGATCAAAATCAATTTATCATTGTCTGAGTTACTAAAAACCCCAATCATTAAGAAGGATTTTTTCAAATCCTTAGAAGAACCTATAGTAAAGGAGAGTGTCCCAAGTAGCATGCCAGCTAGAGATCCCACACATAAGGATATTTTAGTTAAGACTGGAGATAATGGTCTTATACATGCTACATATACTACACAAGTGGTAGTATACAGAGAGAAAACTAAATCTCTTCCTTTTCTTCTCACTTTAAGAATATTTGGAAAGAATTTGCACAATTCCTTAGTAGATTCCAGAGCATCCACTAATGCCATGCCTTTGTCAGTATGTCAAGTTTTATGTCTGTCACCTGCCAAATCCTTAAAGAAGGTTACTCAATTAGATAAATCTAAAGTCAATGTTGTAGGGGAGTTAACCCATATTCATATGCAGTTAGCCTCTAACCCCAGAGTCTAGCATTTTATTGACATCTAGGTGGTGGATATTACTAACACTTATGTCATGTTATTAAGTAGAGATTGTTCCAAGACTCTTAATGGATACATTTCCACATATTTCTCACATTTGTGGCTACCTTGGAGAGGTGTTCCTAAGAAAATCAGGATTGAAGCTAAGCCAAGGATGAAATAGAGGATCACCAAGTATTGCCAAAATAATTAAGTGTTGTACACAATAGTGGAACAAGGTTTATATAGAGTTAAACTTCCAAATTTTAATATTGAAGAAGTTTTGATGAACAACTATATGCAGGGAAATAGGGAAGTAAGTTTAATCATGCCTGGGATAGATTTTATGGTAGAGTCTGATTATGAAATATCAGATGAGGATAGAGGAAGTGGTTTGACTAAATTTGAAAAATATTTATCTAAAGAGATCCAAAGGCATATGTTGCAGGGGATACCATTCACGCAAATATTATTGGAAGGCTAGTGCATATTGCATAAGCTGCCACATTTTGAGACTACATGTGTATTGTGCTTGGAGCTGGTCGATAGGGAAAAGTGTTTATATTTAGGTGGCAAACTGAATATGTCAAATAAAATAATTAGAGAGATAAAGTCTAAAGCTGAGGATGTAGGTCATGTAGTGACAAATCATATCTATGAAACATAGGGACCTACATTAGAGGTGTTTCACCTTGGTCCAACAGAGGCATCCAAATGTCCAGATATGTCAGTTCTTGAGAGACAAGAGATGTCTGATCATAAAGAGCCATCTAAACTGAGATGGATTGTAGAGGAAAGTGCTGTAAGGGC
Source organism: Cunninghamia lanceolata (assembly GCA_027924645.1). Taxonomy (NCBI): domain Eukaryota; kingdom Viridiplantae; phylum Streptophyta; class Pinopsida; order Cupressales; family Cupressaceae; genus Cunninghamia; species Cunninghamia lanceolata. Next base: position 14,385,482 of record BSBN01000892.1, read on the forward strand.
CAAAAGGAAGAAATGTCATGATAAGAATCCACCTGACAATAGACCTGGGACATTGAAATTTGACAAGTCCAAATGTAAGCAAGGCGTCAGAGTTCATATCGATTTGATTAATTCCCAAGGGAAGTCCTATCTTGCTGCATATGGATTACAATTTCATTGCACCAATAATATTGCCAAGTATGAAGCATTGATACATGGCTTAAACTTTTTGTATTGGAAAAGGGAGTCAAGATATTGCATGTATTTGGAGATTCTAAACTAGTGACTAAACAAGTAAGGAAGCAATATACTTGCAATTATCATAAATTATCTAGTTATAAACATCTGGTATGGGATCTCATTGAGAGATTTGATGACTTTAATATCACTCATGTCCCATGGAAATAGAACCAATAGGCAGACGCATTAGCCACAGCCACCAACACATTAGATTCATTGCCTTTGTTAGGACATAAAAAAATTGGTTGAACTGGTATAATGTCATCAATGCTAGATAATGTGACACATTTTCAAGTCTTCGATGATGATCATCATATCTTGGATTTCATTGCTAAAAGAGATATGTTTGAAGCAAAAGTAATAGATGAACATACTCTTGAAGATCATACATTGGATGAAGGCATTATAAATTTGGAGGATGATAAAATCCTGAAAGGGATGATAGAATTAGAAAGGGATTTTGATTTAGACAACATGACCAAGAAGAAAGATTTACCTAACGCAGATGGAGTTAACTATGAGCTCATAAATATAGGCCAAGGGTCAGAGATAAAGAATATCCTGATTATAAAGATATGTACTCCAACTAAACAAGAGGGGATCATTCAGGCTTGAACATATTACATCCATGTGATAGCCTAGACTTATGGCGAGCTCAAGACATATGATACCTCTACCATCACTCATACTATTCTATTGAAGCCTAATGCTAAGTCTTTTAGACATAAACAAAGGCCAATGAATTCCTTGTTAGAGCAGCTAATATTTGAAGAGGTTAAGAAGATACTAGCTGCCAGAATCATATTCCCAATCAAACATTCCACATGGGTATCCAACTTAGTACTAGTAAGAAAGAAAAATGGAGATATATGCTTGTGTGTAGACTTCAGGAGCCTGAACAGAGTGTTATAAAAATATAATTATCCACTTCCATCACTTGATGAGCTCCTTCAAATGGTTAATGGAGCACACATGATGTATTTCTTAGATAAATTTTCAGGATACAATCAAGTCATGGTTGATAAAATTGACAGATTGAAGACTACATTCACGACAAAGTGGGGAATATTTGCTTATCGGCATATGCCATTTGGCCTAATTAACATTGGAGGCATTCTTAAACGATCTATGGATATTACTTTTAGAGGTTTGGTTGGTCATTGTATTGTGATTTATATGGATGATTTGACAGTGTTCTCAAAGAAAAGAGGAGATCATATTGAGGATCTACGAAAGGTACTCCAAAAATATGAACAATGTGATATATCTTTAAATCCTCAGAAATTCATCTTTAGAGTTACCACAGGAAAGTTATTGGGACATGTAATATCAAAAACTGAGATAACCATAGATCTTGACAAGGTGGAATCCATCATGAAGTTACAACCACTAGCAAGTAAGAAAGAATTGAAATTGTATTTTGGTAAGATAAATTTCATCAAGAAATTTATAATAGGATTTGCTGAGATAGTGAGACCTTTGAACACCATGTTAAAGAAGGATACCAAAATCAAATGGACATTAGAATTTAAGGTAGATTTTGAAGACATCAAGAAAGTAATAGCTGATACGCCTGTGTCAATCAGCCCTGATTATACTAACAATTTTTACATATATTCCTTTACATTTGATCACACTTGCTTTGCTCTTTTGACTCAAAGGAATGAGATTAAGGAGGAAAATCCCATAGCATTTATGAGCACCCCATTTAGGTATGCTAAGTTGAGATATCTAGACATAGAAAGGCAAGCCCTTGATTTAGTTAGATCTACCATGAAATTTAGACATTACATCCTAGGAAGTAACGTAATTGTTGTAGTACCTGATTCACCAATAAAAATGTTCCTAATGCAGAGAAAACCTGGAGAGAAAAGAGACAAGTAGATCATATTTTTACAAGAATATGACATAGAAATTATTCCTATGAGATTGGTCAGAGGGCAGACTCTCAACGAAATGATTGTTGAAACAGATCCCAATTTAATCAGTTAGCAATACATAGTGGATTCTTACCACTAAGTTGACTAATATATAGATATTAGACACGTCCTAATCATGGGCAAATTCCTAGTAAAAATTAAATTATCCCAAAGATGAGCTCTGAAGAATAAATCTCAGAACTATATGATCAAAGTAGGAATTTTATTCAGGGAGAATCATGAAAGGATATACCTTAGATGGATAAACAACTAGGAAGCTAGTAGAGTCCTTCAAGACTTATGTGATAAGTTCTAGAAAGCTCATGGATCCCACTTAGCTACAACTCATAAGATCCTCAAAGCTAGGTACTATTGGCCCATGATTTTTAAAGACACTTTCAAGCATATCAAGCATTGTCATACTTACCAAGTAGCATCTAGCAGAGAAAGCTATGCAGTGTACCCTTTGCAACCAGTGATGGAGATGCATCCCTTTGCACAATGGGGGATGGACTTCATAGGAGCAATTAACCCACCATCATTAGCTCGACATAGGTATGTATTAACTATTACTAATTATTGCACTAGGTGGACTAAGGCAATGACAAGCAAAACATGCACATCTAAAGATGTAATAAAGTTCTTAGAGAACAACATCATCACTAGGTTCAGAGTTCCTCTAGTATGTGACAATGTAACACATCCTTACGAGTGTGTGGAAGAAGAACTATTCAAATTGGAAATAGATATTTCACCAATGTCCTATATGTCCCAGAGTTGACAAAGAATATCCTCTCACTTTATTAGATAGAAAATAGTGATAAAGGGAAGACAATTGAATTTGGACCAAATTCAATACTCATATGGGATTTGCTTAGTAGAGAAATCATAGAAGTTGGGAAAGTAGACAAATCTTCTCAACTCTATACATTTATAAATTTTTCTCTTTATAATTACTCTTCAGGGGTACATTCATCGACATCTAGTATTGATAGTTTCTCTCCTCCACCATCTCCTACTGCTACAGAATTCAAAGATGCTTCTCAGAGAGCCTCTAGAAATTCCCCACAACAACTTATCAGTAGCCAACTGTGATTGTAGGACTTCATCTTTTATCATGTTTTTCTATAGTGTCTTGTACATTTTTATTTTTCTCCTTTTTTGGATGGTAGTTTTCTTTCCCACAAGATTTTCTATCTTTCTCTACTTTATAGGAAATTTCATTGTACATGGGTACCTAATCAGGCCTATTTGCTAGTTTGTAGGTTCAATTTTGGTCAAAACCCAATTGAAGGTGTTGTTGTTTGTAGGCAACAATGCTATAGAAAAGGGGAAGTGTTTTGAGGTAGGCAAAAGGAGATGTGAAGGCCAATGCCAAGACATTGGAGCTGATAGCATGCCATAGTAAGGAACCCATGGTAAAGGGCACACCCAAAAGGCTGATTGAAGGCTCATTTGGTAGACTCTAGTAAGGTTTTATTTTGCATAGAGAAGATAAGACTAGGAATGTTCATCTTGATATGCCACAATAGGGACATCTTGGTATGCCACAATAGAGAGACCTACAAGTGGCCTTTATCTTGAGGCATTGAGATCTACAAGGTGACTCTCACAAGTGTTGAGATTTATTGATTGTTGAAAGAAGATGTCTTTGGAAGGTGTAGCCAAAATGAGGAGAAAGCCATTTGAACCTTGCAAATAAAAACAAGGGCAAGTGCACCCTAATTGAACCCCTGTCTTATCACCCTCTTTTCATTGTACATGGGTACCTGATCAGGCCTACTTGCTAGTTTGTTGGTTCAATTTTGGTTGAAACCTAATTGAAGGTGTTGTTTATAGGCAACAATGCCATAGAAAAGGGGAAGTGTTTCAAGGTAGGAAGAAGGAGATGTGAAGGCCAATGCCAAGGGATTGGAGCTGATAGCATGCCATTTCCTAAGAGTGAACACCACACCATAGCAAGGAACCCATGGCAGAGGGCACACCCAAAAGGCTGATTCATTTGGTAGACTCTAGTAAGAGTTTATTTTACATAGAGGAGATGAGACTGGGAATGTTCATCTTGATATGCCACAACAAGGACATCTTGATACGCCACAATAGATAAACCTATAAGTGGACTTTATGTTGAGGCATTGAGATCTATAAGGTGACCCTCATAAGTGTTGAGATTTGTCGATTCCTGAAAGAAGATGTCTTTGGAAGGTGTAGCCAAAATGAGGAGAAAGGAATTTGAACCTTGCAAATATAAACAAGGGCAAGTGCACCCCAATTGAACCCCTATCTTAGTACCCTCTTTCTTTTGGGCTCAGATCTAGTGTTTATTTTCATGCATTTTTTCTAGGTGCATTTCACCTTTTTGGGGTTACCATTTCTGCAAATCTATGAGGGCATTTTTCATTTGGTGTTGCTGTCGGGAAACACTCATCAAGGGCTTCTACCAAGGTTTCCATCACTGTCTTTGTTGCCTTTAAGGAATGATTTCTTTGCCATTTCAACAGTTGCAGTTAGCAAGCTTGGAAGTTGCCATTTCCCACATTCATCTTGCCATTTTTTTACAGGGTCGAAGCTCCTATGGTTTCAAGTCACGGCCTCTAGTTGCTATTTTTTGGCCAAATCCATCCTATGCCTTTGTGGTGTGCACCCAGATCTGTAGATTCTAGTGTCACCTCACAGAAGATCGATTTGGTAGGAAAGCTCTCTACTTCTATTCCAGTGCCCAAGCCTCTCACTTGGCCACCATTGCTAAAACTAGTAGCCACTACATTTTATGGGCTTTTCTACCCTAATTTGTCCCTTAGCCCTAATTGGGACTCTAAATATTTTGTTTTTTATTAATTTTTCCAAAGCATTTAAAATTGTATTTTAGTGTAATATTTCTAAAATTTTTTAAATTGTCTCAACCACTAAGAAATATAAAAATACAAACTAGGGGGGAGCATTTTAAATATTTGAGAAAATTGCTTTGTAAAAGTTAATGGTTTCTAACCCTTGTATCTTTGCTAGATGAAGATGAAGGCTGAGGCCTAGGTTGGAAGGAGGCCAATTACCCTTCACATATAAAACCAGTATAATATTCTTTCCTTGATGACTCCAGCAAGTAGTTGGATAACTAGGCTTATCTCTTCCATAAGCTTTTCTTCTAATTTTAGTGCAAATGCATTAAATTAGGCCATTTATGGGAAAATTGTTTTTGTTATAACTTTTGATTAGTAGCTCAAAATTGAGAACCATTTTTTTGCAAAAGCTAATGTTTTCACTTAATTAGTGGGGGTTTTCTAACATGTTGATTTCTATTGTCTAAAGGAATTAACCTATTTGTAATCATGGGATCATATGTAACTCAATCTTTTTTAATCAACCTAAACAAGGGTAATTATAAGTCCCAATGTAATGGCATCCTGAGACATCTTAGGTACCATAATCTCATGCCATATCTATATGGACTTATCCTTGAACCAAGTAACCAATCTCAAAAGAATAAGTAGTTTAATAATCGTGATCATATTTGTGGATTAATCAGCTTACATATACCATATGCCAATTTGTGTGTCATTGTGGATATTGAATGTCCACATGCATTGTGGATAAAAATTTAGGAAATACATGGTGACTCATGCATTTCTCCCTTCCCGCATGATCCTGCTATGATCACAACACACATCCCATATCATGATACAAATACATAATGTCCATTTGACATAGATGAAATCATCATTACACCACCATCTCTTGTTGCTTCATCAAAATTTAGATTCACTTCTTTGAAAGATTCCAAGACAAGTTCTTTGAAGCAAGATACATATATCAGTCTTCCTAGCATTGTTGACTAGGACATATTTCTACCTAACATTGCTTGTCTATTTGTAGAGTCCTGCATTACTAACTTGGAAGCACACATTGAGGACATCAGTCTTCGTTTCGATGACAATTTTAATGAAGCTACATCTCCATTATCCTCTTTGGATATGACTGATCTACATCCATCTACACATGGTTCTAGATTGTCATCATCTTCATCTATCAGGCATGCACCTGATTTGATTATGTTATCCTTCAACATTGACATGGGGACACCTGAGCATTCTTTGAAGACATCACAATGGGCATCATCATCCTTTGATCAAGTTCATCATTATTTAGGACCACACATACATCTTCCAGTATGGGAAGATATCCTACATCTTCAGTTGGTTTCATTTCTTCCCAAGGGAAGGAGCATTGTTTGACATTCTTGGAACTGCATTTGCATCCTTTGTTGACTATCCATCCTCACTGTAGCAGGCCATGTATTATGGGGGATATCATAGACCTTCTATCATTTTCCCTCCTATGGGGAAATCATATATTGTACTTAGTGAAAGAAGTAGTACTTCTTCATTTGTATAATTTTCATGCATCTTTTCTATCTTTTGGAGGGTAGTTTTTTCTTGCCAAGTTTTCTACCTTTCTCCACTTCACAAGAGATTACTTTGTACATGTGTACCTCGCTAGGCCTAGTAGTCAAAAACCATCTCTTCTTGTACCCACTTAAGCTATTCTTAAGGGGGGTGTTAGTGCTAAAATTTATTATACATTACTTATTCTAAGTATAATACTTAGTACATGGCTTTAAGCCACCTTAGGTGGCTAAGTGTTGACTTGGAGGGTTCAACACAACTCTCCAAACTATGTGTCAACATCCTTTTTCCACTTGGTGAGTGGAGTGTTGAAGTTGACTTGTAATTCAACTCAACCTCCTCACTCACCCTCACCTATTTGTAGTTGCCTTTTTGGCTATTATTAATGGTTGATGTGGTGGATTTGGTTTGCATACAATTTCTTTGTTGTGATTTACAATCTTTGTGCTTGTGTTTTCATCTCCTTGATTTTGGAGTTCTCATAGAATTTAACACTCAACTAAAGGTGGAAGAAGAGTGTCTACACCTGTTTTTATAGAGTTGTGTTGAACTGTCCAGGTTGATAGACAACTTACAAAAGTAGGCTTACGAAACATGTATTTTACCCATGTGAGGTAAAATAGGATAGGTAAAATATACACTAACACCCCCCTTAAGCATATCTTAGGTGGGTATAAGAAGAGATGGGTCCAAGCTACTAGGCCTAGTGTAGTACCCATGTACAAAGTAATCTCTCATGAAGTGGAGAAAGGTAGAAAACCTTGTGGGAAAAAACTACCCTCCAAAAGAAGAAGTACTACTTGTCTCACTAAGTACAATATATGTTTCCTCCAATAAGAGAGAAAATAATAGGTCTCTGAGACCCCCCATAGTACATGTCCTATTGCAGTGAGGCTAAATAGTTGACAAAGGATGAAAATGTAGATCCAAGAATGCCAGACAATGTTCCTTCCTTTGGGAAGAAATAAAACCAACTAAAGATGCAAGCTATCTTCCCATACTAGAATATGTCTGTATGATCCTGAATCATGTTGAAGTTGATCCAAGGATGATGATGCCCATTTTGATGCCTTCAAAGAATGCTTAGGTGTCCCCATGTCGATGCCGAAGGATTCCATAATCAAATTAGGTGCATGCATAATAGATTGAGATAATTTATTATTGTAAACCATGAATTTATATATTCCACGTTTAAGTGTATAAATTTTATGCATTGAACATTTTAGTGTACAAGTAATTAAATTTATATCTCTGTATTGTAACTGTAGATCTAGTTCAAGTAAATACTCATATGGATCAGTTACTATAATATGAATTTTTACTAGAACAAATTTTGCAAAATGAACCCCCACCTCAAAACCCCCAACCACCCTACCCAAAAACCCCCAACCTCCTCTACCCAAAGTCCCCCAATGCCCCTCACCTCAAAACTTACCCCCACAAAATGATCGACCCCATAAATGTGATGAGTCTCGCTTGTGAACAACTATAAATGACAACATAACCACATTATAGGAAAAAAAATAATTTTATCCAAAATGAGCCAAACATGCTTCCACATGTTGCATAGGTTGCATCTTTGATTCAAACCAATGTTGATTCTATTAGATCAATTGGTGCATCTATCTAGATAGATTTTTTCTTTGGAGGAAGGAGAGGAGACAATTCTATTCATATGGACTATCATATCAACAAATCTTTGATTTACATTTTTCCAAGCATACCCTAGCCCTATATTTTATTGACCCTTCAACAAACCAATCCATCCCTCTAAATAAAAAAAGTTGAATAAATGGTGTAGGAATTCTCAAAGAGAAACAAACTTTTGGGAGCAATGCTAGATGGTCTTTGACCATCCACCACATGCCAATTCTGAGGTGCTTTTATATTTTTTGAGAAAATTATGGGATAACTTTGAAATGGGTTTAAAACCTAATTATTTTCACATCAAATCATTCCAAGGTGTTAATGGTGGTATGCCACAACATAGGCCAAGGACACATGTCAATCCAAATCAACATGTGCCCCCTTCACCCTTTGTTGCTCCTTATTCACCTAGTATTCCTGAACCAATTCACTAATAGGTAGTTGCACCATCATTTGAAGCATTAAGTACACTCTCAAGAAAATTAACTAACCAAGCTATCCTCCTAGAAACTAAAGTCAGTGCTAGAGATCATGGAGGAAATGGTGTCACTCCTAGAACCTCACACATGTCGACACAATTGTGATCTACATCCAATTTCTTTAATAATTGCAATCACCCATATTTTGGTCCTACTAGTGCATCTACGAAGGGGGCTATAGTAGAGGAGGAGCCTTTCTTAGATGCATTATTCACTCGTATTGAGTTATACCACATTTTATGTACATGCTAATGTACATATTAAAATTAATAAATATAGATCTATTTTAAAATATTAGTTATCAATATTTAGTGAATTATATATCATGTTGTTTAGTGTAGATGACTAGCTCAACCACAACATCTTAGTTAGATCATTTGTTGTTCATGGTCATACAACTTGGCACACCTTATATCGTAGACTAATAAAATGACCTTAACCATCTAGAGTTCATTAAATATGTTTAATTAGTTTCTTAAAATTAGATACATTCCAATAATTATGTAATATTCAAATGTGAATGATTTTTACAGTAGCTGGGAGGTCACAACACTTTCATGTTAGACCAACTAGAAGATGTGGCAAGTGCTACTTCAACATCAGCTACTATGCCCAAGTCATACCTGGTGTGTAGTTGAAAATTACATTTCTACTTTAAATTCACTTGAAGTATAATTTTGTAATTTTAAATTCATCAAGTTGAAATTACAAATAGGTACATATATGTAGGATAATAGCCCTATTGGAGTAGCAGCATGCCCTACCATTAATGACCCTAGACAAATTCACAAAGTGATCCATAGTGTTTCAGGTCCTACTAGTAAATCTTATGCAATTTATAGGTCTTTTATGGTTGCATTTTATAAATACTCTAGCCTAATTCATGTTTTATTTAAATATAGGAATTAGCAAATGAGGATTTTTGTACCCAATTGATAGCTATACCAGGATAGTAGGAGGTGGGAGATGATGAAAACAATGTAGTATGCATGCACACAAGTCTAGATTTAATATATAATTTCATGGTTTTATTTTAAATATTTGATTTAAATAATATGCATGCAATTTTGATATTTATTATTTGAAGCTTCTTTTTCTTGTATGACGTGGGCCACCATCTATTTCACATGGAACCAAGAGGCCTATTCAATTTGATGATGATAAAGCTTAGTGTGTAACTTTGCATTTATCTCATGGACTATGACTATTTTAGTATTTATTTCATTGACTGTAATTGTTTCAAGATTTTTCATATAGACTATTTCAATATTTTTCTCATAGACTATTTTAGTATCTATTTCATATACTACCTCAATATTTATTTCATAGACTATTTAAATATTTATTGAATGGACTATGTATGTATATGTTTTTATTTCATAGACTTTTTACTTAAAATCACACATCTAATTGTAAAATTGCAAGTCCTAATTTTAATATGTTTTTATTTCATGGACTATTTACATAAAATCACACATCTAATTGTAAAATTGCAAGTCCTAATTCTAACGTGACAATCAAAATCATAATTAAACATTAAATTCCTAATTGCAAGTCTTAATTATAATTCTAAGATGAAAATGCAATTACATACCCTAATTGCAAGTCCTAATCCTAATGTGGCAATCAAAATTACAATTAAACATTGAAGTCCTAATCGCAAGTCATAATTGTAATTCTAAGTCAAAATTACAATTTCATGTCCTAATTGTAAGCCCTAATTCTAATGTGGTAGTAAAAATTAAAAAGTAAACATTAAAGTTCTAATTGCAAGTCTTAATTACAATTCTAAAATTAAATTATAATTACATGTACTAATTGCAAGTTCTAATTCAAATGGTCCATTATATAAACTTTGTAACAAATATAAGAAAAAAAATTGAAATGTTAACTTAGATGTAGAATTTTATATTTTTATTTACACCATTGATCAGTTTCCCTAAATTGTACTATCTTAAATAGGTTAGAGTAATTTAATTTAGATAAAAAAACCTAAAGTTACATATCTATATGTTCAAAATCGCATTTTGAATTATAATACCAAGTTATCTTTTATGAAAAAATGAGAAAGACTAGTCTATTTCATGAGGTACCTATAAGTTGTCAAAGGCAACTAATTAGGCTTACAAATGAATTCTTATACTAAAATTTTAATGCATTGTGAAGCATAAATTATGTCAGAAACAAGGATTGAATGGAAGGATAGGAGTACCGATGTGAGTCACAAGAGCTTAATAGTTGCACGCTCCTACAATACAAAAACAAAGCAATACGCAAAGTAATAATGCAATGATCTATTAGCTCACATGAACAATTACATATAGGCACAAGTCTCCTAAGAATAGATGTGCCAAAACTAGGAAAGCAAGTTTGAGAATAGTAGTGGCCTAATGATAGGCAGGGAACTACTTAACTCAAGATTAGTAACCCTAGACACTTGTTCTAACATAGATGTGCTAATTAAAGCACTATGACTCCTAATCGTAGGATGTGCCAAAATACTAAAAATAGCCCAATCCTAAGTGAGTTTAATATACACAAACACTCCCCTTAAGTAAAGCTTAGGTGAGGAAATGAAGATGGGTCCTAGCAAATAAGCATGATCAGGTACCCAAGTACAATGCAATACAATGCAATCTCTCATAAAGCAGAGAAAGGGAGAAAAGGTCATGGGAAAAAACTCCCCCCAAAAGAGAAAAAAGAATGTGGAGAAGCTAGAAAGCCCCCACCAAGGATGATGTTATTGATGAAGTGGACCGTACCCTAAGAAGAGCTCAAAAATGAATGAGCTCTCTCTCAGTGAAGGGTTTGGTGAAGATGTCTGCAACATGCTTTGATGATTGGCAAAAAACTAAGTCAATGACTAGTACATGAATAAGCTCTAAAATCAAATGCATATGAATCTTGATGTGCTTGGTTTGCTGATGCTGGACTGGATTCTTGCATATTTGGATGGTGCTCTAGTTTTCACAATAGATGACTATGGGTTGTCAAAATGGAATTCCAAACTTATTGAGAATGCCCTGAAGCCAAAGAGCTTCAGTAACTGCATTAATAGATCCCCTATAATCTACCTCTATGGATGATAAAGAAATAGCATTCTACTTTTTTCTAGAGCAATTAATAGGAACAAAACCAAATGAAAAACTATAACCAGAAGTGGACTTGCGATTCTGGGTATCACCAACCCAATCTGAATCTATGTATCCAACTAAGTTAACCTCAATGCTATATGTGTAATGAATCCCAAATTTGAGAGTCCCATGAAGGTAGGGAAGGATCCTCCTAGCTACTTTCCAGTACAGCTAATGAGGCTCTTGCATGAATCTTGAAACCATGCCAACTGCATATGAAATATATAGCCTGGTATGGGACAAATAGATGAGACTCCCAACTAGTTGTCAATATAAAGTAGCATCAACCAATGGTGTAGCACAATCAACCTCAAGCTTAACTCCAGATAGAAAAAGAGTAGTAGATGGCTTACAATCAGTCATGTGAAACTGAGCAAGAAGATCAAGGGTGTACTTAGGCTATGCTAAAGTGATTCGTGAGTCTGTCTGTGAAATCTCAATGCTAACGAAGTAATGTAGTAAGCCTAACTCTATCATGTCAAACTTTTTCTGGAGGGTTGTCTTTACTGCTTCAATAGCTGATGTAGAGCTCCTAGTGATCAAAAGATCATCAACATAAAGTACCAGTATTAGTATTGAATCATCATGTTGCACAAGATAAATGTTGGGATCTGAGTGGCACATAGTAAAACCTAAAGAAAGGAGGAAGGAATCCATCTTGGCATACCAAGCCCAAGGCCTTGTTTTAGGCCTTTGAGAGATTTCCTAAGTCTACATACTAAGGAGGAATCCTAAAGAATCCATCTAGTGCACTTCCCAACCATGTGATGCAATAATAGAAAGTGTGATTCATTTGGAAGTCATCTTGGCCATAGGTGCAAAGGTCTTTGTGTAGTCAATATCAGCAACTTGTGAAAATGCCTTAGCTACCAAATGTGCCTTACACTTATCAATTGATGTATCTGTTGCATACTTGGTCCAATACATCCATCTGTATTGAACCATCTTTCTTCCCTTAGGAAGAGGTGTCAAATCCCAAGTGTGATTTCTCATTAAGGAATTATATTCCTCATTGATAGCATCATCCCACCTAGGTATGCCTAAAGCCTCTCTAAAGGTCTATGGATTAGAGGCTGAGGCAAAGTAAGCATGTGGCCCAATTTGATAATCTAACCATGTACATCTCCCATATACTAGATTCCCTACCCATGTCCCTACACTCTGAAGTATCTGCCTTGCCCAAAGGGGTTGTGATGTGGGTGAATCAGGTGTCAAGAGATCAACCTCCAAAGAAAGCCCATATGAGTATGAGGATGAAACCCCATCATGGTCCTCACTGTTAGAACTAGAAGAAGGAATCTCTATCTTAGGAATTGGTTGTGGATGGTCTGAGTTGTTAGAAGATGTATTGTCAAAGTTGAATGAGTCCATGAAGGAAGAAAGAATGGCAAGTGAAGAGTCGGTGGGACTTTCTTGGAACTTAACACTCCTCTCAATGAACAGCTCATGTCTGGTTGGATTTAGTAGATGATAGCCTTTCACACCTTTTGGATACTCTACAAAGATGCAAGGTTTGGATTGAGGTTCCATTGCCTTGCAATTTAGAGAAGGTATTTATGCCATAGTTGGGAATTTGAAGACCCTAAAGTTCTCAACTAAAGGTTTCCTTCATTTCCAAGCTTCAGAGGGTGTGATACCTTTCAAGGATTTATGAGGAACTCTATTCTAAACATAACATGCATAGTTGATTACTTCTGCCTAGTACTGTGGTGTAAGGTTCTTGGAGTGTATCATGTAATTTTCCATCTCTTTCAAGGTTATGTTCTTACGTTCTACAACTCTATTGTGCTAAGGAGTATAAGAAACTATACACTATAATTTTATTCCCTCTGTTATGCAAAACTACTCAAACCTATTATTAACATACTCTCCTCCATTATCTATTTGAAGAACCTTGATGACCTTCCCTGATTATTTCTCAACAAGAGCCTTGAAATCTTGAAAGTGGTTGAAGACTTCAAACTTATACCAAAGGAATTAGACCCATGTGTACCTAGAGAAGTCATTTATGAAGGTGAGGACATATCTATCCTTGGTTAAAGATAGATGAGTAAAAGCCCCAGATACATTGTTTTGAACTAGCTCCAAGATTTGTGTTGCTCTCCATGATTTGCCTTTGTCAAATATTTATTTAGGATGCTTCCCAAGGGCACATCTCTCACAAAGACCTTTAGAGAATCAGAATCTAGGCAATCTTGTAATGATATCATCCTGTCTAGGTTGTTGATGATAGCGGTAGTTGAGATGGCCAAACCCCTCATGCCATAGTTTTCTAACCCCATCTTTATGAGTAAGAAATGTGGTGGGAGACACATCAGGGGAAAATGCGAGAAGGTATACAACCCAGGGCTAGGTGATCCACCCTTCCCAATGCTACTAAGTTGTTGTTGTGCAACTCTCTGATCTCAAATGAATCTAGTGTAAATTGTACTCTCATGCCCTTGCCTATGTGAGTGATCTAGTACATAGATAGGAGATTAGCTAAAATTGAAGGTACACTGAGAACATTAGTGAATGTTCCCCCCTCAACTTCAATAGACCCTCTCCCAAAAACTGCTCCTAGAGTGTCATCACCTAAGGTAATGGTGGACATGTTGTGGGGTTCTAAGGATGTGAACTCAACCTATGAAGAACCCATATGGTGTGAGGCACTAGAGTTGATGATCCAATAATATACTCAAGATGTAATTGCAACAAGAGCCTTGCATATGAATTTATCTTTACCTTTTGACTTAGAAGTTTCTTGGCCTGATGAGGACTCTTTGAAAGATATAGCTACACCTATGTTGTTCTTCTCTAGGAGATGAGTGAGGTCATTAGCCTTATTCTTCATACACTAGTGCTCATCATGCCCTATCTTCTTACAGTAGGCACACTTTACTTTGTTCTTTTTTGGTTACCCTTGTCTGGATAAAGTTTCTATGTGACTTTTAGAGCTCTGAGGTTTCTATTTTCTCTTTGACTCTTGTTCCTTCTAAGTGTTCTATTTCTTTCCTTTGATGATTGAGGCATGTTGTTGTTTACCATTTCTAGCTACTACGGCTCGAGGTTTTGAGGACTTCATAGCGCCCATGTGGATTAGATTGTCTTTCTCTCTAGTTAGGTCAACAATGAAGTCATCTAGAGATGGAATTTTCCATGTTGCTCCAAGAGCTCTCTTGGTGCAAAAGAATGTAGACATGAATGTAGAGTATTCAGGACCTAGTTTGGACAGAATTGAGAGAATGAGTTGGTCATCTTTTTTTATCAATTCCACATTCTTTTAATTGTAACCTGTTAGATTTAAACTTGGTGAAAAAGTCTTCTAATGTGTTAAATGTGCTCAAACTCAAACTGATTAACTCATTTTCTAGTTCATGAGCTCTCATATTGTCTACCTTTCCAAAGAGCTTCTCGAGGGCGTACAATACGTTGTTGGGAGTTGATAAAGATTCTACATGAAAGAGGATCTCTAGAGAGATGTTGAGACATAGACAACTGAAGGCCTGATCACACTTGTTAAACCATTTAACTTTAGCATTGTCATCAGATGGTTCCATTTTAGTGCCCATTGTAACCATGTATAATACTTTGTTTCCTAACATGAGCTAAATTTTAGATTTCTAGTCATGATAAGTAAATGAGGTTAATGGAGAACTAGATTTATTAGACTCCATGTTGCAAGTAATGCGTCAAAGAAGAAGACAACACAACCCAATAAGACGCCCTATGATTATTTTGAACACCCCTCAATTTTGGCACTTTATAAGTAGTGTGAGGGTGAAATTTACCTTGTACATGATTTAAATGCACATTTAGTTTAATTTGCCAAAAAATATTTAGACAAAACAAACTTTACAAGGGGTAGAACTTGTAATTTTGCAAAAAAAGCTTTTTAAATCAAATTTAAATCAAATTTAAATATAGCTTTTCTTAGCTAAAAGAAAGCCCTAATTTTTTATAAAAAAACACAAATCTGGGTGAATGAGGCCAAAAATATGCCCTAACTAGGAGAAATCTACAAGGAGAGTAAAAAATTAGGCAAAAAGAAGGTCAATTTACCTCTGATGTAGGAGGATTTGTAGTTTACAGGAGCAATTTGCTTGATTGGAGGGTCAAAAAAATGTTCTGTGAATAGATATAGGGGGCAACGTTTGATTTTATTTTTTCTTGGGCATTTGCAAGTGAGCTCATTGCCTATGCTAAGGCCCATGGCCCTTCAAAATAGGGGCATGACCCTTCAAATTTGTAAAAGACTAGTAAAAAATGCCTTCTACAAAAAATGCCTTTAGATTCAGAAAAATTCCTCTAGATGCAGAAATTAACACCTCCAAAGTAGGCCATGAGATTTAGTCCCTAAAGATTACTTTTTTGGTGCACAAAAAATGCCTCTATCTGCCTAGGATCAACCCTTCAAATTCAACTTGAAACTCACAAATTGAGATATTATGCTCAAGGGATTTGATAATACAAATTACCAAATTCATAACCTTACCAACGTGCTCTGATACCATGTTGGAAATGAGTATCAAATGGAAGGATATGAGTACCAGCGCAAGAAGTGAGAGCTTAACAATCACATACTCCTACAATACTAAAACAAAGTAATATGCAAAGCAATTTAATGAGATGATCTATTAGCTTAGATGAACAAGTACATATAGGCACAAGTCCCCTAAGAATAGACATGTCAGAAATAGGAAAGCAAGCTTGAAAATAGTAGTGGCCTAAAGATAGGCATGCAACTACTTAACTCAAGATAAGTGAACCTAGACTCATATTGTAAACATGTAGATGTGCTAATTAAAGCACTGAGACTCCTAATCCTGACATGTGCCAAAATAGAAAAGCACAAAAGCCAAAAGACTAAAAATAGCACTATCTTAAGTGAGATTAATATACACTAGCAAATTACTTTATAACATCAAATGGATTAGGGAATACTAAATAGACATCATCCAACCCAACATATGCATACATAAAAATATGTGAGAATATAAAACTATTTTTAGTATAATGAAAGAAGAGATTGTGGCCTTAACTAGAGAAGAATTGTTTACAAATAGAATTTAATAATAGTGCACTACAATCAAAATATGAGTAACAATAATGCATCAATCTTTCACATTACTCATTGTGTGTAAAATTTGATAATACTTGTAAACTAGGATGGTAAACTTGAATGCTAGAAACATTAAAAGGACCAATATTTGGATTACATCAAAGTTTAAAATCTTTAGTATACCAAGAAATATTTGGTTAGATTAGACACCTTTGATATGGAACTTGGTCAATTGATTAGGTAAATTAAATGATCAACATATCAAAATATGTCCAACATGTTAAGAGGAAATCAGAAATAAAATCCACTTTTAGGAAAATGAAATTGAGTGTAGTGACTCTACTAGATATCACGCATTGAAACACATATAATTATTGGTTTATGAGAATAGTGGAGATCACTATATTAGCAAAGTTTAATTTATGGATTTTATTGATAGCATCTCCAAACATGGAACTTATTTAAAAATTAGTACTATATGATTTTCTTTTATGTGTAGGGGTAAAGTAATATGTTGAAAAAAACTCAAAAATACTGTAACATAATGAGTATTTAAATATATGTCATAGGTTCATTAATATAGATATGGATGTTTAATTAGTTACACTAACTAAATATAAATTGATAATATTTTTGATATATATAGTAATAGCATTGTTCATAATAGGAAGAATGATTTAAATTTTGTGCTAAATAATATTAGTACAAGTAAATGTTGATAATTATTTTTAATATTATACAGTTGGAAACTAGTACATGTGTTTGCCCTCAAGTATTACTATAAATGGAAATTTAGGATTAATTAATATGGGGTAATTTTTATAAGAAAAATAGTAAAATACAGAACTTGTCATCAAAATAGAGAACTTGTGAATGTACTTTATAAATATAGAAAGAAATTGAGATAAGTATATTTACTATAGATGTTGTAACCAACCCAAACATATGGTTACCTAAACTTTACTTTTCAAAGAGATAAAAATGTTAATGAGTATTTTGTCAAGCATTAGATGATTATTGAGGATAGGTCATTACACAATTTATCAACAAAAGTATTCCAAACTATTGCGAGTGAAATAACTTGAAGTATTAAATGATTATTGAGGATAGGTCATTACACAATTTATCAACAAAAATATTTCAAGCTATTGCCAATGAAATACAGTAGAAAAAACCATCTAAAAATTGCGGACTTTATAAATAAGATGTCTATTAAATGCATATGTTGCATTGATAGGACGAGACTAATAAAGCACGCCACAGATTATATTGCCGAATAATATTATATAACACACAGAAATCCAGATGAACCATCAATAATAAACTCATAGTTCCTGCCATAGGAGGAAACAGAGTAGAGTATGTTGCAGAAAAGAAAATAATATATATACCACAGTAAGAACCCAAACGTCACCAGGCGTGAGTGTCATGGTGTCAGTGATGAACTGTTTCCCGTAATCAACAACACTCCCCGAGCATAATAGTTATCTTAGGACTACGACTCACAACCAAATAGATATATCCTCTGTTTCTTAGGACTACGTCTCACAATCCATCTTGAAAGAATACTAAAATGATAGACGAGGAGGAGAAGTTTCTCAGATTATATACCGATGCAGAGACTGTCAGAAGGCTGAGCAGCGGGAGGAGGCCTTTCAAATAGACACTGACCAAAGGAGAAGAATACGAATACACAGTGTTGGTGTTGCCCGATGGTAACTCTGCTATATGAAAGTGTTCACCCAATCAAGTCAGCGAGTTTACAGTGCCGGAAGATTATGAATCCTGTCATTTTGTGAAAATGGTTTCTGGCTACGACTGTAACGAGGCTAACTGCACCCTATCAGAAGGGAAAAGCATGAACCCAATCCGTCAGCTGTATGCCAATTTCCCATAGTAAGGCTGTCGTGTAACTAATTACGCGGAGAGGCATTCCTACATTTATAGCAGGGATGGGAGCTGAAAGATTCCAAAATTTCTATGTAAACTTATAAGATTCCAATCTAAAATCTTTATTAAGAAAACCAAATAGTCACTCCACAAATTTAAAAAACCAAAAAAAAAAAGGTGAAAGTAATAAAAAAAAAAGAAAATACATGTTGGATGGAAAGAAAGGTTGATGGCAGTTTCAAAGAAACCATCACTATGCACTAAGATGAAAGAAAGAAAGGTTAGGAAATGGCATATGAAAAGACCACATTCAATCTATTTATATTGCCTCCTTCCTCAAAGATGCTTTTTCTATTTTAAACCAAAATGAGTATAAAAACTAAAAAAATAAAAACCAAAAACCAGAAAAAAAAATAAATTGGAAGATATCTCTCGGTGTACTGTAGATATATTTTTTTAAATATAAATATTCTAGTAGACGATGTCTCTCAATATGACTTTAAATCGTCATCCTTGACCAAATAAATTCTAGGTTTTTAGAGGCGATGCGATATTATCTCTATACGGCAATGTAATATGTGATATTATCTATTTATATGGCACCATCATTTGTTGTGCTTTGTTAAATTCACCATAATAACTTTTTCTATGTCATAATTTTATAATTTTAATAAACTAGCAATTGGATCCATAGGTTCAATGGGTAATAAGTTGTATTGTGAAAGTAGAAGAATTATTAGAACTAAATTTCATGTAAAAACAAATATGGTGTCTATTGTGACACAACAATGTCATAATTTTGTGAAGATTGTATTCTACATTTGGTACTTTTGATTGATATCCTCTTAGAATTGAAATGCAAAAGCCCCTCTAAGTTGTTAATTCCACACCATTAAGACTTGACTTATAGCATGCATTGCCACTATTTTCACATGGCTTTAAAGAGGGAGATTGAGTGGAGGAAGTCAATAGAAATGAGCAATAGGTGAGTCTGATAAGTGAAAAAAATTAATTGTATTTATCAATGATACTAAAGGTACACAACATGGTGTAGATGACATGGACTAACTTCATAGTGGGTAGCTTTAATAGTGCAAATGAATAAGCTACAAGTACTCAACATTGTTCAAACATAAACATGGTAGAATCCCCATAAATTTAATTTTGTAGTACATCCAATTATTTTACAACATAATCAAGTACTTTTTCTATCCAGCAAAAATCTTGTGAAATAATATGAAACTAAAAATGTAAGCCTTATGTAGAACTAAATTGCAATCAAGTACTTTTTCTATGTAGGGATACACACAAGAAGCCATCATGAAGCTGCAAACTTCAAGGATAAAACTAAGGAACAAACCACCACAAGAGAATGCTCGAGCATGAGTTTGCATAAAGAGAGAGATAAAATGATTGAAGATGATGCTTCAATTAATATATTACAAGGAATTAATGAATATTTTACAAATGGGTTATATTGGCTTATATAGCCATTCATTCCCATGAATTAACTACCCTAACTTGTTATGATAATAACTTCCCAAGCTATAACTATTAAATTATTATGTGCCTAAGTAAACTTAAGCAAGTAAATAAGTTAAAACCTATTTAATCTAAAATGCCCCCTTTAGTCCAACTTAGGGAGAAGAATTATTATGCAAGACTAATATGCAAAATGTAATATATGGGTCCTAGCAACTAGGCCATGTTAGGTACCCATGCACAACTAATCATGCAACTAAATCTCTCACAAACAGAGAAAAGGAGAAAACCTTCTGGGAAAAAACTCCTCTCCAAAAAAAGGGATAATGCAAGTGATAGATCATGTGATGTATGGAGGTCTCCACAATACCCCCCAAAAACTACATCGATCATGAGAATCCAATCAATGGCCCCCAAAAAGGAGGGAAAGAGAGAGACTATATAGCCCCTCTATAATAAATAGTGTCCTACATGAATGGTGAGTATCTGAAGGCAAAACATTATCCAATGCTTACAAACCACTTGTCTCCCCTTAGGAAGAAACAAAACCATGTATAGATGTAGGTATGCTTCCCATTCAAGATATGCTTTGAAAGTTGTAAACATCAAGAATGATGATAATGTCTTTAGAAACTGCTCATGTGTCTCCTTGTCCAAGTAGAATGATGATGCCACAATCCAATCAGGTACATCCCCAATCATGAAAGAAGGTGACAAACTGAAACTATGTGGAAACTGATATAGAACAAACTCCAAAGATAAAAATACTGAAATGTGTCCTCCAACCAAACCTGAAAGACAATGATGGTCCTGTTGATTAGGAATGATGGAAGTCTAAATCAATGACTCTGGATAAGAAGCCAATGGAAGTGAATGTGGATCAACTATCTTTGAAGAAGAATAAAGACCGTTTGAAATAACCTCAATAGAAGTGTCAAAAGACTCCAAAGTATCACAATCATGGGTTATCTTCTCTGAAGAAGGAAGAGGCACAATAGGATCATCTGGGAATGGTTGAATATTAGGATCTCCATATAATTCCCAAATGTGAGTCTAAGCAGCATGAGGATACTCAAAATCAACAATAGATTCCAAAATGTCATCATCAAAATGCATAACAATGACACTTAAGAGAGGATGCCTATTGTTTTTCCAAGCAAATTTCTGGCAAGGAGTTCTAGGTTTAGGAACAAGATTATACAAATATGGCAACAAATGAGTCCCTCTAAGCTTGGTAATGATGCCATCTATCTATTTTTCATAGTTCCCCCTCTTTAAGATCATCAAAGAAGAATGAAATGTACAACCCATAGCTGATTATGAAAATTCCTAAAATCTTAAATATAGAACCATCACATGAATGTAGAGACTTCAAAATAAGATATGCAACTGAAAACAAAGTCCCCCCACAAATTGTACCTCTCCAAGTGTTAGGATATCCAAGTTATCAAGCAAATGCCCAAAAAGCACAAAACTCAATAGATAGTACTGAGTTCTGAATTGGAAAAAGTGTATAGACTGGCTGAAAGAGCTCCTCAATACATTTTCGACGCCACACGAATGACAGAAATCAGAGATCAAGGCACCAAGATACGTGCTTGGGAGTCAAAAAAACAAGGTTGACTTAAATCTGCAATAAATATTGATAGACAAAAAAATTAGGTGGATTGATCTACACCACTTCGAGGTTGGCAGAATCACCTTTCTGATGATATATGGAACTTGAAATTCTAACTCTGAATGCCCAAGATATCCTCTGTGGAAAAAATTGCTGATATGGAGCCCACTGGATAAAAGAGGGGGCTAGATTGAGCCATAGGGCAGATTGACCCTTGCTGACGCACATGACCACCTACTCATAATGGGAAAAAAAATAGCCTATGAGGCTAAAATTGGAGCACCGTGATTGGGTACAAAATGTGGGGCCCATTGATTTGGCTAGTCGATATGTTGGTGCGACACCCTCACCAACTGATATGTCTTGAAGACAAATCACCAAACACCAGTATGTAATGCAAGTCTGAGTCACCACCCAAGTGCACAAACAATAACATATTCATGTTACACAACCCACCAAGTGCATGCGCGTGATCCTTTACAAGTGCTCACAATTCCAATATGAGAGTTGGGCCATGTACAGACCAAATAACTCCTATGCCTAGCAAATGTTGGACTAAAGTCCCTTATACTACGCCCAAAAAACTATGTACGAGCCCACCCCACTTTCCTCTGTGCAAACCCTAAAAAAGGTAGCATTTATTCATAGAATATGGATTCTTTCTAAGATGTATTTCTCAACTAATTCTATAGAATCCTCTAGAAACATGTTTTTTCCCTTATCTGTTGCCCTTGCTGCTACTATAGAGGTGGTCGAATGTCAAATATATTGCAATGAATTATGAACTATGAATATCTCTTTCATTCATCCTTGAGAGTATCCTCAAATTAGGTAATAACATTCTTATAAACTCAATTACTTAAAGCCCTCAGTTTAAGATATGGATAGAGTAAGCGTATTAGAAGCAATTTATGAAGATGATTCTTCAGGCAATGAGAATTTTCTATCAGATGTTAAAATGGCGGATGCTTCTGAAGATGACCCTAAGTAGTTCTCATGAATTTTGTTTTCAATACAATTTACCAAAGAATGATTTAGAGAAAACCATCAGCAGTTTAATTCTTGTTACTAAGGGTAGACCTCACCTTGCCTCCATATGAATTACCAGCAATACACACAAAAAAAATAGTCCCCAATGGCCTAATGTCTCTATGAAGATGCGAATGGGGGCATCAACCTCTAGATTTCGTGTTAGGAATTTGGCGCATGGGTCTCTCTATGGTGCGGCCTTCATTTACTTCTGCCTAGCTAACCAGGGTATTCTTAGGTGAAATGAAAATTTTGATAAAATTTTAAATGTCAAAAAAATAATAATCGACCATACTATGAAAAGGCAAAACTAATGCTAGGATAGAGAAAGTATATAGCAGGAATACTGAACTTGATCACACTAATATGTTGAAGACACAGATTGATGCTTCCCTTGATCTGATGTAGGCACGAATTGATGTTGATCTGATAAATCTCTTCTCCAGCAACTCAATTCTCTAATATGAGCAGAAAACTCCTTGGATCAGTCTCGGATACCATGTAGGGATACACATAGGAAACCATCATGAAGCTGCAGACTTTAGGGATCAAACTAGGGAACAAACCACCACAAGAGATTTCTCGAGCATGAGTTTGCATAAAGAGAGATAAAATGATTGAATAAGATGCTTCAATTGATATATTACAACAAATTAATGAATATTTTACAAATATGTTATATTGGCTTGCCCATTGGCTGGTTTTGCATTGTGGGAATTGATTTCCCTCCACCTACACTTTGGCGACACATTAATGATGGCCTCCCATGCATGCAATGGCCCTCTTTTATTGCTTTTTTGAATTCAATCGTCTCATTTGAGTCTTGTGTGAGCCTCTCTCTACCTAAGATCTACGATTCTACAAGTTTCTCTATGACCTTTGTGATCCTTTCTTTCAAGATTTAAAAGATTGATTTGATACATTGGTGGTGTGAGATGCGGACTATGTGTTTTTTGACTCTGTTCATGAGTTTCTGCGCATTTTCTAGGTTGGTTTTCTGTTTTCTTCCTCCGCATTCATTTTACATGTTTTAATTCTACATTTAGGGTTTTAGCCATGTTATCACTTCTTAATTTATGCTTTAATCTGGTCGTAATTGGTCGTTTTACCTTCAATTAGCATTTTTCAAGAGGGTTTTCAGTTTATGCGTTTGGGGGCTGTTAGATCCTGTCATGTCCCCTTTCTAAAATAATTAATTAATGGTCAATATTAACCCATCTTATTCTTCCATGGGTTAATTGGGCAAGCATAGGAAGAATAAATATTTAATATTTAATATTGTCCAACTAATATCTATTTCAAGAGGACAATTAACTATTAAATTAAATATTTTGAGACTCAAAAAGGGGCATTGGGTTTGGTGAGGTGTCCATTTGCATGAAGATTTCAAAAATCTTGGTAAATCACAAGTGGTGGGGGATTTTATGACAACTGTCATACCCCAAAATAGAAAGGAATCAAGGAGAAATGTGGTAACCTTGGATTTCCCTCTCTCTCATGAAATATTGATACAAAATATGTAATTTTGGTGATTTGGGGCTATTGTTGATTTGATATTTTTCTCTCAAACTTGCAGATTTGCAGATTGTGGCTTCAATGGATGAAAACCCATGAGTTTCAAGTGGCCAGAGGACACAAACCCTTTGATCACAAAGAGTATCTTCAACTAGAGGTTGCACAGAGCTTCAAGGATTAAGTAGTTTCAGGCAGTTTCTGGCAGTGTCCATTGTTTGTGTGTGCAGGTCTTCTTGTGTTGCCGTGGTAGTTCCAGAAGTGCTGGAAAAAGTTGCTGTTGTTATTTCCTTTAGTTTTATGTGTAGTATCTATATATTTCCATTTTCTAATGTCAGAGATTAGTATTGGAAGTTGTGGGTAGTGTTGTGTTGATTTTGGTTTTGTGGGTCAGAATACCCAATGTGTATTTCAGTTTGTTGTGAAAATTTGGTTGTGTAGTTGCTGCTGAGTGCTGTAGGTGTTTTCTTCTGTTACTTTAATGGTATCAGACCATATTTCATGTACTTTCCATCTGAATATGAAACAATATCAGTTTTGGGTGTTTTTGGTGTATTTCGGTGATTGACGGTGTTGGCAGTTTCTGTGGGTTTGATCATATTTGCTCCAGATTTGACATTTTGGTTGTTGTTTATTTTATGGCTATTATGACAGTCCAAAATGATATAAAATCCATTTAATATCAGTCAAAATTAGTTCCATTAATTTTTGGGCAAGTTTGTGTTAGTTTGGTGTTGTTCTGTGCAAGTTTGTGTTAATTTCTACGCAAGTTTGTGCTAGTCTTGGTGAAATTATTGTATTTTTTGGTGGTGTTAAATAAATTCATTTTCAAATCTGATTTAAAGTTAAAATCTCAGTTTGGATCATTATAGTGGTATCAGAGCATGATCTTGCTAGCCTATAGGTTATTCAAATGATTGATGATACCGAGTGACAGAGAAATTAGATATTTGAGGAGAGAGCAAAGGAAATTGCAATTGGAGGAAACAATGGCAGATAGAAGAGGTGTAGAAGAAGATGATGCTTCAAGGAAATTTACTCAAATGGTTGAGGCACAAACCAGACTTGCTGAAATGTTTGGGCAAATGATGCAATGGATCCAAAACAACAACAACAACAACAATGAAAACAATGGTGCCAGTCTTCAGGTGCAAACAACAGTAACAATGGAAAAGGGAAGGAAATTGAGACACAAAATTTAGGGGCTGCAAACAAACCCTTATTCCTACCTGAATAGAAACCTGAACAAGTTGAGTCTGCAACTACTAGTTTGTTCAATGTAGAGACCCTTAACAAATGGCATGGAGAATACAAGGCATTGGCAGATGAGATCAAGAATGATATGTCTTGGGGAGAATATGTAGATTTCCTAAGAAGAGGTGAATCTCAAAAGAAGGAGAAAGGCAAAAGTAAAGAACTAAAACACAAGTTGGGTAAGTTAACCGTAGCTTTCTTTGATGGAAGTGAAAAGATTTCAGCTAGAGCTTGGTTGCAAAAGATAGAGACATACTTTATGCTCAATCCCATGACAGAGAAGGATGTAGTTCAGTTTGCCACTTTGCATTTGGAAGGAGAAGCCTATGAATGGTGGTACCATGGTCGCACTACTTTGGGACATGATCAAGTATAGACCTTTGGTGATTTCCAATAAAGGATTCTTGACAGGTATGAACTAAAAGAAGAAAACAAATATTTCAGCCAGTTGTCTGAAATTAAGCAAAAGAACTCAGTAAGTGAGTATATAGCAAACATTCAAAAGATTGCAGTGATGGTACCTGAAATATCAGAGAACAGAAGAGTACATCTATTCATCACAGAGCTCACTGAACCTCTTAGGGGGTTTGTTAGATCTTTCACACCTCTGACCTTGCAAGAAGCTATCAAGAGGGCTCTAACCCTTGAGCCATCAATTCCGAAGAATGCTTTCCCACACTCCTCCAAACTGAACACATGGCATCATAAGGGAGGATTCCAAAAGAAATCATTCCATACACCTACACCTATACAAAAAAATACAACTCCTAATACTACAAAGAAGATGGATGAAGAAACAAGGAATGAGCTTAGCAGGAAGAAACTTTGTTTTTCTTGTAGAAAGCCTTGGCTCCCTAGACATAGGTGTTTGGGAAAAGGACAAGTCCATTACATAGAGGTTGTCTCAGATAAGGATTCAGACTCAGATGGTAATGAGGAGTTTCATGACGTAGAGGATTCTGAACCTAAGATCGAAGAGGAGACTAAACAAGAGGGTTCATTAGCTGCACTTTCAGGAGCACCAAGATATCATCCTTTCAGGGTTCATGGAGTTTTAGTAGGGTAGCGAATGACTATTTTGATTGATAGTGGGGCAACCCACAACTTTATTGATGAAGGGTTAGTAATGAAGAAAGGATTGAAGACTGAAGAATTTGAAGGGTTCAATGTGACTATTGCAGACAGATTCACTATGCTGTGCACCAGAGTGGTCTAACAATTGAGCATCACTATGGGAGACTACAAGGTTTGTGATAATTTTTATGTTGTTGGTATTGGTGAAACTGATGTTGTCTTGGGTGTTCAATGGTTGCATTCTATTCGAGGACACTATCAGAACTATTAAACTATGGAGTTCAAGTTTCAGTCAGAAGGCAAGGAGATTACAATTAGAGGGATTTCAAATGGAGCTCCATGACTGGTGACATCCAAGAAGATGGACAGGACTTTTAGAAGAGTTCAAGTTGCTTGGACAGCCACTTGCTTTATCCGACCTTCAAGCTCTCCAAATGGAAAAGGTAAATTTCATTTTGAAATTCAAGAAATTTTAGATAAGCATAGCATTGTTTTCAGTGATATACCCCCAGGATTACCTCCAGATAGAGGGTTTCAGCATGTTATAGAGTTGGAAAAATATGCCAAACCTATTATAACTATGCCATACAGACATCCAAGGGGTTACAAGGAAGAGATAGAGAAGACTATCAAAGAGCTCTTAGATATGGGATTCATTAGACCAAGTTCTAGTCCTTTTGCATCATCTGTAGTTCTTGTGAAGAAGAAGGATGGCACTCTAAGGATGTGGATTGACTATAGAGCTTTGAATTAGAAAACCATTAAGAATAGATATCCCATACCAAGGATAGATGAACTTATTGATGAGTTGCATGGAGCTGTTTACTTTTCTAAGATTGATTTGAGATCGAGATATCACCAGATTCGGATGAGAGACAAAGATGTGGAAAAGACAGCTTTTCGGTATCACTATGGGCATTTTTAATTCTTGGTCATGCCCTTTGGCCTCACTAATGCACCAAAAACTTTCCAATCATGCATGAACAAGGTATGTAGCAAGCAACTCAGGAAGTTTGTCTTGGTTTTCTTTGATGATATATTGATCTACAATAAAACTTGGAAGGAACACTTGGAACATTTAGATACAGTTTTAGGTATTTTGGAGCAGCAATCTTTCTATGCTAAGTTGTCCAAATGTGAGTTTGGACTAACTGAAATTCTTTACTTGGGATATGTCATAAGTTCTAAGGGTGTTCAAGTAGATCAACAGAAGATTCAAGCAATACTTTATTGGCCTCCACCTACAAATCTTACATAGTTGAAAGGATTCTTTGGGCTATGTTGCTATTATAGGAGGTTTGTAAAAGGTTTTTCTCAGCTTTCTATTCCATTAACAGATTTGACTAAGAAGGGAGCCTTTGCATGGTCTGAAGAAGCTCAGAAAACTTTTGACAAGTTTAAGGAGGTAACGAGTTCATGCCTTGTGTTTGCTATTCCTGATTTTTCATTGCCTTTTGTAGTTGAATGTGATGCTTCAGGTGAAGGTGTTGGGATTGTCCTAACTCAAAGGGGACATCCAATTGCTTTTGAGAGTAGGAAGCTAAACAATCTAGAAAAAACATATCACATTTATGACAAGGAAATATTGGCAATTATGCATGCACTAGAGAAGTTTAGACAATATCTTGTGTGTGGGAATTTTGTTGTGAAAACTGATCACAATAGTCTGAAGTATTTCCTTGATCAAAAAGATTTGAATGATCACCAATAGAGGTGGGTAAGCAAGCTATAGGCATATGACTTTGAAATAGAATATATGAAGGGTAAAATGAATGTGGTAGAGGATGCACTTTCTAGGAAGCCAACTTTGTGTTCATTATCTTCTATTTCTCCAGAGTGGAAATATTCTATCATTGCTGAATATGTCAAAAATACTTTTGCATCTAATGTATTGGATGATTTAGTAGAAGATGATAAGTATATAGTGAATGATGGGCTGATTTATTTCAAGAACTGAATTTTCCTTGTTCCTGAATCAAAAATCAAGGAAAAGATTTTAAGATCTTTCCATGACACTCCCTTGGCTGGTCATCAAGGTTACTTCAAAACATACAGGAAGATCCATGAGAGATTTTCTTGGAAAGGTCTGAAAGAGGATGTCCATAAGCATATCAAAGAGTGTATGACTTGCCAAAGGAACAAAGCTAAACAAATTTTTCCTATAGGTCTCCTACCACTTCCAATTCCTAAACAGAAATGGGAGAGCATTTCCATGGACTTTATCACAGGACTTCCCAAGGTACAAGGTAAGGATTGTATATATGTGGTGGTGGATAGATTAACAAAGTATGCTCATTTCTTTCCCATCACTTTAGAGTTTAAGGCTCCTCAAGTAGCAGAGTTGTTTTCCAAAGAGATATTTAAGCTGAATGGTTTGCCAAAGAACATTGTTAGTGACAGAGATAGTAGGTTCCTTAGTTCTTTTTGGAAGGAACTATTTCACTTGACAGGAACAAAGCTCATGCCAAGCACAAGTTACCATCCACAAATAGATGGACAAACAGAAATTGTTAACAAGTGGATAGAGGGGTATTTGAGGAATTATGTTTCAGATCAGCAAACTACTTGGGTCAAATGGTTGCACTTGGGAGAGTATTGTTACAATACATCACATCATATGTCAATTGCTATGCCTCCATTTTGAGCTCTTTATGGTTATGATGTACTTTCTTTTGCTGATTTGATATTTACAGATAGTAGAGTACCTACAGCTAGTGATCTTATCAATCATAGTCAAGAGATCATAAGGTCACTAAAAGAAAACTTGAGGCAAGGACAAAACCAACAAAAGATATATGTAGATAGGAAGAGAACAAAAAGATTTTTTGAGGTGGGAGACTTCATCTTTCTCAGATTGCAGCCATATAAACAAAGCTCTTTGAAGAAGAGTGGGGCTGAAAAGCTTAAGCTTAAGTTCTTTGGGCCTTACAGGATCATCAGGAAAATTGGTGAGGTAGCTTATGAGTTGGAGCTTCCTCCAAACAATAGAATACATAATGTATTTCATGTTTCTTGTTTGAAGAAGGTCCTTGGACAGAAAATTGTGCCTTCATCTGATTTACCACCTTTGGATGATGAAGGAAAGTTGATTTTGATACCTGAAAAGATCTTGGAAACGAGGGATAAAAGATTGAGGAATAGGAACATTTCATAATATTTGATCAAATGGAAGAATTTGCCGGTGGAAGATGCAACATGGGAAGGACCAAAAATTCTTGACCATCCAAACATGCATTGCTTGAGGACAAGCAATTTCCAGGAGGGAGGACTTGTCATGTCCCCATTCTAAAATGATTAATTAATGGTCAATATTAACCCATCTTATTCTTCCATGGGTTAATTGGTCAAGCATAGGAAGAATAAATATTTAATATTTAATATTGTCTAACTAATATCTATTTCAAGAGGACAATTAAATATTTTGAGACTCAAAAAGGGGCATTGGGTTTGGTGAGGTGTCCATTTGCATGAAGATTTCAAAAATCTTGGTAAATCACAAGTGGCGGGCGATTTTATGACAATGTATGACAGCTTATGACAACTGTCATACTCCAAAATAGCAAGGAATCAAGGAAAAACATGGGAACCTTGGATTTCCCTCTCTCCCATGAAATATTGATACAAAATATGTGATTTTGGTGATTTGGGGCTATTGTTGATTTGATATTTTCCTCTCAAACTTGCAGATTTGCAGATTGTGGCTTCAATGGATGAAAACCCATTGGAGTAAAGAGGCTTGTGGATGAAAACCCATGAGTTTCAGGTGGCTAGAGGATGCAAACCCTTTGATCACAAAGAGTAGCTTCATCCGGAGGTTGCACAGAGCTTCAAGGATTAAGTAGTTTCAGGTAGTTTTCGGCAGTGTCCATTGTTTGTGTGTGCAGGTCTTCTTGTGTTGCCATGGTAGTTCCAGAAGTACTGGGAAGAGTTGTTGTTGTTATTTCCTTTGATTATATGTGTAGGAGATTTATATTTCCATTTTCTAATGTCAGAGATTAGTATTGGAAGTTGTGGGTAGTGTTGTGTTGATTTTGGTTTTGTGGGTCAGAATACCCAATGTGTATTTCAGCTTGTTGTGTAGTTGTTGCTGAGTGCTGTAGGTGTTTTCTGCTGTTAATTTAATGGTATCAGACCATATTTCATGTACTTTCTATCTTAAGATGAAACAATATCAGTTTTGGGTGTTTTTGGTGTATTTCGGTGATTAACGGTGTTGGCAATTTTTGTGGGTTTGATCATATTTGCTCCAGATTTGAGATTTTGATTGTTGTTTATATTGTGGCTATTATGACAGTCCAAAATTATGTAAAATCCATTTAATATGAGTCAAAATCAGTTCCATTAATTTTTGGGCAAGTTTGTGTTAGTTTGGTGTTGTTTTGTGCATGACTAGCTTGCTAGTCTTGGTGAAATTATTGTATTTTTTGGTGGTGTTAAATAAATTCATTTTCAAATATAATTTAAAGTTAAAATATCAGTTTGGATCATTATAGATCCACTTTGGATGCTTTTTTAGGCTATTTCCATTTTACACCTTTTTTCTTTTGAAGTAGCAAGAATCAGGCCCCTCATCTTCCATATTTTTTAATACCTAGGATGCCTTTCACTTTTAGAATGGCAGAGATTAGGCCCATGATCTTTTGCCTTCATTTTTGAGTTTTGTAAACC
This sequence comes from Cunninghamia lanceolata, assembly GCA_027924645.1. Classification (NCBI taxonomy): domain Eukaryota; kingdom Viridiplantae; phylum Streptophyta; class Pinopsida; order Cupressales; family Cupressaceae; genus Cunninghamia; species Cunninghamia lanceolata. The sequence continues at coordinate 14,416,848 of BSBN01000892.1, forward strand.
CTTTACTCTTAGAGTGGTGGAGATCAAGGCCCCAATTTTCCACCTTCCTCTTTAGCAGCCTAGAGCTCTTCCTCCTGACCTTGCTAAATACTTTTGCCTATGCTCACTAGAGTTTGGGCTTCGGAGCTTCACCGTTAGGGTGTCCCTCTACAACAAACCAAGAGGTAACTTTGAACCCCATGTCTTGACAATCTAATGAAGTTTTGGAGTCTGGATGTTGGGCTTCATCACTTTCCCATTCCAGAATGTTTGACCTTGCAAGAGGTAAGTCCCGTGTCTCCGCTCCTGACTATATGAACTTTTTTAGGGTTTAGAGTTTGACCTCATCACTTGACAAAAGTCTTGAAAGACTATGTTATCAGAGTTTTAGCATTAGTCCTTCCTCTTCTACTCTTCTTGTTCCTTTAACAAATGAAAGGAGTAAACCTTGACCCCCAATCTCTAACTTTTTGTAGAGAAATGAATATTGTAGTATGTTTTAAGGTGGTTTATAATGATGATATTAAAAACTATTTGTGAATTGATGTATACAAGCACTAGTAATTTGTGGTATGTGTGGTGCAGGGAAAATGGCTAAAGCACCAGCTCCGCCACCTCCTGTAGCAAAAAAGAAGCTAGAATTCAAAGGATATTTGCCAGCTTCTAAGTTGTCCAACCCATATCCTAAGATCAGGGACATAGATATTGGAAAATTGGACATGTGGAGCTACTGGTACCAGCTGAGGAATGAAGCCAATAAGTCCTTCTAGACCTAATACATGGAGAACTCTAGGTTATTTCAAGTGGCTGCATTTCCTGTTTCAGTGCAGGCACCTGAATTGATATTGGCTTGTGCACAAGAATACAAGGTAGATAATAAGAAGGTGACTGGAGTGGTAGGAAACATTGTATTAGACCTCTCATCTAATATGATAGATAGGGTGTTTAGCCTGCCCACATATACAAATTATAACAAGGTCACATAAAACACTACCATAGCTAGAGGGTATATGAATCAACATCTCCTATTCTCATAGAGAAAGCACCCCTTGAAGATGGCTCCAATCCAGCCATACAATGAAATCAAACAAGATAGGAGGAGGTTCATTGCCCTTCTGAGTAGAGTATTTGGACTCCCTGCTACTAAGAAATTGTACCCATGGATGTGCCATTTATGCATGAAGATAGTGGATGGGAGAAGGATAGACTGGGGATCCTTTATAAGTGATAAGCTAGACGAGAAACTTGTTGAGGTGTAAACTTGCTGAGGTGTCTGAGACCAAAGAGTTTTATATGACTTCTTACCTAGTCTATCTATTGGCCTATCAGGCCAATTTCCCAGGATTATTACAGGTGGCCACTCTCCAATAGGAAGAAGTCTTGGTTTACAACCACTTTCCCTAGCTCGAGTTGATGACTAGCTTGAAAAGTTGTGTTGTTAATGGTGCCTTTGTTTATGCAGTGATTAGAGGATTAGAGAAAGACTATGCAAAGAGGCTATCTCTTGAGGAAACAAAAGAGATGGTACATTCAGTTTCAAACCTTCACATACATCAGAGTCATGGGGTTTGATAAGCCCCCCTACAAACTACAAAGATACCCTAGTGACAAGGTCATCTTGTTGGAGGTATGCAGGTCTCTGAAGTATACAAATTTTTATTTCTGGAAAACACAAGTCTAGCTTCAAATTTACAACCAAGGTAGGGAAGTACAACTGCCAAAACATGATAAATGCAAAGTATGTAGAGGTAGAGTTGGCCTTCTTATCTTTGAGTTCCTTTCATAACATCAGGAGCAAATTTGACCCAATTGGGTGGGTCAACCCCTTAATAGAAATTTGGTATGTGCATGAATATGCTATTGAGGATCACTATGAGAACTATGTTGATGACTATGAGGTTAGAAAGAGGGACTACTATAGACTCAGCTTCCATCTGCTGAAAATGCTAGAATTCCCTATACTACCCACAGTTCCCAAGGGGATGAATAAAATGGTGTAGTATTAGACCCCTCATATGAGAACCAAAAGGTTTATAACCTCCCCTTAAACCCAATCAGATGTGACCAAAATGAAGACACATTAGTGGGAAATAGGGCTAAGGAGGTACTAAAGAGAACTGAGTCCTAGATGAAAAAACCATAACCTATTCTCAATCCCAAGCTAGCTTTAGAGGTTAAAAACTCTAAGGGAGCCAAGCTAAAATGGAAAAAGAAAGAAACGCAAATACATGTTACTCCAGCTATTGAACAAACTGACCCTGCTACAATTGAAGAGAAACAAAAGGCAATGGTAGTTAATGTTGAGTTAGAAGAAGAAGAAGATTTGGTGCCCTTGGCTAGGAGAGCTTCTGAAGGTGTTACCACAACATCAACCCTGCCTCCTCTTGTGTTCATCTCTACTACTACCACTACTGAGGTGAGGATTGAGGTTCCTTCCTCTACACCACCTTCATCTCTTCTGCACCAAGCTTCACTACCAACTCCTCCCATTTCATCATATCCTTCCATTACCTAGTCTCTAAGCTTGTCTCAATCCCCTGCTTCCACCCCTTCTAGCACTCATATTCTAGTGGCTCCCAACCAAACAGTTTAGGAACAACAGGAGAGGGAAGGCACTTCTACACTTGGCCAAGAGAAATAAGGAACTATCCCTCTAGCCACAATACAAAGTCAAGAAGACATCCTAGAGGGAGTAAAAGACATACTAGAGGGAGTAAAATTCCCATAATCTAAGGGGCTAGTTGCCAAGGAAGGGCCGCAAATAGAAGCACATGCAAAAGAGCCCAAAGAAAAAATAGAGGAAGTTCTTTAAGAGCTTTTGGGCAGCCAAGAGCCCATTTTAGAGGAGTTGGCTAGAAACGTATCCATTGAACAACATGAAGAAGAAGGTGGGGAGTCTAATGATTCAAAAAAAACACAATTCCCGACCCACTCTTCCACAAGATCACCATCTCCACCTTTGGCTACTTCTCCATCACATGATGCTACTATTGAGTTAGGCCTTCCTGTCTCACTAAACAAAACTGTGGAGAAGAGGAAAAGAACATATGTTGAGGAGGAATATTTGGCCACTATAGCCCAAGTATTAGGGGCACATCTAAAGAGAAAGAGAGCCAGAACTATCTCACACATAGCAACCAATGAGCAAGGAATCAGAATCACCCACATAGAAACTCCATTGGTTGACAAAGAAGAGGATGTTGTTACCTTAGAAGATTACACCATCTAGCAAGTCATATTGGGCTCAAGAACCCGAGAAGGAAATAAAAATGTCCTAGTTGATGTTGTACAAGATGTTTTGGATAGAATGTGAAAGGATGAGGTGACTAAAGAGGAATTGAAGAAGTAGGTTGCATAACTATCAACCTATGTCACTCATTTAGTGGGGCCAGTTGATTCCTCATCTCCTACTCCTTCCTTGATGGAAGCAATAAACAAAGAAAGTACAACTCTTGATCCCTTGGGTATCTTGCTTATAACTACTGCTTGAAAAGATTCACTAGAAACCCTTGGGAAGACCACCATTAGGGAAGCTTTGAAAATGTATCAAAGTATAGAGCATGAGCTAGTGGCTTTTGATGAGCTAATGCACAGTATTGATGATGAGGCCCTAGTTTGGGAAGAATATCTCCCAGCTTTGGAAAGGATGGAGGCTACACCTCCAAATACAATTTTGCAGTTAGGGATATTAGATAATGGAAATCTGGGTATAATATTGGAGTGGATCAAAGCTGGGAAGCTCTGAGTTAAATTGTTACATAAATGGAAAGGCAAGCTATAAAACAAGGATGACATAGCTAAGTAGGGCACCAATATGGTTGAGGCCTTAATAAATTTTATTCCTTGCCAACTGAAGGACAATTCTTTGGTGATTCTACCTATAACAAGGATAATAAAGGAGTTCTCAAAGATGTTTTAGCAATAGGTCACATAGCCAAGCATTGACAAACTAATGAGGCTAAAGGATCTCTTCACTAAATTTCAGGAACGATTGGTTGGATTGGCAAGGGTCATGTATAAGCTCAAAAGGTTATCATACTCCCAACAGATTGAAATCAAATATCACAATGGACACAGTATGAGTGACATTCAAGAGGGCACCACCAATTTCAAAGGTCATTTCGGGGAAGAGACATAATATCCTTGTTCTTCACAATGGTCTATTCTTTTATTCTATCTTTCTTTCATTCTTTGATGAGGCTAACTCCACTGGTGCTTGGTAGCATTATTCTGGCCAACAAGGGCTGAATTGTACATTGTAATTTGTGTTTAAGAACACTTTCAGGCCAACTAGGGCCAAAACGTGTAAATGTAAACAAGAGAATCCTGACATATAAAGAGGAATCTTGAACACTTGTAATTGGGGGGAAACATAGAGAACTTGTGAAAGAACAAGTTATGCTTACAATATTTTGGCTTGTAAGTGGCATATTTCATTTGCATACAGGCTATGTGAATATTGCCCTTTTTTAATCTGCCAACATTTTACCTATCAATGAGAAGACAATTTTTTGGGAGTCATTCCTATGTTTCTACCCTATGGTCATAATGTACTTGCATTTCTTTTCCTTGCATATGATTTTGCATTAGTGGATGCTGTGCTCAAATTGATAAATCTTAAGTGTTGTAAGAGAATAAGGATTTTGGATTATGCGCAGATGAAATGATGTCTCCAAGTTCCTTGTTCTCTTGCTATTTTCCTTAGAGTCTCACACTTGCATTGTTATGATTGTGTGGAATACTAGTCACTTAGTGCTTGTTTAATCAATTCTACGAATGATTATTATATGAAGTGCAAAGCCAGGTGTAGAAGCTATCCAAGCTCTTTTATTTTCCTTTATTAAACCCTAAGCCCTCTTTTTCATTTTTTTTACATAACATAGGATTAGATTAGCTTCTTACACTTCATTGAAAATCCACCTATTAGAGGACTCATCGATTTTTCTAGATTGTTATTACCAACACAGGCCCCTTGAACAAACATTCACATCATCCACTCTGCTATTCTAACACTGTTGTGACCCATAGAAATAGTGACCTTGGAGTAAACATTTTGCATTTGTTTACCTTTTAGGAGAAGTAGAGTGAACCTTCCATTATACTTGAGTTGATGTGCCAAAATAGCCATAAAGAAAACTGAGACTAGAAGGAGGGCCTAAACAATCTAGATCCATCTAGGGTTTCTTAGAACATTACAAGAAGAAGATTAACTAGGTCTTGGTCAGTCAGTGAAGCTGAATTCTAAGAGCTCCAACATCACCATAAGATTAGGAGTGACTGTGGTAAGTGACGAAGGTTAAACTCTAGGTCTGTCAGCCCATCTAGATCTAAAACTCTAGAGACCTTCCTAGAAGAACCACCCTAGGGACCAATGTCCACATACTTCAGGCCAGACCACTCACCCTTGTCCTTGGTGGCTCCTCTCCATCCTATGCCGACAAAGCCTAAGAAATTCTATCCTAAGTTCATTTATAGAGAGAGTAAAAGTGTCGAAGAACACATTTAGGCCTTCAAAGAACCCATTGCCAGAGCTGCTATTCCCCATTTCAATGTGGTCATGTGCCTCTTCCCATATTCATTGGGACAAGTCACCTTTTCATGGTACCTACACTTACCTGTAGGATCTATCGATACTTGGGAAAAGCTAGAAGAAGCTTTCACAAATCAGTTTAGGGTATTTACTAACCCAAGCATTATATATCAACAATTCACATCTTGCAAGATTCAACTCAATGAACCCCTAACTATGTTCAACAATAGGTTCCAAAAACTCTACAAGAGGCTAGCTCAACCTTATGTGGTTGAAGAGGCGGCTACAATTCAGACCTATCTTAGAGTCATTGACCCCTTTAGAGCTGTTTTACTGAACATAACTCAACAAAACCTAGATACCCTAGCAAAACTTTATGTTGAGGCCCTCAAGCTTCACAGAGAAATGTACCCTGTCATTGTAGGGGCTTTTGGGACTATGCCTTCCCTAGGTTATTCAGGAATGCCTAATCAGATGCCTGCTATCAACCAACCACTCACTAATAACACTCCTCTAATGAATTGGGTTCAAATGGGTAATTCACTATTTAGACCACAAATTAGCTATGCTCATCCTTTAAATCAAATCAGTCCAAACCCTATGTTACCTACCCCAGGACAGGCTTATAATAATAAGGCTACAACATCCCACCCTGTTCCCTCAATCTTTGATCATCCTGTAGCGAATTATACTAACACGGTTAACTCTCAATACACTCACTAGGCTAGTTTATCTTCAGTGGCCCCATAGACTTGTGCAAATTAGACTTCACAATTAGCATCAGAATTAGAGGCTATAAAAAGGGCACTAGCTCAGGTTACCAATGAGCTCACCAGATTTGAAATTATAAATAATGGGGATTCAAATCAAAATCAAAATAATTACAATCAAGGACAAAATAGGGGTTTCAATTCTCAAAGGTAGAATAGGACTTGGAACACAAGGCCAAACAATGGAGTAGTACCTTCTCCCTTAGATTAGACAAATATGGTAAACTTCGCTAAGATAAAACCCCTGTCGCATTGGTGTAGGTTGCATGATGCCTCAGATCACTCTGAGCTCAACTGTGCTGAAATATCCAAGATAACACAAATGTTTCAAGATGATAGACATATACAGTAGGAAGAAAATGATAACCCTCCTGAAGATATAGGGATTGCCTTACAATTTGACACATATGGTTTCCTTTATGAAGAGGACATTGAGCTAGAGACTGAGGTCCAAGCCTAGCAACAGTTCAAAAGTAACTACTACTTGAGGAACAAAGGTAAAGAGGCCCCCACTACTTCCATCCCACAAAATTGTAGTAGTGTTCCACTTGATCCTAATGCAGATAACAATCCACCTCCTCCAGTGGGACCCATGAATGAAACATTTAAAGCCAACCAATACAAGGGATAGAATATGATAGGTTCCAAATATGATCTCATGGATGACTTGAAGAAAACCAAAGCCAACATGTCAATCTTGGATGTACTACAGGAATGTCCAAACCAATGAGAAGCTTTGCTCAAACTCTTACAAGGAAAGGACCAGGTCAAGAAAATGGAGGTGAAGGCTGCAACCGATGATATCTTGGTAGCCTTATACAAATAAAAAAGAGGTACACCTCCATTTTTGTTGAGCCTCAAAATAGATGGGAAAAAACCTACACAATTGCTTAGTTGACTGTGGAGCCTCAGGTAATGTCATGCCTTATTTAATTTGTCAAAAGATCAATCTCACACCTAATAAAACTAACCAAAAGGTAGTTTAGTTAGATAAGACTGAGGCAAAGGTCATAGGTGAAATCAAAGATGTTTGCATACATCTATTGTCTGAAGCTCACATCCGAAGCTATATTGACATCCAAGTGGTTGATATTCCTGAAGTCTATGGCATGTTGTTAAGTAGAGATTAGACTAGGAGCTTTAATGGTTACTTTTCTACTAATTTCTCACACATGTGGATTCCCTAGAAAGGAAATTCTAACCAGATCTAGGTTCTTAGTGAACCTAGACTGAAACTTTTGATCATTGAATATAATGCTCCTAACGAAGTGTTCTTTGTAGATGTTGATCTTGGGGTTTAGAGAGAAATCATGATGGGTCTAACTGTTGAGGATCTAGATAAATGCTTCTTATAATAATTCATGCAAAAGATATCACATGATAATAAATTCTTGGGGCCACAGACTCAGACAACAAAACTATTTCTCCCGGGTTGGTGCAAGGTTCATCAGTCAACACATTCTAAGCTATCATGTTTTGAATGTCTTATAGCAGTAAACCTCATTGAAGCTCAAGAAGAGATAAACACAATGAATGTATATGAAGGGATCAAATCAAATGAAACTATTGTAGAAGTTCTTGAAGAAACAATTACAGAGGCTTATGAGGAAGCCATCATGATCCTCCATGCTAAGTCTACTAAAGAAACTGAACAAATGAAGAAGGCCTCCCCACACACAAACCTAGTCTAGAAGGTTTTTTACATAGGATAATAAGTTGTGGACCCTCAGAAATGATGGTTCTAAGTGTAAACAAGGATGTGGAGCTAGAGTGGAACCGGTAAACCCTAAGGGGAGATCATTCTTTGCATCATATAGATTACAGTTTCCTTGCATTAACAATGTAGCTAAATATGAAGCTTTGATAAGGGGATTTATACTAGCTCACCAGAAGGGTGCCAAATTGTTGAGGGTGCAAGGAGATTCCCAGTTGATAACCAGATAGGTAAGAGGAAAGTATACCTTCCGTTACAAAAGAATGAGTGCATATAGAAACAGAGTTTGGGACCTCATTGAAGATTTTGATGCCTTTGACATAAAATTTGTACCATAAAATAAGAATGAGACGGCTGATTCACTGGCAATTGCAGCTAGTACACTAGAACCAATAGTAGGCTTGAAGATGAAGAAATTCTCAGTGGAATTGGTACCCATTCCGATAGTCCTAGAAAATGTCGAGCACTTTCAGGTGTTTAATGATGATAAACATATTCTCGATTTTATAACTAACACCAATGTTTTTGAAGCACAAGTAATCGATGAATGTGACCGAGACCCCTTCAAAGTTGATGGAAAAAAGATTATCAACCTAAAAACAAACAACATGCCTAAGGATTAATCACACTAGAGAGATTATTTGATGTAGATTATAGGCACAAGGAAAGAAATCAAAAGAATTTAGAAGGTGGAAAATATTATATTGTTAACTTGGGAGATGAGCAGCAGGCCAAAAACATTTTTATTGGGAAAGCTTGCCAGCCCAAGGAAAGAGAAGGAATTATCTAAGCACTGAAAGAGTTCAAATATGTTATAACACAGACCTACAAAGATCTAAAGACTTTTGACATATCTATCTTCAAACATACAATTCCTTTAAAGCCCAATTCTAAGTCGTTTAGACAAAAGCTCAAGCCTGTTAATGCTCTGTTGGAACCACTAATATTCAAATAGGTACAAAAGCTACTTTCTGCCAAAATTATATTCCCAGTGAGATATTCTACCTAGGTGGCCAACTTGGTTCGTGTCGGAAAGAAGAACAGAGAAATAAGACTCCACATAAATTTTAGAAACCTGAACCAAGCTTACGAGAAGGAAAACTATCCACTACCTTCCCTTGATGAAGTATTACAAATTGTTAATGGCTCACAAATGATGTTGTTTCTAGATGGGTTCTTTGGATATAATTAGGTCATGATAGAAGAGAAAGATACATTGAAAACCACTTTTACTTGTAAGTGGGATAATTATGCTTATAGAAGAATGCCATTTGGTTTGATTAACACAAGTGTTACCTTTCAAAGGGCCATGGACATTTCTTTCAAAGGTTTGATTGGAAAGTGCATTATAATATATATGGATGACTTGATTATTTTCTACAAGAATAGAGGTGATCATGTCAATGACCTGAAAAAGATCTTCTAGAGGTGTAGATAGTATGGGGTTTCCCTAAAGCCTAAGATGCACATATTCAAAGTAACAGAAGGGAAGCTCTTGGGACACATTATTTTTGAGGAAGGAATTTCTATTCATCCATTAAGAGTAGAAGAAATCTAGAAGATTCCCTTGTCAGGTAGCAAAAAAGAACTCAAATCTTTCTTTGGTAAGATTAATTTTGTCAGAAAGTTCATCACTGGATTTGCTGAGATAGTTAAGCCATTGAACGATATGTTGAAAAAAGATGCTAAGATACAATGGCCTATTGAGACAAAGCAAGCTTTTACAAAAAAAAAGAGTTCCATTGCCTAGGCTCCTATACTCACTAGCCCAGATTACACCCTCCCCTTTTATATTTATTCCTTTGTATCTGAGAACTCTTGTGCAACTATTCTAACCCAGAAGAAAGGGGAGGGAGATGAGAGACCTATTGCATTTATGAGCATGTCTTTCAAAGATGCTAAGACTAGATATTCTTATATGGAAAAATAAGCTTATGCACTGGTTAGGGTTGTGAAGAAATTCAAACACTACTTACTCAGGAGTAAGGTCATGGTAGTTCTTCTTGACCCACTAGTTAAATCCTTGTTGATGCAAAATGAGCTAGGGGAAAGGAGAGGCAAATGGGCTATGATTTTGTAGGAATTTGACCTTGAGATACACCCTATGAAGTAAGTTAGAGGACAGGGGTTGTCCAAGGCTTTAACTGAGATAGATCCATCTATTGAATGCCATCACTATTCCATGGAGGGCATCACTACAGACCCCTAATATCAAGACATAGTGTTGTACCTACTGAGTGGCAAGCACCCAACACACATGAACTCCACTCAGAGAAGGGCTTTAAAAATCAAAAGTCAGAACTACTTGATCAAATCTGGAGTCCTATATAGAAGGAACTTTGAAGGAATATAGCTGAGATGTCTAAATAGACAGGAAGCAGAATGAGTACTAACCAAGTTTCAAGACAAATTTGGCATTAGCCATGGGTCAGGAGATGCAACAACACATCAGAACCTCAAGGCAAGATATTATTGGCCTCATGTTTTCAAGGATGCTCATCAACATGTCAGGAAATGCCATACCTACCAAACTTCAACCTTCAGGGAAAGAAATTATGCTATGCCACTGCAACTAGTATATGTGGTAAGACCATTTGCCTAGTGGGGCCTAGATTTCATTGGTATGATTAACTAAAATTCTTCTATAGGGTATAGGTTGATCCTAACAGCTACAAATTATTGCACATGATGCAGTGAGGTGCTGGATTGTAAAGATTTTACCACCAATACAGTCATCACATTTGTAGAGGAACACATTATCACCAGGTTTGGTATTCCTTTTGCTTTGATATGTGACAATGGCCCTACTTTATCTTCTGCTAATTCAGTGTAATGGACTTATGAAAATGAGGTAATCCTTAAATTCTCTTCCAATTATTATCCTCAAGGAAATGGTGTTTCTGAATCAACAAATAAGAATATGATTGGTGTTATCAAAAAATTGTTGGAAAATACCCTAGGGACTTCCACAACCAACTTAAGTTTGTAGTATGGGCTAATAGAACCCATGTAAAGTCCTCATTGGGCACTTCTCCCTATCAATTGGTCTATGGACAAAACCTTGTTTTCCCTGTGAACCTAAAAATTCTAACCTTACAATTCATTAGGGACTATTTGGGGATCGAAGCTAAAATAGAAGCTAGATTACTAAACCTTTTGAGCCTAGAAGAAAAGACGAATGTTTCTCTACAACACTTTGTGAGACACCAAGGGGTGGTTAAGAGATGGTTTGATAAAAGGGTTACCATCAAATCCTTTAGAATCAGTGACTTAGTTCTCATGTGGGATAAAGCTAAAGAAAGGAAAGATGACCATTCCAATTTTGACAAATTATGGTTATGGCCTTATTAGATTACTGAGATCCCTTGAGAGTACACCTTTAATGTTAGCTCTCTATCCAGGGAACTCATCCCATTACTCGTTAATTAGTGATACCTCAAGCACTACTTCCCAAATTGAGAGAGTCTGACTGGGAGCCAACTGACCTCCATGTACATAGCTAGAATAGGAATCTTGTTTTGTGTGTCCTAGTTGGTATGTCATATTTTGAAGTTTATTTTGGGTCAGCTTTCATCTTGATTTCTTTGGTTTTTTCTTTTCTTTTAGTCTTTAGTGTTACTTAATTGTTTAGTCTTATTTGTCTTTTCATTCGAAATCCTATTTTGCTTTCAAATAGTTTTTTTATTCTATCTTCAAAGCTTGGTATCCCCACGAAGGACTTTTGTTTTTGTTGGCAAATGAGCAGAAGGAAGTGTTTGCCTCTAAAAATTAATGCTTTGGATCGTTCCTTGATTACATGACTGGTTTTTCTCCCAAGTGTCTTGCTTTAACATGCATATCAGTTGTGGGTCTACCAGCCTAGCCAGGAGCTTGTTTGGATCTTATACTTGGGATGATGTTTCCTTGAAATCCTATACCTTATCTCACACTAATGCTTCTTTATGTATACTGGAATGAGATGATTATGACTAAGAGTTGGGTGAAGAAACTTAATTCCATAATTATCACCTCTGGTCTAAAAGGCTATATGTCCCTACGAAGAGAACCATGGCTCCTAATCTAGTAGCTAACCTCTAGTGCTGGCAGAATGAAAGTACCATGTGCAAGAGGATGACAGAGATAGAATAATTGGAAGAGCATAACAGGAGAAGGGTTTGTTAAAAAAATAATAGAAAAAGATATATATATATATATATATATATATATATATATATATATATATATATATATATATATATATATATATATATATATATATATATATATATATATATATATATATATATTATAATGTGCAAAAGCAAAAAAAAGGGGAGAGAAAGGGAAGGAAAGGGTGGAGAGCCCGAGGACTCATAAAAGAAGGTATGATGATACTTCTATCAATTACTAAACAACTCCATCATCCTCTAAAGAGATGCACATTCTCTCTCCATGATCGTGAACTTCATATTTTATACAACAACTATGGCGGTGCAAGCAATGACAGTGATATCAAATGATGAAGGATTGCAGTATCTTTACAAGTTTCTAAAATTAGCTATCATACTTTGCCCAATTCTTGGTTTGTGATTGACAAACTCTTGTAAACTTAAAAAAGGGGAATAAATCATATACACACTTGGATTCCGAATGCATTTGATCTTGTGTTTGATTCATCCTTGCTTTTAGTTAGGTTTGGTATTCATACTTTTGCAATAGTTGATAAGGCTAGGAGGCTTGGGTCCTTGACTGATTGTGTAACTTGGAATGCTCAGAAGCATTCTTTGTTTTGGTTGGTATCTTTTGTGGTCCTCAGAACTCACTCAATTTTGTGACCAAAATAGGGACCCCTCTTTCTTTTGTTTTGCTAAGAGAAGTATAGTGCTCTATCATGACTTTGGAAAAGTAGCTAGAATCTGGTTTTGACTCCCTATGATTTTATACTTAGCCTTGTTTTCAATTTTTTGTTACTAGACTTTCAGACTTTGGCCTTTCAGTGTTCTTGAGGGTGGAGGTCCAAAGCTCTGATTGTTTTACTTGTTAATTTGGCTTTGTCCTCCATTTGCCAGAATTTCCTTCAGAATGTCAAAGTTAGTCATGTTTACATGACAGTGAAACCATCTTCAATGCTCCAGTCAATGGACTATTGATAAGCTCATACAGACATCATTACATCAGGGTTGGTCATCTTTGAATGACTATGAAGCATTCCCTGAAGGATTGATCTAGCGGATAATAGTGTGGAATTAGTAGATCACTTGTGCAACATCAGAGATTGGCCTTCAACATGCCTGTTGGGTGGCTTTGCAACATGGGAATTGATTTCCCTCCACCTACCCTTTGGCGGTGCATTAATGGCAGCCTCCTACATGTGCAACGACCCTCTTTGATAGCTATTTTTGATTCATTTGTCTCATTCAAATCTTGTGCAAGCCTCTCTTTGCCTTAGATCTGTGATTCTATGAGTTCCTTTGCGACCTTTATGATCCTCTCTTTCAATATTTTGAAGCTCGATTTGAGACATTGGTGCTGTGAGATGCGGGCCGTGTGTTTTTTGACTCCGTTAATGAGTTTCTACACATTTTCTAGGTTGGTTTTCTATTTTCTTCCTCCCCATTCACTTTACATGTTTTAATTCTACATTTGGGGTTTTAGTCATCTTATCACTTTTTAATTTATGTTTTAATCTAGTCACAATTGGTTGTTTTACCTTCACTTAGCATTTTTCAGGAGGGTTTTCATTTTATGCATTTAGGGGCTATTAGATCCACTTTGAACACTTTTTGAGTGTATTTCTGTTTTACGCCTTTTTCTTTCAAAGTAGCAAGGATTGAGCCCCCAATATTCCACCTTTTTAAATACATTAGATGCCTTTCACATTTAGAATGGCAGAGATCAGGCCAGCAATCTTCCACATTTGTTTGTCTATTTTGTGTGGCCTTTACTCTAAGAGTGGTGGAGATCAGGTTCCCAATTTTTTGCCTTCCTCTTTAACAACTCAAAATTCTTCCTCCTAACCCACTAAATAACTTTCCCTATGCTCACCAGAGTTCGTGCTTCGTAGCTTCACCATTAGGGTCTCCTACTACAACCAACCAAGAGGTAACTCTGAATCCCATGTCCTAATAATCTAGTGAAGTATCAGAGTCTAGATGCTAGACTTCCTCACTTTCCGCTTTCACAATGTTTGACCTTGCAAGAGGTAAGCCCCATGTCTTAGCTCTCGACTATATAAACTTTGTTGAGGTATAGAGTTTGACCTCATCACTTGAGAAAAGTCCCAGAAGATTGTGTTGTCAGAGTTTTACCATCAGGTCTACCTCATTTGCTCTTCTCATTCCTTTAGCAAATGAAAGGAGTAAACCCCAACCCCCAATCTCTGAATTTTTGTAGAGCAATGAATACTACAATATGTTTTAAGGTGGCTTATAATGATGAAATGAAAAACTAATTGTGAATTGATGTATACAAACACGAGTAATTTGTTGTATGTGTGGTGCAGGGAAAATGGCTGAAGCACCACCTCCCCCACCTCAAGAACCAGAAAAGAAGCTATAATTCAAAGGATATTTACTAGCTTCTAAGTTGTCCAACCCAAATCTTAAGATTAGGTACATAGATATTGGACAACCAGACCTGTGGAGCTACTGGCAATAGCTGAGGAATGAAGCCAATAAGTCCTTCTAGACCTAGTGCATGGAGAACTCCAAGTTTCAGGCAGCTGCATTTCCTATTTTATTGTAGGCACCTAAATTTATACTGGCTTGTGTACAAGGATACAAGGCAAATAGTAAGAATGTGACTAGACTGGCAGGAAACAATGTATTAGACCTCTCATCAGATATGATAGATAGGGTGTTTGGCCTACCCACATATGCAGATTATGACAAGATCACAAAAAACACTTCACTCACCTTCTACAACAACAAGACTGCCACAACCACAGGGTACATGAATCAACATCTCTTTCTCACTCAGAGAAAGCACCACTTGAAGATGGCTCCAATCTAGGCATATAGTGAATTCAAACAAGATGGGAGGAGGTTCATTTCCCTTTTGAGTAGAGTATTTAGACTCCTTGCTGCTGACAAATGGTACCCATAGATGTGTCATTTCTACATAAAGGTAGTGGATGGGAAAAGGATAGACTGGGAATCCTTTATAAGTGATAGGCTAGATGAGAAACTTGCTGAGGTGTCTGAGACCAAAGCGTTTTATATGGCTTCTCACCTGGTCTATATGTTGGCCTATCAGGCTAGTTTCCCAGGATTATTGTAGGTGGCCTCTCTCCAACAGGGAGAAGTCTTGGTTTACAACCACTTTCCCCAGCTAAAGTTGATGACCAACTTGAAAAGCTATTTTCTTGTTAATGATTCCTTTGTTTATGTAGTGATCAGAGGATTAGAGAATAACTATACAAAGAGGCTATCTCTTGAGGCAATAGAAGAGCTGGTAAACTGGGGAAGCTGGTACATTCAGTTTCAAACCTTCATATACATCAGAGTCATGGGGTTTGATAAGGCCCCCTACAAGATACCAAGATGGCCTAGTGACAAGGTCATCCTGTTGGAGACATGTAGGCAGGACTCTAAAGTATACAAGTTGATTGTTAGAAAACACAAGTCAAGCTTCAAATTTCCAATCAAGATAGGGGAGTATAGCTGCCAAAACATGATAAATGCAAAGTATGTAGAGGTAGAGTTGGCCTTCTTTTTTTTGTGTTCCTTTGATAACATTAGGAGTAGATTTGACCCAATTGGGTGGGTTAGCCCATTAATATGGAGTTGTTATGTGCTTGAATATGCTATTGAGGATCACTAGGAGAACTATGTTGATGACCATGAGGTCATAAAGAGGGACTACTACAAAATCAGCTTCATCTATTGAAAAGGCTAGACTGCCCTAGACTACCCAATGTTCCCAAGGGGATGAATGAAAATGGTATAGTATTAGACCCCTCATACATGAGAACCAAAAGGTTTATAAACTTCCCTTAGGCCCAATCAGATGGGACCAAACTGAAGACACATCAATGGGAAATAGGGCTAAGGAGGTACTAAAAAAACTAAGGCATGGATGAAAAAACCATATCCTATTCTCAATCCTAGGCTAGCCAAGGAGGTAGAAAACTCTAACTAAGCCAAGCCAAAAGGGAAAAAGAAAGAAAAGAAAAAACTTGCTTCTCCAGCTATTGAACAAACTGACCCTAGTGTAATTGAAGGGAAACAAAAGGCAATGGTAGTCAATGTTGAGTTAGAAGAAGAAGAAGAAGAAGAAGAAGAAGAAGAAGAAGATATGGTGCACCTGGCTAGGAGAGCTACTACAAGGGCCTCAAGCCATGCCTTGCCTCCTCCTATGTTCATCTCTATTGCTACCACTATTTGGATAAAGATTGAGGTTCCTTCCACTACACCAAGCTTCACTACTGACTCCTCCCATTTCATCATAGCCTTCCACTCCCCAGTCTCTGACCTTGTCTCAATCTCCTCCTTCCCTCTCCACCCCTCCTAGCACTCATATTCCAGTGGCTCCTAGCCAAACAGTTGAGGAACAACAGGAGAGGGAAGGCACTACTACTCTTGGGCAAGAGAAAGAAGGAACTACCCCTTCGGATACAACACAAAGTCAAGAAGACATCCCAGAGGGAGTAAAAGTCCCATCATTTGAGGGGCCAGTTACCAAGGAAGGGCTATAGATAGAAACACACATAGAAGAGCCCAAAGGCAAAATAGAGGAAGTGCTTAAAGAGCTTGTGGACAGCAAAGGGCCCACTTTGGAGGAGTTGGCTAGAAATGTATCCATTGAGAAGCATTAAGAAGAAGGTGGGGAGTTTGATGATTTAGAAAAGATCCAAGTCCTAACCCCCTCTTCTACAAGATCACCCTCTCCACCTCTGGTTCCTTCTCTAGCACATGATGCTACTGTTGAGTCAGACCTTCCTGTCTGTCTAAACAAAATAGTGAAGAAGAGGAAAAGAACATATGTTGAAGAGGAAGATTTGGCCACTCTAGCCCAAGTATTAGGGGCACCTCTATAGAGCAATAGACCTAGAACACTCTCACACATAGAAACCAATGAGCAAGGAATCATAATCATCCACATAGCAACTACATTGGTTTATAAAGAAGAGGCTGCAATGACCGTAGAAGATTATAGTATCTAGCAAGTCATATTGGGTTCAAGAACCTGAGAAGGACATAAAAATGCCCTAACTAATGTTGTACAAATAGATTTGGATAGAATGCTAAAGGATGAGGTGACTAAAGAGGAATTGAAGAAGTAGGTTGCACAACTATTAGTCTATGTCACTCATTTAGTGGGGCCAATTGATTTCTCAGCTCCTACTCCTACCCTGATGGAAGCAATGAACAAAGAAAGTAAAGCTCCTGATCCCTTGGGAATCTTACCTATAGCTACTTCCTGGAAAGACTCATTGGAGACCCTTGGGAAGACCACCATGAGGGAGGCTATGAAAATATATCATAGTATAGAGCATGATCTAGAGGATTTTGATGAGCTAATGCATAGTATTGATGATGAGGCCCTAGTTTTGGAAGAATATCTCCCAATTTTGGAAAGGATGGAGGCTACACCTCCAAATACAATTTTGTAGTTTAGGATATTAGATAAAGGAAATTCGGGTATAATAATGGAGTCGATCAAAGATGGGAAGCTCCAAGTTAAATTGTGTGAGAAATGCAAAGGCAAGCTGCAAAAGAAGATTGATGCAGCTAAGAAGGGCACCAATATGGTTGAAGTCTTAAATAATTTCCATTCCTTGCTAGCTCAAGGACAATTATTTAGTGATTCTACCTGCAGCAAGGATAATCATGAAGTTCTTAGGGATGTTTTAGCAGCAACTCATAGAGCTAGGCATTGACATTCTAATGAGGCTGAAGGCTCTCTTCATAGAATTTTAGGAGCAATTGGTTAGATTGGTAGGGATCCTAAATAATCTCAAAAGGTCATCATACTCCTAGAAAATTAAATTCAAGTATCACAATGGACCAAGCATGAGTGAAATTCAAGACGCCACCAAAAATTTCAAAGGTCATTTTGCGAAGGAGACATAATATCTTTCTTCACAATGGTCTATTCTTTGATTCTTTCTTTCTTTCATTCTTTGATGAGGCTGACTCCACAGGTGCTTGGTAGCATTATTCTTGCTGACAAGGGCTGAATTGTACATTGTAATTTGTGTTTAAGAACACTTTTAGGCTAACTAAGGCCAAAACGTGCAAATGTAAACAAGAGAACCCTCATATATAAAGGGGAATTTTGAACACTTGTAAATCAAAGGAAACATAGAGAACTTGTGCAAGCACAAGTTATACTTGTATTTTGGCTTGTAAGTGGCATATTTCATTTGCATATAGGGTTTGTGAATACTGCTCTTTTGTAATCTGTCAGCATTATGCCAATCAATGAAAAGATAATTTTTTGTGAGTCATTCCTATGGTGGTAATGTACTTGCATTTATTTTCCTTGCATATGATTTTGCATTAGTTGATGTTCTGCTCAAATTGATAACTCTTAAGTGTTGTAAGTAAATAAGGGTTTTGGATTCTACGTAGATGAAATTATGTTTCCAAGTTCCTTGTTCTCTTTCTATTTTCCTTAGAATCTTGCAATTGCATTGGTTATGATTGTGTGCAATACTGGTCACCTAGTGCTTGTTTAATCAATCCTACTGTAACATCAAAAAATGTCCCCTTGGGGGATTTTCCCTCATAAGGTTTAGCTCCCAAGTCTTTAGTGTGCATTTATGACATCTTACATCATATTTCAACATCCTAATGAGAAAACCCCTAAGTGTCTTGGCAAATAGGACCTAGGGGGACCACTTGAGATAACCCCTACCCAAAATAAGGGTGGAGGACTTGGGCGCCCATGCCCTAGTCCTGCCCTATTTTGGGGCAGTCACAATTTTTGAGTGTCAGTGTGTGATCATTATTTGGGTCCTATGCCAACATGGTAAGTTTGAATTACAAAATTCTTGGCGGGAAAGTTTGTAGTTGCATATAAAAACATGTTTAGGCATTGATTTGTAAAGTGGAACTTTACTAGATGATCAGTAGCAAG
The DNA here is from genome assembly GCA_027924645.1 of Cunninghamia lanceolata. Classification (NCBI taxonomy): domain Eukaryota; kingdom Viridiplantae; phylum Streptophyta; class Pinopsida; order Cupressales; family Cupressaceae; genus Cunninghamia; species Cunninghamia lanceolata. The sequence continues at coordinate 14,435,902 of BSBN01000892.1, forward strand.
CTATTGTGTCCTGAAGGTGATTCAAGGCTTTCATTGTGTTGCAAGAGTAGATTTGTGTTGTCTATGTGTTTGTGTTTGCAGATTTGAGAATCCATCTCCTCATGGAATGAAGAGCTTCTTCCTCCCATGAGATCTTCACTACAAGGTGATATCTATTGTGATTATTGAGCATTTATCTTTTAGTTTTTGCCTCTGCCTCCCAAGGCATGCACTCTCTATCTGACAATGGTGTTCAGAAGGCTTGAATGTCTCTCTAGGGCTTGACTGAGGTAAGCCTCTATACACCACACCCCCCTCCCAAAATTTTCATGATTGCAGGTTACAGGTTGGAGTTACAGACAAAGTGAAGTTGTAGGAGGGTACAATAGAGTGTCAGGATTGTAGATTAGTGAAAGAAACAACTACCTAGACTTGGGCACCTGCTCATTAGTCCTCAAAGTTCTGCAACGAGAAAATCTCTAATACAACAGATACAGGTTGTAGACCTTGTTTTCAGATCTCGACAAAAAGTAGGGTACTGGACTTGGGCGCTCGCTCTTTAGTCCCTGACTTTTCCACCTTTGGACCCCGAAAATAGGTGCACAGTTATTTGATATTTTACATCTTTCTACAAAAGCATTTTTTGTTATTCATCTGTTTACTATCGTATTTGCGTAATTAGGGTTTTAAGGCATAATTGAGCATAAGAGAAAGAAATTGTCAATCTAATAATAAAAATCCAAGTTTCCCTACATCTGAATAGTGACCTAGAGTATGATCGTACATTGCAGCTCAACCCTAGGTCCTTGAATGTAAGGCTGAAAGGAGGATACACATACAAAACTATCAAAAACCATCTATTCAAAAATCACCCTTTACATTTTGGTGAACCTATGTTATTAGACTTGTTTGCACCTTTTTGAGTGTTGTGCTTTATATTTTCATTAATTTCATTCATTCATAGTATCATTCATCTTATTGCATTGGAAAATTTACAAAAAAATTGAAAAATTGAAAAAAATTGCATTCTAGGGTTTCTATTTTGCATCAATTAATTTGAATTTCATAAAATTTCTAATTTTTACATTAGATCTGATGTAAATTATAGAAAATTAAAAAAAATCATTAATTTTCATCATAAAATTGTGACGGTTTTGTTGAAAATTGTAAAATTTGCATATAACCTAGTAATTCCAAATCTAGGGTTTGTAGATAAAATCTTGTTTTAGATTTTTCTACTGATTTTAGAGTCTCATTCAAATTTACATTTAGATCTTAAAAGTTTGCATTTTTTGCATAGAAAAAGTTAACAAAATCTAGCATTTTCATTGATTTTTCATTATATTTGCACTTGCATTTTGCATGTTAGAGCATGGAAATCATATTCAGATCTAAAATCATATAATTTTTATCATATATCAGCTTGCAAAACATTCATATAACATTTTGTGTCAAGATCTCAAACCTAGGGCTTCAAAAACATTGATTTTCACTAGATTTGGCCTTATCGACTCTCTAAATTTGCACCATAGGCATGTTGTGAAGGATATTTTTGCACTAATTGGTTGTTATTAGGGTAATCATTTTCTTTTGTATTGAAAATTTGGTGAAAAACTACACATTTTTGCTATTTTTGCCCTAGGGTTTGGCCTAGTTTGCACTCCAAGTGTGTTGTGACAAATTTTATGGATTTAGGTGATTGACATCATCAGTATTATTTTCTACACCTAAAATTTTTACAACACCCCTTTTTCTAGGTCTTGGAATTGAAAAACCATGAAAAATTGCCTATTTTGCTACATTTTCACTAGGGTTTGACCTTGGGAGACACTACAAGTGTGTTATAATGGATATTTTGGCATTAAGAGGCTGTTATTACTAATATAATTTTCTTTCCATCATCATTTTCCTCACAACACCCTTTGTCATGCTCTTTTGCATTGAAATTTTGTGAAAAATTGCACATTTTAGTGTATTTTCACTATATTTTGACTTGTCATCATCTTAGATTTGCATCAAGAGTGTGTTGTGAAAGATATTATTACTACATTGGACTGATGTTAGACATATAATTTTCTGCCCTTGATCAATTTCCTCACAACACCTTTGCTTTCAGTTATTTGCATTGAAAAAGTACAAAAAATCAAACATTTTAGGTCATTTTTGTACATATTTTTGCACTTGTCTTTTGCATAACTATTGAAAAGCTTTAAAAAAATCTGATTTTGCATTGATGTTACAAGACATTTCACCATGGTATCTTCATCTCATTACTCTTTGGTATCTTTACATGCATATATCAAAAACTTTGAGAATTTCTACAAATTTCTTAATATGAACCCTCATGTTCTCACTTACTTACAAGCTATGTATTACAAGGATATATTTAAATGCACTTCATTTGAAATGCTTGACTATGTATCTGATTATGACAACTTCACATCGCTCATGAATACATGCCCTTGCATAGTAGAAGATTTGACGAAACATATTGAGAATGATGAGAGTGAAAGTCCTCTTAATACTTTGGACTTAATCGCTAAAACATGTGATGATGACATAGAAAATGATTCCTCCTATGAGGATTTACTAGCACAAGAGGATGAAATTATTGACACATTCTTGAACATCACCCTACCCTCTTTGGAACATGAAACATTAGTGGATAAAGGGCTACCTCTCAAGAAGGATTCTTCATGGTTGGAAAAAGTCTATTCACCTAATGATCATTTGCTGCATGAGACCTCTATAGATAATCCATTAGACCTTCCACCTTTCATTGAGAACTCAAGAACCTTTAATGAGAAGACTATGGATGGCTCTAGTCTGCCTAACTATACAATACCTTCCTCTCATCCCATTGCTTTCCCTGGCCAAGATGTAGCATTAGTGGATGATAAAAGCTCTCTCACATTAAATCTTTTAGGGATGGATGTTGGGTGCAATAAAGAAAAAAATAGTGTCAATTAAATATTCATTAATAGATTTGGTAGCAACATTCCTAAAATGGTTGTGCGAGGGGCATCTAATGCACCTTCTTGCTTAAAGCTGGTGATTATGGTTCAAGGTTTTCAAAATGTGTTACAACAACCAAACCATAATGTGATTGCTCACACATACAAGACTTGTAATAACAAGCAAAGTAAGCAAGCACCGTATGTGCCTGTCTCCCATGTTCTCAACCTATGCTCCCTCCACCACCTATCTTACTTATAAAAGTGGTCAAGAGTATGATCTTGCCATACAACTTCGCGCTACTCCAGCTAAGATCTCTCTTTGGGATTTGATACAAACATCGCCTACATACCATGCTCCAAGAATCTTTACAAAAAGTGATTGTGCCACCTGCTATTAATCTGAATGATGTAGCAACCATATTGGATACTATGCATGCGACAAAAATAGATATTCTCTTTAAACCATAGAAATTACCGTCAATTCAAGTTCAAAACCAATATGATCCCCTTATAATCTTTGTCACAATAAACAAAACATTGGTTAAGAGAGTTATGATTGATAACGGATCAGCTCTTAATGTTTGTGGCATTAACTTATTACATAAGATTAAAGTTGATACATCTACCATCAAGCTGGAACCATTAAGTATCTGTGGTTTTGACAATGTTGGACAACAATCCATGGGCACTATAACTTTACCTCTACACATGGGACCTGTGATGGTGCCTACCTTGATTCATGTCATGCCCTGTTCTTTATCTTACAATATGATTCTTGGTAGACCTTGGATTCATGCATTGGGGGCAATCCCTTCCACTCTACATCGTTCAATCAAATTTATATTCAAAGGTAAACTTCATACTATTCATGTTGATCCTAAACTAGATAGTTGTTTAGATATTGAAATGCAAAAACCAATTTACAATCATATGAGCTTAAACAATTTGCGAGGTGGTCCATCAATACCTCTAGCCACGAATGATGTTGTGAAAGAATCTAAACCATCGAATGCACTTTTTGGTGATGATTGGGGTTCATTAGATTTTAGTCCTTGTGATGTAGGGGAATATAAACCTAATAACCTCAACACATCAAAAGTCGCATCGATCTCGTCTTAGCAATCTTTTGAAACATCTGAGAAAAACAAAGTCTCCTTGGTTGAAAATAAAGACAATACTCTCACTTATACTATAAATTATGATACCTATGAGGCTTCACCTTCTTCTAAAGAAATGGACTCTCTATATGGCCATGGATTTCAAATCTTGTACAAAAATAATGACTATGTAGGCAATGGTTGCGGTGTAACTCAACAAGGAATTAGAGTACCTTTACAAGTTGTCAGAATTAACTACACGACCAGTATAGGATACCGCTCTTTGAAATCCACCAAAGCCTCTTGTCATCCTAAACTCAATTTTAATACAATATCAAAACAACATGAGAGATATCCTAGATATGTATGTTCTTAATGATGGTGCTACTAGGTAAATATGTCTAACCCTTTATCTCTCTCGTGATGTGTTTCTCCTGTGATGTGTTACATGTTTAGACCTCTTGGGATGACCCTTGATTCTCTTGTAAGGTCCAACATACCAGGAGACCACCTTTGTTGTGACCTTCTATTTGTATCATCATTCTTCTATATTGCCTCTCTCTGATTTCATTGTTGTGTGTTGTCTTATGGACATAGCATTGCGGTTGGTGACTTGGGGGCACCCTCCTACGTGACTATCCCTAAGACACTTGTTTCTCCTCTCTTATTTATTGTTTCCCTTCTCTAGTGTTTCTATCTAGCGGGCAGATGATGAAAAACATTTATATTGATGCAGACCTAGCATCCCTTTCACGAGAATCAAAAATTGGACTTAGTTCCTAATTTGACATTGGGGTTGTATATTTTATCCGACGATTGGCTAGTGGAAGCACTCATGCTTTCAGTGTAGTGATTTTGATGGTGTTCTATCTCATTTACAAATCATAATAATATTGCTGCTCCATGCACTTTGTCTATCTTCAATCTTGCATACCTTAGATTTCATATGCATTGATGTTGTTGTTTTTATGTGGACACTAACATGATTCTTGCAGGGATGTGTTTGTGGGAACTTTTGGCCATCGTTCATAAAGTACATGTCACCTACAGGGGGGCATGGGCTTTGTGAAAGTCTATGTTCCCTTGTGTGTTTTCTTCCTACTTTACCATGATTGATATCGATGCATGATATCAACCACCTTAAGGTGGGGGCATATAAGGTACGCTGTTTGTTATAGATGTTAGCAATGTGCTTGTCCTCAGGTGAAATTTAAAGACTTATGTGATGAGTACATCTTGCACTCTGATTTTGTTTGCAATCAATCAATCAATCATTTAAGCCATCTGCAGAGGCAGGATATAATGTATATCCATTTTATCTTAAGCCCTCTATGGAGGTGTGGTTGGTGTATTTCTCAAAGCAGATTACATGATCCTGTCATTTTCAAAATTCCTCTATAGAGACGAGGAGCAGTTTTGTGACTAACTCAACCCTTAAGTGTGTCTTTGATGATTGTTGTGGTGAAGTGCAATCATCAATGTGTGCCTGTAATGTGCCTGAGATGGTGTTGGACCTGGAAATAGGAACACTCCATCGTTTGTTTGCCATGTTTTCTCCATGTCTTCCAATTGTGTGTTTTGGCGTGCTTGCTTTGTTTGGCATATTTGTTGCCCCATATGCAGTTTAAAGACCTATGCGATGAGTACATCCTACACTTTGGGAGGTTTTGTGTGTCTTGTATGTGTGTTACCCCATATATGCAGTCTAAAGACCTGTGCGATGAGTACATCCTGCATTATGGGAGGTTTTTTACTTTCCTGTACTTGCATCTACATTTCATATATATGAGAAAAAGAAAAGAAAAGAAATCATTCATGTCTTATATGCATTAATGTGTCTTCTTTGCATTTGATATATTCTTCATGTTTTGCGTGACTGTAACTATCTTCTCTATGTTTTGTGTGCTTGTCATTATCTTCAATGTGCCTGGCGTGTCTTCTATGTACTTGGTGTGTTTGTTGTGTTTGTTGACCATACTTTAATGCATGTATTGGCCTCACATTTATACATACATTAAAGTGGGAGCTAAATGTAACGTCATAAAATGTCCCCTTGGGGGCTTTTCCCTCATAAGGTTTAGCTCCTGGGTCTTTAGTGTGCATTTAGAACATCTTACATCATATTTCAACATCCTGATGAGAAAACCCCTAAGTGTCTTGGCAAATAGGACCTAGGGGGACGACTTGAGATAACAGCTGCCCAAAATAAGGGTGGAGGACTTGGGCGTCAACGCTCTAGTCCTGCCCTATTTTGGGGTAGTCCCAATTTTTGGGTGTTGGCTTGTGAGTGTTATTTGGGTCCTATATTGACACGGTAAGTTTGAATTATAAAATTCTCATGGGAATGTTTGTAGTTGCATATATAAACATGTTTAGGCATTCATTTGTAAACTGGAACTTTACTAGATGATTACTAGCAAGCTAGTGTCCTAAAGGTGATTCAAGGCTTTCATTGTGTTACAAGAGTAGATTTGTGTTGTCTATGTGTTTGTGTTTGTAGATTTGAGCATCCATCTCCTCATGGAATGAAGAGCTTCTTCCTCACATTAGATCTTCACTACAAGGTGATATCTATTGTGATTATTGAGCATTTATCATTTGGTTTTTACCTCTGCCTCCCAAGGCATGCACTCTCTATCTGATAATAGTGTTCAGAATGCTTGAATGTCTCTCTGAGGTTTGATTGAGGCAAGCCTCTAAATAGCACAACCCCCTCCCAAAGTTTTCATTATTGCAGGTTACAAGTTGGAGTTGCAGACAAAGTGAAGTTGCCAGAGGGTACAACAAAGTGTCAGGATTATAGATAAGTAAAAGAAACATCAACTTGGACTTGTGCGCCCACTCATTAGTCCTCAAAGTTCTGCAATGGGAAAATCTCTGATACATCAGATATAGGTTGCAGACCTTGTTTCTAGATCTTGACAAAAAGTATGGTACTAGACTTGGACGCCTGCTCTTTAGTCCCCTACTTTTCCACCCTCAAACCCCAAAAATAGGTGCACAGTTATTTGATATTTTACATCTTTCTACAAAATTATTTTTCGTTATTCATCTGTTTACTGTCATATTTGTGTACTTAGTGTTTTAAGGCATAATTGAGCATAAGAGAAGGAAATTGTTAATCTAATAATAAAAATCCAAGTTTCCCTACATCTCAATAGTGACCTAGGGTATGATAGTACATTGCAACTCACCCCTAGGTCCTTGAATGTAAGGGTGAAAAGAGGATACACATACAAAACTATCAAAAACCAACTATCCAAAAATTACCCTTTACACCTACTAATGGTCATTATATGAAGTGAAAAGCTAGCCAGGTGCAGAGGCTGTCTAGGATCTTTTATTTTCCTTTCTTAAACCCTAAGCCCTCTTTTTCATTTCTTTTTACATAACTTTGGATTAGATTAGATTCATACACTTCATTTAAAATTCACCTATTATAGGAGTCATTGGTTTTCTAGATTGTTATTACTAGAACAGGCCCCTTGAACAAACATTCACATCATCCACTCTACTATTCTAACACTTTTGTGACCCAGTGAAATTGGGAGTTTGGGGTAAAACCTTTGCATTTGTTTACCTTTTAGAAGAAGTAGAATAAACCTTTCATTCTACTTGAGTTGATGTGTCAAAATAACCATCAACACCACACTCACTCACATTCACACTCATTCACATAACCTCGCACACTCACAAAATCACACCATCCACAAAAAAACAAGTTCTTTTATTTATAGCTTCCATGAACAACAAAATCTTTCTGATTTGTTAGTGAAGATGAAATGTGTAGAATGAAACGTACAACTACCACACCAAGTTGGTATCCAAATGATGTATAAATCTAATGTAGTTCAAGCCAAGTGATAACCAAGACCTATTCTTCATTAACATATTCTTCCAAGCATCTAGCGAGATCATCAAAGCACATCATGTCAGTGGAGCAAACCCTTATCCTTCCACAAAATAGCTCCAGACCTAAAGTAGTATTGAAGGGACCAATTAGCATCATGTGGATCACTTCACAAGCAACATAAGACTTTGCACACACCTTCTCAAACAATCCTTCCTCTAAAATATATTTTTTCTTTCTAGCACAACCAAATAGACACTAAACTTGGTATCACATACAAATTCTAAATACCCAGTATTGAGATAGAGCATTGAAAAGCCAACTCACAATGCACTTTAGCAACCTGAAACTTGAAATGAACAAAAATATAGACTAACTAAAATCATCCTCTAAACATAATGGCCAAAAGATGAACTAGTATGAAATGCAGTGGCTTTTTCTTTCTCCTCCAGACAACCCTAATCAACAACATGATATATCTTTGTTTTGCTGACTCTGGGTGTGATCATCCTTCAATCCATAGGACCTCATCTTCAAAATTGGAGAAATGCATAGCAGTTCTCTTCTCTGAGTGTATCAACATAGGAAGACTGTCTTCATTTTGCGAGCTCTAGAATCTTCTGCAATAACTTTTAAGCTCTCAAATTAGAAACATATAACCTTCACACTTGTCTCTAATCAACACCCAAAGTACAAGATCATAGCTTAAAATGCGGAGGAATACAGAGCATTCTCCTGAGCTTCTTCAGTGTAACTTCCAATGCCTTAGACTTCTTGAATCTTTCTCTCAAGATTTAAACAATTCTTTTCATCAAGAAATAATGAATACAACATTCACCATACTAGAGACTCCATTCACAACATCATACAACAATGATCACAATTATTTTCATCAAATAAAAATCTTCATGTTAGCATAACCTTTGTCAATGAACTTTAGAAGATAGGGTACAGCTGTGTACAAATGATATTGATCAATTAGTATACATGGTACATGACATTCATCAATTTACCCTTTACTTCACAACTTCTCTAATCCATCTCTTTATTACTCCTTTATCCTTTTTCTCTGATCACCTCAACATATACTCATCACTTTGCATGACTATCCTTTGGCATCTTTGATCATCAATTGATCATCACTTTCACTTGCAATCTTCAGTGCTATTGACATCAATGACAACACATATGCAACAATCTCCCCCTTTGGCTTTAATGACAACACTTAACTAGATATGCAAATTTCTCCCCCTTTGACATCAAGGAGATAGGGCCAGTGGTCTTCCTTTGACATGATCTTCCTTTAGCTTCCCCTATCTATATAAACCTTGAACTTCCTTAACTACTTCTTATTTATTAGCTCCATGTTACTGATCAATCCTTGTCAGCTTCTTAACTACCTACTCCCCCTAAGAGGTAGCCTTCGTCAATCCAAGGATAAAGATATGTCTTGAACTACTCCCCCTAGATAGATGTACCATCTATGCATCTAGTTAGGAGGGGCAATCACCCCTAATTTATGTTTAAGATAGGCAAATGTGTTCTTAAAAAGTGTCATTGTAAAGATGTTTGTAACTTGATCCTTTTTAGGCACATACTATAATCTGACTTCTTGATTTGCAACCTTTTCTCTAAAAAATTGATACCTAATAGATATGTTCTTGGTTCTAGAATGTGTCACTAGATTCTTAGAAATATTAATAGCACTTCTACTGTCACAAAGAATAGGAATGGGTTTATAATATTCTACTTTGAAATCCTTCGATGTTTGATTCATCCATAGTACTTGAGTGCAGTAGGTTGCTACAACTATATACTCCTCCTTTGTTGTTGATAAAGACACTGAATCATACTTCTTACTAGTCCATGAGACCAACCTGTCTCCCAAAATGAAATCTCCTCTGCTGGTACTTATTCTATCATCAACACTTCCAGCCCAATCTGCATCAGTATAGGCACATAGGGAAAAGTCATCACCCTTTTGATACCATAGTCCATGTTTTAGAGTGCTCTTCAAATATCTAAATATTCTCGATGGATTTTACATGTGTTTCCTTAGGATCTACTTGAAACCTTGCAACCAAACACATAACTTCCATGATGTCAGGCATAGATGTTGTTAGGTATAGTAGGTCCCCAATCATATATCTATACAGAGTCTGATTAGCTTCAGGTGGCTCATCATCTTTACTCAAATGGTAACCAGTTACCATAGGAGTACTTATTGGTTTGCAGTCTTCCTTGCTAAACTTCTTTAACATCTCCCTGATATACTTTGCTTGAGAAATAAATATTACATCATTTGATTGAGTAATTTGGAGTCCAAGAAAGAATGATAACCCACCTAACATAGACATTTAAAATTCTTTTTGTATCTCTCCTGTAACATTCTTAAACATCTCATCATATCCAGAAAGGATTATATCATCAACATACACAACAACAATTAGAATTTCTTCACCTTCAATTTTGATGTAAAGCTTACTATCTATGGTACCTTTCTTGAAACCTTGCTAGAGTAAGTATTTATTCACCTTTCATACCAAGCCCTAGGGGCTTGTTTGAGACAATACAGAGCCTTCTTAAGTTTGCATACAATGTTTGGGTCTTCTAATAACTGAAATCCATTAGGCTACTCTATGTAGACCTCTGCTTCTAAGTCACCATTGAGGAAGGTAGATTTGACATCCATCTCATATACCTTGAATCCCTTATGAACTAAAAATGCAAGAACCATTTTGATTTCTTCCATTCTTTCTACTAGAGCAAATGTCTCTTCATAGTCAACACCTTGAACTTGTGAATAACCTTTGAAAACCAGCGTTTCTTTGTTCCTAACCACCTATCCATCTACATTCAGTTTGTTCCGGAATACCCACTTTGTCCCTATCACATTCTTATCTATAGGTCTTGGCACCAAATCCTAAGTCTAATTATTCTATGTCTGATTTAGTTCCTCTTCCATATCTTGTATCCATCCTTCATCCTTGCTAGTTTTATCAAAAATTTTAGGCTCCACTCTTGATAACAAAGGAAAACTTACTTGCTCATTTGTTCTTGCAAATCTTCTTCTTGTCTATACTCCTTCATTCTTGTCTCCAATGATTTGATCTTTTGAATGATTCTTCTAAACATACTTGGCAAGAGTCCTGACAATCTTCTCTTGAGTTTCTTCCTTTTCCTCAACATTTTCTTCTTCCTCTATGTAGGTCGGTTCATCTAGCCAATAGACTTCTTGCTCATTTGTGATTTGGTGTGACTCTTCATCCACTTTGACATTCACACTCTCAACTATCTTCCTTAGCCTTTTGTTGTGGCATTTTTAGGCTTTGCACCTAATTGAATATCCAAGAAAGATTCCCTCATCGGATCTTGAGTCAAACTTTCCTACACCTTGTTCATTCATTTTGATGTACCATTTAATTTCAAAAACTCTAAAATACTTGACTGATGTTGGTCTTCCATACCATAACTCATAAGGTGTCTTCGTACTTGCACTCTTAGTTGTCCTCAATTAAGAATGTAGACAATAGTATGGACTATCTCTTTCTAATATGTATCTCACAGCGTAGCTTCACTCAACATTGTTCTAGCCATCTCTTGAATTGTTCTATTATTTCTTTCCACAACTCCATTTTCTTGAGGAGTTCTTGCAGCAGAATAATGCCTTTTTATTCAATGTTTTTCACAAAATTCTTCAAACTCACTTGAGGTGAACTCACCACCTCTATCAGACCTTAGACACCTGATTCTAGCCTTCAATTCATTTTCAACCATAGATGTGAAAATCTTAAACCTACTGAAAGCTTATGATTTTTCTTTCAAGAAAGTAATCCATGTCATTCTAGAGAAATCATCAATAAGCAACATGAAATACCTTTCACCTTGTAGACTCTTTGTCCTGATGGGTCTGCATAGATTAGTATGAACTAGTTCTAATGGCCTTGTAGATGAATACTCCATGGACTTGAATCCTACAATTATCTGCTTCCCCATATGACATTCCTTGTATAGGGTGCTTGTAGGCTTGATGATATTTGGAATGTCTTTTACTACTTGCATGGAGTTGATCTTCACAATATTATCAAAGTTGATGTGCCCCATCCTTTTGTGCCACAACCAACATTCATTTGTTTGTCCTAGAAGACAAATCTTTTCATTAATTTTCTTTAGATTATACAAGTTGCCTTATGTCTTTGATCCTTCTACCAATAATTTTCTAGACTTTTCGCTTCTGATTTCACATCCTTGATCATGAAATGTGAGACTATATTCTTTGCTACACATTTGACTTACGCTAAGAAGATTATGCTTGTGACCTTCTACATAAAGAACATCATGTGTATAAGACTTTCCATCAATAATTATAGTACCTTTTCTAGTGATTTTTGTAGAGGAGTTATCTCCAAACTTGATAAGTCCACCATTCCACTTTACCAAGATTGATGAATTTTCTCTTGTCACCTGTCATATGATTTGTGCAACCATTGTTTATCACCCAGAGATTTTATTGCCCTTGAGCATGAAATGTTGTTTGGACAATCATTGAATCTTCAACTCCATTATCTGTCTCCTTCCTTTTGAAGGAATTACTTTTCTCTTCTTTCTTAGTAACATTTTGTTGGCAAGAGACACTATATGGATTCATGGTTGTTGTCATTGATGGCAACAAAGGTCATCCCACATATCCGCAAGTCATGGTGTGTCTCTACCGGAAGTCAGAATAAAGATTGTTGTGGTCCGGTGAACAAGAACAGAGCATGTGGCAAGGTCCGACAGATTGGTCCGGATCTCTCAGAGGAAGTGTCTTGGTGTAGTGCGGATTTGGGGAAGTCAAGAGGACTACCTTGAGTGGTATATTCCAAGTATTTAGCCTCCGGTGATGGACAAGGAAAAAGATATGAATAGTTGAGTACCGGATTCCTGAGCGACAGTGAAAACAGAGGAAGAACTGACTGACAGAGTATCAGACTACTTTCCGGATGTGTTACTGTTGATGATAAAGGTTGTGAAGGCATGAATCATGTTTGGCCGACATGATCAATGATATCTACAAGTATATGCTTGATCCGCATTGCTTGGTGAGCAAGGATTCAGCCGACAGAATAGAGTTTGTAAGAAACTAGACTGTTCCGGATGCCGACTAGAAAGGTGATGAAATTACTTGTGCGGATATATATAGAGGATGGATTTAGTTGTGAAGGGTGTGACTATGTCAAGATATATGCAAAGAAGAACAGAACAGAGCAGAAGTACCAAGACAGATCCGGTATGTGAAAGGATAGCAGAATAAAGAACAGAGAAAAGATGAAGTGCAGCAGATCAGTGTACTGAGCCTAACCGGAACTGAACTCCAGCATATGCAGATGCTTCCAATCAGTTCAAGACTGTGATTCTTATCACTTTGTAGACAGTGTGTCTTCTTGTAGGCAGTGGGCCTCTTGTGAGCAGTGTGCTCGAGCAGTGAGCCCTAATTGGCAAGTGCCATTTTGTAATTTCCTATTCTTCTAACAGAGAATAATTTTGGGTTAATCACCCCGTGGTTTTCTCCCTTAACAGGGTTTCCACGTCAAAAATACTGTGTCATGTGTTTCTTATTTCATGGTAATGTTTTTGTGTTTGATTCAATGCTGCATTAATTAATAAGAAAGTTCAAAAAGGGAAATAATTAGGATAACTGATTCACCCCCCCTCTCAGTTATCAAAAATTGGTATCAGAGCTAAGTTCCTCCTAATAGAGCCTAACAGCTTGAGGAAGATCTAGGAGTTCAAATGGATGCATATGGTTTAAGGGAGCAACTCAAGACTGCCCTTGAGGATCTTGAACAGTCAAATTCTGAAGTCAATGAATTAAAGGAAAGACTCAAACAGGCTGATGAATTCATGAGAGAATTAAAAGACAAATTAAGTCTCTCTATGAAAAAGAGAAAGGAGCTGCTCCAACAGTTGGCAAGACAAAGTGAAGAAAGCAATACAAATGAAGAATTAACTGAGCAAACCAAGTTATGTGAAAAGTTATCAAAAGAAGTCATTATGTTAAGACATGAAATGGAATCAGGAACTATAAAGTTTACTCAAGAGATTGAAGAAAAAAGAAAGGCTGAAGACAATCTAAAACAATCTCTTAAAGAAAAATCAGAAGAATGCCACCAGATGGACAGGATTGTCAGACATCTTGAATCTAATCTTGAAGATGCCAAAGAAAATGAAGAAAAACTTGAGGATCAAATTGCCTCTCTCAAAAGAGACCTTCAAACAGCAAATGAATATAAAGAAAAATTCAAGATAAGTTCTGCTCAACTTGAAGTTCTTCTTGGAAGTCAAAAAAGGACAGATGACAAGTATGGTTTGGGATATGAGAAAGGAGAAAGCTCCGGATCCGGTCAAAAGAATTTTGCATCAGAAAATCCAAGAAACAGGCCTAGAAGACCTCCGGTAAGACAGCCCAATGCTCAAAGATATTCATCTTTCAATGGATACTGCCACAGCTGCAACCACTTTGGTCACAAAGCTAATCAGTGCAGGAAGAGAATGAATCAGATTAATTCATCCTTCTCCGGACAGTGCTTCAACTGCAAAAGGTATGGACACAAATCCCATGAATGCAGAAATATGCAAGTAAACAAATCATTCAAAGGTAGATGTTTTACATGCAATAGAGTAGGTCATATGGCTAATCAATGCAGATCAAGAGGATATCAGTCAATTATGCAAAGAAATATTATTTGCCAAATCTGTAATAGGTCCGGTCATAATGCTAAAGTCTGCAGAAGCAAGAATCAGGACAAAAGAGGTCCGGTGTATAATCAGAATCAAGACAAGGGTAAACGAAAGATGAATGTGGATGAAGTTAGGAATCAGATGAGCAAGATTTGGGTGAAGAAAAGTTCAGAGAATGTAGAGGTTGGATCCGCACCAGACTCTGGTGCTGATATTTCTTCCAGAAATTAAAAAGTTAGCTCTGGCTCAGGGGGAGACTCAAAGAAAATCCTGTTCCCCCAGCCAATCAAGTGGTGCCTGATGTGGCACAAGATACGGAGTAAAAGGTTTAAAGATATAAGCCTTGAGACGATCCAAATAAGATTTCAGAGGTCCGCATGGAGTTATGAAGAAGCTGTGATCGATCAAGTAAGACCTGTTTCGGGAGATGCTCCGGTATGACAGAGGATTACAAAAGGGTCCGGAGAGATCCGGAAGTGCACTATCTTATTCTGCGGATTGGACAAAGTGTTTGGGATGTTCTTGTAATGTGTCACCTCGATTTATTCATGTTTGAAAGATCTGGATGATGTTCACAGATCAGGACTGATCCGGGATACTCCAAGCTATCCGGACAAGGCAAACCGGAATAATATAGGTGAAGCATTTATTGCAAACAGATATTAGGGTTTGCGGAGCAATATAAGGGATTTCTCAAAAATCATTTGCTCATTCTGCACTCAAGAAGAAGCGAAAAGTGGAGCTCTGCAACAAGATTCATCAAGCACACCAAAGATCTCCTGCCGAAGTCATTGCATAAAGAAATCAATCCCACCACTCCGTGCAAACCGAAGGCGCATAAGGTATTCTCCGTTTTTCATTATCTCACTGCAAATCTTTGAAGAATGGCTACTCCAAATATAGTTAAGATCTCTGATAGACCTCACCCCACATTCAAGAAACATCCTTACAAATCATTGGAGGTAGATCCACTAGGAGCCTTCTCTAGTGTTCCTCATGGTGTATTGCATACGGAAGATATTAGGGTTTACATCCATGTGAATCTTGAAGACTTTGGAGAATCAAAGCTGATGGATATCTATCACAAACAATTGATAGATGACTCCTTTGAGATCAAACCTCAGTACAAAGCCATCCGGGACAAACACTTTGCACAGTACATTCATTTCCCCTATTTTGAAGAAGATGAATGGGTCCGGTATGTACTAAGTAGAGTACATGACAACTTCCTATGGTTGAACCAGCCCTTCAAGATCACCAAAGATGCAATTAGGGCTGTAACCGGTCTGCACTCATCCGGTGGATTACCTGTTCTCAAGTCTGTCAAAAATTAGACAGTTAGTGATGCAACCGGATCCAAGTTTGACAAGAGAGCTATGATAGTTGATGACATCACTGACCCGGATGTCAAATTTGCAGCTATGATAATTGGTTACAAAATCTATCATTCCAGTAGGAAAAATTCAGTACCGGGAACTGCAATCTACACAGCTTATCAAATGTTAAAGGAGAATGCAGACTATGACTTGTGTGAGCTTCTTGTGAACCAACTCTTTGAAAATCTACAGAAGATCAAGAAGGACAAGAAAAACTCCTTCAAGTATGGCAATCTGATCCTTTGTCTCTTCTTTTACTACATGAATGAGCTTCCCGGATCCAGTGGATGGATATGGCAGAATGACAGACCGGTTGCCATCCAAATCAGAGACTATTTGCATGGACTTGGGGATGCTAAAGCAAGAAATACAGCTCTATGGGGTTACTTCAAGAACTTCCAAAGCATGATGCATGCAAGAGAAAGAATACCCCAATCCCTTGTTGAAAAGAACAAAGACACAGTATGCTTCATGGTAGAAACAGATCAGTGTTTAATGGAGGCAGTGGAGCCAAGGACTGTTTGGATCATGCCCATGGGGTATGAAGTGGATGAACAGATAGTAGAGCTGCATGTTCAACACATGCTAAGCCAGCCCAAAGATCCTAAGGCAGAAAGGTTTGGAACCTTTGAGGAACTGAGTGTAAAGATACATGTAGAACTCAGGGAACCGGAGATAAAGAGGAAGGTAAGAAAAGAAGTTGAGCATATTGCTCAAGGCCTAGGCATCTCAAAAGAGGCACTTGATGCCAGCCGGGAAAAGAGGAGGAAGGCTGAGGAAGAAGAGAAAAGTAAAGAAAGTGTTTCGGTTGAAACTCCCACCCGGACCAGATCATCAAAAAGATCTGCACCTCCCACAACCAAAAGTTCAAAACCGGAAGTCCAGGCATCCGGTAAAAGATCCAAGACAAAAGCCACAAGGGCTTATGAAAGCCAAAAGGATGAAGAGGAAACAGAGTCAGATGAGGGAGTAAAAGAAATAAAGAAGCAGAAGAAGAAAGGATCCGATAAACCCTCCACAGGCCAAGACAAGGATGAAATGGCAGAGGTATCTGTTGAAAAGCCCACTCTGTCTCTAGAGAGTGTAATCAAGTCGGTCACGGTGGATGGAAACCTTCAACCAATGACTAAATTTTATGATGACTACAGTGAGGCTGACCAAAAGATTCTGCAGGAAGCCACAATCAAATATCTGAACATATACAATAAGGCTTTCATTGAAATCATATCTCTTATTCCTAAAATCCTAGAAAAGGAATTAGAAATAAGAAAGAATAATGCTCATGCAAAAGATCTTGAGATCCGGGAGCAGATAGCTATTCAGCTATATCCTCAAATTGATCCCAAGACAATGAACATAATCTTCAAAGACTGCAAAGATGAGTTCAGAAGTAAAGCCAGGATGAATCATGCTTGGTGAGACTGACAAAGTGGCTCAAGAGACAGAAGAGATCCTCCGGAAGGCCTTCAAAAGGTTCAATCTTCCTGTTGTAGAGGACTTAGGTGCAGAAACAGCTGCGGATTTGGAATCATCTGTTCCGGAAGAAGTGGGCCCTGAACAGACAAACATCTCTCCTCCAGTTTCCCCTACAGTCTCCGGATCCAAAGAAGAAGAGAAATTACAGGAGAAGGAAGCAGGGGTGAAAGATAAAGAGGTTGACAGTTCCAAGACTACAGAAGAAAAGAAACATCTGTCTCCGGCAAGAGACACTGCACAAACTGTTCAACAATTTTTGAGCAAAGCCACTATAGAAATTGATGAACCGGACCTGCTAAAAGGACCATTAGATTTTGAATCTTTGTCACCGGTGCAAACAATGAAAATAGCCTCATTTGCAAATGAGAAAGTCAAAGAGAAGCTGCTGAAATCTCACATGGAAGACTGTGAGCTTATGGAGGTAGCATCTGGAGTGCTAGAAAAGATCATGCCATCCTTTCAAAAGGATCCCACAGCCTCCTCTTCCGGTAATCTCAAAACCTTAGTCAGCAGTGTTAGTACACATTTTGAATCTCTAGAAAAATTTGCTGAAGAAAAGGTCCGGAAGGAATTTTTGGATAAAAGATTTTCAGAAGTATTAGAATTAATCTCTAAAGATAGGAAGATTGTGAGTATTGGAATAAAGAGCTTAGAGAATGCTCTTAAGGATGGCGGTGACATTTACAAATTTTGTATATCCTGGTCAAAGGCAACAACAGCAATTGATAAGAAAATAAAAGAGGAACAGGACAAGCTACAAAGCTTATCTCAAAGTTTTGATCCTCTCTCTTCCTCCATAATAAATAAAGAATGTCAGACTATTGCAGTCTTGAATGAAATAAAGAATCTTGAGAAGGAAAGGAAGAATATCACTAACCGGATGGGAGAACTTAGAAGGATTATAATCCCTAAGTTGGAAACTATGCATGAGGCCATCAGTGATGCTCAGACCACCGCCCAAACAAATGATCCGACAGATCTCAAGCGGGCAGAAGCTTTTGCATTTTTGTTGAGTGGTCACATTTCAATTTTGGATAGAATGAAGCAAAGTTGGGCTATAGAAATGATCCAATTGCAGACATCCTTTGCAGACATTCTTCAGTATATGTGAGTATGTAAATATGCAACTATGTATAGAAAATTTTTGAAAATTTTGGTGTGCAGACCCTACCCTTTGCCATTGATGTCAAAGGGGGAGTGAGGAGCAGTGAAAAATGAGGAATCCAACTAAGGGGGAGTTTCGGAAATTGTATATAAAGATAGAGCATCAGCCAAGGGGGAGCATAGTGTAAACACTTCGTCATTTTTCACTAAGTGTTGCCATCAATGCCAAAGGGGGAGATTGTTGGCAAGAGACACTATATGGATTCATGGTTGTTGTCATTGATGGCAACAAAGGTCATCCCACATACCCGCAAGTCATGGTGTGTCTCTACCGGAAGTCAGAATAAAGATTGTTGTGGTCCGGTGAACAAGAACAGAGCATGTGGCAAGGTCTGACAGATTGGTCTGGATCTCTCAGAGGAAGTGTCTTGGTGCAGTACGGATTTGGGGAAGTCAAGAGGACTACCTTGAGTGGTATATTCCAAGGATTTAGCCTCCGGTGATGGACAAGGAAAAAGATATGAATAGTTGAGTACCGGATTCCTGAGCGACAGTGAAAACAGAGGAAGAACTGACTGATAGAGTATCAGACTACTTTCCGGATGTGTTACTGTTGATGATAAAGGTTGTGAAGGCATGAATCATGTTTGGCCGACATGATTAATGATATCTACAAGTATATGCTTGATCCGCATTGCTTGGTGAGCAAGGATTCAGCCGACAGAACAGAGTTTGTAAGAAACTAGACTGTTCCGGATGCCGACTAGAAAGGTGATGAAATTACTTGTGCGGATATATATAGAGGATGGATTTAGTTGTGAAGGGTGTGACTATGTCAAGATATATGCGAAGAAGAACAGAACAGAGCAGAAGTACCAAGACAGATCCGGTATGTGAAAGGATAGCAGAATAAAGAACAGAGAAAAGATGAAGTGCAGCAGATCAGTGTACTGAGCCTAACCGGAACTGAACTCCAGCATATGCAGATGCTTCCAATCAGTTCAAGACTGTGATTCTTATCACTTTGTAGACAGTGTGTCTTCTTGTAGGCAGTGGGCCTCTTGTGAGCAGTGTGCTCGGGCAGTGAGCCCTAATTGGCAAGTGCCATTTTGTAATTTCCTATTCTTCTAACAGAGAATAATTTTGGGTTAATCACCCCGTGGTTTTCTCCCTTAACAGGGTTTCCACGTCAAAAATACTGTGTCATGTGTTTCTTATTTCATGGTAATGTTTTTGTGTTTGATTCAATGCTGCATTAATTAATAAGAAAGTTCAAAAAGGGAAATAATTAGGATAACTGATTCACCCCCCCCCCCTCTCAGTTATCAACACATTTATCAACTAAGATTTTGTTTTTACTAAATCATTCCTACAATATCTTTCTATATGTCCAAACTTGTTGCAAATTTGACATACCACATTGACATCCACTAGTGAATCAAGAGGATTCCTACTTACAATATTTCTTCTATTCATTTTAGACTTACAATCTATAGCATTATGACCAAATTCATTGTAGATAAAACAATAACCACTGAAAACATGATTGAACATGTTCATGGAGAATTGCCTTATATGAAGAGATGTTCCTTGGGGCATGATAAGATATATACAGTTACTATCATCCAGTCTTCCAAGTTTTTCCTTCTCCAAATCCCTTCTGAGTGACTAAATTTCTTTCTCAAGTCTTTTACATTCTTTTGTCTTAACTTCAATCAAAGCACTTTGTTCTTGATTCTTTTTCCTTGCACAATCCAAGCCTTCAAGAGTAGAAACAAGTTCACCATCAAAATCAACTTCATTATCTTCTCCATTCGTAGTCAAGTGTTTGAACCACTTGAGATCACCCTAGCCATGTGTAGACACATAAAAATATCTTGAGCTTGTGAACACTATTTTCACACTTAATTCACCCTAATCCCTCATTATATTATTAATTAAATAATTTTTAATCTTTTAATTAATTCACTTTCTTAACATAAGTCTATAATTAAATAAATTTCATTTATTTAATTATTTGGCTATTTTCCTCTAATTTTCCTCTATAATTAGATAATTAGTTTTTAATTAATTATTTATTTAATTATTCATTATCCCCTTTTACCCCATTAATTTAAATACATAAACATTTATTTAAATTATAGGTCTTACCCTAATTAAATAGGTTTCACTTATTTAATTAAATCCTCCCACATTACTCCCCTTCTCAAATAAATTAAATAAATGAACCCAATTTAGTTAATTTAAAAACATTTTCCACCTCATCATTTCTTCAAATTTAAATTATCCCTTGTCCTCTAGTGAAAGGGAAACCCTAATCAATCGACACCCTTCATTCTATCAAAATTCAAACTTGTAACCACAACCCTCCATTCAAACCTACTCCTCCATAAAATCACTCTCTCAACCTCACTTCTTCACTTCCCACTTGCATAATTTGAGCATTCTCTCTGATTTTGCTAGTCAACTACTTGTGAGCCTCTCATGCTATCTACAACCCTACAAATCTAAGAACATATTACAGCAAAGTCTTGGAGGAACAATGGAGGGAGGACACTTATAATCTAGGGTTTGATTTGTTTTACTTGCATTTACTTATTCTTAGGCTATTAGTACTCCATTGAGTGGTTAGGGCATGCATGGGATTGATTTCAGATGCTTAGATATTTTTCCCTGATGACAATTGGTGAACTTGACATGAATCGTCTATACATTCCCCATTTTTTTGATTTTAGGGTTTATAGGGATAGTATGACACATCTGCAGGTTCATGCAATGCATCTGCTGACTTCTATGATGCATTAGTAGTATGGCCCACCACATTCTCCAAAGTCTGTGATGCATGAGAAGGGTTACGTGATGCATAAGACTATGTTTTTGATAGAATCTTTATACTTTTCTTTTTCAGGCTAACTGATTTGGTTTTACGAGGTTTTATCATGTTTTATGATGCTCTGTTTGCTTTGCTAAACCTTTGAGCAATTGTTTATTTCATTAGGGTTTTTCAAAAAAATTTAGGGTTTTTCAAAAAGCATTAGGGTTTTATGTTTCTAGGGTTTATTTAGGTTATTCTATCATTTTGAGTATGCCCTATGCATGTCTAAAAGTTTCACATCTTTCTGGCATCATGGAAACAACTCTACAACCCTAGGGTTTCATATTCATTCCTAAAAGTCATTTTTTATCTATTGTTTTGGTGGTTTTCTATTGTTTTTAACCTGCAGACACAGAGTGATGCATCTGAGGGTTTCTGCATTTTAGTCGCCAGGTTCTACGATGCAGTCACCATGTTTTGTGCCACATCTGTAAGTCTCTGAAATGTATTCTTATGACAGTAAACTGCATCTATGCCCTGTTGTGATGTAGTCGCTATTTTCTTTGATGCATTTGAGACATTCTGAGCCGCATCCGATTGGTACAAGAAGGGAGTTCAAAAAAAATGTTTTCATTTTTAATTTCTATGTTTGCATAGTAGACTAGGAGGTTTTCTATCCGATAGTGACTTTTGGTTTATAGCTCTGTTGTGTTTGTTGGGAGAAGATATTCATTTGTAACATCTAGTCTATTTTTTATTCTTTCATCCATGTGTGTGTTTGGTTAAACAAGGAACACTTCAATTTGGGATCTAAAAATAACAACAATCTGTTTGCATTCACACTCATTGGTTTAAAAGGAACAATTTGCATATTCACACTCGTTGGCTTAGAAAGAACAAAAAATTGTGAATTTTCACTCATTGGTCTAAAAGGAACAACAACCTGCATCTTCTCACATTCATTGGGGCTAAAAAGAACAACAAGCTTGCATCATTTGTTTTCTTTATTTGTGGATTTTGTTTATGTTGTGAAGTGTGTATGCTCTTCCCTTGCACTGTAAGTGATCTTGGGAATCAAAAGCACCTCCCAAAATTTTCATAAATCACACCACACTTAATTTGTAAAGGTTAATGAATTTGTGCTATTGTGACTAAGTAAATGTGTATGCTCTTTCCTCACATCCTAGTATGAACTTGGAGATCAAAAACATTTACCTGTGTTGCTTTTTTAATCATTTAGATAGGGCCTACCTTTGAGACACATCAGTATAGAGAACTCATAGGTGACCCAAAGTGGTTTTTCCCTCAGGTCACTATATAAAAGGATAAGGTGAAAGCCAAGTCTAAATTGCCATTAACCTTCGACATACAGTGCCAATCCAAAAGTGCAAGCTACCCACATTTACATGAAGTATTTTTAGTACCATTAGTAGTATTGGTTAAATCCTTAAGTGGCTTGCTAGATTCTCATGAGGTGGTAAGTCCTTGAGTTGTGACTAGAAGACAAATTAGATAGAAACCCACCCTTTATGATTGACATGTATTGGCATCACTCTTAGTGCAAGCATTCCTTACCCTAAACTAACTCACCATATGAGCTCCCTTGAGATGAGATAGGAATCCTCAGCTTAGCATAAGCTACATGTAGCTTTTCGGGGAAAGGGTGATTGGGTCATCCTTCCAAGCCAGGAAGCCCCTATCCATCCTCTTTTAAAGACAAAAGTGTACACACCTCCTTAAGGGTGGTCCTACATTTGCATCGAAGGAGTTTCCAAGTTATGGGCCCGAGCGTCGTACCATTGGCCAATGAATTTAGGGATAGAAAATGTCTTATGTGTGTGAGTTGTTCTTGTATTTGTGCTAAGCTCATGGAAAATTTAGGGTTTGAAAGCCCTTGAACATACACATATGCTTATAAAGTCAAGAGTCACAACCAAACTAAATCTATTTGTGATGTGTTTTCTAATTTTCCCAACAAACTGTCAACCAAACACATAAAACAAATTTTAGACTGGAAACAAAAAGTGCACTGCATCTACAAAATTCTGAAACACATCTACTGAGAAATAGACCACAATTGCAAACCCTTAAAATGCATCGAATAAACAATGGAGCACATCAAAAGTTCCCTACAATGCATCTATAGAATTTTAAACCACAATTGAGCCATTTTGTGATGCATTTGCTTGTAATGAGACATTTAGACAGTCCTTTAAAAAAATTGTCATCCTTGTCAAATCTGATTGCAACTGTGTCAAAACGTCTCAGACCTGCTAGTTTTGTTCATCCATTGGATGCTCAAATTCATCCCTTTAGGTTTAGATTGCATTCCATATTATTCAAATCATTTAGCTTACCTTACAAAATTAATAACCAAGCCTTGACATCTAAGAGGTCCTTAAATTTAGTCTTCTTAAGGTTAAAACATAGGAGAAACTATAAAAAATTGACTGCATCATAAGTACAAACTTGGACCACAAGACCTTGATATCTTTTTCCAAATCAATCACAATTTGGGCTTACTACTCACAAGCCTATCTTAAGTCCATCTTTCAAATCAACAAGTGAGTCTCAACTCATAAGTCTAGTTTGAGCTCACTTTAATCAACCACTTCTTTACATCAACATTTCAAGGTCTTGATAAGTCCAACTAGTGCTTTGATAAAGTCATATTAGTAGACATTAGTACCCTCTTGGAGCAAACTTCTCAAAGACTAATATCCATTAGCCTCTAGCATAGTCTTGGTCTCATTATATTAGTTGCATCTCAAAACATTGCCATAACATATCCTCATTCCCATTTGTCTAGGTACATTGCCAACCTTTAGTTGCATCTCTATATTTCCTTAAAAACACCAAAAATATAGCATAAGCACTTTGCATTTCCATCCATAGGACAAAACTCATTTTCGCAAACTAGTGAGTCTTATATGGTCAAGACAGGGTTGCAAAAGAAGAGAAAGGGAGAATCCTTAGATAATCTCATGAACACAATGAGATTTGGAACCTCATCTAACAAACAACCCAAACCTCACTCCAACATGCCAAATCCCTTTGAGAACCTAATTTTGCAAGAAAACAATCAAGGGATTACCCAACAGGAAATTGACGAAGCCTCTCAAGATCCAATGCTCAAACATACCTCATGTGTCTCTTACAAACCAGCACCAAACTTCTTGCGGGGGTAGATGTCAATGCAATCATGGGACTATCACTAAATGGTAGGGTGCTGGCAAGAAGTTGAGTCCACTTTTTGGTCAAAAAGTGGAAGTGTTTTCTCCAATTTTCAGAATTTGCCACATTTGACCTCAAAATTTGAAGCACTTAGAGATGGAATCTTGAAAAAAGTCACTAATCATAAAATGTAGTACTCAAAGTCTAGTTTCCAAATATGTAATTTATTTGAATACCCAGATAATACAAATTGATTTTCAATAGGCGTTTATAAAAACCACTATTTAAAAGTCACTTTTTTTTACTATATCATGCATGTGTACGTCATCCACATTTTGACCTAAATAATCACATTTTTTTCTAAATACTTTTGGGAAAAGATTTGTAACTCACTTAAGCATGTTTTCCAATTTTTTTTGTAATTTTCTATTGAATAGATTTTTTTTGTTAATTTTTTATTAGCCATATTTGGTGTTTTGAAAAACCGTAGTGTACGTCACGCAAAAGATGACCTAAACTTCACATTTTTTGAATTTTATTTTTTTCAAATTGAAAAGAATTGTCTGAAGTAGGTTTTCCTACAATATTTTTTTCAAAAAATTATTTTAATAAAAATTTATTAAAATACTAAAAAACCCTGATAATTCAAGTTTATGGACTTGTTTCATTAGCAATTAAGTGAAAAATAGAAAAGATAATCCAATTGTAAAAAAATTTATATATTTGAAACATACACATCTCATCTATAATGGGTTTTAATTTTGTCAAAAACTTCTTTTAAAAAAGTTATCATCCATATTGCTAAAGTCCATTTCTTCGAAAAATTTGAAGCTTTTTGTTTAAAAAAAAAATAATAAATACAAAATGTCTAAAACTAAAAAAAATTATATATTTGAAAACTAGACATTGTCATCTTAAATGGGTTGTAATTTCATCCAAAAATTCTAAAAAAAATGTTTGTCAACCATATTGCCAAAATCCATCACTTCTAAAAATATTACCCAACTTTTTGCACTTACCTAGTAACACACAAAGCCAAGGCCAAAACACACCATCCATTAGCTACATGAATCCGACACAGGAACATGCCACCATGCCGATGGGAGAAACATCCCAAGATTCCACAATCTCCCATGTGCTTCCCCCATTTGACATTAACAATGCAAATGCCATGTGACAACCGCTGAATTTTGCAAATCCGTTCACTTCGATGAACATGAATCAAAACAAAAGAATGTGAGGAATACACATAGTGACTACATGTGAACAAACACAAGAAATGAATGTCACATCAAATGCAAATATGAACCCTGGGACTCAAACAAATAAAAACTTAGGCAACCAAAACATAGACCAGCTTTGCCAAGGGAATAACACCATACCAAATGTGAACATGAACTTTGGTGCTACACAAGGTAATAGTTTGGGTTATCAATATATAGACCCACTTCATCAAAATAGCAACACCATACCCAACACTTACATGAGCATTGGTGCTACTCAAAACAACACCTATCAATATATGTCCCATCTAAATGTCAATCAAAATACCCATTCCAATCATTTTACAACATGTGGACCAAAACATCCTCTTCCAAATGAATCCCAATAAAAGCCAAAACCAAAACACCACAAGTGCTTCATCCCACTTCCAATATAGTAATCCAACCACCATGTACATACCCAACAACCAAAACTTAAGCACGTCTTCATCACACACTCCCCTTAACACACATACCAATCCACTTGTTACAAATTTAGGATCACAAAACATGTCAGCATTAAACATTGGTAATTTGTATCAAAATGCAATCACAAATGCCATGGACACATCACTGACATCCTTTGAAGCCTTGGCACACAAGATGCAATCACTAGAGAAACCCTTCTCAAAAATGCAAGTGTCAACCACTAAGAAGCCGTATTCCATGGATGACTTATGTCATTTTCCACTTGACAAAAGCATTTACATGCCACCTTTCCCACCAAGCTACAATGTACCTAACTTCAACAAGTAGAGGGCAAAAGGGAGTCTCATAGAGCATGTGCGAGAGTTTCATATGGCATGCCATGAGATTGCATTTGAGCACATATATTTGATGAGATTGTTCCTGAGGAGCTTCGCAGGTCAAGCACTTGAGTGATTTGTGCACCTTCCCATGGGGATAAGAACATGCACCGAGTTCGCAGTCAAATTCATATCTCATTTCTCTTACAACATCAAAATAGACATAAATGTCACCACCTTATGCCATACAAAACAAGAAGATGGGGAAATGTTTATCTCCTTCTTCCAAAGGTGGAGAGGCCTAGCTAGTAAATGTCTATGTCATATCCCTGAGAATCAATTGGTACCAATTTTTGTGGAAAACCTTAACAAAAAACTCATGCATGAATTACAAATCCATTGTTACACCTCCTTCGGAGAAGTTGTTGAAAAGGGGATAGCCATTGAGAAATCCCTCATAGCTAAGGGTATAAACAAAATTTTCAACAAGAACCCAAACACTCAAATTCCACCTTATGACAAGAATAAGTTTTGGTCTTGAAACAAGAACGTTACCAATGATAGAGTATTAGATGCAAAGGCAATCAATAGGGTTGGCCCCATTCTCACGCTCAAAGCACCATTGTGCCAAACAATCAGTCGTTCATTCAACAACAACAACCAAAACCACAACCACAAACAAATAATACACTTCAAAACAACCAAAGAAGGCCACTTCCAAGGAATAATAACCCTCAGTGAAATTATAAACCCTTGATAGAGCCTATTGAATAAATCTTAAAGGAGTTGTTCCAGAACAACCTCATTCAATTGCCAAAAGTCAAACAATAAGATCTAGCTTTTAAACCTCCCTCACGGAATGACAATGACTTCTGTGAATATCATTGAATAAAATGTCACTGAACATCCAATTGTTACAAGCTAAACAATATCATACAAGACTTCATTGACTGGGGAGTTATAGTTTTAGATAGTCCATAAGGTTCCTCTAAAACCAATCACACAATCTTCATAGATCCCTTCTAGAATAATGGATTGGGAAATGCCTCTACCTCAGGAACCAAACCACATGACCATGTTAATTAGAGCAACATCGCTTATGAATATATTGTCAATAGTATCCATGAATTTGATGATAACATCTCCATGATCACCATCAAGTCCCATCCTAAGTGTGTTGTCACCACTCCGGTGTAAATATCCATTTTTGAATTGCTTCTCCTATCCTTGAAGTATAAGGCCATTCTGAACAAGGCTTTGTTGGAATCTTTTGTCCCCATGGACCTAAATGTCAATCAATTTTAGGCCATGATAGGAAATCTGGCTACCTCCAACCATGTTACTTTCACTGAATGTAATGTACCTTCAAACCAACCCAATCACACTGACCCATTACATCTTAGAGTCTTCATTAACAAGAACAAGATTAGACGGGTCTTGGTAGACCATGGAGCTGGATTTAATATATGTCCTCTAAAGATAGTGATGATATTGGGATACCCGGAAGCATGTGTGGACCCCACCAAGAAAATTGTCATTAAATCTTATGACGATGCTGAATGTTCCTCCAAGGGAGTGATCTCACTTCCTGTAAGAGTTGGACCTGACATCCTCGATACTGCATTTCATGTTTTGAATGCTAAACTCCCCTACAACCTTATCCTCGACCAACCATTGCTCCATGCCAGGAAGGCCATGCCATTCACCTACCACCAATGCATTAAATTCCTTACAATGGCATGAAAATCACTATACCTGACAATCCCAATGCCTTCCAATGCTATAGCCATCTAAGAGAAGTTCCATAGCATCAAGTACCCATAAATAGGAGAATTTCACCTTCCACCTCATAACATTATGATGATCCATCCACATTATCAAAATCTACCAGCTCATTCATCCCAGCACTTAACCCTAAAGTTTAGATCCATGACAAAGGATGTGGGGAGTACAAGATAGAAGGCTCATATTGCATTTGTAAGCTACCAACATCACCAAGGTCTCATGGAAAACCTAGCCCAATCAAACCAAAGGAGACTATTTCTGCTACCCCCACCACCTTCACAAAATGGGGAGAACTTACCAAAGAGAATGTAGATGATGATGTCTCTAAGTGGATATACAAAGACAAAGAAGAGGTTAAGCATGTACAACTACCCATAGAAAGATACAGAAAAGGCTATGAATTTGTAAAACAACAAGGATACAATGGGCATGGTGGACTTGGGCCTAACAAAAATGGGAGAACATAACCCATTCAATCGACCATGTGACCTTGCAACAAGATGTTAGGGTATACACTGCAAAGAGAGAGTACTCCTAGTACTAAGTTATTTTTGGGTAGGAATGCAAGTACTTCCAAAGATATCAAGGCATCAAGGGACCCTCTCAAACCAGAGCCCAAATATTCCCAACCCCACCTATCTGATAGTGAAGAATGGATCAACATCTTTTGGGATCTTGAAAATAACTCCATTTTTACCTTGACCCCAATATCCATAAGCTACATGAACACCGATGATGGCTTGCCATTAGTCCATCCTAAACACATAGACTGGGATCAACAAACACCACCTAGCTTAGATTTATTCAAGAATGACAAAGCTATCACTGAGTTCATGGGACTACATGAAGGTATACCTCTAGGGGATCATAAATTTAGATACATCATGGATCTCAAAGACACTTCTTACTTCAGAGAATCCACTCCACCCTCTAGTTGCAAAAGTGAAAAAGAAAAAGAAAAAAAGTCTCTAGGTGAAAATCGAAAGATACCTCTTGAGAATGAAAAAATAAAAATAAAGGACATATCCGAGGGTGAAAGCCTCTCTGAGGCACCCATGGATGGAGGGTTGGAAGTGTTGCCTATCACATAAGAGAGATCATAGCTGCTATTGGAGAAATTGATTGAGACCAACCTTGGTACAGAAGATAATCCCAAGATTGTTTATTTTGCGGAGTCATTAATAGAACATGAGAAGCCAGAATTCAAAGCTTTCTTCTTAGTAAGGAAAGTCAATTTTGCCTAGTCATATGCCAACATGCCAAGGATAGATCCATAGCTTGTCATACATCACCTACCACTACTACCAAATGCTAAACCAGTGAAGTAGAAATTAAGAAAAATGCATCCACAGATCACACACTTGGTAAAGGCAGAATTGTAAAAGCTACTCGATGTGGGTTTCATCCAACCAATAGACTACCTAGATTGGGTATCCAACCTCATACTAGTCACAAAACCTAATGGCCAAATTAGAATCTGTGAAGACTTCTGGGACATAAACAAATCATGTCTGAAAGATGACTTTCTGTTGCCGAACATAGACATTATAGTCGACCTCACTGCTGGATTTGAAATTCTTTCACTAATGGATGGTTTCTTAGGCTACAATCAGGTAAGGATAGCTCCTGATGTTCAACACAAGACTACTTGCACCTATCCCTGGGCCACATACTATTGGAATGTCATGACCTTTGGCCTCAAAAATGTTGGGGCTATGTACCAGAGATCAATGACAACAATCTTTCACAATTATATGTACGCATGTATGGAAGACTATGTCAACGACTTACTGGCTAAATCAGTCACAAGGAGCACTCATTTAGATATATTGGATAAGGTTTTCAAATGGTTGGAAGAATACAAAGTCAGATTAAACCCTAAGAAATGTTTTAGGAGATATTGTTTCTTGCTAAGGCATAGAATTTAACCCTTCCAAAGTCAAATCTATAATAGACATGCCTCCACCAATGACTCTTAAACAAATTTGTAGCTTACAGGGGAAACTTCAAGTAATCTGCAGGTTTATTACACAACTAGATAACAAATGTCATCCATTCCAACATTTTCTTCATAAAGGAGTGCCTTTTCTATGGATAGAATGGTGTCAAGAGGCCTTTCAACAAATCAAAGATTATTTACTCTCTCCTTCGATTGTCATGCCTCCAATATGGGGATAGCCTCTTCTATTGTATATCTTAACAACACCTTCAGCACTAGGGCCAATTTTAGTCCAAAATGATGAATAAGGTAAGGAAAGAGCCATCTATTACATCAGTGGAATGTTAGTGGGGTATGCACTAAATTACAGTCCTATAGAGCACGCATGCCTTGTGGTGGTTTTTGCCACTCAAAAATTGTGTCACTACATGTTGAATCACAAAACAAAGATTTTTGCAAAGGTTGATCCCTTGAAGTACTTACTCAAAAAGGCAGCCTTGATAGGACAGTTAGCTAAATGGGTCATGATATTGAGAGAATTTGATATAGAGTCATGGACTGCAAAGTAATAAAGGAGCAAGTGACTGCAGATCAATTGGCAGAGGCACCTACACCATTAGATCATCCTTTGGTTGCTGATTTCCCTGATGAATTAGTATTTACCATAGAGGTTCCCAATACATGGACATTATTCTTTGATGGTTCCTGCACAAATCACGGCTCAGGGGCCAAAATTTTATTCATCACTCCTCAAGGGGATGCTATCCTTAAAGCTTTTGATATAGCCTTTCCTTATACAAACAATATTGCTGAATATGAGGCATTACTCATTGGGCTACATATGGCTGTCAATTATAAAATAAAGGAATTGAAAGTCTTTGGCAATTCACAACTCGTCATCAAGCAAGTCAACAATGAATACAACATGAAGGATGAAAAACTCATGCCATACAAGAGAATGGTTGATAGCTTTAGACTCTATTTCAACATAATTGTCTTTGATCAGATTCTAAGGGTTTAGAATAGAGCAACTGATGCAATGGCAACAATCAGATCTCTATTAGACATCTTAAAAAATGTGACTCAATTTAAGTTCTTGGTGGACCAATTGCTAGTCTCTGCCTTTGACATCCCCAAATCTGAGCTAGTGTGTGAGATTGTTGGTCCCACGTCCCCATGGTACAATGATATTTACACCTACCTACATGAACAAATCCTTCTCGCTAACATATCATCCAATCAAACCAAGTCTTTCATTCACCAAGCTGCTAAGTTTGTCATCATCGGTGACACCCTTTACCATCATGGATTTGACAATAACCTCCTACAATGTCTCAATGCCAAAGAAAGCACAAACACAAAGGTATATGCAGAGCTCACTCTAGTGGTCCTACCCTAGCCAAAAAGATCATAAGAGCTAGATATTATTGGCCCACCATGGAGAAAGATGCATACCACTTCTCTAAGAAATGTAGACAATGTCAAATACAAGGACATCTAGTGCATGCACCCGCCCAAGATCTTCATCTACTCACATCTCCATGGCCATTCTCTCAATGGGGACTTGACCTTGTGGGTAAAATCCATACCCCCTCTACCAATGGCCATAAATTCATCATCACTGCCACTGAATACTTCACAAAGTGGATCAAGGCCATTCCCATGACATACATTTCTGGTAAACAGATTGCTAAATTCATACTCAACTACATCATATGCCGATACAGCATGCCTCAATCTATTGTCACGGATAATGGTAACCCTTTCAAAAATTAGGATGTCCGTGAACTTTGTGAAAAATTTCACATCCAACACCATTTTGCCACTCCATATTACTCCCAAGGTAATGGTCAAGCTAAGGCGTCAAATAAAACCATCATAAAAATTCACAAAAAGATTGTCACTGACGTTGGTCATGACTAACATATCCAACTCAATCCTGCTTTCTGGGGATATCACACTAGCATCCACACTCCCACCGGAGCCACCCTATACTCCCTTATGTATGGTTCTGAAGCCATCCTTCCCATTGAGGTCAAGTTACCTTCCCTAAGAGTACCACTGAAGTAATTTGTGGATGATAAAGACTACATGGTATCAAGATTACATGAGTTCAAGCTACTAGATGAAAGAAGGTAGAACACCCTGGTACACTTTCTAGCATTTTAGAACCATCTCTTATGCAGGTACAACAAGAGGGTTAGAGTCTAACAGTCCAACATTGGAGACTTGGTCCTGAAAGAGAACCCTAAGAATCAAATAGAACAGGAGAAACTGGGAAAGTTTGAACCAAAGTAACTAGGTCCCTATATTATCATGGTTGCATATGGATCAAGAGCATATCAACTTGCTACCCTCGAAGGTGAACTGCTCCCAGAGCCAATCAACAGTATGCACCTTTAGAGATACTATACTTAAAAAATCTAAAAAAGTAAAAAAAGATTAAAAAACTACAAAAAAATCAAGAAAGCAAAAAATAATCCAATAGTGAAAACCACTTCGGTGGTGCTATTGGACAACAATAATAGTAAAGAGAAATAATTTGTCTAAAAGTGAAAACCACATCAGTGGCAGTTTGGATAAGTACCATGGTGAAAACCTGGCAAACAGGTGCCATGTATAGTCAATTTTTGGCTCCATTATCTATCTTCACTCTATCTGGTCTTTTGCTTTCTACAATCAAACCTACACAGTCTCCCTCATAATCCACCTCATAATCCACAATAAACCATGTTATCCTTATCATGGCCTGAGAATAGTTGACATTCAGTGTCTTCCCTACTTTCCTAACCCTTTATCCTCATCCCATCCCACCTTGGTCATAGCTTCATCCTATACATGACTGGGGGCAATTCCTGATCCTATAAATTAGTATTAGAGGGCACTTTTCCTCAAAATCTAAAAAAATCAAATATCCCCAAAAATCCAAAAAAATCAAATATCCTAAAAATCCAAAAACATCAAATATTGTCAAAAATCCAAACAAACAGCATAAAATGTCCAAAAATCACAAAAAATTAAATAGTCAACCCAAAAATCCTAAGCAATAAACCACAGTCAAACCATTTCATCAAACTATGTGACCTCTGAGCTTTCACATAGGCAAGGCCATCTTCGATGTGCCCCCGAGGCTTCCCATCCCTTAGGTCCTAGGTCAAACATGGTCCACCTAGTTGAACTATGTTGTCTCTATGCTTTCATGTAGGCAAGGCCATCTATGATGAGCCCCCGAGACATTAGGTCAGTCCCTTAGGGCCCATTAGGTCAACTGTCATAATAAGTCATCCTTTGGTGAGATGGACACTTTGATTAGATAAAAACAATTAGTCTTTCACAAGAAAAACAACCCCAAACATCAATAAGACAAGCTATCCAATCAACCAAACTGATCAATTGCTATCAGTTGTCCTTATCGATTATCACATATCCTACACAGAATGGGAAATCATTGAAACTAGGACTCTACGCCTTATACGACATGCGTCATTTCTGAAATTAGACATTAACAACTAGCACATGCCAATCATCTCACAACTTGTGGCATTCTTGAAACCAGACCACATGTCGTATATGAGATGCCACAATCCTATCACTTGCCTTATATAGGTGGTTGCATTGCCGAAACTAGACTTAACATCTTATATGATATGCCTCCTATCCTAAAACTAGGCAATATTCATCCAATCATAATCAAACAAACACATGCACACTCAACAAATGATCAAATAGTTGTTGACTCTAACAGTCTAGTTTTTTTTGATATTTCTAGATCATTTTTTTAAATTTCTGTTTGTGGTTTGTCTTGACAAAATAATTGGGGCACCTCGATTCCTTGCATATGATTGAAATTCCATTAGGTGTGAACCAAAGACATCCTATGCATAGGAAAGAATAAATGCTTCCTTGGATAAGGACTTGCATACCTCAAGGTTATCTCATTACATGTTCTAACAAGGTACCATGGTTACTAGTCTGAGTCAGGCATTCCTTGTCTGTCATGTGCCTATTTTGCAAAGGACCACATTGTGCCCATTAACCTATGTCATGCCACTGTGTTCAATGTCTTTCAACATAAATAAGTTCTATGATGATAAGCAGGAAATTGCAAACAAGAAGCTCAAAATTTTATCAAAGCAAAATCTACATCCATTCTTCTAGATGATCTTCGTCTCTCACTTCTCTCTTTCGTATCTTCACTTCTTCTAGTCATTTTCATCATTATGGTGTACTGAGAGGCACCAAAAGCACATCAGATATCATAGTCCTGCATACATACATATGTTAGCATATCATATCAATCTCATCATAAGCATAATACCTAAACCATAATAAGTATCATCAGCACATACAGGGTCATCATCTGCATACAACCTGCATCCATCACATAGGCATCTACATACATCACATATACATCCACATCCATGTAGTACACATATAAACATCACATAGAAATAAAAGGTACCATCTCATAAACATATAGTATCATCTTGACATATACATCCATCCAATCACATAAAATGGTACATTATAAACATCATCACATTCCATGATAAATACAAATGCATCATATCATCATAAACCATCAATCATAAAGCATAAAGCATCACATAAACATAGAATCATGGCATGAATAACATATCTCATACATCCATCACATCATATGCATATAGAAATAAGAGATCATCATCAAAATAGTCCATCTCATATATATATCATCAAAATATGTCATAGTACAATATCAATATCCATGCTAAAAATGGAGCTCACGGGCTCAATAAAAAACTAGAGCTCGTAGGCTCGATCAAAAAACTATACATCATATCTAGAAAAATGGTTTAGCCAATGCTATCACAACCTCCAAATGCTTCTAGGCCTAAAGGAGGACCCCTGTTCTTGGACCCTACCATAGAACCAGACGGCCTCTCGTATGGTGAAGTTCTCCTCTGAGAGTGAGAAGCCCCCACACTGCTATGTGATCACCAAGAGTTAGACCTACTGGCACTCCTACTCTAGAAGCTCGGTGACCTCTGATCTGCTGGCACCAGACCCTCATATGGGGTCATGTAGTAACTTGTCTCCAACCTTGCCTGATATAGAGCCTATGTTAAATCTATGGTGGGACCACTGGCAGTTGACATGAAATCTATACTCCACTGCTTGGCCCTTTAAGCTCTGATAACAACCTCAGAATATAACATTTAAAACTCAAAATTTTAATTTTAACCCTAAACCAAATCAGGCCCTCCTTCTAGCGCCAGAAAACTGTTGATGATTAGTTTTGATGCAATCATAACAATAAGTTAAAATTCACATATAATGAACTGAAACTATACTTGAAAGATAAGAATGAATCATTTGAGATTCAACTAATCCCAAGTCATCAATGGTTCGGTTGGTCAAGTTCAGTTGGTCAATGTGAAGCTGTAATGTTCAAGGGGCCTTACGTAGTTTAGGTTTGTTTGGTGGTTTACTGGACTAAGAATGTGCAAAAAGTTCATGAGATATGTCAATACTTTTCATTCCTTTGCATAAAAGTGATACTGTGCTGCAAGTTTTAGATGGTTTTCTTGAATTTTTGCAGCTTTCTTCTTTATCCATTTATGAAAACTGTCTACTTATAGCTCTGTTATGCATGCTTCTTCAAATTTGAGACAATTTCCTTTAGATTTCTATGTTTTCAGCTAAATATTTCAGATGGGTTGGGAAAAGTTAGAAAGATCTAATCTATACCTCATTTAATCTACCGAAGGATCTAATTGTTTCTGTTATGCACTATGTAAATACCACAGTAATTTGATCAAATCCACAGTAAAAACCTTAAATGCAAGTTCTGAGCATTTTCACAAACATACATTTAAAATTGCAAGCTCTCAAAGAAAATATTTCAAAACACAAAGAAGAGCAGGAGAACACTCAGAAGATAGATGCAGAACTCCAGATTCTATTGTATTAGAAACGAAGTCATACACGATTTACAATGTAGGAATGACTCTTAGTTTCATTGATCATACTACAGAGAACTTACAAGCTTTACAGATACAGTAAGGCAGCCAGACATTCCACGCGCACCTTACTACAGACAAACAGGTGACCTCCTTCTTCTACTTCTAAACTATGCTAACTTGCTGTATGTTCCTAAAAGAAAAAATCCTGTTGTAGCCCCTGTTGTTTTCCTAAAATCCCTGTTGTTAAGTATTACAGTGTAGAGAGGCACAATATAAAGACATTCTGATTGTCCTCACTACAGCAGAAACCTAACTGAACCCCTTGGTTCAAACCCCTGGTTACAGCAATAAATACAGGTGAACCAGCCCTTCAAAATATCTCTGAGCAGTGTCAAATCTGGGTGAAATATTGCCCCTTCTGAGAAGTTCCGGTAGCTGGGTAATAACTTCTGTTTGTCTGTTGTAGTAATACTCTCAGCTGCAACCTTGTTCTTCACTTGAATGGCCTTGACTTTTTCGCACTTCGTCTTTATCTTCCTGCTCCTGAGATCAGATTTCCTTCCTCCATGAGGTCACTGTGTTGACTTTCCAGCTGCTTCCTCAACTGCAAGCCTGCAAGACAAGACAAGCAATAAGTATTTCATTTATCACATAAACAGTAGGAAATTAAAATAATCATTTAAATCCAGGTGACTGCACAAAATCATGGAAATCGGATCCAGAATACTCTCAAAACACGTTCAAAACGCATTCAGACCGCTCAAAACCCATCGGGTCAACCATCGCTGACCAAAAAAATGTCACGGGCGCCAAAAAAATGGTTTAAAACTCCACCGCTTCATTTCCCGCCCATCAGCATGACTATTGCTATCGGCGTGTCAAAAAATATGTTGGCCGATATTCTCTATTTGGCTGATGTTCACTTCATCTGCATGATATTCTTGGAAATATGATGCTCTCCCCTCCGAAGGTCCAGATGACGTCATCAGGATGTTACACTTCTGTGTATTGGGGAAAAGAATGACAATCATCATCATCATCATGTTGAAGGAGAATAGGAGGATATGGAATATGATCCTGCTGCTGAGGAAAGGAAAATGATGGTGACGTCATCGTCATATTCGAGCTTCATTAAAATGCAAAAGATGACGTCATCATCATGTTCAGTTAAGATCAGGGGATAATTGGAATATCGGGTCACCTAAGGAGCATGATCAGGATGATGAATGTAACACGACCCCTTTGCGGCCAAGGCAACCCTCTTGAAAGATCAGGATGATGATGATCATCAGGATATTTGGGGCTTTTGTCAAACTTAGAATAAGACGTCATCATCATATTCGCGAACCGGATCGTGTTTTGGAAAATATCCTGCCGAAGGGAAATGTGATGATGATGATCATCAGGATATTAGCTTCTTCGTTTATCAGATCGGGATGACGTCATCATGATATTCGGAGCCTTTGTTAAACTTAGAACATGACGTCATCAGGATGTTTCGCTAACCAGATCATGTTTTGGAAAATATCCTGCCGAAGGGAAATGTGATGATGATGATCATCAGGATATTTGCAAAAGGTCATATTTCTCGGCAGGAGGACTTTACGAAATATCGGGCAGACAAACAAGATTATGATGTTCTTAACAACAGGACAGGATAAAAAAAATATGATGATCCTCCTCATCGAATTATCATGATGACGTCTCCATCATTTTCCATCTTCAAAGCATGAAGATGAGTTGAGGTCATCATCAGGTTTGCGCTAGGGTGATATTTAAAATATGATCATGCTGTTGCGGAATAGAATATCACCTTCCCTTAAAAGATAGGGTGATCATCATGATCATGCAAAAGGAGATCAGGAGGATATGAAGACGTCATCATCATCTTAGCGAAATTCAGCAAATATCAGGATGATGACCCTCCGATAGGATTTTAACATGCACATGCAAATTATGCAGATGGTGGATTTTCTAAGTCAGGGTGATCTTATAATATCAGCATGATATTATAAGATCAGGTAATGTTAAAATATCATGATGATGCTCGCGATACAAAAGACCGCTCGACGGGGAAAACTTACTATGACTTAAAGTTGACGTCCGGATATTTGAACCTCAGGATATTATCAGGGGGGCATTTCAAATATGATGATGATGTTCTTCATACAGCAAAACTGAGTTTATAAAATATGACCCTCCTAAAATCATGATGCTCACGATGCGCATAAGGCCATTTGACGGGTAAAGGGCACTACCACCTAAGATTGACGTCCGGATATTGCGACTGCATGATTTTTATCGGGTGATAGACCAAGATCATGATGACCTTGATAACATGAAAAAAAACATGATGATCACTTGCGATTATCAGGTTTGACCAAAACTTTGACTATGCATAACTTCCACATATGGACGAATTTTCAAGTGAAGTAAAAGGCAAACCTGCATGGAATTTCAAGCTCTTCCTAAATATGAGGTCATAGAAACAAAATATGAACTTTGACAAACTAACCTCATGATGATGACCTACCTCATCGAATATCATGATGATGATGCACCTGACCTTCATTTTTACCAAACCGCCAGAAAGCAGACAAACACAAGCAGAAGCAAAAAGCAAAACATCAGCAGGGGTCCCCATTTTGCTAAGGAGCATAATGGGGCGTGTTGTGAACATCACAACAACTAGCAACCAAAACAAAACAATTAAATTCAGAGTGTTCAAGGAAACTAGATGAAATGAACTCATAACTTCCGACTATCTTTCCTGCAAATTACTATTCAGCTTGAGACTCAAAGTATTCAATAAAGATGCATGAACTTCCATTTTCAGTTTAGTTGTGTGCACGTGATTAATTATCCTCATCTTGAAGATCGGTTGAACAAACCAGTGACTGACATTAGCCTACGTAGGTGAGGATATTCCCTCATAGCCGACCGGATAGAGCCTTGCTGCCAGCGAGCGTCTATAGCCCCGGCAAGATTATCGTTACAATTCTCCTAAGTAGAGCCCCACTGCCAGCGAGCATCTATACCCCCGGTAGAGTTACTTAGATGGCTTAATCTGGATTTTCAGTATAATCCACTTTATTTATTTATTTACTTTTTGTTTTCTAATTTTGAAAGATTTCATAAGATATAGCAATTTGTAACTTCATGATGCAAGGAGTGGACACTTGCTGAAATTAAGCTGAGAATTGTAATGGTAGCAAGGGTGACCTCTGATTTTTCACCTAATATCTACACTGGTAAGTTCAACAAACCCAAGGATTTTAGTTGTGTCATCGTGAGAAACCTGCTTCGAATTCTCAATCACATTTATTGAATACAAAACTTCAGAAGATGAACAACTCTCTACATTTATGACAGTAACAAGTTATGTGTAAATTGCAAATGGTTAACCTGAATATCCTAAATTTTATACTGTTTTAAATGGTTGCTGGTTTTGCTCCTTAATACTCTAAAGTAAAATAAAGATCCCTGCTGAGGAGACAACAAACAAACCAAACAAACAGGCTGTACAAACAACACAACAAAAGAAAAAACTGTACAAACAGAAAGAAACAAAAAGCAAAAACAAACAGAAGACAAGCTATACAAACAGCCAACCCAAAAGAAAACAGCAAAAGAAGAACACAAAAACAAAAACAACTACCCTACCAGACTATATACAAGCCTCTACAAGGCAACTAGAAACCCAGGAAAAAGACCCAAGAACACCCCTACTTGCATATTTCTTTAGGTTGTGCAGGAGTAATAGGGTACTAGTTATGGTCCTCATTCTAGCAGATTTATCTTTAAATTCTGAAAAAAATTCTGATATTCTAGATTCATTGTGTTTATCAGAATAGCTCTTAATGACTAGTAACTGAGGCAGCTCATCAGGGTTATGATTAATCCATATGCATGTCCTATCTCTTGAATTTTCATAATCAAAATAGCCTTTATCATTGTTTACTAAGGAAAGGAAAGAGACAACCTGATGTGCCCTTAGCTCTGTGGAACACACTTGTTTATTAATAGCTGGCTTTTCATTTAGCTCTGCATTTCCATTGCCCAGCTCTATGTCTAGTCCTTTTTCAAGTTGAAAGATGAATGACTCTAGATATATCATTTCTTCATCTTCATCCAGCTTTGTTCCTTCATTCTGGATGTTCAGTTTATCCTCAAATTTAGCAAACCTCTCAATGTTCTCATTAGTTTCCTGCACATCAGCACTTAAGTAAGTATCCTGATCATCATAATCTGACATACAAAAATTAATCATTTCTAAATCACTTGAGAGTAAAGGTGGGACAACATCTTTAGATTGACAAGAATACTCCCCTGTTTTATTTTCAACATAGCATGGGGGGGATGTCTGATTATGCACAGCAGCTACATGATCCTCTGTATCCTTTTCTTTCAATAATTGTTCATCAGATAACTCACATTTATCATTCAGTGAAGAGTCTAATCCTATTGACCTGCAACAATCTTGATTTTGATCATTCAATTTAAAGAAGTCAGGTTTAACACTAGGATTTACTTTCTTTTCTATGACTTCATTAGCTTCTATAGTAGGGATCTCATCAATTTAGTGCATTTTAATTCTGCCAATGCTTCTTTACATTTCTTTGCCAAATCATGTTTATTAAAACTTTTCAGGTCAGACCCAGAGGTTTCTTCTTGACAAATATTCCTTAATAGTTCTATATATTTATCAAATGTATCAAGATGAACCTCACTTTCCTTTTCTTTTTCATTAAATCCTTTTTGCTTATTATCCAGAAAAGAGACATGAGCTGTGATTTCTTCTCTGCATTTTTTAGGATATTTATACTTTTCACTAACTTTAATCACAGCCGGATCCTGACGAAAAGACAGATTTTTTTTCTTACCATCACATGATTCCTGCCAAGAAATCTTATTATCCTTTATTCCTAACATTGGTTCCATCTTTGTATCCTCTGCACATTTAATGACCGTTGATGCTGCATCCTCCTGTCGATCAATAATCTCCTCATTTCCCTGCCAACTTTCAGCCTTATACACATCTGAGAGAGAGATTAGTCCTTTCAAATATAAATCTAATCTTGTAAGGAAAGCTATACAATTAAGCTCACCATGCTCTGCGGACTCATGTATCCTACACCTTCCAAATAAACCATAGCTATATAAATTTTTAGGATAAAGCTGGTTATTCAAAGCTTTCTGAAATGAAGGAATGTCAACTTGAAAACTGTCCCTATATGAGTCCATTAAAAATGGGACCTTCTTTCAACTTTTTAAGCCTTTGAAATTTTATGAGATCTAACATACCTCAGAATATAACATTTAAAACTCAAAATTTTAATTTTAACCCTAAACCAAATCAGGCCCTCCTTCTAGCGCCAGAAAACTGTTGATGATTTGTTTTGATGCAATCATAACAATAAGTTAAAATTCACATATAATGAACTGAAACTATACTTGAAAGATAAGAAGGAATCATTTGAGATTCAACTAATCCCAAGTCTACAATGGTTCGGTTGGTCAAGTTCAGTTGGTCAATGTGAAGCTGTAATGTTCAAGGGGCCTTACGTAGTTTAGGTTTGTTTGGTGGTTTACTGGACTAAGAATGTGCAAAAAGGTCATGAGATATGTCAATACTTTTCATTCCTTTGCATAAAAGCGATACTGTGCTGCAAGTTTTAGATGGTTTTCTTGAATTTTTGCAGCTTTCTTCTTTATCCATTTATGAAAACTGTCTACTTATAGCTCTGTTATGCATGCTTCTTCAAATTTGAGACAATTTCCTTTAGATTTCTACGTTTTCAGGTAAATATTTCAGATGGGTTGGGAAAAGTTAGAAAGATCTAATCTATACCTCATTTAATCTACCGAAGGATCTAATTGTTTCTGTTATGCACTATGTAAATACCACAGTAATTTGATCAAATCCATAGTAAAAACCTTAAATGCAAGTTCTGAGCATTTTCACAAACATACATTTAAAATTGCAAGCTCTCAAAGAAAATATTTCAAAACACAAAGAAGAGCAGGAGAACACTCAGAAGATAGATGCAGAACTCCAGATTCTATTGTATTAGAAACGAATAGTCATACACGATTTGCAATGTAGGAATGACTCTTAGTTTCATTGATCATACTACAGAGAACTTACAAGCTTTACAGATACAATAAGGCAGCCAGACATTCCACGCACACCTTACTGCAGACAAACAGGCGACCTCCTTCTTCTACTTCTAAACTATGCTAACTTGTTGTATGTTCCTAAAAGAAAAAATCCTGTTGTAGCCTCTGTTGTTAAGTATTACAGTGTAGAGAGGCACAATATAAAGACATTCTGATTGTCCTCACTACAGCAGAAACCTAACTGAACCCCCTGGTTACAACAATAAATACAGGTGAACCAGCCCTTCAAAATATCTCTGAGCAGTGTCAAATCTGGGCGAAATATTGCCCCTTCTAAGAAGTTCCGGTAGCTGGGTAATAACTTCTGTTTGTCTGTTGTAGTAATACTCTCAACTGTAACCTTGTTCTTCACTTGAATGGCCTTGACTTTTTCGCACTTCATCTTTATCTTCCTGCTCCTGAGATCAGATTTCCTTCCTCCATGAGGTCACTGTGTTGACTTTCCAGCTACTTCCTCAACTACAAGCCTGCAAGACAAGACAAGCAATAAGTATTTCATTTATCACATAAACAGTAGGAAATTAAAATAATCATTTAAATCCAGGTGACTGCATAAAATCGTGGAAATTGAATCCAGAATACTCTCAAAACGCGTTCAAAATGCATTCAGACCGCTCAAAACCCATCGGGTCAACCATCGCTGACCGAAAAAATGTCACGGGCGCCAAAAAAATGGTTTAAAACTCCACCGCTTCATTTCCCGCCCATCGGCATGACTATCGCTATCGGCGTGTCAAAAAATATGTTGGCCAATGTTCACTTCATCTGCATGATATTCTTGGAAATATGATGCTCTCCCCTCCGAAGGTCCAGATGATGTCATCAGGATGTTACGCTTCTGTGTATTGGGGAAAAGAATGACAATCATCATCATCATCATGTTGAAGGAGAATAGGAGGATATGGAATATGATCCTGCTGCTGAGGAAAGGAAAATGATGGTGACGTCATCGTCATATTCGGGCTTCATTAAAATGCAAAAGATGACGTCATCATCATGTTCAGTTAAGATCAGGGGATAATTGTAATATCGGGTCACCTAAGGAGCATGATCAGGATGATGAATGTAACACGACCCCTTTGCGGCCAAGGCAACCCTCTCGAAAGATCAGGATGATGATGATCATCAGGATATTTGGGGCTTTTGTCGAACTTAGAATAAGACGTCATCATCATATTCGCGAACCGGATCGTGTTTTGGAAAATATCCTGCCGAAGGGAAATGTGATGATGATGATCATCAGGATATTAGCTTCTTCGTTTATCAGATCGGGATGACGTCATCATGATATTCGGAGCCTTTGTTAAACTTAGAACATGACGTCATCAGGATGTTTCGCTAACCAGATCATGTTTTGGAAAATATCCTGCCGAAGGGAAATGTGATGATGATGATCATCAGGATATTTGCAAAAGGTCATATTTCTCGGCAGGAGGACTTTACGAAATATCGGGCAGACAAACAAGATTATGATGTTCTTGACAACAGGACAGGATAAAAAAAATATGATGATCCTCCTCATCAAATTATCATGATGACGTCTCCATCATTTTCCATCTTCAAAGCATGAAGATGAGTTGAGGTCATCATCAGGTTTGCGCTAGGGTGATATTTAAAATATGATCATGCTGTTGTGGAATAGAATATCACCTTCCCTTAAAAGATAGGGTGATCATCATGATCATGCAAAAGGAGATCAAGAGGATATGAAGACGTCATCATCATCTTAGCGAATTTCAGCAAATATCAGGATGATGA
Source organism: Cunninghamia lanceolata (assembly GCA_027924645.1). Taxonomy (NCBI): domain Eukaryota; kingdom Viridiplantae; phylum Streptophyta; class Pinopsida; order Cupressales; family Cupressaceae; genus Cunninghamia; species Cunninghamia lanceolata. The sequence goes on from BSBN01000892.1 coordinate 14,480,065, forward strand.
CCCTCCGATAGGATTTTAACATGCGCATGCAAATTATGCAGATGGTCGATTTTCTAAGTCAGGGTGATCTTATAATATCTGCATGATATTATAAGATCAGGTAATGTTAAAATATCATGATGATGCTCGCGATACAAAAGACCGCTCGACGGGGAAAACTTACTATGACTTAAAGTTGACGTCTGGATATTTGAACCTCAGGATATTATCGGGGGGGTGTTTCAAATATGATGATGATGTTCTTCATACAGCAAAACCAAGTTTATAAAATATGACCCTCCTAAAATCATGATGCTCACGATGCGCATAAGGCCATTTGACGGGTAAAGGGCACTACCACCTAAGATTGACGTTCGGATATTGCGACTGCATGATTTTTATCGGGTGATAGACCAAGATCATGATGACCTTGATAACATGAAAAAAAACATGATGATCACTTGCGATTATCAGGTTTGACCAAAACTTTGACTGTGCATAACTTCCACATATGGACGAATTTTCAAGTGAAGTAAAAGGCAAACCTGCATGGAATTTCAAGCTCTTCCTAAATATGAGGTCACAGAAACAAAATATGAACTTTGACAAACTGACCTCATGATGATGACCTACCTCATCGAATATCATGATGATGATGCACCTGACCTTCATTTTTACCAAACCGCCAGAAAGCAGACAAACACAAGCAGAAGCAAAAAGCAAAACATCAGCAGGGGTCCCCATTTTGCTAAGGAGCATAATGGGGCATGTTGTGAACATCACAACAGGTCTCCTTAGTCCCTATCTCCTCTGCCTCCATCGGCTTCACAGTCATCATCCCCTCCATCTTCATCACCCATGCCATCACCTCCTCAACCTATCCCTTGGCCTCACCCTCTAAGCCTACCTCTTGGCCCCCTCCCCAACCTCTCCACTAGACTTAGCTCATCAGGATGTATATAAGGAACCGGTCCATGCTCAACCCACCAAGTGTCATACTCAGGTGTAGTACCTGCATCAACCATGTTAGCTATCCGCCACTATAATGGCTATAACCTAGCAATCCCATCAATCACCGTATGGACTACAATCATTAGCCACCACTCTAAAATCTCCCAAGTAGCTCGAACAAACTTTGCAATCCCTGCTGACTCACCCTATCGCTCACCAAACTATCTTAGAACATGCTTTGGCAAATACCGCTCCATGATATGCTAACTCTGCATGGTCCACCTAATCAACTAAGGCATGTGCCTGCAGAATGGTAAGTGCTCCCCATCATCTATCCATCTAGGGTAGGATCTGTAAGGCCTCCAAACAAAGTAATCTAGATGGTCTATACCATGTCTCCAATATCCAACATCGCCCATCCTCATCTAAACAACTACTCTGGTATAGAAGAAAACATAAGGGACTTCATATGCTCCCTTGCCCAGATCATCAATAAAGTGATGTCGCAATTGATAGACTGCTCACCATGGTATCCAACCCCTTGCAACTAAAAGTATGACATGGTTAGAAAGTAGGGTCCCTAGGCATATATTGTCGCATCCACCATCATGCCCTCAAGCATCTCACCCCAGCCTACTAGAAAGTTGTGCCCACGCTGGTCTGGAACCATAATATTGCCAATGTAGATGCACAATACCACAATGAGCCAATCATACTACTCCATCAAAGTATCCCAATGTATCTCATACTGCTCAACTCTAAGGTCAGCATCATCATCAGTCTCAAATAGTTGTTGGAATGCAGGTAATCCATGATCTGAACTATAAATAACTCGCTCCCTACGAATCGGTAGTTGCAAAATGTGCTAGACATCCTCCAAAGTGACGGAAGCCTCTCCTGTAGGTAGATGAAAAGAACTAGTCTCCGAGTGCCATTGCTAAGCTATTGTAGTTAGTAAACTCTGGTTAGCCCTAATCATGGGCATGAAGGCAACACCATGTAACCTTAATGCATGGAGAGTGTCTCGTTCCTCCCATGACAAATGATCTCACAATTAATAACTGGTAGGATAGCTCTCACGTGTGTAAATAGGTGGCAATGTCACTTGTATCCACTAATGCAACACGCTTAGTCAATCTACAAACCCTAGGCAAATCATTTGTAGCAAAACAAGGGCAAAATTAGGTCAAAACTACATCCATAAATTGTCATGCAAGCACATGCGTCGCACTGTCAATCCAGTGCATCATGCCTAAAATGGATGGGTTACTTTGCCTCATGCATGTGTCACTCTACCTCATGCATGCATCACACTTTCACGAATGCATCACACTAATGCATGCATGCAGCACAATTTTTCAATTGTGTTTCTTTGCCTTAAGTAGGTGTCACATCTTGCAGATGCGTGATGCCTAAACCACATGCATTGCATCTGATTGTACATGCATTACCAAAACTCAAATGTCTCACACCAAAGCGCATGTGTTGCAATTTGTAGCACATGCATCACTCGCAAATGCACATGCGGTGCAGAAAACTACACCGTTTTCATGCCCTATTTTTGTGCCCTAAAATCTAGTAAAAATGTCAAAATTGAAAAGCTAGGGTTAGATACACACCGCTATGCCTGTCCTGGGAAGTTGACCATCTGTCCTGACCCTCATGCCGTAATGCAGGTGAGCTGGAATAGGTGACATTCTGGCAAGTGCTATGTAGAAAATCTCAAATTGGTTGCTTTGCACTCTCTAAATTCTCTACAAGCCAAGTGCACAAATGAGCTTTATGGGCCCCTCTAAGGGCTATTTATGGGACTTTTTACCTAGGTGGGCCCCCTTTTTCCAAATTTGATCGACCTGAGGCCTATATTCATGCACCAGACACCTTTTATGACCAATTTTTCACTCCTGGATCACTTTTCGACTTCCCGTGCAACTTTTTAGGAAATTTACCAATTTTTTTGAAAAATTTGAAAAATTTCCCCAGGGCGCACGAGGCTATCCTACGTCACCTGGAGCACACTGGGGCATGACTAGAGCACATTTCTCAAATTTTTTCTTTGACACAATGTCAGAATTGACATTGTATCAAAGAGGGGCAAAATGTAGACACTTAAAAATGTCCTGAGCCTGTGAACACTATTTTCACACTTAATTCACCCTAATCCCGCATTCTACTATTAATTAAATAATTTTTAAATTTTTAATTAATTCACTTTCTTATCATAAGTCTATAATTAAATAAATTTCATTTATTTAATTATTTGGCTATTTTCCTCTAATTTTCCTCTATAATTAGATAACTAGTTTTTAATTAATTAATTAATTAATTATTCACTATCCCCTTTACCCCATTAATTTAAATAAATAAACGTATATTTAAATTATAGGTCTTGACCTAATTAAATAGGTCTCACTTATTTAATTAAATCCTCCCACATTATTCCCCTTCTTAAATAAATTAAATAAATGAGCCCAATTTATTTAATTTTAAAACATTCTCCACCTCATCATTTCTTCAAATTTAAAATTGTCCCTTATCCTCTAGTGAAAGAGAAACCCTAATCAATCTACACCCTTCATTCTATCAAAAGTCAAACTTGTAATCACAGCCCTTCATTCAAAGCCACTCCTCTATAAAATCACTTTATCAGCCTCACTTCTTCACTTCCCACTTGCATGATTTGAGCATTCTCTCTAATTTTTCTAGTCAACTACTTGTGAACCTCTCATGATATCTGTAACGCTATAAATTTGAGAACATATTACAGCAAAGTCTTGGAGGAACAATGGAGGGAGGACACTTATAGTCTAGGGTTTCATTTGTTTTACTTGCATTTGCTTTTTCTTAGGCTATTAGTACTCCATTGAGTGATTAGGGCATGCATAGGATTGATTTTAGATGCTTAGATATTTTTCCCTGACAACACCATGAATAGAGATTCTCCTTTTTCCTCATCTGATAGGTAGTGATCAACTTCTTCTCTAGAACTGTAGTCTTCTTTTGAAAGAATATTCCTCTCTAAATTGTTTCTCTTGAAACCCTTGCTTCTATTTTCATTTTCCTTGAAAGGACATTTAGAGGCATAATGAACAATTCTACCACAATCCAAACATTTAAAAGGTGACTTACCTTTATACTTTCCTAGTCCCCTTTTCAATTTCCTTAGAAAGTTTTCTTCTTCTTCTTTAGCTTGATTGCATACATCAGAGGATACTTCATTCCTTATAGTATTGAAAGTGGATTCTCTTTAGTATGTACTATGGCTTCATTTCTCATCTCATGGGCAGCAAGGGACCCAAATAGCTCTTTCATTGTTAGTTTCTTTACATATTTGGCTTCTTCAATTGCATATACTTGTGAATCAAACTTGTGAAGGAGAGTTCTCAAGACTTACTTCACAACTAATGAGTCAGCTATGTCTTCACCCACACTCTTGATTCCATTGACTGCTTCATCTACTCGGTGCAAATAATTGGCAATGTTCTCTTCTTTCATCCTTAGATTATCAAACATTATTTTGTAGGATTGTAATTTTTCTTCCTTTATGGTGTCATTTCCTTCATAAATATCTTTGAGCTTCTTCCATATATCATTTGTTGTTTCTCATCGCACAACCTTGACTAACTCTGAACTACTCAAGCGAATCAAGATAGCATTTTCAACTTTACCATTGTTTTCATGAGCCTTGCTCACATCTGCATCTGTAATAGGATGTTTAGATTCAACACAAATATTCATGATAGCACTCCAAACATCATACCCTAGTGACGTCAGATAGGATTCAATCATTACACTCCAGAAATCAAAGTTACTTCCATCAAATATCTTAGTTTTAGAAGAAGACTCCTTCTGAGCGATGTGTTCTACTCCAAGACCTACCTTCAACTATTAGGCCGCACCAAGGAACTCAGCTCCAATACCAATTGTTAGAACACACTAATATACTGAGAGGGGGGTGAATTAGCATAAACCAAAACTTAATCCAATTCAACTTTATTAACCAAAACCTTTTACTACCTTAAACAAAAGATAAAGCAAATTAAGCAGATCAAAGCACAACACATGAGCACACAACCATAAAACCAAATTTATGTGGAAAACCCTAGAAGGGGAAAACCATAGTGAGCAAGCTGCTTGGATCTACTATCCAAATCCAACCTCACAAATAATGGTAAAATTGATTACAACAAATGTTAGGGCTACAACCCAAGGGAGGACACACTCCCTAAAATACAATGCAACAATACTTACAGAATGAGGCTACAACCTCTAAACATCTCACTCAACAGATCTCACTAGTCAACTTCCTTTGTAACATCAACACCCTTAACTCTTACTATGGCTATAAATGCTATAAGTATTAAAACTCTTTATTGAGTGCTTTGTAGTAGGCAAAAAATTTCTATAAAGAGATAACCCATGAAATATTTGAAACCAAATCCAAAAATCACTCGAAAAATTATCAATCCTAATTTTAATTTTAATATAAAGAAATTCAATTATTTTTTATAAATAAAAATAACAGAATGTTATTAAATGAATAATCACATGAACTCAATCATGAAGGAATCATTAGTGAACACTATGGCCTCCCATTTAGCCAATAATAAGTGGCATATCTAGTGGTGCACCAATGTGAACCACTGAATAAATTCTAAGCAATCAAGATAGCTAAAATTGGAGATTTAAATTTTGGTTAATAGTACAAGCTATAGGGTGACTAAAATCACTACATTTTAATGAAATTTTAGTTTAGTCCTAGTTAATTCACCTAAGCATTTATTTTATTAAAGATTTCAACTCAACTATTTCACCACAATATTCAATTCATGATTAGATCTAATTTCCCTAATGTTTATAAGTTTAAAGACATATCTAAATTGATTTATCATTGGTATTACATACAATAGAAGTTCAAAACTAGCCTATTAGCTTTTGACTAAATGGCATCAAACAAAGCATAAGTGAAATGATAGTGGCCCTCAAAAGTAAAGAAAAAATAAAAGAATTAGAAAGAAAGAGAAAATAGGCATAGAACAAAATGGTGTGGTAAATGTAGATTCCTATGAAATCATTTTATATCTAGTAATGCGAATTTGAAAATAATAAAGAAATAGTAAATATAAGAGAAAAATGTAGAGAAGGGTCTCAAGGATCCTAGAGATGGAAGAAACATGGGCTCTTAAGCCTATAGACAAATATTAGAAAAAAAAACATCTATAATTCATAAATTCAAAAATTATGAACATGGATTTAGAAAATTATTATGATTATATTAAGACTTGTAGAGGAAAAAAATATCTTTGAAAAATTATGAACATGGTTTTAGAAATTGATTATGGTTATATTAAGAGTTGTATCTAGGAAAAAAAAATTCTTTCTTGACTAAGTTCTTCAATAGATAGTTGCCTTGAGGACAATTAGTTGTTACTTTAAATGTGTAGATTGAATGTATTTCATTTTTAAATTTTAAATGTTTTTAGTTGTGTTAATTTAAATGTATTTACTTTTTAAATTTTAAATACTTTTAGTTTTGTTAATTTTTTTTTTTTAAAATGCGCTTGGTAAACTTTTTAACATGACCGGTGACGCTGGTGTGACATGCCCTCCAGCTCCACGCGAATACTTTTACCTGGAGCAATGAACTGGTGAGGCCACAACTGGGGGACCTCATCCCCTAGGAAGAACACTTCAAACCTGCGAGCTCATTGGCCCAGCGAAGGCGTAAAGCCTTGCGAGCTTGTTGGCCCAGCGGGGGTTTAAACTCTGGTGGCCGCCACTACATCCTGAGCGACTTAACCACCGAACCATGCCATCATCAGAAAGTTTTGTTAATTTAAACGTGTAGATTGAATGCATTTAATTTTTAAATTTTAGATGTTTTTAGTTTTGTTAATTTAAATGTGTAGACTGAATGTATTTAATTTTTAAATTTTAAATGTTTTTAGTTTTGTTAATTTAAATGTGTAAATTGAATCAATTTAATTTCTAAATTTAATTTATGTTTTTATGTTTTATTAAATTTTCATTTTATAAATTAAATGTATGCAATTTTTTTTCAAATGCAAATTTGCATACATGTGTACACATTGTTTCATAGATCATGGATGATTAGGGTTCTCATCACAGTGCTAATATACATAGTGCTAATACTACTAATGTACATAGTGCTAGGTGTGACATGTATGCAGACACTCTCGATAGACTAAATAATACTTTAACACATTTGGATTAGACAATCTATAGTACACCAAACCTATCTAATAGAGACAAGTTGGTGGCTATTCGAGCTCAGTTTAGCCATATGATAGAGACTATCAAATCATAACCCATATGATGATGTAGTATTGAGGATTTCTATGTGTCACTTAGTAGTAGTGGTACTAGGATTGTGAAATGACTAGCAATTAATAAGGTTGTTTCATTAGATATGGTTTACACGATGTTTCCACACTGTACTAGATGAGATAGAGTTTGAGGCTATCCTATGACTAGGTGCATAGATCCTGTTGCTGGACCACCTATATACCCTAAGTGGTTGGAAACACATCATTGATGACCATATAATGATGAGTTTCCATTATATTTTTTTAAACAATTATATGTCATAGTTCATTTATGTCGATGTTGATTACACATCTATCCCTACTCATGTTGGATAGGGTCTTGGGAGGTTTTTTAAAAAACGTCAATTCATATGTTCTAAGCTGCTATCACCAATTGATAGGAGGGCATTAGTTGGTCCAAACCTTTTGGTACTTCCCAAAAGGTTGAATCTAGGACCAGTAGTTGAGCTGACAGTTGCATCATCGAGATAGGTCATTTTTCAGAGTTTGGGTACTATTGCTAGTGAGATTGACCAGTTAGAATTTAATCGTGTTCGTAGATATATCTTGCACCTACGTGCCAACATTCCTTTGGTTGATTCAACTTCCACTAGTTATGATCCTTACATTTGTCCTAGCATAGTTTTAGCATGTGATGTGACACAGAACACTGGAGAGGGTGCATTATGTAGATTAGTTACATGTCTCACATGGGATCTATTAGCTGCGTATGTGTTTATCAGTTCAATTCATGGGATCCCTCTTGACTCTATGGCCGCACATGTCAACTAGCACAGTGATCGTCGAGATACACATAGTCATATAGCCACACAGGGCTACATACCAAGAGATCCCTAGATTGATCTAGGAGGTCAGTCTACAATGCCTTCACAGTAGATTCCAACATATTCTGATATTGTTAGTCCACATTTTCCACTAGGATGATTCTGTGGACTTTTCTTTGATGATGTTGTGATGACCCTCAATTCATCTAACCTTAGTTGGATTGGGAGGGTCATCCATGGAGCTACACAAGTTACTAATGATGAGGTATTTATTAAATTTTGCATTTAATCTAGTGTAAATTTGTTATAAATTATATATTTAATTATAAAATTTAGTTTTGCATCATGTGTGTTAACTCTTAAAATCAATCTTACATCAAGGACTGAGTAGAGTGGTGGGACATGACATTGTAGTAGACACAATATGTGGTTGAGCGATGTGAGGTAAAGTATTTTATTGTATAAAATTTGAACAAGTACTTGAGATTCCATATTTTTTAAATAGATATAATAATCAAAGAGATAATTTTTATGTTCAAGGTTCTACATATGACTCAGATATTCATAGATGGATGGGATCTACATAGGGTTTAGGACAGGGCTCAGAATAGGGCTCAACTCATCATTTTACTCCTGGGTTAAGTGAGGCCCATTCTACCCATGCGAGATGCTGATGATGTTGCTAGACTATTTGTTTGTTATTTAGGTCATGCTTATGTTTGAACCACACTTATTTATATTATGTAGCATACATGACATGTCTTTATATCATGTACATACTTGCATTTACATGTTTAGTTATATAGCTATGTTATGTTTTGTTTATAATTTGTCACATGTGATCTATACAGTATATGTAGCATCTCTAGCATTTCTTTATATATGATACATATGCACATTTAGATGTTTAGTTATAGAGTGATGCAATTGAGTTTTTATTTGATTATATATATATATATATATATATATATATATATATATATATATATATATATATATATATATATATATATATATATATATATATATATATATATATATATATATATATATATATATATATATGAACTATTTATATGTATGTCCCAATATAATTTATGATATGATTAAAAAGTAATTTGACATGCACAATTTAAGAAATTAATATAGATAGATTAAATTTAAATTTATCATTTATGCCAAAAATGAAATTTGAATATTGATCAATTTATTTTAATATTATCTATTTACCATGTATATTTATACATTGTGCTTGTAATATATATTTTTTAATATATCTTTCATAATATCTCTTCATTTACATAGTTGAAAATTAAATATCTCTTCATTAATGTCCTAATTGAATAATTTGTTGACTTCTAGTCACTTTAGTAAGAAAATAAGTCACTTTAAATTTAAATTTAAATTTGTTGACTTAGGAAAAAGAATAGATTTAGGACTTTCAAAGATTATAAGATGACAAAAATTGTGAAATGAAATTTGTTTATGACTTTAGTTGGACATTATTAATTATAAGAGTTAAATTACTTCACCATATAATTAGTATACGATTGAGAGATGTAAGCTAAATGTTTAAGCAGTTAGTTTAATCTCTATAAATGCACCTTTGTATTTATTATAAATATGGGATACAACAACATGCTATAATTACAAGTGTAAGATACATGTTAAGAACTAAACAATACTTTGCATGAATCTAAATTGAAAATTGTATAATTATAAAATATATTCTAATTATACCCTTTAAGTAGCACTTTAGATGGATCTAATGGATGATTAGTATCATGCCCAGATCATATGAACATGGGCATAACACAAACAAACACAAATTAAAACAATGTTGATTCAGAAAATACCCACATGCAATAGAAATAACTAAGAGTAAAGAACATAGTAGCAAGATTTCATAAGATAATACCTTATTATTTGCAAAATGGTTAGGGTATATTTTTTTAAGAGTAAAATTATAATGAATGAGTACAGATGATTGAATGAAAGAGTGAAGAAGATAGGTCCTAAGTGCCTGACCTATGCCTTGGGGGCTCATTCCATATGGCCTTACCTAAGTGAAAGTGCAAAGGCTTCCTAGTTCGAAAAACTTGGACATCCCAACTCAACTTGGTTGCTCAATAATTGATGCAATAATCTCAACATTTGACATCTCCACAAACATACATTACTTTATGCTTAACCACTCGATAAAAGAGCACAATAGTTTTCAGGTGAAGATTATCACATAGGCATCTTACAAGATCAACTAGGCTACACACACCTTTGGCATTGAGCCAAGACCTTGGTTTAAACCACTCAGTATTTTGATAGTTTTAAGAATGTCTTTTGTGATGATTTACCAACAAGACCATGTAAGGAATGTATAATTATAAATTTTTTCATCAACCCTTGACTGGTCACACAGAATATAACTTAACAAGTTATGACATAGTCAAACATTTACATGTCTTCACAAAAATAAATATACAATCCAATCATCTTTTGAATTTCCAGTATACTAAGCCAATAAGAAACAATCAAGTTGACAAGTAAAAAATCTACATAATCTATCAACTTATCCACCAGTAAGATACTTAATCATGGGTGAACTCAAAAAGAACATTTTAGACCTAAAGCATTTAATCATGGGTGAACCCAACATTAACACTTGAATGTAGATCTAGTCTTTATCAACATATGTATAAACAACAATTTTGAGTTCCAAAAAAAAGGCTAAATCTACACCAGCAAGTAGAAAGGAAAAAAATATCAAGACAATGCAAAGGAGGTAGGCATATCTACTCATTTGTAAATTTTGGGTAGGTAGGATATTGCCACCATAAGTCATAAAAGGGACTAACATAGTTGTACTAGCTAATGTTGTTTATGACCATCAAGATATGGATATTGAAAGAGAAAAAGATGATTAAGAAACTGACTTGGATATCCCAAATTGATGGGGATAGTTATTGAAAAAAAGATATACACAGCCGAAATAATGAACTCAAATCTGAAGATGCATCAATTGATTAACATAGAACAACAAAAGGACATAAAAAACTACAAGTTATGGTTGATTTTATTCAACCTATAGCTAAGATATGTGTGAAACAATCTAAATAATTTAACTAAATATTGATTAAAGATGATGCATCAGTTGCCTAATCTATACCGGAAGATCTATCCATAGAGTTATTATTAATACATTTTCACCCTTAGGATTTTCTAAAACACCATTATTCACACCAGTCTACCCAAAACAATGGGTTAAAACCACTATCAATTATATCTTTGTCCTACACCACTAACTACTATACTACTCATGCCTTGAATGAAGAACACCAAGATTACATTACTAATATTACACTCTCTAAGGTATTTATATAGAATAAACAATATTAATGAATAGGTAGATGCAAGGTCAAATTCCACCACTTTTACTACTAAAAAAACTCATTTATGAAATACTTATGAATTTTTATCAAGGTGCTAAGTTATACACAAGGGTGGTAAACATTCATGCAATGCTATATATGTAACATAATACAAAACTACTAATTAATTACATAGTTGGCTACTAACATATGCCATAGTCTAATAACAACAAATGTAATTAATGGTTGAACGATATGGTTTCTTGATATATGAACACATAACCATATGGCAACAACGACAGTAATGGTTATTCTGAGGACACCCTAACTTTATCATTGAGACTCTTATTAAACCTATAGTTGTTGTATGGATGTGTTTTCCTAGAGCCTGAAGAATCACTTATGAATAAAAATCTTGGAGTATTATAGTGGCACTACTATTTTAATTTGGATACTAAAAGAAAAATGTTGCACACCTTAAGTTCTCCTCTCAAACATCTATGTATAGGTGGGCAGGTGTGGTGCGATTCACAAGTAAGGAGATTGATGATAATAGAATAATTTATAAAGATCCATGGATATAGTCAGATTTAAGGCCATAAAATGGCATTCACTTTTTATGTAGGAGACACTTCATCTACAGGTGTAGGGAACCTATTGCAGGTTAGGGAAAATGGCTAGAAGATGAGGGCAACATTGTATTTTCCATATTCAAGACATTTATTTCACAATATAGAGGGGGAAGAAAAAGTATTATTTCTCTGCCATCATAGTGAAATGTTGGTAAAGGCATTAGGTTTGTTACCCACACACTCGAGAACAACGATTAGAGTTATTAAGAACCTTCAAGTATGTACTAATTACCCAACTCATTTTTAAATAGGGAGACACTACTTGTAGGCATTATTGGTGATGCTAAATGAAGCAAAATGAAAAGAAACTAGGCTTGTACAATATCAGATTATCAATATGGGTGAAGGGACTCATTCCCAACATAACAAAAGGGGAATTTTTTTGTCAGATATTATAGTTGGAAATGCTCTGGTAAACATGGCTCAACTATAGGACTAGAACCATACTCATCAAACATGCTGCAGACAAATTTGATTGTCATGTATATGAAGAACAATATGGCATTACCTTATTTGAAGCAAAGCTTGATTGCAAAATTTAATTTTCTTGCATGAGTAAATCTATAAATGTGCATGTCTCAAGTTGAATGCAGAGCACAAACTGTTCACCATACCTAGGTTTCATAAGTTAAACCCTACAATGAATAAGGCTTGTTTGTATGATTCATTTCAAGATGAATGTTATAAAAGTAAGTGTTTTAGAGCTCATTGAAAAACACTCACATGTTCATGTAATGAAAGAATTATATTCCTTAGAATTCTCATTTGGGTGGTTATGTATGCCATACTTTGGTTGGGTTATTAAAGCCAAAGCAACCCAAGCCAGTTTTAGAATCATTGTTGAAGCCTATAGTCTGTGGCATCTTGATAAATCCATACTCATAGAGGAATCAGTGTAGTTACGTTTTATCATAAATACATATTACAAGTCAATTAGAATAAACATATTTCTTATGCAAGTGACCACATTTATAGGAAGGAAAATTTACAAATACCAGCCAATTTGGAAAGCCCTTGATCTTTGAGCAGCTGCCATGTCCTGATTTGAGAGGAACCTCCTGCAACAATATAATGAACAATGCATGAAATAATAGAAATAGCAGAAACACAGAAGGAATTTATTGATCGTAGGCCACTTTGAGGGGAAAACCTCCTTTGAGAAAGCTCAATAAAATAAATTTGTGGATGCCTTCATTGGCCTCAACACATACTTATATACTAAGCCTAATCTAAACAATTATTACTTCCCATGAATGTGGGATAATACAATATACTCATGGGATGACTTACAAAGCATATGCGTCTAAAAGTAACATACTAACAAAGTAAAGAGAAGGGTTAAACGTAGGTTCCTAACATCCCCTCCCTCTTAGAAAAGCTTTGTCCTCAAAGCTTAAGAAGTGAAATTATTCCTAAATTTGAAGGAGTGACTCCCATGTAGTATCCTCTGGTTGCATTCCATGCCACTGAATTAATACCTCTATGATGGATCAAGAGTGAGGATGATGAGTGCATCTATCGAGGATTGTCTCCAGCTCCAAAATGATGGATCCTTTGATATCTAGTTCTAGTAAAATAGTTTGTGCTTTGATGTTGGTGCTAAGAACTTTCTTTAGACAAGAGACATGAAATACTGGATGAACATGGGAAGATGGAGGAAGCTCCAATTTATAAGAAACTGACCCAATCTTCTGAAGAACCATATATGACCCATAGAACTTTAGAGCCAGCTTATGACACCCTTTGAGTTTTAGGGATGATTGCTTGTATGGCTGTAGACAAAGAAAAACCATATCACCTACTTGAAAAGTGCACTAAGAACAGTGTTGATCAGCTTGTTGTTTCATTCAATTTCTTTCCATGTGAAGATTGTCCTGCAAGATGCAAAGAATCTAATCCTGAGTTTAGAGAACCATCTCGACTGCCTGAACTAGTGAACTGCTGGGGGTTTATGGAAGGAGCAGTAGTGGTGCCTAACAATAGACTGCTTCATATGGACTCATTTTAGATGCAGTGTGGTAGGAGATATTGTACCACCATTTAGCGAGAGGGAGCCACTTTGCCCACTGATGCTGTTGTTCTTAGGTGAAGCAACAAAAATAAGTTTCCAAACATTTGTTGATAATTTTGGTATGACCATATATTTGTGGGTGATACCCAGAACTCATCTTTAGTTTGGTGCCAATGTGTTGAAATAATTTTCTCCAAAAATGACTAGTAAAAGTTGCATCATGATCTGAGATAACGGAAGAAGGGATGCCATGAAGATGGAAGATCTGGTCCATGAAAATTTGTGTGATTAAGGAGGTAGTATTGGGATGGATGAGGGCACAAAAATGACTATATTTAGAGAGACGATTAACCACAACCAAGATTACTGTCTTCCCTCTAGATTTGGAGATTCCCTCAATGAAATGCATAGAAATATCTATCAAAATCTATGTAGGGATGGGCAAGGCTTTGAGCAATCCAAGAAGGAGTGTTATTTTGTTGCGTTGGAAGGTATCACATTTAGCCACCATCTGTTGAATTGGCCTTTTTATTCCCTTCCAAAAGAATTTACACCATGCCCACTCATAAGTTTTGAGGAACCCAAAGTGCCCTACCGATGGAGAAGCATGGAGTTCATAGAAGACATCTTGCTAAAGATCTATGCTTTGGGGAAGCACCAGATGACCCTTGCATAGCAAAGAAGCACCATCCCAAGAGTAATGTGGTACATCAGAAGGGTTATTGGCCAACTATTGAATGATTTGAGATAATGAAGAGTCATTGGCATAGCCCTACTGGATAGATTCCAACCAATTTGGAATAGGCATAGAAATAACTGAAAGAGAAGCTTAGTCATCAAATGTATGAGAAAGAGCATCCGCTGCAATATTGTCCTTACTCTTCTTGTAAGTGATCTCATAGTCATAACCCATGAGTTTGCTGGCCCATTTCTGTTGTGCTAGGGAGGATACCCGTTGTTCCAAGAAATATTTCAGACTCTGGTGATTAGTCTTGATGCAAAAATGATTCCCTAGTAGGTATGGCTACCACTTCTATAGCGCATGTAAAATAGCCATCATTTCCTTCTCATATGTAGAGAGTACTAAATTATTGCCAGAAAGGGCTTTGCTGGTGAATGCAATGGGATGTTGACCTTGAAGGAGAATAGCACCAAGTCCATTACCACAAGCATCACTATCAATAGTGAAGGTCTTGGAATAATCTGGCATAGGTAGAATAGGTGTAGTACACATAGCTTGTTTCAATTTTTCAAATACACACTGAGCAACATGTGTCTAGGTAAAAGCATCCTTTTTTAACATAGCTATTAGTGGAGCTGTAATCTTCTTGTAATCCTTGACAAACTTGTGATAATAGCCAATCAGCCCCAAAAGACCACGGAGGCTCTTGAGCATCTGAGGATGCAGCCAATTTTTCATGGCTTCTATTTTTATAAGATCCACTCGAACCCCTTGGGCTGAAACAATATGCCCAAGATACTCCACTTCCTCCTAGCAAAAAACACACTTAGACTATTTGGTATAGAGATGATGATCAGAAAGAAGTTGCAGTATGAGATCCAGATGTTGGAGATGCTTAACCCATGTCTTACTATAGATGAGGATATAATTGAAGAAGATGAGAATGAATTTCTGCATATAGGGCCAGAATATTTTATTCATCAATGCCTAGAATGTTGAAGGATCATTAGTGAGGCCAAAGGGCATAACCAAAAATTCATAATGGCCATCATGTGTACGAAAAGCCTTTTTAGGGATATCATCCTCATGAACCTGAATTTGGTGATACCCAGAATGAAGATCCAACTTAGAGAAAAAATGAGTGCCATGAAGCTCATCAAGAATCTCATCAACAATAGGAATCAAAAACTTATCCTTGATTGTGATGTAATTAAGTGTTTAGAAGTCAATATAGAGGTGCCATGACCCATCTTTTCTCTGGACAAGAAGAACTAGTGAAGAAAAGGAACTGGTACCAGGGCGAATAATACCTTGCTTCAGTAAGTCCCAAATAAGCATCTCAATCTCTATCTTTTGGTGAAATGGGTATCGGTAGGGCCTGATGTTGGGAGGAACGCTTCTAGGAAGGAGCTAAATACGGTGGTCCTTTGGTCATGAAGGTGGCAATACCACTGGTTCAGTAAAGACACATGCATACCTATCCAAAATTTGTTGTAGATCAGAATGAGTAGTGGAGACTGCTGATGGTTGCATCTGAATGGAATGGAGCTGAGTGATGACACCATGTCAATTGTTCTTAAGAAGTTTTTCCATGCGATGTGAACTTATGATGCTAAGAGAGCCAGTTCTAATCCCTTCAATGTGTGTTTTTACGCATTGTCTAAAAACCGCATCCAAAGTTTAGCAAAATCCCATAAGATGGGTCCAAGTGTGCATAACCATTAGGTGCCCAAACCCACATCACATCCACCTAAGGGCAAGGCAAACATGTTGGATCATAGGTTATAATCTCCAATCGAGATATGCACATTATGAAACTTCCCTTTGCAAGGTAATGTGCCCCCATTAGCAATCATGACTTTAAAGATGGAGCAAGGATGGACAAAACAATTAGCCTATTTTGCGATCCAAGGGTCAATGAAGTTATGAGTACTACTAGAATCAATGAGTATTGTAAGAGGGAGCTTCTTGAAGTAACCCTTGACCTGCATGGTTTGTGGGGTGGTGACTCCTACTAAAGCATGGAGAGAGATATTTGAGTGGTCATCCTGAGAAGCAGGGTCAACAAGCGGCTGCTAAGTTTCGACTTGATCATCTGTATCCTGGGCATCCGCATAAACTTCAGTTTCAGGCAGAGAATCCATATCCAAGAGATAGATTTTTTTTTCAACACATCTATGTCCCTAAGTGAATTTCTCATCACAATTATAACAAACCCCTTTTTCCCTATGTGCCCGCATCTCTACTTCAGTCAAATTCTTGATAGGAGTTGTTCTAGGAGCTAGCATTATTTTAGGTCTTTGGGAAGCCGTATTTCTGAATGGAACAAAATTGGATTTGGATTGTTGTTGAGCTATGATCTTGTCCTTCGTCAATTTAGCCAACCCTAGGGCTTCCATCATTATGCTGGGATAGAACATTTTAACCTCAAATCATATTGTATCCTTCAGACCACTGACAAAACAACTCTTGAAGAATTCATAAGACAATCCTTTTATGTGATTGGCCAAGTTTTCAAATTCTATCTAATATTCTCTCACAGTGCCTGTTTGGCAAAGTTTAGTGAGTGGTCATGTGAAGTCATCAAAAGCACTAGGGCCAAATTGTTGCAAAATGATTTTGCAAAAATCTGTCCATTTTGGCTCTTCATGAGCCTTGATGTACCAATAGAACCATTGAAGGGCTTCATGTTCCAAATGAAAGGATGCAAGTGATACTTTGTTGACATCAAAAGTATTATGCAGACTAAATAATTATTCTACCCGATATATCCATCTAGTCGGATCATCACCATTGAAGCAAGGAAAATCAAGCTTTAGCCCATGAAAATTGCTGGAAGAAGAGAACCCAGTGTTTGCAAAAGACTCTGGCTGCCGTCTATTGTTCAAGGTTGAATGCTGAAGATTAAGGTCGATAATTTTTTCATCCAGATCTTGGAGTTTGGTCTTTAGGGTTACAAGTTCATCCTCCATGATTTTTTCTTCTGTACGGGTGACAACCATAACTAGGAGATTTTTTTTGGGAATGGGTAGAAAAACAAAAATGAAAGCTTTTTTAGTAAAGGAAAATTTGGATTTGGGAAAAACTCAGATGGGTAATTGGGGTTTGACTAGGTTTTGGACACTTTTGAAGGGAAAGGGAAGCAGAAAATGGGGATTTTAGAAGCGGGGTGAAGGAATGGGAAAATTTCTCCAAGAGGGACAAAGGAGCAAAAAGGAAATGAATATTGTGGTAAAATTTGAAGGCTATTGGATGAGAATCGAAGAAGTGATGGAAAATCCTAAAAATAGACAAATGTGGGATTTTTAGTTCGATAAGTGGAATTTGGGATAGGGTCCTCAAGGAAAGAAATATGCAGAATGAAATTTTAGGAGTTCCAGTGAATTTTGAGAGTAAACGAAGCTAGAGCAAGGAAGATATGGTGAAAAAGCAAAAAAAAACTTACTCTTTTTTTTTGGTTTTTTGGAAATGATCTACCAACTACTCTAGACGAATTCAATCTGTGATTTTTCGGCTATCAATAGATATGGTCCCCAAGTATGTTTGGCTTCCTAAAGGTTTAGGAGAGTCACTTGGCCACCAATGATGTCTAACAGTTTGCATATTAAGGCAGTACCCCTCACTTGAGGGCTCATGTAAAACTGATAACCACTTTGCGACAAATGACAACTCTTGGTTTACCTCACAGATGGGAACTAATCAATTAGGAAGGGGCCGTTGCCCTTTTAGCTGGTAGGTCCTTTCAATGGGCCAACTACTTCAGGGTTCCTGTGGTACTCCTCACAATGTGTTTTAGGGCTATATACCTAGGCACTTCCCATAGTTAAGTAGATAGGGATATTCCCTGATCTGAACCTGCAATTGAAATGAACAATACATATGCAAAAAAGAACTACTGCAATAATCACAGCGCTTGGAGGCCACTGCAGAAAAAAATAAAATAAAAATTGGTAGAAATTCCACCTAATGAGCCCAAAAAAGTGCTCTGATACTAGATGAGAGGAACCTCCTGCAATAATATAATGAAAAATGCATGAACTAACAAAAATAGCAGAGACACAGAAGGAATTTATTGATCGCAGACCACTTCGAGGGGGCAACCTCCTTTGAGCAAACTCAATACAATAAATTCATGGATGCCTTCATTAGCTTCAACGTGTACTTATATACTAAGTCTAATCTAAACAATTATTACTTCCCATGAATGTGGGATAATATTATATACTCACAGGATGACTTACAAAGTATATGCATCCAAAAGTAACATACTAACAAAGTAAAGAGAAGGGTTAAACATGTGTTCCTAACATCATTAGAATTTGTAAGCGGCTCAACCCGCACAAAGTCTAGAAGGATACCGATTTTACCGTTTTACTTTGCCTAATACTTTTCTCTATAAATCTTTATAACAGTAGCATGTGAGAGCAACAAATTCTATACAATAATGTATGGTTACGTTGTAGAGTTTCCAGTAGTACAGTTACCAAAAACGGAGCGGAGCATCTTGCAGGGGAAAGAAAATACCATTCTCATTCTCCAACTCTGATGCTAACTTTTTCACGAAATAAAATCTCAAAAAATTCCCCACTCCTAGCAAGTGAAACCTATCCTTGGACAACCTCCAAGTGTCCTCCTTGGGAAAGATTCCATGGTGGGAGGAGCCTCCCTATGTCCTCACATATGGTGAGTCATGGAGACCTCCAACCAACTCCACTGTTTATCTCCACCAACTTGTCAATCTTGTACAAATTAGAATATGCCAAAATTAAGGGTTTAAAATTTTGTTTTTCCCTAATTTTAATAATCCAAATTGACTTGAAGTGGTGGTCCTATGAATTAGGCCACTAATTTTCACTAACATCCCATGAAAATAGTCACTATTGAACTCTTTTAAACCCGTAATGAAATAAACTTAATAAATAACATAACTATGACATTCCTAAGCTCTCAAAGACACACACTTCATTTATGTGTTTAAAAGGAACTAAACAAAGCTTCTGACTATTACATTTAAGTGGTTTCAAAAATAGGAATAGATTCCAACATAGGCACCATGCAGTAAGTACCATGTATGTCTAATCAAACATAGAAAAGCACAGATCATTTATAAATAAATAATTACTATACATAGATTATGCAGCACAACAAAGGGTTTGGTTTGATTATCAAGTATGTAGGTCCCACAAAATAACACTTCCTAATATATCTTAAAACACTCATGTCAACTTAACATAATTTTCATCGACTTGGATTGCAATATAGGTGTTTTTATTCTCCAACGTGTTATTAACGTAAACATCTTACAAGATTGTAATACATCTATATTTAGAGTTCAAAGACAAATACTATATATATTTTCTTAATTCCACTTGAATCACTGATGTAATTACTATCAGTTCTTCACAATAATGTATCAATACACCAACAACCACAAGAAATGGAATATGAGTTAAAATTTGTATGCTAAGGTGAGTACGTATATTTGCATCACTAGGATCCTCAAGGAACCATCAAGAAAGAAATGTACAAATAGAATAATCCATAAGTGAACACTATATGTACTATGCACCTTATTATCACTTGATAGAAGATCCCTAGAAGTCTTACAAGGGGTGGTTAAATGGTCTTACATTCTCCCCACCTTGTATAGACATCCTCCTGGAAGTCATCAAGGGAAGAGAATGACCCACTTAATATGACCACAACAATCTAAGAATAACGAGTATAAATACTTTACCACATCATATATCGTAAAATCAAAAGTATATAACCCATATTATCTTAAGTCAACATCATGTAAGACCACATGTCTCACTTCTTTCAACTACACATTTACTTTAACTATCATTCATTCGATATATATATATATATATATATATATATATATATATATATATATATATATATATATATATATATATATATATATATATATATATATATATATATATATATATATATATATATATATGTATATGTATATTGTGCATCACATCACATGTCAGATAAAATTAATTCCTCATAAAACACATTATGAACTCACACAATAGGATGATGACTATACTCACATGCACCAAACTACACTTATCACAATGACCTCACATGACTCACACCACAAGGCTCAACAAGAATAGGTATTACGAGGAGGGAAACCACTAATATACCACTAAGTAATTCATAGTACCATGGAGCCAAATAACCAATAAATGAATAACCATGCAATATAGAATCACTGTGCCAGTATCTAATTAGCGTAGCATCATATAATCTCACCTCCAATGGAAACCAATATCATCCATACCATAGTGCAAAATAACTTGTTAGGAAAGATGGTCTCAGTGTCCTCTCAAGGATCCCACCATACATTTTCTAGGATGAACAAGATTCCTTAGGCCATCTTCTCCCCTATACAACCTGTCAATGATCCCTCTAGGATATGACAGTAACAATAGTCACATTACTCCACACATACCAGTAGTTGCAACATTAAAGTGCCTCAAGAAAAGAAAGATAAAGAAGTAAAGCAAGCTCATAAGTTAAACCTCAACAAATAAAAGAAATGCAAATAAAATAAATCATACAAGAAGTGGAGATCAAATAACAATCATTGCATCATCCCGAGTTTATCCAAGAACATGTCCTTGAGGCAAAAGGACTATCTCAACATTAAAATGGCTAATTAGCCCGAAGAAACAAAATACTACTGTCTTTAATACAAAAGTAGCAATATTCAACACAAATAAATAATCCAACAGTCTCTCAAAAATAGCACATTACGATCACCATGCAACCTTACAACATGGTCACCTAAGGGTAGGATGGGAAATGGGTGGAAGTACTACCACTAAAATAGATAAATCATATAGTGGTCCCAAACCACATAAAGATCAGTAACAAATCACCATGTCACAAAAAGAATTAGCCACATAATATGATATCCACCCCACAATAGAAAAACCACAAGTCTGTACAATTGTCATGTACCATGTGTCTGAAATATCATATATATATATATATATATATATATCATTCACATCTATCCCAAATGGAGAGTAATACACACAATGCAAAAACCAATAGCCATATCAAAAGTCCATCCATCCATGTAATAAAGTGTCAAACTACTATTGTCTCATTTCACACATACTGTCACACTATCCCTGATATCAAGTTGCTAACCAATTTACCATGTTACACTATCTCAAGTCATAACTATCATCTTTCTAAACATATTAAAAACTCATTATGTGTCAGTGCTAGAAGTTATCCATGCCACTTGTTCACAAAAATTCTCAAGTTCTTGAAATTAAGGGCTATAATAACTATCTATATCCAAAAGTAGTGCTAACATCCCATAATTGATAGTAGCTTCCCAAACTAGGAGTCCATGATAACACCAATTTTCTTGAAAGTCAATAGTTGTCTCTAGTATTCATCCCATCTAAACTATCAAGTGTCTATAACTAGAAATGAGTATAGGCTTAGGGCACATTAAGGTCCATCCTCAACCCATGGGACAAGTAACAAGGAGTGGATTTGCACTACGAACCAACTAGTGTGGTTCTAATATGTGCAGAAGTAGAGGTATTACACTCTAATGTAACTATGAGGGGATACCCTCAATAGGGGCCACCATAGCTTTCCTTAAACAGTTATGTCCCAAAAGAAGCCTTCATTCCTTCCTTAACCCCTAGTTACACTAGCATGCTCTCATCTGAGTGGGAGGGCCGACGCTAGGGGTGAAACTAAAACATCACAACCATAAGAACATTAAAAGTAACTCACACATCTCTAAAAATGCACATCAAACACATATTGTTTAACATTTTCATGCTAGGTCAAACATAGTTATTCACATACATATATAATTATCACAAAGGAAATGCATAAGTGGATCACACATTATGTCCATAATATCCTTCTCCTCAAGCTGGATACCTTGTATCACATGTTTGAGCTATGCCTACAACATTCACTGGTATTTGCACATCATAACACATATCCATATTATGCACGTTTAATACCACAACATCATTAGGGGTAATTACTCTAGTGATTGCTCACATTCACTGAATAGTACAAAGAAAAATATCACTCCTTTCTATGTTCATTACATAATGTAGGAAATAAAATTTTATATTCAATTTATTTTGCAATGGATCTCAATTCAAAAAATACTCTATAGGTCACCATGTATATGCTAACTTGATCTAAGAGTACTACAAAATTCTTTCAAGACAATCAATCTTCAAATCACCAGCCAATATAATTATGTTATTCCATATTAATCAACTTATCCTGCATAAAGATCTATGTAAGCACCATTTACAATAACACTCATTTTATCATACTTTAATTAGGAATAGAATTTTAACTATAAGCTATCCAAGGCATCACAAAATTCAGCTAAAGACCTACTATGTATGTGGAAGCAATTTGTCCATAAAAACACATTAACGAGACTTATATAGCCAAGCACGTAAGAGAGTAAAATAAAATATGAAAATCATGTTGTATCTGATTTACCATCTAATTGTCGATAGACATATGATGCCTAATTCTCTATCATTTCATAATCTAACAAAATATAGTTTTGAATGTTGCATGATTACCTAATAATTTTGTCACGTTACTTACTGTTATCCTTTCTAAACCTGAATAGAGTGAATTTGCAATATAATAAACAAAAAACATCTCCATGCAATACTTAAACACATAACATAAATATGGTACCATGGAGTTACCCCATGTAACATGGAAAGCAACACAAGATACTTATAGTGATAAAATGGTCTTCTTATCTAGTTATCATCCTACCTACTCATACCAACAAGATGAAAACGAAACATAAGACCTAACAACACTTCCCAAAGTTCCCAGTTTTGTAAAACTTGGGCTACCATACCTAATATCATGCCCAAATCATATGAACATGGACATAACACAAATAAACACAACTTACAACAATGTTCAAGATTCAGAAAACACCCACACACAATGGCAATAACTAAGAGTAAAGAACATAGCAACAAGATTTCATAACATAATACATTATTATTTCCAAAATGGTTAGGGTATATTTTTTTAAGAGAGTAGAATTACAATGCGGGAGTACACATGGTTGAATGAAATAACGAAGAAGGTAGGTCCTAAGGGCCTGACCTATGCCTCGAGGGATCATCCCAGATGGTCTTGCCTACGTGAAAGCATAGAGGCTTCGTAGTTTGGAAAACATGGACATCCCAACTCAACTTGGTTGCTCAATAACAATGCAATAATCTCAACATTTGACATCTCCAGAAGCATACATTATTTTATGCTTAACCACTCGATAAAGGAGGACAATAGTTTTCAAGTGGAAGATTATCACATAGGCATCTTACAAGATCAACTGGGCTACACACACCTTTGGCATTGAGCCAAGACCTTGGTTTAAAACACTCAGTATTGAATATTTGTTGTCATTATTTACCAACAACATCATCTAAGGATGTATAATTATAAAAATTTTCATCAACCCTTGACTAGTCACTCATAATATAACTTAACAAGTTATGACAGTCAAACATTTACATGTCTTCACAAAAATAAATATACACTCCAATCATCTTTTGAATTTCCATCATAATAAGCCAATAAGAAACAATCAAGCTGACAAATAAAGAATCTACTTAATCTACCAACTTATCCACTAGTAAGATATTTGAGTTTTCTCAAAAAGAACATTTTTTTCCTAAAGCATTTAATCATGGGTGAACCCAACATCAACACTTGAATATAGATCCAGTCTATATCAATATACATGAACAACAATTTTGAGTTCCAAAAAAAAGAGTAAATCTACACCAGCAAGTAAAAAGACAAAAATTATCAAGACAATGCAAAGAAGGTAGGCAGACCTGCTCATTTGTAAATTATGGGTAGGTAGAAGATTTCCACCATAAGTCATAAAAGGGGCTAACACAGCTATACTAGCTAATGTTGTTTATGACCATCAACATATGGACAATGGAGGAGAACAATATGATTAAGAAACTGACTTGGATATCCCAATTTGATGGGGATAGTTATTAAAAAAAAGATATACATAGCCAAAACAATGAAATCAAATCTGAAGGTGCACCAATTGATTAACACACAACAACCAAAGGAGATAAAAAACTGCAAGTTATGGTTGATTTTATTAAACCTACAGCTAAGATATGTGAGAAACAATTTGAATAATTTAACTGAATATTGATTAATGATTAATGATGACACATCAGTTGCCCAATCTATACTAGAAGATCTATCCATAATGTTATTATTAATACATCTGCACCCTTAAGATTTTGTAGAACACCATTATTTACATCAATCTACCCAAAACAATGGGTTAAAACCACTATCAATTATATCTTTGTCCTACACAAATAACTGTTGTACTACTCATGCCTTGAATGAAGCACACCAAGATTACAGTACTAGCATTACACTCTCTAAGGTATTTAGATAGAATAAGCAATATTAACAAATAGGTAGACGCAAGGTCAAATTCCCCCACTTTTACCATTAAAAAAACTCATTTCTTAAATACTTATGAATTATTATCAAGGTCCCAGATTATACACAAGGGCGTTAGACATTCATGCAAGGCTATATATATATATATACAAAACTACTAATTAATTGCATAGTTGGCTACTAACATATGTCACAGTCTAATAACAACACATGTAATTAAAGGTTGGCCATTAACACAGAACCATATGGCAACAATGACAATGTTGGCCATTCTGAGGACACCCTAACTTTATCATTGGGATCCCTATGAAACCTGTAGCTGTTGTATGGATGTGTTTTCCTGGAGCCTGAAGAATCACGTATGAATAAAAATCTAAGAGTATTACAGTGACACTGTTGTTTTAACTTGGATCCTAAAATAAAAATGTTGCATGCCTTAAGTTATCCTCTCAAACATCTATGCATAGGTGGGGAGGTTTGATGCGATTCACAAGAAAGGAGATTGATGAAAATAGAGGAATTCATAAAAATCCCTGGATGTAGTCGGATTTAAGGCCATAAAATGGCATTCACTTTTTATGTAGGAGACACTTCATCCACATGTGCAGTGACCCTATTGCAGGTTAGGGAAAATGGCAAGAAGATGAGGGCAGCATGGTATTTTCCAAATTTAAGACATTTATTTCACACTGTGGAAGGGGAGGAAAAAGTATTATGTCTCTTCCATCATAGTGAAATGTTGGAAAGTAATTAGGTTTGTTACCCACGCCCCCTAGAACGACGATTAGAGTTATTAAAAACTTTCAATTATGTGTCGATTAACCAACTCATTTTTAAATAGGGAGATACTCTTTGCCGGCATTATTGGTTATGCTAAATGAAGCAAAATAAAAAGTAGTCTTGCACAATATCAGATTCCCAAAATTGGTGAAGGGACTTATTCTCAACATAACAAAAGAGGAATTTTTTTGTCAGATATTATAGATGGAAATGCTTTGGTAGACATGGATCAACTATAGGACTAGGACCATCCTCGTCAAACATGTTGTAGACAAATTAGATTGTCATGTATATGAAGAACAATATGCCATTACCTTATTTGAAGAAAAGATTGATTGCAAAATTTAATTTTCTTGCATGGGTGAATCTGTAAATGTGCACATTTCAAGTTGACTGCAGAGCAGAAACTGGTCACCATACCTAAGGTTCATAAGTTCAACCCTACGATGAATAAATCTTGTTTGGATGATTGGTTTTAGGATGAATGTTACAAAAGTAAGTGTTGTAGAGCTCAGTAAAACACTCACAGTTTCACGTAATGAAAGAATTATATTCCTTAGAATTCTCATTTGGGTGGTTATTTGTGCCATACTTTTGTTGGGTTATTGAAGCCGAAGCAACCCAAGCCAATTTTAGAATCATTGTTGAAGCCTATAGTCTATGGCAACTTGATAACTCCATACTCATAGAGGAATCAGTGTAGTTAAGTTTGATCATAAATACAAATTACATGTCAATTAGAATAAACATATTTCTTATGCAATTGACAACAAAGTTATAGGAAGGAAAATTTACAAATATTAGCCAAGCTGGAAATCCCTTGATCTCTGAGTAGCTGTCATGTCCTCATCAGAACTTGTAAGCGGCTCAAACCACACAAAGTCCAGAAGGATACCGATTTTTCCCTTCTACTTTGCCTGATACGTTTCTCTATAAATCTTTATAGTGGCAGCATGCGAGAGAAACAAATTGTATGCAACAATGTATGGTGTTTTTGTAGACTTTCCAGTAGTACAATTTCCAAAAATGGAGCAGAGCATCTTGCAAGGGAAAAAAAGATGCCATTCTCATTCTCCAACCCTAATGCTAACTTTTTCACGAAATAAAATCTCAAAAAATTCCCCACTCCCGACAAGTGACAACTATCCTTGACAACCTCCATGTGTCCTCCTTGGGAAAGATTCCATGGAGGGAGGAGCCTCCATGTGTCCGTACATATGGTGAGTCATGGAGACCTCCCACCAACTCCACCGTTTATCTCTAACAACTTACTAATCTCATGCAAATTGGAATATACAAAAAGTAAGGGCTTAAAATTTTGTTTTTCCCTAATTTTAATCCTCCAAATTGACCTTAAGTGGTTGTCCTATGACTTAGGACATTAATTTCCACTAACATCCAATGAAAATAGTCACTATTGAACTCTTTTAAACCCTTAATGAAATAAACTTAATAAATAATGTAACTATGTCATTCCTAAACTCTCAAACACACACTTTGTTTATATGTTTAAAAAGAGCTAAACAAAGCTTCGGACTACAAAAATAGGAATAGATTCCAGCATAGGCCCCATGCAGTAAGTACCATGTATGTCTAATCAAATGGAGAAAAGGGCAAATCATTCATAAATAAATAAATACTCTACATAGATTATGCAGCACAACAAAGGGTTTGGTTTGATTATCAAGTATGTAGGCCCCACAACATAATAGTTCCTAATATATCTTAAAACACTCAATTCAACTTAACATAATATTCATTGACTTAGAGTGCAATATAGGTGTTCTTATCCTCTAGCATGTTATTAACTCAAGCATCTTACAAGATTGTAATACATCTATATTTAGAGTGGAGAGTTAAATACTATACATGTTTTTTTAATTTCACTTTAATCACTTATGTAACTACTATCAGTTCTTCACAACAACGAATCAATACACTAACAACCACAAGGAATGGAATGAGTTGAAATTTGTATCCTAAGGTGAGTAGGTATATTTGCATCACTAGGATCCTTGAGGAAGC
Source organism: Cunninghamia lanceolata (assembly GCA_027924645.1). Classification (NCBI taxonomy): domain Eukaryota; kingdom Viridiplantae; phylum Streptophyta; class Pinopsida; order Cupressales; family Cupressaceae; genus Cunninghamia; species Cunninghamia lanceolata. The sequence goes on from BSBN01000892.1 coordinate 14,508,104, forward strand.
ATGAAGCAAGAAAGGTACAAATAGAATAATCCATAAGTGAACAAAATATGTACTATGCACCTTATTATCACTTGATAGAAGATCCTTAGAAGTGTTACAAGGGGTGGTTAAACGGTCTTACAAGTAGGTTGAAGAGTGATTAGATTAGAATTAATAAAATTTTGAAGTACATTTTCAAAGGACTTGCTCAATTTTGGTAATTTCTTGAAATGTTATGGCTTAAAAGTAATAACATTAGAAACATTAGCCACATAATTGGTCTTGGGCTTATTGTCTTTCTCAATGTTACCATTTTAAAAATTACTATGCTTTTGAAACTTGCAAGGGTATGAAGTCATAGGAGGCACATGAGAAGAACCATGTTCAATACATTATAAGACAACAATTTTAATTCAAAATTCTTAACATGAGCACAAAAATCCATGAATGCAACATAACTATTCAAATATACATTTTCCTTACAATTAGCAATAAAAATCCCTAAACAAAGATTCTTTATAACTTATCATTATAGATTTGATATTTAATTTTAGCACATAAAAGACTAAAATCTAGTTAATGAATCATTAATCCTTTCATTAGACCCTTAAGCATAGTTAGACATTAATCATAAATTATAGTCTTCAAACCCATATTCACATAGAAATGATTAACAAAATATTTGGCCAGCTTAGAAAAATAATACCACTTTTATCTATCTTCATTTGTTGATAACAAGGACCTTCAACAACAACATATCCAATGGGATACTCTTGTCCATGAACATCTATCATAGATTCTATCAACATGCATTTTGGTTGTGTGTATCTGAGTAGATAGTAATCAACACCTTCGGTATTATCAAGGTTTGCAATCATAGTGAAGATATCTCCTACAACAAATACACATATTTGAAAGTCAATTCAAATACTTAGTTACTTAGACAAAGACAATTTCACTAAAATAATTGATGCAGGAACTTCCAGAGGTCATAACTTTTAACTTGGAGGTCCGTTGGAGCTGAAATTTGGTGGGTAGATGCATCTTGGAGGTCATAACTTTTAACACTTTTTCGGGACCTTATCCGATCATCTAGTGTCTCAAAGTGAGGTTTTAATGTATTTTTTAGGATTTTCCTAGTTTTTTCTAAATATTTTTCAAAATTACTTGCAATTAGATTAGAAAGTTGATGATTAGTTGTCTTTTAGTAATTTTCAGATATTTGGAAACTTTCATGGTTATATGGATAAGGATGTGAAGTTACTAAAAATGGCAATTTTAGAAAGTTGCTAAAATCTACCAAAAATTATCATTTCCATTTTTGTATAAATTTCATATTCTTTTAAGTTGTAGCAGGATGGAATGGAATGAGAAGAAATTTGAAAATAATTTCTAAGTTTTTTGGATATTCTTTTGCATTGAATTTTATGTTGTGAAGTTTGGTTACATCATCTGGTATTAGAGTGGGAAGATGGCTGGGAGAGGAAGAGGAAGAGTAGGTATTGCCCAGATGCATAGGGATATGCAAAATCTATAGAGACAACTACAAGAACTTGTAGGTATGATTGCCAATCAGAGATTAAGACCATGAAGAGATGATTCTGATGAAGAAATAGGCCAAGAAGATGAAGATCAACAGGTAGGAGTTGAAGAGGAAGCACAATTAGAGAGCCTGACCTTTGAAGAAAGGATGCTCAGAGCATTAGAGAGGAAAAATAATGGGATTAAAATTGAAGTTTCTAAGTATGCAGGCAGTCTCAAACTAGAGGAGTTGATAGATTGGTTGAACGACATGGGGAAATTCTTTGAATGGAAGACTATGATAGAGGAAAAGAAGGTGAAATTTGCATGCACCAAGTTAAAGGGTCATGTAATGATCTAGTGGGATCACCTACAAAAGGAAAGAACTAGAAAGGGAAAGGATAAAATCAAGACTTCGAGCAAAATGGAGAAGAAGCTGAGAGAAATTTTTTCTTGTAGACTATGCACAAACTCCTTTTCATAGATTTCAAAATTTGAAATAAAACCTATCTACTGTGCAAGGATATACAAACGAATTTTATAAGTTATCCATTGACATGGAGCATCAAGAAACTAATGAACAGATGGTTGCAAGGTATGTAAATGGTCTAAAATTCTCTATTCAAGAGGAATTGAACATGCATAGGGTTAACAATATGGAAGAGGCATATCAATTAGCTATAAAGGAAAAAGAAGAGCAAGGTAGACAATGTTTTCAAAGGAACAAAGGAGCAAGGAGAAGGACATCATCTCTATTGCAAGGTGGTTTAAATTATAGTTAGGGAGAATCATCCTAAGGAATAGAGAAATCAGAAGATATCTGACAAGATCCTCAAATTCTCCAAAGAAAAAGAAGATTTAAGAGGGGTAGAGGTTATGGTGGTGGTAGAGGATGAGAAGTCCCACAAAAACTTTTCATTTGTTATAGGTGTGGTGAAGAGGGTCATGGGGCATTTGAATGTCCAAACTATCAAATGCAAGAAAGGAAACAAGGAGAACAACCCAGGTTGAACTTGGTTCAAGCTAAGGATGAAGGAGAAGGAGTAGAACTAGAGGTTCCACTAGATGTGGGTGAGAATCTCATAATGAGAAAAGCAATGGTGATTCCATAAAAGGAGAAAACACAGATTAAAGGTTGTGATGATTCTTGGCTTTGAAACAATATTTTTCAAACTAGGTGCACCTCATGAGGAAAGGTATGCCAAGTTATTATTCATAGTGGTAGTTGTGAAAATATGGTTTCCAAAGAAATGGTAGATAAACTGAATCTGCACTATGAAAAACATCCACATCCTTATCATATAACATATTTCAAAAAGATAAATGAAGTCACTGTTGATAAGAGATGTTTAATTATGTTTTCCATAGGAAACACTTATAAAGATAAATATGGTGTGATGTCATTCCAATGGATGCATGCCATGTGTTGTTGGGAAGGCCATGGCAATATGACGAGAAGGTAATGCATGGAGAAAAGAATACATACACTTTTTGGAAGGAAGGTTCCAAAGTGATTTTATTGCGTCTTGAGGATGAAAGGAAGGTTGAGAGTATGTTGTCCACAAGAGAACTTGTCAAGGAAATGAAGGTCATAGGGTTCTGTTATGCACTAGTGGTGCAAAAAGAAGATGGTGAGGAGATACCAATACCAACAGAAGCAATAGAGATACTAGAAGAATATGCAAATGTTGTGCCAAATGAGTTACTTGATGGTCTACCACCAAAGAGAGATATTCAACATCACATTGATTTGATCCTAGGAGCATCTCTACCTAATCAGGTAGCATACAGAATGAGCCCTACACACCATGCATAACTCAATGGACAAGTGACAAACCTCATAAGGAAAAGTGTGGTGAGGGAGAGTATGAGCCCTTGTGTTGTACCTTCACTATTAACTACAAAGAAGGATGGCACATGGAGGATGTGTACAGATATTAGGGCAATCAATAAAATCATCATCAAGTATCAATTCCCCATCCCTCATTTGGATGACATGATGGATGTGCTTACAGGGGATAAATACTTCAACAAAATTGATCTACCTAGTGCTTATCACCAGATCTAGATTTGAGAGGGGGATGAGTGGAAAACAACCTTCAAGACCAGGGATGGATTATATGAGTGGATGGTGATGCCATTCAAGTTATCTAATGCACCCAACACCTTCATGAGGCTAATGAATATTGCACTGCATCCATATATTGGTAAGTTTGTGGTGGTTTATTTTGATGATATTTTGGTTTTCAGCAAAAGAAAAGAGGAGCACCTGCAACACTTAAGGATCATATTGGATATGTTGAGAAAAGAAAAACTCTATGAAAAATTAAAGAAGTGCAGATTCATGCAAGAAACGCTGTTATTTTTGGGCTTTGTCATTTATGTAGATGGTGTCAAAATGGATATAGAAATGGTTAGGGCAATTCTAGAATGGCCTAGTCCGAGGACCATAATAGAGGTAAGAAGTTTTCATGGGTTAGCCACATTCTACCAAAAATTCATTTGAAATTTTAGCAGTATTGTAGCACCCATAATAGATTGCACCAAAGGAAGGGAATTTGTGTGGACCAAGGAAGCTAAGGAAGCTTTTATGTTTCTAAGGAAGAAGGTGATAGAAGTTCCTATTTTAGCATTACCAAATTTTGATAAGTTATTTGAAGTGAATTGTGATGCCTCGCATGTGGGCATTCAAGTTGTACTTACCCAAGAAGGTAAACCTATAGCCTTCTTTAGTGAAAAGTTGAATGAGGTAAGGAAGATCTATTCGACTTATGATGTAGAATTTTATGCAATTGTACAAGCATTGAGACATTGGAGGCACTACCTAGTGCTGAAGGAGTTTGTGTTATTTACATGCCATATTGCCTTAAAATATTTAAACATACAAAAAGAATTGAATAGTAGATAGGAAAAATGGGTCTCTTTCTTACAAGGCTACAACTTTGTTCTTAAGCACAATTCAGGAAAACATAACCAAGTTGCAAAATGCTTTAAGTAGGCATGTTACATTATTGACAATAATGGAAAATGAGGTAATTAGTTTTGATGCCATCAAAGATCTATATGAATCTAGCAATGATTTTTGGGAGATTGTGGAATAGTTGAAAACCCTAGTAGTGGGTAGCATGGACCAAATTCAAGGTGAATATCTTATGCAAGATGGTTATCTCTTAAAGGAATGTAATTATTTATTCCAATTGGGTCCATGAGAGAGAATATTATAAGAGAGCTTCACAGAAGTGGGTTGGCTGGACATTTTGGCAAGGATAAAACCATAGCTTTGGTAGAAGATAAATACTACTAGTTGAAGATGAAAAGAGACATAACAAGATATGTAACAAGGTGTAGAATTTGTCAGATGGCTAAAGGACATTCATAAAATATAGGGTTGTATATGCCATTACCAGTACCTACTGAACCATGGACCGATTTAAGTATGGACCTTGTGTTAGGGATTCCATTTTTGTTGTTGTTAATAGGTTCTCTAAGATAGCTCATTTTATTGCCTGCAAGAGAACTAGTGATGCAAATAGGGTGGCAACATTATTTTTTAAAGAAGTTGTTAGATTGCATGGTGTTCCACAAACTATCACATTTGATAGGGATACCAGGTTTCTTAGGTATTTTTGGAGGACTGTATGGAAGACGATGGGAACCAAGCTCCAGTTCAACAATGCTTATCATCCCTAAATAGGTGGGTAGATAGAGGTTGTAAATTAGAGTTTGGGAAACCTACTAAGATGCATCATTGGAGAGAAACCTAGACAGTGGGACTTGACCTTACCACAAGCTCAATTTGCCTATAACAGTTCAGTAAATCGATCAATAGGTAAATCACCATTTCACATTGTTTTATGGTAGGAATCCTAAGGGTGTTTTAGATTTGGTGCAGCTACCAATTGGAGATAGGATTAGTGATGATGGAGAAGCATATGCAAAACATATTCATCAATTACAGAAAGAGTTGAGGCAAAAGCTCCAAGAAAGTAAAGAAAAGTATAAAACTACAGTAGATGCTGGTGGAAGACATCTAGTATTCAATGAAGGTGACTTAGTCATGGTTTATTTGAGAAGAGAGAGGTTTCCCACAAGAACTTACAACAAGTTGAAATATAAGAAAATTGACGCTTGTAGGATTACAAAAAAAATCAATGACAATGCTTATGAGGTAGATTTACTAGAGCAGTTAGACATTTCTCTTGTGTTTAACATTTTTGATTTATATACTTTTCATGGTGACAATCATGATGACAAAGGTGAGGCTGAAGTAGATTGGAAACAACAAGTTCCAATAAAGAAAAGAGAAAAGATTACATAGATTCTAGACAAATAGACCATAAACATTCGACAGGGTCAATACAACAAGTTTCTGGTATATAGTGGGAAGGTCTAACACAAGTAGATAATACATGTATTTCAAAATGGGAAGTGAAGAAGCTAGATCTAGACAAGTGGTACAAGTTCGAGGAAAACAATTTGCAGGAGTTGAATTTTTTTCAACCAGAGGAGAATCATGTAGGGACTTTCGAAGGTCATAACTTTTGACCTGAAGGTCTGTTGGAGCTGAAATTTGGTGGGTAGATACATCTTGAAGAATTTATTAAAAATCCCACCAAATTGGTAAATTTGGTAGGTCTCCATTTTTACACTTTTTCAGGACCTTATCCGATCATCTAGGGCCTCAAAATGAGGTTTTAATGTTTTTTTTTTGGATTTTCTTAGTTGCTTTTTCTAAATATGTTTCAAAATAACATGCAATTAGATAAGAAAGTTGATGATTACTCATCTTTTAGTAAGTTTCAAATATTTAGAAACTTTCATAGTTATACGGATAAGGATACGAAGTTACCAAAAATGACAATTTTAGAAAGTTACTAAAATCTACGAAAAATAGTAATTTTCATTTTTGTATAAATTTCATATTTTTTTTAGTTGTAACAGGATGGAATGGAATGAGAAGAAATTTGAAAATAATTTTTGAGTTTTCTAGATATTCTTTTGTATTGAATTTTATGTTGTGAAGTTTGGCTACATCAGTAATCAATATACATGTAAATAACATTTACCTGTAACAACTAGATTGGATACACACTCAAAATAAGTTGAATATAAAGGATCATGGAGATCCATATTATCATTATCTTCATAACGAGACATTGAAACTAATTGTTTTGTTTCTCATTCTCAAACATATCCATTAATAATATGTTGACATTGTAGAGCATTTGCATTGTTCTGAATGCAGTCAACACAAAACCATTATTTTTCTCTAATTTGGATTGCAAGTGGTTTACTATGTCTAGTAGTCATCACTAAATGAATTCTTCTAATACTAACAATTCTTTGACAATTACAAGGATTTGAGCGATTGATATCTACAATCATGGAAATATAAATTTCTATTTAAAACATGTACATGTACTAAACATAAATAAATGTAGATGCAAGAATTACAAGAAATACCTTTGACTTTCCAAAAATAGCATTTGGTACTTATTGAGCCAATTTTTCCTTCACGAGCCCCAAAATGCATCTTACACCATTCAACAATTTCATTTGCACTTTGTATGGTGTTACCAACAAGCTCATGTTGATGAAGTGCACACTTCACACATGCACCAGCTCCATCATGCTCGCCTTTTCGATGTCCACTTTCAAAATAATTCCACACAAATTTTATGGTATGCCTCGCATGTTGTTGGGTTAACCAATTAAATGCTTTTGCATATTTGAATTGTCCAATAAAGTAAATAAATGAGCATTAAAAGTTGTTTAAAAGTTAGAAATAATTTTAAAAAATTGAAATAAAATAAATTCAACACTAACCAGCACATCCATCTGACCAAATCCAGTGACTTGAAGCATGTATGTCATGTTCTCTCAAATCATCAAAAAACACTCCAAAATAATACGCTATACATCTTCTATCATGACCAGTATCATCACTGATATAAAAATGAACCTCTTTAATGATATTTCATTTATGCATGCTACTTTGTACACCATCCACTTAAAACTCAGCATGTCTATAACAAACATGTATGGAGATTGCAACCTACTTTGAATGATAATATTGACTCTAAATCTATTTTTGAGGACTAAATGTATAGTTCTCAGCAAAATCCACAACCAAAAGTATACAACCTCGTGGAAAACAATTCTTTGACTCATGAAACTGGTTTGCCTACCATCTTGCACCAAGACAATGTTGGATATGCAGATATATGAGACTATAAGATTTGTTCAAAAACTCTATGCAGTGCAATTGACTTTCTTTCAATACATTTTTTTCGATTCAACTCCTGACCTGGTTGTGTATTTATCATATTCAAATCTCTTCCACATAATTTCCACTAATTGCTCAATATTTTCAATCAGAGCAAGATTCTTCAAATCTCCATAATTTACACAATTATTTTTGATAATTGCACATTGAATTCATTGGAACCTTCTATTTTTTCACATAAGATGGACTTCATAAATTATGTTGTACTTGCATGAATGATAATATTTGGATGACTCATTACCATAAAGTTTTTAAATGATTGAAGGTGTAGATGAAATTCAACATGATTCTGGGAACAACAAGTTTCATGCACTTTATTTATGTGTACAAAACATGGACGTAACTTTTCAAACACCCTTCAAGATATCTTTACCTATGGAAATTCTTGTTTGAATGCTTCAAAACATTCACTATGTGTTGTATCTACAAAATGTTTAGGATGAGGATACTTTTTATCATCTTCACCTATTACTTGTATAGAATCCCTTCTATTAGAGGAAAGATGAGAGTGGTTGATCCAATATTTCATGACTTGTTTCTTCACATCTTCTAGGATTCTATCTTTTCTAGAAACCCTAACAATATTGACCCAATTATTTTCTATGTTTTCATCAAGCTTATTTCTCTTTGAAATATATATGTGAATAGTTCTCTTGGATACATGCAGTAACTTTCCAATTCCTTTCACCTGTCTCATATGTGATAGCCTTTTACTTTAAATCATAGTCATCAATGCCTTGTGTGCCAGACTTAAATCACTTGTTCGACTTGTACTTTGAATAGAGTTCAAATCTTCTTGCAAGTTTTCTTCTATTCTTTTTTGCTAAATTTATTTTTTTCTCCCTATTATCAACCCCTAAAAACTCCAAAACAGGGGTCATTTCTTTTTGCCTAAATATCTTAGCACATAATTGAACTCTTCCAATTAGAGATTTATCTTCAAAAAATTCATCCCATATTCATTTGGAATGCAATTTCATTGTACTTTCAGGTAACATGTTCTCAGGTGAAATCTTACTGAAAAGAACATCTTCATCTAAATCCACTAAATTTCCCATATCATTAAAATAAGTTGTGTCCTCAGTTTTCTCCTCGGTCACAATCTTTTCTACACCTTGTTCAATTTCTTCTTCAATTTGTTTAAATCCAAGATATTCTTTCTCTTGTTCATTAGTAATTTGAACTTGTACTTCTTGACTATGTTCAACCAATACTTCTAAAGTTGAATTTCTCTCATTTCTTCTTCTTAGATTTTTATCTTTGTTAGACCTTCGATCAAAAATCCTTGACCTTTTCCTTTTATTCCCCATCACAATTCACTATTTAAATTACCTACACAAATATCTATATGTGAAGTCAAGATCAACTAGTGTCCAAGTGGTAAACTTATAGCTTGTATATTATGGTTTAACTAATACAATGAATGGTCTTTATCTAAGAGTTTGAACAAAATATCTGAATGTTACACACTCATGTGTAAGGACAACAAAACTTAGGAGAGTTATAATATTCCTACCTGATTCTTGTTGTTAAGTGGAATGTTTGTAATTGACTACTTCACAAGGAAAGTCTAAATTACATGAATACATAGTCATTTTTAGTTGGCACGTTGCTTGATTTAACATATGGATTTAAATATTTAATGAATGGCCTTTATCTAAGTTTTAATAAACTTCTTGAATGTTGCACTCACGTGTAATGACAAATTAAACTTAGGAGAGGCATCTAATATTGAGATTGGGATTGTCAAATTGAAGAGCTCCTTTTAGTATAAATTTTAGTTTGGCATGACCTTCACACAAAGGAGGGTACATATATGTTGTAGGTTCGATAATGAATTTATCAAACCAGCTTTAATGTTTGTATTAGGGTGTTGGATCCACGATTAGGTGATATCATGGATGGGTATTTTGATTGGATGTGGATGGAGTTTGATTTATATATAGGATGATGTCCATGAAATTGGATTGAAATAATGGATTAAAATGTGGATTATGGATGAAAAATGGATAAAGGATGGACTATGATGTGGATTAAATGGATCTAACAAATGGATTAGGATAGTGGATTTTGATGTGGATTATGGGTGACAAATGGATGAGAGATGCTTAGGATAAGGATGAATGATAGGATTGGATGAGGAATATGTATTAGATTTAGTTTTTGGTTTTTCAATTTTGTATATATAACTCTTTTACACAAAGGGAGAGACAAGAAAACCAACCTATACTACTCAGGTGGGAGTGTTTGATTTGTCAACTCACCAATATGCTAATCATGTTTGTATATAGTGTTAGCCCAATGTTTTAGAGTGCTAGGTATGGAGGATTGGGATTGTACCCATAGCCCAAGTATAATGTCTCCAAGAATGCATGGGATGAGTAACTTCTCTGGGATAACTACTTACCAATGCATCACAGGTTACAAATGGCTGATGGCTTCCTAATCTAGCTTTAAACAACGCTCAATTAATGGAGTCCTTGATATACCTTGCGGTGCATGAGGACCAAATCCATGATACAAGGGTGCTATCTAAGGCCTCGGTAATTGTGGGATGAAACCAACCCACTTCATGGTGTGCTTAAAACACACAACCGCTTCACCAAAAAATGATCTAGCCCCTCCTTGGAATTTGTATAGCCCTCCAAAACATAGGCATTGGCCAAGCACTTGGTGATGAAATCCAAGTCACTTAAACACATAAAAAATAAAAAATAAAAATGCACACCATTTTTTATTTGCAAAATCATCTTACGATGCAAGGAAAGAGCATACATCGAATTGGACTTGAGAGGTTCACATAAACAAACATGGATGATATAGATCTAAGATTGTTAATTGTACTTTTAATTTTCTTTTTTGTTAATTTGTATCGCATATTTTTTTCTTATTAATCTAGGAGTCTTTTTATATAGTATTTATAAATTTTTATAAACCCTAATTTAAAAAAATCAATCAAACCCTAACTAAAAAGTGTCAATAAAACCCTAATTAATAATCAATAATTATAAACCCTAATTTAAAAAAATAATCAAACCCTACTTTAAAAAATTCAATCAAACCCTAATTTAAAAAATAAATCAAACCCTATTTTAAACAAATCAATTAAACCCTAATTAAAAAATTAAATTAAATGCTAAAGTAAAAAATATCATTTAACAAAAATCACATTACAATAATAAAATTACACTAATTCTTATTATTGTTTTAAAAAAATTTACCTGTTAATGTTTACATTTTACTATACTACCTCTGTATTATTTTTTTAATTTAGCTAATACACTATACAGGATCTTGTACCAAAAAATAATTACTTTAAAAAATTTATAATATAAAATAGATTCAGTTGGAAACTTATCATTCAATAAGGTCTTTCTCCTATGAAATCCACTCTGAACAGTTACGCCTCGAACCTTACCAGGTAGAAATGTACCACCCGGTAAAGTTCTAGGCATAACTATTTATGTGGCATCCTAGGTGGAAATCCACCCCCTTCCCCGCAATTTTCAAAAGGTTTCATATTCTACTACAAATTTTTCCCATTAAAATACATTTTTTTTTAAAATTGACGAATACCCTTTTGTAGTGCTCAGAACGTAGATTGTAGAATTTTTTTTTTTTTCATATTTTGATTAATTTTATTATATGTTTTTATATTTATTGTAAGTAGGTTTTTAATGTCGAACATGAAGCTGATTAAAAATTAAAAATATATAGGCAAAACATATTCAAAAAAATTGAAAAATATATGGTTCACTAACGGAGGGAATCAATCCTCTCCAAAAGGGTATTTTTTTAAATTATATTATGTAAAAAATTTGATGTCCCATGGAAACTACTATGTTATGTAGGAGCATCCCTTATTGTAGAGCAATTTTTCATCAACCAAAACTATTTGCATTTCATTTTTTTTTTCTTTCATTTTCCAGTTTAGTACAGTTAGTTTAGTCAGTAGCAGTTTCTATATTTTGGTCTACTTTCTACCACAATATTGTTTCAGACCTTGCGGAGCTGGACTTAGCATCTAGACATCTTCATTCACATCATATCCAATTTTTAGATCATTTGGATCAATTCCAGAAAGATGTCGCTATCAGAAGATCGACTATTTTGTCAAAACATGGCATCCTAACATTCTCAAACAATCAGCGAAAGGAGAAGACTTGCAAAGTAGTTCCTCTACCTGTGGAGCTTAAAAACACATCATTCAAGGAACTTTGGATTGTGGCAAACCTTCCCTAAGATCCGCATGCTATTTCATTCACTTGTGGAGGATTTCCATACGATTAGGTCTGATCTACCCATGTACACATGTTACACCTCTTCATTGGAGTTTGTTACCTTCCTTGGCTGACGTGGGGGAATCTTATGATCTGGAAATGATATATAATCATGTAATAGAAGCCTAGGAAAGTAATTCACAATTGACAGATAATTCCTAAGTTTAATATTGTTGTGAAAGTGCCTTCAAGCTATATCTTGCACATGTGTTGTAGCTGGAGAATCAAGCTTGTGAGTCCCAATTTGTAAGCCTACATAATGCCAGCATGTTTTTTTTTTACAGCTATGATATATTGAATGACTAAATCTAAATTTGTGTTCCCTAATTGATTTGCTTCCATTGTGTTTACTCTTGCTGCATGGTATGGACTATTCACTTTGTGGAACTTCCAAACCATGACTGCACCAAGTGGTATCAGTTCAAAGTTTGAATATGTTGGGAGTAAAATTTGTGAAGGCACTCTATAAGATCATGTTGTGGATAGATCACTGAATCCAAAGTAGCCTACTTGTGTTGTCAACTGATCATTGATTGTGAGGTAGTTGTCACCCTTTAGCTAGATCACTAAATTTGAGGCAGTTTACACTTGATCCTAGGAAGAGATGCCATCGAGGAGAATACCTGCTATTGGTACTATGGTTGGAAGAATGGATGAGATGACGGATATGACGAGGACTATGCAAGTTTGATTGGATGTTGTTGAAGAAGATCGAAGAAGAGGAATTACACCTAGACCTAATGTTGAAAGTGATGATGAATAATTTCAATCCGCTGATCAAAATGAAGAAACCATACATGAAGAAGAATAATCAAATCAAGTAAAGATGTTGAGATCTATTTTGAAGACTAGAAAGAGACCTAGAGTTGATGTGCCAAACTATACGATTAATTTGAATCTTGAAGAGTTGATTGATTAAATAAATGACCTACAAGAATACTTTGACTATGAAGAAATTGAAGATCTACAGAAGGTAAGATTTACAAAGGCAAAGTTGAAACAACATCATTCTATTTCATGGAAAGAGGCACAATTCAATAGAAACAAAAGAAGAAAATAAAAGATTACAAAATGGGATAGGATGGTGACAAAGTTGAAGAATCAGTTTATACGTGTTGACTATGAGTTGGAGTTGTTCAAGAGGTTGCAAAACTTGAGACAAATGGAGAAATCTGTGGAGTATACTAAAAAATTTCATAGGATAAACATAAGGACATGAAATAGTGAAGCAAGAAAAGGGAAAGTGGCAAGATACATTAATGGACTGAGATTGAATATTGAAGAAGAGCTGAGTTTGGTTAAGATGACAACACTAGAAGAAGCATATCAATTTTCCCTGAAGGTGGAAGAAAAGTTGAACAAGAAGTATCAACAAAGATAGAGAGGAAGAGGAGATAAATTTTAGAGAGGTAGAACATTTTCTAGAGGAGAAAGATCATATGTAGAGAAGAACAAGCATGATAGTCCATTCAAGAAAAAAGATAGAGATAACAATGCATACCAGAGAGATGATAGAACTTTCTACCGGAGAGGAAATCATAATGCTTACTAGAATGAAGGATGCAGAAGAGAAGAGAGGGGAACTAAAAGGCTGACATTCAAACAAACATGTTTTAAGTGTTGAGATGAAGGGCATAGAGCATTTGAATGTCATCAGAGTAGTACAAGGAAGAAGATAGAGAACAATGGAAGAACAGCCTACGTAAAAGAAGAACTGATTGGATCCCCTAGTTCATTTGGAAAAACTAAGAAAGGAGAATCAGTAGTCATGAGATAAAGACTATTTCAAGTAGAGACAAATGAAGAACCACCACACAGGAAAATTTTGTTTCGAAAAAGATGCAAATCAAGAGGTAAATGTTGTAAAGTTGTGATTGATAGTGGTAGTTCAGATAATTTGGTTTCAGAAAAGATGGTGACTAAGCTGAAGTTGGAGAGATCAAAACACACTAAGCCATATCAGATAGCATGGATTCAGGATGATCATAAGGTATTGGTGAGTGAACAATGTTTGGTCAAATTTCATATTGGATCCTATCATGATGAATTATTCTGTGATATTATGCCTATGGATGCATGTCATATATTGTTGGGTAGACCATGGCAGTATGATAGGAAAGCGATACATAATTGGAGAAAGAATACATATACTATAACATCTAATGGAAAGAGAATTACTCTAATTCCTTTTGAAGATGAACCTAAGGGTGATGTATGTGGGAATGCTAGAATCTATTTTGTAGATGGAAAAAAGTTTCTGGATGGTTTGAGACATTAGAATATGTGTTATTCTTTGATTCCTAAGAAGCTTGGAACCCTAAAGATAGAGAATGAAGAATGATAGCAAGAGGAGATAACTGAATTACTAACAGAGTATGGAGACATCATATTAGATAATGTACCTAAATGATTGCCACCTATTAGAAGTATCAGTCATCACATGGATCTTATACTTGGAGCTAGTTTGCCTAACAAAGCAGCACATAAAATGCCACCAGTAGGGAATGCAGAATTGAATAGTCAAATGTAAAAGTTGTTGAGGAAAGCTTTGATCAGATAAATTTTGAGTCCTTGTGTAGTACCTATAGTGTTAGCACCTAAGAAGGATGGAGAATGGAAAATGTGTATAGACTCTAGAGCAATCAACAAGATCACATTTAAGTATAGATTCCCTTTGCATAGGATGGATGCTATTATGGATTGTTTGGGTGGAGAAAAATATTTTACAAAGATAGACTTGAAGAGTGGATACCATCAGATCAGAATCATAGAAGGAAATGAATGGTAGACTACTTTTAATATAATTGAAGGACTGTATGAATGGCTAGTGATGCCTTTTGGATTGACAAATGCACCGAGTAATTTCATGGTGTTGATGAATGAAGTTTTGAAGAAATTATTGGGTAAGTTTGTTATTGTGTATCTGGATGATATTCTAATATTTAGCAAGACAAAGGAAGAACAATTCCAGCACCTTATACAAGTATTGCGGAGACTGAGAGAAGAGAAATTGCTTATAAACATCAAGAAATGTAGCTTTGCGAAGGAAGAACTAGTATACTTGGGATTTGTGATTTCTGTGGAAGGATTGAAGATGGACCCTAAGAAAGTAAGAGCTACTATTGGGTGGCCTACACCTCAGAGCATTGGAGAAGTCAAATCATTTCATGGATTAGCTAGTTTCTATTGGAAGTTCATCAAAAAATTTAGTTCAATATGTAACCCTATGACAGAGACAATGAGAGGCTTCAGAAAGGACTTTAAGTGGACATTGGGAGAAGATAAAAGTTTTGAATTGTTGAAGCAGAAAGTGATAGAACAACCTTTGTTGGCATTACCAGATTTCAATAAGGTATTTCAAGTAGATTGTGATGCAAGTGGAAATGCAATAGGAGTAGTGTTAAGTCAAGAAGGTAGACATGTAGCATATTTCAGTGAGAAGTTGAATGATGCAATGAGAAGATATTCAGTTTAGGATCAAGAGTTCTATGCCATAATTCAAGCTTTAAAGAAGTGGAGACATTACTTGTTGCTTAAGAAGTTTGTGTTGTATACAAATCATCAAGCATTGCAATACCTGAATAGTGGTGGATTGGTAGAACATTTTGGAATTGACAAGATAGTGGCTCTAGTAAGTGAAAATTACTTTTGGCCTCAGATGTATAAGGATGTAAGGAAATTTATGTAGAGCTATAGAATATGTCAAGTAGTAAAAGGAAGTAGTCATTATACTCTACTGTATAAACCTTTGAAGGTAACGAAGAGACCTTGGGAAGACATAAGTATGGATTTCATTTTATGATTGCTGAAGACACATAGAGGACATGATTCTATATTTGTAGTGGTGGATAAATTTTCAAATATGGCACATTTCATACCTTGTAAGAAGACAACTAATGCAGTGCATGTAGCTGACAAATTTTTCAAGGAGATTGTGAGATTGCATGGATTGCCTAAGAGCATAAGTTTAGGCAAAGATACCAGACTCAATGGATACTTTTGGAGGACACTTTGGAGGAAGATGAAGGTAGATTTGATGTTTATTTCAGCATTTCATCCACAGACTGATGGACAAATAGATGTAGTGAATAGGAGTTTGGGAAACCTTTTGAGATGTTTGGTTGGAGAGAAGATAGGAAATTGGGATTTGATCCTTTCACAAGCAGAGTTTGCGTACAATAATTCAATGAATAGGAATACTAGAAGAACACCTTTTGAGATTGCAACTGGAAGTAACCCTAGAGGAGTAGCAGAGTTAAGAGATATTAGCATGGAAGATAAGAGAACTATAGAAATAGAAGAATTTACAAATCATGTAGAGACAGTACATAATTAGGTTAAAAAGCATTTGGAGGAAATGAACAGTAAGTATAAGGAACATACAAATGAGAAGAGAAGACATAAAGAGTTTGAATGTTAGGAAATTGTGTTTAACCCTTCTCTTTACTTTGTTAGTATATTGTTGTTGGATTCATATGCTTCGTAAGTTGTCCCATGAGTATATTGTATTATCCCACATTCATAGGGAGTAATAGTTGTTTAGATTAGACTTAGTATATAAGTACATGTTGAGGCCAATGAAGGCATCCATGACTTTATTGTATTGAGCTTGCTCAAAGGAGGTTACCCCCTTGAAGTAGCCTGCGATTAATAAATTCCTTCTGTGTTCTGCTATTTCTGTTATTTCATACATTTTTCATTATATTGTTGCAGGAGGTTCCTCTCATCTAGTATCAGAGCACTTTCTATGGCTTGCTGGGTGAAATTTCTGCCAAATTTCTTTTTTCTTTGCATCTGTATTGTTCATTTCAATTGCAAGTTCAGATCAGGGAATAATCCCTATCCACTTAACTGTGGGAAGTGCCTGGGCATAACCCTAAAACTCATTGTGAGGAGTACCACAGGAACCCTGAAGTAGCTAGCCCATTGAGAGGACCTGCTAGTGAAAAGGGCAATGACCCCTACCTGATTGACTAGTTCCCACTCATGAGGTAAACCAAGAGCTTTCATTTATGGCAAAGAGGTTATCAATATTACCTAAGCTATGGAGTGAGGGGTACTGCCCCAATACAAAAGCCATTAGATAGTATTGGTAGTCGAGTGAATCCACTGAACCTTTAGGAAGCCGAACATACTTGGGGTTCATATATATTGCCAGCTGATAAACTACAGATTGCATCTGTCCAGAGCCGTTGTAGATCATTTCCAAAAAAAGAAAAATCCTTGACCTTTTCCTTTTGTTCTTATCTGCACAAATATGTATATGTGAAGTCAAGGTCAACTAGTGTCCAAGTGGTAAACTTATAGCTTCTATAAAACTTAGGAGAGTTATAATATTCCTACATGATTATTGTTGTTAGGTGGAATGTTTGTAATTGACTACTTCACAAGGAAAGTCTAAATTACATGAGTAAATTGTCATTTTTAGTTGACACATTGCTTGCTTTAACATATGGATTTAAGTATTTAATGAATGGCCTTTATCTAAGTTTTAATAAACTTCTTGAAGGTTGCACTCATGTGTAATGACAAATTAAACTTAGGAGAGGTGTCTAATATTGAGATTGGGATTGTCAATTTGAAGAGCTCCTTTCAGTATAAATTTCATTTTGGGATGACCTTCATAGAAAGGAGGGGACATATATGTTGTAGGTTCAATAATGAATTTATCAAACTAGCTTTAATGTTTAAATTAGGGTGTTAGGTCTACGATTAGGTGATGTCTTGGATGAGGATTTTGATTGGATGTGGATGGAGTTTGATTTATATATAGGATGATGTCCATGAAATTGGATTGAAATAATGGATTAAAATGTGGATTATGATGTGGATTAAATAGATCTAACAAACGGATTAGTATAGTGGATTTTGACGTGGATTATGGGTGACAAATGGATGAGAGATTCTTAGGATAAGGATGAATGATAGGATTGGATGAGGAATATGTATTAGATTTAGGTTTTGGTTTTTCTATTTTGTACATATAACTCTTTTACACAAAGGGAGAGACAAGAAAAACAACCTATACTACTCGGGTGGGAGTGTTTGATTTGTGAACTCACCAATATGCTAGTCATGTTCATATATAGTGTCAGCCCAATGTTTCAGAGCACTAGGTATGGAGAATTGGGATTGTACCCATAGCCCAATATCCTATTTCCAAGAATGTGTGTGATGAGTAACTTCTTTGGGCTAACTGTTTACCAGTGCATCATAGGTTACAAATGGCCGATGGCTTCCTAATCTAGATTTAAACAAGGCTCAATTAAGGGAGTCCTTGATATACCTTGTGGTACATGATGCCCAAATAATTGATACAAGGGTGCTATCTGAGGCCTAGGTATTGGTGGGATGAAACCAACTCACTTCACGGTGTACTTAAAACACACAACCGCTTCACCAAAAAATGATCTAGCTCCTCCTTGGAATTTATATAGCCCACCAGAACACATGGTTTGGCCAAGCACTTGGTGATGAAATCCAAGTCACTTAAACAAATAAAAAATAAAAAATAAAAATCCACACCATTTTTTATTTCTAAAATCATCTAATGATGCGAGGAAAGAGCATATGTCGAAATGGACTTGAGAAATTCACATAAGCAAACATGGATGATGTGGATCTAAGATTGTTAATTTTACTTTTAAGTTTATTTTTTGTTAATTTGTATCGCATATTTTTTCTTATTAATCTAGGAGTCTTTTTGTATAGTATTTATAAATCTTTATAAACCCTAATTAACAAAAATTAATCAAACCCTAACTAAAATGTATCAATAAAACCCTAATTAAAAATCAATAATTATTGTGAGGGTAAAATGTGGATTAATCAATAAAAATAATAAACTCAAACATCAATAGAATATGAAGGAGAAAAGGAGATTTAAATAACAAAACAAATGATACTTACAACCTTTTACCTTTCATCTTCCATTGTTCGCCTTTTCTGTCTTGATCTTGATGGAGATGAATATGGCCCTCAGGAAGCTTACTTCCTTGCTTCAAAGTCCTCAAGATGACAAGATGAAGTTGGATATGATACTTTGTGTGATTGAAGATGAGCTTCAACACACTATTGATGGATGATAGATGATATGGAGATGGGGGTGCCAAAGGCATGCTTGTGTTTTTGCAGCATAAGTTTACTCAAATGATGGATATGAAATGAAGAAGAAGAGGGTTGTATTTATAGAAATATGTGAGAGTAGATCAACGGTTGAGAAGAAATACGAAGATCAAAGGTTGAGAATGGTTGAGGAATGTGCGTGAATAGAAAGAGGACAAGTGTCCAAGCTCCATCATGTAACAGGGGAGTTAACAAAATTGATTGAATAGTTAACAAAATAAACCAACCAGTTAAGTGAATTGATTGGGGAGTTTGACTAAATTGATTAATTAGTTAATAGATTTGATTGATGAGTTAACTAATTTAGATTGGAGGATAAATAGGAAATGTGGGTGAGGCAATATTAGCTAATTAAATATTTAAAATATTTAATTACATGTGCAACATGGTGAGGTGGAAAATGTGAGGTGGAAAGATGAGGTGGATTGATGAGGTGGAATTATGAAATTAGGACTTAGGATAGAGGGATTTAGGATTAATTAAATAATTTAGGATTATTTAATTATGTGAGACATTAGAAGAATCTAGGGAATTTAATTAAATAAATTTATTTTATTTAATTATGGGATAATGAACCAATCAAATAAACTTAGAATATTTAATTGACAGAGGAAAATAAGAATTAAGATAACTATTAAAATATTTACTTAATTTGACATGAGCCAATTTTAGGTGTATACATTTTGCCCCTCTTTGAAGCAATGTGTTTTATCATGTTGTTTCAAAGAACAAGAAATTTTCTAACAATGGTACATGCCCCAGTTTGCACCTCTACAAGTTTGATGACAGGATGCCCCCTTGGGAGATTGGACGGGAAGAAGGCAGAAGGGTGTGATATAGACAATCTCACGAAGAAGAAGGTTAGGTTTTCAAAGAAAATGGGTGAAGAAAGAGCCGGATGATGTGTGAAGCAAGATAGAATGATAACACACACAAGCAAGTTTAGCAAGTATGCACAAATGATACAAGAACAAATAAGGTATTGCCCCTGTCAAGTTGTAAACCACCTGATTGATTGATAACAATATACGACAGTGTTGTCATGGCGGGGAATGATATTCCCTAGAGAAACATGAAGGATAATGTCTGGTTTCAGGAAATGAAACATGCCATGTAAGACGCATGTATTGGTTTGATTTCGACAATGTTACATCCTGTATAAGACAAATGTTTGATTATAATTGATCGAGTTGGTTTACGACCAGACAAGGATCAAGACCACTGAGGGCACTTGGATAATTTGACAAGATTGACTTTGATTTGATTGGTATGGATTAAGGATAGACTTGCATTTCAATCATTGTTCAGATTGACTAGACAAGGATGGAAGATATGATGATAGATAGAAATTTGATTGATAGAAGAATGACTCGATAGAAGAAATCACAAGTTTTTCTTTGTAAACATTGATACGCTACATAGAATTTTATTACATTGGATATGGATATGGATATGGATACGGACATGGATATGAAATGCAATTGGATACGTTATGGATATGGATATTTGTCATCATTAGAGCACAAGTACTTTTCTTTCATCATTGGGCACTTTGTGGTATTTTTCTCTATTTGAAATGTTGTAAGAGAATACAAGCATCTAGGTATAAGTAGACCAAGATGACATGAGTATTCCTTACATGGATTTTGTTATAGCAAGTTGATACAAGCATCTAGTCAAAATTGAATCTAGATGACCTGAGTACTTCTTGCGTTTCAACAAACAAGGATTGCCCTTTTTCATGTTTCAAACCTTGGAGTCCTTGATGATCTTTTTGCTAATCATGTCATTAGACAAAAGTCGTTACATTACTAAAGTTTAGTCCACAAGTAGCAGACAAAGAAAAGATTATGCCCCCATCATAGCATCTCTAGGTTTTGGCATCCTTGAGTAGCATAGGAAGACATAATGGCAAAAATCCAAGACTTTGTAAGTTAACCTATTCACAGAACATTCTTGCATTAGATGTGTCTTTTTGCCATAATTGATATAGAATTAGTTTGAGTGTTTCGGTACGGTGTTCTGCTTTGGACAGGTTGATGCTTTGGGTCAAGATTTTTGCTTTGGGAAGCTTGTTTTGCTGCGCATGCTTGGCCTGGTGAAAGGATAGATGGACAGACGGATAGACAGACAGACGGAAAGACATGGGATGGACAGGAAGCAGAGCCTTAATGCTAGATACTGGTGACAAGAAAACACCAAGGATAGGAAGATGGATGGGAGATAAAGAATAGAACGGGTAGGTATGAGGATGCGCAATAGTGGATAGAAGGAAACAAGGATGTGATCTCCAAGGACTATGTCACATAAGTATAACATGCCCCATTGTAGGTAGAGTACGTAGGATTTTTCATGACAATGCTAATGACGATAGGAGGATGAGAGGATAATGAAGGATTTGCATGGTTTGGAGGGATAAGGTATGCCAAGAGACATCTAAAACATTTGTCAACATTGTGCCCCCAATCTTTATCAAGACCAAAGAATAGAGCAAAGGAAGATTGGATGGATAGATGGGACAGTATAGGTTTGTAATGGATAGAGGATAGGATAGGAAATGGTATGAAAGGAAACTGGTAGGAGAAAAGTAATATGCCAATGAGACAAGGTGCCCCCAAGTGTAGGTGACATAGAAGATCAACTTACACATAACGCCTGTTTGCCAGGTTTTCATCATGGTGCTCATCCAAGTCGCCTGTTTGCCAAGTTTTCACCATTGGACGAAGAGATTTTTCTTTACTTTTTTTTCAGATTTTTTTTTTTAACAGTTTGGATAGGAGAAGGTGCATATGGAAGGGAGAGACTTTAGTATCTAGTTCCCTGAAGGTGATAGTCCCACTTAGAGATGCATGTCATATTGACCATGTCAAGTGTTCTCATAGATATTGATAGGGGATTGCATGACAGTGAGACGAAGAAGGTAGATAGCAGATTATGGAAGATGTGATATTCAGATGATGATGTGGAATATAGAGGGAAGGCTTATACAAAAGCATGGACCATGGGAATCGGATGGGGAAGATATGTAGGATAATAGTGGAAGGAAGGGAAGATGGAGGTATATGAAAATGTTTGTGGGATGGAAGGGAATCATGACCAACGGTTGTACATACCATGATAGACATTGAAGCTAGTGATGGGAAAGTAGTCTAGGAAGCAATGGAGACTTTTGCTTGTGGATGAATGACTTAGGCATGTAGGGATCCCCATAGACTGAATATTTTGCTGATTTTTGTTTGCCATATGGGATGGAAGAATTTGAGACTTTTGGATGGAATGTGATTTTTGGATGGAAAAGGAGAAAGTGGATGGTTGGGATTCGTGAGAGGTGGATGCCTCATTTGACTTGAGGGCTTTTTTCTTAGGTACCGAAACCATTTTCCTTTTAAATTTTACCTGTGAAGGTATGGGCTTGGGTATATGTAGCTTTTGTGAAACTTCAGAGGTAATCATTTGTTGGATGCAAACCCACACTTTTTTCAGTTTGACATATATGTGTGTGGGTGCATGCAGCTCTGAAGAAGCATGTTTCTTTGATTCTTGGCTTTTGTATCCCAGGTCATGAGGACTCTTAGGATTTTTGATTTGATAGGTAGAGGTATCCAAATGTTTTCCTTTGAAATCTTTTGGGATGGCGGAAATAGAGTTGGTGGAAGCTATTTGCTTAGACAACATGTTTGGATTGTTAGAAGATTCATAGATGGTTGAATAAGGTGTTGGAAGAAGTGGTGGTAAAATGTATGAAGGGATATTAGGAGTTGGAAGTAGCAGAGGTAGATTGGATGGTGGAAGGTGTATGGTCACATGATTTTAGGGTGTGTATGATAAGGGAGGTGGGATGGCGACATATGTTTCGGGGATATGATAGTTTTTGCGATGGAAAGTGGTGAATTTAGGAGGCATGGAGGAAATACCAACATATTGAGTTTGTTCACCTTGGGGTATGTATCCAAGGCCATATGAAGGAGGAGGAACATTGACATGGATGGGCTCCAAAATACCTTGTTCGTGAAGGCCTAAGCCTTTACCTTGATAGTTCATATGTTGGAGTATGCGGTGGACAACGGGATTATGTGTAGGTGGAACATTAGACACAAGTTCCTTATTGGATGGAGAAGATGAGATAGAGGATAATGGTTGTTGGTGTTCTAAGGAGGAACACTCATGAATGAAGGCAGTAAGACCAAGAATATATGGTGGGGGATTTGGAGCATGATCGATAACAGATGGTGGAGGAGTATTACTAGTTTGATCTTCTATGATTGCTTGGGAGGCAAGTGTCTCATCAAGGGAAGTGGAAGTTGGTAGATCTTGGGTAGGACTAGATGGGGTTATAGGTTCACGACCATGGAACGCATAAAGTGGGCTAAGAGGATCATCATGGTCTGTTTGATCGTAGATATGCTCTTCATCATAGATGGGATCTTGAACATAGATAGGATTTAGCATGATGGGATTAATGTTCTCTTGTATAGGTTCTTCATCAGTGATAATATCTTGATCATAGAAAAGACATAGGTTATGGAAGGGCTGAAATTGGATCTCTAGCTCTTGCATAGGAACAAGTTGCTCATGGAAAAGATATAGGTTATGCATGGTTGGAAATTAGATCTCTTGCTCATGTATATGTGTAGGATCATTGAAAAGATAAAGGTTATGCAGGGGTCGGATGGGAGTGCTTTGATCTTGGTTTAGACAAGGGGTTGATGTTTCCACATGCTCTAAAGTGTGCTCTTGACATAACTCATGGGTTGTTTGAGATGAAGTTGAGGTAGAAGACTCTTGGATAAGCTCTTGGTCAACAACATGAAGGTGTGATGGACCTTGACTTTGGTGCATGGTAGAAGGCTCTTTGATAAGCTTAAGGAATTGAGGATCACATGAAGGGGTTGTAGGATTTGACATGTTATTGGAAGCATCTTTTGTAAGGTCAAGGACTAGAATTTGGGGACATGGTTGATTCTCTACTAGTAGCCCTTGGATCACATCCTTCATAGGTATATGGGTAGATGAATGAGGAGATTTCACTTTCTCCCTAGCTTTTTTTTGGTTGTATAAATCTGGAAAATATTTTTTCCAAAACTTATCGAAGGCTTCTTTGGTTGCCCATTTAGAGCTTGGGGAGCTCAATGGCAGTGTTGGTGTAAGACTGGTATGCCTTAGGATATGGGTCTTAGCAGATGGTGAAGGAGGACTAGTAGATAGAGGGGTATATGGTTTCCAACTTGAGATGGTGCTTGCCTTGTCATGAGCATCATTAAAATGGGAAAAGAATGTATGAGTTTGGGGTGAGGCGTAGCAAGTACTGGCACATTCAGCTTGTAAGATTGCCATTTCTTGTTGTAAGACTTGGATTTGTTGAGAAATTTGTATACAATCTTGTGGTGAGGGACCTAAGTTTATTTGCAATTACAGATATTGGAGTTTTTGACCAATATATTCTAACTGGTTCGCCACTGACACAAGACCAAAAAAGCTTACTGGTTTCGATGCGTAGCAGTAAATGTGCCGTAACAGAGTGCAAATACGCCACAAGTCGAGACAAATGCACCAATCTGGTAATTTTTTGAATGCGTTGCAAAAGGTTTCAAATGTGCTGAAAGTCATAGTAGATGCATTGTAGGTCGTTTCAAATGCGCAATTCTAGTTTTTTTGCTTGGTGTTTTGCAAAATTTTGTAAGATTTTTCTATTTTTTTTTTTGGTTTGAAAACTTGGTGTTTTTGAGAATTCTGATTTTCAATTATGGCAAAGACACAACAAACACATAGAAGTTTTCATGATTTTATCTTTTGTTATTTGTTTTGTATTTTTAGACTTTTTGACTCAAAAACAAGTACACCCTAGGCTGGATAGGACAATATTTGTTGAATCCTCTAGCTGTGCAAATTTAAAGCATGTAGCTCCAGGATCTGGTAGCACCGACTCCCCTCCACAACACTCACTTCTCATGCATACCAGATCCAGGTTTCCTTAGGCTCGTACCCCCACCGAACCATAGGATTATCCCTACTACCTCTACTAAGAATCACATGAATCGAGGCCGCTTCAAGGGCTCTACCCTTTGCATCAACAAATAGGTGTTTTTGGCTTACTAAACAATTGGTTTGTAGTCAAGGCAACTGTTCGAGTGGTTACATGTGTAGCGGCACTACTCTCTATTATGGAGTCTCCCAGCCTCAAAGGGTTACACCTTAGAGGGTTTTGGGGGAGGCTAGCCATCAGTGTAACACAGCAACACTTGTTGCAAGAGGTTTTAACCTCAAGCACATTTATTTTAAGTCGATTGGTAGGGCTTGGCTTTAGCCTGTTTCCACTCAGAGTCATTCCCACTTGGACAGGCATGCATCCAAGTGCAGGCCCCTCTATAGGTTAAACAATTGGAATAACAAGTCTAGTGTTCTGGTCACCTAGTAAAGGGGAGAGCATAAGCCTATTATCATTTGATAAACACAGAAGACACTAATTAATCCAAATCTAGTTAAAAGTAGAAAAACTAAATGGGCTATTCTACTTGTGTACTCACGTGGTTGTTAATTTTGAAGTGGTTAAAAAGATAGCAATGATCTAACTAAAGAAGATAGCAATATTCAGATATAGCAATGGTTCAATTACTCTCTTCCTAGTTATGGACTACGTGAAATTTGCATGTATGCATTTTTACTTTCCTAATTAGAGTTAGATTAAAATTGTATGCAAGTTGCATGAACAATGGGTTACTCCTTCCTAATTAGAACTAGATGAAAATTGTATGTAAGTTGCATGAACAATAGGTTACTCCTTACTAATTAGAACTAGATGAGAATTGTATGCAAGTTGCATGAACAATGAGTTACTCCTTCCTAATTAGAACTAGATGAGAATTGTATGCAAGTTGCATGAGAATGCCTAAATCAGTCCTATTCAACACTTAGTGAAAAATGATTATCTTTAGTGGACGTTTTGCACCAAACTAGATTAGTAGTCTCTTGATATCCACCTGTAGTCCACAAAAACAAAAATTGAATCAAGAAGTTTGTAAACCAAATGGTTAGGTGAAAAACACATAATCTAGAAAATTTCATGAAAATTGATAGCAAAATAGATATGAAAATTAGAATCTACTTGAAATTCTATGCTACTTTAAAAAAACATTCATGAAAATTCGTCAAAAAATGCCAAAGTTATGGTTGTTTGAAGTTTGCAAGATAAAGTTGACTTTGATTGATAATACCTGATAATTTTGACCCAGTGGGTTGAAGATACCTATACCATTGTGAAGTTCTCGAAGTCAGCTTTTCAACGACTATAAATTTGCAAAAAATTGATACTCCTACAAAAAGTTATGCTAAAAAGAAAACAAATGCCTATTTGCACAATTGGAAGACAAAACACAAACCCTTGATGGTTAATTAACTGCTAATTGTTTGCAAAAGTTGGTCACATGTATAGGCGAGTTGGTTGTAGTCAAGTTTAATGTTAAGGTCTAAATAGGACCCTAGTTTTCCATGTGACCAGGGGTTGAGGGCCCAAAAAAAATTTTAAAAATAAAAAAAATTAAAATTAAAACTGAAAATTTTAACCTAAAACTAAAGTGAAAATTAGGGTTTTTTTTTCTTATTCTTATTATTATTTTATGTTAGACTTTCTGCATTAACATAAAATGTTATTGTTTGTTTTTTTTTTGGTTTGTTTAGGTAGGTTTGGGTGTTGTAGGCGGGCGGAGGTTGAGAGGAGGCGGGTCTGCAGACAGAGGGGGTCGGGCGGTAGTGGCGGGCAGAGGTGGAGGCAGGGTGGAGGGATCAGGAGAGGCGACGGCATGGAGCAGAGAGAGGAAGGGATGGGCGGAAGGGGGTTTGTAGACATTTAGGGGGACGAGGGGTGGCGCAGGGGGGTGGGGGGTGTAACAGGGTTGGGGATTGGGGGGATGGGACTGGGGTAGGCACAGGGGGCAGAGGTAGGGTTTAGAGGGTGTCGGGAGGGGGGAATGGGGGATGGGGAGGGTTGCCGGGGTGCTGGGGAGGGAAAGGAAGGGGTGTGTGTAGGGGCTTCAGCCCTTGCCAAAAATTAATTTTTTTTTTAATTTTATTTTTTTGTTTTAAATTTTCTTCTATTTTTTTTTTCTAAATTTCTCTAATAAAATAAAATAAGATCTTAAAAAAAAAAGGTATTGTGTATTTTTTTTAACTTGTTTTATGTCTTTTTTTTTTTTTTACTGTGCTTTGTTAAAAATAAAACTAATCTAAAAACAAAAAATGACTGAGTTTTTTTTTATCTGAAAACAAAAAATGACTTTTTTTTTATTTTTTATTTTTTTTATTTTGTTTGCTGTTTTTTTTATTTTTACAAAAATACGTTGAAAAGTAAAAAAAATTCAAAAAATTTCAAGTAACAAAAACTAGACAAATTATATGTTATTTCTTACCTCCGAGGCCTTATGGACTCAATGGTAAGCTCAGTTGTGCGTAAGAGGCCATTTGTGAATGTCGATTCTTGAATTTTATCTGAAACACACCTGAATCTACAACAAAAAAACTTCTAAAACGAACACTCACAAACAAGATGGGTCAGATCATGGTGGGCACCAGAATGTGAGGGTAAAATGTGGATTAATCAATAACAATAATAAACTCAAAAATTAATAGAATATGAAGGAGAAAAGGAGATTTAAATAACAAAACAAATGATACTTACAACCTTTTACCTTTCGTCTTCCATTGTTCACCTTTTCTGTCTTGATCTTGGTGGAGATGAATATGACCCTCAAGAAGCTTGCTTCCTTGCTTCGAAGTCCTCAAGATGACAAGATGAAGTTGGCTATGATACTTTTTGTAATTCAAGATAAGCTTCAACACACTATTGATGGATGATAGATGATATGGAGATGGGGATGCCAAAGGCGCGCTTGTGTTTTTGCAGCATAAGTTTACTCAAACGATGGATATGAAATGAAGAAGAAGAGGGTTGCATTTATAGAAATATGTGAGAGCAGATCAATGGTTGAGAAGAAATATGAAGATCAAAGGTTGAGAATGGTTGAGGGATGTGTGCGAATAGAAAGAGGACAAGTGTCCAAGCTCCATCATATAACAGGGGAGTTAACAAAATTGATTGAATAGTTAACAGAATAAACCAACCAGTTAAGTGAATTGATTGGGGAGTTTGATTGAATTGATTAATTAGTTAACAAATTTGATTGATGAGTTAACTAATTTAGATTGGAGGATAAATAGGACATGTGGGTGAGGGAATATTAGCTAATTAAATATTTAAAATATTTAATTACATTTGCAACATGGTGAGGTTGAAAAGGTGAGGTAGAAAGATGAGGTGGATTGATGAGGTGGAATTATGAAATTAGGACTTAGGATAGAGGGATTTAGGATTAATTAAATAATTTAGGATTATTTAATTATGTGAGACATTAGAAGAATTTAGAGAATTTAATTAAATAAATTTATTTTATTTAATTATGGGATATGAACCAATCAAATAAACTTAGAATATTTATTTAATTGACAGAACAAAATAAGAATTAAGATAAATATTAAAATATTTACTTAATTCGGCATGAGCCAATTTTAGGTGTATACAAATATAAACCCTAATTTTAAAAAAATTATCAAACCCTACTTTAAAAAGTTCAATCAAACCCTAATTTAAAAAATAAATCAAACCCTATTTTAAACAAATCAATTAAACCCTAATTAAAAAATTAAATTAAATGCTAAAGTAAACAATATCATTTAACAAAAATCACATTACAATAATAAAATTACACTAATTCTTATTATTGTTTTCAAAAAATTTACCTATTAATGTTTACATTTTACTATACTACGTCTATA
The DNA here is from genome assembly GCA_027924645.1 of Cunninghamia lanceolata. Taxonomy (NCBI): domain Eukaryota; kingdom Viridiplantae; phylum Streptophyta; class Pinopsida; order Cupressales; family Cupressaceae; genus Cunninghamia; species Cunninghamia lanceolata. Next base: position 14,537,120 of record BSBN01000892.1, read on the forward strand.
TTATTTTTTAATTCAGCTGTTACACTATACAAGATCTTGTACCAAAAAATAATTACTTTAAAAAATTTATAATATAAAATAGATTCAGTTGGAAACTTATCATTCAATAAGCTCTCACTCCTATAAACTCCACTCCAAACAGTTACACCTGGAACCTTACGAGGAAGAAATGTACCACCTGGTAAAGTTCCCAGCATAACTGTTTATGTGGCATCTTAGGTGGCAATCCAACCCCCTTCCCCACAATTTTCAAAAGGTTTCATATTCTACCACAAATTTCTCCCATTAAAATACTTTTTTTAAAAATTGACGAATACCCTTTTGTAGTGCTCAGAACGCAGATTGTAGAAAAAAAAATTCATATTTTGATTAATTTTATTATATATTTTTATATTTATTGTAAATAGGTTTTTCACGTTGAACATGAAACTAATTAGAAATTAAAAATAAATAGGAAAAACATATTAAAAAAAATTGAAAAATATATGGTTCACTAAAGGAGGGAATCAATCCTCTCCAAGAGTGTGTTTTTTTAAATTATATTATGTATCAAAGTTGATGTCCCATGGAAACTACTATGTGATGTAGGAGCATCCCTTATTGCAGAGAAATCTTGCATCAACCAAAACTATTTGCATTTCATTTTTTTTCTTTCATTTTCCAGTTTAGTATAGTTAGTTTAGTCAGTAGCAGTTTCTGTATTTTGGTCTACTTTCTACCACAGTATTGTTCTAGACCTTGCGGAGCTAGACTTAGCATCTAAACATCTTCATTCACATCATATCCAATTTTTAGATCATTTGGATCAGTTTCTGGAAAGATGTCACTATCAGAAGATCGATTGTTTTCTTAGAACATGGCATCCTGACATTCTCAAACAATCAGCCAAAGGAGAAGACCTACAGAGTAGTTCCTCTACCTGTGGAGCTTAACAACACATCATTCAAGGAACTTTGGATTGTGGCCAATCTTCCCTGAAATCCGCACTCTATTTCATTCAATTGCGGAGGATTTCCATATGATTAGGTCTAACCTACCCGTGTACACATGTTACACCTCTTCATTGGAGTTTGTTACCTTCCTTGGCTGACGTGGAGGAATCTTATGATCTAGAAATGATATATAATCATGTCACAGATGCCTAGGAAAATAAATCACAATTGATAGATAATTCCTAAGTTTAATTTTGTTGTGAAAGCGCCTTCAAGCTGTATCTTGCACATGTGTTGTAGCTGGAGAATCAGGCCTGTGAGCCCCAATTTCTAAGCCCGTATATTGCCAGTATGTTTGTATTTTATAGCTATGATATACTAAATCACTAAATCTACATTTGTGTTCTCTAATTGAGTTGCTTCCATTGTGTTTACTCTTGCTGCACAGTCTGGAATATTCACTTTGTGGACCTTCCTAACCATGACTGCACCAAGTGGTATCAAAGCAAAGTTTGAATCTGTTGGGAGCAAAATTTGTGAACGCACTCTGTAAGATCCTATTGTGGATGGATCGTTGAATCCAAGTTAGCCTACTTATGTTGTCAATTGATCGCTGATTGTGAGGCAGTTGTCACCCTGTAGCTAGATCACCGAATTTGAGGGAGTTTACCTTTGATCCTAGGAAGAGATGCCATCGAGGAGAATGCCTGCTATTGGTACTATGGTTGGAAGAATGGATCAGTTGATGCAGATGATGAGGACTATCCAAGTTCGATTGGATGCTTTTGAAGAAGATCAAACAAGACAACTTACACTTCAAACTAATGTTGAAAGTGATGATGAAGAATTTCAATCCGCTGATCAAAATGAAGAAACCATAGATGAAGAAGAAGAATTAGATCAAGTAAAGATGTTGAGATCTATTTCAAAGACTGGAAAGAGACCTAGAGTTGATATGCCAAACTATACTAGTAACTTGAATATTGAAGAGTTGATTGATCTGATAAATGGCCTAGAAGAATACTTTGAATATGAAGAAATTGAAGATCTAGAGGTGGGATTTGCAAAGACTAAATTGAAAGGACATGATTCTATTTGGTGGAAAGAGGCACAATTGGATATAAACAGAAGAGGAAAATAAAAGATTAGAAAATGGGATAGGATGGTGACAAAGTTGAAGAATCAGTTTATACCTATTGACTATGAGGTGGAGTTGTTGAAGAGGTTGTAAAACTTGAGACAAAAGGAGAAATCTTTGGAGTATACTAAAAAAATTCATAGGATAAACATAAGGACATGACATAGTGAAGTAAGCAAAGATAAAGTGGCAAGATACATTAATGGACTGAGATTGAATATTCAAGAAGAGCTAAGTTTGGTTAAGATGACAACACTAGAAGAAGCATATCAGTTTTCCCTAAAGGTGGAAGAATAGTTGAACAAGAAGTATCAATAGAGACAGAGGGGAAGAGGAGGTGAATTTCAGAGAGGTATAACATTTTCCAAAGGAGAAAGATCATATGCAGAGCAGAATAAGCATGATAGTCCATTCAAGGAGAAAGATAGAGATAACAATGCATACCGAAGAGATGATAGAACTTTCTATCGGAGAGAAAATCATAATGCTTACTAGAATGAAGGATACAGAAGAGAAGAGAGGGGAACTGAAAGGATAACATTCAAAGGAACATGTTTTATGTGTGAAGATGAAGGACATAGAGCATTTGAATGTCATTAGGGTAGTTAAAGCAAGAAGATAGATAACAGTGGAAGAGGAGCCTATGTAAAAGAAGAACGGATTGGATCCCGTAGTTCAGTTGGAAAACCTAACAAAGGATAATAAATAGTCATGAGGAGAACACTATTTAAAGAAAAGACAAATGGAGAACCACCACAGAGGAAAATTTTGTTTTGAAAAAGATGCAAATCAGGAGGTAAATGTTGTAAAGTTGTGATAAACAGTGGTAGTTTAGATAATTTGGCTTTCAGAGGAGATGGTAACTAACCTGAAGATGGAGAGATTGAAACACCTTAAGCCATATCAGATAGCATGGATTTAGGATGATCATAAGGTACTGGTGAGTGAACAATGTTTGGTGAAATTTCATATTGGATCCTATCATGATGAATTATTTTGTGATATTATGCCTACGGATGCATGTCATATATTGTTGGGTAGACCATGGTAGTATGATAGGAAAGCTATACATGATTGGAGAAGGAATACATATACCATAACATCTAATGGAAAGAGAATTACTCTGATTCCTTTGGAAGATGAAACTAAGGGTGATGTATATGGGAATGCTAGAATCTATTTGGTAGATGGAAAAACGTTTTTGGATGGTTTGAGACATTAGAATATGTGTTATTCTTTGATTCCTAAAAAGCTTGGAACCCTAAAGATAGCAAACAAGGAATGACAACTAATGGAGATAACTAAATTACTAACAGAATATGGAGACATCATATTAGATAATGTACCTAAAGGATACCCACCTGTTAGAAGTATTAGTCATCACATGGATCATATACTTGGAGCTAGTTTGCCTAACAAAGCAACACATAGAATGACACCAGCAGAGAATGCACAATTGAATAGTCAAATGGAAGAGTTGTGGAGGAAAGCTTTGATCAGAGAAAGTTTGAGTCCTTGTGCAGTACCTATAGTGTTAGCACCTAAGAAGGATGGAGAATGCAGAATGTGTACAGACTCTAGAGAAATCAACAAGATCACAATTAAGTATAGATTCCCTTTGCCTAGGATGGATGCTATTATGGATTGTTTGAGTGGAGAAAAATATTTTACGAAGATAGACTTGAAAAGTGGATAACATTAGATCAAAATCAGAGAACGAGATGAATGAAAGACTACTTTTAAGACAAATGAAAGACTGTATGAATGGCTAGTGATGCCTTTTGGATTGACAAATGCACTGAGTAATTCATGAGGTTGATGAATGAAGTTTTGAAGAAATTATTGGGTAAGTTTGTTATTGTGTATCTGGATGATATTCTAATATTTAGTAAGACAAAGGAAGAACATTCGCAGCACCTTATACAAGTATTGCAGAGACTAAGGGAAGAGAAATTGCTTATAAACATCAAGAAATGTAGCTTCATGAAGGAAGAATTGGTATACTTGGGATTTGTGATTTATGTGGAAGGATTGAAGATGGACCCTAAGAAAGTAAGAGCAATTGTTGAGTAGCCTACACCTTAGAGCATTGGAGAAGTCAAATCATTTCATGGATTAGCTAGTTTCTATTTGAAGTTCATCAGAAATTTCAGTTCAATATGTAACCCTATGACATAGACAATGAGAGGTTTCAGAAAGCACTTTAAGTGGACATCAGAAGCAGATAAAAGTTTTGAATTGTTGAAGCAGAAAGTGATAGAACAACCTTTGTTGGCATTACCGGATTTCAATAAGGTATTTCAAGTAGATTATGATGCAAGTGGAAATGCAATAGGAGTAGTGTAAAGTCAATAAGGTAGACATGTAGCATATTTTAGTGAGAAGTTGAATGATGCAATGAGAAGATATTCAGTTTACGATCAAGAGTTCTATGCAATAATTCAAGCCTTGAAGAAGTGGAGACATTACTTGTTGCCTAAGAAGTTTTTGTTGTATAGAGATCATTGAGCATTGCAATACCTGAATAGTGGTGGATTGGTAGGAAATTTTGGAATTGACAAGATAGTGGCTTTGGTAAGTGAAAATTACTTTTGGCCTCAGATGTATAAGGATGTAAGCAAATTTGTGCAGATTTATATTATATGTCAAGTAGCAAAAGGAAGTAGTCATTATACTCAATTGTATAAAGCTTTGAAGGTATCGAAGAGACCTTTAGAAGACACAAGTATGGATTTCATTTTACCATTGCCGAAGACACATAGACGACATGATTCTATATTTGTAGTGGTGGATAAATTTTCAAAGATGGCACATTTCATACCTTGTAAGAAGACAACTAATGGAGTGGATGTAGCTAACCAATTTTTCAAGGAGATTGTGAGATTGCATGGATTGCCCAAGAGCATAATGTCAGGCAGAGATACAAGACTCAATGGATACTTTTGGAGGACACTTTGGAGGAAGATGAAGGTAGATTTGATGTTTAGTTCAACATTTCATCCATAGACTGATGGATAGACAGATGTAGTGAATAGGAGTTTGGGAAACTTTTTGAGATGTTTGGTTGGAGAGAAGATAAGAAATTACGATTTGATCCTTTCACAAGTAGAGCTTTTCTACAATAATTGAGTGAATAGGAGTACTAGAAGAACACCTTTTGGGATTGTAACTGGAAGTAACCCTAGAGAAGTAGCAGAGTTAAGAGATATTAGCATGGAAGATAAGAGAACTATAGAAATAGAAGAATTTAGAGATCACATGGAGACAGTACATAATTAAGTTAAAAATCATTTGGAAGAAATGAACAGTAAGTATAAGGAACATGTAGATGAGAAAAGAAGACATAAAGAGTTTGATTGTTAGGAACCTGTGTTTAACCCTTCTCTTTACTTTCATAGTATATTGTTGTTGGATGCATATGCTTTGTAAGTCATCCCATGAGTATATTGTATTATCCCACATTCATGGGGAGTAATAGTTTTTTAGATTAGACTTAATATATAAGTACGTGTTGAGGCCAATGAAGGCATCCATGAGTTTATTATATTGAGCTTGCTCAAAGGAGGTTGCCCCCTTGAAGTGGCCTGTGATCAATAAATTCCATCTGTGTTCTGCTACTTTTGTTATTTCATACATTTTTCATTATATTGTTGCAAGCGGTTCCTCTCATCTGGTATCAAAGCACTTTCTTGGACTCACTGGGTGGAATTTCTGCCAAATTTTTTTCACAGTGGCCTCCAGGCACTATGAATATTGCTGTACTTTTTTCTTTGCATCTGTATTTGTTGGGATAAGGTGCCATTAACCTTGTAAATCCAATTATTGTATTATTCCATTTATTATTTGTAATTACCCATAAGGGATGTACAAGTTTCACCAGTGGTGGTAAAAATTATTGACTGTCCATGGTAATTACGGAGTTGGACAGTAAGTCCTGGAGTTACCAAAAGTAGTTACAGGATGTCATTTACTATGGTAAATGGTAATTGGTCAAAGTGGGGTGCACATGTGGAGGAATAATCTATTTTTAGTGTTATGACGCACGTCATAGATGTTGTAAGAGGGTGTAAGAGATTCTATGACAACTATAAGTTGTCATAAGAATCTATGACACTACTAATAGCATATGACGTGTCATAAGATGTTGTAAGTGGCTATTTTTGGTCCCAAGTCATTCAAGATTGCATGGAAACTTTTTCCCAAGTGTAGGATGCATGTATGACAACATATATGACCTTGTAAGAGCCTATTCTTGGCCATGGACGCCCAAGGTTGTATTGTTGACTCTTGACAAGTGTTATGGGCTTGTAAGAAGTCATTTAATGTCTTGAGGTTGTGTAAATTCTATATAAAACATAGCATAGTAGATGAGATAAATATAACAGTTTACAGGTACCTAGGTTCTGCTGCAGTGAAGGTTGGAGGATAGAGGAAATGAATGTATTTGTAATCTCCTTTTGTGAAGATAATACAACTTGGCCTCTTTTCTTGGTTGAGTTTTTTACCTGAAAGGGTTTTCTCCACATTAAACACTTGTGTTATGTGCTTCATTCTGCTTCTGGTATATTTATGTATTGTGGGTTTATGTTTTGTTACAATCTCCATTGTTAACACACACTTGAAAGATTGCTGAAATTTATTCGAATTAGATTTCCATTAAAGTAGTGTTGCTTTCATTTCTAACATTTGGTATCAGAGCCTGGCCAGCTTTGACTCTTGGGTGGTAGTGTGGAAGCTGTAGCTACAGTGGGAGATTTGGTTGCATTTGTTTTGCAGATCTGGTGTTGTTATTATGGATGCATCCACCATTGCATCAACCTTTTGAATGGACATTAAGTTCAACGGAGTGGGGTATGAGTTGTGGAAGCTGAAAATGGAAGATTTGTTGGAAGAAAAAAACCAATGGTTGGCTGTCCAAAAAGAGAAGAAACCTGACGATGTCTCTCAAGATGAGTGGGATAGATTGGATAAGAAGGCATGGGGAACCATCCAATTGTCTCTTTCAAACTCTGTCCTATTGAATGTTGCAAAGGAAGAGACTGCATACAAGTTGTGGAAATGGTTGGGTGAGATCTATCAAGCCACGAGTATGGTAAATAAACTTTATTTAAAAAGAAAATTGTTTTCCATGAAAATGAAAGAGGGTGAGTTAGTTGTAGAGCATTTAAATTCTTTTAATTTATTGGTGAGTCATCTTAATTCAGTAGATGTTGAGGTTAGTGAGGAAGGTAAATGTATCTTACTTCTATGTTCTTTACCTGAGTCTTGGGAGAATGTTATCATTGCTATCACTGCTAACCTTGTAGATCCGAAGTTGGATGCTCTTGTTTTAGTGCTACTACCACAGGAATTAAGGAAGAAGAGTTTGGATAGTTCAGGGGCTACTTTCAATATTAGGGGAAGGTCTAAGGAAAGGGGACCTAAAGGAGATCAGAAAGGGGCTAAGGACAAGTCCAAGGACCATTCTAAGACTCCTGGTAAAAAGAATAGAGTTAAGTGCTAGAATTACGGTAAAAGGGGACATGTGAAGGAGTGTAGAAACCCCAAGAAATAGTGGGAGAGTGCCTCGGATAAGTCCTCAAATGCAAGTGAAGAAGTTTTACTTTCTGCATGTAATCTTGTTTCTAATGATCACTGGTTGGTTGACTCAGGATGATCATTTCATATGACTCCGAATAAGGAATGGTTCTCCTCATATGAAGAATATGATGGAGGTAATATCTACCTTGGTGACGACTCTACATATCTGATTATCGGGAAAGGAAAGGTACTGTTGTGTTTCAGTGATGGGAGGATTAAAACCCTCCCTGGTGTTTTGCATGTTCCTAGATTAGCTAGAAATCTTATTTCAGTTTCAAAGTTGAATGATTTGGGAATGCATGTGACATTTGACAAGCATGGCTGCAGATTGGTGAGAGGGAACTTGGTGGTAGCGAAAGGGAAGAGATTTAGGAACTTGTTTAAGCTTGAAGCCACTATAGTTTGTAATGCCTCCTATGTATCTGAGGCCACTACTGAAAATACATGTATGTTGTGGCACCGTAGATTGGGCCACACAAGCAATAATATATTAAAAACTATTAAGAATAAAAATTTGTTGGATGGTTTCTCCTATTCTAATGAGCACTTTGATTTCTGTGAGCATTGTGTGTTTGGTAAACAAAATAGAAAATCATTTCCTTCAGGAAGCAATAGAGCAAAAGAGAAGTTACAAATTATTCATACGGATGTGTTTGGACCTGTGGATAATGAATCTATTGGAAAATCTTGTTATTTTGTAACCTTCATTGATGATGTATCCAGATTTACATGGATTTATTTTATGAAGCATAAATCTGAAGTTTTCAATAAGTTTAAGGAATTCAAAGTCCTAGTAGATAACCAATCAGATTTAAAGATAAAAATATTAAGATCTGACAATGGAGGGGAATATTGCTCTAAGGAATTTGATGAGTGTTGGAAGCATGTAGGTATAATCAGACAAAAGACAACTCTGTATACACCATAGCAGAATGGTGCTGCAGAAAGGATGAACTAAACAATTATGGAAAGGGCCAAATGTATGCTTAGTGATGCACAGTTGGATAAATGCTTTTGGGCAGAGGCTGTGTGTATTGCTTGCTATTTGATAAATAGATCTCCTTGTAAGGCTCTTGATTCAACACCTTATGAAGTGTGGACATGTAAGAAACCTTCTGTTTCACATTTAAGGGTTTTTGGTTGTGAGGCTTTTATTCATGTGCCTAAGGAAAAGTGATCTAAGCTAGATCTAAAAGCTAAAAAATGTACATTTATTGGATATGGTGATAATGTGAAAGGTTATAAGCTTTGGAATCCACTAATCTGCAAGATTATCTTTTCTAGAGATGTTATTTTCAGGGAACTTAGAGCTATTTCTAAACCTGAGCAGCCAAAAGAAAAGGATGAAAAGGTCAAGAAGGTACATTTTGATTTAGAGTAGCAAGATGCACCTCAGGAAGAATAGAATGATGGATTGGAGGTGAAGAAGAAGAAGAAGATTCAAGTAGTTCTTATGAAGATGAGTCTATTGTTACAGAAGAAGTTGGTACAGGTGATCATGTAGAAGAACAAGTTGAAACTCTTACTCCACCCTTGAGGAGATCCACAAGACAACAGAATCCAGTTGATAGGTATAGCCCACTAGATTTTAGTTGTGTATATGTTTTATTGAGTACTAGCGATGAACCTAGATCCTATAGGGAAGCTATTTCTGTAGATAATAATGAATCTTGGTAGCTAGCCATGCAAGAGGAGATGATGGCTTTAGACTCTTGTAATACTTGGGATCTTGTTCATTTACCCAAAGGAAGAAATGCCATAGGATGTAAGTGGGTCTTCAAGAAGAAGTTTGGAGCAAATGGGTCATTGGAGAAGTACAAGGCTAGACTGGTATCCAAGGGCTACTCCCAGAGAGAAGGAGTTGATTTTGGTGAGATATTATCTCTTGTTGCTAAATTGACTTCTATCAGATTTCTCTTACCCATTGCTGCAGCTTATGATTGGGAAATTGAATAAATGGATGTTAAGACTGCATTATTGCATGGAGATCTTGAAGAAGAAATTTATATGCAACAACCTATAGGTTTTGAGGTAAAAGGAAAAGAACATTGGGTTTGGAGGTTAAAAAGGTCTCTTTATGGTCTAAAACAGTCCCCTAGAATGTGGTATCAAAAGTTTTATTTATTTGTTTTGAAATTGGGTTTCGTTAGAAGCGAGGAGGATCATTGTGTTTACATTCATTGTGTTTATGATTCTATACTAGTTATTGCTTTGTATGTTGATGACATGTTGTTTTTAGCAATACTAAGGGTATGGTCAGTGAGCTTAAAGCCCAACTTTCAGGTGCATTTGAAATGAAGGATCTTGGTGCTGCAAGGTATATTTTGTAAATGGATATTAGGAGGGACAGAGTTAACAGAAAGCTTTGGTTGTCACAAAGTAAGTATGTGAATACTATTTTGCAGAGATTTAGTTTGCAGGACTGTAACCCAGTTAGAGTTCCATTACCCATTGGTACTAAGCTTTCATTAGATATGTGTCCAAAGACTGAGGATGATCTTGAAGACATGTCTAATGTGCCACATGCTAGTGTTGTAGGGAGTTTGATGCATGGAATGGTTTGCACTAGACCAGATATTGCCCAAGCAGTGGGAGTTTTGAGCAGATTTATGTCTAACCTTAGTAGACAGCATTGGAACAATGCAAAGAAGGTGTTTAAATATCTTGCAGGTACTCTTGATCATTGTTTGGTTTATTCTGGTACTAATAGTGTTGATAAATCTTTGGACATATAGAGTTTTGTTGATGCAGATTTGGGCAGTTGACTTGGATAGTCGAAGGTCCACTAGTGGCTATGTGTTTACTCTGTTTGGAGGTGCAGTGAGTTGGATGAGTAAGAGGCAGCCCACAGTTGCTTTGTCCACTACAGAAGAAGAGTATATGGTTGCTACTCATGTCTCTAAGGAGGCAGTTTGGTTGAGGAGACTATGTACAGGTATTGGTTTTGATTACAGGAACATTCAGATTGGTTGTGATAGCCAGACTGCTATCTATTTGGCTAAGGATCCCATGTATCATGCTTGGACTAAGCATGTCGATGTTCAGTATCACTTTGTTTAAGAGTTGGTTGCAAATGGAGTGATTGAGCTGAAGAAGATAGACACTCAAGAGAGTGTTGCAAATTCATTGACTAAGCCTGTGAGCACAGAGAAGTTTGTATGGTGCAGAGAGGCCATGGGCCTTGTTTCTAGTGTCTAATTATTTTTCATTTGATTTCCTTTGGGTTCATTTACAATGTATAATGTTAAGTGGTAGAATGTTGGGATAAGGTGCCATTAACCTTTTAAATCCCATTATCGTATTATTCCATTTATTATTTGTAATTACCCATAAGGGATGATCAAGTTTCACTGGCAATGGTAAAAATTTCATAAGGGAGAAATCTGTGGAGTATACTAAAAAATTTCATAGGATAAACATAAGGACATGATATAGTGAAGAAAGCAAAGAGAAAGTGGCAAGATACATTAATGGACTGAGATTGAATATTCAAGAAGAGCTGAGTTTGGTTAACATGAAAACACTGGAAGAAGCATATCAGTTTGCCCTGAAGGTGGAAGAAAAGTTGAACAAGAAGTATCAACAGAGACAGAGAGGAAGAGGAGGTAAATTTTAGAGAGGTAGAACATTTTCTAGAGGAAAAAGATCATATGTAGAGTAGAACAAGCATGATAGTCCATTCAAGAAGAAAGATACATATAACAATGCGTACTGGACAGATGATAGAACTTTCTACTAGAGAGGAAATCATAATGATTACTAGAATGAAGGATGTAGAAGAGAAGCGAACTGAAAGGATAACATTCAAAGGAACATGTTTTATGTGTGGAGATGAAGGACATAGAGCATTTCAATGTCATCAGGGTAGTACAAGCAAGAAGATAGAGAACAGTGGAAGAGTAGCCTATGTAAAAGAAGAACTGATTGTATCCCCTAGTTCAGTTGGAAAACCTAAGAAAGGAAAATAAGTAGTCATGAGCAGAACACTATTTCAAGTAGAGACAAACGAAGAGCCACCACAGAGGAAAATTTTGTTTCAAAAAAGATGTAAATCAGGAGGTAAATGTTGTAAAGTTGTGATTGATACTGATAGCTCAGATAATTTTGTTTTAGAGGAGATGGTGACAAAGCTAAATTTGGAGAGATTGAAACACCCTAAGCCATATCAGGTAGCATGGATTCAGGATGATCATAAGGTATTGGTGAGTGAACAATGTTTGGTGAAATTTCATATTGGATCCTATCATGATGAATTATTTTGTGATATTATGTCTATGGATGCATGTCATATATTGTTGGTTAGACCATGGCAATATGATAGGAAAGCTATACATGATTGGAGAAAGAATACATATACTATAACATCTAATGGAAAGAGAATTACTCTAATTCCTTTGGAAGATGAACATAAGGGTGATGTATGTGGGAATGCTAGAATCTATTTGGTAGATGGAAAAGAGTTTGTAGATCATTTGAGACATTAGAATATGTGTTATTCTTTGATTCCTAAGAAGCTTGGAACCCTAAAGATAGAGAACGAAGAATGACAACAAAAGGAGATAACTAAATTAATGACAGAGTGTGAAGACATCATATTAGATAATCTACCTAAAGGATTGTCACCTATTAGAAGTATCAGTCATCACATGGATCTTCTACTTGGAGCTAGTTTGCCTAACAAAGCAACACATAGAATGACACCAACAAAGAATGCAGAATTGAATAGTCAAATACAAGAGTTGTTGAGGAAAGCTTTGATTAGAGAAAGTTTGAGTCCTTGTGCAGTACCTATTGTGTTAGCACCTAAGAAGGATGGAGAATGGAGAATGTGTACAGACTCTAGAGCAATCAACAAGATCACAAGTAACTATAGATTCCCTTTGCCTAGGATGGATGGTATTATGGATTGTTTGAGTGGAGCAAAACAATCTACAAAGATAGACCTAAAGAGTGGATACCATCATATCAGAATTAGAGAAGGAGATGAATGGAAGACTACTTTTAAGACAAATGAAGGATTGTATGAGTGGCTAGTGATGCCTTTTGGATTGACAAATGCACCGAGTAATTTCATGAGGTTGATGAATGAAGGTTTGAAGAAATTATTGGGTAAGTTTCTTATTGTGTCTCTGGATGATATTCTAATATTTAGTAAGACAAAGGAAGAACATTTGCAGCACCTTATACAAGTATTGCGGAGACTGAGAGAAGAGAAATTTCTTATAAACATCAAGAAATGTAGCTTACTGAAGGTATAACTAGTATACTTTGTATTTGTGATTTCTATGGAAGGATTGAAGATTGACCCTAAGAAATTAAGAGCAATTGTTGAGTGGCCTACACCTCAGAGGATTGGTGAAGTCAAATCATTTCATGGATTAGCTAGTTTCTATCAAATTTTCATCAGAAATTTTAGTTCAATATGTAACCCTTTGACAGAGACAATGAGAGGTTTCAGAAAGGACTTTAAGTGGACATCGGGAACAGATAAAAGTTTTGAATTGTTGATGTAGAAAGTGATAGAACAACCTTTGTTAGCATTACCAGATTTTAATTAGGTATTTCAAGTAGATTGTGATGCAAGTGGAAATGCAATAGGAGTAGTGTTAAGTCAAAAAGGTAGACATGTAGCATATTTCAGTGAGAAGTTAAATGATGCAATGAGAAGATATTTAGTTTATGACCAAGAGTTATGTGCCATAATTCAAGCTTTGAAGAAGTGGAGACATTACTTGTTGCCTAATAAGTTTGTGTTGTATACAAATCATCAAGCATTGCAATATCTGAATAGTGGTGGATTGGTAGGACATTTTGGAATTGACAAGATAGTGGCTTTGGTAAGTGAAAATTACTTTTGGCCTCAGATGTATAAGGATGTAAGGAAATTCTGCAGAGCTATAGAATATGTCAAGTAGCAAAAGGAAGTAGGCATTATACTTGATTGTATAAACCTTTTAAGGTACCGAAGAGACCTTGAGAAGACATAAGTATGGATTTCATTTTATGATTGCTGAAGACACATAGAGGACATGATTCTATATTTGTAGTGGTGGATAAATTTTCAAAGATGGCATATTTCATACCTTGTAAGAAGACAACTAATGCAGTGCATGTCGCTGACCAATTTTCCAAGGAAATTGTGAGATTGCATGGATTGCCTAAGAGCATAATTTTAGGCAGAGATACAAGAATCAATGGATACTTTTAGAGGACACTTTGGAGGAAGATGAAGGTAGATTCGATGTTTAGTTCAGCATTTCATCCACAGATTGATGGATAGACAGAGGTAGCGAATAGGAGTTTGGGAAACCTTTTGAGATGTTTGGTTGGAGAGAAGACAAGAAATTGGGATTTGATCCTTTCACAAGCAGAGTTTGCCTACAATAATTTAATGAATAGGAGTACAAGAAGAACACCTTTTGATATTGTAACTAGAAGTAACCCTGGAGGAGTACCAGAGTTAAGAGATATCAACATGGAAGATAAGAGAACTATAGTAATAGAATAATTTATAGATCATGTGGAGATAATACTTAATCAGGTTAAAAAGTATTTGGAGGAAATGAACAGTAAGTATAAGGAACATGCAGATGAGAAGAGAAGACATAAAGAGTTTGAATGTTAGGAACATGTGTTTAACCCTTCTCTTTACCTTGTTAGTATATTGTTGTTGGATGCATATGCTTTGTATGTCGTCCCCTGAGTATATTGTATTATCCCACATTCATGGGGAGTAATAGTTGTTTAGATTAGACTTAGTATTTAAGTACGTGTTGAGGCCAATGAAGGCATCCACGAGTTTATTGTATTGAGCTTGCTTAAAGGAGGTTGCCCCCTTGAAGTGGACTGCAATCAACAAATTCCTTCTATGTCATGTTATTTCTATTATTTCATGCATTTTTCATTATATTGTTGTAGGAGGTTCCTCTCATCTGGTATCAGAGCATTTTCTTGGGCTCGCTCGGTGGTATTTCTATCTTTTTTTTGTTGTAGTGGCCTCCAGGAACTGTGATTATTGCAACAGTTCTTTTTTCTTTGCATCTGTATTGTTCATTTCAATTGCAGGTATAGATTAGGGAATAATCCCTATCTACTTAATTGTGGGAAGTGCTTGGGCATAGCCCTAAAACTCATTGTGAGGAGTACCACAGGAACCGCAAAGTAGCTGGCCCATTGAGAGGATCTGCCAGTGAAAAGGGCAACAGTCCCTACCTGATTGACTAGTTCCCATCCTTGACGTAAACCAAGAGCTATCATTTGTGGCAAAGCGGTTACCAGTTTTACTTGAGCCATGGAGTGAGGGGTACTGCCCCAATACGCAAGCTATTAGACAACATAGGTAGCAGAGTGAATCCCCTGAACCTTTAGGAAGCCAAACATACCTAGGGTCCATATATATTGCCAGCTAATAAATCACAGATTGCATCTGTCTAGAGCCGTTACAGATCCCATTGCAGATCATTTCTAGGAAAAAAATAATTCCTTGACCTTTTCCTTTTGTTCCCCATCACAAATCACCTTTTAAATTACCTGCACAAATATGTATATGTGAAGTAAAGGTCAACTAGTGTCCAAGTGGTAAACTTATAGCTTATATATTGTGGTTTAACTAATACAATGAATGGTCTTTATCTAAGAGTTTAAACAAAATATTTGAATGTTACAGACTCATGTGTAAGGATAAATAAAACTTAGGAGAGTTATAATATTAATACATGATTCTTGTTGTTAGGTGGAATGTTTGTAATTGACTACTTCACAAGGAAAGACTAAATTACATGAATAAATAGTCATTTTTAGTTGACACGTTGCTTGATTTAACATATGGATTTAAGTATTTAATGAATGGTCTTTATCTAAGTTTTAATAAACTTCTTGAATGTTGCACTCATGTGTAATGAAAAATTAAACTTAGGAGAGGTGTCTATTATTGAGATTGGGATTGTCAATTTGAAGAGCTCCTTTCATTATAAATTTCAATTTGGGATGTCCTTCTCACAAAGAAGGGGACATATATGTTGTAGGTTCGATAATGAATCTATCAAACTATCTTTAATGTTTGTATTAGGGTGTTGGATCTACAATTAGGTGATGTCTTAGATGAGGATTTTGATTGGATGTGGATGGAGTTTGATTTATATATAGGATGATGTCCATGAAATTGGATTGAAATAATGGATTAAAATGTGGATTATCGATGAAATATGGATAAAGGATGGATTATGATGTGGATTAAATGGATCTAACAAATGGATTAGGATAGTGGATTTTGATGTGGATTATGGGTGAAAAATGGATGAGAGATACTTAGGATAAAGATGAATGATAGGATTGGATGAGGAATATGTATTAGATTTAGGTTTTGGTTTTTCAATTTTGTATATATAACTCTTTTCCACAAAGGGAGAGACAATAAAAACAACCTACACTACTTGGGTGGGAGTGTTTGATTTGTGAACTCACCAATATGCTAATCATGTTTGTATATAGGGTCAGCCCAATGTTTTAGAGCGCTAGGTATGGAGGAGTGGGATTGTAACCATAGCCCAGTATACTGTCTCCAAAAATGCATGGGATGAGTAACTTCTCAGGGCTAACTATTTACTAGTGCATCATAGGTTACAAACAGCCAATGGCTTCCTAATCTAGGATTAAACAAGGCTCAATTAAGGGAGTCCTTGATATACCTTGTGGTACATGAGGCCCAAATCCATGATACAAGGCTACTATCTGAGGCCTGGGTATTGGTGGGATGAAACCACCTATCTTCACGGTGTGCTTAAAACACACAACCTCTTCACCAAAAAATGATCCAGCTCCTCCTTGAAATTTATATAGCCCACCAGAACATGGGCTTTGGCCAAGTGCTTGGTGATGAAATCCAAGCCACTTAAACACCTAAAAAATAGAAAATAAAAATCCACACCATTTCTGATTTCCAAAATCATCTTACAGTATGAGGAAAGAGCATACGTAGAAATGGACATGACAAGTTCACATAAACAAACATAGATGATGTAGATCTAAGATTGTTAATTGTACTTTTAAGTTTATTTTTTGTTAATTTGTATTGCATATTTTTTCTTATTAATCTAGGAGTCTTTTTGTATAGTATTTATAAATTTTTATAAAGCCTAATTAACAAAAATCAATGAAACCCTAACTAAAAAGTATCAGTAAAACCCTAATTAAAAATCAATAATTATAAACCCTAATTGAAATAAAAATCAAACCCTAATTTAAAAAATTCAATCAAACCCTAATTTAAAAAATAAATCAAACCGTATTTTAAACAAATCAATTAAACCCTAATTAAAAAATTAAATTAAACACTAAACTAAAAAATATCATTTAACAAAAATCACATTACAATAATAAAATTACACTAATTCTTATTATTGTTTTAAAAAAATTTACCTGTTAATGTTTACGTTTTACTATACTACCGCTGTATTATTTTTTAATTCAGTTGTTACACTATACAAGATCTTGTACCAAAAAATAATTACTTTACAAAATTTATAATATAAAATAGATTCAATTGGAAACTTATCATTCAATAAGCTCTTGCTCCTATAAAATCTGCTCTGAACAGTTACACCTAGAACCTTGCCAGGCAGAAATGCACCACCTGATAAAGTTCCAGGCATAACTATTTATGTGGCATCCTAGGTGGCAATCCAACCCCCTTCCCCACAATTTTCAAAAGGTTTCCTAATCTGCTACAAATATCTCCCATTAAATTTTTTTTTTCATATTTTGATTAATTTTATTATATATTTTTATATTTATTGTAAGTACATTTTTCACGTCAAACATGAAGCTGATTAGAAATTAAAAATAAATAGGCAAAACATATTCAAAAAAATTGAAAAATATATGGTTCATTAAAGGAGGGAATCGATCCTCTCCAAGAGGGTATTTTTGTAAGTTATATTATGTAAAATATTTGATGTCCCATGGAAATTACTATGTGATGTAGGAGCATCCCTTGTTGTAGAGCAATCTTGCATCAACCAAAAATATTTGTATTTCATTTTTTTTCTCTCATTTTCCAGTTTAGTATAGTCAGTTTAGTCAGTAGCAGTTTCTGTATTTTGGTCTACTTTCTACCACAGTATTGTTTCAGACCTTGTGGAGCTGGACTTAGCATCTAGACATCTTCATTCACATCATATCCAATTTTTAGATCATTTGGATCAGTTTCTAAAAAGATGTCGCTATCAGAAGATCAACTGTTTTCTCAGATCATGATATCCTAACATTCTCAAACAATCAGCCAAAGGAGAAGACTTGTGGAGTAGTTCCTCTAACTGTGGAGCTTAACAACACATTGTTCAAGGAACTTTCGATTTTGGCCAACCTTCCCTAAGATCTGCACGCTATTTCACTCACTTGCGGAGGATTTCCATACGATTAGGTCTGACCTACCTGTGTACACATGTTACACCTCTTCATTAGAGTTTGTTACCTTCCTTGTCTGTCACGGAGGAATCTTATGATCTGGAAATGACTAATCATGTAATAGATGCCTAGGAAAGTAATTCACAATTGATAGATAATTCCTAAGTTTAATTTTGTTGTGAAAGTGCCTTCAAGCTATATCTTGCACATGTGTTGCAGCTAGAGAATCAGGCATGTGAGCCCCAATTTGTAAGCCCGCATATTGCCAGCATGTTTGTATTTTATAGCTATGATATACTAAATGACTGAATCTACATTTGTGTTCTCTAATTGAGTTGCTTCCGTTGTGTTTACTCTTGCTACACGGTCTGGACTATTCACTTTGTGGATCTTCCTAACCGTGATGGCACCAAGTGGTATCAGAACAAAGTTTGAATCTGTTGGGAGAAAAATTTGTGAAGGCACTCTATAAGATCCTATTGTGGATAGATCACCAAATCCAAGGTACCCTACTTGTGTTGTCAACTAATCACTGATTGTGAGGTAGTTGTCACCCTGTAGCCAGATCACCAAATTTGAGGTAGTTTACACTTGATCGTAGGAAGAGATGCCATCAAGGAGAATACCTACTATTGGTACTATGGTTGGAAGAATGGATGAGATGATGGGAACTATGCAAGTTCGATTGGATGCTGTTGAAGAAGATCAAAGAAGAGGACTTATAGCTCGACATAATGTTGAAAGCGATGATGAAGAATTTCAATTCGTTGATCAAAATGAAAAAACCATAGATGAAGAAGAAGAATCAGATCAAGTAAAGATGTTGATATCTATTTCAAAGAATGGAAAGAGACCTAGAGTTGATGTGCCAAACCATACTAGTAATTTGAATCTTGAAGAGTTGATTGATTACATAAATAGAAGAATCTTTGAATATGAAGAAATTGAAGATCTGGAGAAGGTGAGATATGCAAGGACTAAGTTGAAACGACATGATTCTATTTGGTGGAAAGAGGCACAATTGGATAGAAATAGAAGAGGAAAATAAAAGATTACAAAATGGGATAGGATGGTGACAAAGTTGAGTAATCAGTTTATACCTATTGACTATGAGTTGGAGTTCTTGAAGAGGTTGCAGAACTTGAGACAAAAGGAGAACTCTGTGGAGTATACTAACAAATTGCATAGGATAAACATAAGGACATGACATAGTGAAGCAAGCAAAGAGAAAGTGGCAAGATACATTAATGGACTGAGATTGAATATTCAAGAAGAGTTGAGTTTGGTTAAGATGACAACACTAGAAGAAACATATCAGTTTGCCCTGAAGGTGGCAGAAAAATTGAACAAGAAGTATCAACAGAGACAGAGAAGAAGAGGAGGTAAATTTCAGAGAGGTAGAACATTTTCCAGAGGAGAAAGATCATATGCAGAGCAGAACAAGGATGATAGTCCATTCAAGAAGAAAGATAGAGATAACAATGCATACTACAGAGATGATAGAACTTTCTATCGGAGAGGAAATCATAATGCTTACTAGAATGAAGGATGTAAAAGATAAGAGAGGGGACCTAAAAGGATAACATTCAAAGGAACATGTTTTAAGTGTGGAGATGAAGGACATAGAGCATTTGAATGTCATCAGGGTAGTACAAGCAAGAAGATAGAGAATAGTGGAAGTGCAGCCTATGTAAAAGAAGAACCGATTTGATCCCCTAGTTCAGTTGGAAAACCTAAGAAAGGAGAATTAGTAGTGATGAGGAGAACACTATTTCAAGCAGAGACAAATGAAGAACCACCACAGAGGAAAATTTTGTTTCAAAAAAGATGCAAATCAGGAGGTAAATGTTGTAAAGTTTTGATTGATAGTGGTACTTCAGATAATTTGGTTTTAGACGAGATGGTGACTAAGCTAATGTTGGAGAGATTGAAACACCCTAAGCCATATCAGATAGCATGGATTCAATATGATCATAAGGTATTGGTGAGTGAATAATGTTTGGTGAAATTTCATATTGGATCCTATCATGATGAATTATTCTGTGATATTATGCCTATGGATGCATGTCATATATTGTTGGGTAGACCATGGCAGTATGATAGGAAAGCTATACATGATTGGAGAAAGAATACATATATTATAACATCTAATGGAAAGAGAATTACTTTGATTCCTTTGGAAGATGAACATAAGGGTGATGTATGTGGGAATGCTATAATCTATTTGGTAGATGGAAAAAAGTTTTTGGATGGTTTGAGACATTAGAATATGTGTTATCCTTTGATTCCTAAGAAGCTTAAAACCCTAAAGATAGAGAATGAAGAATGACAGCTAGAGGAGATAACTAAATTACTAACAAAGTATGGAGACATCATATTAGATAATTTACCTAAAGGATTGCCACCTATTAGGAGTAGCAGTCATCACATGGATCTTATATTTGGAGATAGTTTGCCTAACAAAGTAGCATATAGAATGACACCAACAGAGAATTCAGAATTGAATAGTCAAATGCAAGAGTTGTTGAGGAAAGCTTTGATCAGAGAAAATTTGAGTCCTTTTGCAATACCTATAGTGTTAGCACATAAGAAGGATGGAGAATGGAGAATGTGTATAGATTCTAGAGCAGTCAACAAGATCACAATTAAGTATAGATTCCATTTACCTAGGATGGATGCTATTATGGATTGTTTGAGTGGAGAAAAATATTTTACAAAGATAGACTTGAAGAGTGGATATCATCATATCAAAATCAGAGAATGAGATGAATGGTAGACTACTTTTAAGACAAATGAAGGACTGTATGAGTGGCTAGTGATGCCTTTTGGATTGACAAATTCATCGAGTAATTTCATGAGGTTGAAGAATGAAGTTTTGAAGAAATTATTGGGTAGGTTTGTAATTGTGTATCTGGATGATATTGTAATATTTAGTAGGACAAAGGAAGGATATTTGCAGCACCTTATTAAAGTACTGCAGAGACTGAGAGAAGAGAAATTGCCTATAAACATCAAGAAATGTAGCTTCTTGAAGGAAGAACTGGTATACTTGGGATTTGTGATTTCTGTGGAAGGATTGAAGATGGACCGTAAGAAAGTAAGAGCAATTGTTGAGTGGCCTACACTTCAGAGCATTGGAGAAGTCAAATCATTTCATGGATTAGCTAGTTTCTATCTGAAGTTCATCAGAAATTTTAGTTCAATATGTAACCCTATGACAAAGACAATCAGAGGTTTCAGAAAGTACTTTAAGTGGACATCTGGAATAGATAAAAATTTTCAATTGTTGAAGCAGAAAGTGATAGAACAACCTTTGTTGGCATTACCAGATTTCAATAAGGTATTTCAAGTAGATTGTGACGCAAGTGGAAATGCAATAGGAGTAGTGTTAAGTCAAGAAGGTAGACATGTAGCATATTTTAATGAGAAGTTGAATGATGCAATGAGAAGATATTCAATTTATGATCAAGATTTCTATCCCATATTTCAAGCCTTGAAGAACTGGAGACATTAGTTGTTGCCTAAGAAGTTTGTGTTGTATACAGATCATCAAGCATTGCAATATGTGAATAATGGTGGATTAGTAGGACATTTTGGAATTGACAACATAGTGTCTTTGGTAAGTGAAAATTACATTTGGCCTTAGATGTATAAGGATGTAAGGAAATTTTTGTCAAAGCTATAGAATATGTCAAGTAGCAAAATGAAGTAGTCATTATACTTGATTGTATAAACCTCTAAAGTTACCTAAGAGACCTGTGAAGACATAAGTATGGATTTCATTTTATGATTGCCGAAGACACAGAGGACATGATTCTATATTTGTAGTGGTGGATAAATTTTCAAAGATGGCACATTTCATACCTTGTAAGAAGATAACTAATGCAGTGCATGTAGCTGACCAATTTTTCAAGGAGATTGTGAGATTACATGGATTGCCTAATAGCATAATTTCAGGCAGAGATAGAAGACTCAATGGATACTTTTGGAGGACACTCTGGAGGAAGATGAAGGTAGATTTGATGTTTAGTTCAGTATTTCATCCACAGACTGATGGATAGATAGATGTAGTGAATAAGTGTTTCAAAAACCTTTTGAGATGTTTGGTTGGACAGAAGACAGGAAATTAGGGTTTGATCATTTCACAAGTAGAGTTTTCCTACAATAATTTAGTGAATAGGACTACTAGAAGAACACCTTTTGAGATTGTAATTGGAAGTAACCCTGGAGAAGTAGCAGAGTTAAGAGATATCAGCATGGAAGATAAGATAACTGTAGCAATAGAAGAATTTATAGATCACGTGGAGACAGTACTTAATCAGGTTAAAAAGAATTTGGAGGAAATGAACAGTAAGTATAAGGAACATGCAGATGAGAAAAGAAGACATAAAGAGTTTGAATGTTAGGAACCTGTGTTTAACCCTTCTCTTTACTTTGTTAGTATATTGTTGTTGGATGCATATGCTTTGTAAGTCATTCGTGAGTATATTGTATTATCCGACATTCGTGGGGAGTAATAGTTGTTTAGATTAGACTTAGTATATAAGTACATGTTGAGGCCAATGAAGGCATCCACAAGTTTATTGTATTGAGCTTGCTTAAAGGAGGTTGCCCCCTCGATCAATAAATTCCTTCTGTGTTCTGCTATTTCTGTTATTTAATGTATTTTTCTTTATATTGTTGTAGGAGGTTCCTCTAATCTGGTATCAGAGCGCTTTCTTGGGCTCGCTAGCTAGAATTTCTACCAAATTTTTTTTTGCAGTAGTCTCCAGGTGCTGTGATTATTGTAGTTCTTTTTTCTTTGCATCTATATTGTTCATTTCAATTGCAGGTTCAGATCAGGAAATAATCCCTATCCGCTTAATCGTGGGAAGTGTCTAGCCATAGCCATAAAACTCATTGTGAGGAGTACCAAAGGTAACCCAAAGTAGCTGGCCCATTAAGAGGACCTACTAGTGAAAATGGCAATGGCCCCTAACTGATTACCTAGTTCCCATCCGTGAGGTAAACTAGGAGTTGTCATTTGTGCCAAAGCAGTTATTAGTTTTACGTGAGTTGTGAAGTGAGGGGTACTTCCCCAATACACAAGTTGTTAGACAACATTGATAGCTGATTGAATTCCCTGAACCTTTAGGAAGCCAGACATACCTAGGGTCCATATCTATTGCCATCTGATAAATCACAAATTGCATCTATCCAGAGCCATTGCAAATCCCGTTGCAGATCATTTACAGAAAAAAACAAAAAAAAAATCCTTGACCTTTTCATTTTGTTCCCCATCACAGATCACCTTTTAAATTACCTGCACAAATATGTACATGTGAGGTCAAGGTCAACTAGTGTCCAAGTGGTAAACTTATGGCTTGTATATTATGGTTTAACTAATACAATGAATGGTCTTTATCTAAGAGTTTGAAAAAAATATTTGAATGTTACACACTCATGTGTAAGGATAAATAAAACTTAGGAGAGTTATAATATTCCTACATGATTCTTATTGTTAGGTGGAATGTTTGTAATTGACTACTTCACAAGGAAAGTCTAAATTACATGAATAAATAGTCATTTTTAGTTGACACATTGCTTGATTTAACTTATGGATTTAAGTATTTAATGAATGGCCTTTATCTAAGTTTTAATAAACTTCTTGAATGTAGCACTCACATGTAATGGCAAATTAAACTTGGGAGAGGTGTCTAACATTGAGATTGGGATTGTCAATTTGAAGAGCTCCTTTCATTATAAATTTCTATTTGGAATGACCTTCACACAAAGGAGGGGGCATATATGTTGTAGGTTCGATAATGAATTTATCAAACTAGCTTTAATGTTTGTATTATGGTGTTGGATTTATGATTAGGTGATGTCTTGGATGAGGATTTTGATTGGATGTGGATGGAGTTTGATTTATATATAGGATGATACAAGGGTGCTATCTGAGGCCTGGGTATTGGTGGTATGAAACCACCTCACTTCATAGTGTACTTAAAACACACAACCACTTCACCAAAAAATTATCTAGCTTCTCCTTGGAATTTATATAGCCTACCAGAACATAGGCTTTGGCCAAGTGCTTGGTGATAAAATCCAAGTCACTTAAACACAGAAAAAATAAAAAATAAAAATCCACACCATTTCTGATTTCCAAAATCATCTTACAAAGCGAGGAAAGAGCATATGTGGAAATGGACTTGAGAAGTTCACATAAACAAACATGGATGATGTAGATCTAAGATTATTAATTGTACTTTTCAATTTTTTTTTTGTTAATTTGTATCGTATACTTTTTTCTTATTAATCTAGTAGTCTTTTTGTATAGTATTTATAAATTTTTATAAACCCTAATTAACAAAAATCAATCAAACCCTAACTAAAAAGTATCAATAAAACCCTAATTAAAAATCAGTAATTATAAACCCTAGTTTGAAAAAAATAATCAAACCCTACTTTAAAAAATTCAATCAAACCCTAATTTAAAAAATAAATCAAATCCTATTTTCAACAAATCAATTAAACCCTAATTAAAAAATTAAATTAAACGCTAAAATAAAAAATATCATTTAACAAAAATCACATTACAATAATAAAATTACACTAATTATTATTATTATTTTTTAAAAAAATTACCTATTAATGTTTACGTTTTACTATACTACCTCTGTATTAATTTTTAATTCAGCTGTTACACTATACAAGATCTTGTACCAAAAAATAATTACTTTAAAAAAATTATAATATAAAATAGATTCAGTTGGAAACTTATCATTCAATAAGGTCTTGCTCCTATAAATTCTGCTCCAAACATTTATGCCTAGAACCTTAACAGGCAAAAATTTACCAATCGGTAAAGGTCCAAGCGGAACTGTTTATGTGGCATCCTAGGTGGCAATCTACCCCCCTTCCCCACAATTTTCAAAATGTTTCATATTCTGCTACAATTTTTTCCCATTAAAATACTTTTTTTTATAAATTGACGAATACCCTTTTCTAGTGCTCAGAACATAGATTGTAGAAATTTTTTTTTTCATATTTTGATTAATTTTATTATATATTTTTATATTTATTGTAAGTAAGTTTTTCACGTCGAACATGAAGCTGATTAAAAATTAAAAATAAATAGGCAAAACATATTCAAAAAATTGAAAAATATATGATTCACTAAAGGAGGGAATCAATCCTCTCCAAGACGATATTTTTTTAAGTTATATTATGTAAAAAAGTTGATGTCCCATGGAAACTACTATGTGATGTAGGAGCATCCCTTGTTGCAGAGAAATCTTGCATCAACCAAAACTATTTGCATTTCATTTTTTTCTTTCATTTTACAGTTTAGTACAGTCTATTTAGTCAGTAGCAGTTTTTGTATTTTGGTCTACTTTCTACCACAATATTGTTTTAGACCTTACAGAGCTAGACATAGCATCTAGACATCTTCATTCACATCATATCCAATTTTTTTATTATTTGGATCAATTTCTAGAAAGATGTCACTATCAGAAAATCAACTGTTTTCTCATAACATGGCATCCTGACATTCTCAAACAATCAGCCAAAGGAGAAGACTTGTGGAGTAGTTCCTCTACCTGTGGAGCTTAACAACACATCATTCAAGGAACTTTGGATTGTGGCCAACCTTCCCTGAGATCCACACGCTATTTCATTCACTTGCAGAGGTTTTCCATATGATTAGGTCGGACCTACCCATGTACACATGTTGCACCTCTTCATTGGAGTTTGTTACCTTCCTTGGCTAACGTAAAAAAATCTTATGATCTGGAAATGATATATAATCTTGTAATAGATGCCTAGGAAAGTAATTCACAATTGATAGATAATTCCTAAGTTCAATTTTGTTGTGAACCCCAATTTGTAAGCCCACATATTGCCAACATGTTTGTATTTTACAGCTACGATATACTGAATGACTGAATCTACATTTGTGTTCTCTAATTGAGTTGCTTCCATTGTGTTTACACTTGCTTCACGGTCTGGACTATTCACTTTGTGGACCATCCTAACCATGACTGCACCAAGTGGTATCAGAGCAAAGTTTGAATCTGTTGTGAGTAAAATTTGTGAAGGCACTCTGTAAGATCTTGTTGTGGACAGATCACCGAATCCAAGGTAGCCTACTTGTGTTGTCAACTGATCTCTAATTCTGAGACAGTTGTCACTCTGTAGCCAGATCACCAGATTTGAGGCAGTTTACACTTGATCCTAGGAAGATATGCTATCGAGGAGAATACCTGCTATTGGTAATATGGTTGGAAGAATGGATGAGATGATGGAGATGATGAGGACTATGCAAGTTCGATTGGATGTTGTTGAAGAAGATCGAAGAAGAGGACTTACACCTTGACCTAATGTTCAAAGTGATGATGAAGAATTTCAATCCGTTGATCAAAATGAAGAAACCATAGATGAAGAAGAATTAGATCAAGTAAATATGTTGAGATCTATTTTGGAGACTGGAAAGAGACCTAGAGTTGATGTGCCAAACTATACTAGTAATTTGAATCTTGAAGAGTTTATTGATTAGATAAATGACCTAGAAGAATACTTTGAATATGAAGAAATTGAAGATCTGGAAAAGGTGAGATTTGCAAAGAGTAAGTTGAAATGACATGATTCTATTTAGTGGAAAGAGGCACAATTGGATAGAAACAGAAGAGGAAAATAAAAGATTACAAAATGGGATAGGATGGTGACAAAGTTGAAGAATCAGTTTATACCTGTTGACTATGAGTTGGAGTTATTGAAGAGGTTGCAGAAATTGAGACAAAATTAGAAATCTATGGAGTATACTAAAAAATTTCATAGGATAAACATAAGGACATGACATAGTGAAGCAAGCAAAGAGAAAGTGGCAAGATACATTAATGGACTGAGATTGAATATTCAAGAAGAGTTGAGTTTGGTTATGATGACAACACTAGAAGAAGCATATCAGTTTGCCCTGAAGGTGGAAGAAAAGTTAAACAAGAAGTATCAACAGTGAAAGAGAGGAAGATGAGGTAAATTTGGGAGAGGTAGAACATTTTTGAGAGCAGAAAGATCATATGCAGAGCAGAACAAGCATGATGGTCCATTCAAGAAGAAAGATAGAGATAACAATGCATAATGGAGAGATGATAGAACTTTCTACTGGAGAGGAAATCATAATGTTTACTACAATGAAGGATGCAGAAGAGAAGAGAGGGGAACTAAAAGAATAACATTCAAAGGAACATGTTTCAAGTGTGCAGATGAAGGACATAGAGCATTTGAATGTCATCAGGGTAGTACAAGCAAGAAGATAGAGAAGAGTGGAAGAGTAGCCTACGTAAAAGAAGAACGGATTGGATCCTCTTCTTTAGTTGGAAAACCTAAGAAAGGAGAATCAGTAGTCATGAGGAGAACACTATTTCAAGTAGAGACAAATGAAGAACCACCACAGAGAAAAATTTTGTTTCAAAAAAGATGCAAATCAGGGGGTAAATGTTGTGAAGTTGTGACTGATAGTGGTAGTTCAGATAATTTGGTTTCAAAGGAGATGGTGACTAAGCTAATGTTGGAGAGATTGGAACACCCTAATCCATATCAAATAGCATGGATTCAGGATGATCATAAGGTATTGGTGAGTGAACAATGTTTGGTGAAATTTCATATTGGATCCTATCATGATGAATTATTCTTTGATATTATGCCTATGGATGCATGTCATATATTGTTCTGTAGACCATGGCAGTATGATAGGAAAACTATACATGATTGGAGAAAGAATACATATACTATAACATCTAATGGAAAGACAAATACTCTGATTCCTTTGGAAGATAAACCTAAGGGTGGTGTATGTGGGAATGCTAGAATCTATTTGGTAGATGAAAAAAAGATTCTAGATGGTTTGAGACGTTAGAATATGTGGTATTCTTTGATTCCTAAGAAGCTTGAAACCCTAAAGATAGAGAACGAAGAATGATAGCCAGAGGATATAACTGAATTACTTACAGAATATGGAGACATCATATTAGATAATGTACCTAAAGGATTGCCACCTGTTAGAAGTATAAGTCATCACATGGATCTTATACTTGGAGCTAGTTTGCCTAACAAAGCAGTACATAGAATGACACCAATAGAAAATGCAAAATTGAATAGTCAAATGCAAGAGTTGTTGAGGAAAGCTTTGATTAGAGAAAGTTTGAGTCCTTTTGCAGTACATATAGTGTTGGCACCTACAAAGGAAGGAGAATGGAGAATGTGTACAGACTGTAGAGCATTCAACAAGATCACAGTTAAGTATAGATTCCCTTTGCCTAGGATGGATGCTATTATGGATTGTTTGAGTGGAGAAAAATATTTTACAAAGATAGACTTGAAGAGTGGATACCATCAAATCAAAATCAGAGAAGGAGATGAATGGGAGACTACTTTTAAGACAAATGAAGGACTGTATGAGTGGCTAGTGATGCCTTTTGGATTGACAAATGCACTGAGTAATTTCATGAGGTTGATGAATGAAGTTTTGAAGAAATTATTGGGTAAGTTTGTTATTGTGTATCTGGATGATATTCTAATATTTAGTAAGACAAAGGAAGAACATTTGCAGCACCTTATACACATATTGCAGAGACTAAGAGAAGAGAAATTGCTTATAAACATCAAGAAATGTAGCTTCGTGAAGGAAGAACTGGTATACTTGGGATTTGTGATTTCTGTGGAAGGATTGAAAATGGACCCTACGAAAGTAAGAGCAATTGTTGAGTGGCCTAGACCTCAGAGCATTGGAGAAGTCAAATCATTTCATGGATTAGGTAGTTTATATCGATAGTTCATTAGAAATTTCAATTCAATATTTAACCCTATGATAGAGACAATGAGAGGTTTTAGAAAGGACTTTAAGTGGACATCGGGAGCAGATAAAAGTTTTGAATTGTTGAAGCAAAAAGTAATAGAATAACCTTTGTTGGCATTACCGGATTTCAACAAGGTATTTCAAGTAGATTGTGATGCAAGTGGAAATGCAATAGGAGTAGTGTTAAGTCAAGAAGGTAGACATGTAGCATATTTCAGTGATAAGTTGAATGATGCAATGAGAAGATATTCAGTTTATTATCAAGAGTTCTATGCCATAATTCAAGCATTGAAGAAGTGGAGACATTACTTGTTGCCTAATAAGTTTGTGTTGTATACAAATCATCAAGCATTTCAATACCTGAATTGTGGTAGATTGGTAGGACATTTTGGAATTGACAAGATAGTGGCTTTGGTAAGTGAAAACTACTTTTGGCCTGAGATGTATAAGGATGTATGGAAATTTATACAGAGCTATAGAATATGTCAAGTAGAAAAAGGAAGTAGTCATTATACTCGATTGTATAAACCTTTGAAGGTGCCGAAGAGACCTTGGAAAGACATAAGTATGGATTTCATTTTACGATTGCTGAGGACACATAGAGGACATGATTCTATATTTGTAGTGGTGGACAAATTTTAAAAGATGGCACATTTCATACCTTGTAAGAAGACAACTAATGTAGTGCATGTAGTGGACCAATTTTTCAAGGAGATTGTGAGATTGCATGGATTGCCTAAGAGCATAATTTTAGGCAGAGATACAAGACTCAATGGATACTTTTGGAGGACACTTTGGAGGAAGACGAATGTAGATTTAATGTTTAGTTCAGCATTTCATCCACAGACTGATGGACAAACAGAGGTAGTGAATAGGAGTTTGGGAAACCTTTTGAGATTTTTGGTTGGAGAGAAGATAGGAAATTGGGATTTGATCCTTTCACAAGGAGAGTTTGCCTACAATAATTTAGTGAATAGGAGTACTAGAAGAACACCTTTTGAGATTGTAACTGGAAGTAACCTTGGAGGTGTAGCAGAGTTAAGAGATATCAGCATGGAAGATAAGAAAACTACATAAATAGAAGAATTTACAGATCACGTGGAGACAGTACATAATCAGGTTAAAAAGCATTTGGAGGAAATGAATAGTAAGTATAAGGAACATGCAGATGATAAGAGAAGATATAAAGAGTTTGAATGTTAGGAACTCGTGTTTAACCCTTCTTTACTTTGGTCGTATATTGTTGTTTGAAGCATATGCTTTGTAAGTCGTCCCATGAGTATATTCTATTATCCCACCTTCATGGGGAGTAATATTTGTTTAGATTAGACTTAGTATATAATTACGTGTTGAGGCCAATGAAGGCATCGACAAGTTTATTGTATTGAGCTTGCTCAAAGGAGGTTGCCCCCTCGAAGCGGCCTGCGATCAATAAATTCCTTTTGTGTTCTGCTATTTCTATTATTTCATGCATTTTTCATTATATTGTTGCAGAAGGTTCCTCTCATATGGTATTAGAGCGCTTTCTTAGGCTTGCTGGGTGGAATTTTTGCCAAATTTTTTTTCGCAGTGGCCTCCAGGTGCTATGATCATTGCAGTAGTTCTTTTTTCTTTGCATCTGTATTGTTCATTTCAATTGTAGGTTCAGATCAGGGAATAATCCCTATCCGCTTAACTATGGGAAATGCCTAGAAATAGCCCTAAAACTCATTGTGAGGAGTACCACAGGAACCCTGTAGTAGCTGGCCCATTGAGAGGACCTGCCAGCGAAAATGGCAACAGCCCCACTTGATTGACTAGTTCCCATCCATGAGGTAAACCAAGAGCAGTTATTAGTTTTACCTGAGTCGTGGAGTGAGGGGTACTACCCCAATACGCAAGTCGTTAGATAGCATTGGGAGCCGAGTGAATCCCCTGAACCTTTAGGAAGCCAAACATACCTGGGGTCCATATCTATTGCCAGCTGATAAATCACAAATCGTTTCCAGAAAAAATATATATATATATATATATATATATATATATATATATATATATATATATATATATATATATATATATATATATATATATATATATATATATATATATATATATATATATATATATATATATATATATATATATATATATATATGTTTTTGCACCATAACTTTCTTTCTTTAGCTCCGTTTCCCCTAAAATTCCATTCCACATATTTCCTTCCTTGAGGACCCTATCCCAAATTCCACTTATCGAAGCCAGAAATCCCACATTTGTCTATTTTTAGTGTTTGCCATAACTTCTTCAATTCTTACCCAATTGCCTCCAAATTTTGCCACAATGTTCATTTTCTATTTCTGCTCCTTTGTTCCTCTTGGACAAATTTTCCCATTCTTTCACCCCACTTCTGAAATCCCCATTTTCTACTTCCTTGTCCCTCAGAAAGTGTCCAAAACCTAGTCAAACCCCAATTACCCATCAGAGTTTTTTCCAAGTCCAAATTTTCCTTAGCTAAAAAAGTTTTTGTTTTTATTTTTCTACCCATTCCCAAAAAAAATAAAAATAAAAAATTCCTAGTTATGGTTGTCACCCGCGTAGGAGCAAAAAACATGAAGGATGAACTTATAGCCCTCAAGACCAAACTCCAAGATCTAGATGAAACAATTCTTAGTCTCAATCTTCAGTATTCAGTAATAAACAATAGACGGTAGCTAGAGTCTTTTGCAGACACTGGGTTCTCTTCTTCCAACAATTTTCGTGGGCTGAAGCTTGATTTTCCTCACTTCAATGCTGATGATCCGACTAGATGGATATACCGGGCAGAACAATATTTCAGTCTAAATAATACTTTTGATGTCGACAAAGTTCCACTTGCATCCTTTCATTTGGAACATGAAGCCCTTCAATGGTTCTGTTGGTACATCAAGGCTCATGAAGAGCCAAAATGGATAGATTTTTACAAACTCATTTTGCAACAATTTGGCCCTAGTGCTTTTGATGACTTCATAGGAGCACTCACTAAACTTCGCCAAACTAGCACTGTGAGAGAATATCAGACATAATTTGAGAAACTGGCCAATCACATAGAGGGATTGTTTGATGAATTCTTCCAGAGTTATTTTGTCAGTGGCTTGAAGGATGTAATCCGATCCGAGGTTAAAATGTTCCGTCCCAACACAATGATGGAAGCCCTAGGGTTGGCTAAGTTGGTGAAGCACAAGATCACAGCTCAACAACGCTCCAAATCCACTTTTGTTCCATTCAAAAATATGATTCCTAAAGACCTCCAATCATGCTAGCTCCTAGAACAACTCCTATCAAGCATTTGTCTGAAGCAGAGATGCAGGTATGTAGAGAAAAAGGGCTTTGTTATAATTGTGATGAGAAATTCACTCGGGGACATAGATGTGTTGAGCAAAAGTTCTATCTCTTGGATGTGGATTCTTTGCCTACAACTGAAGTTTATGAAGATGCTCAAGATACAATAGATGATCAGGTTGACATTCAGTAGCCACCTGTTGACCATCCTTCTCCAGATGACCACCCAGAGATATCTCTCCATGCTTTAGCAAGAGTCACCACCCCACAAACCATGCATGTCAAGGGTTACTTCAAGAAGCTCCCTCTTACAATACTCATTGATTTTGGTAGCACTCATAACTTCATTGACCCTCGGATCACTAAATAGGTTGATTATTTTATCCATCCTTGCTCCAGCTTTGAAGTCATGATTGCCAATTAAGGCACCTTACCTTGCAAAGGGAAGTCTCACAATGTGCGTATCTCTATTGGAGATTATAACTCGCGCTCTGACATGTTTTCCTTACCCTTAGGCAGATGTGATGTGGTTTTGTGCGCTCAATGGTTATGCACACTTGGACCCATCTTATGGGATTTTACTAAACTTTGGATGCAATTTTTAGACAATAGGTAAAAACACACATTGAAGGGCTTACAACTAAGGTCTCTCAGCATCATCAGTTCACATCATATGGAAAAGATCCTTAAGAAGAATTCACATGGTGTCATTTCTCAACTCCATTCCATTCAGATGCAACCATCAGTGGTCTCCACTACTTCGGATCTACAATGAATTTTGTATAGATATGCATGTGTCTTTGCTAAACCAGTGGGATTTCCACCTTCACAACTAGAGGACCATCATATTTAGCTCCTTCCTGGAAGTGTTCCTACCAACATCAAGCCTTATCGCTATCCATTTCACTAAAAGATAGAGATTGAGATGCTCATTCAGGACTTACTGAAGTAAAGTATTATTCGCCCTAGTACCAATTCCTTTTCTTCATTAGTTCTTCTTATCAGGAAAAAAGATGGATCATGGCACCTCTACATTAACTTCTGAGCAATTAATCACATCACAATCAAGGATAAGTTTCTAATTCCTATTGTTGATGAGCTTCATGGTGCTCATTTTTTCTCCAAGTTGGATCTTCGTTCTGGGTATCACCAAATTTGGGTTCATGAGGATGATATCCCTAAAATGGCTTTCTGCACGCATGATGGCCACTATGAGTTTTTGGTCATGCCCTTTGGTCTCACTAATGCTCCTTCCACATTCTAGGCATTGATGAATAAAATATTCTGGCCCTACTTGCAGAAATTTGTTTTGGTCTTCTTTGACGATATCCTCATCTATAGTAAAACATGGGCTGAGCATCTCTAGCATCTAGATCTTGTACTGCAACTTCTCTCTGATCATCATCTCTATGCAAAATAGTCTAAATGTGTTTTTGGGTAGGAGGAAGTAGAGTATCTCAGACATATTGTTTCAACCCAAGGGGTTCATGTGGATCCTGCCAAAATAGATGCCATGAAAAATTGACCGCATCCTCAGACACTCAAGAGCCTCCGTGGTTTTTTGGGACTGACTGGCTACTACCGCAAGTTTGTCAAGGATTATGGGAAGATCTCAACTCCATTAATAGCTTTGTTGAAAAAGGATGATTTTACATGGACACATGCTATTGAGTATGCATTTGAAAGATTGAAACAAGCTATGTGTACTACACCTGTTCTAGCTATGCCAGATTTTTCCAAGACCTTCACTATTAAGTGTGATGCTTGCAGCAATGGACTTGGTGCTGTTCTCCTTCAAGATGAACACACCATTGCATTCACCAGAAAAGCCCATTCAGGTAAGAATTTAGTACTCTCTACATATGGGAAGGAAATGATGGCTATTTTGCATGCAGTACAGAAGTGGCGGCCATACCTATTAGAGAATCATCTATGCATCAAGATTGATCACCAAAGTCTAAAATATTTCTTGGAACAATGGTTCTCCTCCCCAGCACAACAGAAATAGGTTAGCAAACTCATGGGTTATGACTATGAGATCACTTACAAGAAGGGTAAGGAAAAAATTGTGGCGGATGCTCTTTCTTGTACATTTGATAACCAAGCTTCTCTTTCAGCTATTTCTATGCCTATTCAAAATTAGTTGGAATCTATTCAATAGGACTATGTCAATGACTCTTCATTATCTCATATCATCCAACAGTTGGCCAATAACCCTTTTGTTGTACCGCATTACTCTTGGGATGGTGCTTCTCTGAGATACAAGGGTCGTCTGGTGCTTCCCCAAAGCACAGATCTTCAACAGACTATCTTCTATGAACTCCATTCTTCTCCATTACCAAGGCACTCTAGGTTCTGTTGGCATTGAGCTGCCCCCTTGTCAGTGAGGCATTCAATGCTGACCTCGGGATTCATGACATGGCAGTGAGCCTCCCATGGATCTATGTTAAATCTGGTGTTTGTAGCGAGCATTGAAAGCTCGAGCTTTTGGCGCAACGGCAAACGCTTCCATTAATTGGTATCAAAGCCATGGGTCACGGGTTTGAATCCCTCAGGTTGCATTGAGGGGGGATTGTTGGTAGTGAGCTACCCCCTTGTCAGTGAGGCGTTCAACGCTGACCTCAGGATTTGTGACATGGCAGTGAGCCTCCCGTGGATCTGGGTTAAGTCTGGTATTTGTAGCAAGTGTTGATAGCTCAAGCTTTTGGCGCAACGGCAAACGATTCCAACAAGTTCCTCAAAACTTATGAGTGGGCACGGCATAACTTCTTTTGGAAGGGAATGAAAAGGGCAATTCAACAAATGGTGGTTGAATGTGATACCTGCTAGTGCAACAAGGGTGAAATGACACTCCATCCTAGATTGCTCGAACCCTTGCCCATCCCTACACAGATTTGGACAAATATTTCTATGGATTTCATTAAAGGGCTCCCTAAATCTAGAGGGAAGACAATGATCTTGGTTTTTGTTGATCACATCTCCAAATATAGTCATTTTTGTGTCCTTAGCCATCCCTATACCACCTCCTCAGTCGCACAGATTTTCATGGACCAGATCTTTCATCTTCATGGAATCCCTTCTTCCATTGTCTCAAATCATGATGCAACTTTCACTAGTCATGTTTGGACAGAACTATTTCACCACATTGGCACCAAACTAAAGATGAGTTCAGTGTCTCACCCACAAACGGATGGTCAGACTGAAGTTATCAACAAATGTTTGGAAACTTATTTTCATTGCTTCACCTCAGAACAATAGCATCTGTGGGCAAAGTGGCTCCCTCTCCTTGAATGGTGGTACAATACCTCCTACCACACTGCATCTAAAATGACTCCATATAAAGTAGTCTATGGTCAAGTGCCACCAGTGCTCATTCCATACACCCCCAACAGCTCACTAGTTTAGGTAGTTGACATGGTTCTCTGAACCTTAGATCAGATTCTTCGCATTTGTACGACAATCTTCACATGACAAGAAATTGAATCAAACAACAAGATGATTTTTTCAAGTAGGTGATATGGTTTTTCTTCATCTACATCCATACAAGCAATCCTTCCTCAAAATAAAAGGGCGTCATAAGATAGCTCCAAAGTTCAATGGGCCATATAAGGTTCTTCAAAAGATTGGGTCAGTTGCTTATAAATTGGAGCTTCCTCCTTCTTCTTGCGTTCATCCAATATTTCATGTCTCTTGTCTAAAGAAAGTTCTTGGCACCAACAACAGAGCACAAACTGTTTTACCAGAACTTGATAACGAAGGATCCATCATTTTGGAGCTAGAGGTCATCCTCAACTGGCACACTCGTCAGCTTCGCTCTTGATACATCACAAAGGTATTAATTCAGTGGCATAGAATGCACCTAGAGGATGCTACATGGGAACCACTCCTTCAGATTCAACAACAATTTTCACATCTTAAGCTTTGAGGACAAAGTTTTTCTAAGAGGGAGGGGATTTTAGGAACCCATGTTTAACCCTTCTCTTTACTTTGTTAGTATATTGTTGTGGATGCATATGCTTCGTGAGTCATCCCGTGAGTATATTGTATTATACCACATTCATGGGGAGTAATAGTTGTTTAGATTAGACTTACTATATAAGTACGTGTTGAGGCCAATGAAGGCATCCATGAGTTTATTGTATTGAGTTTTCTCAAAGGAGGTTGCCCCCTCAAAGTGGCCTATGATCAATAAATTCCTTTTGTGTTCTGCTATTTCTGTTATTTTGTGCATTTTTCATTATATTGTTGCAGGAGGTTCCTCTCATTGAAGTTGGAGATGAAGTCGTCGTATATCTAAGAAAAGAAAGATTTCCAGTTGGGACATATAACAAGTTGAAGATGAAGAAGTTTGGACCATGTAGGATACTCAAAAAATTTGATTCAGGAAATGCATATGAAGTGGAGCTACCAGAGACAATGGGTATTTCACCTATTTTCAACATTTCAGACCTATATCAGTATCATGAAGTAGAGATCAATGACAACATTGAAGAGGACTTGAAGAAGCAGTTACCACAGCAAGCACTAGAGTAGATTGAAGACATTTTGGATAGCAGAATTGGTCATAGTACTAGAGGCAAGCAATACAAATAATATTTGGTTAAGTGGAAAGGTAGACCAGAAGAAGATTCATCTTGGATTTCTCAGGTTGAGGTGGACCATCTTGGTTTTCCTCTAGCCCCAGCAAAGTGAGGGACTCATTTTCTTAACAACCTCAGGTGTCTGATGTAGGAGCATCCTTGATTGCAGAGTAATCTTGCATCAACCAAAAATATTTACATTTCATTTTGTTTTCTTTCATTTTCTAGTTTAGTACAGTCAGTTTAGTCAGTAGCAGTTTTTGTATTTTGGTCCACTTTCTTCTATAGTATCATTTCAAACATCGCAGAGATGGACTTAGCATCTAGACACCTTCATTCACATCATATCAAATTTTAGATCATTTGGATTAGTTTATGAAAATATATCTCTATTAGAAGATTGATTATTTTCTCAAAACACGGAATCCTAATATTTTCAGACAATCAGCCAAAGGAGAAGACATGCAGAGAACTTCCTTGACCTATGGAGCTTAATGACACATCATTCAAGCAACTTTGGATCGTAACCGACCTTCCCTAAGATCTGCATGCTATTTCATTCACTTGTGGAGGATTTCCATATGATTAGGTCTGACCTATCTATGTACACACGTTACACCTTTTCATTAGAGTTTGTTACCTTCCTTTGTCAATGTAGAGGAATCTTATGAGACATAAATGATATATAATCATGTAATAGATGCCTAGGAAAGTAGTTCACAATTGATAGATAATTCATAAGTTCAATTTTGTTCTAAAACCGCCTTCAAGTTATATCTTGCGCAGGTTTTGTAGTTGGAGAATTAGGCTTGTGAGCCCCAATTTGTAAGCCCGCATGTTGCTGGCATGTTTGTCTTTTGAAGCTATGATATACTGAATGACTAAATTTGCATTTGTGTTCTATAATTGAGTTGCTTCCATTGTGTTTACTCTTGCTGCACGGTCTAGACTGTTCACTTTGTGGACCCTCCTAACCATGATTGCACCACTATGTTTTAATTAAAATTGACTTTAAAAAAATTTATTTATCAATTTTTTTTTCCATGCACTAGATATTTGAGTTGGCTAATTAGGAAAAAAAATTAAAGAAAAAAATTAATTTTTCTATATTTTCTTGGTGTCCCATCGATGTCACTTTTTTCAAAAAATATCAGCATTTACAAATTCATCAATTAAATTTATAAAAAAAGCATCCACCTATTTTAAATTTTTTTAAAAATTATAAGCATAAACTACATTAAAAATTCTACATTTCATTAGTTTGTCATTTTGAAATTCAAAACATACATATGACTTTTTTAACGTTTAAGTTGGAAAAATATGTTTGTGTTGGTCATTCCCTTTATAGAAGTGCAATATAATTCTTAACTTTCACCCTCACTGGAGGTGAATAATTTGAAATCTAGTATTTCAGGATTGAATGAGCTAAATTTTATTTCTATCCCATGTTTGGAGTATGCCCTAAGAGATCCTTGTGCAATTATATGTCAAGTGTATCTCTATTTGTTGATCTGTTGGAGTGAATCTCTGCATGGCATGTGTTCCTTGATAGAAATCCCAAATAGTGTCTTTGTCTAAACTAGAGTTAAAAAGTATTTATAGGTTAAGTTATATAAGGGGCCTTGCATCCATCTAACGTCTTGGTAATGTTATTAGTGAATTAGAGAATTGAGAGCCCAAATAAGACATAATTCTTGATAGCTTCATGTATATAGAAAGCCATGGGGAAAACATTATCTATTGATCCTTTACAATGATTCTTGTCCATTCATTTCTTAGGGTTAAGCTTCATGTGACACATGTCCTTGAAAGGATGATTCAATTTTATCCCTTTGTTAAGGCTAGAGTTGATAAAGATTAGGATTTACTTTTACATGATTCTTACATTTTCTAGAGTCTCTATCCCTAAGCCATGATTTTTTTTTTTGCTTGGTAAATTGTAGGCTTGGGGCCTGCTCCCATTATATTAAAATATTAATAGAAAAGTTTAACAAAGTATTTGAACATTACATAAAAACCACAAATAGCTTATAGCAGGGGATCGACAAAAGCCCTGCAACAGTATACCCTATCTACCTTCCTATGCCAGTATTTATCAAATAGTGACAAAAGACAACCAAAATATAGAAACAAAAAAATGTACAGCCAAACACTACTAAGCATTACTATCTATAGTGTAGTAAGCCTCCAACACTTCCATCATCCAACCATCTTCAACATCAAGACCTGCAAGTTTTTTTAGGAAAGAGATCCCATGAGCTACTTTCTTCCTTCTCCTAGCAATATGTTCGACTCTGACCTCCTCTAGGAGTGGTAGCCAAGACACCGCATCGCTAGCCGCATTAACTCTGTGAAATTCATCTGCCCTTGGGATGCCCACTCCTAGTCTAGCCACACTCAATACCTCCAACCAACTGCCACAAAAACCCTTCTTAATGAAGGCCTCCATTAGGACTTTAATGGATGTCTTGTCTTCGTCCGCATCCAGGAGAACTGCAAAAAACTTCGAAGACAGATCAAAATTCACCCTATACTTGTGTTTTGCCACCATAAACTTTTCTCCCAACACCCATTCAACTGTGAATAACATAATACCACTCTTTGGTTTAAACACTTATCTCATCCTTTTCTCTGTTATGCACCCCAAAAAGGCCATCTATCATTTATTGCATGTGACCCTAATTGGGGTGTCCATTCTAAGTGGTCAACAACTATCCAAATTCTCTAGAACCCACAAAAATAATTGCAAATGCCAATGCCCATATAGCTTCCTAAAAAACCTTGCCACACACTTCACTGACATTATTCTCTCATAAGGATGAGACTGGATGTCAGTCTTAAAAGTTGGCTCCTTCATTACACATTACTTCCCATTGCAATGCAAGCTCCAAATTGATTGCATGGTTTGCCAACTCATCGGCTTCTTTATTGCCTTCTCATAGAACATGATTGAAAGTTATGCTATCAAAGATTTCTGCCAAATTTAGGGCCTCCAATAGAAAGCCATTTAGTTTCTAGTTAGATAGTCCCTTTTTCCTTAGGGCATTGATAACTACTAAAGAATCCCCTTCTATTTCTATCTTTTTAGCCTAGAGGGAACAACATGGATTGAGGCTGAAAATAAGGGCTTGTAGCTCTACTTCATTGTTAGTGCCCTTAGGGAGTCTTTTTGCTACCTTTCCAAGAATATCAACCAAGTGATTCCACACCAAACATCTTGCACCTGAAGTGCCTAGATTCCCTTTGGACGCCCCATTGAAATTCATCTTCACCCATCCTCTCGGTAGTGGGGTCCATTTTATCTTGAATCGCTTCTTGCGGGCCTCAACACCCCTATCCCCATTAATGGGGGATCCCTAAGCCATGATTATTTTAGACTAGAAATGCTAAATAAATTAGGATTTATAGAATCGTTATGCCCACAAATGAGCTCAAAGTAAGTCTACATATGATAATTTAAAGAGTTCATAGACCAAACTTTTCACAACATCACACATATCTATCTTAGAGTCATCCTAAGTCTTTGAAGTGGTTTCCCTTCTAATATGGACTCGATATCCCAAGAAAATAAAAAATATATATAGTTCTCACATATAGAGAGTTCACAGAGTAAAATCTATGGTGAAGCCCAAAATTGAGCAACCAAGTAACTTAGGATTTATAAACTCCTCATGCTCATAGGTTTCTAATGAAAATACTTACTATGATTGAAAGGATAATTCCATCTAGAGTTCTCCATGTGTCTTCATCATAGAGCTTAGATACACAGACATGGGGGTAGCTACCAAGGTCCATTCCTATAGTTGACTAGGCCCTAAATCAATAGGATTAGTTGGAGATTGCCAAGTGTCAGGAATGAAAGCTCATGTCTAATTTAGAAATGACTTAGAAGCCATGTAATTGAATTATGGTTTCAAGAAGGGGCCTTATCATAAAAAAAACCAAAACATTCCTCTAACCCATGTGAATATGTTTACCAATTCCATTGGATCAATCAAACATAATTTAAATTCTCATTCCACAAATAAGGGCATGGCTAAACTTAAATGTAGAAATTGTTGGGGTTCAAACAAACTCGTATCATGATTTGAAGATATTCTAATTATTACTATCATTGTTTAATTAGTAAACTTGGCTATAATTTAAAAGAAAAGGTCTAAATTTTGGTAGTTCTTTTGAGGTGTTACATACATGATGTGAGAAATGTGAGAAAAAAATTTAGTTGAGAACTTAAAAGTGAAGTTTTAATTTGTTGATCTACATCATTAATTCTTACGACAATTGTACGATTGATTGAATTTCACTATCTTAAATGGATTGGAATAATTTAATTTAGAGAAGAAGAAATTGAAACTATATATCTATATGTTCAAAATCACATTTGGAATTTATATTATCAAGTTAATTTCTTATGGGAAAATGAAAATAGACTAGCTATTTCTTGAGACATTTGTAAGTTGTCAAAGAGAAACGAATATCTAATTAATGTTACAAATGAATTCTTGAAGTGAAAGTCTTAATGTATTGTGAAATGTAAACTACTTTATAGCATCAACCAAACTACTAGGGATTACTAAACAAATATCATTAGAACTAATTTATGTATAGAAAATATGTGAGAAGGGTATTAACTAGAGAAAATTTGTTTGAGAATAGAATCTAATGAAGGTGCACTACAATCAAAATATATCAGTAATAGTAACGCATGAATTTTTTATATTACAAATGATGTGTAAAATTTGATAATACTAATAAACTAGGACAATAAACTTGAATGCTAGAAACTTTAGAAGGTTTAAAATTGGAATTAGTTAAAAGTTTAAAATCCCTAGTATGACAAGAAGCCTTTGGTTGGATTAGACACACTTTGATATGGAACTTATTAAATTCATTAGGTAAATAAATTATCCATTTATTAAAATATATTCACATATCAAGAGGAAATGAGAAATACAATTTACTTGTAGGTAAACAAAATTTAGTGCAATAATTCTACTAAATACCTATCCATCAACTCATATAATTATTAAATTTTGAGAATAGTAGAGATCAGTATAAAAGTCAAAAGGGAAAAGTAAAGTATAATATAAAGTTTGCTATTGCTATTATATTTGTAGCATATTGAAGATTAAAAATTATATATATATAATTTGCTTTTATGTATAGGAGTAAGGTAATGTGGGCTATTCATTCTTAAACATCATCCACTTCATTTAGCCAATAAAAATATGACAAATATTTAGCAATACATTCACATAGGTTCATTCCCGTCGCATCCATAGTCCCATACTAATGTGTTCCCTTCAAGCAGTACTCTCACTCAGTATTGGTATGCTATTCCTTTGTTCAGTGTCTATCATAACACACAAGAATAAAAAAGAAGAACGATCAATAATAAACTCATAGTTCAGTTCCTGCAATAGGAAGAAATACGGTAAGAGTATGTGGATTTTTTATTTTGCTCAGAAGAAACTACCTATGCTATGAATAATTGTGAGCGGAATGCTGATTGAGGGGATGCTGTTAACCACAAGAGATGTGCGCGTTAATGAAAATGACATGCGTCTTATCGGGAGTGGGAAACGAAAATAAATTTACGTCCAATAAATGATTTGTTGAAATTGGATTGGCTGTACGTTTTATCTGGGTAACTTGTCTGAAATCGAAAGCTGTGCAAATTAACATTTAGTTCGCATAATGGCGATGCTGACATGAAATTTGGAATATTTTATTGCTACCCAATCTCCGTAGGTTTTGTATTCGTAAGATGTCAATAAGAAATCACATCTGGCTTTGAGCATTGAATCTAGATAACCAGACAATATAAGCCGTATTTTCATTTCAA
Source organism: Cunninghamia lanceolata (assembly GCA_027924645.1). Taxonomy (NCBI): domain Eukaryota; kingdom Viridiplantae; phylum Streptophyta; class Pinopsida; order Cupressales; family Cupressaceae; genus Cunninghamia; species Cunninghamia lanceolata. The sequence goes on from BSBN01000892.1 coordinate 14,579,736, forward strand.
AGATGTAAACATACAAAATCATGTGTAGATCATGAAAATGCACACTCGTAGTTGCTATCTTACCACTGTTCATTGTCTGTCGACAGCAAACAACAATCGCTTTCAAAATAATGCATTTATTGCCATAATATCCACTGAATGCTCAGCTATCTTGTTATTTTATTCCAAGCCCGTGAAGGGGGTAACACGTTTCATAATTTCTCATTGATTTCAGCCATTGTTTCCATCTTTATCATCGTAGAAAATAATGGGCCATGACACATGTTGAGGCTGTTTTTCATATGTCGTGACAAAAACCTTGTTACATAGGAGCATCTTCTCTGAACATCAATCTAATATGTTTTTTTCCACGGATGTTTGTGCTTATCCTTACCCTTACATCATCACAATATAGAAAAAGAATTACAAATGGTATACTATCACTTGCACCCATAGGAGGTTCAAAGAATATATTGATAGGAACAATCAATGAGTTTAGAAATTTTTTGTGAAACAATTCCGAGTATTATAATGTTCACATAAAAAGCCTATTGGCTAAATTATTGGGTTTAATAGTTAAATAAATTTAGATAAATAAAAACAGGGTAATTATTTACCACTTTTTGATGTAGATAAGGTATGGAATTATTATTGATGATGTTTAACTCATGTATGAAGATAGTATCTAACTATATTAAACATCTATTTTAGAGTATTTTGTACAAATCTTAGTGTAGAATCTTACCAAAACTAAATTATAAATTATTATTAGTATCAAAGGTAATTATTAATTTATTCTTCGTAAAAAAACATATTAAATGTATTTAGCTTCCAATTACAAAATATTGGTTTTTAACCTTAAGATTATTATATTGTTAAACACTACTATGTGGATGTGTTCCAAATGATTTGACGATGAAGTTGTGATGTTGGTTCTTTGAGATCCATGTAGCATGTCTTCTCTCTCCAAGATGACTTGAAAATAGTTTGAGGGATGTTAAATTTATAGATTTTTTATGGAGAGGATCAACAATTGAGATTGATTTGAATGTGATCAACAGATGAGAATGATTGAGAGGAGAGGGTGAATGAGAGACCTCCAAGTGGCATCTTGTGGTTGATGAACATGATGAAACATGGATTGAGAGGATATGGACAGATAGGATTTTCTAGCAGAAGATGGAGGGTGAGGATTAAAAGATACCATTTGGGACCTTGGGTAAGCTCTCACACATATGTGAGAAGGATTATGAGGATTTTTTATTATAACAAGTAGGACTTCTCACACGTTTTATATGCATAGGGAGGTGTGATTATGACAAGTCTAGGACTTCTCACACGTGTGAGAAACCTAGGAATATGTGATTGTGAAATGTGATTAATCTCACACATGTGTGAGAATCACATATGTAAAAAAAGGGTGGAGGTTAAAAGGTTAAATGAATGGCTAAGATGAAAGTTTATTTAGGTTAGGATTCATGTGGATTTATGGAGCCTTGTGAAAGCGATTAATTTGTCAAATAAACATGATTAGTTTATTTTACTAATGATGAGGGGGAAATGGGTGAATTAAATAAATGTTGTTTATTTATTTAATTTTTGGAGGTATAGACACATGAATTGATGATTTAATTAAACAAATGTTGATTTATTTAATTAATTGATAAAACATTAGACGAAGTGTCAAAATGATTAATTAATTAAAATAATTATGAAATTTATTTAATCAATGCTAGGAAGATGATCAAATGGGTTAATTAAATAAGTAATTTATTTAATTAATGCTAGAATAATATGGATGAGGGATAAATATAGTGGTTTTAGGATGTGGTTAGATTTAGGTATCTACAAGGGCATACCATGATGAGGTTTTGTGTTACCTTACAATGATGGATGTGTGCCATCATCTATTGGGAAGATCGTGGCAATTTGATGGGGATAAATTGTATAATGTGAGAGATAACACATACATGATTTGAAAGGATGGATAAAAGCATAAGATGATGCTACTAAGGGTATGTGAAGGATAGTTTTACAATAGTATTGGTGTGTGTGTTTGGAGGGATGGTATGCTTTGATTCTAAAGATGTGCAGCATTGCTGGAATAGGTGGCAACACCACAAATGCAAAAGAAGTAGCATAGAGGAAAGGATGTGAGAATGAGGATTTTTAAAGGGGGAACATCTAGAGGATATGATAGATGAATAAGAGGATGAGGAGCTATATTGAGGAAAATGCAGTAGAGGAAAGAATTAAAAAATGGTATGTGGTGGCTAGAAAAGAGGTTGATATATGAGGGACTAGTTGTTGACAAGAGCAAGTGGGTTGTGACTAAATATAGGCCAAGGATATATAGTGTAGAGGATGCTTGGTGGAACAAAGTGAAAAAAAACATGGAGAAAGCAATACTTAGGGTGGATCACTTGAGGCATACCTGAGAACATGGAAAGAGTGGGTTGAAGAAGAAACAAAATAAAATCTCTAGGCAAGGGTGGTGGATTGCCCTAAAAAATGAGGGGCTCATTATTTATTTTCTCTAGGAGATTGATGAAGACACATCCTTGATCATCCTAAAATGTAGTATCATGTCTAAGGGAATAGGATTTGTGGTCTAATTTAAGTAGTTTGTTCATGTGTAAAGTTCATGGTTAGTAGTTTGTGATGGTAAAAGTAAGCACATTTTACCACATTGAAAAATTAGCTTCTATTATTGTGGTAGTAGTTTTGTGTGCGGTTTTTCTATCTTTAGTTAAAGTTTTATGTTCATTGGGTGGGTGGAGGTTGAAAATTTAGTTTGTAGAGTGACTATGGGTTGACCATGTGTGTTGTTAGAACTATTCTTATTTTGTAGAAGTTTTATTTTGAGTTTGTTTCAAAGAATAATATTTATGAGATGTTTAGTAGCCATTATGAAGGTCTATGGTGTGCCACATGGAGAGTCTCCACCATTGGACTGTTGTAATTTGTAAGTTTGTTATATCTTGTCACTAACACTTTTAATGTAGCCTCAAGATTTGCACCAACTTGGGGTTGGTGTAGGTCATGTGAGGAGCTTGATATTGATATAAATAAAAGGTTTTCAATTGGTTCAAAGCAATCAAAGAAGACTAGGATGGAGTATGGGCATAGTAGGTAGGTTTAGCAACAAGGGATCAAGATCTGAGTGATAGAATATAGTAGTAGTAATATGACGTCAACTACAATTTAAAGGTACCAATTGTGGCATGCAGGAATGTTTCTTTGAGGTATGGATTAGACTGCTTCTATTAAGTCATGTTATATCCCATGCGACAAGTTTGTGACAAGTCCTAAGGTTATTTTTGACTAGAAATAACTATGTGGTCACTAGTAGTGAATTAAGAAGTGGTGGTACATAGTTAGTGGTATTTTTGTAATCTCAGTAATCTTGTATAAATAAATGACTATGGCCTAGTATGTAAGAGGGAACATTTTAGTAACTATGGTTGTAATTCCATGATAATATTACAAGATATCTATTTAATGATTATATTCAAGTATGCATTGTGGTAATTTATGGTTGAGTCTTTGTTGTGGGCTGCATGATTGGAAAGTCTTACTTGGACTCTCCTACTATGACTACATCAAAATTTGAGTATGACATAAATATCATTAAGCAATATAATTTTTAGAGATTCATACGACAAAATCTAGAGAGCACCATGGGTTGAGTTCATAGGCATAGATTAAGTTTGCATTCAGCAACTAGATCTAGAACTCTAAAGGTGAACCAAAATATCAGTTGGCATGCCCCTTTTAAATTGAGATGTAGTTTTCGCAAGAACTATCATTTACATCTACACTCAAATTCAAGAATCAAGAAAAGAAACTAGAATTTTATCACACTTATCCTATTGCAAGCATATGAATCTCCTATAAATTATTCTAGAATCCAAGAGCATGTTTAGTGATTTCTAATTTACTACCAACTTGTTAGAAAACCCATTAGAGTATGACATAAAATATCATTAAGCTATCTAAATTTTGGACAATTTTTAGGATATAATCTAGAGAGCATCATGGGTTAAGTTCATATGCATAGATCAAGATTGTATCACCAACTAGATCAAGAACTCTGAAGATGAATCAAAATATTGGTTGGCATGCCCCTTTTAGATTGAGATGTAGTTTTCACAAGAACTATCATTTGCATCTTCACTCAAATTTAGGAATCAAGGAAAGAATCTAGCATATTTGATCACACTTATCCTACAACATATGAATCTCATAGAAATCATTCTTAAATCAAAGTGCATATTTAAATATTTTTTACTATTGAGGTACTTTAAATATTACAAATTTATTAGAAAAACCATTAGAGTATGACCTAAAATATCATTCAACTATCTAAATTTTAGAGATTTCATAGGAAAAAAATGTAGAGAGCAACATGGTTTGCATTCATATGCATAGATCAAGTTTGCATTCACCAACTAGATCTATAGCTCTAAGGTGAACCACAATAGAATAGGTAATAATATTCTAATTCTCATTCATACACATGACTATTTAGCATATTTGTAGCTTCTAAGGCACACCAACTTCACCATTGTCATCAATAAAAACTCAATATTCAATCATAAAGAAAGGTATTATTTTTCCTTATCTATTTCCATTTATGTAATGCTTGTTCTCACTATTTGATATCGTTTGATTAGATCCTTTCTATTCCACTCTATCTACACACAACATTCAATCCTAAGATTAATTTGTACTTAATTAAATGTTTATTTCCCTAATTATCTGAAGGAACAACATTTTTCCATTTTATTTCCCTAATTAGGTTTTATATTTGTATATTTTTCAAATATGACTAGTCATTATCTTTAGTGATTCATTAGTTAATATTTTTATAGAATTTGATGATTGCAATTATTCTCTATACTCATACTTATCCTACCCACCCTTGACTTAACCTAGGGTTTATATTTTTAGAATATTTTAAGATTTGATTTGTCTCTATTATTCTATTCCAATCCATATTATTTTTTATGACAAAGGCTCCATGAAATAAATATCCTCCACTGAGAAGGAGCTTTATCTTAAGCCATAATATGGTCACACATTCCAATGATAGGGACATATCTAATATTGAGATAAATGGAGGTGATGATTATGGTCATGAGACACATGTTCAAAAGGAATACTTTTCTATAAAACTTGCTATTTTGGCTAATGTATAGAATCATCAGAATCTAGTTAATATACATGCTTCACACATTATTTGACATTTGTGCATATGGAATACAAACACTAGAAGAAATATATTCTAAGCTTGCATCATCTCTTAAGATTAGTGCATCTATCCCTACCTATTCCATAGGAATCCCACCTATCCTTACCTCTACCATAACTGCTATATCTACCATTGATTTGAATCCACTACTAGCATTCCACTTAGTACCATTGCAACCAAATCTTTCTCCACACCTTTTTCATCGTCTACTACTAATCCCACTAATCTATCTCTTACCCAAGTCAAATCCATCTATAATTTCTACAATCCTATAATTCCCTTAATAAAATATCACATATCATTCATTTGACCCTATTGTATCTCATAATGGTAGCTTCCACTTTTATAGAATTCTATCATCACTAGTATGATGTCGAAAGTGACATAGATAGAGAATCAACAAACTCATTCTCAAAAGGTCGACAATCTTGGGTGTATTTATAAGAAAGGGAATTATCTTCATCTACATTAGTCTTAGCAAAGCCTAAGAGGGTGTTTCTTGAGGACTAGGTAAGATTATAGAAAAGCTACAAGTTATATTTTAACAAACCATGCCATTATGTCAATTAGAAAAAACCTCTAGGACCTCATACAAAGTAGACAGACAACAAGATAGCGTGTACAACTAAAGGTATGAAATATATTTGTAAATTCATCAAGATAAATTTAATCATAATTTGTATGCACACATGCTAGCTACAATACTACAAGAACACATCTCTTATTGTAAGAAAAATATAGGCTCCCACAAGATATGACAAAGGTTATAATGGTTATTTGTATAAGTGAGTAGGAATTCTAAGTGTATAATCCTCTAAAAATGATTCAAAACTAATATTGGTTAAGGTTGGGCAACGACTGTGATAATGAATCATACATAGGAAAAACAAGTAACCAGGAAACTACTCTAAACTAGAAAAAAAGATTATCATTTTAATCTTTAGATTGCGGAGGAAAAGAAAATTAGTATAGATTGGTGCATTATTCCTAGGGGAAATAAAACCAAACAATCACTACCACAAAAGTACATGTGCAATCTGAAACTAAAAACTGGGTAAGCAAATGACAAGCATAAACATTGTTATATGACTAGCATGTGTAAACTATAAATAACAAAGATTTCAATGATTGAACATTATTCATGCATCAATTATTGAACAAAGTGAATCCATATGGTGTTCAAATAAGACAAAATTCACAAGTGTTTGAATAGTTTTACATCCTTTGTGTAGGTTAACCAGTCAGCACACTAACAAAATGGAAAATTCAACTTCAAAGATAAATACTTCATATCAACCTCCTAAACACACCTTGAAAACCATATAGAAATTCAACCACAAAGGCATCTCTACATTTAATATACTCTCATTAAGATTACACCAAGTATTTAAGATTGAAAATTTAACCTAAATTATAATGTTTGGTGCCCTAGGTTATTCATAGATAGAGAACATCATTATATATAATAAGGTTGAGACAAAAACCAACTAACTATCATCTTTTTCAAAACAAAAAAAAAACCATTTATTTAACATTTTGTGTCCTATTCTTGTAGCATAGGGAAATAGGAATTTACTTATTTTACTCAAATCAAGATTTTACCCCATAGACTTTGCCTTTTTAGCATTACATTTTAAATATTTAATAGTTATAGGCATTTACAAGATTAGATCTAGGAAAAATATGCATCTAAACATATAAAATAATGAAATTAAAGCTTACAAAACTCTCCTTTATGCCTCCAAGGTATTAGTAACCGGGTCTCCATGTTCTAAATCCTCCCACAAAATGTTCTTGTAGCAATAACTCTTACCATTTTGTCATTTCCTCTACCTCAAGTATCTAATCATACCCATTTCATTTAAACAACTTTCTATTACCACATTAAAGACTTGACAAACTTTTTGAACCTAGAAAATTAGCCATATGTAAGAAAAAGATCATCCAAAATTAGGAAATCATCCAAATAATGTGAGGAATCATTAAAATTCATACAAAAGTCTATTTCCCATGCAGTCTAAGGAAGATCATATTTTAAACCAATTTTATACATCGCTGGAATGAAATAAACTTATAAATCCCTCATCATTAACTCAAATATTTAGAGATCTAAAAGCTAGCATCAACATGCATGAAAGAACAAACCATAAAAAATCATAGAAAATCATATGTTACATTATGATGTTTGCATGTGGGAAAAATCCCCCTTGGCAATAACTATGCTTGCCACATCCTACAAATAGTAAATAATATCTAATTGCTAAGATAGTTTGCCTTAATCCACACATGTAGATGTAAACCCAGATGTAACTTTCATTTCAAGAGAGAATGAGCAATAGACCTTTATCATTTTTGTTTATAAATACAAGACACGTATAAAATATGGCACAAGGAAGAGCTTGAAAGGTATCAACTATGTATAAAACTAGCATATCTATTTTTTTAAAAATATATCTAATGTATGCTGAGAGATATCCTTCTCGAGGTGCCTAATTTAAATATTAGTGATTAAAAAATATGTGCCTCAAGAAGGATATCTCTCGGCATACTTATTAGTGATTTGTAAGAGAGGTATAATATTATATTGAAATTCAAAAAAGTATTATATATTTGTCTTTTTTCTTGAAAGGCAGATCTGAATCCCCACTATTTCTAGCATCTTCCATTATCATCCCTATTTCTCTTGACCTTAAAAAACTATTAATCTATACAAAAAGACCACGTAGGGCTGAGACATTCCTTAAAAAGGCCACACAGGGCTGAGATATTCTTGCATCTTTTCTATATACTATCATATCTATCCAATGACCATTCTTAGGCCTTAGCCCTAATACACTAACCACTATAGATATTTTCATACAAAATTAAAAACTTAGCCCATTTTATTCTTTAATTCATACATCATCATGTTCCTAGAGATAGATGTTGAATTCTGCAACCCACTCAAAATCTTCCACAAAGACTAGCTGTAACATCTTCTTTAATAAATTGATGCCTACTAGAGCCTTCTCCCAATGCATAAGTAAATCCCAACCCCTAAGATCTAACAAAAAGGGGAAATACTTCACAATTTCACCTGGTATAATTAGTCACTCCATATCGTGAGGATGACGAACTCCTAGTCCCAATGTTGTTGCCACCAATACTTCCTCAAGACCGTCTAGCAAATATGCTTTGAACATTCTTCAGGCTATGATATTTACTTCTTTCTTGGAAATATTTATGTCAAACAAAGACACCATGAACCTTGACGTGTTGTCTGTGTCAACTTTGCAGTGCTCCCTTTCCTCCATAAATGCCATGCCTACCATCAACTTGGTGGCTCCTACCATCAAAGCATCATTTTCCAACAAAACCCTCCTTAGACACTACAAAGTTACTCTTCCCAAAAATGCCATCTGCCTCATCTTGCTGGTTAATTGGATTGTAGTATCCATTCCTCTGCAAACTATGCTCTCTACCAACATATACAAGACAAACTTTGAAGTTTCTGCCATGTTAATCCATTGTAGCTAATATATAATCTCGGTGTGATATGTCTCGGTCTTTTTAGAGTACTTATTGAGTGGTTATAGATCACTTCTAATTAGTATACTTTGTGTGAAGAGATCCATCTTCATCCCATATCCCATTTCATATATTTTCATTCTTTTTCAATACTAACAAATATTTTTTGTTCCGCAATGGTATGTCTTTTTACCTTGTTTGCATATTTGATAAATGATTACCATAGCCATATTAACTATTCCCACCTAGCTCATCGGGTGTGTTAATCATTAAAATGAATGTTTTCTCTATCTCTTCATTGTTTCTTGACCACCAACTTAGAATGATTTCATATCAATTACTGCCACGATGAAGCCATTCTTCTTGCAAAAGTTGCTTTGAAAAAATTATTCTAATCTTTTCTCCAATAGTTTACCACATCGTTTATGTGGGAAACTATATGAGCCCAAGCCAATGTAACTATATATATATATATATATATATATATATATATATATATATATATATATATATATATATATATATATATATTCTAAAGTATTAAAGCGTAACAAATTCTAGTGCCCCCTATTTAATTCCTTTTTTCATCTTCTTTTACTTGACTGTGGAGTCTCATACTCTTTCAAATTTATTCCATCAGCTCCCAAATTTTCCAATGCATTTGCTTCTGTGTTCCTTTCTTGATAAGTATGATTGATCATATAATTTTTGAAACCTTCCAGCTATTTAGTAATCACCTCCAGTATGTTCTTTAATCCCCAATTATGTATTTGGCCTTCTTTGACTGCATTTATGATGAAGGGGATAAATCACAAAACACACAATAACAGATATTGAACTGGGCAACTCATTAAATTATAGAAGCTCAATTACAATAAGAGGATGAACCGTCTACTAGCTGCAACACATTACAGCTTTCCCAACCTCAAGACTCTAGAATCTTCAGCCTTCTGTAACCCCAATTTAGCTAGGGTTTATGTTTTCCCTCCTATTCCTGACTCTACACTTGCCCCCTTAACTCTACTACTGCCTAGGGTTCCCAAAATAGTCATAAATAGCACTTTTTGGTAGCCTCCAGCTAAATTTCAAAATTTGCAACTCCCTCCAAAAGTAGGTCAACTTCCAGGAAGCATAACTTTTGATCCGGGTGTCCAATTGACGAACCATTTTAAGCACCGAAAAGCTCATGATGTGAACTATCACGTTGGAAATTCATAAATGGATTTCCATCAACTTTTCAAGAAGTTATGGGATGTTTTAGTGCCTCATATCTCGTTCTAGAAATTTTTAGGGGCTTCTCAGAAAATAAAAACTTTAATATCTTTCAGCTCACAAATGATCTTTGCCTGATTCCTTCGCCAAAGGTCTTATATTTTCGTTATGTAACTTTCTAGAAGTTTTGGCTTCATTACGTTTCCAAATGCAAACTTTCCTAAAATAGCAAGTACACTTTCCAAAATAGGCAGGTCGCTATTTTTAGCAGTTTTGGAAAAACTGAAAGTCCTACATCATTATTCTGGATATTATGGAACCAAAAAACACTAATTACAGAAAGAAATGAAAACAACTACAATGGTTTTGAATTAACTTCTTTTGGGGTGATGCAAGATTGCCCTTACACCTATGGATGCTCTTGCATCAATTTATTACAAGTGTTGAATCTCCTTCTAAATTTACTTGATCCAGATTCAACTCTTGGCAGAAATAGATTCCTTGCAACTATGCATGGAGTTCTGCTACATTATTGGTCCCTATAGGAAGTGTCTTAGCCAATTTTCCTATCACTTTTCTATTCCAATCCCTGATAATACAACCATCTCCTGATGGTCCCGGGTTACCCCTAGCAGCACCATCAAAATTTAATTTAAACCACCCAACCTCTTGGGTTTTCCATTTCATGTTCTTCCTAGCATCCCTAACCTTATTCCCTCCTTCACTTGAGAATGGAGGGACTTATAATCCATGCCATTCTTTCCTCATCATAGCATCCCATTATGTGAAATTTGCCTTTATTTTTATTTTGGCCACTTATCCTACTATTCACCACTTCCACAATGGCAGCTTCCACCTTATTTAGAAGTGAAGAGATTGACATTTATTTGTCTTGAAAAATCCTCCTGATCCATTCTTTCCATACCTCCCAAATTACTAAATATGGACTTACTATCCACAAACTGGAAGACAATGCTGAACTATTTAACACTAGCCAAGCTTGAAACAAGTTGAGGATATCTTCTAGCATGCTAACTTGGCATAGAGCCATTGACAACACTCTTGTGTAAAATGGAAACTAAGGAGAAAATGGTTACCTGATTCTTTTTTTTTTTAACACAAAATGAATGTAGATGGACCAACAAATCCCATCTTCCCAAACCTATCTATTGTCAAAATATTTTTTTTTATGCTAGCCCATGCAAATGTTCCTGCCTTGGGTAAACAATTTTTGTTCGAACATAAGTTTCCTAGTATCTGACAAGAAGAATCCATTATTTTGATTAGAGCTCTGTATCCATCCTTCACATTATATTCTCCATTTTTTCTTCCATTTCTTTTTAGACAGTCCTTCCCTTCTTTGATGAAAGTTACTCTTTATTTTAGTGCCACTTCGAATTTAGTAGCGAACTCATTCAAAATTTCTAATCTTCTCACATCTTTCCATTTCGATTGTGTGATCCCATCAATACAACTCTCATATAAGTAGTCTCTTAAATGCATTCCCTAACTTTTCTTTGTTGCCTCCCTGATTAGTTCCAACTCTCTTCTTCTATCCAAACTTGGGAAACCCCCTCATGAGTCTACCCAAAATAGAGCAATTCTTCCATCCTTGATGTCCCATGTTAGAAAGGTTGATACTAGATCCCTACAACTTCTCATAAAATTCCATATTCTTAACCCTGCGGAAAGAGTTCTCACTTTGAAAATACTTAAATCCCTTAGATCTAGGTATTTTGTTTTCATTAACTTTGCCCATTTACATTCTAGATTTGTATAAATCTTCCAAATTAACTTTGCTCCGAGTACCTTATTTTGAAGAAGTAATTTTTTCACTCCTGTTCCATCCACCTTCTTTTCCTTGCAAATGATGTCCAATTTAATGAGGGTATTTATTTTGTTCATTGTTCCCTTGCCAGAAGAACCTTCTCATTTTCTGATTTATCTTGTTGCTTACCTCCATTGGCATTGGAAGACATAACATCATATATACAGGTATTGCTAAGATCACTACTTTTAACATTGTTATTCTGCCTACCCATGAGATCCACTTTCATTTCCATGCAATTAATTTATTTTCTACTCTTGAATTCAAGGAGTCCCAGAGTTTACCTAATTGCAATCCAGCTGCGAGGGGTAGACCCAAGTATTTGCATGGTAGGTTTCCTTTTTTGAAGTCTAGCACTCTCAGAATCTGGTTTTCTAATCTTTGATTTGTAAAAAAGAAGAACACATCTGATTTATCCTTATTTACCTCTTGCCCTGAAGCCATTGAATAATCATCCAAGATTGTCTTGATATGTTTTGCTTCTTTGATTTGAGCAGCCCCAAATAGCATTGTGTCATCAACAACTTGCTGATGTGTTATACCAGGCAATTCCTTGGTCACTTGTATTCCTTTTATTTTCCCTCCCATCAAGGCTTTGTTGATTGATCTTCCCACAGCTTCTACCATTATGATAAATAGGAAGGGGGATAGTGGGTCTCCTTGTCTTAGGCCTCTTGAAGCCCGAAAAAAGCCTTCTAGAGAGCCATTTATCAAAACCAAAAATCTTGGGCTAGCTACACAATTGAAGATATAGTCCAGGCAATTCTTGTTGAATCCAAAGGCTTCCATCACTTTGAACAAGAACCTCCAGTCGACCCTGTCATATGCTTTTTTAATGTCCAGTTTTATCAACATGTTATTCTTTCTCAACATTTGAGTAGAATGAATGGCCTCTTTTGCTACTATGACTCCATCTAGGATTGATCTTCCTGGTACAAATCCCATTTGTTCTTCTAAAATTATGTCAAGGAGAATCTTTTTTATTTTATTTGTTGTAGCCTTCGCCATAATCTTATATAAAGTATTGCAGAGGGCTATTGGTCTAAACTCATCCAAAGAGCAATGTTTTTCTTTTTTGGTATCATGGTTATGAATGTGTTGCTTGTTTCCTTTCAAACTTTGCCCATCCTTCTAGAGTCCTCGATTACTTCCGTTACTTCACCTCCTATGAATTCCTAGCATTTCTAAAAGAATATATCCTAGAATCTGTTAGAAATGAAGGTGCAAACCACACAAAGAAAATCTGATTCAAACCTTATTTATGTGGTTTAAATAATGTAGAATCAATGGAGATTGTAACATAAATTATAACCTACTACACAGAAATAACATGCACTAATAAATCAACACATAACACAATATATAACATGGAGAAAACACTTTCGGGTAAAAAATTCCACCAAGAAAAGAGGCTCCAAGTTGTATTATCTTCAAATATCAGATTACAATACATGCACTTCCTCTATTTGTTTAGTCTTCAATCCAACGATGCATGTTACTCTCCAATCTGATAAAAATGTAGTACAAATATCCTTATTAAAGGGGGTTACCTTATAGGGAAAGATAACCAACATAATATCAACCATCAGATTTGTGACCTAATGACGAACGGTCTAGATTTACAATGATAAAATATAAAATAAAATGTGGTTTCTGGGGCATTACCCTCAAACCCCCACGAGGGGCACATAGTCCCTGGACCCCCTGCCAGGGGGATGATCACCCCAAAGCCCTCACGAGTAAAAACCCCCCTAGAACCCCCCGTCACAGATGAGTTAGCATTGAGGACTGGATATAAACATTTAGCTGAAACAAAATCACTACTGGTGAAACCTTTCATCCCTTATGGGTGATTTACGAACAATATTAGAAGTAATTAATTACATAGGATTTATAATGTTGATGGCACCTTAATCCTAATATTCTCCCACTTGACATCATACATTGGAAATACCCATAGGAAAACCATAAAATAATTAGGCACTAGAAGCAAGGCTCATGGCCTCTTTGCACCAAACATATTTCTCTACGCTCACAGGCTTGGTCAAAGCATCTATAATTGCCCTGAGTATCTACCTTCTTCATCTCAATCTATCCATTTGCAACCATTTCTTGAACAAAGTGATATTGTACATCAACATGCTTAGTTTGAGCATGATACATAGGATTCTTTGCCAAACAAATAGCACTCTGACTATCACAACCAATCTGAATGATCATGTAGTCAAAACCAATACCTATACACAATCTCCTCAACCAAACTGCCTCCTTAGAGAAATGGGTAGCAGCCATATACTCTACTTCAATGGTTGACAAAGCAACCGTGGGCTGCCTTTTGCTCATGCAACTCACTGCTCCACTAAACAAAGTAAACACCAAGCCACTAGTGGACCTTCGACTATCCAAGTCACCTACCCAATATGCATCAACAAATCCATGTATATCCAAAGTTTTGTTAGCACTATCAGTACCAAAATAAACCAAACAATAATCAGGAGTACTTGCTAGATATCTAAATACCATCTTCACATAATTCTAATGTTGTCTACCAATGTTAGACATAAATCTACTCAAACTCCCTACATCAAACTCCCTAGTGTAATATCTAGTCTAGTGTAAACCATTGCATATATCAAACTCCCTACAACACTAGCATATGGCACATAAGACATATCCTCTAAATCATCCTCATTCTTTGGACACATATGTAATGAAAGCTTAGTACCAATGGGTAAAGGAACACTAATTGGGTTACAATCCTACATACTAAATCTCTACAAAATGATATTCACATACTTACTTTGAGATAACCAAAGCTTTTTGTTACCTCTATCTCTTTTGATCTCCATCCCCATAATATACCTAGCAGATCCAAGATCATGTCAAATGTACCTAAAAGTTGTTATGTAGGAGCATCCATATGTGGAAGACAAATCCTGCATTACCAAAAAAAGATGTGATTCAAAATTGTCGATGTTGTTTTCATTTCTTTTCAAAATTAGTGTTTCTGGTTCCATAATCACTTGAATAATGATGTAGAACTTTCAATTTTTTTCAAACTGCTATTTTTTGGAAAGTTTGCATTTGGGCACAGATTGAAGCAAAAATTTATAGGAAGATTCGTAAATGAAAAATATGACCTTTGGTAAAGGAATCATGCAAAGATCATTTTTGAGCTGAAAGATATTAAAGTTTTTGTTTCCCAAAAAATGCCTGAAAATTAATCAAATTCAGGTTTGAGGCACTAAACGGCCCCATACGGGCCTGAAAATGGCCAAAACTAGCAAAATGGGTTCTTATCGTATAGAGCACTCCATCAATTGGACACCTGAATTAAAAGTTATGGCTCCCAGAAGTTGACCTATTTTTAGAGGGAGATACAAAAATTATATTTTGGCTGGAGGCCGCCAAAAAGTGCTATATATGATCATTTTTGGGAACCCTTGGAAGTAGTATAGATAAGGGGGAATGTGTAGAGTCAAGCAATTGTGGGAAAATAGAAACCCTAGCTGATTTGGGGTTACAAAAGGATGAAGATTCTAGAGTCTTGAGATAGGAAGCTGTAATATGTTGTAGCCTATGGAGGATTCATCATCTAATTGTATTTGAGCTTCTGTAATGTAATGAATTGTCAAAATCAATAAAAGAACATTCTATTTTTTGTGTGCAATTTCTGTTGTTATGTGTTTTGTGATTTACCCCCTTCATCAAGTGGTATAAGAACAAGGGCTCCTGAGTGTGTAGACAGATCGTCAACTGTGAGCTAGTTTTACATTAGGACCTGAGGTTGGGAGTTTGCTACAAAGATCAAGATGCCTCCATGAAGAAACCCTTCTGGAAGAAATGCTTTGACGGAAGATGGTTTTAGATCCTTGCAAAGGTAGATTGATGCATTACAACAGGAGCTACAAAGAGGGGTTGAGTCGAGAACAAGAGAATAAAGTGAAGATGAAGCTAAAGAACTATTTGGGCAAGAACAAGAAACTATAGGAGATACTGCAGAAGTAAGGTTGTTGAGGGCCATTTCTAAGATTAGAAAGAGGCCCAGGATCAAAGTTTCTACCTATTCTGGAGATTTGAATCTAGAATAGCTTATTGATTGGATCAATGATATGGAAGAATATTTTGAGTATGAAGATGTGGAAGATCTAGAACAGGTCAAGTTTGTAAAAACAAAGTTGAAGGGCCATGCCCATATTTGGTGGAAGGATGTCCAGTTAGAGAGAAATAGAAGAGGAAAAGGAAATATTACCAGATGGGATCAGATGGTGGACAAACTGAAGAAGTAGTTTATTCCTGTGGACTATGAGATGGAGTTGTTGAAGAAGCTGCAATGATTGAAGAAAGGTAACAAGTTTGTTAAAGAATATACACAAGATTTTTATAAGATTACTATCAGGATAGCCATGTAGAGGCCAACAAGGAGAAGGTAGCCTATTACATTAATGGGTTGAGGCTAAGTATTCAAGAGGAGTTGAGTCTAGTCAGGATGACCACCATAGAAGATAAGTACCAATTTTCTCTGAAGCTGGAGGAGAAACTAAATGAAAGATTTGAAAGCAAGAAAAGAGGGAAAGGTCATGGTAGACAGGGTTGTGGAAGACCCTATGGAGGTTAAAGTGAAGATCAAAAGAAAATTGAAGAAGCTGGCACCAGTCGAAATTAGAGAGGGGATAATACCTACTGTTGTCGTGACCAAAACAATGGTGAGCAAAGAGGAAGAGGAAGATGCAGACCTGGGCAAGGACTTGGAAGAGGAGGTTTCAGAGGAACTTGTTTCTAATGTGGAGAAGAAGGGCATCGAGCATATGAGTGTTTGCAACATCAAGGAAGGAGAAATAGAAGACCTGAAGGTAATGCATGAATTGCACATGTAGAAGAAGATGTGCAATCTGAGGATTTCGAAGAAGCTAAGAGGGGAGAAACCCTAGTTGTTAGAAGAACCTTATTGAATGAGGAGAAAAAACCAGATCAGAGGAAGAGTCTATTACACACAAGGTGTATATGTGAAGGTAAATGTTGTGATATTATTATCGACAGTGGAAGCATTGACAATCTTGTTTTAGAGGAGATGGTTAACAAGTTGAAGTTGACAAGGAGAAAGCATCCACATCCATATCAGCATGGTTGTAGAAGGACCACAGAGCTTTGGTCAATGAGTAGTGTTTAGTTAAGTTCAAGATTGGAGACTACCATGATGAGGTGTTGAGTGACATCATATCGGTGGATGCATGTCATATGCTATTGGGGAGGTCATGGTAATATGATAGGTGTGCTATCCATGATGGCCATACAAATACCTATTTACTGATAAAGGATGGAGTTCGGCATAAGTTGAAGCCCTTGAAGGAGGTGGAAGAAAAGGTATGTAGTACTGGCAGAATTTGTTTGGTAGATGGTAGATAATTTTTGGAGGGTATGAAGCACGCGAGTCATTGCTTTGAATTGATTCCTAAGATCAACCAAGAGAAATGTGAAGATGTACCAGTAGAGTTTCAGAAATGTTTTAAGGGTTTCAGGATATTGTCTCTGATAATGTACCAGAAGGTTTACCACCAGTGAGGAAGATAAGTCATCAAATGGATTTGATACTAGGAGCCAGTTTATCGAATAAGGTAGCCCACAAAATGACTCCTGCAGAGAATGAAGAACTGAACAGACAAGTTCATGAGTTGTTAAGGAAGGGACTGATAAGAGATAGCCTAAGTCCATGTGTAGTTCCTGCAATACTAGCACTGAAGAAAGATGGAGAGTGGAAAATGTGTACAGATTTTTGAGCCATCAATAAGATCATGATCAAGTACTAATTTTCATTACCTAGAATGGATGATAAATGGATTGTTTGAGTGGAGCCAAGTACTTCACAAAGATTGACTTAAAGAGTGGGTATCACTAGATTGGAATCAAAGAAGGAGATGAATGGAAGATAACCTTCAAGACAAAGGAAGGTTTGTATGAGTGGTTAGTCATGCCATTTGGGCTAACCAATGCATCGAGCACATTCATGTGGCTCATGAACAAGGTATTGAAAGAGTTTTTTGGAAGTTTTGTTATTGTTTATTTAGATGATATTTTGATTTTTAGTAAAACATGGGAAGAACATCTAATGCATATCAGAAGAGTTTTAGAGAAGCTAAGGGAAGAGAAGTTGTTGATTAATTTGAAGAAATGTAGTTTTGCAAAGAAGAAATTGGTATACCTAGGATTTGTTGTCTTAGAGGAAGGTCTTAAGATAGACCTAGAAAAAGTAAGGGCTATCCTTGAATGGCCTGTGCTAAGGAGTGCTACAAAGGTACGATCTTTTCATTGTTTGGCCAGTTTTTATAGAAAATTTATCAGGAATTTTAGTAGCATTTGTGCACCCCTAACTGAAACAATGAAAGGGGATAGAAAAGAGTTTAAATGGACTACAAGAGTAAACAAGAGTTTTGACACATTGAAACAAAAAGTCACAAAGCGACTTGTTTTGGCACTTCCATATTTCAATAAGGTATTTCAGGAAGATTGTGATGCTAGTGGCAGTGCTATAGGAGTTGTTTTGAGTCAAGAAGGTAAGCCCATTACCTATTTTAGTGAGAAGATTAATGATGCCAAGAAAAAGTATTATGTTTATGATTAGAAGTTTTATGCAATAGTTTAGGCTTTGAAGAAATGGAGACATTATTTGTTGCCAAAAGAGTTTGTTTTATATATTGGTCATCAAGCTTTACAATATCTTAATAATCAAGGAAAGTTAAATCAAAGGCACTTAAACTGGGTTGAGTTTTCACAGTGTTATTCTTTTGTTTTGAAGCACAGTCCAGTGGGAAGTCCAACAAAGTTGTAAATTCCTTGAACAGAAGGTGAAATTTGTTGACAGAAATGAAGATAGAAGTTGTTGGGTTTGATGAGCTCAAAAGTTTATATCATGAAGACATAGATTTTACAAATGCTTGGAAAGCTTGTCTAGAATCTATTACTTTGGATAGGACAAATGCTTCGATTTCATAATCCAAGATGGCATGTTGTTTAAGGGAAGCTAGTTGTGCATTTTGAGGAGTTCCAAGAGAGAGAACCTAATTAAGGAGAAGCATAGTGGGGGATTAGCTAGACACTTTGGTCAAGATAACAGCACTGCTATTATTGGTGAGAATTATTATTGGCCATAGTTGTAGCAAGATGTGAAGAAGTATGTGCAAAGTTGTAGAGTGTATCAGATGGCAAAAGGAGCAAGTTAGAATACAAGGCTATATCAACATTACCTGTACCAGAGAAGCCATGGGCTGATATTAGTATAGATTTTGTTCTTGGTTTACCAAGGACATAGAGATGACATGATTCTATTTTTGTGGTGGTGGATAGATTCTCAAAGATGGCACATTTTATTACTTGTAAGAAGACTAATGATGTTGTTCATATTGTAGGGTTATTTTTTAGAGAGGTGGTGAGACTACATGGTCTACCTAAGAGCATAGTTTTAGATTGAGACACCAAGTTTGTTGGTTATTTTCTGGAGGATGTTGTTGAAGAAGTTGAAGATAGATTTGAAGTTCAGTTCTACACACCATCCATAGACTGATGGATAGATAGAAGTGGTGAATAGGAGTTTGGGTAACCTATTATGATGCCTAGTAGGAGATAAGCCCAAGAGATGGTATTTGATTTTACCTTGGGCAGAATTTGCTTACAACAATTTTGTTAATAGGAGTACTAGTAAATCACCATTCCAGATTATCTATGGGAGTAGTCCAAGAAATGCTTCTAAGTTAAGGAAGCTGGAAAAGGGAGAAAAGATGAGTGCCGAAGCTGAAGACTTTGCAGAACACCTGAAGAATTTGTATGAAGAAGTGAGATAGCACATTAATAAGATGAATATTTAGTACAAGGCTAAGGTGGATCAGAAGAGGACATATAAGGAGTTTTAGGTAGGAGATGAAGTCATGGTTCACCTAAGAAAAGAGAGGTTTCTAGTCAGAGCATACAATAAGTTGAAAATGAAGAAATTTGGACAATGCAAAATTTTGAAGAAGCATGATTCAGGAAATGCATATGAGGTAGAGCTAGCGAGTGGGATCAACATTTCCCTTGTGTTCAACATTGCTGATTTAACAGAATATCATGAAGGTGGAACGGAAGATGGACCAACAAAAGGACAGTAGAGTATTCTGGCATCTACTTCAACAGAGGAGATAGAAGAGATCTTGGATAGCCGTGTGGGAAGAAATACTCAGAATAGGCAATATGAAGAATAACTGGTGAAGTGGAAAGGAAGGCTTGTTGAAGATTCTTTCTAGTTATCTAAGGTAGAAGTTGACCATTTGGGGTTTTCCTCAAACACCTGAGATGTGACAAGGTCACTTCTCAAAAATTACCTTGGGTGTCTGATGTAGGAGCATCCAGAGGTGTAAGAGCAATCTTGCATCACCAAAAAAAGATGTGATTCAAAATCATTGATGTTGTTTTCATTTCTTTTCAAAATTAGCATATCTGGTTCCATAATCATTTGAATAATGATGTAGAACTTTCAGTTTTTCCAAACTGCTAAAAATAGCAAACTACTATTTTTTTAAAGTTTGCATTTGGGAGCAGATTGTAGAGAAAATTTACAGGTAACTTCATAAATGAAAAATAAGACCTTTGGCAAAGGAATAATGAAAAGATCATTTGTGAGCTAAAAGATATTAAAGTTTTTGTTTCTCAAAAAATGCTTGAAAATTATTCAAACTCAGGTTTGAGGCACTAAACAGCCCTGTACGGGCCTAAAAATGGGTGGAACTGGTAGAGCGGATTCTTAGAGCATAGAGAATTTCAAAAGCTTTCAGCGCTTCAAACGGTTCATCAATCAGACATCTGGATCAATAGTTATGGCTCTCGGAAGTTGACCTATTTTTGGAGGGAGATGTAAAATTCAAATTTTGGCTGGAGGTCACCAAAAAGGACTATATATGACCATTTTTGGGAACCCTTGGAAGTATTAGAGATAAGGGAGAAAGTCTAGAGTCAAGAAAAGATGGCAAAACAAAAACCCTAGCTGATTTGGGGTTACAGAAGGCTAAATATTCTAGAGTCTTGAGATAGGAAGCTGTAATATGTTGCAGCCTGTGGAGGATTCATCCTCTGATTGTATTTCAGCTTCTGTAATGTAATGAATTATACAAATCAATAAAAGAACATTCTATTTTCTATGTGCAATTTCTATTGTTGTGTGTTTTGTTATTTACCCCCTTCATCAAGTTGGGCTTTCAACTCACTGATCATACCCTTAATATTGCTGAAAAATAACATGTTATCAACATACAATGTAATGATCAGAATAGAATCATCAACACAATGAATGTAAACATAGTGATCCTCCTCACTTCTAACAAAACCCAATTTCAACACAAATGAATCAAATTTTTGGTACCACATTCTGGTGGACTATTTCAGACCATAAAGAGACCTCTTCAATTTGCAAACCCAATGTTCTTTCCCTTTCACAACAAAACTTGTAGGTTGTTGCATGTAAATTTCTTCTTGAAAATCTACATGCAAGAATGCAGTCTTAACATCTATTTGCTCTATTTCCCAATAAAGAGCTACAACAATGGATAAGAGAAATCTAATAGAAGTTAATTTAGCAACAAGAGAGAAAATTTCACCAAAATCATCTCCCTCTCTCCAAGAGTAGCCCTACTAGTCTAGCCTTGTGCTTCTCCAATGAACCATTTGCTCCAAACTTCTTCTTGAAGACCCACTTGCAACCTATGACCTTTCTTCCTTTGGGAAAATCAACAAGATCACAAGTTTTAAATGAGTCTAAATCCATCATGTCCTCCTACATGGCTAACTTCCAAGACTCACTATCATCTACATGAATAGCTTTGCTGTAGGATCTAGGCTCATCATCAGTACTCAATAAAGCAAATACACAATGGAAATCTGGTGGGCTATACCTATCAATTAGGTTCTATTTTCTTGTGGATCTTCGCAGAGGTCGAGTAATAGACTCTTCAGGTTCTTATGTATGCTCATCTATACCAACTTCTTCTGTCACAATAGATTCTTCCTCATCAGAACTTTCACTCGAGTCTTCTTCTGCTTCTTCACCCCCCAATTCATCATTATGTTCTTCTTGAGGTGCATCTTCATGCTCTAATTCAAAATGCACTCTATTCAGCTTTTCTTCTTTTTCCTTTGGTTGTTCAGGTTCTCAAATAACACTAAGTTCCCTGAAAATAACCTCTCTAGAATAGATAATCTTTCGGGTTAGAGGATTCCAAAGCTTATAACCTTTTACATTATCACCATATCCAATGAAAGCACACTTTTTAGCTTTTGGCTCCAACTTAGTTCATTTTTCTTTAGGCACATGGACATAAGCCTCATAGCCAAATAGCCTTAAATGTGAAACAAAAGGTTTCTTACCTGTCCACATTTCATAAGGAGTTCAAGCAAGAGCCTTACATGGAGATCTATTAATCAAGTAGTTTTTAGTACACATGGCTTCTACCCAAAAACATTTATTTAATTGTGATTCACTCAAAATATTTCTTGCTCTTTCCATTATTGTCTGATTCATCCTTTCTACCACTCCATTCTGTTGTAGAGTATACGGAGTAGTTTTCTATCTAAAAATACCTGCATGCTTACAGAATTCATCAAATTCCTTAGAATAATATTCCCCTCCATTGTCAAATCTCAAAACCTTTATCTTATAATCTGATTACTTTTCAACTAAGGCTTTAAATTCCTTAAACTTAGTGAAAACTTCAAATTTGTGATGCATAAAATAAATCTAGGTAAACCTTGAGACATCATCAATGAAGAAAACAAAATATCTAGATTTTCCAATGGATTCAACATCCATTGAACCAAAAATGTCTGAATAAATAAGTTCCAATTTATCATTAGATTTATTTACAGCCTGAAGGAAATGGAGATCTATTCTATTTTCCAAACACACAATGTTCACAAAATTTGAAACTCTCATCAAAATAGGATAAACTATCTAACAATTATTTATTTAAGATAGTCTTTAAACCAAATGGACTTATGTGGCCCAATCTATGGTGCCACAACATACATGTGTTTTCAGTATTAGCCTTAGATACATAAGATACATTACAAACAGTAGTGGCTTCTAGCTTAAACAGAGTTCCAAATCTTTTCCCCTTCACTACCACCAAGTTTCCTCTCACCAATCTACAACCATGCTTATCAAATGTCACATGCATTCCCAAATCATTCAACTTTGAAACAGAAATCAAATTTCTAGCCAATCTAGGAACATGCAAAACACTAGGGAAGGTTTTAATTCTCCCATCACTAAAACACAATATTACCTTCCCTCATCCAACAATAGGATATGTAGAGTTGTCCTCGAGGTACACATTTCATCCATCATACTCTTTGTATGTGGAAAATCATTCTTTATGCGGGGTCATGTGGTGTGAGCATCTTGAGTCGACCAACCAATGATCATGAGAAACAACATTATATGTAGAAAGTAAAACCTCATCACCTGCATTCGAAGACTTATCAGTAGCGGAATCCCATTGTTTCTTCAGGTTGAAACATTCCTTTTCACATGTCCTCTCTTTTCACAGATCCAACACTTAACTTTGTTCTTCTTTCCAGGAGTCCTAGAGAAACCCTTAGACTTGTCTTTAGACCCCTTTTGATCTCCTTTTAGTCCTCTTTCCATAGACCTTCCCTTGACACTGAGAGCATCCCCTGAACTATCTAAACTTTTCTTCCTCAATTCATGTGGCAACTGAACAGAAACAAGAGCATCCAACTTCGGATCTGTGAGGTTAGTAGTGATAGCCAAAATAACATTCTCCCATGAATTGGGCAAACAACAAAGAAGCAATATATATTTATCTTCCTCATTCACCTCAACATCTACTGAAGCTAGTCGACTCAATAACAAATTAAACGAATTCAAATGCTTTGCAACCAATTCACCCTCTTTCATTTTCATAGAAAATAACTTACACTTTAAATAAAGCCTATTTACCATACTCTTGGCTTGGTAGATCTCACCCAGACACTTCCACAAGCTATGTGCAGACTTCTCAATCATGACATTTGGTAGAACAAAATCTGCAAGACATAGCCGGATTGTACCTCGTGCCTTTTTATCTAGTCTTTCTCACTCATTAGGAGCAACATCATCAAGTTTCTTCTCTATCGTAATAGCCAACCACTAGTTTCTTTCTTCTAGAAAATCCTCCATCTTTAGCTTCCATAATTCCTACCCAATGCCATTAAACTTTTCAATGTCCAACTGAGAGGTAGAAGCAACAATGGATGAAGCCATGATATCTACACAAGATTTGCAAACAAACAACAACCAAATCTCCCACTGCAGCTAAAAAAATCTTCACACTACCACCCAAGAATCAAAACTGGCCAAGCTCTGATACCAAATGTTAGAAATGAAGGTTCAAACCACACAATAGAAATCTGATTCAATCCTTATTTATGTTGTTTAAAAATGTAGAATCAATGGAGATTGCAACAGAAATTTAAACCCACTACACAAAAATAACATGCACTAAGAACTAAACACATAACACAGCATATAATGTGGAGAAAACCCTTTCAGGTAATAAACTCCACCAAGAATAGAGGCTCCAAGCTGTATTATCCTCAAATATGAGTTTACAACACATGCACTTCCTCTGTTTCTTATGTCTTCAATCCAGCAGTGCTTGTTACTCTCCAATCTGATAAAAATGTAGTACAAATATCCTTATAAAAGAGGGTTGCCTTCTAGGGCAAGATAACCAACATAATATCAACAATCAGATCTGTGACCTAATGATGAATGGTCCAGATTTACAATGATAAAATATAAAATAAAATGTGGTTTCGGGGGTGTTGCCCCCGAACCCCCAACGGGGCACACGGCCCCCGGACCCCTCGTCGGGGGGATGATCCCCTTGGATCCCTCACAAGGCAAAACCCCCTGTGACCCCTCGTCATGGATGAGTTAGCATCGAGGACCAAATATAAACATGTAGATGAAACAAGACCACTGTTGGTGAATCCTTTCATCCCTTATGGTTGATTTATAGACAATATTAGGAGTAATTAATTACATAGGATTTACAAGGTTGTTGGCACCTTAATCCTAAGAGAATCTGCCTGGTCCAAGGGACTTATCTAGGTGAAGTTGGAATAAAACTTCTTTGATCTCATCCTCTGTGAACCTCTCTAAAAGCATCTTATTTTGATCTTCTGTCACTAGTTTTGGAATGTTTGTCAAAATTTGAAGTTGTTCCTCTCTCCTTGAAACATTTCAGTTGTTAAGCAAATTTTGAAAAAAAGTTAACTATTTTAGCAATAATTTCCTCCATTTTTTCTAAATTTCTCCAATTTGCTATCTTGATGTGTGAGATTCTATTGGCTTCCCTCCTAGATTTTATTGCATTATGAAGATATTTTGTATTTTAGTCTCCTTGTCTAATCGATAGCTCTCGAGACTTTTGTCTCTAGTATATTTCCTTCTTTACTAAAATATCCTCTTGTATGTTTAGCAACTCTTTTTCCATCTTGAATTTTGTGTCATCCATTCCAACTGCCAATACTTCCTCATTTATTTGCTCTAGTTGTTCTTCGATATTTCCTTTTTCCTCGAAGATATTCTTGAAACTGTTCTTGTTCCAAGTTTTTAATTGTTTCTTTACTATTTTCAACTTTGTAGTTATGATAAAAATCTTTGATCCTTCTATTTGCACTTCACCCCACCACTTCTGAATTAAGGACATTAAATTGTCATCTCTAAACCATATTTTTTTGAATTTGAAGGGGCATCTGATTGGATTTCTTTCCCCCTTGATTTCTAATTGGATTGGAAAGTGATATGAGCCTAATATTGGCAAAATATTACTTTAAAAGGTGAATGGGAAGGAGCTGAGATCTCCCTTGAAAACAAATCTATCTAATTTCTTGGCTATGTTGCAGAAACTAGTTCTTCTATTTGTCCATGTGTAAAGGTCATTTCCCATATGTATCTCCATGAGGGAATTTATTTGTACAAATGCTTCAAAATCTATTTGAGATTGAAGTTTCCTAGTTATCCCTCCCCTTTTGTTTGTTGTTCTCAAAATTGTATTGAAATCCCCCCAATATGCAGAAATCTGGTGCCAAATTATTACACTTGGTTTCTAACTCCATCCATAATTCTCTTTATTGAATAAATGAAGAGGGACCATAAATATTAAAAAGAAAAAAAACTCAGATCAGATGAAACACTTCTCACCTTACTTGCTATCCAATGTTTTCTTGAATCCACTTTTTCCAACACCAATCTTTGTTGTTTCTAGGTAGTCTGTAATCCTCCTGATGCTCCTTCTGCATTGATTGCCTCCATTTTCCATATCCTTAGATTTGATCTTAGTTTCTCCACTTCCTCCTCATGTAGTTTGGATTTCTAGATTAGAAAAATATCTACCCGTGACACCTCCAGTTGATGTCTAACTAGGTGTTTTTTGTTAGGGGCATTTAAGCCCCTAACATTCCATGAGATTATCCTCATTGTCCCTTAGAAGGGTTTTCCCCCTTCCCTAATTTTAGCATTTCATTAATTTTCATTTGCCCTACTGCTTCTCCATCCAATTTCCTTTTTTCTTGACTAGGGATCCTTCCTCTTTTTTTGCTATCTCCATAGTCTAGAGATTTCCTGCATGCCTCGCTTTGTGATATGTCTAAACTTACCCCATCCTCTTGGCCCGATGCCACATTCTGCATATCATTAAAGAAGAAGAAGCTTTCTCCCACATCCCATTCATTTTGTTGTTGTCCCTAACCCTGCTTTGCAACCGATTTCTCTTCCTAGCTTTCTGCTTCAAAGTTTTCTGCCTCCATTCCTTCCTAGGCTTCCCTAGCCAGCTGTACTAGCTCACTTCCCACTTTTATTATGGAATTACTATATTCCTCATTAAAAGTATTACCTAATACAATGATGACCTCCACTAGTTTTTCCTCTAAATCCTCCTTGTGATCTACCTTTCCTTCTATTTGTTGTTCTGCCTCTCCATCACTTTCCTTTTTATTTTCTACTTCATTATCTTAAGTATCTATGTCCAGCTGAGTTGTGGTGTGTTTTCCTTCCTTTACTGCCTCTCTACCTAAAATTTCCTTTCCAACATTGGAGCTTTCCTGCTGAAGACTTTCCACTTCTGTATTTTTCATCTACCCTCTATATCCCAATATCCTTATTTTTCACCCTTCTGAGTTTGGATCACATACTAGGCTTTGGTTCCAAATGCCTTGTTCCATCATTATCTTGATCTGTTTCCAGTGAGTTCTAATTGGTTTTTTTTCAACACAAATTCTCAGATAGGCCTCTCCTCTATTAGTGTTTTCTCTTTCTTCTATGCAGATGAAGCTTCCCAATTGATTTCCTATTTATTTTATTGCTTTGGGTTTATGAAATTCAATTGGTAAATTTGGAAGTTTTAATCAATCCTAAATTTTATCTATTTTTTTCTTAAACAGATCAAAGTTTGCTTCCCAATTTATTATATAAAATCCAAAACCATCCATGATCCAGATGTCATTTTAAATTTTTTGTTTGATTTTTTTATTAGGGCATATTACAGAGAAGAACCCATTTGCAACTGAATTAAATTGCAACCCCTCCCCCCATCGATTTGTCCACAAATTTATCAAGAACTTCCAATTTAAATTTCTTCCAAATCATTTAATGAAAAGTCCATACCTTTGCTAATTTTGTGTTATTGGGAACACTATCTTGTCTCCAATCACCATTGATTTGCTATGAGATCCTCTATTTGGTCCATGTCTTCCCTCGATTCGATTGCGTCTCTAAGCTTCTCCTTGTCACATGCTTTGCATGGTTGCCCTTCCTTGTGGGCAAAGGTTTCTAGCTTTTCAGTCTCTGCCTATAGGTACAACATTTTCTCCTAATGCAGCCAATGGTAATGCTCTTAATTGGGCTAGAAGCTTCTCTGTATTTTCCATTTGTTATTTTTCCATAACCCATTTCCTTTCCCTGAAGAGTGATCTAGATGTCTGCGGATTCTAGGGTAAAACCTTGGGTTTGTCTCATACCTTAACCTCCAATTCCATACCTTCTACCATGTTTGTATTCCATCCTAATCTTACCATCTCCCATCACACCATTCCTTGCTTGTTTCTTGAATTCTAATCTGCTCCATTGAAAAGGTTGTTTCTACATCATCTGCCCTATCTTCACCTGCTACTCTCGCTCCTCTACTCACTCCTACCATTTTTCCATAAGGGTATGAATATTGCACAATTGACTGTCCTTCCAATAACCTATTTTCCATATTACTCAAAAAGGTTTGACCTCTATGTTTTGAATTTATTCATTCATTCAATAGTTTAGATATATTATTTATTATAATATAGTTTAGATAAGTTATAATTATAATATATTTATAATCATATATTATATTATATTATATTATATTATATATTCAATAATTATTATTATATTATATTATATAATAATTATAATTCTTTATAAGTCTTCTTAGGGTTAGGGTTACGGTTAGGGTTCCATATATGGTTAGGGTTATAGTTATGATTTACATTATGGTCAATGTTAGCATATTTATCTTTATAGAAATATATTAGAAGTGTAATGATAACACGACTTTTTAGAATTAGGGTTAGAGTTAGGGTTTAAATGAAGGTCAGATTTAGAATTAGGGTTTTTTAGAGATTGGGTTAGGATTATGCTTATAAATAGGGTTAGATATAGGGTTAAGCTTATAAATCAATGGTAAGTGTAAACTTATGGTTATGGTAAGAATTAGGGTTTGGGATAGGGTTTAGAACCAAGGTTAGACAAGAATTAGAGTTTTGTTTTGGATATAGTTAGTATAAGAACACATAATCTACTAAGCATGAGCTAATCACAAAATTAAAGTATTTGATTATGAACAAGAAGGTCTACATATAGGTTAGAGATGTTGAGTTGACTTAGAACTCAACTTTGTTAACTTGTTAAAATTTATTATATATTACTTATTCTAAGTAATATAATTAGCACATGGATTTAATCCACCTTAGGTGGTTTGGTGTCGACTTGGAGAGTTTGACACAACTCTCCAAGTTATGTGTCGACATCCTTTTGCCACTTGGTGAGTGGAGTGTTGAAGTCAACTTCTAAGTCAACTAAACCTCCTATCTCATCCTCACCTATTTGTACTTGATTTTGATACTAGCATTCTATTAGTTGATTCTTGTATCCTTTGTTGTGTGCACCTAGATTTGTAGATTCCAGCATGGCCTCATAGAGTATTGATTTGGCAGATGAGGTCTCTACTTCCACTCCAGTGCCCAAGCCTCTCACATGGCTACCATTGCCAAAAATGGCCGATAGGTGAATCAGATCCTTCCCTAGTTTGTCTATGGGTCAATCAATCCCTATGAGTTTTCTTTTGTATGCATTCTACCTTCATTGGTGGATTGGAGCAAAGGAAGGTGTAGAATTGTAGTTTGAAGACATGCATATAGTAAGGGAGGGTATCTCGGGCTCGTGGCCTTCATATAGAGGAAGTTTTTTTTGCAGGACACACAACCTATAGGGGAATTTTTTTACAGACTTGTCACCTTTTGTGTAGGGTCGATCCAACCTAAAAAAAAAATTGTAGCTTAATTCTCTTATTTGCAGGGTTGATATCTTGTGTGGTCATGCTGGACTTGTGGACACCTTGTGTGACTGGGCATGAACATAGAGAAGCCATGGAAGACTCATGGAAGAATTTACATTCCTGAAATGTAGAAAGAAAGGGTTTTGGAGGTGACACCAATCAAAATCTGGCCAAATTTCTTCCTCAAATCATGACATTGCAGAAATAAAATAGCCCTAAAATTACCAAATCATCCTTCAACCTGTAAAATCAACTTCAATCTAGCATTTATCTACAATTTCTATTTTTTTGTGTTGTATTGGGACTTGAATATGCTCTTTATGTTATTTTGAGGAATAGGAATTTCTATTCATGCACTCAAAATTGGAAAAATTGGTGATTAAGGGGGGCTAAATATTTTCTCTTTCTTATTTTATTAATTCCTCACTAATTTTCTCTCTCAAAATTTTGTGGGTGGGTAATTTTGAAAATATTTGTATGTGCAAATTTGTGTAAGCATTAAATTGCTCTATCTATTGGTGATAATTTCACAGTAAGTTATAAAGTTCCTCTTTTTCTCTCCATTTGTACTACAGATATGCACTACTATATAAAGTGCCACCAAAAAAATCAAGAGGGAGGATCAAAATAGTCATGGGAGGGTTTCATTGAGTTGTTTTAATCACTCCTACATTTCTCATTTTTTCTTTCGAGCTATCTAAGTTTGCAACTAATATCTAAAGCATGGACCTTAATACATAAATTAAGCCTCTTACACCTTTTAACTACCATGAATGAAAGTTGAATGTCCAAATTGCATTGAAAAACAAAGGTTTTTATAGTTTCACTATGGGAAGTGAGAAGGAACCTCATGCAGTCAAAGATAAGGAAAAGTGGTTTAACAAATTTGACCAAGCCTTTGGCTTTCTATGCTTAAATATGTCTCAACAACTTCTCTTTCATGTTGAGACCTTGAAAAATCCCCAAGAAGTGTGGCAAATGCATGAAAAACATTTTGGGAAGGTTGATGAATTAAGAAGTCATGAAATGGAAAATGAGCTAATAAAATTAAGTCCCAATGACTTCAAAACTTTACAAGACTATTTCACAAAGTTTAAATCACTCATATTGCAGCTCAAAGAATGTGGGATAGAAAAGAAAGATGACGAGCTCATCTTATCAACACTTTCTAAGTTGGGTCTATTGGTTCCAAAAGTGACTGTAACCCAAAATCCTAAAACATTTCAGAAATCACCTAGGCCAGGGGAGTCGTCAAGGTGACTAAAAGAGGTTTAGCAATAGGTTGAGGGGATTTTGACCAACTGATAGGAGTGGGTAGACTCCTCTACACTTCAATCTTAGTTTCAAATCTGGAGGGATATTCCAAGGGGTATACCTAAGGAGGTATTAACATCAAAACTAGATGAACAACTAAAATAACTAGACAACCAAACCCAAATCATCATCTTGACCCCAAAGGATTGCACTAAGTCAAGAACAATTGGTTGTCACAAAACCCCTATATACTTGTTTCAATTGTGCAAATGTACATGCACAAGAAAGATGGTTTTCCCCTAAGCCACAGGTGAATGATTTGTTTATTTTAAAAGAGTGATTGATCACTCTCCAATATGGACATGTGCCTACTCTATTGGGCAAGAGAGTCATAGAATGCAAGGAGGAAAAAAAATATACAGTAAAGGTTCAATGGAACTAGGCATATATTCGCATATATGACTTTA
Organism: Cunninghamia lanceolata; assembly: GCA_027924645.1. NCBI lineage: Eukaryota > Viridiplantae > Streptophyta > Pinopsida > Cupressales > Cupressaceae > Cunninghamia > Cunninghamia lanceolata. Next base: position 14,610,852 of record BSBN01000892.1, read on the forward strand.
ATAGATTTTCATTTGTTGGACATACTTAATAATCCAAAAGATAATTGCAACGACTCATATGCAACAAAAAAATGGCAAATACAAAGCCTTGTATTAACTTGGATGTTGTCACACACCTCCAAACCTTAGTTACAATCATACCAGCAAATGTGGTAGGGGAAAACATATAACTATGATTATATATTTGCCAAAATTGGTGCAGGAGCACCTACCTGACAGCTGGTTTTGATAAGGCAGTTAATAGTTTAGGTCTTGTTTGTGTTTCCAAGAAGGTCTGTTAGACCAATTGCATGTAATAAGGTCATGCTGATCATGATAAGATCATGCTGACCAGGCTTTTGCTATTTTTAGCTAGTTAGTTATAACAGCTGTCATGATGTATGTTCGGTGGGATCTCCCAGCCGCTTGGAGAATTCCCAGCCGCTTGGAGTCGGGTCAGTAGTACTCGTAGGGAAAGTCTTTATAAGCATGAGATCGGTTGATGTTGGACAGACAGACAGATATCATCATCGATCGAGCTTGAGTGAGACTAAGAGAGAGACTGATCATATTGTATTGCATCTTTGAAATAAATAAAGTGATCCTGTTTGTGTTCTTGCTCTGGTTGCATTCCATTACTTGATTGATCTGCTGGTTTGAGAGGGTGTCATGGATTTCCTGATCCATTCCACCGGTTGACTCATCTGATCGGTGGAATGGTAATGTACAGTAGGTTAGATTGTAGTTTGTTTTCTGTTTACATGCAGGTGTGCAGGATCGTGGTCAAGAGATGTTGAAAACCCTAGCATCCTCATGTGCTAGGTCAAGTTGAGAAGTTCAAGTTGAGAGAGATCACCCTAAGACTGGATCGGGTCATCCCTGGTGGATCGGCGAAGGGAAATTTCGCTAAGTGAAGAAGTTCGTGAAGACGACATCATCAGGATATCTTGGCGAATATCCTGCAGACAGTTCGGACATCGTCATCCGGATAAGTGGAGAAGATCGGCATGATGTTGTCGAGTGCATGAAGTGTGAGTTCGTCGGGGTGATCATCAGCAGGAGGAGCCGAGGAGTGTATCGGCATCAGGATCATCATATCGGGAGTGCCAAACATCCGCATATCGCGAGTAGATGCGGGAAAGAAAGTTTGTTTTTTTGACTAAGTGTTGAAGAGGTCATCAGGATATTGGGTGACGTCATCGTCATCAGGATATGACGTCATCGTCATCAGGATATTGAGATATCCCCCTTATGCGAGTTTATCCTGCCGTCGTTAAAGTGCTAAGGTATCGGCAGAAGTCCGTGGCAGAAGGTTGTATTAGCATCATCAGGAGGTTTCGAGGGAACCGGATAAAGTAGATCATGATGCTGTTGCTTGTATCGTCGGGTAGCGGAGCGTCGAAGGTAAGCTGCTGAAGGTGATCGTCATCAGGATATTTGGAGCAACCGGATGTTGAATATCCTGCTGACGAAGGTAGTGTCGAAGGTCATGATGATGACGATAGTGTCTCGAGCCCGATGAACAGTGGAACAGGAGGATGTGTGCGCCCGCTGAACATCATGATGATGATGTTAGAAGGAAAGCGGAGGTGAACAGTAGTCGGCAGGCGGATGTTTGCGATCGTCCGAAATATGATGATGCTGACTGTGTAACGTGAAATATGATGATGCTGTTGGTAGTTCTAGGGAATATGATGATGATGGCGAAGATGATGATGATGAGGTTGGTCTGCAGACATTCATGCTACATGCGAAGGTTATAGTGTGGATGCCTCTGCATCATAGTGGTATCAGAGCTCAGCAAAAGGTCTGGGCTATTGTGTGTTGATTCTGTCACCGAAAGGGCAGAGGTAGAGATAGAGTTGTGTTGTGTGTAGATTGAGAGGTTGACAAAATGCCTCCTAAAGGTAGTGGTACTGCAAGGGAACTGCAGGAGATGAAGGAGAAACATGCTAGAGAGATGAGGAAGATGAAGGAGCTTGCTGAAGCACTTCAAGCCAGGCTGACAGCCCTGGAAAAGAACAAAAAGAGGGAAGTGGAAGACAGTGAGTCTGAAGAAGATGCAGATACTGTTGAAGAGTATGAAGAGGTAGCTGAAGATCTGGATGCTGAAGACCAGAGACTGGCAAAACTGTTGAAGGCAATACAGAGTGAAAAACCTAAGGTAAAGGTTGATGTTTCCAAGTATACTGGAAGCTTGAATGAAGATGAGTTGTTGGATTGGATTGCTGCACTTGATAATCACTTTGAGTGTGAAGATGTGGCTGAGGATCAGAAGGTAAAGATTGCAAAGACCAAGTTAGGAGGTCATGCTTTGGTATGGTGGGATTATGTACAATCTGAGAGAAGAAAACAAGGGAAGTCTAAGATCACTTCTTGGGATAAGATGGTAACAAGGATAAAGGGTAAATTCTTGCCAAGGGATTATGAAATCCAGATGTTTAAGAAGCTGCAATTTTTAAAGCAGAAAGACAGGGATGTGAAAGCATATACTGAGGAATTTTACCTGTTGAGTATGAGATCTGGTCATCATGAGAATGAGGTAGAAAAGGTGGCTAGGTACTTGGCTGGTTTAAGGTTTAACATACAGGATGAGTTAGTTTTAGCTAACCCGAAGACTGTGGAGGATTGTTATCAAATGGCAATCAGGATTGAAGAAAAGCTGAATAGAGGACATGATAAGTCCATGAGAGGAAGAGGAAACAATAGGGGAAGAGGAACAGCCCCTGCACAAAAGCAAACCAGTGAGGGTCAAGAAGACACTAGTAAAGGACAGGGACAGTCTGATTTCAGAGGTGGATGGAAAGGTAATAGAGGAAGATTTGGAGGTGGTAGAGGTTCTACTACATTTTCAGGAAAGTGTTACACCTGTGGAGAGTTTGGTCATCCATCTTTCAAATGTCCAGAAAACAAAGGTTCATCATCCAGAAATGATAGAACAAGTGACAAGAGGGTACAACTGGTACAAGAAGAGAAGGAAGAAGAAAGTGCACAGAGTTCAAACAGAGGTCCTAAGAATTATGGATATCCAGAGAGTGGAGAATCACTGCTGTTAAGGAAAACAAGTTTGCAGGCATCAAAGGATCTGATGCAAAGAAGAGCTCTTTTCAAGACCACATGCAAGAGCAAAGGTAAGGTATGTAAGGTTGTCATTGATACTGGTTCAACAGACAACATGGTATCTCAGGAGATGGTTGATAAACTGAAGCTGGAAAGGATTCCACATCCACACCCTTACAAGGCATCTTGGGTGAGTGATAGGCAATCACTTTTTGTCTCTGAGCAGGCATATGTGGATTTCCAGATTGGACCATATCAGGATAGAATTTTGTGTGATATATTGCCTATGGAATGTTGTCACCTACTGTTAGGTAGACCATGGCAATTTGACAGAAGGGTACTGTATGATGGGTATGCTAATACCTACACCATCCAGAAAGATGGGAAGGTCATTAAGTTGATGCCATTGCAGGCAAAAGCTGCAGTACAGAAGGCAGCTCAACTCATTTTAATGGGAAAGAAGGAGTTTGTGCAGATGCCTAGAGGAACAGGCATGAAGGCAGTTCAGGACACTGCAGGGCAAGGAGTTGTTAAAGACAACAAGCTGGAGAAAGTTTCAGTTGTGACTGACAGAGGTCAGCAGCAGGTACAGAAATAGGTTTGTACACAGCAACCAGTTGAGAGGCATGACAAGGATGTTGTCATAGTTGGGACTATTGCTTGTCCTATGAAGATTGAAAGGAAGATACAGTTGAACACCCCAGAGGCAGTTCAGCCAGAGGTTCTGGTCAGACAATCTGACAAACACAGGGTATGTGAGAGAAAGGCCTACATCAACAGGCATGCAGATTTACTTGCCAGAAAGCAAGTTACAGTGCAGAAGTCTTGGAGCAGCCAAGAGTCAGCAGCAGATAAAGCTGGAACAGGTCAGACTATTGACAAAGCAAAGTGTAGAGGTGGAAGACTTCCACATACTATACTCATGGGACATGAGTTCTTTTCTTTTGGGGAGTATGGTGCAGGAGCACCTACCTGACAGCTGGTTTTGATAAGGCAGTTAATAGTTTAGGTCTTGTTTGTGTTTCCAAGAAGGTCTGTTAGACCAATTGCATGTAATAAGGTCATGCTGATCATGATAAGATCATGCTGACCAGGCTTTTGCTATTTTTAGCTAGTTAGTTATAACAGCTGTCATGATGTATGTTCGGTGGGATCTCCCAGCCGCTTGGAGAATTCCCAGCCGCTTGGAGTCGGGTCAGTAGTACTCGTAGGGAAAGTCTTTATAAGCATGAGATCGGTTGATGTTGGACAGACAGACAGATATCATCATCGATCGAGCTTGAGTGAGACTAAGAGAGAGACTGATCATATTGTATTGCATCTTTGAAATAAATAAAGTGATCCTGTTTGTGTTCTTGCTCTGGTTGCATTCCATTACTTGATTGATCTGCTGGTTTGAGAGGGTGTCATGGATTTCCTGATCCATTCCACCGGTTGACTCATCTGATCGGTGGAATGGTAATGTACAGTAGGTTAGATTGTAGTTTGTTTTCTGTTTACATGCAGGTGTGCAGGATCGCGGTCAAGAGATGTTGAAGACCCTAGCATCCTCATGTGCTAGGTCAAGTTGAGAAGTTCAAGTTGAGAGAGATCACCCTAAGACTGGATCAGGTCATCCCTGGTGGATCGGCGAAGGGAAATTTCGCTAAGTGAAGAAGTTCGTGAAGACGACATCATCAGGATATCTTGGTGAATATCCTGCAGACAGTTCAGACATCGTCATCCGGATAAGTGGAGAAGATCGGCATGATGTTGTCGAGTGCATGAAGTGTGAGTTCGTCGGGGTGATCATCAGCAGGAGGAGCCGAGGAGTGTATCGGCATCAGGATCATCATATCGGGAGTGCCAAACATCCGCATATCGCGAGTAGATGCGGGAAAGAAAGTTTGTTTTTTTTGACTAAGTGTTGAAGAGGTCATCAGGATATTGGGTGACATCATCGTCATCAGGATATGACGTCATCGTCATCAGGATATTGAGATATCCCCCTTATGCGAGTTTATCCTGCCGTCGTTAAAGTGCTAAGGTATCGGCAGAAGTTCGTGGCAGAAGGTTGTATTAGCATCATCAGGAGGTTTCGAGGGAACCGGATAAAGTAGATCATGATGCTGTTGCTTGTATCGTCGGGTAGCAGAGCGTCGAAGGTAAGCTGCTGAAGGTGATCGTCATCAGGATATTTGGAGCAACCGGATGTTGAATATCCTGCTGACGAAGGTAGTGTCGAAGGTCATGATGATGACGATAGTGTCTCGAGCCCGATGAACAGTGGAACAGGAGGATGTGTGCGCCCGCTGAACATCATGATGATGATTTTAGAAGGAAAGCAGAGGTGAACAGTAGTCGGCAGGCGGATGTTTGCGATCGTCCGAAATATGATGATGCTGACTGTGTAACGTGAAATATGATGATGCTGTTGGTAGTTCTAGGGAATATGATGATGATGGCGAAGATGATGATGATGAGGTTGGTCTACAGACATTCATGCTACATGCGAAGGTTATAGTATGGATGCCTCTGCATCAAAAATCATCGCAAAATCCTATGGAGACATTCCATTACATTCATATTTGCTTTAAACAACCTTCCTACACTATGCTAAATACATCCTTTCAGTTACAGAGTAGACTAATGTGATTTGATGCTAGAAAATACTCCTTAGGCACTTCCAGACCAGGCAATTGGTTCATCAACCAACAACTAAAAACATCTTTTTATCATGTACATATATCAATCCTTTCTTACTATGCAGCTTAGGGCGCTAGAAAACCAGTCAACAAGAAACACATACTGCATTAAAGTCAGGCCCATGGTAATGTCAGAAATTCTGCATGTTTGGAAGGAAAGGGACTACACCTTGAGAACTCTAAAACCTATAGGTACCCATGCTCTGGTGTTCTTTTAGAATGAAAGGGTTGAACACAAGGAATACTAAGAGCGGGTGAATTAGTATTCTATAAAATAATTCCTTGACATGCTCTTTAACCCATTTACTAAATTTAATAACATGAAAGAAAAATATGTTGCAAGTATGGGACTAACCAGTGTTGTCATTGATGTCAACATACTCTTGTTGCATTAATGATAAGCATTGGATGAGCTGTGTGTTGAGGATATTGAGAAAATTAGTCTCAATCAGGAACAGTGATGACAACAAGGTAAAAGTTCAAGATAGGATGAGTATCAGAGGATGCAGTTTAAAGGGTTTGTAGATATGTGTCTTAAGGTGGTCTAGTAAAGATTTCAGAGGTCCACATAAAGTTCTGAAGAAGTTGTGGCCGCTCAAGTAAAACTAGTTTCGGCAGGTGTTCAGAGGTAACAGAGTGACACAAACAGGTCCAGTGAGATCCAGAAATGCATTATCCTATTCTATAGATTTGAGGGAGTGTTTAGGAAGTCCTTGTGATGTGTCAACTCAATTGGTTCTTGGTTTGAAGGTCCACAAGCATCTATTTCTTTGTGTCAGTGATGACAGACTGTGTTCTTGAGGTTCTAGATAAAGGAGAGAAGGATTTCTGTAAGCAGATGAAGTGTGGATGTTCTTGGTGATTCATGCAAGCTTGTGAAGGTCTTTAGATCATGTCCAATTTGTGTTGGTGGTCCACATTGAAGTTGGAGTTCACAATTGAAGAATAACTTCCGGTTGATGGTGTTCTTCCTAAGACTGGCCGACCGGATGAGCTACACTCCTGCAAATGTTCTTGTTGATGTTTGCCGACTTAGATGATTATTCTTAAGTCGATACCTTGTGTAAATAAGGGATTGTGAAGTCATTTCAATGATGTACTTGTGGAGATAAGAGTGTGGTAGAGAGGAGGAGAGCGAAAGGCAGAGCAAAAATATTGGGCTTAAATGGAACTGATTCAAGCATGGTGAAGATGCTATTTTCCAGTTCAAGTAGGTGATACTAATTTTTCTGTAGATAGTGTGTCTCTTGTAGGCAGTGGGCCTCTTGTGAGCAGTGTGCTCAGGTAGTGAGCCCTAATTGGCATGTGCCATTTTGTTCTTTCTATTCTTCTAATGGAGAATATAATCTTGGGTTAATCACCCCGTGGTTTTTCCCTTAACGGGGTTTTCCATGTCAAAATCTTGGTGTCTTATGTGTTAATGTGTTTCTACTCTTGATTCAATGCATTGTGCTTTCATGATTAAGTTATTAATAAGTTGCTAAGTTACAAAGTGGATTTAAGTGTTTAATTTGAAGAAAGTTTTGGACAACTGATTCACCCCCCTCTCAGTTGTTTGTCCTAAATCTAACAATTGGTATTAGAGCTAAGTTCCTCTAAAAAGAGCTTAACTGCTTGAGGAGATCCAGGATGTCATCCTACAAGAAGGATAGTCCGAAGTTTGATGGAACCAATTTTAATCTTTAGAAAACTCGCATGACATGTCACTTGAAATGTATGGGAATGCAGTATTGGAACATGGATTCAACGAAGTATACTCCTCCATAGGGTGATCTGAAATCCTAAAGTGAAATCACAGATGCTGAAATTAATCTGTGAACTATAGAAGCTCTTCTAAGTGCATTATTTGATTCAGAGATTTCAAATGTTGTTGACCTACCAACTACTTTTGAGATTTGGGAAAAACTGGAACTTCTACATGAAGGAGAAAAGTATGTCAAATGTGCAAGGTTACAAAGTCTAAAAGGAAAATTTAAAAATCTGAAGATGAGAGAAGATGAAAATATCACTACTTTTATGCCAAGAGTAAATGAGCTTATTTGTGGAATTAGAAATGCTGGTGAATTCTTGGATGAAAATGAGATTGTTGGCAAAATTCTCAGATCCCTTCCTGCTTCTTAAAAGATCAAGGTTGCTGCCATTGAAGAATTCAGAGCCCATACAACTGTCACAAGAGATCAATTAGCTGGTAAATTGGCTGCATTTGAAATGACCAAGTTTAGAGATGCCCCTCCTAAGACTGAGTTTGCATTCAAAGCCAGTGCATCTGTAAAAGGTAAAAAAAGGTTTGATCCAGGAGAGAACTCCTCAAAGAAACTATCATGGTATGAAAAGGAAAGAAAAGACCTGGAAGAAGAAGAAGCAGAAACTGCTCAACTTGAAGCTCTTATTGCAAAAGGACTGCCAAGAGGATCCAGTAAGTATGAAGAAAAATTACCTTTTAAGTGTTTTAACTACAATAAGATTCGTCATTTTGCCTCAAGATGTCCGGAAAGATTTTCAAGGCCAAAACCTAACAAATCAAGGTTCCAAAAGAATTGCTACTATGTCCATGAAGATGATGATGATGAAGGAGTAACAGATGATGAATTAGAATCAGGAAACAAATCTGGAAGTGATTGGGTGTTTATTGCCATCAAGGAAGAAGATCCAATGCCCTCTGAATCTATCAATCATAAAGTTATAGAAAGACCTCTGGCTGCACAAGTTGAAGAAAAGGATGACTGTGTCATTGACAGTGGATGCTCTCACCATATGATAGGTGATAAAAGCAAGTTCATAGATCTGGAAAAGTATGAAGGAGGAGTGGTAAAGTTTGGTGATAATTCTGCTGGTAGAATTAGAGGAAGAGGAACTATTTCTTTTCATCGAAGGAACAAAACTGGTAATGTTCTGTATGTTGAAGGATTGAAGCACGATCTTCTTAGTGTTGGACAGTTGGTGGACAAAGGCTATGATCTCCGATTCAAGAATGGAAAATACAAAATCGTTGAAAGTTCTAGAATAGAGATTGCATTCTGTACTCAAACTAAAGGTAATATCTTCCACTTGGTTGGTACTGGTAAAAGTTGGTTGTGGCATAGGAGAATGTGTATGTGAATTTTGATAATATCATCAAGATAAGCAATACTCAGGCTGTAAGAGATCTTCCAAAACTGGTGAAACCTACAAACAGTTTGTGCAAAGAATGTCAGTTGGGAAAACAAAGCAGAGTCTTATTTAAAAGCAAGGAATAATCTTCTACCAGATTATTAGACTTAGTTCATACTGATCTTTGTGGTCTGACAAGAATTAGAAGTGTACAAGGTGATAGATACTTCATGTTACTAATTGATGACTATTCCCGGATGATGTGGGTAACCTTTCTAAAAGAGAAATCAGAAGCTCTTGAGAAATTCAAAATATTCAAGGTTGTGGTAGAGAATGAAACTAGATTAAAATTGAAATGTTTGAGGTTTGATAGAGGTGGAGAATTCACATCTAGTGAGTTCATAGATTTATGTGAAAAACATGGAATAAAGAGACAGTTGCCTGCTCCTAGGACTCCACAGCAAAATGGAGTAGTTGAGAGAAAGAACTGAACCATCCAAGAAGCATCTAGGACCATGATGATGGAAGAAAATGTTCCTCAGATCTATTGGAGAGAAGCTATCAACACTACAGTCTATACTCTCAATCGAGTTCAAATTAGAAGCAATATCGGTAAGACTCCTTATGAACTTTGGTTTGGCATCACTCCTACTGTGAGGTATTTCAGAGTCTTTGGTAGCAGGTGTTACATTAAAAGAGATGAAGATATAGGTAAGTTTGATGCTAGAAGTGATGAAGGAATATTCTTTAGATACTCCTTTCAAAGTAAAGCCTACTGGTGTTATAACAAGAGATTGAGGAAGATTATAGAAAGTACTAATGTGAAGGTTGATGAAGGAATTGAAAAACTCTCAATGTTTTATGAATATGATGAAGATGATCAGAATGGTGCACTAACTCAAGGAACCCAAGTCCCCTCTAAAATTTAGACTCAAACTGATTTGATAAATTAGGAAGAAGAGATGAGTTTCAATGAGCCTGATCAAGAATTAGAAGTACAAGAAACTCCTAAAGTTCCCAAGTATGTAAGACTGAACCACTCTAAAGATCAGATCATAGGTGGCAAAAGCAAAGGTGTACAAACTAGAAGGAGAATTGCTCAAGATTCAGATAAGTATTGTCTAATTTCAAAGATTGAACCTAAGATAGTGAATGAAGATTGCAATGATGAAAACTGGACTAAAGTCATGGAGGAAGAACTAATGCAAATTAAGAAAAATTACACTTGGGATCTTGTTCCCAGACCTAGAAACAAGAATGTGATTGGAACCAAATGGGTCTTCTGAAAAAAACTGAATGAAGTTGGTGAAGTAATCAGAAATAAAGCCAGATTGGTCTCAAGGGCTATTCTCAAATAGAAGGAGTTGATTTTGAAGAAACTTTTGCTCTGGTGGCAAGAATTGAAGTAGTCAGATTATTTCTTACATTTGCTGCCTTCAAAGATTTCAAAGTGTATCATATGGATGTCAAGTCTGCCTTCCTGAATGGTGACTTGGAAGAAGAAGTGTACATTGAGCAACCATATGGATTTCAATTGTCTAATCATAGTGATATGGTCTGCAAGTTGAAGAAAGCATTTTATGGATTGAAGCAAGCTCCAAGAGCCTAGTATGAAAGATTGGATAAGCATCTTTTGAAGATTGGTTTCAACAAAGATACTGCTGACAGTAACTTGTATTTCAAAATTGATCATGAAAACATCTTGATTGTTGAAGTATTTGTTGATGATATCATTTTTGGAGGAAGAGATAGTATGTGTAAAACTTTTGCAAATCAAATGAAAAGTGAGTTTGGGATGTCCATGCTTGGGGAAATGAATTTCTTCTTGGGTCTACAAATCACTCAAACAAAGAAAGAAATCTTCATTTCTCAGACCAAATATGTGAAAGAATTGTTGAAGAAATTTGGGATGGAAGATTCAAAGCCAATGAATACTCCCATGGCAACCAGATGCAAGTTGAGCAAAGATGATGACTCTCCCAAGGCTGATCAGAAAATGTATAGGTCAATGATTGGAGGATTGTTGTATCTCACTCAAACTAGACCAGACATTATGCAGGCTGTTGGTCTTGTTGCTAGATTCCAAGCTGATCCTAGAGAATCTCATGTCATGGCAATCAAGAGAATTTTTAGATATCTAAAAGGGACAGTTGAGTATGGATTGTGGTATCCCAGAGATCATGATTTCTCTCTTCATACATATACAGATGTGAATTGGGTAGGAGATGTGGATGACTGGAAGAGTACCAGTGGTGGAGCATTCTTTTTGAGGAAGAGATTAGTTTCTTGGTTGAGCAATAAATAAGAGGCAGTATCTCTGTCCACTATAGAAGTAGAATATATTGTAGTAGTAGGTAGTTGCACTCAAGTTTTGTGGATGAAGCAGATGCTAAGAGACATCAGAGTGGAGTATGAGGAGCCTATCACAATTTTCTGTGATAATTCAAGTGCAATAAACATATCTAATAATCTGGTGTTGCATTCAAAGACTAAACATATATCCATCAAGTTTCACTTTTTGAGAGAGCAAGTGAACAAGAATGAAGTCAGATTGGAGTTTGTGCCTTCCAAGGATCAGATTGCAGACATCTTTACTAAACCTCTACCTATGGACTCTTTTGAGTATCTTAGGGAGAACTTAGGGGTTATTGCCCATTTGGTGATGAACTAAGGTGCATTGATGTGCATCAGTCCGGTGGATATCACAGCCATATCTTATGGTTCAAATTAATGATGGGGAGCTACTACTCAGGAGGAGTAGCTGGTATGAGTCCAAAGTAGTGGAGTTGCAAGTATGTGCCCTTTGCCATGATGTCAAAGGGGGAGAGAAAACATGTGAAAAACAAGTAGTTTCTGATCAAAGGGAGAATAGTAAAGGGAGAGAAGACATGTGAATGTTTGTTGCTGATAGGGGGAGTTGTGATAGTAAGAAGAAGTTCTTGTCTTGATGGTCAAAATAGTTTTTCACATCATATGTTGCCATCAATGACAAATGGGGAGATTGTTACAAGTATGGGACTAACCGGAGTTGTCATTGATATCAACATACTCCTTTTGCATTAATGACAAGGATTGGATGAGCTGTGTGCTGAGGATATTAAGAAAATTAGTCTTAATCAGGAACAATGATGACAACAAGGTAAAAGTTCAAGATAGGATGAGTATCAGAGGATGTGGTTTAAAGGGTTTGTAGATATGTGTCTTAAGGTGGTCCAGTAGAGATTTCAAAGGTCCGCATGAAGTTCTGAAGAAGTTGTGGCCGCTCAAGTAAAACTGGTTCCGGCAGGTGTTTAGAGGTAATAGAGTGACATAGATAGGTCCAGTGAGATCCAAAAATGCATTATCTTGTTCTGCAGATTTGAGGTAGTGTTTAGGAAGTCCTTGTGATGTGTCAACTCGATTGGTTCATGGTTTGAAGGTCTGCAAGCATCTATTTCTTTGTGTCAGTGATGACAGATTGTGTTCTTGAGGTTTCGGATGAAGGAGAGAAGGATTTCTAGAAGCAGATGAAGTGTGGATGTTCTTGGTGATTCATGCAAGCTTGTGAAGGTCTTTGGGTCATGTCCAGTTTGTGTTGGTGGTCCGCATTGAAGTTGGAGTTCACAATTGAAGAATAACTTTCGGTTGATGGTGTTCTTCCTGAGATCGGCCGACCAGATGAGTTACACTCTTGCCGATATTCTTATTGATATTTGTTGACTTAGATGATTATTCCTAAGTTGATACCTTGTATAAATAAGGGATTGTGAAGTCATTTAAATGATGTACTTGTGGAGATGAGAGTGTGGTAGCGAGGAGGAGAGTGAAAGGCAGAGCAGAAGTATTGGGCTTAAATGGAACTGATTCAAGCATGGTGAAGATGCTATTTTCCAGTTCAAGTAGGTGATACTTATTTTTCTATAGATAGTGTGTCTCTTGTAGGTAGTGGGCCTCTTGTGAATAGTGTGCTTAGGTAGTGAGCCCTAATTGGCATGTGCCATTTTGTTCTTTCTATTCTTCTAATAGAGAATACAATCTTGGGTTAATCGCCCCGTGGTTTTTCCCTTAACTGGGTTTTCCACGTCAAAATATTTGTGTCTTATGTGTTAATGTGTTTCTGCTCTTGATTCAATGCATTGTGCTTTCATGATTAAGTTATTAATAAGCTACTAAGTTACAAAGTGGATTTGAGTGTTTAATTTGAAGAAAGTTTTGGACAACTGATTCACCCCCCCTCTCAGTTGTCTATCCTGAATCTAATAAAATAAACATAGGAAGAGCAACCATAAAATTATAACACATAGACACCAATATTTTTACGTGGAAAACCCAAAAAGGGAAAAACCACGGTGAGTGTTAGCTCACAATATTTTTTAACCAGTTACAAGATATTACATAGAAATGCTCACTGTAGGTGGACTCACTGTCCAAGTGGACTCACTGCCCACTGAGAAAGAAAGATAGAAGAGAAGAGAGGAAGGCTCACTGCCAATAGAGAACTATTACAGATGAATCTATTGAATGCTGGAATACAGTTCCATTGATAGCTCAAAATATAGTTTCAAAGCTCTTCATCATGACTACTCTGTTTCTCTGCTCTATTCACATATATTATGTTCTTTTGTCCTCTGCACTCTTTCTACACTTTTTAGATCACAAAATAGTGTTAGATCATAGACACATGAACTTAATAGTTCAGTCGACACATTAACATCGAAATCCATCAAGTATTTATATCCGCAACAAGATCTAACTCAAAACTGGGTCGGCTTGCTAGACTTGAAACATGTACACAAAAAGTTATACTTTGTTGGCTTGAATTCTTTACACAAGAAGTTATGCAAACCAAAACAATCCTTCAAGAACCTTCATATAGATGTGGGCCTATTATAGAACCACTTAGAATGATGATCCAAACAATATAGATTTATCGCATATTGATCCAACTTGTATGTTGGCTTCATCCTTAAGTATACACTTAACCAATCTATTGACATACCAAAACTTCTAATGTGGACCACACAAAACTATAAAATTCATATCAAGCATTCATTATACATCACCCAACATACCTTCAGAACGGTGAGTCATGATTTTCTTATGCGACAAAATGCAGATCTCTAAACTATCGTCTCTGTCACTATGACTTGAGTGCAGATACTTAGGAGCTTGTGGACGATCATCTAGAAAACCTTAGACTCCACAAATCTAGAATTGGATACTCCTATCATGTGTTTACAACACCTCCAAACTACAAATTGAAACAACCAATAGCGGAGAAATGTGGACTAAGATACTTAGGTTTTCTGTACTATTCATGACTAAACTCTATTAACCCAGACTTAATTAATTCAAAGTGTAGCTTCTGGATTTTGGTAGAACATTAGATTTGGGATATAGAATCATCAAACACCTAAGTACAATGTACTAGAATGACATACCTAAGTTTGCATCTATGGAGGAATACCAACAATCTCTCTGTCACTAACTCAGTAAGATATCAACACTTAGTCAATTTGACTAAGTCATTATTTCTAGACCAAAAATAATGTACACAAATTGTCTCAAGAATTGTTCCCAACCATATCTGACTATTGCCATCAATGACAACACTATATCACAATCATATCAACAGTGTCTCTTGACCATGTTGCCAACAGAAAGTACTAACAAAAGATTTGCCTACTGAGACACTTCATCCTCTCATTTAATTTTGGTCCTTTTGCATTGAAAATCTCTACTGTTTCAACTACCTGTAATTGACCTTGTCTTGCAGAATCATTAATTTTTGAGTACATATCTACCTGTACTTTGTTGTAATCACAACAGTCAAGAGTAGATGGGCGTGTGAAATACAGTTCACTAGAAATGCCTTTGTAAAGCTCTCTACAAGCCTCTAAAATATTTTAAACTAAGTTCAAAATACTTTAGACTATTATATTTATATTATGCCTTACTAAATATTTGATCTTCATTTGATTTTTTTCTTTTGATTTCCATTTTGCACTTTATTTGCAAATTTACCTTATCATGAACTTCTACACCATCTCTCTTTGCTCCTTTTTTGCCTTATTGGCAAATCTCACTTTACATGAAATTGGCTTGTCTCCACCTTGTCACTTTTTCCTTTAGTCAGCAAATTTCAACTTTCATGAACTAACCAGCTCTAGCTTTCTTTCTCCTTTTTCTATCTTCTTCTTCTTTATTAGTAATTTTCACTTTTTTTGACTTATGGAAGAAGCTCCCCTTCTTTGCTTTGTCAGCTAATCACTTTATCAACAAACCTTGAAAAATTAAAGCTCTTTGGAGAGTTCAAGTTTCCCCTGGTTTGTCGATAAAGTCTTTCCTTATTTTTTTGCCATATGCATTTTCCTTCTTTTATATTTACCTTATCAACAAATCTGGACATTTGTAAACTTCCCATTTATTTACTCTTTTCTCCATCCATTTCCTTCTATCTCTTCTACTATATCAACCTTTCGCCCTGTCGGCAAACTACTCTTTCTTTACCTTTGTCATAGCCTTCTCCTCCTTGTCTCCAGTTAGTGAATCTTCCATTGGAAGGACCTTGCATTGGCAAACTTGGAGGTTCTTGAACCTTCAATTTCACCGACAAAGGACTTGGCCAAAAAACATCACCACTCTCAAAAAAAATTCTTTCTTTAAACTTTTCCCTCTGCCTCTTTGTTGGAAAACAAGCGAACCTCTAGGTTCGTGAACCAGAACTTTTGTTGACAAAGCATGACCTTGCCTCTTTTTTCCATCTTTTGAATTGCCCTTCACCTCTTTTTCTAACCTTCATATTGCCTTATCTGAAAATCTAGGAATTGGGAAAAGACAAACTCACAAACCAAGTTTGTAAGTTCAAGAAATCACTGATTCACTGATAAAGGGCAGAAATGACCAAATTTTTCGAAGGAAGGAAAAAAAGACAAGGAGAAACAATATACCTAGAATATTTTGGAATATAACCCCTAAAAAACTGTCTCAAATTAGATCTAAATGAGGGGTTTTGATTGAAAAGGCAAAACTAGGAAATTTGATGGTTTTTTGGGGAAAAATAAGGCATTTTGGGAACTAGTTTTTTCAAGTCCCAACACTGGCTCTGGTTGGGGGTGTGTGGAAAACTTGGCACAATGAGAATCTTAGAATATCTCTACATAGACCAAAAATACAAAACAAAACACAAGGGAAAAAACACAAAACATATTTACAGGGAAACATACAATCAAAAGATTGCATCCAAAATTTTGAGACACTACAAGCCACCATTGCAAAAAGTTAGTGAAGCTACTTGCCCCTATCAAAGACAAGCCTATTGAAGGAGTTGATCTCCCTCAATCCTTTGTTGCACTAATTACCTAACATCATTAAAAAAAAATCTTGCATGCATGCACATACAAACTATAGACATTCATATCATCATGCTGAGGATGGAAATAATTATTACCAAGGCATGGTAGCCATAGATAATATGGCTCATCATCATGCTGGCTCACATATAAATAATCACCATCAAGTTCCATGTTAGCATGATGCATTTATAGATCTACATAAATATCAGCATGAAGAAAAATACCAAGATGAGATGCATCCATTTTGGGTATGGCCTCAAGATGGGCTATGTCATATGACTGTTCAAATTTTTATGATCCAACTACACCACAAATGTAATGTATTTGAACTCCATGATTGAATCAAAGGCATGATTCAGATTTAAATCTGCACCATTAGCATACAATTCAGAAATTTGAGGCACTTCAAGTGAAGACTCACAATCTTCAAGTTGCCTCTTTGTTTTGAATTCGTTGACACACACCGCTATGTAAAAACTACTGCTAAGAAAATCACTAATGATTTTCTCCTCATCACCCTATAGATTAACAATTTAACCCATAATAGAACACCTAGCTTCAATGTTATTAGGCCCAACCAATGAGCTCATAAATGGGCTGTTAACATGATTCACATCAACAAGAGACAACTGATCCAGACAAAGCTCTAAAAAAGCATCTATGACATAGTGTTCATAGTGGGAAATTGTTACCTCAAAGTAACTTGTAGTTGTAGTAGTGCCTTCATGATGTCCAACTGAGGCATAATCCACATCATCCTCATGCAAACAAGTGTTAATGGCCTCAATGTCATCATTAGGGATAAATAAGGGTAATACACAAAACAAGATACCAACCTCTTGTTCAGTCTCAATATCATTTTGTACACATCCCTCCATGTCTACTTGGTGTCAGTAGGTACCCAAGTCATATAGCATATGATCCTCCACTTTCAAAGCTTACAGCTCACATTCACTAAACTTTAAGTCATTTTCAAAAAAAGGATTATCTATGCACCAATAATAATCATGAATTATGCCACTTGATGGACTTGCATATTCTTCATAAAGGGTATTGTGCCTTATGCTCATCCCTTCATTATTATTTTCTTCATCAATGCATGTATTCTCTATATAATCAACTACATGAGCTGAGCTACTAAATTTTTCATTTGCCTACATACCTTCTCGATGGTCTACAATACTACAAGCAGTAGCAGGGTCATAATCCTCTTGACTAGATTGGAGATCATCATTGATTTTCTCATCTTCATTATCCACTGATGATTGATCCAATTGAAGGTAGGTGTAGTCACTGCTATTTTCATCTAAATCACTGTCATTACCAGCCACTTTTGCATTTGAGGATAAGGATTTTGCAATGATATCCCTCTTAGTTATGTCAACATAATCAATGAACAAGTATGTCTATTGCATGTTTATTAAATTGATTCCTACCATATAGAACTTGAGCTTAAAGAACATCATAAGCTCTCAAATACATGTCAATACAAACAGGAGAACTAGGTCTAAAATCCTCTAGGATGTGGGATAAGGTAGTTGCACATATTTGGCTAAGCTCTATGCTATATTCTCCTTCTTGTCTTCTAATATCTTCTAGTTCTTGGACAATAAATACAAAGTCTAAACTACTTGCGAAGTCTTCAAATGCAGCCACTAATTCATCCCAAGAAACAAAATGCTGGTCAGGGAAACTAACCAGCCACTTTCTTGCCACACCACCTAGGGATCTAACAAATAATCTCATCCACATATCATCATCTTCAAACTAGAACTTGTCCATGAAGTCTGAAAATGCCTCAATATGTGCTTTCCCATCATAAACGTCACACCAAATAATGGCATCTAATAGTAGATCCTTTTAGGCATGGATTGCTTTTCATAATTGACCCATGAGAGGTCTGGTTGTTTGTATGTATTTCCATTTGCAATAGGATGAGGTCGAGGAAAAGAGAAAATGAGAACAACAAGAAGGGGATTGGATTGTGACCTAGATTGATGTAGTCTAATTTGGATTTTTTATTTTTTTTCTTGTTGTAGTAAAGACTGAAGCAACTGCTTTTCTTTTTCAATTTCATATTGTAGCCTAGTCGACTCATTTCGATTATGTGAGGGTGTAAATAGGTCTGGTTTGTATAATTGGTAGGGGCATGATTGGAAAATGCAACACAAAACTCTAAAACATTTCTAAATCGCCTAGGCTAGAGATTGTTATTAGGGTGATAGAAAGAGGTTTATCAACAAGTTATGGGCTATTTTTGCCAACTAACAAGAGTGGGTAGACTCCTCTACTCTTTCAGCTTAGTTTAAACTTTGGAGGGATATTCCAAGGCGTATATCTAAGCAGGTATTGATTTCAAACCAGATGAAAAAATTAAAAATAGATGAACACCGAAACCCAAATCGCTTTCTTAGCCCCAAATTTGTCACTAAACTAAGAACAACTGGTTGTTACAAGACCCCTATATAGTTGATAAAGGCAATCCTACAGAATGAGGATGCATAAAAACTACTACTGTGTCTAAAGGATAGATGTATTATTTTGTTTTGGAGATTGGGTGATCTAAGGCTACTTTGACTGGTGCCTATCCATTGGGCTATAGAGTGTAATGTTCAATGGAGGAAAAACAACTTCAAAGAAATGTATAGCTACCTCTTTGATAAATCAAATGCATGAAAATTTGTACCAAATCACTAAAAATGCTTAATAATCAAACACCATACAATAGTCTTTCTCATCTAATATTGAAAAGATCATTTACAAAGCCTTAGAAATGATTTAAGAACTATGACATTGATTCAAATCAATACTTACATTCACACCAATAAATGTGGCAAGAACAAACTGTAATTGCGATTAGGTTTTCTAAAAAGAACATCTACAGTAATCGAGAAAAATAGTGGTTTGATACAAAGATTTGCAACATATATGACATACATTTCATGATTGTTTCATACTAAAAAAAAGACTGTAAAAATAACCTTTTATAATCTTCCTTCTAAAGCTCAAAACCTACTGAGAAAATTGCCCAACTAACAAACCAAACCCCATTGTATCTGAAAAGAATGCATATATAACATTAGAAGCTCATTCCATTATCCCAGCTGTTGCACTCAGTCAATGAGTACACCCACGCTACATTAAAGGTCCAGTATAGACATCCATCGAAAGATCTGCACATTTGGAAAGAAAGCCCATGCTCTAGTAATTCTAAGAATGGCAGAAGAAGATTTCTTACACTCTCACTATACTTGGAAAAATAAAGAGGGAAGGTTTGAACCCTTTTCCTGACATCTACAACTTCTAACATATCTAATTTGTCCTTCAATTGTACCTGTGCATTGAAGAATTTCACTGTGTCAACCACCTGCATGGCATTGTCCTACAGAATCATAAAAGTATAAATACAAATCAGCCTTTTAAAGCACTCTTACAACACTTTAAAGGTGTTGTCTAATTTTTCTATTTTGGGTCATTTTATCTCTAATTGTACCCATCTGCATATTGGGCATCCTCCCACCTTTATTTGCCTATATTCTTTATCACAAACTTCTTTTTTTCCATCTCATTCTTCCTTTGTCAGCAAACATTCATTATTTCAAACCATGGGAGACATCTTCTCTTTCTCTTTATTTTCAACCTCCTTTGTGCCTTGTCGAGAAATCTTCTTTTTCGCGAACCTGACCTATCTCCATCTTCATATCTCTTCTTTAGTCGGTGAAATTTAACTTTTGTGAACATTGGAAAAGCACTCCTTTTCTTCCTTCACCATCTTATCTTCCTCTTTTCCTTATCGACAAATCTTTAATTTGACAAACTTGGCTTTTTTCTTCTTTTGGCCCTCTATCAGCAAACTTTACTTTTCATGAACTTCTCCTTGACTCCTTTTTCACATTATTAGCAAAAAGCATTGGTAGTGAACTTGTCTCTCCACTTTTTTTCTTCTCCATCTACCTTACTAGCAAATTTTATCTTTTTCAAATGTCTTCTCTATCAGAAAATTCTAGCTTTTACGAACTATTTGGCCTTGGCTTTCATTTTTTCTGGCTTGTCCTTCTTTATTGGCAATTTACTGATTTTGTGAACTAGCGCCATTTTTCCCTTTGTAGGTAAATTCACCTCTTTTCAAACCTTTCCTTGTTGCCTCCTTTCTTCAATCAACAACTTTTAACTTGCATGAACCATGAAAGAAAATCCTCTTTCTCTCAATGCTCTATCGGCCAATTGCCTTATCGGCAAACCTTTAAAAAATCAAACTACTTGGTGAGTTTGATTTTTCACTGGTTCCCCAACAAAGCCCTTCCTTAAACATTTTGCCTTAGCCATTTTCCTTCTATCTCTTCTATTTTCCTTATTAGAAAAAATACTCTGCGGCGAACTATTTTGACTTACCTTTTGTGTTCCTTTCAACTTTATTGGGCTTTTGTCCCATAGGCAAACTACTTGTCAGAAAAACCAAGAGTTCACAAACTCAAGATTTCCCTGATGAAGACCTTCTCTAACTTTAGTCTTTTCTTTAGAAGCATCTTCCTACCTTAGAAAATTTTCACCTTTTCACTGCCTTTATTTCCTTGCCTTCTATTGGCGAATTTGCCTTCAGCTAAACCTACCATCGACAAACTGAGCTGTTTGCAAACCAAGCCCATCGCTAACAAGGACTACTTCACTTTCCTTAGAATTTTTCTACGTATGCGGCTCATTTATATTTCTTCAGTCAACAAAGTTGTTGTCAGCAAAACCTTTAATCTACGACCTTCCAAGTTTGCGAACCACTTATTTTGCTAACACACATGCACTTCTCTTATCTTTGCCTTAGAAATTTTTCTTTGCTTCTCCTGTTTCCTTCTCATCACATTCTCATCACCTTATCGGTGAATCGATGAATCAAGAAAAGGATGAACTCTAGAACTAGTTCACAAGTTTGAACTTTTGTCGATTTGTCAATAAAGGCGTTGAATGCTTAATTTTTCAAAGGAGGGAAAAAAAGATACAACACCTAGAATATTTTGAACTAAAACTCTTTATAAAAGATCTCTCTAATCGGGTATATGTTGGAAACTTGCTGGTGTTTTCATTGATGTCAACTCCCAGTAGATGGTTCACTTGGTTTCCAAGTGCTTTTGAGAAAATTTGATAAAAAGTTGTGTAGTGTGACAGAGGTACCCTCAGTGTTATGCTATACATTTCTTCCTAATTGAAGATATTCTTAAGTGGTTTAGAAGTATTGATCAAAAGTGCTTAAATGTATTATATCTAGAGTTTTAGGTTTTGGATGGTGGGGAAGTAGAAGATGCATTTGACAGAATATTTGACTGTGAAGAAGGATGTCTAGGAGAAATGAGAATGCTTTGCATTTCTCCACATTGAGCTTTCTTCTCTTGTAGATCTGGGAGAATTCTTATATTATATGAATCCACCTTTCTTTGAAGTTTCCACTATTGGGATGCTCCACAAGTTTAGTTCTTGTGTTGGTGATCAGTAACAGTGTTTCCTAATGTGCATAATGAAGACATTCTTTAATTCAGATGGTTGTGCCATTATTGTAGAAGTTTATGATGATGAAGAGTATTCTAGGAAGGTGTGTGAATGCTTTGGAGTGTCTCTCTAGTCCGCATGATGTTCTTGAACTTGGAGAACCATGAATATGGCCATTAGCTCAGGTTTGGCTGACCTAGATTACTAACGCCATTTGCGGAGGTACCTCATGGATTGTGGACATGATAAGCAGCTTGATGATACAAATTTGAGTCCTAGTTATCTCTTGACATAGTCCATTTTCACTTCTTTCCACTACAAAAATGTTCAGTGCCGACCTAAGTAATGTTGCATGTGTGTTATGCACAGGCTTCATTAGGACTGACCTAATTGAGATAGGTCTTGGTTATAGATGGTATAAATGCAAGATGAAGTTGAATAGAGTATAGTTTAAAAGAATATGTGAATTTGAACCAAGGGTAGTGAAGTTGCATTTGAAATTAAATGCTTGACTTTGGAATGTAATGAGTAGAAGATGTCTACATTTTAGTGTGCCAGAAGTTCCTAGAGGTAGTGAGCCAAAGGTTGTGGATGGCAAGGAGTGGTATTGGTGGACCTCTCATGTTTCTTTGAGATAGTGAATCTCTCTATAATAGTCTTCTTCTTTCTTCTCTCTTTTGGGCAATGAGCCCTTGGAAGTGAGTCTTTTTTTGGTAGTGAGCTTCTCTTCTGGGTAGTGAGCCCTTGGCAGTGAGTCTATTGATTTTTGGTGTTGTTATTCATATATATTGTAAGCTAATCCTCACCATAGTTTTTACCTTATTGGGTTTTCCATGTAAATCTAGTCTTCACATGTGTTTGGATGTGCTTGCATTGACGCTTTGTATGTTTACATTCTGCTAATGCATTATAAGTGGTTAATTTTTTAAAATACTTTGAGGGTTTAATGTTTTAACATACAATTAATTCATCCCCTCTTAGTTGTCCTATACATTCTAACAATTGGTATCATAGATAAGTTCCCTAAAGAAGCTTAACTGCTTGGGGTAGTTCAGGATGGTGCATGGGAAAGGTATGGAGGTCCCAGTGTTTGATGGAACAAATTTTTTTTTTGGAAAGCCAGGATGGAAAGCTTTCTTGTCTCCCTAGGATATGGCAAATGGAAAATAGTTGACAGAAAGTATACTATACCTCCTAATGGTCTAAAGGATGCAGATGAAATTAAATAATATGGGAACAATGGCAAGGCAAGGAGTGCTCTTTTGAACAGTCCCTCTAATTTTGAATTAGTGAAGGTGATGAGTTAAAAAAGTGCTCATGAAATCTAGAATAAGTTGGCAAGTACCTATGAAGGAGATGATAAGGTCAAGAAAGCAAAGATACATATTTTGAAAACCAAGTTGGGTGAGTGTGTGATCATGATGGGCCCAATAGTGGTAATGGAGAAAAAACTTGTTGGATGAAAAAGTGCTAACATTTAGAGTAATATTTAGATTTGGATGTAAAGGATGTTAATATTTCTAGCTCAAGTATGGATTCTCTCCAATAATACCTTAGGATAACCTCATATTTAGGCATGTGGGAGTCCCAAAACTTGCAAAAGAAACTTGCAAAACCACCCATTTAGTGTTCTCCTGAAATTTTTCTTAATTTCATCCTTGAAGAGATAACAGACTTTTCTATATCAAAATTTAATCAAATGAAAAGGGTTTATAGAGGAAGCTATTAATATTTTAAAAATATAATATACACCTCATAATAATTTTAATAGTAATTATTATTAATTTTCTACATACACTATGTTTGATTTCCCAATAGATATACATATTGAAAAACATCCATAACTTTCAACATAGTAATCCTTTTTTAAATCTAAAAGATGCATCACATTGTAGGATTTATTGGGTATACATTAAAATTTAGAATTTTTGAGTTTCATATATTTTCGACCAAGTTAGGTTGGCTTGAAAATTAATTTTTAATATTTTAAAAAATTAACAGTAAAAAAATTCATAAATAATTACTTATTTACTTTAAAAATTTAAAAAAATATGTGTCACATCCACTCATGTGTCCTTTACTTAAATCCAAATCATGGAGGAAAAATATTATCTTTTTCTCATACTTAGGTTGGCTAGAATGACACCTAAGTTTTACGATTTTCTAAAAATTTTAGTAGTGCTTCATTGAAATATCCAATTTTCACCAAACTATTTTAAAATTTTTTTTAAAAAAGTAGTAGCCCATAAACTACATTCAATTTATTACAACTTATTTTACTACCTTATTTTTAGATTGTGTAGATAACTCATTCAATTTTTGACATGAAGTTACCTAAGTCTTTTTTTCACATTTACATTGCCACTTAGGGGCAGTGTTTGGCCCATCATGATACTACACTCACCCAGTTTGAAAACCTAAAGATGTCAGAAGATGAAAATATTGCAAGCTACATGTAGAGAGTGGATGAAGTTGTCAACTGCATCAATGGTCTTGGTGGAAATCTGGAGAGTGAAGTGGTAAAGAAGGCACTAAGAACACATCCAAAGAATTATAGTGCTAAAGTTTCTACTATTGAAGAAACTCAAAACTTGGATAAGTATTCTACGGATCAAATGTTTGGAACTTTAACTCCTTTGGAGATGAGATAATTTGGTCAAGATGATTCAAGAAAATAAACTACTTTTAAGGCTATCAAGACATAAAAGAATGATGAATCTGATTTAGATGACTTTGATGAGAAGATTGAAAAAGGGCTCTAGAAAATAAAGAGGTAGATTACATTTGAAATGTTTTAGCCATGGAAAGGTAGGTCATTATTCTTCAGAATGTCCAATCAAAATTTCTAATGACAAATAAAATGAGAACAAAGGTAAATCATTCAAGAAAAGTTATTATGTTAAAGAAGATTACAACATATTTGATGATGAGTTTGACTATCTAGATGATGATGGTAATGAATACTTGTTCATGGCTTTGAATGTTGGAACTAATTTTACTAATCTTAGAAGATGTATGAAGGACATTGCTCTAGAAACAGGGCACCACATTGAATGAACTTTGGTTACTGCTTTTCATGCAAGAGAGGAGGAGAATCTCTAGTTAATTCATAGTGGGTGTTCAAATCATATGACAGGTGATAAGAATAAGTTTGTGAAGCTTGAGAAGTTTGATGGAGGTTTTGTTAAGTTTGGAGATGATGCATTTGCTAAGATCTGTGGAAAAGGTTCAATCATTTTTTATGGCAAGCACAATACAAATGATGTCCTTTATGTCAAGGATCTTTGAAATAATCTTCTAAGTGTAGGAAAAATCTATAGAAGAGGATATAATCTTGCGTTTCAAGATGGTAGCTGTGAAATGAGAAAAGAAGACTTTAGAACTCTAATTGCTACAGGAACAAGGGGAAAAGGAGATATATATTAGCTCAAGGGTGCTGATGGTGTGTGTCTTATGACTCAAATTAATGAAATTTGGCTATGGCATAGAAGAATGTGTCACATCACTTTTGACAGCCTAGTGAAGATCAGCTCTACACAAGCTATGAGGGATCTAGCAAAGATTACAAAACCTACTAATGCAACCTACAAGGAATGTCAAATTGGGAAGCAAACAAGGAAGGATTTCAAGATCAAAGAGTATTCTACCACCAGACTTGTGGAGTTGGTGCATATAGATCTATGTTTACCTACAAGAGTAGGAAGCTTTCAAGGTGATAGGTATTTCATGTTGTTGATTGATGATTTCTCTAGAATGACTTGGGTAACTTTTCTCAAAGAAAAATTAGAAGCTCTAGATAAGTTTAAAGATTTTAAGGCTATGGTTGAAAATGAAATTGATCTGAAAGTGAAGTGTTTGACGTCTGACAAAGGTGGTGAGTTCACCTCTAATGAGTTTAATTGCTTTTGTGAAGATCATGGAATAAAAAGGCATTTAACAGCACCTAGAACTCCTCAGCAGAATAGAATTGTGGAAACGAAGAATAAGACAGTTCAGGAAGTAGCTAGGGCAATGATGAAAGAAGAAAATCTACTAGATATCTATTGGAGAGAATCCATCCACACTATAGTTTACATACAAAATAGAGTGCAAGCTAGGGTCAATAGTTTAAAGACTCCAAATGAACTATGGTATGGAAGAATTCCTACTGTAAAATACTTTAGAGTGTTTTGAAGTAAATGCTACATTAGGAGAGATGAAGAGAACTTAGGAAAGTTTGATACAAGATCAGATGAAGGAATATTCCTTGGATATTCTACAAAGAGCAAGGCTTATAGGTGCTACAACAAGAGACTGAAGAGATTAGTGGAAAGTGCAAATGTCAAACTTGTTGAAGTTGGCAACCTCCTAGGAGCACAACCTGTAGAATAATCCTTCACAATGAGAGATAAATATTTCAGCAAAGATGAAAAATATATTGAGATGCTAAAAATATTTTACAATGTACAATATATAGGCATGTTCGGTAGTTGTTAGGTAAAAACTACCCGAACAATAAATGCAACTAATCTAATGCATTATTTAATATTTGTGTTGTATGGCTAAGTAAACTTAATCAGGGGTAAATTGTATTTACTCATTTACTCCAACACCCCCCTTAAGTGCAACTTAGGGAGATTATTATGCAATATGAGCAAGATGTAATATGGGTCCCAGCTACAGAACCATGTTAGGTAAACATTTACAATACAAAATGTAATGCAATCTCTCACAAACCTGAGAAAAAGAGAAAAACCCTGTGGGAGAAAACTCCTCTCCAAAAGACAGAAAAGAAAACCAAAATGATGCATGAATGGAGGACTCAATAACACCCCCCAAGGACTACATACATCATGTATATACAATAAATGATACCCCCATAGGAAGGAAAGAAGGAGACTACATAGCCCCTCCATAATGAATAATGTCCTACAGAAATGGTAAGTGCTTGAAGGAAAAACATAGTCCAAGGCCTACAAATAACATTTCTCCCTTTGGGAAGAAGATAAACCAAGTACAAATGCAAGAATGCTTCCCATTCTGGATAGGAATTAGCAAGTGAATTCCAAATGTAGGATGATAATGTCCCTAAAATCTGTTCATGTGTCACCAAGACCTTAGAAGATGATGCTACGAACCAATCATGAACATGCCCAATCACAATAGGAAGTGACAAACAAGGTACCACTAGAAACTAATTTTCAACATTCTCCAAAGATAGAGATGGAGTGACAACAGTTGTACCACAACAATCATCAAATGGGAAAACTAATCCTTCAAATGTGTCTTCCAAGTGTGAAATGTGAGATTCTACAAACAATGAACCAATGTTTGGCAAATAGGAATCCCAATCAAGAAGACAATGATAATCTTGTTGCTTAGGAATGATGGAAGTGCATAATGAAGGTGGATCAACTATCTCTGACAAAGAATTAAGAACCTCTGAAGCAACTGCAACCTCATCTAAAATCTCAAAAACTTCCAAAGGATCACAAGCATGGTTTATCTTCTTTGAAGAATAAAGAGGCACATTCAAATTGGAAAGAAGATCATTGAGAGATGGTGGAGTATCATGATCTCCATATCATTATCGAATGTATGTCCAAAGAGCATAAGGGCACTCAAAATGAATAAGTGATTCAAAAAGGTCATCATCTACATGCTCAAAAATAACTCTAAAGACTTTAACCCTATAGCCTTTCCAAATACTACAATCACAAGGTGTGCCTAGAATAGGAACATCATTATACAAATATGACAATAGATTATGCTCACTAAGATGAGTGAGTATAAAATCACTTCATTGCCTAAAGTTCCCTTTCTCCAAATAAACCATTATAACTGATAATTCTTCAAAATTTTCAAAGATAGTGTTTTCACAAAAAACCTCCAAAAAAGAATTATAAGGTTAAAAAACATGATTTGGTGCAAAAATTGGCTGATTTCTGTGCCAACAAGGAGCCAATTCACCAAGTTACCATGAGCACAAATTGAGCATCCATGTCAACAACATAGTCTCCAATCCATGCGAGAGAGAGAAGACAGATCCACGTGAGCCTTTGCTCACACTTTGTTGAGAAAGTGACTAGCTATATGAATAGCCAGAAAATTACCTACACAGGCAATGTGGAATTAAGATCCCTTGCATGCTTCAAATAGCATGCTAAGGATGCTGACAGGCCCACCACAAATAGCCAAACACACTGATCAAAAACCCTAGGAAATATTTATGCAAAAGACTTTATAGGTACTAAAGTTTGCACACCAAATAATATATATTGGCCAAAAGAAATGATTCACAGAGGGGATGGGATTTGTTGTACAGCCACGATGCCAATCTTAGTGCTTCCTCAAGTCCCTTGCTACTGCAAATGGGGGTTTGAACCTCCAAATTTACATGCTGAATATGCACAAGGAGTAGATTATTAGACCGCCACTGGTATGAAAAGGAAGTAGATTATGAGGTTGTAGCATCATGTTTTATTTGTAAAAGTTTATGCATTTGTGGATTTGCTCCTCAGCGCGGTCAAATTTAACCTGATTAAAGGCTTCTACTGTGGTTTAGATTTAGGTTCAGACTTAATGCCAGAACCAATGGATCCCATACCAATTAACCCAAGAGGCTCAAACTCCAAATCTTAAATGACGGTCTCCAACCCAATGGTGAATATTGATTAATAAGATTTATATCTGGTTCAAATGCCTCCAGGCAAATCCTCCACTCACGAATTGGGAATGAAGATTAAAAAATGCCTGAATCAAATGCAATACTAGAAATTTATGATCTCTAGAGCTTGGTGAATAAAGGTGCAGGCTGACCAAATCTAGGTCTACCAACGCAACCTTAAGATAATCTCAAAATGGAAAGAGGCTTAGTTTGAAGGCTCTGATACCATGTTGAAGTTGGCAACCTCCTAGGATCACAACCTGTAGAATAATCCTTCACAACAAGAGATAAATATTTTACCAAAGATGAAAAATATATTGAGATACTAAAAATATTTTACAATGTACAATATATCGGTGTGTTCAGTAGCCGGTAGGTTAAAACTACCCAAACGGTAAATGCAACTTGTAGACACCCAAAATTGACCCATTTCATTAATTATTTATCAAACTCATATTGCCTCAAATTGTCCATTTCATAACATCACCTAATCATACCTGACCTTGTAAAACACCTTGTAATATTTATCCTAGGTCATTACATTATCCCATTTATCCCACTTGATCACCTTTCCTGATTAATTAAATAAATCCTATTTATTTAATTAATCCCTCTTCACATTCCCACAAACAATTTAAATTAAATATTAAATCAAATCCCTCATTATGACATGTGTCACATGACTACAACTCTTCTCATGCACACATAATTTAAATAATTTTATTATTTAAATTATGAGATTCCCCTAATATCATATTTTTAGCCTCACTTATTTGTGTGTCATAAGCATCTTTTCTCTCAAATGAGTCAAAGAATCCCCCTTATTTCCCTCACATCCTATTTTGAGCCTCATGTGATAACCCACTTAATGTGCATCATAGGCACTAAAATCAAATTTTAATCCTAGCCATACACATCACACATTTCACTTTTAATCTTAGCCATCTATTAAAATCAGCCCCATCCTATAAATCTAGCCTCTCACAAGCCATTTGAGATCCATCTTCTTCTAGTATCCTCACTCTGTCAAAATTATTCCAATTCTCTCATATATCTATCTATCTTCTTCTATTATCTTCATCCTAGTGTTATGCTACTGAGTTGAGAAGCCAACATACATTTCAACAATCAAACCTTCAAAATCTTGCATTCTCATGTGAGGTGGAGAAGAGCAATGGAGGTCAATCAAGAATAGCATGGAGATTTCAGTTTGCATTTTGTATTTATTGTTTTGATTTTCATTTTGTCTTGTTCTCTATTGTGCATTGTTAGGGTTTTATCATTGTTTATACATTTACCCTAATTCACAATTTTTACCCTAACTACATTTGGCACAACCGGTGGGACCAACCCTTGCCTTTTATAGATCTACTAGCTTTCTTTTTGCAGGTTTTATTAACTTTTTGTTGCATATCTACCTTTTTTGGAAAAAACCCTAGGTTTTAAAGATTTCATCATATCTTTCAAATAACTACGAATTTTTCTACAAGATTTTCACAAAAGTTTGTCCATCATCTAAGGAAGCTACAACAGAAAAAATGTGGGTTTATCACCATTTTTGTAGGAGTTATCAAGATTTTATGTTTTTCATAAAATCACATTTTTGGACACAAATCAGTGAATTTTTCATAAATTTTTACATTTCTGGAAAGCTCTTGAAATTATAATGGGGGTTTGTGTTTTATAGATTTAATTTAGAGGTTATATACTATGAGAAAAAAATAGATCTTTGCCAACTGTAGCTTTTCCATAAATCTGCATTTTTGGGTGTAAAATAGGAATTTTTTCTGACTTCCTTACATTTCTAGAAATCTCTCAGAAAATTAATAGGGGTCTCTTCTTTAATTTTTTAAATTTTAGATAAAAAATGTCTTGAAATAATCAAATCTAATTCAGCTATGTATTTGAAATTACAATTTTCTTTTTCTAACGAGTTTTTTTATGGCTGCATTATAATATCATTTTCTAATTTTGCAGGTGCATCAAAGGAGCTAGATCAGTGTTTGGATCAGTCACAACAACAGCTTGGAAAGTGAAAACAATCAGGTGCACACAATTTCATCTTTCATCTCTAATAATTGTTTGCAAACACATTTGTATTTTGGGCTTAAAATGAATCTTGTCTTCAATCACACATCAAAATCAGGTTAAAATCAACCATTGTCTTCCTATGCATTTTGATTTGGGATCTAAAAAGAACAAGTTCTTGAACTATCTTCCACACATTTCATTTTCTAAAGGCTTAATTAACAAGTGTGAGTGTGAATCAAGTGACAGCTCACTTGGTTTGCTTTTGTTTACCCTATCTTAGGAGGCCTTCTTGGGGACACACACACTCCAAGGGACAACCTCAACTAAGGTTGAATCAAAAGATACCCCCATTGGGTGTTGTAAATCTTGTCACTCTTGGCTAAGCCCCAAAGAACTTTATACCTTTGGGAAGTGAAGGTGAAGGGTGGGTTATCCCTTTCTCCTAGTTGTGTGGTAGGATTTTGCTTTCAATTCCTTAGTCAACCTTGTGCAATCTAGCCTAAGACCTAATTGGCCATACCCTACTTGACTAAACATTAGGGCTTGCTATTGTGTTTTCAAGTGTGTCCTTAATCATAACATTTAATCTTAGAAGAAAAATTGAATATTGTGTTTGGTGTGTGTGTTCATACATTTGCATGTAAAATGTTGTGTTTGATATTGCCTAAGTCAAACTACCAATAAATAATTTGCCACATCATCCAATCTTTCCAAGACAAATCATCCTAGTCATTCAAGTAATCACATAATAATCATTCTAAACCACCATCATCATCCTAATCAAGCATTTGCCAAAAGTGACACCATGAGAACATTAGAAGACCTAGCACAAGATTTCATTCAAACACTTGACCAAGCATCATGACCTCTAAATCAACAAAACATAAAAGATCTATATTTTATCCTTCAACAACACCAGCTTCATGCAAACCACACACCTCAAGTACAACACCTCATAGCACAAGCCCAACACCTCCTAGCCACTTGCCAAACCCAACAAGCACATCATCCTCTATCCATTCACTATCAACCAATGCCACCTCAACCTTACATGTCATCACCTTCCATTTCATATCAACCTAGTCAATTCTATATCAACTTATCCTACTTCACATCAACCTAATCCACCCATCTATCAAATCAATGCCACATCATCTTATCCCACACCTTTATATGTCAATGCCACATCATCATACCCCACTTCTTCCAATACCAACCACCAAGCCTATTAATGGTCTTGACAACAAGATTATCAAGCACCGTTGATAGACTTAAGTCCACCTTTGCAACAAGACATAATATCCTTTGATACTCATGATACCTTTGAGAAGGAAGATACCAATCTAGAGTGGCCTCCCCCATTCACCCAAATACTAATCCATGAGCCTACTAGTCCTACCCGAACACTACCATGTGATCCTATTCCTAGTCCATTGATCCACCAACCTTCTAGTCCATCAAGCCATTTATCACTTTTATTATCAAGGTACTTTAATGCTTACCAAAAAGAGAGATTTGAGATAATTTTACAAATCATGCTTGAAATAAAACTCATTGAACTTCCCGCCATCAACCCATGTGAAGAAAGCCCATATGTTGAACATGACTATTGTACATACCATAGGACCAAAGGTCATGATACAAATGAATGCCTTGTTTTTGTGCCAAAGTTTTACAAGATATTCAAGCATGAAATTGATTAGTATAACAAATCATCCCAATCCCATGTGTCACCCCCATCTAGTCCAAGTCGTAATCCATCCAATCCCATTATCCCACCATCTAATCCAAACCCTAATCTATCCAATCCCATTAATCCTCTGTCTAATCCTAACCCTAATCGATCCCATCCCATTATCTCTCCATCTAATCCTAATTCTAAGACTACCACACCATCTACCCTTATCATCCATCTATTATATTGTCCATTTACCCATACCCTAGCAAAGGATGTGATCTAATGGCTACTAGCAAGGAATAAAACATTGCCATGTTATCAAGCAACTATCCTTGAGCCTATCCAAGAGCCCTCCATTAACATGCTTACCCCTTTAAGTCCATCATGTGACCTACAAGCTATTGAGCCTATTCAAGAGCCTCCTATCATGAGCCCAAGTCAAAATCCATTGTACTCTCTTATTTATGAATAACAAGAACCTATCAAACTTGGCCAAGAGTCTTCCACTTTCACTTCCATGAAACCACAAGAGTTATATCAAGAGCCTAACCCTAAGCATGTGGAAATAGTAGCCCCTAATTCCAATCAAGATCAAATCCTTTCCATGCAACCCATCATCCATAACATTTATCTTTTTCATGCTCAAGATGATATCCATAATGATGAAGAATCTATCCACGAGCACCTTGATCTTATCCATAACCCTATACCTATTCATGAACAAGATATCCAAATAGCTTCTATCCATCCTCCATCTAGCCCTATCCATAATGAGCAAACATCCAGTTGTCATAATGAGACATGTGCCTCCCAAGAACACATAAGCATAAAAGATCAAACCAATAGCTTGGATCTACATACACATAATCAAGATCGTAATGATCCTTCCTCATCCACCATCGACCCCATTTCAAATCCACCATCATGTTCTATTGGTCTTACCAACCTCATTCATGAATGTTCCTTCCTAGGAACACAACAATCATTATCCATCACTTCACATTCTCCATCCAATAATGAGCTCATGTCTAGTTCTCAAACTACACCTAGTCCTATAGTTGATCGCATCCTCCAAAACATGATCTACCAAGGTATAGGCTTAGGCCTTCATGAACAAGGTATTTTGGAGCATATTCATGTCAAGGTCCCTCCACGCTCACATGGCCTTGGATACACACCCCAAGGTAAACAATCTAAAGATGTTGGTAAATCCTCCATTCCTCCTAAGTCCATCATTTCCTATCACAAATCCCATCATACTCTAAAAATATATGTTGCCAATCCACCTCCATCCTCTTACAAATGTCAAAAGCATGTGACCATACACCTTTTGCCATCCAATTTACCTCCACTTCTTCCAACTCCTAACATCCCTCCATTATTTCCAACACTTAATATCCCCATTATCCAATCCCCTTATCCATCCATCCATAAATCTTCTAAAAATCCTAATCATGATCAACAAATGCACACATTGTCTAAACATGAAGCTTCCACCCATTCCACCAAACCCATGGGATTCAAAAGTAAAAAAATTAGATGCCTTTACTTATAAATCCAAAAATCCTACAAAAAATCCTAAATATCCTCATGCCTTAGGGCATCAATGCAAAGAATCAAAGAAAAATCCATCTAAAAAGCTATATAAGCCCATACCCCCAAAAGCAAAGTCTAAAACTAAAATGGTATGGGTACCTAAGAATAAAGAAAAAGAAAGCAAGTTAAATGAGGCATCCACATCCCAAAAATCCCAACCATCCACTACCACCTCACATTCCTACTCCATTCAAGAATCTCATATTCCAACCCACAAGAAAATAAAAAATCATAAAAATACAAAGTCTATGTGGCTCCCTAAATTCTTACATCACGCATCCCCTAAGCAAACATCTCCATTGCTTCCTACACCACCATCCCATCAAAAGCTTCAATGTTTATCATGGTGTGTGCAACCGTTGGTCATGGTTCCCTTCCATTCTACAACTCCACATACCTCCATCACCCCATCCTTTAACTATTATCCTACATATCTTCCCCATCCTATTCCTATGGTCCATGCTTTTGCATAAACCTCTCATCCATTCTTTTACATAAGTCCTACATAATCCACATCATAATCCACTATCGCACCTTTCATAATCCACTATCTACCTCATTATCTCTTACCAACATCTATGAGCATTTGACATGGTCCATGCGACGACATCCATCTAGCTAGACTATCACCTTTCATGGAACTAGACACTTGAGTCCCTCATATCCATATTCCTCTTCTCCCATCCTATCCTATCCAAAAAAAAAAATTTAAAAAGTTAAAAAAGTCAAAAAAAAGTAAAAAAAAGTCTAAAAAGTCAAAAAAAAGTCTAAAAAGTTTTTTAAAAAAGTAAAGAGAAATGCCTTCATCCAATGGTGAAAACCTAGTAAATAGGTGCCTTGGATAAGTACCATGAGGAAAACCTAGCAAACAGGTGTCATGTGAGGGTTAATCTTTTATGTCACTTACACTTGGGGGCACAATGTCTCAACTATCCAACCTATCATATCATACCATTTCCATCCTATCTACCATCCTTAGTCATCATACAGACCTATCATATTGTTAGGGTTAGCTGACAAAAGATATCAATTAAATGCAAATAAAGATTAAACAGAGGAATGAAAATACATAGAAATAATAATAGCGAGAGACAAGTTTTAACGTGGTTCACCCAAACTCAGACTACATCCACCAAATAGAGAGTCCAATATTATTATCCAGTAAATCAAACTGATTACAACCAGCAATCCCTGCAACTTAATATCATTGCAACTGCTACAATACAATATGAATGGAAACCCTAACCCTTAGCCACTTTTATCAAGCTTTTTATCGGTTAAAAAAATAGGGTTTTTATGTCAGCCAATGAAAAAAAACTCCCGACACCCTAATAAAATAATAAAAACTGTGTGAGGTTTCGGGGACATTTCCCTCAATCCCCTGCAAGGGGCACTGCCCCTAAACCCTGCCCTGTATTGTGACAAGTAGCGTGCCAGGGGTGCTACCCCTAGACCCTGCAAGGGATGCTTCCCCTTGACCCCATCTTGGGGATGTTGCCTCCAAACCCCTGCAAGGGTCGCTACCCCTTGACCCCGTAGGAATTTGGGGGGAAACTGCACTGATAAAAGTGGGGTAAATTTAAGCTCTGAGTCTGATTAGGCTCCATATAACAACACATATTGAGTCCATTCAGTCGCCCTTCTCCTTTTGATCTTGATGAAGACATAGAGGCAAAATGTTGAAACATGTTTTGGGTATCTTTTGACATACCTCATCCTTTCCAATCCATCTTATCACCATCCTATTGTCCTAAACATTGTCATGAAAAATCTTAAGTATTGTACTTAGAATGAGGCATGTTATTCCTATGTGACATAGTCTTTTGAGATCACATCCTTGTTCTCTTATGTACACATCCCTTTCATATACTATCACCCATCGTTTTATTCATCCTTTTATAATGAGTTTTCCTTTGAACATCCTATCACATACATCCATTTCATCCATTTACCCAATCCTACATTACCCTTGCACCTAGACTTGGCTCTCCCTTGTCATTGGTATCTAGCACAAAGGCTACCCAAAACATTCTCAAAATCCAAAAAAATCAAAACATTCTCAAAATCCGAAAAAATCAAAACATTCTCAAAATTCAAAAAAATCATAAAATAATTCAAAAAATTGCAAAAAAAAATCATAAAAGGTCCTGCAAAAATCCAAAAAAAAAAAAAAATCAAAACATTCCAAAAATCCAAAAAAATGAAAACATTCCAATAATCCAAAAAAATCAAAACATTCCAAAAATCTAAAAAAATCCAAACATTCTCGAAATCCAAAAAAATCAGAACATTCCAAAAATCCAATAAAATCAAAACATTCCAAAAATCCAAAAAAATCAAATATTCCCAATAATAAAAAAAAAAAAATCATAACATCCCAAAAAAAAAGATTCTTAAAATCCAAAAAAAATCAAAACATTCCAAAAATCCAAAAAAATCAAAACATTCCAAAAATCCAAAAGAATCAAAACATTTCAAAAATCTAAAAAAAATCAAAATATTTTCCAAAAAAAAAAAAAAAAATTCCCAAAACCAAACAAAATCAAATCACATCACAACAAATCCAATTGAATCAAATCCAATCAAATCATCAAATCAAATCAAGCCAAGCAATCAATCAATCAAATCAATCACATTAAATCCAATCGAATCAAATCCAGTCAAATCAAATCAAGCCAAGTAGTCAATCAATCAAACATCACAAGCAAATCCAATCAAATCAAGTCAATCATCAATCAATCAAAATCAAAATCAATCTATCTTCATCATCCCATCAATAACATCATATATCATCAAACATTACATCAATCTCAATCAAATCAAATCAAGTCTTCAAAATCAATCCATCTTCACCATCCCATCAATAAAACACAATCAGAACTACATCTCATCTCTATCGTTAAGTGCCTTGATCCCATGGACACAGGTATGTAGGCAGTTTGGAGTATGAAAGAAGTGCCTAGATTTAGGCACAAGACGATATTCCTCTTTCTTCCATCTCTCATCTTCTTCTGTCTTCTATCTTCATCAATTCATCAATCTTTCAAACTCAATTCTTCCAATCAATCTTATCATCAAAACAACCAAATCAATCCAAGAAATAAATCTAAATGCAAGTCATACTTAATCCATACCAATCAAGTCAATCGATCTTGCCAAATTATCCAATTGCATCAATGCTCTTGATCCTAGCCTTGTTGTAAACCCAATCAATTAATCAATCATCCTTGTGTTGATCTAGGGATATATCATTCCCTACAATGACAACACTATCATCATCAATCAATCAATCCATCAATCATTGGTTTACAGCTTGACAGGGGCAATACCTTGTTTATTTTTGTATCATTTGTGCATGCTTGCTTATGTGCTTGTGTGTTATTATTTTTATCTTGCATTTGCATCAAATCTGAATCACTCCTAGCTACTATTCATATCTTGTACCTAGACAAGGTTGTATTATGTTGGGGCATGAGACACATTGTCACCTTGGTCCTTATACCTTGGTGCATAACGTCTAGTGCTATATCAAACATCATGGTTGCTCACTTTCATTACATTATAATGCATCATTCATTTTCTTCTATCTATTCCTTTATTTTTTCTTTCTTGACCAATCTCTTTCATTTCAAGAGCCTACCCATGTTTGTCCAACCCACCTATCCTCTCGAGGGGGCATCCTCATCTTATCTTTACATTCCTTATCCTATCTTTCCATCGTCATCCTATCTTTCCATCCCATCCTTTTCCTCTATCCATACCTTAGCTTCTTTGAAATGATGTTACTTGACATAAATCTCATCATCTCTAACATCATCTCAAAGAGGGGAAAATGTACACACCCAAAATTGACCCATTTCATTATTTATGCATCAAACTCATATTGCCTCAAATTGTCCATTTCATAAATCACCTAATAATACTCGACCTTGTAAAACATCTTGTAATATTTATCCTAGGTCATTACATTATCCCATTTATCCCACTTACATTATCCCACTTGATCAATTTTCCCAATTAATTAAATAAATCTTATTTATTTAATTAATCCCTCTTTACATGTCCCACAAACAATTTAAATTAAATATTAAATCAAATCCCTCATTATGACATGTGTCACATGACTACAACTCTTCTCATGCACACATAATTTAAATAATGTTATTATTTAAATTATGAGATTCCCCTCACATCCTATTTTTAACCCCACTTATTTGTGCATCATAAGCATCTTTTCTCTGAAATAAATAAAAGAATCCCACTTATTTCCCTCACATCCTATTTTGAGCCTCATGTCATAACCCACTTAATGTGCATCATAGGCACTAAAATCAACTTTTAATCCTAGCCATACACATCACACATTTGACTTTTAATCCTAGCCATCGAATCAAATCGGCCCCAGCCTATAAATCTGGCCTCCCACAAGCCATTTGAGATCTATCTTCTTCTAGTATCCTCACTCTGTCAAAATTCTTCCAATCCTCTCTATTGGTACCTGCATAAACATTTAGGTTTCAGTTTTTCATCTGCAGGCCCCTTCACAAAAAACCTAGAAACTTCTAAGTCCCTCGGCCTCATTTTATGCATATCGGGCTTTGAATATGCATTTTGGACATACAAGGGTGGAATATACATTGAAGATTCCCAGAATATTCTATGGATGTATCAAAATGTTTGCAGATATATTGTGTTGTATGTCTGACATACAACAAGTGGATACATTGGAGGGCCTGAAAAAAGAGTTAAATCGGCTTCAAAAGGTGCAAAAGACAGTTGTATGCATATCGGGTCATACATTGCAGGTATATTCCATCAATGTTTCCCTCTTGTATATAGGGGTTTGTATGTTGTTGTATATGCGGATATACAACAGGTTTATACAAGTGGCAGACATCAAACAGATTCAAATTGGGCTAATTGGTGGTCGGGTCTGCAGGAATGTGCAAAGGATTGCATGTATGTTTTGTTTGTATGTTTGAATATACATTCGCAATATGCAATGTCAATATACAATGGCAAACATGCAAAGGAAAAGGGTACATTGGCAGCATACAAGGAAGTTGTATAATGTTGAATGTATATCGGGTTCACTGTAGCAGATGCATAAGGAAACATACAATGAAAAAATGCAAGTGGTCTTGTATGTTCAGCAATATACAAAGCAGCAAGAGATACATTTGGTGGGGTCCGCTTCACATGCAAAGGGCTTTGTATCTCATATACAAAGGAGAATGTATATATGATATACATTTGAAAATGTCTAATGGAAAGGCGTACAAGGGGCCTTGTACATTCAAGCTGCAAGTAAAGGCCAACATACAAATGGTGGGGGCCACTGACATACAAAGGCGAATGTATGTGGAATATACATTTGCGATATGCAAGGAGGAACATGCATTCCAAAGATGCAAGAACTGGACCCGAAGGGCTATGCAGTGTGGTAAATTCAGAGTTGGAGTCCGTTGTATGTATTTTTTTTACTTGAATGTCTGTGATGTATATGTGCGATATACAAGGTGAATATGCATTCGTGATATACAAGCTGGATCAAGTTTAAAAGTCAAAAATGGCTAATTCATTGGCTGGCATCCGCGGCTTGCATGTATATGGCATTATATATGCCGATATACAAAGGAGGTGAGATTCAAGGAGGATTTCAAAGCAATTTGCAATGTGTTTCATAATTTTATGAAATCCGCAGCTTGTATGTTAGGGTGAATGTATATGCAAACATACAAAGGGATAAATGCAAAATAGAGATACAAGCCAGACCCGAGTAGATTTTCAATTTGTTCTAATCAGATCTGGGGTCTACCTTGTATATTAAATAGTTGTATGTATATGCATTGGCATATACAAAAGTTTTGAAAAGCAAAAAGGGACAGATGTATATGCATGCAGTTTTGCATATACAAAGAATTCAAAGTATGCATATACAATGGGTGAAAGGGCAAAATGCGTGTTAGCGATGGAAAAGTCAAGGAGCAAAGGGGTGCCTATGTGGCACGTTATCACTGGCTGATGACTTTTCAGCATATTTCGGAGCTGCTCATCTCAGCGATAGGGAAGTAGGATCGACGGCCGTGTTTTAAACTAGCAGCAATGGATTTTCTTGTGCATATGCAGCCGTTTGGGCAGGAAAAACTTCAAGGAGCTCGCTGCTGCTACATCTTCAGGGCTGCGGGTAGCTGGGCATTGATGGAGGTACATAGAGGGATGATCGATGGAGTGACAGGTTACCAACCTAATTTTTATGAGGAAAATCTTCTGACTGCGGTGCAGATCCTGATCTCACCTGCTTTTTCCTCTATTTCCCATCTATTGCATTGATTATTTTGAGTGCCAATCTGAGGGTGTAGTGCATCTGGTAATTTTTGATGTGCCATGTAACTAATTGGATGAGTACATAGTCTTGCTATAAAAAGCAAACTGTGTTACTCTTTTTTTGTGGTTGAAGACTTGGGCATTTTTGTGAAAATAACGAAAAATAGAGCATTTCCTAGCTGTTGTATCTCTATGGAGTTTATGAGTTGCACTTGAATGTACATTGCAGACATTTTTAGTTTCAGTGTTGTTTTGTATGAAAAATGCTTATGGCATGTGTCTAACTATCTCTCTCCACTTTTTGTATTCTTTTTCTTCTTCTGAATTTGGTTGCTAAGGGTTCCTCAAATTCTAGAATACAGATTTATGTATTGCATGCTTGATCTTTAAACTTCCATTCAAGGAGTGGATTAAATTGTTTTAGGTTGAGTATAAAGGAGATTGTATGTCAACTGGGATATCTGTAAGTAGAGGCAGTTAAATACCCATTCTTGGGTGATGTTTGTAAGGAAAGCATCAATCTAACCCCTTGAAACTTGAATCCAAAATGCAATCCATTCTTGTGTATATGTCTAGTTGACTCCTTGCCCTGAGATAGGCATGGTCTGCCCTTGTGCAGTAGTTATGACCCAAAACCCCTTGTCTTGCATCTAAAACATACAATCCATCTTTTCATAACTTCCATCCTGTTAGTTTGTAGGAGTAGGATTAGGACCCTTACATACTCTCACGAGACAAATATGTCCAAGAATGTTGCCAACCTTGTGATGTATCATGCACATCTTGGTCCACACTTGAGAGTATTTTGCCTGTTGTTGTCAAGCTAAATCTTTTCGTCATTGGGCTAGTTAATGTTACATCTTTAGCTATAGGGATACCCCCCTTGGTGCAGCAGAACTAGAAGTGAAGGGGAGGCAACTCATGCAACCTCCCGTATCTGTTGGTCGAATTTGCCTATGCATTGGAGATGGCAAACCCTATGCCGATTCGGACACCAACACTCTCATCTATCTATCTATCTTCTTCTATTATCTTCATCTTAGTGTTATGCTACTGAGTTGAGAAACCAACATATATTTCAACAATCAAACCTTCATAATCTTGCATTCTCATGCGAGGTGGAGAAGAGCAATGGAGGTCAATCAAGAATAGCATGGAGATTTTGGTTTGTATTTGTGTTTATTATTCTAATTTTCATGTTGTCTTGTTCTCTATTGTGCATTGTTAGGGGTTTATCAATGTTGTTATTTATTTACCCTAACTACAAAACTAATCTAATGCATTATTTAATATTTTTGTTGGATGCCTAAGTAAACTTAAGCACGGGTAAATGATATTTACTCATTTACGCCAACAAAAATGAATTAAGAACCATAGCAAACTTCAGTGCTATTAAAAGGATATGAATCAGATGAGAACCATTGTAGAGAACTAGAAATAGAGGAAGAAAAGGAAAAGGAGAAGCAAGTAAATGAAGAAGATGATCCGGAGAAGATTCCAAAGACTCCCAAGTATGTGCAGAAGAATCATTCTGAAGATCAGATCATTGGAGATAAGAACAAATGTGTTTTAACAAGAAGTATTACTATGGCAGATGATTAGGTAAATATGCTTATTGTCTCATATAGAACCCAAAATAGTGAC
Source organism: Cunninghamia lanceolata (assembly GCA_027924645.1). Lineage (NCBI taxonomy): Eukaryota > Viridiplantae > Streptophyta > Pinopsida > Cupressales > Cupressaceae > Cunninghamia > Cunninghamia lanceolata. Next base: position 14,652,396 of record BSBN01000892.1, read on the forward strand.
TGAAGCATGCAAAAATGAGTACTAGATCAAGGCTATGGAAGAGGAATTGATGCATATTGAGAAGAATCAAACATGGGAAGTTGTCCCAAGACCAATAGATGAGAATGTGATAGGAACTAAATGGGTCTTCTAGAACAAATTGAATGAGAATGGGGAAGTAGTAAAAAATAAGGTTAGGCTGGTGTGTAAAGGCTACTCACAAGTGGTCAGAATAGAGTATGAGGAAACATTTTCTCCAGTGGCAAGATTGGAGGCCATCAGATTGTTCTTAGCCTTTACAACTCATAAGGACTTCAAAGTTTATCAGAAGAATGTGAAATCTACATTCCTTAATGGAGAGTTGGAAGAGGAAGTATACATTGAGCAACAAGAAGGCTTTCAATTATTAGATGATCCAAATATGGTCTGTAGATTGAAGAAGGCATTGTATGGACTCAAAATAGGTGCAAAAAGCTTGGTATGCAAGGTTGGATATGTACTTGATGTAGAAAGGATTCAAAAAGGGCACTGCATATAGCAATCTGTACTTCAAAGTTGAAGAAGATTAAATCCTGATTATGGAAGTGTATGTAGTTGATATAATCTTTGAAGGTAATGAAGGTATGTGCAAGAGATTTGTAGAAGAAATACAAAAAGAATTTGAAATGTCAATGTGTGGGGAAATGAACTTCTACCTTGGGTTACAAATTAGTCAACCAGAAAAGGGCATTTTCATTTCATAGTCAAAGTATGCTAAGGAAATGTTGAATAAGTTTTGAATGGAAGACTTTAAACCAGTATGTACTCCAATGACTACTAGTTTCAAGTTAAACAAAGATGATGAATCTCCTAAGGCTGATTAGAGAAAGTACAGATCAATGATTGGTGGATTATTATACATGATTAATACTAGACCGAATATCATGCATGTAGTCTATCTTGTGGCTAGATTCCAAGTTGATCCAGGAGAGTCACATGTTGTAGCAATAAAGAGGATATTCATATACCTGAAAGGCACTCTAGATTTTGGCTATGGTATCCCATGGAGACTAATTTCTCCTTGATTGCATATACAAATGCATATTGGGCAAGATATACAGATGACAGGAGTACAAGTGGTGGTGCTTTCTTTCTAGGAAACAAACTTATCTCATGGTTAAGTAAGAAGTAGGACTCAGTGTCATTATCTATTGCAGAGGTAGAATATGTTGTAGTAGCATCTTCTCTACACAGGTGTTATGGATGAAGCAAACATTGAAGGATATCAAAGTGTCATATGATGAACCTATTCCTATCGTATGTGACAATATAAGTGCTATCAACATTTCAAAAAATTTGATGATTCATTCAAGGACAAAGAATATTTTGTAACATCCCATCTCATAATACTCAGATAAACTCAATAATTTACAAGAAAGTAAATAAAGATGGTAAACATGAGAGAGAATTTTTTTTTATTAAATATGATTTGTATAATCACAAGAAATAAAGTACAACTTTCTATATAATTTCAACCTTGAATTCATAACATAATCAAAGATAGAATCACAGTGATATCCTATCACTTTTCATTTACAATACATAAACTGCACTTGGCATAAGGAATAGTTTTACCTCATAAATTTGACTGTCATAAGTCATAACATGGAATACACTACATCTAGAATCTTGATATATGTCTTCACCAGTCTCGACTTGTCTTCTGCTTGGGAGGGAGAGCATCATCCAAGTGCTTTACCTCTAACCACAGACTGGTGGTCCCCCACACACCTTCCTTCCTGGAAGTGGCCCTACCCTTCACAAAGAGTATAGATATAAGGAACCAACAAGTTTTGCCATCTGAGTCCTAGTGCTGAGCCCTATAGTTTGACTTTCTTCATTTAGTAATTCTAGACATAGATTGTGTATACTGTAATTCCATTCTAGTCAATCTCACTTCAAACTAATCCTTAACCTGGGATATACATGCAATATATATGTTTAGGTGATTCTAACCTTTCAGAGATTCCCCTTTGCATACTTGCTACTTCTAGGGTCTATGACCTTCTGTCACTCTTCTCTCTGACTCAAATATCACACATATTTGGTGCATTATAACAAGTTTTGACTCTATCACAGATTCACTTAAATTTGATAAAGTACTACTAAGACTCTTCCTGTCTTGCTTTATACTTTTCTTGACCTTTTACTGTCAACCAAATATATAGAATATAAACACTGTCACATCCAACATAAAAGTTATAGGTATCCTAAATCCTTCGGGTCTTAATACTAGGGTTAACATAGCTAACCCAATATACGGAAATGTCGAACATCCTTGGTTTCCAAAGGTAATAACATAAATATATGAGAAAAAATACCTCTAGTCTTCCCTAGACCACTTGGCATTGTTAGAACTCACAATTTACACAACATGAATAAGCATAGTATATGAGGTATGACCTCATCTATATAATATCTTAATGGAAAGCTACACTTTTTGAAACTAGTCTTTTGACTGAGATCATTATATCAACCCAAATAGGTTTGAGTCATAAATATAACAAAATACCTTCAATCTTCTGGTCTACTTAAGTCTACTGACTTTCCATTATGATAGGTTATAGACTTGAATGTGTATTCATTCTTCAAAACATGACAATAAACTTGTATCAACCATCTATAGTCCAAAAATCATGTGGGGTTGAGTTATGAATCTTCTGTCATGCCCAACCTGGAACAAATCACTTCTAGTGATGCCCATCCTTGGGCTAACTTTGTCTTCTGTGCACTTAGCACTAGAATAAGTTGTATGGAAGAAAAACTATGAGGTCAATATTCTTGCATTTCCTAGTTTACTTTCTCACTCGAGATAACATAACATACGCAATAGATGTTAATAAGGGCTATCTAGGTTTCCACATTCTTGGATCACCTATTTCCCTAGATATGTATTACAAATTGACAAGAGGAAATTCTATTTCACACAAAGCAATCATTATCCATGTTGCATCCTCCTTTCTCCCATGATATTATCTCACCAAAATGTTCATTGGGAAGACTAGTAAGACTTTATCTCTGGGACTATCATAGTCTTCAATATTGACTAAATGATCTATACCTATTTTCTTTAGTTTCCTTTTTCTAACTTATAATCAAAGTACAATAATATTATATTACAACTTAGATATAGATCACTCTAGTTTTCTCTAACCTCTTAGGCACTAAAAAAATCCTCATTACTCAAGGAATACGAATACACTAATAATAAAATAATCATTCTTTGACTAAAATCAATCCAATAATCCAAATAGCTTTAATCGCAGATCGATACTTACAATCTCATTGATCTTCCGAAGTTCACTATCTTTCATTTAAAAATAAATTATGAACTCATACATGAGGTTCATCCATATCATGAATATTCTACTTAATAGTTGTTAGAAACCTAAGTGATCATATCTCTGACCTTGGATATTCCAAATGAGATCAATATCTTTCTATTGCTCTTGATGAGAGGATGCCTATAACAAATATTAAGATCAAAATAAATAATAACTCTGAGATATAGATAATTTCTTTCTAGACTCATAGGTCCTTGACTGCTATCACAAGGTAGTAATAACTCAATGTTACCGGTCATATTCTAAATTGCTCAGAGTATAAAGGTATTCAGATTTATACCCTCACTTAGATACCTAAAACCTTTCTATCTCATATAAATATACTTACTCAAAGGCAACAAAACTAATTGTTTCATGTTTACACAAGTTGTTAGAGCCTTTTGGCCTCTTATATCTCCACAGAGACTACAAAGCCTATACACATAATGATATATCAGGCCTCTTGGCCATACCATCTATCTTTGACTCTAAGCCTAATGACTTACTATTCACAACATTGAATTCCAAAATGGTGGCCTATTGTTTGTAGCATTGACTTTACAATCATTCAAAAATAATATAATATTCAGAGCCCAACAAACACTACTTCGTTTTACTATGATAAGAGGGTTGGATCTTACTTGAGCATGCCTGAACAACATGATACTGAAGATGTAAGGACAATTTTCCAATCGTCGAAGATGGTATGCACACCACGACTAGCATCCTTCTTCTCTTGTTCCTCCTGGCCCTAATATAACATTCTCATTTTCTTTTATGATAACCATGCTATCTTTTCCCAAGATGGTTGTGCTTCCATCGAACTTCTTGTTATGCACCTTTCGATCTCTATATTATGCCACTATTTTCTATGCCTTCATTGTTTTAACAACCACTTATAATTTTATGCTCCTCCTAAGCCCCATAAGAAAGCCTGTATATATATTCATGATTGGCTTCCTTTTCACTTGGTTGCCTCCTTTTTTTGGTATAGCTCTTCCTAAAAAGGTTCAGGAAAAAACATTATCAAGAACAACCCCTGAGTTGAGGTTGAAAACTCCTCATAACTGCTATTTTCCTAAGTGATAACCAAAAAATCTCCTTATTAATGCAGTCCTACTCTATTAATAGCACCTTCTTTCTTCTCATAGTCCTCTCTTAAATTCAACAGTATCAACTTTTAAGATTACTCCATATCATGGACTTACTTTGTAAGAGGTTCAAGGAATATGTTGATAGGATCAACCGGTGAGTTGGGACTTTACCTGCCAGATTATTTTCTCCCTGAGCATTGTATTGTTCTCATAAATAGTCCTGTGTTTTCTTCACATTGGCTTTTCTCCCCCTAGTCCTTATAATTCCTTCTCTTCATTAACTAAATCATTCCCCATGAATATCCGTTGTGGATCTCTATCCTTGCATACCTGACCACTTTTAATTATCCTTATGAAAACGCCCTTCGAAAACTTCCACGATGGCATGCAATTAAAAGGTAGTGGTGGTTATAACAAACCACTCCACTTTCCAAAACAATCTCATTCGCTCTCCATCTTGCCCATGAATTTGGCTTTATTAAAGGCTTGATCATTTCCACTAGGTCATGGAAATATAGGCAAAGTCTCTGCCTTTTAACATATTTTGCTAGCATGCTATAAGTGGGGGTAGTTGGTCTTTAAGACCACTCTCTCCAATAACTTCAATTCAAGAGTAAGGTCTAAATAACCCATGTAAGACATGCAACTAAAAAGTTAAGGTCATAAAAGACCACTCATAATAGGTCAGAACACTACTCCATACTCCTAAGTTTTCATGGAGTAATGAAGTATTGAATGTGCAATAAGTATCGAGCCAGTTAGAATAAAATAACCAACTAAACCATGATCCTTTAAAAGCTCACTACCCTTGAAGTATAACATATACTTATAGACCACGTTAAATATGCAAATATATGTATCAAATAAAAAAATATTGCATAGGCAATACATACCTATGTTGTTTTCAATTACTTGACAAGATGTGTGAATGGGGTCAAGGTATTCTCCCATTCGCAATCTTGAGAAAACATCAAAAGCATATAAATAGGATAACATATTGGTATTTCGACTAGAAATTACCAAAACAAGATAGTTAAACCACTAATAATATTTTCTCTTGAATATAACTATATTCATATCAATCAAAGACTAATGACTATCAACCATTCCCATGTTGATGGTTGAACTAATTGACTTGGTTTATGACAAAACATAGTTTTATTGGATCTTTTCAATGATTCAACAGTTGTTGAATCAAAACCAAACTTAGACTAGGTCAAATACTACTTACCAATCTGGTCGATAGTTCACCAAAACTATAAAGGTACAATACTCAAGTAGCAACCAATCTGTCCTTTCCAAATATCTATGCACTTCTCTCAGATAATGCTCTCCTTCTTCTCTTAGAGGGTGGAAATCTATTTCCTAGTTACATCTCACAATCACCAACTGGGGATTAGTGAATCATTAGTCAATTCATAATCCTTATGAAATCATAACATCTTGACAACATATAATCACATGTCAATCCTAATAAAATAAACATAACTCATGAAAACATTAATTTTTCCTGACATTCTTACTAAATGTCAAATCTTTCAATCATGCCTAATCATCTACTAATTACTTCAAAAGTAAAAAGTAAAACACAGCCAAAGTTAGGGATGTAACATATTTCAATTTGGTATCACTTCTTAAGAGAAAAGGTTGCAGAGAGTGAGGTGAAGTTGGAGTATGTGCCTACCAAGGACCAAGTTGCAGACATCTTCACAAAGGCTCTCCCTAACGATACTTTTGAGTATCTCTGACAGAAGTTAGGGGTTATTGCCCCTCCCTCTCTTAACTAGATGCATAAATATATGCATCTATCCAGGAGGCATTTCAAGATACACTTTTGGTCTTGGATTGGTGTTGAAGGCTACCTCTTAGGGGGAGTAGGTAGTGATACTATTGGTTGGTATAGTCTTAAGGAGCATAAAAGGGGGAGAGTGCAAAAAAATAGAGAGAGTAGTGGAGATAGAGCAGATACTTGTTGGTGTTAGAGTTGTTACCCTTTGCCATTGAGGTCAAAGGGGGAGATAGTTGAAGAGATTGAAAAACCATTGTGCAAAGATGTGTGTGAAGAGTAAAAGATGTTTCTGTCAAGGGGAGTATTACTTGTTGCAAAGCTACTGACTGATTGCTTTATGTCTTGATGGTTTTTCAAAGAGATGGTGTTGCCATTAATGAAAAAGGGGGAGACTATTGGAAACTTGTTGGTATTGTCATTAATGTCAACTCTTAGTAGATGGTTCACTTGGTTTCCAAGTGCTTTTGAGAAAATTTGATAAAAAGGTGTGCAATGTCATAGAGGTACCATCTACCACATTTCTTACTAATTGAAGATATTCTTGTGTGTTTTGGAAGTATTGATCAAAGGTGCTTAAATGTATTATATCTAGAGTTTCAAGTTTTAGATTGTCTAGAAGTAGAAGATGCATTTGACATAATATTTGACTATGAAGAAGGATGTTTGAGAGAAATGAGAATGCTCCACATTTCTCTGCATTGAGCTTTCTTGTCTTGTAGATTTGGGAGAATGCTTATATTATTTGTATCCACCTTCCTTTAAAGTTTCCAGTATTGGGATGCTCCACAAGTTTAGTTCTTACATTGGTGATCAGTAATAGTGTGTTGTAATGTACACAATGAAGACATTTTTTAGATCAAACAGTTGTAACAATATTGTAGAAGTTTATGATGATGATTACTATTTTGGGAAGGTGTGTGAATGGTTTAGAGTGTCTCTCTCTAGTCCACATGATGTTCCTAAACTTGGAGAAGAATGAATATGACCATTAGCTCAGGTTTGGTCGACTTGGCTTACTAACACCATTTGTGGAGGTACCTCGTGGAATGTGGATGTGATAAGCAGCTTGATGATATAGATTCTAGTCCTGGTTATCCCTTGACATGGTCCACTTTCATTTCTTTCCATCATGGAAGTGTTTAGTGCCAACCTAAGTAATGTTGCATGTGTGTAATGCACACACTTCATTAGGATTGACCTAATTAAGATAGGTCTTGGTTATAGATGGTATAAATGCAAGATGAAGTTGAATAGAGCATAGTTGAGAAGAATATGTGAATGTGAATCAAGGGCATTGGAGTTGTGTGTAAACTTAAATGCTTATGACTCTAGAATGCAGTGAGAAGAAGGTATCTACATTTTAGTATGCCAGAAGTTGTTGGGCAGTGAGCCAAAGGTTGCAGATGACAAGGAGTAGCAGTGGTGGATCTCTCCTATTGCTTTGAGATAGTGAATCTCTCTATAACAGTCTTCTTCTTTTTTCTCTCTTCGAGGCAGTGAACCCTCGGCAATGAGCCTATTAATTTTTGATGTTGTCATTCATATATATTGTGAGCTAATCCTTACCGTGTTTTTCCCTTATTGGGGTTTCCATGTAAATATGGTGTTCTCATGTGTTTGGATGTGTTTGCATTGATGCTTCATATATTTACATTCTGCTAATGCATTATAAGTAGTTGATGTTTGAAATTGCTTTATGGGTTTAAAATTTTAACATACAACTGATTCACCCCCCTCTTAGTTGTCATGTGCATTTTAACAGTGTATATGAGGGATTTTGGCACAAAGGTAAAAACATAGAATTTTTAATAGATTTTGGCGTAAAATGAGGCATGTTTGGGAGTAAAATTTTATATGTGCCAACATTGGCTCTAGTTGGGGATATGTGACAAGCAATGTCACAGTGAGGATCCAGATCTCTGGGTAAACCAAAAAAAGGGCACACAAAAGGGAAAAAACATAAACATATTTACAACAAAGACTTATAGACATGACAAAATATAGTCATAAATATTAGAGCACAAAAGACTATTGACTGTATTCAAAATTTAAGGGCAACATTTAGTTATGAAAAGTAAAGCTTTAGATGTTGTCCATGAATAGGTAGCTCTAGAAGTTATCCCTTAATGTTTTTGATGTAATATGTGTCTTGGCCCACATTTCCATCAATTTGATATGGCCCAGATTTTCCATGCTTACCTTTGTCCTCTAATTTTGCATTCCATAAGAGAACCATATCACCAATCTAAAAGCTCTTTTTGACTATTCTCTTGTTGAACGGATGCTCAACCCTTTGTTGTTGCAGTAAATTTTTATCATGTGCCAGCCTTCTGTTCTCATCCAACTTAGTCAACTCATTCATCCTCATCATCAAAGCATCATCCCCATCCTCTCCTATTTGTTGCAACAATAGATATATTGGCAATTCTAATGCCATTGGCATTTTGGACTCTAATCCGTCTACTAGTTCAAAAGGGCTCTTGCTTGTATCATGTTTGTATGTGACCTGATCTACCCAAAAAACATACTTTAGCTTGTCATCCCATCTCTTCTTGTTTATATCTAGAGTCCTCTTCAAGATCTTCATGAGGCTCTTATTGGTAGACTCAGCTTGTCCATTGCTCTGAGCATGGTATGGTGATGAGTGAATTATCTTGACTCCATACTTGGAACACATATCCATTATATCCTGAGATCTAAAGAACATGGCATTGTCTGCAACAATTCTGGATGGCACTCCAAATCTAGTTATCACATTATTCACAAGGAACTCAATCACTACCTTTGATGTGGCATTGCGAGTTGGGATAGCCTCAAACCACTTGCTGAAATGGTCAATGGCCACAAGGATCCATTTAAATTCATTAATATACTTCTCTTGAATTTCTCCTATAAAATCAACACCCCATTGCTGAAATGGTGCCTCAACTGCAACTGACAAAAGAGGTAATGCTCCACTAAATTTTAGCTTGCCAGAGAAACATTGGCAAGCATCACATTTTTTGACCTGATAATTTTGTGCACTATGGTTTTTGCATGGAACTATTCACCACATATTCCTTGATGATATTCTTCAATGAATGCCTCATATTGTTTCTGATCCAGACACTTCAACAACAGTCCCTCATGGTTTCTCCACATTAATACACCTTCAATCAAACCATACTTTTGAGACTAGAGCTTAAGCATCCTCTATTGTGTCACATTCATACCTAGGTAATAATGCATGTTGTCAAGATAAAAGATAATATCTCTATACTATGGATCATTTGTCAAAGCACATGCATTAGCAGATGGAACAACATCTACTTTGTTTACCTCAGTGGCCTCTAAGTTGAAATTAGCCATCAACTTAGCTAAACCGTGGCCTCTAACCAGTTTAGTGATTTGTAACTTAATTTCATACTCTTGGATCCTATTGATCCACCTACATCTTCATCCAGAATCCTCCTGCTTTGTGAAAATATCTTTCACAGTTGAGTGGGGCACATATGCAATTGTCTTTGCACCCATAAGATATGGCCTAAATTTTTTTACTACCTTAACCAAAGCATATGCATGCCTTTCTATAATGGAATAATTTAATTCAATAGCTTGCAAAGACTTGCTAAAAAATCCTATTGGCAGCTCAAATCCATCCTTGTTCTTTTCCAATAATACAACAGCAATAGTATAAAATGAGAAAAAGGAGAAAAGCTAGAAGGGTTTGGAATTATCTGGGCTTACCAGCACTGGTGCATTCTTGAGAGCCTCCTTTATGTCAAGAAAAGATTCAACTAGTTCCTTTTCCCATGTGATGGACTGTCCCTTCTTGAGCATCTTGGAAATTGCTTTGGTTTTCTCAATGAAGTTAGGAACAAATCTCATCACAAAGTTAATTTATCCAAAGAAGAAATGAACACCCTTGACTGTTTTGGGCTGAGGGACAAGTTCAATGGCCTTAACTCTTTCTGGATCAATTTTAAACCTTTTCCCTAAAGACAATATGTCCCAACAACTTTACTTCTTCTACTCCAAATTTGTATTTCATGGGATTGAAAGAGATCCCATACTCCAAACATCTATCAAAAATCATGTACAAATGCTTGGAATGATCATTCATGTCCTTAGAAAATGTAATAAGATCATCTTGGTATACAACCATGATCCCATCAATGAGGCCAGCAAAGGCCACATCCATTGCCCTTTGAAACATTGATCCTACATTTTTTAACCCAAATGACATTCTCAAATACACATATATTCCCCAAGGAGTGGTGAATGTTGTCTTATATTGTTTTGACTCCTTGACTAGTACTTGATTCTATCTTGAGAACCCATCCATCATAGACATCAACTCTAAACCAACAACCCTTTGTAGAAGATGATCCATGCTGGGAAGAGGATAACTATCCTTAAGGGATTTGATGTTCAAATTTATGAAATCCACACATAGTCTACTCTCCCCATTCTTTTCCCTTACTAGGACAAGATTAAAGATGCACTCAAAATATTTTATTGGTTTGATAATGTTGATAACTGAGAGGGGGGGTGAATCAGTTATCTTAATTATTTCATCTTTCTAAACTTTCTTAATAATTAGTACATCATCAATTCAAACAAGGAAACTTAATCATGAAATGTAAATACACATGACACAATATTTTTGAAATGGAAACCCTGTTAAGGGAAAAAACCACGGGGTGATTAACCCAAGATTGTATTCTTTGTTAGAAGAATAGGATTACAAAATGGCACTTGCCAATTAGGGCTCACTGCCCGAGCACACTGCTCACAAGAGGCACACTGCCTACAAGAGACACACTGTCTACAATTTATAAAGAGTGTGATACAATACTTGAACTGATAAGGAGCATCAACATATGCTGGAGTTCAATTCCGGTTAGGCTTAGTAAACTGATCTGCTACTTTCCTTTCACATACTGGATCTTCCTTTATGCTTTTATTCGGCTTTACTGCTTTTCTTTGCACATCACAAAACACCACAACACATCTCATAACTAAATCCATCTTGTATATATATATTCGTACAAGTGATTTCATCAACTTTCTAGTCGGCACCCGGAATAGTCAATATTTTCCATAAGCTCTGATCTATCGGCTGAATCCTTGCTTACCAAGTAATGCGGATCAAGAATATACTTGTGGAAATAATTAATCATGTCGACCAAACATAATTTATGCCTTCATAACCTTTACCAACATCAATAGCACATCCGGAATAATGTCTGATGTTCTGCCAGTCAGTTCTTCCTCTGTCACATTGCCAATCAGGAACCCGATACTCAAGTATTCATATCTTTTTCTTCATCTATCACCGGAGGCTAAATCCTTGGAATCTATTACTCAAGGTAGTCCTCTTGACTTCCCCAAATCTGTACTTCACCAAGATACTTGCTCTAAGAGATCCAGACCTGACTGTCAGACCTCGCCACATGCTCTGTTCTTGTTTACCAGACCACAACATTCTTCACTCTGACTTCCGGTATAGACATACCATGTCCTGCAGATGTGTGGGATGAACTTTGTTGCCATAAATGACAACATTCATGAATCCATATAGTGTCTCTTGCCAACAATCTCCCCCTTTGGCATTGATGGAAACACTTAGTGAAAAATGACTAAGTGTTTACACTATGCTCCCCCTTGGCTGATACTCTATTTTTATATACATTTTTTGGAGCCCCCCCTTAGTTGGATTCCTCATTTTTCACTGCTCCTCACTCCCCCTTTGACATCAATGGCCAAGGGTAGGGTCTGTATACCAAAATTTTCAAAAACTTGTCTGCATAAGTATATACATATGGAATACTTACATATACTGAAGTATGTCTGCAAAACTTGTTTTCAATTGAATGAATTCTGTAGCCCAACTTTGCTTCATTCTATCCAAAATTGATATATGACTACTCAATAGAAATGCAAATGCATCTGCCCTTTTTAGATCTATTGGAACATTTGTCTGGGCTGTGATTTGAGCTTCTTTTATGGCCTCATGCATGGCCTCTAACTTAGGGACAATTATCCCTCTGAGCTCACTCAACCTACTGATTTTGTTTTTCTTCTCTTTTTCAAGCTTCTTAATTTCATTCAAAACTACAACCGTTTGACATTCTTGATTTATTATGGATGTAGTAAGTGGATCAAAATTTTGAGAAAGTTTTATCAGTTTATCCTCCTGTTCTTTCATTGTCTTCTCAATGTCCACTGTTGTTTTAGACCATGATAAACAAAATTTGTACATTTCTCTACCATCTTAAAGAGCATTTTCTAAGCTCTTTATCCCAATATTCATATTTTTCCTATCATTAATTATCAACCCTTGTACCTCTGATAATCGTTTTGCAAGAAATTCCTTCTGGACCTTATCTTCTACTGACTTCTCTAGGGAATCAAAATGTGTGCTAACACTATTGACTAGAGTTTTGAGATTACCGGATGTGGGATCCTTCTGAAACAATGGCATAATCTTTTCAAGCACTCCGGAAGTAGCTTCTATCAACTCACAGTCTTTCGTGTGAGACTTTAGGAGTTTTTCTTTAATCTTTGCATTAGCAAATGAAGTTATCTTCATTGTCTATACCAGAGAAGGAGAATCAAAATTAAATGGTCCTTGTAGAAGCTCCAGTTCATCAATCTCCATTGTTTCTTTCTTCAGGAATTCTTGGATAGTTTTTGCAGTGTCTCTTGCCGAAGATAGATTTTTCTTTTCTTCTGCATTCTTAGAGTTGTCTCTTGGAGTTTTCTCTCCTTCTACATTCTTAGTATTGTCACCTTCTTTTTCCTTCACCTCTGATTCTGTCTCCTATATTCTTCCTTCTTCTTTAGATCCGGAGACTATAGGGGAATCCGGAGGAGAAATGTTAGTCTGTTCAAGGACCACCTCTTCTGTCATTTTCTCAGTAGATTCTTCTGCAACACTTGTAGTCGAGGGATCCGTACCCAAGTCCTCTATAATTGGAATGTTGAATCTTTTGAATGCATTCCAGAGGATCTCTTCTGTCTCTTTTGCAACTTTGTCAGTCTCTCCGAGCATAAGTTCATTCATCCTTGCTTTGCTCCTGAACTCATCCTTACAATCTTTGAATACCATATTCATTGTCTTGGGATTGATTGAAGGATATAGCTGAATTACTATCTGTTCCCAGATTTCTAGGTCTTTGGCTTGGGTATTGTTCTTTCTTATTTCTAGTTCCTTCTCCAAGCTTTTGGGGATTAGAGATATAATTTCAATGAATGCTTTGTTGTAGTTATTTAGGTACCTAACTGTGGCATCTTGCAATATCTTTTGATCTGCTTCACCATAATCATCATAGAACTCAATCATTTGCTGAAGATTTCCGTCCACTGTAACTGATTTGATTATGTCATCAATATGAAGAGTGGGTTTTTCAACATATTCCTCTGTCTTTTCTTCTTCCTATTATCTGGTAGAGGGTTCACCAGATGTTTTCTTCTATTTCTTTACTTTCCTTATTTCTTCATTAGATTCAATCTCCTCTTCATCCCTTTGACTAGCATAAGCCCTTGTGGCTTTTGTCTTTGTTCTTTTCTCTCCTTTGCCAGATAATTTTGCTTCCAGTTTTGATGGTCTTGAGCTTTTGTTAGTGGTAGGTGTAGATCTCTTTGATGATCTGGTCCGGGTGGAGGATTTTACCAGAACACTTTCCTCACTTTTCTTTTCTACCTTTTTCCTCTCCTCCTCAACCCTTTCCATCTTTTCTCTATTGGCATCAAGTGCCTCCTTTGATATGCCAAAGCCTTTTGCAACATCTTCAACTTCTTTTCTTAGCTTCCTCTTGATCTCTGGTTGTTTGAGTTCCACATGAATCTTTACACTCAGCTCCTCAAAGGTTCCAAACCATTCTGCCTTTGGATCCTTTGGCTGACTTAGCATGTGTTGAACATGCAGCTCCACAATTTGTTCATCAACTTCATACCCCATGGGCATGATCCATATAGTTCTTGGTTCTACTGCCTCCATTAGGCACTGATCAGTCTCTACCATAAAACATACTGTGTCTTTGTATTTCTCAACAAGAGACTAGGGAATCCTTTCTCTTGCTTGCATCATGTTCTGAAAATTCTTGAAATATCTCCATAGGGCTGTATTTCTTGCTTTAGCATCCCCAAGCCCATGCAAATAGTCTCTGATTTGGATGGAAACCGGTCTGTCATTTTGCCATACCTAGCCATTAGATCTGGGAAGCTCATTCATGTAATAAAAGAATAGGCAAAGTATCAAGCCACCATACTTGAAGGAGTTCTTCTTATCCTTCGTAATCTTTTGCAGATTTTCCAAAAGTTGGCTTAGAAGAAGTTCACACAGATCATAGTCAGCATTTTCTTTTAGCATTTGATAGGATGTGTAAATTACAGTTCTCAGTACTGAATTTTCCCTACTGGAGTGATAAATCTTGTAACCAATTATCATGGATGCAAATTTGACATCCGGTTTAATGATGTCTTCAATTGTCATCGCTCTCTTGTCAAATTTTGATCTGGTTGCATCACTTACTGTCTAATTCTTGATAGATTTGAGAGCAGGAATTCCACCAGATGAGTGCAGACTGGTTACTGCCCTAATTGCATCTTTGGTGATCTTAAATGGTTTATTTAACCATAATAAATTGTCATGCACTCTACTCAACACATACCGAACCCATTCATCTTCTTCAAAATAGGGGAAACGAATGCACTATGCAAAATGCTTATCCTAGATGGCTTTATACTAAGGTTTAATCTCAAAAGAATTGTCTATTAGCTGTTTGTGATAGATATCCACTAACTTTGATTCCCCAAATTCTTCAATATTCATGTGTAGGTAAACCCTAATATCTTCTGTGTGCAAAACACCATGCGGAACACTAGATAAGGCTCCTAGGGGATCTACCTCTAAGGATTTGTATGGATGTTTCTTAAATTTGGGGCGAGGTCTATCAGAAATCTTTACTATATTCAGAGTAGCTATCATCAAAGAATCTTATTGAAGGAAATCAAGAACAAAGAATACCTTTTACATTGTTTAGGGCACATGATGAAATCCAGATTGAGCTGTATGAGGAATCATCTTGATCTTTGGGGGAAGTTGTTGCAGAGCTTTTTTTCTCTCTTCTTCGCATGTGAGTGTACAAATGATGAGTGAATGAACTCTTTTATTTTTGAGAAGCCCTAATTTTCATTTGGCAATAAATGCACAACCTAATTCATTCCGGTTTGCCTTGTTTGTTTTATTTAGAGACAAAACCTTTTCGGATCACTGAGACAGATTTTGAAGTTATTCTAGGAGAGTAGTGATAATCTATCTTCCTTTCATTAGTCATTTGATTTATTTGCAGATCAAGACACCATAGTTTGAATCATACCAAACCAAACTTGTAAGGAATCTATTTTTACTGGAAGACTATTTTATCAGATCAATTTTGGTAGGATTAGATTCTTCAAATCTTCTTGCAGATCTCTCAATTCTTTACCATACCCCTTTTAGATGTTTCTTGTATGACCCCTTTTAATCTGCAGCTCTCCTTGTGCTAATTCCGGCACCAATTGACTGGCTGGGGGAACAAGGTTTTCTTTGTGTCTCACTTTGAACTTCATCCACATTTATTTTTTGTTTTCCCTTATCTTGATTCTGATTATAATATACCAGACCTCTTTTATCCTGATTCTTGCTTCTACAGAATTTTGCTATATGACCGGATCTATTGCAAATTTGGCAAACAACATTTCTTTGCATATTTGATTGATATCCTCTTGATCTACATTGATTAGCCATATGACCCATTCTATTGCATGCAAAGCATTTACCATTGAATGAATTATTTATTTGCATATTTCTGCATTCATGAGATTTGTGACCATACCTTTTGCAGTTGAAGCACTGCCTGGAGAAGGATGTATTAGTCTGATTCATTTTTCTTCTACACTGATTAGCTTTATGACCAAAGTTATTGCAGTTGTGGTAGTATCCATTGAATGATGGATATCTTTGAGCATTAGGCTGCCTTACTAGAGGACTTCTAGGCCTGTTCCTTGGATTTTTTGATCTAAAATTCTTCTGACCGGATCCAGAGCTTTCTCATTTCTCATATCCCAAACCACACTTGTCATCTACCCTCTTTTGGCTTTCAAGAAGAACTTCAAGTTGGGCAAAACTTATCTTGAATTTCTCTTTATATTCATTTGTTGTTTGAAGATCCCTTTCGAGAGAGACAATTTGATTCTTAAGTTTTTCTTTATTATCTTTAGCATCTTCAAGATCATATTCAAGATGTCTAATAATTCTATCCATGTTGTGGCAATCTTTTGATTTCTCCTTGAGAGATTGTCTTAGATTATCTTCAATTTTTCTTTTCTCTTCAATCTCTTGGGTAAACTTTATAACTCTTGATTCCATTTCATGTCTTTTCATAATGGTTTCTTTTGATAACTTTCAACATAACTTAGTTTTCTCCTTCAGATCTTCATTTATACCATTGGCTTCACTTTGACTTGCTAATTGCTGAAGTAGCTCCTTTCTCTTTTTCATAGAGAGACTTAATTTGTCTTTTAGTTCTCTCATGAAATCATTAGCCTGTTTGAGTCTTTCCTTTAACTCATTGACTTCAGAGTTTGACTGTTCAAGATCATCAAGGGCAGTCTTGAGTTGCTCCCTTTAACCATATGCATCCATTTGAATTCCTAGATCTTCCTCAAGCTGTTAGAATCTGTTAGGAGGAACTTGGCTCTGATACCAATTGTTGATAACTGAGTGGGGGGGTGAATCAGTTATCTTAATTATTTCAGCTTTCTAAACTTTCTTAATAATTAGTGCAGCATCAATTCAAACAAGCAAACTTAATCATGAAATGGAAATACACATGACATAATATTTTTGATGTGAAAACCCTATTAAGGGAAAAAACCATGGGGTGATTAACCCAAGATTGTATTCTCTGTTAGAAGAATAGGATTCCAAAATGGCACTTGCCAATTAGGGCTCACTGCTCACAAGAGGCACACTGCCTACAAGAGACACACTGTCTACAATTTATAAAGAGTGTGATACAATACTTGAACTGATAAGGAGCATCAACATATGCTAGAGTTCAGTTCCGGTTAGGCTGAGTAAACTGATCTGCTGCACTTCATCTTTACTCTTCTTTTGTGCTGCTTTCCTTTCACATACTGGATCTTCTTTTCTGCTTTTATTCAGCTTTACTGCTTTTCTTCGTACATCACAAAATACCACAACACATCTCATAACTAAATCCATCTTATATATATATATATATATATATATATATATATATATATATATATATATATATATATATATATATATATATATATATATATATCTGCACAAGTGATTTCATCAACTTTCTAGTCGGCACCCAGAATAGTCAATATTTTGCATAAGCTTTGATATGTTAGCTGAATCCTTTCTTACCAAGTAATGCGGATCAAGGATATACTTGTGGAAATCATTAATCATGTCGGCCAAACATAATTTATGCCTTCATAAGCTTTACCAACATCAGTAACACATCCGGAATAATGTCTGATGTTCTACTAGTCAGTTCTTCCTCTGTCACACTGCCATTCAGGAACCCGATACTCAAGTATTCATATCTTTTTCTTCATCTATCACCGAAGGCTAAATCCTTGGAATATATCACTCAAGGTAGTTCTCTTGACTTCCCCAAATCTACACTTCACCAAGATACTTCCTCTGAGGGAACCGGACCTGATTGTCGGACCTCACCATATGCTTTGTTCTTGTTTACCAGAACACAACATTCTTCACTCTAACTTTCGGTATAGACATACCATGTCCTGCGGATGTGTGGGATGAACTTTGTTTCCATCAATGACAACATTCATGAATCCAAATAGTGTCTCTTGCCAATAGATAATACCTCCCTCTTTTATTTTTAATAACTATTTATGCATCTTGGGAGCTATAGTTGGGTTTATAGGCCTCTATTTTTGCTTAAATAATTTTGCATCAGGTTGAAGGGGGATAGTATGCTGAAATAAATCCTCCCTATAAGCTTTCAACTCATCATAGGACCATGCAAAACATTTTCTAAATTTTCTCAAAACAATTAGCATTTTCTTTTCATGATGCTTTATTTTCTTACCTATATAAACCATTTTAGGTGCCTCCTCTATTCCAAGGTTAACACCTTCAACACTATCCTCTTCAATAGGTTTACCTTTAGTCTTCCAGCATTTTGCATTATCAAACATTATTTCCAGTGCCACCAATCCCTTGGGAATGGTATTTGTCTTCAACTGCACTACTTTATTGCCAAACAACGTTTCCTTGTCATTTTCCATTTTTATCATAGGCTGCCAGTCGATCACTTGATTGTCAAACTCATCCATGCAATTGAGGAAACTAAAAATATGATTATTGTCATTGAACACTTGCCAACTATATATGTTATTAGGGATTGTTGGCCTTGTAAGCACTTCTTCAGCATGATGGCCACGAGGAAAAATTGATTGAGGATAATCTTGATGCAACTATAGCTAGGGAATCTACCTCTTCATTTCTAGTTCTCAACCCATTCAATGCAAATGGTGTCAAACAACTCCATGGCATCCCATACAACATTTCTATATGCTTTTAACTTGCTATCCTTGGTAGCAAACTTATTTTTGATCTGCTGCACAACTAATTCTGAATCGCCAAGTATCTTTACACACTTGACCTTATGCTTGTGAGAAACATTTAAACCTAACAACAATGCTTCATACTCAGCTATTTTGTTAGTGCATGGAAAATCAAGTCTAAAAGACATACCAAATTGTTCACCATCTGAGGATATCAGAACAATTCCAGTGCTCGACCCTTCTCTTGAAAACACACCATGAAAATACAATGTCCATGAATCAGATGCATCACAAAGAGAAATAATAGGACCAAAAGGTAAGAAATCTAGGGTAGGAAGATCATCAGTGCAATATCCCATAAAATGGTCTATATCAGTGTAAAAAAAGTTAGCATGATCCTTCTCTATTTTATATCTCTCCTCTATGTTTTGGTCTTCCACCTTCTTTTCCTTATATAGTTTCACTTCCACACCCTAGACAGGAATAGTGGAATATGAAAGATCCATCTAAATCCTTCCACCCATAGAGGCTACCCACTTTCTTGATAACAACATACCCCACTTGGTAGGGCAGTCCACATAAATTATATCCATCAAGAAGGATTTGTTTGGGTAAGAAACAAGTTTGACTTCGACATCTTTAACTAGACCTATCAAATTAACCTCCCAAGAATCCATGGAAAAACATTTGCCAAAGGACTTGGACACCTTCAAACCCAAATCATTCATGATTCCAAGTAGCATGACATTGCTAGATGGCCCTAAATCAAGCATACAATTGTCCACTAGTTCCATACATTTATGATCATTGTGGTGTAAAAAGGGTCTACTCCCATCCTTTTATTAACCATGGATGACCCTAAATAAACCTCAATTGTTTCATCATGACCTACACCCTCATCATTACCACTGGGAACAACAACAGGTTGTTTTTGTGCATCTACGACAGTAATAAATGACCCTACCCTATCTCTATGTTCAGGGATTCTAAGGAGTTCCACTACTGGTACATGAATTCTTATTTGCCTAGTGACTTGAGCCATATTAATATGGTTACAATTGGGTAAAGGAGTATCACATGAAATAGTTACTTCATTTAGAGAAGGAATATAAGGTATTACTTGATTAGATTAAATATCCTTACCTTTTTCCTTTGAATTATCCTTTCTTGGTTCTTTTTGTGTCTGAGGCTAATCACATTTATTGTTGCCTTTTGGATAATGGACCCCTAAAATGGGTGTAGTAATTGGCTGCACCATTGGTACTAGATTCTTCTTCATATATTTCTTTTTTACTACTGGAGTCTGTGTTGCAAATTTCTTCTTTTCAGGCACACTCTTCTTTAGAGCGCTACTACTTTTTTGCTCCACATTCCCCTTACATTTGTCCCTATCCCCATTCAATCTTTTCTATTTTGATTCCTTAGCAGGGGCATTATGCATAGGGACAATCCCATTTCTCAGTTGATAACCTCCTTAGACTTGCAAAATGTCTGCATCAGTCAAGGCTTTCATATCCTCATTTGAAGCCTTGGACTATTGATATTTCTTCTACATTAGGTCCCTTAGATTCCCAAAATCATGAGATGGTAATTGATACTTCTTTAGACCTTCATCATAATCATATTAGAAAATATGATCATCTTCTTCGTAGTTGTCACAATGAGCATCCTGAACCATTTGTTCATAATTTTCTGCATCAAACTAATTTATTTCTTCTTCATAATACTCAATTTCACCCTCTTCATTTGAAAATTATTCTTCTACACTCAATGAATGAGCCACTGCTTAGTTTGTTAGATCATGAGGGAGGAAGGAAACCTAGCATCATATAGACTCATCTTGAAAATTAACTTAATCCTTTCTCAAAGGATTAGGGGTGTCCCTTCCAGCCTGTTTGAAACTAACATGCCTGGGGGCATCTTGTCTATCATTTTGTTATGGTCTCTTAGACCAGTTAGTATTATAAGGCATATTATGCAATCTTTGGCCTTCATTAAAATGTGTTGTAGCACCCTGAGGTGGCAATCCTTTTCTAGCAACTTTATAGGACAAGTCTTTCACAACCCCATGAGTTTGTCCAATTTGTCATCGGTAGTGAGGGGTTTATTGAAAGCTAGTTTATCTGGCTGGGACAAATTGATATCAAACCTTTTGATATTCTTCCTTGAAGCTCTCATATTACTTTCTATGTTGATGGTTGTAGCATAGGCCTCTCTTAATATTTGTGGACTCTTGTCCCTCAAACAATAGCCTATTTTTAAATCAAAAGCACCACAATATAAAACTAAGTACATAGATTTATTAGGTCTCATATGAGGAGGTACCTTTCTCATCATCATGATGAAGTGGCTGTTGAAGTCAGCTACTATTTCATTTATTGCTTTCTTGATGGTTGTAAGTTCATGCATAGAAAACATGGGATCAATCCTGTCCCCATATTGCAATCTGAATACTCTCATGAACTCCTCCCAGGAATCAATACTATTATCAGGGAGGGCTTTATACCATTTTTTTTCACCCTCTTCCAATGAATGTACAAATGACTTCATCATAAAATCTTTATCGTCAATTTCATATTCATCAGTGACATTAATGAAATTCCTTAGATGTTCCTCGCTTGTGACAACATTATTACCTTAAACCCTAGGAATCTTCTACCTAATCTTAGTTGGAATTAGATGAGGAAAATCATGTATGCCAAACAAATCGATTTGTTTATACCTTTTAGCTCCCAATGGCTTCCTATGTGGAAGAAACCATTGTTCTTGTCTTCACTATGCATGCCCAACATTCTAAATGTTGCTAGGCTGCTAGTTAGCTTGGTTTTGTGGTGGCTGAATGTTGATATTTTGAGTAAGGGCCTAATTTATGCCTTGCCATCCAATTTGATCTTGCTATTGTTGTCTATAATTATTTTTCTAATTGCAGTGATGTGGAGGTGCACATTGTTGATTTGCATTCTAATTTTCTTGGGCCTACTAAGCAAGCTGAGCTTGTTGTTCATCAAGCAAGGCGTGCACTTCCCTTTATCTATTTTTGATATGATCAAGAAAGTCCAATTCATCTTGGATTCTTCTTTCTCTTTCCTCATCATCAGGTTGCTACTGTTGATCACCCTCATTAGGGATATTGTCATGTTGACCTCCAAATGATCCTGTGAGGGAATTTGGATGCCTTGTACCCTAATACATTTCTTCATTCTCACCAACATTCCCAAATGTCCTCAAATATGGATCATGAGATCTATCTCTACTTCCTCTATTAATGATGGTCTCATTTCTTCTAACATCATACTCATTTCTATTTGTTCTTTTGTTTCTTCTAAGCATGTTATTTGTAGAACCGTTAGAAGTATAATTGTATTTGCTCCTAAGGTTGACAAATATGCTCTCTTGGGTATTCCTTAGAGGTACCACATTGGGTCTTCTTACCCTATATCTACTCCTCCTATTTCTTGCACTACTAGAGGATTACTCACGTCTAGGATACTATTGGTTTCTTCCTCTATTCATTATGAAATTCTTTTTAGACCAATTTTAATTTTGTGGTTGTAAAATGGAGATGCCACTCCCGCTGCTAGGAAGAAAAACTTGAAAAAACACTCTGCTTCGCTATTACAGCAACCAGAAATAAAAACTTAACCTCCCTGGCAACTGCACCAAAATGTTGGTTCCCAAAATGACTTAAACACAAAACTCTAAAACATTTCTAAATCATCTAGGCCAAGGATTGTCATCAAGATGATAGAAATAGGTTTATCAACAAGTTATGGGCTATTTTGGCCAAGTAATAGGAGTGTGTAGACTCCTCTACTCTTTGAGCTTAACCTAAACTCAGGAGGGACATTCCAAGAGTTATACCTAAGCAAGTATTGATTTCAAACTAGATGAATGACTAATAATAGATGAACAACAAAACCCAAATCACTTTCTTAGGCCCAAATTTGTCACTAAACTAAGAACAACTAGTTGTTACAAGACCCCTATATAGCTAATAAAGGCAATCCTACACAATGAGGATGCATAAAAACTACTATTGTGTCTAAAGGATAGATGTATTGTTTTGTTTTGGAGATTGGGTGATCTAAGGCTACTCAAAGTGGTGCCTATCCATTGGGCTGGAGAGTCTAATGTTCAACAGAGGAAAAACAACTACAAAGAAATGTACATCTACCTATTTGATAAATCAAATGCATGAAAATCAGTACCAAATCACTGAAAATGCTTAATAATCCAACACCATACCATATTTTTTCTCATTTAATACTGAAAAGATTATTTAAAAAGGCTTGGAAAGGATTTAAGAACTATCATATTCATTCAAATCAATGCTTACATTCATGCCACTAAATGTGGGAAGAGCAAACTGTAACCATGATTAAGTTTGCCAAAAAGAACATATACAACAATGGAGAAAATTAGTGATTTGATACAAATATTTGCAACATATATTACATACATTTCATGATTCTTTCATGCATAAAAATAACCTTTTCTAATCTACCTTCTAGAGCTCAAAACTTGTTGAGAAAATTGGCCAACTAACCAACCAACCCCCATTGCATATGAAAGAATGAATATATAGCATTACAAGCTCATTCTATTATCCCAAGCACTAAACTCAGTCAATGAGTATGCCTGCATTGCATTAAAGGTCTAGTATAGATGTCCATCAGAAGATTTACACGTTTAGAAAGAAAGCCCATTTTTTGGTAATTTTGAAAATGATAGAAGAAGATTGCTTACACTCTCACTGTACCTAGAACAATAAAGAGGGAAGGTTCAAACTCTTTTCCTGACATCTATAACTTTTGACATCTAATTTATCTTCCAAATAAACCTGTGCATTGAAGAATTTCAGTATGTCAAGCACCTGCATGGCACTGTTATGCAGAATTATAAAAGTTTGAATACAAATCAACCTTTTAAATCTCTTACAACACTATAAATGTGTTGTCCAATTTTTTTTTTGTTTTGGGCCATTTTATCTCTGACTTTGCCCATATGCATATTGGGCATCCTCCCACTATTATTAGCCTATCTTCTTTATCATAAACTTCTTGTTTGCCATCTCATTCTTCTTTTGTTGGTAGACTTTCATTTTTTTGAACCATGGGAGACATCTTCCCTTCCTCTTTATTTTTGGCCTCCTTTGTGCCTTGTTGAAAAATCTTCTTTTTTGCGAACCTAGCCTATCTTCGTCTTCACCTCTCTTCTTTAGTTGGTGAAATTTAACTTTTGCAAACCTTGGAAAAGTGCTCATTTTCTTCCTTCACTTCCTTGTCTTCCTTTTTCCCTTGTAAACAAATCTTTAATTTGGCAAACTTGGCTTATTTTCTCCTTTTGGCCCTCTGTTGGCAAATTTTACTTTTCACAAACTTCTCCTTGACATTTTTTTTGCATTATCAATGAAAAGTGTCGACAGCAAACTTGTCTCTCACCTTTTCTTCTTCTCCATCTAACTTATCAACGTATTTTATCTTTTTCAAACCTCTACTCTGTTGGCAAAGTCTAACTTTTGCAAACTATTTGGGCTTGTCTTTCTTTGTTTTTGGCTTTTCCTTCTTTATTGGCAATTTACTGATTTTGTGAACTAGCCCCGATTCACCCTTTGTCAGAAAATTAACCCCTTTTCAAACCTTTCCTTATCACCTCCTTTCTTTAGTTGACAACTTTTAACTTGTGCGAACCATGAAAGAAAATCCTCTTTCTCTCTCTTCTCTATCAGCTAATTTCCTTATTAGCAAACCTTAAAAAACTCAAACTACTTCACGAGTTTGATTTTCCACTAGTTCCCTGACAAAGCTCTTCCTTAATTATTTTTCCTTAGCCATTTTCCTTCTATCTCTTCTATTTTCCTTATTGGAAAAAATACTCAGTGATGAACTATTTTGACTTACCTTTTGCCTTCCTTTCTACTTTATTGGCCTTATGTCCCATCGGTGAACTACTTGTTGGCAAAACCAAGAGTTCACGAACTCAATGTTTCCTCGATGAAGACCTTTCCCACCTTTCATCTTTTCTTTAGAAGCATCTTCCCACCTTATAAAAATTTCACCTTGCTTCCATCTTTGTGTAGCAACCGAAATCTCAAACAAGACTAAAATCAAATATTTACTAGAAGTAAATAAACTTGGTAAACATGAGAGAGATTTAAAAAATAAAAAATAAATATCATTTTACTAATCACAAGAAATAAAGTACAGATTTCTATTTAATTTCAACCTTGAAATCATAACATAAACGAAGCTAGAAGCATAGTGAAATCCTTTCACTTTTCATTTACAATACATAAACTGCACTTAGCATAAATAGTAGTTTTACCTCATAAATTTGATTGTCATAAGTCATAACATGGAGTATATTGCATCTAGAATATTGATATCTGTCTTCACAAGCCTCGGCAAGTCTACTGATTCAAAGGGAGAGCATCATCCGAGTGCTTTACCTCCAACCACATACCGGCGGTCCCCTGCACACCTTCCTTCCTAGAAGTGGCCCTACCCTTCATGAAGGGTATAGATATAAGGAACTATTATGTTTTTTCCATCTGAGTCCTAGTGCTATGTCCTACATAACTCAATTGACCATACAACTCTAGACACAAACTTTTTTGTACTATAAATCCATTCTAGTCAATCTAACTTAGAACTAATCCTGAACCTAGGATATACGTGCAACATAAATATATATTTAGGTAATTTTAACCTTTCAGAGATTCCAACTTTACATACATGCAATTTCTAGGGTCTATGACCATCTATCACTTTTCTCTCTGACTCAAATATCAATCCTCATTTTCCAAAGATAATAACATAAATATAATAAAACATGAGAACAAATACCTCTAGTCTTCCCTAGACCACTTGGCATAGTTTGAATTCACAATTCACATAACATGAGCAAGCATAATATACAAGGTAAGACCTCATCCATATAATATCTTGATGGATACTTACATTTTTTGAAACTAGTCTTTTGACTGAGATCATTATATCAACCCAAATATGTTTGAGTCATAAAGATAACAAAATACTTTTGATCTTCTGGTCTATTTAAGTCTACTAACTTTCCATTATGACAGGTTATAGAATCAAATGTATATTTATCCTTTGAATACATGTCAGTAAACCTATATCAATGATCTTAACTATAACAATTATATGGAGTTGAGATTCGAATCATCCAATATACCCAACTTAGAATAAATCACTCCCGTGATACCTAACCTTGGGCTAACTTTGCCCTCTCTACACTTAGCACTAAATTAAGTTCTATTGAACAAAATCTATGAGATCTATGTCTTTGCATTTCCTAGTTTATTATCTCTCTGGAGATAACATAACATAAGTAACAGATGCTATTAAAGGCTATCTAGGTTTCCACATTCTTGGATCACCTATTTCCTTGGATATGTATTACAAATTGACAAGAGGAAATTCTATTTCACATGAAGCAATCATTATGCATGTTGCATCCTCCTTGCTTCCATGATAATGTCTCACTAAAAAGTTCATTGAGAAAACTAGCAAGATTTCATCTATGGAACTTTGATAGTCTTCAACATCGACTAAAGGATCTATTACCATTTTCTTTAGTTTTCCTTTTCTAACTTAAAATCCAAGTACAATAATATGATAGTACAACTTCAATATAGAGCACTATGGTTTTTGGTAAACCTCTTAGGCACTAACAAATCTTCGTTATGGAAGGAATACGAATACACTAATAATAAAATAATCCTTCTTTGACTAAAGTCAGTCTAATAATCCAAATAGTTTTAATCACGAATCAATACTTACAATCTTATTGATCTTCCAAAGTTCACTATCTTTCATTTTAAAATAAATTATGAACTCATACATGATATTCATCGATATCATGAATATTCTATTTCATATTTTTTAAAAACCTAAGTGATATCATATCTCCAACCCTGTATATTCCTAATGTGATCGATATCTATCTATTTCTCTAGATGAAAGAATTTCTAAAATAAGCTTTATGATCACAATAAAGAATAACAATGAGATATAGATAATCTCATTCTAGACTCATATGTCCTTGTCTACTAATTCTAAACAAAATTCAATGTAAACCACATAAAGACTAAACTTTCCTTAGCATCCCTTGCTTATGTTGGCAAGAGACACTATATGGATTCATGGTTGTTGTCATTGATGGCAACAAAGGTCATCCCACATATCCGCAAGTCATGGTGTGTCCCTACCGGAAGTCAGAATAAAGATTGTTGTGGTCCGGTGAACAAGAACAGAGCATGTGGCAAGGTCCGACAGATTGGTCCGGATCTCTTAGAGAAAGTATCTTGGTGTAGTGCGGATTTGGGGAAGTCAAGAGGACTACCTTGAGTGGTATATTCCAAGGATTTAGCCTCCGGTGATGGACAAGGAAAAAGATATGAATAGTTGAGTACCGGATTCCTGAGAGACAGTGAAAACAGAGGAAGAACTGACTGACATAGTATCAGACTACTTTCCGGATGTGTTACTGTTGATGATAAAGGTTGTGAAGGCATGAATCATGTTTGGCCGACATGATTAATGATATCTACAAGTATATGCTTGATCCGCATTGCTTGGTGAGCAAGGATTCAGCCGACAGAACAGAGTTTGTAAGAAACTAGACTGTTCTGGATGCCGACTAGAAAGGTGATGAAATTACTTGTGCGGATATATATAGGGGATGGATTTAGTTGTGAAGTGTGTGAAAAGGTATTAAGATATATGCGAATAAGTGCAGAACAGAGCAGAAGTAGCAAAAAGATTCGGTATGTGAAAGGATAGCAGAATAAAGAACAGAGGAAAGATGAAGTGCAGCAGATCAGTGTACTGAGCCTAACTGGAACTGAACTCCAGCATATGCAGATGCTTCCAATCAGTTCAAGATTGTGATTCTTATCACTTTGTAGACAGTGTGTCTTCTTGTAGGCAGTGGACCTCTTGTGAGCAGTGTGCTCGGGCAGTGAGCCCTAATTGGCAAGTGCCATTTTGTAATTTCCTATTCTTCTAACAGAGAATCATTTTTGGGTTAATCACCCCGTGGTTTTCTCCCTTAACAGGGTTTCCACATCAAAAATACTGTGTCATGTGTTTCTTATTTCATGGTAATGTTTTTGTGTTTGATTCAATGCTGCATTAATTAATAAGAAAGTTCAAAAGGGAAATAATTAGGATAACCGATTCACCCCCCCCTCTCAGTTATCAACAATTGGTATCAGAGCCAAGTTCCTCCTAATAGAGCCTAATAGCTTGAGGAAGATCTGGGAGTTCAAATGGATGCATATGGTTTAAGGGAGCAACTCAAGACTGCCCTTGAGGATCTTGAACAGTCAAATTCTGAAGTCAATGAATTAAAGGAAAGACTCAAACAGGCTGATGAATTCATGAGAGAATTAAAAGACAAATTAAATCTCTCTATGAAAAAGAGAAAGGAGCTGCTCCAACAATTGGCAAGACAAAGTGATGAAAGCAATACAAATGAAGAATTGACTGAGCAAACCAAGTTATGTGAAAAGTTATCAAAAGAAGTCATTATGTTAAGACACGAAATGGAATCAGGAACTATAAAGTTTACTCAAGAGATTGAAGAAAAAAGAAAGGCTGAAGACAATCTAAGACAATCTCTTAAAGAAAAATCATAAGAATGCCACCAGATGGACAGGATTATCAGACATCTTGAATCTGATCTTGAAGATGCCAAAGATAATGAAGAAAAACTTGAGGAACAAATTGCCTCTCTCAAAAGAGACCTTCAAACAGCAAATGAATATAAAGAGAAATTCAAGATAAGTTCTGCTCAACTTGAAGTTCTTCTTGGAAGTCAAAAGAGGACAGATGACAAGTATGGTTTGGGATATGAGAAAGGAGAAAGCTTCGGATCCGGTCAAAAGAATTTTGGATCAGAAAATCCAAGGAGCAGGCCTAGAAGACCTCCGGTAAGACAGCCCAATGCTCAAAGATATCCATCTTTCAATGGATACTGCCACAGCTGCAACCACTTTGGTCACAAAGCTAATCAGTGCAGAAAGAGAATGTATCAGATTAATTCATCCTTCTCCGGACAGTGCTTCAACTGCAAAAGGTATGGACACAAATCCCATGAATGCAGAAATATGCAAGTAAACAAATCATTCAAAGGTAGATGCTTTACATGCAATAGAGTAGGTCATATGGCTAATCAATGCAGATCAAGAGGATATCAGTCAAATATGCAAAGAAATGTTATTTGCCAAATCTGTAATAGGTCCGGTCATAATGCTAAAGTCTGCAGAAGCAAGAATCAGGACAAAAGAGGTCCGGTGTATAATCAAAATCAAGACAAGGGTAAACAAAAGATGAATGCGGATGAAGTTAGGAATCAGATGAGCAAGATTTGGGTGAAGAAAAGTTCAGAGAATGTAGAGGTTGGATCCGCACCAGACTCTGGTGCTGATATTTCTTCCAGAAATTAAAAAGTGAGCTCTGGCTTAGGGGGAGACTCAAAGAAAATCCTGTTCCCCCAGCCAATCAAGTGGTGCCGGATGTGGCACAAGATGCGGAGTAAAGGGTTTAAAGATATAAGTCTTGAGATGATCCAGATAAGATTTCAGAGGTCCGCATGGAGTTATGAAGAAGCTGTGATCGATCAAGTAAGACCTGTTCCGGGAGATGCTCCGGTATGACAGAGGATTACAAAAAGGTCCGGAGAGATCCGGAAGTGCACTATCTTATTCTGCGGATTGGATAGAGTGTTTGGGATGTTCTTGTAATGTGTCATCTCGATTTATTCATGATTGAAAGATCCGCATGATGTTCATAGATCAGGACTGATCCGGGATACTCCAAGCTATCCGGACAAGACAAACCAGAATAATATAGGTGAAGCATTTATTGCAAATAGATATTAGGGTTTGTGGAGCAATATAAGGGATTTCTCAAAAATCATTTGCTCATTCTGCACTCAAGAAGAAGTGAAAAGTGGAGCTCTGCAACAAGATTCTTCAAGCACACCAAAGATCTCCTGTCGAAGTCATTGCATAAAGAAATCAATCCAACCACTCTGTGCTAACCAAAGGCGCATAAGGTATTCTCCGTTTTCATTATCTCACTGCAAATCTTTGAAGAATGGCTACTCCAAATATAGTTAAGATCTCTGATAGACCTCGACCCACATTCAAGAAACATCCTTACAAATCATTGGAGGTAGATCCACTAGGAGCCTTCTCTAGTGTTCCTCATGGTGTATTGCATATGGAAGATATTAGGGTTTACATCCATGCGAATCTTGAAGACTTTGGAGAATCCAAACTGATGGATATCTATCACAAACAATTGATAGATGACTCCTTTGAGATCAAACCTCAGTACAAAGCCATCCGGGACAAACACTTTGCACAGTGCATTCATTTCCCCTGTTTTGAAGAAGTTGAATGGGTCCGGTATGTACTAAGCAGAGTACATGACAACTTCCTATGGTTGAACAAGCCCTTCAAGATCACCAAGGATGTAATTAGGGCTGTAACCGGTCTGTACTCATCCGATGGATTACCTGTTCTCAAGTCTGTCAAAAATCAGACAGTTAGTGATGCAACCGGATCCAAGTTTGACAAGAGAGCTATGACAGTTGATGACATCACTGAACCGGATGTCAAATTTGCAGCTATGATAATTGGTTACAAAATCTATCACTCCAGTAGGGAAAATTCAGTACCGGGAACTGCAATCTACACAGCTTATCAAATGTTAATGGAGAATGCAGACTATGACTTATGTGAGCTTCTGAAAATCTGCAGAAGATCAAGAAGGACAAGAAAAACTCCTTCAAGTATGGCAATCTGATCCTTTGTCTCTTCTTTTACTACATGAATGAGCTTCCCGGATCCAGTGGATGGATATGGCAGAATGACAGACCAGTTGCCATCCAAATCAGAGACTATTTGCATGGACTTGGGGATGCTAAAGCAAGAAATACAGCTCTATGGGGATACTTCAAGAACTTCCAAAGCATGATGCATGCAAGAGAAAGAATACCCCAATCCCTTGTTGAAAAGTACAAAGACACAGTATGCTTCATGGTAGAAACAGATCAGTGTCTAATGGAGGCAGTAGAACCAAGAACTGTATGGATCATGCCCATGGGGTATGAAGTGGATGAACAAATAGTGGAGCTGCATGTTCAACACATGCTAAGTCAGCCCAAAGATCCAAAGGCAGAAAGGTTTGGAACCTTTGAGGAACTGAGTGTAAAGATACATGTAGAACTCAGGGAACCAGAGATAAAGAGGAAGGTAAGAAAAGAAGTTGAGCATATTGCTCAAGGCCTAGGCATCTCAAAAGAGGCACTTGATGCCAGCCGGGAAAAGAGGAGGAAGACTGAGGAAGAAGAGAAAAGTAAATAAAGTGTTCTGGTTGAAACTCCCACCCGGACCAGATCATCAAAAAGATCTGCACCTCCCACAACCAAAAGTTCAAAACCGGAAGTCCAGGCATTCGGTAAAAGATCCAAGACAAAAGCCACAAGGGCTTATGAAAGCCAAAAGGATGAAGAGGAAACAGAGTCAGATGAGGGAGTAAAAGAAATAAAGAAGCAGAAGAAGAAAGGATCCGGTAAACCCTCCACAGGCCAAGACAAGGATGAAATGGCAGAGGTATCTGTTGAAAAGCCCACTCTATCTCTAGAGAGTGTAATCAAGTCGGTCACGGTGGATGGAAACCTTCAACCAATGACTGAATTTTATGATAACTACAATGAGGCTGACCAAAAGACTCTGCAGGAAGCCACAGTCAAATATCTAAACATATACAATAAGGCTTTCATTGAGATCATATCTCTTATTCCTAAAAGCCTAGAAAAGGAATTAGAAATAAGAAAGAATAATGCTCATGCAAAAGATCTTGAGATCTGGGAGCAGATAGCTATTCAGCTATATACTCAAATTGATCCCAAGACAATGAACATAATCTTCAAAGACTACAAAGATGAGTTCAGAAGTAAAGCTAGGATGAATCAACTCATGCTTGGTGAGACTGACAAAGTGGCCCAAGAGACAGAAGAGATCCTCTGGAAGGCCTTCAAAAGGTTCAATCTTCCTGTTGTAGAGGACTTAGGTGCAGAAATAGCTGCGGATTTGGAATCATCTGTTCCAGAAGAAGTGGGCCCTGAACAGACAAACATCTCTCCTCCAGTTTCCCCTACAGTCTCTGGATCCCAAGAAGAAGAGAAACTATAGGAGAAAGAAGCAGCAGCTAAAGAAAACGAGGTTGACAGCACCCCAACAGAGAAAACCACGACTGAAAGTGGTAAGAGTAAGGAAGGAGAAAAGATTCAAAAGGACAAAACTGCAGAAGAGAAGAAACATCTGTCTCCAGCAAGAGACACTGCACAAACTGTTCAAGAATTCCTGACAAAAGCCACTATAGAAATTGATGAACCGGACCTACTAAAAGGACCATTAGATTTTGACTCTTTGTCACCGGTGCAAACAATGAAAATAGCCTCATTTGCAAATGAGAAAGTCAAAGAGAAGCTGCTGAAATCTCACATGGAAGACTGTGAGCTTATGGAGGTAGCATATGGAGTGCTAGAAAAGATTATGCCATCCTTTCAAAAGGATCCCACAGCCTCCTCTTCCGGTAATCTCAAAACCTTAGTCAGCAGTGTTAGTACACATTTTGAATCTCTAGAAAAATCTACTGAAGAAAAGGTCCGGAAGGAATTTTTGGATAAAAGACTTTCAGAAGTATTAAAATTAATCTCTAAAGATAGGAGAATTGTGAGTATTGGAATAAAGAGCTTAGAAAATGCTCTTAAGGATGGCGGTGACATTTACAAATTTTGTATATCCTGGTCAAAGGCAACAGCAGCAATTAATAAGAAAATAAAAGAGGAACAGGACAAGCTACAAAGTTTATCTCAAAGTTTTGACCCTCTCTCTTCCTCCATAATAAATCAAGAATGTCAGACTATTGCAGTCTTGAATGAAATAAAGAATCTTGAGAAGGAAAGGAAGAATATCACTAACCAGATGGGAGAACTTAGAAGGATTATAATCCCTAAGTTGGAAACTATGCATGAGGCCATCAGTGATGCTCAGACCACCGCCCAAACAAATGATCCGACAGATCTCAAGCGGGCAGAAGCTTTTGCATTTTTGTTGAGTGGTCACATTTCAATTTTGGATAGAATGAAGCAAAGTTGGGCTACAGAAATGATCCAATTGCAGACATCCTTTGTAGACATTCTTCAGTATATGTGAGTATGTAAATATGTGGCTATGTATAGAAAATTTTTGAAAATTTTGGTGTGCGGACCCTACCCTTTGCCATTGATGTCAAAGGGGGAGTGAGGAGCAGTGAAAAATGAGGAATCCAACTAAGGGGGAGTTCCGAAAATTGTATATAAAGATAGAGCATCAGCCAAGGGGGAGCATAGTGTAAACACTTAGTCATTTTTCACTAAGTGTTGCCATCAATGCCAAAGGGTGGCAAGAGACACTATATGGATTCATGGTTGTTGTCATTGATGGCAACAAAGGTCATCCCACATATCCGCAAGTCATGGTGTGTCCCTACCAGAAGTCAGAATAAAGATTGTTGTGGTCCGGTGAACAAGAACAGAGCATGTGGCAAGGTCCGACAGATTGGTCCGGATCTCTCAAAGAAAGTATCTTGGTGCAGTGCGGATTTGGGGAAGTAAAGAGGACTACCTTGAGTGGTATATTCCAAGGATTTAGCCTCCGGTGATGGAAAAGGAAAAAGATATGAATAGTTGAGTATCGGATTCCTGAGAGACAGTGAAAACAGAGGAAGAACTGACTGACATAGTATCAGACTACTTTCCGGATGTGTTACTATTGATGATAAAGGTTGTGAAGGCATGAATCATGTTTGGCCGACATGATTAATGATATCTACAAGTATATGCTTGATTCGCATTGCTTGGCGAGCAAGGATTCAGCCGACAGAACAGAGTTTGTAAGAAACTAGACTGTTCCGGATGCCGACTAGAAAGGTGATGAAATTACTTGTGCGGATATATATAGGGGATGGATTTAGTTGTGAAGTGTGTGAAAAGGTTATTAAGATATATGCGAATAAGTGCAGAACAGAGCAGAAGTAGCAAAAAGATTCAGTATGTGAAAGGATAGCAGAATAAAGAACAGAGGAAAGATGAAGTGCAGCAGATCAGTGTACTGAGCCTAACCGGAACTGAACTCCAGCATATGCAGATGCTTCCAATCAGTTCAAGACTATGATTCTTATCACTTTGTAGATAGTGTGTCTTCTTGTAGGCAGTGGACCTCTTGTGAGCAGTGTGCTCGGGCAGTGAGCCCTAATTGGCAAGTGCCATTTTGTAATTTCCTATTCTTCTAACAGAGAATAATTTTTGGGTTAATCACCCCGTGGTTTTCTCCCTTAACAGGGTTTCCACATCAAAAATACTGTGTCATGTGTTTCTTATTTCATGGTAATGTTTTTGTGTTTGATTCAATGCTGCATTAATTAATAAGAAAGTTCAAAAGGGAAATAATTAGGATAACTGATTCACCCCCCCCTCTCAGTTATCAACAGCTTAAACTGAAATAGTGTAGGTGTATATATACTCAGCCTTAAATTACTTAGAAATCTACAAGGCTTATGAGTCAAGTACTCTCTTAACAGGTTAGTTTTTTATTGACCTTAAGCACATGTTTTAAATGAGGCTTATCTACCTTATGCCCTAACATCTAAATAGACTCGGTTAGTTATCCATATACAAATAGGGATAGTCTAAACTATCGACCAGAGATACACCGATACTCTCTAAGTTAAAGCAACCATATAAACATATAGATATAACCTATTTCTTTTTGCCAAATAATCTTACAAATATAATCTAAGTTGCATAGGCAAATGGCCTAAAAAGGGTTACTCCCCTATCAGCCATTTATTATACTAAGGTTTGCTATATTTTGTTACATAAAACACAGAGATTTTATATTATTTTAGCCTCACTTTTCCTAGTGACACCCATCGCCCTGAACTTAACACAAAGGCATCAAGGCCTTCCATCTTTATTTAAACAAAGTCACAACGAAATTCTTCTTCAAAGCTAAAGAAAGTTATACTAAGAACTATCGAACATGTACAGGGACAACACAGTTTGAACTGAGATAAAATGTCAAAATCTTGCATAGCGCTAACTAGTATCAAACAACATTATCATAGTAATATCAAAACTCTACGGCCTCAGAATACCATACTTCAATCAGACATATAAACAAAAAAATTTACTCTTATGATATATAAAAACTTAGAGACTTTGCTTCATTATCATAAAGCTTTCCAAAGAAAGAAAGAACCTGGTTATTTATGGAGTAAATGAATGTGCATTCACATTTTCCATCTTCCTTTGAAGTCTCACTACTCCCACCCTATTCTTCAAAGCATTGATCATCTTTTTTTTAATAATAATGTTCCTCTCCTTCAATACAATGTTGTTCTCCTTCTTCTTGACTCCTAAAGGTAGTTCATATCCAACTCTCACGACAATGATATCATGTTATCCCTGATAACTAACTTCTATCTCTTGTGATAGCTATATCACTACCCTCAAAAACTAAAACCGTTCATCCTATAACAATTCCCACCTATGTCCACTAAGCCTCCACTTAAGTCGTTAGAACATTTCCCCCCTAGCTATAGGTATCTGTAATTACTATGCAGTTATAAAATTGATTGTGTAACATATGCCAAATAAGTCCATCAGTTGCAGTCTCCACTAATGCAGTATCTTCATAAAGCATCAGTATGTGACAGTGCTTTAGTGCTATAGTAATGCCTTCCCCAAACACACAAGCTGGGGCTGACCTGCACTCCAATTTTCTCCATTTTTGGTAACTGCAGAAAAGATTATAATGTTAGCCTAAATACAATCTCTTCAAGCTTACATTTCTTTTAAGGTTTATATAATTGAATATCTTTATGAGTTTCTCATATAGCTTGTTCAAAGCAAGGAAGATTTACAAATGTGTTGACTAATGGATCAAAGAACCCACCTCCCATATCTGTACATCTACTGCCCTCAAACATTATTGGATCTTGTTGAATAATACTTAATTTGGATCTTAGATCATTGAAACCTATTTCTGAGACATCAACCCATGTCATAAATTGGGTCTCATGGTATATACCTCAAGGCATATGGTCTCAAGGTCTGCAATGATTACAGAATATGCATAAATTGGATTTGCTGAAAGTTTCTAAATCAAAACTCCACAACCTTCACCATCTTTCTCCCTACCTATCCCAAAATGGGAGTTTTCAAATAGGGTATGGACATCCATCAAAGCATAATGGAGGCGGTGGGGGGGGGGGTTTGTTAGATGTTATAGTTGCAATTACCCTGGTAGACATGTATGCAAAAAGTGGAACCATAGGCAAGGCATTTTAACTGTTTGGCACACAATGCCTTGAAGAGATGCCATCTCATGGAATGCATTGATTGGAGGGTATGCACAAAATGGCTTTGTTGATAATCCCTTAGAAACTTTCATGCATGTGTAATTGGCAGGTGTAAAGCCAAATTCTACAATATAAATAGTGAATCAACTCTCTCAACTTATAGAATGAAATGACCACTACATCATTCCTCCATAGCACATTAAGCAAAGTGCATGGTTAGAAAACACAAATGGTACATAGGGCTGAAGAAACATAGACATTATAAAGA
Source organism: Cunninghamia lanceolata (assembly GCA_027924645.1). Lineage (NCBI taxonomy): Eukaryota > Viridiplantae > Streptophyta > Pinopsida > Cupressales > Cupressaceae > Cunninghamia > Cunninghamia lanceolata. The sequence continues at coordinate 14,688,932 of BSBN01000892.1, forward strand.
TCTAAAAAGAAAACACCATTACTTATAGTAGTGCCAAAAAAAAAAAACTGTAAACACCATTACTTATAGTAGTGCTAAAAAAAAAACTGCCAGAAATGAAACTGTAAACAAAGATGTTAGAGGGATTCAATAGGACCAAGCATAGATTGAAGAAATGACAAGTCAAGACTCATCTATGGCTTATTATCCTCATAGTTCCTCAGATGCCATTATCTCCATCTGCTAGCAACTATCTCTATGGGAACTACTAATTGTTGTTGCAAGTTAACGTTGATGACAAACATATCTTCAATGGTCATTCCCCATCTCTCATGCATCTTAAATTGTTGATTTCTAAATGAATGTATAGGGGTTGTCGAAGGCTCTCAGAGGAGAATGCAGTTAACATTGTTCTATGATTTGATGTTAATGGATGCGATCATTTGGATGGTTGTCCCTGTACCTAAAAACCATTTTAGATCATGGATTTTCATCTAATGCTATATGGAGGTTGACTTGCTCTACAAGTGAAATTCCTATTAGGGTAAATATTAGTATATTAATAATTATGAATATACATTGTATTATTTTGAGATTATTTTTTTATTTTTTTAGTGATTGTTAATATAATATTGATAAGACTTACATATTAATATTTCAATATTAAAAATCTAAATAAGTGTGAGAATATATTAATTTTGACTTTTAGATAATACAAATTAATTTAAAGGACATAATATTTTTAAAATTATATTTAAAATAATTATCTTATATTAATAAATTTAAAAACTTTAAAGAATTTATCATTGTATTTGCACTTAATTAAATTATTTTTTTTATTTTTCTTTATGGCATAGATTGTCCTTATTTAGTTAAATCCAAAATTCAAACAATGATATCAATAGTAAAAATAACTATTATGATTAGTGATAGAATTATATTCCTAGTATTGCAAGAAATAAACAAGTTTGACATTCTCACAAGTTATTTTATTGGCAATAGGTTGGAATACTTTTATTGATAAATTCTATAATGACCTATCATCAATAATAATCTAATACTTCAAGTTATTTTAGTGGTAATAGCTTGGAATACTTTTGTTGATAAATTGTGTAATGACCTATCCTCAATATCTTGAAATTAAGGAACACTGAGAGGGGGGGGTAATCAATGTTCTACAAAACTTAATATTATGTTCCTTTAACAATTTACCACATACATCCAAAAGAAAAAAAGCATGAACAAAAACAACAAGATCATAACACATGAACACCAAGATTTTTATGTGGAAACCTAGTTAAGGGAAAAACCATGGTGGGGGGTTAACCCACAAGAATTTATACTCTATTAAAAGTATTACAAATGGGAAAGGCACATGCCTTCGGGTACATTACCCAGAGCTCACTACTCAAAGGAGACTCATTACCTATAGAATTGATTACAAAAGTTCATAGGAAATTTGAATTGAAGAATAGCATCTAACAATGCAAAATTACAGTTCCAGTTGTGCTCAATACACTGACTTTGCACACTTCATCTCTCTTTCCGCTTCCTCATTGTTCTGCCATGATCCAGAGCCTATACTTCACACTTATCCCTTCATATTCATACACACACATTCCAAAATGCTTGAATCCATCGATCATATATATCAACTATATGAAATTACATCCACTGCAGTCAGCCTTAAGAAAACTTGGAAACTATTTTAAGAACACTATTTTGTCAGATGAATCCACGCACACACATCAATGCAGACCAAAACTTATTCATCCAAGTCACCTCACATGTCATTCAATACCATTGGATCTCATAAATTACTTGACCAATCACTTCTCTTTATCCGCACAAGAATCAAACACTAAGTCAGCCTGTTCTTTACCAGACTGAACTGTCTAACCAAAACCCAATACTTAGATGCTTGTAACTTTCAATACCTTCATTACCAGAGGATAAATCTTTAGATTTAGGTAGCCCTGACATCCCTTAACATCCCCTTAGATCTGTAGTACAACATGAATACCTATGGAGATATGCGTACCAAATTGCTGAACCTTGTCATATGCTGTGTTCCTGTCTATCTGAACTTAGACAGATCTGCAGTTTGACTTCCGGTATGATCCAATGATACAATGCAGATGTGTAAGATAGATTTAGTTCTCATCAATGAAAACACTTGACATGCCCAGCAGTGTCTCTTGCCAACAATCTCCCCCTTTGGCAATGATGGCAACACTTAGTGAAAAATGACTAAGTGTTAGAACAGCTCCCCCTTATTATGTGTACTTGTGATTTCCAATGCTCCCCCTTTGATGAATTCCTTAATTTTCATTGCTTTTCTTCTCCCCCTTTGACATCAATGGTAAAGGCTGGGATCCACATGTCAAAATTCATGCAAAAATTTTATGTACATGGGTCAAAACTCCAAGTATATACTTTTGCATGTGAACACACAGTCCCTAAGCCTTGTTCATTAGTAGAAAGATATCACCAAAAATGTTTTTCAACCATGACAATTCACTATCCCAATTCTTCTTTATGCTGCCCAAAATGGATATATGCCCACTGAACAAAAATGCACGTGATTCTACCTTTTGAAGATCTGTAGGATCACTAGTAGCAGCAACAACTTGGGATTCTGCCAATAGATCATAAATAGTTTCTAACTTGGGGGAATTCAGTCCTTGGAGCTCATCCAATCTGCCCAAAAATTTAACCTTTGCCTTTTCCAAATCACTCAATTCATTCCGCAAACTCACTACTTGGCATTCTTTGGTAGTTAGAGGCTCAGTTAAAGGACTATATGACTGAGAAATGTCTTCAATAGCTTCAATAGCTTTAGACCGATTTAGATAAAACTTGTAAATCTCTACACCTTCAGAGAGGGCATTTTGGATACTCTTTACTCTAGTATGAAGCCCTGATCTATCATAACTAATTATTTTCTTTATTTCAGAAAACCTCTTCTCATTAAATTCATTTCTGACTTTAACTTCTACTAACTTCTCTAAGGTTTCAAAATGAGTACTTATAGAGTTTATCAGACTCTTCAACTGACAGGAAGGAGAGTCGAATTAATCCTTTTGAAAGTTTGGCATAATCTTTTCTAGAATTATGGAGGCAAGACCAAGTAACTCACTGTCCCCAATGTGAGTTTTCAGAATATCCTCTCTTGCTTTTGCTTGTACCAGAGATGCTAACTTCATCTTTTATAGAGGGGCAAGAGTGTCAAAATTGATAGGTCCTTGAATCAACTCTGGTTCATCAAACTCAAACTTGTTTTTGTCAAGTAATTTCTTCACTGCATCTGTAGTGTCTCTTACTAAAAATACAGCTCCATCTTTCAGATCCTTGCCGGTACTATCATCTTGCTTTTGTTCTTCAATATTCTCTATTGTTTCTCCTTCTTGTTCATCCTTGTCCTTAACCTCTTTTGCTTCTTTCTCTTTATTTTCACAGAGTCATCTTCACCAGGAGCATCTACTTCTATATTTATCTCTGTATATTGTCTAGCAGATTGGTTTGGAGGAATTTGAGTGTCCTTTGTACCATCAAAATTAACTTCCTCCACCATCTCTTCATCTCCTTTATTTAGCATTTCATCTTTCAGAGCAGAGATGTTAGCTTGTTGTTCACATTCTTTCAACTCCTCAACATTTGGAATGGATGCATCATTAGTGTCAATCGGTTCTTCTGTGACAATATTGAATTTATTTTTGTCTAGAGTTTTCTTCAAAATTTGCTCTATTTCTTTGACTACCTCATCCAATTCTCCAATCATCAACTTATTCATCTAGATTTTGCTGCTGAATTCCTCTTTGACTTCTTTGAGAATTTTATCTGTTTCTTTTCTAGATATTACCAAACATATTGTGGACAACACATATTCTCTTAGCTCTAAATCTTTAGCTTTAGCAGCTTCTTTCCTCATTTCGAAAATGTTACTCAAACTCTTAGGGATTTCAAACAAAATTTCCACAAGAGCTCTATTGTATGTATTTAAGTACTTTACAGTGGCATCCTCCAAAATTTTCTTGTTTGTATCATCAAAAGTGTCATAGTATTCTATTATAGGTTTCAGATTCCCATGAATCATTACAACATTCACAATTTTTTCTACAAACAATGTGGGTTTTCTAGCATGGGTTTCAGTCTTTTGCCTTTTACTTACCTTTTTGCTTTTGGAGGGCTTCTCTTTAGACACTTTAGCAGCCTTAGTTCCTGAGGCCTTCAACTCTTTAACCTCATCATCTAACTCAGTCTTTTCTTCATCCTCCTTCTCCACACTGACATTTGACCTTTTGGCCATTACTTTTATTCCTTTTCCTTCCTTACTGGTAGGTTTTTCTTTGAATTTCTTTGCAATAGGAGAAGGTGATGCACTGGAGGTTATACCTGTACTCCTAGTAGTTCTTGGCTTAGAAGAGGATTCCATCAGAACACTTCTCTATTCTCTTTCTTGCGTCTCCTTCTCAGTTTTCTCTATCCTTTCTCTATTTTGTCTCACAACTTCTCTTGTTATGCCAATGCTTTCTGCATACATTTCAACTTACCTTTGAATCTTTCTCTTAGATTTAGGTTTCTAGAGCTCAACATGCAGTTACACACTGAGTTCACCATATGTCCCAAATCTTTCAACTGTGGTGTCCTTTGGTTTACTCAGAAGGTGTTGAGCATACATATCCAATACTTGCTCATCAAATTCATACCCCATGGGCATGATCCACATAATTCTTGGTTCAACTGCTTCCATTAAACACTAATCTATATCCACCATAAAACAGATTGTATCCTTGTATTTTTCAACCATAGATGTAGGGATTCTTTCCCTTGATTGCATCATGTTCTAAAAATTCTTGAAATATCCCCAAAGAGCAATCCTTTGGGCATTGGATTCACAAATATTGTTCAAGTGCTCTCTTATTTGTATGGAAACTGTCTTATCACTGGTCCAACACATGATTTTACATTCTCCTCTTATCCTAATGATGGATCACAGAGTGTGATATGAAACATTGATACAAAAAAAGAAAAATAGTTTTTCCAAAAACTTACAATTTGAACATGTTTTTCTTACTGAGTAACTCATTCATGACATAGAAGAACAAATATAATACCAATGTACCATACATGAATGTATTCTTCTTTTCCTTTTTGATCTTGTTCAGGTTTTCCATCAATTGGTTTTGCAGCAACTCACACAAGTCATAGTCAACATTCTCTCTCAACATCTAATAAGCTACATAGATAGCTGTACTAGATACAGAATTCTCCCTGCTGGAATGATATATCTTGTATCCAATCACCATTGATGCAAATTTGACATCTAGATCAATGATGTCATTTATTGTCATTGCCCTGTTGTCAAACCTTGAATTGGTAGCATTAGTTATAGTTTGATTCTTTACTAACTTCAACATTGGCAGTCCACCAGATGAGTTCAACCCTGTCATGACCTTGATGGCATCCTTGGTGATCTTGAAGGGTTTCATTAACCACATTAACTCATCATGCATCTAACTCAACACATACTGGACCCACTCATCTTCATAAAAGGATGGAAACCTTATAATTTGAATGAAATGTTTATCTTGCAGTGCCTTATACTCAGGTTTAAGATTCTTGAATAAATCTACTAACATTGAATCCCCAAACTCATCTAAGCTAGCATGAGTATAAGCCCTAATATCTTCAACGTGCAACACACCATACAGAACATTTGAAAAGGCACCTAACTGATCGACCTCTACTAATTTTTGTGGATGCTTTTTAAACTTTGGCCTAGGTCACTCAGTGATATCCACAATCAGAGGTTTAGCCATTTCAAAAAGATCACAAGTTCAAAGCTTCGCAGAAGAATACCTTTTTCTTTACTAAATTAGGGTTAGCTATCAAATCCATTCTTCGCACTTCAAATCTTTGAAATTTCAGCTCAGGTGCTCTTCTCCTTGTTCTCTTGGAATGCAAAGTGATTCAAGTGTTGAATGAATGACCTTTTTATGCTTCGCTAAACCTAATTTGTCATTGTACTAAATGCTCTGCCCTAATACACCTGGTTACACTATTTCTGCATATAATCAATCTTTAATTGCTCCTTAATCAATCAAATTGGCTTCTTTCCTTCCAGAATTTTCTCCAACAGATCTGCAATAGGCATCTCTTTCATCATTCATTGTGCAAAATTTAGGTACCCACTTGCTAGCAAGGGGAATTAGATTTTCAATGCAGCTCCCCCTGAGCCAGAGCTCCTATTTCAATTCCCAGAGGAATTAACAACACCAGATTCTAGTTCAGACCCATCACCATCATTGACTTCACCTTTCTTTACCCATTTTTTGTTCATTCCATTCTAGATCTCATTCACATTTACTTTACCCTTGCCTTTATCTTGTCCCTACATATTTTGGTTTCTGTTAATTAGACCCTTTCTATCATCATTCCTGCTTCTGCAGAATCTTGCAATATGATTAGATCTATTGCAATTGAAGCACACAACATTTCTTTGCTTATTTACTTGATTTCCTTTTGATCTATATTGATTAGCCATGTGTCCTTGAATCTATTGCATGCAAAATAGTTGCCATTGAAAGAATTGATATTTCTTCTATTGTTAGAGTAGCTCATTGTCATACTTCTACATTCATTGGATCTATGACCATACCTTTTACAATTGAAGCATTGACCGCAGAAGGATGGACCATTTTGATTCACTCTACTTCTGCACTGAGTAGCTCTATGACCAAATTTATTGCAATTGAAACAATTTCCATTGAAAGATGGAAACCTTTCAGCATTAGGTTGTCTTACCAGAGATCTTCTAGGTTTGTTTCTTTGATTCCTTGATTTAGGATTTCTTTGATTGGATCCAGAGCTTTCACCTTTCTCATGTCCCAAACCATGCTTATCATCTGCCATCTTCTAACTATCAAGCAACACTTCAAGTTTAGCTAAGCTTATCTTAAACTTCTCTTTGTATTCATTTGCAACTTCTAGGTCATGGTTGAGAATAACAATTTGGCTTTCAAGTTGTTCCTCATTATCCCTCATTTCTTGAAGATCAGACTCTAGATGGCCAATTATTCTGTCCAATCTGCAACACTCTTCAGTTCTTTCTTTTAGAGACTGATTTAGGTTTTCCTCAATCTTCTGCCTTTCCTTGATTTCCTTGGTTAGTCTCATCACTCCTGATTCCATCTCATGTTTTAGAATGACAACTTATTTTGTCAGCTTCTCACACTCCTTTGTTTTCACCTTCAAAGCCTCATCCATATCATTGTCTTCCTTTTGATTTGCTAACCGTTGAAGTAGCTCCCTCCTCTTTTCATTGGATTTTCTTAGTTGCCCTCTTAAAGTCTAAATGAAATCATTAGCATCTTTAAGATTTTCTTTTAGTTCTTTGACTTCTACTCTGGACTGATCAAGATCTTCTAAAGCAACTTGAAGTTGTTCATTGATGCCATCAGAATACCTAGATAAACCCATTGAAACACCTTCCCAGATCTTCCTCAAGCTGTTAAACTTGTTCCAAGGAACCTTGCTCTGATACAAATTGTTGAAATTAAGGAACACTGAGAGGGGGGTGAATTAGTGTTCTGTAAAACTTAATATTATGTTCCTTTAACAATTTACCACATACATCCAAAAGAAAGAAGCATGAATAGAAATAACAAGATCATAACACATAAACACCAGGATTTTTACGTGGAAACCCGGTTAAGGGAAAAACCACGGTGGGGGTTAACCCACAAGAATTTATACTCTGTTAAAAGTATTACAAATGGGGAAGACACATGCCTTCGGGCACACTACCCAAAGCTCACTGCTCAAAGGAGGATCACTACCTACATAATTGATTACAAAAGTTGACAAGAAATTTGAACTAAAGAATAGCATCTAACAATGCAAAATTATAGTTTTGGTTGTGCTCAATACACTGACTTTGCACACTTGATCTCTCTTTCCCTTGCTTCACTGTTCCGCCATGATCTTGAGCTTAGATCTTTTTACTTCACACCTAATTTTGCTATACTTTGCACCTATCCCTTCATATTTGCACACACACATTCTAAAATGCTCGAATCCATTGATCATATATATCTGCTATATGAAATTACATACACTGCAGTCGGCCTTAAGAAAACTTGGAAACTATTTTAAGAACATTGTTCTATCGGCTGAATCCATGCACACACATCAATGAAGACCAAAACTTATTTATCCAAGTCACCTCACATGTCAGCGAATACCACTGGATCTCATAAATTACTTGACCAACCACTTATCTTCATCCACACAAGAATCAAACACTAAGTCAGTCAGTTCTTCACCGGACTGAACTATCTGACTAAAACTTGATACTCAGATGCTTGTAAGTTTCAATCCCTTCATCACCGGAGGCTAAATATTTGGATTTAGGTAACCCTAACATCCCTTAACATTCCCTCAAATCCACAACACAACATGGTTACCTATGGAGATATGCGGACCAAAGTATTGAACCCTATCATATGCTCTGTTCTTGGCTATCCAGACTTAGACAAATCTATAGTTTGACTTCCGGTATGATCCACTGATACAATTTGGATGTGTAAGATAGATTTAGCTACCATCAATGACAACACCTGACATGCCTATCAATGTATCTTACCAACACAATAATCATCTAATGCTTGAGAAAATACTCATTAATTTTTTAATCTCATTGAAAAGTAAAGTTTAAGTAACCATATATATGGATTGCTCAGAACATCCGTAGTAAATATACTTATCTCAATTTCTATCTATATTTATCAAGTACATTCACAAGTTCTCTATTTTAGTATTTTTCTTATATAAATTACCCTATATTAATAAAATCCTAAATTTTCATTTATAGTAATACTTGAGGGTAGACACATATCTACTAGTTTCCAAATATAAAATATAAAAAATAATTATAATCATTTACTTGTACTAATATTATCCACCATGAAATTTAAATCATTCTTTCTATTATGAAGAATGTTATATCTATATATATAGAAAATAATTTTATATTAATAAATTTAAAAAAATTGAAGAATTTATTATTTTATTTACACTTAATTAAATTAATTTGTTTTTTTTTAATTTTTCTTTATGTCATAGATTGTCCTTATTTAGTTAAATCCAAAATCCAAACAATGATATCAATAGTAAAAATAACTATTATGGTTAGTGATAGAATTAGATTTCTAGTATTACAAGAAATAAACAAGTTTGACATTCTCACAAGTTATTTCATTGGTAATATGTTGGAATATTTTTGTTGATAACTTGTGTAATGACTTACCATCAATAATCATCTAATACTTCAAGTTATTTCATTGACAATAGCTTTGGAATGCTTTTGTTGATACATTGTGTAATGACCTATCCTCAATAATCATCTAATGCTTGACAAAATACGCATTAACTTTTTTATCTCTTTGAAAAGTAAAGTTTAAGTGACCATATGTTTGGATTGGTTAGAACATTTGTATTCAATATACTTAAATCTCAATTTCTATCTATATTTATAAAGTACATTCACAAGTTCTCTATTTTACTATTTTGCTCATAAAAATTACCCTATATTAAAAAAATCCTAAATTTTAATTTATAATAATACTTGAGGGTAGACACATATCTACTAGTTTCCAACTATATAATATTAAAAATAATTATAAACATTTACTTTTACTAATATTATCCACCATGAAATTTAAATCATTCTTGCTATTATGAAAATGCTATTATCTATATATAAAAAAATAGTTTTATATTAGTAAATTTAAAAACTTTAAAGAATTTATCATTTTATTTATACTTAATTAAATTTATTTATTTTTCTTTATGGCATAGATTGTCCTTATTTAGTTAAATCCAAAATTCAAACAATGATATCAATAGTGAAAATAACTATTATGATTAGTGATAGAATTATATTCCTACTATTACAAGAAATAAACAAGTTTGACATTAAATTAGAGTGCTTCTGGATTAAACTGTGTATGTTTGTGCTTTTGAATGAAGCAAAAACATACACAGTTTAATCCAAAAGCACTCTAATTTATTCATGGACTGTGGAAAACTCATGCCTACTAAGTTTGGCATTCTCACAAGTTATTTCATTAGCAATATGTTGGAATACTTTGGTTGATAAATTGTGTAATGACCTATCATCAATAATCATCTAATACTTCAAGTTATTTTAGTGGCAATAGCTTGGAATACTTTTGTTGATAAATTGTGTAATGACCTATCCTTAATAATCATCTAATGCTTGACAAAATACTCATTAACTTTTTTTGTCTCTTTGAAAAGTAAAGTTTAAGTAATCATATGTTTATATTGGTTAGAACATCTATAGTAAATATACTTATCTCAATTTATATCTATATTTATAAAGTACATCCACAAGTTCTCTATTTTCCTGATGACAAGTTCTCTATTTTACTATTTTGCTCATAAAAATTACCCTATAAATTATAATTAATAAAATCCTTAATTTTCATTTATAATAATACTTGAGGGTAGACACATCTACTAGTTTCCAACTATATAATATTAAAAATAGTTATAAATATTTACTTGTACTAATATTATCCACCATGAAATTTAAATCATTCTTCCTATTATGAAGAATGTTTTTATCTATACATATCAAAAATAGTATCCATTTATATTTAGATAGTGTAACTAATTATGAACATCCATATCTATAAATGAAGCTATGGCATATATTTAAATACTCGTTATGTTACAGTATTCTTGAGTCTTTTTCAACACATTACTTTACCCCTACACATAAAATAAAATCATACACAGCATAAAAATCATATAGTACTAATTTTTAGATAAGTTCCATGTTTGGAGATGCTATCAATAAAAAGAACAAACCATAAATTACACTTTGCTAATATAGTGATCTCTACTATTCTCATAGATAAATAATTATATGAGTTTCAATGTGTGAGTATTTAATAGAGTCACTACACTCAATTTCATTTTCCTAAAAGTGGATTTTATTTCTTGTTTCCTCCTAACATGTTGGACATATTTTGATATGTTGATCAGTTAATTTACCTAATCAATTGACTAAGTTCCATATTGAAGGGTGTCTAGTCTAACCAAATATTTCTTGGTATACTAAAGATTTTAAACTTTGATCTAATCTAAATATAGGAACATTTGATGTTTCTAGCATTCATGTTTACCATCCTAGTTTATAAGTATTATCAAATTTTACACACAATAAGTAATATAGAAGATTGATGCATTATTATTACACATATTTTGATTGTGGTGCACTTTTATTAAATTCTATTTGTAAACAATTCTTCTCTAGTTAGGGCCACAATCTCTTCTTTCATTATACTAAAAATAGTTTTATATTCTCACATATTCTTATGTATGTATATGTTGGGTTTGATGATGTCTTTTTAGTATTCCCTAATCCATTTGATGTTATAAAGTAATTTACACTTCACAATACATTTAAAATTTTAGTTTAAGAATTCATTTGTAAGCCTAATTAGTTCCCTTTCACAACTTATAGGTATCTCATGAAATAGACAAGTCTTTCTCATTTTTCCATAAAAATTAACTTGGTATTAGAGTTCCAAATGTGATTTTGAACATATAGATATACAACTTTAGGCTTTTATTCTCTAAATTAAATTACTCTAACCCATTTAAGATTGTACAATTTGAGAAAACTAATCAATGGTGTAAATAAAAAAATAAAATTTACATTTAAGTTCTCAATTCAAGTTTTTTTCTTATATTTGTTACAACATTTATATAACAACCCATTTTAATTAGGACTTGCAATTAGGACATGTAATTATAATTTTATTTTAGAATTATAATTAAGACTTGCAATTAGGAACTTAATGTTTGATTGCAATTTTGAATATCACATTAGAATTAGGGATTACAATTGAAATAGTCTATGAAATAAATATTGAGGTTGTCTATGAAACAGATACTAAAATATTCTATGAGATAAATATAGAAATAGTCTACAAAAAATATTGAAATAGTTACAATCCATGAAATAACTACTAAAATAGTCATAGTCCATGAAATAAATTTCACAGTCTATGAGATAAATGCAAAATTACACTCTAAGTTTTATCATCATCAAATTGAAGAGGCCTCTTGGTTCCATGTGAAATAGATGGTGGCTCAAGTTGTACAAGAAAAAGAAGATTCAAATAATAAATGTCAAAATTGCATGCATATTATTTAAATCAAATATTTAAAATAAAACCATGAAATTATATATTAAATCTAGACTTGTGTGCATCCTTACTACATGGTCCTCATAATCTCTCACCTCTTGCTGCCCTGGTATACCTATTGATTGTGTACAAAATGTCTCAGTTGGTAATTCCTATATTTAAATAAAACATGAATTAGGCTAGAGTATTTACAAAATGTAACCATAAAAGACCAAGAAATTGCATAGGATTTAGTAGTAGGACTTGAAACACTATGGATGAATTCATGAATCTATCTAGGATCATCAATGGTAGGATTTGTTGCTGCCCCAATAATGCTATCATCCTACATATATGTACATGTATATATTTTCAACTTGATGAATTTAAGATTACAAAATTATACTTCAAGTGAATTCAAAGTAGAAATGTAATTTTCAACTACACACTAGGTATGACCTGGACATAGTAGTTGATGTTAGAGAAACACTCACCACATCTTCTAGTTGGTCTAGCATGGAAGTGTCATGACCTCACAGCTACTGTAAAAATGACTCACATTTGAATTAGTACATAATTATTAAAATGTATCTAATTTTACGAAACTAATTAAACATATTTAATGAACTCTAGATGGTTAAGGGCAAATTATTGGTCTACCGTATAAGGTGTACCGAGTTGTATGACCATCAACACAAATTTATCTAACTAAGATGTTGTGGCTGAGCCAGTCATCTACACCAAACAACATAATATATAATTCATTAAATAAATTGATAATCGATATTTTAAAATCCATCTATATTTATTAATTTTAAAATTTACATTATCGTGTACATAAATTGTGGTATACCTCTATAGGAGTGAATAGTGTAGCTAAGAAGGACTCCTTTGCTATAGCCCCCATAGTGGATGCACCAATAGGACCAAAAGAAGGGTGATTGCAATTATGATAGAAAAGGGGCATCAATCACAATGGTCTCAACATGTGTGAGGTACTAGGGGTGGTGCCATCTCCTCCATGATCCTTGGCACTAACTTTAGTTGCCAGGTAGGTAGCTTGGTTGGTTAATTTTCTTATGAGTGTACATAATGCCTGTAATGATGATCATACCACTACCTATTGGTGAATGGGTTCAGGAATAGTAGGTGAAGAAGGAGTAACAATGGGTGGAGGGGGCACACATTGATTTGGATTGACATGTTCCCTTGGCCTATGTTGTGTGGTGCAGGAGCACCTACCTGACAGCTGGTCTTGATAAGTCAGTTAGTAGTTTAGGTCCTGTTTATGTTTCCAAGAAGGTCTGTTAGACCAATTGCATGTAGTAAGGTCATGCTGATCATGATAAGATCATGCTGACCAGGCTTTGCTATTTTTAGCTAGTTAGTTATAACAGCTGTCATGATGCGTGTTCGGTGGGATCTCCCAGCCGCTTGGAGAGTTCCTAGCCGCTTGGAGTCGGGTTAGTAGTACTCGTAGGAAAGTCTTTATAAGCATGAGATCGTTTGATATTGGAGAGACAGACAGATATCATCGATCGGCAGTCTAGTGTTGCATCAAGCAGAGGAGTTGAGTGTTCTGTGTGAGGAACATCATATTGTATTGCATCTTTGAATCAATAAAGATCCTGTTTCATTTCCTGACTGATCTCCTATGTGTTATCGATTGCTGGTTTGAGAGGGTTTCATGGATTTTCTAATCCATTCCACCGGTTGACTCATCTGATCGGTGGAATGGTAATGTACAGTAGGTTAGTAGGTAGTTTGTTTTCTGTTTGCATGCAGGTGTGCAGGATCGCGGTCGACAGATGTTGAGAAGCCTAGCATCATCATGTGCTAGGTCAAGTTGAGAAGTTTGAGTTGGGAGATCACCCTGAGGTTGGATCAGGATCATCACATTGGGAGTGCCAAACATCCGCGTATCGCGAGTAGATGCGGGAGAGAAAGTTCGTGTTTTTCGACTAAGTGTTGAAGAGGTCATCAGGATATTGGGTGACGTCATCGTCATCAGGATATGACGTCATCGTCATCAGGATATTGAGATATCCCCCTGTGCGAGTTTATCCTGCCGTTGTTAAGCGGTTAAGTATCGGCATCGGCAGAAAGTGTGAAGCATCGTCAGGAGGTTTCGAGGACCGGATAAATTAGATCATGATGCTGTTGTTTGTATCATCGGCTAGCAGAGCATCGAAGGTAAGCTGCTGAAGGTGATCGTCATCAGGATATTTGAGCAACCGGATATTTGGATATCCTGCTGACGAAGGTAGTGTCGGAGATCATGATGAAGACGATAGTGTTTGGAGCCCGATGAACAGTGCAACCGGAGGATGTTTGCGCCCGCTGAACATCATGATGATGATGTTAGGAGGAAGGCGGAGGAGGTGAACAGTAGTCGGCAGGAGGACAATTGCGAGTGTCTGAAATATGATGATGCTGTTGGTAGTTTTAGGGAATATGATGATGATGGCGAAGATGATGATGATGAAGTTGGTCTGCAGACATTCATGCTATATGCGAAGGTTATAGTGTGGATGTCTCTGCATCATAGTGGTATCAGAGCTCAGCAAAAGGTCTAGGCTGTTGTGTGTTGATTCTGTCACCGAAAGGGCAGAGATAAAGTTGATTGTGTTGTGTGTTGATTGAGAGGTTAACAAAATGCCTCCGAAAGGTAGTGGTACTGCAAGGGAATTGCAGGAGATGAAGGAGAAACATGCTAGAGAGATGAGGAAGATGAAGGAGCTTGCTGAAGCACTTCAAGCCAGGCTGACAGCCCTGGAAAAGAACAAAAAGAGGGAAGTGGAAGACAGTGAGTCTGAAGAAGAGGAAAATACTGTTGAAGAGTATGAAGAGGTAGCTGAAGATCTGGATGCTGAAGACCAGAGATTGGCAAAACTGCTGAAGGCAGTGCAGAGTGAAAAACCTAAGGTAAAGGTTGATGTTTCCAAGTATACTGGAAGCTTGAATGAAGATGAGTTGTTGGATTGGATTGCTGCACTTGATAATCACTTTGAATGTGAAGATGTTGCTGAGGATCAGAAGGTAAAGATTGCAAAGACCAAGTTAGGAGGTCATGCTTTGGTATGGTGGGATTATGTACAATCTGAGAGAAGGAAACAAGGGAAGTCTAAGATCACTTCATGGGATAAGATGGTAGCAAGGATCAAAGGTAAATTCTTGCCAAGGGATTATGAAATCCAGATGTTTAAGAAGCTGCAACTTTTAAAGCAGAAAGACAGGGATGTGAAAGCATATACTGAGGAATTTTATCTGTTAAGTATGAGATCTGGTCATCATGAGAATGAGGTAGAAAAGGTGGCTAGGTACTTGGCTGGGTTGAGGTTTAACATACAGGATGAGTTAGTGTTAGCTAACCCTAAGAATGTGGAGGATTGTTATCAAATGGCAATCAGGATTGAAGAGAAGATGAATAGAGGACATGATAAGTCCATGAGAGGAAGAGGAAACAATAGGGGAAGAGGAGCAGCCCCTGCACAAAAGCAGACAAATGAGGGTCAAGAAGACACTGGTAAAGGACAGGGACGGTCTGATTTCAGAGGTGGATGGAAAGGTAATAGAGGAAGATTTGGAGGTGGTAGAGGTTCTACTACATTTTCAGGGAAATGTTATACTTGTGGAGAGTTTGGTCATCCATCTTTCAAATGTCCAGAAAACAAAGGTTCATCATCCAGAAATGATAGAACTAGTGACAAGAGAGTCCAACTTGTGCAAGAAGAGAAAGAAGAAGAAAGTGCACAGAGTTCAAACAAAGGTCCTGAGAATTATGGATATCCAGAGAGCGGAGAATCATTGATGCTAAGGAGAATTAGTTTGCAGGCATCAAAGGATATGATGCAAAGAAGAGCTCTTTTCAAGACCACATGCAAGAGTAAAGGTAAGGTATGTAAAGTTGTCATTGACACTGGTTCAACAGACAACATGGTATCCCAGGAAATGGTGGATAAACTGAAGCTGGAAAGGATTCCACATCCACACCCTTACAAGACATCTTGGGTGAGTGATAGTCAATCACTTTTTGTCTCTGAACAGGCATATGTGGATTTCCAGATTGGACCATATCATGATAGAATTTTGTGTGATATTTTGCCTATGGAATGTTGTCACCTACTGTTGGGTAGACCATGGCAATTTGACAGAAGAGTACTGTATGATGGGTATGCTAATACCTACACCATCAAGAAGGATGGGAAGATTATTAAGTTGATGCCATTGCAGGCAAAAGCTGCAGTACAGAAGGCAGCTCAAATCATTTTAATGGGACAGAAGGAGTATGTGCAGATGCCTATAGGAGCAGGCATGAAGGCAGTTCAGGACATTGCAGGGAAAGGAGTTGTTACAGACAACAAGCTGAAGAAAGTTTCAGTTGTGACTGACAGAGGTCAGCAGCAGGTTCAGAAACAGGGGTGCCAACAGCAGCCAGTTCAGAAGAATGACAAGGGTGTTGTCATAATTGGGACTATTGCTTGTCCTATAAAGATTGACAGGAAGAGAGAGTTGACCATTTCAGCAGTACAAGATGCAGTTCAGACAGAGGGTCTGGTCAGACAATCTGACAAACACAGAGACAACCTGAGAAAGGCCTACATCAACAGGCATGCAGATTTACTTGCCAGAAAGCAAGTTACAGTGCAGAAGTCTTGGAGAAGCCAAGAGACAGCAGCAGACAAAGCTGGAGCAGGTCAGCCTATTGACAAGGCAAAGTGTACAGGTGGAGGACTTCCACATACTAAACTCATGGGACATGAGTTCTTTTCTTTTGGGGAGTATGGTGCAGGAGCACCTACCTGACAGCTGGTCTTGATAAGTCAGTTAGTAGTTTAGGTCCTGTTTATGTTTCCAAGAAGGTCTGTTAGACCAATTGCATGTAGTAAGGTCATGCTGATCATGATAAGATCATGCTGACCAGGCTTTGCTATTTTTAGCTAGTTAGTTATAACAGTTGTCATGATGCGTGTTCGGTGGGATCTCCCAGCCGCTTGGAGAGTTCCCAGCCGCTTGGAGTCGGGTCAGTAGTACTCGTAGGAAAGTCTTTATAAGCATGAGATCATTTGATATTGGAGAGACAGACAGATATCATCGATCGGCAGTCTAGTGTTGCATCAAGCAGAGGAGTTGAGTGTTCTGTGTGAGGAACATCATATTGTATTGCATCTTTGAATCAATAAAGATCCTGTTTCGTTTCCTGACTGATCTCCTATGTGTTATCGATTGTTGGTTTGAGAGGGTTTCATGGATTTTCTGATCCATTCCACCGGTTGACTCATCTGATCGGTGGAATGGTAATGTACAGTAGGTTAGTAGGTAGTTTGTTTTCTGTTTGCATGCAGGTGTGCAGGATCGCGGTCGACAGATGTTGAGAAGCCTAGCATCATCATGTGCTAGGTCAAGTTGAGAAGTTTGAGTTGGGAGATCACCCTGAGGTTGGATCAGGATCATCACATTGGGAGTGCCAAACATCCGCGTATCGCGAGTAGATGCGGGAGAGAAAGTTCGTGTTTTTCGACTAAGTGTTGAAGAGGTCATCAGGATATTGGGTGACGTCATCGTCATCAGGATATGACGTCATCGTCATCAGGATATTGAGATATCCCCCTGTGCGAGTTTATCCTGCCGTTGTTAAGATTAAGTATCGGCATCGGCAGAAAGTGTGAAGCATCGTCAGGAGGTTTCGAGGACCGGATAAATTAGATCATGATGCTGTTGTTTGTATCATCGGCTAGCGGAGCATCGAAGGTAAGCTGCTGAAGGTGATCGTCATCAGGGTATTTGAGCAACCGGATATTTGGATATCCTGCTGACGAAGGTAGTGTCGGAGATCATGATGAAGACAATAGTGTTTGGAGCCCGATGAACAGTGCAACCAGAGGATGTTTGCACCCGCTGAACATCATGATGATGATGTTAGGAGGAAGGCGGAGGAGGTGAACAGTAGTCGGCAGGAGGACAATTGCGAGTGTCTGAAATATGATGATGCTGTTGGTAGTTTTAGGGAATATGATGATGATGGCGAAGATGATGATGATGAAGTTGGTCTGCAGACATTCATGCTATATGCGAAGGTTATAGTGTGGATGTCTCTGCATCATTGTGGTATGCCATAACCAACACCTTGGAATGATTTGATGTCAAAATAAGTAGGTTTTAAACCTATTTCAAACTTATCCCATAATTTTCTCAAAAAATATAAAAGCACCTCAAAATTTGCATGTGGTGGATGGTCAAAGACCATCTAGCATTTCTCCCAAAAGTTTATTATTTTTTTAGGATGCCTACACCATTTAATTAAAATCCTTTTTTAATTTGGAGGGATGGGTTGGTTTGTTGTAGGCTCAATAAAATATGGGGCTAGGGTATGCTTGGAAATACATAAATCAAAGATTTGTCAATATGATAATCCATATGAATAGAATTTCCTCCTTTCCCTCCTCCAGAGATGAAATGTTTCTAGATAGATGCATCAATTCATTTAATAGAATCAACAATGGTTTGCATCAATGATAAAAAATGTGTAACATGTGGGGGCATGTTTGGCTCATTTTTGATAAAATTCATTTTTTCTTGTAATGTGGTTATGCTGAAATTTATAGTTGCTCACAAGTGAGCCTCATCAGATGGATGGGTTTTGAAGTGAGGGTCTCTGGAGAAATTTGGGTATAGGAGGTTAGGGGGTTTTGGGTAGGGGTGGTTGGGGAGTTTGGGCTAAGGGTTTTGATGTGGGATTTCATTTTGAAAAAATTGTTATAGTAAAAACTCATATTCTAGTAACCGATCCATATGAGTATTGACTCAAGAACTAGATCCGCAATTAAAAAATAAAAATAAAATTTTAATTACTTGTACATTGAAATGTTTTTTATTATTTTTAGATGGTAAAAGGGTCCCAGACCCATACAAATGGGAGATCGGATCATAATATCATCACAACAAAACCCTCCCAGATAATAACCTAGAAAGAGCCAAGGAGCCATCAAAGAATAGTATCAGTTAATCAATCCAAAAACCATATCTAAAAAGAACCCCCCATAATAGCCGTTTGAAGCATAATATCCCTGATATAACCCCAGGAAGGCTAGGGAGCCAAGACCAAAAACCATGAATGGTACTATACAAAAGAGTAGCATTATAATAGTTCATCCTAATAATAACCAAGTAGGCCAAGATAGTAGTCATTAGAACAAAACATGCATAACATGGCAAGAACACAACATCTAATAAGAAACAAGTAAAAGAGCTCAAACTTAGGACTATTCTAGTCATTTTGCATTTTCTTTAGAATCTCCTCCCAAGAAGAGGAATCTCTATTAGTCTTTTCTCTTTTCTCTTTTTCATAACCTTTGTCCTGCAGTTGTTTTCTTTTTTCCATCTGGGTCTTAAATTTTCTTCACTTCATCAACAGTGTTAGTCATAAAACCATTTGTGAAATTAGCTAGATCCTTAAGACCCTTCTCTAATTTC
This sequence comes from Cunninghamia lanceolata, assembly GCA_027924645.1. Lineage (NCBI taxonomy): Eukaryota > Viridiplantae > Streptophyta > Pinopsida > Cupressales > Cupressaceae > Cunninghamia > Cunninghamia lanceolata. The sequence continues at coordinate 14,708,608 of BSBN01000892.1, forward strand.
CCAATCCTAGTTTGAAACATATAGGACATATCAAACATGTTACTCTAGGTTTCTTGGAAGGTAGAGCAGTTTAATCTTCTATTAAAAAAATCTTCCATTTTGAATAACCTGTCAAACAAATCTTGAAGGTCAGAGGTGGTTTGATATTTAGAATTTTTTTTAGAATTGTTTAGGTGAGTTTCAAAGGTCCCAATGTCTATTTGAATATATTCAACACAGTTATCCTCAAAAGCATTTCCCCCATATTCCTCATCCCCCTCGAATTGGTCATGCTCAGCAACCCTGACCTCCCTTTCCTCACCCTAAAAATCACCCTCTCTAGCTACCTCATAATCCTCATAGTGAGTTTCCTCATAGCCCTCATAGTGTGTTTCCTACTCCTCTTCAGCCTCTAAGTTTTGACCCTTATCACCAACTATTTTTGTACCTTCCTCATTCTGAGAATCAGAAATTATTTCCTCAATTGAGACATCTTTGGTCTTGCTTTATTTTTTCTTGTTACTAGTTTTCTTTTGTAATGTAACCTTAGCAAGTCCAGTAAATCTTCTCTCAGGAGCTACACTATTCATCTTAGCATTATCTTCATTGTTAGTAAACCTAGTAGATAGGTTTACCTTAGCTGTATCAGATTTTATGTTGAGAATTTTGGTCTTCTTACCAGTTCCCCTAGGGGGAAGCCCACAATTGTTTTTCAAGGACAACAGTATATTTTTTGGTGAGTCCTTATCTTTGGAAGTAGGGTTTTTTGTAGAATGGATAGTAGGGGTAACCTAGGTAAGGTTAAAGCCTATGTCATTTCCTTTATAAATGTGAGGACCTTTCTTTTTGGTATATTTAACCCTTTGGTTGCTGTCATCTTTACCAGCAGAGCCACTGGTAGGGTTTGCAAGTTTATCCTTTCCCTCATGAAGCCTAATTTATCATGCACATTCCTACATTTTTTCTAAGGTATAGGAGGGTTTAACCGAACATTGAATTCATATAGGGGATTTGATCCCTTTATTATGCTTCTTTGAAGGGAAAACATAATAAAAAAGGGGAAGCTAATGAAGTTACCATGCCAAAGATGATCAAGCAGAGGGAACTGGTATCCATGAATTGTCTCAAACCTTCCTTCTAGAGTAACATATATTTCATTAGGTGGAAAGAAACCATGCCCCGAGGTGCAGGAACCTCTGTTCTGTGGTAACCATTTTGATTCCTTATCAAGGTTTCATCCTCCTCCATAAAGTTGTCCATGAAGTCCTTATAATCCCCATTCTCCAATCTTTGTACCTTTCTACATTCAAAGACAATCTCGTGGCTTCAACAATTAATTCTTGAGTGACTATAAATGAAATCCCATTTACAGTCACCTCTCAATTTATCCATGAGTTAACAAACTACAAAGACACAGACTCATCGAACCCTTGTATAGCTCTGACATAATTACCAAGTCCACCTTCTTCAAAGATACTCCACACCTAAGGATTCTTCTTCAGACTAGCACTTGAAGCAGGTTCCACCCGAAGAACTACCCCCATCTTATAATCACAAATAGTAGAACATGGAATCCTCTGAATCCCTTCGAAAGCATCCTGTACAATTTCCCAATAGCAATAAATAAATGTTAGCTGAATAAGATTAACATATGGAGAGTCACGAATGACAACAATTTGGGAGGTGTCATTATTGATCCTTAAGGTAACACCTTTGTTCGTACAAAGAGTGGAGTGATGTTTAATTATTGCCTTTTTCAAAAATATGTCCTTGACTTATCTCTTCAGATCAATTCAGAGCTTAGAATGAGTTATAATAATAGTATAAGGAATAAGCCAAGATATTTCCACCATTATAGATAAAGTTTTGGAATCAATTACATTAATGTTCAGAAATATTGCCATTATAGAAATTAAAGATTTGTACTCTTTGAAAATACTCATCAGGCAAGGATAATGAACCCTTTCCATAACATAAGTGTGAAGATTAATTTTCTATCTTTGCTTCATTAAGAATTATATCTTGTATGATTTGTGGTAATTTTTCAATCAAGGTGGTGGACCAACTCCCTACAACATTGAGACCAAGGGAGGCAATTTTATTAGTAGCATTGTTTCCTTCTCTATACACATGCTTAATCTTAATATAAGGAATGTTAGAAATAGAACTTTTTATGTCTTCAATCTAGTCCCTTAGCACCCAGGGAATATTCAATGACCTAGTGACCAGATCAAGCACCACCTTAGACTCACCTTCCACTTCCACTTGATTAAAACTATACGAATGGATTTTGTGAAGACCCCACCACAAACCATATGTTTCAAGCAAGTTATTTGAAGCCTTTTCAATAGACTTCGCATAAAACTCAATATATTACTTTCTCATATCTTATAATACCTCCCACTAATGAAGGCCCTGGATTACCTTTTGAGTAGCCATCAAAGTTGAGTTTAACCCAACTTGATTGGGGATGTCTCCATCTGGTATGCTTCCTTATGTAGTCTTTTTGATGATCTGTGTCATTAAGATTATGAGTACTGCTCCAATTTTTATAAACTCTTATTTCTTTCTCTGTTGGAGGAGACCTAGATTTCCTTATCTTGGCTACATTAATGTTTTCCTAAATAGTACCATCAATAGAGTGAATGAAATGATTGATACCTATCTAGAATCTCTACAGATCATGTTGTTCCTTTCCTTCCAAATCCTTCAGACAACATATAGAGGAGTCTGTTTCCACAATTCTTTGAGAATAGAGTGTAAAAAAGGATGAGCCTTAAACCAAATAGAGAGAAAGGTATCAAGCCCTTCAGGCATGACCCAGTCAATCTCAATCTTTTGAAATATTTGGCCCCAGATCTCTCTATAAAAAGATCAATGGAACAACAAATGGTTGATGCTTTCTTGATCTTGACAGCAAAGATGGCATCTATTAGGGAGGTTAAACCCTCTCTTTTTTCAAATTATCTAGTGTTAAGATTTTGTAGTGGTTTGTTACCCACCAAAAGTTGTTGATTTTGGGAATTACTCTGTGGTTCCAAACCATCTTCTAGTTTTTGTTGCTTTGAGGAACAACAAATAACAAGGAGTAAGTAGTAGCTACAGTGAAGTTTCCAGAAGCATGAGGTTTCCAAATGAATTCATCTTTTATATCTTTCTTGAAGAACTGGCAATCTCCCAAGAATCCAAGGAATTGACTAATAATATTCCTTACATCATTACCAATTAAATAGAGATTGAAGTCCTTCCAATGTGCTTTCCTGTCCTAGAATAAGACATACCCCTCTAGTTTATCCCCAAAAATCCTCAGAAAATCTTCTTTTAGGATTGCAAATGTAGGATGGCCTGAAAGAGGAAGATTATGCTTCCACACATCTTCCCATAACTTAATGAACTGGCCATTGCCTACTCTCCATGTCACCCCCAGAGAAAGAACTCTTCTACAACCCATTCCGAATGATAGACCCTGCAAAAAAGAACTATTATGAGTGAAGTTGTGACTCTCATTGCTACCAAAGTATTTATCTCTCAATATATTAAACCAATCTTTCTCCTCTTTCATAATACACCATCCCACTTTCGACATGAGAGCTTTGTTGAAATATCTAATCTTTCTTCTACCTAATACACCCTTCTCTTTGGTTGTACAAACAATGTCTCAATTGATAAGAGCCAACCTTTTTCTTTCCTCTACACTTATCCATAAAATTCTTTTATGAATTTATTCAATTTTCTCTTCCATAAAGTTTGGGATCTTAAATAGGGATAGGTAATAAATAGGGATATTCTAAAGCAAAGCTTTTAGAAGTTGATACTTTCTTAGTTGGCTTAATAACTTGCCTTTCTAGCCATCCAACTTCTTTTGGAATTTTTCCATAATTCTGTACCATTAGGCATTAGACAATTTTTTGGTGGATAAAGTTAATCCTAAGTAAGTATCCGGGATGGAAGCCTTGAAACAGCCCAAAATTTTAACAATTTTGTCTTGCAAAATCTCTATAGTGTTGAAGAAGTAATGCTTACTTTTCTCGTAATTGATATCCTGCCCATTAACTATTGCATAGATATTCAACAATATTTTCCATTCCTTAGCTTCTTTCAAAGAAGAAGTACCAAATAATATAGTGTCGTCAACAAACTGTTGGTGAGGAGGGGTGGAAGAAGCAGGTTTAATACCCTTCAATTTCTTAGAACTCACCAATCTAGTAATATTTCTGCCAAGAACCTCTGCCACAATTATAAAGAGGTAAGGAGATAGAGGGTCTCCTTGCCTCAAACCCCTGCAACTATTGAACAATCCTCTATGGGAGCCATTAACCATAACATAATACCTTAGAGATGTAACACACTCTATTATCAAATGTTGGAATTTTCCTTGAAAACCAAACTTTTGCAAGACCACAAACAAGAAAGACCAAGAAACTCTGTCATAAGCTTTAGAGATATCCATCTTTAAGACCATCCCTTCCTTTTACTTTGATCCATAGAATGCAATATATCATGAGTAGTGATAACTACATCCAAAATTTGTCTACCAGGGACAAAACCTTTATGCTTCTGAGAAATAATTTTTTGCAACAAAGGTTTGATTCTGTAAACTAAAAGTTTAGGAAAGATTTTGTACACAATGTTGCACAAACTAATTGGTCTGTAATCACTAAAAGTAATAGCATGCCCTTTCTTTGGGACAAGCACAATGAATGTAGAATTGAATTGCTTTAAAAGCTTCCCAGATTTAGAGAAATCCCTAGTAGTAGTTGTGACATCCTTACCAACAATATCCCAAAAATATTAAAATAATGCTTAGGAAAATCTGTCAAGGACAGTAGCTTTGAAGGGTCCCAAAGAGAAAACAATAGTTTTGACTTCTTCATCTGTAATCATTTTTTCCAAAGATGCAATCTCAGAGTCAGAGATAACTTGAGGGATGATATCTAAAAGGTCTTGAAGACCTTCTTCACTATCCTCATTACTTTACAATAACTTGTTGAAAAATTTTGAGGCAACCATTCTGATCTTGTCATCCTCAGTCAAAGTATTGCCATTTTCTTCCTGTATTTTATTTATAATATTCTGGCACCTATGTTTTAAAGTAGACTGATGAAAAACTTAGTATATTTGTCCACTTTTGTCAGCCATTGTATTCTTGACTTTGGTTTCCATAATATATAATTTAAAATAGTAAATCACATAAAAATACATGTGTTTAAAATATTTATACATTTAAAACTTGCAAATATATAAATATATGGTTTAAAATAATACATAACAATCCTATTTAATACTAATATTTTCCACCTTTACATTCTTTAATTCCTAGGCTACATTCTAATATGGAACTAGACCCCCAATACTTGAACAATTTTGAGAGATAAGGGGAATAATCTAAGGTCCAATCATATCGGCAAGGATGTGTATTTGTAAAAATTTTAAAGATGCAAGAGAAATATAAGGGTAAGTGCAAGAAGATGGGGGGCCAAAAAGGGGTCTTAAGTGGCCACTTTTCTTCTGAAATCAGGAAATACTATCCTTGGATGAGAAATTGAGCATAGTTACACTCAAAATTTGGAGATGCAACAAAAACAATGTTCATAGTGCTCCGAGTCTACTTTCTAAACTACTATTTTGTTTTGAAAATGACATAGATTAAGGGGTTCAAAAGAGGGAGCCGTAGAAATTGGTGTTGTTTCTCTCAAAAAAACATAACATAGCATGTTTTGTGGCTTCCTCAAAAGGTCAACTTTTTTTTGGTATTTTTAAAATCACTTTAGTGAGAAATTAGCTAATAGTATGTAGTTTATGCCTGATTTTTTTAATAATTTTTTGATGAATATTTGATTTTTTACTAATTTTCAAAGTGGACACATCCTAAAAAATAGAATTTTGGCCGTGCTTCCCCTATAAATTTTGAAAACTAATTGGAAATCATTTTTTCCTTTTTTTAATATTTGTAGAATGGAGTCTAGTTTCTAAATATGTAATTTTTTTGAAATTTCAATCAATAGTTAATTTACAATGAAAAAAAGACCAAACAGTGGTTTTTGCCCAAAAACGGACACACAAACAAAAGAAATTAAAGATGAAAGGCTTAACATTGTTAAAATGTGAAAAAAAACACATCGTCAAATAGCTAAGAGAAAGCCTAACATTACCCAGGTGTTTAATTTGTTTGACCTTGAAACACGTGCAAATCTGAGGGTTAGCATGAATGAAATTATGTGAAATCTTGAAGAATATGGAAAAACACGTCTGTGGATGTTGAAAAGGCACTCCAAGCCTTTGGGTTGGAAATCCAAAGCAAATACCAAGCCCAAGGCTTGGGATTCCCAAAGCAAAACACAACGAGAGCACATTATAATGCAAGTGCATTATAACGTGCTCGCGTTATTTTTTGCTTTGCATTTTTCCTTTTCCGCAAAAGTTTGTGTTGTTTGTCATGTTTGAAATAACACGAGTGTGTTATAACGTGCTCACGTTATGTTCCCCTTAAATTTTTTATGTTCAAGGCTATTAATCATGTATGTATGTATGTATTTATGTATGCCTATATGTATGTATGTATGTATGTATGTATGTATGTATGCCTATATGTATGTATGTATCTATGTATGCCTATATGTATGTATGTATATATGTATGCCTATATGTAGGTATGTATAGTGTCGAGGGTAGAGGAGGGTAGAGATGGGAGTGAGCCAGATAGGGGAGGAGAGGGGTGGATAAGGATTGAGTAATTAAAGTTTAAGGTTGAGGGTTGAGTGTTTAGGGATAGGATTTAGAGTTTAGGGATAAGAGATTAGAGTTTAGGACCTTAAGGGATTAGGGTTTAGGGTTGAGGCTTTAGGGATAGCGTTTAGGGTTAAGGGTTGAGGGATTAGGGTTAAGGTAGAGTGTTGAGGGTAAAGGGATTATGGATAGGGTTTAAGGTATAGTTTGGTAGTTCTTGTGGATAGAGCTAGTAAACAATGGGAGATTATTTTCCTATTTCATAACAATATACCTCCCCTAAGTGCGGGGTGGATAGCAAGAAACATAGATGTACCCCAATGCAAATCTTTTCTCATAATGATCATCCTTCTGATTTCAACTGTTAATTACTCACTGTGGATGTACCATATGCAAAGCTTTTCTCATAGTGTGTACACCTATTGGCATAATGAACCCCAAATGGACTAGAAAAACATGCCATATAGCATTACTAACATTAAAAAAGTTCATAGCCATTTTTCTGACATATTCTTGCAACTCAAATATCTTTAAGAGAAGAGTGTCAAAAATGATGGGTTTAACAACCTAACATAAGGCAAAGCAGTTTTGTTGGGTTTAGGGTTTAGGGTTGACGGATTAGGGTTTAGGGTTGACGGATTATGGTTTAAGGTATAGTGTTGAGGATTGAGGGTTTAGGGTTGAGGGATTAGGGTTTAGGGTTGACAGATTAGGGTTTAGGGTTGACAGATTAGGGTTTAATGTTGAGAGTTGAGGGTTGAGGGTTGAGGGTTGAGGGTTTAGGGATAGGGTTGATGGTCAAGCGATTAGGGTTAAAGTAGAGTGTTGAGGGTAGAGGGATTAGGGATAGGGTTTAGGGTTGAAAGTTTAACAATTGAGGGTTGAGGCTTTAAGGCTGAGGGTTGATGGATTGGGGTTTAAAATATAGTGTTGAGCATCGAGGGTTTATGGATAGGTTTTAGGGTTTAATTTTTAAGGGTTAAGGGTTGAGGGATAGGGTTTAGGGTTTATGGATAAGGGACTAGGGTTTAAGGTATAGTGTCGAGGGTTGAGGGTTTAGGGACGAAGGATTAGGGTTGAGGGTTGAGGGATTAGGGTTTAAGGTATAGTGTCGAGGGTTGAGGGTTTATTGATAGTGTTTAGGGTTAAGGGTTGAGGGATTAGGTTTTAGGGTTGATGGATTAGGGTTTAAGGTATAGTGTTGAGGGTTAAGGGTTTAGGGATAGGGTTTAGGATTGACGGATTAGGGTTTAATGTTGAGAGTTGACGGTTGAGGGTTGAGGGTTTAGGGATAGGGTTGATGGTCAAGGGATTAGGGTTAAAGTAGAGTTTTGAGGGTAGAGGGACTAGGGATAGGGTTTAGGGTTGAAGGTTTAACGATTGAGGGTTGAGGCTTTAGGGATGAGGGTTAAGGGATTAGGGTTTAAAATATAGTGTTGAGCGTCGAGGGTTTATGGATAGGTTTTAGGGTTTAATTTTTAAGGGTTAAGGGTTGAGGGATAGGGTTTAGGGTTTAGGGAAAAGGGATTAGGGTTTAAGGTATAGTGTTGAGGGTTGAGGGTTTAGGAATAGGGATAGCGTTTAGGGTTTAGGGATGAGGGATTAGGGTTGAGGGTTGAGGGATTAGGGTTTAAGGTATAGTGTCAAGGATTGAGGGTTTATTGATAGTGTTTAGGGTTGAGGGTTGAGGGATTAGGTTTTAGGGTTGATGGATTAGGGTTTAATGTATAGTGTTGAGGGTTGAGGGTTTAGGGATAGGGTTTAGGGTTGACGGATTAGCGTTTAATGTCAAGGTTATGGTTAGATTGTCGAGGGTAGAGGGATTAGGGATAAGGTTTAGGGTTGAAGGTTTAAGGATTGAGGGTTGAGGCTTTAAGGATGAGGGTTTAAGGCTTAAGATATAGTGTCAAGTGTTGAGGGTGTAGGGATAGGGTTTAAGTTTTAAGGGTTAAGGGTTGAGGGATAGGGATTAGGGTTTAAGGTATAGTGTTGAGGGTTGATGGTCTAGGGATAGGGTTTAGGTTTGAGGAATTAGGGTTTAGGGTTGATGAATTAGGGTTTAATGTTGAGAGTTGAGAGTTAAGGGTATAAGGATTAGGGATAGGGTTGGAGGGTTTAGAGATAAGGGATTAGGGTTTAAGGTATAGTATCGAGCCCGTTGAGGGTCTAGGAATAGGGATAGCATTTAGGGTTTAGGGATGAGGGTTTAGAGTTGAGGGATGACGGATTAGGGTTGAGGGTTGAGGGATTAGGGTTTAGGGATAAGGTTTAGGGTTGAGGGTTGAGGGATTAGGGTTTAAGGTATAGTGTTGAGGGTTTATAGTTGAGGAATTAGAGTGAAGGGTTGAGGGATTAGGATTTGACGTTGAGGGTTGAGGCTTTATGGTTTAGGATTTAGGGATAGGGTTGAGGGTCGAGGGATTAGAGTTAAGGGTTGAGCGATTAGGTTTTGACGTTGAGGGTTGAGTACATTGAGGTTCAAGGGTTAAGGGTTTTGGGATAGGATTGAGGGTCGAGGGATTAGGGTTAAAGTAGAGTGTCGAGGGTATAAGGATTAGGGATAGGGTTGGAGGGTTTAGGGATAAGGGATTAGGGTTTAAGGTATAGTATCAAGCCAGTTGAGGGTTTAGGAATAGGGATAGCATTTAGGGTTTAGGGATGATAGATTAGAGTTGAGGGATGACGGACTAGGGTTGAGGGTTGAGGGATTAGGGTTTAGGGATAAGGTTTAGGGTTGATGGTTGAGGGATTAGGGTTTAAGGTATAGTGTTGAGGATTTAGGGATAGGGTTTAGGGTTGAGGGATTAGAGTGAAGGGTTGAGGGATTAGGATTTGACGTTGAGGGTTGAGGGTTGAGGCTTTAGGGTTTAGGGTTTAGGGATAGGGTTGAGGGTCAAGGGATCAGAGTTAAGGGTTGAGGGATTAGGGTTTTATGTTGAGGGTTGAGTACATTAAAGTTTGAGGGTTAAGGGTTTTGGGATAGGGTTGAGGGTCGAGGGATTAGGGTTAAAGTAGAGTGTTGAGGGTATAAGGATTAGGGATAGGGTTGGAGGGTTTAGGGATAAGGGATTAGGTTTTAAGGTATAGTATCGAGCCCATTGAGGGTTTAGGAATAGGGATAGCATTTAGGGTTTAGGGATGAGGGATTAGAGTTGAGGGATGACGGATTAGGGTTGAGGGTTGAGGGATTAGGGTTTAAGGTATGGTGTTGAGGGTTTAGGGATAGGGTTTAGGGTTGAGGGATTGGAGTGAAGGGTTAAGGGATTAGGATATAATGTTGAGGGTTGAGGCTTTAGGGTTTAGGGTTTAGGGATAGGGTTGAGGGTTGAGTACATTGAGGTTTGAGGCTTAAGGGTTTTGGAATAGGGTTGAGGGTTGAGGGATTAGGGTTAAAGTAGATTGTCGAGGGTATAAGGATTAGGGATAGGGTTGGAGGGTTTAGGGATAAGGGATTAGGGTTTAAGGTATAGTATCGAGCCTGTTGAGGGTTTAGGAATAGGGATAGCATTAAGGGTTTAGGGATGACATACTAGAGTTGAGGGATGATGGATTAGGGTTGAGGGTTGAGGGATTAGGGTTTAGGGATAAGGTTTAGGGTCGAGGGTCAAGGGATTAGGTTTTAAGGTATAGTGTTGAGGGTTTAGGGATAGGGTTTAGGGTTGAACCATACTTGTCACCCAAACTCCTTTCATCAGTGAATGCCTACAAACTCAAGCTGATGCACTGATGGACACACTCCAACGTCAACCTTGATTTTCTCTGTCGGCAACACAACCACTATCGGCCATACTAGTATTAACTTTGTCGATACACCGATACCAATCGCCTTCAGTGAGACTTTTGTCATCGGCAGATGTTTATACACTTGGGCCGATGCACTGATGATCCTTCTCTTCTTCGGTGTGAAAAATGCTATCGGTGGGACTCACTTTAGAGTCACTGTTACACTATTTCCTTCTGATCGATCAGCGTAAGATACCCCTTGTCTGTCTGATACCTTCAGTCCTTCGGTGAGATCTCCTTTCACTTTTCCCTGATACGCCTCTGATCGGCCTAACACCATTGATTAGTGTAGGTTTCAAAAGCTCCTCCGAGAGGCTTGTTATAGTGATGACACTAGAGGTGAGATATAGAACATGAGCTAATGGAACTATAGAACATGAGCTAATGGAACTAGAGGTGAGATATTGTAAACGTGCTATCGAAGGTGAGATAGCTAAAATATTTATGGATCAATCTATAGTAGGACAAAATGTGAGCGTGTTATAATGCGAGCGCATTATAATGCACTCGCATTTTGTCCTACTATAGAAATGGTAAAAAAGTGTTGACCCTCGTGATCTAGGCCCACATGCTCTATTTTCATACTGATTCTGCACGTGCTCTTATAAAAAAGAAGTGCTTTCATGTTGTTGGGAAGTTCACATGCACATTTTACACATTCTACCACCTTTGCATGATCGTTCCACCACCTTTTCTACTTTGCCAACTTGAGGAGGAAATAACATAGTTTTCACATCAAATTTGATATATATCCATTCAAGTTCCAATTTTTGTAGTGTTGCAATGTTAATTGTGATTCAATTTTAGGATTTTAACGTTATAGATTGGTTAATAGTATTGTTGTTACTAATTATATTTGAGTGTTATTCAATTTAACATTGAAAAGGAAGCAAGTGGTGAAAAACTCAAATTGTTGAGGAGTTTGATGCAAGAAGAAAAAAAAACTACATAATTGGGTACTCTCTCCATTCGAATCTTTGTTTTTTAGGTATGTCAAGTCTTTACATGCATGTTCTTTACATTTTCCTTAATTCTATTTGAATTACTTTATCATGCTTTATCATACATGTTTAAAATAGACACATTACCAATCAAGAAAGCAGCCTATAATCTCACATGATGCCATGTATATTTTCTACACTTGCGCTCTGTAATAATTATGTGTAATAAACAGACCTTAACATACCATGATGTCAAACTATACAAGAATAAATCCTTACAACATAATAAAAATACAATCCCACTATTATCTTGTATTCATTTCTTAGGAACTAATATTGGTCTCTTTATCATGCTATAGACAAATTCTCTATCATGCCGAGGAAACAATCAAGAATTAAACCAACATAGGAAGAGATAGAAGATAAGAATGTAAAGAAAGCAGTGGCTATGAGGGAACTTCTTGAGAAGAGGAAATTGGACATGATAAATGAAGACATACCAATTGAAGAGGAACCACAACCATCACAAAGAGATACATGGTATTGGTGGCACAAAGAGAACGAATGCAAAAACTTCGTGCTACGAGAGATTTGAATACCATAGTTGGAGACACGTCCTCTACCGCAAGTCAACATGTAGGAACACCATCTACCACATCTCAAGTTGAGAGTACATCATCACTCACATGTGATGAAAGAGGTATGCCATCGTTCCCACCTCAACCTCAAGGTATGTCATCTATTCCATCTTCAATTGAAGGTATGCCATCTAGCCCATCTCATTTAAATATTGATGAAATTTCTAATGTTGAGATGAATTTACCTAACTTAACACCACCTAGAATTTTGCATAGAAAGCCAAAGTATTTGATTGATATTGATGAGAATATTTTGCAGCCAATGGAGGGTAAGATTCCAAAACGCACTTGTAGAAGATATGCTCATAAGATTTGGAGATTGTTCTTTGAAAAGTTAAATGAGACTGCAAGATGTCAACTATTCATTGAAATGATGTGAAGTATAAAGTATAGGTCCATCATGAAGATTCTTGGGTTGAGAACATCAGAGGCTTCGAGTGAAAAATCTATTGTCAAGAATCTAATGAGTGTGTATGAGAGTGTGGGTAACACCTTATGCACAAAAGATAGTAATGCAACACGGCATGTGATTACATCGACTATAGTAAGTAGTCAAATGAGGAAAGCTCATCTCATTAGAAAGATGAGTCAAGAATTGAGAATTAATAGGAAAACATTATCAAGATCTGTTGGAAGACGCCAAAGAACTAAGGACACTAATGCCAATGAATTATGGGCGTTCTCGGAGAGACTACCATGAAAAGATAAACTAATTGTTGAAGCATTGAGATCACTAATTGAAGACTTTTGGAAGAATTACACAAGGGTATCTCTGAATCAAAGGGATGTGGTAAGAAGGAGAATCGGTAGTCAGAACCGTGAGCCACATCCAAAGCATTTTTGGATGAGACTCAAACATAGTTTTATGGTAAATTTCTAGAGAAGTATCCTCAAATTAAAATTTGTCAAAGATATTTTGAAATGCTAAAACCTTTCTATGTCAAGATAAATCACACACGCACTACATGTTGTTGTAGATTACATATTGAACTTTCTAACCATTTTGATGTTTATAGGTCTATATGTTTAGATATGCATACTAACAATGTTTTGTAGGGTTGTGCTATATGTGCCCCACCAACATCTTCAAGACACTTCATATCAAGAATTTTATGTGAAAGAGAGGAAGGTCAATTATTCTACAAGAAATTATGCTTGGATGGCACATGTTATCATTGCGGTGGCTTACAACATTTGCCAATATGTGAACATATGGAAAGAACACATGTGGTTGGAAATGAGCTAGTAGAGTTTGGCAAGTATAAAATAGTGGCATACAATACAAAAGATGGTAAAGAAGAAAAGAGGTGTGAATTAGTTATTGAAAAGATTCCAGTGTATCAATTTATGCCTATATTTTGTGACAACATAGTGTATGAGTATGCAAGACATGCCCATAGAGCTCGATGGTTGGACTTGCAATTCAAGTTATGTAAGGACACATTTCCGGTTGGTAGCATTGTTTTAGTCATCAACTTTGCAGAGAACTACAGTCTATAGCCACAACATGAGCTGCAATCACAATATTACAACTCCACATAGGTTTCTTTATTTGTGCACATCACATTCATTCATGCGAATGATAGTACAGAGGATGATAGAAAGATCATAAGGGAGTATAATTTCTATATTAGTGATGATCGCACGCATTCTACGGAGTTTGTGCAAGGTTGCTTTTAGGTGTTCTAAAATGATTTGGCTAGAAGGGGCATATCGTTCAATTAGCATATCATATGGTCAAATAACTGTGCATCACAATTCAAGAACTCATGGAATTTCTATTGGCTAAGTAAGAGGCATAATTTTATAGATATTTAGCATATGTGGAACTTTTGTGAGGCCGTGCATGGAAAGGGGGAGCATGATGGTGTAGGAGCATGTATCAAAAGAGCCATGGCACGAGAAGAGTTAAAGTATAAAGACAATGCAAAGTTGACAGATGCAAAATTGATTATCGAGTGGTGTAATACTTCCATGGGTCTAGGTAATGAAGGTAAGTCTTTAGTTTGTAGATTTTTTTGGTTGAGAGATGATACTAACATTGCACCATATGAGGATTATTGTACACTGATAGGATCAAATGAGATGCACTCTTTCAGAAGCTCAATTGTAGGTTCATAGAGTATCCATACATGAAAGATGTCATGCTTTTGTCCTTCCTGTACAATTCAAGTCTGGGATGAGTGCAAGTCAAAGGAGTGGGTTGACAAATGGCAGTTAAGTTATCTTAGCCTACTTGACACGTATCAACCCTTAATGACATTGGAACTAACACAGATGGAATCATCAGTTGACTTTGACCACATATCAAATTTAGTTCAACCAGGTAATATAGGGCACGTATATGCATCTAATTTCATCTAGTTCAACCAGGTAATGTCATCTTACTTTGTAGTGTTTTTGTAATGTTGACTAATTTCATCTAATTTGCTACACATATCAATGTAGGGCACGTATATGTAGTTATTGTAGATGAAGATAATGAAGAGGGAACAGATTATTACTTATGTCATTGTGTTGAGGCCAAAAAGAAATTGGAGGCACCTATTACAGATGGAGAAAACATTGAATACCCTACAGGCTTAGTGGTTATTACTAGAACATGGCTTAGAAGGTACCCACATAAGAGTGTTAATGTTTGGCTCTTTTAAGACTTTGACACACATTGAAAGATTCTTCATTACTTGAACCTTGTCGTGGCATCCAATGTTTATTTGATAAAGTATCAGGGTAGACCTTTGAACAAAATCTTGTGGAAGGTGCATGAGTCTGACCATGAACCAATACTTGACACAATAAAGAGTAGAGCAGACCCGAATGGTTCATTGGATTAATTTGTAAGTATTCACATTGATTTTGTAAAGTCATGTTACATTGAGTTGTAAGTATGCACATTAATTTGTAAGGTTTGTCTTTTTTTTTATTTCCCGCTGCATTTTTACACATATACACATTTTTACATTATCATGTTATGCATTTTTGGTGTCCTACTCCTAATGTGACCAAACTGACTATTCCAACATGTCTGGATGGGTACATTTACGCTAGGCATGGTCCTATTTTTCACCCAAAGATGTCGAAACAGTCCAAGCTACATTGTACCGACGATATCCCTGAAGAGTCCAAAGTGTAAAAAGTTAGCAATCTTTGATGAGATGTTACTCAAAAACTATGTCACTTAAAAACATTCCGTCTGAGGAAACGTGATCATGTAGAGTGCCTCTACAATAACCTCTCTCATTTTTTTATATCATTGAGGTGTTTGCCCGTGGTGAAAGGTTTTTTGCTGCCCCAAAAATCATCAGAAGGAGGCAGTGTAAAGTTGCAAAGGGGTGTAACTTCTGTCTTGCTCCTGATGCGACCAAAATGACTATTCCAACACATCCAGATGGGTACATTTTATGTTAGGCATGGTCCTTTTTTTCACCCAAACATGTCAAAACAGTCCGAGCTACATTGTACTGACGATATCCCTGAAGAATCTAAACTACAAAAAGGTAGCAATCTTTGATGAGATGTTACTTGAAAACTGTGTCACTTAGAAACATTCTGTCTAAGGTAACACAATCATGTAGAGTGTCTCTACAATATCATCTCTCAATTTTTTATATCTCTAAGGCATTTACCTGTGGTGAAAGATTTTTTGCTGCCCCAAAAATCGTTAGAAGGAGGCAGTGTAAAGTTGCAAAGGGGTGTAACTTTCGTCCTACTCCTAATGCGACCAAACTGACTATTCCAATGCATTTGGATGGGTGCATTTACACTAGGCATGGTCCTATTTTTCACTCAAACATGTCGAAACAGTCTGAGCTACATTGTACCGACGATATCCCTGAAGAGTCCAAAGTGCAAAAAGACAGAAATCTTTGATGAGATGTTACTCGAAAACCATGTCACTTAGAAACATTCCGTCTGAGGCAATGCTATCACGTAGAGTGCCTCTACAATAACATCTTTCAGTTTTTTATATCTCTGAGGTATTTGTCCATGGTGAAAGGTTTTCTGCTGCCCCAAAAATCGTCAGAAGGAGGCAGTGTAAAGTTGTAAAGGGGTGTAACTTTCGTCTTGCTCCTGATGCGACCAAAATAACTATTCCAACGCATCCAGATGGGTACATTTACACTAGGTATGGTCCTATTTTTAACCCAGACATGTCGAAACAGTCCGAGCTACAATGTGTCGACGATATCCCTGAAGAGTCAAAAGTGCAAAAAGGTAGCAATCTTTGACGAGATGTTACTCAAAAACTATCTAACTTAGAAACATTCTATCTAAGGTAACACGATCATATAGAGTGCCTCTACAATAACCTCTCTCAGTTTTTTATATCTCTGAGGCATTTGCCCATGGTGAAAGGTTTTCTGTTGCCCCAAAAATTGTCAGAAGGAGGCAGTGTAAAGTTACAAAGGGGTGTAACTTTCATCCTACTCCTGATGTGACCAAACTGACTATTCCAACACATCTGGATGGGTACAATTATACTATTCATGGTCCTATTTTTCACCCAAACATGTCGAAACAGTCTGAGCTACATTGTACCGACAATATCCCTGAAGAGTCCAAAGTGCAAAAAGGCAGCAATCTTTGACGAGATGTTACTCGAAAACCATGTCACTTAGAAACATTCTATCTTAGGCAGCATGATCATGTAGAGTGCCTCTACAATAACCTCTCTCAGTTTTTTATATCTCTGAGGTGTTTGCCCGTGGTAAAATGTTTTCTACTGCCCAAAAAATTGTCAGAAAGAGGCAGTGTAAAGTTGCAAAGCATTGCTAAGAAATCCTCAATACTCAAACACTCCAATGAACTGAAGCAACTTCTTCTTAGGCACAAATGTAAGGGTACACAAGGGGAAAATGGAGCCTAGATGACTTAGTGCATTTCTATGACTTCATTCACATGTTTAAATGTTTGAGAAAGTCTCCTTTACTAAGCGCTTGTCCTCATGTCAATGTTAAGCTTTATACCTCCTAGGCGCTCAATTAGGTGATGTCGTTAGATACAACTTACCCTTAGATACGAATTACCCTTAGGCACCAATGTAGCTTCTTCAATCCATCACATTTCTAGGCACTCAAATTTAAAGTCTTGGACTTGTACCTTATTCCTAGGCATAATTGGATGATCTTCCTAGATCTAGGTGCTCATGATGGTGGGAAATTACATGAAGGGGTGCCTAAGTCCAATTTGACTTTGTATTTGATATTTTATGACTCCAATTGACTAGGAATGGCTCAATTTCTAAAGTGCTGACTCAATAATGTAAGTTTAAGGTCTTTTCCTCCTAGGTGCCAATTAATGAGTTCACTAGATGTAATTTCTCCTTAGGCACCAAACCTAGATAGTAGACACAAGAGGAGGTGCCTAGCATCAATTTAAGCTCTATTCATTATTTGTAAGACCTTGAATGATTAAACATGCTTGAAGTATGCCTTTCTCTTTTAGAACTTACTCAATGACATAGATTTGTGATACTTTATCTAAGGCGCCAATCTAGATCTATATGGAGGTGAAAGAGCGCCCAACATCATGAAGCTTTATACTTGGCATTTTTTAAGCTTTAAATAATTATGAAGGTCTTAGGATGATTTTTCCCCTCTAGGCACCTATTCTTAGATGTCCTTGGATGCAATTTCAATCTAGGCACTCATGGAGGTCTTGAATGACAAGCAAAGGTGCCTTAGCTTACTTAGCCCATTTCTTTGGATTTTGATGATCTTGACTCTTAAATGCCATCTAGTCTCATGCTCTTAAGCTCTCCTCTTACAAGGCACCATATTGAATGGATTTAAACTCTCTTGTTATGCTTAGGTGCCAATTCAAGGTCATTCTAAAGGCAAAGATTGCCTAGAATCTATTTGACTTAGCTTTTAACATTTCAACAAGTTTAAGCAATGGGAGAGATCTCATCAAGGAGTCCACTCAAAGGATTGTTTTATGTCAACTCTTCCTAGGTGCCAATGTGTGATTAGATGACAAGGAAACTGCGCCTAAACTCTAAACATTCAATCAATCTTCATATACATACTTCTTTCCTTCAAGGCGCTCAAAGTGGTTAACTCATTCTTCAATTCCTTATTCTAGTTGGTTCTAAGACCTTCAGGCGCTATCATTCACCAATTCAAACCTTCAAACACTTTTAAGGTGCTCAAAGTGATGTCCATCAGCAATCCACTCCTTAGGCACTCAAATTTGATTGTAGAAGCAAGAAATTGTGCCTAAGGTTTATGTTGCTCAAGACCTCCCTTGCAAGGTGCCTTAGATGATGATCAAGGTAAGAGTTAATGTAATCTCATAACCTTGTGTTATATGCAAGAGGAATTACATTTAATAAACACAATGGTCATCAGGTGCTGATAAGCATACGATTTTGACTATCTTATTCAAAACAACAAACATACTCTTTGCATCTCAATATGATATAATAACAAGAAATTAAGAAATATTTTCAATTGACCAACTCATAAAGAATATGGATCAGCATACTCATTTGAATATTTTCTGTTCAACATGATGATTCATTTTTTTTTAAATACAACTTTTATCTTTTAGTTCCAAAATCAGGTTTAGGTGATACTTGAATAACAATAGCTAGCTTATTAGATCAACAAACATCCTATGTAATACAATTGGACTTTAAATATTTGAAGTAGCCATCTACAAATATCCATTCAAACATGGATTTATAATGAAAGTACGGACGCCATCAATAAAAAAAATTTGTATTAACCAAATATTCATATAGGCATACATCAATATCTGTCGATATAAGTATAACATATATACAAAATAGCCATATAGGCTTACAAGAATGCCATATAGGCATACAATGTCAACTATATACAATACAAAATATATGTCCACAAATGCCATATAGGCATACAACAAAGGAACACAATAAAAAGGCATTCCCCTCTGGCTGGTGAAGAGAATAGATCATGGGTAGCCTTTGATCTTCTAGGGGATGGAGACGCGCATGTGGGTGGTCTACTACAAACCCGAGGGCTGCTCCTCTTATTTAGTTCTTCCTGCATCTTTAGCTGTTACAATAAAAAGTATAGACATTAATATATAGAAATTACATGTTATAAAAAATGAAACATTTGATAAAATAATCACTTACCGCTAACATATAATCCGTCTCCTCACTTGCCTCAGTAGTAGGAATAGGCCATGGTGATGTCATGTCTTATAGAAACCATCCAGATAGAAATTAAACTTCAAATCAATAATCTTTTGATTTTTCAAAAACAAACAACTATAACAATGAATGTAAATTGAAATTTACTAATCTGCCTCATACCCCTATCAATGCCATGGAGCTATGAATCATAGAGGCCACACCATGCTCCATTGCCCTTTGAACATCGGGAGGTGTCTCTGCAGCCTGCATCATCTAGAAATAAAACAACATTATTCAATTATGAAAACTATAATAGTGATGTGAATCATGGCTCCTAACATACACACACGTTCATCTAAACATGGAAGTACACATAATAAAGCACACAAGTCACATACAAAAATCTAGTAAGTACAATTCATTCATTAAACTATTTATTTTATTACCTCCATGAAGCTTTGAAGTCCACCACCGCTGGCAGGTGTTGTTGTGAAATCTCCAATATTAACCTATTCAACATCCAAAATTAGATATTAGAATACCATTCATATAATGACGCTATTCACATGTAATATTTATAATTGTTTACTAGTTACATACCCCGACAATAGATGATCTAGTGTAATATGCAGGTGGAGAACCACTGAAAACTGCATCAATGCTATGACCCTAAAATTTCATTAAAATGATCAAACTAAATTAGTTAATCTTGCATTTCAAATGAAATTTAACAAATTAAATTCAATAAACTTTCTAATATTTACCTGAGTATCAAGGCTGAAAGTCTCACTTAGGAGGGTATCTATATAATGATCAACAATTATTATTTACCTGATTTTCTATATAATTATCAATAAAGAGTTTCTAATCCTTACCTGAGTTTCTAAACAGCATCTTAATAATGATTTTTAAAAAAATTGGAATTAAGGATTTCTTTTTTTACATCAAGTAGGGTATCACAATTGCCCACTCCATGATTTTTGGAGATGCATGCATAATTATCCATCTATAATTTATTTTTTAAACACATGATGTGAGTTTCAAACCGTATGACTATTTCAAATATATAGTGTACAAAAGACCCATAAGATTTACAAGGTTAATAGCACAGCTGATCCTAGCATAGATCAAATAGTTCCTAGGATTTTCTATTTCAAGGAGGTAGTTTTACCCACATCTTTTCTTCTATAAATGTAACAATATTTTTCAAGCATAAGGAGGATGGATTGTTTGTAGACCCATGCTTGTTCAAGCCTTGTCTACTCAATTTTCCCTCTCCTATCTTTTTATTTATATATTTAGGGTATATTTTGTTCACGTGTCTAATATTAATCTTTTATAATGTGTCAATGTGGAAGCTATGATTATCATTTTTATCCTTCTTCTATATCTATTGATGAATGGTTAAAACTTATTTTACATTATTATAGTAATACTTGAATCTAAATGATGTCAAGTATTAAACACCATTCTAATATCTTTATTAAAATGGAAATGACTTCTTTTTTCACAAACCACCATTTAAATGATTTCTATTTTTAGAGTTTTTTGCCTTTCAATCCTAGATAGAATTACGTCGTACTAGAATGAAGAAGGAACTAGCCTTTCAATCCTAGTAGTCATCTTGTTATTTAGGTTTCCTACTTGTAGGGCTTCTCCTTGTTAATGTCTCCACATGGCATGGGTATTGAACACATTTGAAACACTAACATGTGTCATTGTATAATATCTAAGTATCAAAATATGGGTTAGAGTAACTTTTAGTGTATATATATTTCATATTTTTGTATACACTTAGGTGTGCCCTTACACACTATTGACACATGCCTCATTGAGGTGTCAAGT
Source organism: Cunninghamia lanceolata (assembly GCA_027924645.1). Lineage (NCBI taxonomy): Eukaryota > Viridiplantae > Streptophyta > Pinopsida > Cupressales > Cupressaceae > Cunninghamia > Cunninghamia lanceolata. The sequence goes on from BSBN01000892.1 coordinate 14,729,643, forward strand.
TTGTTGGGCAGTTAAGAGAGGGGTCATCAAGTTTCCCACTAAACTAGCCACTCACACTAGTTTCGAGGAGTCATTTCCTTAAGTAACTAACTACCACCTTTCACCTATATGTACTCATCTTATTCAACTATCAATTCACTCCAGATTTGATACTTGCAATTGTCTCATTGATCTTGGCTCAATTCTACATGCTATAAGAGCAAACTGAGTTTGTTTGCTAGTTCATTTGCAGGCATAAATCCCCTATTTGACAGATTTTTTTGGTAAAAAGTGCAATTTTTTTTTTAAATTGACATTTTGCAAATTTCTTGTTCATAGGTTTTTTTGGTTGAAAATGCAATTTTTTTTTTACAAAATCAACATTTTGTAGGATTGGTGAGTATCTGGTTTGTGACATTTGGGCAATTTTTTTGCATTTTTCCAATTTTTGGCCTCTTGGCCTACCTGGAACACCTTGTTCGAGAGTTTATGGTCATTTGCACTAAGATCCAAGTTGGATCTGGCCGTTGAGCTCTCTAGCTTAGGCTTTTCCCTTGATCTCCTACATCCACTATTTCCATTCTTCAGATCGACGGCCTTATACCCTTTGAGGTCACAGTTTCTGTAGAAGAGGTCACATTGGACATTGCTACTCATTTTGGCATTTTTTTCTGTATGGATGGTTTGTTGATTAACAATGAGGGTTTCTGTATTCTTTTTGTCCCTCTTTGGCCACTCTGCACAGAGGACACAAACAAAGGAAGCCAGGCTGTAATCCACCATGTCGAGTAGAGTTGTGAGGAGACGTTGTTCGGCATGGTGTAGAGGCTTCAACATTCTCCTTGGTGCCCAGCCACTTAACCATAGGCTTTCTCAGTTAGGTCTGCACTCTCCTCACGGCCTACATATCTCAAATTTCCCTCTTACAAGAGGTGCGAACTTGCACACAAGGCATGCAATTCGTAGGGTAAAAAAACTGTGGTGTGGGCAAGAGCAAGGTGTTTCTGAGGTAGTTGGAAGGCCCAATGCCTCACAAGAATGGCCAAAATGTCCCATACTCTATCTACAGCAAGGCAGAAAGGTTTGTCCCTACCTAGGAACTCTCACCCTCACCAGCTTCTCACATAGGGTCTTCACCAGCATGCAACCCTCATTTGGACCTCTAGTTCATATCTTCTTATAGATGATTTAGACCTCACATAAGATCTGATGCCTTTGCCCTATGAACATTGGCGCCAACCCTGCAATTCCCCCTGCCCTTGTACATCTTTTTGGGCATATTTCCTTAATCTCTAATCTAATCGGCTCCTGTTGCCCTAATTCGTGGGCTTCACAATAGTATTTCAAATTTTGTTTGTTTTTTAATAGACAAAAGTTTATTAAACTAGTAAAAGCACCAAAGGTGTTATCAAATGGCCTATTGCTAGATAGTTTATATCTATATTTTTACTCGAAAGTCATTACATGTAATAGTTGGTGGACAAGGCTATTTATACTATAAGAAATTAATTTTTTAAAAATAAAAATAAAATTAATTTTAGATAGTCTATAGGCCAATTGCTAACATTGTTTGTTTGAAGTGTCTTTGAATTTTGTTTGTTTAGTGTGATTTAGTTTGAACTAAAATTTGCATTCACTTTGTGTGTGTGTGTGAACTAAATTTGACATTCACTTTGTGTATGTATATGAACCAAAGGTGCTATCAAATGACCGATAGGCACAAATATTTATAGGCCTATCTAAACCATGAATGAAGCATTAGATAACTAAATCATAAAGAAATCATATATTTAGTAATTGCCAAAATCTTTTTCATCTTGTACCCCGTTATGATTGCCTCATCATGCTTTAATAACAACATAAAAATATATTAATATTTTGAATGTAACTTTTAATAAATCACATTAGGATATCATATTAAATATTAAGCTATATGAAATAAAATGGCAACAAATATTTTATTTTATAAAATTATAATTACATGGACACAATTGAAAAAAAAAAATTTATTGTAAAAATTATTATTGCAAGTACAAAGACCATAACATTAGTGGTAACAACACAATATTTATTTATGTAAATGAATGACAAATAAATTGAATATTTATTGAATTTTATCTCAATGGTTAACTTAGAGACACCATTGTGCAATGGATGCTCTTCATTTTCCTATTCTTAACATAATTTGCACTTTCTATCTTAATGGATTGTTCAAATGATAATGGTGGTGATATTCTCAAAGTTTTGAGAGATTTAACTAGAGAGGTATCATGAATGTTAAACCAACTCTCTACATCACCAATATTTATTTTATATTGTGTTGTGTGAATTTTAAAAAAATAGTTAATATTAAAAAAATTAACCCTAATATATTTTTAATGGAATAATCCATTTTCTCATTTATTAATCTTTTCTAACTAAAATTATAATAACCCATATCCTCTTAATAATAAAGTTATAATTAACCCAACATAAAACTTAAACCTTAGAAATTAGGTATAAATATTAATATAAAAAAGTTAAGTTCAAAATATATTTAAATATAAATATTAATATAAAATTAAAAAAATCATTTAAATGCATCTAAATTATTAAATATAACTATTAATATAAATATAAATTATTAAATATAAATATTAATAATTGAAATAAATAAAAGTTTAACTTAATTGATTAATTATAAATAAACTGGCAATTTAAAATGGTATTAATTAAAAACTTTTATCCCTATTTTTAAAAAATAAAGTAATAAAATTAAAGTCTCATCTACTTTTCAATTAAAAAAATAATGGTATGATATGACTAACTAATAGCTTGATTTCCAAATCTTAATCTATTACTAAATAAAAATTTAGAATTTAAAAAATACCAACAACATTTTAAAACAATAATAAAGCACTTGATTCCACTATCATAATACATTACTAAATATCAATCTAAATTAAAAAAAAGCACCAATAACAATTTAAAACAATAATAAAGCACATAAGGCATAACTATATTTTTCTATTATGCACATCCACTTCTAATTTTTATAAGTATGTATTTGATAGATCAACTTTCATTCAATCACACTTTAAAAAAAAATCTAAAAGAAATTAATATAGGATTGCATAATAAGGTTGGGATTTTTTTTGAAAATATGTTCTATTTAATCTATAAAAACCTAGATCCTCTTAATAATAATAAAATTATAATTAACCCAACATAAAACTAAAACCTTCCAAATTAGATATAAATATTAATATAATATTTTTTTATAAATATACTTAAATATAAATATTAATATAAAAGAAAAATCATTTAAATGCATCTATTACTATAATAAAGTGGCTATATTTTACGGAGAAGTGATGTATTTTAAAGAAACAAATCCTTTCTAAAAATTACTAAAATAAATAAAACAACTGTCACCTACAAATTAAAAGAATTTTCATTTTTGCTTCTTATTAATTTTTTTCTCCTTTGTTGCATGATTCAGAAGAAAAATTGTGTGGGAAATTTTTTTGGAATGCTTTATCCATTTCACTTCTCCTCACAAAATTTGTGAATACTGATTTATTTATTTCACTATGTTTATATTGCCTATTTTCCTTTATAATTCTTGACCAAGTCATCTCATTTTGATTCAAATGGTTTTTGTGTGTTACATGTGTACAAGGAAATGACTCAGTTTATTTGTGTCAACATTTGTGTCAACATTTAGTCCATACAGATACTACAGAGGCAGGGAACATGAGATATCTTGATATCTATCACACTTTTAAAAAAATTAAATTCTAAAAGAAATTAATATAGAATTGTATAATAACATTAGGAAAATTTTAAAGGAAATATGTTCTATTTAATCTATAAGGTTGGGCCAAAAAAAATACAAGGAGCCCCTAGATTTTAATTTAAAATAGTTTTCTTGTTTTCCTTAGATACTCGGGTGGTTATAGAGGAAGTCAAAGCAAAATGTATTTGTGTCCTCACAATTTCTGTTACCAATAAATAGGCATTCCTCAATTTGTTTGGTGCTTTAGTTGATTGTATTGATTTAGTTTATGATTAAAATGATTGAATATATTGATGTACAGATAAATCTTTAGATTAATGGGGTTTTCCCCAATTTATTCAGGCAAATGCTATCTTGATTCAGGTTATGATTGCATACAACTGCAAGGTGTACTTTTCCTTGGGTAATTAAACCTCTTATTTTCAGGAGTAATGTATTGAGATTCCTCCTCTAACCCTCATAGTAGAAATTGTTTCTTTTTGTTCAACAGTAATCTTCTGCAACCCATATTAGAAGAACGGAGTTTGTAGCATGGAGGATTCAATATAGTAAATTTTTTGGTGAATTTTGTTGGGCGTTACCTAATTTAAATTTGCCTGGTATTTGATTCTGAATACCACTCTTTTACTTTAAAGACTGCCAGCCAAGACCATAACACTTCTAAAAATAACCCAAAATCAAAATCTTAACATTCAAACCCTACTGAATGAGCAAGCAATTCAGTAAATACTTAAAAAAATTAAGTGTAAATATCCAAACCCTACTGAATGATGATCATAGAATGCATGTCAAAAAATAATGATTATTGACACTAAGAAAAATGGATACAATCAATGGTAGCCATAGATTTAAGTTGTAGCTTTACATGGACCAGATAAAAATAGAAGAAAGAAACCATGTGTTTGGGTTCTAAAACTGAAAATCCAAACCTCCGTAAAATTCACTGTCGAACAAATTGAAATCCATTTTAAACAAAAAAAAAAAGTCACAGTTTCACAAAGACAGATTGAGGGAAAAACTATGTCGTATCACGACCGACCCCAAGAGGATGGAGGAAGCCATGGTCATTTAATCCATGTCCATTTCAATAGCTTTCTGATCATCATCACCCCATTTTGTGGTTCTGTAATATATGGTGTACACTATTAACTAAGATTCTCCCAGATGCTGCATACAAACATTAAATACTCCACAAAATCAGCAAACTGCACTTTAATAACAGAACCAGTAGAATGAGAAAATATTGAAAAATATTAATCTGTACCAAACGATTTGTGTCAAAGTGTATGCATCCATAAGTAGTCCAGCTGAGTCCATTGGCAAATATGGCAAGAGATAAGTAAAAGGGCATGTATTTCACACTTTTTTCTCCTTCACCTCATTTCACATATTGCAGCATCAAAAAAACAATATGCAACAAGCTATATATAAATGTAATGGCAAAAGAAATAATTGAAACACCATGAATTTAAATGGCAAAAGAAATATATTTTTTTAATGTGTATTGTAAAATCAGTCATGGTAATTAAAACCTGAGCCTAAAAATAAAACCTGAGCCTATTTTTAAGAAAGGACTACCAAAAAAATTATATTTTATTAGGAAAGGACTACCAAACTACCAATTTTTTTGGCAGTTACAAGATGTGTGCACATATAGAATGGCCTATCGGCCAAATTACACTAAGCAATATAAAAATACAAAATAGGGGGCATTTAATTTGGGGCAAATTTTCTTGAGAAAATTGCTTCAAAAAAGTTGATAGTTTTCTTAACCCTTGTATCTTCACGGGACAAAGATGAAGAGTGAGGACTAGGTTGGTAGGAGGCCAATTCCCCCTCACGTATAAAACTATTGTAATCTTCTTTCTTTTCCGACTTTAACAAGTGGTTGGATGACTAGGCTTTTTCTCATCCATGGGTATTTTTTGTTTTTTAGTGCAAATGCATTAAACTAGGTCATTTATGAGAAATTAATATTGTAATAACTTTTTCTTAGTAGCTCAAAATTAAGCACCATTTTTTGCAAAAATAATGTTATTTAATTTCCCATGTATCGTACCTACTTGCATTATAAAACACACTAAGTTATAAAGTGCCAAAACTAGGGGAGTCACCTAATCTAGGGGTTGCCTATTGTGTTGATTTCTATTGTCTAAAAGAATTAAATTGTTCTAAAATCATGGGATATGAAACTCACTCTTCTTTAATCAACCTAAGTAGGGGAAACTATAAGTCCTGGTGTGAAGGTATCCTAAAACATCTCAGGTTCCATAATCTCATACCCTATCTATATGGACTTGTCCCTAAACATGGTAAACAATCTGAGAAAGCTAAGTGGTTTAATCATCATGATCACTTTGTTGGATTGATCAGTTTACATATTCTAGTTGACTCTTTGTATGCCATCATGGACATTGACTATCGACATGCATTATAGATCAAAATTTTGGAGATATATAGAGACTCCAATGTTTCTCCATTCCCACATGATCCTTCTTTGGTCACAACTTACATTCCTAATCATTATACAGACACATAATGTTCCATTGACATAGAGGAAATCAATACTCCTATTGTTGCTTCATCAGATTTCAGAGTCACTTCTTCAAAAGCATCTAGCACTTCTTTGGAACAGACAATCAGTCTTCCTAGCATTGCTGATTGGGATAGATTTCTACTTGACATAACTTGTCTATTTGTAGAGTCCCACATTACTGACATGGAATCACATAATGAGAAAATTAGTGTTCTTTTTTATGATAGTTTTCATGAAACTACATCAACATTTTCCTCTTTGTATATTCATTCTCTACATCATCCTACACATGGTTTTGGATCATTATCATCCTCATCTATTGGGCATGCACTTGATTTGATTTTGGCATCCTTCAGCATTGACATGGGGACACTTGAGCACTCTTTAAGGACATTGACATGGGCATCATCATCCTTAGATCAGCTTCAACATGATTCAAGATCATACATACATCTTCTCGCATGGGACAATATCCTGCATCTTCAAGTGGTTTCATTTCTTCCCAACGGAAGGACCATTGTTTGGCATTCTTGGATCTACATCTGCATCCTTTGTTGACTATCTAGCACTACTACAATAGGACATGTATTATGGGAGGTCTCATATACCTTCTATCATTTTCTCTCCTATGGGGGGAATCCTATATTGTACTTAGTGAAAGAAGTAGTACTTCTTCACTTGTATAATTTTCATGCATATTTTCTCTCTTCTGGAGGGTATTTTTTTCCCATAGGGTTTTCTACTTTCTCCATTTATAAGAGATTGCATTGTTCTTGGGTACCTCATTAGGCCTACTTCCGGGGACCCAATTTCATATTTTCATTATACATGGGTACCTCACTAGGCTTTGTAGCTAGGACCCATTTCATTTGTGCCCACCTAAGCTATGCTTAAGAGGAGGTGTTACACTTAGGCATAAGCCTACTTAAATGTGCCCTTAAACAATCTTGACACATTCTTCATTGAGGTGTCAAGGTTGTTGGGCAGTTAATAGAGGGGTCATCAAGTTTCCCACTAAACTAGCCACTCACACTAGTTTTGAGGAGTCCTTTCCTCAACTAACTAACTTCCACCTTTCACCTATATGTACTCATCTTATTCAACTATCAATTCACTCCAAATTTGAAACTTGCATTCATCTCATTGATCTTGGATCAATTCTACATTAACTATGTTGATTGTAGCCCCATAATTAATTAAGACTCGTTTAATATAGTTTTCATAAACCTAAAATTTTAGGTACATGGAAGGATTGCCTCATCTAAACATCTCATTATATGAAGTTATTTGTCTAGCAATGAATTTTAAAACTATATCTTTAGAAGGAGAATTTAGTGGGTGAAGGTCATGGTTAACATTACTAACATGAGGGGTTTGAATCAACTATGCTAAGTGGCCTAGAAGCATGGGCTCAAGAAAGGAACTCCTATGAGTAGCAGAGTAATTAATAAGGTCCAAAATTTGAAGAAAAGTCAAATCATTAGGTTCACTATGACTAAGGTTGGTTTATCTAAATCCACAACTAGCATAGATTTCTATAGCTATGTCAAGTTCTACAAGCCCCAACATATCTTGTTTGGGGGAATGTGCACATAGTCAAGGTTGAGGCCTAGGCTCTTTGTATTATGAGTAAGAGAATAACTCAATAGATTATTGTCACTCAATTTGAAGAAGACATTGAATGGACCTATTATAATCTCTATAAGTGGATGTGTCATTCTCCCTAAGCCTATTAATTTTTCATTATAAGTGAGGATTGTGTTGTGGAGGCAAGATGTTGTGCTTATTTCAATATTACCTTCACTAATAGTATGAAAGTAAATTCACTTTGAGGTTTGGTAACATGAATTTTGCATTTTGAACACATTTTTCTTGTTTACCGAGATGATATTTCAAGTTTCTCTCAATATTAATTTAAAATGAAACCATATGCTTTCCTACCACTTTTAATAGCTACCTAGCCAATGCATAAAGTGTTATTCATTGCCTCATGATAAGTTGGGAAAGGATTTTTTGAGCCCCTTCACATATGTTTGCATTTAATGAATGGAAGAATAATTCACAAGGTTATATTACATTTATGTAGGGAGCAATGAATGAAGTATAAAGCACCTACCTCCATTAGGTGATTAAGTGGATAATTGATTCATCAAGCTCTTTTCTAGTGTAGAGAAACTCTCTAATGCTAGTGCTTGTATTTTTCTTATGGAAAATATTTGATAAATTCGCTCATTAATTTCTTGGATGTGTAAATGGAATCTCTAATACTCAGCCAAGGTGACTCCTTCAAGGACCATTTAAAATATTTTGGCTACCAAGGAATCATAGTCATGTAAAACATTAACAATCATCATGTATACTTTAATGCGAGCACCACTAATCCCCTTCACTTTTATATTTTAAGAAAATCTGGTAGTGGTTTATAAATTTTATCTCCTACTCATATGGTCTAGAGGTTCTCTAAAGCATTATTGGTAAATGCTTGAACCTACATCATGAGTAGCAAGGGGATGGCCTTGTAAATGATACATGTGGGAATAGTGTATATTGTTTTGCCACTTAGCCTAATCAACTTTTGGTTATATCGAAGGACCATTTTCATTTATGATTAAGTCAAGGCTCATACTAGAAGGGAGGTAATAAAGATCTATAAACATTGTTGAGAATAAACATTAAGTTTTGTACCATTTGGCCTTCTCCAATACCTAAAAAAGTGATACATCTAGCTCTATTTTTTCAAAATCTAGATCATATTATTAAATGTTATATGTATTATTGTTGGTGTATATCAATAGATATCGATCAATATATCAATATAATATTGATCAATATTAATATCAAATTGATATATTGAATGGTTGATATATAATTTATCTAGGTTTTCTATTGAATAATATTAAATTTTATCTAAATGGACTATTGACTAGAAATGTTGGTTTGTTTTTGGGTTTTTTGTTTTATTTATTTTTGTTTGTTTTGTTTTGGTTTGTTTCTGTTTTGTTTTCTTTCATTTTCTTTTCTTTTGTTTTATATTTCTATGGTTTATAAATTATATAGTAAAGTAAATTAAATTAACCTCTAATTTATATTGTATTATAAATTAAATTAAATTATCTTTTAAATGGATCACAAACCCTAAATCCTAGAAATATTAATCGACCTATTGATTGATATATCAATTGATATTTTAAGGGTTTCTATTGTATCACAAATTAAATTCAATTAGCCTTTAAGTTACAAAACCTAAACCCTAAATTTATGGTATACAAATTATAGTTTAACAGTCCTAGAGTTTATAATAGGTTCTAGGGTTTAGAATAGGTAATAGGATTTCTATTTCAAATGAACATAGTTTGGTTTAGGGTTTTAGTTTTAAATACTAAATTTAAATTTAGAAATAGGAAAAAATATGTAAAAAAGACATAAAACAGACATAAATAGGAAAGCCACCTACCTAAAAACATAGTAGATTAACTCTCGTGGAAGGAGGGTATCAAAAATAGGTGTTTTTGAGGTCACCTAATGTAGGTACGTCTTCTAGAGACCTTTTCCAAATCAGTCTTGCCATGTCAATAGAGGAGAAAATGAGTTTGTAGGGTAGAAAAAATTAATACCTTTGCAAATAGGTACCCATTCAATTTAGAAATAGGTATGTGTTCCAAAACATGTACATGTTCCTAAATGCATACACATCTAGGAACATGATCGCAAACTATAACATATACGTATTCCATGCAAGTAGGATTTTAGGTTCAGACGCTCATTGCTAAATGAGTACCTATTTTTCAAAAAATTTGAACATGTTCCTATCAAGATTTTTTACCCTATAGGACTTCAACTGAAAGTGGACTGAACTTCTTGTGCCCACCCACAAAGAGGTTTGTTTTGGAATTTTCACAACTATCAACACCCCTAATGAATATGACTAAAAAGGCTCAGCTATCTTATGGAGTGACATAGCTCAAGAGGCCTTCAAGAAGCTTAAGGGGATAATGAGTTAATGCGCTATACTTGTTATTCTAGATTTTTCATAGCCATTTGCTGTCAAATGTGATACTTTAAGAGAGGGAATTGGAGTTGTATTAAAGTTCAAAAGGGGCACCCCATAGCATTTAAGAGTAGGAAATTGAAAGAGTTTGAAAAAGGATTTTCTATTTATGACAAGGAGTTTCTTTCCATTCTATATGGTTTGTAAAAGTTAAGACAATATTTGGTTTTTGCTGAAAACATGCTACAATAGATTGAAGTTCTTCCTCGGTTAATTAAATTTGAATGATAGAAAGAAAAATGGGTAAGTAAGCTACAAACTTATTGTGAAGCATAAAATGTTGCATATGAAAAACAACCTGTTGGTTCCAAAAAAGACTGTAACACAAAAATCTAAAACATTTCTAAATCACCTAGCCCAGGGATTGTCATCAGGGTGATAGAAAGAGGTTTATCAACAAGTTATGGGTGATTTTTGCCAACTACAGGAGCAGGTACACTCCTCTATTCTTTGAGCCCAACTTAAACTCTGGAGGGATATTCCAAGGGGTATACCTAAGTAGGTATTAACATCAAAACCAGATGAACAACTAAAAATAATTGGACAACCAAACCCAACTAATCATCTTCACCCCAAAAGTTGTCACTAAGTTAAGAACGACTAGTTGTCATAAAACCCCTATATAGCTGATTCAACTATGCGAATGTACAAGCACATGAAAGATGGTTTTCCCCTAAACCATAGGTGAATGATTTATTTGATTTAAAATAGTCATTTATCCATCTCCAATATGGATTGATGCCTACTCCATTGGGCAAATGAGTCATAAGCACTAAAGAAGAAGGAAATGGATTGAACCAATATTAACAAAAGACTAAAATATATTGACATATATTTCTTAGATTACATTTCATACATTGGTCATACTTAATTATCCAGAACCAAAATACAATGACCCATTTGCAACAAAGAGATGACCCAACACAAAACATGCATTGACTTGAATGTTGTCACACGTTGTCAAATCTCTATTACAATCACACCAACAAATGTGGTAAAGAAAAAAATACAAATCTATGACTATGTATTCCCTTGAATCTTTACAAATAGCCCTGGAGACATACCATTGCATAAAATATGTGTTATAATTCATTCCTACACTGCATCAAACACATTTCTCCATTCAATACCTTGACTGGTTGATTTGAAGCCCTAAAATTATCTTGAGGCACTACAAACTAGACAATTAGCTCAGTGACCAACCTTGAAAACATATTTCAATCATGTATATATAGTTGTTAGTTCCTGTATAGCTTCTGGGCATTGAAACTAAGTCAACACACCATGCCCATGCTGCATTGAAATCAGGCCCACATCCTCTGTCATAAAATTAGCAGATTTTTGGGTGTCCATGCCCTTCATACTGATGATGTCCATGGAAGGAGCCTATAGAAAATATTAACTACTGAAACACACCACCTTCTTCATTAAATTAAGTACTTGTGCAATGAAAGCATGCATGGTTTTAGCTACCAGCCTGACATATACAATTCTACATTTACAATGACCAAGGAGCAAAAATACGTTTAAAGAACCCACCCAAAGTGTATGTAAATATTTTACAACACTTTAAAATATTTTTCATTTTACAAATTCATGCTTTACATTTGATTTTTCGTTCTAAATTTGCTTTATCAGCAAAATTCTTCCATCCTGAACTTGTCTCCTTTGCACTTTTGGGACCTTCGTCACCAAATCTCTCCCTCTACAAACCACTTGTCATTTTTTCTTCATTTCTTCCTTTTGTTGGCAAAATTTGACTTTCACAAACTACTTTCTCTTTGCTCCTTATTTGCCTTATTGACAAATCTCACCTTTCATGAACTTTATCTTTGGCTCTTTTTTCTTTACCTCTATCTCCCTTAATTGATGATTGTTACCTTTTTCAAACCAAAGAGGAAGCCCACCCTCTATCTTTTCTTTATTGGTAATTCTACAAAATCTCAAATTGCTTGGCACATTTCAATTTCCTCTAGTTTACTAATGAAGCTCTCTTTTTCCTTAGTCATTTTTTTGCTTCCCCTTTTCTATTTGCCTTATCAGAAAATCTGCATATTGGCAAACCATCCTTTTCCTTTTATCTTTTCCTTTCTACTTCATTGGCAAACTATTGGTCGACAAAACCAAGAGTTCACGGACTACCTTTCTTTGTTGACTTATCACTTTGGCTTCCTTTTTTCCTTATTAGTGAAAATTACATTTTTTGAACTAGCCTAAGCCTTTCCTTTCTTCTTTGTTTCACATTTTGCCTTCTATCAACAAATTTTCCTTTTCGCAAACTCTTGCTTGTCGCTACTTTCTCTTCTCTATCAACTATTATTTGCCTTATTGGCAAATCTTTAATTTGACTAACTAACTGCCTCATCCTTTCTTTCATCCTTTCCATCTTCTTTCTCTTTTATTGATGATTTTATCTTTTGCCAAACCATGGATGAAACTCACCATTTTCTCTTCACCTTGTCAACCAATCACCTTATCAATGAACTTCAAAATACTTGAACTATTAGTGAGTTAGGGTTTTCGTTGGTTTGTCGATAAAGCATTCTTTTTCCTTTGCCTTAGTCATTTTAGGCATTATCATCAACTTTTCCTTTTTTTGAACCAAGCTCTCTATCTTCATTTGCCTTTGTTTTATCTTTTTTGCCCTTATCTTCTTCCTGCATCGACAATTTGTCATCATGAACGTTCTATTCCCCTTTTCTTTTCTCTATTCACCTTATCGGCAAATCAATCCCTCCACAAACCTTGCAAAAATCCACCCTTGCCTTGTCTCTATTCACTTTTTCACCTTATCAATGAATCGGCAAAAAGTGAACTCATGAACTTCAGTCGGCAAGCTCGTCATTTCATGAACTTGTCGATTCACCAACAAAGGCACATACCTTAACTTTTTTCTTTCCTTTGCCATTCATCGTGGCCTTCTCCCTGTCACCTTCAATCAGTGAATCCTCTATTGAAATAACTATTTGTCAGTGAACTTGGAGGTTCGCAAACCTCCAATTTCCCCAACAAAGACATTGGCCCTCCTTCCTTAGAAATTTTTTTATTCTTCACTGAAGCTTCCATCTCCTTCATCGGTACTCTGAGTCATCAGTGAAGTTGCCATCGACAAAACTTGCCATCGGTGAACCTTTGAGTTTGTGAACTAAAAAATTCAATGATAAAGGCATTCCTTCTTTTCTTTCTATTCTCCTTGTGCTCTCCCCTTTTACCTTTGATTTATCTCTTATTGGCTGATTTCCTTATCAGTGAAATGGTGAAATTTCGAACCTACAAACCAAGTTCACTAGTTCGGGAATTTGCCCATTTGCCAACAAAGGGTAGAAATAAACAATTTTTTTCTAAGGAAGAATTTTACTTAGATTTTTTTGATATAAAACCCCTTATAAAATATCTCAGATCAGATCTAAATGGGGGGTATTGAATGCAAGGGCAAAAGTAGGGATTTTGATGGATTTTTTGAGGCAAAATAGTGCATTTTAGGAACTAGATTTTTTTTGGCACCAACATTGGCTCTGGTTGGCGATGTGTGACAAACTTTGTCACAATGAGAATCTAGAATATCTCCAAGCAAAACAAAAGAAAAAAAAACAAACAAGGGTAACAACTAAAATGTATTTACAAAACAAATATACAAAAAAGCACAGTCAAGAGCATGAAGGCACAAAAAGAAAGTTGACTATGATCAAAGTTTATAGGCATATGTAGGTCCAACCTACACAAAACTACAGCAACCACTTGCCTCTATCAAAGACAATTTGAATGAAGGAGATGATCTTCCTCAAACCAAATTTGGATTTTTCCCCTAGCTGCAACAACTAAAAACTACCCTTAGCATGCATCAATCTACAACAAATGTTTATGAAGCCAAGACCAGCTTCATAAACAAAATCATTACTACAAGGCAACCATAAAAGTTAGGTACTTGACCTATTCATATCCATATCATACTTTTTCCTAGTAGAAAGGGGTGTAAAACTAAAAACTAGGTCAGCAACAAAAGAAACAAATGAAGGCAAACCTCCATTATCATGTGCCAGGCTATTGTACATGCTGACCTCTTCATGCAAATCGAGGGAAAAAGAAGACACCTCCAATTCACATGGCAAAGCAAACTTTGCCTGAATGCACTATTGATCGACAAGACAAGGCACTTCATGTAGTAGAGAAAACTAGAAAGAATCTAACTCAAGTACACCTTCTAGTTGGGTTACAACATGTTGAAACTCGGGCATAAACATGCCTCGTTGCTTATTTACATCAATGTCCCATACAAAGGACTCAGCCTCTACTACAACACCAACACATTCATGAGTTGGCAAACATCCCACATCAAAGTGGAAACATTCATATTCATTGTAATTCTACTTACCTCTTGAACATAGATCTCATATGTGTTGTTACAAATTTTGATTTCTTAATCATAAGCATGACTCGGGCTACAATTCAAAACATGAACACATAAATTAGGATCATGAGACACCTCAAATGAAGAACCATGTTCTTCCAATTCTCTGTTTGTATCATGTCCACCTTGGAAACTTGTTGTGTCATATTCACTACTACAAATAGATTGCTGATGCACTTCTTCTTTGTTCATTTATATATCATTTCTTTATGGCTAGTGTGAATTACAATCTGCATGAGGAAGAGAACATACCTTACACCACAAATATAGGTTCTCATATCCATCCACATGATCACCATCTTTGAAATCTAGGGCAAGCTCTTCACATTGAAACTCCATGGCTGCATCAGCAACTATCTTTGATCGGTTATCATCAAATGTAGCCATCTCCACGTCTACCTCGTGCAAACAAAAAATAATTTCTTCCTCATCACAAATAGGAACAAAGGAGGGAAATACATCAAACAAGAAGCAAGTTTCTTCCTCACTATCTATTTTATTTGCCTATGCACAATCTTCATAATCAACTTTACAAGTTGATTCAACTTGTTACTCACTCATGCACACAGTATCCTCATTGTTCACTAAGCCACACACCTTAGACTCAAGCTAGAAATCATCATTAGATCTATCATTATCGCTTGATGAAATTTTTGATAGAATGATGGTGCATTCACTACTTTCATCATTTGCATCATTGTCATATATTACACCAACACCTTCATCTACCCTCTAGCATACACAATCATCATCTGATATTGTGTTTGAATCACATGAAGCCTCCATGTCCTTGCTACCTACTGTTGGTTTTTTTTACCAGACTGGATGCTTGTTCCCAGTAATCCCTACAAGGTAGCCAGCATTGATCAATAGGATTCCTGAGCCAGGGGCCAACAGTACAGGAGATAGACTTTATAAATATCTCCTCTTCTTCTTTAGGCTCTACAGAACTAAGGGAGGTATTCCCTACTCAACATCCATGAAATACAATTGTGAAATGACTAGGATGTTGACACAAAGTAGATAATTCCTCCTTTATGTAGACCAAAACTATGGAATAAGTGCAAAGGGGCTAGGTTTGGGCCTATATTCAGTTGTACACGGAGGATTTTGGTCCTAAAACTACTTCTAATGTCCTAAAGGTTTGTATATGAAGTTAGAGTTTGATTTTATGTTTGGATGCAAAACTGAGACTTTGGGTTGCAACCAAAATATAGACCAGATCGGTGTCTATCCAGGGCTCAGAGTCAATAGACATATATATGTGAGTGTTTATCATAGACTTAAAACAACAATTAGATTTCAAGGGGATTATGCAATGTTTGCCTTACAGACAATACCCAAGATAAAGTATTTAGTTATTTCTGCTTACAAACATCCTTACTACAATGTATTCTTCTCAATACTTAATCCAAAACATTTAATCTACTCCTTGAGCAGAAGTAAAAGACTAAGCATTCAATATAGTAAACCCATATTCTAGAATCACTAATACCCCTTAGATATTTAGATTCAGGAGAACATATTCAATTTGGAGACAAATAACAAAATACATGCTATAAAGCATTACTCATTTAAATCAACATGAAACTGATGAATTTTGTATATAAGACATTCAACATACAACTCATAAACTCACAAAAAATCCCAGAACAAAGCCACCAATGAGATTGTATCCAATTACATCACCAAAAGGTTGTCCAGTTTTCAACAACCAATGAATGACACAGTTTGCCCCTCATATAGTCAAATGGTACATCCAGCAAATTAATTACATCACAAGTTAAAAATCCTGCCAGATACAATGCATCTTTGGATTGGCACGCAAAATATTGAAGGCAACCTAGGAAAATAGAGGAGAGGGCAGGTGAGCTCAGGATCTGCATCATTGTTCAAAGATCTTCATCATAAATATGGTAGTTGGCCATTCAACCATTGGCCCATACCTCTGTATGTTGCCATTAATGACTCAACTACACATAGCTCCTCTTGGAAATCACAGCAGCGCACCCATGGAGTTTTCTCGCCCCAAAAATTTACAGCAGACACAAGGAAAATCCATCACTGAAGGTTTAAAACCTTACCATCGATCTACATCCCATTGCTGAGATAAATGGCTTAAAACACCATTGAAATGTCATGAACCAATAATACCATGCCACATCAACACCTCTTGCATCTATCGCTAACTTTGCACCTTCTCCATTTTGCCATTTCGCCCTTGTATATGCAAGAATGGGTGCATATACAATCGCCACTGTTCACCTTTCAAAATCTCTTGTATATGTAAAATGCATATACATTCAACTGTTCATGATACAAAGTGGACCCCATGCTATTATAGAGCAAATCATAATTTTCAATCAGGTTCAACATGCATCCTTCTTCTTTGTATATCCACGATATACAACACACACATACATACAAGCCATGGACTTCAAATCATCAAGCAATAAAATGCACTTCCTATTGAAGTCTGGCTTGTATCCTTTTCAATGCACATCGGCTTGTATATCAGCATGTACAAGCGTCTTATACATCCCACATACCTCAAATATTTATTCATTGCATTTGATACCTCCTCCGTGTCTAGGTTGTATATCCTCTTTTGCATATTGGCTTGTATATGTAAACATACAAGCGAATGCACATAAAACTGGTGGGCCCCACTCCTGACGTTGACCGTCGCTGACCTGTTTGCATGCCTTACCTTGTAGATTTGATTGTATATAAGTAATATACAATCCCAAACATACAAAGCAGATCTCAAAACATTTCAAAATGCTACCAAATCCTTTGGTCGCGTCCACCTTGTATATCCTGCTTGTATGTCAATCTTTGTATATGCAAACACCTTTGCATCATCCCTTTGTATGCCAAATATACAAACTCATTTGTATATACTTGTGGGCCCTACCACATGTATCTCAGCCGCGCTGTAGCAAATGTATGTTGGCCTTTGTATATTTTTTCTTTATATCCTTATAATGCATGTAGCCGATGTATATCTAGACATACAACAAAACACATACAAGCAAACCCGATATATAATGACGACATATCCCTGGAATCTGCAATAGATTCCCCCAATGTACATGCATCCTTTTGAGCCTGGTATGCATTTGGAAATGCATACAACTACAAAATATTCTTGGGAATCTGCAAAAGATGCTCTCTCTTTGTATATACAACCTGATATGCATCTAAAATACATATAACTCAATTCTTTATCATTTTTTGGAGGCCGATAGAGATTTCACAAGCCTACCAACACACAATTTGCACTTGTACATACAAAACTTAACATTTTTCTCAAGTACGACAGGAAAAATAGTGGAACATTGTGGGGGGACGGGTCAATCTTCAAACACTAAAGCATAAGGATGAAACTTAACAACTAGGAACCCACCACAGAAGGCCAATATCGGAACAACAGAATAATGTAAGACCCCATGACTCAGAAAATTCAGAGCTTGAAAGAGAAAACCTGTAAACACTCAAGCTTAAAACCTTAAACATAAATGATTACCAACACAAGCTCTGATTGGGGACGTGCAGGCACAAGATTGCAGTGAGGACCAGACTACTCCAGGGCAGACCAGACAAAACTCAAAACTGAAAACATGACCGACTATACAAGGCATGTACAAATATTTACATCTAGTTTACAGTGTGCACTGAAAGTATTCATTTATGTGAAAAAGGCCTTAAGGAATTTACCATGCACTGGCAATTCCAATAGTTCACCATTTAGGGCTTGGAGAAAATAAGAATCATTCTCATAGATGCTGCCAATTTGATATGGGTTGGTCCATAAGGACTCAAATTTACCATGTTTACCCTTATCCTGGCCTCTTGCATTCCACATAAGCACTAAGTCACCTATTTGAAACCTTCTTGCTGCAACCCTTTTATCAAACAAATATTTCACTTTTTGCTATTTCTTGATGTTTGTTTTATGTGCTTCTCTTCTGATTTCATCTAGTGCAACCAGCTGATTTATTCTTTCAGTCATTGGGTCCTCAATCACCTCCTCATTTTCTTGCACAAATTTATAAACTGGTAGGAGGTTATTTACAGGCAACCTAGTTCCTGCACCATATACCAATTCAATAGGTGACCTTCCAATTGCTCTTTTTACTATCACCCTGTCAGCCCATAATGCCAACTTCAGCTTTGAATCCCAAGCTCTCTTGTTTTTATCTATCACCCTCTTGATGATTTTCATGAGACTCATGTTACTTGACTCGGCTTGACCATTTCCTTGTGGATGGTATGATGATGTGTGGGACAAATCAATTCCATAATTGTTGCAAAAATCAATAAACTCACCAGACCTGAAGCACATTGCATTGTTCATGACCATTTTGGCTGGTACTCCAAATTTGATAATAATGTTCTCTAGAATAAAATCCATCACCACTTTGCTTGTAGCCTTTTTAGTTGGAATGACCTCAATCCATTTAGTGAAGTAATCAATGGCAACAAGAATCCAACTATGTCCTCCACTAGATTTTTCTGAGATTTCCCCTATAAAATCAATTCCCCATTGCTGAAATGGAGCTTCTACAGTTACAGTCTTAAGGGGAAATGCACCTCCATATTTTAGCTTTCCTGAGAACCACTAGCAAGGATCACATTTTCTTACCATTCTTTGCACATCTGAGAAGAGACTTGGTCACCAGTAGCCAGCTCTGAGGATTTTGTGGGCTGTTGTATGGGCAGCATAGTGTCCACCACACACTCCATTGTGCATGGCACTTAGAATATCTCTGGCCTGATTTTTGTTCACACATCTAAGTAATACACCATCGGGATTTTTCCAATACAACTCTCCTTGAATAATGATGTATTTAATAGCGTGTAGCTTCAAGGTCCTCTTCTGATCATCACTGAGATGAGAAAGACAATTCAAATTCTACAAATAATGTATTATGTCCTTATACCATTCAGATTCTAACATATTTATAATTTCATTATGCACTACATTCACTTGGCATGCCTCTAGATTTGACTGTGTCATCAATTTTGCCAAACCTTGTCCTCTTACCAATTTTGTGATTTGTATTTCAATGTTGAACTCCTACAATTTATTTATCCATCTGCATCTTCTTCCAGTTACCTCCTGTTGAGTAAAAATATCTTTGGTTGCTGCATGAGGCACATATGCAACTATCCGAGAGCCTACCAAACATGGCCTAAAACTTTTGACTGCTCTAACCAGTGCATATGCCTATTTTTCCATGATGTCATACTTCAACTCAGCATCTTGCAATGACCTGATAAAGAAAGCTATAGGTTGTTCAAAACCTTCTGCATTTTTCTATAGTAAACAAGCAGTAATAGTATGGAAAGAAGCAAATGAGAACAACTGGAATGGCTTAGAAAAATCATGAGATTTTAGTACAGGAGACATCTTTATAGCCTCTTTTATGTTCTGAAATGATTTAGTTGCTTCATCTTCCCATTTGACAATTGCACCTTTCTTCAACATCTTAGAGATATCTTTTATAGTCTCTGCAAAGTTAGGAACAAATCTCCTAATGAAATTAATTTGTCCAAAAAAGGACTGAACACCTTTCACTATTCTAGGGATCTAAATTTTATCAATTGTAGCCACCCTTTCAGGATCAATTCTGACCCCATCCTTAGAAACAATGTGTCCAAGCAATTTTCCTTTCACTACCCAAAAAGCACATTTCTTTGGGTTGAGTGAGATGCCATATTCCAATGCTCTAATAAAAATCTATTCTAAATGCATGCAATGCTACTCCTCCTTTTTTGAATAAGCTATCAAATCATCCTGATACACAGCCAAGATTGAGTCAATTAATCCTACAAAAGCAACATCCATAGCTCTCTGAAATGTGGCACTTGCATTTGTCAGTCCAAATGGCATTCACACATATACATAGGTTCCCCATGGGGTAGTGAAGGTAGTTTTGAACTGTTCAGATTGTTTTACTTTCACTTGATTGTACCCTGAAAAATCCATCCATCATGGATAAAAGTTCACAGCCAGTCACCTTCTGCAACATGGCTTCCATGTTTGGCAATGGATAATTGTCCTTCAAAGAAGATACATTCAGATTTCTAAAGTCCACACAAAGTCTTATGTCACCATTTTTCTTTCTAATTAGGACAAGGTTGGACACCCAAGTTGAGTGTCTGATAGGCATAATTATTCCAACCTCCCTAAGCTTCATAAGGTCTTCTTGCATTTTAGGAGCTAAAGTTGGGTTGATAGGTCTTTGTTTTTGTCTAAATGGTTTAGCTCGAGGCTTCAAAGGGATTTCATGCTGAAATAAATCCTCCCTATAAGCTTTCAGGTCCTCATATGACCAAGCAAAGACATGCTTATACTTTCTCAGTAATGCAATCAGCATAGTTCTGATATGTGGCTTGAGTTGTTTGCCAATGTACACCTTTTTGGGAGCGTGAGACATCCCCAAGTTTATTTCCTCCAAATCATTCTTATTTGTTGGAGATGCCCTTGTGACAAATTGGTCCCTATTGTCAAAAGCTCTCTCTAAAGCGACTAGCCCTCTAGGGATTTTATTTGTCTTGAGTTGAATTACCTCTTTCCCTAAAAGAGTTTCTTTTCCATTTACAACCTCTACAAAGTTCTGAAAATCCATTTCTTGGTTCTCATATTCATCAATACAATGTAGAAATCTTAGCAAATCTTTATCATCATCAAATACCTACCAGCTACATACATTATCTGGCACTGCAGGTCTAAGTTTGACCTCAACATTTGTGACATCTGACAGAGTGATGTCATCTGGCCTTATAGCTACATTAGCTAGAAAATCTGCCCTGACATTTTTTGATCTCTCTATCTAGTTTATTGAGAAAGCATCAAACAATTCAATTGTATCCCAAACAGCATGCTTATATTGCTTTAACCTCTTATTCTTTGATGCATACCTATCTCTAACTTGGGAAACAATTAACTCTAAATCACCAAATACTTTGAGCATCTTAATTCCATGCTTCAGAGCAACATTCAATCCTAACAACAGAGCTTCATACTCTGCAATATTATTTGTGTAGACAAACTTCAACAAGAATGAGAATTTTAGAAGCTTACCAGTTAGAGACAAAAAAACAATTCCAGTACCAGAGCCTTCCTTCGAACAAGGTCTATCAAAATACATGGTTCAGAGACCTTGTTGGTCTAGCTCTGGAATGCAAAAATCTTTCCTTTCACCTCCTTTATCATCTGAGACAACCCTAAAATTTTCATAGTCAGTGTCCACAAAGCATATATGCTCCTCTAACTCTTGATCTTCAACTGTGTCTAGGGATCTTTCTTCTCTGATCAGTTTGACATCCTTGCCATTCATTGGGATCATAGCATATGAAAGATCTAGTTGCATACTCCCACAAATTAATGTTTCCCATCTTCTTGACAACAACATGCCATACTATGGCTTGATATCAACAACTGTTATATTCATTTTGTAGGTCTTTTCTAGATATGCTGCCAGTCTAAAATCCACATCTTTCATAATTCCAATGATAGGTACTTCCCTAGCATCCATGGCATAGCATTTCCCACATGCCTTGTCTATTTTTAATCCAGCTTGCTACATAATAGCTAAAGGCATGATATTTGTTGACGCTCTTGAGTCAAGCATACAATTTTTAATCACTTTTCCATTAATGACAAGGGAGACATAAAATGGTTCAACCTGTGAAGGGCATTTTGTCATGGTCACCCCCAGATATACTTCAGGAGTCTCATCCTCATCTATACACATGGTTTGTTTCTTACCTTGAGTCTTAATATTCTGATTAACTTGACAGGGCACTCCTAATATTAGGGACAATGTTTTATTTCTAAACTCTTCAACTTTCATCAGCTCCATCAATGGAACAAAGATCTTGATCTGGGACAATACCTGAGCAATGTTGAATGGATCATAATTTTGTATAACAGTTGTAGCCTAATCTACAATTTTATTTTTATCCTGATATGATCTAGCTTTAATTTTTGTGGCTCTCTGACTGTTATCTTTGATCTAAAATTTTTTGTTTTGATCCTCAACCTAGGGAATTCTATTTGCTGGTCCTTGAGAATCATAACCTATTTTTTTCTTAAAGCTTTGTTTATTACTGCTCCATTATTTCTTTTGTGTTTCAGTCCCTTTATGACTGTGCACTGGCTGGTTCACAAAGGTATTCTCTAGTTGGTATGAGTTACTTACCTAGGCTTTACCCCTAAGATTGTAATTGCTTTTGACTTGAGCAACTACTGCAGCTGTGAAGGCTCGAATCTCCTCATCAGATGGCCTCCTCAAGTTATTCAAAAAATTGTGTGAGTCCTGAGCATAAGCATAATTATCTTCATTATCTTCATCATAGGGACACTGCTGGCATACTTGAACCTCATTATTTGTTCTTGCATCAACATCATGAGAAGGATACTCCCTATTTGTAGATAGCATATTGACATTGTCATCTTCCATGCAATGCGGCTCATTGCACTCATCACAGGCCACAGCATTGTTATATAGAGATTGAGCAATCATACATTGTGACTATGAGTGAGGCATCTGACATATTATACACTATGGGGTGTCATTAACAATATTAACAGCCTTCTTCAAAGGATCAGGTGTTTCCTTTGCTTTCTGAGCTCTTTGATTTGTATTGCTATGTGGGAGGATGGGTTTACCATTATGCCAATTGGTATTATATGTCATATCATGTAGTGATGTTCTTCTTTCTTGCCTTTGGTAAACCTATCTGTCAGGACTTATCCCCTTTTCATTTTTAGCAAGTCTATAGCTTAGGTCCTTGACAATAGTTGTAAATTTATCTAATTTATCCTCAGAAGTAGATGCATTGCCTTGAACACCTTGAGATTTAGTATTTGGATTTTGTAGAATTTTTACATCATCTCTTCTGTTTGTCTTACCAGACGCTTTTCTATTATTTTCAATATTAGTTGCAATCTTGAAAGCATCTCTGAGGTTGTGAGGACCTTTATCCCTTAACCCATAAGCTGTTTTGGCATCAAAAGCATTTATGTACAACACTATGCACATAGGTTCATTGGGCCTTAGGTGATGTGGCAATTTTCTCAACACCTTAGTGAATCTAGCATTAAAGTCAGCAACCTATTCATTTGATCCTTTGGTAATGCCAGTGAACTCATTTATGAAAAAACTAGGATCAATTTTGTCACCATATTGTTCTTTGAATATTCTTCTGAAATCATCCCAAGATGAGATACTCTTGTTAGGCAGACCCTTGTACCATTCTCTGGCCTCATCAACTAAGGATTGCATAAACAATTTCATAAATACATCTTCATGCTCAACCTCAAATTGTCCATGATATTCTGAAAAGCCTTTAAATGGTCCTCTCCTAACACAATATTGTTTCCTAAAAATTTAGGCACTTGCGGCCTCACATGTTTGTCAATAGGGTTAGGATAACCAGGAATGCCATAAAAAACTAACTACCTGAATCTGTCTAGCTACATAGGCTGTCTACCAAATTGATTAGCATTAGCATTTCTGTTTGCATTCTGATTTCTTACATTATTTAATGGTACTCTAGCATTATTTGCATTTTGTCTTTGATCATTATGCTAATCCTGAACTTTATTTCTGTGCTGATTTCTCTGCATATTTGCATTTTCAAGGGTGGGAACTGAATCATTCTGAGCAGTTCTTAGAGCTTGCACTTTCTGTCTCATGTCATCTCTAATTTTCATAGCTTGTAAATATTCTAATTTTGCTTTTAGGCTCTTAATTTCTTCAGCTAATTCCTCCTCTCTAGGCATAGAAGAGGATGGTTTCATTATATTTTGATCATCATCATCATTCCTTGGGAATTCAGCTTCTTTAAATCTATTAGGGGAATCATGGAAGGGTTGTTCTTGAAACACCTTCGATCTCATTCTCAATCCACCACTCTGTTGTCTTTCATATACATTCTGGATTTCAGCCTCAGTGTTTGAAAAATAAGGTATTGTTCGCTCTGAAGATCCAAGATTGTCCTGAATATTATCATTACTTCTGGGAGAACCCTCCTGACTGGTTTGAACATCCCCCTTTTTCCTATACATCATTTTTCTGGGTAATTCTTCAGACAGAGAATTATGTAGGGATCTTGTCCCTTACATACAAATTTTGACTTTACCAGTTGGGAGATTGGTTCGGAGTCACCACCTATAACTAGGAATTGATTACTTTTAGACTAGGGTTCCTACACAAATTCCCCAGTAGAGTCACCAAATCTGTTGGTGACTCGGATGGAAACACATATAGTATTCTTCTTCATTAACTCCCCAGTAGAGTCGCCAAATCTATTAGTTTTTTTTTTCCCAGACTAGATGCTTATTCCCAGTAATCCCTACAAGGTAGCCACCATTGATCAATAGGATTCCCGGACTAGGGGCCAACAGTACAGGAGATAGACTCTATAAATATCTCTTCTTATTTAGGCTCTGCAGAACCAAGGGGGTATTCCCTACTCAACATCCATGAAATACAACTGTGAAATGACCGGGATGTTGAAACAAAGCAAATAAATCCTCCTTTATGTAGACCAAAACTGTGGAATAAGTGCAAAGGGGCTAGCTTTCAGCCTATATTCAATTGTAGACAGAGGATTTTGGTCCTAAAACTACTTCTAATGTCCTAAAGGTTTGTATATGAAGTTAGAGTTTGATTTTATGTTTGGATGCAAAACTGAGACTTTGGGTGGCAACCAAAATACAAGACTAGATCGGCGTCTATCCAGGGCTCGGAGTCAATAGACATATATATGTGAGTGTTTATCACAAACTTAAAACAACAATCAGATTTCAAGGGGATTATGCAATGTCTGCCTTACAGACAATACCCAAGATAAAGTATTTAGTTATTTCTGCTTACAAACATCCTAACTGCAATGTATTCTTCTACATACTTAACCCAAAACATTTAATCTACTCCTTGAGCAGAAGTAAAAGACTAAGCATTCAATATAGTAAACCCATATTCTAGAATCACTAATACCCCTTAGATATTCAGATTCAGGAGAAGAACATATTCAATTTGGAGAAAAATAACAAAATACATGCTATAAAGCATTACTCATTTAAATTAACATGAAACTGATGAATTTTGTATATAAGACATTCAACATACAACTCATAAACTCCGAAAAATACCCAGAACAGAGCCACCAATGAGATTGTATCTGATTACAACACCAAAAGGTTGTCCAGTTTTCAACAACCAATGAATGACACAGTTTGCCCCTGATATAGCCAAATGGTACATCTAGTAAATTAATTACATCGCAAGTCAAAAATCCTGCCAGATACAACGCATCTTCGGATTGGCACCCAAAATATTGAAGGCAGCCCAGGAAAATAGAGGAGAGGGCAGGTGAGCTCAGGATATGCACCGCCGTTCAAAGATCTTCATCATAAATCTAGTAGTTGGCCGTTCAACCATCGGCCCATACCTCTGTATGTTGCCATTAATTGCTCAACTACACGTAGCTCCCCTTGGAAATCGTAGCAGCGTAACCATGGAGTTTTCCCACCCCAAAAATTTATTGCAAACACAAGGAAAATCCATCGCTGAAGGTTTAAAACCTAACCCTTGATCTACATCCCATCACTAAGATAAATAGCTCAAAACACCATTGAAAAGTTGCGAACCAATAATACCATGCCACGTCAGCACCTCATGCATCTATCGCTGACTTTTCACCTTGTCCATTTTGCCATTTCACCCTTGTATATGCAAGAACGGGTGCATATACAATTGGTACTGTTCGCCTTTCAAAATCCCTTGTATATGCAAAATACATATACATATAACTATTCATGATACAAAGTGGACCCCAAGCTATTATAGAGCAAATTAGAATTTTCAATCGGGTTCAGCATGTATTCTTCTCGTTTGTATATCCACAATATACAACACACACACACATACAAGCCATGGACTTCAAATCATCATGCAATAGAATGTACTTCCTGTTGAAGTCTGACTTGTATCCTTTTCAATGCTCATCGACTTGTATATCGGCATGTACAAGCGCCTTATACATCCCACGGACCTCAAATATTTATTCACTGCATTTGATACCTTCTCTGCATCCAGGTTGTATATCTTCTTTTGCATATTGCCTTGTATATGTAAACATACAAGCAAATGCACATACAACTAGTGGGCCCCACTCCTGACGTTGACCGCCGCTGACCTATTTGCATACCTTACCTTGTACATTTGATTGTATATAAGGAATATACAATCCCAAACATACAAAGCGGATCTCAAAACATTTCAAAATGCTACCAAATCCTTTGGTTGCGTCCACCTTGTATATCCCGCTTGTATGTCAATCTTTGTATATGCAAACACCTTTGCATCATCCTTTTGTATGCTGAATATACAAACTCATTTGTATATACCTACGGGCCCTACCACATGTATCTCGGCCACACTGTAGCAAATGTATGTTGGCCCTTGTATATTTTTTCTTTGTATCCTTCTAATGCATGCAGCCAATGTATATCTAGACATACAACAAAACACATACAAGCAAACCCGATATACAACGGTGGTATATCCCTGGAATCTACAATAGATTCCCCCAATGTACATGCATCCTTTTGAGCCCGGTATGCATTTGGAAATGCATACAATTACAGAATATTCCTAGGAATCTGTGAAAGATTCCCTCTTTGTATATTCAACCCGATATGCATCTAAAATGCATATAACTCAATTCTTTATCATTTTTTGGAGGCTGATAGAGATTTCACAAGCCTGCCAACACACAATTTGCACTTGCACATACAAAACTTAACATTTTTCTCAAGTGCAACAGGAAAAAGCAGTGGAGCATTGCGGGGGGCGGGTCAACCTTCGAACACTAAAGCATGATGATGAAACTTAACAACCAGGAACCCACCATAGAAGGCCAATATCGAAATAGACAGAACAATGCAAGACCCCGTGACTCAAAAAATTCAGGGCTTGAAAGAGAAAACTTGTAAACACTCAAGATTAAAACCCTAAACATAAATGATTACCAACACCTACAATAGCTTGTTCATCACCAGTTGCCTCTGCATCTGAGGATAAAGATTTTGCAATCATATCCCACTTCAAACCATCAATGAAATCAAGGAATCTGAATGCCTACTGCATGTTCATTATATTGAACTCCTCCCATATTGAATCCAAACTATCATCATAATATGTGAATAACATGTCAATATAGGCAGGTAAGTTAGGTCTAAAGGCCCCTAGGATTTTTGTCAAGGAAAGTGTAAACCTATGACTAAACTCCATGCTAGACTCTCCCTCCTGTCATCTGATATCTTCTAGTTTCCAAACAAGAAATGCAAGGTCTAAACCATTTGCAAACTCCCCAAATGTAACCACTAGATGATTCCAGGAAACAAAGTGGTGGTTAGAAAAAATAACCAACCACTTCCGTGCTAGTCCACACAGAAATCTACCAAAAAATCTCATCCACATATCCTCATCTTCAAATCAAAATTTGTCCATGAAGTCCAAAAATGCAAGAACATGTGCCTTCCCATCATAAACATCACACCTATAAAATAATGGCATTTGATAATACAATTTCATGGGCATGTACTACATTTCATAATCAACCCATGAGAAGTCTAGTTATTTGTATCTATTTTCATTTATGATAGGAGGAGGGTGAGGAAAAGAGCAACTAGGAACAACAAGAAGGGGGTTGGATTGCAGCCTGGACTAACATAGCCTGATTTGGCTTTCTAATTCTTTTTCTTATTGCTACAACAACTCTAACAACTATTTGGTTTTATCATTTTCACATTACTCCATTGGTAGGTCTCTTTGGTTTTGCATGGGTGCATATAATTTTTTGGTTTGTATAACATGCATGGCCATGACCGTAATATGCATTACAAGGATGGTCATTCGAATCCACTCCAATATAGTTTCTAGGGTCTAATATATATGAAGACTCAAATGACAAAACATTCCTAGGGTATCCATGTTCATAGCAATTGGCCATGACTAAAACATCCTACAATGTAGGAAAGAAAACTAAGGCATAGAAATTTGTTCCTTCAACATGACAGGAACAACAAAATTTAAAGGTTAGGAAGAAAACCATGTACCTTTAATTACAAACTACTGCTGCATATTGAGATGGATCATTCAAATCACCAATAGAAACAAAGGTACAATAGTAACAAACTTATGTTCTTTAACAAAAGAGTCACCACCTCTTCCAAAGAGGAATTCCTTGAAGTGTGACTAATCTTCAAGGCTACAAAACTAATTTTTGGTTTCTCTCACCAGCGGAGTCCATACATCTTTCTAACATAGCACTTTACTCTTCCCCAAAAATGACACCAAAATATTGGTTCCCAAAATGACTGCAACACAAAACTCTAAAACATTTCTAAATCACCTAGGCCAAGGATTGTCATCAAGGTGATAGAAAGAGGTTTATCAACAAGTTATGGGCAATTTTTTCCAACTATATGAGTAGGTAGACTCCTCTACTCTTTGAGCTCAACTTAAACTCTAGAGAGATATTCCAAGGGGTATACCTAAGTAGGTATTAACATCAAAACCATATGAACAACTAAAAATAACTAAACAACCAAACCCAACTCATCATCTTGACCCCAAAAGTTGTCACTGAGTAAATAATGACTGATTGTCATAAAACCCCTATGTAGCTAGTTCAACTATGTGAATGTACATGCATAGAAATAGTGGTTTTTCCCCTAAACTGTAGGTGAATGATTTGTTTGATTTAAACTAGTGATTGATCCCTCTCCAATATGGATCGATGCCTACTCCATTGGGCAACTAAGTCATAACACTAAAAAGGAAGGAAATGGATTGAACCAGTATCAATAGAAGACTAAAATATATTCACATATATATCTTAGATAACATTTCATACATTGGACATACTTAATTATCTAGAACCAAACTACAATGGCCCATTTGCAACAAAGAGATGACCCAACACAAAACATGCATTGGCTTGAATGTTGTCGCATATTATCAAATCTCTATTACAATCACACCAACAAATGTTGTAAAGGAAAAAATACAAATGTATGACTATGTATTCCCTTGAACCAATACAAATAGCCATGGAGACATACCACTGCATAAAATATGCATTACAATTCATTTCTATACTGCATCAAACACATTCCCCATTTAATACCTTGACTGGCTTGATCTGAACCCCTAAAATTATCATGAGGCATTGTAGACTAGACAATTGGCTTAGCGACTAACCCTTAAAAATAGCTTTTAATCATGTATATATAATTGTTACTTCATGTGTAGCTTTTGGGCATTGATACTGCGTTAACACGCCAGGTTGGTGCTGCATTAAAATCAAGCCCACGACCTTAGTCAAAAAAGTAGTAGATTTCTATGTGTCGATGCCCTGCATACTACTGATGTCTGTGGAAGGAGCCTACAAAAAATATTAACTACTAAAACACAACACCTTCTTCATTAAATTAAGTACTTGTGCAATGAAAACATGTACAGTTTTAGCAACTAGTTTGACATATGCAATTTTGTAGTCATGGTGGCCAAGGAGAATAAAGGTGCTTAAAAATAAGAACCCACCCAAAGTGTATGTAAATCTTTTACAACACTTTAAAATATTTTAAACTCTCTTTTAACATATTTTAAACCTTTTACATTTTACAAATTCATGTTTTACATTTGATTTCTCATTCTAATTTTGCCTTATTGACAAAATTCTTCTAGCTCAAACTCACCTCCTTTGTACTTTTGGGACCTTCATCAGCAAATCTCTCCCTCTTCGAACCACTTGTCTTTTTCTCCTCATTTCCTCCTTTTGTCAGTGAAATTTGACTTTCGTGAACTACTTTCTCTTTGCTCCTTATTTGCCTTATCAGCAAATCTCACCTTTCACAAACTTTATCTTTGGCACTTCTTTCTTTTCCTCTATCTCCTCTTATGGTCATTTGTTACCTATGTTGAACCAAAGAGGAAGCCCCACTTTGTCTTTTCTTTATTGGTGATTTTACAAAATCTCCAACTGCTTGGCAAATTTCAATTCCCTCCAGTTTGTTGATGAAGCTCTATTTTTCCTTTTTTGCCTTAGTCAATTTTTTTCTTCCCCTTTTCTATTTGCCTTATC
The DNA here is from genome assembly GCA_027924645.1 of Cunninghamia lanceolata. Taxonomy (NCBI): domain Eukaryota; kingdom Viridiplantae; phylum Streptophyta; class Pinopsida; order Cupressales; family Cupressaceae; genus Cunninghamia; species Cunninghamia lanceolata. The sequence continues at coordinate 14,760,565 of BSBN01000892.1, forward strand.
TACAAATCTACATATTGGTGAACCATCCTTCTCCTTGTATTTTTACCTTTTTACTTTATCAACCTTGTGTCCCATTGACAAACTATTGGTCGGTGAAACCAAGAGTTCACAAACTACCTTTCTTTACTGACTTATCACTTTGGCTTCCTTTTCTCCTTTTCAGTGAATCTTACATTTCTTGAACTAGCCTAAGCCTTTGATTTTTTCTTTGTTTCACTTTTTACCTTCTATTAGCAAATTTTCCTTTTGCATACCCTTGCTTGGCACTGCTTTCTCTTCTCTATCAACCCTTATTTGTATTATTGGCAAGTCTTTTATTTTATGAACTAACCGACTCATCCTTTCTTTTTCCCTTTCCATCTTCTTTCTCCTTTATTGGTGATTTTATCTTTTTCTGAACCATGGAGAAAACTCACCATTTTCTCTTCGCCTTATCAGCCAATCACCTTATCAGTAAACTTAAAAAACACTCAAACTAGTAGTGAGCTAGGGTTTTCACTAGTTTTCTAATAAAGCATTATTTGTCCTTTGCCTTAGTCATTTTAGGCTTTATCAACAGTTTTTCCTTTTTTCAAACCAAGCTCTTTATCTTCATTCACCTTTTTTTAATCTTTTTTCCCTTATCTTCTTCATACATCAGCAATTTATGTTCATCACGAACTTGTTATTTCCCATTTCCTTTTCGCTATTCACCTTATTGGCGAATCTAGCCCTCCGCAAACCTTGGAATAATCTACCCTTGCCTTGTCGCTATTCACCTTTTCGCATTATCAGTGAATCAACAAAAAAGTGAACTCGCGAACTTCAGTCGGTGAGTTCGGCATTTCATGAACCTATTGATTCTCCAACAAAGCCACAAATCTTAACTTTTTTCTTTACTTTGTCCTTCACTACAGCCTTCTCCCAGTAGGCTTTAGTCAGTGAATCCTCCATCGAAAGAACTATCTATTGGCGAACTTGGAGGTTCACGAACCTCAAATTTTGCCGACAAAGAACTTGGCCCCCCTTTCTTAGAATTTTTTTTATTCTTCACTAGAGCTTCTATCTCCTTCACCACTGCTCAACGCCATCAGTGAAGTCATCGTTGGCAAAACATGCCATTGGTGAACCTTCAAGTTTGTGAACTAAAAACTTTGCGGACAAACGTGTTCCTTCTTTTCTTTCTATTCTCCTTGTGCTCTACCCTTTTACCTTTTCTTTATCTCTTTTTAGTTGATTGCCTTATCAGTGAACTAGTGAAATTTTAAACCTATGAACAAGGTTCGCTAGTTTGGGAATTTGTCAATTTGTCGAGAAAGGGCAGAAATGAACAATTGTTTTCTAAGGGAGAAAACACATTAACTTAGGGGAATTTTACTTAGATTTTTTTGATATAAAACCCCTTATAAAATATCTCAAATGGATCTAAATAGGGGATTTTGACTGCAAGGGGAAAAGTGGGGATTTTGATGGATTTTTCAGGGCAAAATAGTGCATTTTGGGAATTGGATTTTTTTGGGCACCAACATTGGCTCTGGCTGGGGATGTGTGACAAATTTTGTCATAGAGAGTATCTATAATATCTCTGGGTAGACCAAAACCAAAAAATGAATAGGGGGAACAACCAAAATATATTTACAAACAAACATCTGTGTGCTTAGCTTCCATTTGCATAAGACACAAACATTCAGGGGGGAAAGAATATATATGCCCTGATTAGCTCCCCTTAACCGTATGCCATATCTTAATCAATAATGAATTCTTCTGCACTAGGTAGAAGCACAAACTCTTCCTTCTTTTCATTATCTTGATCTGTCTTCTTCTTTCACATCTTTGCCATTTCCTTCTTTTGCTAAGTCACAATTTTCTCTATCTTCTTGTGTTGAATAGGTGGTTTCATGTAACCATTCTTCTAGAATCTTGGTTTGTGCCCAAATTTTTTGCAATTGTATCAAACAATCCTGTATTCTGAATTCATATCGTTTCTCCTTACTTTAGTTCTACATTCAATAGCCTTATGACCAAACTTATTGCATGCATAACAATAGCCATAGAAAGAATGAGAGATCACAACATCATATTTTGTAGGCATAATTGAGTTCTTCCTCATGTTATCATTTTGTCTAGCCTTATATGCCCAAATTTATTGCAATAATAATAGTAACCATAGAAGGATTGAAAGAACCTGGGATTAGCAGCTTGTCTAGGATGTAATCTCTTGAGATCTTTCTTTTGATTGCTAACCTATATGAAGTTATCATCATCCAACTCCTGCTCCTCATCTTCAGTCACCTCAAAGTCTTTAGTGGTAGGATCTTCCCTTTTCATTTCAAACATGCCTTTAGGTATATCTATTTTAGGACTCTAAGATTTCTCAATTCTAATTTACCACCATTATCCTTTGGAGGTCTTTGACTATTGATTATCTCATCAAGAATATTGGTGCTTTTCTTTAGTTTTCGACCTTTGTTTATCAAATCCTCTACTTTCTCTAATTCTTTCTTTAGAGAGACAATGTCTTCTTTAACTGATTTATCATTCAGCTTATCATTTAGACAATCTACAACCTTCTTACCTTCTTCAAATTAATCTTTCAACTTAGAAATTGATTCCTCTGATTTTATGATCTTGATCTTATATTCTTCATTTTTCACTTCTTGCTACATCTGGATCTTCTAGGGCAAAAATAAGTTCTCCTTCAAAATCAACAACACAATCTTCTACATTATATACTGTCATATAGATTCATCAACTTCCATAGGATTCTTTCTAATTAACATTACTTTTCTTCCCATGTGTTACACACCGAGATCTACCTCAACTGTTTGGCTACATTCAAGGAAGTTAGCTCTCATACCAATTGTTGAACACACAAAAGTACTAAGATGGGGGTGAATCAATACTTATTTAAATTCTTTTCTTTCAACAACATTCAAACTATCTTAAGCATTTAAAACATGAAAGACACATAAACACAGAAGCACACATCAATAATGTAGAGAAAAACTAATGCGTTGTAGACTTAAACAAAATTCAGGGGTAAACCTATCTGAATAGTCCACTCTATCATTGCATTCCTACATTGAATTATCGACCAAGCAGCATAAGCTTATTGATGATGCCCACACTATATATGCCTTTGAGACTCATTTCTATCCTAAACTAACTCATACAGACTTATTCTAATTAACCTAGTTTACTAAAGTTCACAAAAAATGTAAGAATAACAAAAACAGTTAAAAATCCAGTTGCTGCGGGTACCTTCAGCATAAGCTAAAGATAACTATATTGAACAGAGAATTACAGAATGAACTCAAAATACTCAGAATGATAAAAGAACTAACACTAACCTCTAGAGGACTTAAAATATGCACTTGTTCATGAATCACAACTACTGGAAATAGAAATCAAGATATTTGACTTGTCTCACGATGCAATTGATGAAATAACAGAAAAATAGTTTTAACTAGGAATGCATAAATAAATAAGGAAATATATGAAGTGAGGGTTAGTACCTTGAGTGGCCAGCTCAAGGAACTATCTCACCTAATCTGGAAACCAAATCTACTTCAAATTCTCATGCATTCTCATAATATCGAATTGTATTCAACTCATATCAGAAATAGAAACTTCTCAGATTTTATTCAAATCAAAACATGTCTGGATAATTGATAATTCAAAAACAGAGTAATGGCTAAGTAACTGGAAAGTGGATGCAACTAACTTAGCAACGAAGTCATGCCTCTAACTTATACCAAATTGAAAGAGTTCTATACAACCAGTAACTAATCCTCAATCAATTCAACCCTAGATACTAGGATGCAAGTTGCATGATTGATTTATTAATGTAACTGATCAAAAGAAGAAAAGTCATGTTCAAACAAGAACTCCCATGAAATAGTTTGTATGAAAAACTACTCATAGATTGTGTTTAGAACAAGTCTTCCTTTTTGCATTTATTCCAATCCATGATGATACAGATTCATCCTCCATCTATCTTCACTCTTGGCATTTAAACTACACTTCTCTTAATTCCCCTGTCCTGCAACTCATTGCAATTGCTCTTTCCTTGATGCCACATCCTTGCTGCACAGGATTAATTATCCAACATATGCACACAAAATAACTCTCATATTTAAACCATAGGACTCTAGTTATATTACATGCATACTTGTAATTTAAATCATTCACTTGATAATATAACCACCATATTCCATATTATCAACATAAGTTTAAAGTCTTTGAAAAGTATATAAGAAACAACATATGATAATAGTATTGTTTGTAAAGTATCTATAGGGTCATATGAAAAGGTCTTAAAACATATAAAATCAGCATAAAATGAAGTCAATAATTCAACCCATCATCTCCCCCCAACTACTCTTTTGCTTGCCCTCAAGCAAAATCAAGGAACTAAACATCTAGGGGAGGAGATTATAATGCAGAGTTATTTTTTTAAGGTCCATGACTACCCTAACTCCTTGTCCCTGTTTGAGATAAAAACCATTGTAACAGGTAAGCCTATTCATCCTAACCAATTATGTTTTCTTTCATTTTTCTCTTTTCTCCTGTCCAGTACGGTACTGGGTAAAGGAGAATAGGAGAGTGAAATGTCAGTGGCAGACATGCTACTCCTGTTCTCTCTGAAATCCTGATATACCTGTGTAGCCTCTCAAACATGTTCATGAAATTGTAGGAGTGGGGCTCTTGCTGATGTAGAGGCAAATTGGATGGGAATGGATAGACAAACTAGACAAGGTTCTCCTTCACTTGCAAGCCCAAAAACAAAGATCTTTACACAAAAGTGGGAACAACAGTTAAGGGCTTTGAATTATTCATGGAAATGGTGTTTAGACATGTACTGGAAGCCATCCCATCCATTGGCAAAGGTGGATCAAACTTCAAACTAGTACTTCCTTCACAAACCCCCCAAAATGGCTTGTAGCCCTCCAAAATGACAATAGTCCTAATAAATTTTGACTCAGACCTCCAAACCTAGATCTTAGATAATCAGTAGATACCTGTTATGGCCCTCTATCACATATCCCAAACTTAGCATAGGTTGTTTTGCATGGAATATCTCAACCAATAACCCCTGTCGGTGACCTAAAGCCCCAATTAGGCCAAAATTACAAAGAGTACCTTCAAATGCAAGCCCAGAACTCAACCCAGGGTTTGAACACTTAGGATACATGCTAAACCAAAGGATTTTGTGGGTTTTAGGCTTCTACTCTCTGTTGTTCTCAAAAATGTATCTTTGGTTCCTTCAATGTGCCTTGAAACATCACCTAACACATGGTTTTGTTAGGTTTCTTCAAGTAAAACTTCTTCTCCTTAGATATCCTACCAATATAGACCTATTACATCTCATTCCACTTATCAAAGTAGTTCTACATCAGTCGAATGATAGGAAATACTTAAATCATAGTCACAACCCTAGATGAGGGTTTCACAGACCAATTTTAGAAAAAACCTTGTATCTTCCTACCATAGACATTTCAGAGCACAAAAATGAATTGAAATGAAATATAACTCCATTCTCTAACTGATCAAACCATGAAAAAGTGGAAACAGCCTTGTACCTTTGTACAGTATGGACTGTAGCTGGGTGGAAATTTAGAAAATACGGTTTTAGGACAGGTTTTAGAAAAACATTCACTGAATGTACAAATCTCAACCAAATATCACAAAATCAATCTTGAATGAAAGGTATGACACAAATATTTCCAAAAATTCCATCCTCACCTTCTAATTCATCCGTATATGAAAGTTATGGACGTTATAGCAGCAAAAATGCAGAAAATTCTAGAAAATAACAAAAGAATAGCAGAGAATGGCATTTTTATTGCTTGAAACTTCTCCTCTTCATACAATCAACATTGTAGGGATTTTAAAAAGCCTTCCCAAATCAGCTTTTGATGGTTAGAAATTAGTTTAGGTTGATGTAACTATTTCAACCATCAAATTCCCTTTTGCAACTACTTTTGTGTTTAGGACAACAATTGTCTTGTTTTAACATTGAAACTAATTACAAGTTTCCAACATAATGCATCAATGGTTTATGACTTGTCAACACCCTTGAAAAAGTAATTAAACCTTGACATACCTTCCTAACAATTTTACATGCCTTTACAAGGCTTACATCATAAAATTTATGACTATCCCTATATGCCTCAACAAAGGCTTACATAAATGACTTATTGCAAATTGCCTATTACACCTTAAAACTACTCGATCATACCATGACAACAATAGATATTTGGACATAGTCCTTATAACATGGATGGTCTTCTAGGACCTTATTGGAATTAACAAGACAAAAATGAACATCAAACCAAATCATGAAGTTGAATGCCTCATGGAGGCCACCTTGTGTTAGGTGCTCCTGCACCATACACCCCACCTAGAAAAGAACTCATGCCACATGAGTTTATCCTTTGTCTTGCTCCACCTTTATCCTTTGCTGCCTCATGTCTTCCCCATGATCTTTGGACTACAACTTGCTTCCATGGAATCAAAAACTCATGCCTAGCATTGTAGGCTCTACTCACACCTTGCCATGAGTGAATGCTTGCAACCAAACCTATATTTTGTTTCCCATTCATCCTTACTGTTATCTCTGCCTAAACACTTGCATTCAAAACCTTGTTTGATGCTTCTTGTATTGCTGCTATGGTAGAATATGTTTGCCTTTCAACTCTTGTTGGCTCTAGAGGACAACCAATGGTCCCTACTATGATAGCATCTCCTTCTTTCCAACCACCCTGTGGCTGCTTGCAGACTTTCTCTTTGACCTTCTTCTAATCCATCTCAGACATCACCATCTAATCTCCATCATTCAAAACTAAAACCACCTTCAAACTTTGATCTTTGGCAACCCCACTTCTTGAGTTATCCTAAACTTCCCTTGTCTCTTGTTCATTGATCTTCACAAACTCTTTCTTACCCACCAAGATGACCTTGGCTACCTTCTTTGCTTCAGCATCCTCCTATAATGGTGTCATCACAAAAGTCCTCCCATCCTTCATGATGGTGTATGTGTTAGCACATCCATCATATAATGATTGCCTATCAAATTGCCATGGCCTACCTAAAAGTAGGTGACAACATTCCATGGGCAAAATGTCACATAAAATCCTATCCTTATATTCTCCAATTTCAAAATCAACATATGCTTGTTCATCTACCAAAAGTGATTGACTATCACATACCTAAGATGATTTGTAAGGAGTTTGATGAGGAATCCTTTCTATGTTCAATTTATCCACCGTTTCCCTAGACACCATATTATCTATTGAACCAGAATCTATTACTACCTTGCATACTTTACCTTTGCTTTTGGAATTGGTCCTAAAAAGTGATCTCCTTTGTATCATCTCCTTGTCCTTGTATGTCTTCAAGAGTGTTCTCCTTAGCATCAATGCTTCTCCATCTTGAACTAGGGATGCACTCCCAATTGGAGAGTTAACACTTTCATCTACCTCCACTTCTTTCACATATTGAACGCTCTGTTCATTCCTCCTTTCACTATCACTGGATGTAGAACTTTGTTTCATTGGACACTTGTATGCTGTATGACCAATCTCATTGCAATGATAACATCTCCCAGTGAAAACATTAGAACCTCTACCTCCACCTCTTATGCCTCTAAATCCCCCTCTAACATCATAAACTTGTCCCTTACCTCTGCTTGTGTCTCCTTGGTCTTCTTGGGACTGATTTTTGTCTTCAAAATTGTCCCTACCTCTGAAATTTCTGCCACCTCTTCCTCTACCATGTTGCTCACCTTTCCTCTTCAACTTCTCTTCAGCCGTTAATGCTACTTGTAAGCATTTCTCCATGGTTTCAAGGGTTAATAAACTTATCTCATCTTGAATATTGAACCTCAAACCATTTAGATACCTTTCCATCTTGGTTTTTTCCTCCTCCATGTACCCACAACAAAGAGTGTATTTGTGAAACTCTTCGGTGTAAGTAGCCACATCCAAATCTCTTTGCTTGAGATTTTACATCTTCTTGTAGATCTGCACCTCATAGTCTGATGGAAAGAATTGCAACTTGATCCTCTCCAACATTCTGCTCCATGAAGAGATCATACTCTTCCCATTCTTTACCCTCTCACCTTGGGTGTAATTCCACCATGTAAGGGCAGCACCTTTGAGTTTAGTTTTTGCAAACTTAACCCTCTTACTTTCAGGAACTTCTTTGTATTCAAAGTAGTTGTTTAGAGCCTCAATCCACTCCATGACTTCATCAGCATTCATCTTCCCACTAAACATAGGAATCTCCATCCGAGCCTCCGAAGAGTCCTTGCCAATTGCCTTGATGGCTTCAAGGAAATGCCTTTGATCAGCCGGCACCTCTACCTCTTCTTGCTCTTCTTCTTCTTCCTCTTTCTCTTACTCCTCATCTAAACCTTCATCTATCCTCTTCCCTATCCTTAATGCCTTCAACTCTTCTTGGAGTGCTTCCTTGACTCCACTTTTGATCTTCTCTTCCATCTCCTTGAACGTCTTGACCACTTTGGTGGTCATCCCCTTTGGAGGCATATTGCTAGCCTCTCCTTCATTCTCCTCTGATAACATATACTAGGCCAACAACAAAACCTTTTATGGCTCTGATACCACTATGATGTAGAGGCAAATTGGATGGGAAAGGATAGACAAACTAGACAAGGTTCTCCTTCACCTACAAGCCCAAAAATAAAGATATTTACACAAAAGTGGGAACAGAAGTTAAGGGCTTTGAATTATTCATGGAAATGGTGTTTATACATCTACTAGAACCCATCCCATCCATTGGCAAAGGTGGATCAAACTTCTAACTAGTACTTCCTTCACAAACCCGCAAAATGGCTTGTAGCCCTCCAAAATGACAACATTCTTAATAACTTTGGACTCAGACCTCGAAACCTAGATCTTAGACAATCCATAGATACCCATTATGGCCCTCTATCACATATCCCAAACTTAGCATAGGTTGTTGTGGAGGGAATATCTCAACCAATAACCCTTGTTGGTGACCTAAAGCCCCAATTAGGCCAAAATTACAAAGAGAGTACCTTCAAATGCAAGCCTAGAACTCAACCTAGGGTTTGAACACTTAGGATGCATGCTAAAACAAAGTATATTGTGTGTTTTAGGCATCTACTCTCTGCTATTCCCAAAAATGCATCTTTGGTTCCTTCAATGTGCCTTGAAACATCACCTAACACATGGTTTTGTTAGGTTTCTTCAAGCAAAACTTCTTCTCCTCAGATCTCCTGCCAAAACCTCATCATATCCTACTAATACAGACCTATTACATCCCATTCCACTTATCAAATAAGTTCTACATCAGTGGAATGGTAGGAAATACTTAAATCACAATCACAACCCTAGATGAGGGTTTCACAGACCAATTTTAGAAAAAACCTTGTATCTTCCTACCACAGAAATTTCAAAGCACCAAACTGAATTCAAATGAAAGATAACTCCATACTCTAACTGATCAAACCATGAAAAAGTGGAAACAACCTTGTACCTTTGTACAGTACAGACTGTAGCAGGGTGGAAATTCAGAAAATAGGGTTTCAGGACAGGTTTTAGAAAAATGTTCACCGAATGCACATCTCAACAAAATGTCAAAGAATTAGTCTTTAATGAAAGGTAAGACATGGAGAATTTCAAAATTTTCACCTTCACCTTCTAATTCATCCGTATACAAAATTTATGGACGTTATAGTAGCAAAAATGAAGAAACTTCTGGAAAATAACAAAAATACAACAAAGAATGGCATTTTTATTGCTTAAAACTTGTCCTCTTCATACAATAAACATTGTAGGGGTTTTGAAAAGCACTCCCCAATCACCTTTTGATGGTTATAAAGTATTTTAGGTTGATGGAACTATTTCAACCATCGAATTCGCTTTTGCAACTACTTCTGTGTTTAGGACAACAATTGTCCTGTTTTAACATTGAAACTAATTACAAGTTTCCAACATAATGCATCAATGGTTTATGACTTGTCAACACCCTTGACAAAGTCATTAAACCTTTGACATACCTTCCTAACAATTTGAAATGCCTTTACAAGGCTTACATCATGAAATAAATGACTGTCCCTATATGCCTCAACAAAGGCTTACATAAATGACTTATTGCAAACTGCCTATTACACGTTAAAACTACTCCATCATACCATGACAACAATAGATATTTGGACATAGTCCTTATTACATGGATGGTCTTCTAGGACCTTATTCGAATTAACAAGACAAAAATGAACATCAAACCAAATCATGAATTTTAATGCCTCATGGAGGCCACCTTGTGTTAGGTGCTCTTGCACCACTTTCCTCTATAATTCCAGAGTTAGACTATCGCATTTTTTTTTATACATACCTCTTGCAATTATGAATGATAGATATTGTCAACAATTGTATCCTTCTATAATCCTTGAGTCTTGAATCCATAATTACCTTATCTAGACCCTTATGAGAGAGGAGTGTTAACCATTGGGTCAAGATCACATCAGGATTTGAGGCTTCTTGCCTAATCTACAATGGCACCTTCTTTTGCTATTCCTCATATTTATCCATTAGCTCCCCTCTAAGCTGCTCATTTCTGAGGGAAGACATCAGTGATCTGACTTGAAGATCACAAACATAGATCAAGGGGTTCCAATCTACATCTTCTTCCATCAAATAATTGTGCAAATAATATTAACACAATTGATCTTGTTCTTCCAAAGTGACTTCTTGAAATAACTGAAAAAATTCATGCCTTGAATAGATAGAAATATACTGATCATTGATGAATCTATTGAATTGAAAACTAAAAAACTTTTCTTTGAGAAATAATGCATAAACTCTTGGTGGAAGTCTGCATTCAATGATTTTAATTGCTCTATTAATCACCTCTGCCAACTTCCCTTCCAACCTTTTGATTACCAAATCCTTTTCCTCAACTAATGCATTAAGACTTTGTTTCTCTTTTTCCTAGTTCTCCTCTTCCTACTTGGTTTCATGAGTCAGCTTCATTAATTCAAAGCCTAGAGATAGAGTGGTATGGTACCATGGGGTTTTTGTCATAGGGGGTTGGAGAGTGATTACTTCATCCTTTTCAATTTTTGTTTTACTTTCAGCTAGTTGTACTAATAAATCCAAATTGGAACCATGGCCATAATTTTGAATCTTCTCTTCCAACTCTTCAATCCTTTTCTCTTTTTCTTTATCTTTCTCCTCATACCCCTTTACCTATTCTTCAGGCTGTCTTATCCTATCCAAAGCCTCTTGAAGTTCTTTTCTAATATTTTTGTCCTCCAATAATTCTTTTTCTTTTTCAAAATTTAGATTTTCATCATCACCTTTTCTAGGAATATCAAAAACTTCTTGAGTAGAATTATCAGGTATAAACTTCACCATTTTCTTTGCGGTAAACAAATCCTCTGACTCAGAATGAGAAGAAGAAACATACCTTCTTTTCCTGGCAGACATGTTGACATTATCACAGGCGTCAGTAGAGACATCCTCTGGAGGAATTTCTCCCCTGTCTGAATCTATATTGAGTGGAATTGGATCACTGTTCTGCTGACCTTTATCTTTTTCCTCTAATTTCTATTCCTCAACAACTTTTTCTTTAGCACTTTGCCTCTTTAGACTACCTAAGCATCTAGGAGTGGTAATCTCCTACTTATCTTCCTTTTTCCTCCTCTTCTTGTCCCTCTTCTTCCTTCTTTCCTTTGTATTTTCATCTTTCGTTGTGCTCTTGTGTTTCTTCACACCCTTCCTATTCTTCTTTTCTTTACCAGATGCTGAAGGAGTGTTTTTCTTGGCTTTAGGGGTGGATGATGAGGGTTCTTCTGCTGCTACAAGCCTAAATTCTTGAGGATTTTCATCTTATGGCTCTTCATGCTTAGTTTCATATGGAGGCTCATCTTCTGGTTTAGGTGCCTCTAATAGTGTTGAAATAGCCACACATTGCTTAAAAGCTTCCCACTCAACCTATGGGTACTGAATTCTCAAACTTATCTTTATTTGCAGGGCTATTAAACAATGGTGGGATAGAGTGGTGTCTAACTATTGTTTCTAGTACTCTGAAGATATTCTTTTCAACATAATATATAGAAAATTTAGGACATTGACCAGTTTTTCATGCCATAGATGATTGAGAAATTTTAAATGTACACTATATAACATGTTATATGGACCATCATAGGTAATATATCTGATAATGTATGAAGCACATTTCCCCCAAAAGAAGGGAAGAGATAATCACTTCATACCTTGTGTGGTGAAGTTGAGGTGTTCACCTCTCTCATAGAATTCCTCCCTCGCTGCAGCTGCATCAGCTCTAGCTAGGTATTCGGACCCTATGACCTGAGAAATAGTTGTTTCGGAAGCATCTATAGGCAATCCTTTCACCATTGCTTCATCATACTGTAATGTAAATGCAAATTCCTTTGCCATCTGATCATCATATTCAGTCAGTTTCAGAAAATAATCTAACCAATCCACTCTTGTAAAGAGTGTGAGAACCATTTCATCTTCTAGTATTTCTTTATGCATAGAGGGTTCTCTTCTAATTGCGTCCCCTCCCATGATTCCTGTAAATTGCAATTGCAATCTCTACAATGTCAATTTCTACTAAACAATATTGATATTTGCCGCTTCAACTCACCATCCTAGAAAGACAATTTTTTAAGCGTCAATTCACCATCCAAAAAGAACCACTTACAATTTATGCCTCTCCTTTTGTCTCCACTGCAAATTCCTTCAGGTAATAGGTTCACTTATTGGAAAATAGGGTAAGTTCTTGGTATAGGAAATTTTATCTAGTTTTTCTTGTAATGCAAAAGATGGTGAATGACAAAAATTGAAAACTAAACCCCTCCCCCCAACTTAATTTTGAAGTGAACTCACTTCACATGTCAGTTAATACAAAATGAGGAGTATTGATTAAATGGAATGGTGGATAATATTCTCACATGCACAAAATAAACTACAAGTAATCATGAATATTAAACTTATGTAATGCACATATGGAATGGAAAGAAATAATTAACACACCTTGGAATTTGTGAACATATACTGATGAGTCAAGTTTATATGCATGCAATGAATGGTAAGGTGACTAGTATAGCTGTAGAATTATGATGGGATGGCGCATAAAGAAAAATGAACAACTCATAAATGTGAGTTGACACATGCAACAATAGAGTAGAGTGATTTTGAAATGAATGCGGCATGTGGAATGGGTGATAAAAATTAGGTATTGTTCACCAAATTGTGGAGGAAGGCTGCATACAGGAGTGGCTACGAGTGCCACCAGCACAAGTCCTGACTGTGTAATTACAGATTCAATATATCATGTCCCAATAGAGTTAGGTCCCTACTATGTGAGTGGTAAATAGGTCCTAGTTGAAGTAACTATAGTAACCATGGATATTGTGTCGTGTGTGCATGTGATTTTAAAGCAAAGAAAATTATGTTTCAGCAATAGGGTTGAGTATTGCAACTCAACCTCCACATCACTGGATAGTGTTGATGGATCAACATTGGAAGGTGTATCATTTGGTGTCTCATCATCTTCATCAAGAGTGTCAGGAGTGCCATACTGAGTAGCTAAAGAAACAAGGAAGTCATCCTTTTGAAGGGGCTTTTTATACAATTTGACCCTGTGCCCATTTACTAATAGGGAAAACCAAACTTCATCAATAGTCTGCAATTAAACTGCACCATTAGGAAAGAAGTGTTTAATCTCATATGGGCCTAACCAATGAGACTGAAGCTTGCCCTTGAATTCCTTGTATCTTGAATCATAGTGGAGTGCCCACTCACCAGCAGTGAATTCTTTAGTCTTGATGTAGTTATCATGCCATTTGGCTCTTTTTTTCTTTATGACCTCTGTGTGATGGATGGCCTCCAATCGGATTTCATCCAAGGCATTCAAATGTTGTAGCTTGTCCCACTAAGCTATTTTCAGATCCATCCCTAGTTCCACTACTATCCTCAAGGTTTTGTGTTCAAATTCTATAGGTAGGATTGTTGTCTTGCCATAGACTAGTTCATAAGGTGTAAACCTTGTAGTTGTCTTCCGGGTAGTTTTGTATGCCCAAACAGCTTCTAGGGGCCTAGAAACCCAATCTCTTCTATGAAGCTGCACTGTCTTTATCAAAATGTTCTCTATTTCTCTATTTGTGACTTTCACCTGACCATTAGCCTGAGGATTGTAGGGAGTGGATTTCATATGTCTAATCTAATATTCTTCTACTAGTTTAGTGATCAAATCAAATGTAAATTGCGGTCCTTGATTAGTTACTATCTGCCTTGGCACACCATATCTAGTGAAGATGTCCTCATACAAGAATTTGGTCACATTGTCATCCCTAGCAAACTATAGGGCTCTAACATCAACCCATTTAGTTAAGTAATCAGTACATACCAGGATATATTCCTTATTGTTAGATGTAGGAGATATAGGTCCCACAAAATCCAGTCCCCACTTATCAAAAGGGGCAAATGAGATTTGTGGCTGCAAAGGCATCTCATCACTTGTTGTAGACCACCCCATTCTCTAACATCTATCACAGCTCCTAGTGTACCTGACATCATCTTTATGAAGTGTTGGCTAGTAATATCCTATTGTCAGTATTTTGAAGGTTGTCCTCTTGGCTGCAAAATGTCCCCCACAAGGGTCATCATGGTAGGTCTTCATTATATCAAACACTTCATCCTCTCTGATACATCTTCTATAATATTGTCTAGGCTAGTGTAAAATAGGAATCCAAAAATCCAAGAGTAAGAGAAATATTTGTGAACTAGCTACCTCTTCTCCCTCACAGAGAAGTATCATGGAATCTACCCCGTAACCAAATAATTGGTTATATTTGCATACCATGGAGTGTGTATAGTTAGAGAAAATAGATACTCATCAAGAAAAGAATCATCAACCACTCCTTCTGAACACTATGTAGGTAGTCTAGATAGAAAATTAGAAACTACATTGGCCTTGCCTGGTTTGTCAACAATTGTAATATCAAATTCATGTAACAACAATAACCATCTTACAATTCTTCCACCCACTATTGGTTTATTCATCAAATATCTAATGGTTACATGATCTATATGTATGAATACCTTGTAACCAGTTATGTAGTGCCTGAATTTGTTATATGCATAAACAACTACCAACATCTCTTTCTCCATCACAATGTAGTTTAACTCTGCTCCTTGCAGATTTTTACATACATAATATATGGCATACTCTTTGTTTCCTTCTTGTTGGCTTAGGACTGGCCCAATGGAAAAATATGATACATCTATATGGATGTGAAAAGGTGGTGTCTAATCTAGACCTCTAAGAATAGGGCCTTGTGTTAATGATGTTTTTATCTTTTCAAAAGAAATCTGACAATCTGGTGTCCATTCAAATTCACTGTCCTTAGTCAGCAGAGTAAATAGAGGTGCATCAATCTTCCTAAAATCCTAAATGAACCTCCTATAATATCTTGCATGTCCCAAGAAGCTCCTTATATCCTTCTATCTTTGTGGAATAGGCAAGGTAGATATGATCTCAATCTTCTTTGGATCAACTTGGATGCCTACACTTGAGATGAAATGTCTGAAGACTATTCCCTGTGTCATCATCGAAAAACACTTTTCATTACTCAAAGAGAGGTTGTGCTCTATGCATCTTTTCAACACTTTCTACGAATTGTGTAAGGCTTCATCATATGTGTCACCATATGTGGTGAATTCATCCATATAAATCTCCATGTTGTCATGGGTAAAATCAGAGAAAATACTGAGGATTGCTCTTTGAAATGTAGCTGGAAGACATAATATGCATATGTCCCCCAAGGGAAAGTAAACCTTGTATTATCCTAATCCTCTGGAGCAATCTTAATCTAGTTATACCCAATAAAGCCATCAAGAAAGGAAAAATATTTCTTGCCTACCAAAGAGTCAAGAACTTGGTCAATAAATGTCAATGGAAAGTGATCCATCTTGGTAGCAGTATTGAGTTCTCTGTAATCAACACAAACTCTCCATTTGCCACCTTTTTTGGGCACTATGACCAATGGTGAAACCCATTCACTGTCTAAAATAGGGTATATAAAGCCTACATCTAGAAGCTTTTGAAGCTCATCTTTCACAATCTCTCTGAGGGTGGGGTTTATGCACCTCTGTTGCTGCCTGATGGGTATATAGCCATCATCAATATATATTTTGTGCATGCATAAGGCAAGATCAATGCCTTTCATGTCACTGTAGTCCTAGGCGAATGCTGTTGAGTGTGTATGTAATATTTCATGCAGGGATTGCTGTTGTTCACTAGTCAATGTATTGTTAATATTCAACATCTTACTTGGCTTGATTTCTGCTTGTTTGGATAGTTCTTGCACAAAAGACAAATCAAGGCTAGATAATATGGGTAAGCATTGATGGGGTAATAAAACATGAAATATTTGGGATACCTCCTCTGAGGAACTGCTGGGTATTATGTTGCTCAAATGGTCTTGTAAGAAGGATAGGTAGTCTTGCTACTATGGGTGCCTCCCACAATTATTTTGTATAATGTGGGCAATTAATTCATTTTCATTTGGAATATCCAATAAGGGGATGTGTTCAATAGCCATCAGGGTTTGCAAGGAATAGGTGTCCTCATCCTCCAAGCGTAGCCAAATGGTCTACTCAAACTCATGGTATGGCTAGGCTGGTGGATATAAAACCAATTTCTTGGTCATAGTTCCATTGGATATGATCATGTTACTAGACCTACAACCTATAAATGCATCAGTAGTGGCAAGCCATGGTCTACCTAGTATAAGAGGATAACCATCAAGATTAACCTTTAGCTACAATACTATAAAATCAGCAGGGTATTCCCAAGAATCTAATGCAATGATCAAATCTTCTATGACTCCTTCAAGTTTGACTATAGACCTATCAGCTAATTGCAAGACTATCTGATTAGGCCTAAGGTTGTTCAATTGGAGTGTCTGCATTGTCTCCTTGATCATGACATTAATTGCAACACCTAAATCTATCAAAGTATTTTTAATCAGAGTCCCATTGATCTTAACATCCACCACTGGACTACCTGGATTTGTATATTTGGGAATAGTTATGTTACCCAACATGATATCAGCAAGATTGCCTAAAACATGTACTATCTGAGGGTCTATTCTCTTACTTCTTGGCTTCTTTATGCAAAGATCCCTAATAGTCTAAGTGTAGATAGGAATATCCTTGATGGCTTGGATTAAGGGAATCTTGATTCTTATATCTTTCAGCTAGATGAGAAGGACACTATCAGTTTGGACTATTTTCTTCTGCATGGCCAAGCACTTAAGGAAAGGAGGAGGTTTCTGATGTAAGGTAGTTTGGACATCTTGGGTTGATTCAGGTTCCAAAGGTGGTTTATCTGAGGCTTCTTCAGTGGGTTCTTCCTCTTCAAGCTCTATGATTTGGGGAGATGAAGTCCCTACAAGTTGCTTCCCTGATCTAAGATTAACATTACTCACTTCCACCCCATAGGTGGGATATTGCATTACATCATTAGTATAAGCCTGTTGGACAGGCTTGTTGTTAGGGTTAGGTGCAGGTTGGGCAAGGATTTGGGTAGGTCTAGGAGGTGGATTTTGAGGTGTTGATTGCAGCATTATGGTAGGCTGTTGTGGCTGAGATGGAATCATTGGTTGCTGAAAAGGTGTATTTTGCTGCCATTGTTGGCCCTTGTTCCATTAAGGCTACCATTGTTGCTACTAAGTAGGCCAATAGGAGTTATAGTTGGGACCTAGGAAATTTTGTTGAGGCCATGAATTTGGTTTTTGTTGGTTCCAACCAGCTTGTGGAGTAGGCCATTGTGGGTTTTGCCATGCATTTGGATTACCAGGCCATTGTTGAGTATTCCGAGCAGAGAAATTCTGGTTTGCAGCAAGAAAGGGAGAATTAAAATTAAGTGGATTAGAGGGCATACCTTGTCTTTGCTTCCAAGGTCTCCTTTGAGATATGAAGAACACTTGCCCATCTTCTCCTTCAAATGGTTGTAATTCTAGCCTTTTAATCTTTTCTTGCTGGATACTAGCCACCCTTTTCCATTTACAATTGCTCTTCCTCTGTCTATAGCTGGGGTAGTATTTAGTAAGCATTGCATATGCCTCTTTATGTTCCTTCTTGATATGAAGAGTGTCCAGCTATGTATCCATATGGCTAATAATGTCCTCTTTCATGTTGGTCAGCAGGTTACTAATTCTCACTCTTGAAACCCCATTGGTTGCCTTGCCTGTGATGGCTGCTCTTTCTCCCCTTGGTTTTCTGGAAAAGGTTCTAGAATAATTTTTGGAAGCTCTGTAGACATCCTCAAAGGGAAGTTGAGATATATCCCCTATTCTAATGAGATTGAGGACATCCATACAGTCATCATTAACTCCCCTCAAAAAGACCAGCTTCAGTGATTCTTTAGAAAATCTATTTTGAGTGTTTTTCTTCAAGGCAAACTAGAATTTTTCAACATAGTCTTATAGTGGTTCATCCTATTTCTGTGACATCCTAAAGATGTCGTCTCTCCTCTTATCATGTCCTCTGCAGTAGTCTTTATATTTTGCCAGGAACTTTGTTTTCATGGTATCCTAGTCTGGAATGACATCTTTCCCAACCACATAAACCATCTTAAACATCTTTTAGTGTGACATGAAACAACTTGAGTCTGTAAGGATCAATGGTGTAGTCATAACTCCTACACAAGACATCAAACACAAATAGGAAAGTGCAGGATCTTAAGTCACCAAGCTGTAGAAATTAGGCAATGCAGAAGGTGGTATATTTTTCTGAGTAGCAACCCGTGCTCGGTCTAGGATAGGGAATTCAAATGTTACTTGTCCTAGAGGATCCTCTACTGCAACATCTACCATGGTTCTAAAAGTCCCTTATGTAGCTATGGAGGAAGTTGATGGAGATGTAGAAGGTGTTGATGAAGATGTAAGAGGAAACCTTTCTTCATCATTTTCTACTATATAATTGATAAAGTCAGCTATGTCCTCATGACCCTGAGAAGTTGAAGGGAGGAATCTACCTCGGTGATCTCTCTACCTCCACATACAGTAGTTTTAGCTTGATATTTCCACAGTCCTACACAATGTTAGTATAATGTCAGGTGTTTCTTAAAGAAAAATAAATTCATTAATTCTAATGCTGGAATCAAAATTTAAACTATGAAAGCACACAAAACTAATGAGATTATGAAGGTAGTACCATCCTCAGCAACGAAACCAAAAATCTAGAGAAAAACTAATGCGTTGTAGACTTAAAAAAATTCAGGGGTAAACTTATCTGAACAATCCACTCTATCATTGCATTCCTATATTGAATTATCGACTAAGGAGCATAAGCTTATGATGATGCCCGCACTATATATAACTTTGAGATTCTGTCCTAAACTAACTCATACAGACTTATTCTAATTAACCTAGTTTATTGAAGTTCATAGACATGTAAGAACAACAAAAATAGTTAAAAATCTAGTTGCTACAGGTACCTTCAGCATAAGCTGAATATAACTATATTCAACAAAGAATTATAGACTTAACTCAAAATAATCAGAATGATAAAAGAACTAACACTAACCTCTAGAGGACTTAAAATATGCACTTTCTCATGAATCACAACTACTGGAAATAGCAATCAAGATATTTCACTTGTCTCATGATGTAATTGATGAAATAATAGAAAAGCAGTTTTAACTAGGAATGCATAAATAAATAAGGAAGTATACAAAGTGAGGGTTAGTACCTTGAGTGGCCAGCTCAGGGAACTATCTCATGTAATCTGGAAACCAAATCTACTTCATATTCTCATGCATTCTCATAACACCGAATTGTATTCAACTCATATCAGAAACATAATCATCTCAAATTTTATCCAAATCAAAACATGTCTGGATAATTGATAATTGAAAAATAGAGTAACGGCTAAGTAACTAGAAAGTGAAAGCAACTAACTTAGCAACAAACTCATCCCTCTAACTTATACAAAATCATGAGAGTTCTATACAACCACTAACTAATCCTCAATCAATTCAACCCTAGATATTAGGATACAAGTTGCATGCTTGATTTATTAATCTAACTGATCAAAAGAAGAAAAGTCTTGTTCAAACAAGAACTTTGATGAAACGGTTTATATGAATACTACTTATAGACTGCATTTAGAACAAGTCTTCCTTTATGCATTTATTCTAATCCATGATGGTACAGATTCATCCTCCATCTGTCTTCACTCTTGGTGTTCAAACTACACTTCTCTGAATTCCCTTGTCCTGCAACTCACTGCAATTGCTCTTTCCTTGATGCCATGTCCCTACTACACAAGGTTAATTATCCAAACATATGCACACAAAATAACTCTCATATTTAAACCATAGGATTCTAGTTATATTACATGCATACTTATAATTTAAATTATTCACTTGATAATATAACCACCATATTCCATATTATCACCATAGGTTTAAAGTCTTTTAAAAGTATATGAGAAATAGCATATGATAATAGTATTGTTTGTAAAGTATCTACAGGATCATATGAAAAGGTCTTAAAACATATAAAATCAGCATAAAAGGAAGTCAATAATACAACCCATCAATAACACTAGATTTACATGGAAAAACTTAGAAGGTAAAAACTACGGTGAGAAAGTTGCTTGGATGTACTCTCAAAATATAGCCTCACAAATAAAAACAAGATTAAAATATTATTTATTGGCTACAACCCAAAGAAAGTTGCAACTCCCTGAACAGTTACAACATTTACAATCTTTTCACAACAATTCTTCAATCTCTATACCACAAAACTTATCTGATTGAAAGAAATGGACTACTGATCACTTCAGCCTATACACAACTATCTCTCCTCTACATAACTACCATATCAACCTTTGCCACAATTAAATGACTTCAGAAACTCTTCTCCATCATAACTTCACCAATACTTGCATCCACAACAATATCAAACTAGTCCTATCCACATTTCATCATTAATTATGCTTTTGTAGTAACTTTATTTGCAACACATCAATATCATCGCTTAATACACACCACCTTCATCACTCAACAACTTTGGTCTTTCATTTATATCCTCCGCAAGCTTCTAAATCTTTCTCCTTGGTTGGCCAAGATGAAACGTGTAGGATGAAACATGTAAAGGTCATGGTTTCTCCATATTACATGCCTTCAAATGCTCTTAGATTGAGCATGTAGATAGAGGGGAAAATGTGGGTACTAAATACCCTTCCTGATGCAAACAACGACTATCAAAAATTGGTTAAGAATGAAAGGTTTTTTAAAAAGGAGGTGGTTATCATTTAACTCACTAATAACCATTACTCTCAACTTGAGAATTTTCACATATAATATTAATCTAAAAACAAGCTTAGATATTAATATCAATAGGGTTTATAATAATGCGATGCAAACTTATGTACAAAATGTCATTGGGTCGAAATATTCTCCCCTTCACGTATAGAAGAAAATTACATCGACTCAGATTAGACGAAATATGGAATTTGATGTCAAAACTACTAACAAGAAACATATTATCAGTTATACCAATTATGTCATTGAGGTCACAAACATGAACTCGTTTACAATGTAAGGAACGACGTGTTTGACTAAAAGTCATCTTAGATACAAAACAACTAACGTAAAATCTTGATGACGTTGCTTTCCTCAAAATGACTAGGTTGACATTAAACTACATTAAAAAGACTCTAAATGACATCAACAACTTGTCAAGTCAAGAAATAAACTTTAGACCAAAAGGGTTGAGTATCACTTACCCAACTCAACTAGGTTCACCAATTTGTACCAACACAAGACTTAAGATGGTGACAATCTATTCTTTTCCTTATATCTATTCCCTTCTCTCCGATGATGCTCTCCCTCCCTTTCTCAGAGGGGTAGAAACATGTTCCTTGAGTGCAAATTGTAATCAAAAACTCAAGATTGGTGTATCAATAATTATTTCATAATCTTTATGAAATCATAACACCTTGACAACTTATAAACACATGTCAATTATAGCCAAATAAACATAACTCATGAAAACATTGATTTTTCTAGACATTTTTACTAAACATCAAATCATTGAATCATGCATAATCATCTACTAATTACTACAAAAGTAAAAAGTAAAACATAGTCAAAGTTAGGGATGTAACACTTTGTCTCCTCGCCTTTTATCGACAAATTTGCTATCAGTAAAACCTGCCATCAACAAACTGAGTGGTTTGTAAACCAAGCCCATCGCCAACAAGGACTACTTCACTTTCCTTAGAATATTTCTACGTCTATGGCCCCTTTACTTTTCTTCAGTCAGCAAAACCTTCAATTTGTGAACTTCCAGGTTCGTGAACCAATTGTTTTGCTGACACACTTGCACTTCTCTTATCTTTGCCTTAGAAAATTTTATTTTCTTCTCCTATTGCCTTCTTGTCTCCTTCTCATTGCCTTATCACCGAATCGGTGAATCGAGAAAAGGGCAAACTCCAGAACTAGTTCACAAGTTCAAACTTTTATCGATTTGCCGATAAAGGCCTTAAATGTTCAATTTTTCAAAGGAGGAAAACAAAGATATAACATTTAGAATATTTTGAACTAAAAACCCCTATAAAAGTTCTCTCTGATTCAGTATATATGAGGTATTTTGGCACAAAGGTGAAAATAGGGAATTTTCAATGGATTTTGGGACAAAATAAGGCATGTTTTAGGGTAAAATTTTATAAGTGCCAACAGTTTGGATGGTTAAAATCCATATAATTCCTAGGGTCTACAAAATAAGAAGATGCACATGAAGAAGCTTCCCTAGGGTATCCATGTTCATACCAATTGGCCATGACTAACTACAAACCACTTGTGCATGAAAAAGGAGAGAAAATAATATGTTCCTTTACTAAGAAACAAACCATGGTCAAAGATGGAAGAAAAAAATGCACCTTAACTAGTTGTATCTCTTTGAAATGTGTGCACAATAGTAACACTTTGTTTTTTTGATAGCAGAGTCATCACCTCACCGAATGAGGAAATCCATTGAAACATGATTGATCTTCAAGGCTTCAAAATAAATCTAGGTTCTCCAACTAGTAGAGTCTTCAAATTCTTTTCAAGCCGGCTATAAATTGTCCTCGACAATGGTGTCAAAATGTTGGCGTAAGTTAACAGGCTACCAAACTTACCCAAACAAAATGCACAACTATAAATCATTGTTACAGGGGCATTCAAAATAATTCTACCATTTAATTCATTCCCCAACAATGGTGCCAAAATGTTGGTTCCCAAAATGACTACAACCTAGAACCCTAAACATTTCAGAAATCACCTAGGCCAGGGGAGTCATCAAGGTGACTGAAAGAGGTTTATCAATAGGTTGAGGGGATTTTGGGCAATTGACAGTAGTGGGTAGACTCCTCTGCACTTCAAGCTCATCTTAAACTCTGGAAGGATATTCCAAAGGGAATACCTAAGTAGGTATTAACATCAAAACCACATGAAAAACTAAAATAACTAGACAACCAAACCCAAATCATCATCTTAACCCTAAAGGTTGTCACTATGTTAGGAACGATTGGTTTTCACAAAACCCCTATATAGCCGAATCAACTATGTGAATGTACATACATAGGAAAGATGGTTTTCCCCTAAACCATAGGTTAATGATTTATTTGTTTTAAACTTGAGTGATTGATCCCTCTCTAATATGTATTGGTACCTACTCTATTGGGCAACAGAGTCATAGAATTCAAGGAGGAAAGAAAATATACAGCAGTGGATCAATGGAACTAGACATATATTCACATATATGACTCTAATAGATTTTCATGTGTTGGACATACTTAATAATCCAAAAGAGAACTTCAACAACTCATATAAAGTCATATATATTCATTAGATCTATACAGTGCTTTTAGGACTATGGTTTATATCTTATCTTTCATGGATTATGCCATTCATTTATGTGTAGCATTACATTATTCCATACAAACTATTGATGATTGTAATTCATATAGTAGATAAATTACTATGACCATGCACATTGAGATGTACTGAATTATCTAGTTGAATGAAGTATTTTAGTAAGTTGCATTAATGACTTATATATACATATATGTATCAACCATGATCTAAGCTAAAATCATATGTCCAAAATAACATGTCTAGCATAGCCATAGTCTACCAAAATACTAGAGCCAAATGTACGATGTCTCATCATAGTAGCATAGTAAAAATATGGAATCACTTCCCACCCAATGGTGGAACTAGAAGGAGCCTCACATCCTCCCCCTAGGATTGGACTTCCTCCTAGAAGTCCTCAAAAAAATGAGGATAAAGAGTCATCATAGAACAAGTGTTCGCCCAAGTGGTAGCGGCCTCATCATATCTATCCCACTAGACTCTGATCTAGTCTAGCTCTCATCATTGAAGGCCCAAGGTCTGATTAACCAAGATACGAATGGGTTCCAATATCAATTGCCTGTCTACCTCTACCTACAAAGGAGCCCAATCCAAAAAATGAGAAGGATCATGAACATATCATCTCAAAAGAGAAACATGAAACACATCATGGATGCATGACAGGCTAGGTGGCAAGGCTAAACAATAAGTAATTGGTCCTATCCGCTCCAAGATCCCAAAGGGGCCCACAAAATGAGGGGCTAGTTTAGAGCCCTTTCCATAATGGATTGGACTTTTATGCAACCACACTCTCAAGAAAACTCTATCACCCATAGAAAAACTCTGATATGTCCTCTTAGCGTCTGCATACTTCTTCTGACAATATTGAGCCTCTTGCAACCTTTATCAAATCACTATCACCTGATGCTCCATATCCTATAATAACTCAAGTCAAATAGAAACTCTATCCTCCAATTGGTCCCAACTCAAAGGAGTCCTACATAGTCTACCATACAACTCCTAATAAGGTGCCATGCCTAAGCAACTATGTAAGTTGTAAGCAAACTCAATGAAATACAAGTACTTCTCCCACCTAGATTGATTATCCATTACATACATCCTAAACATGTCCTCTAATCCCTGATTCACCCTCTCGCTCTCTCTACCCATTTGTCTCAAGGTGATAAGTTGTACTCAAATTGAGTTGTGTGCCTAGAGCTCACTAAAGTGTTGTCAAGAATGTCAAAGTGAACATTGGATCTCTGTCTAATATAATCCTTTGTGGTACACCATGTAATCTGACAATCTCATCCAAGAATATATGTGCTATGGTTGTTGTTGTATACATGGTGTGAACGGGTGATAAGTGGGCCGCCTTGGTCAATTTGTCAACCGTCACCATGATGGCATCATTGCGTCTGGCAGACAAAGGTAGACTAACTATAAAATCCATGGAGATGGTATCCCACTTCCACTCTAGAATCTCATGAGGGTATAAAAGTCCTATTGGGTATTGGTGCTCAACCTTGACCCTCTGACACTTAAGGCATCAAGCCACAAACTCTACAATGTCTCAATGCATACCTACGCAATGATATAACTGACAAAGATCAGCATGCATCTTTTTAACCCCTAGGTGTGCTGCATACAGTGTCCTATGAGCCTCTAATAGAATAAATCTTTGTAAGTCCCTGCTCTTTGGCACATAAAAACATCCTCTATATCATAATAAACCATCTTCCTCAAGAACAAATCCTGACTACTTGCCCTCAAGGGCCCTCTAAGATTGTATCATGAATTGAACCTCATAGTACCAATCATCCTCTAAAAACTACTATAAAATGTGGGACCTCAAATTAGTATCCATCGTCATGGCAATAATGTCATATCATTGCCTACTAAAGGCATCTACCACTACATTCTCCATTCCTCTAATGTAATGTACATTGAAATCATACTCACACAAGAACTCCATCTAACGTCTCTGTCGAGCATTCAAGTTCAGTTGGGTGAATATATATTGTAGACTATAATGGTAAGAATGAACCTTAAAGTGATGACCAAAGAGAAAGTGCCTCCATCTAGTAAGAGTGTGTACTACTGCTACAAGATCTAGGTCATGTGTAGGATAGTTTAGCTCATGGGTCTTAAGGTTTTGTGACTCATAAATGATAACTCAACCCTCCTGCATAAGCACTACACCTATACCATCCAAGGAATCATATGTACAAACCATAAAATCTTGAGTCAAATTAGGCATTGGTAAGATGGGGGCACTAGTAAGACACTCCTTGAGGGTCTAAAATGCCCTCTCACACTGCTCAGTCTACTCAAACCTCTTCCCCTGCACTGAAGGGAAGTAATGGGGTGTGTTATCCTGGGCAAACCCTCCACATACTTGTAGTAATACCCAACCAATCCCATGAAACTCCTGACCTCTATAAAACTGGAGGGTGTAGGCCACTCTATAATTTCCCTAACCTTCAATGGATCTACTAGGATAACATCATCAGATATGATGTGACCCAAATATTGAACCTCTGACTAAAAGAATGCACACTTAGCCAAATTGGCATATAGTTGATATCTCCTCAAACACTATAATACCTGTCGTAAGTGTTCCTCATGCTCCTCCTTTGTCTAAGAATAAATTAGAATATCATCCATAAAAATCAATATAATACAATCCAAAAAGGTGCAAAATACCATGTTCATCAAACTCATGAACATTGTGGGGGCATTTGTTAACCCAAATGGCACTGTTGTAAACTTATAATGGCCCCATCGAGTCCAGAACATTGTCTTATAGATGTTAACATCAACAATATTCAAATGATGGTAGCTAGACTTAGGGTCTATTTTAAAGAACACTCTAGCTCCCCTCATTTGATCAAATAGGTCACCAATTCTAGGTAGAGGATAAGGATTCTTGATTGTTAATTTGTTCGACTATTTGTAGTCAATGCATAAGTGAAGGACCTATGCTTCTTCTTAAAGAAGATGACTAGTGTGCCCCAAGGTGGGATGCTAGGATGGATGTGGCCCTTATCTAAAAGCTCTCCTCTAACTAAATCTTGAGCTCACTAATATCCTGTGTAGTCATCTTATAAGGTGCTCTTGAAACTAGTTGTGCCCCTGGAACTAAGTCAATTTGGAAGTCCACCTCATGGTGGGGTGGCATCCCTTTCAACTCTAAAGGAAAAACATCTACAAATTCCCTGAGGATATGGTGATCATCGAAGGATGTCTCTTTCAAACCCTCAGATCTATCACTAATGGTGATAGTGAACATCTGACATCCCTTACACATGTTTTTCTTCATCTATATAGTGGATATCAAATGAAGGGATACAGGTCTTTGTACTCCTTACAATACCACTAGCTTGCCATGATCACTAAGACACACAATCATCTTATGCTTGTAGTCAATCCTAGCTTGATGCATGTCAAGCTAGTCCATAACTAGAACTATTTCATAGGACCCCAAGGGTGTAATTTGAAGATCCACTAATGTATAGTCCCAAAAGCTAATTGACATTCTCTAACCACAAAGTCGACAACCACTCTAGGCCCTGATGCTAATTCCACCTCCCACCTATTGCCTTGCCTAGATGCCACTAGCCTACAATGCTCCACAATAGTGGTAGATATAAAAGAATCAGATGCTTGAGAATCAAACAAAATACTAACTGATGCATCCTCAATCATACCTAGTGCCTCAATGATGGTGGTCTGATGATCTGCCTGGTGATTCTTGACTATGGAATAAACTTTGTGGGTCCTCCCCACATCTCCAACCATCTACCCAGAACCCCCCAGGTAGGGTTCACCTAGTCAAAAACCCTATGGGCACTCTCTAGCTAGGTGCCCTACTCCCCCACATACAAAACAAGGCCCTCTCATCTGACCCTACGTGGATGGGGTCCTAAAAATCTGGGATAGTCCAACCCTGCTAGAGCTATTAGATACTCTCTTGAAGGTCTACTGAGTCCATGATGGTCCCGCCTACTATCCATGTGGCCTCTAATCTCTATAAGGCCCTAAGACTGCCATGATCTAGTGTGACTGCTCCATGGTCCCTTCTATGGTCTAGGTCTCAATCTCTATTGCTAATATTGTTGCTACCGCTGGGGTGCCTTCTGAGGCCCCATAGAGAATCTGAATTCCCCCTTAGAGGAGTGAGTAGATTGAGGAATGGTATGATCCTTTTGTCCTTGGCTACTGTTTCTGAACTACTCTCATGCCTCTTAATACCTCCCATGTATCTCCTTAGCTATGACTGCCTTCTCCACAGCATCACTAATATCCACTAGGTCGGCCATATGAACTAAACCTAAAATGTTGGTGTTCAGGCCCCTACCGAAATGGTTGAAGAGTAACTTCTCTTCCTAGATATAATCTACATACTTGTAGAGATCTAAGAATTTTCTCTCATACTAGGCCATTGTGAGGCCTCACTATTGTAGATCATGGAACTCATCAATGCATTTCTTTCTAAAGTGCTCTAAGATATATCATGCCCTGAAGCGCTCCAAGAAGGTATCCCATGAAAGTGTTCTATCAAAATGTGATGCTTCTTCTCCTCTTGGCACCACCAAGTAGAAGTGAGTCCTCTCAACTAATGCATACAAAACTTGGCCTTCAGGTTGCTTCCATAAGTTTGTAACCAAAAGAACCCATCTAGATTAAGCAACCAAGACTCAACCTCTACCACATCGGTGGCTCCTAAAAAAGTAGGGGGTTGTAACCGAAGCAAGTATCGAATATGATCTCTAGTGTCTTGGGAAGTCCTCGGTGCTACCTCTAGCTCTATCTGTGGTTGTATAGGTTGAGATGGGGGAATGTAAATTGACTCATCCTTAACCTCTTCCACAATTACCTCCCGCATATGTGGGGGGCTCCTGATCCTCTCACGGAACCCTACTATATGCTCTTCTACCTCAAGTTGATCCCCCGAGGTTCCCCTAAAATAGGTGGAAGTCTCTCCTCAATCACACCCATTAGACCTTACAAGGCCTAAAGTATTTGAGGTCCAGACTCCTACTCCCTATCTTGATTAATACTCATGGAACAATGTGGTATAGATGGTCTCTCATGAGATCATGCTCCATCTGAAGCACTAGAGGGAGGATTCGTTGTCCTCATCCTATGTTGCATCCTAAAATGAAATAAGGTATAACATAATTAAATTTATAGGCAACTCCTTTTTATTCCTATAGCTACCATAGTTGAGAACCCTCCTTTGATACCTATGTAATGCCCATAATTGGCATCATGAGAACATGATACAAAAACATTTTTTTTTATTTGGGTTGATTGTTGTTTGC
This sequence comes from Cunninghamia lanceolata, assembly GCA_027924645.1. Taxonomy (NCBI): domain Eukaryota; kingdom Viridiplantae; phylum Streptophyta; class Pinopsida; order Cupressales; family Cupressaceae; genus Cunninghamia; species Cunninghamia lanceolata. The sequence continues at coordinate 14,789,799 of BSBN01000892.1, forward strand.
TTTCTCTCAAGTTACACTTTGTATGAGAAGGAAAAATTTTATTTGAAGAAGAAAGACAAGGATATCCTAACATGACTTCGGTCTAAGATTTTTATAAAGAAGGTTTAGCTAGGATAAGTTTCAGCATTAGTTTTGTTATTACCACAACTACCATAATTATTGTCTTTTAACTCTAATCCTAAACTTAATATTAATCTGAAAACTAACCATAAAGTAGTAAATATATTTTATTTTATTAAGATCACATCAAAAATAATTACAAACTTCCAAAATTCTCAAAACATACCATGCCACCATAAAAGAACACATATTCACCTATCTCAAAAATAATACTTTGCCTCACCTTTATAGCTTCATTTTGTTGTAGTTTCATTTATTGATAGAAAATTAACATCTTTGTCTCATTCAAGGCTTTATTTTTATTGTTTTTAGTAATAAAGAAGGTTTTACTATTAGTGTAACTAAAGAAAAAAAAGAATTCATATAAGGTCTTATTTCACTTATGCCACAGTCCCACCTAAAGCTTCTCATAGCTCCTCTACCATAACCTTAATTTTAAAACCTATATTCTTAGTTGGTGCAACATACATAGAGCAAGTTTATATGTTTGTTAAAAGAGATATTCAACCCTAGTTTTTACATGAGGAGAGAGAGAATAAACTGTAAGCTAGGGAAAACTAGGGCATAAATCATAAAACCCTAACTAAACAATGGAGTACAAAATAACATAGAAATCTAAAGGATAAAGCAAACTAAATCTAAATATATATGCTAAGCTTGTCTCTCCTCTATTAACCTTCTCCATTTTGCATAGGATGTAAATATTGAAGATTGTTGTTCTTGGAAGAATGTTGATTGCTTAAATCTATAGTATAACATTAGAATGAAAATGAATGAAGAGAGGATCTAAAATCATTTTGAGAGCATGATGCTACTTGAAATTGGATCCCCCCAATGGCTTGGGTGAGCATTGATTTATAGGAAAGGAGTGATTTGAATTGAAGACTTGGATTGAAAGTTGATTTGAATGATGTGGACGGTTGAGATTGAATAGGGTTTCCCACTCCACAAGGAGTTGTATTCATGTGACAAGTGTGCGGATAAGAATGGGGCTAGCCTAATTTAAATAACATTTTATTTTAATTAGTTGGAAACTAGGAGCGGGTTAATTTAAATAAATATTTTATTTATTTAAATTAGAGGAAAGGTGGGAAATTAATTAAATGAATAGGATTTATTTAATTAATTGGCTAGTGGGATAAATAGAATTAGGAGTCAAAAATTAATTAAATAAATAAAATTTATTTAATTAATTAGCTAATGAAAGGGGTCTAGGACAAAATGTTGTAAGATGCCTTACTTAATGTATCAACAAGGTGATGTAAGACATGGACATTTTTAGGTGTCTACATTTTGCCCCTCTTTGAGATAATGTTCGCAACTTAGAGAAGTAACATCATTTCAAAGAAGATAAGGTATGGATAGAGGAAAATGATGATGATGTAAAGATAGGATGATGATGCCCCCTCGAGAGGATAGGCAGGTTGGATGAACATGAGTATGCTCTCGAAATGAAATGAGATAATAAAGGATAGATAAGAAAATGGAAGATGAAAGATAAAAGATAGATGAAAGAGATGTATGATACATTATGCTGCAATGAAGGTGAGCAACCATGAAGTTTGATATAGCACTAGACATTATGCACCAAGGTATAAGGACCAGGGTGATGATGTGTCTTATGCACCTACCATAATACAACCTTGTCTAAATGTATGAGGAAGAAAACTTCGAGTGTTAAAGTCCTAATGCACAAAAGATATGATATGACCTTAGATGCAAAGGATAATGCAAAAAGCTATTCCAACATACACAAGATATGAATATTAGCTAGAAAGATGTGGATTTGATACAAATGCAAGATGAAAATGATAACACACACAAGAAAGTAAGCATGCATGCACAGATGATTCAAAAACAACCAAGGTATTGCCCATGTCAAGTTGTAAACTGATGATTGATTGATTGATTGATGATAATGGTGTCTAGTTTCAGGAATGAAACACCTTGTATAAGACACCTGGTCTATTTTTGAGAGTGCAATGACCTATATAAGATGATTTATATGATTGATTGACACTATTATTGTTGGCCATGCGAGTCAAATCTAGGGTTTTATTAATTGATTGGTTGATTGATTGATTGGGTTTACAACAAGGCTAGGATTAAGACCATTGATGTAATTGGATAATTTGACAAGATTGATTGACTTGATTGGTATGGGTAAAGGATTGACTTGCATTTGAATTTGTTGGATTGATCTGATTGATTTGATAATGATGATTTGATGGATTTGATTGATGGGATTGATTTGACGATTTGAAGGAGTGATTTGATTTGATGAGGATTGATTTGAGGAATTGATTTGATTGAATGTATGTGATTGAGTGGTTTGACAGATTGAGTTGATGATTGGATTGGATGAACTGAATCGATGACTAGATTGATTTTTTGTTGGATATTTGATTTTTTTTGTCTTCTGGGAATATTTTGATTATTTTTTTGGATTTTTGAATGTTTTGATTTTTTTCGATTTTTGAATGTTTTTTATTTTTTTGTATTTCTGAAATTTTTTTTTTTTTAATTTTTTTTTTGTGAAATGTTTAGATTTTTTTGGTGTCTTTGGAATGTTTTGATTTTTTTGTGTTTTTGTTGGAATATTTGATTTTTTTTGTATTTTTGAATGTTTTAATTTTTTTTGTGTTTTTGAAATGTTTTCCTTTTTTTTTTTTTGAAATGTTTTGGGAAGGCATTGGATGACAATTTGGATAACCTTTGTGCTAGATACAAATGACAAGGGAAAAACCAAGTCTAGATGCAAGGATGGAGGTAGGATTGGATGCATGGAAGGATGGGCGATAGTAAATGGGATGGAAGACTCATGATAGATGGGTGGATAAAAGCATAGCCAATAATGGATGGAATGGATGTAGACATTATAAACGAGCTAGGATGTGATCTCCAAAGACTATGTCACATAGGAATTGTTGCAAGTATGTGCCTAATCGGTGTTGTCATTGATGTCAACATATCTTTGTTGTCATTGGTGTCAACTATATCCTATTTTATTACTTGTTTAGAAGCTTTGTATGTTGAGGATATTGAGAAAATTAGCCCCTCTAGAAGAATTAGAAAGTAAATAGTGAATCATAGTGAAGATAGTGAGTTACATACTGAAGAACAGTCTAGAAGATTGCTCCACATTTCTTGCTGACTAAAGATCTTGGTTTGTAGATTGGAAGTTATTTAAAAGCATGGCTGAAGATGCTAAATCCTAAGTTTGAGACTCCAGTATGAAGATTTGAGTGAGTTATATTCACTATAGTAAAACTTGCTTTTCTAATTATTCAATGGTGCTTGAGAGAAAGTATTTTTCTCTGCATTCCTCCACATTAAAATGTTTTTCTCTATGGTTCTAGAGGGAAGTATGGGATGATGATAAGTGCCTACAATTGTAGTGGTTCATGTTTTGGTGGTCCACAAGCTATCTTTCTTTTATGACAATCGAAGATAGTGAAGTTCATGTGCTCTGGTGTGAAGAATCTCATGAATAAAGTGGTTTGAGTTTATGTGGTTGCTCCTGGTGATTTCAACATGTTTGTGGATATCTCTTGATTATGTTCCTACCTTTACATTGGTTCATGCTAAGGAATTGAGATCGTGTTTGAAGATTATTCCTAGTGACGTAGAATGTAACCAGTCTTAGCTGACTTGGTTAATTCCAGTTATTGCAGAGATCCCTTGAAGATTATGGAAGCGTGCTGTGGCATGGAAGATCATGTTTGAGTCCCAGCTAAGGCGTGGCATGATTCACATACATCTATACTACAATTCCTTAGCATACTTTTGTATTTTGTCAAGACCTATTTTTTTAATGTTTGTAATGCTGACCATGGAGATTGTTCCAATGGTTGATGATTGTAGTGCTGACCTTGATGATCATTCCAAGGTTAATGAAGTGTATAAATAATTGTATTTGAGTAGTGGAAAAGATGTCCTTGTGTGAAGATGGGAAGATAAGGAAAGAAGTGGAAAGGTAGACCAGAGTAGAGGAACTATTGTACTTCAATGTATAAATCTCAGACATGAAGAAGATGCTGATTTTGGCAGTGAGCCTGGCAGTGAACCACCAGAAGGGTTTAATAGCCCTCATTGTAATTTTTCTAGGTTTAGGGTTGAGGTAATGAGCCTGCTAGACCTAGCTATACTTCATGGCATTGAGCCAGTATGTTCTAGGCCTATGGAGTGACCAAGCCTAAACATCATTTTTCAAAGATTGTAATATATTTTGAGAGCTAATTGTCTCCGTGGTTTTTCTCCACCTTGGGGTTTTCCACATAAAAATCTGGTGTCTCTTGTGTTTAATGTTGCATCTATGTTTAAGTTTCTGATTTCATGCATTCATTGTTTAAATCATAATAACTGTGAACAAGTGATTAATGTTTAAGTGTAGAAGTGTCTGAGTTTTTGGGACAACTGATTCACCTCCCCTCTTAGTTGTCTGGTGCATTCCAACAATTGGTATCAGAGCAAGGTTCCTCTAAAGAAAGTCTAACAGCTTGAGGAAGATCCAAAATGTCTTTTAAGAAGAAAGTGCCACATTTTGATGGGATGAATTATGCTCTTTGGAAGGCACAAATGAAAAGCCATCTTCTTTGTCTTGGTTACAAAGTATGGGAAGATGCAGAAAAAAAATACACCATGCCTCAAAATGGTTTGACGAATGAAGGTGAAATCAAAGAATATAAGTTGGATGTCAAAGAAAAATATGCTCTGTTAAGTTCATTAAATGACTTAGAACTGACAAAAGTTGTGTATCTTGAAACTACAAATGAGGTATGGAAGAAGCTAAAAAATCTATATGAAGGAGATGATTCTATGAAGGAGGCCAAGCTACAGAGTCTGAAAGTGAAATATGAGAGTTTGCTGATGAATGAAGATGAAAACATAACAGCCTTTATGCAAATAGTTGATGAACTTGTCACAGGGATAAAAGGTATGGGGGAACTCTTAGTGATAAGGAAGTTGTGATGAAAATTCTCAGATCACTAGCAAAGTCCTACAGTCACAAGGTAGTTGCAATTGAAGAATTTATGCAAGTAAAATCTATTGACAGAGATCAGTTACTTGGTAATCTTACTGCCTTTGAAATGAGAGAGTTTGGTGATGCCCTGCCAAAAGTTGAGATTGCCTTCAAAGCTAGTATTTCTGGGAAAACCTCCAGATCAGAAAAGTACAAGGAAGAATCTGATGATGAGTTTGATGAAATTGAAGCCAACTTTGTTGATAGATTACAAAGAGGATCTGGTAAGTTTAAAGGTAAATTACCTTTTAAATTTTTTTTCTGTGGTAAAGTAGGTCACTTTGCTTCCAGATGTCCTAACAGAATTGAAAGAAATAGAAAAATAAATGAGAGTAGACCTAGGATCCAAAAGAAATGTTATTTTGTTGAAGATTTTGATGATGATGGAGTATCAGATAATGGTGAACTAGATAATGCTAGTACTTCTAGTAATGAATGCTTGTTTATTGCTATTAAGGAAGAATCTGTGTCTACTAATCCTGCTAGTTGTGTGAAGGAAGAAAAACTAGTGGAAAGTGCTTTGGCTACTTAGGTTGTTGAAGACAAAGATGAATGGGTTATTGATAGTGGTTGCTCTCGCCATATGACTAGTGACAAAAGTAAGTTTGTGAGTTTGGAAAGATATGATGGTGGACAGGTTAGGTTTGGAGATGATACAGTTGGTAAGATTTGTGGAAAAGGATCTATTTCTATTGATGGAAAGCATAATACTGAAGATGTTGTATGTGAAAGGATTAAAGCATAATCTTTTGAGTGTGGGTTAGATGTGTGACAAAGGATATGATTTAAGATTTAACGACAATGGATGCAAGATTACGGAAAGCTCCAAAATAGTCATTGCAACTGGTAAGAAGACCAGTGGTAATATGTATCACTTGAAAGGAACTGATAACTATTGTTTGTTGGCATAGACTGATGAAAGTTGGTTATGGAACAGAAGGCTGTATCACATCAATTTTGATAACATTATGAAGATAAGTACTACACAGGCTATTAAAAATTTTCCTAAGCTTGTGAAGCATGCTAATCCTATTTGCAAGGAGTGTCAATTTGGGAAACAAACAAGAGCAAGTTTCAAAAGCAAGGACCAATCAGTTGATGGACTACTGGAACTAGTGCATATAGATTTGTGTGGACCTACCAGAGTAAGAAGTTTACAAGGAGATAAGTATTTCATGTTGCTTATTGATGATTATTCTAGAATGACTTGGGTTACCTTTTTGAAAGAAAAACTAGAAGCTCTAGATAAGTTCAAGGCATTTAAGGCAATGGTTAAAAATGAGATGGATTTGAAGATCAAATGTTTAAGCTCTAATAGAGGAGGAGAGTTTACATCAAATGAATTTAATTTCTTTCACAAAAAACATGGGATAAAGAGATAGTTACCGACACCTAGAACTCCACAACAAAATGAAGTTGTTGAAAGGAAAAATAGAATAGTTCAAGAAGCTGCTAGAACCATGATGAAGGAAGCTGATCTTCCAGAAGTATATTGGAGAGAGACAATTCACACTACTATATATATCCTAAATAGAGTCCAATTCAAAGCTAACAGTTCTAAGACTCCTCATGAATTGTGGTATGGTAAAGTTCCTACTGTGAAATATCTCAAAGTTTTTGGTAGCAAATGTTATATCAAAAGAGAAGAAGATCTAGGCAAGTTTGATGCTAGGTATGATGAAGGAATCTTCCTTGGTTACTCTACCAAGAGCAAGGCCTACCAATGTTATAATAAGAAGCTGAATAAGATCATTGAGTGTGCAAATGTCAAAGTTGATGAAAGCAAGGAAAGGTCTCCAAAATCAACTAGATATGAATCAGATAAACTAGATGCTTCAGAAGTGGTGCAGCATGAAAACAACTCAGGTGAAGAAGAACAAGCTCCAGAAAGTGCTACCAAGACACCAAGATATGTAAAACTTAATCATTCTGAAGATGAAATCATAGGAGATAAGAGCAAAGGAATCCTAACCAAAAGAAGAGATATAAAAGAACAAGTAAATTTCTGTCTGATTTCCAAGATTGAACCTAAGATTGTGAATGAAGCTTGCAATGATGAGAATTGGGAAAGGCTATGAAAGAAGAATTGATGCAGATATAGAAGAATCAGACTTGGGATCTTGTTCCCAGACCAACAGATAAAAATTTAATTTGCACCAAGTGGGTTTTCAGAAACAAGATGAATGAGAATGGTGAAGTGGTAAGAAACAAAGCAAGGTTGGTATGCAAAGGATCCTCTCAAGTTGAAGGAATAGATTTTGAGGAAACATTTGCACCAGTGGCAAGGATTGAAGCTATAAGAATGTTTTTGGCATTTGTAGCCTACAAAGATTTTAGGGTATATCAAATGGATGTAAAGTCTACATTCTTGAATAGAGAATTGGAAGAAGAAGTCTATGTTGAAGAAGGCATTGTATGGATTAAAACAAGACCCCAAGGCCTAGTATGCTAGGTTGGATAACTATCTGCTATAGTTAGGATTCAGCAAGGGTACTACCAATAGCAATCTCTACTTCAAGATCAATAATGAACAAATCCTAATTGTTGTAGTCTTTGTTGATGACATTATCTTTGGAGCCAATGAAAGTATGTCCATAGTTTTTGCTGGAGAAATGCAAAGTGAATTTGAAATGTCCATGTTTGGTGAGATGAATTTCTTTTTAGGTCTATAAATAAATCAATCAAATAAATGTATCTTCATTTCTCAGTATAAGTATGTGAGAGAGTTGTTAAAGAAGTTTGGGATAGAAGACTCTAAACTAGTAAATACTCCCATGATAACCTGTTGTAAGTTGAGGAAAAATGATGATTCACCTATGGTAGATCAGAAAAGTTACAGATCTATGATTGGAGGATTACTTTATCTGACTCAAACCAGACCTAACATAATGCATGTAGTTTGTCTTGTGGCAAGATTTCAAGAAGAACCTAAGGAGTCACATGTGATGGCAGTCAAGAGAATCCTGAGATATTTGAAAGGCTCACTGGATTATTATTTTTGGTATCCAAAGGACAATGGTTTCACTCTTAGTGCATACACTAATGTAGATTGGGCCAAAGATGTAGATGATAGACAAAGTACAAGTGGAGGTGCATTCTTTTTTGGGAAAAAGGCTAGCATCTTGGATAAGCAAGAAACAAGATTCAATAGCTCTGTCCATTGCAGAAGCAGAATATATTGTAGTAGCATGTAGTTGTACTCAAGTGTTATGGATGAAGCAGACATTGAAGGACATCAAAGTTGTGTATGAAGATCCAATTAGAATCTTTTGTGACAATACAAGTGCCATAAACATATCAAATAATCTAGTAATGCATTCAAGGACAAAGAACATATCTATAAGATATCACTTTCTAAGGGAAAAGGTGACAGAGAATGAAGTCAAGTTGGAATATGTATCTACAAAAGACCAGATTATAGACATTATCACCAAACCTCTGCCTAAGGATACTTTTGAGTATCTCAGAGAAAAGTTAGGGGTTATTACCCCTCCTGCTCTAAACTAAGATGCACAAGAGTGCATCAATTTGGTGGTGCTTAAAGTCCCTTCTCTAGATCCATATTGATACTTTTAGGGCTACCTCTTAGGGGGAGTATTCAAAGAGTTCAGAAGAAAGATTGGATCAGAGCAGAAGAGTACAAGTATGTGTCCTTTGGCATTAATGTTAAAGGGGGGAGAAATCATGTAAAAAACTTAGAGGGAAAGAGTGCAAATGTGTAAAGAGATAGGGGGAGAATCTTGTCTTGATGAGTACAGATGTTTAAAGTGATAGAGGAGAATCTTGTCTTGATGACTGTTACAATTTTTCACATCATATGTTGCCATCAATAACAAAGGGGGAGATTGTTGCAAGTATGTGTCTAATCAGTTTTGTCATTTGTGTCAATTGCATCCTATTTTATTACTTGTTTAGAAGCTTTGTATTTTGAGGATATTAAAAAAATTAGCCCCTCCGAAAGAATCAAAAAGTAAACAATGAAGACAATGAGTTGCATACTGAAGAACAATCCAGAAGATTGTTCCACATTTCTTGTTGACTGAAGATCTTGGTCTGTGGATTGGAAGTTATTTAAAAGGATGGCTGAAGATGCTAAATCCTGAGTTTGAGCTTTCAGTATGAAGATTTTAGTGAGTTATATTCACCAGAGCAAAACTTGCTTTTTTGATTATTCACTGGTGCCTGAGAGAAAGTATTTTGCTCTGCATTCCTCTGCATTAAAGTGTTTTGCTCTACAGTTCTAGAGGGAAGTATGTGATGATGATAAGCTCCTACAATTGTAGTGGTTCATGTTTTGGTGGTCCACAAGCTATCGTTCTTTTATGACAGTCAAAGAGAATGAAGTTCATGTGCTCTAGTGTGAAGAATCTCATGAATAAAGTGGTTTGAGTTTGTGTGGCTACTCCTGGTGATTTCAACATGTTTGTGTATACCACCTGATCATGTTCCTACCTTTACATTGGTCCACGTTAAGGAATTGAGATTGTGTTTGAAGATTATTCCTAGATAATGTAGCGTGTAACCAGTCTTAGCTGACTTGGTTAATTCCAGTGATTGAGAAGATCCCTTGAAGATTATGGAAGCATGTTGTGGCATGCAAGATCGTGTTTGAGTCCTAACTAAGGTGTGGCATGATCTGCATACATCTATACTACAATTTCTTAGCATAATTTTGTATTAGGTCAAGACCTATTTGTAAATATTTGTAATGCCGACCTTAGAGATTGTTCCAATGGTTGATGACTCTAGTGCTGACCTTGATGATCATTCCAAGGTTGATGAAGTGTATAAATACTTGTAATTGAGTCATGGAAAAGATGTCCTTCTGCAAAGATGTGAAGATAAGGAAAGAAGTGGAAAGGGAGAGTAGAGCAGAGGAACTATTGTACTTTAATGTATAAATCTTAGACACGAAGAAGATGTTTATTTTGGTAGTGATCCTGGCAGTGAGACACCAGAAGGGTTTAACAACCCTCATTGTAATCTTTCTAGGTTTAGGGTTGAGACAGTGAGCCTGCTAGACCTAGCTATACTTCATGGCAGTGAGCTAGTATGTTCT